>OZ004645.1:2764539-5684662 GCA_963924495.1 Nemapogon koenigi | reverse complement strand
GTATGAAGTGACAAATTAAACTTAAATTATTTTTTTAAATAATCTTGTTTAAATGAACCTACACAAAAATCAATATCGAGTATGTCCACCTCTCGTAGTTATGACAGCTGCTATTCGTTTTCTCATACTCCCGATCAGGTTTATTATGGTATCTTGTGGTATCAGTTCCCATTCAGCCTGAATCACAGTTTTAAACTCTTTGGTATTTTGTGGAGCTGGAGTTACAGCTCGAACCCGGCGTTTTAGTACGTCCCATAGATCCTCTATTCTATAGGGTTGAGGTCGGGACTCCTCGCTGGCCTATCCAATCGAGGAATACCAACCTCCTCCATATAGGCGGATACTGTAACGGCACGATGAGGACGAGCATTATCATCCATAAAAATGGACCTGTCTCCCATAACAACCAATGCAGGTTGCACATGTGGAACGAGAATTTCCGAGATATAGTGATGTGCATTAAGCGCCCTATTTGGCAAAAAACTAACTCCGTACGAGCTTCAGAAGTTATTCCTGCCTAGAACATTAAGGATCCTCCTTCAAAGCACACGTCGGCATAACGTTCACTTTGTCTTCTCAGTACCCTCTGACGTCTGTCTTCACCATGTAGACATATACGGGCCTCATCGGAAAACAGAACCCTACCCCAATCCTCAATTGTCCATAGTAACAAATTTTGCCCAAATCTTAGTCATGCTACGCGATGCCCACGGAGTAATTTTAGTCTTCTAGCGGGTCTGTGAGAATGTATGCCTGCTTCGATAATTAGTGTCCTCCGTACAGTCCATTTGCTAACTCTCACCAATCTCACTTCTTGTAGGTGCTTTTTAAGATAATTGTAAGATTTTCGTCCATTTCTAAGAGCTTGACTGACAAGGGATCGATCATCCCTCTGCTCCGTACATCTTTTTCTGTCAGAACCAGGCCTTCTACAGAGAGAATCAGTCTCTTGGAACCTCTTCCAAATCCTTAAAACTTTAGAACGTGTCCAAGCCGCCGTGCCATATAACATTGGTGCTCTTAAGTGCTCGTTTTTTTTGCAACATAGTGTAGGTATTTAGAAGAATACCTAAATACAAGGGGTTTCATTATATTAAAAATACTGGTAAAGAAGAACCCCTATAAAAATAGTTACTAAGGCAAACCCATATGTAAATTTAATGTTATTGAAATGTTTATGATATATAATAATAACATATGATGTTTGTACCTATAGTTAATATTTATTGAATGGAGAATGGCAACACTTTTGAGAAAATGGGAAAAAACGTTAGAACGGAATTATGGGTAGTGTTGTAATGTTAAGTTGGGCGGAGCGTGCACAAGTTATTAATCTATAATACCTTTAAAAAAATAAAGTGGTTCATACCGTGTATAGTTAAAAAAATATGCAAGCACTGAAAATAAATAATATTTCGTCGTAGAATTTGAAGACGGTTGTATTGAAACCGTGATGTAATAGTGTAAAGTAGGCCACACATTGGTCCAGCATCGCACCGAAAATTTCCCATTTCGGCCGCCATACAATCTACGCGGACCATTTGTTATAAGAATTGGACGAATCTGTGGTCAGTTTCGGTGGACCGCACCGCGGCGCGCCGGTGATTGGACGAATGGGTGGGCACGTTAAGAAAGTGTGGTAAAGCAACTTCGTTGGCGTTGGAGTATCTGTACACCACGGAATCGTTGAAACTCAAACCATTTACCTACGTAGGTATGTGAATCATTTCATTTTCAGTAATAAAAGTTGAATAGAATGGTAATGTTAGGAGGCTGTTTAACTGGCAAAAGCCCTATAGCTTTTCGTTACCTTGGAAATAACTGTAAGCGCCGGGAATGCTAACTAGATTAAACGAAATGATACGTGTTAGAGAAACAATCTGATAATCAGGGTGACGACAGCAATCGTCTAACTAAACTTGTTCTAAGAAATTTTATTAATTCAATATTCCATTCAATTTGTTAAAGTAATACGAGTATCTTCTGTTTAACTGCCTATTGTCAAAAATGTTTTGTACCAAAGCAATCGGTCCACGGTTTCTAAAACCGTTAAGTACTGTATAGTACAGCCCACTGGGCGCGCCGACCAAGTCTGAATCGATTCTTTATGGTTCGTTGTCATACTGACATGACGTGTGGCCTAGGGGGAGTCATGGTGCCCCTCCTAAGTGTCTGGACACATATGGGAAATTGGGGACGCGCCCCAGCCCACCGGGAAAAATCATGGTATTCCCTGAGGCCAAACATACGCTGATTTTGCTTACTATCTTCTTCTTATTCTCTTATTGTGGCTCCATCAATGTTAATTGATGATTTGACAATGTCAAAGTATCAATATGCCGATTAATCGGTAGCTAAGATGATCCCGCTGACTGCGATATGCCTTATTAATCACAGACTAATCACAACTATAACAGCGCGGGCAGGATTGAACCGGATTCCCCATCATGCCACGACGGAACGAATGCGTGTCGGTCTCCATGACATGACGTAGCATCTTACTTACTATCACCAGTTTTTCCGAAACCAGAAGCTGTAGCGATGACATCAGCAAAAGTTTCTTTGAGCGCTGAACCAGATGGTAATTTTATTGGCGATATTGTGTCTGAAAGAATCATACCAAGTTATAGCTACAACTTGTTATAAAACACATCCTGATGCTTTGGTAGGTAGTTATACTAGAAATTTGTTGACATCGGTAGGTATTGCATACATAAATTACTTTTACTTCTTAATTCTACACGCCTTGGTGGATAGCACACGCTCCCGCGGAGACGTGTTGGGGAATCCAGTTTAATCCCGCCCGCGCTGCGATGGTTGTGGTTAATCAGTGATTAATAAGACATATCGCGGTCGGCGGGATTATCATACATACCGATTTATTGGCTATAATCACCGTAAACGGCTATACTACTTGACATTGGCGAAATCACCGATTAATATTGGTGGAACCGCCATATTGAAAAAAGAAGAAGAAGAAGGTTACTTTGCAAATTAGATTCACCCCTTTAAAATGGTACTTACAAAGAAATAAGTCGTCTTGTGGCTGTATATATAACCCCTATAAGGTTTATTTCCAAATTTTATCAAACAATTCTCGGGGAAGGTTATAGGCTATTTAACATCACGCTACCTACCCAAGGGGGTGCATTTGTACTCCTAATACAACGCGTACGAAGTAGCGGGCAATCAGCTAGTTCATAATAAATAAATTTGAAATATTATGATTATACCTACTTACTAGAAAAACTAACAGAAGATGGCAAGACTATCCTTGCGACGTCATTCAATACAATATTAGGATTCCAATTAGGATGTGCCTTGACATTGGATATTTGCAACCTTGTGCCTCCAGTAAACAATGTAACTGAGCCAAGTTCAAATCAATAACTCTTGTTATATATATAGGTTAATTTACTATCATTTTACTTTGATATCAATAATTTCTATTTAATACTTGAGATAAACGTTTTTGAAGTACCAGCCAGATAAATGTATATATAAATGTAGGAATTTAGTCTATCTTGAACGTGACTCTAGAGAGAGAGAGAGAGGCAAGACGGATAGATAGGAAGATGGCGACGGAGTTAGGCGGAAAATTGTTTGTAAATTGTTTAAAATTAAATAAAAAGTGTTTGCATTAAATACGATCTTTATTAACACCATATATCCCCACATAAATTGTCTAAAAATAGGAATATGGATACGAACAAATCCTACTCATAATGTATTTAAAGTTAAAAATAAAATACAAGTAAAAAAAAAAAAATTTACAAGTCATCCATCCATACTATAATCCATACCCCATACTAATAATATTAACAAATGTGAATGTAACTCTGTCTGTTTGTCTGTTACGTTGTTAACTGAACTGGATTTTAATGTTTTTATACCTCTTTGAAACGGAGAAGGAAGGGAAGGCTAAATTTTTTTTAAATTCACTTCCCTATGGAGGATATATTAGCGGAAGGAGATGTACTATGAGCGAAGCCGGGGCTCAAAACATATTTTTAAATAAAAAGAATAAAATTGTTAAATTATTTAATTTATTATAAATATGTAACTATGTTACGTCCGAATTAAACTTAGCATATTGACAGAATTTTCAGTAGATGTTTACAAGTATTGTTCGATGAAAGGTAAGAAAGAGGTCACTCGTGCGTATGCAGCAGGACTTCCAACTTCACAACCTCTTGCTGATCCAAAGGATACAACTCCAACCTGTAAGGAATTATAAAATTTAAGACATCAAGTGATAAAACTAAAATTTAGTATATTTTGTTGTTGTTGACCTAAATTGTTTTTGTCTAAATGCTGAAACTGAAAACTGATTTAAATTATCTATCTACGTACGTCTTCATAATCTCAAGTAGGTAGCTTCTTATAAACTAATGCAAGCAAATACCTACCTATTGATGTTTAACTTCTTTGCCCTCAGATTAACGAATTAAAGTTCTAATCGAAATTTTGTTGTTGATATTAGTAGGATGTTATCGTTTAAATCAAAACTATTTGCATTACTTATATCAGTTTACCGATTGGTGGTAGGTACTTCCCCTGATGAATTAACACTTGAGTATTTAAACCTTTTAAAAAGGATTTTTTATTACGTTAATTAAAAAAATATGTTAATTCATGCGAGTGACAGGTTACTGCCATGATACCGTCAACAAATCATAATAAGGATGGGTCTTTTGGTCTCAATAATACCTCAACGCAAACTTTTTAGGTACGTAGCCTGAGTAAATGAGGTGGCTTCTGCTGAGTACCGGTAGCAAAGTTCACTGGAACCGCAAAGCACCCGTTATAATATAGATTTATGTAATAGCAGTCCGATCGCAGTTTGGAAACCTTCATGATATCGTCAAGTAATATGTACCATATGTATGTCAATTTGTCAGTCTTGTAGAGTGTTTGAAAATAATGCAATGCAAAACAAATTAGGAACTATTTAAATATTCAATAATATTATATCAGATATGTATTAGTTGACCATATATCATGAAATGGCCAATCTAACGATCGGACCACGAGCGCAAGGCGACATACGATATTACAGACAACTAATCCATCCGTGCAAGCATAAAGCGTGTAGAATGAATCTCTCTATGTCGATAAAATTTCAATTACAAAGAGAAAGATATAATTTCCCTTAGTGATAAAGCAGGACAAAAAGTAGCTTCGCGGAAACCGGTCCTTTTTATCTTCCTCTTTCTATCTTAAATCAATTTATTATGACTTACTAAAATATTTCGGTTTCCTCTGGTGACGTACAGCGGACCGCCGGAGTCACCGCCGCACGGTCCACGGCCACCCTCACCGCTGGTGCAGATGTTGGTTGATTGGACGATACCAAGGAAGGAAAAGTTGCAGACCAAGTTGGTGATGGACTGTACGGTGACGTGGCTCAGGAATTGATTTTGGCTAATGCCACCAATGGCTGAAAAAAAGTAAGTATTTTGTATAATCTCTGAAACTACAGATCCGATTCTGAAAATTCTTTCACTGAATATACCTAAGTAATATTTTATTTTGTTTTAAAATATCGACGGACGAAGCCGGGGGTGGAAAGCTAATAGAAAATGTATACAGGAGCTAGAAGTACGAAACTGAATGTACAATGGTGGGGGCGTCGGTGGTCGAGTGGGTAAAACATCGGCTCACAACTGAGAAGTCGCAGGTTCTATCCCCACATCCGACCATGTACCAATGGGCAATGAGTACCAATGAAAATTGTAGGTAATAAGTACATAATCCGACAAACCACACTATGAGGCTTTTCCACCTAAATATGCCTGAATAGTAGGTACTAGCCATTCGTCAGCCGTTAGGTATCTAGCCTCACAAAATATACTATCGGCTAAAGTAATAAGACGTCGTCTTCCACTGGGTAGCTTGAGGCCGGTATCAAGGTTCTGGAAGCCGCAAGCGGTCTTACAGTAGTTGCTAATGATGTGGAACCTCAAATATTATAATCAAATTTGAATTTCCTTATTTCCGATTACGCGTTTTAGTTTCATTTTACTTTACAAATTTTCGTCAAATTTAATGAAACAAAAATGTAATAATACCATCGCTAATAACGCCGAAACCGGACACAGTGAGGGCTATGCCAATGAAATCTTCGTCAACTTCAGATCCAGTCGGTAAAGAGATAGGAGAGATGTTTTCTGAAAGAATACAATTAGATTTTAGATATATTACAACCATGGACCTAATAATGATTAATTCGATAAACAGAGAAATTGAATATTTCATAATATCGTAACTCTTAACCCGTAAAAAGTAATGAGATTTTAGTAGAATCAAATCCAGCGTTTCATTAAAAAATCACTCAACATTCACCACTCCATGTAATTTTATCACTTGGCAATTTTATCTGCGCTAATTCGTCATAAAAAAGTTGTACCTATCGTAGATACCTATTCAATGTGGATATCATATCTACTAACATTGATCAGTGATAATAAATGTTAAAAAAAATCAGTGATCAAAGATAACAAAAGCCAATTGACAAAATATTCTGCTACTAAAATTACATGAAGTATATTGAGTGATTTGTGAATAAAACGCTAGACTTGGGTCTATATAAGATCTCACTTCTTTTTGCTTTCTTAATAATGTTTTAATATATATCTGAACTCCCTACTTTTTCAGGGTTAGAATCAACAATTTGCTGTTTTTAAATTGTTTTCCTTTGTATAAGTCCAATACGCTTCCATGACCTACCTCGATGCCAAATTTCAAGTTACTAGGTCACCTGGAAGTAGTCTAGAATTTTGATGATAAAAATGTTTATTTTCGGACGTCAATATCTCAAGAATGGCAAGAGGTCATTCATGAACTTTATGATTCTAGGTAATCAAGGAGCTACTAGACACGCAAAGTCGCAAGTGTTTAGGGCTAATAAATTTTAAGTTATGCTTCCTGGTTCGTGTAACATACAGAACATACTGTCGTGTGTCTAGATTAATAAGTGATATTTGAATATGATTTCTTCCGTCCTAGGTATTAAATGATTTAAACTTACGTGATGAAACAATTGATGAAGGTAAACGAATAACAGCCACGTCGTTTCTGATAAGGGATGGATTCCATTGAGGATGCGGTATGACATCACTGGTCAGTACTCTTGTTCCTTGGCTGAACAACAAAGTGGATCCTAGAATCACAGTCAATTGCCATGCCTGGTTTCTGCCATCAAACCAACAATGAGCAGCTGTCACTAGAACCTGGTTTGAAATAAGAGATGCACCGCAAACAGCTTGACCGTTTATGTTAAGAAGGTCTATGATAAGACCAGCCTGAAAAATAATTTAGTTTTTTAGTTTTAGGAGAAGATAGGTCGGTGAAGTGCTCTAGACAAACAAAACAAAAATTATTCTAACATTTTTTTTTGTGTCTAGATTAGTTTTTAGTAAGCAAACTAATAGGGAAAGTGAAGACTACTTTTACTAGTGACAAGGACTATGCTAAATAGAGGGAACGCGATACTGATCATTATAAGACGTGTGATTAGAAAAAAAGCCATTTGACTCTTGTATGAATATTATCTATTCAAAATAATTGCAGCCAAGATTGTAATAAGTACTGGCATCGGAGGAATACGTTATTTTGATATAAATCAAATTCTCAAACGCCGGAAATACTCATCCTTGATTAAGGATCATGAATTCGCCGCGTTTGCAGTAGAAACAATGGGGCCATGGTCGTCCGATGCTAAATTATTGAAATTCAATATTTCAAAAAGGTTAATACTCGCCTCTGGTGACCCCAGAGCTGGTGCTTACTTCGCTCAAAGAATCAGTATAGCCGTGCAGCGAGGTAATGCCGCCAGCATCTTGGGCACCATGCCACAAGGCGAACATTTAGAAGGGATATTTTTCATGACATAACTCTTTTTCTATTGTTTATTTTTTTTAAAGTTATAGTTTAATGTTAATTTTATAATTTTTTTATTTGTATATTTTATATTATATTTGTAATATATAAATATTTATATAATTAATTTAATAAATACTTTACCTGAAACGGGTGTTGGCCACTAGCAGAAGGCTGACCGCCTACAATCCTGGAAGGATCATTCAGGAATTTTTCTTCAGCATTACGAATCCTCTCGGCTTCTGGGATACCAATCTCGGTCAAATATCCAAAAGCAGTAGTCTGTTCTGGAGTGATGGCGCCATAAGTGACGCCAATTACAAACAAGAGCACTGCCAATAGCTTCATTTTATTAAATATATTTTTCAAACTGCTTATATTTTTATTTGTAGTCCCTATTTATACATTTGGTTTAACACAATTTTTTATCTATATGTGACGCTTAGCCAGTGATTTAATTGATAAAGTACATGACAAAGGAATTTATCGTTAGGTAATTAAGATACTAGATCACCTGATTAAAATAAAAAAAATGTAAATATTTGATGCAAATGTTTGTTTATTGAATAATTTCATTTCAACTGGGTTTTCCCACTGAAACATTAATTAATTTGCTATACACGATAAACAATAACAAACATAAATAAATGCAGAACATTGGATACGTTACTGTAGATATGGAATAGGTATTTTCAAATAGTCATTTGACGTTTTGCTAGTAAGTAACAAAAGTGAAAAAAAAATCTAAAGAACAAAATATTTACTTAACTATCTATGTAAATAAAAATTAAATTCTGTTCTTTGGTAAGCGGCATCCCTTGAGAACTGCTAGACCGATTTGGCATTTTTTTTAGATGTTCGTAATAAAGTTTTTAGGGAAAGAAAAATTTGAAAATTTGGCCGGAAAATTGGAAAAATTGGGAAAAACTGAAAGTGATTTTTTCTATGGGATTTTTGTATGAACTCAAGACCATAATAGGGGTGAAAGTTATTATGGGCTCCACGGGCGGCAATCAAGTCAATAATAAAATTATTTGTCTTTAAATTAAAATTTTATTTAAAATAATAAAATATTCTCATACACATCTACATAGTAACTCCTTACAATAATTCTTGAATGAAGTTTAAGAAGGGGGCAACTTTGGTGAAAATTGTAGGGCTACCGTCTTCACAAAATAGGGACCCGTAGGACATAACTGCGACCTATATAAAGAGTTAAATAATTTTCATTAGCATTGGATATTAGTTTCATACCATAATACTTGAACGAATTTGGATGAATTTACTTTAGACGGAAAATAACATAACTTTAAATATAACGGACCTCCGGAGTCACCGCCCGTGCAAGGTCCACCGTCTTCCCCGCTTGTACAGATATTATTTGGATCAATATTATTGTAATGCAGGTAGCATTGTGAGTTATTAATAACTTGTATCAAGATATGACTCAAAAACTGCTGTTGCGTTATTACAGCAGCTGAAAAAAGTATTCCGGCTGTAAATTACAGATATTTCTTTGTCTAATCAGTAGTCAGATATTCTTGGATATAATATCTTGGATATTCCTCAGTATGATATAGTATATAGACAAATAACTTAGTTCTTGATTTGTATAAAGTTCACTAGGGGACAAATGTCCCGCGACACGTGTCACTAGAAACTTGCCTCGCAACCATTTTAGACCACATTTCAACCATACCATGTCGCTCGAATACAAAGCTCTAAAATCTAGATTAGTAGATATAATGATCAATATTATCCCACGAACTCGTGGCCCTATGGGCTTTCCATATCAATTGGGCAAAAATGTGCCTACTCATTCGTCCAAAAGCGCCGGCGCGCCGCCATTCGGTCCGCCGAAATCGACGATTCTTCTAACGAACGGTCCGCCATCGGTTTTCAAATCGTTGTATTTGTGGTTAATTTCGATGGCCGGAACGGTCTTCTGTGTACAATCTTGATCATACGGCTGACCGGACCGAAAGTTTTCGGTGACATACCGTACCAGTGCGAGTCCACAAATTGATTGAAAACATTAAGTAATTTTATGAATCGACTTCAGAACAAGAGGATTTTCTCAATTGATCTGTTTATAAGTAAGTCTGTAGATTTCGCAATAATTGTGAAGAAAAAAGTACCCTAAATATACAAACCATCTCCGTGCTTGCCAAATCCGGAGAACGTAAGAACTTGTCCTTCAAGATTTCCATTTTCTTTCGGCAACGAAATAGGAGCTATGGTGTCTGAAACATGAAGAACATTTTTTGTTAGACGGTTCCATAAAATGTTTAGTAAAACTTGACAAAGATTTAAACTAAATGTTAATGAAATCAAAAGGGAAATAAAATAATTTATGGGTTTTAAGTAGGTATTAGGTTTTTAAGACACCGAATATATGGAATTTTGTAATAATCTTATGAATAAAAATGAAATGCTGTTCGTTGGTTAGCTGGACCGGACCGATTTGGTTATTTTTAAAATGTTCGTAATAGTCTTAATAAGGTTTTCGGGAAAAAAACTGAAAGTGCTATTTTCTACGGAATTTTTGTATGAACTCAAGACCATAATATTATAATATGGGCTCCACGTGCAAAGCCGGGATGGAAAGCTAGTACCTGATAAAGTAATGGCTGTAGGTAAACGTATAACAGCGATATTATTTTTAACAATTTGTGGATCCTTTCTGTTCTCGTATTGTGGATGTGGTGTTACATCAGAAGTTTCTATTTTTGTAGATTAGAAAATTAGATCCAAGTATCACAGTAAATTTCCATGCTTGAATTTCGCCATCAAACCAGCAATGGGCAGCTGTCACAAGAGCCTTGTCGCTGATAAGTGAGGCACTGCAAACGTACTCGCCCAGATTGCGAACTTCCCCGATAAGACCAGCCTGAAGATTTAGTATGCCAAATTATTAGCAATTCCATGAACGCGATATATTGTAAGACTTTTTAAAAATACTTATGTAAATTGTTATATAAATTGTTATGTAAAAAGTTACAAAAATAATGATTCATGAAGCAAATGCATATGCATTAACAGATAATTAATTTATCAAAATCGGAGATTTTTTGGCTCCAATGACAGGCTAATTCAATATCTTCGGTAAACTTGTTATCATAAATACGTCTGGCTCAGATATCAGAAAATGGTTTTGTATTTGATCAGCTTTCAGAGTTCTGCTTTTCCGGACGTCTTTTTTTAGAATTTCAGATAATAATAATAATAAAATTAGCTGCCATGGGAATTCACCACTGCTAGCGAGAATACCGCCATATATTCTGGTATAGTCAATGAAATTACTAATCACTTTTTCTTCTGCCTTGCGAATCCTCAAAGCTTCTGGCATACCAATTTTAGTTATGTACCCATAAGCAGCATTTTCTTTTAGAATAATGGCGCCATAAGTAACCCCAATGACAAAAATGAGTACAGCTAGCAATTTCATTTTAACTAATGATTAAATAATAGAAAAATAAACATATTTATATAATTTATTCACATACATAGTGCAAACTCTTTACATATTTCTGTGACGGAAAGTAAATAACTACATGAAATATATGGTCAATAAAATTTAATGGTAAAATGTTGTATTTAAATGTTGTAAAATGTATTTTTTGATATTCAGTGTTTGTCCTTCTTTCACGTCAAACCAGAGCAACGTGAATCGACGTCATATTTTGCACTCCAACTAGTCTCATTCCTTCGGGAAAATGAATTTTTGATAAATAATTTTTCTATCCGTGCGAAGCCGGGGCGGGTCGCTATAGTAATAAAAATCTGTACGTGTGAAACTTCTTTGGCTTATTATAATAACTAAGAATAAATGTACTAAATTATCTATTTAACATAATTAAATAATAAATAAATATGAATTTATTGTTAAGGCGCCCGTTCACATATTTTCTTCAGAAAGGCATTATTTTTAGATTTTTGATGTTCTAATTCAGAGAAATAAAAAGGTGTCTATAAACTTGAATTACAGAATCACCTACTTCCTAATTATTAGACTGTTTCTTCATATTGTACATATTATGTGCCTTCAATTTTAGATGTACTAATGTCGTTATTCGAAAAACGGTCGGAAGGCAATTTTTGAGCTATTGATACTTAATTACATTGAAACAAACCCATTATATAAAAATAGTTTAATGTCCGTTATGTATTCTTAATGTACACTTCGCCTTTACTTTTTCATTTTTTGGCCAAATATACAAGATATACATTATTGTTAATCACACAACGTTTAAAAAAAATGGTCCTGAAGTATTCAAATTTTCTTATAAATACAAGATTGTTATAATAATATAATTATTTACTATATTAAAGTTCAGATTTTTTTATTTTTTTTTCACGGTCCTGAAGTATTCAAATTTTCTTATAAATACAAGATTGTTATAATAATATATTTACTATATTAAAGTTCAGACATTTGGCAATAAGTAATGATATAAATAATTATGTCATTTGATAAAAAGAATAAAAGATGTGTGTTTATTTCTTTGCGCTCGATTCAACAATAGGAAAAAGTATAACATTGTTTAAATAACTCCAGCACCGTGTTGTGATTGTGAACTCTTTAGTCACGAGCTGCTTTGTAATACGCTTTTTAAAGGGAACGACATGTGTTTTTTTTTAAATAACACCCTAAGCGTAACGAAAATTTTACTCTACCCTGCCTAAAGAAGTTTCACTTCAATAAAATTATTTTATACACCTTGCGCGTTTCTAGTACTACGGAAAAAGACGGAGCCGAAAATGAAAAAAAAAAGTTGAGGTTAGCAATGCAATAGCTCTTCTGTTTAATATGAGCAATTTGATAAAAATATCTCTGGACACACAGCTAGGTATAAATGCCGTGACAGTCCAAAGAATAGAATTTTTTTTTTATGATACATGTATGAATAACCATATTATTAATTATGTATCGGTATCAAAACTGAAGTACTCAATCATGTAGATTACGTCAATTTAAGATTAATTTGTGACGTGGGGATTACAAATTAATGTTCGTCTAATAAATGAATAGGCTGATAAAGTCAAAGGTATTTTACCTCTTTAAGGTTTATAGTTATTTAGCTATTTGAGACTTAATTTGATTAACATAAGTTTGTTACGCAATGACACATTTTAATAAAAGAAAACTGGACGTAAGCGCTGAATTTTTTTAACCGGTCGAATTCGCGCAACTATTTAATTTTCTTTGGAATTTAGTTTTATTTATCAAAAACTGGTGACCATACCATACCAAAGTCTTGGAAGAGCATATTTTTGGATAGAACCCATAAAAGTATACCTACCTATATAAATATGTAAATACAATTTGCACGCCAAAACTTTAGAATCTAAACTGACAGCCAGACAGACAAGAATGGGCTAGAGGCGAGACAGGGGGCCGATTCTCGCTCTTTAGACATTTAGTCGAATTAGAGAAATCTCTACGTCAAAATATAACAAAAATATCTGCTTTTTATAAAAGTTAATTCTTGGGAACGATAGAGTTGGATGTCGTATGTCGAGGAATAAACTTGTTTTTACTCGTTTTGTCTCACGTTAGATATAATAACTACTACAAGATGTTGACAGCTACGTCATTAAATCCGCCATGTTTTTTAGACGTATCTCTATTCCTAGCGCACGACATGGTGTCGAGTGGTCATTTTGTAGTCGACATTGATGTCGCATGGACTTGTTTTAACCTCTTTATAATATATTTTATTTGTAAATATTTAGCGAGATATGAGCTCTTAAAACCCCGACGTACATATTAGCACATTTTTCACATTGTCAAAAACAGATTTCAGAAATTTTCAGGATATATGAAAAAGTACAACTAATTGCTTTTGTATGGTATTTATAAAAAAAGTATTAAAAAATGTTTTTCAGGAATTTTCAGGAATTATGAAAACAATAAAATTGTTTATATACGCATATTATTAATTGCTTAGTATAAATTTGCATGAAAGGAAAATGTGAAAGAAGAGTTTATCAGGAATTTTCAGGACTATGAAAAAAATTATGAAAAATATGGGAATAATTAGTACCTAGTCACTTGTCAAGATTTACATGAAAAATAAATATAATGAAAAAAATTTTTCAGAAATTTCAGTAAGTAATTATTTTATGAAAAATGTAGGTAGGTACTTACAAACAAATTGTTAAGTTATTTAAATTAAATACTAAATAACTAAAAATCCGTGAGTCTAGAGTTCGTGACGACAATACTTGATGGTACGGAACCCTCTGCGCACGTGTCGTACTCGCATTTAATCTCTATCGTTCGACAAAATGTCTACAAATGCGAGAATCGGCCCCCAGGAGCTTGATTTTGGATAGGCGCTAGGGTTCAGACATCAACATTATGTTAAAAAGTTAAAATATTATATTTTTGTTGTCACCAAATTAATTTTTGAGAATTACGAAATATGTTGAAGCGTTTGGTGTGGAAATGGAGCACACAGTCAAAGTAAATGACTAATTGAAAGTTCACATATTATGACCAACAGGCTGACTCTTATTTCGGTCAAAGAATAAGCAGCCATTCTGTTGGGTACTCTCCCAGTAGATAGCCATTTACCTACATGAAATTTTTTATTTGTAATATATTTGTAATTTAGTATCTAAGATCATTTTAATACTTATTTCTATATGTAAATTTTCTAAATAAATAATTTAATTTTTAACTATACATATTACTAACATCTGCAGAGCGAGCATGATCGTGTAGGGATAACATCTCTACGTAGACAAAATTTCAGTTACAGAGAGAAAAATATAATGCCTCATAGAGATAAAGCAAGACAAAAGGACCGGTTTCCGCGATGCTATTTACTTTTGACCTGCTTTGTCATTACGGGAAATTATACCTTTCTCTTTCTAACTGAGATTTTGTCTATGTAGGATTATTTTTTCTACACACGTCATGCTCGCACGGATGGAAGTGACACCACAAACAAAGTGCTCTAAAACTTGTGGCCTATTGGACCCTCATTCAATTCAACATTCCCTCTCTCTCATTTGCTCATGAATGAAAGGGAGGAAATAATAAAACAGGCGCTATTTTTGGAGCAAGTGCAATGCGAGGCCGACGGAAATGCATAATAAATCTATAGCCAGCTACATATTATATATATATATCTCTATCTTTATTAATTCAAAACTTCTATAAGTAATCGTGAAGTAATAAGGTAATTTCATAGTAAAGGAGACAAAAATATATATACAAATATTTGGTTTTGTTTGCAGTCATGTCTACTGATTCGCAACTCGACTGGCATGATGCTCGGCAACAATAGCGCTTCTCGGGCTGCAACAGGGGACTGTCAGTCAGCTGCCCGCGTACATATGTGAATATTATTACCAGCAAAATGCTAACGGTTTGCCCTCTCGTTGTATTCTATTTTAAAAAGTTATGCATCTGTACTTATTATTTGTATGTAAAACTTTACGGTTTAGTTCAATTGCGTATGCACTTCTTAGAAGTGACACATCTAGGTCCATTAAGGAGACACCTCATGATTTTTGTCCCATACAAATCAGATGTTTCGTTTTTCCAGTTTTACGAAATAACTGTATGTGCTAGGCTAAAATTTTTTTGAAAGATAAATATATTTTAAAGTTTCTCATGGAAAGAAAATAACCAAAATCAGTTACACCTAAGTTTAATGAAAATCCTTAATTTTACGCGTTTGCCAAGTTTGAGACTCGAGTTCTCTAAACATATTTACTAATTTACAATTTTCTCGACATTAAAAGATAGACATACCTTAATAATACACTAATTAGACTTTGATAATTTTAATAGTTTTTGTAAAAACAGAAAAGTCTAAGTCCTTTTCGTGTTTTTCGAAATACCGATTTTGTTGAAAAATGGTACTTTATTATGTTTCTGGTACGTGAATATTGGTCTATCTTATCTTATCCTTGGTTACCTGATCGATTTTAATAGTAGCAAAATAAGCTTGCCTGTTCAGTATGGACAACTGGCAAAAAGTGGACACTGTTACCGGTGTCTCTGGCCACACTGCAAGGTATAATATAAAGGCGTGAAGGTGTGTGTGTTGTGTGGCATGTCCATATTTAGAAAGTTGCCCACTGCACTAGGTAATTGTACCTAATTGCACCTTTGTGCCAATTGGTGTAGAAACTATAGGTCCGTGGGGTTCAAATGCCAAAAAGTTTATTAAATATATATCCCCTCGATTGATCATCTTCCTTCCTCGCTCAACGAATATGCATCGCGATTCAACGGGGAAATGAAGCCAGTATTCTTGCCACTATTCCAGACGGACCTGGTTTATTTAGTTATTTTTAATATTATGTTGTTATGTGTAATAATAATTTGTTATTTAAATTGCACCTGTCTACTATTTTGAGAAGAAGTGCAGACCACCGGAAATTATAAGAAAATAATATATGGGTAAGATAATTAAGTAACGGTAAAATTGTTGTTGCTCAATCTAGCTTGCAGAACACGAAAGTGAGAAAAAAAAAATTTTGTAGTATGTAAATAGTCACGCACACACAGACACACATTGCTGGTGGCCGGAGACATCAGTAACAGTTTCCGCTTTTAGCCAGTTAACTATACTAACAGAATAGGGAGCAAATGTTTATTTGGTGGAACGTAAAAAAACGTACTTATAGCAGAAATTATTTATTTTATACTTTTTTTTCGGTTAATTTACACGCATGTTAACATTCCATGTGGTTATTTTGAAGGTAGGTAAATCTTCAAATATGTATGTTAAATCTAAAATAGGAAAGTTCTTATTCACAAATTAAAGTCAATCGTACAAAATAAAAGATGAAAAACATTATCCACGGAACGGAACTCGACGTGAGAGCTGTTTCGTGTTTCGATGATTTTTTAAACAGTTCCGTCCATCACGTGTCCACATGCTGGCCATTCCGAATTAATTCCACTTTCAGACATTTATTCTCTTCAGATGTCTGTCTCATTGTGGTCTCATCTATACTTACACACACCTTTACGGCCTTTTATACCTTGCGGTTTAGCCAGGAACACCTGTAACAATGTCCACTTTTTGCCAGTCGTCCATATTGAACAGAACAGGTGGCAATCCCGTTGCTGCCCTTAATGGACCTAGATGTGTCACTTCTTTAACAGAAGTAATATCTGTTATTTTTAGAAGAAGTGCGGACGTGCACTCCGAAGCATGAGGAGTCTATTAAAGAAAATTGGTTCTTAGCATTTTTGGACTCCTATTTGTATTTAAATCATTTGTCTAATATGCTACTCGAATTAAATAAAATTGTCATTGTTTTCATCGTCACAACGGAATTAAATTCAGGATCTATACCTACTATAATAATATAAATGCGATAGTGTTGTTTGTATGTTTGTTTATCCTTCTTATATGTTAAAACGAAGCAACGGATTGACGTGATTTATTTCCAAAGAGCGAGGACCGTGGCTGTTGAATATTTCAATCCTTCCCGAGAATAGATTATTTTTGGTAAAATATATTATTGTCTACCCTAGCTATAAAGTAAAAATATAATTGTACATTGTGTACCAAGTGTGTGAAGTTGGTAATTACAATAGAACTGAAATACAAAAAAAAACTGCAAGAACTAAAAGTGCTTTTTCTATGGATATTTTGTATAAACTCAAGACCATATTCAAATTCAAAAGATCTTTTTTTTTAGGTACACAAGATACACTTGAAATCGTCAATTCTATACACTTCTTTCTAAAAACTTAATTAAAGAAAATATATTTTACAGCAATTTAAAAAATACAATGTAAGTATACAATTTTCAATTGGTCAAATAAAATTAATATTGATATGTCTGAAATTCATTTAAAATATACAATTACAAATATATACAAACCTTTATGTTATGCCCATGATGCTTGCTTATCATAAGTATTCTTATATACTGTATTATGCTTTTTTCATTACTTTAATGTATTTGTTTGAACTTGAGAACGGCTGGACCGATTTGGTATTTTATTTTAAATGTTCGTAATCAGGTTTTTAGGAGAATAAAAATTTGAAAAATTGCACAGAAAATTCGGGAAAACTGATAGTGTATTTTTGTATGAAAGTTAATATGGGTTCCAAGATTATTATAAGATACACTTTAGATACATATATTGTTCAATCGCCCTCCATTATTGTTTCGTAGCACGTTTCATGAAAACTGAATATACTGGTAGAGTCCCGTATGTTAGTGACGTTTAATAAACTTGCACACAAGATTATAGAGTTCACAGTGACAGGATGAACGCTGTGATTGGAGTGTCTTGATATATTTTATATATTACGAAAAAAAAACAATGTAGAAGGTTGAATGGAATGGCAGTATACTGGTAGATACACCGTTTCAGCAAATTATTATTATGACCACTTCAATTAAAGTTATTTAATATTCTACTAAAACCTAAATAGTTAAACCAAGAGCATCTATGCTAATATTATAAAGAGGTAAAGTTTGTTTGTTTGGATGTAGGGGGTAGCTACGATATCCCTGAGTATCCACGGGCGAAGCTGGGGCGGAAAGCTAGTAATTTATAAATGGAAAAATGCAAAAAAATAATAAAAATCACGCTTTTGTCAGTAACGCACACTTGCGCACACCAAATAACCTTAAACTTGATGAAGTTACGTCGTTTCGTTACAGAATTTATGTGGCCACGTTCCGGCTCCATCATCAGGACCCTGGACAACATCTAGGACCAGAGTATTGTGAAGACAAATCAAACGAGCCCAAACAGAGTTCACCTATCCACATCCTGGCTTCATTATCAGATCAGATCGACGGTACCAATTTATTATATTGTCATCCGAATTACATACACTTGCAAAGCGGCAAATCGATACGACGATTAGAAAGTGGTTAAATTTGACTTTCGAAGATTTGTATAGTACTTATTTAGTTAGTTAGTTACAGGTGAAAGTAATATAAAGCGTGTAAAACATACCATATGGTCTTTTGTACTGTTACAATAGTCGTAACAATGTCCATATTTATCAAGTTGGCCATATTAATCAGAACAATTTTTCACGCATTGTATTACAGCTCCCGAAACCGTGTTATCGGTCCCAGAATTCTTTTAATGTCCATATTAAGGCGCCCACTGATTGGATCAATCCCCGGCCGGTCGCCGGCCGGTCCACCGAAATCCACCACAGACTCATCCAATTCTTGTACGCGGCCCACCATCAGTTTCAAATCGTTTAAATCTGTGGTTGATTTCGATGACCGGAGCGATCTGTCACACACACACATCCATACCTGACTGTTTGACTGATAGTTTGACACTTTGTTTAATAGAATGATATGTGTCTGTGTGAGTGTGTGAATTGTATGCGATCTAGATCGTATGATTTTCATCGCCAATGTGTGGCCTTTATTCAATCTCGATCATAAGGCGGCCGGAACGAAAATTTTCGGTGCGATGCCGGACCAGTCTGTGGGCTACTTTAGGTATTATAATACCGTACACCCTCAATTCTGTCAATATGGTCTTAGGATCTAGATCATTTGTTCACACTATATTTATCACGAAGACGGCATCAAGTTAGCGGACGTAGCGAGCGTAGGCACTCTGCTTCCGCCCCTGCGAGCTGCGGTGTCAACGTTTGACAGTCTTAACATTACAATTTATTTTTAACATGAAAACATTATTCTTGTACTTTCTCAGGAACTTTGCTTGTGAAATTATGTGTTTGGGCCTTTGATTTTTTGATGGGTAAGACAAAGCATTGAATGTCTTTGCCTTTCTTGTTGATTTTCTATTATATCTTTATTATAAAAAAACATTTATATTGTTTTACACTTGTAAACACACTTTCGCACACACGCAAACACACTTAAGTAAGGATTAATTTTAATAATATAGTTAAGGTGACATCTAAATGTCGCCATTGTTACCATTGGTATCAGTGTACCGCGCCACAAGGCATATAGATCGCTTATATTCATTTATAATAATGTTTAGTTTATTTTTAACTAGCAAATCCGCCCCGGTTTCGCAAGGGTGCAATATGGATTTACAACAATTTGAATATGTACATAAATATGTACTTTTTTGTAGATAATTTTATTCTACATAATTCTTTCCTACATCATTTTGTTATATCTCTAACTGATTAGACAGCATACGCCATGAAAAGTCGCTGAGGCTAACTTTTTCCTCGACTTGATTAACTTATACAGTTAATGCTCAGCTCCTAAACTTGATAGGTTCATGTTTAATACTCGTAAATCTTCCCGGTGAATCAATATGACTAATAGTGAAAACCGCAACAAAATTCGTTCAGTAGTTTTAGCGTCCGACAGACAGACACGGTTGGGGACTTGGTTTTCTATACTAATATTATAAAGAGGAAAGATTTGTATTTTTGTGTGTGTGTATGTTTGTAATGAATAAACTCAAAAACTACTGTGCCGATTTCAAAAATGCTTTCACCATTGGAAAGCTACATTCACTACATGACATAGACTATATTCTATTTTCAAAAAAATTAGGGATCCTTACTAAAACTCCAATAATGTAACCCAAGGTATAAAAAAATTAAATAAGAAATTCCTTACATCGCGTGCGCTGCGAAAACTATTGATGATATAGAGGTAGTGGTAGATGGTAGGGGTAGGTAGGAGTAGAAGTAGGGGTAGGTATAGGGTATATTTTATTTTGTTCGTGAATATCCACGGGCGAAGCCGGGGGCGGAATGCTAGTATAATATATGGTGATTTTAATCAGTTTGATCTGAATTATATCAATGAGTAATTTTATTAAAACACAATAAATAAATGAAAAAGGCAATCGATATCAAAATACTCAAATTAAACCTGCGCTATGAGTATAAATAATTGGTTGTGTGCTGTATACCACCTCAATGGGTTAGTCCGTCAGTCAAACCTGATTTAGTTCACAATTCATCACCTTTACGTTTAAAAAAGTAAGAGTTAATTTTACTTGAATTACCGTAAAGTGAATTAGAGTAGATCCATTTAATTAAAAATAATTAGATTAAATGAAAAGTACTGTAATAAAACCAGTGCCGGATTAAGACTTATTTGATGTCCTAAGCATTCCATGCTCACTGGGGGAGGGGGAGGAGAAGAGGTGGTATAGGGCATAGCGTATGTCTACCTTACTGCACCGTACTAACAAAAACATTTTCGCCCCCCCCCCTTTTAACTTCCGTTTTAAGTTGCTTACTTCGCTTAATCCGGTACTGAATAAAATTATGTAGGTATTTATGAAAGAGATTTTTCAACGGCTAGTTAATGAATGGGTCTTCAGTTTTTTCTGATGTTGTTCTAATTGGTGCAGACATTTTGTACGCGTCAGCCTGTGTAAAACTCCAATGCTATTCGAGAAAAATCCCTCGCAAAGGCTTTGTTTTTCGCGCAAACGACTATTAATCAATCAGCACACCTAATAATTAGAATTTTTACTTGAGTTCATGTGAAATCATTCAAGTTATAAAATAATTAAACCTTAATTTGTTGATTAATCTATATTAATCTATACTAATAATAATCAGAAACTACTGGGCCGATTTAAAAAATTCTTTCACCATTAGAAAGCTACATTCTACGTGAGTGACATAGGCTACATTGCATTTTCAAAAAGTTTAGGGTTCCGTACGAAATCTCGAACAATGTAATCAAAGGTGTAAAAAAATTACCTAAGAAATTCCTTACATCGCGTGCGCTGCGAAAACTATTGATGATATAGATAGAGGTAGTGGTAGGGGGTAGGGGGTAGGAGTAGGGGTAGGTATAGGGAATATTTTATTTTGTGCGTAAATATCCACGGGCGAAGCCGGGGGCGGAATGCTAGTATTAAATAGAGGTAAATTTGTTGTTTTGTTTGTAATAAATAAACTCAAAAACTACTAAATCGATTCTAAACATTCTTTCACTAATAAAAAGCTAAGATATCCCTGAGTGACATAGGCTATATTTTTTATTGTTCGAATATATCCACGGGCGGAGCCGGGAGCGGGAAGTCTAGTTTAAGATATAGTTTGTTGATTGAAAGGGCCTGTTACAGACTGGTCTAACTACAACTAAATTAAGTTAAAGTTATTTTATTGGCTAGCTAGATAACAATTACGCACTTTATGTATACATTGTATAACGGGTTTTAAGGCGATTTCAATGATAAGAGTAGGTTTTTATATTATATTATTTATTTATTGTTTTAAAGTCTACATCACTCCAGCGTTGCTGATGCCGGACTCTCTTCAGTCTCGAATTCTACAGAGCTTCAAATATAGTTTATAAATATTTGAAACTCTGTCCAAAACATTACTTGCCAGTATTAACACATACAGCCAGTATTTTCTACAAAAAGTATGAATGAGTACTCATACTTTACACATTGTGAAAATAGTTTAAATCAAAAGATGTTTGTGACTTTTTTCATGCATTATGAAACTATAGCATAAATAATTCTGCCTACCAAATGAAATGAATAGTCATGTAACGAATGCAACCGAAATAAAATATCCTTCCCTAGGGTTAAAGCTTTCTCCTTATCAAACATCAAAATCGGTTACCGCAACAGACATACAGACAGAGTTACTTTCGTTTTATAATATTAATATGGATGAAGCGAGTAAATGTCTATAACATAATAAACAAATTTAAACATTTGGTAGGAATTCGCAAATGAAATTGGACAGGATTGATTCCACTCAAATGTGATCCAGCATGACATAAGTTGGGTTTATAGATCACTCGACAACCAACAGTCCGTTTGCAGGGTATCCCATTTCTCGTGCACGAGACCCTTGACGTCCTGCAATCACTCGTAACAGACATCTCGAGAGCACATCGATATGCCCGTAAATTCATTACGTGTACAAATTAAATCCGAATTCGATACATTGGCGACGGTTGGAAAACTTTACAATATAAATTTTGCATTCGAAAATGTTGGAAATTCAAATAAAGTTTTTGAAACCGCTTCAACGTTCAATGTTTGTGTCAATTATTCAGTTGGATACGAAGTCTGTTGACTGTAGAGCCCACCTAAGTAATGTGAACTAACTCGCTTGATCGCTCTATAACCGTACACCGAACGAAATTTGATTACGGTTTAGAGGGAGGTGGATATCGTCTTGTGAATTGTGATATCGGATGGAATTCCATTGAAAATTACGAATATCTTGAATTCCTTTGTCAATATTTCATTTATTTTCAATTGCATCTATCATTATCTACCTATTACTTAGAATATATTATTTTTAGAGTTTGCTTCATAAAGTAAAATTAGAAGTATTGAATTAAATATAACTGGGCAATTAAGGACGTATTCACGGAAACTGGTAAAATGTTAAGTTTTGAGGTACAAAAATTCTGTAGAATATTCTTAAACATTATGAATACCTAAAGATATACTAAATCTGTATCTATAGAATGTGTTAAACTTGTTTTTAGGGTTCCGTACCCAAAGGGTGACAACGGAAACCCTATTTCAGGCTCTGCTGTCCGTTGTATCTTTTGAACCGTAATGGGTAGATACTTGACATTTTCACAGAGTGTGTATTATTACGCTATAACAGTAAATAATAAACTTTGTTTGAACTTTAATATTTTAATTTCAGTTTATTTTGTTAAAATTCATCAAGTAATTTCAACGATAGCTCACTTCAAACCGAACGAAACAATTTCTCATTTTTAGTGTCCACTTCCACCGCTTATAACGTCATCAGAAGGAGCCGTGGTGATGTCGAACACATGTTTTTGTGTAGCCACAGGATGTGTCTTCACAATGATATAATTAACATTTTCCTGTCGCAATTTTTCTGGCATGACCCTCAAACTCAAGTAAAAAAAAACAAAGAATTGTGAAGATCACTCTGCTTTTTGAAGTAGCTCATTTTCAATTTAAAATAAATTCTATCACAAAGTTGAACTCAGCCGATAGGGTTATAGAGAAGCAAAGCAAATTTCTAAACATAAAACAGATGGGTCGCCGTAACTCACTGCGAGATACATCGATAAGCACTCTGGCAGTAATACAGTACACAACATCGTATGGGCCTCTCCTCTGGGAGCTGAGCCCACATTTTGCATTAACGTCTCGTCGCCAACCACCACTTTAGGCGAATTTTAAAACCTATTAATGTGTTGGAGAGGATGTCCATTAGAGAGGTTAAATTCTTTCACCTCTCCCATTATGCGGTCCGAAGGAATTACTGTCTTCCATTAAATTTTTGGGAATGAACAACGATCGAGGTTTCCACGTATAATTATAAGTCCATAGAGTGTAGTTGGATGGACATTATTTAGGGATGCAATAAAATTTATTCTGTTATAAGAACTTATATTTATGCTATCCTTTACTTAATTTATCTCCACTTGCGTAAAAAATTGTCTATGTTTATGTCTGCGTCTTATTTTATAAAAATCTATATTAATATTATAATGATTCTAATTTACAGAGCTTATAAAAAAATTGGTTAGCACATAATTTTCTGGAAAAAATTAATCAGACAGACTAATGCTTTGATCGCTGTTTTACTACTTCAATCACATACTTATAATCTATACGATTTAAGGGGACGCTTCACAAAATAACTTTTACATAAAGTAGCAGATATCTGCACTTTACTTAGTTAATCTACGTATCAACGGTTGACACACCGTTAAATCGTGTAAGACAGTGAGCGAAACACTTTTGTTTCGTTTTTTCCGCCCCCCTTACCTAACCTAACCTAAGTATAGTTCTTTTACTTAATTGCCTAATTTGCTCGGTTATTTCAGTGGAGTAACATACAAGTTAAATTTAAATTACATACTTCATAATATATTGATTTTTTATTACTTTTTTATGCGTTTAACGAATTAAATAAATAATACAAATAATTCGAATGTTTTATTCAAGCACATAAACTGTTTTATTAACTTAACCGTATGCGTGGTCGTTAGTCTGCAGAATACATAGGAAGTCTGAAGATTATCTAGTTAATGTAGGAACTGAAACATTTTTTCCACTTTAACGGACTCATCTAATTTACAGATTAAAAGTTAATTATTTTTTCCTTCAGCAATACACAGATCCATAGCTGAAGTAACTAGTATAATATTGCAAACGAGGGGCCTCTTAAAACTTTGTATACAGTGAAGGGTATAATTTGAATTGAAATTTCATGTTTATCGCGCGTGATATTATAGCAGTTTCACAGATTATGGGACGACACGTTAACCCCTGGTTGACTACGAATTTACAGCAAACGCGTCCAATTATTGACAGGATTGATTGACATGAGCAACATCATGGCGTTAAACTCTGAATTTTTAATTCATTATATAAATAAATACTAAAGATCTGACTGCCACGACTACATTAATCCACCACCTTACAAAGAATTTTCAAGAGAAATCATTTCTTTACGTGAAAGGTACAAATAGGCACGGATAGGTGATTTTTTTGCACACATTTTTTTATTTAAAACAATATAAAAAAATTATATTATTAGAATTTAATATTACAGAAATGCAGTATAAAACTCAAATTGTATTTACAAATACATTTATGTCTATCTGTTTTGCAAGTTCACAAAGCGGTGTGGTTGTATAGTGTATATCCAGCTCGCAAACAGCCATTTGTCACGTGGTGTCACATTCACTGACCAACACGTTACTTGGTGGTTTTACAGCACCCATTGAATATTTCCTGTACTCCAAGCTATTGTCTAAGCGTAATTTCGAACAGAATCGTAAATAGTTTAAGCGTAGTCCAATAGGCCTGGGTTCCAATCTCACTGTAGCTAAAACATTAGAACTTATTTTGTAGTGAAACTTCTTTTGGCAAGGTGGAGAAAAATTTTAGTTACGTGTAAGGATTCTTCAAAAAAACCGATGGTGCTGATGGCGCACCTATTACCAATAAATTCATATTTAGTTATTATTTCATTATGATAAAAATAGATAATTTAGTATATTTAATACTTAATTATAATAAACCAAAGAAGTTTCACTTCAAACTAATACACGTTTCCTTTTTTTAAACTTACACATTATTACAATTTAGAACTCTCATAGGCGCCGAGAGGATGCTTTATATTATCTCTAATGATAGATGATGAATGATTATTTATTTTGCGTCAGTTTGTGTTAAAATTACCCAAAAACTCTACCTTAGTAAAAGAGGTATTAAAGGTACAGAGAATAATATAGTACAGGATCGTTAATGCCACTCAGAATAAATGTCGTTAGTGCACCCTTGTTGCTACAATTACGGACGCGTGGTGACCGTCCGGTTAAAACGTCCACTCGTTTTACAGTTTTCATCCGGATTTAGGGCCACGACTTAAAGCATCAATCTAGTTGTGACTTTTATGGAGTTGACGAGTTTTGATGGCAGTGCGTTGTAGCTTTGTGATAGCGTTTAGTTTTGTTGCGACGTTTTTTGCAGTTTTTTTATAGCTCAAATTGCTCTACTGGGACTAAAAGTGTCAGTTGCATGTTTTACTGTGAATAAGTTATTGGGGATTCCTAAAACAAGAGTATTTAGAATAGAATGGATAGCAGTCAAATACTAGGTCATTTAAGTAACTATAAAAATGGTACAAAACCATCTCCATGCGAGTTTGACTCGCTCTTGGCTAACTTTTTTTGTATAGCCTGATTGTGTACCTATAAGCAATGAATTTTTTAAACAAATTTTTGATCGTAATGGGATTGTTTTCTGTAACTCTGACCACTAGGTAAAATGTATGTTATTTGTACGTTAATTAATAGTACTACAAATTATATAAACCTTTTCACCGATTTTAGATATCAATACAAATGTTCAAAATAAGCTACGCAACAGCTACGAGTTTTTAGTACCTAAAGTGCGTAGCGATTCGAAAACTTTTGTCAACAGGTAAATAAAGTGTGATGTAACCTAACGGAGGTACTCAATTCCTCTATCCTGAGCTTCAGGAGTGGGTTCGTAACTTTAGTTCGTACTTCCGGGACTCCGGGAACAGAATTAAACAGTTACTCTACGAAAACTGTAGCGACGTAAACAATTTCACCTAACTGCTTGAATGTACGCTCAGTTTTGTTATTTGTAAGTGCTTTCAATTTGCAGTGAGTGGAGTTTTATTCCATAAGTTTGTTTAATTATGATACGATGGCACTTATTTAAGGTTTTGTTCGATAAGAATTATATAGATAGCTTTCAGCTCTGGCTTCATAAGTGGATTTAAAAAAAAAAGTTTTGAGGAAATATAGCCTATGTCTAATTCCATTTAGAATTCCAATCGTGAAATTGGTCCAGTAGTTTACGTTTACTAGTTCGAGTTTACTTCTTCGAACGAACAAATAAAAAAATTAAACGCAAAGATTTATAAAAAAATGTACTAAGAATGGAGTCATTGATGGTATATAAATATCATCTGACATGTAAGAATTAATTTATAACGTAATTTCGCTTCTAAAAATCCGATTAATTTTTCTCATTAGGAAAACTGCTGCCAAAACTTGAACAATATCCACTAAGAGGCCATTAATCTCTAAGATCTCCTTCCTCTAACAAGAAGAGACATCGCGGTAATCCCGACTTGCCGGGGGTTGCTATTCTTTTAATACAAACGGGTTCCCAAGGGAATATAAGTCTATAAAGGCTTGAACCCGTTGTCCGAACCATTAGCGAAAGTTAAGCTGATAGATATAGAACGTAATCGACACTGCCATTTGTAATTTGACTTTTAAATTGTAAGCAACTGATTGATTTATTATACGTATTAAAACGCAGTAAAATCAACTTTCGCTACAATAAATGTTAAATTGTTAATTTTATTATACAATTTTTACTGAAATAGGCGACATATATTTTGAAATTTAGTTCATAATTTGGATTACATGTAGCTGGAAACGTTTGTGAAATAGGAAAATGAGCCTCGTCGGTCAAAATCAGATCAGATATTTTGTTTATCTACCAAAATTCTTCGCTTTTACGTCACAATATAAGCATTTATAAATATCAAACTCTTCTGTTCTCTATCAAAGTATCAACAAGGAAATAACCATTCAAAGAAAAAGTTAATAATTACATTTTATTTGTAAATAAATAACTATCTACGTCTAAAACATGTGAAGTTATTGCTACAGGTATGTATATTGTATATACCTACATACAGTTATATGTATGTAACAGCATATTCCATCAATAACAGTCACAAGAGACGGCACAGTACGAACCAGTGTTCATAACCTCGGAGATGGGTACTTGAATGATGATAAATAGTTTTGTCAGTGGTTACTTTGGAAAATGGATGAGTTTAAACTTTGTTGTTTAATGTCACAGCGCTAAGTGACTTTGAAACTAATAGATTTAATGGGCAGACTTTCTTGTGCTTTATTTTTCTTTTGTCTTAAGCGTTTGACTTGTATGGCTTTGTCTGTGACTTTAAAGTTATGTTATATTAGGTAGAGAAGACTACCTATACTATACGATTGTCTCTGCCTTCTGCCTCTTGGGATTAAAGGCGTGATGATAGATATATGTATCTATTAATAAGGATATAATATTACTACTGTGGTGTTTCTGTACACTTTGATACTCAACTCAACAGAAAAAACTTTTTTGAGACCATACCGCAGTAATTTGTTCCATTCGAATATTGGAGGGCTAATAACGTATCGTGTATCACAACACCGCCCATACAAACATCGCAGGCGTCTCGCATGAGTGGAGCCTACCAGAAACACCACTTAACTTCGTATAATTTTCAATGAGTAATGGCTGCAGTGGTCGCCGAGGAGACCGACCTAGGTCAACGCATTAGGAGGGAACTGTTCGTCGTACTAGACACGAAGTGGCATACTTTGGACAATATTTTATATATTATTATTTTATATATCTATAGATAGGTACTAATGATGTAAAGAGTGTTTGTTTGTTTATAAGAAGGTTTGCATTTGTATTTTTTGACAATCCAAAAATTTAGTCTCGAAATCGAGGCGGTTTTCTATATTTTAAAAGTCTTTGAGTGTTTATTATCGTTTCCTATAACTTAGGCCCCAAATAATTTCAAGGCAATGTATTTTTCATAGGTTTCTCCTGCAATTCGAACCCGGGTCTGTTTGCTTCCTGATAAACATCATTAACCCCTAAGCTAAATATGTCGTTGTTGTACAGTGTCTAAAAAGCTCTCAATAATTTACAGAAAAATAAGCATAGCATCAACTGTGTCATACTCCTGAAAAATTATTGAACTCCTTTCCATTTTTTCAATCAAGTGCATTTATGAAAAAGTTAGATCGAGACTTATTCCTATATTGTTATTCCCATACTTTGGTTACAAGGCAATTTTAATAAATATCATCTCCAATGTGTCTCACTTCGTGGTAACTTCCGGAGGGGATGTCCAGAGATCGGTCATGCTTATCTTGCTATTGTAAACATTTGGGATGGCTGCGATGACTAAGCATTGTCAAATGGGCGACGAGATTACGCAGGGATGAAGCCAGTTCACTACATTACATTTTTGCAGAAAAAATCGTACAAAAATATCAATATTTTTTCTTTTAATTTTTTTGTTTCAAAGTTTTTCCAGAAGATCTGTGCTACCAGTAAACCTATTGTATGAGATATGGGTATTTTTACTAGATGTCGCCCACGATGCCGATTTCCTAACCGATCAACCAAATAGTTGAGCCGTTAAGAAGTAAAATAGTTGATCAGTTTCCAGTTGATCGGTTTAGTTGACCGGAACGGAAAAAGTGAAATATTCATATGTAAATAGTAATAATTATTTTATAGACAGTTCATTTGATCTGTTCACGTTGATATTTTTTAAACAATATCTTACTTTATATACGCAAAAATATGTACTAATGTTATAAACATAGAGTGTGAATTCGTTTGTATGTAAAAACTTTATTCCAAAAAAATAATTTACTATTATAAAGTTACATTATTCCTGATATAGGCTACGTCTTATTAAATAAAAGTAAGGGTTCCTTATGATACAATATATATCAATATTTGTAATTAAAGTCAAACTGTAAATTTTTGCATGCAGTTTAAGAATTACACAGGCGAAACAGGAACGAAAATTTTATAATACCTAAAGTAGTACCTGAAATATCGCAGAATATACTGGAAAATTGTTATAAGAGACAATTAAGTATGATTGAATGTATGCCATTACTATGGAGATAATTTAATTAATTCGTTGTTTTTGATGAAACTGTGTATCGAGAGATGGCATTAATTAACACCAATTGCATTATTTTAATTGAGTTCGTTTGTATGTATTTTGTACGTGTGAGATGTTTGTTTTATTGTGTAAATTTAAATTAACTTTAATTCCAAATTGTGCTCATAAATTGTTAATTGAATTCGTTTTCGTGATATGCACAGTACATACTTATCATCTTATGTTAATAAAAATTAAGTGCTGTTCTCATAAATTTATGTGTTTGTTTTTTTTTTAATATTTCTGAGTTGTTATGGTATCCTAGGGTGTCCTGTAATAAGTGTATTTAGTCATTTTGTACGTGCATCCCGTAGGAAGTACATTCTAGCTTTATTTTTATTTTTTTTTAAAGTTTAAGCATAAGTATAAATGAATTACAAATAACTTGAGAACGGCTGGATCTATTGGCATTTTTTTAAATGTTCTTTTTCTTTTAGGGAAAGAAAAATTGGAAAATTCGGTAAAGTTTTTTTTCTATAGGGCATAAAAATTAATATGTGTTCCACGGGCGAAAAGCTAGTACTGTATAAAACACATTTTCAAATGACCAGATCTTAAAATTTATAATGTTAATGGAATCGAAAAGAACCAAATTCGCTACAATTTTTTTATAGTAGATTGACGAATTTCGGAAAGGATCGTCGAGAAGGAAGTGGAACTGTCTGCCTTTCTTCATATTTCCAACCTCAAAAGAAAACCATAATTTTATTAGACCCTTCAAACGAAACGTGAAAAGCAAGTCATATTGACACTTTTATTGGCGATAGTAGCCTCTCAAACTCCTAAAATTATGTTTTTACTGTAATCACATGATTTGTTTTCTCAATCAGCTATTTCGTATATATACACGTAAATGTATGTATATGTATATATATTATACATGAAACTAACTACGAAACACATATTGCACTCTAGATCTAGGAAACAAAACATTTTAGCTTTTAACACATTTTCATGCACACAAAGAGCATTGAAATAAAACAAAGTATTGTCTTTAAATGCAGGTGAATAAAAGGAAGTTAATGTACAAAGCGGTAGGTGAAAAGCCTCCGCTCATGTAGGATTACTTTAGCCTGTCTGGTTGGAGGTTGTAGTCTAGTGTTTTAGCGAAATGCACCGCGTAGCACTCGCTCTATACGATAATTCTTTCTTGCTTTTACGTACTGGGGTATTAGAGAACATTTTAAAACAGGCTTCTATTAGTAAGACCGAGAGTTCTTTTCTAAATTAGAAATTTAAACAACTTGATACTACTCTATAGAGTGACAATTCCGTAGACATGAAATTTGAAATAATTTGAAATTCTAAATTTGAAAGAGATAAAAGATTTTCTTAGACATTCTTAATTATTTTATCTATATAAAAAATTTAAGCGGTTGTGCCTAATCTATTAGCACTGTGAGAGTGACTTCAATTTGAAAATACCTCAACATTATTGAGATATCATAAGAGACACACCTAAGTGAAGATTTCAATGAAACTGACCGGTTGATGAAACGAAATACTGCCCCATTTCTCGAGATTCCAGATATAAAGTTAGATAACATACGCTATCTAAGTTTAGTGAAAATCTGTTATTCTGGCAATTTCTGAATATCATTTCGGGAACGGTGTGGCGTGCCGGCAAATAGTTTGAGAAGGCACCTCAAGTGTCTGCGGTTGGACAACACAACCTAACATAGCGCACTGACCGCAACCGACCTGAACTGAAATCTGAAATATACTCGTATCAACCTAGATTGTCATTAATAATTATTCTAAAGATTATAGGTAATTTCATTTTGATGGTACAAAATTATATAATAGTTGTGAAATGTTTTTTAAAACGTAATAATAACAAAAAAAAACATCCTATTTAAATGATCTCACTGTAATTATATAATTTCGCTTTATCTTGCTATATTGTATGAAAACTCTCTAGATAAACAAGTTAAATAACATATTTAAATTATGGCTGAAAATTTTAATGACAATGAAATGCGATCGACCTACGTTTACTTTTATTGAACATATAAAAACTTATGTTAAAAAGGTATGATGAATATAAAGAAGGCGCTAGAAGAGGACCGTAGCAAATAGAAAGAAAGAAAGAAATAAACTCTGCCTACCCCTCATGGGATAGAAGGCGTGATGACAGATAGACATCGTATCCAGTAATTGCTGAACTGATTTAATGAAATTTGGAACATATACATAATATATGTATTCTATAATTTAGTACAGAGGGCAAAGGAACAATTATAATAATGAAAACATGACAATCAATGTTAATATAATTATATTAATTGAACACGTAGTTAGACGAAGTATGTTTATGTACATTAGTGTGGTTATGGTTAATCTGACCAAAGGGAGCGTCGGCTGCAGTTCAGGCGTGAAGCTGGATAATGCGGATCTAATGGAAAGTGCGAAATTCCTCTGTTGGCATAATGCGTTAATTATTACACAATTGATTTGGAATTTTGTTTGACACGTGGAATATGTGCCTGTTTTTGTGAAGACTAAGTAGTAGTTTTGTAATATATACTTAGCTTTATCTAACATTTTAAAGTAACAATAGTTAGCTATAGGATCACATAAATAAAATTCACAACTGTTCCTATATTTTTTGTCGGTCTATCTAAATGTTTTGAAAAAAATATAAAATTATTTTCCATTTAAAAATACTTCAACAGAACTAGGCCCACTTGTTACACAAAATATCATCGGCTAAATGTAGAATACTTGTCTGCAGCTTGGGTCCCTGGATCTGGTGACATGGAGCCGTAAAGGAAAAAACGAAGTTGGAAAAAATATTAAAATGACTACAACAAATTCTACTTTATTTAACTTAACGTAAGTAAACAAGTTAGAAATAGACTGGCTGCATCACATTTTAATTTACAAATTCAAGTAGGTATATTAGCACACATTGCAACAATGTGACCTCCTTCGAATTCAACGACGAAATATTTAATTATTTATTGTTTTTCATGGAACAATTTTATAGTTGGTATAGGTACTTTTTTTAAAGTTAATAACATCATAACTTTATATCATTGCAAAAATAAATCATCCAAATCGGCATACATTTAATCGAGTTTTGACAAATATTTCCAAAAAACTACTGAACCAATTTTTACCAAAACAAAATTGGGGCCAATCCCAAAGAATTGTCTGTCGATTAAGAAAAATCCGTAACATAAACCTAATAAAAAACGGACCCTCCTTTTTTAAATTATTTTTTGAAAAATACACCCCACACATTTTTAAAACCCCCATCACAATAAAGTATCCACATCCTTAATTAAGTATGAACCTCGATCCAGTATCGTTACGCACACATCATAGACATTAAATAGCCGGAAAAGTCATTCTAAGATTATTATGGTACGGCCAGATTGGATTAATAACAGTTAACGTTATTCAGGTATTCTGTACAGTAGTTAACTAACAACGACGAGTAGTAATATCATCTAATACTAATATTATAAAAAGAGACTGTAAATTCGAAACTACTGAACCGATTTAAAAAATTAGGGACATTTAAGAAAAGCACCCGAAATCGATGACCATACATGAAAAGATGTATGGATTTGAATCTTTGGTCTCTGCCTATCGGAATATACCATAATTATTGCTTGAGCATTTGTTTGTTTTGTTCTAAGATATTATTAGTACATTGTGATACAAGGGTGCTATGTTGGTCATTACATACGAAGCGGTATTTTCAGCGCGAGCCACTAGGCGAGCGCTATAAGAAAGCTGAGTATGTAATGACCAATGCACACGCGTTTCATACGACGTTTTTCAACACACTTGCGAGTAAAAAAAATAAACTGCATGGAGTCAAATTTACGTATTCTTCGCCACTTGAAGTCGACATTTTTAATAACTAACCACAACACGGCGAAAATGTTAACAAATAAGTATTTATGGAAATGTTTTGTTTTTTCCCGCGTGACAGATAAGGCACGGATAACTTCGCCAAACAGCTAACAAAGTCGTGATAAAAAAATTAAAATTGTATTATGCGGTTAAATTAAGAATGCTTTGTGGACACACATACAATTTGCAATCTTGTACGAATATAACTTCATTGGGTTATATTATAACTCTTGTGCTGTAATATATAAAAAAAGCACGCGTGTTTAATATATGGGATTGTGAGTCTAAAATTGAGGTAATAAGACTCACGTTACGAGCAAGTGTGTTGAAAAATTATTATAGTAGTCTGATAAATAAATATCTATTACAACCCTTCACGCAGGTCTGAAACCTTCTGAACGAAAATAGTTTCGGCTTACGAATAAAATATTTGCAAGTCGATTTCATATTTACCAATCTTAGGTAACAGAATGTAAGAAAACGTAGCCCCCGGAAGGTTACGCTCGATAAGCCACCTTGTGTTCCCTCGTAAAGTCAGTGCCGCTCGTTGGCCACATCTCCTCCGTAAATCTGGGAATGGATTGAAATAAACAATATTGTAGGAAAGTCGACTTTGATTAGCTAATTCTCCAAGCGGACCCCTCGGTGACAACCCTACGTATATTTTGATAAATGCAAATTGAAATTAAATTATTTTGTACCTTTGTTTGACAACTGAAGTAAGTTTATAGTACCTACCTAAAGTACACACAAATTGAAAATTATGATTTAAATAAATATTATAAAATACTCCAAAAATGTAAATATGGTTATTATTAAATGTTATATGGTATCGCTATGACACGATGTGCAAATATGATAACTCGATTTATGGATGCGACTCCCGTTACTATTTTTTAGCATTATTCTTGTATTATTCAATCTAGATTGCACACTTCGAAGATTAAAAAATTTTAAAAAGCAATTACATTACTATTTTGTTAAAAATATTTCTTATAAAGGTGATTACTTATAGTTGCTGTTTTTAACAGAATCCATACTAATAACATAAATGCGAAAGTAAATCTTAAATTAAAGAAAAAATAAAAACTCTGTCTATCTAATGAAATTTAATGCGGATAAAGATTGAACCCTGAAGAAGGATAAAGGGGTATAATAGGGGATGAAAGTTAGCATGAGCTCCACAGACGAAGCCCAGGCGGAAAGTTAGTATTTTTTCTAAAGAAAGGTGAAGTGTTCTGCTGTATATATCTAGATTGAAGATAAAGATCTAGAAATGTCTCTCAAATGGAGACAAATGCATAGTGCATTTGTGATTGATGAAGTGTAAATCTGTTATTTAAATTTATGTACATTCTATCCACAACTTACATGTCTATTTTTAAATAAGTATTTTATATGAATTTGAAGAAAAAACATAATCCTTACCACAATGTTTTCCATTAAATTTTTAATAAGTATTTATTCACATGGCAACCGACACTTCTAAAATATGAAAATTTTGTTCTATTACCCTCATAACATTTCCTTCCAATTTATTGCCACGACAATAACTACTCTCGACCTAACGCTCAGACGTTTTGGACGTAATCACAAGACACATTTCTCAAATAAACACAAAACATCTTAGAAACGGACTCGAACTGGAAAACGGGCCTAGCAACACTGCAGAAAGAAATGGAGAAAGAAGTTAAAGTCCACTCAATCAAGGTCAGTTTCTTTCTGTTTAATTATTCATTAAGTCTGAATACAGTAACCCTGAAATCAAGCATTGTAGATAAGATGAATATAAAAGAAGCGAAAAAGGTATGTCAGGATCGTAGCAAATGGCATTCGATTGTTTCTGCCTACCCCTCTTGGGATAAAGGCGTGATGATAGATATATAGTAAATGCAATATATCTTAAAACTAATTTGTTAGTGCATAGGCATGCGTCAACCGTATACATAATCATGTAGCTTCGTAGAGTACGAGACTCCCCGCACTTGCTGGTCGTCATTAGGTGGTAGTGATCGTGGCCCGTGACGTAACTTTATGACCCGTGACTTCTACGCACCCCTTTCCACCTAAACGTGGACACGTGTACGAATTAATTGCCATTTTTCTCGATAAATCACTTCCTAGCGCAAGAGATAAAAGATCGTATTGTTACAATTCAATTTCACAGGTTTATTGTGAATTCAATTTTGGCATTTTCCAAGCAATTTGTGTTGTGGTTAGATGGTTCCAGACCGCAGGTTCGGTGCTGGACGATACGTGCATGTGAAATAAACAATATGTATGCTAATGTTATTTTGATACCAAATTACCTAACAAGTTCTTGTAGGTTATATTGGTATGTCATTTGATTTAATTCAATTTAATTTTGTTTTATTTAATTTAATTTGATATGAAGTGCAATTGTGCAGGATCTATTGTGTAATATAATGTGAAATTTTTATGCAAATGTAAAACTACATTATTAAACAAAATTAATAGAAGTCGGTTAAAAATAAAAAAAGTAGATCGTGCAAAGTCCAAAACGAATTTAATTTTTACAAAAACGAAACTTGAGCATAATGAGCATAGAAAAATATTTTTCTCGTCTTTATTCATAATATCAGATGATAATAATAATGTCCTAGCTAGGACCTAGAAAACTTTTTTGAATAAAATGAAGGAAAATGTAACAAATATTTTATATTTTTATAAGAGAAAAATGAGTTAAAAATAATATGCAAATATAGAGCATATCCCCATATCTCCCATTATTCGTGGAAGTAGTGGAAAAAACAAATTAATAAACCTGAAATTTTTAAAGCACCAGAGTTCTTCATGGATCTGACCGGTTTTATACTTCCAATTCAAATTTGTTTGATGATGTGTTTTATTCATTATTTACAATTACGCATATGTCCTAGATACAGTGAATTTTACTTTCGTTACATCCAGGATGCCCGTTTTCAACCGAACAAAAACATTTGTGAACCGCGATGTTATTCATTAAGCCGATTTAGTCTGAGTGTAACATGCGCTTATAAATTTTGCATACCTTCATTCGCACTCTTCGTCGACCATTACCTTTCCATTTGGTAAATAATTTAGAAGCCCTCTAGGACCGCGGCCAAATATTAAAAGTGATGGGTCCCCAAGGTTTAATATTAGAATCCCCTCGTATTAAATTTTCTGTCACGTGAAACTCCCAAATGCATACGCCCAGATATTTTTTCGCACATGTTCATATTTTTCTCTTTTGTCCTCGTATTCGTTACAGAATGTCACAGTAACGTTGAGATTTCTATTGGTATTTGTAATTTGAAAGTTATTTTTGTCAATTTTCATGGTAAACTTATACAATGTGGGTACATATTGGTCGGAACAGCCCCCGTTTTCATAACTTTAATGGATTGTGTCCCAATTTTGCAAACTACATTTACTAAAATTCATAAAAAACTCATTCAACCCCTAAACAATGTAATTGAGTAGATAGTTGAAACATTTTTTTATCTCCTATTTCATTAAACTGAATATATTTAAACTACAAATGCGACAGGCTTGACACCACCTGGTCGTATTTAGATTTTACATTTATCTACTGAAAAAGGGCGTAAAACAGGTATATGTGTAATGTACTAGAAGTCGAGCATATTATTATAACATTGCCATGAATAAAATAACACATTACGTATTTGTTTCCTTTTCTACTTTATGCATCTCTCAGTGTCTTTAATAACATTACTTGTTATGACTTATATTAAATAGGTACAATGGGTAGACATGCAGTCGTTTCGTATTCATGACACAATAATAAGCAAGTTGTGCAGGGTGTTGAATAATCGGCCTCATTTTATATGCATCAAATTTCTGTGAACAAAACTAATCTAAAGCTCCCTGAGCAATAAAAATGTCCCACTTCCCGTGCCTTCAAAAATAGATGAGAGCAAGGTGTAATCTCAGACAAGCTTATTATAAAATTTTGTTCCTTAAATATTTCACAATTTTTCACTAAGAAGGGGAGGAATATACTGAAGTTCTATGAAATGAAACTCATTTATTGTGACGATTTTTTTTTTACTTAAATTCCCCATGAGCAATGCGAAATTTATATAGTACATATTTTAATGGCCTTTACCAAAGATTATGATTTTCTCCATTATCAGTTTTAATTTCATCAAAACATCGTATTTTACATTATAATATTTTGGTGATTAAATAAAAACATTCAGATTTATGTGTTTTAATGAAATAATTCATTAAAATATAATTGAAAATTGATGTAAATTAAAAAAATAACTAATATTGGTCTTAGTTAACGAGTTGTACAGATTTACGAAAGGCAAACATACAATATTTACATTAAATTATTTCAGCAAAATTTTTGTTTCAATTAACAGAGCTATTCAAAATGAAAGTGTTGATTTATCAGAAAATCTTTATTGAGAGTTATAATCAAATTTATCGTTCATTTAAATCGAGAGGGCGCTTCAAGACTCCCTTGCTGTAACTTACAATAGGTACAGATTGGATTTTAGAAATTCGCAAAATTGGTCACTTCTATTGAAAATAATACCTATTTCAAAATTTAAGAATGCTTTTTTTAGTCTATTAGATTTATTGGTTTTATCTAATGATTTTAATACATGGCAGAATAATTATACTTATATCTTGCAGTATTAGATTTACAGTGTAGATTTAGGTTTATACAGTATTCAATCTGTCTCTAAACCAAACATTCAAAGATTTGTGTTAATAGGTATTTGTATCTTCATTTTTTTTATCAGTGGAAAACTTTTAGTCGATTTTACAGGCTCTTAACGATTTAATATCGAAAGACTTGATACTGTTGTATATTAAAAAAATAAAAATAAATAAATGCAATGGAAGTGCGAGAATGTGTGATATAAAACGTATTGACCGCATCCGGAACGATGTCATTAGAGAAGAATGCGGAGTGAAAGATGATGTTGTGACTAAAATGAAGAAAAGTAGTTTACGCTGGTTTGGACACGTTGAAAGAATGAAAATGAAAGATTGACTAAAAAGGTTTATATGGCTGAAGTGAAAGAAAATGCTGGCAGAGGACGACCTAGGTGTACTTTTATTGAACATATAAGTAAAAAAAATATTGATCGATGGAAATATAAAAAAAACACACAATCGTCGAGCATGTATGTAAGGTATGAACTATATAAAAGAATCGAAAGAGATATGTCAGGATCGTAACAAATGGCATTCGATTGTCTCTGCCTACCCCTCTTGGGATGAAAGGCGTGATGATAGATAGAAAACTCTTTATAAACAGAGTAATATAATATTGATTTGATGTTAAGATTACGTAAAACTCAAGCAACCCTAATGTGAATAAAATATACAAAAAAGGATAAGTCAAACCCCTTACCTGTGTTTCAGCTATTTTAAGACGTTCAGTACGGTGCATCCCCTACTTGTAACATACAAATACGATCCGACGTCCCCTGTCTGGGATAACAGGGGCATTGTTTGTTCTTGCTATTTTTATAAAGGCTCGCAATAAAACGTTTGCATTTTACATTTTTGGGGGCCATAAATAAGAGTGCCCTTGTAAAATTGCATTTTAAGCATTTCTAAACTGCGGACCGTCACCTTTTGGGTCCGTCGCTACGGGAGGGACGTAAACTTTTTGATGTATGATCTGTTATTTAACTAAAAATTGCCATTCTAATTTATGAGTTGTTGTTGTTATTAATATACGAAATATATTTCCAAAGCAGATTGCAGAATAAGTGTTCAAACTCCTAAGTTTCTATCAACCTCAATGTGATATATTCATCTCAAGACAGACAATGCAGCACCACTTTCCTCGACCCATATGCTTTTCTCTCTTCATCTTCAATATGCATTACTAGAGTTTCGCATGGGTACAATATGGGTTTATACCATTTGATTACATTACATTTGGTACATATTGGTGAATATACCTTTCGGTCCGTTTTCCATCTACCCACTCCTGTACTACCGAGATTCGTGTGTGTTAAAATAAAAATAAATTGACTAAATATATAATTGTCCTAAAAGTGTGTGATCAATAAAGGCTCCACGTCGCGTCGGCAGACTCTATACACAGATTGATAGCCAGCTGGCTGAATCGAGAAGAACAGGCGTAATTGATACGTAGGTACTCCTTCCATTTCTATATTCCAACAATAAATAATTATTCACCAGTAAAGTGCTATACAGATTCATTTATTTAAGGAATTGTATGTTCCCAATTAACTCGCCCATGCATAAGTAGATAGGTCCTGAATTGATAATTCGGACGGAACCCTAACATACATATTAAATACGCTTATAACATTTTTTTATATAGTAGAGATGGATATAATATGCTACCGCGGACTTTCATAAAGATCATTTTATTCCACTCAATTCTTTATTATTACTCTGACGGATTAGACAGCAGACGCCATGAAAACTCGCTGGGGCTAACTTTTTCCCGACTTGATTTACTTATACTGTTAATGATCAGCTGCTAAATATGATAGATTCATGTTTAATACTCGTAAACCTTCCCAGTGAATAAATCTATCTAATAGTGAACACCGAAACAAAAATTCGTTCTTTAGTTTTTGCGTGAAAAGGTCACAGACAGACAGACATACGCGACGGGGTCTTTGTTTTTGTAATTATTTGTAGTGATACTCATTTGGTATTTTTATTGCTGCTTAATACCAAGAATCTTGTTTGAGGACATCAAATGTATGGATGTCCTTTCATTATGCTATAAGGTTATCAGGTTAGGTTATTATCTCTGGGTAACACCACATAATAAACAACAAACTAGTGACCAAAAAGACTGGTACCAGAATGTGTCAAGCCTGTCGATTCACGGGCCTAGAGCTGTCATTCCTTAAATAGAAGCAAAGTACGAAAGTTACTTAGGATTTTTGGCCACCCGGGTCCCCACGCATTCAAGTAGGCGCTCCGTAACATTATGCATAGGCTGAAATAATGGCATCCGGTGACACATCAATCACAATGTACCAACTGAAAAAACCGTAGCTGCTCGCAAATCACACGGATCGTTCGACGTGACCACATGTGGAGTGTTGGAGCATAACCATTTTTTCGGTCGATTAGTACGGTCGGTCGTACGCATCGTCTAACACTGAAATTCATACTGCAATGTGTAATTTATTGTGATTTTCCAATTTTCATCATGGCATAAGCTATTGTTGTTGTATATCCAATATAGAACTATCAATACGATGGATCTTTGTTGCCTAATCAAGCCGTTCAGGGTTGCGAAGAACTCGAAAAAATGGAGTAGAGGATGGAATAAACACAAATATTTTACAATGTCCCTGCTGTATAGAAATCATTATGCGTCGGTGGCCGAGTGGTTAAGACGTCTGGTATTAACTAGGCAGACCACGGGTTCGATCCCGGATCCCGGCCATGTACCAACGGGTTTTTTAATTAAAAACTAATGTACATAATCCGACAAACCACACTTAGAGGATTTTCCGTTTAAATAAACCTCAACAGAACTAGCCACTCGTTAGGTATAGCCTCGCATAGCATCGGCTAAACGAGAGAGACTGTAACACGGTTTCGGGAGCTGTAGGCAACCTGTGAAGAAAAAAAAAAGAAATCATTATAAATATAAATACATTGTATATTGAGTTTTTTTGTTGAATTTTATCGATCATCATAGTAACAAATGAAAGAAAATATATTTGGGAAGCAGAGTAAACAATTAGGCAGACAGACCGGAGTGACGCGATGCCTTCTCCAGCTTCACACCGAGGGTTCAAGAGAAATTAAATTACGAGTTGACAAAATGAGTTACGCCCTTTCTGTAGATTAACAAACAAAAAGTGATGGTGTGAGGGTCAGGCGGACATTAATGTTGTTAAAGGCAAATGACTCTATTCTTCAGTCCCGTGCCTCATCCGGCCTGTGCTACAATGCTACAATTTGCTTGTGACATTGTTCTTGTTCATTCGTGTTCGCGATTTACTTCGCGCTTTTATCTTTGGCTAGTTCAATTTGCGGAATTTGATACTTTCAACAACTGCAATCTATAAATAAATTGTATTTAAACTAATATGCACAAAGATAGTTGGAAGACCGGAGTGTGACATCTACTTTTTATCCTGGAAATCCTTATGTCACATTTGAATGCTAGTAAAAAAATAAATCTAAGTATGTAACTAAATAATAAAACGTAAACCATAAAATATTTGAAAAAAATAATTGAGGGGTTGAAAGTATGTGGATGAAGTTTCAGAAATGACCTTAGCTTCAATTGAAGTATCGTTTAGTTTTTGAAAGGTTTTTAAATTTACTTGAAATGAATTTTTGCTTATGAAAATTAGTGCTTGGCATTTCTAGCCTGTTTTTATTAATTTTTTTTTTAATTTCAAAGCTGTAACAACAGTGCAATCGACCTGACCTTCGTATCTTGACAAATACTACCTAAACTGCAATGAGATATTGGGCGACCTACAACTCGTAGGCTACGCGTATGATGTAGGCATCATATAAAGGAATAAAGTTTAAAATAAAGATACAGATAGGTAGGTAGGTACTTTCTAGGTAAATTCTTTCACAAAAACCGTTGGCAGACAATTAAAAAGACGAACCCTCTCATCAGTATTACCAAATTCCACCAAATTTTACGGAAGACAAAGCGGCTACTTATTATCAATTCGGAGTGTAGCACCAAAAGTGGGGAGTTAGATGTACGTCAAATTTTCAACGGTCCGCGGTCCAATTAATTTAAAAATCCGTCCATACATGTCGGGAGGGCTCAATTGTTATGTAAATCTGTGCAAACTTTGGCGTCAGACATGGGCATGACTAATTGGTAATTCGGTTAATGCGCTTAGAGCTAGGCACTCGCGGTCCCGCCGTGAAATGAAGATTATCCGCCTGACCTCCGATCTCTGGTCGACATAGCTACTGGGGAAACCGCGATGGATCACTTCTCACAACACGAGTTTTGTTCGCGGCTTCGTTTGCTTCGAAATCCACTAGCAGTACCATAGATTTAGTATAGTCGCTCGGGCGCTCTATTAGATTGACAATACAAAAGAGAAAGCGCATAGATAGGCGTATGTTAAAGCAAGACAGATAGACAAGATCGTTATTTGAATACTGTAACAGCCTAGCATCAGTAGTAATTTGATATATGTACTTAGTTGAAGTACCATTTATAAGTAAAATCAAATCATATTTCACTGCATGGTTTTTTTTAAAGTTTTCACAAATAATAAAGTAAATTTTTGGTTCTACATGATTTATCATGAGGATCAATTGATGACGGTTACAATCACTTTTAGAGAATGTTGCCGATATACTGGCAAGCAAGAATTACTTGTCAATTTTATTAAAAATAAAAATGTCACAATCTTTTTATATAGTCTTGATATGTTTGTAAAATAAATACATTCATTTAAAAGTGCGCTTGGTTTTTCTATAATTATTATTCTATGCAGCTAATGAAAGAGTTACATGGAAATTTATTCCACCTTCTGCGCCATTCATGGGAGGCTGCTGGGAGCGATTAGTACGAAGTGTCAAAACATCCTTAAAAGCAACACTAAAGGAACGTACTCCATCAGATGAGGTCCTACAGACTCTTTTATTAGAAGCTGAAGCGCTGATTAACTCTCGTCCTCTTACCCATGTACCATCAGACAGTTGTTCGCAAGAAGCATTAACGCCTTTTCATTTTTTATTGGGAACATCTTCGGGCCGCCCTATACCAGCCATAGTTAACGATGATTCATTGTCAGGTAGAGCTGCTTGGAGAAAAGCTGTTCGTTTAGCGGACCATTTTTGGCAACGCTGGACCCTAGAATATTTACCAACATTAACACCGCGTAGAGGAGGTGGATCCTCGATTCCCAATGTGCAAGTTGGAGATACTGTTTTAATTGTGGATGGCAATTTACCCAGAGGAACCTGGCCCAGAGGTCGAGTAACCCGCTTATACCCAGGACGGGACGGCATAGTTAGGGTCGCTGATGTTTGTACTTCCGCCGGTGTCCTCAAGCGTCCTTTAAAAAAGTTAGTGCCCATTGGGTAGATGCCCTAGTTATTACTTTCTTTTTTATATTTATCTTTACGCTAAGCGTTATTATTTTCTTTTTTTTATCTTTACTCTATAGCAGGCTTAATTATAATGTAAACTTTTTAATAATTTAAATCTAATTTTCTTTACTTTATTTTTGTACTTACTTGAAAATGTTCTAATTTAACAATGTTATTTTTATACTTTTGCCAGTTTATCGTCTCCCCTAATTTGGTGTTCCCACCGGGGCCCGCCATGTTGCCGATATACTGGCAAGCAAGAATTACTTGTCAATTTTATTAAAAATAAAAATGTCACAATCTTTTTATATAGTCTTGATATGTTTGTAAAATAAATACATTCATTTAAAAGTGCGCCGCCTTGGTGGATAGCACACGCTCCCGCGGAGACGTGTTGGGGAATCCAGTTTAATCCCGCCCGCGCTGCGATGGTTGTGATTAATCAGTGATTAATAAGACATATCGCGGTCGGCGGGATTATCATACATACTTACCGATTTCTATCTATCTATCTATCTATCTATCTATCATCACGCCTTTCATCCCAAGAGGGGTAGGCAGAGACAATCGAATGCCATTTGTTACGATCCTGACATATCTCTTTTGCTTCTTTTATATTCATCTTACCTTTCATACATGCTCGGCGATTGTGTGTACTTTTAATATTTCCTTCGATCAACATATTTTTTATATGTTCAATAAAAGTACATCTAGGTCGTCCTCTGCTAGCATTTCCTTTCACTTCAGCCATATAAACCTTTTTAGTCAATCTATCATCCTTCATTCTTTCAACGTGTCCAAACCAGCGTAAACTACTTTTCTTCATTTTTGTCTTACTTAGTACTTACCGATTTATTGGCTATAATCACCGTAAACGGCTATACTACTTGACATTGGCGAAATCACCGATTAATATTGGTGGAACCGCCATATTGAAAAAAAAAGAAGAAGTGCGCTTGGTTTTTCTATAATTATTAGAGAAGTTTTCATAAACTATGTTATAATAGGGGTGATGACAGTGTAAGAAAATAAATACACAATAATATTTTTATATAGTCTATTACGTATAATTACTGAAAACATCTTTTTTAATATCTAAATGAAAAAAACTTTAATTTTTACTTCCGGTCACGTGACCACAAACGGTAAGTGACGTCATTTCTATGTAAATGTCAAATAAATAACCACAGACTAGTAACTATATTATATTAACTGTCAGTCAATCAGTCACCTGACTAAGTTGTTTTCTTGTTATTTTATCTAATCTGTGACAATTATTTTGTTCGTTACCAACTCGGGTTACCAAGGTGTGACGTCATCATCATTATTTTATTAGGTATAATAAACCTTACAAAGTATTCCCAAAAAAATATCATCATGTCTATTACGGAATGAACATAATGTGTGTAATATAATATTCCAAATCCTCGGCACGAATCTATATTATAATTAAAATATGTATATTAAGAGATTTAATTTCGCATAATATTATAAGCATCTCATTGTAGTATAGTTAGTTACGATGGACAAGCAACGGCTTCGACACGTGCCCTAGCCGCCGTGAAATTGGGGGATCACAAATTTGAGCTCAGTTTGATCCAAAAGAAAAATGTGTTTTGAAATTTTTTGTTTTTATTAAAATTTCTTAATAATGTCACACCCTTGAAAGAGTAGGTCTGTATAAAATTGTTAACTCTTCAATGCTTTTCCTTAAAATAGTCTGATTTGATGATAAAATAATTGGCCAAAATGCGAGTACGACTCGCGCGCTGAGGGTTCCGTTTTTCCGGTCAAATTTTTAAGACAGGATTTTCGTTTAGGTTTTCCTGTAAACCTAAGAAAAGCCCTATATTCCCTATTTTTTTTTCAAAATTTTAGATTCAGTGGTTTCTGAGATAAGGTGGAGGAACGGTCAATTTTCTTTAATATATGTAATTTAAACTATGCATTTTAAAATAAATATTTTTATACGAGCCCTTTCATATGTCACATGATGTACTTTTTTTTTACATTTTCATTTTCCCTCAAAATTAGATTATAAATTTACACTATACGTCCATGATTGGGTCATATAATGTACCAAGTTTCAACATTTTTCGTCCAGTAGATTCGGAGAAAAGTAAGCTGTGACAGACGTACAGACAGACAGACACAATACGAGTGATCCTATAAGCGTTTCTAATTTTTCATCGGAGATGTTCGGAACCCTAATAAATATGAAAATGGCTTCGAAATCTGTTGAACCCCCAAGTACTTTACCATTAGAAATCGAATAATCGAGGTTATCTCTGCTTACCGCTATGGAAGGAAAACAGGCGTGTGTTTATATATGTTTCACGATTTAATATTCATTAGTCGTCGAATATCAATAGAAAATAGGCCAAACATCTATTTAAGGGTAATTTTCGTAGTAAACATGTCGCAACATTAGCAATTCATACGAAAATTACACACAACAGTAGTAATCAAGTATTTCGTTACTAAAGAAAAATCACATTTCGTCGCCAGGCGAGGCGGTGCCAAGCACAGATTTCGTCGCCAATGTATCGTGAAATTAGTTTAGTGGTACTATATAATTATGCTCCCTCACTTTTTATAGAGCCCCGAAAAATCGTAGATCAAGGGGTGCGTATTGCGTATGGCCCCTAGTGGCTGTTATGACGAAAATGTCGCGACGGTATGCCGTTTGATGAATTGCCACTATTTCGAATATTTTTCACTAGGCACATATTTGTAATATTTTGACAGCTCTCTGAGCGCTGATCGATGTAATTATACTCCATGAATAAAGTGCATACATATAACGTAGGTATCCAATTGCATTGGATATGATTTGCATTAATTACTTTTTTATTTCGTATAATATTGACTGGATCTGTGGCTTAATGCTTTGATTGTTTTCTAAATTTTATAAATAATTTGTTTATGTTTGTGTATTAGTTAATTATTAATTAATGAGTTTTCGGATGGGATATCTCTTGACTACTGTTTATTACTCAATAATAATGAATGGAAGAACGGAAATACTTAGGTTTTTTTTTCTCTCTTCACGGGCCGCCTTACAGCTCCCGAAACCGTGTTACGGTGCCAGGGTACCCATTAAACTTAGGTATGTGCATATATGTGCGTGCATAGGTACAATTTCCACGTTTGATGGTTGATGACAAGGTGAAGGTATAGCTATAGACTATGAAGGTGAAAAATAAAATTGCCCACAGAAAATGAAAGGTAAGTACATTTCATAAATTTATTATATAAAATCTTAAAACTACATTTGAAATTTAACTTATTTCATTATAATAACATTGTGAAATTTACAGTTCTACTTGATTAGTACAGATAATATTAATTAGTTTATAATTATTGCGCAAGAGTCACCCGGGAGGCGGGACTTACTTAATAATAATGATTACTAAATACTTAAGTACTGGAATCTTACAATAATAAACCACGAAGCTCAGATATTTCTTATTAAATTTAAATCTATACCAATAATGTTATTTACAAATTATGATATGAAAGGATTTTTATTTTAGATACTATGTCGCAGAAACAAATCTAGTTTTTTGAAGCACCTATATTTTTATTACTACGATTGCTTTGTAACATTTTCTGTACATTAAGTGGCCGGTTTTGACTTAATTTTCAATAATACTGATAGTAATTTAGCTACCTAAAAGTTTAAGTATGTAATTTAGTCTTTTTAGCGAACGGTAGACAATAATTCGTAATTTGATAAGTATTTTATTATCAAACGGGGTAATTGTTGTCAAGTTCTCTACTAAAAAAAAAACTTATTGATCAGACTATTTAGAAAAATGTGCATTTCGAAGAATAACGTCAGACAAGTTTAGAAAACGTTATATGCGAGATGAATCGCATATCACTAATATAGTTCCTACAATATATGAATAAATAAAGTTTTATATAATAACTATTTATATTGATTTGTTAATCTACTATGGCAGCATTAAATTGTCATGGCTTATTAGTTCTAATAAAGTTCTATAGAAAATATAGTTAGATATAATTTTATATAATGTAAGGAATGAATTATAAATAAGCTTTTAGGTACAAGATTATGATATGACTTTTAGAAATGGTTTTAGATAAGGGATTTTGAATGAAGCGACAATTTTGTACCTTTTGGATACATATCAAACGACACAGTGCCAGTGTCCATGTTTTTAATTAATTACCTACTTCTGTAAAAAAATATTAATTTCTTTTTTTAAACGTCTCTGATGTTTGTTTATTTATACACTTTGAAACGTGCTTTTGACAATTAAATCATAGGTTTTCTATATTAATTTTCAACATCAAAGAAAGAGTTGAAAGTTGATTTGAAGATCACTGACTCTTCAATGCAAAATTATAGCAATTAAGTGACTTTGAAATAAGATAAATAACATTATGCCCCAAATTGAATAGGTAAATTACTTCTCCTAAATGAGATTTCTTATATATCACAGGCTTAAATTATACTCCATTACAATTAGGGACGTGGTTACTATACGTAGTTACAAATAGATACATTTAAACGAAATTACGTAACTATTTACACAAACATGGGAAACAAAATGAGGCAAGCCCTCCCACAACCCTCGGAGATTTCAAATATGTAGACCTACAAAATTGTAGGCCGACACTAAAATAATCACAGTAAAATTAATGAAATATTTTGTAAAAGAAGAAGAGGATATAATTATAGATGACCATTATCAGTACGCGTATTTTTACGCGCAAATATTTTTGAGTTTTGATGATTATTTGATTTAACATTAGTATGTCATAGCTTAAAAATATTTGCGTATACGCATGTGGTAAGTTGTCTCATAAAAAAATACTTAACTATCAAAATTACTTCCCATCGAAAGGTCTAACAATTTTTCTACTGTATTATTAAATAAAGCTTACTTATAATATAAATTTATTTTCGTCTCTAAACCATGTTTTACAATTCCCAACAAACGCACAACTCTCATAGTCATTCCTTTAATTTCAATAATAATAAAAAGTTCATTAAAATTTAGTGTCCAATTAATCACCTTCTCATGAAACAGTGTCACTAACACTACTTTGATTGAAAACGTTCACTTTTAGCACTTTCACAAAACGTCCTATACAAAACTTTTTTTATCTTGAGCAAGTCTTGGACGCGTACTTCTGAGTGTCTGTATTTCAGTACAAGTTCTAAACAAAGATATTTTACCAAAATATGATGTTCCAGTATTTTAAACTAGCAGTTAGGTATGGGATTGGTATAACTCCACCGTAGTAGTTCACAGACTGAAACATGAGATAGGCGATCTTTAGAAGCTATCACACTATCTCATTCGGATGGATGTTCTGATTAGAGTCATTTTGTCTGGCACATTGCTGCAAAAGAAAAACAAAACAAATTAATAATAGTTGGAAACTGTTTTTTGTCTGTTTACATGTTTATCTGGCATATGCATCGAAACAGCTGAATGTATTTTGAGAATGTGCGAATAATTAAACTACGTAAATGTTTAGAAAAATTAGAAATATATTAGGTAAACTTAATATCAGAACGATCTGGTGTTTAATGTTAGTTTAGTAACTTACGTCTTGCTTCCTTTCCCAAGTTTTCATTGCAGTTTTATATTTTTCAAACTCGTGACACCAATTTGAGTAAATCTTTTGGTATTCATTACTTTTCTCTGGAGGTGAACACCTGAGATAAAACAGATTGTATTAATTTTAGTCATAGAGTAATAACAATAAATGCCGCGTTCCGAACTGGATAGCGTTGGCAAACCTGTTTATTTATTTTTCGGGTGACCATGTATATTATGGAAAAACTTGGAAGTCCTGATGATGCAAGGTTCAAACTAGTTACAAACTCTGATCATCAATGAGTAGCTAGAATGTCTTAGCACATATATTTCAATACCTGAACTATTAAAAACTAGGTTTTCCGCTTCAGCTTCGCCTGTGGGGCCTATATTATCTTTCATCGCCTATTATAATCTTGAGTTCATTTATAAATCGCAAATCCTTCCAGTTTCCCCGGATTTTTAAATTTTCCGGACATTAAAAAAAAATTTAATAAAACAATTAAAATTTAGTTTTTATCTTGAGTGATTTGTGCACCCACGAGGCATTTTAATTATATTAAACGTCTATAAATTTATGATTTCACTCAGTGGCGTACGTGTGCAACGACAGCGTTGATGAATGCGACAATCTATGAGACCGTGGACTCGTAAATTAGGTGTCACTTTTATTTTATTTTATTAAAGGTACTAACTACATAATTTATAAGTTACCTGTGCATATCCACAGTGATATTGTATGAGCAAAGTAAAGATCCGCCCAGCCAACAGTCGTAGCGGCCGGCGTCGCCCTCGTTCACGGCGATTATCAGCAAGCCGTGCTCCGAAGTTTCGATGTATTTTTCTGGTTTACTGAGAACAAACATAACCATTAAATAACTGTCAAAAATAGTCCAGCTGTATCTATATATCATCACGCCATTTATCCCAAGAGGGGTAGGCAGAGACAATCGAATGCCATTTGCTATGATCCTGACATATTTCTTTCGTTTCTTTTATATTCATCATACCTTTCATACATGCTCGGCGATTGTCTGTACTTTTAATATTGCCATCGATCAATTAATTTTATATATGTTCAAAAAAAGTACATCTAGGTCGTCCCCTGCCAGCATTTCCTTTCACTTCAGCCATATAAACCTTTTTAGTCAATCTTTCATCCTTCATTATTTCAACGTGTCCAAACCAGCAATAAACTTTTCCTCATTTTAGTCACAACATCATCTTTCACTCCACATTCTTCTCTAATGACATCGTTCCGGATGCAGTCAATAAGCTTTAATCACACATTCTAAAAACACAGTATAAAACATCCGTCGCATATAATATAAAACTTCAAGCTAAAATATAAAAAAATAATACAATAATAGAATCCTGGCGTTATATATAACTTGAATTAGAAACAGTGACGTAATATATGTAAATACGCAAAGAGTTTCCCTTAATTTTTATTTTTTACCCGTGTAGTTGCTTTGTGAGATAGAGGTTTATAAATGCATATATTTAGTACCTGATATTCCCGTCACCCGTAAACATTTTTGAAATGCGATACAAATTTGCCATAGACAATTCATTATCCCGTTGCAACTCTACTTACCTAAGGGTTATTTTTCAAAAAAACCTTCTTTAGGTCACCTCCTATGTCCTCTAGCTAAGTTTCAAGTACATCCGACCAATAAATACAACATTTTTCCCTATACAAACTTCAACACCCCGTTGCACCCCTCCTTAAGGGTTGTTTTTAATAATCCTAAAACACGTGTTTTATTATTTGTCTTGAAGAGTATTTGTACCAAGCTTCAAGCTGCTACACGCAGGGAATACGTTTTTCCATACAAACGTTTACATTCCATTTCACCCCCAGGGTAGGTAGCATGATGTTACAAGCCTATAACCGTCCTCAAGAATTCAAATGCCCGCGACTTCGCACGCGTTGTATTATGAATACAATTTACCCCTTGGGTAGGTAGCGTGATGTTACAAGCCTATAACCGTCCTCAAGAATTCAAATGCCCGCGACTTCGCACGCGTTGTATTATGAATACAATTTACCCCTTGGGTAGGTAGCGTGATGTTACAAGCCTATAACCGTCCTCAAGAATTCAAATGCCCGCGACTTCGCACGCGTTGTATTATGAATACAATTTACCCCTTGGGTAGGTAGCGTGATGTTACAAGCCTATAACCGTCCTCAAGAATTCAAATGCCCGCGACTTCGCACGCGTTGTATTATGAATACAATTTACCCCTTGGGTAGGTAGCGTGATGTTACAAGCCTATAACCGTCCTCAAGAATTCAAATGCCCGCGACTTCGCACGCGTTGTATTATGAATACAATTTACCCCTTGGGTAGGTAGCGTGATGTTACAAGCCTATAACCGTCCTCAAGAATTCAAATGCCCGCGACTTCGCACGCGTTGTATTATGAATACAATTTACCCCTTGGATAGGTAGCGTGATGTTAAATAGTCTACAAACCTTCCTCAAGAATTGGGCTATCAAATGCAAATATTTTTTTCAAATCAGACTGGTCGTTCCAGATATTAGCGCATTCAAACAAACAAATAAACATTTCAGCTTTATTATTATATGTAGATATGGTGTATTACTTAGTACTGCTGCTTAAATCTATATAAAGAAATACAATTTAAGTTTCTGTGATTTTAAAGATATTTAAGTGGGATATCCTGTTTACTGTTTACATATAAACCTATATTATATGTCTAAATGAATGACTATTGATTATTTGTGTTTAAAATATTTTGCGAGATTCCACGTCCGCGCTGTGATGGTTGTGATTAGTCAGCGATTAATAAGACATATCACAGTCGGCGGGATAATCTTAGCTACCGATTTAATTAAACACTGGACATTGGCAGAATTGCGACGATAAGTCAGCACTTTTGCCATATATCAAAAGAAGAAGAAGAAGAAAATATTTTGCTCTTTCTTTGATCTCGATATCATAAAGGGTTTATTTATTTATTTAGCTTCGAAGATAAACAACAAATAAATAATGTACTGCCCACATATGACTAAGTTAATAGAAACAGGATATCAAAACAATATAAATAATATCGTGGGTTTCGAAACCGTAGGCAGCTCTAGCAAGAATAAATTCGTACTAAGAAACAAAGCGTTATAGGAAACATTAGTATCGTAAATAGTCAAGTCCCTACCTCAAGTTTGGGCCTCCCTCTGAATTTTAATTGTAAGGGAGGAAGTGCGATAAACGTACATTCGGAAACACTTTAATTACTGTTGTTGCATGCGTTCATTTTAAACACTCCTTGCATAAATTGTTCTTCATTGGAATTTTGGTAATAATTTATTCTAGCGTCATGGTTTTAATTATTTTTTATTAGTTTAAAAATAAATATTGAAAAAAAAACAAAACCTTTTTTGCTTGAAGATCCTTTCACTGTACCTACCTATTTCTAATAAGTGGGTGCAATATCACCAATTAAATCAAATTACAACATTTTTTTCTTCGAAAATTAAGAAATTTGGAAAATTTTACCAATTCAGCAGAAAACAAGAGAAATAAAGAAAAATGCCTTAAAAAGAAACATCTCAGCTTTTCTGCAAATTAAAATTACAGATAAAAAGAACTAACATCTCTGAAGAATTTTCATATATCTTCTAACTAACTAAAAATTTCTCCATACTATCTCAGTTAAATAAAAGTTTCTGTAATACTTTCTATGTGAATTTACTCGGTATAGAAAATAAAGAATCTTACTTGAAAGTGATTGGATGGCGTCCCTTATCTCTTGAATAGTGATACCACGTAACTGCCCTAGGCTGTAATACTTCCGGCATTTTGACGAAGCTCCCCAGATGTAAACTCTGGCCCCATGTAGCAGAAACACTCTTTCTAGCTATAGAAGCATCGCAAATATCTGCAGTCTCATTCGCCACATCTTGAATTAATCTATATTGGAAAAGCAAATAAATTATAAAAAGGAAAGTCTTGTTTGTCTGTATTTAAGGATTCATGCATATTATTATACCTACTCGTAGAACTTGACGTGGTTACCTATCTCTAGTCTGACCTTGCTGTAGTTGATTTACACTTGTAACGGTCTCATAATCCTAGAGGTTTGCCTAAACTATTAGAGATTGAGAAATTCTGCTCAAACAAAAAGTATTCATTAACATTGGCAACAAAATGAAAAGCTGGAGACTTGGAAGACCTGATGACGGGCCTTGGGGGTATACCTATAGTTGGAGATCCCAAATAACTGCTCAAAAACTGTTAAGCAGCAATGAGTTTGCATCAATCAATCATCAACTTTACTTCTTTTGGAAGAAAACAGTTATTATTTCTTTTAGCTGGATATAGAGAGATTAAATACGTATATCATGATCCTATACCTTACATTGTCAAAGTCATTACTTAAAAAGAACATTAGGTATTTCAAAATATCCTAGAGATGTAAATAATACATACCCAGGCACATATTCCCTACAAACAGCAGCGTCTCTGTCCCAACCGCAGTACGGATCTCTTGCGCATCTGACGCATGCGTCGTAGCGACGCGCACATAACGCAAGGCGAAGCTGTAGCACTCTACGGTCGGAGGACGCGTATAAAGATCCATGGATCCGTGACAGGGCCATTGACTAAAAAGTAAAATTTACATGAAAATTACTGTTTTCTTGGGAAAATTATCATACGGAAATAAAGAAAAACAGGAAGTTATTGGTACGGGAATTCAAGCACAGACATGAGACATCAACGAACACATGATTCAGCTTCAGAGTTTAAATGTTCAGCGCAAATAATTTTCATATCATAGTATCTGACAAAAATGTGTGGGCTTTCGCTTCCATACTATTAGACAATTTACTTTATGCTACAAATGTGGACAATGTCTGGCCACGCCGCCAGTTATAAATGAAGGGTTGTATACTAATCAATTATGTTCACTCAAAGCAAATTCTCATATCTTATTTTAGGTTTATTTACCAAATCTATCTTTATTTATTGGTTGATGAAAATAAATTCTATAAGAAATATATTGGTAATATAAAACCAATAACATTACAATACATGTTTACATGATGTAATAACTTATTGAAGGAATATGTCTACGTTTTGTCAGTAAATATTTACACAACCTGAATAGGTTCTCCCGGTGTGACATCAAAGATATCTAACAGCGCCGACAGACTGTCACCGTTCCTTGTCCACTGGACGATTTTGTGGATTTTTCCTTCATCTGTAACAAAATATTTCATTAAGTTAATAATATATATGTTATCACACGCCCTTAATTCTGGGAGAGTAGGCAGAGAGAATCGACAGCCATTTGCTATGATCTTGACACAGTAGGTACCTTCCTCTATGATCAATGTTTGGCTTTGTAAATTCCCACTGAGAACTCTGAGGCCAATTATTTGTGTGTTTGAAGATAGATATAATGGCAATACCGAGAGAAACGATAATTTGCATGATATATAAAATATTCCAAGAAAAGGGAACGTTCCCAAATAAACTAATAAAGCAAACATAATGGAGACGGAATGTGTTTCCGCTCCAAGAAATAGACTGAAATATGTTTATAAACAAAATTTATCATTAAAGTAAAATTTTGTCTTTGTAATAGGACCTTAGAACAAATTAATAAGGCTGTATGTGCACAGCGTATAATTAAGTCTTCGGACCAAAAACATCAAACGACAATTTTATTACTAAGCTTTATTTGTATTGTGCCGAAATTTTGTAAAAGCTGTATATTTTAACTACCATTCGGGAAAGTTCAAATGACCGCGGAGTTGGCTAATAGACCCTTATCAACAAGCTTGCTACTGTACAATACATTCGATACAAATTAACGATTTTCAGAAATTCCTTTAGAATTATTTGACAATAAGTATCCATCCATCTAAAAATATTCAAAAATGGTGCAAGAATAGGAAACTGTAGAATTTTTGTGTATAAGACTTACAATAGACCTGACTATTTAAAGAGATAGAGAAAACACTTTAGTAATTTTCCGGTTTCGAATATTAGAATATGTACTTTCAATTCAAAGCGTAAAGCTGACTGACTGACACATCATTAAAACCTGAGTACTGCCCTTCCCTTTGATTTTGTAAAGCACGATGGAAGGTACAAGTATCATAGCAAAAGTGAAGAAAAATAAATCCAAGAATCATTAAGATTGGAACATGGCATTATGTGATATATAAAAATAACACTAATTAAACGTTTTCAGAACCCTCAGTGCGCGAATATGACTGGCACCTGACAGTGTCTTACATCAAATTATTTAAATTTTAGCGTTAAATATTTTCAAACTAACATCATTTGCTAATTGGTCTACTAACCTTTTAAATCAATTACATTAGATATGTGAAAATATTTCAACAGCGTATAAATCACCAATAATAGATCAAATTAATACAATTTAGCGATCGAATGAATAAGTTTTCTTACTTTCTCTGATATACCTACTTTGATATTAATGTTAGTTTCTAGAAATAAATAACATGGCAAGTTATTTTAATTGAATAAGTAAACGATATATATTTATGTTGTTCAACATCTGTACGAATTCCTATACTAAAGAAAATAAATGAAGCAAAGAAAAATAAGGTTAACATAAAAGGTATAATTGGTTGAAACCTTCGCCGTTCCTATAATTAATTATTCTACAACTATTTTTTTCAAATTTAGTTTCAAATTAAAGAAACTATTTCGCTATTTGACTTTGTCTTATAATAAATTATAAGGGTCAATGCTGGTCGGGTCACCTATTAATTAGGGTGTCGTTGGACGCGGTTGCTTTCGCTCGTGCGTCTTGATTGGGGTTCGCTAACTTAATTGCCGCATGCGAGCCTTAAGGGTCGGTTCTAAAGAGCACGTATAGGAAAGACATGCTGGCAAGAAGTCACGAAATCAACGGTTAATTGATACGACCGAGTTTTATCGAAAGTTAATCTAAACATTTGTGTGAATTTTTGAATAAAACGGAATGAAAAGAATCAGTTTTGAACTGTAAAATTACTTCACGTTTCTCTGAAGTGAAATATTTGAAATCCAAGGTAGTATTATTTATTGATTTATTAATCACAATTCCTTTCCTTGAATTGCCATCGATATTGCCACAACAATGTATCCAGGCACGAATCCGCAGTTCCTTGAACAAAGGTTCGCACGTTCGCGTTTGTACATAAGGTCACAGTGAGGGTCGACATGTGAATTACAAAGCGGTAGAATCAGGATCGAATTAATATTCGGGCCACGAATCGTAATAGCTAATTGGATTAGAGGCATGTACAGAAATTACCTAACTGGGTTACATACAATAGCATGCCTACGTGTCGACTATTCCTTGAGTCGTCTACCTTCAATAAACTTGTGGCAGAACGGGCCCTAATATGGTTCAATGTATTTAATCGACACATGTCTGAATAATGTAACAGATAGACCAATGTAGGCGGTTTTGTGTCTCTGAAATGGTACTACAGAAAACTACTCTACTCTTTCAAGAATCGAGCTGCATCATAACTCTATTGAACAATATAATTTAATTATCAATAAATATTATACATCAGATAACTGGGAAATTAACTATTGTACAAAGCTACCTCTTCAGATGTTAGCTTCTTTCAAACCAAACTATGAAGGAAACCTAATTTTAATCAATTGATACGTTTCTGCTGCCTAACTGATGCTACAGACACAAACTATACTATTTATCAACAAAATATTTAAATCTTCCATCTAACTACACAGTAGGCACTAACTCCCCAATTAGGTCAATCAGTCTTCATTAAATTTGTATTGACGAAATAATATAATTTCTACAAAGTTTTATTTATAGTGTATGTATCAAATGTTATTCAACACATAAATTCGAACTTATGCGGTTATTTGAAGAGTTGAGTGTTAACCGACCCTTAACTAGATCATCCGATCCGAAGATCACAATATTTTAAGATGACTGAGGACAATTAAAAATGTTGTTGTTGTTATTTCTGTCTCATATTCCGACTTCAGAACTCAGTCAATTTGAACACGCGAAAAGAACAGAACTGGTCACTCGATGGTAGGTAAACTAGGTAACCTCAAAAATTTCATCAGCTATATGAGAAAGATTTGTCTTCTGCTGTGTAGCATGGGGCAGGTTGTTGGAATCGTAAGGAACCACTGAAGATATATAAATTTGTCAAAATCACTACACTGACTGAATATCACTTCATGTTAAAAATTAATTAAGCCACATCGTTCCACGTCTCTCACGTAGTCTTGCTAATAAACCTGTCTCGAATACATTAATTCTGCTTTTACATTAAAGAGTAATTATTATTGATGCGAAGTGTGTTATGCGTTCAAAGATTAGTTTCAAGAGAGGCAGACGTCGGTTTTGAGTGACATAAACAAGTTACGCCTAATTTGCTGTTAAATTATGAAGCACGGAACGTCGTCTTGATATGTGCCAACTTTATATTGATATTCATTAAAATAGAGGCTCTAAATTATGTTTCTACTTAGTTCCCGTGTTATTAAAAACCCACATTTTCATGATGTTTCAAAAAAACTTGGAAATCAAAAACTTTTTGCTGTTCTTCTTGCATGATGATCATCGTCGATTTCAAAGAGTATGACATTTATTAACCGAATTTCAAAACAGAAGGACCTCCTCCTCTCAATTTGTCGGAATCTTTTTTTTTATGTATGTTCCCCGATTACTTGAAGACGCCTGGACCGATTTGGAAATTTTCTTTTGTTTGAAAGGGTATACTTCACAGGTGGTCCCATTTTTTTACTGACAATTGGTTCAGTAGTTTTTTAGAAATTTTGAAAAAACTGACTTTGTAAGTACATTTTTCTTAATATCGTGATGAAATATGTACCCATTTTGACGACTTATTTTTTTAAGGATATAATAATTTCTCGACATTATCTTACAGACATATGACGAAAATCGGTTCAGTAGTTTTTCAGAAATTCAGTAATTTGTCAGTTACGGCTGAAAATTATGTATCAGAGAAAAGCCTTAAGTAGCCCACAGACTGGTCCGGCATCGCACCGAAAATTTTCGTTCCGGCCGCCTTATGATCGAGATTGAATAAGGCCCCACATTGGCGATGAAAATCATACGATCTAGATCGTATACAATTCACACACTCAAACAGACACATATCATTCGATTAAACAAAGTGTCAAACTATCAGGTATATGTGTAATGGGTATGGATGTGTGTGTGTGACAGATCGCTCCGGTCATCGAAATCAACCACAGATTTAAACGATTTGAAACTGATGGTGGGCCGCGCGTACTAGAATTGGATGAGTCTGTGGTGGATTTCGGTGGACCGGCCGGCGACCGGCCGGGGATTGATCCAATCAGTGGGCGCCTTTAGCAACGGTTGCCATTGACACGAAGTTGTCAATTTTTGTATCGACGGTTATCTAACGGCTAACGGTATGGGGTGCAGCTCAGGATGCACATGGTTCAAATCCCATCCACAGCAGTATTTTTTTTTATTATTCCATCAATTTTTTTTATTTGCGTTATTATTTGTCTCTCAGGGCAGCAAAATCACTTAAAAGGGAAATATAAATTAAATTAAAAAAAAAGTGTACCGACTTCAAAAATTTGCACTGAAAAGTAAGAAATAATAAATATTTCGTCGTAGAATTTGAAGACGGTTGGTGCCAAATTAAAAACAACTTAGTTCCCAAATTCACTAATCTAGACAATTCATTAGGAACCTACGATCATCAGTACAAACATAGATAATATTGAACAGATATTTATCTTTTTAGATTTTTATTACTTTGTATCCTAATTTGGCACCAACCGTCTTCAAATTCTACGACGAAATATTTATTATTGCTTACTTTTCAGTGCAAATTTTTGAAGTCGGTACACTTTTTTTAAAAGTTAATTTATTTTATAATATATTGTTTTAGAGTTATCATTTTGCTCGCTAGTAGGTATATATTTTTATACAAATATACTCGGTGCATCAGTGGCCGAGTGGTTAAGACGTCTGGTATTAACTAGGCAGACCATGGGATCGATCTAGGCCATATACCAATGAATGTCTTTTTCAAATTAATAACTTCCGACAAACCACTCTTGTCTAATCTTTCATCTAAATATCGTTAGGTATAGCCTCACAAATACCATCGGCTAAAAGAGGCTGGGTACCGTGGGACCGTAACACGGTTTCGGGAGCTGTAAGGCAACCCGTGACGAACGAAAAAAAATAATTAAAATTTGTACTTTTATGCAATTAACCTAAACTTTGTCAGTTTCGAAGATTGTTCGGTCTTTCACTAAACAATAAAGAACCTCTCACCTCTTTACTTCCTATACATAACGATCTTCAATATACATAGTTAGATTTTACTTAGAACTTGTCACATCTGCTTCTTATGTAGACAGAGTAACTGCGTATGTTAATACGAAGTACACGAGAAAGCATTCAACAAACTTGTTGGTAAGTAATGGTTGGGAAGGGGTGTTAAGTACATGGGGGTTACGTCAAATCAGTTTACTATGATCCGAGTAGAGGAGACATGTTTCAAGTGATGCCAGTAACTTACTAATTTTGTTTGTGTCGCCAACTCTGATTCTTGAGTACTAAGTTATACATTTTCATTAATAATTTCAAGAGGCGGTGTATTTATATGTGACGTGCGAGCATCACCGTGTAGAGAGATTCTCTCTACGTAGTCAAAATCTCGGTTAGAAAGAGAAAGAGATAATGTACTATAGAGATAAAGCAAGACAAAAAGGACCAGTATATGCAACGCTACTCTTTGTCCTGCTTTGTCACTACGGGAAATTATATCTTTCTCTTTCTAATTGAGATTTTGTCTACGTAGAGAGATTCTTTCTACACCGTCATGCTCGCACGGTTGAAGTAAATATGACATGCAATAAATCTAAGTTATCCCCTTGAAATATTATGAGAGTCACAGGAAGGATTTTATTGATTAGTTTTATTTTCAAGCGGATGAAACCGCGGGTAATTATTAAATATTTTGATTTATAGATGTCATCACATTATTATTATTATTTACACTTTCAAGTTCAACAACAAATAGAAAGAACCTCTACAGGCACACATTACGAACGATTTATCATAGATATTGATTCACATTAAATCGAATGAAAGTCACAGCGTTGTTTTCACAGAATTTTGTAACGTAACCTGAAGCTATCAAACAAAAAGCTTTATATATATTTGCCATTTATTCCGATCACGGCCAGACCGGCAAAATAATTAAACAATCCCACATTGGACGTGAGTGTAGAACGGGCCACGTCCCAAGTCTCGCGGGACCTCGACTTCTAAACAATAACAAATTTCATAAGGAAATCTTTGAAGGAAAACGTCAGATGAAACAATACTACAGCCGCAGTGTTTCCGCTCTGCCAACACGACAAATTGAGTTTTGATATAACAGCAAGTTTGTTGCTAATTCTTAGTAAATCAATTACTGACACGGCTGCCTTTGTGATGAGAACTTGTGCCAATTTATTATTGTGTACCTACTGAGACAGGTAAAGGCGATTATTTATTGACGGCTTCTGAGTAATTTCTTTACTTTAGTTAGACATCCTAAAGTAAGTCAAACGGGTTCTAGAAAATATATAAGGTATTTACAAATAATTAGTTTATTTACCAATTTTATAGATGAAAAAGATTGAAACTCTAATAAAATAATTCATAAATAAATACTGAAGATTTATAATAGTAATTTCCAAGAATAAGCTTTCATAAGTTTCTATTTATAAAGATTAAAATGGTTCTCAAACTATAATGTCAGTAGAATCCCATCCCGCAACCCAATAAAGACTTCAGTTCAGCGGCAGAAAGTGAAAACTTTTGGGGTCCTGAACAATATAAGTTTTATTCCTCCAAGTGGTATAAATTCTCGAACACAAAGTAGCTCTAACCTCTTTATTGCTTTTAATAAAAAAAAGCTTGCGTTTCTGTTATACATTTACCTGTTCCCGATAGATCGGATTCTTACTACTTTCCTGTAGACCCTACGACATAGAGTTTGAAATTAACGATCATTGCCGCAATAGTTTTTCGATTCAACTTTGGAATGTAATGTTGAACCAGAAATGGAAGCTGTGCTAGGCGGTTACGCTGTGATATTAGAGTTTTCGATGTGTCGAGGGATTTGCCCGCCCCAGGCTGTATTTGTCCATGATTTACGTCGTATTAAGCCTACATTATTCAGGTTAAAGATTACAACGTTTCGCAATAATGTTTCGCACCCAAACATTAATGAGTTAAGCTTATAAAACGGGGATTTGGATAAAAAAAATACAATTAACTGGAATGCACTATGAATACGAATTTGAATTAAAAATATTTCATTTTACGAGCAGCAATTGTTTGATTTGATTATTTCCGGGAAGCTAATTTTAAATATGGACCCGAACATTATAGAAATTCTGTAGGCACTTTTATCACGGATCGCAATATGTATTTTATAGGCGCCGTAAATCGAAGAACGTGGCTTTTTAACGTTTGCCTACGAGCACTCGGCTGAAGCTTTACGAGATTCGTCGCTCGAAATTTTATGTGACTATCAAGAAGCGCCTCCTAGCCCGAACGATATTTATGTACAAATCGATATGAATAATTATCCTTTTTCACGAAGATTTTGAAGAGGCCTATAATTCACTGTTCTACTTTTTTATTTATGGGAACAAAGTGACAGAGATATAGCGAAATTATTGAAATAGATTTAGTTAAATCTGGTGCATATACAATATCCTGAAATCAATGACAACGAAAATTACATAACGTATCCAAGTTTTCAAAACAAAATAAAAACCTGTCAATAAGTTAGTCAGCAAAAAGTTAAATTCAGTTATTGACAGTGTTTGATACTTTATTCTGGGTTAGTAATTGCCTCATTTCGGACATTGTCCACAATTTTTTTTATTTTCAATGTTTAAAATGACACCTATTTTAAGAAATCCTTGAAATTATACGAGTACCTGCCTAATATCGACCAGGCAATTAAAATTGACATTGACCCACGACACCCCACAGTGTATTTATTGTCATATTATTGACAAAGACATGGCAGGTCAATCAATACAAGTTCTATTATAATCGACGTATTGAATAGATATCATATTGAAAGCTGCCGATTGTTAGAGACGACTACTTGGAAATTAATATACAGAAACAATGATGGAATACGGATATATCTAGTAATTGTTGGAAATTGAAACAAATAAATGACTATAATATAATAGAATTTTGTCAACTAATGATAAAGTCGGTCGTAGTTTGAATAAGATTTTAGGAATGTATACTCTAAGAGTCACACAGTCTTAGTTTTATTGTACTTCAAAGGGCACGCAAAGCATCGGAATCGACTTAAAATGACAGTTCTATATAGGATGTGACAGCATCTACAATAAATTGGCGTATTATTATTTAATTTTGTTCCGAGAATGAAATATTTCTAAGAAAACCAATTGTTAATAGTCATGTATTTATTCTAATATTCAATTCTATTTTCCACATAAATATTTCAGTTGAGATATCAAATGTGTACGCCGGTCTCGCCTAGCGTACAAAATTATTCCAGACACGTCGCAAGGTGTATTTTTAAAGAAGGCTTTTACGGTGGTCGGTGTAGGGACCATCACACCTTCAAAACTTCTCGCTCGTGCACCTTTTGATATTCAATATACTACGGGCCCTAAGCAATCCTTTGATGAGATGTTTTATGCAAAAAACGTTGGGCACCGTTATCGGGGTGCGAATAAGCGACGCAAACTGAACACATTAGTATTCCCAAATACGCCCGGGACCGCGGACTCGCCCCTGAGTTTTCGGGGGAATAAAAAATCAATATTTATTTCCCTGGGCGCGCGATTCGAATGCTAATTATAGGCATAACTAATTGCTTTGTATTTGTGTGAAAACGCAGCGGTTTTGTTTAATGATTTAATGCGGTGTTTATATTTATTAATAAATATTAATTTTATTGTAATAAATTAGTGTCTTAATACCTCGGACTACATTATTGCCACTCAATTGAAGAATTCAGTTTTTAAAATAATTAACGCAAGTTCAACTTAAAGGTATCTTTAGAAAAATGAGATAAATAAAGATAAAAGAAACTGGTAATAATGTCTCCAGTTAGCTAAACGTACTCTCTGAACCATCAGAAGCTTTCTTAAAGAAAAGAGGTGAACCCTATCAACTAAATTAAAGTGTCACCTAAAATAAAAGTGGAACAAATCCATGCTTAAAAATTCTTTCGTGCCTTTATTTAGCATTATTTTAAGTTTACTTAAGAGAAACACTTTCCTGTCGATACAGGAGTGCAGTGTGCTCACCGAACAGTGGCAAATAACTAGCTTCAAAACATATATGCAAGTGGGGCGTTCAAATTGAGCAACGGAAGCTAAGGTGTTGCAAACTATAAATTACTTTGGAAATTCCGTTCTGGAGTATCGTATCGCAACTGGGCAATAAATATTGTTCATTTTCATCCTCCGGGTATGCATCGATGGAGTTTTGAGATACTAACTTAGTTCAGCGTCTCGCGGCCTATAGAACCTCAAAGCGCGATGTTCCAAACGCACCTTAACATATCATTTCCTACGGTTCGCAATTCATGTTTATGGCAAAACTTGGACTCGTTGCACTTAAGCAAATGGCTTTCCAATATTTATAAGCGTTGTATCTTCGTAGTACCGCAACTTCTTTTGCATAATAATTTATTATGTGCTCCGTAACTTTTGCCAACAATAATTCTTTAAAGCACTTGTGCTATGTAAAGAGACTTTATATCATTTTCGTGGCCCCTTAAGAATATTACAGGAACAACTTTCATCTTATATGGTATTTCCATGCGTTTGACAGGTAAATAGACTTTAATCAAAGGACTGCGTTTTGCGACTGCAAGGTTCTATAATTATGTCATCAAATGGCAATTACGTTTTCAGTGAACGAGTCGACCGTTAAGCTTACTGTGAATTTTAAATCGTTTTTAATAGTAACGCAGCACATGTCAAAGCGAACGTTACTGTGGGGGAGAATTGTATTTTTTCATGTCATAAAATTTTCATGACAAATAAATATTTTAATTTAATATTTCTCACACTAATAATCTCTAAAATTATAATCGCAGAAACTACTGTACGGATTTTCATACGGTTTTCACCAATAGAAAGAGGGATTATCTATAATTTATGAATATTTTGCGCCTACGTCTTTTGGGAACGTATAAAGGCGCCCACTCATTGGACCAATCCCCGGCCGGTCGCCGTACGGTTAACCGAAATCGACCACAGACTCATCCAATTCTTGTACGCGCGGCCCACCATCAGTTTCAAATCGTTGAATCTGTGGTTGATTTGAATGGCCGGAACGATCTGTCACACACATTTGTATGTGACAGACAATTGTATGCGATCTAGATCGTATGATTTTCATCGCCAATCTGTGGCCTTTGTTCAATCTCGAACATAAGGCGGCCGGCCGGAAATTTTCGGTGAGATACCGGACCAGTGTGTGGGCTACTTTAGTTATTGTATCAACGGGATCGGGTAAGCATGTGATTTTAAAATTGCACGAGCGAAACCAGGGCGGGTCGCTAGTGATAGATGGATCCTAAATAATTTGTAATAAACATCATGTAAACTCAGAGTTTAATTAAATTTCGCAACGTTATTTTTCTGCTGTTATCTGCGGATGTTATGACACTCTGTCAAAGTTATCTCGTCTCTAAGATGAATAAGAAGTTCTCCAACTGAGATTTAGGTATGATAAAACAAACGGAATGCCGCGACCTCTGCATTGCGGCGCATCACACACTCATTTCTCATTGTCTGCTAACCACCTCGAGCGCTCAAACTTTCCGCCGGTGCAGTTTAATGCATATTATAAGGCAGTAAGCACTCAAAATGGGACAACCGCCCGCCGGGCAATATCTCGACGGACGTTCCGTACCGCACGCTCTTTATTGAATGAATAAACTGTCCTTTTTGTCGCCTCTAGCTCTTTTTCTCGTGTTAGATTTAGCTGTAATAGCCGGTGGGACATTTGAGTACTTTTTAAATATAATAACCGACGCAAAGTGAAAAATAAAAACCGTAGGGAATTTGGGCCTTTGATATGTTACTTCCATATGCAGTCGGTCTACGGGACTAGATTTACTAAGTGGATCATGATTGAATAACATCCGCTTAGGTTTACGTCGGTGTAATTACATCAGCGCGTGTTTAAAGAACTGAGGCGACGTCAAAGGGGAACGTTTAAACAATTTAATATTCTACACACAAGCATTTCAAACGGCAACTCAAACCAAACTCTCCTTTTGGAAAAGTTTCACCGTAAACGAACCTCCCTTCGTTTGATATCTACGTGAGTTTAATCCACTCTGTAGCGACCTCACGCTGGCGCAGTTTGGTCCGCAACGATTTTCCAGGAAAATTGGTGAAAATTGCAACAACACGGGCGAAAATTACCACTTGGCGGCGTTGTTTAGCGCGGTAAAAGTAAATTTATGCGCCGCAGAGAAGTGACGTGCGATACGAGTATCGTGCCGTAGCCCGCTCTAGGTACCAATTGGTAGTAACTCTATTTAATTATTAAACCGCAGACGGTGTAAATCTAATATTTTTTCTTTGTACAATATGTTTTTGCGAGTTGAATATAAATGGGAAGTCTGGTTTGTTCCTGCGAGTCCGTGGCGGTGAACTCGTGGTATTCAGACAGGAATCCGCACGTCCAGCTGTCACGAACGCAGACGAATTATAGCCTTTGTGCCACTTTCACTCGTGTACGACACTTTTTAATTTTCACATACGAGGATATTTTTGTAATTGCCTTGCTTTTATAAAATTTTTATGTTTTATAATTCCGCACGTTCCGTGTCCCGTCTGGAGTATAAACTGTATAACTGGTTGTTAGGTGCTAATATTTAAAATCAAATAAGAGATTCCTTTCCATAGAAGGTTATAAGCAAATATAAATAAATTGTAGCAAAGTAACATGCAGTGGACCCCTAATCGGATTTATCTCATTTATCCGTAATATTATCACGACTTTTATCCCAAGCAGGGGGTATATAAGCAGAGACAAGCAAATGCCATTAGCTATGATCCTGATATAGTTCCATCGCCTCTTTTTTATTTAAAAATAAACACCTGCAGCCGTATAAATCTTTTTAGTCAATTATTATTACATCTAATAAATTGCAATTTTTTTTTAAATACAAAAGTACTTACTCGTGCCAGCATAGTAGACGGTGTAATCCAACTGATGCCCCTTCATGTCAACACGGACCTTATCTACGACCAGTCTGGTGAAGAACAAGTCCCTCTTGTAGTAAATTGGTTTTTCATTTTCATGGGAGACAGCTGTGTCCATTAAAGGATGAGACCTACAAAGAAAGAGTGCTTGATAAAAGTTATTTTTTAAATTATTATTGCTTTTTATACGGGACTATATTTCCGATCCGGCTGAGCAACTTTTTGAAATGTGACATAAAAATTATACCAAAGGAATTCCAGGATAAAAGTATCCTATGTCACTTTCCGGTCCTCCGACTAATTTTGTGCAAAAAATCGATCGTTGCTCTGTTTTGATGTGAAATAACAAACAAATACACTTTCGCATTTTTACCTTAGGATATAGTTTGTTTTTATATAGTGCCATCTAAAGCACAAAAAGTTAAAAAAATTGGTGCTTAGCATTTTTTTTGGCACCAATGAGGAACCCAGATCCCCCGGTTTCAATTCCTATAGACGCTACAAATGTACTAATATTATAACAAAGATGTTACTGAATTTAACACAATTTATTATCATGGACACAATATAATAAACCGAGTTGGTAATTAATTGCATTATTAATTTGCAGCGGAAAATAATTAATTATTTCACAATGTTAAACTGATAAGAGTTGAGGAGATTTAATGACGGTATACGAGATCGTATGCACGGCTCACTCGTTGTCACTGAAACATTCCCGACACAAACGTCACCACGCTGTAGATAAAAGCCATTATTTCAATGCTAACAACAAAATTCCCCCTTTTCATTTAATTAAAATCACCAGCTACGAGAGAGAGAATTTTTATATATTATTTTCAGCAGACTGGCTCAGGTGAAGTGTTAAAATCTCAACGATTCCACGTGAGGATAGCGGGTAGTCGAAAAAAAATTGAACGTTCAGTGGGTGAGAGCGTCGGATAATTAACAGGACGTGTCGTCAGATAAAAGTGTCTGTATTTCAATGAGCACGAAACTGGAAGCTCTTTCGACAATGAAGTCACTTCGTTATTTTCGTCTCGTATACTAATCGACTTAGGTTCCAGTCGCAGATTGTAATTTGAAAATAAGATACTGAGTAAACTACACTCAACACCATCACAGCTTCTATACCTTTAGGCATGGTTAGACACAATTTATCGAATATTTTATCAGACTGAGTTACCAGTTCTTAAGCAGAAGTGTCTATTACCTATATTCAAGGATTATCTATATATCTATCTATCTATTATCACGCCATTTAGGCAGAAACAATCGACTGCCATTTGTTACGATCCTGACATACCTCTTTCGCTTCTTTTATATTCATCATACCTTTCATACATGCTCGGCGATTGTGTGTACTTTTAATATTTCCATCGATCAATATATTTTTTATATGTTCAATAAAAGTACACCTAGGTCGTCCTCTGCCAACATTTACTTTCACTTCTGCCATATAAACCTTTTTAGTCAATCTTTAAATGTGTCCAGCGTAAGCTACTTTTCTTCATTTTAGTCACAAAATCATCTTTCACGAAGAATTATACCTAGAAAATTGGCATTTTAACTTGTTGGGTGTAATGTCATTTAAAAATATTTGAATTGTGATTTAATTACCTTATGAAATTCAGTACTGTATCTGGAAGAGATGCGGTGTCGTTTACACAGGTACCAGGTCGAGGTTCAGGCACCTTACTGCTGATGACTGGTAGCCAAGCAGAGCTGGAAGTTGCTTGTTCTTTGAATTTCCCTTCAAATGCCTTTTGAATGTCTCCAATTGTGAACGTGCAAATGGCTGATCCCATTAGGCCCGTTGAGGCGGTAGTGAAAACTCCGTAGAATCGGCTGTCATCGCCTGGTACTTTGTAGATGCTTTCTGTAAATAAAGTTTCGTTTTATTGTTTATCATAGTAGATAAGCTGATAACTTCACCATGACCATGGGAAAATGGACGAGATGTGATCTTAAGGGATATGAATTCAAAATTTTCCGCCTAATATCCATAACCAACAAAAATTTTGCTTTTAAATCTAGAGAATAAAATTAATTAAAAGTAATAAATGCAGCACTTCCGAAAGATGATGTCACTGTTGCAAAACTGATAAAATATACAATATCTACTACTCCTAGTCCAATTATTGTAATTTCGCAGATTACTTAGAACAATTTGAAATAGATAGAAACTCCGAGTAAATAGTTTCAAAGCGACAATGTAGTTTAAAACTTTACCGCCACCGAGAACCGAATTATACCTGGATACCAATAAAAGTTAGTGTAACAATTAAAGTAGTTTGAAAGTGTTAAAAATTCATAAAAGTCCTACCGGACATTAAGAATTTATTAACATTTAATTGTCACAAGTGAAAATGTAAATAAAATATTTAATATTAATATTTGAATTATTTATTGTTTGGTATTATTTTCGACATTGTAAGTCACTGTAGGTATTATTATAATAATAAGAATTCATATTATTAGAACAGGTTATTACACTAGAAGTTGATAAAAGAGCGTGTCACTCAAAGTTTAAAACTAAAATTACAAGTGTTTAAAATGACGAGAATTGATCCCATACAGTGTATTAATGTAACGATATGTTTAACCTAGCAGACTATCCCGGGTTCGAATTCCAGGTCCAGCAAAATACATATTTGCAGATGGTGACTGTTTTGTTTGAAATTTCATTATTAACTGACTTAAAAAAAAGGAATAAGTTCTCAATTCGGTTCTATTTTTTTTTCGGCCTTTAGCAAAGTTATTCTGCTAACAGGTAAAGTAATAATATTTCTTGTATTTGTTAATATCTGATAGTTAAGACAAACAGTAATAAAGGACATTTCCTTTCACACTGTTCAAAGGCCCTCGCGTCGAGAGCACATATGAGTTTTACTATTTGCAGATGAAACAGTAAATACAGCGCACTTTAGTGGTACTCATATTACGAGCTCATGCTTTATGCACGCCTGGTACCGTGGACCGACGCGGCGTGAAAAACCGGTGCAGTCTTGAGTAGCAGCCGTTAATATTAGATGAACATAGTCCGGAAAAGAGTCACTTCCGAGTTTTGGGACGTATTCCGAAATAGCGCATTCTTGTTGAGCAATTGCAGCTAGGCAGACGGCGACTAAATGGAAATTCTCGCTTAAGAATAGATAATACTTCTTTGGACTGAGAGCTTTCTGGTATATTAAACGAGGAACATTCTAAATGCAGTGAAATTAATTTGTTTCCTCTTGTACGTGAAGTCTGTACAAAATATATAAAATTAAAGTGACCGTCTGCGATCTCGAAATTATATTATAATCCAAGGGATATGGAGTACTTGTCACGATTTTATATACTTCTAAGTATATTGTCAATTTTTGCTTCGTCAAAGGCATTTTGAATTTTTATTTATCTTTTGATGAGCGAAAATATAATTGAACATACATTGCCACGAAAACACATACAATATAGCTGTTAATAAGTATTGTTACATGATAGTTTCAATTTCTTGGCTCTACGTGCAGCGAGACTACAAAGTAAACGAATAAAATAAGAACAACAAATACTCACGTATTTCGTTAAAGTAGAAAGGAAACTCTCCAGGAATACTACAATTGAGTCTGGCTTTTAGGTAAGTAGCCCAGTTTTGACTTAGGATATTTTTGCCGCCGGTGTCTCTCTTACAAACTCTTGCCACTCTAGAATATACAGCTTTTCCACAATTGATGTACTCCACGGCAGTCTCACGGAAGAAGAATAGGACATACTCTCCGACGTCGAATGATCCAACGAAATTAGGTTCTGTGAAAAGAAAATTGGTTTGCTTAGAAAAATCTAAAGGAAATAAGACTTTAAATATACTTGATAACATATGACAAAATTAACAAGGAAGTTCTCGGTGGTAGTTATCGATCGAGGATGTGTATTAAAAAATGCCGTATCATTTTAGGGGCTGAGTATTATCGATATTAGTGAATAAAATCGGAGAAAAATAAACGCTGAAGCGCTTTTGTGGAATATTCTATCTATCTATCTATCTATCATCACGCCTTTTATCCCAAGGGGGGTAGGAGGAGACAACAATTATGTAAAATATTGCTTCTTAATCTGTTATATATTTATAAAAACATAAAATTCTGTCATAATTTGTTTTGTTATTTCACATCAGGGGGTAGCATACTTAGGACCGCAACATCTTTCGTTTTCGTTTTGATTCGATCGATGGCTTGAAATTCGTGTAATGTCTTTGCCCGACCCAGAAATTTGATCGGCATCCTAGTGTTAGATATTCTCGGGCCGGGCATTTCTTGGGACCCGCCGTTTTTGGTCTTCGTTCGAGTCAAAACGAAAACGAAAGATGGTGCGGTCCTATTAGCCCCTCCATTACTATCCCTGTGCCAATTTTTTACCCTTTGCTTCTGTTCTGACGTGCAAGAATGACAAACATACAAATACAGTTTCGCATTTATAACATTAGTTAGGATTTAGAGTAAAATTAATAGAATAACAATTTGAAAATTAAAATTACGCAAGTAAAATTTACCGTGATTTTCAGTGCAATATATTGTGCGTATCACGAAATTAGGTCGGGTATCGACATAAAATCGCAATTCGAAAATAATATTAGATAAATCGACAGGCCTCAATTATGTCGTATTCGGCGGGGCGTAATAAAGCTTGCATTAATAAGTGCTTATTTGTCGATCTCATAATGAAAACGCCACGTGTCTGGGATTATCAACCTACGGCAGTGCGGCCAATAAACTAAGAACCAAACTATACTTCCTAAATTAACGACAATACCATATTCTATATTACTTTAATACCCATTAACTGTAGCTTATCACCCACGTGTAATATTCAAGAAATAATACATCAGAAATTATTACATCCATAAATTTTACATTGAATTCTACAATAAACTTAGATAATATTAACTATATGATTTACGTGAGGCACAATATTGTTTAATAAACTTTGCAGACAGTAACTTCGGATCTTAAATGACGTCTATTTCAATTATGAAATTTACTAGCTGTTCCCCTAACTTCGGTTGTATTGAACATTGTAAGGAAACCCTAATCTTTACGTAAGTGAAAGTTAGTTATAACTCCTTTGAGTCTGAGAGCTACATGAGTACCGTTAGCTAAAATTGACTCTAAATTAATTTGACCTCGTTCTATTTTGAAATTAGGTTAGAAGTCTGGATGGTTTTCGTGATATGTCTATTTTTTCTCTTCGGAGAGAATGTAATACGTTGGTACTTATTTTGAAAATAATACACATGCTTGCAACCCGTTGTATATAGTTAAATTGCGGCTAATTATCAATTTAAAGAATTCCGCCCTGGCTTCTGCAGTGGAAATTGATTGGTTGACGATTATGGTTGCTGCTCCGCTCCTATAGATCGTAGCGTGATGTTAAATAAACTTTCTCAATAAAAGTGATAGGTACATAGGTTTTAGGGTTTCGTACCCAAAGGGTGCCAACGGAAGCCCAAAACTAAGGCTCCGCTGTCTATCCCTTCGTCTGTCCGTCCGTCTCTCACAGGGCTGTGTCTTTTGAACCGTATTAGGTAGACACTTGAAATTTTGACAGAGTGTGAATTACTAATAAAAATAAAATAAAGTTAAAAATAAAAGGGTCCCTATACAAGGAACGTGTTTTTTGGCGTTTTTTGCCGATGGCAATACATACAAACTTCTAACTAGTATAACTATAATGCATAATCTTAAGTAAAACAACAAATAAAACCGGCCAAGCGTGAGTCGGAATCGCGCTAATTTTTTTACTAAACATTTTTTATTGTACGATGGTACGGAACCCTTCGTGTGCGAGTCCGACTCGTACTTGGCCGGTTTTTGAAATTAGACTAGATTCTTGAGAATAGCGGTTTTCAAAACTTTTCAGTGTAGAAAATTTAGATAAAATAATTATGTTTATTTTCAAACAATTAAAATGTTTACCGACACAATCAGATGAATGCATTGGGTAACGACAATAACATAAAATTTAATTTCAGCCAAATGATTCGCGATTATTGAAACTAATTCGTGTGCAAGTGGAATCCACTAATGTTGTGTTATTTGCCGATATAACAGTTTAGATACAATGATGCTTTCAGTATTATGGAATGTGATGGTATTGTAATTTTCTAGTTTTGTTCAAATAAATTTTAAAACGAACAACTAGTTAAATGTTAATTAAAATCTGCATGGAAATTTAACTATAATTAATAAATCATAAATAAAAAAATAAAGGACCAGTATTCTTGCCACAATTTCATGCGGACCAGGTTTACTTAGTTTTATTTAATTTTAAGATTTTTTACAATTAATTTTATAAAAAAAAACTCTTGACTATAATTAGAAATCTAAACAAACTTTAAACTACAGTTAGTTTAGATTTCGGGACGTGATTGATCACCCAAATGACCCCCTGTCTATGAGTATGTTTTCTATTATGTAAATAAGATGATTTGGAGCCCATGAGTCTGCTGACCGTACTGGAATACGAGATTCTCGAAATTTCAATTTCAATTAACCTTATTGCTATAAAAAAGGTACCAACTTTTTACGTTGATTGTACGTGCTTATAGTTTGTTAGTACGAAATTGTCGCAGCAATGTGTCACACCATAATCTGGGCTGTGAGGAGCTGATTACATGCTCGCCTCCGGGATTTTGGTTGCATATATTACGAGATTATATTTCACAGAGAATCGAAACATATGGGACCGGATTCTACTGCATTCCAAATAGTAGCCGAGCGCAGCGATTTATGTGTCTAACTACTTTATTTCTAAAAGGGATACAATTAGAATAACGAAACATTCGCTAGTTTGTTTGTATAATTTTAATTGAAATATCGATATCTGAACGAATTGAATTTTGATGGAATTGCTACTTAAGTTAAGTTGTTCTGGAGTCAGTAACACGGTTTGCAGGAGCCTTAATAGAACGTAAAAAAACTTTAGGGATTTTACGTCATTTTAGGTAACGACATCCTCATTATTCCTAATATAAGCGTTTTCCCTGTTTGGCAGAATTACCATAGATTTTGATGGAAGTCATTGATGAAAATACAAACAAGATATCGCGTCAAGTAGATTATGCTGTAATATTGGAAAAGTATGTAAATCTCGCATGTAAAATTTACAAGTGTATATTTTGAATTCGTACTATCTACTCCGTGAATTCACAAGAGTAGGGTCTAATAATATGTTACTTAAAAATCAATCTACTTGGAAAGAAACAGAATTATTTAATCCCTTGGTTTGATAGCAAAGCATATCACTGATATGAACTATAAACCAAAACGGGCTTCCAGCAAGGTGTATTATATTTTAAGAAGAGTCTGCTTAACTTGCTTTTAGAAGCACGAGAAGTCGATCGAAACTTTGGCTCGAGTTAAGCCAAATCCTTTAACTAAAGGATTACACTATGTTTCTAGATTAGATCAAAATTATCGTAAATACTTGTAGGTTATATGTACAGGGGAGCTCTTGTATAAATAATAGATAGATTTAGTAAAAGGTAAACTATATTACAACGTTAAATATACAATGATAATGTTAAATAAAATGCAAATTAAATAAATAAGTTAAGAGAGATCGGACAGCTAGTACGGGCTTGTTACTCTCGTTACCGTAGAGACATAGCTGCGCCGATATGCGCGCGACGGTCCGTGTGCGCGAACTCATTTACACACGGACGAAGCCGCTGTACTAATATCCGCTACATACTCACTGTCAAGCCATTTGGAATCGTATTTCAAAGTTCTTTTGAAGGAGAACTCTCTTCTCCCCGTAGTTAAGTTGTGGAGGTCAGTTCTGAATATGACTGTATCTGCTTTGGTAAATTCTGCATTCGTCCCTGAGTATAGAGCCGGCAGACTACCCGGGTTCCCACGTTCCACCCACAAAGCTGTCGAGTTGTCAGCAGGGTCGTATGGACACTTTGCAACCCCCATTCCAATACCGGGCACGTATTCATGACGAGGAAGATGCGTCAAGTTCGACTGAAACAATCAAAATTTTGATTTGTAAGTGATGTGCGTTTACAGGTTAGATTAGGTTAGGTTAGGTTATAATATGTTATAATATGTTTTGTCTCCTGCTATCATATTGAATTAGAGCTTTGTTAGAGGGAGAAAAAATATGTTTGTGTCCTGGCGGGGTAGACAGATACTAAAATGCTAATGATATGCTCCTAGTTACTAGGAAGCCATTTGACTACTGTTTCCATTCACTCTAGTCTTATAACTTCATGTAATCATTTTCTAATGCTTTCTTTCTCTTTGAATTCGTATTTGATTGGTTTTATTAGTAACAAATGGAGTAATAAAAATTATTTAATGAAGTCTGAAACAAAGTAAAATGTAGTTAAAAGTAGATTTATTGTGTTTGGAGTCACTCCCAGACACAGCGGTCACCCTATGTCCCCCACAATTGCAACTCAACAACACATCTGCTATTAATTTTCCAAAAAAAATTTACGAGTGGTGCACGTTTAGCCACGATTTATTAGCCGAAAGTTATTATTTTGAAGGAGCTCGCATATTTTTCCGGAGAATTCCTCTATTAGTATAATGCGATGGGTGGAGGTACGGTTTTCGAAATTATCATAAAATTACTAAATGTAGCATAAAAGTGGGGTGGGCAGCGACGCCCGACGTCGTGGATTGAGACTTTATGTAAATTTTAACGACGCTGCGACCATCGGAGCCACCTGTGACCCGCCTCCCCTTCCGCACCCCTAAACACACCTGTCGAAAACCTATGTCGTTTTTATTGCAAAAACTCGTGGATTAAATTAGGCGCATGAGTACGTGCCGCCACGAGCTTTATTTCAGAACATGAAAGCTTTCTCTAATCTCTTGTCTTGTGAAGTTAATTGTGAGGATAGCCTGCAATTTAAAACTCCATTATTTAAAATAAGCGTTTGATTGATTTCATGTTGTTCACACTTGCGATTTGTAGTTACATAATGTTCTCCCTTCTTTCATATTAAATGACAGATTTGACAAAATCTATACTAATATTATAAATAGGTAAAAGTATGCCCGTTTGTAAGTTTGGATGGTAATCTCGAAAGTATTGATTAGATTCTGAAAATTCTTTCACTTATAGGAAGTTACATTATCCTTAAGTGCTATAGGCAATATTTTATTTTCTTTGAAAATATCCACGGGCGATGTCGGGGGCGGAAAGCTAGTATATTATAAATGAACAGTTGAACAACTTATATTAGTGTTTAGATATAGATATATGTTTATCACGACCTAAAAGTTATTTAATTCACGAAACTAATATACTTATTAACGCTAAATATAATTTTGCATACGCTACTGATAGAACACCTTTTAAAAGTTGAATGCTCCTCGTTGATACAAGTTGAAGCGTGATATTTTAATTAAAGAAGTTATAATTTTATACACACGTGCCGTTCAGTTTTCACGGCAACTTTTTGCAATAAGATTTCCCGCCGACAAGAACGGTCCAAGTAAACGAAGTAAATGGATTGGACGGAACAGCTCGGGGCCTGTCGGTCGTTTATATACTTACAATAAGAAACTTTGTCCACAAATCCGCTAGGCAGCCTCATTAGTTCATCTTCTTTTGTTTTTATAACTAAATTGGGTTCTTTTAGAGTATAATCTAATCTAACTAAATATCTCTCCTCTCAGATCGGCTCGATTCCAATTTATTTGAATAACCTTATATTTTGTATTCAACCTTATTTGTTGTTGTTTTGATTTCAAAATTTACTTTAACTATTTATTTAGACAGTTAAAAGACTTTAGAAACATATACCTAACAAAAAAAAGGCAAAGGCAGTCATTTCACAATGAATCTGTGTCCAGACCGAATAAGTGGAAGTACACGAATTCTTGCCCGGACATTCTCGGGTCGAGCATACTCGGGCCGGGCAATCCTTGGTCTTGTGCCGAAAACATTTCGCAAACACAGGTTGCATTTCCCCCTATCAAAAATCGCTCAATGCGCATTGAAATTTAAAGAAGTTTTCACTTAAAAAAAACAAATACAAAAATATGAAAGTACCTAAATTAGTGAAATGAATTAAGTATGAAGATAAAGTTAACTACTACCTTCACGCAACAGTATAACAATCTCGTCAATTACATTTAACAACTAAAATGTAAAGAAATAATACTCGCATTTAATAGTTATAGGAATATGCGAGGTGTTGGAGCGGAATATGCAGTCATCTATAAGAATTTAAAGCAAAGTGAACAAATAAAATAAGTAACTTTTCAAAGGCGTCTAGCAAACTAGCTTTCGAACGAGTGTACTGACTACATCGTGTAACTTGTTCAAGTTTTGTAAAACAATAAATTTTTAAAATTGCAATATAACTTGATTTTATGGAGAGAGAAAAAAAAGTTCAAACATAAAATAGAGTAGATACTTCCCACATATTTAAAAGGTAGTTGATATTAAAAAAATAATGAAATTATGGAGGAGGATTATTAAAAAACGCAGTTAAAATATTTCGTACCTGGATAAAATTTGCATGCAGCAAAACTTAGCATAATCAAAATGTTCGGAAGTTTCGTGAAATGGTGAAGTTTTGAAGGCTCGTATCACTTGCATCTTCAAAGCTATTTCGTATTTTCTAAAGATAACGTTATGTGCGGATATTTTATGTATTTGTACAGTGTTCGAAAAATCTATTGTGAATTGATGTTCATTGACTAAAATTTCGTGTTGCTAAAAGAAAAATGAAATTTTTAGTCAATTTTGGAGCATTAAATATTTTATACTTACCCAAAATTAAAATTTATGAATATTCTATGTTCAGTACTAAGATTTTGTAAAATCTTAGATTCAGTAGGATAATTAAAAAAAACTTTGCAATTACTAAGTTAGCAATCACATTATTGAGAACGGACCTTTGTTTTAAAAATTGATAGAGCTATATAGAAAATCTATTACATTTTATTAGACACGAGATATATTTTAAAAACCTAGTCATGTTCTAGATTTATACGTGAGACTTTAATTTCTAGGTTGGACACGAAGAGCACCTGAGCTCAGTCTTCTTGAGATACGACTATCGGCTTTATTCCAACGATGATATAATATTTATAAGTACTGGGAAAGCGCTGAGAAGCCTAGTGCCAATAAAATTTTATAATAGAATTTTTAAAATTTAATACTACATCCAATTTTAGTACATGCCAGTACGTATTACCTAGATATCAATAGAAATATAAGACAGGAAAGACTGTAAAATGACACAACTATTTTTATGAATTCTTATGACGGAATTAGCAACTGTGACGGATTGCATAATCATTTTTGTCAAAAAAAAACTCACAACCGCCGCTGGCTTCCCTACTGAACAAATAAGGAATGAAAAATAAGGAATTACAGTTTTTGATGACATTAACATTTCATTCATACTAGAAATTGCTTGCAACTAAAATACAACTTCTATAGCGACCGATTGTCAGTCACAAAATTTTAGCTGATAAGCTTACTTCAGAATAAAAAACTTTATAATATTTTTAAATACAAAATAATTAATATCATCTGTTTAAGGGTCCGTGGCTCTCAGTCATCTTGTATCTGTCAAAAATATGGCAAATCTCAGTTAATCCTGGAAAGGTGAGTTTATTTATACAACATTTCCTTAGCACACAGTTGATAGTTATTATTATAAATTGGATTGAGCCGTATTTTTATGATTTAAGGTTCTAATTAGCCATAATTTCCAAAATGAGCATTGCTTTTGCGTTTTGGAAATTATAATAAACTCACCTTTCAAGGATTAACTGAGATTTGCCATATTTTTGACAGATACAAGATGACCTTGACCACCGCGCCCCTTAATAGAGCCAATGGAAATATGGCTAAGTTGGATGGTGGATGCGCAGTACGAATCACATAAGTTCAAAATATTATACGTCGGCCGGGACGCTCTAATTTTTGATTTACAAAATCGCCATCGTCTGATGTAAATTCTTCTAACTTAGCCAATAATAAGTTCAGTCACTCGTTCCTGTGTCGCACTGTCAAAAATTGGAACAAACTTCAGACGTCTGTCTTTCCTGCTTCCTACAACCTGTGGTCCTTCAAGGGAAACATTTCTATGGGGGCGTCTGACGGACTATATTATGTTCTGCCAGTCGCGCGCATTTATGGACCAACCACCTACGCTTAATAAACAGGCGGTGGCAAGGTCACATGTCGTCTTCTCAATAATTTTTTTTTATTGTTTTGGCTACCTTCTCGTTTAGCATGTTTTCCATTTTGCACGCTACTATGGATTACTAGGTGTTATAAAGTGATTTCAAAAGTGCACTCTAGTGGTTATGGCTGTACGCGCTGGTAATATAAGGCTTACTACATTATGGTCAATGACCATTATGTATGCAGCCAAAGTAAACCTAAATTGTAAAATATTTTGTGTTCACGTTTACAAGTATAAAGTGGATTAAACAATTTATTAAAAATACTAAAATATTAACTGTCATAAAGTTTTTAGGGTTATAATTTCGTCATGCGTGTCACAGCAATTTGGTATGATACAGAAGTAGGTGGACTGTAAAATGATGGTTGTAAGTTAAATTAAGAAAAGCAGTTTTGGACAGATAAATAATGAAAATGTGGGAGAGAAAATGAGAGATATTAAAATATGTAGGACGCGAAAAGGATTTCTCAAGATCGTAGCAGAAGGTATAAGAGTGTCTCTGTCTACCTATTTTAGGATTCAGGGCGTGATGATAAATAGATATTGTTATAGAAGATATTTATAATAACCAAATACTCAAGTAACCATTGATGTACTTGTATGCAGATTCTACATGCTACGAATGTTACGAATGCTACGATCCTGGCGTAGCTCTATTTTTACGTGTATAGGTAGATTATATCCTTTATATTAGAATTTAACAATCATCTACATTTCACACGGGCAAAGCTGCAAATAAATATGTCATTCATCAAAATTTAGTATTTGTAAAATATCACATACTAGCGACCCGCCCCGACTTCGCGCGGAGACACAATTTTGTACCAAAGATTCCAATAAAGAAAACCCTAAGTGATTGAGATATTTAGAATACTCGGAATAAAAATAAGCCTATGCCACTCTCCTGTCCTCAAACTCTCTCTGTGCAAAAAATAACTTCGATCCGTTAGTCCGTTTTGACCTTTTGGTCGACAGGGACGGGACATACAAACCTTTGCATTTATGGTTATTATATATTTACGTTATATTATAAGTACATCGCTTTACACACACATCTGCTCTGCAAAGTAATAAAGTTCGGTACCTACCGAAATCTAGGAAAATCATGCAGAACTCAGTGAAAATACGTGGGTAAAACTAGGGTTATTATAAATACGAAAGTTTGAAAGACGTCCGGAGATTCTCATGTGAGTATACAAGTTTTGAGAGACAAGTAAGCTCTATTCGAGAGCACTACAGGTACGGAGAGAAAACTTCCAAAACTATGAAGACAGTATTAGCATAACATAAAACACTTGCGCAAACCTCAAGGATTGAATAAAATATAACAAATAGATGCTGTATTTGCATCTAAAACTCTATATAAAATTCTCATGATACCATAGTTGATATAGTGTTAAATAACGCAGTACACAATCGTTATATACTTCGATCCCTTATGAAACGATACCAGTTATAAAGAAAATATTACATTTTCATTTGAATTATCGACTACAATATAATTGTAACTATATTTTTATTGTTTGATAAGATTAAACATTCTATATAAATAAAAATTAAATGCTGTTAAATAAAAAAATGCTAAATAAAAAAAATTTTGTGGACCATAACAGGGCATGAAAGTTAATATAAGCTACACGGGCGAAGCCGGGACGGAAATAATAAATAAATAAATAATAATAATTGTAAAGATACAACTGCACAAAAATAATTTTAAATCTCAAACCCGAACGAGAATTCGGTAGCCAGTCTGATTCAACTTCACTTTGAAATCGTTTACCTGCCCTAATACTAATATTAATTACGCAACATCAAACATCCGCTTTAAATTAAACAGGAACAAATAAAAAAGGATAAAAACGAACAACAAACGAACGATTTGTAGCAGATTTAAAATATACGTAGTATTTTTCTTTCGAAGCAAAATGCGATAAGCTCTGTTTATTGATTGTTTCCATTTAAATTGAAAGGGCCCGATCGGATTCTCATCACAGCGCGTACTGTAATAAATAAACAGCAGGCAATTTGTATAAACACCTACTCATTACTTTTGTTCAATCTGAAATGTGTGCAATCAATGAAAATCCTATAAATTACGTACCATTTTAGCAGAGAGTATATTTATTATCTACCTCTAATACAATAATTAATACGGAAATTAATAATTTGTAGCGATACAATCTAAATAATGAGCAAAATTTAATGAAACATAGTTTAACGATTTGCGAAAATACAGAGTTTAACTAATAAATTCACTATTAACGTTGAAGCCTAAATCAAATATTTAAATTGTATACGGAACAAAACTATATCATAACAGTACAGGCAGTGAAAAAGGTGAAAACAAACTTTTCCATCAACGAGTGAACCACAAAGTCCATTTATTTGTTTCATAGCCGTTTGTGATACAAATTGTTGATCGGTACAAATATGACTCGTTCGATGGGTTTTATGTTAGTTGGCTGCGTCTGTAGCAACTAGTAACATTTGCCCTATCAATTGCGTACATGCGATTTCACTCAATTTTTGAAACTGACGCGCCCCAACCCTCTGAGGGAGTGAACGCATTACTCAAACCACAGACTGATCATGGGAGAGAGTGCCATTGATTTATGTATCTATTTTTACTTTAAATTTATTACTTGGCTATTTAGTCTTTTGAAAGAAACTGGCTGCTGCAACAGAAATTACACTTTGCAACTTTAAAGAAAGGGTAAAAAATTGTCAGGTGAAAAAAATATACTCGTACTAATTAAGAATTTCTGTTAAGTAGCGAGCGCGTGTTAAGTAATATCTCCACAAAATGTAAACGGATCTTTACTTATATTATCATCTGGATTTCTTGGTTTGGATAGGAAATGTTTACATAAAACATATAAACTTAAAATGTTCAAAATAGCTCTGAATGCAAGGAGGTTGGTATCATATAGGTTAATCCAAGCTATCTCTGCTGTCGCAGGGTGCTCTGCACAAAAGGACCGGCTCCACGAAGCATCGATACGAATACATTGGATACTTGTTCCCCCACAACAGTAATATATTTTCAATTTTTGACTTATAATAGGATTTATCTGAACTGCTGAAACGTTGCCGCAAATATATCACGCCGAGAAAATAGCGCGAGGTAAATTTATAAAATATAATAGCGGAAAATGTGTGTGTAACATTGATTTTCAATTGCCCCTAATGTGCACTTGTATGGGGACGTTTATGTGAGTAATGTTTTCATTTCATGCGTAAAGCCATGTGTTTGGAACAACCTAGCTTTAATATTTTTAAATTGCTTATGACAAAACTTTTGTGCGTACTTATTAAGTATAGAATTGGTTTTTAGTTTTTTACAGCTTTTGAATATACGGAAATACTAAATAAATTTTTAAACATCTTTATTTGTACTTTACTTTAACAGATATGGCCACTCATTAGGTATAGCCTCACAAATTCCCTCGGCTAAATGAGGAAGACTTAGTTTTCTCTAGGTAGGTACCCAGTGTTACAAGGTTCTGGGAGCTGTACGGTAACCCATTTTTTTTAATTTCTAGTAATCGTTTTAATTAATTATTAATTTTATTTCACGGGTTGCCTTACAGCTCCCGAAACCGTGCGGTTCCAGGGTACCCAGCAGAAGACCCAAGTTTCCTCGTTTAGTCGATGGTATTTGTAAGGCTATACCTAACGAGTGGCTAGTTCTGTTGAGGTACATTTAGATGGAAAAGTGTGGTTGATTAATTGTTTCTGTACCATTAATTTTTGATATTTGAAAGTTTTGAAAATATTTATATATTTATTGAATGAACTGAAATGAACTTCAATGAAAATATTATATATAATAAGTAGTTAAATATTGCTATTTTTAACCAAAACACATTACAACTAGATGTGGTGGTTCTGGAACATGAACTACACTATATCGAATAACGTTTCCTAGGCTCCTTTGAAATATTTTCTCAATCCAGCTTTTATGTTCGTTTTATGTGCTATAAATTGTAGTCAATGTATATATTTTAAATTTGCAATGATATAATAAAGGCAAAATCTCGCCGATAAAAACGTGTGAAGGGTCAAAATGGACGCCAATAGATCATAAAATTATATGAAAGTCAAGTACAGGGAAGCGTGAGGTGAACATACCACACACAATTTATTGGGGTCTGCTTTCGAAGCCCATTGTGCAAAGGTGCTTTTACGACTTTTAAAAATAATTTTATATAGAAGGTACATAATTTTTATTACAGCCACCTTGTTACGCTGTATATGCTAAGTTTCAGCATAACCTTTCATTGGGCGATAACGGTTGGGATTTCGATACAATCACGGAGTCATCCTTATCTAGCAAATTACATTATTTACATTATTTAGTAGGAAACTCTATTAAGGTATTTTAAGGCCTCTTAGTAAAAAGTGATCACCCACCCGTAGGTTGACTTTATTCTCAGTTTCTTAACCTTTACAAGAATTAATTTATAGGATTTCGTACATCCGATGAAATAACGGAACTCTTGTGTCTGTCACAGCAAATTTTCTCCGAATATACAGGACCAAACAGGTTAAAATTTGGTACATGTGTAGAGTTTGATGACTCAATCACGGTTGTATAACGTATATAATCAAGTTTAGATAACGAATGAATGTATGAAAAAATACAATTCAACTATTTAAAATAGGCAAGGGGATGTTGGCGTTTCAATATCTATTATTTTGTTTCATAAAAATGATTCTGACTGTGATACCTTAAAACACGTTTTGGGATAACATAAAAAGTGGTATTCGTTGGGAATAAAAATAAAATATGGTTAGAAATAAACAGAAACTAATACCAGTGGTATTAGATTTTGGTATTAGATGGGAATAAATCAGATTTTTGGGGTTAATTTTGGAGGAAAAATTAAAAAGTAAATAAAAAAAATGTGCAATGTGACATATTAAATGAAATAGCTCGTTATAAGAAATACATTTTTTTTATTTTATAATTTTAAAATTCATAGTTAAATTTTAGACTGAATAGTAAAACTACACAAAAAAAATAAGTTAAAATATTTCTTTCTAAAAAAACATAACAACAAATATATATCTACCTATATATACAATTAAACCTATTACAAACTAAAAAACATGCCGTCGAAAATACCCCCCTGTGGCATAGTGCCGAGTACATAGGCAGCGTTTCCTCTTTGTATGCAAAGACTAAGCCTTCCAAACTTCCAGCTCACCAGTAGCCAATATTAGCCTGGTCTAAATATCCTTAATAATATTTTTTGTGTCGGATGACCATGGGCCTAACGTTTCTACTGCCAACGCCGCAAAATCGTAGTCTGATATCAAAGAAGATAAGATAAAAAATTAAAAAGAAATAGGAAATAATAGGGCCTCGCTCATAGTTTCGCTCGCTAGACAAACTTCTCAAAATAATTTAACAGCTATATTCTACAAATAATATTTAGGCTACAGACCACGACAGCGACGTAATTATCTGTCATTTTCAGACTATTTCAGATTAAATTATATTTTTGTTAAAATTAATGAGATATTTCTAGTCTTCTTATGCTTGAGTTATTTTTTATTGGAATGGACGGATTATTTAAGTTTGATATTTCAGAGACTCAAAGTTTTATTTTTTATTTTAGAATCTCTAGATAACAACGGTTATTATATTTAAAATGTCTATTGTATAAAATAACCATAATACAGTGGGCACTTAGACTACGTTTATTATATCTTCACTTTGTTTTACTGTTAATGTTAACATTGAAAAATATGAATATTTGAACGATATGGCCATAAAATGCAGATGTGCCATTATGTTAGTGCAATATCAAGCCATCTGCAGCTCATGTCGATGTTTGAAAGGAGTTAGTGTATAATAAAAAGGAACTACTAGATTTTATTTACACCTAAATGTTGGAAAGGCTTACAGAGACCTGTTGGAGAATCTGTTGCGTTCTGGCATCACTCCAAGGTTTAGTGCTTTCTGGTAGTTTTTAACTTACATTACACTAAGTAAATATTTTAAATAACTACTTTTGGGAGAAAGTAAAAAAGGTAGGTATATATTTTTGTATGCAAAAGGTTAGATGAAAGTTATTAAGTTGTCGAATGTGAAAATTATTTTCTTTGAGAAATATTTTTCATAATCCAAGAACTTATTTTATACATTGTTATAACTTCTAAAGTTATGTAAAACTTTTATTTAAAAGCTGTTAGAATGAAATGTTAATTTACATGCTACAAGTAATAAGTTTGATGTCTATTAACATCTAATTTAGAAGTCAACGAGTTTACAAACTGAAAGGTATCAATCTAAGGAGTTTAATATGATATATAGAGATTCTTAAAAAACTTAAAGTTTCATCAAAACTAATCCATCCATTTCGGGAGACGGACCGAAAAAACACAGACAAAAATCCTAACAACAGATATGTAAATAAGATAAACACACTACTTTGGTCAAAAAAGGAAGCAAGAGAAGTAATATGCAAAGATCGAGAGAAGTGGCGCTCCATAGTCTCTGCCTACCCCTTTGCGCAACAGGCGTGAAGGTATGTATGTATGTACCACTTAGGTATAGGTATTAATTTTGAAATCACATCAGACACTTTAATTTTTTTTTTATATTGCAAACGAAATGCTTAGATTTGGGATTAAGAGATTAGGAGCGAGTAGGTATACATAATTATGATATCATTATCATCAGTAGGGGCAAGTGCTGTGTACCTGTGGACGGTTTTACCTGTGGACAGTAAAATATAAACGGAACGTAGCCAAAAAGGGTTTTTTGCACGAAATAACCATATCCAGCCACCATTGTTTTTATTTTGGTCTTTTTTGAGCGAAAAGTAAATTTTTTCACCAAATAAAATCTTCTTATCGTTAAAATATAGGACGAGTAATAAATTGTGTTATTAGAACATTGAAATTTTTTCATTGTTTTGATTGCTTGCTTTGACGATTTTAGCTGTTACAAAAGTTTTAAGATAATTTTATATCAATTGTACCTGTGGACAATACCAATTTCGTGTCTATGGACATAAATCCATAAAAAAACCAATCTTATTATAGTATTTAAACTATGTATGTTTTGTTATAATTTGATGTTTTTTTTATATGTAGGAAATACATTTTGTCCATTTGTGTATTTTATAAAAACGCCATAGTTTTATAATTATGTAAAACAGGTTTATAATTGATGAGTACTAATGTCGTTTAACTATCTCTTGAGTTATGTGGACTATTACCACCACCAAATAAATATACAATAGATAATTAATAAAAAATAGTTTTATTGGCAAATCGGGCATAATAATAAAGTCCTTCGCCACGTTTGTCTGTCTGTCTTTTCACGCTTTTTTGTCTTTTCAGATATAAGAAAGAATTGTTTAGAATAAAATGATCTACAAAAAAGTCCGCGGTAGCATAAGTTCTCTAGTTTCAATAATTTTATTGTATTTGTGAGGAATCCTTGTAGTTCTGTGATATTAATAAAATATTAATCAACTAAGGTAAAGAAGCACTTTCAAATACAAACCAATTACAACTTTTCATTTATTTCTAGTAAAATAATACTGTAAAACTTTTATTTATTACCGAGACATCTTAAATTATTATTAATATTAATAATAGGCTGATTTTAATTGACGATCTAATTTGAGCCTTGTAATCTTACACACTAAACAAACGGTACCGGTTCGAATTTTTGTATAATTACTATGTGACGTCGACAAGTAGATTATATGTACTTGAAAGGGTACAATTACTTTTAAGGAATATTTGTTTATTTATTTAATTTCAAAATTTTAGACTTTAGTAGAAAGTAGTAGTTTCGGAGATGAGGAACGGTCAATTTTTGTATTATGTATTTTAAGATTATATAAAAAACATATTAGTATTTCTTATAACGTGCCCTTTCATTTGATATAGGTATTGATAATTTTTTTTTTTACTTTTTAATATATCCCCAAAGTTAAACCTTAATTGATTCATCTAACTCTATTTATGTACCAAATTTCAACTTTCTTCATCCAATAGATTCGGAGAAAATAAGCTGTGACAGACGGACCGATAGACAGACCACAAAAGTGATCCTATAAAGGTCTAATTTTTTCGTGATGACAGATAGATAGATATAAAATATAATTAGAAAATACTTACATATAGGACGTAGTCTTTCGGACTATGCGCATTCGTGCCGCAGACGTAAAGTCTCGAGCCGTCTCCCATGGGCTGAATAACTCGGATGTGGTTTCTGCAGTCGAAGTGCTGCAAACAATATTGCATGTTTGAAATATGTACATTGCCATGCTAAATCTCTCGGGTCTACGGGAACAATAATGCCACCTGGTCTTATTTATAACTTAAGAACACTGTATTAATTTTTATTACTTTAGACTAGACCTATAAATTAACCTTCTACAGGCCGTGCGATTCTCGTCGTAATAGTTGCCTTAACTCATAGACTCGCCAATATTGTTTATCACGATCGGTGGGAGATTTATTTAGATTCTCTTCACATAAAAAGAGCGCTAGCGGTCAGTTTGTGCTGTAGATTTGTCGGTCTATTTGACAGGTATATCGATCAAATAGATCTTTATTTTGTCTGCTATAGAAGACAAAACTATAACGAATACTAGGAAAGTTAAAATCAATTACTCCATCATAAATGAACAGTATGCTTTAGGCGCTACGCAAGCGCTACGAAAAATCTGTGAAACGAAATATTCAGGACATTCAATTGCCTGTTTATATTCCATACCTCAGGCGAAATTCATTGAAATAATAGTGGCTTTTATAGTACGGCGTGGTTATGTGGACAGTACTACCTCCGACGTGATTATGCAAATTCGCACTGGATATAAATATTAAACGGTACATTAATATTCTGAACGCCAGAAATATGCATTGCTCGTTTGAGTGGATAAAACACTGTTCAATTGAACGCATCCTCAATAAATTTTTGCACATATCTGCTTCATTTAGTTAATTGAATAACTTTGTGGGAAAGTTATGCATGGTTATATTAATAATTTGGAAACATACTGCCTTAATTATTTCTTCTTAATAAGTACCTATAGGTAATTCCAATACAAATATTTTATACAGCGAATACATGGGATTAGAACGCATATAAAATCTAGTATGAACGCTTCGGACCTTATTTTGGACATATATTCAGAAACTTTCTGGATTATATACAGAAAGTCTGCCAAAAATCTACAAACAGTTATGATTTGGAATCACAAAATTTCATTTATTTGTATGTAAGAAAAAGAAAATTATTTCCCGTTAAGTAAGTGAAGTTTGGAACGCAATAGTTTGGATAGAAATTATCGGATTACTCGAGCAATTCCCGACTTTCTATTGACGTTAACAAAAAGTATTTTGCACGCGAAATAATCAGAATTAAGCAGAAGAACAATTAGGCCCACGTCTAAGTTTCTTTTAACGGCACTTAGCTGGGAACGGTGGCATAACTCCACTGGAACTAATGCCTTCGATTGGTCCATTTCGTTAATTATTCTGCACTTCGTACGTAAGTAGATTTACTGCCAGCTTTTCTCGCCTCCAGTTTTTCTACGTAAAGCTTTACTGGGTGCAAATAAGGGTGTGGGGCCGAATTCGACTTTTCTTTAATGGTCCTTGTTTCCGTTTTAGGATTATTCACTTGAATTAACAATGAATGTTCTTACATTTCACTAAAACATTTCGAACATCCAAACTCTCATTGAAAGGAAAGGATTTGACGGAAAGAACAAAAGATCGAGTTAAGTTTTAGGATGAAAGTACATAAACACTTTCTCACTTCTTATATTTTATTCACAGTTAAACTTTAAAGTATTTCCTATATCCATAGAATAATAGATGAATTAGCCACTCAGTTAAATAGAGTGTTGGACCTAAATTGTCGCAATAAAATCTCAACATGCTCGCAACAAGCGCGTCGTACGTAAAATGTGATCCCAGGAAGAATTATTTGTAAACTTCTGCTTTGTTCTGTGAATTTTTTATGCTCGTAGCCCGAACTTCAGTGATTTACTTACTAGTGAATTTCGTTTAATAGCGTCACAAAGAACGGAGTTAAAACAAGAGCCCTGGTTGTGGCGCGTCCCGGAATTTTGCCAATGGCATTTTTCCAGCCTTTTCCGTGTTGTTACACCGTGTTTAGAGAAAGGAAAACTCGCCGACAGCGGCAAACTTTAGTTATAGCTTTCGCGAGTGGCCTTTCTCTCGCCGATTGAGGTGATAGACTCGAGATATTTCTTTTGTGGACCCTCTTTTGATACTAATAAAACAAATTTACTTTTCTTCTTTCGAATTGGAGCGACCACATGTTCGTTATGTTAACTCCGCTCTATCGTGAAAGTTTGACCTTTTACGTAGTTTTACGTAGCTTTGTAATATTCAGTTGTGTAGACATAAAGTTGTGAATTTGTTTGCGGGGACTGAAGCTCAGTGTTCTTACCCTTTTGTGTCGCTACCTTTTAAAGGCGCACGGTGGTTTTACTACTCACTTTCAGACTTTATATACATTTCGCATGAGACATTTCATTTCTCGTTTGCTCTTCATGACTTTATTATTAGATCCGAGTGACTTTGTTTTAGACATCTCTGACGAGACTTACCCAAAGAGTGACGTACGACTTATACAATTTTAATGTTTCTTTTAATTTAATTGTAACCGTTGCTATTTTTGATTCATTTATACAATACCTAAAAATCCATGAGAAATATAGAGATTTAGTGAAAATCAATCATAAGTTGTCTACGCCACCAAACAAAAGGCCTTCAGTGGAGCGGAAGAATCGCTCGCACAGTGAGCATTATCGAATTACCCGATCTCGATGGTCGGTCCCGCTGAGGAAACTCACAATAATCGTCGTTTCCCGATTCTCTAGACGCGATCCCGCCGTCGGGAAATAAAACAAATATTGCTTTTACGCCATGATTGTAAATCAAAATTAACGGCCTTAATATAGCGAGGCGGCCGCTGCACTAAGCTCCCTGCTATGAAATATGCTCGCCGCCCGTCGGTAACTTAAAAATGAGATTAAACCTAGTGCGTTCCTACAACGGAATAGTGCGCTGATCTCGACACATATTAATTGCAAGTGAAATTATGATTGGTAGGAAGGATTGCAACTAGGCAATTACTTTATATTGCAATTTCAAATATATATGGTGTATTTTCTGCAGACTGTTTGCTACTATCGATGAAAAATATTTCGAAAACAAACATGCACATTTATTTTGATCAGTTGTGTTTTTGAGACTGTGAGGCAAATACTTACTCTCTGCACTTCATATTTTGAGTTTAATATTGCCACGAAAAAAGGTAAAAAAAATTTGATATCAACATTGGTAGGATGCAATAAATTCACTAGCCAATTGAATTCTTAATATCGCTTCTTTTATCAATGCCTAGTTATAAGAAGTCAAATTCAAAGAATATTTACCTCAGATTTTCCTTTGGAGACGCACTGAGCCACATTACTTGGTTCTAAATTTATGGAGTCTCTCTGTAAAAAATAATACAATTATTATATTTTTTTCTGTAGATATGGATAGAGATTTTCTGATTTAGCTATTTGATTTAACATGCCCATTTATTTGTACTCAGAAATTGTTGCCTACCCTAAAAAATCTTCATAGTATTTTGGGTGCCGTATTTAGCAGATAAAATAGACTTTAGTTTACAGATTATAAATTATTATTTTTTCAAAAACTGCCTTTTTTATTATCTGTCTGTCTCAATGGGGTGTGTACCTACTAGTTGTACTACAAAAACTACTTTTATATCCACTTCTTTTCATTTTGAATATTGTGTACTTTAACCTTTTTCAACGAGACCTCAATTTGGACATCTCAAGTTGCTTTAGGTGACATTTTCATTCAATATTATTATATTGTTGACATACCCAAAAACTCATTATTTACGAAGCTTTCTCTATAGAAAAATAAGTACTTAATTCAAATAATTATCCCGACAATGTTTTAAATATGATTTTAAGGACTATAGTTCTGTTAATATGATCGTAAAACTTGCGAGAGGTAGAGTTTGTAAGTTTGAATGAAAGGGGGTAATCTCTGAACTACTTTGATTCTGAAAATTCTTTCACTAATATGAAGCTACATTATCCCTGAGTGCTATAGGCTATATTTTATTTTGTTAGAAAATATCCACGGGCGAAGCCGGGGGCTGAAAGCCAGTAATCTTTAATTCTTAACAGACACCAGTACGTGTCATCAATACTAATGTAGGTAAAACATATTTACCTCGCAATGAGATGCGCTGATATTGTTCATGTTAAGTCGATACAGTCGATCCCTGAAACGAAAATATAAGATTAATAATGGCTACTCGTTAGGTATAGCCTCAATAAATATATATCGGCTAAGTAAGAATGATTTAGGAATTCTGTTGGCTAAAACAAATGTTTCTTGAAATCTGTTTAAAAATTTAAGGGACATATTGTCCTATTACTATACAATACTATAAACAAAATTATTTTAAGCAATTATAGCAAGGACTTTACGAGTAATTATCAAAATATTTTGATATAAAATTAGAGATACCACGGCAATTTTCTTCAGCAAAACGTTTATATACAATGTAGCGTTAAATTATACGACCCTCAATTTAAGAATCGCTTTATAGCACAAAATTCTGTAGTTACCTCATACGTTTTATTATGGGTCGGATAATAATGTACCTTCGTGACACACACGATTGACCTACATATATCGTCACGGGCCAAATTATACGAAGGGTAAGATAGGCTGTGATCGTAAAAATTAAGTGTTATTGACGATATTATATGAAGTTACAGCTTTTGGTTGATGTTTGTGTTTGGAGGAAATCATTTTTAGGGAAGATAATTCTATTTCTGCTGGATTTTTTGTGTGAAATTTCTTATCTGTCTGTCTGTATCTTACAGATATATTTTTCTCAGTAAATGCTATTGCTATATAATTTTATTGCACAGTTGTTAAAGTCTTTCAGAAAAAAATCTATTAAAAGCACCTAAATAGGGGACAAATTGTCAACTTAAAAAACAAAAATTTTGAAAATTTCAAATGGCAATTGTTTTTAACTGTCCAAGAATGTGCGAAAAATATCAGTCACCTTGTGGACCTTCCGTTATGATATTACTAGGATTATTATTGCGTAGGTGTTTCTTCGTATATCTCAATAAAACGATAAGACAAATCCTTATATTGATACTTACATAGCTCCGACGTACAAAGCATCTCTTTTAGAATCCACGAAGAATGTTCTATAGTACAGTGTCCCACACGTAAACTCCCGGACATGATCTGAAACAATAGATTACATCGATAAATACAGAAAACCCTCAACTAAAAAACCCCCTACTTAGATACGGCCATACTCGGGATAAATTCTTGTGCCACATTTCAAAACTTTCACTGGTGAAGCTGAAGCAGAAAACTAGTTTATGATATTTAAAAAAAGTTAAAATTTAAGAAAGTTGTCATGAATAATTTGGAAGATCTTATGGAAAACTAGCAGTTTCCCTTGACTTCGTACACGTTGTATTAGGAATAGGTTTACATCGTTTTCAGTGGTTTAGGCTGTGCGTTGACTGTCAGTCAGTCATCGACACGTCAGTTTTATATATTAAGATTGGTGAAATAGAAATTCAGCTTTACATACAAGTTTATATTTAGTGCTACTCTCGTAGTTCTCAGTAATAATTCACACTTTAAAGAAACACGTCTGTTGAAAAGTCTGGAAAATTTGTGACAAGTCAAGCGTAATGGAAGTGTAAGTAGTATTTGTAGACGCATACCTCGTCTGTGAGGATGGCAGCTTTCCGCAGATGGAATTACCTTTTTCACGAACTACGTGCATCACTGTCAGAGCGGTTTGACGCAAATTCTGACATAGAGTCTATTTTCTTGCTTGCTTCCATGTAATAAGGGGCGATATTAATGATATCGATTTAAAAAAAATATCCAAGGCAATATTAAAAGTAGGTACCACACAATCGACGAACATGTATAAAAGGTATGATGAATATAAAAGAAGCGAAAGAGGTATGTCAGGATCGTATCAAATTTCATACGAATGTCTCTGCCTACCCCTCTTGGGATAAAAGGCGTGATAATACTTTTGGCGAATTTGGTTCAATTTAAGTTCATGTATACTGAAGAAATAGGTAAATGTTATCTAAAAATATATAGGTACACACAACGGAACCACAGGTAGAAGTTATTTTAATATAAAATAATTTTATGTTTGTCTGCAAACAGTCAGAAGATTAGCACATACAGTGTTTTTCATTTCGATGGAGTCCCAAGCAAAAACGCACATTATTAACTTTTTGTTGATCCAGTTAGTACAAAGTCTGTGAAAAGTAACTAGAAATCTTTTAAAACAGAAACTTTATTAAAATTTGCTTTAAAACTTGTTTTAAAATATGCTCACATCAAATGTCTAGTTTATTTGTCGCAGGCGCACAATATTGTGTGATAAAATATGTACTTCCAGTGAATACGTGAATATAGGAGCCAGACGAGCGCTCGCGTGAAAGGTAGCACGGTAGACGAGATACGCTGTAAAATATGTATTTCGGAGATTTGAATCTCCTAGAGATAGGTATATAGGAAAAAACTCAGTGGCTAAGAAATTGAATAGAAGAAAATTCAAGAAATTTCCACATATTTATATTTCAATTTTGTTTTAGTTTAGGCACAGATAACAAACTATTACTACCGCTTTAGCTATATTTCTGATATTTCGGCTACCGGGAACCGTATTTTGATATTTTGGGGACACATCTTTCTCATTTAGCCTGTGATATTTTCAACCTGGTTTAAGCTGGTTAACTTTAGTTTGTCAAGGACACATTGTGTAGATAAACCTTAGTTTCGGATTTGTATTTTCAATTCTAGTTTATGGAACCTTCCAAGGTATTCCTATTCAAATATAGATCAACTTGTAAAGCTGAAAAACATAATTTTCACACAAATAGTCTAACAAAATGCATGTATTCCGCTGCAACATAATTCAGTGCATCTACTTCCTCCGACATGGCCGCCTATAAGACGCTGTGATTTCTCTTACAAAGTGAATGGCACCTGTCCAATTCCCTGTGGTGAATAACTCCGCATTCTCTATTCAAAGTGTATTTGTTTTCAACACCTGTTCTAGACGCGGGTTGTCTTTACTTCAATGTATATTTTCACTTTGTAACATTTTGTCGTGTACTTAAGTGATGTATGAGAGTTGAAGAAGATATGTGGGTGTTTGTTTAGAGGAATTAACTTTGATAGACTATTTTGTTTTACAGAAAAATTGGATAGAAATCAGAGGTTTCGGGATAAACCAACACCTTGATAAACTCCTCGAGTCAAAATGCTAGAAGCACTATTTTGAACTAACAATCAAACAAAAAAATATAAATAAATAAAAATATGTTTATGGTTAAATAATTGAGTAAATAAAAAACGGCTCCGGGAATCCCCAGATGAAGACAAATTACTTCCTCTTTTAGCATAATTTTTTGATATATATTGAGATAGAGAAGCCTCTTAGTGTGGTTTGACTGATTATATACTACATATAATCATATTCCGGAACATCTGACTAAACTTCCCCTGCAGGTGTTCAAGAGGACATTTAATAGGATATTGTTAGAAAAATTATATTATTCCATAAATGAATTCCTAAATGATAAGTCACGTTTTGACATATTATAATTATCTACATTATTATTTTATTATTGTTTTAATGGGATTAACTTTGACATGTTTTTTTATTATGAATATTATATTTGACTGCGTGATTTTATGGAAAAACTAATTATAATTATAACTATATTTGACTGATTATATTTGATGCTCTGTTTATTGTAATTGTTTGGTGTGATTTATTGATTGAGTTTTTGATTTGACATTGAATTGTATTGATGTGTGTAATATTGAATGTAATATTTTGAACGTCCCAGACTTTGTTTGTACCTACTTGTTATTAAATATTTGTACACCGTAATACGGTAGAATGTGCTACACTTCTAAGATTGCTCCACCTGTGTTATGTACCTACTTATGCCATATTCTGACAAATAAATAATCATTTCATTTCATTTCATTTCATTTCATTTCATTTCATTTAAATTATTAATAAAAAAAACATTGGTACGTGGCCGCTGTGGGGTTCGAACTAGATGCATTCTGCGTATTTGCAACTTAGGTATAACTTTTTTAAATTAATTAATTTTTTACTGAATTTTGAGTCGATTATTAAAACTGATCGTTATTGCAGGTTCAGTAATTTAAAGATATTGTGTCTTAATATAATTCTTTTTGTCACAATTCGCAATCCTTTGAACCGAGCGTAGTACGTGCCGCAAACATTGTTTCATTGGGGTAATTGTTTTATCGCATGAGCACGGTTACATTGGTTAGACGGATGAAGGGGTGGTTTTGTAAGGGTGAGGCTATCGTGAGGTACCTCACAGCTGGAACTCGAGGAAGAAAGTTATAATAAAGCTAGGCACGCTCTATAGATCTTATCTCGCTAAATTATTTTGGTCAAGGATATTTTAAGTAAACACACTTTTGTTTGTAATATGATGATTAGAAACTTATACATACGCTTAATGTGTTTGGAAATTCAAAACGATAATGTTTGAATTTTTTATAAAGTAATAGAAGTATGAAACGATGTATGGATGTGGATGAAGCAAGATAAGTATGCAAAGATAGAGAAAATTGGCGCTCCGTAGTCTCTGCCTTTGGAAAACAGGCGTGAAGCTGGGGCGGAAAGCTAGTTATCAATAAAGATTGAATAAGAGCTTTTTTATTATTTCCTGATAAAGTTGAAAACATTCTACAGAACATACAGAAACTAATTCCACCTATTACGGTTCAAAAGATACAGCTTTGTGACAGTAAAAAAACACGTTTCTTGTATGGGGACTCCCTTTAATTGTTAATTGTTATTATAGCGGCTATAGTAGTATTACTGTGAAAATTTCAAGTGTCTACCTAGGACGGTTTAAAAGATACAGCCATGTGACAGGCGGACGGACGAACGGACGGACAGCGGAGCCTTAGTAATAGGGGTTTCCTTTGTCACTCTTTGGATTCGTACCCTAAAAACATGGTATAATCGGTCCCGTGATCTTGGAATTAACACCTATTTAATCCTTTAAACATACTTAGCTACAACCTTGCCAGAATCAGTCCCGCTCATTTCACTTGATGGATTATTCTGCGATTACATGCGACAGGAAATACGCGTATTTTTCATTTGGCAATCGTAACGCTAACAACAACCCGTAATAGGTTCGATATGAAAATATCGTTCTACACGACACCGATAAGATTAACAGCACAATAGCTTACATGTAACTTTGGCCCATTAGCTCCGGTAATATTTACTTGGATTATATTAATTCTGAACAAGACTCGTGAGAGTTGTTTCGTGTTTCGATACTGTAATTGGATCGTTTGTTCAAAATTTGTAATTACTTAAACATTAATAGGAAATGCAAAACATATGTTTACAATATCTTAGTGGCGGTTAAGCAATGTACGAAATAATTAGATAAATTATGAGTGATCAAATTTGTTTTCCTCGATGCAGCTTGCAACGGTTGTCTCCATAAAATATCATTTTCTAAATAAAGATGACTTTTCTTACTTTGTGGTCGTAATATAGTAAATTGACAGAAACAAGGTAATCTATAGACAAATACTAGAAGTATTTAGAAGACTTTTTCTTTAATTTACTTGCCCTACGAAACTTGAGAAGTTGATTTAAAAAATATTATTTACAACTCAATGATGATTAGGATACAACACCCTAATGATTCTGCTATAGGCAGTATAAACACTCTTACAATCATTAGGAAGGATTCCACGCCACGTCATGGTGACCAACGCACACGCCCGCCGTGACGTGATGGGGAATCCAGTTTAATCCCGTCCGCGCTGTGATAGTTGTGATTAGTCAGTGATTAATAAGACATATAGTCGGCGGCAACATCCTCGCTACCGATTTATCGGCTATGACGTCCATAATACTTGACATTGGCAAATCATCGATTATTATTTATGGAGCCATTATAAAATAAGAAGAAGAAGAATCATTAGGAACGATGTTATTAGAGGAGAATGCGGAGTAAAAGATGATGTTGTGACTAAAATGAAGAAAAGTTAACGCTGGTTTGGACACGTTGAAAGATTGATAAAAAGGGTTATATGGCAGAAGTTAAAGGAAATGCTGGCAGAGATCGAGCTAGGTGTACTTTTATAAAACGTATAAAAAATATTGATCGAAGGCAAGCATGTATGAAAGTATGATAAACATAAATTGAAGGGAAAGAGGTATGTCAGGATCGTTAGCAAATGGAATTCGATTGTCTATGCCTACCCCTTTTGAGACAAAAGGCGTGTTGTTACCAACCAATAGATAAATATAATCATACTAGAGATTTATTGGATAGAAACACAAATTAAATCTTAAGTAGTGGTAAATGCGTATGGTAATTGGTAAGTGGTATTCCAATTACGAATACCGCCCTAGGTCGCAAACGAAACCGTCGAGTGTCTAATAAATTTAATTTGGGGTTTAACAAAAATAAGGCTGTATAAATAAAATCTCTGGAGGATTAACGTAAACACTTTTCCAACGATATTTTAGTCACGATCGGGAAAATCTAGTTGCAAGTCAAACTGGGGGAAGTTTACCGACCCGACTGCTGTTAATCTCGACACGTGTAAAGATAATGTACCGCCGTACGGGCAATTGTAGGTGAGCGTTTGCTAAACTTAGCAAATTCGAACACGTTAATCTTGGGTAAATGAACTTTTCCCGCAAGAACACTCTAAATTATAATGAAATCGTCTTAGTTATTTAAGGGCACTTTTGAAGTTTACCTTCTTCTAAGAGAGGGTACACCAAGGAGGCAAGTGTATATCATTGAATTTTTCTATGATGAAATTGACTTCATCATTAGCCAAATTATTGGAAATATTCATATTTAAATAAATTTTAACCTTGCTGTACGCGCAACTGATTTTAAAGTGTTATTGGCGTAGAATAATTTTTAGAAGAACTGCGCTCACCTCAAAATTTAAATCATAATTAAAAATAAAGTTAATTGTTGTTGCATAATGTATGCGTTGTTTTTTGTTGTTGTGCCTTTGGGTACTTGTTCACTTTGTTTTTAATTTTTCGGCGCTGCCTTGGTCTACATAATAACTAAGTAATAATAGTTTTAAGTTAAATGACTGTTTGTGATATAAAGCGTATTGACCGCATCCGGAACGATGTCATTAGAGAAGAATGCGGAGTAAAAGATGATGTTGTGACAAAAATAAAGAAAAGTAGTTTACGCTGGTTTGGACACGTTGAAAGAATGAAGGATGAAAGATTGACTAAAAAGGTTTATTTGGCTGAAGTGAAAGGAAATGCTAGCAGAGGACGACCTAGATGTACTTTTATTGAACATATAAAAAATATGTTGATCGAAGGAAATATTAAAAGTACACACAATCGCCGAGCATGTATGAAAGATAAGATGAATATAAAAGAAGCAAAAGAGATATGTCAGGATCGTAACAAATGGCATTCGATTGTCTCTGCCTACCCCTCTTGGGATGAAAGGCATGATGATAGATAGATAGATGGATAGATAGATAGACTGTTTGTGCCACAATAAAATAAAATAAACTGTAAAATTCGTTCAGCAAAATGGACTATCTAATTAGTTACCGCATTCATTAAACAACACCTCAGTTTCTCCCGAAATTATGAAAATACAAAACATTATTTTCAAGATAATGAATGCATTTGGAAACAAGTTTGACCTCTTCGTAATCCTTTATATGAAGCAAACAGTCCCAGACGCGGATTCCAGGTCGTAAATTTTTTTTCTTTATGGGTAACTTATAGCTCCCGAAACCGTGTTATCGATACCAGGGTACCCAGAAGACCAAGTCTCCCTCGTTTAGACGATGGTATTTGTGAGGCAAACCTAACGAGTGGCCAGTTTTTGTTTGTGATATATATATTTATGTATATTGTTGGGCCCATATTAAGTTTTTCAAAAGCTTCAAGTAATTAAGACAAGATCTAGGACGTAGGTATTTTATAAACCCTGCAGGTGATACACTGTGACATGTAGGTTGGTTTCAGGCGATTAAATGTGTGCCGTAAAATGAAACTCTGTAATCCCATATAACGACGTCATAACTGTCTCCATCCACTGTTCATCACTGTTGCTTTTCATCTTTATTTCTAAAATTACTTTATTATATACTTAATTAAAATCTTTATTTTAGTAATTTTATTAGCACTATTGAAGTTAAATATATCTAAAGTTTTAACTAGAAAAATATTATATACAGTTAAATATATAAATATAAAACCGTTTCGAGGTTTTCGTATATCTAACACCGTACATATTTTTCGGATTTTTTTATTACATATTTATCGAAATATTTAAAAAACCTCGGGGTGTGGTAAATTTGGACGGATACTTAATGTACCTTTATGCGCTCTAATATGTAAAAAATAAAAGCTGTCAGTCTCTCTGTCAGGCAAGTTTCCAGGTCAGTGTTGCCAAGTATTTATGCAAATGGGAACAAAACAGGAAATTTACGGATCTAATATACGAGCGAGAGGGTTAATTTTTGTAAAAAATTAAGTAACAATTACGAAATTTGAGATAACAATATATAATAACAACAATGAAAGAGTAATACAGTATATAAAAGAGTATGTAGGTACAACAACAAACAAACAAACGTCAAAGCGCGTCAAAGTCACAGACTAAGAGAAACAAACTTTTTTTTAATTTTGTTTAGGAAAAGGTAAACGCGGTATGCGTCCCAAAACTATATTTTAGAATGAATCAATATTCAAAATTATTTTTGGGCGACTTAAAATAAAAATTTTTGTCTCCTGGTTTCGTAAGTACTTTCTAAGGAGCATAAAAAACATAGGGTTAATATTTTGAAATGTTGTGAATTAAGCCAGCTCTTTGGTCGTGGCGTGGGACAACTCTATCAATTTTTTGGCTATTTCTTTGTAGAGGTGTCGTGCGTTAATTCCCCAATTTTAATGTATAGTTAAGCCGGGGATTAATAGTAATTGTTCAGCTACATAGTAAGATAGGTTTATTTAAGATCTTAATCTTAAATCTAACAGCTTCTATCTATTTATGTCCTTGAAATAGGCTAAACTCAAATATTCGTAGCGAATTGTGGTATTTCGTAGCCGTGCCTTTTGGGTTACCATGGTAGTCGACATCTGCTTCTTACTTAATTAACTCTATAATTAACTAGGAATCGCAACTATATCAAAAGGAATTGTTACATTAAGGCAGGATCTAGTCAGAGTCTAGACTGTTATTAAACTAATTCTACTTAGTAATTAATTTAACTGCAAATAAAGTTGAAATATTTGTTGTGATTTCACGATATTTATGCATTAATAGTTTCTTTTAGTTTGGTTAGTAATATGCTTTTAATTCGTTAACAAGACAAATAATATAAACAGATATAAAGAGTAAAGTAAAAGTGTTCTTGAAATAGTTAAAAACCATCTGTCGACTAAAAGCCAGCGTTCGTCAATGTAATCCTTTTTCGATTCATCTTAGGTTAGACACGAAAAGGCTTTCCGATAACAGAGACTAATTCCAAATGCACCTCCAATCGTAAAAGAAGTCGTAAAGAAGCAAAACTCCCCTCGCGGAGTCGACGCAAGAGAATCAGGGAACAAATAGTTGATTTCTTATTGGCTTCCATCCAGTCTCAGATTGAAAATTCGCCATAAAGACATTGGGACACGCCTGGCCGGATTAAAGGGGGAACTAATAAAGAAAAGTTTTGCGACACTGTATTTTTAGCAAATGTCCTCTTAAAACTTTCCGCTCTTTATTAGATTTGCAGATGGTAATAGTTTCACGGCAGATATTGCAATAAAAAGGTGTCGAAGGAAAAGAGAGATTGCTAGAAACGACTGTATATTTTAATTGAAAAATGTCTAAAAAGAATGACGAACAAGTGCAATATTAAAGCCGAGCTCGAGTGACCGAGATGACATACATTTCGCTTTTGAAACTTTATTAAATAAAATGCTTCTTCGTTATGAGAGAGATAACTTTCAGAGAACTCTCAACTTTTTACTAAAAGGAAAAATTATGAAATGTACGCGATGTACAAAGGCAGAATGTTGTGACAGAAAAGACGAGATAATAAAGACAAAACACAGCAATAAACATGGTTGGAAAACACGTCAGGACGCTTACGAGGGCCTTGAATGGGAAACAGGGTAATGTGAATTTCATTTACATAAATTATTTCACGGTAAAATGCTGTCTGTGTGACGCGTGACGAACTCTCCTTCCAGAGTTTTGTTTGCGTAACACCTACCGATGTCTAACTCGACAGGATTAATTTAAATTGCCTTCTTCGACTTGAGCAGTGCTCACTGCCTCTATAGGTACCTATATTGTAATATCGTATACAATATTATGATTTACTTACACCATCATTAACATGTAAGCGCGTCATTTTCGTATTTTACACCGTTATGAAATAAGTTAGTAGGTACAGGTGTCTTCACTATGTTTCGTCGCCGCGTCGCCTCGTGTAGACGAGAGAAGCTGTAAATTTTGGCAGCACGCCGTACCTACATAATTTCACACACGCCTCGACTCATCGTTCGTCGAAATATTAAGGTGTATAAAATTTTATTACTGACATTACCCCCTTACCCTGTTCTCTATAAACATTTTGTGTGTCGCATTTTTCCCCCCAGCCGCCTAGCCGGGCGGGCAGGCGCTTCGTCTTCGCCTTATTTCCCTCTAATGCCACATTTGTGTCTTAATAACAAATGGTATTATGTTACGTTCGTTCGCTTTGTTTGATTTTCAATCTCGAGAGATTGCAGATTTCCCTTGCGTCGCGTCGCTAATGGCGTATATTTACAAAATGTAATTTTGAAACACTATACCTATCGAGAGCGGGAAGTTGGTTCTTGTTTAAAGATCTTATTGATTATTGCGAAGCTTTGAGCCACACTGAAAGCTGACGACTGACGATACGGAAGATAGGAATCCATTTTCATATTGTGCCGCGTTTCGAGCGAAATTCAATTGATTGATTTCGCATTACGAAGTCAAATGAGATCTTTATTTTCATTCCACTCGTCGGAGCGGCAGGCAAAATCCGACATGAGTGGAAAACATATTTATTGTTGATTGATTGAATATAATGGAACGATTTTATCGTTGCCCATATATTGGAATACAAATAATGATCGTTATTAAATTTCATATTGTAATTTACAGGCAATGCTTGTTATTTATTTTGTCTGGAATTTTTGTGTGAATTTCACTAGAAAGCCAAAAATACGTAAAGCCAGCGTCGATAGTTCTTCTGAAAAGTTCCGGTTTTATTTAATAGGGTTCCATACATGAATACATAAATTGCATAAGGGCGTATTAGTAATTTCAGCAGTCCAAAGTACATTTCCTAAACACTTTACTAAGTAAACCTAGCTCCATATTGTGTTACAGTTTGCAGACAGATGGTGCTGTGAAACCAGGATTGTTTGCTGTGGTAACAGAGTGGTTTGTCTCAACAAACGGCCTATAAGACGCTAAGCGCGCCGGCGACGAACGCGGCACGTCGCAAAACACTTGTCGCAATCACGACCGGTTATTGATACACCCGCTGTCTCAGATAGATATTGTTACCTGCATATATTTTGTTTGTTTTACCCAACATATTGCCTTAGGTATTGCTTCCGATTTTATTGTTATATATTTTTTTCTCTTATTGCTTCCCTGCCTTCCAATACTTTTGTGGAAATTGGATGTTTCTGGAATATTTGGTGCGGTGGAAATGTATGGCTGATGATATTGTTTGTCGATATCTGAAATACTATTTACTTGGATCATAAAATTGCAGATGTCTGCACGATTTGTTATTTATATAATGGCGAACTACTTAATTTACCTAATTTTTGTTATAAAACTCATGGAAAACTTTTATAATTTTCTTCTTATATTAAAAATCAACAAAATCGTACTTTGTAAACCATCTCGTGTTTGTTATGCAAAAAGTTGTTCCCTTGTAAATTTGTTGAACACTAAGAATTTTCACACAGAAATCTTTTTAAAGACAGTCCCTCCAAAAATAATTTACATAAATTCTTAGACAAACGAAGCGAGTTGCGTAAACTTCAATCAGTCTTTAAACCACTATGGTCCTGTTCAAACATTTTGTTGTCTTCGTTATATAACAGTTATTTCATTTTCTCAGATATTTTACAGAAAATTATGCAATGATAATAATGATAAGTACCTGTTTGTACCTTATAAAAATGCTAATCAATAGGTCATTTAGGACTTCCTTTAGAAAACTAGTAACATAGTAACCCGAAAATATATAAAAATAATGTCAATATGTGAAAGAAACATAAGGAAAACTGGGAAGTTACCTTTGTCATAGCGAAACTGCGAAATTGGGATAATATCCAATAGACCGTAAGAATGAGATCGAGCGTCCCGAAGTCTTTTCCGACGACGTTTCACACCCTTAACGGTAAAGTTTTATTGAAAAATAAATATTTTAATGCTGGTCGATCTTCCGTGTAAAGGGCTCAGGTACGATGATAAACACACCCGCGGTAAAGGAAAAATATTCGGTGGCCATCTACCATGGAATCCTATTGCAGTTTGTGTTCACTGAACTGAAAAATCCATATGGGCGGATAAGTTTGGCGTTGATTCTTTTATTGGAAATAGCCGAGACGAAATCAATAACTTGCGTGACGTGGCATTATGGTTTGGTGGATTTTTGTAGATTCACCGTATAATACAATACTGAATAACGGTAGGTATAGTCAATACTTAATTCTAGTTTTAGTGGATAGAAAATTAAAGAAACATGAAAAGTGTTTAGTTAAATACTCGATTATATTTGGTCTAGTGGTAACTGATCGCAGGAATGACAGTGACTTGCCAAATTACGAATGCCAGGTTTATGGACTTTAAAAAAACACAAAAACAAGGTGCTTGGGTGGCCACGGGTTCGATTCTGAATCCCGGTCATGTACTAATAGTTTTTTTATAATTATAAACTTATGTACCTACATAATCCGATAAACCACACTTAGAGACTTTTCCATTTAAACATACCTCAACAGAACTGGCCACTCGTTAGGTATAGCTTCATAAATACCATCGGCTAAAAGAGGGAGACTTGGTCTTCCGCTGGGTGCCCTGGGACAGTAACACGGTTTCGGGAGCTGTAAGGTAACCCGTGAAGAAAGAAAAAACTAAACTCCAAACATCTATCATGACTTATTATGATGAGTATGCCATCTAAAATATCGTGTAGTCAAAGTCAAAGCGAAACGTTCAGTGAATTGAAATACAATGGATTTAACGTATCAAGTAATTATTCAGAATACATTATTGAGACGTCATATAGGTTCGACACCTTGCAATAACTCAGAAGGGGCTCAAGGGACTAACTTCCCGGATTTCGTGCTCGGAGTGGGCCATAATTGAAAATTGAAATTTGTTTAGGACAGACAACGTAGGGCTTCTAATTTGATTTGGCGACGCCTCGTGCACAATCGGAAAGCAATAACAATAAATATTCAACCACTGGAGGTGTGTATTGAAACCAAGTTTGCTGTAATAATTTGGATACAATTTACATTTTGGTTTATTAAAATTTATGATAAACACAAATATGGATAGGGTTACAATTTATTTTAATTAATTCCTATAATTATATAGTTGATACAAAATACCAAAATGGTAAGTTTAGTCAACGTGTCATAATGGTGCCTAGCGTTACCATTTAGCGTTAGAGGTGGCATCAAAATAGATGTACAGAAATCAATGTCATATATGAAACGATCTGTCCCATTTGTGTTAGATGTATAAATGTATAGAAAATTATATATGTAGAGACTAATCTTGAAACAAGTAGGTACCAGGTTCAATTCCCACTCGTTCCAAAAAAAATGCTAAGCACCAATTTTCTTTAAGAATATGTGCTTTAACCGACTCCTCGTTTTATCGACTTTTGTAAAAGACGCCATCTATTGGAGATTAGTTGAACTATGACAACACCACTAACGGTGCGAAGTATTCGCATTCTAATAATAATATAATCTAATTGCAACTCTAAGTATAAATGAAGTTCGACTATTATGATCTTGATTCAAGACAAAATAGAACAATAAAATAGTTATTTGTGTGGCAAGGGAACTAAGTCTATTAAATGAAATTATGTAGCAGTAAATTCGTAGTTTACTATTATGTACTGGAATGCAGATGTGGTGTCATTATATATTCCCCGATAAAAGGCACTAATATGAATTTAACTAATAGGAATAGGATTGGTTCAGTAGTTTTTCAGAAATTTTTAAATTATATTATATTGTTATTTACTATTTAAAAAAGTATACCGCCATAATAATTAAATATTTCGTTTCGCCGTCTATTTTTGCAAGAATTTATATCTTGTAACATATCCAAACGCTACAGAATTTGTTGGTTTCAAATAGTTTATTCGGTTTTCGCAATCTTACCTGTGGAGTATTTTATGTGTTTCCTGTGCCGTAGATCGCGGGACAGAAGATAGATCTTAGGGGCATTCAGAAGTTTCCCCTTTGCCATGGGAGTCATTCCTCTAGCGAGATACGTGTCCCATTGGAGCGTGTAACTCGTGAATTTCAACCCCTAAAATCTACGAAGGCGGTAAAACGCATCTTTTTTGTTGCTTCTTCCTTTATAGTTCGACTTTACGGCTAGTTTGTAAGTATCAAATCTTTTACAATTGTCATAAAATTTATTTTTATGTCTTTATTTAGTTTGTTAGTAAATAAATTATAAGAATGTTATGGGAAAATGTTGGTATGGCCTTTTATCACAAGAGGGGTAGGCAGAGAAAATCGAATGCCATTTCCTATGGTCCTGACATATCTCTTTCGCTTCTTTTATATTCATCATACTTTTCGTAGGATTCCACATCCGGTCATGGCGACATACGCACGCTTTTCGTCGTGGCGTGATGTGGAATCCAGTTTAATCCTGTTCGCGCTGTGATGGTTGTGATTAATCAGTGATTAATAAGACATATCACGGTCGGCGGGATTATCTTAAATACCGATTTATCGGCTAAAAACACTATAAAGGCTATAATACTTGACATTGGCAAATCACCGATGAACATTGGTGGAGCCATAATAAAAAAGAAGAAGAAGATACTTTTCGTACATGCTCGGCGTTTGTGTGTACTTTTAATATTTCCATTGATTAAATCATTGTTTATATGTTCAATAAAAGTACACCTTGGTCGTCCTCTGCCAGCATTTCCTTTCACTTTAGCCATATAAACCTTTTTTAGACAATCTTTTGTCCTTCATTAAACTACTTTTCTTCATTTTAGTCACAACATAATCTTTCACTCCGCATTCTTTTCTATTTTTTTAAAATTATTATTTATTATTAATTATATATTTAATGAAACTTATAGGTATCACAAATAATTTAGAAGGCGCCTTGGAAAATCTTTGTAATTTGACGTGAAATACCTGTAAGATATTAACCATAAGATTTAATTCGCACCAATAACGAGACGAAAGAAAATCGCAACCGTAAACAATATTCGGTACTCATATGTCAATATCACTATACGGTAATAACTCTAAGTTGACAGAGACAAAAATAGCTCTTCAACATTGAACGTTATTGGCAATATCCAAGAAACCGAAGCGATACAATGGAGTATAGGGCATGACACGAACCGTTATTAGCTGGAGCCTCACGGTATTCACCCCGCTTTTTCTCCCTCTATCATTCACTCACCTAGCCGTATCATTCACAGCTAACACCGACTCGCGACTAATCACGGAGGATGTGGCATAGACGCGCCATGCATATTTATTGTAGTCTCTACCGAATCCGAACCTCTTGGTACGTGGATGTTTTTCATTTGCTAGAGTTATTTATTTAGTTGGGGCTTCGTTGTTTACCTGCGTAAGGGCTTAATGTTCGATGAGCTCTGATTACGGTTCCTAAATTTGTGTGTGTTGCTTTTATTAGAATCTATATTCGGGAGTACATAAATTAATAATGTACTTATAACTTTAGACATATATTTAAAGAGAAATGGGCAATTATTTAAATCTAGAAATATAAATGTTCTTAATAGTCGAATCAGGTTTTTAGGGAAAGAAAAATTAGATATATATACCTCAACAGAACTGGCCACTCGTTAGGTATAGCTCCACAAATACCATCGGCAAAAAGAGGGATACTTGGTCCGCTGGGTATCCTGGGACCAAAATCACAGGTTCGGGAGCTGTAAGACAACTCGGAAGAAAAAATAAATGTGTAAATTTGATGAAAGTTAATTTGGGCTCCACGGGCTATACGAATGTTCAGTATTATCTACTAATAAACATATCACAAATGAAACTGCAAAAATAGCCCGTACCAAGCCTTCAGCACAATTAATTAATTTTTTTCTAGCTAAAATAAAGCGCAATAAAATTTAATTACTCTCGCTTTCGTTAACAAACAGAGTCATGTGTGAGAGGAGAAAAAATTTCAATACAAAAAAGTGTAAATAAATATTTTCCATTCCCCCCGAATTAAATTCCTAGCGGATGCTAATGTTTAACCAGGGAATTCTTCGTGCACTTTAATCGGGGGGAGGTTGGGTTAATTAAATATGCCCGGGCTTCATTTTCGTGAAATTATTTGATCTTAGTCCAAAGCGAGCTTGAGCCGCGCCGAATTCGAAGCTATTCATTCACCAGACTTAATTTAATTCTATTTTTGCCTTGAAAACATTTTACTTCTGATTTACTCGTGTACTTATCTCGAGGGACTTTAACATGAGCTAAAACTGCCCAAAATTCTAACTTTAAACGCATGCTTTTCTTTAATTTAACTTGTAGGTAAAACACAAGTAGGTACTTTAGGTGACATTGATGTATGTCTACACCTTATTTACGTCAAAATGTCTTATAATAAGATAATTTGTTAGAAAGAGCGTAGGATAAAAATTAATTCCTCAGGTACTTTGCATAAAAATAGAATAATTGGGATTTATTGAATTTCCGAGAGACCCGCTTTACAACAATTTTAATACTTGCACAATACATAATTTAAATAATTTTTTCATTTATTACTACTTATTTATTAAATATACACAAATTCTATACAGTTATTCCCTACATCATGTTTTTATATCTATGAAAGGCTAGACAGCATACTCCATGAAAGCCCGCCGGTGCTAACTTTTACCCGATTTAATTCACTAAACTGTTAATATAATATCTTGTAGAGAAAACCGCAACAAATTCGTTTAGTAGTTTTAGAATAAATAGAGCACGGACACATACATACGCGGTGGAGAACTATGTTATATAATATTAGTGATTAAAATAACATGATAAAACAATTTTAATTCTAGCACAAAATTGCTGTTAAATATTTAAGCTGTATAATTTTACTATGAAGAAAAGACCAAACATTCTCGTAACCATAAGAGTCCCACCCTACCCTTCCGCTAACTAATGTTCTAGGAAACCGGACTTGTATTACATTCACTGAGAAATTATGGATACTTGCAACACCTAAACAAACTGTGGAGATTTATAATCCTCGAGTGCATACGACAGCCTGCATAATTTAATAATTACGACCAAACACCCTTGATTAAAATTTTGCAATAACGCCTTAACGCAGCAAGATGGTGAAGGGCAGAAGGAAAGGAAATTAAACGGTCCATAATAATTACGTTATAGCTGAACCATGATTAAAATCTTGCAATTAATTATGAAAACTTGTACAAGGGGATCACTACCCGCATGTGCTCGTCTCCACGGAAACCCCGTGAAATTTCAAAATATTTTCTTATTTGTTCAATTTATTTTAAACCTAACATATCTGATAACATTTAATTATATTGTAATATTGAAGTTACACGATGTCAAAAAAATATGCATTATTTTGTTCTTCTATTACCTAATATACTAATAATAAAGCTAAAGAGTTTGCTTGTTTGAAGGCGCTTTCTCTGGAACTACCAGTCGAATTTGATTTTTTTTTTCATTTGGTAGCCCAAGTTTTGAGGAAGGTTTATAGGCTAAATAACATCACGCTATGACCCAATGGAGCGGAACAGTAACCATTAACGTTATGTCAACAAATTTTTTTTATTACTTTCAAAACCAATTAATTTAAGATAGGAGTGAATATCATTTGAATAATGTAGAGAATAAATTAAAAAGCGAAAAATTTCGAGTACAATAGATCTTTTTTGAACAAAATTACTGCGGTATTAGTACTGAAAGATTTTCACAGCGTTTAACTTTCTGAAGGTGGTAAAGTTTTCCGACGATAATTGCTGAAGTGTGAACCGGCTGTAATTTCATGAGCGCGCGCTCTATAGCTGTGGTCTGCGGAGGTTCAATTTTGTAATTATTCTTGAAGTTGCGCGTCCGTGTTTCTGTGTTTCTGAACATTGGTTTCAGTATTATGATTGTTACTTAGATATAGACGAAGCGGAAGTAATTGAGGAAGAAATATAATCTACTGTAACTTTGAACCGATACTTTTAATTTACTTTCTTTTTGATCACAAAATACCTCAATAAACTCTCTCAAGAAGTCTGAAAAACGTCAACGGATAAATGAGAAAGATGAAAAGACTGAACTACATTTTTGTTTGTAACTGAATGATATAAATATTAGCTATCTTTCAAGCAATAGCGTCAAATTCGAAGCGAGTTTTGTATAAAAAATAAGTAAGAGTGTCGGGTTGTTTGCGAACTCCCGCTTGCAGCCGTCACGCTCTCCTGGGCTCCTGAATTATAAATGCTCCTATCCCGCCGTGTTACCTTGTCGGTCGTGTGATTTTGAGACAATCTGATCTCGCGTTTTCCCCGTTTTGGGCTGTGAATGTTTTAGTAGATCAGTCCTAGAATCGAGCCACCCCTAATGGCTTTGCGGCCACCTTGTAAACCAGCTTTGTTTACTTACGACAGTAACTTAACCGGCCGTTGGAATACGTTAATATTTGTATACACAGTATAAATCTCGTAGAATTGGCCATTTTCTGATATGGTCAACTAGAATCTGCCATATCGTTGAATGCATACAAAATTTAAAGCAAAAATTAACATGAAAAAGTTGCTTTTTATTTTACAATCTTATAAAAAATCATTTACAAACACTACATTATAGTATGGCCAAGTCTGACAAATTGACAAACGTTAATTATTTAACGATATGACAGATATTAGTTTGACAATCATGAAGTGGCCGCATTCTCGATCGGCCCACGACATATATTTTGAACCTTAAGAGTGACGGACTTATAAAGGGTTCCCATCTGTTAATAAACCTAAAAATTAATGAACCTATTTGAAATAAACTCATAAAAGGGAGAGTTTAATTATCGGTACGGAATCGAAACTGAACCATAACATTTCCCAGGGTCCAGTCGACATTTATTGGTTAAAGCGGTCGTGGCGGTTAAAACAATAAAGAATGGCTAACTGCGTTTTAATGTGAACAAGAACATGCGTGGACAATGGCCGGCGATTGGGGGACCAAGGGTAGTGGTCGACAGTAAACTTACAACTGCAAATTTTAGTGATGTGACAAATTTTATCGATACTAATCAATATAAAGCTTTTTATGACAGCTCTAAATTAATTCGCAATATAAGAAATCATAGTAAACCTAATGATAGTAAAATAACTGAGAATGTAATATATTAGACAGTAACAAACATATACCAACAGTATAGAGAGGAACTTTCTACGTAGACAAAACCTCAGTTAGAAAAAGATAAAGAGATAATGTCCCATAGAGATAAAGCAAGATAAAAAGGGCTGGTTTCCGCGATGCTACTCTTTGTTCTGCTTTGTCACTACGGAAAATTATATCTTTCTCTTTCTAAATGACATTTTGTCTACGTAGAGAGTTTCTTTCTACACTGTCATGCTTGCACGGCATCTTATAATTAAACACGAATTATGTTATTAATGATAGAGACTTACTCCACAAGACTTTGCTCTAATTTCATACAACTCCAACTACATTTTATTAATAAAATCGTTAGGGTATCGATAAAATAATATCGATAATATTTTGTTATCTATAAATTAGTGCACGTAGGGCCGCAATAAACAGACCCGCATAAACTTTGAATTGCTGACCACAGCGTGGACGTACCTTTTGTCTATATCCAACCACAAATTGTTAAAGAAATAAAATAAAATCTAATTTCCCGCTTTGTTTATTTTATGGGAAGTTTACGAGTGCGGATCCGAACAAGTACTTTTGTCCTTCGATAGCTCTCGACATTTATGTCTTAAATCCTTTGGTCAATCTAGAAAGCCCTGTCGAGTTAAATATTTTGTACTAGTTTTTATATTTCTAGATATTTAGGTACATTTGATAGACTTATTTAGAGTTATATAGCAACGGAGCTAGAATTGGGTTTACCACAGAATAAAGGTTGCTCACGTCATTATTTTGAGGGATTTACTTCGTAGTCTGTCACTTAAAGCTTAAATTTTCACAAATCTATACGATTTATTAATAAGATAAGAAAAATATGAGGTATTCTCGAGTCTGTTATCTACTTAGCACAAAACATTTTTTTTAATAATTAAGTATTAAGTGGCATACTTACTATACATATAGGCAGAAGTTTATGAACAGAAATCTTAGGAAAAACTAAGCTTTTAGATTTTTACGTGATATTTTGTTATCAATAAAATAGATAAGATTTATTCCTCATATGCATTGAGAATAGCCAGTAATGGATAAGGGTCCTTCCCTTCGTGAATAACATATCTGAAGTCAAACAATTCCCTACCTACCGGGCCCACCTACTTGAAGTTATATCTCTTATTTATGTTCATTAGATTCGTTTCGCACGCCCGCGCTAGGCGGCTAGCGGATTCACTTCCATCCACATGCATTACTGTCCGACAATAGAAATTGGGAACATATTTGCAGATAATACAGTTACCCGGACGTTAGAGGGACACGAAAATTGCATTGCGTTCATACAAACAGAAAAATTGCCCCGAGCAAGCTGCAAAATGTCCCAAAAATACATTAGTCGCATTAGAAGCACCATTAAGGGTCGGCCCGGCCGATAACAATTAGGGTGGTGAGTCTTAAGGGGAATTAACAGGGCATAGAGAGTTTGCACTGGTTTAAAGAAACTGGCAATTCTGAAAATAACAACCTGAACCACAATTAATAAATAATTAATTTTATTATGAAAATAAAGTTATGAAACCTAACTAAAACCCGACTAGAACTGGTTTTAAAATTGCTTTCAGACAAGAGTTTATGAAAATTAATATCAGTTAGTACATTACTACATTCATGAAATATTTATGTTGGTCTCATTTGTTGAATATTTACTATGTGTAATGCAATTAATAATTGGATATAAAGGATTAGGCATATAAGGCTAACAAGGTTTAAACTTGTACTTTTTAAAAAAAATATTGAAAAACTGTAACCCAATCCAACGCAACGATGTGAAATATCAAAATACTAAAGATATACACGAAACTGAAGGATTCTTACAATATGCATAACTTGTTGAGAATGTAATCAAAAGACGATATAAAGTGAAGAGAGGACACTACGGAAGGCTAAGACGTGAACCCTCTCGTAGATTTTCTTTAAGCAGGACCCTCCGGCGAAACTTGCTGTAAGATGGGAAAAATTACAGAGTCCGATGAAACTTTTTTCGATTTGAATTATGAATTCTTATTTCATACTTCGCCCTCTGGATATTTGCTATACAATAGCCGGAGCTTTTTATACTAAAATATACCACAAATTCGGATATTAATAGGTTAATATTGTAAAAGGCGACACAGGGTAAAAATTTCGAACAGAAATTAAAATAAACAGTTCTTCTAGTAATGGTGCGGTTGTGAGACCAATAACAGAGGTTAAGTAGTAACATATATCAAAGGATTCAATTACATAATATTCTAAGTTGGCTAAATGAGAATGACTTGGAAGCCATCAGGATACCTACCCAACGGTTCGCTATGTTTTTTTACTTTTAAATATTTGATTCGCTCAATGATTGTGGTATTTTGTTGAAGTAATTTACTTTTGGAAGAAATAAATAAATCTAATATTAGGAGCAGGATAACTCCGAGTATCAATCGGTAAACTTTTTATTAAGTTAAGAAATGTTCAGGAGGTTACGGTTAAGCGTCAATCTACGTCAAGCTGAAAAAGTTACCGCAGAGAGCGGGCAAGGGAATATTATGTCGAGAGACTTTGACTTTTTACTAAAGAAGTTTCTTGAATAAATTTTCAATATTAGCCTAGGTAATAAGATTTGTGGGAGATATTTTAAAGATGTAGCGTTATTATAAGAAATAATGAACGAAATTATGATAATACCTATTTACCATTAGATGTAAAAAGGGTATCTATAAAAGACAGGCTTTTAGAAGTTGGATATTATGCATGCTTAAAAATTTCATTTACGTAAGTAATTGATTTTTGAAGAATTTTTACTAGTTTAATATTACTTTAGTAAAAAAATTGTGCATAATATAGTAAGTAGGTATATACATTATCTAGTTCCTTAAAACGCTTTAGGCGTTAGCGCTGTGTCTCACTGAGAAAATATGCAAACTTTTAAATTGTATTTGCATTTCATACAAGCCGGGAAATATTGGCTTCATGCAGGCGAACCACTACAAAGACTCGACTGTTAGATCATAAGGACCCCACACCTTTATATATTTTACCAAGCTTTAGGGGTTGTCCAATTGAATTTGCACTTAAAATAAGCCAAATGCTGTTTCATTTCAAATGTGGTTTCATATTATACCGTCTCAAATATTTATACCTGATTGTATTCGAGAGGATCTTACCAAAAATAAATTTAATATAATTTTCAAAACTGTGCTGAAAAAGGATTGAGAAGAACGTCGAATAGACCTTTATGCAATATTAATTGTAAAATTGCCTTTAGTCTTAAAGGGAGGTTCGACCTTTCACCGCGCCCTTTCGGTGACCATAAACGTCAAGGAACAATAAACGGCTTCAAGTGACCCCATCGCTTCTAACCCTTGGAAAGTAAGCTAGCAAAATTCTCAGCACCCGAATCACCCCCACTGTCCAAGACCACCAATACCCCTGTCAAAGGCCAGTCGAGAGCCCCATGGGAAATTATTGTAAGGATTTAAAGGGCATTGCTTACGTAAAATATATAAAAAACATTGTACTTATAATCGAACTTGAGATCAGCAATAAGTTCTATCTGATATTTGTTCACGTGTTCGCATGTTTGATTTTGATTGATTAAGTGTTTAATTTTAATTAGAATGTGTAAACTTATTACAATGTTAATTTGATAAAGAGCTACAAAATGTAATCGTAAAATATAAAATTTTCAATTTAACTTGCAACGCATTGGAAAGAAAACTCACAAAGAAGACAAAACTTTGATTGACATGGCGTCTGTAATCTTCAATACAAATTCATATCGATAATTCATTCCCCTCTACTTTGCAACTTTGTTTTGCATCCGATATCAACATCTACAGCGAGACTAAATTTTTATTTACTTGGACAAGATAAATTTGTCAATCAGGATCAAACGCCCCTCTCTCCCTCGCTTACTAAAAAGTTCAAAATAAATTCGCACCAAAGAGCGTGGCGTTGCGTTGCCGAAAAAGTTTTCCTAAATCATTGTCAATTCCAATAAAATAAGCGAAATTAAATAAACATCCCCTGGCGAGATAAAAGCCAGGTCTAGACGAAGCCGACTTAGACCGCACTTTTGATGGTGTCGTATTTTAAAAAGTTGGGGAGGGAAAGTTGACACTTAGACGAATTTAACCTTCCATTGTATTAATTATTCAGGGCGAAGCTCTGTCGTGTTCCAAGGTGGGCACGAGGGTAGGGTAATTTGTTTTCAAAAATGTTGGTTAAAGAATTTTTGGGGAAAGTGCACCGAGTACCTACTAGCTCAACATTAGCTGAAGGGTGGAAAGTTTAATAAAATTGTTTTGGTATGCAGCGCCGGAAGGAGATAACTTGCTCTCAGCGGACTCTATCGATTTTAGAAGTTGTCGTCGAGTTATTAATTGTGTTATGGATGGATTTTATTTGATAAACCGATCTTACGTAGATATATACTGTGTAAATCGTTATCAAAAAGATGAGTTCATCTATTATGATAATGAGAATCGTTGTAATACCACATTTCTGATATAATTAAGCTGACAGCAGTGAATAAGTCGGGGAATATAAAAGAATAATATTGTTCGGGTCGGCTCTCATTTGTACAAGAGGGAGGCTCAGCATCCCTGACGGAATACTTTAACTTTTCAATTGCAACTTTTGATGGGTTTTCGAACGTAATAATAATCGTTGTATCGCATTGTGACGGGGTGAGGGATTCTATATTGTACAAAAGAATAGCAATCTTTATGCAGAAAATTGAGTTACATATTTGGCTTGATTATTTACATTTGCTAAATTGCCTAAGGCCCTTTATGACTTACATGTATCAAGTTGGTTATCCAGAAAATTTAAATTACCTGTAACAAAAAGAAAAAATGTGTTAATTAAAAAGCATATAGTGTATTAAGATTTAAATAATAAAAGTTTCAATTAATTGTTAAAACTGCACTCGTTAGCCATTTAATAGAATCTTGTAAGAGTAAAATAATATATAAAGCGGAGAGCTACGTAATATATTAAGGGTAATTTTTCTTCACCTTTCGTGTAATTCCCGGAACAAATCAGCAACCTTGTTACTATTCATTGTTCACGTGATACAAGAAGCTAACTTTCAATTCTCAAACGCACATTTCATGGCAGATAAAACTCATGAATCAGAAGTCCATATGTGAAAGTGAAAGGAGGTGGGTTCGTTTCCTTAAAAAATCCACTTCCCGCTTCGGGACTCGGTCGAATTTCCTGTCTGATATGAATCTTCCCTACTCGCTTTAAGGTGATGTATTTTCCTATTTCTACCCTCTCTTTGGTTACTAAGAGTTGTGTTTCTTTGAGACGTCGTATACCCATTTCATAGAGTCCCCTTCCGAAATTGATTTTCAATTTGTTTGAAATGTGTTCGTCGGTGCACCGGCCAATAAGGAGGCGGTATGCCGGAAAATTATTTCAATTTGATTGTAGAAAATGCAATTTCAACTAAATTACATACAGTATAGAAAGAGTAAGTTGACCGATCCCATTTTATGCTCATATATATTATGTTGTAAAAATCATTGAAATCTTCTGGATATTATTGGGCATATTTACATTTGTTGAACAAGCATTCGATACAGTTAAGTATCGAAAGTGAAACGGTATTTTCAATTGTCGCAAAATTCAAAGCATTTAGATGACAATTGAACAATATAAAAACTACATTAGATACCTACATTGTTTGAGTTAAGAAACAATAAACTAAACGGCTGCAATACTAGTTGCTAATCTACGAAGCTGCTTACTGAAGTTGATATTCATTGCATTGTCGTACTCCCCCGAGACAATAATAAATTTCTATTAACTTCTTGAGATGTTACTTCCATTTTATTGTCAAGTGATAGGGATTAATTTGGCTGACTTATAACTGCCATACATCTGCTGTCCGCTGAGGGTGAGGCAGACAGTATAAAATAAAGCTTCCTCGCGATTATATTAATACGTGGAGGGGTACGGTACAAAATGATCTCGGAAGACGTGGCAACTTTACTACATTTGAAGGCTTCCCAGTTTAATAAAATGAAATAATTACTTTGGTTTGTTCATATTGGAAATGTAGGTTGAGGAATGCGACTGTGTGAGTTAATAAGGGATCATTTTTAGATATATTCTAGAACTGCTTAAGAAGAAATAGAAGCTTTATTCTATACCTAACTTTATGGAAAATAGGCTGTATGTCCTAAACATATCTTCATATTTCGAAACGACGGATCATGGGTTAAAAAAAACACCCTATGGTATAGAGAAGCGATGGACAGTGATATTCAAATGAAACAGACCGAACTTATGGTCAATTACATGTAGCAGTTGAAGGAATTTTCATCACAGCTAAAGTAAATCTGTATGGCAATGAAAACATTGTCTACGCTAGATTAATGGGGAACGATATTTGATATGTTCATCTTTTGGTTGCAAATGTCGGGGGAAATCTGACAAATGAGTAGATTTCCCATCTTCAGGTCGAAATGTTAGGGTCACGTCTAAACGCCTTCATATCATGAAGGTATCGAATTAATATCAGGATTACACGCTTAGAAAATTCATTGTTATTTTCTTGGAAACCATTGTTGAGAAGGGCGTGGGGTAGTCCCTTTTAGAGAATCTCTCATATTGGGTGAATATTCAAAGTATGGTTTCGTTATAGTATTATATTGTTCCCGAATGAGATAACATATTATTATAAGAACTAGTTGTGTCTAGCGATTTCGTTCGCTTAGTTACTATCTAATTTAATCTAAGTTAATTTAAAGTCAATAACATTAGTTGTTAATTAAATAGATACATGTGGACGTTGTTACCACGCCAAAACGTATAAATATGCGTTTTAAATTCATTACAGTAATGTTATTAAAGTAAAAAAACCTTTAAATTCATATCAACAAATTAAATTAAGTCTAAATTCAATTTGTTACAACAGAAAAATATGAAAATTGTTATTCTTATGACAATGAATTGCAAAACAACAGAAAGAGCGAAAGACGAAAAATAATATAAACAAATGATACTAGAAGCAGACAGAAGGCTAAGTGAGACTTTAAGCCGAGCATAATACCACATATTTTTTCCTTAAAGAGGATGATACGAGTTGAAGCGTTACATGAAAATTTTAAATTCGACTCGAGCAAACGTCTTTGTGCTAGGAGAGCAACGATTATATAATAACGCGGCAAGTATCTCATAATAAGCAGGGAGACGACAATAAAACGAAGATAGGAGAAAGAAAAAATGTAACTCGGGATGAATCAACCCAGCCGGCTTCCTCAGACATCACAGCTGCCATTTGTTGACAATAAAACATTCTATTAATAACGTACTCGTATCATTTTACTATATACATACACTACATTCAATATGTTTGATAGAGATATAAATATTTATTGGGTGGATTGGCTATAAACAAAAAATAAATATGTAATTATTTGACGACGATTGGTGCCAAATTAGAAACTTAGCTCCATATACTAATTTAGACAATATTTTTGACAATAAAATTAAAGTTATCATAGAGATTGATTAAGTTTGTAAACTTGTGGATAGTTTAACTGAGTAAACAAATATCAAACTTGGCTATGATCATTGCGAAGATAAAGAGTAAAAAGAAAATCTGTGTAGTTGTTTTGGAAACATCGCGGAATATATACAGCCGAAAGAAATTACATACAGAAATTCACGGGTTGCCTTATTTTATTTTTATTTTATTTTATTTTATTTATCACAAAACAGTCATTACTTAAACTTACTTAAACTTAAATGAGAATAAATAAGACCTATATGTGACGATAATTACAATACTACAAGGTAAAAACAGTACAATTTTCCACAAACCGTATACTTAAATTATGAATAATACAATATATATCAAGAAGTAAATACAAAAACAATCGAAACAATTAACTAAATCAAACAAAACCAAACAAAACAAATCAACTAAATTAAACAGATAATTTCACTTAATGAATACAAAAAAAAAAAACCAAAAACCAACAACCAACAAAACGACTATAAATCTAGTAATTTGAGTTTTTCAATTATTGCATTCTTAAACTTGTTCAATGTTAGATGAAATATATCGATTTCTTTAAAGTGCTTATCATACATTTCCAAGGAACGAATAGTGAAACGATTACGGGTATAAATTGACTTCCGTAACCGTATTATCGGTCTCAGGGTATCAAGCGGAAGACCAAGTCTTCCTCTTTTAGCCGATGGTAATTGTGAGGCTATACCTAACGAGTGGCCAGTTCCGTTGAGGTATATTTAGATGGAAAAGCCTCTAAGTGTCGTTTGTCAGACTTTGTAAATTATGGGTTATTTTTCTTTTAAATACGTCTTCAAATTGTTTGACAATATTAATAGTAGTTATGCAACTGAACTACAAAGAAACCAAACAGGAAAAACTTGAGTTTGTAGGCAGTGCAACCGAGACCTAAGTTCCTTTGCTTCGTGTAATTTAACATTTTAGTTGAGGCACGAGCTCGTCTCGCCTTTGTCAACTGGCCAGAACATCTTTATGAATATCTTATTATGAACCTAAATTGAGAAGAAGCTTACCTACTCGTTATTTGCAAAGTCGAGGTTTTTCCTCGGATTTATTTGGCTGTGCGCAAACAATTTTAATTGGGTTTCTTACTGTGAAGAGTTTATATACATTATATTCTACGGCCTATGTAAATGTTTACTTCTTACAAAAAGTTAAATCACAGGTTAAATAAACAGGTTATATTTCCATTTATGTATATAAGTCCTTTAATATATACATAATTTGGAAAGGATGCCAATAGCACTGTGGTAACAATGTTGGATTTGAAATAGGACACCTAGGTTCAATTCTCACTAGAACGTGCATTAATCGACTTTTCATGCTTTGGAGAGCAGGTGTGATCCTATAAAGCGTAATCACAAGCTTACCACCCATGCAATGGAAACTATCGGTTCGATATCGATATTCACAACGGTAGAACTTAATTAGATGTTCGGTACATATTCTAATTTAGCAACATCATATACAAAGTTTTATTAGTACCATAAGAAAATAATCTGTAGATAAGAGGCAGGTGGTACCACATTTTTCTCAAAACACCTTTTGCCTCAGTAAAATTAGGCGATGCGCGTCGTCAAAACGTAAGTACATCGTTACCCTAATATCTTATTACACGTAGAAACCCTCGCCATGGTGACTTTTGTAATGGTACTAGCGCCATTACGTCCTAGCGAGTAATATTCAGTCATTACTTGCAACACGCTCTTCAAAAGTTGGTAATCTGTGTCGTAAATGTAAAGAAATTGTTGTGAGTCGTCATGATGTATACCCTCTCGTTTTTCCTACAGCTTATCACTTGGGCGATTTTAAAAAGGCTAAATCTCCGGCGGGAGCATGATGCTGCGTTAAATGGGATTGAGTGGAAATGAGCCGGTTTGATAAGGATTTTTGTCACATTTATGTTTTGCACACTGTTTTAGCAAATTCAATTTTGTTTCTTATAACGATATTTATCTCGAAATATCTTATTTCTTTGAATTTCCGAAAAATACGACTCGAAATTTCTCTTCGAAGAAATAATGATTTCGAGAATAATATCTCACAATTTATCTATATTAATAATTTCGTTTAGGGGTACGGTAGACTTGATTCAAACGCATACTAAATTGTTAAGAAAAAAATTAAATCAATTCTGGGGTTCGTATAATCCCGTAATTTCAATAAATAAGTCCAACGACTATTTCACTGAGATTATTGAATAAGTTGGATATTAATATTACAAGTTGATTATACAGTCCACAAAACATTTACGTTGCTGACTGTATCTTATAAAATCTATAACCACATGCTGTCAGAAGCAATTTTCAATGTGACAGTAACGTTTGTTTGAGTCATGTGGTTTGAGAGAAAGATAAACCTTTTAAAAAAAAGGGCACCGACTTCAAAAATTTGCACTGAAAAGTAAGAAATAATAAATATTTCGTCGTAGAATTTGAAGACGGTTGGTGCCAAATTAGAAACAACTTAGTTCCCAAATTCACTAATCTAGACAATTCATTAGGAACCTACGATCATCAGTACATACAAACATAGATAATATTGAACAGATCTTTATCTTCTTAGATATTTACTTAGTTTTGTATCCTAATTTGGCACCGTCTTCAAATTCTACGACGAAATATTTATTATTTCTTACTTTTCAGTGCAAATTTTTGAAGTCGGTGCACTTTTTTTTAAAAGGTTTATTTTACCCTTTTAAGTGATTTTGCTGCCTTGAGAGACAAATAATAACGCAACTAAAAAAAATGATGGAAAATTAAAAATACTACTGCGGTGGATGGGATTTGAACCTCGAGCTATGTGTATCCTGCGCTGCATCCCATACCTTTAGCCGCTAGACCACCGTCGATACGAAAATTGACAACTTCGTGTCAATAGCAACCGTTGCTAAGGCTTTTCTCTGATATAATTTTCAGCAGTAAACAGAGACAAATTACTGAATTTCTGAAAAATTACTGAACCGTTTTTCGTCATATGACTGTGAAATAATGTCGAGAAATTATTATATCCTTAAAAAAATTAGTCGTCAAAATCGGTACATATTTCATCGAGATATTACGAAAAATTGACTTATAAGGTCAGTTTTTTCAAAATTTCTGAAAAACTAAAGAACCAATTTTTATGAGATAAAAATGGGACCAATCCGGAAGAATTATCTGTCGATTAAAAAAGAAACCATCAAAATCGGTTCACAACTGGCGGAGTAATCGATGTACATACATACAAAAAAAAACGGTCCGAATTGAGAACCTTCTCCTTCTTTTTTTTTCGAGAAAGCAATGACGCGTATCTCCGTTGAAGTAGACAATTTAGGGTGTTATTCTACGTATTTTTCTTCAAATTTTAAGCTAAATATCGTATTGTTATAGAGGACCACTTTTCCCGATTTTTTTTCTCTGGCGCCCTGGTTATATAAGCGTTTTATTTGTAAGTAAAAAAAGTTATTATGTAGGTACAGTAAAGAACACCCCGAGCGAAGTCGGGTTTATATCTAGTATTTAATAAACCTTATTTAGTAATAGGTATTAGAAAACTAAGGTAAGTACACTAAAGCATAATTTCATTTAATTCAAATCCTTTCAACAGTTGCTATCTTGAGTAACGAACATTCGAACATTTCTCTTAAATTATTTTTTTTACAAACAAACGCCCTGTTAATACCTTACAACCACACCCGTTTGCAGTATAACGTAGCTGCAGCTCTTTGTGACATTTGGTACCCTCACAAACCCCATGTATTCCTAAGGGCATTTCCTCCCTACTCATTATACCCGATAGTTATTACTGTCATTTTTCAACTCGTTATTTACTCTGAGGAGAGCTGATAGCACGACATTTGCTCTTAAAAGACCGAGTTTTAAGATTTGGAGGGTGACGGATCTACGGGATCAACGGGGATTTCCGCGGGCTTATAAGAAAATTGAAAATAGTCCTATAAAATCCATTGAAGACCCCTTGTTTACAGTGTTCCAGAACAATAAATAAACCTGTTTAAATAGTCTTTAAAAGGTTGTAAGTGGATACTTCGAAATAGGTTTTGCGGAAAATATAGTGACAGCAAGCGAACGCGCTAGAACTTATTTACATTAAAATTATATGAAACCTCCAGAATTTTCCTACGAAGCACAGTTTATCAGTGTCTCCTTGAGATAACAGAGGAGACGTCATTCTGATAAGAAGGAATGAGAAAAGTTTATTTTGCAAATATTATTTTTTCGCCAACTGATCACAAACTTAAATGAAACTTGCTGGCCACTCTGTTTCCTGGTTCGTGACAACTTATCGTAAATATGTAACAAGCAATAATATTGTAACGAATAGGTACTTAAATCGCACAAATAAATACCTAAACACATCAAGGTCGATAGACGTCTCTAGAAACATCCAGAGAGAATCAAGTACAAACGAAAATGGACCGTATGTGCCTAGCCATAGGTACCAAAATCGGGCGCGGTCGGTGTGTAGGTATTTGGCACCGAGCCGCATCGAGACGCATCTACAACTCTGTACAACAATCTCGGCGTTTCTCGAATGTTCGGAGGGCAATATAAACAGAGGATCGTCGCCGGGAGGACACAGTGCGAATCAGAGCGATCAAAGCGAAACAGTGAAGTGGAATTTAGTGCGACTAAGTGATATACAAGTGTTTTCATTTATTTAACTGTGTTTTTGTGGTGTTAAAGTAAAGTTTGTCTATTTAATCGGTATTTTAAATCTCTTCGAACCTTAGCTCGTAACAAATTGGTGTCAGGAGTGTGGGATTCAAAAATGCCGATTACACCACGTGACTCGTCGTTATCACGGCGACCCAAAACACGACAAACTACTGCTGGACATCAGGAGGTCGACGAGACGGCTGCTGGTGCTGCCGGGACTGCTGGGACAGCTGCTGGTGGTGCCGGAGCTGCTGCTGGAGCCGCTGCTGGTGCTGCTGGGACTGCTGCTGGTGGTGCTGGAGCTGCTGCTGGAGTCGATTCGGGTGCTGCGGGTTCTGCGGGTGCTCCCCAGGCAACCGACATGGGAATGCTGATTTGGCTGATGGAGGAGCAGACCCGACGTCAGGAGGAGCAGGCCCGACGTCAGGAGCAGCAGGCCCGACGACAGGAGGAGGAGGTCAGGCGTCAGGAGGAGCAGACTCGGCAGCTATTGGAGGAGCAGGCAAGGCGTCAGGAGGAGCAGGCAAGGCGTCAGGAGGAGCAGGCAAGGCGTCAGGAGGAGCAGGCCAGGCGTCAGGAGGAGCAGACTCGGCAGCTATTGGAGGAGCAGGCCCGACGTCAAGAGGAGCAGTCTGCTAGCCTAAAGGAGCTGCTTTCAGAATCACTGGGAAAGGTGACTATGGAGGTGAAGCAGCTACAGAGGGTTACAGACATGCACGAGGAGAGAATCGAAGACCTCCAACAGCACTATAAGGATCTCCATAAGGAAATACAGGCAAGGATGAGCGGAGAACAGGATGCAAGACTTAACGACCGCTACGGAGAGTTGGAGGCACGACTTGACAGCCGATGCGAGAGGCTCCAGAATGAAGTGAGGAAACTGAAGCTGACCGCTCCTGTTTCTGGAGGCGCCGTCGTCTCTGGCCCCCGAGTCAAGGTGCCGCCGTACGACGGGACTACGTCCTGGACAGCGTACAAATTGCAGTTCCAAACGGTCGCCTCTGCCAACGGCTGGACAGACGAGCAATCTCTGACCGCCTTGACAGTGGCCTTAAGGGGCCGTGCACTGTCGGTTCTGGAGGCCTCTCCAGACAGCTGCACCACGTACGGGAACCTGATCGAGGCAATGGACTCCAGGTACGGCGACAAACACCTGGAGCACGTCTACCGAGCGCAGCTGAGGGACAGGACGCAACATGCTGGTGAGAATCTGCAACAATGGGCTCTGGAGATCGAGAAGATCGTGAGGAAGGCGTACCCATCTGCCGGACAAGAGTTCATTGCTGCGAACCTCGTTCAAGCATTCATCGACGGTATCCGCAGCATGGAGGTCAGAGCTGCAGTTCGACTGGGCCACCACAGCGCCCTGAAAGATGCACTGGCCCATGCTCTAGAGGTGGAAGCCGTGAGACAGGAGCCTCGTTCTCAGCGATTGCGACAAGTGGCGGAGGAGGCTACTCCAACAACGACACCTGTAGCAGAGAGGCGTAGCTACTTACCCCGCTGCTTCTACTGCCACAAGCTGGGGCACCTTAAAGCAAGCTGCCCGGCGCTTAAACGACAAGGCACGGATCAACGAGTGCCGAAACGGGACGTCGGAGCTGATGTCCGTGCCGTAACTACGGAGCTTCCGGGAAACGAGTAACAGCCAGAGCCGCGGGGCGGGTACTGGCTGCTCGTGACACAGCCCCAAAAGTTACCATCCGACAAGTTTTCGACGGGAACAGTCTGGTGATCGCCGGCGAGGTCAACGGGACGCCATGTGAGATGACGATCGACACAGGAGCAACGCGTACGGTTGTGAGACCTCAGTTGTTGGGACGATCTACGAGCAGAACCAGACGTTCATCTTCCTGTCTGAAACTCTTCACGGCAACGGGTCAGCCTATACCCGCATACGACGAGCTGCCGGTGACACTCAAGGTGGGTGACGGGGAGTACCCACACACCGTCATCGTGGCCGACATTATAGACGACTGCATTCTCGGACTCGACTTTATGAAGCGGTTCCAGTTTGGCATCGACTTGCGCAACGGTGTACTGCAGTGCGGCCAGGAACAGGTATTTTTGAAAGGTGGTTATGCTGGCTATGTGCGCTGTGCCAAGGGCGTCAAACTGAACCCATATTCGGAGACGCTTGTCGATGTGGAGTTACCAACTAATGGGGACCCCTCCATTACGAGGTGCTCCATCATCGACCACCTGGAACGTTCTAAACATAAAGGCTGGTTACTCACTCCAACTTTAGTAAACAGCCAGAGTGGACGAGCTATAGTAAGGGTGACCAACTTCAATGGCGCTCCTGTCACTCTCAATAAGGATCAAGTCGTGGCGAAGTGCGACGAGGCGAATTGGATGCGGAGCTGCACCCAGGGGAAGCTGTCGGCGATGAAAAATAACAGTGCAAACCCCTTGGAACTCGTCGACATTTCGAAGAAGGACTTGTCAATCTCCGAGTACAACAGAGCGAAGGAGATGCTCACTCGTTACATTGACATCTTTAGTGACAGAGATGGGCATCTCGGCAGGACGTCATTGGTGAAACACACCATCAACACAGGCAACGAGTTACCTATACGTCAACGTGCTCGACGAATCCCGGTAGGAAGAGAAGCCGAAGTACAGTGCATGCTGGAAGACATGAAGAAGGCTAATGTCATCGAACCTTCTTTGAGCCCATGGTGTTCTCCAGTTGTGCTAGTTAAGAAGAAGGATGGCAGCACTCGCTTCTGTGTGGATTATCGTCGACTGAACGACGTAACCAGAAAGGACAGCTACCCTCTACCCCGGATTGACGACACCTTGGACAAGTTGAGTGGGAACCAGTGGTTCTCAACACTGGATTTGAAGAGTGGATACTGGCAAGTGGAGATCGATCCCAAGGACAAGGAAAAGACTGCTTTCTCGACCGGAAATGGACTGTGGCAGTTTAACGTCATGCCTTTCGGGTTATGCAATGCTCCTGCTACGTTCGAAAGACTGATGGAAGTTGTGCTTGCGGATCTCGTTGGAAAAGCTTGCCTGGTCTACCTGGATGACGTCATCATCATGGGACGCGACTTCAACGAGCACGTGAGGAACTTAGAAAGAGTGTTTGCCAAATTGAAGCTCGCGAACCTGAAATTGCATGCCAAGAAGTGTAGCTTCTTCAAGAAACGTGTGAATTACCTCGGGCATGTAATTACAAAGGATGGCGTAGAAACCGACCCTGTAAAGACAGTAGCTGTACGAGAATGGCCCACCCCACGGAACAAAACAGATGTTCGGGCGTTTCTTGGTCTGTGCTCATACTACCGCCGCTTCGTATACGACTTCGCGGGAGTAGCCAAGCCCCTACATCGACTGACGGAAGACAAGCGTTCGTTTCAGTGGACTGAGGACTGTGAGAAGTCGTTCCAGGAACTGAAAGAACGACTGTGTGAAACCCCTGTATTGGGCTACCCGGACCAAGTCGGCGAGTTTGTGGTGGACACAGACGCAAGCAACATCGCCATTGGAGGTGTGCTGTCACAACGGAAGGGGGACAAGGAAGTTGTGATAGCGTATTTCAGCAAGGCTCTGTCGAAACCAGAAAGGAACTACTGTGTAACCAGACGCGAACTTCTGGCCGTAGTGAAGACAGTACGACACTTCAACAAGTATCTCATCGGAAGGAAGTTCAAGCTACGGACAGACCATGCGGCGTTGAAATGGTTACTTCAATTCAAGGAGCCTGAAGGACAAGTCGCTCGGTGGATCGAGCAGTTACAAGAATTCGATTTCACGATCGAACATCGACGAGGACGGACGCATGGCAACGCTGACGCACTGTCACGCAGGCCGTGCCCTGAAGATTGTAAACACTGCTCGAGGCGTGAAATCGGTGATTCTGTCATCAAAGTGATTACGACTAACAACCTTAGTGACGAATGGGCGAACGAGACGACGAGAGACGAGCAACTCAAAGATAACAACTTGGCGCCGATAATGGAATGGAAGACGCAGAATGTTCCGAGGCCCGGCTGGAATGTTGTATCAGCCATGAGTTCCACCACGAAAAGTTACTGGGCTCAGTGGGAAAGTCTAGTGCTGGACAACGGGTTGCTGTACCGCAAGTGGGAGTCGCCCAGTGGACAGGAGACATTGATGCAGCTGGTCGTGCCTAGGTCAAAGGTGCGCGCAGTGCTTGAGTCCGTGCACGATGGATCCTCGGGAGGACATCTGGGCATGAATCGAACCCTGGCGAAAATCAGGAAACGATTTTATTGGGTTTATTGCCGGCAAGATGTCGAGGATTGGTGTCGCAAGTGCACAGTATGTGCGGCCGTGAAGGGACCTACGACACGTACGAGGGGACGTATGCAGCTGTACAATGTTGGCGCTCCATGGGAACGAATTGCGGTGGACGTTGCTGGACCGTTCCCGGTCACTGAAGACGGGAACAAGTACTTCATGGTCGTGATGGACTACTTCACGAAGTGGCCGGAGGTCTTCGCAATTCCCAACCAGGAAGCGACAACAGTGGCGACTAAGTTGGTCAACGAAGTATTCTGCAGGTTCGGGCTACCATTGGAGATACATTCTGATCAAGGGCGTAACTTTGAGTCGCAGTTGTTCCAGGAAGTATGCCGTCTCCTGGGAATAAATAAAACGAGGACTACGGCGTATCACCCACAGTCCGACGGAATGGTTGAAAGGTTTAACCGCACTTTGGAGACTCATTTGGCGAAACTGGTTGAGGATCACCAGAGGGACTGGGACCGATATATTCCCTTGTTCTTGCTCTCATATCGATCCGCAGAGCATGAAAGCATAAAGGTGACTCCTGCTTATGCCAACTTTGGGAGAGAGCTCCGACTACCAGTTGATCTCCTGACCGGCGGACCTCCGGATGCGCCGCAACCTGTAAGTGACTACGTATCGAACCTGAAAAACAAGATGTGCGACATACATGACCAGATTCGTCAGAGCAGTCTTGTGGCCAGTACAAAGATGAAGACCAGGTACGATAGGAACTTCAATAGTAACGGTTTTGACGAGGGATCGTTGGTGTGGCTGCACAACCCGAAACGCCGAAAAGGCAAATCTCCCAAGCTGCAGAACCGCTGGGAAGGTCCGTATAAGGTCATCACGAGGATCAATGACGTGACCTATCGGATCCAACGATGCCCCCGTGGGCAGTTAAAGGTTGTCCACATTGATCGACTAGCCCCTTACATTGGCTCGAATATTGCTCGGGACGAGCAAGTCTAAGCGGGGGGCAGTGTAACGAATAGGTACTTAAATCGCACAAATAAATACCTAAACACATCAAGGTCGATAGACGTCTCTAGAAACATCCAGAGAGAATCAAGTACAAACGAAAATGGACCGTATGTGCCTAGCCATAGGTACCAAAATCGGGCGCGGTCGGTGTGTAGGTATTTGGCACCGAGCCGCATCGAGACGCATCTACAACTCTGTACAACAATCTCGGCGTTTCTCGAATGTTCGGAGGGCAATATAAACAGAGGATCGTCGCCGGGAGGACACAGTGCGAATCAGAGCGATCAAAGCGAAACAGTGAAGTGGAATTTAGTGCGACTAAGTGATATACAAGTGTTTTAATTTATTTAACTGTATTTTTTGTGGTGTTAAAGTAAAGTTTGTCTATTTAATCGGTATTTTAAATCTCTTCGAACCTTAGCTCGTAACAATATTATCAGTCCAATTGAAATTTGGACTGATATATTTAGCACTTCAGAATTGATTGTGTGATGAGTTAAGTTAGTTTAATAATCAGAATTTCCTTGAATATTTTCCATATATAAAATCAGGAGGTCCTTAAGCAAACTTGTTAAATCAGTTTTGATTATCGTAGATAGGAAAATCAAATTTTGTCAAAGGTTCCGACTTCATTGGCACATTAATTATTCTTAAAAGCTTCCAAAGTTCCCGAATTCGCGGTGACATCACTTTGTCAGACATCAATTACTTTTTGACAATGATCTACGAGAAACTAGGTGAGTTGCGTCGATTTTAAATTGCTTATGAAATTGATGGTGAACGATTCATTTTATATTTTTGGATTATATATTATTACCAATAGTTACCATTTAAGCTTCTTAAATTGAAACTAGGATTGATCCATAAAATAGTGCTTTAAATTTACAATAAGATGTTTTTACCTTTTTATGAAAATTAAAACGATTTCATTGATCTACTTATCTATCTTTCTATAATCACGCCTCTCATCCTAAGAGGTGTAGGCAGAGACAATCGAATGTCATTTGTTACATACCTCTTTAGCTTCTTTTATAATCATCATACCTTTCATACATGCTCGTCGATTGTGTGTACTTTTAATATTTCCATCGATCAATACATTTTTATATGTACAATAAAAGTACACATGGGTCGTCCCTGCCAGCATTTCTTTTCACTTCAGCCATATACACCTTTTTTGTCAATCTTTCATCCTTCATTCTTTCAACGTGTCCAAACCAGCGTAAACTACTTTTCTTCATTTTAGTCACAACATCATCTTTTACTCCGCATTTTTCTCTAATAACATCATTCCGGATGCGGTCAATGCGATTTGATTGAATGAAAATTAAAATAATTAATGTAAGAAGATATTGATACTATAGAGTATAGAGATATAGATTACGGAATCATCAAATAACAGCTAGACTTTTAATGGAGTTTTCGATTATTTTAAAAGTAAACTCATTCGTGACCACAATATAATATAATCAAATGTTATCTAGTCTAGACGAACAATCATCAATAAGTAACTAACTGTTCTACGTAACGGCTACCTTATTAAACGCCACCCTAAGCAATATGATAGGGCGGCCATTTATAAAAGTTTGCCGCGTAATGGATTTGCAGGCATCGAGAATTAGGTTTGTAAATATTTTATTCGGCTCATTGTCGTTACGTGGGCGAATGATTGACAGCAAGTTCCCTTGAGACTCGACTATCAAATGGCTTTAGCTTGTATTTATTGTACCGACATTTGGTGGTTTTCGAGAACACGCTGGGCACATCAATTATTTTATTAATTATCATTGTATAATATATCAAAATCCTTAAAATTTAATCTAAACATTAAAGATAACTATATAAATCAGCTCCGTATTTCCATGCTGAATCGCGATTCTGATTTGTTGAGCGAGGAAGGAGCCATTCCTCTTACCACCAAAGGAGATGATCAGTCATGGGGATATATCTTTAATACACTTTTTGGTATTTGAACACCACGGAGCTACAGTTTCTACACCAAACGGCACAAATTTGTAGTTTTCAATAATTGGAAAGTAAAATATTAATCTATTCTTGTTGCTTCAAAAGTTTCTTGGGCCTTATGTGAATTGATCTATCTAGGTTTTGTACGAATACTACTAGTTATTAACGAATTATATCAATATCGCCTTAACATTTACAGCAATGTAAAATGTCAAATTAATACAGTCATATTAAATTCAAGTGATCCTTCGGTATTTACACAGTCGCTCACAAATTTCAATAATCCCATATTATTGGCAGGTAGGAAGGTGGCAAATGGCGGAACTAAGTGAGTCTCAGGTGTGGAATACGACGTACGGTTAACTAGTAACTATTTCGCAGTTGCTAAGTGCCACTAAACTGAATACCTGAATGGCTTTACATGGAGGGAAACTCGGTAGGACCCTAAAATGCACGAAATTAATCAACATTTAATTCCATATCGCGTGGAAGTGAGCAAAGGCGTCCCCATACGAGCGTCCTGGGACTTCTACAGAATTAACCGGTATACCATTAGTCTAGCCGAAACTCGACCGGCGACGTTGCGAAATATGCAAATGAGAGGCGACTCATTTGACGAATTTTAATGGTTATTTAACTGGGTTAATTATAAAGTTTTAACTTTGCTCAATTTGACTGAGACGTGAGCTAGCTGCGACTCTATTTATTTACTAAGGACCCGACCCGGTTTCCCAGGATAAAAATCTCCGGCCCTCCAGCTAATCTCTGTGCAAAAAAAAAACTTCGATCCGTTGCTCCGTTTTCAAAAGGAAGGGTAACCAAACAAATACATATTCGCATTTATAATATTATTTATAAACTTCCCTAAAAGACATTTATATAAACCTTTTCGTCAAGTTATCTTCTATCATATGTCTGATTTAGGCGTTTTCGTATGGTGACTCTATGTCTGTTTTTCCGTATGTCTTGTCCATTTTTCTTAGTAATAATGCAGTAAGTTGGTACAGATGCATATTGTATTTTTTTTAAAACGGAACGTAATCCTCAGTGGAAATAATGCAATCAATATTCTTTAATTAATGTTTAAATTATTTCCGAAAACCCAATTAACTTATGTCAAAGATTATAAAAATTAAGTAGCAAATGTAAATTAATTTTGAAATTGTGATGTTAATTTGGCTATCAATTAATGTCGCTTTTCATCTCAGTAACGAAGCAGCGGATTACGCGAAAAATCCTAATATGATTTAGTTAAATTATTTTTTATTCTTGAAATTAGATGTGCACCTTTCACTTAATTCGAAGCTGAGGTTCGTTAATTTATAACGTCCAAGGTACCTACTTAGGACACTAAAGCCGTACAACAGGATAACATCGAAACTCCCTCAAGATTAATTTGCTGAGTACTTGTGAACTTTAACTCGTTTGCCTCTGACCGAATTCCCAGACGGCCTCCCTTACAGTTTTGAATTAAATTTAATGAAATAAATTTGGAGAATCAGCGAGAAAAGCGGATTAGGCCCTATGAGGGTCAATAGTTTTGGGATGACCACTACAAGTTTTCCACACTTCATGTTACGGAGAAGAGTGCTAAGTTTATTAGAGGTACAAGCTAAACAAACATTCTATATATCATTGTCTTGGACCAAAGCTTTTCAGGACAAATAACATCCATGACTATTATTTGATTTTTTTGATTAAAATATTATGCTTGATCTGTGATTCAAACCCGGGACAAACTCTGCTTCGTGAGTAAGCATTACTATCTCCATACTAAACCAGTCTTTCTTGTAGTAAACTTCTACAAAAGTCATGTTTGACTAACATTTACAAATTATTATCTAAAAATGCGGAAGGCAATAGAGGAAGGAGGAAAATATGTTAATATTTCTGAAGATTTTTATCAAGCTACATAATTTTAATTCACTTCAACATATATTCCAAATCTCGTATATTATAATACAGATAACTGTGTTGATTTCGGAAACTATTTTCAGTGAAGCAAAGTAAAAACGCCTATCTCTTAACTGAACTCTATTATAATGCCCCTGGACTGAGCAGATTTACCACGACATGTAGTATTTTTTTATTTAAAAAGATCCAATTTTATTATAAGAATTTAAGGCAACGAAATGTTGTGTTAGCAAATTAAAATCGCCATTTTGTAGTTAGTCCCTGAAGCCTTGCAAATGTGATATTTAGGCGGGTATTTAGTGGGACGGCAAAGACTGGCCGAAGCCTCACTAAGCATGTTTATGGACGACAAAATTTACATATAAAGTGTATATAAGGTTACTTTATTTGGCCTTCAAAATGGCTTCTAAATCCACAAGTAAATTTTGGTACAAGGATGTCAAAAAAACTATAAAAATATGTATTTCTGACATTTATTCCACGACGGATTGGCAGAGCCAATATAAATAGAATACCATAATTATGCTACGATCTTGACATATATGTTCTTCTCCGTTATATTAAAATAATATTAAAAGTGTAAAAATCTTTGAACACAAAATTTTAAATTACTTTCCTAAAATATTTCCCTAAAATATGTCGTAGCTTTAGTTTCATTATTGGCACAAGCAGCCTTGACGTTGAGTACAACATTAAGAAACATCTAAGTGCAACTTAAGAGGAAAATTAAAAATTGAAAAATTCGCCGCCATGATGTCACTGGCGTTAATGTACATAATAATTAAAGCGAGGTAGGCTTATGTGTCGGTCGAGTGGGGGTGTGGTTGACGTTCAGCGAATGGGCTCACGCGACATCTGAGAACCTCTCTCCCTTTGAGTACTCGAGCCGACCTGTTTTATATGACCATCTAGAAACTCTTTGACTGAGAAAGTGCCCTTAAACAGCTACATTGAAAGAAAATGGTTTGGGACTTACTAAGAACTCGTAAAGTGGGTTAAAGTCACATTTATTCAAACAAACCCAAGACTTTGCGCAGGAGTCAAATTAAATTTTTTTTAAAACAATCACGGTCTTCATAGCTCACGGCATGGCCAGAAACATTGAAAATAATGTGGACATAGGAAATGAGTTGACTCTATTAATAGAACAGGTGACAAGCTTGTCGCTGCTCTTGAAGGGTCTAAAAAGGATTTATTGTTTTTAGAAGATGTTCTTTTCGAAGCATGATAAATAAATAAAACCCCCTTATTCTTAAAAAAAAATGGCTCTTACCTGTTTATCTAAATAACGATGGTTCAATATATAAATAAATTGTATTAATGGACAAGGCAGCCATTTTGTCATCATTAGGGTTGACGATCACAAGTGATAAGCGGCCATTTTGAAAAAAATCTCTACGGCTTCCTTCCACTTCGGTGAGCTGCTGTGAGAACTATCGAGGCGACACCCCCTCCGCTTTACATACATCGGATTCATTGTTTTAGGGACGCCAAGTACATACACACTCATACGTAAAACTTTTGTTGTTGACTTGTGAAATTCGAACTCTTTGTAGGGTTTCTACGGCAGGGTCGGTGTGACTATTAGGGCTTGATCACATTTTAATGTTTATATCTTCTGCACTACTTACAGGAATATAATACAAGTAGGATTTTTTTTACGGCTCTTGAAACCGGGAGTCCTAGGATCAATCCCCAATCGAGCCACAAAAGTTTATGCTTCGAGTGGCAGTCTGTTCTGTTTACTCACTAAATGTGGACATTGTTGTCGTGACTCTGACCAAACCACAATCATACATGTCAAGTTTACGATAAAAACCTTAAGTATTCCAAACATAAATTTCACTTATTTTGCTTTCGTAATTAAAATGGAAGTAAAAACAAACTTTACAACTCATGTTCATTATGATATTAAAAATTCAGGCCGTGCTGTTTTCTACGTGACGTTACATAATTCACCTAAGTATTTTTATGATTCCCTACAAACCGTGGTGACTAGAACAAGAGCCTTCATCATTTCCACTCAGTACCTTTCCCCTCCCCTTTTAGTCCGTTGTACCCTCTGTTGTTTTAATTGTCGTCTTTGAGAGCTGGGAGTTACATTTTGTATGGGTTATGTACTAAAGAACCTACTAATATGCAAACATGTACATGCCATCCTTTTGTAGAACGAGTTTTGTTTTTATATGTTTTGTGGAAAATGTAATTATGTTTTAATTGTAATATGTATCTATTTATATGGAAAATGTTCCCAACTCAATATTTCTGTACTTCGATTGATGTTTTTAACTCTAGATTTTTGGACTTCAGGCTGTAAGGTACTTTATCCAAATTTATGTATGATATGTTTCATAAACTATGAGGGAAATCGTGTCGAAAATAAATTCCACTCCAAAAATAAATACAGTAAGTTTTCTAATAAAATACCCAATATAATCGAAAAATGAAAAAGCCATCGCGAAAAATATACAAAATAGAAAGCAAATATTGTTTCTGTAAACGACAAAATAAACACGAATTGTAATCGGAGGCAATTACAATACGGCCAGCTTGTATCAAAACATTGCCAGTGGCGTAAGGAAAAAAAATAAGGGTGGACATTTCAATACTGCCGAACATGGGTCAAACACTTTGGAACTGTCGACAGCCGCTTGGTCTAGTGATCATAAATCAAAGGCCGGAACTAACACCACTGACTTGAACACCCACTGTCTTTCTTCCCTTTGCTCTGGAGACCTTTTTGTAGCTTCTCCGAGTGACCATATTTCTTACTAGACTTTGGGTGGAAACTTGGATATCACATTTTGTAAGAATAGTAGGTCGGAGTCGATAGCGTAATAAATTAGTTGAGCGTTGAAACATGGAGGGGTAAGGAGGACCACAGGACTGGTGTCTCTGGCCACATCGCAAGGTATAATGGACGTGAAGATATGTGTGTGTGTGTGAGTTAAGATTATTTTTAAGAATACCGCTTTCAAAAATATCCCTTGTAGCGTGGTTCTCAAAACACTGGCTGAGTTCCTTCGTGAGCGAGGTTATTTTTGCAATTTTCATATTCAAGGAAATTTATTCATTGACATTATGAAGCATTAAATGAGTGTCACAAATAAGATTGCTTAAATTAAAAATTGCGAAGCCATAAACAATTTATAGTGAATCTAAACCGTTATACACTACGGTCAATCGATCCTTAATTTGCTAATATGGACGTATATATGGACCTATAACTGATTCAAATCTCTACTCTACCTCAACATTTACCAAAATATTCACAAATCTGATTTAACCACCCAATCTATTCGCCTAAAGCAAAATATAAGCAATCTAATCAAATGTAAAGCTAAAAGTTAAACAAGAAATCTTGAAGTGTACCGTCCTTGGCGCAATCACAACCTTTGCCGATTCTGTTTGCTAGGTCCTTCTTCACCGAAAACAGATGGCTTGTCAATACGAAAGCAAACAGCGGAACCTGTACGTTACAAAGTCGCCTAGATCTACGGCACACTACTCGATTTTATAAAATGTATTTTCTTGGTAGGTAAAATATTTTGATTTTTAAGGTTCCGTACCCAAAGGGTAATAAAGGAAACCCTCTTACTAAGGCTCCGCTGTCCGTCCGTCCGTCCGTCCGTCTGTCTATCACAAGGCTGTAATATCTCATGAACCGTGATAGTTAGGCAGTTGAAATTTTCACAGATGATGTATTTCTGTTGCCGCTATAACAACAAATACAAAAAAATGGATTAAATAAATATTTAAGGGGGCTCTCAAACAACAAACGTGATTTTTTTGCTCGATATTGATAACGGCAACAGGTAGACGCTTAAAATATTCACAGAATATTTAGTTATATATTCACTTTAAAAATAAATAATTAAAATAAAATTAATATTTAAGGGTGGCTCCCATACAATATATTTTAGCGTTTTTATAGATAATGGTACGGAACCCTTCGTGCGCGAGTCCGACTCGGACTTGGCAGGTTTCTATTTAAGAGACATCAGACCGTAATGCCATATCAGACTGTATTTTAAATTGGACAGAAGTAGAAGTAGGTATACATTATTTCTAGATTAAATTCGTGTATTTTGCATGACTTGTAGTACGAACATAAATAAAAATTAAATACTGTTCGTTGGTAAGCGCATCACTTTAGAGCGGCTGGACCGATTTGATTATTTTTTAAAATTCAAATTCAAAAGATATCTTATTTCGTTGATACACAATATGACACACGTGAAATAGTCAATAAAAATATAATTAATTAAGTTTTACCTATATTTTATACACTTTTGAATAGTCAATGAAAAATAAAATACATAATTTTAATAAGTAAAAAAAAACCATTTAATTCTGAAATAATGAAATTTTGCCTATATATAATATGTCGAAAATAGTAAAAACATAATATATTCTTAATCTGAAAATAATCTTAGTCAAAGAAAAGTTGCAAAAGTTGCCCGGAAAATTGTAAAATTCGGGAAAACTGAAAAAGCTTTTTTCTATGGGATTTTTGTATGAACTCAAAACCATGATAGGGGATAAAATGGGCTTCACGGCCAAAGCCGGGGCGGAAAACTATTTCATAAAGAAAAATTTGATTGAGAATGGAAATTGGATACTTACAATATATTCTTACCTATATTGAATAATAGTATTTATGATAAACTTGAGTGTAAAAATCGTAGCACTATTATGGTATTTTGAACTTCAATTTCTTTACGTAGAGCGCACTAAAGAGCAGAACTGAACAGTCATTGAAAACGATACTTTATATCTCAAAGTCTGTTACTAGCGACTGTAAAAAAACTCGACCGGTTGCAGCCACAGAAACTTTAGTTTAGAAGTTAACTCTCGCCTTCCCATAAATAAACCTTCGGTTTTGCTGGGATCCTCGTGCCGATTGCAAATTTCGACGCGGGAGTAGAAACTGTAAAGTCGCATAAATTACACTCCACGACGTCTGAAACCGAGAAAAACAATCGGAAAGTAGCACTTAGCGGGTTGACTAATCGTTGGGTCTGCGATGACAGTTCGCAGCCTAAATGGCGAATTTGAGTGCAAATACTGCATGTGCTCTCTCGTAACGGAAATGCTTCTTTAACAATTTTAGCGATTTCTAATCAAAATTCATCCACTTGTCAAATTATGAAGGGATTTAAGACCAGCTGTAAAAATGAATGAAAACTATGAACTTTTACTTTACAATTTTCAAAAAAATAAATGGCTGTAATATTTACGCCCGTCTCTCGCCCCGTTTAATAGAATATAGTAAAATATAAAATTAACCTACCTATGTGTAGTATTTTTTTTATTAAAACATTTGTTTAATAAATTATTTACACGTAACAATATCTTAAAGTTAATCTAAACATTAAAAATAACTAAACAAACGTCCGAGTGGAACAGTGGCAAGAATACTGGCTGCATTTCCCCGCTGATTTCCGCGATGCTAATCCGTTGAGCGAGGAAGGAGCCAGCCCTCTTGTCACCAGATGTCGAGGGTATATAATATCTTTAGTAAACTTTTTGGCATTTGAACCCCACGGACCTAGAGTTTCTACATCAAACGGCACAAATTACTGTTTCCCTGAGATGAGACGGGGCTAATGTGTCCACGCACGTAGCATCGCATACAAGGGCCCGACCTCGCTCAGATTGATTCCATCGGGTCTCTTGCCGTTGTATTTACCTGGATTTTACATACCTACATGTAATTTACATGTAGAGTATCTCTAAAATAAATTTTATAGAAATCCGTGCTAGACTACGTCGTGTATGAGCGACAAACATTAGGTATACCTACTTAATTTCAAACACAGGAGTAGGTACTAGGGGATGTATTTAAACCTCCCTAAAAGTCATGAAAGTCTCTAGGTAGTCCAACCACGAAGATTTGACTCCAATTTCTCACGACAACGAGAGCCGTACATTTGCTTCACGGTTCATACCCGCAAATAAATCAGGTCCCACACTGTACATCCTACGTGAGAAGTTAAAACGGATATTTACAAGGGTGGCAGAGAGCCATTCAGAATAATTGAAGTTATTGGCGTCTTAAAGTAACGTTTCCTATTTATAATACTTTTTAGAATATAGTTTATGTGGAAAGTATCCTTAAAATCTGCAGTTTTAGAATAGAGAGATTTGTTGAGTATCTTATTTGTTACAGAAAAAAATGATTTTATTTAGCTCTGGTTTATTATCATTTGACATTAATTTCGCAATTTTCAATAGACAAACATTCACCACAGCGGTAAGTCCATGCGCATACAAGCCGGGGTCCGGGGTCCACCAAGTTTCTTTGTTGCTGTGTGAGCTTAACTATTGTTTGGAGTCAAAGTTGCTCCTCCGGATGCCGAATGGACAGAGCTTGTCTGCGAGAAATTGTTTTGTGTAACTTAGAAAAGGAAAACATTTTGCTAGAAGCTTAGGGAAATCGTTTAACACAGAACATGGGCTAGTTTGTAAAGTTCGGAAGCATATTTTGTTTTAATGTGAGTTTAATTGTAGTTACCAATCTCTTTGTTGTTCAAGTTTGTTTTATTACTAGAGATGTAAAATGCGATATGAAGAATTTTTTGTTACAATTTTAGTTTTTTTCTTTTCATTATAATATGCAATTATCTCCACGTTTTTATTTTCTTCACGGGTTTCCTCTCCAGCTCCCGAAATCGCATTACGGTTCCAGGGTACCAAGTGGAAGACCAAGTCGTTTAGCCTATGGTATTTGTGCGGCTATACCTAACGAGTGGCTAGTTCTGTTGGGGTATATTTAGATGGAAAACCCTCTAAGTGTGGTTTGTCGGATTATGTACATTAAGTTTTTAATTAAAAAACCCATTGCTACATAGCAGGTCTGCCTAGTTAAAGTTTTATATCTATTAAATTATCAAATCTGACACTAATGTCCTGCTACTTTTTAAATTTGCAACTCTTTATTAAATCTGTACTTAAATTAAAAAAAATCTCTTGTATGTGTTGTAAAGAGTGTCAGCACAGAATAATAAGATCAAATATATCTTCCTAAATTAGATAAGTATATGAATATATATTTTAAGTAGTATACTACATTGCTAGTAAAACTTTAACAGTAAATAAAGCCACGTAGTGTTTTCCTACTACGGCGTGCTACGGTTGAGTTTACCAACACACGTTTTGTTAGCGCTCTGGCTGAGTAAAGTTGTGAATATATCTATTTATTTTCCTTTGTAGATAAAGTTTTCGCAGTTAACTGCATCTTGACCTCTAGAAACATCAGTTTTGATATTGCATGATTGATTAGCTAGATTACCAGAGTACAGCTTTTATGTTATTTTTAACCGACTTCCAAAAAAAGAAGGAGAAGGTTCTCAATTCGGACCGTATGTATGTATGTATGGACATCGATTACTCCGCCAGTTGTGAACCGATTTTGATGGTTTCTTTTTTAATCGACAGATAATTCTTCCGGATTGGTCCCATTTTTATCTCATAAAAATTGGTTCATTAGTTTTTCAGAAATTTTGAAATAACTGACCTTATAAGTAAATTTTTCATAATATCTCGATGAAATATGTACCGATTTTGACGACTTATTTTTTTAAGGATATAATAATTTCTCGACAATATCTCACAGTCATATGACGAAAATCGGTTCAGTAATTTTTCAGAAATTCAGTAATTTGTCTCTTTTTTTAGTTGCGTTATTATTTGTTTCTCAGGGCAGCAAGATCACTTAAAAGGGAGAAATAAACCTTTTAAAAAAAAGTGTACCGACTTCAAAAATTTGCACTGAAAAGTAAGAAATAAAATTTCGTCGTAGAATTTGAAGACGGTTGGTGCCAAATTAGAATTAATTTAGTACCCAAATTCACTAATCTAGATAATTCATTAGGAACCTACGATCATCAGTACAAACATAGATAATATTTAACAGATCTTTATGTCCTTAGATGTTTACTTAATTTTGTATTCTAATTTGGCATCAACCGTCTTCAAATTCTACGACGAAATTCTTATTATTTCTTACTTTTCAGTGCAAATTTTTTACAACGAAAATCAATATACAAATACATACATATATGGTTGTGATGTACTGATTTATATGATTTAGGTTTAGAATAGAGTCAAGTGTAATTTATTTATTGGTTATGCATAACCATTGGTTAAATTTTATTAATTAATTTAAACAAATCAAACATTACCTAGAAGTACTTCGTTTATACATACCTAACTCCGTTTATAAACGGCAAATAAATTAAAGGAAAAATTATACACAATTTATTTATCCCTCATTATTGAGGATATAAATATACTTTTAGATTAGGATGCAATTAAAACTTAGGTTGTTAATAATGCTCGTATATCAAAGTCAGATTTTGGAAAACTCTCTAAACTTTTCTATCTGTGTGGGGGATTCCAGGTACATAGATTTGATATATTGGTACCATTAATCATTGTTAGGTTTACATTTTTAAATATTTGTATGGAATACACCTTAATATCAACGGCATTTTAAAAAACAGTACTTTTTTTCTAATAGAATCACTAAAATGACTATATTTACAATCCAATTTGGCTTTAAAACCATATTTCACTCAACAAGTATTAAAAGTCAAACGGTTTTCGAAAAGCTTTCTGTGAATCTTCTTATGCAAATGACTCGGAATGACGAAGCAACAGGGGTTCAAGGCTCTCTTATAGTAAGTATTGAAAAGTTTGAAGCTCAAGTTCGCATAAAAATGTTTTGTTTGTCCTAATTGCGGAAAGTGGCTGCTTAGCTTCACTTTCCTACAAGTCATTGTTTTCGACGTGCTGACAGAGTAATGGGAATATTTCGGCGGGAGCCACGCGAGGAATTCATGACTTGCCGTTTCGAAAATACTGGAATATCGTTGCGTACCGCACAATACAATATTAACGTTGTGTGCTTTCTATAGAAAAATACACGTGAAACGACGGTAAAATATAAAACAATAAAACATATCGTATCGATTGAACAAGTATTTGATTTGGAAGTTGTACCAATTTGCTTTAATAACTTGAATTGATCACAAAAATTGATTTTATTAGTCTTTTCGGAATTGAAACGTGTACAATTTATACCAATTAATATTATTTGATTGTTCGAAGCGGCGCCCGGCCAGAAGAAACAATCACTCAAACAGTCTGTTTAAATAGAATATTAATCGCCATTTTCACTGAAGAATAGGAATAATCTAAAAGGAGAACCCAGAGGCTGAAGGAAATAAATTTGTAATGCAAAGTTAGAAATTCCATTTCTGTGTTACCGATAAGTAAACGCTCTTATGTAAAGCGGCGCACAAAGGTAAGAATACGTTTAGCATTTTACTTTCCAATTCCGACAGTTACACAAAAGAGTCGGGAACTTCTCGCAAAAATAATCCACCGCGGGCCGAACGATTAAACGCTGAGCCAATAAGGCCTAGGTATTCCGCAATTTATTAGCCTTGCAAATTCGAAGCTCTTTCCCCTCTATGAAATATTGCAGCGGCCGCAACAGCCTTCCTGCGCGTATTACACCCCTATTTTAGCTCTAATTAAAAAGCCATCAAAGAGTTTTCAGTCATTAATCATGAAACTGTTAACGGTGAATGCGGACTTCCCTCGGTGTCCAAGAGCGAGACGAGGAAAAAAAGCAGGATTAGGATATTAATAAAATGCCTGAAAATATTCAGGGTTACTGAAGTGGTAAGGCGCTCACGAAAAATGGAAATTTTTCTGCTCTGATTTTGTAGGTTTAATGGGAACGATCCTTAAGTTGTTTCGAGTGGTTTAAAGGATTGAGCACCCTTCTTTTAATTCTTGCGTAACCACTTTAACCTTGCGTAACCGAATTATAATCTTAGTAATTGATTGCGGTGAAATTTGGGGGTTTTCTCAACGTCTCTTATTTACTTCTGCATAATAAACGTTCTAATCTGTGTTACTAATGAAGCAGAAACCTCACAATAATTCTTGATTGTTAGATGCATTTAGAGTTGGAAGCAATGTTTAACTTTGCACAAGTCTGGAAACTCCGTCTTGCAGATGTCACAAGCAATTCCACTAATTCGATATATACCTAGTGCTAACTCATGTCACTCAATTACTAAAACAATTGGCCGCGTCCTAGTTGATTTCGACTACACAGTACACACCTGCACGTTGATTCTAAATTTGCGAAACAGCTATATCACTTGTGGTAAAGTATAGCCCGACCAAAATAATAGGGCCACGACTAGTATGGCGCCGCATACTAACTTTGACTCAATTATTTTGGTCGGCTTATACTTTATCACGGGCGATTTCAGAATCAACGTGAGTTTAGATTTCAGGTTTTGTTCAGCTGGTTGTATTGAAATTTCGAGTACGTTGGCTCGAACGTCCGTCCAATTGATTTGAAATTCACACAGTGTTTATAATCGAGCTAGTATGGAACGGTACTTTGCCTTTTGTAGAGGTTTCAGGTTTTAAAATACATATCTATTTTTAAAAGCTTTTATTTAGCCTTTTAGATTGCGAAACAATTTACTTTTATCCAATCATCAAATTGTCCACATGAAAAAAGCTAAATCTATTATTTAACGCAGACTTTACGTGCCCTCCGAAACACGAGAAGTTGATTGCAGCATATTTTTTAAGGGACACTGGTGCTTATAATTTTGGCTTGGGTGAGGATTGAACTCTATCGACACTCTATAAAAACGTACTACGTACTATTTTCTGAATTATAGCTTGAATGAAATAACATTAGATTGAAGGCATCATGTGTGTAATTATATCAATAATATGTACGCTAGGTGATAACATGTAATTAGGGTTCTATACTGGCTATCGACATACAATTAATGAACATATAAGTGATTTGATGCACAAAGGTTTAAAGAATTTTTATTACTCATAAAAGAACATTATTGTACATTGACTTACAATCAGCAATTATATAAATATAAACTTATAAACTAGCTGCTACACAAAATTTAAAATCCAAAATATATAATAATTTGCCTTTTAAAAAAACCGACTTCAAAAATTATGCACTGAAAAGTATGCTTTTCGAAAGCAAATTCACAAGTCACTATAAAAGAAAAAAACCAAATCGCTTCAAGTATGCCTATAAAATTTGAAGAGTTCTCGATTTCTCCAGGATCCCACCATCAGATCCTGACCTGATGACCATGGGACCACCCGGAAAGTATACCCTTTCAAAAAAACAAAAAAATACCCAAATCGCTTTAGACGTGTGCCTATAAAATTTGAAGAGTTCTCGATTTCTCCAGAATCCCACCATCAGATCCTGACCTGATGACCATGGGACCACCTGTGAAGTATACCCTTTCAAACAAATAAAAAATTTCTAAATAGGTCCAGGCGTTTTCAATTAATCGGGGAACATACATAAAAAAAATAATGATTCCGACGAATTGAGAACCTTCTCCTTCTTTTGAAGATCGGTTAAAAATAGGACATCAATGTCCTTTTAATGATATTGAATGATTCCAATGACATAATGTCATATGGAAAAGCATTATAAATCTGTGCTCCCTCAAAATACATATTTATATTGCCATGTGATAGCAACAAGTCTCTTATACCGTGTCCAGAGTCTGGATATCACGCTAATTCTAATTTTCCCCCTTGTAAAACTTTTTTTTATTTTATTTTAAATTTAGAACATTATTTTATTATGTGCATTTGCAAATTGTATTTAAGAAAAGTTAAAAAAAGTCCGCGGTAGCATATATATCTATATATAGATAAGTAGTAATAAGATGATTTTGCCTAAAACTTTAAATTATTTCAGCAATTCCTGTATTCCAACGTGCATTCAAAAAGATATCACGTAAGCTTTATAAACTCTGTTTTTTGTAATTATATTTATAAAAAACTCTATTCAAATACAAATTGCATTAGTTTTTTCGGTGGTAGGTATATATTGAACTATTAATGCCTCTATTGTTGGTGGCGTGATCCCAGGCCAATTTATATTTCTTTTGGGGGAACAAAATATAAAAAATAACAATAAACTAATACAATTTAGTAGTCGTGGGTGACTCGTTCTTATTATGAAGGGGAAATACATAATTTGATGAAGGTAGCGGATTGGTTTCGAATATCATTCAATAGATAGACATGTTAATTATGTTTTTGATATTAAATTTTGTAATTTTTCTTTCAGTCCCCATAACTGGCCATTTGTTAATGGTAATTCGTTTGGACAAATATAAGCTTTCCCAAAACCATCTAGAAATAAACTATTTAGAAATAAAAAAAACTAATTAAGCTAAAAAATGAAAAATAAAGAATATTTAAATTTTAAAAACAATTATCAAAAAGATTAGGTCCGCGTGGCATAGTGACAAGAATACTGGCTGCATTTCCTCGCTATATGCTATGCTTTTGGAGTGATGCGTCTTAGATTTTTTTTGCACTAGGCCCCCACGGACCAAGAATCTCTACGGCAAACGCACTTCCTCTCTCACAAGGCACCAGCGTCATGCCATCCGGCTTCTTGCCACCATCACGCACCAAGCGCTGGTATATTGATGCTAGCAAGAGCTAGAGCCGTGGCTCTTTTGACAACGACGTCCATGGAGGCCAAGAACATCGACGTCGCTACCACACGGACATTTGTGAGGGATGCATATCGATTCCCCGAGGCGTATGCCAGCTGATCTGAATGTATCATTGAAGCCTCTTACTACAAGCGGCCACCCATCCTTTGTCACAACCAAGTGCTGTTTACGGTCTACATTAATAAATAGCTGCATTTTTAGAAGCTAAAAAAGTTGTCTTATTCTTTTAATCAGAAAATAATGAAACAAAACTTCAAATTAAATTATGTTAAGTCTCAGAAACAACAATCAAACATGTCGGAAACTTAAGAAATCCTGTTTTAAAACATTCAATGGCTCGAAGCAAGTTCGCCTGCTAAAGACACTTCGTAATTAATTCTCTAACAAACCCTCAAATATTCGTGAACATGTTTAAATTTTAACATCAACCTGCCGTTTATACAATCTGTTTTTGACGTACTACTTCCCCACTGTCTATAGTTGTAGCAAAATATGTTTATTACTGAAACTAGATGTTGCTACGGCTCCGTCCGTGTGGATGTAGGAATATCTGCTTATACTTATAAATGCAAAAGTGTGTTTGTTTGTCCTTCTTTCACGTCAAAATAGAACAACGGAACGACTTGATTTTTTCTAACAGAGCTAGTCGAGGGACGGAGAGTGACATAGGGTTTATCACAAAAATACTTTAGGATAATTGTATATGACACATTAAAAAAAATCTACGAGCGGAAAGCTAGATATTATTATATTTTCTCTCGGCGAGACGATTCTCACTTAATTTCTAAAATTTTAATTAGGTTGCGATTCGAGTCTGTTGCTTTGAAAATATTCGCAGTTTCGGACCAGAGAACTAATTCTTATTCTAGATGCTACAATTTCTGTTCATTGTGAAATGATCGCTAGATGTTGTTATTATACCTACGTTATATATAGTTATCACTTCTGTCGGAAAAAAATGGCATTTTTTTTCTTTTTTATGACTAGCTTTCCGTCCCTGGCTTTGACCGTGGACATTTTCTAACAAAATAAAGTATAGCCTATAATTACTCAGGGATATCGTAGCTTTCTATTCTTGAAATATTTTTTTAAATCGATTTAGTTTGAGAGATTACCAAGATTGGGTATAGGTAGGTATTGTCGTGTCTTTCATGTACTTAAGTAGGTATATTATTTATTTTTGTAAAAAAGTCTGTGAAATGGCAATCATTGTTATATATGCTACAAACTTAGGTAAATGTTTCTAAATTTCTATCTTATCAAATTCTAGGGCGCTGCAAATATGATATTAAAATTTTGATCAAAATGAAACAAATCGATCGTTTTCCAAAATGTAAACACAATGTTCCGTTTATAAACATAACAATGAATGCTAAAATCGCTAATCGTAAAGTTTCCTTTTACAATGTCATTAGGGAAATTGGCGTCGTTAATTTATAAAGGTTCCTTTTGACTGCTTTGCTATCGACGAATTTAAATCGGTAATCCAGCGGTTTGTTTTATGGCAGCTATATCGGATAATTTATATTCGCTATCGTAAATGTACATTTAATGCACTAAAATGATTACTGTAAGGCAGGCAGGCTGTTTTCTTTGACGAAATTATTCATTTGGCGTAAATCACAACAGAAATTAAGGCTATGTTATCCGTCTTTTTACTATTTGGAGGTTCAATTACCAAACCTTTACCTACTGAAATGAATAGCGAAATAAACGTTTTTTTAGCGTTTGAACCAATCTGCACTAATATTATAAAGAGATAAAGTTTATCACACCAAAAACATTTCATGTAAAATAGGTTGACAAGACTCACAACACAAGCTTATAACGCTTTCACTGTTAAATATTATCTAATCTCATGAAGAGCCACGCCCCTAACTCTACAATGCCACATCTTGGTCAAAAAGTATTATGGCTTGGCAGTTTTATAGATCGATTGCTATTTGAATTAAAATATCTGTTTTTCTTATAAAATCATGGAATAAGACAGTTATCGTTTTCTCTAAATAAAACGTCAAAATAACTATTATTCGTTCACTAAAATGGCGCCCGGGAGAGTTTCTCCATACAAACATTTATTAAACACGAACATCCTCATTGTAATAACTTCGACAATAAAGCTGCGAAATTACTATCGATTATTTTTATCGATACAACGTTAATGTTACAACCATCTGTTTAAAATTTCGAACAAAGAGTTGCACAAATTAAAAAAAAAAATGAAATGTCGTATTTACACAACACAATAGACGATACGATCAATAAGTTTACTTCTTTCATTCGAATGCACTCGTTCACTCCGTCAAAGGTAATTTGATCCTTATTGAAAGTTGTCTTTTTGTTTTCGCACTCAAGCAGACTTGAGTTTGTTTTGCTCGGTAATCCGATGCTTGTGACGTTTGTCGCCAATGTTGACACTTCCTATCAAAACACAAACCCTAATGTCATCTTTGGTTATTTAAATACGTAACCTTAAAATGTAAGTAGTTCTTTTGAAAAGGACAAGCTGAAAAATAATCTTTTTAACTACCTATTTAAAATTTAGTAAAATAAAAATATTATTGTTCTTCCTACTACCAAATAATTCTATTCTAATAATTGCCTTTTAAAAAAAGGGAAAAGTGTGCTTTCCGAAAGTAAATGCACAAGCCACTATAAAAAAAAACCCAAATCGTTTCGAAAGTGCCTATAAAAGAAGAGCTCTCGATTTCTCCAGGATCACATCATCACCATCATCAACGATCTACCAATTAAGCTATCGACTCCTGAAACAATTGAAATACTGCCCTTAGTAAAATAACGGGCACCGAGACAAATAAACTTTCCGAAATAAAAAGTTGAAGCAGAAAGAAAGAGAGACTACGGAACCCTACTCTCTATGCGTGACCCGACACGCACTTGGCTGGTTTTATATTTGAGTTAGAAGCTTGAATTATTAACATCCAATTTTTTTACGGGTTGCCTTACAGCTCCCAGGAACCGTTGCCAACCCCAGGGTACCCAATGGAAGACAATTAATATGAACTTTTTGATGTGTAACATCTTTGCTCTCGCTATGTGGCATAGATTTTTACAAAGTAATTTCGTGAAATGGGACGGAAATGTGTAATGTCAAATGGAACGGAAGTGTGTAACCGGAAGTAAAGAAATTAAACTTCAAACTTTCAAAGTTCTGAGAGATAAACAGATATACTTATTTGGGCAACATTTAAAAGTAATACAAATTGATTATAAATTTAAATTAATACAATTTTAGAAGCGGTATACCGCATTAAATACAGAGAGACAAATTTAACACGAATATAAGGAATAAAGGATTCTCTTTGACGGTGTTCTACAGACCAAATCTTAATTAAGGGTAGGCACCTCAACAGAGAAAACTAATTAAAGTTATTCCATTATTCTAGTACACGAAATCTACGAAATTTCCCCGAGGTAGTCTTAGACAGATTTGTAGTTCTCAGCAAGGAGAAGAGCGAGAAAAACTCGTAAGAAGTAGTCTGTTTCCTACCAAGCCAGTATTGAATAACATAAATTGGAAAGTGCCTTTTCATTATGGTAGACGGGGGAAATAATGGCGTTCGCAATTCTGTCGCATTCTCAATACGCTTTATACTCACCACACGAGAGCCTGCCCACAAAAGTTCCGGGCTAGGTGCAATTTCCAAAAGTATTGATGACTAGAACACAAAGCGGGAGATGCGGAGATTAAGTAACTTCAGCGGCTTCAATTGTTCGAGCATTTGCTGCACAAAGGGTGGAATTTTCCGGACGAGAAGAATTTTGATGCTTTCTAGCAACAATGGTTAGAGCAGACGTCAGCAGGCCGCGATCGTGACGAGTGTTTTAACACTGGAATTTGTGGTTACTGCTACTAAGGAATTTGTTTTGAAATTAAAGAAGAATGATTCGCTCTAGCTATGTCCGTAATAGAAGCATAATTATAATAGAATTTGTAAAGTATATTATATCTCATCGGTTATTTTCTAGGGCTGACGTCACGCCTTTTAACCCAAGAGTGGTAGGCAGAGACAATCGAATGCCATTTGCTACGATCCCGACATATCTCTTTCGCTTTTTTTATATTCGTCATACCTTTCATACATGCACGGCGATTGTGTGAACAATACATTTTTTATATCTATATATATAAAAATGAAACCCGTTTTCCGTTGTCACGACATAACATGAAAACGGCTTGACCGATTTGGCTAATTCTTTTTTGTTTTGTTCGTTACAACACAGGGGTGGTTTAGAAGAAAAAAAAATTTGAAAAACCTTAAAGTTCAGCTGAAAAATAAAAAAAAATAAATAGGTAATTTTGTATGGAAATCGCAGGAGTAGAGGTAGGGGTAGTGGTAGTGGTAAAGGTAGGGGTAGGGGTAGGGGTAGGGGTAGGGGTAGGGGTAGGGGTAGGGGTAGGGGTAGGGGTAGGGGTAGGGGTAGGGGTAGGGGTAGGGGTAGGGGTAGGGGTAGGGGTAGGGGTAGGGGTAGGGGTAGGGGTAGGGGTAGAGGTAGGGGTAGGAGTAGTTGTTTTCCACGGACGAAGGAAAGTAAATAGCAGGCAAGCCAACGTTTGGGCAGGACAACGTCTGCCGAGTCCGCTAGTGTTCAATAAAAGTACATCTTTTCCGTTTACTTTAGCCATATAAACCTTTTTAGTCAATCTTTCATCCTTCATTATTTCAACGTGTCCAACCAGCGTTAACTGCTTTTCTTCATTTTAGTCACAAAATCATCTTTTACTCCGCATTCTTCTTTAATGACATCGTTCCGGATGTTGTCAATTAGCTTTATTTTACACATTCTACCTAAAGACCGCATTTCCACTGCATTTATCTTACTTTCATGCTTATTATTCCATACCCAAGTCTCACTTTTATAAGTTTTTTTATTTATACCTATAACTAGCAGATGCTCGCGACTATATGTTTTAGCGAAAAAATACATAAAATATTGTAATTTAAAAATTTAAATTTCAACCATATTAAAAGAGTTGTAAATATAAATTAACGTATTTACAGTAATGTTTCCTACGGGACGTATTGAAATCGTATTATCCTTTCAAGCCTTTGAATTCACTATCGCAGCGCAGTATATATTTTTCTGAAAATGTTATCACTCCACGATCGTTATGTTATACATCACTTATTATTAAGTTATTATTATTTTTCACACATTTTATGGTAAGTATAAGTGCAATTTTCAATAGTATCACACCGCCCACTATCACAAATGTAGGTACTTGGCATAAAATCAGAGATCCCAGGTTCAATACTAACTTAAACCAAAAAAGGTTTAATCGACTAAGAAAGGATGTCCTTCGAGGGCGAAGGACGCACAAATCGCAAGCCATATACTGTAAAGGTGCGTTTTTACACTTCGCTTAAAGGAAGCTGAAATAAATAAGTAATTGAATAAAATATTTTTAGCAATAAGTAAATAAAAATAAATATTGAGGCATCTTCACTATTGAATAGTTAAATTTAGCGCGTCTTTTTCGACTATTTTCACTATTCAAAATGTATTTCAGTATAAGATTATGTTGACCTAAAAACAGTTTGACGAAGGTATAAACTTGAGGCGTCCTTAACACTTGTCTCACGAGAATACAATGGACAATGGTTTGAAGAGGCGATACGGAATAGTTCTTCCACGTAGGCATACGTGACAAAAGTGGAAATATATGGTGGGCACACGCTGTGACATAAGTAATGTCACCTCCATCGGGAGCACTTTCCATGTCACTTTAGATGCCATCAAATCAAAAGATATCTGAGACTTATTCATATTTTCATTCACCTACTCCTCTCGTGCCTATCAGTGATACATATAATATAATGATAATTTAGTGGTAAATAACTGAAAAATATCAATGAGATTCATTGAGCAGTTTCAGTACTTATTCAGGATATTTCAGACAGATAGACACAACATTCTAGATAATTATCTTATTTAGGCACTAGATACTATAAGTTTCTGTGACATTTGAAACCTGAAAATCTAATGATATACTAAAATAAGGTCTCAATATATATAAAATTCAGGTGTCAAATGTCACAGGAACTTAGTACCTAGTGCCTAAATAAGATAATTATCTAGAATGTTGTGTCTTTAAAAAAAACTTTATCATCACAGCCTTTATGCCTTGAATCGTGGCTAAAGATGCTGATAAGTATATCAATATCGATATTTAGTCAGTTAAGCCAGTTCTGTACAGCTGTCATTTATTCCTAAATATGTAGAAGCTTTTTTCAGACAAAAAGTTTTTCTGCATTGAAAAGCACGAGAAGCCCAATTTAATAGTAATATGTAGGTACATATATTCACTTATGACGTATATATCTTTTATTATTTTCATTCGCACGGCTAGACTTTTATTTCAGACTGAAGGTTTTTTCCTTATTTTAGGGAGGAGGACGCTACGAACATTTTGTTCTTTTAAGAATTCAGTAAAATACTTCCTAAAAGCGTCTAAGTGAGTGCAAATTGTAATATTTCTAAGTAACTTTTATTCATGCACTTGCTGCATAGTTTTAAGATTTTATGAATAAAAAATGTTGTAGAGCGTTACTGAAGTGGCCGAATAAATATTTGATGAATCTTTCAGACATCATAATGGGAATTTATTTTCTTTTCTTTCTTTGTTTTCTCTCGACATCTTTGAAGATAGAAATATAATAACTTAAAATTATATTGTTCTAAAGTTAATAGGATGTTGTGATCAGTTATGCTTATAAACTTATAACACAATTACTTCTGATTATCATTATTTTATTTCTAAGGATTCAAATTCAATATTGAAGCATGTTTAGGATAAACATGGCCATTCAAAATATATTTGGTGAAAGTTTTCCAAAGCGTTTCCCCAACTAATGGCAGAGTCGGGTCAACCCGACCGCTTGTTCGTCTATACGGTTTATACTTTCGTAAAGAAGCATTCCTAACTCATACAAGCTATTTTCCTTTTAACCCAACTCGCCGCATCATTCAATGCTTTGGGCTGTGTAATTAGCGAGTAGGTCGTATTGTCCTATGGTTTATTTGACATTTTGGATATTTTAGATACAAAATGTGTTAAGTTATTGTTGTTAGAACTGTTTTCTTTTCAAGATCTTCGTCTCCTATATTAATGAAAGTTGTTATTTTGGTAACCATCATGGCTTAACTTCGTCACTGTTAACTGTCCTTTAACATTACTGGAGCAAGTTCTGTACAATTCCTTGACTGGAATTTTTTTTTGGTCCTTCGAGCCGGATATGGCATTGTATGACGACTTTCACATTATTTTACTGATATGTAAAAGTTAGTATCTTATAACTTAAGGTGTGACTAGATATTGGAAATAATGTCAACACATTTTGGGAGTTGACCTTATTAAAAATAACAGAATTCCTAAATAGACGTTTTATGTTCAGAAGAAGTGTTGGTGTGCTCTCCGAAGCTAATTTGACTCGAGTGAGTATTTAAACCGTCATCTCTGAATTCAAGTCCAACACTCAAAGATAGACGTTTTTTTACAAAAATATGCATATGGCAGGAGCCATATCCAATTCAAGCTAACAGATACAACACAGCGTCACACTCTCCCTAAGGTTCGGATCAAAGCGTTTCTTAAAAATCGAAATTCACAAAAAATTGAATTTAATATGAAATTTCTAAGTAAAAAAGAAGGCGTGCAAGCGATGTGTGCAGCTGACGCCCAAAATATGGCATATTATGATGTCCCTAATCTACTTTACGGTCGGGTGGACGGGCCCGGCCTCTGTCGATAATAATAACAGACTTAATATGCCCGATAATCGGTTTTGCTATTTGAAAATCTAGATGATTGACACTTTAAACGACGAGTGTACAAACCGATCGAACGCTCCGAATTTGCGCAGATTGCTTTCTATTGTTACCTTGATCTAGGGGCAAAATAAATTTAATATTTAACTAATATCTAATTTGAATTTGTTGAACACTTCAATAACTTGCATACATATTTACTTATTTATAGCAACTGTGTAGCAGTTTGGCGGAACTTTGAATTGTAATTAGGTTAATTTTCTAAGAGAATAAATTAAAAAAAAAAAAAAAAAAAAACTTATTTTTTGATATAACTAGGTAGGCCTAGTTTAAATACCTTGTTTTAAATACGAAATATATGTATCTGGTAGATTTATAGTAGCCTACTTCTTCTCTGTCTATCTGCTTAGTATATACTAGTAATCATTATGCTTAATTTTTGATGAGCCGGTGGCCGAGTGGTTAAGACGTCTGGTATTAACTAGGCAAGACTAAGACCACGGGTTCGATCGCGGATCCCGGCCCTGAACCAATGGTTTTTTAATTAAAACTTATGTACATAATCTGACAAACCACACTTAGAGGCTTTTTCCATCTAAAAATATACCTCAACAGAACTGGCCACTCATTAGGTAGCGTCACAAATATCATCGGCTAAACGAGGGAGACTTTGGTCTTCCGCTGGGTATCCTGGAACCGTAACACGGTTTCGGGAGCTGTAAGGAAATCCGTGAAGAAAGAAAAAAAGTAATCATTGTGATAGGTTTTAATTTTTTCTATAACTTTACTTTATTCACCGCTCCTGGAACCGTGTTGTAATCATGAAATACAAAATCATTAAAATACAATAAAATATTTGATTTTAAGCACGTTTGGAGTAAGTTTTTTTGACAAATGTCAAATTAACCTTGAATTTTTTTATATGCCACCTTGTAAAAATATGAGACGAACATTATTTTTACCGTTTGCAACCAAATATTAAACTAAATTTTATTGGAACTTTTGCGTTTCACTTCATAGAATTCTCACAAAACCTTCACTCAAAATTCACATTGCTAACGTAAATTAGATATACAAGTTTCATGAAAATAGTTGGTACGATCCTTGTCACATATTCCGTCTAAGCGTTACTTGTCACATTAACTGGTCACAACAACACTAGTTTAGTGTTAATGTTGAAACTTTCCACATTTATTAATCCCTCTGCAAATTGTTTTAGTCCACAATGTTTAATGGAAGCGGTAACTGTGCGTTAATATTGCAGATGAGGTTCACCGCATCACATAGTTGACTGACGAAGAGTTCATAATACATTAACTAAATTAATAAACTATTGTAATGATTTATTATTAATTTACTAGGTTTCCGTCATGAGTTCATACAAAAATCCCATAGAAAAAAGAACTTTCAGTTTGTCCGAAACATCCAATTTACATTTAAAAAATAACCAAATCGCTACTGCCGTTTTCAAGTGGTGCAGCGTTCGTTAGAACAGCATTAATTTTTTCTCCTTCCGCTTGTTTTTGGAAATCTGACTACGCCTATTTCTGTGTGGTATAAACAAAGCCACCATGGCCATACCACCGTTTATGTATCAACTAGCATTCTTCCCCGGCTTCGCCCGTGGATAATTTTGAAATGAGGCATTATTTATCCCAAATGATTTCCGGGATATAAAAGTTAGCCTGTATGTTACTCTCACACACATCTCTGTGTAATAAATCATCACGCCGATCCGTTTCTCTGTTGTGGCGAGGAAGAAGAACAAAAAGTTAGTCCCCGGCGTGCGTCTGTCAGTCAGGTCTGTCTATATAATTGCGATAATCTCGACAACTACTGTAAGGAATTACAGATTAGGTATATTTTTCGGTAAAGATATGTATTTCTTGAGAAAGACTTATATTTATAAAAAAAATAAAACAGAGAAAAAAGCGAGCTTTCCTGGAAAATGGAAAATCCTAAAAATTACTTAACGAAATTACGTAGGAATGAAATTGTGTGAAATTACGCGGTAATAATGTAAAATTAATTGTATGTAATTTTTTATATAAAACCAAATTGTACCCGAGCGAAGCCCGGTTCGCTAGTGAAATAATTATGTATGAAGAGGACTTTTATACATGTTTAGGCAGTTATGTGTAATGACTGCTATGATTTCGCGTTATTCACAAACACATTGACAACAGCATCCGTACAAGCGAAAAGTTAACAACAAGTTTGTTGAAGTTGAAGCTGTGTGCTCCCGTCGGTTTTGAGAGGGCAATGAAACAAAAGAAAAGCCCCATCCCTTTCCGACACGTAGGTTATACATATTGCTATCTCATCTTATGGTGGTAATAAGAATCCCTATAACTTTCATGATTTTAATGTGTTAGTGACACCGCTATTGAATTGGGAGATTAAAGTCTGATAAAAATTATATGAAAATCTTGAACAAAACAATCTTGATATAACTTTAAATAAATCTACTTATAGAAATAGACAAAACTGGAGTGTCTGTCTGTTAATACGTATTAACATTTGAGCATAAATATCTGTTTTTAACCGACTTTAAAAACAGGTCCTCCTGTTCTCAATTTGACTGTATTTTTTTGTCAATTGTGAACCGATATTGATGGTTTATTTTTTAATCGACAGAGAATTCTTTCGGGTTAGTCCCATTTTTATTTTGGTAAAAGTTGGTAGTTTTGCAGAAATTTTGAAAACTCGATTTTTCTTTGTCCTTATATTTGGACAAACGAAAAGTCCAAATAATTTTCGAACTTTCAGCAACTACAGAGTCGTTTATAAGGTAGGTAAGATATGAATATGAACCGAAGTTGGGGCTTATCCATAGTATATAATTAATAATAACAGTATCTATTACATAATATTTCAAATAAATTGTCAGTTATATCGTTTATAAATAATTGTTACATGTTACAATATTTAAAATTTCTTTAACCATTTTAATACTATATTTCATTGTAAAGTTTTACTGCAAGTTTTACATATTGAGGCTAGAATACCGCCCAGAATTCAAACATATATAATTAAAAAAACATGGAATTCCAATTCTTTCATATTACATGAATAGCTATTTCAAGTTTGTGTAGGTACTTAATTAGTATGGATTATGCATAAGATATTATGCTGTTTTCATATTAGGTACCTACCCTGAAGCTTTTTGAAACTATAATTATATGAATCTGAATCTGTAATATCTTTGCCAACCTTCGTCATGAAATAATTTAGACCAGCGACTGTTCTTAGATTAAAGTGGTCTATAAACTATGAGCTATCTTATCTGAATCAAGTCTGAAAAAAGTTTGTATAAATATAAAAGTTTTTTTAAATTTGTTATTAGAACCTACAGTCTAGGATTTTTAGTTAAATACGTAGATATAATAAAAACACTTACCTCTTCTATGTCTAACGTGAAACTTGCAACAGGGTTCTTCATAGTAGAAACTATATGAGTTATCTACGTACGGTGCTTGAGGAACAACTTGGCTATGAGCTTGCCAAATTGTGCCTATCACCACGATGACACTCCATCTCACAATAAAACTTAGACTCGTAATAGTCCGTAAACTTATTTGATACATTTTGTCTTTAGTTGTATAAAATCACAGTCTTATATTCTGATACACACTGCTTTCTATAAGTCCGACGTCATATCCATAATAGCCTGAAAAGAAATTTTCAAAATTGTAGTTTTGTGAACTGATTTAGGCATTATTTTGTATATCCGTTAATATTTTTTCTGACCTTTTATGATACTCAAATTAGCGGAAGTAAAATTTTCAAATCTGGCAATACGCGGAAAATATGAATTGAATTATTTCCAGTTTATATTTGGAGGATAAAAAATAACAATAGTAACGAAAAAAAAATCAACAAACACAATAAACTATCTACAAGTACGAGCCCTATACAATTATATATATCAATTTATAACTCATGACTTGTTGAGTAACATTAAAAAATAGCCATTGTGCGGGAACGCTTAATGGCAGCAAATATCGTTACGTAGACACTCGCGGTAATAACTACACGTCCGTATACTGTTATGGAAACCGCACGCCAATGGAACAGGGGATCTAACCCTTTGAACATAAATGATATTAAAAATCATACGAAATAGCATTCTAAATAATTTAAGTATTAAATATCTGGCGGTTAGAAAAGCACAAGTATTTTTATCGATAGTTGCTGTTTGACTCTGTGACTCAGTTGGCATATGGAACATTAATAAATGAAGAGCTCTACAAATAACTCACGAAGAACCGCCCCCTTATAAATAATGAAAATTACTGATCGTTTGATTCTACAAAACTAGTTAAATTTTTCACATAAAATGAAAAATACTGTTTAAAATATTATAAGGAAATAAAACTTGTGACCACTGGTAACAATTACCACACTTTACGTGCTTCTCGAATAATTATTTAAGAATAGCTCGAGGACAAAATTGTAAGTTGATATATAATAAGCGAATAATTCAGTAAAATGTGATGAATATCCTCATAATTTACACACATTAGGTATATGAAAGATATCATATAAATGAATAAATAAATATCTTCTACTAAATTTAACATTTAGTCCATAGAATAAGAGCCTACTTGGGGAGTGCCCACAATGAGCTGAATGTAGCCAGAGATTACTGCTTGAAAAGAGTCAAAAGATGAATTAAATAGATTAGGACAGTGGAGTAATATGTAGTTTCGCAAACTCAAGCAAAGTTGGAGTGAATTTAGACATTTTAGAACAGTCGAGAATTGTGGGTTTGAGGGTTTTTGAAAATAAATATTCAATGATATATACGAAAATAACAAAAGTCGCCTTTCTAATTATCTAGAAGGGATAAAATTTATTTCAAATGATTAATGATACCGGTTTAGCGCGTGAGCGATTTCTGTTCAATTGACGCGAGCTCATTCAGACTAAGTGAATAAAAATTTAAAACACCCCCTCAATGTATTTCTTTTAACACTTACTGAGATGGGATGTGGAATCAACATACTTAAGAGATTTTTATCATTGAGAATTCTTTTGATCTGTAAATATCCTATGGATATCTCACTTTAAAGTATAATATATTGAAATATAATAACATGTGGAGTTCTTTATACGAACGCTTTTAACTCAAGAATCGTAGGTATGAATGATTTCGAAGACATAAAAAGCTTAGAGTATACATTCCATAAAAAATGCATCTTTACGTAGATGTGTGATATAAAGCGTATTGACCGCATCCGGAACGATGTCATTAGAGAAGAATGCGGAGTGAAAGATGCTGTTGTTACTAAAATGAAGAAAAATAGTTTACGCTGGTTTGGAGACGTTGAAAGAATGAAGGATGAAAGATTGACTAAAAAGGTATATAATATGGCTGAAGTGAAATTATTAACTATAACTTAACCATCTTCGGAATGTTTTTTAACTTGAACCGGTTTTAAGATAATGTCTTTATTAGTTGATTCATACACAGAACTGGTTTGGATGTAATGCATAGAGATAAAGCGCTCGAGCGAAAACATATTTTGGGTATTTTTGAAGTTGAAAAGATTAGAATTTTAGTTATTAGCAGGTGTTCGCGACGAAGTGATCAGTGACCGTGAAAGTGAAATAGAATTCGAAAATGAATCAGTGAATTAATGTCTCATAGTGCCAGTGCTTAAAATAGTGAAACATAGACTATCAATATAGAGTTTAGACATAGGCCTAAGTGAGCGAGTGCACTGCGTTGCGCGAGGGCGGGGGTAGACCCCCAAGGCAAGCTCGCACCGCGAGCTATGTCAACCCGTAGGCTCGAAAGGCATCCGCTGACCAATACCCGTTGTCTGTCTAAGACGGAGAGATTGTTGCAGCGACTGGCATAGATTCGTATTTCCTCTGAAAAGGTATAGCTTCAGACGAAAATTGATTCGGAATATTGTACTGTATAACTTGTTTACAGATTGGAACGGCAACTAACTTGCCATTTGTACCTAATGTTATTATTCGGAATTACACATGTGTAAACTTACCTCGCTTACCACGAGGCGGTCGAAGGGTTCGTTCGACCATGCTATCGTTAGGGACTATGTCCCTAAAATAATGTATATTGATGTGAAATAGTATTTAACACTACTTGACTATTCTTGAGGGCCTGATCAACTCCCAAGGATAAACTTATGACTACTTGACTATCGACGTGTTCGCCTCCTTCGGGAACGCACCACCCGGAGGAGCTCTCCAAACTCATAATCGGAGTTTGATGGTTACCATGTCCTTGTGGCGTGAAGGTTCCACCAGGGAACGACTGACTTGACTTGTTCGCCTCCTTCGGGAACGCCCCGCCCGAAGGAGCTTTACAAACTCATATTCGGAGTTTGCCAAACTCATATTCGGAGTTTGAAGAAGACCATGACCTTTGGCATGAGGGTTCCAAATGGGGAACCTCCAAACTCATATTCGGAGTTTGATGGAAATCATGTCCTCGAGACATGTAGGTGCAAAGGGAGCAGTCAAACTCATAATCGGAGTTTGCCAAACTCATATTCGGAGTTTGATAGAAGCCACGTCCTCTTGGCAGGAGAGTTCCACAAGGGAGCCTCCCAAACTCATATTCGGAGTTTAGAGGACACGCTCATATTTGTTGATGTGAGTCTTTCGTCGTGAAATAGTTTGAGATCACTCGAACCGAGCCTTACAACCTCGGGTTCACCTAATAGAAGGGTAAAAGCGTCAAAGGGATATAGTAATGATTGATGCATATATACAACTCATATTCGGAGTTTGATAGAAGCCACGTCCTCTTGGCAGGAGAGTTCCACAAGGGAGCCTCCCAAACTCATATTCGGAGTTTAGAGGACACGCTCATATTTGTTGATGTGAGTCTTTCGTCGTGAAATAGTTTGAGATCACTCGAACCGAGCCTTACAACCTCGGGTTCACCTAATAGAAGGGTAAAAGCGTCAAAGAGATATAGTAATGATTGATGCATATATATTACTCATGTTCGGATTTAATATATAGTTTGGCGAGGATTGATGCATATATATTACTCATGTTCGGATTTAATATATAGTTTGGCGAGGATTGATGCATATATATTGCTCATGTTCGGATTTAATATATAGTTTGGCGAGGATTGATGCATATATATTACTCATGTTCGGATTAATATGTAAAACCTAATGATGTTACATACATATGTTTACATTATTTATATTTGGATTATCGTGTACAGCTCAACGAGACTTATGTGTTTATAACCCTGTATTTAATATAATATTTATAAGACTTGTTTGTATTTAAATCTGTGGAGTTTCTTGCCATTTCTTCTCCACAGATATAATTTCCGAAATGGTGGTAAACTCATGTATGTTTGTTTAAAATAATAATAAACGATTCTATACCCGTTGTGTTTCACTGAGCGAACTGTGCTCTGATTGGTTGACGTTGACCGCGTGGGAGGTTCTTGTTGTCGCGGCGACGTTCCGTGCGCTGCCCGCTATATAATGGCGAGCAAACGGAGCGATCGTCAGTCTGCGTCAAGATCTCGCGACAAGAGGACCTCCCAGCAACCAAGAAGAGCTCAGCCGTCCAGTGGCCGCCCGGGCTAGATTGAAGTTACATCGTGCAGTTTCAATAGTCTCCCAGTTTCCCAGTCTACCTACCTACCCTACCTTGATAGTCAGTTCCCTGGGTCTCGCGCTCTCTACTGCTGCAGAGCAGACCGCCGGAACATTAATTGGTCGACTTCGAGCCGGATCACTCAAGACTACGGAAGCTGAAGAAACATACAGTCCACAAGGCCGGATCACTCAAGACTACGGAAGCTGAAGAAACATACAGTCCACAAGAATGCCCATCACACGGTCGCAGACAGGGGAGCGCCAGCAGTGCCCGCTTCGTCACGAAGAGCCGCCACTGTCCCCAACGGACGAAGCAAGCCCACCGACGAGCACCGAGCGCCCCGCATCGCCGCAGCCCGCAACGTCCGTACCCGCGCTCGCGCAGCGCGGTCGAGGCCGTCCGAAAGCTCCGGGCCACCGCACCCCGTCGAAGCACCCGAGGCGGTCCGTGTCGACTGAGCCGTCGCTCGCGCAGCGCTCCCCGTGTAAGGCTCCAGAGGTGCGCGCTCTGTCGAAGCCCGCGACGCGTCCGATGTCGCCGGAACCCCGTCGGTCGAAAGCTCCGGAGCCCCGAGCTCCGTTGAAGCTCGCCGCCACCGCCGTCGCCGCACGACAGGCTCCGCAGAAAGGCCGGCGCGCGAAAACGGGGCCGATACCCCCGTCGACGGCCGCCCAGGAGCACCGCACTCCGTCGACGCGCGCTCCCTCGGATCGCGCAGTGTCCCGTGCCGCAACAGCAAGACCGGACCGTGAACGCAGCATCTACCAAGCCAGAGAAGACCTAGCCCGCTTGAAGATGGAAGCGGCAGAAGCCAGGCTAGCTCGGCTAGAGGCCGAAGATGAAGAGCAAACACTGATGGACCCGTCAGAGAGCGACCCCGATCCAGAGACCAATCCGAACCCAAGGATCGAAGAATGGCTTGACGCACAACCACAAGCCGCAGGCAACCCGGAAGCAAGACCGGTACGACCCGAGACAACTGGACAGATAGCCGCTCCACTACCACCGAAGAGGCCAAAAATAACCGAACGAACGCCGTCAGTATTGACTCGAGAAGAAAGGCAGAGAATCGTGGAGATAGCCTCTGCCGTAGCCGAAGTTACCCGGGCGACCGCGCCACAAGCTGCTACGCCACACCCAGCTACCAACCGGTACCTACTAGGAGAGCTACCACACTTCAACGGGTCGCACGAAGACTGGCTGGCGTTCAGAGCAGCCTACAACGAGACGGCGGGTCACTTCTCAGCAGTAGAAAACACAGCACGACTCCGTCATGCACTGAAGGGCAAAGCCAAAGAAGCAGCACAGAATCTACTTATAGCGAATACAGCACCAGCCGACGTCATAACAGCACTAGAAAACAGATTCGGGCGCCCAGATTCGATCGCAATAGCAGAGATGGAACGAGTGAAGCGACTACCACGGGTACCGGATTCGCCGCAGGAAGTGTGTGAATTTTCCAACAAATTGGTGAACAGTGTAGCAGTTCTACGCGCCTTGAATAGACCGCACTACCTACACAATCCAGAAGTGGTACGACACCTAACGGAGAAACTGCCAGCTGTACTCAGATATCGCTGGTATCAACATTATGAAACGAAGCCGAGCCATGAACCGGACCTAGTGACCTTCGCTAACTTTATGAGTACCGAAGCCGGACGCTGTCGTCACTTCGCTCCACCAGAGGTCGTGACCACGCAGAGAGGGCCAGACGCCGGACCAAGCCGCGCACGGCCACAGCGAGCATATACGATGAAGGAGAAACGCAACAAGAAACCACAACTTCCCTGCCCCATCTGCCAAAGAAATAACCACGAGCCGAGCCAGTGTAACGAGATGAAAAAGGCTCCGGTCAACACACGGTGGGACATTGCCAAGAAACATCGCCTATGCTACCGGTGCCTCAGACCCATGACCGTATCGCACCAATGCCGGTACAAACGGTGCGGCGAAGAGAACTGCTCTCGGAGTCATCACTCCCTGCTCCACCATCGGAAGGAAAGAAGGAACCCCGAGGTTGTAGCTACCACATCGAGCCGATCCTGCTTCGCCTACTTGAAGATCGTACCAGTACGCGTCACCGGCCCCAAAGGGCACGTCGACACACACGCCTTGTTAGACGACGGCTCAACGGTGACACTACTGGACGCCACTGTCGCGAAGAAAATCGGCGCCCGAGGACAAGTAGAGCCGCTAAGAATGGAGGCAATAGCGGGAAAGAAGATCGACGCGGCTGAGTCCCAACGAGTTACCATCGATGTAAAAGGACAGAGCGAGACACACACCATTAGCGCGCGCACCCTCGCTAACATCGAACTATCGACGCAAGCGGTCGATAAACGAAGCATCGACCGGTACCCGCATTTAAGAGAGATAGAAAGACACCTCACCTACGAAACCGCTCGGCCAGCCCTCCTCATCGGCCAAGACAATTGGCAGCTGCTGGTAACAAAAGACATGAGGCGAGGGACGAGAGAAGAACCGGTAGCTTCCCTCACCCCATTGGGATGGACCCTACACGGAGCCTGCAGCCGCTCCACACATCTCCGAGTGCATACGATACACTTCACCAAGGAGAAGAGGGCAGAAAAAGAGCTCGGGAAATGTTAACCCTCGAACAACTCGACGTCCCACCGACAACTACGACTTAGCACAACGAACCCCGATAACAGAAAAAAAGGAGAGCGAGGGCGCATTATCCGACGACTACGGCAGGGCGGCAAGAAGCCTCAAGGGCATAGAAGAAATATCCATTAGAATCGGAATAAAGAAGAAGACAGAGACTCCCTACGCCTCCTGTGGCGAGGCGACCGGCGGGAGGGACCGCCGAGAGAAATGAGAATGAAATCAGTGATATTCGGTGCGGCGAGTTCGCCATGCGCCGCACTGTTCGTGAAGAATTTCAACGCCGAGAAATATCGTGCAGACTTTCCAGAGGCCGCTGAAGCCATCGTGATCCACCACTACATGGACGACTACCTACAGAGCTTCCCCACCATAGAGAAGGCGGTAAAGATAGCCAAAGAAGTAAGAACTATACATGAGAGAGCTAACTTTAGACTCCACAAATGGGCCTCCAACTGCGTCGACGCCGTGACGGCCCTACAAGGGACACCCCCTCCGCCAGCCGATACGCTTGTGGAGCTCAACGACGGTACCTCCAAGGAAAAGGTACTCGGTCTCGCCTGGAAACCCAGCACGGATACCTTGAGCTTTAACTTAGATATGGCTCGTGTCGCACCGGAAGTAGTCGACGGAAGCCGCACTCCGACCAAGCGCGAAGCTTCAAGCACGATGATGTCATTGTTTGACCCCCTCGGCCTCGCTTCGCCAGTGACGATACAGGCGAAGAAAATACTGCAAGAAACTTGGCGCAGGGGCGTCGAATGGGACCGGCCGTTACCAGAGCCTTTAAAGACCGACTGGAGCACCTGGCTAAAGAACCTGACCCTGCTGAGAAGACTGAACATACCCCGATGCCATGGCGGGTGGACGCACGCCCGGCGGAGAACTACACACCTTCGTCGACGCCAGTGAGACGGCCTACGCGGCCGCGGTGTATTGGCGCACCATCGACGACAGCGGACGCGTCCACGTTAGCCTCGCCGCAGCCAAGGCAAGGGTCGCCCCGCTGAAGATTACTTCCATCCCACGACTAGAACTCCAAGCGGCCCTACTCGGGAGTAGACTATCAAGGACCGCCGAGACAGAGTATCAAGCAGACATAGATCAGCGATATTATTGGACGGACTCATTGACAGTTCTGTCATGGTTACACGCCGGACCACGGACCCTCAAAACCTTCGTCGCCCACAGGGTTGCAGAAATCGAGGAGCACACCCTTGTAAAAGAATGGAGATGGTTACCCTCGAAACATAACGTCGCCGACGACTCCACACGACAAGTTCCAGCAGATTTCGAGTCTACTCACCGATGGTTCACCGGGCCAGAGTTTCTACTTAAGGACCAAGAAGAGTGGCCCGCCACCAAGAACGTGACAGTAACCGAAGCAACGGGGGAAGAGTAGTACGGTCATCACAGGAAACCACATTCGGAACAGAAGTCGAGGCGCTGAAAAGAGGAAAGGAGCTGCCGCATGACAGCCGACTCCATCAACTCGCGGTGCACCTGGACGACACAACTACTTTACGACTAAGGTCGAGGATTGCCGAAGTAGAGAACGTTGGCATAGAGCAGAAGTCGCCCGCAGTACTCGACGGAAATCATCACTTGACAAGATTGTACATAAGAATGGTCCACGAGAAACTACACCACGGGGGGACGGAGATAATAGTCAACGAAGTCAGAGAGCATTTTTGGATCATCAAACTCCGACCCACAGTTAAGAGCATAGTAACGAGCTGCTTGCGCTGTCGTATACGCAAAGGAAAACCCGCGGTCCCAGCCACCGGCGACCACCCACGCAATCGTCTCGCCCACCACAAGCGCCCTTTCACCTACACGGACCTAGACTATTTCGGTCCCTTGTCAGTAACAGTGGGGAGACGACGAGAGAAAAGATATGTAGCCCTCTTCACGTGCCTAACCACGCGAGCCGTGCACTTAGAACGAGAACTACGGGAGGCCCTAATCGACGAAGCGGCTACACGCGCCATCGAATGGCGCTTCATCCCCCCAGGCGCCCCATTTATGGGAGGCGTTTGGGAACAACTTGTGCGCGCGGTAAAAACCGCCCTGTACAGCATATTGACGGAGCAGCACCCGCACACCGAGACACTCGCCACCTTGCTGTGTGAGGTGGAATACACCGTAAACAGCAGGCCCCTCACACATGTGTCCACAGAAGCAGACGACCCGAGCGCCCTGACACCTAACCACTTCCTGTTGGGCGGCTCGGGACTAGTGAGGCAACCAGGCATCTTCACCGACGACGACCTACATCTACGCGCGAGGTGGAGACGAGGCCAGAGGCTCGCCGATCTTTCCTGGCAGAGATGGCTGAAGGAATACCTTCCGCTACTGCAACACCGGCGGGAGCCACGCGGGCGGGGTGAGACTCCGCGCGTCGGAGACCTCGTGCTCATAGTGGACAACTCCCTGCCACGAAATACGTGGCCGAGAGGAAAAGTCGTCGCCCTCTACCCGGGGCCCGACGGCGCAGTACGAGTCGTCGATGTAAAGACCGCGGGTGGCGTGCTGCGACGTGCCACTAAGAAACTCGTCGTGCTGCCTACGGCCGCTGAGCACCCCGTCGCTCATACGGGCTAGGTGCAGCGTCGTGACGACCAACGCTGCACGGCGGGAGAATGTTCGCGACGAAGTGATCAGTGACCGTGAAAGTGAAATAGAATTCGAAAATGAATCAGTGAATTAATGTCTCATAGTGCCAGTGCTTAAAATAGTGAAACATAGACTATCAATATAGAGTTTAGACATAGGCCTAAGTGAGCGAGTGCACTGCGTTGCGCGAGGGCGGGGGTAGACCCCCAAGGCAAGCTCGCACCGCGAGCTATGTCAACCCGTAGGCTCGAAAGGCATCCGCTGACCAATACCCGTTGTCTGTCTAAGACGGAGAGATTGTTGCAGCGACTGGCATAGATTCGTATTTCCTCTGAAAAGGTATAGCTTCAGACGAAAATTGATTCGGAATATTGTACTGTATAACTTGTTTACAGATTGGAACGGCAACTAACTTGCCATTTGTACCTAATGTTATTATTCGGAATTACACATGTGTAAACTTACCTCGCTTACCACGAGGCGGTCGAAGGGTTCGTTCGACCATGCTATCGTTAGGGACTATGTCCCTAAAATAATGTATATTGATGTGAAATAGTATTTAACACTACTTGACTATTCTTGAGGGCCTGATCAACTCCCAAGGATAAACTTATGACTACTTGACTATCGACGTGTTCGCCTCCTTCGGGAACGCACCACCCGGAGGAGCTCTCCAAACTCATAATCGGAGTTTGATGGTTACCATGTCCTTGTGGCGTGAAGGTTCCACCAGGGAACGACTGACTTGACTTGTTCGCCTCCTTCGGGAACGCCCCGCCCGAAGGAGCTTTACAAACTCATATTCGGAGTTTGCCAAACTCATATTCGGAGTTTGAAGAAGACCATGACCTTTGGCATGAGGGTTCCAAATGGGGAACCTCCAAACTCATATTCGGAGTTTGATGGAAATCATGTCCTCGAGACATGTAGGTGCAAAGGGAGCAGTCAAACTCATAATCGGAGTTTGCCAAACTCATATTCGGAGTTTGATAGAAGCCACGTCCTCTTGGCAGGAGAGTTCCACAAGGGAGCCTCCCAAACTCATATTCGGAGTTTAGAGGACACGCTCATATTTGTTGATGTGAGTCTTTCGTCGTGAAATAGTTTGAGATCACTCGAACCGAGCCTTACAACCTCGGGTTCACCTAATAGAAGGGTAAAAGCGTCAAAGGGATATAGTAATGATTGATGCATATATACAACTCATATTCGGAGTTTGATAGAAGCCACGTCCTCTTGGCAGGAGAGTTCCACAAGGGAGCCTCCCAAACTCATATTCGGAGTTTAGAGGACACGCTCATATTTGTTGATGTGAGTCTTTCGTCGTGAAATAGTTTGAGATCACTCGAACCGAGCCTTACAACCTCGGGTTCACCTAATAGAAGGGTAAAAGCGTCAAAGAGATATAGTAATGATTGATGCATATATATTACTCATGTTCGGATTTAATATATAGTTTGGCGAGGATTGATGCATATATATTACTCATGTTCGGATTTAATATATAGTTTGGCGAGGATTGATGCATATATATTGCTCATGTTCGGATTTAATATATAGTTTGGCGAGGATTGATGCATATATATTACTCATGTTCGGATTAATATGTAAAACCTAATGATGTTACATACATATGTTTACATTATTTATATTTGGATTATCGTGTACAGCTCAACGAGACTTATGTGTTTATAACCCTGTATTTAATATAATATTTATAAGACTTGTTTGTATTTAAATCTGTGGAGTTTCTTGCCATTTCTTCTCCACAGATATAATTTCCGAAATGGTGGTAAACTCATGTATGTTTGTTTAAAATAATAATAAACGATTCTATACCCGTTGTGTTTCACTGAGCGAACTGTGCTCTGATTGGTTGACGTTGACCGCGTGGGAGGTTCTTGTTGTCGCGGCGACGTTCCGTGCGCTGCCCGCTATATAATGGCGAGCAAACGGAGCGATCGTCAGTCTGCGTCAAGATCTCGCGACAAGAGGACCTCCCAGCAACCAAGAAGAGCTCAGCCGTCCAGTGGCCGCCCGGGCTAGATTGAAGTTACATCGTGCAGTTTCAATAGTCTCCCAGTTTCCCAGTCTACCTACCTACCCTACCTTGATAGTCAGTTCCCTGGGTCTCGCGCTCTCTACTGCTGCAGAGCAGACCGCCGGAACAGCAGGATTAATTTGTCGAATCATTATGGAGTTGTCAACTTTATAATTTTTGTAGCTATTTTTTACTATTGTGTGTAATATAAGGAACAGTTTTTCACTAATGCGTAAAGTGTACTTTTTAAATTTTAATTAGGTAAAATGAGTTTTATTTGCTTGCAAGTCTGAAGTAAAACCGTTGCTTTATTAATTAAGGAGTTTCCAAATTGTAAGAAATTCTTTGAGTAAAATTTAGGCAACGTTTTATAACTTTCTCAAATCTTCCAAATTATAAATTGATAATTCAATATGCTCCATCGTTGTAAAGATTTTAATCTCTTTTAATATCTGTCGATCTCGTTTCGTTGTGCCGTTAGCTGCCCATTTCACGACAGACTCCGTTCATTATGAAGGAAGAATGTTAAGAAATTTCATCCGACAACCCATTGAAGCAGCCCTCCCAATTGTGCGAAGGTGTTCAAATTGAATGCTAGGTGGAGAAATAAGGGTACGAATATAATGAAATTTCGCCTGGATAAAGACCGGTGGACCCGCAACACAATACTCGGTGTTTCTGTAACGCCCGTATCCATGACAGGCTATTAAGTACGTAAAAATATCTGCCGACATATCTTCGTTAAGTAATATTAATATTCGGCATTGATTTTAATTTTACACGACAGGATAAATTATAAGTGAAAAAAGCATTTCATTTTTATGGAAATAAATATTTAATCTTTAACAAATTGAAAGACATTGGATATATTACTTCATTTTACTATAACGTAGGTATACTATGAGTATTATTTTATTTTAGAGGTTCGTTGCTGTTTATCTACCTGCACGATATAATAATTAACTATAGAAGTTATGATATTTTTTAATGATGACAAGTAGGTAATATAAAAACTAAAAGTATTATTTTATAGATAACTTTATGTCAATAATTCACTTATTCTCGGAACATTCTCTTAACTTGGTAGGTATGCACTTCGATCTACTTTGTTGGTGATCTGAATTCTGGTGTTCATACAATTTGCACGCTGTGGACGTTAATATTGTTTAATTGAATGATATATAAACATAATCGTTATGGTACTAAAATACATTGACACATACATATTTTAGTAATTTCATAATAATTGATTTATTAAACTAGAATCGGCACCAATGGCTAGAAATGGGAAGTAATCCACGAACAAATGGGCTGCCCAGAAGAGATACGATACGGTCGCTCCGGAAATTCGCTTTGAATTATTAATTAACACAATATTGTAACGGCAGCGATTCGTAAGCTTCTTAGCTTCCTACTGAATAAATATCGGTATTCTGATAGTGAATGAAAACAGGTTCAATTTATATAATTACTGCTGCCACTCGAAATTATCAATTTAATTGCTTGGTATTAAGTTTGTTGATCAATATTGAAAGTTGTGAGATGATGTTTGCTTAACCTTAATCCTTGAGACTTGAGTCAAGTAGTTATGTAAAATGTAGATATACTCAGATTTATTGAAAGGACTGAGGTAGACAATATTACCCCGTGCCTGAAACTTCGCAGTTTAATAAAGTACATAACTATAATGTACTCAACTTTACCAAACTACAAAGAGACGGGAAAGTTACTATACAATAGAATAATACAGGTTGGTATAAGTGTCTAAAATCTAGATCATAATAAACCTTTTAAAAAAAAGTGCACCGACTTCAAAAATTTGCACTGAAAAGTAAGAAATAATAAATATTTCGTCGTAGAATTTGAAGACGGTTGGTGCCAAATTAGGATACAAAACTAAGTAAATATCTAAGAAGATAAAGATCTGTTCAATATTATCTATGATGACCGTAGGTTCCTAATGAATTGTCTAGATTAGTGAATTTGGGAACTAAGTTGTTTCTAATTTGGCACCAACCGTCTTCAAATTCTACGACGAAATATTTATTATTTCTTACTTTTCAGTGCAAATTTTTGAAGTCGGTGCACTTTTTTTTAAAAGGTTTATTTTACCCTTTTAAGTGATTTTGCTGCCTTGAGAGACAAATAATAACGCAACTAAAAAAATATTGATGGAAAATTAAAAAAAAATACCCCTGTGGATGTGATTTGAACCATGTAATGTGCTTGTGCATCCTATGCACATTTAACCGCTAGACCATCGTCACGAAAATTGACAACTTCGTGTCAATAGCAACCGTTGCTAAGGCTTTTTCTGATACATAATTTTCAGCCGTAAACAGAAATTAATTACTGAATTCCTGAAAAACTACTGAACCGATTTTCGTCATATGTCTGTGAGATAATGTCGAGAAATTATTATATCTTGAAAAAAATAAGTGGTCAAAATCGGTACATATTTTATCGAGATATCAAGAAAAATGTACTTATAAAGTCAGTTTTTTCAAAATTTCTGAAAAACTAATGAACCAATTTTTATGAGATAAAAATGGGACCAATCCGGAAGAATTATCTGACGATTAAAAAAGAAACCATCAAAATCGGTTCACAATTGGCGGAGTTATCGACGTACATACATACATAAAAAAAAAAAAAAAAAAAAAAAAAATACGGTCCGAATTGAGAACCTTCTCCTTCTTTTTTTGGAAGTCGGTTAAAAAGGGATTTTTTCTAAGTTCGCTGAGATGAATCACATAATTTAGAAATGAATTGTGGTTCTAAATCAATGGAAAACATAAGTAATTCAAGTACCTCCATAAATTTATTGTATCATTTATGCAAAGTTTTTACTGCAAAATGCCAGAGATACGTATAGGAACGTAGCAATAGAAAATTATTGACGCTCACGTAGAGGGAGAAGATAAAATCCTTGTATAAATATCAATAGTTTCAATAGTGGGCCGCAGACCACAGCCATGGGGTGGATACTGGTTACCGTCACTGTATTCGGAACACGTACAAAATGCACGTAAACGTCTGGCTCTGATATTATTGATACAAATAGAGATACCAATTGTTTAGGACAAGGCGAAGCAACAAACGTGACGATGAAAAGTAATTCGCAGTTTAGATGTAAGGGAGCAGTGCGTGCGACCTTTGTTGGGTTTATGGCTGTGGAACATGTATTACCTAATAATCTAATATTTATTAAAGAAAATGTTCCTTTTTGTTTGTGGACATTTGGCTTACGTGATTCATACTGTTCTCTCATTGGGGTAAGCAGGAAGGGTGGATCACCATCCATGTGTGTGTTCTACATTTACATAGACATTTGTCTCAAGGGTTACATTGATATTATCAATTGTATCTATTATTAATAGTATTTGGTATAGAAATTGGCTTTTAGGAGAATAGCGTATTTAAATACCATTACTTCCAATGAAAATGTTCTAATACTATAATGAGTGTTCTTTACGGATTTTATGTACCCAATGACTTTATTATTACTATTATTCAAATTATATTTTTTAAATAGAGAAAGTATGGTCTCGCAATGTAGGCATAAATGACATGCTTTCATCACAAGGCGCAGCAATATTTTCCTCTGGATAAAGTTAATTATAGAAAATGCTGTAAGTATAGTTAATTATTACATTTTCGTAATTACATTTTAATAATGAAGAGTGTTTACTCTTTAGGATAATATCCTTACTCTGCGACCTTTGCGAAAAAATAAGATTCCTTTATTAGGTTTGTTTAGGACTGAAAGCGATAGGAAAGAGGAAAAAAATGTGCCGTTTATTTTTATTATTGATATAAACATTTTTATAATGCATGGCTTTTGGATCCCGAGTACCGGATTAACCATCTTCAGTTTTCCAACAGGCAATTTATATTTTATTTAATTTAATTATTACTTGTAAGTAGTGGATTCATCTATATCTATAACTTGTAAATATATGTATAATGTTCTTGGATTTAGTTTATTTAACGAAACATTATTTATTATTTATTTATCATCACGCCCATTCACGGGATCGTGAGGAGCAGGCAGAGACAGACAATGCAATGCAATTTGCTACGACCCTGGCATAATTACTTATTTTACTTTCTTTATGAATACATAAATAATGTGATACCTTTTATATTTTCTCAAATTCTTTACCTTCATATTTTTTTACGTTTTTCAAGAAATTCCAATTTGAAGAATATTCTATTTATTTTTCCTGTTGATATCGGATGAACAGTTTCTTTTTGTTTTTTGCTTTAGATTTTAGATCCCAAGGTCTCGATTCCAAACCGCACTGTTAGGTCTTTCAACTTCTCCGTCACGCTTTGTAGTTCCATATTAATTTTGGACAGTCAGAGGTTACCTACTTCTATGCAAGGGGAGTCGACAATTACCAAGCATGCGTTGTTACTTCTACCGTGTCTATTTATACCGAGGTTATTCAACTCATCAGACGTTGCGACAGATGGACGGGGATTCAAATTCGTGAAAGTATTTCTACGTAAATAACAATATCTATGTGAGTCCAGTTCATTAGAATAGACATAATATGGGAAAGGTTTCAATTACCTTATTTTCTTCACGAGTGCTTTACAGCTCCCGAAACCGTGTTACCCAGCAGAAGACAAAGTCTCCCTCGTTTAGTTTAATTTATAATGTTTTTAATGAATCTACCATTTCAAATATTTTATTTATTTTAGGTAATGTTTAAATATCCATTTCAATAAAATACTAGTAATAATAGTAATACTATTTTGAATAAAAATTTAGATAAATCTGTCAACTGTCATCGCGTATAGTTAGCATTGTAAGCGTTAACTTTTTATTTTTAAATGTACCTAGTAATAACGTTTCATTTTCTTTACTAATTTTGAAGACTGACATTTTGTTTGACTCTAACTGCACCTAGGCGCAACTGAATACTAATAATCTGACTAAATCACCAAACAAAATACAAAATGAATTTATGGTTTCAATAAGTACTATTAATTGTTTTAAATTAATAATATTTATAAGAATAAATATTAATTGATCAATGAAATTAAAGTGTAATCGAAATTATTAAGTCAATGGCATCTGCATGTGCTGGCCAAGATGAATGGTTTTTAAGACAAAAAATAAGTAGGGCGCCAATGGAATATTTTTTTATTGTATTATGTTTTCAATTGAATGATATAGCAGGTATCATTCAATTACTTAAAACATTTTGTTTCAGTTACAATTACGTATAAGAAATAAAAGGTATCTTGTTTGACGGATATACAAAATAATATGCCAGGTCAGTTTTAAAATCCGAAAGTATAGGCCTAAACGGGCACCGTGTCTCAACCAACCTCAGTCCGTTGAACCAAACACGTTGCAGTTTCACAAAAAATAAAACAGAAACACTCAAAAACAAAAGTTCCAAACACTTTAATGTTGATAATAATACGAAACAAAATCACATATAAAATATATCAAAGACACTATTTACTGACTTTTATTTTAAGTTTTTGTGTTTGACGAAAAACGATCTTTTAGAAACACGAATTACATAGATACATCCATCTTGCACGCCGGCCGGCGGAGAACTAGCTGAGCGAGCTTATTTCGTACAAAACTTTTAAGTCACAGAGACGGCAAAGCTATGTCGCCTCTACAACCTACGCACACTCGCGCCTGCTATACCCTGCGTACAAACACAACGCCGAGCTTTCCAAGTTCACTAAATAAACTCGCACCAACACATCCGTCCCAACCCCTGTCACGCAGCTGAGCGAATGGGAAAGATATATCAACAATCCGTATACAGCTACAAGTAAGAAAGAGACGATGAACTGCAACAGATGTATACCATTTGAACAGGTAAGTATAGAAAATGTTAATATGTCGAAACGAGACAGCGAATAAATTTAGCTTACGGGGTGCCGGCTAAGAGCAACAAGGACGGAGGCTTTCAAGTCATCCACTGTACATTCCTTCCTGATACCGGCGCGTCGTACCTTTCGATCGCTCGAGTGGCAGATGAACCAAATAGGGTTGTCAACGCTATAATTAACTCTAGTATCACATAATAATACAGTTTTTTCGTATATTCAAAGTGGGGTGACACTTTGATATATTTTATTTATTTCAACCCCTTAGTACCTAATAAATCAACTTAATAAAAATATATCCAGCTTCTTTCCTAATTACATAGCTCCTAAATAAAAATTCACATAATAATATAGGTAAATTAAATGTTGCTATAAACCTAAGATATAAATTGAATAAAAAACAGTCAGCTGTAAAATATTGAAAACAACATTCGATGAGTATTCAAGTACTTTGCTTTGCAGTTCTATGTGCCAAGACATATAAATTTATTCCTTAAATAAAATATCATAGGCTAAATGTGGAAGACTTGTCTTTTAGGTAACAATCAGTCTGAAAATTATAAAAGAAATGATTAGGTAATAAAATAATGGAATCTGCCAACCCTACATCAAGATGTCACAAAGTAGCAGGTACAGTGCAAGCCTGGAGGGTACGAGTGTTTCGCGAACGATCGGACGCAAGTATTCGGAACCCTCTCTGATTTCGTTAAACAATTTTGTTTTGATCACATGTATGTCATAATAGTTTTATGTTTTTCATTTCCTTTTAGTTATATTCTTGAGAGTATTAATAAGTTATCGAAGGCAGATTGAGCACATTCTAAACTAACTCCCTTACTAATAAATGCTGTACTTATAAAATTATACAATGCTTTGCCATTCTATAACAAATCTGTCATTCTATCTATGACATCTTGATAGATTGTGAAAAATCATAGTCTCCGCCACCATGAGTAGTTTTTTAAAAATACAATTAAAAAAGTGTTTATCTGTGATTTAAAAGTTAATACCTATGTGGAATATAATATTGTTAATTAGTTATTGTTTTACTTCGAACATTAGAAAAAATAGTTAATTAAGATTTTGAATAAGTATATACTTAACATCTCGAAGAACCCATAAAATCAATACCTAGGTATACAAGAAAATAAAAACACGAAAGCAAAATTCAAAAGCAACACTTCCAAGAAATCGGAGCCTCTCGCCCGGTAGTCCGTCGGCCGATATTAACACGACTTGACATTGTATCACAATATACTTGTTTCGTGTACACACGAAATTAGTCTTGACTTATTCCTTTTTTCTCCGCCACAGAATACGTGAGACTTTTACAGATCACAAATAGGTATACGTAAGTATATGTCTAGTACTACAGTGGCACCCAAATAGCTTGGCCTACTTTTTATATAATGCCCTTATTAGATTATAAAATAAGAACAATGTATTTTAAAATGCCTCCGATAAAAGTTTCTTACGAAACGAAATACATTTAAGCATTTATGATAGGTAGTAACTACACTACTAGTGATCTACCGAGCACCGACTATGGATTTGGCCGACTAACCCTCGTTAGTCAACCGGCCCTAATAAGGCCGACTGTTTGCCGACTATAAAAGTCAGCTTTACCGACTATTTAGTAGATCTTTAGTACTTATTAATCATATTTCAAAGTATTATATTAAAGTAAGTAAGTACTACTATAGAGATGAAACAAAGAGCAGATTGTCAGTACGAACGCTATTTCATTAAAATTCATTCAGTTGTTTTGAAGTCTATTTTGGACAAACACATCTTCAAATTACAAACAGATGCATGCATTTTGTGTACATATTTATTTGTATAAATTCAGATATTTTTTTTTATTTCACTCTGTTTTTTTTTAGTAAATAGGAGAACAAAAATTTAAAAACATAATTCAATTTTTTTTTTAATTTAGGCTAGGAATATTGTTTTATTTTTACACAAACCACATACATTGAGTAACCCGTTGGTCGTTGCAATTTTAATGTGACTTCTGTTAAAGCTGTCAGTCTATTAATATTCAAATAATTAAAGGACACCGGCTTTACATGTCCGACGAATCACAAGAAGTCAATACACACACACCTTTTTATCCTTTAGCTGGCCAGATATACCAGTAACAGTGTCCACTTTTTGCAACTGAACAGAACAGGTTGCACGCCTGTTGCTGCACTTAATGGATCATGGTGTCATTACTTTAACAGACGTAAATATCTGTTATTTTTAGAAGAAGTCAATATTCTTTAAATAAATCTGTACTTCCAGTTTCAAGTAGTTCTTCTACATTGTACGATTCGAGTAAAATCAGGGCATGATATAAAATTGTTGTCCGAGTTATTCAGGTGGATGGCTTCAAGTTACGTGATACTAACTCATACCGACTCAACGATCACCTAAAAAACACAAAACACGTGAAATATGACGTGTTTTTGACAGTTTGACACGGGTAAAGTGTTCGCGGTACACTTCATTAAGTTTTTCGAGTCTCAGAATTTGTCGGTGGTTCGATCGATGACTCTTAACAAAAATACCTCCGAAAATTCGAATCGTGTTTAATGCTCAATGCTCAGGCATAGCGAACGAATCATGTTAATATTTTTTTATAACACGAGATTTTGTAATGCTTCGTGTATATTTTGTTTAAAATTGTAGAATTTTCATTCTTCAATACACTCACAGTATTCGTAAATGGACTCATTACTGCAGAAAATTAGACACCATCGTTATATACCAATATCGTTCGATCAATTTTATACTGTTCTTTATAAAAAAGGTGTCCTTCGCGAGACGTCCGGCAGATTTGAATCATCGAAATTGACGAATCAAGTATACTGAAGTCGAATAGAGAGGTACACGTGGAAAGGGGAAGTAGAGAGGGGGGCATGACGCAGAGTTCCGTCACGCCATACTAGTTGGTCTTACTCCCAAGGCGCACCAATGTTTCACATCAAAATACGTTAAAATATAAATTATGCAGTGTCTATATACTTCATCTGAAAATAATAGACATTTTTATTTAAAAAGCGACAGTCCCATTAATTACAGCGATATGGGTTTCACCTTATGGCAACTAAATTTGGATATTGGTTAAACGTAAAGATCATGATTATTAAAGAAATCGATATATTTCATCTGTCATTGAACAAGTTTAAAAATTCAATAATTGAAAAACTCAAATTGCTAGATTTATAGTCGTTTTGTTGGTTGTTGCTTGTGAAATTATTCGTTTAATTTAGTTGATTTGTTTTGTTTAGTTTTGTTTGATTTTATTTGTTTCGATTATTTGTTTCGATTGTTTTTGTATTTACTTTATATTATTAATAAGTATACGGTTAGTGAAAAAATTGTACTGTTTGTAGGTACCTTGTAATATTGTAATTATCGTCACATATAGATCTTATCTAATTTCATTTATGTTCATTGTAATTTGTATGTAATAACTGTTTTGTGATAAATAAAATAAAATAAAAAAATAAAATAAAATAAATGATGGCTTTAGGAAACTCTGTTATGAGTTGTGTAGATTTGATCCCTTATATTGTATAATCATAAAACACACACCCTTCTCCTCCTCTAGATTATCGTGTTGCGTGGACCAAACTGGAGTACCAGGAATGTCTTCCTTGTTCCATAAGCGCGAAATAATGACTACGTATTGTGGCTTCTCAGCATCGAGTAAGCCGCTATTATATTTCTTGCTCACAATAGCTCACTGAGCTTCCCTGTCAGCGATACAATACATAGTTGTTCTTGGTTTATTTTGAAGGAGTATCCGTGCAAGACGTCAGGCAGATGACATAATGTTACCTACCTTTATGAACGGCTCAATGAAATATGCCCGCTTGTCTGTAGATAATCGTCCTCTATTGCTTCTTTGTGATATAACTGGAGCATAGTCTTTTATAAAGATTTTCAATGGAAACATTGTACAGTATTGTTTTAAATTTATAAAATTGAAATACATTTTTGTCTGTTATTTCAAAATTAAGATGGATATGCTGATTGAATTTGAAATTTATCTGCATGTTTGTGATGACGACAGCTATGGTAGTTCTCTATACAGAATTACAGAGACAAACCAATTTTATCACCTTAACCAATACCAATACATACTGCCATCACACCAATTGTGTTGGTGGAAAAGATTCAATTCTTCTGCAAATAAAGGTTTATTTATTTATATTTATTTTGACACACAAAAATAATGAATGAGCACAGATAGACACACTTAAAAGTTCTCTGCAGTGCAGATAACCTATACCAATTTTATAGAGATGACGCTTACATTGTTCATATTTTCTATGAATTTTTATATCGTACCACCGCAAGCTTCCGTCGCAGATTGCCGCGCGATGAAAAGGCTCGTGAGGTAGTTGAAAGGACGACAAATGTCGAGAGCATAATAGCCGCAATAACAAAAGTGAGTCCCGCTGACCATTGATTTGGGATCCACGGGAACAGAGCAAAAAATAACGCTCTTTATACTATGGCCACAAAAGTCCAGCTACTGAATATCAGTTGCGACGCGGACAGTACTACATGGAATTATTTAATACGAACAGATGAACGCGGTAGATATTTTCGAGGACAGGAAAACTACCTATTTTATAAGAATATAAATATTGCAAGAAATACAAACGAAATGATTATCAATTGGAATTTTAAGCGAAAACGTCATCTAGTCGACAGTTCTTTACTTACTTGGGTCACAACACAAGACAAGCAAACTTCTATTAAAGAAGTGACAACTCTTGCCATCTGCCAGTTTTATAGGCAGAGATCTCAGAAAAAATATTCAGGCCCGATTACACATATACCCAATTCTACTAATTTAATTTTGATAGCGACATAAACGCTATTTATGTAGAGCGACATGCAAATTACTTCAATCGCGTTTTAACCAATCGCAGAACAATAATTTTAACCAAAGTATTAAAGAACTCAGATTGACAATTTCAAGAATTCCTTGATTGGTTTGTTATTTGCATTGTGGTCATATCATATCCGTAGTCCGTACGCACATCAGAACTATAAATAAGTAGTTGTTTACAACTTTAGTAAACAACTAAATATTTATAGTCCTGTGAGTTAATTATAAATAGTTGTTTACTGAAATCTTATATAAACATGTTTAAGTTGATCTTTAGAGAAAATCGTCAACAATTTCTAACCTTTCAATATCTATTTCACATCGACACCAAAACACCTCACTACAATAACAAACATTAGAATTATCCCATACTTTTCCATTACTAAACTTTCTTATTACTACATAAGGTTTCTTTTAATAAACGTCTAAAGGTGGATGTTGCAACCCCATTCTGACGTTAACTCGACATCCTCTTGACACCGCTCTAGTTTGCCGTGAGCTATCAACTTGTCTGACCACGCTAGCTTTTAGATGAGAAAACTTTCTGTTAACTATTTTTAAATTGCCATATATAGATTGTATCAGGAATATTGAGTTTTTTCTAGTTAAAAGTTGAATTTTAGGCGAAATTTTTATGTGCGATAAAGATATATTTTATATTTTCTGTTACGTAGTTTAATTTATAGTATTCATAATTAGATTAGATTAGACCTAGACGAAAAATATCCAGACTAAAGTGCTTGCGTCAGTGGTTTGGAAGGATTGCTCTATCATTGTTCCAAGCAGCTGCTTTTAAAGTGGCAATAAAACATGGAATCATATCATGCGCTGTAAAAATTGGATGATCACTATTTATTTAAAATATTTTGCATAATTCTGATCGCAAGTTGGCTTGGTCATACAAGCTAGTACTTTAAAAGTTTTGGTCATACGGTCCTGCTTATTTTCTTTGTTGCCATTGGACACCCAAGTTACAAATCTCGTGTTTGTTTATTTGTTTACTAGGGTTACTGCTCCGCTTCTTTGTGTCGTACCATGATGTTATATAGCCTAATATAGCTATTCTCAAAAAAGAAAAAAAAATATTAAATCGGACTATTACCATAATTATTATTTAATCTATGTTATTACTTCCTGAGATTAGCGCGTTCAGACATAGCTACATATAAACATACAAACATAAGCAGTAATTTTTGTAATTTTTTCACGTTAAAACAGATCAAAGGATTGACGAGTTTTTTTTGCACAGGAATATTGGGAGGGCGGAAAGTGACATGTACTACTTTTGATCCCGGCAATCCTTCGGGATAAAATCTCATGTATTCCTCGGACGAAGCCGGCTAGTGCAAATATAATTTTGTTTTTTTTCGTAAACTGACACAATATTGCAAAGGTCATCAGAACTTACCCTAGCATCACTTATACGTGTTCTAATTAAATTTTAGTACCTGAAAAGAAAATGTACAAAATTAGTTTTAATGTATCACAAAAAAATATTTTTTGAAGAAAATGTTCACACCATCGCCGAGCATATGAAAGGTGTGATGAATATAAAAGAAGCTAAAGCGGTATTTCAGGATCGTAGCAAATGGCATTCGATTGTCTCTGCCTACCCCTCTTGGGATAAAAGGCTCTATTTTAGGGTACTAGTCTTAGCCTTAGTTTGAAGAATTTATGCGAATTCTGTTTATTCCGTATTCTGAGTAAAGAAACAATCAGGAAATATTTAACTTTTATTAAATTAGAAGCAATTTATCTGAAGTTAACCAACAACGTCAAAAGAAGTTAACTCACGGATAGTTACGGAAGTAAGTAAAGGTGAGCGGGTCAATTCAGACTGACTCATTTCAGTAATAAGTATAACACAAAACAATGACAAATACATTTCATGGTTTCTCATATAAAAATTAATTATCAATAATTGTTAGAATTGCTTTAGGGAGCAAAAAAAATTGGATAATTATCAATCAAATTCAGTATTTTCGTAAATGCTTGATAGGACCTATATGGATACCAAATTAGTCACAGATCATATTATCACATGTAAGTATAGCGGTGAAACAAGCTACTACAGCTTAATTTTCTGAGTTCGATTTAAAATATAGACAAATAAAAAAAAACTACTAATTGAAAGTTCACACGACCAACGGGCTGGCTCCTATGTCGGTGAAAGAATAAGCATTGGCATCCTACGAGGCAATGTAGCTAGTCTGTTGGGTACTCTCCCAGTAAATAGCGATTTACATTTTTATTTTATATTTGTAATTTAGTATTAAATATCAATAAAAACTATATTTTTAGTTTAATTTCTGTATATTATATTGTTGTTATGTTCCACTAATTTAGTATTTTTTAGTTGGGTCATTGCGGTTTTCGAACGAGCATTTATTGAATTGTTTCCCTGAATTGGATTGAGTTCCTACACTGAATTGTAATCAATCAGCCGTCATTGTTATTGTTGTGATTTGTTACGGCGTCGACTTCGGTTCAGTGGCGGAACCGGCCGCCATTAGTTTGATTAGCTCGTCGGACTCACGCACGTCGATTGTGCGAACGTTTGGCTTTGATCGATTCCTCAAATTGTATCGGTTGGCAATGCTCGATCGGACTAGGTTCTTCTAGTGAAATCTGATTTAATATTTAGGCCAGGGTTTTGCTAACTTGAAGTCCACTTTGCTGTTGATTTTTTGCCATAAAACTAAAATATTTGTAACAATAAAATAAATAATAAACTATTTATCTTATTCCCATTGTTAACATGCGAGAAAAAAATACGTTTCATCCCATTGAAAAGTAAACGTGTTCCGCCAAAACGACGACATTCCCAACAAATGGAAGCAGGGGTGAAGACTGGGAAGATTGACAAAAAACTTCTCGAATAAAGGAGAGAGGCCGTGACGACGGTCCAGAGGTCTAAGACGCCCGCTTGAATGACGATGTCATGTTTATTTGGCTTAAAAAGGGAGACACACTTTCTTACCTTTTACACTACACTATGTTTGCCCTCTGAAAAGCGAATGACATTGGAGAGGTACCTTCAACATGAATCTTTAAGAACGATAAGATGGGGTTGGGGCGAAGGTAAATAGTTGTAAATTTTACCTAAACAAAATAATGTTTACCGTAGCTCGTTTCGCGTCACTGAAAAACTGTTTATCCGGTTTCAAATGTACGTGACGTACAAGTAAATGTTATTGGGGAACACCTTTTCAAAACATAAAAAAACTATTTCTATATGCAGTTTATGAATTTTTTATCAAATGTTGGGAATGTTACTTACGAACCGTAAAATATATAAGTATAACTAGCGGACCCGGCAGACGTTGTCCTGCCCAAACGTTGGCTTGCCTGCTATTTACTTTCCTTCGTTCGTGAAAAACAACTACCACTACCACTACCACTACCCCTACTCCTACCACTACCCCTACTCCTACCACTACCCCTACTCCTACCACTACCCCTACTCCTACCACTACCCCTACTCCTACCACTACCCCTACTCCTACCACTACCCCTACTCCTACCACTACCCCTTCTCCTACCACTACCACTCCCACTCCCACTCCTACTCCCACTACCACTACCCCTACTCCAACACCTACCACTACCACTACCTCTACCCCTACTCCTACCACTACCACTACACTTATCTCTACTCCTACCACTACCACTACTTTTAGCGAGATTAAGTAACAGAAAGGCAAACCGAATGAAGAGGTTACCAATGTCTGCTAATATTTATGCTAAAATTATATAGAATCAATCAAATATATTTATTGTAAACCTTTCAATTCGGAAATAAAGGCTTTTATTATATAAAGGCATTTCCCATACAAAATGTTTTTCCAATTTTTATTTTCTAAACCACCCCCTGAATTATAACGAACAAAACATTTTTTTTAATGATTTTCTTACTTTTCCATTGCGCGAGGAAACATCATGACTGATTGACCGAATGATCTAGAATGATTAAAACCAATCTATTTGACAAATTAATTTTTGTTTCTGTCATCAATCCGTTCTGATATCAAAAAAGTCGTTCCATAGACAATGTATGAGCAAATGTTTTTTCTTAATAATTTTTTTTCGTGCATTTTTCCAATGTTTTAACAGTTATTCTGCTATTCGGGACGGACATAGATACAAAAAATCAAAAAACCATGAAAATCAGCCCAGTCGTTCTCGAGATATAAGTATTCGAACAAACCCGACTTTGTTTTATGTATATAAATAAACATTTCAGACCCAAAAAATACCAACTGTGTTAATTATTCAGAAGTGAGTTTATCCCTGATCCAACTTTTTAAAATCCACATCCCTAAGGGGTTATAATATAATGAAACTTAAAATGGACCCCACCGGGCGAAGTCGGGGCGAACAGCTATCATATAGTAAATAGTCTGTAAAATGTCTGGAGATCTCTACATTCACAAGACAAAGTCACCGTAATCTAAATAACAATGTTTTCAACCAAAATTCGGATACACCTGTAAATTATCCAACCCTTACAGTCCACGTTTGTTTTCAAGAGATGCGTATCATATAGATTCCCTACTCCCGGTAAATCGAAGTTAAGCTACAACTCACGAACTAGACCATCAAACTGCAGGAAAAAGGACAAAACAAAATGTATAAAGGAAATTGCTTCCACAAATCCACTCGTATCTTGGACAATAAACGTGGAACGGCTCGACCTCCCTAATAGCAATGAAATCACGAAACCAAAACTGTCTCCCATGTCGGGTTCCGTTCGATTTCTCCTAGGCTTTCTAATCTACGAGAAGATCCTCATATCTAATTGAAATTGACTGAAATTTAAGACTCAGTCACAAAGGACTCGAATGTTATAGCACACAATGGGAAGCTAATCTGACAACGAATTTATGGTATATTGGCAGAACATAAAAGGTAATCGCTTTCTCTATATTGCTTAGTGGTCCTATTCACGAATAAGAAGAGTCCGGGTTCGAATCTCAGATGGAACAAAATATAATATGAATCATGGATGATATTGTATGTACAACGGTCTTTGATACCCAAACAGCTCGTAAATTTAGCTTAAGGATAAATCAAAAATATATGTGTACCGACTTCAAAAATTGTGCACTGAAAAGTAAGAAATAATGAATATTTCGTCGTAGAATTTAAAGACGGTTGGTGCCAAATTAGGATACAAAATTAAGTAAACATCTAAGAAGATAAACTTCTGTTCAATATAATATGTACTATGTTTGTAGTGATGATCGTAGGTACCTAATTAATTATCTACATTAGTGAATTTGGGAAGTAAGTTGTTTTAAATTCATGAAAAAAAATCGGTCTGAATTGAGAACCTTCTCCTTCTTTTTTTGGAAGTCGATTAAAAAAACTCAATGATATACTTAGGGACTCGTTGTTTATGTTATATCTGTCATTTCCGAATCTTAAGTTTTGTTGTTTTTTAAAGGCGGCTATACATTTACTTTCACAGCTTGATCTCCATCTCAGGATGTTTAAAAAGCTTTGACATTTAGTAAATATGATCAAAGTATCTATAAACCAACTCAACTTAAAAAAAAACATGTTAACTTTCGATTCCATTCTGTTATTTGTTAGATCTGCAACAATGATAGGCAGTTTCGGTAGATGGGCCCGATGGCCTGTAGCCACAAAACAACTTCGTGCTAGGAAGGCCACGAATTAAAGAACAACATCTACGAAGGCACATTCCAAGCCAAGTTTTTCAAACTTCTTTGCACCTTTCGCTCTTTCTGAACAGTAAACGAAACTGTACCGTCATGCTCGGGTCGGTCGGTGACGCTGAGTCGAGTATACTCGGCTAAAGTCGTCATCAGTCACGTTTACTATCTAACAACTCTACAGTTCCATATATTTTTCCAGTTTATATATTTTCGAAATGTGCATATTTGTGAAACGGAGCCCACTGTTTTTCCAAAAGAAGGGTGACATCTGTTTATTTAATTCAAGATACAAGAACGACTTGATTCTCCCATTATTCAAAACGGCGAAGGTGTCAAGGAACTGTATGGGAATGGCTGTCACGCTTTATAATAAACTGCCAAAGGACATTAAAAATATTGAACAAATAATAACGTTTAAGCGAGTTTTGCGTAAATGGCTGGTGGGACATTGTTTCTACACTGTAAAAGAATACTTGACAAATAAATATTAGAATTTCCTTACTCGTAGATTAGAATATAATATGTTGTTTATACTTGTGCTTTAGAATATAATAATGTATTGGTGTCATGTAATATGGAAGTAATAATGTGCCACTTACTGTATTTTGCATACCAGGAATCTGGTGAAAGTGCCTAGGCTTTCTGCAAATAAATATCTTTCTTTCTTTCAAAAAAAAAAAAAACAAAGAGTGCTTCGTTTCTTGAATTCGCGTTTCATTATTCGCGTATGATTGGTGTGTATACAGTTAGTATTTAATACTTATGTATTTTAAAATAAGAAAATCATATAAGTTTTCACTTCTACCGTGTGGTCATAAGCACAAACGTAATTTTTTTGCAGATATAATTATGAAAGATACCCACAAGATTGCCACAAGCCAACGCGTCTGCAATTCTTCTGAAAACAATAGATACTACTTGTATTTTCCAGTCATAGGATTATCATCTTTTCTGACTCTGTTTATATCGGATGCCTCTGGGTACAATGGTGTGTTAAGTTATAAACATTTTAAATTGTCACATTTGTTTCTTACCAAGTTTCTTACTCAATTTAATAATAAACTTTGAATGGATTAAGATGAATGATTCCACATGGATCATATTTCAAAATCTAAGCGGACGAAGTTACATTCTATAGCTAGTGTCCGTACAAAAGTTAGAACAAGGCTTATACAGTCTCTAGTATATTCTTATTAAAAGGTCGGTACGAAATTGCCTGTCAGCAACACTATGGCACGTTCAAAGGAAAGCGTAAAGTTTTAATGCAGTATTTGAACAAAATAATATTTTGTTTTTTACCTTTATTAGGTATCTGCTAATATAGCGTATTGGTTAGTAAAACAGTCCCAGGTCCCGGGTTCAAACCCCACTCAAGCAAAAAATAAGGCTATAAGAAGGCACGTATTCTTCTATTCTTCAACTTTAGAAGTGACAGCCATAGTCCCAGGCAGGTTTATATTTGTTACAACTATAATATCCATTGCCGAAAATATCTAAATCTCGAACAAAACCAATGTCTAGACAATTTCAACATATTTTAATTCAACATGAGAAACAATTTACTGACGCAAAAAGCTAACAGTGATTTTACTGGTCGGGAAGTGTCAAAGTTAAATTGAATATTAGAGAGAAATAATCTAGCTGCGACCCGAAGTTTCGTCGAGTGAGCTTCGCTGAGTGGTTAATCCACTCGTGCAATTCGCTTTAAGTTTCGCCTATGGCCCAAAACAATTGTTTATATCGCATCGTTTCTAGAGTGCCTAGCCTAGAGAAACTAATTTGAACCACCTAAATGCAAATGTGGTAATTTAAATACAGAGTATAGGGAGGAAATGAAGGTACTTACATGGATTTAATACAATTTTGTTTTGATATGATCGATAAAATATTAACTAAAAGGATTGACTGTACCTTACAGTGGATATACTTTCATTGAATAGGAACTAAAAAAAATTGTGTTTGAGGGCAATGTTCAAATTACTCAGAGATGTAAGTACTAAGTCGTCATGAATTTTGCAAACGATATCAGATTGATACTGCCTATCTATCTTGGGATAAAGGGCGTGATATTTAAATAGAAGAATTTTATTGTATTACAATATTATAGTATTTATTCTAAGAAAATAACATACCTGTCCAAAACTTTACAGACGACAGAATTAACCTAGTGGTTTGATTTCCAGAAGCTTTCCAGGGTTTGAATAATATGTCGGGTAAAATATTTATACATAACATACTATGGTGCTAAAAGCACTTCGTTGTCTACTGCCTGCTTATTTTTAGTAAATTTTCATAACTCAAGGAACCGATTTTCCTTTAAGTACTCATTCTATCTGCAAGTATAGGTCCTAATATTATTTTCTGTTCAATTAAATCTCAATTCGGACTTCCTTTCAGGTTCAAGACTGAACGATTAATTGAATAAGGAAAATATTAATAGCGAGGGAACACAATTTTGAGTCGTCTCACGTCCAATTAGGAGGGTATCTCCCGTGGGAGGAAGGGCGTCATCGCATCTAGAGATCGTTGTCTTAGTGACCACTTTATGACGATTTTGATATTCATTTAATTGAAACTACATAAAGTAGGTACTTTAGGTGGCTTATTTTGTCGATATCTCTTTGAAAACTTGTTAGAGAGATATACTGCAAAAAGAATCGATAACATAACCGATAAGATAAGATTGGCCGAAAATACACAAAAAGGACATTATGCTCTTCCAGTATTTTATAAAAACTATTAGAAATAGCAAGTTGTAGTTAATGTTCTCATAAAGTATGTGAAATTTTTTATAGCATAAATACGAGAAAATGGTACATTAGTAAATATATTAAGAGAACTCGAGTCGCAAAGTCAGTTGAAAATATTCGTGAAATAGGTGTAGCTGACATTGACATATTTTTATATATATAGATAATTTAATATACTTTAAGGTTCCATTAACTAGAACTTGCTATTTTTAATAAGTTTTGTACAATACTTCAGTTGCTGAAGTCCGTTTTTGTATGGGACAAAAGTTATGAGGCGTCTCCTTTAATGGACCTAGATGTGTCACTTCTTTAACAGACGTAAATGGGTGAATCAACTTTTTAGGCACTCCTTTCCTGTCCTCGCTAATAATGTTATAAAAAAACATGATAATATACTTTTATTTAAAAACAACTTACGTTATTTGTAAAAATAGAGCTATAACAATACTGTTAATATTATTTTTCAATTTGATTTATTCAAATATTAAACAATTTCTATGGTAACGCAGTTGATGAAAAATGACTTTCATACAAATAAATTGTGTCCCCGATGCCAGATGATCATAGTTTCTTTGCAATAACTTTAATAAATCCTATAAGAAGCATGTGTTTTTACGTTGTTTTTAGGATAACAATGAATCAAGCTTTCTTTTATAGTATCCTTATAAAATTTTTTGTATAAACAAATTTTATTTAAAGTTTAATATTATATTTGTCCCTAACTCTGACTAAAAAATCATATCTACTGCGTTACCATTATAGTTTGAGTCTACAAAAAAGTAATGGCGCTAGTTACACGGCAGTATGATTTGCACGTGTCTAGAATTTAGTATCCATCCTTCAACAAGGTCAAACTTGCTCCGATCACCCGCCAGTTTGCTACGAGCTCTAGAGTAGTGTGCGTGGGTTTATTGTCGGTGTACTGAGTTACCGCCAAAATCTTGGTAAGTTTTATTAATATTTTGTTATTATTACTTTAAATCAATGACATATTGGTCTGATTTTAAGGCCAATATCTTTAAATTGCTATTTATTTCATGCAATTTGAATAATATTGATATTTCTTATAATATTCTACTGAGTTACTAGTAACACCAGAGAATGTATGGGCTACTCCATACGGACTAAATGCATTACATTTACAGTTTGACTTGCACTCTAACTTATTTTTAACTTTTATATAAACTAGATACGATCTAAACTAAACTAATTTAACTTTTAGAAAGCAATTTTAACTATTTTAAGGAGATTTTTCTTACTTTTACAGATTCTAGTTGTATTGAAGACAAAAAAAAATGCCTCTTAGTGCAGCAGAAGAGCAGAAACGATATAGAGAACGATTAAAGAAAAACCCGGATAAGCATGAAGAGGCCAAGGAAAACCACAGACTAAAATATTGGTAAAAGATTTAACTCCGAAAGAAAGATATAATGCCAGAGTGATTTGGAGAATATGAAAACAGGAGTCAGAAAAGCGGAGAAAGACCCTTAAAATATTTTACAAAATACACCTCCAGATTCACCACAATCAGACTTTGCATTGGACATTCACGATGGGACGCCTCCACCATCCACACCACCACCAGAAAATCCTGCGTGTGCGACTCCACCAGGCAGGCCAATCGCTATTTCAGTAAAAAGACGAGAAAGGAATAAAGTAAAAAAGGACAGATCAAAAGTGTATAGAGAAAACGAGAAGTTAAAGCTAGAAAATGAGAAACTAAAGCGGAAAATGGGCCGGAAGATGGATTGGTGGTTTCCTTGAGAGATCTGCGGACAACATTGTGGTTTACGTTCAAGACATTGCTGATGTTTTACAATTTTATAACAAGATTAAAAACATCAGCAAAATAAAATTGTATCTGATTGACGAAAAAGAGATCGAAAATCAACAGAAAGCTCTAACCAACAATATTCCACGACTAATTGGCACTATAAAAGTTCACCAAGTATTTTCGGGTTGATACGGAACAATAAAATACAGGGAATTAAGCTGTTTTTGTGGAACGGGCTATTATGGAAGAATAGAAGTCTGTGAATGCTTAAACCCGAAGAAGCTTTAGATTCTACTCAGGACAAGACAGAAGATTTTGATACAACAGCACTAAATATCCTAGATTTTACAAAGGAATTGAAGAACATGAACATCAAACGCAAAAGTATATACGAAGAAATCCTTCCTCAGAAGAAGAACAACCCAAGCTCAAGTTATGCCAAAGATTCAAAGATTGGTGTTGATGATTTCTTGCTAGTTAAGGTATATGTTAATAAATCCCGAAAGCATTAATGGATGTGAAGGAAGACGGAGAAGTGAAGGTAATGTTTTGATAGTTGAAGATGAAAATGCTAAACGCTTCCGAATGGGTGATAAAGATATCTCTTACATTATGATGATATTATCCAGAAATTGCCAACACCACATATAATTAGAAAAGGTCATCGGATTTATTACGAATTTATAGTGTCGATTAATGTGTTCGAGAAGAAGTAAATGACTGACTTAGTATTCATCAGATCTCAATTTAGTGCTTAGTCTTTAGCTATTAGGTATGTTGTTAATAATTAAGATGTAATTTTATTTAAAAGTAGTGTTGGTATTAAAAGAAAAATATTTCAAGAATACCTATTTGCCTAATATTCTCAGGCGTTACCATTTTTTTCTCTTGCGTTACCAATGTGTCCCCAGATTAATTCTTAGTCTGAGGAAGATAATTTAATAAATTACTTTACTTTATTGATAATACCTGTTGGGTTGAGTGTAAGTGAAGTTTAAGACATTCAAAAGTTTATGGTGTTGGACACTAATTGATTTTAAGAAGATTTATGTTAAAGTTAAGTGTTAAAATGTGTTCAAAGTAACGCAGTGGAATTTAAACTATGTATAACTTTTTATGTAACATTAAAGAAATAACGCTGATTATGAAAAAAGACTGCATATAAGTTCCAATAAATGATTACTTTTTTGTATGTATAAATTATTTGTTTAATTTCTCGAAAGAACGTTTCTAAATAGTAACGCAGGGGATGGAATTTTTTACCTTAGACACAATTTTTTGCATAAAACTCAATTAATCTAGCCCAAACATCGCGGCACGTACTAAATTAGAAAAATGTAATAATTTTTACAACGAATTATGCTGAAGTTTATCATATATTAGCCCAAAATATTTTTAATGTCAGTGTGATTTTTTCTCGTTAAAGGAGTGTCTTAAAAGTTGATTCACCCAAATATCTGTTATTTTTAGAAGAAGTGCCGGCTTTATTTGCCCTCCGAAGCACGAGGAGTCGATTAAGGATAAAATATAATTAAAAGACCCTATTTATATGTACAATATAAAGGATCAAATGCAAATTCAAGAAATTTAATTTAAGTTAACGTATCACGTAGACAAGAATCAGAGAAGTAACAGTTTACGAACTCTTGACGCGTTATCTAGAGAAGCGCTTCCCTCTTTAAACGACCCCGCATCTTACAAAACTCATTACAAGATTCCAAATAAGAAGTCATAAAGTAACCTTTCTTCAGAGCCCATTAAGCTATGCCAAATGATATTTTGTCTCTTAAGGCAAGGGTCGTTTACACGGGACTGAAGGCCCGGGCACACAGCAAACACCGGCCGAATTTAATCTCTGCCCAGCTTTATCTCTCAAGCAATGAGAAGAAAACTTTATTTTGTGCGTAAACAAGGGTAATCGACTCTTTTTTTCCGCATAGACGGTTTCTATTTGACCCGACTGATATTGAAAGGTCAGGTTGTGCTGTTTGGAATACGTGAAAAGGTGCTATTACTATTTGCTATACAACTCTAGATCGTACGAGGTTGATATGATGTTAGTCATTACCTTAACGAATAATGAAATGACGACTTGATTTCTAAAACAATTTCAAAGAATAAGATGGGTTTTCTTTTGCAATTGTTATTTGAAAATTAAGTTTAGGTACAGGTATATACCGCAACAGGGTGTAGGCCGAGCACGTGTGAATAAAACTGTGTTACGTGTATTATAGCCTGTGCAAAAATAACATACTAACTTAATTTTGAGGAAATAATACTCAATGGCTAATACTTTTTTTTTTTCTTTCTTCACGGGTTGCCTTACAGATCCCGAAACCGTGTTACAATCCAAGGGTACTCAGCGGAAGACCAAGTCTCCCTCTTTTAGCCGATGGTATTTGTGAAGTTATACCTAACAAGTGGCCAGTTCTGTTAAGGTGTATTTGTGTGGTTTGTCGGATTATGTAGGTCTAGGTACATATGGTAGATTTTTAATTATAAAAAACTCATTGGCCGGGATCCGGGATCGAACCCGTGGTCTGCCTAGTTAGTAACTAAATATCATGTTCGCGATTTATTTTCAAGGAAAATCTGATATCATATAAATAAACATTCAATAAAACATGAATGTATTAAATTTTATCGAAATCTTATAAACTTGTAGGTACTTTGAATTTTATTATGTAAAAACAAGTACTTACTAACAAGATTTTCTTTATTATAAATACATATGTATTTTAAATAGCAGTAGGTATTATATTATTTTAAAAGAAATGTCAACAAATAATCAGTATTGTTAGATTTTCTTTATAAAACAACTTGTTTATACAAAATATCAACAAAATATGGTAAACATCATGTTTTGATCCTTAATCCCGCCTTTGCAAATTGAAAGGATAATATAAATAGGCCCAGTGGAATCGATCCTGTACGATGCCAGCTTACAAAAACCTGTTTGCATATCGATATTTAAAGGCTTTTATGTTCTTGGAATATCTATAGGATTTTTATGCAATCGCGTTTGAGGCGTTTTATTGAATATCGGAAACGTATTTGTGATCAAAATGAGATCTTTTATATTGTTCTAGTGTTGATACTTTATTTTCTTTTGGCTTTGATCCCATATATTTTAATATCAATATATGGTTTCAGTTTGATATTTTACCAAAGTCCCCCGCCGCGTCTGTCTGTCCGTCTGTGCCCTTGTCACGTAAAAACTAATTCAACGGATTTTGTTGCCGTTTTCACGATCATGTTTAGGAGCTGAGCATTAAGAATCAAGTTGGGAAAAAGTTTTTACGGCGTATGCTGGCTAATATGTAATATATAACAAAACTAGCGACCTCGATATAAAAAAATTGTGAGACTAACTTTTCCCCCGACTTGATTCACTTACACGTGAATGTATTAAAATTGTTGGAAGCTCATATTGTTGTATCTGTGCGCCCCGAGGACGCTTTAGGAGGCATGTGAGGCTGATCAGTTTCCTGGAGGAGCTGGGATAGCAGGAGACCGCCTCACGCAAAATAGACGCTCAGTCGTCGAGTTGCGGAAACAAAGCCCGCGTCCGGGCAAATCCATGTATAGGTACTGCTCGACCCAGCAATTTGCTCGAACATTCTAGTGTTGGAAAATCATGGGCCGGGCATTCCTTGGCTGACCGTCGTTTTTGACCTTCGAACGGTGTCGCGATCCTAAATATGGTAAACCCCGCAGGACCCGTGCGAAGCCGGGCCCAGTTCGCTAGTTTAAATATAAATCAAAATGAAGCCCTATTTTTAACCAACTTCGAAAAAAAAAGAAGGAGAAGGTTCTCAATTCGGACCGTATTTTTTTTTTGTATGTATGTACATCGATTACTCCGCCAGTTGTGAACCGATTTTGATGGTTTCTTTTTTAATCGACAGATAATTCTTCCGGATTGGTCCCATTTTTATCTCATAAAAATTGGTTCTTTAGTTTTTCAGAAATTTTGAAAAAACTGACCTTATAAGTCAATTTTTCGTAATATCTCGATGAAATATGTACCGATTTTGACGACTTATTTTTTTAAGGATATAATAATTTCTTGACATTATCTCACAGTCATATGACGAAAATTGGTTCAGTAATTTATCAGAAATTCAGTAATTTTTCTCTGTTTACTGCTGAAAATTATATCAGAGAAAAGCCTAGCAACGGTTGCTATTGACACGAAGTTGTCAATTTTCGTATCGACGGTGGTCTAGCGGCTAAAGGTATGGGATGCAGCGCAGGATGCACATTGCTCGAGGTTCAAATCCCATCCACCGCAGTTTTTTTTTTAATTTTCCATATTTTTTTTTTAGTTGCGTTATTATTTATTTCTCAGGGCAACAAAATCACTTAAAAGGGAAAAATAAACCTTTTAAAAAAAAGTGTAGGTACCGACTTCAAAAATTTGCACTGAAAAGAAATAATAAAAATTTCGTCGTAGAATTTGAAGACGGTTGGTGCCAAATTAGAAATAATTTAGTACCCAAATTCACTAATCTAGATAATTCATTAGGAACCAACGATCATCAGTACAAACACAGATAATATTGAACAGATCTTTATGTCCCTAGATGTTTACTTAATTTTGTATCCTAATTTGGCACCAACCGTCTTCAAATTCTACGACGAAATTTTTATTATTTCTTACTTTTCAGTGCAAATTTTTGAAGTCTTGAACACTTTTTTTTAAAAGGTTTATCATACCTTCAGTCCTAAACTTAACTAGCGAAACCCATGATTTAAGCTACAATAAAATAACGAAGACTAAAGCCTAAGAAGGTGTCTCTAAGGGCTTGTCTTAATTTCCTCCAGAAACGGTCCCTTTTTTGCTGCGGATTGTTATCACACGATTTAATTTCAGTTGAAATGACAAAATTGAAAAAAAATCCGAAACGAGCCTGATTTGCATAATTTCCGCAGATTCTCCGCTGAAAACAATTAAACGTGAGCCGTTAGTTATTTGTAAAATGTTATATTTAATATGGCATCTACATAATTACTTAGTGTAAAAATGTTTTTTTATGACCATTGAAATATTGCAAAAAGGGAATTTATTGGACGTAAAAAAGGAGATCGCCGCTAAGACAAAGGTGAAGTAACCAAGTTATGCCAGTTTCATTGTAAATACGAGCCTCACGCGCACATTCTCATTCGGTTATGCTGATCAGCCGCCATTAAGAAAATAAAAAACAATGCCGTCTTGTGTAGTAAAATTATGCAAAAACAACTCCATTACTCATAAAAAATCTCAACAGCATCGGTTTGTAAACCTACCCTCAATCTCCAAAACCTACAACTTCGAGTCAATGCCACACTATAGTGCAATCATTTTGAAATGGCACATTTTATTTAAATTAAATAAATACAGTCAGGTAGTTTGCGAGAGGTATTATTTTATAGTAATGTAATTTTTATTAGGTGAATTTTTATAATGACTTTAAAAAAATTTAAGATTATTTATATAAGTACTTTGATTATATTCAAGCTTATATAGTAAGTAAGTAACATGTTTTATACTTAAGTACTTATTTTATGTTTGTTACTTTATTTTTGTAGCTTCAAAAGTATCAAGACTCGGTAGCCACCTCGGGATTGTTTCCTTAAACTGGCTTAAAGATTGTTCTGCAAGGAGCTGTTGTGCAAACAAAATATTGATTTATTTTATGTACCTACTGGATCCGATGATTAAATTGTCCTTTATTGTTTATGTATATTTATTAATTTAAAAATTTATCTGTCGAATATTCAAAAGTTGACATTTTCTATATAAATCTGTTGTTGGATACCGATATGGTTTAAAATGTGTTCGCTCAAGTTCTATTAGTAATAGTTTTAGGTGCTGCTTCCCAGATAGAAATGCAATATTTTAAAAAAGTGAATATATTATTATGCTAGTGCAAAATAAATTGTCTTTAATAGTTTATAATCTTCAACATGTCTTAGTTTTTGTATTTTAGATTATGATCTATGTAATTAAAATTGCATCTTGAATTTGTTCTTCTTTATAAAGTTATTTATAGAATCAAAAACAATAAAAATAGTACCTATGTACTTTTTTTTTCAAAACCGTCGTGTCCCATGGTACCCAGCGAAAGATCAGTCTCCCTCTTTTAACCGATGGTATTTGTGAGGCTATACCTAACGATTGGCCAGTTCTACGTATATACGTTTTTAATTGTAAAAAACCCATTGGTAACAAATAGAAAAAAATGTATACTGTAAATTGAAAAATAAAACAAAAAGTTAAATTGAATGTAATGTAATTATGTATCATCAATTCAAATGTCTTATGAATCCTTACTATTATTTTGATGTATGTCAGCCAACAGAATTTAACATTTAACACAAAATTCACAGGTACTTATATTATCCCGTTATAAAAGGGCTGTTCGTGGAGACTAATACATCTTGTATTTATTAAATTTATACACAGTGATAAAATCAACTCTATAGGGAGTCATGCGAAAACATAATTATTAATCATTCTAAATTGAATATTTTATTTCTATTGGTTCCTCATCGGAAACGCAAGTGTCAGAGTTATTTGGAGAACAATATTGCACTGTTTTCTGCGATAGTGTTTCCTCTTCAGCTTTGAGCACGGAGTCAAAAACTTCCCTTTGTACACGTAACCGTAAATGCTCAGGAAGGGCTTTGGTCTTTTGATACATGCTATCAAAGAAAGTCGTTAATGAGTCCTCATGGTCAGGGTCTGTTCTCAGCCGTTTCTGACGTTTTGTTGTTGTCGACTCATAATCATCGCTTCTATCTCTGGCACTATGACCATATTTTGGGGACACTGATCGATCTTCAAAATCATCTAAGGGGTCCTTATTATTCATGTAAGTTGGCCAATCTTCTTCATCTCTATTCTGGTTCAAAACAAATTCCATTTGCTTTGCGAACTTCCAGGGCTTGGCATTGGCTCCCTTAGATAATTTCCTTCTTCTTATAGCTTCTCTGTGACTATCACGTAAACGCTTCCATTGCCATTGTGCATCTTTTGCTGTAACAACATTTAATACAATAATACAATACAATAGTACATCCGATAAATACAAGACTTTTCCCTATACAAACTTCAACACCCGTCGTCCCCTACTCTTTAAGGGTTGTTTTTAAAAATCCTAAAACACTTATTTTATTTTTTGTTTTGAAAAGTATTTGAACCAAGTTTCAAGTTGCTACACGCAGGGAATACGATTTTCCATACAAACGTTTACACCCCATTTCACCCCCTTCAGGGTAGGTAGCGTGATGTTAGATAGCTTATAACCTGTGCTATAAACATTCCTTAAGAACTGGGCTATCAAATTTAAAAATATTTTTTAAATCCGACTGGTAGTTCCAGTGATTAGCGCGTTCAAACAAACAAATAAACCCCTGTTATGGTCTTGAGTTCATACAAAAATCCCAATTTTTACTTTTTCCCGAATTTTCCAATTTTCCTGGTAACTTTCCAATAGTTCTTTCCTTAAATCCTACATTTGAAAAAAATAGCCAAATCGGTCCAGCCGTTCTCAAGTGATGCGCTTACCAACGAACAACATTTATAGACATTGCGGTTGCACCCGCGTTTATAGTTACTGCTCCGCTCCTATTGGTCGTAGCGTGATGTTAAATAGTGAAATAATCGATAGTCATATCCAACATAAAAATAATTTTTCAATTCGAACCAGTAGTTACTGAGATTAGTGCGTTCAACCAAACAAACAAACTCTTCAGCTTTATAATATTAGTATAGATAGTACCTATACATTTAAAAAAATCACGTCGACCCGTTGCTTTGACGTGAAAGAAAGGCAAACAAACAAAACAACACACTTTAGCATATACAATATTAGTTATTATTAGTAGTCTGGTTTAATAATTATCCTACTTAGAATGTAAACGAGAATCCCAAAAGAATTAGTTAATTAACAATAGGCTCATTTTATGAAAAATCAGTGTATATTTTTTTCCTCTGAAACTTTTTTCCTTCAAGTGTCTAGATAATACCATATTTTTTCAGAGTTTTAAATTAATATTTTATAGGGTAAAATATAATTGTTAGTTGTAGCGGCCGGTTTTGAGACAGCGTAACGGCACAGCGCCGACCGCGCGGAGTCCTATTTTCGACATTTAATTTAAAGTATTAATAATAGAGATGAAATTCCGGAAGTTGAGATTTTTTTTTGTAAATTTTCTCTTCTTTAAGAATATATTTTTGTAATTTCTCTTACATTAATAGTTTTTGAGTTATTTGCAAAAATATAGACCCCTTTTTTTGGTATTCTTTAATTGTTAATAACTTTTGCAATTGTTTATGTGCGGGTTTGAAACTTCTGCATATTTTTCTAGAGGTGATTACGAATCCAATGAGCTATCACACGTATTTTAACTCGCAGTTAAGTAGCTAATAAACACGTTTTTTAACTTGTGAACCAGACTATAGGAAACATAAAATATAATAAACTATATCAATAGGTAGATACTATAATAATTATAGAAAAATACTTACGTGTACTTATTCCACATTCCTGCGCCACGCACTTCCAAGCTACATCCTTCTGTGATCCATCTTTAAAGGTCAAACAATTATAATTCCACAAACAAGGGTATTGTTTAACTGTTCTTATTAACTTATCCATATTAAAACGTGTTAATAATGTATGAATCAATATGACCTCGCCAAGCGTTTGCGACAGAATGAGCCAAACCAAGAGTGAAGGGGGAGGGGAACGTGGTACTCGTTGACTGTGGCGTGCACTGCGTGCGTCGTTTGGCGGGGGAAACGGCAACGGTCGATAAACTGTCGAGGTTCGCTCACGTCAAACATTATTTCCACGCAAACCGGTTTGATCCACTTTTAAGTGCGAGTATAGGACATGATCACAGAAGTGAAGAAGTATTAATGTTGTCTTTCGAAAAAAAATGGCGTCAAATCAGTATACCTACTGTATACAGTACAAAATTAAATACATAAGTATCTATTTTTTTATATAGTTTTGAAAATAATAGACGTTGTTTTATAAATAATTATATTAATAACAATAAAAAGTCGAGTGGGTAAGACGTCGGCTCGCAACTGAAAAGTCGCGGGTTCGATTCCTACATCCGACCATGTACCAATGGGTTTTTTATAATAAAAAAATCTATGTACATTATCCGACAAACTGTACAAAAAGGCTTTTCCATCTATATACCTCAACAGAGCTGGCCACTCGTTAGGTATAGCCTCAAAAAATCATTGGCTAAATGAAGAAGACTTTGTCTTACACTGGGTACCCTGACCGGCAACCTGTGAAAAATATTAAAAAAAGAAGAAATGTTAAGTGCAGCGACAGGCTTACCACTTGTTATGTAATTTTTTTTAAATGTTTACACACTGGTATTTCTAGATTTCTAGCGAAAATGAAGAGCCGTTTTGAAGTGTGTGTTTTGTGTGTTATTATAAAAAAAAACCTATAGGTACGTGGTTTATAATTAGTACTTATTCAAAGTTATGGTTGTGACTGGTGTGGTGACTGTGGTATAAAAAGGTGACAAGGTGACAAGGTTACGATGACACTTGTTAAGCCATCGAGGTACCCACTATTTTCAGAAGAATTTGACTTGAACTCTGAAGCATTTTATTTACTATAGATTTTTGATTCCCTGTGGAGATTGTTAGTATTGTTACCACTGTATTTTGCTTCGCTGCATGACATACAAGCTGTGACGGTATGTGGATTTTTTTAAAGTATTTTTTTTCTACCATTGGTAAAAAAAGTTCACACTGGCAAAGTTTTCTTATTCGTCCGATTTTCCTCGAAATTTCTTCATAAATTGTAATTTTATGGCTATCACTTCTCCAATACTATGCACGAATTCAGCTAGATTCAATTCTACAAAGTTTAAGTATTGCATCTTAGTTGCATTCTCGTTAGTAATGCAAGTGAATGGGAAGTTTTAAAACTAATTCCATGGCAGTAACAAAACTAGTTTTGTTAAGTTAAATGTGAGCTACCAAGGCGAGCCGTATCTTTTATGTAAAGACTCAATATACTAAAAAACAATGTAACCAAAATGTGATTCTGGAGCATGAAATTACCAAGAACAGTACAAATGTAATTAAACTTTAAGTTTAAACTCTAGCTTCGTAATAAAAATAAAAGAAAGCTCCTCGCAATCTAGAGATTTCAAAAATACAATATAGTTTATTTTACGATTCCGTTTTCTACTGGCTCATGTTTGCTACAGTTGTAAATAAATATTAAGAACACCCTTATGAATTTCGTTCCATATTAATTCAATACTCCAACAACAACAATAATTAACTTTTTAAAATATATAAAACTTAAAACTAAACAAAAAGAAAAAAAGAGAATTATGGCATAAAAATATCACTTCTAACACACCCTTGTGTGGCATGGTGCCCAAGATGCTGGCGGCATTACCTCGCTGCACGGCCATACTTATTCTTTGAGCGAAGTAAGCACCAGCTCTGGGGTCACCAGAGACGAAAATCAACCTTTTTGTATGGACGACCAGTGCATGATGAGTATTTGCGCGTTTTCGCAACTGTGCCAGCTTTTACTGCACTACCCTGTACGTATGACGGAGCCAACGTATCATCCCATATCAAGGTCCGTCTCAAGTGCCAGGGGTTACCAATGTTACTCCATCAGGTTTCTTGTCGTCATCTCTATATAGGCCGTTGGACTCTAAAAGACACGGAACAGACGAAGTGATAAGAGACTTGCGGATAAGATCATTTAGTGTGCTGTGCCGTCCATTATAACATCTGCATCGATGGAGCTCGCAAACTTTAGCTCCTAATTGGAGACCCACAGCGATGCGTAATGTGACCGGTTCTAAAAGTGTACCTACATTTCTTGAGTGAAGAACATGTAGCCAGTTTTTTTAAATATACCGAATACAAACATTGTTCACTGAAAAGCAAGAAATTACGAAATAATCGTTTCGCTGTAGTTTGCGTGTATTTAAGACCAATTCCATTATTTTAATCATCGTCAATAACATTGCGCCTGATTTTTTTGTGAAAGAGAATAGCAAAGTTTTAGACACATTACACCTCCGAAACAGAGTTGTGAACAAAATAAATAATTTCGAGAATATTCAAAAATAAAGAACTTTTTGTATTCTAAAACGTATAGTGTTCTAGTTTGTCCTCCCTTATGTATGCCATTCGTCGTCGACACTCAGCCATCGATAGTTTTAATTGGGAGAGTAGATCTACCGCCCTGCAGGCAATGGTGCTATGTTGTTTGCCGTAAATTAATAGCGATAGCAAGAAGCGATTTCCAAAGACTCGGAAATGGTAATCTGAGCATATAGTGGAGTCAACTGGTAATTTAGATGAAAATTTTTGAAGATGGAACGCGACCCGGTGGAAAAAAATTGTTTTGGTGAGCAATTTAACCTCTAAAATTTCCAAAATACCCCTCTTTGGCCAAAACATATGGTTCCACCCCTTTCTGGAGGGAGAAATTTCGAAATCTTATTTATGCTCACCAAAACATTTTTTTTCCACCGGGTCGCGTTCCATCTTCAAAAATTTTCAGATCCGACCTTTTTTATTTATCACCAGTTGACTTCAGTAATAATCATTATTACACATTATAAAACAAAGTCCCCCGCCGCGTCTGTCTGTCTGTGACATTTTGACGCATAAAATACTAAATGGATTTTGTTGCGTTTTTACTATTAGATAGTAAAACAGGTAAGGTTTACGAGTATTAAACATGAACCAATCATATTTAGGAGCTGATCATTAACAGTATAAGTGAATCAAGTCGGGGAAAGTTGGATGAAGGGAAGAGGGCTTCAGTTGGTCCCAGAAAAAACTGAGGCACTAGCAGTAACTGGCAGGAGGAAACACATTCCCATGCATTTCATGGTACATGGACGAAGAATAGAGACTAGTAAAACAATAAAATGTTTAGGGGTCGTCCTAGATAAGGACATGTCATTCGCCTCCCATGTGTTCCGGCGGTCTGCTCTGCAGCAGTAGAGAGCGCGGGACCCAGGGAACTGACTATCAAGGTAGGGTAGGTAGGTAGACTGGGAAACTGGGAGACTATTGAAACTGCACGATGTAACTTCAATCTAGCCCGGGCGGCCACTGGACGGCTGAGCTCTTCTTGGTTGCTGGGAGGTCCTCTTGTCGCGAGATCTTGACGCAGACTGACGATCGCTCCGTTTGCTCGCCATTATATAGCGGGCAGCGCACGGAACGTCGCCGCGACAACAAGAACCTCCCACGCGGTCAACGTCAACCAATCAGAGCACAGTTCGCTCAGTGAAACACAACGGGTATAGAATCGTTTATTATTATTTTAAACAAACATACATGAGTTTACCACCATTTCGGAAATTATATCTGTGGAGAAGAAATGGCAAGAAACTCCACAGATTTAAATACAAACAAGTCTTATAAATATTATATTAAATACAGGGTTATAAACACATAAGTCTCGTTGAGCTGTACACGATAATCCAAATATAAATAATGTAAACATATGTATGTAACATCATTAGGCTTTACATATTAATCCGAACATGAGTAATATATATGCATCAATCCTCGCCAAACTATATATTAAATCCGAACATGAGCAATATATATGCATCAATCCTCGCCAAACTATATATTAAATCCGAACATGAGTAATATATATGCATCAATCCTCGCCAAACTATATATTAAATCCGAACATGAGTAATATATATGCATCAATCATTACTATATCTCTTTGACGCTTTTACCCTTCTATTAGGTGAACCCGAGGTTGTAAGGCTCGGTTCGAGTGATCTCAAACTATTTCACGACGAAAGACTCACATCAACAAATATGAGCGTGTCCTCTAAACTCCGAATATGAGTTTGGGAGGCTCCCTTGTGGAACTCTCCTGCCAAGAGGACGTGGCTTCTATCAAACTCCGAATATGAGTTTGGCAAACTCCGATTATGAGTTTGACTGCTCCCTTTGCACCTACATGTCTCGAGGACATGATTTCCATCAAACTCCGAATATGAGTTTGGAGGTTCCCCATTTGGAACCCTCATGCCAAAGGTCATGGTCTTCTTCAAACTCCGAATATGAGTTTGGCAAACTCCGAATATGAGTTTGTAAAGCTCCTTCGGGCGGGGCGTTCCCGAAGGAGGCGAACAAGTCAAGTCAGTCGTTCCCTGGTGGAACCTTCACGCCACAAGGACATGGTAACCATCAAACTCCGATTATGAGTTTGGAGAGCTCCTCCGGGTGGTGCGTTCCCGAAGGAGGCGAACACGTCGATAGTCAAGTAGTCATAAGTTTATCCTTGGGAGTTGATCAGGCCCTCAAGAATAGTCAAGTAGTGTTAAATACTATTTCACATCAATATACATTATTTTAGGGACATAGTCCCTAACGATAGCATGGTCGAACGAACCCTTCGACCGCCTCGTGGTAAGCGAGGTAAGTTTACACATGTGTAATTCCGAATAATAACATTAGGTACAAATGGCAAGTTAGTTGCCGTTCCAATCTGTAAACAAGTTATACAGTACAATATTCCGAATCAATTTTCGTCTGAAGCTATACCTTTTCAGAGGAAATACGAATCTATGCCAGTCGCTGCAACAATCTCTCCGTCTTAGACAGACAACGGGTATTGGTCAGCGGATGCCTTTCGAGCCTACGGGTTGACATAGCTCGCGGTGCGAGCTTGCCTTGGGGGTCTACCCCCGCCCTCGCGCAACGCAGTGCACTCGCTCACTTAGGCCTATGTCTAAACTCTATATTGATAGTCTATGTTTCACTATTTTAAGCACTGGCACTATGAGACATTAATTCACTGATTCATTTTCGAATTCTATTTCACTTTCACGGTCACTGATCACTTCGTCGCGAACATTCTCCCGCCGTGCAGCGTTGGTCGTCACGACGCTGCACCTAGCCCGTATGAGCGACGGGGTGCTCAGCGGCCGTAGGCAGCACGACGAGTTTCTTAGTGGCACGTCGCAGCACGCCACCCGCGGTCTTTACATCGACGACTCGTACTGCGCCGTCGGGCCCCGGGTAGAGGGCGACGACTTTTCCACTCGGCCACGTATTTCGTGGCAGGGAGTTGTCCACTATGAGCACGAGGTCTCCGACGCGCGGAGTCTCACCCCGCCCGCGTGGCTCCCGCCGGTGTTGCAGTAGCGGAAGGTATTCCTTCAGCCATCTCTGCCAGGAAAGATCGGCGAGCCTCTGGCCTCGTCTCCACCTCGCGCGTAGATGTAGGTCGTCGTCGGTGAAGATGCCTGGTTGCCTCACTAGTCCCGAGCCGCCCAACAGGAAGTGGTTAGGTGTCAGGGCGCTCGGGTCGTCTGCTTCTGTGGACACATGTGTGAGGGGCCTGCTGTTTACGGTGTATTCCACCTCACACAGCAAGGTGGCGAGTGTCTCGGTGTGCGGGTGCTGCTCCGTCAATATGCTGTACAGGGCGGTTTTTACCGCGCGCACAAGTCGTTCCCAAACGCCTCCCATAAATGGGGCGCCTGGGGGGATGAAGCGCCATTTGATGGCGCGTGTAGCCGCTTCGTCGATTAGGGCCTCCCGTAGTTCTCTGTCGGCTCCCCGAAAGTTCGTCCCGTTGTCGCTGTATATTTCTTCGGGGCAGCCACGTCGGGCGATCATCCTCCGCAATGCCATGATGGCGGAATCGGAGCTGAGGCTGTCTGCGATTTCTAAGTGCACGGCTCGCGTGGTTAGGCACGTGAAGAGGGCTACATATCTTTTCTCTCGTCGTCTCCCCACTGTTACTGACAAGGGACCGAAATAGTCTAGGCCCGTGTAGGTGAAAGGGCGCTTGTGGTGGGCGAGACGATTGCGTGGGTGGTCGCCGGTGGCTGGGACCGCGGGTTTTCCTTTGCGTATACGACAGCGCAAGCAGCTCGTTACTATGCTCTTAACTGTGGGTCGGAGTTTGATGATCCAAAAATGCTCTCTGACTTCGTTGACTATTATCTCCGTCCCCCCGTGGTGTAGTTTCTCGTGGACCATTCTTATGTACAATCTTGTCAAGTGATGATTTCCGTCGAGTACTGCGGGCGACTTCTGCTCTATGCCAACGTTCTCTACTTCGGCAATCCTCGACCTTAGTCGTAAAGTAGTTGTGTCGTCCAGGTGCACCGCGAGTTGATGGAGTCGGCTGTCATGCGGCAGCTCCTTTCCTCTTTTCAGCGCCTCGACTTCTGTTCCGAATGTGGTTTCCTGTGATGACCGTACTACTCTTCCCCCGTTGCTTCGGTTACTGTCACGTTCTTGGTGGCGGGCCACTCTTCTTGGTCCTTAAGTAGAAACTCTGGCCCGGTGAACCATCGGTGAGTAGACTCGAAATCTGCTGGAACTTGTCGTGTGGAGTCGTCGGCGACGTTATGTTTCGAGGGTAACCATCTCCATTCTTTTACAAGGGTGTGCTCCTCGATTTCTGCAACCCTGTGGGCGACGAGGGTTTTTAGGGTCCGTGGTCCGGCGTGTAACCATGACAGAACTGTCAATGAGTCCGTCCAATAATATCGCTGATCTATGTCTGCTTGATACTCTGTCTCGGCGGTCCTTGATAGTCTACTCCCGAGTAGGGCCGCTTGGAGTTCTAGTCGTGGGATGGAAGTAATCTTCAGCGGGGCGACCCTTGCCTTGGCTGCGGCGAGGCTAACGTGGACGCGTCCGCTGTCGTCGATGGTGCGCCAATACACCGCGGCCGCGTAGGCCGTCTCACTGGCGTCGACGAAGGTGTGTAGTTCTCCGCCGGGCGTGCGTCCACCCGCCATGGCATCGGGGTATGTTCAGTCTTCTCAGCAGGGTCAGGTTCTTTAGCCAGGTGCTCCAGTCGGTCTTTAAAGGCTCTGGTAACGGCCGGTCCCATTCGACGCCCCTGCGCCAAGTTTCTTGCAGTATTTTCTTCGCCTGTATCGTCACTGGCGAAGCGAGGCCGAGGGGGTCAAACAATGACATCATCGTGCTTAAAGCTTCGCGCTTGGTCGGAGTGCGGCTTCCGTCGACTACTTCCGGTGCGACACGAGCCATATCTAAGTTAAAGCTCAAGGTATCCGTGCTGGGTTTCCAGGCGAGACCGAGTACCTTTTCCTCGGAGGTACCGTCGTTGAGCTCCACAAGCGTATCGGCTGGCGGAGGGGGTGTCCCTTGTAGGGCCGTCACGGCGTCGACGCAGTTGGAGGCCCATTTGTGGAGTCTAAAGTTAGCTCTCTCATGTATAGTTCTTACTTCTTTGGCTATCTTTACCGCCTTCTCTATGGTGGGGAAGCTCTGTAGGTAGTCGTCCATGTAGTGGTGGATCACGATGGCTTCAGCGGCCTCTGGAAAGTCTGCACGATATTTCTCGGCGTTGAACTCCTTCACGAACAGTGCGGCGCATGGCGAACTCGCCGCACCGAATATCACTGATTTCATTCTCATTTCTCTCGGCGGTCCCTCCCGCCGGTCGCCTCGCCACAGGAGGCGTAGGGAGTCTCTGTCTTCTTCTTTATTCCGATTCTAATGGATATTTCTTCTATGCCCTTGAGGCTTCTTGCCGCCCTGTCGTAGTCGTCGGATAATGCGCCCTCGCTCTCCTTTTTTTCTGTTATCGGGGTTCGTTGTGCTAAGTCGTAGTTGTCGGTGGGACGTCGAGTTGTTCGAGGGTTAACATTTCCCGAGCTCTTTTTCTGCCCTCTTCTCCTTGGTTAAGTGTATCGTATGCACTCGGGAGATGTGTGGAGCGGCTGCAGGCTCCGTGTAGGGTCCATCCCAATGGGGTGAGGGAAGCTACCGGTTCTTCTCTCGTCCCTCGCCTCATGTCTTTTGTTACCAGCAGCTGCCAATTGTCTTGGCCGATGAGGAGGGCTGGCCGAGCGGTTTCGTAGGTGAGGTGTCTTTCTATCTCTCTTAAATGCGGGTACCGGTCGATGCTTCGTTTATCGACCGCTTGCGTCGATAGTTCGATGTTAGCGAGGGTGCGCGCGCTAATGGTGTGTGTCTCGCTCTGTCCTTTTACATCGATGGTAACTCGTTGGGACTCAGCCGCGTCGATCTTCTTTCCCGCTATTGCCTCCATTCTTAGCGGCTCTACTTGTCCTCGGGCGCCGATTTTCTTCGCGACAGTGGCGTCCAGTAGTGTCACCGTTGAGCCGTCGTCTAACAAGGCGTGTGTGTCGACGTGCCCTTTGGGGCCGGTGACGCGTACTGGTACGATCTTCAAGTAGGCGAAGCGGGATCGGCTCGATGTGGTAGCTACAACCTCGGGGTTCCTTCTTTCCTTCCGATGGTGGAGCAGGGAGTGATGACTCCGAGAGCAGTTCTCTTCGCCGCACCGTTTGTACCGGCATTGGTGCGATACGGTCATGGGTCTGAGGCACCGGTAGCATAGGCGATGTTTCTTGGCAATGTCCCACCGTGTGTTGACCGGAGCCTTTTTCATCTCGTTACACTGGCCATTTCTATATTGGTGACCCCGTATGAACACGCCTGTATTCCTGACACACTTCCTGCGGCGAATCCGGTACCCGTGGTAGTCGCTTCACTCGTTCCATCTCTGCTATTGCGATCGAATCTGGGCGCCCGAATCTGTTTTCTAGTGCTGTTATGACGTCGGCTGGTGCTGTATTCGCTATAAGTAGATTCTGTGCTGCTTCTTTGGCTTTGCCCTTCAGTGCATGACGGAGTCGTGCTGTGTTTTCTACAGCTGAGAAGTGACCCGCCGTCTCGTTGTAGGCTGCTCTGAACGCCAGCCAGTCTTCGTGCGACCCGTTGAAGTGTGGTAGCTCTCCTAGTAGGTACCGGTTGGTAGCTGGGTGTGGCGTAGCAGCTTGAGGCGCGGTCGCCCGGGTAACTTCGGCTACGGCAGAGGCTATCTCCACGATTCTCTGCCTTTCTTCTCGAGTCAATACTGACGGCGTTCGTTCGGTTATTTTTGGCCTCTTCGGTGGTAGTGGAGCGGCTATCTGTCCAGTTGTCTCGGGTCGTACCGGTCTTGCTTCCGGGTTGCCTGCGGCTTGTGGTTGTGCGTCAAGCCATTCTTCGATCCTTGGGTTCGGATTGGTCTCTGGATCGGGGTCGCTCTCTGACGGGTCCATCAGTGTTTGCTCTTCATCTTCGGCCTCTAGCCGAGCTAGCCTGGCTTCTGCCGCTTCCATCTTCAAGCGGACTAGGTCTTCTCTGGCTTGGTAGATGCTGCGTTCACGGTCCGGTCTTGCTGTTGCGGCACGGGACACTGCGCGATCCGAGGGAGCGCGCGTCGACGGAGTGCGGTGCTCCTGGGCGGCCGTCGACGGGGGTATCGGCCCCGTTTTCGCGCGCCGGCCTTTCTGCGAAGCCTGTCGTGCGGCGACGGCGGTGGCGGCGAGCTTCAACGGAGCTCGGGGCTCCGGAGCTTTCGACCGACGGGGTTCCGGCGACATCGGACGCGTCGCGGGCTTCGACAGAGCGCGCACCTCTGGAGCCTTACACGGGGAGCGCTGCGCGAGCGACGGCTCAGTCGACACGGACCGCCTCGGGTGCTTCGACGGGGTGCGGTGGCCCGGAGCTTTCGGACGGCCTCGACCGCGCTGCGCGAGCGCGGGTACGGACGTTGCGGGCTGCGGCGGTGCGGGCCGCTCGGTGCTCGTCGGTGGGCTTGCTTCGTCCGTTGGGGACAGTGGCGGCTCTTCGTGACGAAGCGGGCACTGCTGGCGCTCCCCTGTCTGCGACCGTGTGGTGGGCATTCTTTTGGACTGTATGTTTCTTCAGCTTCCGTAGTCTTGAGTGATCTGGCCTTGTGGACTGTATGTTTCTTCAGCTTCCGTAGTCTTGAGTGATCTGGCCTTGTGGACTGTATGTTTCTTCAGCTTCCGTAGTCTTGAGTGATCCGGCTCGAAGTCGACCAATTAATGTTCCGGCGGTCTGCTCTGCAGCAGTAGAGAGCGCGGGACCCAGGGAACTGACTATCAAGGTAGGGTAGGTAGGTAGACTGGGAAACTGGGAGACTATTGAAACTGCACGATGTAACTTCAATCTAGCCCGGGCGGCCACTGGACGGCTGAGCTCTTCTTGGTTGCTGGGAGGTCCTCTTGTCGCGAGATCTTGACGCAGACTGACGATCGCTCCGTTTGCTCGCCATTATATAGCGGGCAGCGCACGGAACGTCGCCGCGACAACAAGAACCTCCCACGCGGTCAACGTCAACCAATCAGAGCACAGTTCGCTCAGTGAAACACAACGGGTATAGAATCGTTTATTATTATTTTAAACAAACATACATGAGTTTACCACCATTTCGGAAATTATATCTGTGGAGAAGAAATGGCAAGAAACTCCACAGATTTAAATACAAACAAGTCTTATAAATATTATATTAAATACAGGGTTATAAACACATAAGTCTCGTTGAGCTGTACACGATAATCCAAATATAAATAATGTAAACATATGTATGTAACATCATTAGGCTTTACATATTAATCCGAACATGAGTAATATATATGCATCAATCCTCGCCAAACTATATATTAAATCCGAACATGAGCAATATATATGCATCAATCCTCGCCAAACTATATATTAAATCCGAACATGAGTAATATATATGCATCAATCCTCGCCAAACTATATATTAAATCCGAACATGAGTAATATATATGCATCAATCATTACTATATCTCTTTGACGCTTTTACCCTTCTATTAGGTGAACCCGAGGTTGTAAGGCTCGGTTCGAGTGATCTCAAACTATTTCACGACGAAAGACTCACATCAACAAATATGAGCGTGTCCTCTAAACTCCGAATATGAGTTTGGGAGGCTCCCTTGTGGAACTCTCCTGCCAAGAGGACGTGGCTTCTATCAAACTCCGAATATGAGTTTGGCAAACTCCGATTATGAGTTTGACTGCTCCCTTTGCACCTACATGTCTCGAGGACATGATTTCCATCAAACTCCGAATATGAGTTTGGAGGTTCCCCATTTGGAACCCTCATGCCAAAGGTCATGGTCTTCTTCAAACTCCGAATATGAGTTTGGCAAACTCCGAATATGAGTTTGTAAAGCTCCTTCGGGCGGGGCGTTCCCGAAGGAGGCGAACAAGTCAAGTCAGTCGTTCCCTGGTGGAACCTTCACGCCACAAGGACATGGTAACCATCAAACTCCGATTATGAGTTTGGAGAGCTCCTCCGGGTGGTGCGTTCCCGAAGGAGGCGAACACGTCGATAGTCAAGTAGTCATAAGTTTATCCTTGGGAGTTGATCAGGCCCTCAAGAATAGTCAAGTAGTGTTAAATACTATTTCACATCAATATACATTATTTTAGGGACATAGTCCCTAACGATAGCATGGTCGAACGAACCCTTCGACCGCCTCGTGGTAAGCGAGGTAAGTTTACACATGTGTAATTCCGAATAATAACATTAGGTACAAATGGCAAGTTAGTTGCCGTTCCAATCTGTAAACAAGTTATACAGTACAATATTCCGAATCAATTTTCGTCTGAAGCTATACCTTTTCAGAGGAAATACGAATCTATGCCAGTCGCTGCAACAATCTCTCCGTCTTAGACAGACAACGGGTATTGGTCAGCGGATGCCTTTCGAGCCTACGGGTTGACATAGCTCGCGGTGCGAGCTTGCCTTGGGGGTCTACCCCCGCCCTCGCGCAACGCAGTGCACTCGCTCACTTAGGCCTATGTCTAAACTCTATATTGATAGTCTATGTTTCACTATTTTAAGCACTGGCACTATGAGACATTAATTCACTGATTCATTTTCGAATTCTATTTCACTTTCACGGTCACTGATCACTTCGTCGCGAACACCATGTCAAGTTCGTAGCCAAACGGGCTGTAGCAAGGGGTCAGGCTCTTAGTAGACTGATGCCTAATTTAAATGGACCCACAAATATAAAGAGACGTCTTCTCGCGGGAGTGGTAAAATCAACAATGACTTATGCGGCGCCAGTGTGGAGCGCATGTCTAAAACACGCAAACTCGAGAAACACCTTAATAAAAGCCTACAGAACCATGGGTTTACGAGTAGCAAGTTTATACAGAACCGTTTCATATGAGGCATCCATGGTTATCGCGGGTTTGAATCCGATAGAGTTGGTTATCGAAGAGATTATACGATCAAAAGAACAAAACAGAAGCGCCAATAATTAGTAGAGCTATCAAGTCCGACAACCTCGCAAAGTGGCAGCACAACTGGGAAAACGGGTAGAATGGAGAATGGACCAGGACCCTAATACCCAACATAAAGAAGTGGATCACAAGGAAACACGGAACGTTGAACTACTATCTGTCACAAGTGCTTTCCGGACATGGTTGCTTCAATCTCTTTAGACTAAGAATAGGAAAGTCGCCTACCAGCACATGCTCTTTCTGCCCGGAGGAAGATTCAGCAGAACATACCCTATTCCAATGTGATGAGTTCTGCAATGAAAGAAGAGAGTTCTTCTATAAGATGGGATTCCATATTCGCAAGGATAACATGATAGAGGCGATGGTAGAGACAGAAGAAAATTGGGACGCGGTGGTATCCCTGGTTACAAAGATCATGCGCAGTAAGGAAATTAAAGAACGCGCAATGGAAAAAATAAAAAAACAAGAGGAACTAGAGAAAGGCGGCCACTTAACTCTTGACAGAAGTACTTAGAAGAAGTCCCAGTCAAGAGCGAAAGGAAGTGGCGTAGGAGGAGGGGTTTTAGCCGGTAGGAGTCCGGTACTACCCACGTCCGGACGTGGGTGTCCAATGCAGGATTTCCCCTCAACAAAAAAAAAAAAAAATCGGGGAAAGTTAGCCCCAGCGAGTTTTCATGGCGAATGCTGTCTAATTCGTCAAAAATGTAGGAAAATACAAAATGATGTAGGAAAGAATTGTGTAGAATACAATTATCTATAAAAACGTCTGCAGTAGCATATGTCAAGATAACAATATTACAAAATATTGATGTATTTTTCATGTAATATTTATCTACATAATTATTATTTTAGATTTTTGTCTTAGATCTTTGAAGGTAATGGCGAGGGGTGGCATTTTATGCCCATTTTTTGGTATAAGTTAAAAAGTACCTAAAGATATTTTTTTAATCCCTAACTAAAGCCTGATGAAATAATGTCCTAATATATTTTTTGAATTCTTAATTTTGTTATATTAATTAAATGTAATAAAAATATGTCAAGGTTTTTACTGGGAACAGAAACTAGCAAAAATAGTAACTGCATTCTACAACTAAGCCAAATTAGCAGTAAGTAACAGAAAAAAATATAAAAATACATTATCAACCAAAGTCTCACCATAAGGGTTTATTACCCTATAAATACCTTTGAAATAATTGATTAAATACTAATTGTAATTCTCTAGACAATGGCTTTAATATCGTACCTTGTTACTGCGTAAAATAAGAGTTTTATATGCAGACAGCGAACTCCTAATTGCACTTCTAGATCGTGACTTGTAGCTTGTTGACACGAAAGCGATTTCTCATTCAATTTGTTTTAGTAAATTTATAGAGGTATTTTCAATAGGAATTAATCTTTGAATCTTGTATCAAAACAATTTGAGTTACTATAACCGTTGGAGCCCTCAGGGTAGATGCCCTTAAGTAACTGTCATTTCCAGATTCAAAATATAATTAACATGGTCTTCCGTTGAAGATTCAATTACTCCCACAGCTCTCTTCTAAAGAAAGACAGACAAATAATTCTGAATCATCCATTTAAATATTCAAACTTTTAATTAATATTAATAGGACTCCTCAGTCACAAAAGAAAGAATACCGAAGGCAGATAAAAACTTCTTAGAAATCCGCGTTGCCCACAGCTGCAGACTGTAAATTAATGCGAAAACAATAAAGCCTCAAGAGTGGTGGTCCGAAAATAGACGCCGACACTCGGGGCGAGGAATCGCGAATAAAAATTAATTCCAAATGGTTATTAGTGGCTATGAACAAAAGGCCGCTGGTGTGAGTGAGCTGAGCGAGGTCGTAATAAACGTCACGACAAGAGAGATAGGAAATTAAACGAAACTAGAGCGGAGTCGTTCGTGCATCTGGGGGTGGAAGTTTGGGGAGTCTTAAAAAAAACTAAATTACGTCCGGACGCCCGATTTTGTTTACTTTCAGCTAGAGAGTAGCGCCCTGTGAGCGACAGGTTAAAAAGTTCCTCTTTTGTTTCAAGGGAAGGCTTTTATTTTTCCCTGTCGCCGATCAGAAACGTCGTCGATTTGGAATTCAGGAAAATGGAGAGAGCGAACCCTTTCATAAAGGTTCGATATGTAATATTACTTTCATCATCTTAGCTTCATATGAGAATATAGATAGCTTTGCTTTTATAATCACAATTTTTCTCTTCAATTCCTTTGGATTCTCATGACAGTTGCGGGCCTATCAATGATTCATATATACATAGTTTGATGTAACTATTAGCCCAAAAAAAATGACATAAATTATCGTAATTTAAATTGTTAAATATATACTACGAAAAATATAGGTAGATCTTTGGATCACAGCAAATTTTCTGGATAAAGAATTATATCATGGGTAGGTATATTTACCTTTTGGTAGCGGTTCTATGACGACTTTGACGGCGCCTGCGGCCGCTAGCGTCGTCGCCAGGAGCAGGGCCCGGCAGACACTTAGCTCGCCCCACATTCCGTGCACTTCACTCTATTCACACTATTTGTTCATCATTGCACTACGGTTCTGTAACAAAAGTTTATGTCTCATTAATCAATCTGAAATTCTGAATGTGAGACAACTTTCCACGAAAAAAAATGTAATTATAACAGTGAAACATAATTGACTGGAAAAACAAACAAACTAGATCTAATCTAATGATTTTTTTTTCAATGGAAATAAATAAACCAAAATACGACCCGGCCACATCAACCTGATCTCTTACTTTATAGTATAAGATATAATTTATAGTCTGCTATCTGTTCTCATTACCATATAATTTTTGCTGTAAAATTAGAATATTTGTCCTTGAATTAATATAGTAAAAATTGTTTTTTTCAGTACAAGCAGGAATAATATGTAATAAAGGTAAATAATGTATAGGTTTTCAATCATAATGGGTATTGAACTTTTCCTTTGTCCCAACTTCATGTTACTCCCACTTTATCCCAAAATAAACACCGAATCTTGAGTTCAGTGAACACCTTATTGACAACATCTATGAAATTCAATCCTTCAACTTCGAAAGAAGTGAACAGATACGTTTTCGTAATACCTCACGCCTTTGCATTTATGAATAATAACTCGAGAATTCTGCCCGAGTATTGTAGAGTTCGTAGGATAACTCGCTGAAAAAAGTATTTTTCTTTTTATTTCTCCTTTGGTGTTTATTCCAAGGGCCCGAGAGAAAGTTTGCAGGGCGGATTAAGATTGTCTCTCAATTCTATCGGATTATTTAAGTAATTTCAGTTTCATAGAATATTATGTACATATAATCTGGCAAAATGAGTTTTTGTTTTACCGAGATGAATATACTTTGAAAACAGAATTGTTTTTTCTTTAAAAATAATATAATGTCGGTTTGTGAATATTTAGTTGGAAACGTAGGGAAATATCGTGAAATCACAGTAAGAACGAAGATTCGTAGATTTGGAGTAGAGACGTGAGCAAATACTATAAAAACTAGAGAAAAGTTTTGGAATGTATGATTTTTCATACGACATACATTCCAATAAATGTGGGACGCATAAGAATTTTCGAAAATCTCTGATGATGTTAGCTCTGCGAGGGTAGCTGCTGGGAGTCAAAATCAATTTGTTATTTTTAGGGTTTCGTACATGCGATTAAAAAACGGAATAGGGTAATTTTTGTATCTATTTGTCTGTCTGTCCATCTGTCACAGTTTATTTTCTCCGAATATACTTGACGAAAATGGTTGAAATTTGGTGTATATGTAGAGTTTGACCCAATCACGGACGTATAGTGTAAATAAAATCTAATTTCGATTCTTGGGGTTAATTTTTGGGAAACAATTAGAAAGTTAACATTTTTTTAGTGCATATCAAATGAAAGGGTTTGTTTGTTGTTTTAAAATGCATAGTTTAATTTATATTAAAGAAAATATACGAAAATTTAGCGCCACCCTGCTTAACTCAGAAACTAATGAGTCTAAAATAAAAAAAAAATAGGAAATACAGGGCCTCGCTTATAGTTTACAGGAAAATCTTAACGAAAATCCTGTCTTAAAGTTCTCACGGAAAAAAATTATACGAGACCATCTCCACGCGAGTTCGACTCGTCCTTGGTTATTTTTTTATGTCAATGGGTGTTGGTTTGTACTCTATTCGAATCAAGTTGGTCTGATTTGACGACATTTTATGATTTGCACTGCGGCCAGTAAGCAACAGTTTCCACATTCAGTTGCTCATATTACATTTTTGCCCTCTGAAACTTTTCGCACTTTATTCTTTTTAACTTTTTAAGTATTAAGAGGATCGTGTAGCTCAGCGTACGCAGCGAAATAGGTATTTAGAAAATCATATTCTGTCTCAAGCGCGCTCTTCCCCCGGGCATCAGTGCGACAGAGAGCACTGCAGCTCGTGAGTGTTTGTAGGTATGTTCTTCGTTGAAAATTGCGTTTTGGGCGAAAACGATTTACACCTGCTAAACTATAACGAAACCTTATAATTTTGGTGTCAAACGTTTTAGCAGATTATAATCTACGTACGTACGTTTTGCTTTTTTTGAAATTTTGCTTGGTTTTTCAAATACAGACGGTTTATTACCAGCAAGTTATGAACCAAAAAAACCGAGATTTGAGGGGCTTATAACTTTTGACCTATCACGAATTTTGATAAAAGGAAAAAATACGTACGTAGTTTTTCACTATGTCAGTAACATATTACAAAATCGTTAAAATTAAATAATATTTAGGGGTAGTAAAACGTTTTCTCCGTTTGTATGGACATGGACGCGGTACACTATACTCTTAAACTCATTACATTATAAAGAACATAGAAGTAGTGTGGGCGTTACCGCGTAACTACGTATGGGTATATGAGCTGTAAGAGAATTTCCCATGAAATATAGCAAAAAATGTGCTATATTATTTTTTTCTTCAAACCGTGTTATCGGTCCCGGGGTACCGAGGAAAAGATAAAGGCTTCCTCTTTTAGCCGATGGCAGGTATTTGTGAGGTTATACCTAACGAGTGCCCAGTTCTGTTGAGGTATATTTAGATGGAAAAACCTCTAAGTGTGGTATGTACGTACATAAGTTTTTAATTATAAAAAATCCATTGGTATATGGCCGGGATCGAACCGTGGTCCGTCTAGTTAATACCAGACGTCTTAGCCACTCGGCCACCGACGCCGGTTGGTTACATGCTACTTCTACTTTCTTTATAATGTTCTGTGAAATTAATCTTCAACGCAACGCATTGCAATCGAATGTATTGACACACCTAAAATCATGGCATAGTATACTTATTACTTAGTACTTTGCTGCGTGGTCAGTCACTGGTAAAACGCCTAATCAAAATAGGTAGCAATAAGTTCATTTCGGTATTAAACTAATTTTAATATTTTTGTTTTTTATTCAGCAGTTTTTTTATAATATATTTTCAAATACTACTAAGTGACGTCATCATCTAGGTAAAAGAGCTATTCTGTCCCATTTCTCACCACATTTGTCTAACTGGTAGTACCACGGGGCACGTAAAGAACCGTGGCACTACTTTTATCACAAACGAGTCGCACCACGGCACAGAAACGCTACTTCACGTAAATGATGACGGCACCTTGTCGACTGACGGCAAAAATTTGGAGATAATTTTCTTAAAATAGCTTCATCTTTGAAATAAAAATACCAAATTTAATAGGTCTAGAAGAAATATCTATTATTTTCATATTTATGTCGACTGAGTATTGAACCACGAACTCCAATTTCCAGACCACCACTGCGCTAATGACGCAACTGAATAAACAAAACACCCATTACCTATCGTTCGATTGCAAAGGTATTATTATCCCCACGTCAATGTAACAGCTTAGTATAAACTTATTCCCTTATTCAGACGTTTGAAACGCGGAACGCTTCACTCTCTCTTTCATTGCTAATGATCCTGAAAATTGCAATTACATTGCAACTTGTCAGACGTGTAATTATACAGAGACATCTATTATTACTACCTCCTTACAATTGACGTATTTGTTAGATATATCGTTCTATTGGGAATAGGTACTTGTGGTTTTACTTGAAGTCACGGTAGTGTATGAGACAGTTAGTAGCGGTTAAGCAACTCATAAAGCTGATCTAGTACGGGTGAATGCATTACGGATTCTCCTTGTCAGACCTGATTTTTTATTAGGAATGTGAATTTTTTTTCATAACTATAATTAGGTATATAAAATAGGTAGGAAAAAATGTCCAAGAAAAATGGTGAAACACACCCTGAACTGAATTCTTGAATGCACAATCATGACCGAGTCTGAAAAAATATGTTTTCCGCTGGGTGCCTTGAAGCCTGTAGATGGGTTTTTGTAAGCCGTGATGATTTAAAAAGAAACATCAACCACATAAGAAACTAAATAACAAAGAAACGAAACCTCCTCCCCAAGCCGACCGGTCCTCGTGGGGGAAAAAGACCACGACCCTCTAAAGATAAACAAACTTACATCGGATATAATACTATATACTTTTAATGCTAGATCACTACGAACCACTGAGAAATGCCTTGAACTCGAATTACCCCCAAGAAGACATAAAATGGGATATAATAGGAATCAGCGAAATGAGAAGATATGGTGAAGGGATCAATGATTACGGAAACTATATTTTACATTATAAAGGTGAAACACAAGGACAATATGGGGTGGGATTTTTAGTTAAAAAGAACCTTGCACACAGAATAGAAGAAATAAAAGGAATATCTGAAAGAATAACAATATTGAACATAAAATTACCTTTGAATAAAGAAGAAAAGTGGTCAATCATCCAGGCATACTCACCAACTGAATCAGATAAGAAGGAAGATGTAGTCAAAATTGAAAAATTCTACGCAGATCTAAGAATGTCGATGTAAAATTGCAACAAAAATATTTTAGTAATGGGCGACTTCAACGCACAAATAGGAATTTGTAACAATAGTGGAGAAGAATATACGGTGGGAAAATATGGACAGGGCAGAAGGAGCAAAATAGATCCAGACTAGTCACCTTTGCTCTAGAAAACAAACTCAAGATCTTGAACAGTTTTTATAAGAAAAAGAAAACAAAGAGGTGGACATGAACCTCCCCAAACGGACTTCACAAAAACGAAATTGATTTTATCATGTCTAATAATGCCAAAAATTTTAATTCAGACCATAAAATGGTCCGCGCTAAACTAATAGGAACACCAATAAAGACGAAAAGACAATTTCGTACAGATGATTCAGCCATTGTTTGTACCGGCAATACCGCTCAACTTATGAATAACTTACAGGATTTAATAAACAAAGATGCAAAACTGCCGATCCAGGAACTATACGAGAAACTTATAAACCTATTGAAAACAGAAACTAAGAAAATAAACACAGATAGCAAAAGAGTAATCTCAGAGGAGAATACCAGTTATTACAAGAAAGGAAAGAATTATTTAAAAAAAGAAAAGAAAATTAACCATCCCAAAATATCAGAACTCAGTAAAAAGATAAACCAATATATTAGGAGAGATAAGAAAATTAAAAGGCAAATCACCTTAAAGAAATATATTGAAAAAAACCGGTGGAATAAAAAAAAGCAATAAAAGAATTAAACAGTAAAAAAGATTGGATGCTAAAGGTGAAGACTATAGACAACAATTACATAAATAAAAGAACAGAAATACTAAAAGTAGCTACAGATTATTATCGAAATCTTTACCAAAGCAAACAATAAGTAAAATAAATATTACTGATTCTGAGCCAATACATAAAATATTAAAAAAAGAAACAATTAGAGCAATCAATACGCAAAAGAAGGACAAGGCACCAGGTGCTGATCAAGTAACAAATGAGCTATTGAAATCTACTTCACCAGTGATTGCTGCTATATTAACAGATATATTTAACAAAATAATAGAGACTGAAATAATCCCCAAAGAATGGAATAAATCTACAATAATATTATTACATAAAAAAGGTGATAAGGGAGATATAGATAACTATAGACCTATTAGTTTGATGTCCAATGTCTATAAAGTCTTTTCAAAAATAATTTTGTCTCGAATCACTTCTACGCTCGACGAAAACCAACCAAAAGAACAGGCGGGTTTCCGCAGTAAATATTCAACAATAGACCATATATACATGCTCTAAGGCAAGTTCTACAAAAATACAATGAATACAATAAAACATACTATCTGGGATTTGTTGACTATAATAAAGCCTTCGACTCCTTGGAACATGATTACATCTGGGATGCACTGCGTACACAGGGAATACATGGCAAGTACATACGTATACTCCAGAATATATACTCCAAAAGTACAGCCCAAGTCAGGCTTGAAACTACGGGAGAAGAATTTCCTATAGAGAGAGGCGTCCGGCAAGGCGACCCTATTTCCCCCAAGTTGTTTTCAGCGGCTCTAGAGATTATATTCAGGAACCTGCAATGGGATCACGAAGGACTGAACAATGAACATAAACGGTGAAAAGTTAAACCACTTACGTTTTGCAGACGACCTAATTTTATTTTCAAAGTGTCCAAAAAAACTAGAGCAAATGCTACAACAAATGTCAGATCAAAGCGCGAAAGCAGGGCTTACAATGAACACGGCAAAGACAAAAAATATGACTAACACTTCACAGACATATAACATCATAGTCAATACAGAGAATATAGAATATGTAGAAGAGTACTTGTATCTAGGACATCTTATAGCCGCAAAAGATACTATGCATAAAGAAATTGAAAGAAGGATAGCCAACACATGGAAAAGATATTGGTCTCTCAGCGAAGTTATGAAAAATAAAGACATGCCAATGAAAGAGAAAAGAAAAGTGTATAATATGTGCATTTTACCATGCTTAGCATATGGTTGCCAAACATGGTCATGGATAGAAAAACTAATGAATAAAGTAAACGTATGCCAAAACGGAATAGAGAGAAGTGTAATTGGCGTCAAGAGAAAAGATAAAATAAGATTAGAAGAAATAAAAACTAAACTAAATTTAAAAACGCAAAAAAATCCTGCAAGACTTTAAAATGGAGATGGACATGCTGAGAGAGACGAAGGAGAAATGGACAAAAGTAATAACAGAGTGGTATCTCAGGAATGGAAAAAGAAGCAAAGGATGACAAACGAAACGTTGGGAGGATGACCTTAAAAAAGTGGCTGGTACAGAGTGGATGAGAACAGCAAGAGACAGAGAGAAATGGAGGACTTTAGAGGAGGCCTTTGTCGAAAGACTAGCTGTTGATTGAAACCGATCGTCTATGATATATTAATAAAATATGTGTATTAAATTGCTTAACATACAGTCGGTAAAAATAATTGTAAATACCTATTTGTAAACATCATAAAACAGTAATAAAGGCTTATTTTATTTTTATTTATTTATAGGCAGTCATGGGGATAGCCGACAGAAGTTAAAACTTAAAACTATGAATAACATTTATAAGTAACTAGATATATAACGTATAATTACGCCTTCTAGCGATCATTTCACGTATAAATGTATATGTGTCCGGACCAAAGAATTGCCGGCTAGAGTGGCGGAGCCAAAAATGCCCGACCCAGGCATACGTAGAAAGCAGTACACGAATTCGTGCCCGGACATTCTCGGGTCGAGCATACTCGGGCCAGGCAATCCATGGTCTTGTGGTCTTGGTCATGGTAGCCAAAACACGTCGCGAATGCATAAGATTTCCCCCTACTTCTGCTTAACACGCCTAAAGAAGTTTTCACTTAAAAAATAATAATTTGTGGTTCCTAAGATACAGGGAAACCTAGTTTAGGAGCCACAGCCAAAATTTTGTTGATATATTTTTTAAGTGAATAAAGTTAATAAGTAATATACATCGAAAATGTGTGCGCATTATAGATCTTCAATTTCTGGCTTCCTCACTGATAAATAGTCTATGTGTAATTGTGTATGAGCCAAAATAAATTTACAAAATCATCCGAAAATGTATCGTGTAAGTTAAAGTTCGTATTGATCAGTACAGATTCTACCTTCCTTGTGTAACGGTATGAGAGGTTTCTAATTACGTGTAGAGGCGTGGTCGCAGCCTCGTCCGACACCTGATTAAAGCATCAAAGATTCTCTGCCTCTCCTGACGCCATTATTTTGTCTTTGTACGAAGCTTATAAAATGTCTTTTGCTGTATCTTTTTTGAAGAATTTTAATAGAAAAATCCTACTGAAATTAAATTACTAGGTATTTGACTACGTGGTAATACTGTAATGCATCTAGACACAGGCCACAGACTGTTTTTTTATATAATTTAGTTTTAAATTTTGACACTTGTCTGGTATCTTAATGATTGAATAAACAAATATTTTCAAGCTATATTAAATTCCACCTAAGATTTATATCACAACCATGATTAAAAGTCATACTCATCCTACATTCAAGTATGGCGTAAATTATTAAAAAATATATTGGTTATTGCATAAAATTTGTAGCAGGAAAGCCGCACCGACATTTTGTTCGTCGCACCTCGTCCTCTTCAAATCCTCTATAATAATGAGACAAGCTCGGTCCCTTTGAAAGAAATTTTTAATGAAACGCTTTTAAAAGGGTTATAAAAGCTCTATTCCTAAATACGTAATTGAGACCAGCGTCGACACTTTCAAACAATAGACTTTTTGCAAAAGTTCTGAGGATTAAAAATGTCTGATTCCGTATCAGAGCTACATTGGTTCGTATTCCTATTGACGAACTAGCAGTTGCCCACGACTTCGTACACGTTGTATTAGGAGTACAACGTTTACGCCCCATTTCACCCCCTTGTGCATCTACCTGTACCTTCAAATTTTCATGTTTATATCTTCAGTGGTTTAGGCTGTGCGTCGATTAAATGAAATATGATTTAACTTCAGTTACAGTACCTATAGGTAGGTACAGTTTGTCGGATTTCTTTTTCTTTCTTCACGGGTTTCCTTACAGCTCCCGAAACCAAGTACCGGTACCCAGCGGAAGAGCAAGTCTCGTTTAGCCGATGGTATTTAGTAAGGCTATACTTAACGAGTGGCTCGTTATATTAAGGTATATTTAGATGGAAAAGCCTCTAAGTGTCGGATTATTACATATGCAATAACTTTTTTTAAATTATAAGTATGACCCGTTTGTATGAAAAAAGAAAGGAATGATCAACTAATCGTAACTCTATGATCAATTTATTAATTAAATTATAAAAAATGAAACATATATAACGCGCATAACTCCAAGGAAATCCATATTATGGAAATTTTATTCCATTTTACGAGTCAATATTCACATCAGAATAACCAGTAACATAACATTTACATTGTTTATTCAGAATTTTTAGGATACGAAAATATATTCGCTTGTCTATTTTTTTTTCTTTCCTATACATCAACACTGTTTTTCGTGCCTCGAATTATAAGCTGTGTCACATAGATAGACAGCGAGAAATTGACCTTCTGGCCCATTTGCTAACTAAAACTAACCAAATTATAATTTACCAAAAATTTTTAAAACATACCTCTAATGAATCGGTTAGGTACATGTCATGTCACTCAGCAACTTAGGAATATGTGATTGTTTATTTGTGAGTCAGATTTCTAAATCGAACGAATTTAGAAGCTCAATCTTGCGAAATATTCACCCGCATTTTTGAAAACTTGTCTAATGAAACACAATCGGGCGCGCGAGAGAGCTATCTTTCAATTATTGATTTTGATAATTTCTTTGGCGGTTTACCTGCCTGTGACGTTTCATCAGAAAATGATGGCGGAGATAGTTCAGTGTCGGACGGACGTATGTTTCGTTTTTGTCATATGATTATGGATAGAACTCTGAAATAACAAAAAGAAGTAAAAACTAAACTAGTCGGACTCGCGCACGAAGGGATCCGTACCATTATCTATAAAAACGGAAAAAACACGTTTGTTGTATGGGAGCCCCCTTAAATATTTATTTTATTCTGTTTTTTAGTATTTGTTGTTATAGCGGCAACAGAAATACATCATCTGTGAAAATTTTAACTGTCTAACTATCACTGTTCATGAGATACAGCCTGGTGACAGACAGACATACAGACAAACGGACGGACAGCGGAGTCTTAGTAATAGGGTTTCCCTTTTTTACTACTTACTTTGGGTACGGAACCCTAAAAAAGAAAAGAGCGACTGTACCTTTTCAAATACTTGAGCAATAATGGTTAATAATTAATTTAGACCCTAGAAAGTAAAGTTACGCCCGCATATTGAGTGTAAATCATTGTCATATCCATTATTCACTCCAATAGTTCTCTACGCCAAGTCGATAAATACAAAACAATGACACTGAAAATAAATGCGATGTGATACCAGTTTGCAAGCTTATCTGATATTGGAAAATAGGTACCGTAAGCTATTTTAATCTATATATGCATACTTATTATAATAATATTTTCGTCTTACTAAAGCATATACAAGTGATCACGCCTATATTCATCCGATATTATGTCACAATATGCCTTTTATTGATTTTTAAATTATAAATTATATGTGTGGATTTCACATTGTACATTCCATTAAATTACAATAATATTGTCAATTTATCGGAAATTGAGATTATCCTACAAACTTAATATCTCTATGTCCTGTTGACTCCCGTCGAAGAAAGCAAAATACCACGTGATTATGAAAGTGATATTTTCACAAAAACAATTAGGATATACATTTTTTAGGCGGAAACATAAGTAAATACTAATATGGAAAAGAGATTTAATTGTGCACTATTCAGTTTACATTACTTTTCACACCTTCCCCTGAATTTAAAGAATTAGTGAAATTGCTACTACAAAAGTGTGAAATAAAATGCACTTTGCAATTACGTCCTCGTCGCGTCATTAACGATACTTTAAGAGGGCGCTTGTTGCAACGACCTCTCTGAATGCAGGTTTTCAAAGCAATTTTATACTAGAAGCTTAACTTACACTCTCGAGTAATTAGAAATATAATTTTGTTAGACTTCAATTAAGGAAAAGAAAATCAGAAATCAAATTGTGAATTCTTACTAAATTGCCTGTTGAAATACTCAGTATTTTGTATGCAAATACACTAACAGGTTCAATATAATTTGTTAATTTTTGACAATGCGGATGCTCCCAGGCGAATTTTGAAATCAACAACTTTAAATATTGCTAACAATATTTACTGAACTTTTTTTCCTAATAATGAAAAATATACAATATTTGTAGGTACATAAAATTACGAAAAATTCTTATTTTCACACTATTTAGGCAAGATCTCTCTCTCTCTAAAAGCAGCAAAAAGTTATCTATCTATCATCATGCCTTTTATCCCAAGAGGGGTAGGCAGAGACAATCGAATGCAAAAAGTTAAGTACCTAGCACAAATAAGGTCAGTACGTTTTTCTAGTCTTGTCTTATTTGGTAAACAAACATGTTTTTTTAATAAGTTGGCATTTAAATTTTTTAAAAGACGTTTATTAACAATTATATTTAGATATTTATTAATTATTATTATTTATTTGACATATTTCACATTTGGGAACGTTAGTTGTTAAAACACATTTTTTTAAATTGTTATTTAAAAAAAATACGATAAAAAGACATGCAAAGTCTTATTTGGTAATGCTCTTTAATGCATGGTCGCGACCAGTGGCCAAGTCTGTGGCACCGCGGAAAAATCCAATTTTATTATTGTAGTAATTGCGGGTAATATGTGCTAAAATCAGACACCACAGTGTTTATCAAAAAAGGTTCTTCTGATATTTTTTGTTAAGGAATCCTTATTCCTGAACTATTTTCTAAAGACAGATGATTTCACCGGAATTTAACAGCGCTCTTAAACACAAATCCACCCTCTATTGTCAACTTATTAGAGCAATAAAAGTAAGTAAAGCGAAGATAGACGTCGAAGCTTGGTTCCAAGTGCGCCTTATTCTTGCTTAAAGGTAATCGAACGACGGTTTATCAAGGAGATAGTCTGGAGAAGACAATAGCATATTTTCTAGCCTATTATCAAAATTATAGAGGCGAGACAAAAGCGAGACCGTATTCCTTGATGTCTTATTTTAATAGCATCGTCCCTGAAGCTGAATTGCACTTTATGAACAGAAATTGTTGTAGGCTTTGTCTTGTAGTTGTAATTAAAAGCAAACCTAATATATCTCTGAATCTGATTATTCGCTTTATTTTCTGAGACGGTCTGTGTAACAAATAATTTGAAATGTTTGGTTGTTGTTAACAAAATAGACTTTCATAAACAGAGTAATATAACAAAAGGGATATTAATTAAGTCTGGAATAAGCATTTCTATGGAAATGAAAATGTTAAGACATAGAAAGTAAAATCTTATTTAGTAAATCTATTTATTCAAGATAAAATAACTATGTATTAAAACGTAAACATGTCTTAAGGAGACGCCTCATAACTTTTGTCCCAAACAAATTACATGCTTGACGACTTCTTAAATTACGCGATAACTATATGTCTTATTTTGAAATTTAAATAGCTTTCGAAAGATAAATATATTTGACACAGTATGATTTTTTTAAATATGCAAATCAGTTACATCTAAGTCATCAATTTCACGCGTATTTTCATTTTCTCGTATTTATCCTTTAGATGATTTCACATACACAACTTGCTATTTCTAATATATGTATCTTCTTGTATAATACTGGAAGAGCATTATGTCCGATTTTTTTTGAAATCGTTCTTTCTCATGTGTCTGGTACGTGAATCTTGGCCTCTCTTATCTTATCCTATGTTATTTTATCAATTCTTTTTGCAGTGTATCTAATAACTTTTTAAAGAGATATCGACAAAATAAGCCGCGCGGTTTATTGAGTTCATTGCGCTAACAAGCGTACTCAGTAACATTACGGTAGCAAAATTCACTACCCTGTCTATTATAATCCAGAGACACAAAGCGTGCTAACGGCGTTAAAATTCCAAAACAATCTCGACTAGGAAGTGTATTGAAACGACAAGTAAGAAACAAAGGGAATTTACTAAAATAAAATATCGCTGTGAACAAGAAGCGGAGTGTACTGGACGTGCTGCGGGTAGCCGTTTGAGCACAAAGCTATAGGAAACCACCTTTGCATGCTACCGTAAGTACTGAACAATTTATTTAGACACACTAAATAGATTAACCTAACCAAGGGTTGGCCAAAAATATGTATTGCCTATAAACTAGCGAATTAGATTATAGGCACGTGGGAATATTTTTTTAACAACAGGTAAAAAAAATATTCCCAATACTGTACGTGACAGAGTGTTGTGATTAAAATATTTCAATTCTGCCCCATTTCTCAACTCATTTGAATAACTGATAGTATCACAGGGTACGTTAAGAGCCATGGTACCACTTTTATCACAAACAAGAATGCGGAGTGAAAGATGATGTTGTGACTAAAATAAAGAAAATTAGTTCACGCTAGTTTGGACACGTTGAAACAATAAAGGATGAAGGATTGACTAAAAAGGTTTATATGGCTGAAGTGAAAGGAAATGCTGGTAGAGGACGACCTAGTTGTACTTTTATTGAACATATAAAAATATATTGATCGATGGAAATATTAAAAGTACACACAATCGCCGGGTATTTATGAAAGGTATGATGAATATAAAAGAAGCGAAAAAGGTATGTAGAACACAACATACGTGTCTAAGTAGTACCACGGGAGAAAAACGCTATTTTACCTAAATGATAACGTAAATTTTTCAATTGATTACTGTCACAATTATTGGATATTGCCGTAGCGAACTAATGAGAACCGGCCGGTCTCAGCAATATGATGCTTATATCAGAAGCTTGATCAATCAACCACTATTTGATCAGTATATATTTGCAACAATTGAAAGCATCTAAAACAACACTCGAAAATAACTTTACAACAGTTTCTGCCCTGTTCTGTAGTTAGAGGTTCACCAATGAACCTTTTAACAAACCTAAACCCGCCCGTTCCTTGCTGTCGGTAAGCGGCTTTCCTACCTTGTCCATATTGTACGAAACCACTATCTAAACTAAGTAAATACTTCAAAGTACATTGCTTTTTTTGTACTGAATGTTTAATTATTTTTTGTGACAAAGCAGCAATGTAGTATTAAGTTAATATTTAAAGTTTACAAGCACTTTGTGACCAAGTTTTGGTTGAGGGTTCTATCCTCTGAACTTCTGAAAATATTTGAAGATACACTAGTGACAGGCAGCGCATTGTGGCAGTTGGCTGTTACCTCCTGGACAACTCGCTAAATGTGGGCATGGTCTGCACATAGACGCCGTGTTGTTGTGTTGTGACTTGTGACCAAATTTAAAAGTATTTGAGAATATAATTTTGCTATTTGCTATTTTCACGGTTGCCTTGCAGCTCCCAAAACCGTGTTACGGTCCCAGGGTACCTTGCGGAAGACAAAGACTCCCTCTTTTAGCCGATGGTGTTTGTCAGGCTATACCTAACGAGTGGCCAGTATATTTAGAAGGAAAAGCCTCTAAGTGTGGTTTATCGGATTATGTACATAAGTTTTTAATTATAAAAACTCATTGGTCGGGATCCGGGATCAAACCCGTGGTCTGCCTAGTTAATACCAAACGTCTTAACCACTCGGCCAGCGACACATCAACTTTGTTATATTACTATAATAATATAATATATTATTATCATCTTGAATTTTTATATGTGGATGGCGCTGACTGACTGACAATCAACGCAGAGCCTAAGTCACTAAATATATAAATATAAAAATCGGAAAGTATATTTCTTAGAGGATGTAGAGGTGCACAAAGAAAGGATTTTCCGAAAATCAACTCCTGAGAGGGTGAAATGGAGTGTAAACGTTGTATTCATACGTACGAAGTCGTGGGCAACTGCTAGTTGTATTTAGTATAGTATATAGACTCTCCATGTTTTATTATAATCAAGCAAGTTTTCTATAAATATTTGTATTGTACAAAGAATTTAAATCCCACTCAAAAAAGGTTTCAAAAATATTTTCCTTGACAATAGGAATATAATTTTGTACAGTTTGCATTTTTTTTTGCATTAGAGCTATTGTCTACTTGCCTATGCGTACGTATGTGAAAATAAGCAGCAAATTTTCACACCCTCTTTAATGATCTGAAACTGAGACTGTACGATGTGCAAAAAAAAGATTATTGTATTGCAAATATTGTCGGTGATTTTAAAAATAATACTTTTCAATATTAAACTGCGAATAATATAATATTAAACCGCCTTTTTACTTTTTGTCTGAATTTTTGTTCGAAACAAGCGTTGGACTACTTGGACTGTTGAACGGATGAATTTTCAATCAGAGTTTTGTTTCATCTTAATTAAGAAATGTTGGCCCTTTGTAATCTTCTCGTCACAATGTAATATTATAAAAAGAGAGCGTGAGGTTGTTTAATTGTAAGAAGTACATTTAAAAATTACTGGACCGATCTGAAAAAACATTTCACTGTTATTATTATATTTTAACTTATTTATTAAATTTATTATAAACTTATTAGTTAAATTATTTGTTATGTTTTGTTATAAAGTTGTTATGTTATAAAGTGTTATTATTTATTATATATATATAATAACACATATTATAACTAGACTAAAAAATATTTGTCGTAAATTATTTTGCAGTCGCTACCATCTAATTTCGCAAGCTTTCCTCTGATGACGGCCCTCCACAACGGGGAAGCGAAAGTGCCGCGAAGTGCTCACGGCGGCATACACACCGCAGACAATTCGAGCACACTATTGTTGTCTTTGATTTACACATAGCACATACTAACCTACTGTACGCCGTCTGGCTCTAAGATAATCTCTTTACTCAGTTCTGTCTAGTGAGATGAAAATAGGAATTGAAAGCAAACCCGATTCCTGGGTTCAATCCTCACCCTAGGCAAAAAAGCTAAGCATCCATGACATAAAGTGGGCAGTTTTTAGTGTATCTGTCCACACTGGAAGGTATAAAGGCCTTAAAAATGTGTTTATTTGTTTGAAGAGGAATTTTCTTTAAGAATTATTTGACTGTGGTTCAGCAATTTCTCTTAAATAATACTCTAGTCTCATAAAGGTGACAACTTGCCGTCCGTTTTATGAACTTAAATATGGATTACTACGCCGCAAGGTATAGAGACACCACAGATTGTTGTCTTTGATTTACCACACACATATCACATAGATTCTAACCTACTGTATAATTCTCGCCAAATAACTTGAGCTCTTTGCCATTCGATGCGCAGTACAAAATTTGAAAACAAGTAGTAAGTATTTTCTGCGCGCCGAATGTTAAAAAAGGTCGTCTGACTCTGAGTTAATTTTTTTACTTACTCGTAGTTCAGTTTAGTCTAGGGAGATGATAATAGAAATTGATAGAAAACTGGATTCCTGGGTTCAATCCTCACCCTAAGCAAAAAAGTTAAGCACCTATTGACTGCTCATGCTTCAGCCATTTCTCTAAAATTAAAGTGCATTGACAGACTTGTCATCCATTTTGTGGACTTAAATATGGACATTGTTACCAAAGTCTTTGGCCACTCCACAAGGTATATACCGCAGACAATTTAAGCATACCATTGTTGTCTTTGTTTTACCACATACATAGCACATACTAACCTACTGTACACCGTCTGACTCTGAGATAAGCTCTTTACTCAGATCTCTCTAGTATGATGAATATTATTCATAGAAAAACCCGATTCCCAGGTTCAAATCTCACTTTAGGCCAATTATCTTTAAGAATTGCTCGATCTTCAGCAAAATGAAGAAGACGGTGATTTTTTTTTAAATTCTTCACGGATTTCCTTACAGCTCCCGGAAACCGTTGTCGGCCCCAGGGTATCCAGTGGAAGACAAAGTCTTCTTCATTTAGCCAATGATTTTTGAGGCTATATACCTAACGAGTGGCCAGCTCTGTTGAGGTAAATAGATGGAAAAGCCTCTTTGTACGGTTTGTCGGAAAATTTACAAAGATTTTTTATTATAAAAAACCCATTTATATCTTTTCAGTTGCGAGCCGACGTCTTACCCACTCGCCCACCGACGCCCCCGTGAAATTATTGATCTGATTGACCTATGGTCTAATTTTTAAAGGATCTAAGCAACTTGTCTATTGAAAAAAATGTAATAGTGAAAAACCCAGATCTAGTTATCTGAGAATTTCGTCACCCCTGAATATTACAATTCAAGATATCTGCAAAATGGAATAATAAACTCAAATCTCAAGGGCCATTATCGCGAATATTAAAAAATCCAAATCCACAGGACATTTTTCATTCCATCACATCTTCCATATTAAGTTGGAGGCGTAAATATGCACGCAATTTTCATCCATTCCATTCCTAATGACTTTCACTGACACGACTCAAAACCCCTCATTTTACACTTTGACGCGCCCGCTCTAGTCTTCTGATGACATTTTCCTATGAAAGCGAAAATAAAACCACTTTTAAACAGCCAACCTTTTCCGTTCTAATAAAGTCCAAAATAGAATGACGGTACATTTTGCTGGGTGACTTTTGTCTATTCCGAGTCTCTGGAGATAAAAATTATGAGGCTATTTGAAAGGCTGTATAGTTGACATTGATGTGAGGAAAATAGACCTTAATACTTTAAGTATAAAGTTTATTTCTAGTTATTTTAGATTTAGGATATATGACATAAGTAATATCTAGTTTCGTTTGCCGGATCGTTTTGTCTATTGGTAATATGAGACTCAGTTCGCACCTCTGAACAACAGCGCGTTACCTTTTTCACAGTTTTTATGAAGACACTCTTCTCAATAGAGGTCGACGTGTGTGAATATTTGCGGTGAAGTGTGGTGTTCGGTTTCTTTTGAGGGTAGCTTTTATTAAAACAAAAAACACTACTTAGAAGTTTTACGAATACAAATAATGATTATTATGCAATTTGTGTACAATTTTCTATATTTAACTAGTTTTGATAAATATGTAGTTTCAATCTAGCTATATAAATAAAAATGAAGTTTTTTAAGCGCATAATTTTGGGAAAATAAAAATTGCAAATGGAATTTGTATGAACTCAAGATAAACACTAGGGATGAAAGTTAATATGGGCACTACGAGCGAAGCCGGGGCGGAAAACTAATTTATTACATACTAGCATTCCGCCCCCGGCTTCGCCCGTGGATATTTGCGAACAAAATAAAATATACCCTACAGCACTCATAGATAATGGCTTGCCTGCACTACCCCTACCCCTACCCCGATCCCTACCCCTACCCCTACCCCTACCCCTACCCCTACCCCTACCCCTACCCCTACCCCTACCCCTACCCCTACCCCTACCCCTACCCCTACCCCTACCCCTACCCTGTTTCCCACGACTTCATGTTCACCTCTGCCCACCCCGTTCCCGTCGTCATGCCGTGATGGTATATAGCCTATATCACTCACGAAGAATGTAGCTTTCTAATGGTGAAAGAATTTTTAAAATCGGCCCAGTAGTTTCTGAGCCTATTCATTACAAACAAACTTACAAATGTTTCTTCTTTATAATATTAGTATAGATTTATTCTTATGACTCGAGTTTCGTAGTCGCCGTATACTAATTAGATATTTCAAGCTTCGCTTAGGACTAAAATAGGGGAGTTAAAGCGGAATGCAAAGTATTTCATGGACATACATGCTATATCAGTAATGCATAGCTTTCGATTAAGTCGCTTAGAATCGTAAATATTATAGGGTTGGGGAGGGGCGTTAATTTAATTTCATCGAAGTTTTTTTCTGTACGCAGACGGAGCTCTATATTGTCTATACAAAAGTTAGTATGAAAAGAAAGCTTCAAAATAGCATATTCTAAGACAAAAAAATCGTTTCATATTATCCGCTTTGTCTTTAGAGACATAATTTCGCAGGCGTATGAAGAAAAATATACTACACATTGCGTAAAATTATATTCATAGCCGTGAAGTGTGAAATAAGTTTTCTTATAGAACTTCCGAGATTGATAACATAACATTTTCTTTGTTTTTTTAGATCTCTTTCTGTTGTTTGTCAAGTAAATTGTACAGTGTACATGGTACTAAGTTTGTGTCACGACAGCCCCCTTAGACAATGTACGAACACTAGTATTCTATTTCCTCGGAACGCTATATCCTAATATTATGTGCAGAGACTTAGAGAGATTATAATAATTATATGAAAAGTATGCGCAGCTCATAAGAAGCTTTATTCTAGTCCGAAAAACAACAACTTATAACCTCAAAAAATTTGCCGATCGATCATTCGCTATTTTTTTCAGCGTTGTCTACAGGGTATGGGCAGACGCTAACGTTGCGTTCACGAAAGACGCTAATTGAAGACAAAATGACATAACTACGCTTCGTTTTCTACAATGAGTTCAACTTCAAGGAGTTTGTATACAATAAGTATATATACTCCTTGGTTTCGTCAGAGTGAAGGATAGTTTCGTTAGATCACGTGGTTGTATTTCAGTAGGTCCCATATATTTAAAGATATCTATTCTACATTATATTCTATTCGTTTAGTTGTGCATTGTCTAAGCCTCCAGTTTACCAGTTTAAAACGATATAAGATTTAACAATGATCCGCGTGTAGAAATATCATGTTTTCTTATATTTTCTTTGTATTTGTCGCGCTAGGCCTTCCCCAGCTAAAGCGAAAATGTTTGTATAGTACGTTATACAAATCGAAGCCCTTCCAAGACTATATATTTTTTATTGGCTTGTTTCAAGGTGACTTGATCAAGAGTGTTCTTAGCTATGACTTAAGGAAGTTTTTTCAGCCGTTTGAAGATCATCAGCTCTTTTCTAGTCGTTGAAGGGTTGTGACCAACTTACTGATATCGATTCGAAATTTAGTATCCTGTTACTTCAATGATATTACAAGAACATGGAAACCTTGACCTGATGCTGCTGCATCACCTGGAAGCTGATAGATACAGATACCCAACGCTTCACCAACTCGGGGGTTTTTGCAAATTAAAATATATTTTTTTAGATTACTAAGTTCAGTATTTACATTTTGCCAAAAGAATATTCAACAGTTCATAATATAAATTAAATTAAATATTAAATAGAAAACTTTTGAGGTATATTTTATGAGGTTAGTATGTGCGGATGAGTTTCTTTTGTGAGTCTAGAGGTCTAGTTTGCTTAAAAGGAATGAACACTGAATTAATAAGTATTATGATAAGGTTAAAAGGTATGCTTTTGCAGATGAGAATACGGTTTAGGCTATTTTATGAAATCTTAAGTAATTGAAAAAAAAAAAATGCGATTACATACTGTGTATCCCTTTTTAACCGACTTCCAAAAAAAGAAGGAGAAGGTTCTCAATTCGGACCGTATTTTTTTTTTATGTATGTATGTACATCGATAACTCCGCCAATTGTGAACCGATTTTCATGGTTTCTTTTTTAATCGACAGATAATTCTTCCGGATTGGTCCCATTTTTATCTCAAAAAAATTAATTGGTTCATTAGTTTTTCAGAAACTTTTAAAAAACTGACTTTATAAGTACATTTTTCTTGATATCTCGATAAAATAAGTACCGATTTTGACAACTTATTTTTTTCAAGACATTATAATTTCTCGACATTATCTCACAGACATATGACGAAAATCGGTTCAGTAGTTTTTCAGAAATTCAGTAATTAATTTCTGTTTACGGCTGAAAATTATGTATCAGAAAAAGCCTTAGCAACGGTTGCTATTGACACGAAGTTGTCAATTTTCGTGACGATAGTCTAGCGCTTAAATGTAATGGGGAGTCATAGGATGCACAAGCACATGGTTCAACATCCACAGCGTTTTTTTTTAAATTTTTCATCAATATTTTTTTAGTTGTGTTATTATTTGTCTCTCAAGGCAGCAAAACCACTAAAAAGGGTAAAATAAACCTTTTAAAAAAAAGTGCACCGACTTCAAAAATTTGCACTGAAAAGTAAGAAATAATAAAAATTTCGTCGTAGAATTTGAAGACGGTTGGTGCCAAATTTGAAACAACTTAGTTCCCAAATTCACTAATCTAGACAATTCATTAGGAACCTACGATCATCAGTACATACAAACATAGATAATATTGAACAGATCTTTATCGTCTTAGATATTTACTTAGTTTTGTATCCTAATTTGGCACCAACCGTCTTCAAATTCTACGACGAAATTTTTATTATTTCTTACTTTTCAGTGCAAATTTTTGAAGTCGGTGCACTTTTTTTTAAAAGGTTTATTCATTGTTATAATCCAATGGGTTTTTTAATTAAAAACTTATGTACATAATCCGACAAACCACACTTATATAAATATATCTCAACAGAACTAGCCACTCGTTAGGTATAGCCTCACAAATACCATCGGCTAAACGAGGGAGACTTGGTCTTCCGCTTTGTACCCTGGAACCGTAACACGGTTTCGGGAGCTGTAAGGCAACCCGTGAAGAAAGAAAAAAAAATCTTTGACTCCAATGGCGATGATCCTTGACTTATATTATAAATAAACTCAAAGTGTTTTTGTTTGTTTGTCTTTCTTTTCAAAACGGAACAACGGATCACTTGCACAGAGATAGCTAGGGGTCCGGAGAGTGACATAAATAGGTTTTATTCCGCGAAAGTAGAACCATAGTATTTTATAATTATACCATGAAAAATGTTCTGCTAAAATAAATTAATTCATTTCTATCATTATAATCACAGTGCTCTGCGCAAATGTTTTTTTAAATAAAATATACCTAAACATATGGAAATATTTCTTTAATCAAGCTTAAATAATATAGGTATGTGTAGTATGAGTGGGAATTCAAGCGATTCCATTAATCATCTTTGAAATTCAATACACTGACACGCGCTCTCCGGCCGGACCAAGCGGTATGGCCGTTATCGACATTCCACAGATTTTATGATGTTTCAGTTTCTATAGCAGTATCGACAAAATAGTTTGAATAATCTCACTTCGTAACTCGAATATTCAGACTGTCCGACGGCATGCCATAAACTCACTCGATGGACTCTACGTTGCTATACCTACTTTGCGTTGTCTCTAACTATAACCAAGTACGAAGTTTAGAATTAAGTTTGGAAGTAGATAAAGAAGTTTTCATGAGATTGATGCTATTTACCTCGCAGTCTACAAAGAAACTATAGTGAACAAGTTAATTAAAATAAAAAAGGGAATCTGTATGTTGATTTTATTTCTTAACTTTGAAGTTTAATCTTTAGAAATACGAGATTTAACTTTCCTGCTTATTTTCCAAAGTGGTTGTCCCCCTGAAACCCTTTGTTAGTGAAGCAGAAATCTAATATTATAATGTAAGAGTTCAAAGGAAATACTGAAGACGAATAGTAATTCTTTGGAGTACTTTATGGATTTAACCGTCGCATTTTTAAGGCGACAATACGTGACCAGAGTAGCTGAATATCCATTGTTCGGTTTTCCAACAGTTCAGGATGGTTGTCTAAGTTTTTTCCTATAAAATTCACTTATTTGAGTTACGGTTGAGTAATAAATTCAAAAAGGAAGCTGATACAGAGAGATACTGAATTAAATCTCCGGAGCCAAACCTTTTTATTAAATAAACTGTAGATATTGGAAATTAAAACTAAATATTTTATTGTGTAGTACATTTTTGGTTTAATAAATAATTAATTTTTATCAATCTCAAGATATTTAAACGCCGTGTTATAATGTTGCATAACAGGTTTTGTGAATGATCAAATGAGTAGCGAAATGATTGGATGCAAATTCCCCCGTCAATTAAACTTTATGCATGGAATCAAGGGCAGTAGTACGACCCACAATGGTATGTGGTGCCGAATGCTGGAAATGAGGATGCTGCGTGGAAGTCTAAAAATGGCACCGCTACCTGAAAAGCTCACCAACACTGCTGCGTTGGTATGGACACGTTATGAGAAGGTCCGAAGACCAAATGATCCGGAAAGTGTTGGACATTGTGTGAGGACCGAGACGCCGCAGCAGACCACGACTCTCATGGCTTTCAGCAATCAATAATGACCTCAAGCCCTAGAACTAGAGTCTAGACCCACTGACGACCCGGAATAGATCGAGCTGGTGAAAAGCGATTGGGAGAGCCGACCCCAATTAAACATGGGATAAGGCCGGAGAAAGAAGAAGAAGTATGCATGGAATTAATAAGTTTAATTGCAAAGTGACAAAATATTCTACAACTAGTTACATGAAGTGGTTGATATTGAATGATTTGTGAATGAAACGGTAGGCTATACCCTCACTACTTTTTACGGGATAAAAGTCGTAAGGCTTGGTTCCAATTTTTGTATTCATATTATTGGCTTCTTTGAATGATTTATGATCGATATTATTTCTGTCTTTTCGACATACATAATTCGCCGGAGGTTTACTGCACTCAAAAGTATGGTTAACAAAACAGCAGCTGTAAAGACACAGAGAGACAGATCGTTCTCAAATTCAGTACAGTGCTATTATATATCTACAGCGATATCTTTAGTTTTTTTTTATTTAAAGCGTATTGACCGCATCCGGAACGATGTCATTAGAGAAGATAGCGGAGTGAAAGATGATGTTGTGACTAAAATGAAGAAAAGTAGTTTACGCTGCTTTGGACACGTTGAAAGATGAAAGATTGACTAAACTTGAGAAAAACTGAAGTGAAAGGAAATGCTGGCAGAGGACGACCTAAGGTATACTTTTATTGAACATATCAAAAATATATTGATCGATGGCAATATTAAAAGTACGCACAATCGTCGAGCATGTATGAAAGGTATGATGAATATAAAAGAAGCGAAAGAGGTATGTCAGGATCGTAGCAAATGGCATTCGATTGTCTTTGCCTACCCCTCTTGGGATAAAAGTCGTGATATAGATATACTTAGACTTTAAAATGATAATTTCCGGGTACTTTTTATACAGAGTAGTACTGCACTTCCATGGATGCGGTAATCATATTTATTCAACTGACACCTGCCACCACCGTCCTGAATAAAAACTTGAAGTACCAGACAAGTGGAAAAAGGGAAAATTAATACGGAAAATTGCTATGAGATTTCCACCTGCTTATTGAAACAAACGCTTGTAAAGGCTCTCTGATCCCCACTCCATGGTCGCACTGTCGGCCGCAATCCTCGCGGTAATCTCTGTTTGATTTCAATTAACGAGTTCTAGCGCTATGTGCTTTGTTGTACTTTGATTAGGTTTTAAAATTTCAATTCCCGTATTTGCCAGTTTATTAATATGATGCAGTTTTAAATAATTGTTTTCATTTATAATACGTTAAAGATAATTCTGTATCGTAATGAACAACTTTTTTTTACAGTCCGTTTTTATTGTTTTAATTAAAAATACGGGACATGTATTTTTAAATTTAAAAAAAAATGCTTTTATTAGCTTTTCCCATAATACCTCAATGGCTTTTCCTGTAATTATGTGTAAAAAAGTCTTGGAAGCTGAGTTTAACCAACTTCTAATTCGGATGACAATACAATAACTTGGTACCATCAATCTGATCTGATCATGGAGCCAGAAGGTTGATAGTGAAACTCTTTAATGGCTCCTGGGTTTATTTGGGTTGCGAAGGTGAATACTGAAAAAATAGTGTTTTTAGATTTTTTAAGTTATAATTATTTAGTAAATACCAATTATACATAATTCAAACCTTGGCTAGATGGTTAGTATAACAATAAACAAGACAATCTGCTAAATAAATATCAAAAAACGTGTTATTACTCTTTAATAACTAAAATACTTACCTATGTTACATAGGAGACATTAAGTGCAGCAACAGCCTTGTCACGTGTTTTATTTAATATGGGGCCAGAAACACATTTCTTCTAAGATTTATAATGAAGGTAAGGTTTGAAAGAAGAATGGGCTGCCTATATTCCAAAAGAAAATCGGATGAAACCTATAATATAATTTGAAACTGTAGGCTAAATCAGCAAAAATCTTTTGCCATAAAATAAAATAATAGAACCTACCGAGTCAAATGTCATCGTCTATTAGGGAGGTTTGAATATTTTAAGAGACGCCAATTTACCCGATTTAGACCAAGACTAACGACTTTAAAGAGGTTATTTAAATATCACGTTACCTTCATTTGGTGAAACATGATTGGCTACTGAATTTCCTTTAACAACCGAACCGAATTTTTCAATTTTCAGGGGAACTTTTCCAATGTTTTTTCCATAAATGCCAAATTGGTCCAGCCGTTCTCAAGTGATGCGTTTACCAACGAATATCATATAGCAACTTTCACTTTTACTACAATTAAATTTTGTAGAGGCGGCACTGAAGAGCAAATACTCTTATTACATTCCTATATCTAAATAAGGTATGTCGGTGGCCGAGTGGTTAAGACGTCTGGTATTAACTAGGCAGATCACGGATTCGATACTGGATCCCGGCCATGTACCAATGGGTTTTTATAATTAAAAACTTATGTAACGACAAACCACACTTATACTTACACTTTTCCATCTAAATATACCTCAACAGAACTGGCCACTCTTGACTTGGTTTTCCGCTGGGTACCCTGGGACCGTACACGGCTTCGAGAGCTGTGAGACAACTCGTGAAAAAGAAAAAAAGCATTTCAAACAAAATCGGTAATACATAAATTAAAATATTTGGAATAGTTTTCAAAAGTTGCCAAATAGTGTGAATTATAGCCAAGAAACGTTTCAATATCGCACACGATGAATAAATGAAGAAGTCATCCATTTCAGAGTAATCCGTGAACATACAGAATAACTAAATTGACAAACTAATTTTTTTTAATATTCATGATATTCGTACAAAAAACTGTGAAAAAGCGCAGCGAATATTGGATAAATAACACAATTTCACATACGGCGCGATAGTGAAGAGTTCACTTAAAACGTGAAGTTTAATTTAAATGTGGATTAAAGCGTTATGTTCAACGTAACTGGTAAACAAAGTGCTCAAAGTGCTTCGTTGTCTGAACCGGAACTGCAAACAGAACGGAGACTTAATTGAGATAATGTAAACAAAGAATTTCCATCAAAACGCGGAACAAACAATATACGCTGTATTGCTATTATTTACATATTCGCAATATTATACCAACTTTGTCTTACCTAACTAACACGTGATACCAGTGGCATCTTCTAATTTTCTAATGCTACTGTTAAAGCACGAACTACGGTAAATCCTAAGATTTACCGGTAAAACTTAAGATTTACCAATCGTAATGGTAAAAGTCCGAACTGTTATGTGATCATAATTAATTTCGAACTTTTACCAATATTCAATCAGTGAATCTTAGGTTAGGTTATGGTAAAAGCCCGGAAAATCGTCTTTACCAACTCATGTTGGTAAATCTTAGGATTTACCGTACTTCGTACATTTACAGAAACATATCACGTCTTTTATACCTTAACAGCGTGACCAGAGATGCTGCAGGTAACAGTGTTCATATATAGAGAGCCCATATGTATCAGAATAGATGGGAAATCTGAATTGCTGACACATCTTACATATTATTTTGTGAAGAAGCACGAGAAAAATCGGAAGTGCGATAAAATACGAAAGTGTGTTTGATTTGTCTTCTTTCACGTCAAAACTGAAATTAAAGTTCAACTTTGGATTTCCCATCTCTTTAACCGACTTCAAAAAAGGAGGAGGTTCTCAATTAGTCGGATTCTATTTTTTTAAGTATGTTCCCCAATTACTTGAAGACGCCTGGACCGATTTGGAATTTTTTTTTGTTTGAAAGGGTATACTTTCCATGTGGTCCTATGAACATCAAGAGAAGATCTAATGGTGGGATCCTGGAGAAATCGAGAACTCTTTAAATTTTATAAGCACACTTGAAGCGATTTGGGTATTTTTTTATAGTGACTTGTGCATTTGCTTTCGGAAAGCACACTTTTCAGTGCATAATTTTTGAAGTCGGTACACTTTTTTTTAAAAGGCAATTATTTGGGTAAAAATATATAATAATTTAAATAGTATTGCTTCAGAGACAATATTTATTCTTTCCATAATCCAACTTTCACAATATTTGGACGAATAACTCTACTGTGGATAATAAACGAAGTGAAAATGAGCAAATGTACTATTTTGGCCCATTAGTTTCATATCGCTGTGAAGAACGAAACTTTCTAAGAGTCTATTAGAAGTTTTCTTATTAGAAGTTCCCCTATTACTTACTAGTTGTCTAGTTGTACCTTCGTACCTTACTGAACTATATAAAAATCAAAGGAAATTTAATAAGATACTGTTTTATATTATCACCTTTTTTAATTCGCTTTAACAAATTGATCACCAGCTGACGATAAACTAAGTTTTATTTTCGTCTATCTACCTATCTATCTATCATCACGCATTTTATCCCAAGAGGGGTAGGCAGAAATCGAATGCCATTTGTTACGATCCCGACATACTCTTTCACTTCTTTTATATTCATCATACCTTTTATACATGCTCGGTGATTGTGTGTACTTTTATAATTTCCATCGATCAATACATTTTTAATATGTTCAATAAAAGTAGGTACACCTAGGTCGTCCTCTCCCAGCATTTCCTTTCACTTCAGCCATAAAAACATTACTGATAAGATTTATATACTTTCTGTAAATTTTCAAAAATAGAAACTGTACCTACTGTACATTGCACAACGAAATTATTTTAGCAAATCATCCATGCAGAAGATATGTTTTTGATATTATTATGTGATTTACAGTAGTAGGTTATAAACAATTACTGTCCAAATTAACTGGTAGTTACATTAATTTTGTCTAATTTATTAACCGACTTCGAAAAAAAAAGGAGAAGGTTCTCAATTCGGACCGTATTTTTTTTTTTTTTTTTTTTTTTTTGTATGTATGTACATCGATTACTCCGCCAGTTGTGAACCGATTTTGATGGTTTCTTTTTTAATCGACAGATAATTCTTCCGGATTGGTCCCATTTTTATCTCATAAAAATTGGTTCTTTAGTTTTTCAGAAATTTTGAAAAAACTGACCTTATAAGTCAATTTTTCGTAATATCTCGATGAAATATGTACCGATTTTGACGACTTATTTTTTTAAGGATATAATAATTTCTTGACATTATCTCACAGTCATATGACGAAAATCGGTTCAGTAATTTTTCAGAAATTCAGTAATTTGTCTCTGTTTACTGCTGAAAATTATATCAGAGAAAAGCCTTAGCAACGGTTGCTATTGACACGAAGTTGTCAATTTTCGTATCGACGGTGGTCTAGCGGCTAAAGGTATGGGATGCAGCGCAGGGTGCACATTGCTCGAGGTTCAAATCCCATCCACCGCAGTATTTTTTTTAATTTTCCATCATTTTTTTTAGTTGCGTTATTATTTATTTCTCAGGGCAACAAAATCACTTAAAAGGGAAAAATAAACCTTTTAAAAAAAAGTGTACCGACTTCAAAAATTTGCACTGAAAAGTAAGAAATAATAAAAATTTCGTCGTAGAATTTGAAGACGGTTGGTGCCAAATTAGAAATAATTTAGTACCCAAATTCACTAATCTAGATAATTCATTAGGAACCTACGATCATCAGTACAAACACAGATAATATTGAACAGATCTTTATGTCCTTAGATGTTTACTTAAATTTGTATCCTCATTTGGCACCAACCGTCTTCAAATTCTACGACGAAATTTTTATTATTTCTTACTTTTCAGTGCAAATTTTTGAAGTCGGTACACTTTTTTTTAAAAGGTTTATATAGACAATTAACTTAGCTGTACCAATTATAGAGTCATTAAAAACACTGCATTAACTCATAGTGTTGGTAATAGGTATCACCTAACAATTTTTTCAGCCACTTTTATCGCAACGGCTTTCACTTTATATGGAGATTATGCTAAAATACAAACATAATAATTATAAATAATAATAGGAAATACCATGTTCCCGCAAATTAGACATCCTAGATCGCCTTTCACATTTAAAAACCACGAAATTAACTATTTTTCTAGAGCTCTGTCTCGTGACACAAAACGATAACAACGTAACCTAAGGTAACTTATTACTATCCTAAGTCTTAGTACTCTATGATGCATGATGCAGATGCAGATGTTTTCCCTTGGTACCCCTTGTAAGTTTGGAGCCCGTGCAGAAATGCCAATACATGCAAAAAGTTTCTATCACAATAGATTATTTTTAACCGATCACGGCTGGCTACGAATCGTTAATTAAAATCGAATGGAATAAAAGTACAAGAGATTCCTTAGAATAAATATTCGAGCGAGCTCTCTACAGAGATTCCATAAAAGAGACAAAAGTGATTTTGAAATCGCCCAATTCAAATGTCTGTACCAAAAGAAACAGGAAGTATATTGGATTGTACGTTGATAGATTCAGATATATTTCCAATGGTGTAGAGAATCCTGCAAGATAAATTAAGAATTTAATAAATTAAACTGATTAAAGTACGTTTAAGTTTAAGTATTTTTGTTGCTAAACTTTCTAAAAGAAACAAGCAATGCGACCGAAGTCTAGTATAATATGAAACCTTCCCCTTTATCACAATTTAAGGTGTCAAAAAATAATATTGAGTAGAATTATATCAAGCTTTTATATCAGTTTTGAGTATCTACATGAAATTTGAGTTTAGTACAAAAGGGGATTTTGAAGGGAGGGATCAGCGAACATATTAAATCGTTAAGTGTTTTGATAAACAGACGCGGAGAGGGTTAAACGAATGATGCGATTCGCTCTAGCCGAAATTTGGGAAATCATCATCCGTGGGGAGCTGAGTTGCATGATTTTATTTTTAAATGTACTGTGCATTTAAAGTAGTTAATTTCGGTTATATAAGTATTATGGATTGTTATATATGACTTATAAATAAAATATGAAAATTGAGAGATCAAAATATCAGTTAAACTTTAAAAGCCATGAATTTTAATTGAACACGTACCTTTAAAATAGCCGGAATAAGCAAATAAGATAAAACAACTTCATCCTAAACAATCTGATATTCTAACGACAAATTAAAAGTGGAAGTACAATCAACAACAGGACCTGAATTAGCCATCAGCGACGAAGCCGACAAAGAGATTCGGGCTTATCTAGCGGATTTAGATGAACTCAACCCCAGGCGACTATACAAAATAATAGGCGGCTCGATAGCGTCATTGTTTGAGCATGAAATTAAAATTGAACGGGGTTCACACGTGCGCGCCGCCGAGATAAGGGGCTGCTCTATGATTGTGAGGGAATCGATTGCCGCGAATCTCGTGTTTGTCCACGTTGTTAATGTACTTAAGGGTGTTTGCTCTTTTCTCTATTTGTGAAGCCATGGGCTGGATTGAACGAACACTTACAGGGAAAACAGTTTTTGATTTTTATATGTCCTTTATTTGCACACTTAGTTGTTTATGCAGGTATAACATCATCTCCGCATTTAGATTTATAAGTTTTAAAAATTACACTAACATAATTATAATAAGTATATAAACCTAATCTGAAACATTTAGTGCCTATATTATCAATAGTCTATATTTTATTTCACAGAGCCCAATAGTAAAAAATATATGTTACCTTTATGAACGGTAATCACACAATGAATAAATCCATTAAATCCATAAGTTATTGGCGTACACTAGTACATTAGTTTCACTGCAGATTGCGCATTCTTTGCGCAGTTCCTTATGACTCAAGTTTCCATAGAACATGTATATGGAATTTGTCTGTATATTTTCTTCCATTTAAATTTGAACTGATTGGTGTTAATTTATCCTATCATGAGACTACGAAGCAATCAATACTGAACAGCACTGCACGCATATCGATATGTACATCACCACAGAACATACCGTCGTCGATGCAATTTAATTTATCGACAACAGTCTGTGTACTTAGCAACCACTATGGGCTGTAGTGGCCAGTTTGCGTACGGCCTGCCAATACTCCTCCCAAATTTTGGTAAGCTATATTTGTTCTACCCCTTGGGTGTTAGATCTTGCTGGCGCTTTAATTAATTGGATTTGGTTTCTGAAATTAGTTTCCGGTTTGTGGGATCCTCCCCGGCCGCGATTGTTATCAAATATGTTTATTGTATTAAAATTTATGTCTATATGTTTATTGCAAAATTTTGTATTTGAATCTACGTTATTGTTTTATTTTAGTCGAATATGGTTTGATATCATTATAGGCTCCACAGAAAACCAGCGTCATGGCTGTACATTATATTTACAGTGTATTTTATAATTTCAATTTTTTATAAGTAATAATTATACCATAATTGTTAAGTGCTGAATAAAATTTTATTTCTTTCTTTCTTTCTTTCTATATTATTAAATTTTACCCTTATATTTGTACTTGTTGTGAACAGATTTTTTAAATGATTTGTAACTTTTACGGTTACTAAATTACAAAATAACGAAATGGAAAAGGGACAACTTAAGGAGACGCCTCACAACTTTTGTCTCTTAAAAATTACATGCTTCACGACTTCTTAAATTACGCGATAACCATGTCTTAGTTTCAAAATTTAAATAGTTTAAATTTCACGCGTATTTTCAACCGATTTTGCGACTCGAGTTCTCTTAATATTTTTACTAATATAGGTACCATTTTCTCGTATCCTATACATAATTTCACATACTTTATGAAACATTAACTACAACTCATTACTTAAACTTGCTATTTCTAATAGTGTTTGTACAATACTGGAAGAGACATATGCCGTATTGTGTATTTTCGCAAGAACGATTTTTAGTGAAATCGTCCTTTCTCATGTTTCTGGTACATGAATCTTGGCCTACCCTATCTTATCCCTGGTTATTTTATGTATCTCTCTAACAACTTTTTAAAGAAATATTGGCAAAATAAGCCACGCGGTTTATTGATTTCATTGCGCTAACAGGCTTCTGCAGTACATCAATTAAATTATATTTTTAATCTTTAAATCGTCATCTTATGTGAATGAAAGTTGTAAGTAATTGATGCCTACCTAATAGAAAACGTAAGTCATCCTTAGTAAGCCAGTCTTAGGTTTATGATAGTTGCATCTTAGTTTATGAGGCGTTTTGAGATCGAAGGTCTCTTAAAACAAGTGGTCATCCATCCTTTATAGTCTCACGTTTTTAAATGTCATATTCCTACAGACCAGTTATAATTAACTACCATTCCAGAAGTTTGTTTTTATATAGAACCATTCAGAACTGAAATAAAACAACGTATATCATTGTATCAAATCAAAGGCAGAACTTTTCTAATTGACTATAACGTCGGAAAACCAATATTTTAAAATCCATCAAACATCCATTCAAATTCATAAACCTAGAAGATAATTTCGTATAGGAGCGGATTGTGAGGGAGCATCTGTTCTGCGCTAACTAAGAAGATTAATTCAACCATACAAGTGTACTTAGTGACCATGTTAGCTTCATCCACTGTTCAACCCGCTTAGCACTCACTTCTATATAAATTATGATTATGATTTTAGTTTTACCACTTTACTTACTAATTTTAGTTATAGTTAAGGGTAATGCCTTGTCTTCAACATAAAACATATTATATGCACCTAAACAAACAGATATTAAATATTAGTTTATTATTAGTAAGGCGGTTATAGATAAGAATAATGGTAGATTTGTATACAGATTTAAGAATTCGGTCGTATTGAATAACTAAATATATGTACCTATTATTATTATTGATGTTGTGACTAAAATGAAGAAAATTAGTTTAGGACACATTGAAAGAATGAAGGATGAAAGATTGACTAAAAAGGTTTATATGGCTGAAGTGAAAAGAAATAATGGAAGAGGACGACCTAGGTGTACTTTTATTGAACATATAAAAATGTATTGATCGATGGAAATATTAAAGTACACACAATCGCCGAGCATGTATGAAATATATGATAAATATAAAAGAAGCAAAAGCGGTATGTCAAGATCGTAACAATTGGCATTCGATTGTCTCTGCCTACCCCTCTTGGGATTTATAATTTATATAATTTATAAATATTTTAAGTTTTCAAAAGAAATTCCTCTGAATATTTTATCAATTACAAAGTTTACATTTCTCTCATAGTCTCGTAATTTGGTGGTAATATACAGTACCTAAAAATCAAACTTTGGAAAAGCTTGTGGTGGAGAACGAAGCCTCAAACGATGATCCGATCAAGTGTCCGAAAACCTGGACACCTCTATTACCGCAGTCCTTCATCATTGAGGAGAAACTGATGAGGCGGAGTCACAATCCTCATGAGGGACCGACTGTGGAGGAGAGAAGAATCAAACTACGTATTTAAAATAGGAAATAAGTGCTAAAGATAGTTTGTAGAGCCGCATAGAAATAAAAAGAAACGGGATCATATAAAACTTCAAACGATATAATTGCTTTTCTAATATCCTCGTACGGCTATTTGTGTTCTTCCTTATATTTATGTATACAGACTACAGTCAACTTGTCGGTCCCTTTACTGCTCAGAGCAATAAAGGGAAAAATGACAGTTGAGTGACATGAAATTTTCTATTTAATCCTCCTACCAGGTTAACGATTTCTGTTGTTTAAAAGTATAAGGAAGCAATAAGCAGTAACATTATTGTTTATGCTTTGTTTGTAGTGAATTTCAATTGCAAATTCTTGAATGTCTTTAGGGTTTACATAAACTTTACAAAAAACTTTTTGGGTTTCGTTCGGTCTCTGTCTATCTGTCTATGAATACATGTATTTGTATTTTTTCAGTAACTTCTTTGCTATCGACTTGACGACATGATTTGACTATTTTTGGCAAAATAAAATAGATGGCCTTTGTTGTTTTACGTAGATTATTTATATTTATATTCCACTTCCTTTAAATATTAAGTTTTTTTTTAAAAACTTAACTAACCATATAGTAACTTACAGTGATAATATATTTAATAAATTTTGCATTTCTCCATTCTTTAGATACAACGAGGTTAGAAGGGAAGGCAAAAAGTTTGAGGGCGTGTCGGAAGGCTTGCATGCAAACAGCCCATAACCGAAGCCGCAAACGGTAATATGAAAAGTTACTTGTACCCGTCTGTTAGACGCTGCAAGTTTCAGTTAGGAATCTATTAAAATAATAAACGAAATAACTTTAATAGGCAATTTGAGCCCCATTTTATTTGTTCAAATTACAGCGTATTTAGTTTTATAGCATCTGATTAAAATCGTATGCTCTATCTACCACATACACTTTCTATAATAAGATAAATAAGCAGTTACCAATATGAAATCAATCGGATCCGGGGGTCCCGTATTCAATCCTCACCAATGGATTAAAAATAGTCATAAAAATCAAAATTTTCAACAAAAACTGCTTTATGTAATAATTGATTTTTAGTGTAACTTAATTAGAGAGCAGCTAAACTAGCTAAGTGTGGACATTGTGACCTGTGTTTGTCTGTGCTTATGACATTGCAACATTTCGTATCTGAATTCTGCTGAGCTTGAACTGAAAAAAAAAATTTGTATGCCTTCTAATTTTATTAGTTTATAAATATTTATTATAATTTCATACCAATGTTCATATAAATTAATAAATTGTTCTACAAAACAGTGACTTAATATTAATTACATATTTTACAATATAATTTTAACATAAGTACCTCCTACTAATAATATAAATGTAATTTTCTAGTATATACAAGTAGATAGGTACCCTAAGTACCTACTATCTAAATGCTTTAATATATTTTTTGATGTGTTATATGTTTCCTCTCGCTTTCCTGCAATCTGTGGGATTGATTTCGTGAAAAGGGACGGTAGTGTGTAACAGGAAGCCGGGGAAGCGCGTGCTATTTGATTTGACCAATAAGCGCGCGCAGATTTTCCGAAAGGTTGGTACTGTCAGCCAACAGTTTGTACGTAAAGAGAAAGGGAAATAGAGAAGGAGAACGCATCAGCTGCGCGCTTAACCTACAGTGTTGTGTATAAAGTGTTAATGTTTTCAGGATATAATGTTGATATTGCTTATTACCAAGGTGAGATGTCAGATGTTACACATCATATGAGACTACTGTAAGGCTCGCTCGTTTTTTAAAAGTATTTTCAATATTATGTTTTTATTTGTCTCTCTTTTCAAGCAAACTATTAAATCTATCAAAATCCTTCAAAAATCGTGGTGATCTATGCAGTGTATTTTGGGGGTACCTGTATCAAACTGCCATTATATATAGGAGAATTTTATAGACAGTTTTTATTGTTCTGCAAACGTATCGGTTGTCATTAGTCACACGCTATTTAGCAGTTACTACGGACGCACATGCCGATTTATCAATTCAAACATTTATTTTCCGTAAATATTGTTGATAATATTATAACTAGGGTCATGTCAACAATTAGTTAGTGAAAAATTTATTGATTAGGATTACATTATATAATAAACCTTTTACAAAAAAAGTGTACCGACTTCAAAAATTTGCACTGAAAAGTAAGAAATAATCAATATATTTTCGTCGTAGAATTTGAAGACGGTTGGTGCCAAATTAGAAACATCTTAATTCTTAAATTCACTAATCTAGACAATTCGTTAGGACCTACGATCATCAGTACATACCTACAAACATAGATAATATTTAACAGATCTTCATCTTGTATCCTAATTCGGTACACTTTTTGTTAAAAGTTAATATAAATAAATTGTGAACGTCAAATCTGTTTGTTTTGACTAGTGTGTTTTTTGATAGATGTTCGATTGGGAATACAACAATAGTTCGCGAGTTTCTCATATGACAGCCTTTGTTACTTCATAAATCATTTGTAACCTTCATAAATATAATTATCTAATTAGTGTCAGAAAAATATATAATAACTATCACTTCACTACATATTATAAAACAAATTCCTTCACCTCTATCTCTCTGTCTGTGACCTTTTCACCCAAAAAACTACTGAACGGATATTGTTGCGGTATGTCTATTAGATAGGTTGTTTCACCGAGAAGGTTATCGAGTATTAAACACGGACCTATCATCTTTAGGAGCTGAGCATTAACAGCATAAGTCAGTATGTTGTCTAATCAGTCAGAGATATAACAAAATGATGTAACGTTTTCTGGCATTACCTTTCGTACAACACAAATAAAAAAGTTTAACATCTCGCCAAAATCGAACTTTTACGAGAAAAGTTCGGTCAACCTAGTACTAAAACCAATATTAATGAATGAAAGACATAAATCGAGGAAGGCCTGCGAATCAGAGACGCTAAGCACACAATATGAGCGCATGAACCATATTTAACCGTTATCACAGTGGTCGCTGTGTGCATTCATCGCTCTGTGATTTAGATGCAGCTTATCCCGACCACCACTGAGTTATGAACCGTGAAATGCTGTGGAGACATGTTATTACTACGTAGTTCGGTTGGTTTAGTTGGTTGGTATATGGGTTTGTCTTCAAGATTGTTGCACATATCATGAATTCAACTTGCTTATGAGATACGATGAAGGAGTATACAAAATAGATGAACTAATAATATTTGACATGACATGGTTAGGATAATAGCTGTGTGTCAAGTGAGGAAGACTTTTCTTCCGTTGTGAACTCTGAAGGCAGTTTCCGAAAGCAAAAAGTAACAATATAAACATGCTTTGGCTTTCTAAGCTGGACTGTCTGTCACTAAACACTGCGCTCAACTTATTGAACAGATCTTTATCTTCTTAGATATTTACTCAGTTTTGTATCCTAATTTGGCACCAACCGTCTTCAAATTCTACGACGAAATTTTTATTATTTCGTACTTTTCAGTGCAAATTTTTGAAGCCGGTGCACTTTTTTTAAAAGGTTTATTCGCATGTATAAAGGATTTTGTCAATTAATTAATTAATTTGACAAATAAAAGTTGGTGATGGTAAACCTCTTTAAATATACCTACCTATGTATTCTTGAAAATGAAAACGTTACTTCTGTTACTTAGTACATGTTTTATGTCATCTGACTCTGTCTAGAATTGCATTTAGAAATATGGTCATACCTAAAGCACGAATTCTATATATATGGCTATCATCACGCCTTTCATCCCATGAGGGGTGTGTAGGCAGAGACAATCGAACGCCATTGTTTTAATATTTCCATCGATCAATACATTTTTATATGTTCAATAAAAGTACATCTAGGTCGTCCTCTACCAACATTTCTTTCACTTCAAACATATAAACCTTTTTATACAATCTTTCACCCTTCATTCTTTCAATGTATCCAAACCTGCGTAAACTACTTTTCTTCACTTTAGTCACAACATCATCTCTCACTCCGCATTCTTCTCTAATGACATCGTTCCGGATGCGGTCAATACGCTTTATATCACACATTTTCACTGCATTTATCTTACTTCCATGCTTCTTATTCCATACCCGAGTCTCGCTTCCAAAAGCACAAATAGCTTTCAAAATATGACATGTAGTTATAGGATTTACTAAACCGCGATCGGCGGCTGTGTGCAACGAACTGTGAGAATGCTGGATGATTTTGTGCATTAGATTCTGCTTTATCTCTCTATATATGAAGGGTTGCACTGACTCACTCGTTCGAAGATAATACATTATCGCACCAACCCTTTTAGAAAAAATATATTATTTACAGTTTGTTGAGCAGGTTTTAATTGTAACGATGAATTTCGAAAGGGAGTACACATGTACTTGTACACTTGGGTCATTAGAAAGAGAGACCAAATTAGGCCATGAATAGATAGCTTTTATTTGTAGAATGCACTGGAATTATTTTTAAGTTTTTTGAAGTGATTTAGGCAAGGTAGAGAAAAGTTTTCATACGCGTAAAAATACAGATGGCGTGAAAGCGAATAAATTCATATTTATTATTAATTATGTTAAATAGATAATTTAGTATATTTAATTGCTATTATAATAAGCCAAAGAAGTTTCACTTCTTACGCGTGTACGTCTAAATCGGCGTCTTTATGAAGGCAGATTTTCTTAGGTAAAAGCCAGTAAAATAATTTGTTTTAAAAATAATGAAACTAAATAGACGTCAACGTGAGTCCTTTGAAAAAAAACCCTTTTTAATTAAGCATAAAAACCTCAAAAATTTGAATTTGAATTTCTCTACTTCCGGTTGTAGGTACACTTCCGTCACATTTCACGAAATTACTCCTTATAAATTTATGTCACATAGCTAGAGCTAACATGTTACACATCAAAAATATCGATCCCCTCCCACTTATCTCTGTTTGTTGGATTAAACTATTCTATTCGATTCGGAATATATCTAAAATAAAAACATTGAGACGACAACTCTATCAAACCAATTTGCCAAAGTATGTCAACAAGCAATACTGATTTCAATGTATCATAGACGCGGTTAGGGCCATTACCATTATCGTAACATGGAATCCATTAATCACGTTGGTATTCCTGAACCGTACTGAGGCTTCATCAGGCCCCCTCTAGCCTTCCGCAACTACCCCTGATACCTGGACGCAGTCGTGCATTCACCCTCCCCTTATCAGTTTGATGTTCGCGCCGTTTAGTCCAGACGCGGACTTAAAAAAAATATATTCCAGTTCATATTTTCAGTTCAAACTTTCTAACAGTGTTATGGGACCTTTCCATAACACCAGTATTAATATTATACATTTTTAAATTATTATTTTTATTCGTAAGTATTATATTTAATACAAGGCTGCTTTCATCAGTAGATGTGTGAAAAAATAAAACATACTAGATCGATTTATCGGCCCCAAAATTCTTCGTAGGCAGTAGGCACATATACGATAGGACGAAATATTAAATATTCTTACATTTCGATGCACAATTTTTAAGTCGGTACACATTTTTTTAAAGGTTTTGCATACAGTTTTACAAAAAAAAGGCGAGTAAAAAAATATAAGAGGCCATCAAAGAGGTCGCCAACGCTCTTTTTACCCCTATGTAAAACAGGCGTGATATCTTCATATCTTTACTATTACGAAACACAAATCCAGAACTAAATGATGATATTATCGCTTTGATTAAATTCAATTAACATGGTATTATGTAAGATACAATTCCACATATAAATCCAAACAAAGATTAAAGGCACATCTCGTACACAAAGCATAATCTCAAAAGCTTTACTTAATAATTAAACACAGTATTGTTTAAATAGTCAAAGTAGAATACGTCTCTGTTATATTTGCTATCTGTCTATTTCACTAATGCGCTGCTACGGGCCCTGATATTTCATGACTAACCCCTTCTGATTTGAATTCAGTGCTTGTGTTTATTAAATCTATGGAATAACAATCATCGCCTAAAATTGATGAGGAATGAAACGCGTCCAAGGCGTATGTAGGTAACACGTATGAATAATTACGTAATTGATTTTTTGATTTATTTTATTATTTTTAGACATTTGTCATTTTTTTGTTGTACTTTTTGACATTTAATTTTGATTTTAATTTTGATTATTTATTTTGTATTGTCTACTTTTTTTAATTTGTTTGATGTAATGATATAATGTCTCCGTACCTACTGTAAAGCCAACATAGTAGAAATCCATTTATGGCAGTAAGATTTACTTGTTTTTTTTCTAAAATTTTTTATATTGTGAAGTGCTGTGGATTTTTATGAATAAATAAATAAATAAATAAATGCGAATGAGTAAGAGAAAGTACTCTCAGTTCACCCTTATAGAAATTATGACTAAAATTATTTATGAACTAAAAGTGTTCATACTGTCAAATCAAAATGGCAAAAACCGTAGCGTACCTAAGTTTATTTTCGATTGGTATAATGCAATACAGGTTCACAAGATAATTTTTAAGTTAGGTGAATATAAATATGAGATCTGAAATCTTTAACAATTTGTTTTCCCATGAACAAAAATAGACTACCTACCTGCTCAATAAATTAAAAACCGTTGCCGGCCCCAGTAGAAAAGCCTCTTTGTACGGTTTGAAGATTGTCTTGGAGGTGATATTACGTAAATATGTTTTTAGATATTAGCAATTTTCAGTTAAAATAAAATTAAATATAAGTCGAAAACGTCACTTCTTCATACTTAGATGTACCAAGTTTTGTCACCCAAGTTGATACTGTCTTCAGTTTCTATACTATAAATCTATAACATACTATCTGAAGCACATGTAATTGCTTTAATTGGGTCTAGATATCTCCGTTACCATAACAATATTGTTAGCCTTAGGCTCTAATGATATTGATGTCATTATCTAGGTTAATGTTACACTGCATATAATATGTGCAATAATAATTATCTACAAATATATGACACATATTATACTATTAATTGAGAGGATGTTTATTGGATAATAACGCTGTAAGAGTTGAACGGATTTGGTTGAAATTGAGTACAGAAATTACTTTCGAAAACTAGAAGCCAATTATTGGCTTTTATTGTTGATTCAATTTTCATTATTTTCTAAGTGTAGCAAGGACATAATGTAGAAATAAACTTTATTTTGCCGCAATATCCTCTCCGTTTACACCTGAACCGACTTCAAAAAGATATGTCCTGGTTTTTCAGCATACTAATAGCTGAAGTAGCATTTTTTATGGATGAAAATTATCAGTTGTGACTCTCAATGAAGGATTTCAGATTAGTTGTGTTTGTAGTTATGCACAATATGAATATAATTTTATTTAAGATTAAGATTTTTTATCATAAAGGTTTGCATACAGTAATAATAAATAGAGCGCTTGTATTGGCGCGCCCCGAAGTGATCAAATACATTTATTTATTTATTTTTCTGATGATGATGAATATTATGGAAATCTGGAAACTTGGAAGACCTGATGATATACTCTAGGGTTCTATCTGAACTATTATAGATATACAAATCAAATCAGTCTACGTTTCGTAATAAATACCTACTCTATAATAAATATTTCGTCGTAGAATTTGAAGACGGTTGGTGCCAAATTAGGATACAAAATTAAGTAAACATCTAAGAAGATAAATATCTGTTCAATATTATATATGTTTGTACTGATGATCGTAGGTTCCTAATGAATTGTCTAGATTAGTGAATTTGGGAAGTAAGTTGTATTTAATTTGGCACCAACCGTCTTCAAATTCTACAACGAAATATTTATTATTTCTTACTTTTCAGTGCAAATTTTGAAGGCGGTACACTTTTTTTTAAAAGTTAATTTATTTTTCCCTTTTAAGTGATTTTGCTGCCCTGAGAGACAAATAATAACGCAAATAAAAAAAAATAATGGAAAAATAAAAAATAAAAACTGCTGTGGATGGGATTTGAACCATTTGCATCCTGAGCTGCACCATACCATACCATACCTTTAGCCGTTAGATCACCGTCGATACAAAAATTGACAACTTCGTGTCAATAGCAACCGTTGCTAAGGCTTTTCTCTGATACATAATTTTCAGTCGTAAACAGAGACAAATTACTGAATTTATGAAAAACTACTGAACCGATTTTCGTTATATGTCTGTGAGATAATGTCGAGAAATTATTATATCCTTAAAAAAATAATTCGGCAAAATCGGTACATATTTCATCGAGATACTGATAATTGACTTAACAGTCAGTTTTTTCAAAATTACTGAAAAACTAATGAACTAATTTTTATGACATAAAAATGGGACCAATCCGGAAGAATTATCTGTCGATTAAAAAAGAAATCATCAAAATCGGTTCATAAACGACGAAGTTATCCGCGAACACACATAAAAAAATAAATAAATATATACGGTCGAATTGAGTAACGTCTTTTTTTTGAAGTCGTTAAAAAATACTTAGGACGCATATCACCTATCAAGAGGTAAACAATATTTTAAAATGTTAAAATAACATCTATACCAAAATTAACTAAATAAAGTCCAATAGAGGGGTCGTGACTATTTGAACAGGTAGCATGGTATTCATAGATATTATGCGTTTCTATTTCATCATAACGTAATAATAAGGGAGCGGTCAGCGATAGCATCTTCAATAGGGGTGATTCGTGACTAGGTATGCCTCTGAATCAAAGGCGGGGGAAGTAAATCGATAACATAGGCACAATGAATATTTGATAAGTATTTCTGTTGACCGTACTTATTGTCACGCACGGTACAATCATTGGGAAGTACAGTATTGGCATTTACCGTAATTAGCTTTAGGACAGATTCGCTAGAAGTCAATTTATTATGACAGATTGTCGCTTGAGACAAAATTATACAGAGTTTTTTATTTAACTTGGAACTCTATGGCAGCCTGCGTTTCTAGAAGATATATAAGTAGCAAGAGTTTATCTAGATTTGTATAAAAAGTTATTATTAAAAAAGGTGTACTTTAATATATAAAAATATATTGATCGATGGAAATATTAAAAGTACACACAATCGCCGAGCATGCATGAAAGGTATGATGAATATAATAGTAGCGAAAAAGATATGTCAGGATAGTAACAAATGGAATTCGATTGTCTCTGTCTACCCCTCTTGGGATAAAAGGCGTGATGATAGATAGATGCGATAGATATATGAATAAAAATGCGGTCTTTACGTAGAATGTGTGATATAAAACGCATTGACCATACCCGGAACGATGTCATTAGAGAAGAATGCGGAGTGAAAGATGATGTTGTGACTAAAGAGAAGAAAAGTAGTTTACCCTGGTTTGGAAACGTTGAAAGAATGAAGGATGAAAGATTGACTAAAAATGTTTATATGGCTGAAGTGAAAGGAAATGCTGGCAGAGGACGACCTAGGTGTACTTTTATTGATCATAATTAAGAAAAATTATGAAACAGAACTAATATTTAAAAAAATGGTAAAGGTCCAGATTATCTAATCCTGAGCTTTTCGTGTTTTGACGACTTTATTAAATTGCTGCACTGTTTTATTACGTACTTTAACCATTTTGAAGTCTCGGTAAGGTACCACTTTTCGCCGGTGTTCACTAGTTTATAAGAAAATTGACATTGAAAAACTTAACCTCAAAATCTGAAATTGAGATTTTCGTGTTTTAAAATAAAATATAAGGTTTCCAGCGCTTCGGCGGCCGCTCCCGCGGCACCGCTCGCTTCGCTCGCCTTGCGCCTTGTTTTTACACCATCCGAACCACGCTCGTCGCTGCGCTCCTCGCTAACCTATTTTGTGGAGTAAAAAAATTTCGATCGTGTCTGAAGACTTTTCACCGACGTGGCGGTCACGGGAGGGGTTTTCGGGATTGGTGTCCTGGACGAAAGTTGCTCCTTGTGACGCCTTTCATCTTATGGCATCATAAAAAATGGGTGTTATATGGAGTAAAAAAAAATCGATTGAAAATTTTCTTTCAAAATCATGAAAACTCTAACCTTAATTTTGCAAAAACCTGTGACCTTCTGCAAAAACTTATACCTTATCGAGACTTGAAAATAGTTAAAGTATGCAATAAAGCAGTGCAGTAATTGAATAAAGTCGAAAAAACACGAAACTCTCAGGATTAGATAATCTGGATCTTTACCAAAAAAAATATTTTGCACTTGGCCTAAAAACAAAGTGAGAAAATTTTAGTTTCAGACAAAAAGAGCGGAAGTCAACAAAGAATGTAAAGTGTATTTTTTTGACTTGTCTTATTTGGTAAACAAACTTTGCATGTTTTTTTTAAATACGTTGTCATTTAAAATTCTTTAAACACGTTATATTAACAGTTTTACATAATAACTAACATTTTTAACTTATTTGCAGAACTAATAACAATATTTTTTAAACTCATAGTTAAAAAAAATATAATAAATTTTGTAATGACAAGACAAAGTTTGTTTACGAAATAAGACAAATTAAAAAAACACTTTATGTTCATATCTCTTAGAAAAGTAGCCTGCAATAGAGTACCTAGTTAAATTAAAGAATATGTGGCGTGTCAAGGACACTGACAACAAAGTCGACATTTTGCTTATGGGACTGGAGATGTCACTTTATATAAATATAAGTGATTTTTCCAATAGTCCGATTTTTCGTGTTCAACGAAGAAAGAGAAGCCATGAAGCACTTCGATACTAATCAGGACCGACATAATAATGAGATTTCAGATGTTATTTATTAAAGTAACTATAAGGAACGACGGTTTTATGTGCCTGTTCGAAGCATAAGAAGTGTCAGTATTTTGCTCGAGTAGGAGTTGATATTGAATTTATTATATTATGTAATGACAAGATTTAAATAAACTTTTATGTAGGTAATGCAATAGATTAAATAAAAGTAATGATCACTTTTTATCACATTGGCAATAAATAAAAAAAATACTTATGGTATCTCATTATGGACACATTGCATGAAGAGATGGCAACAACTTGGAAAAGCTTGTGGTGATGGAGGGAAAGAACCCTTGAGGACGAAGCCCCAAACGATGGTCCGATCAAGTATCTGAAAATCTGGACACCTCTATTACCACAGCCTTTCATCAGGCAGAGGACCGCAGCCGATGGAGGAAGATAATTTAGGAGAAGCCTATGAGTCGGAGTCACAATCCTCAGCAATGAGGGATCGACTGTGGAGGATGGTATCTCAATCATCACGCCTTTTATCCTAAGAGGAGTAAGCAGAGAGAATCGTATGCCATTTTCTACGATCCTGACATACCTCTTTTGCTTCTTATATATTCATCATACCTTTCATATTATGTTCGGTGATAATATTCTAAAGTCCTACTAAAATAGGATTCCTAAATGACAAGTATAACAAAATGTATATTTACCTACTGTAATTCCATTTTGTTCAAGAGTTTCTTGTTTCAATTTATTTATATTACCTATTGGTTCCTTTATACAGCGTAGTGGTGCAATATTACGGAACAGGGTAATATCAAAGGCGCGTGTACAGGTCATGTCATTTACATTTTATTTTTCATATTTACCAACATACAAAAGAGGAGTATAGGGGGTGGAGGTAGTAAATTTCGTAACAATTCTCATGGAAAATGAAACGCCTGTTTCCGTCCCATTAAGCAATTTGAATTTAACACTCGTCCCTTCATATTCCTATTACCACAGAAATTGCTCGATTTGCTTAGCAACTTTGCCAGAAGAGTTATTGCTGACTTCTAACTCGAAAAACAAATCGTATTTTTTAACTTACGCATATACCAGTGATATATACGAAAAATATAATCTGTTTTTCGGTAATAGATTATCCTTTACCGAAAATACGACTACAGACCGTAGACTTCAACACTTTAGTGTCTGTCGCTATAGGTAATATTAAATCACCACAACCTTGAAGTTTTTTTAAAATCACAACACGATAAATTAAAAATACAAAATATTATGAAATTGCAACCAGCGATTTAACTTCGTTCTTTAATTTTTAACAATATACAAATCCCGCATATAAAACTAATTTGAATATTTTGAAAAAATATTAATTTCACTTCTGAAGAACATTTTCAATTTACATAAGAGGAAAAATATATATAATATAATATTCAAATTAGTTTTATATGCGGGATTCATTCATATATACACTAGCTTTAATTTTGCTCTCAAACCACATCATCTAGGCAAAAGAGCCTCTCTGCCCCATTTCTGAATTAATTTGTATTACTGGTAGTATTACGGGGAATAAAAAACGAATGGGGAGAAATTGGGAAGGTCTGATTCGTAACTCAGATGTGATGATGACAATGTATTATAATATGATTAATTTAGTAATAAGCTATTTATTTAATGTTTATATTTTAAACTAAGAAGTCCATAAACATGATTTTAAAACATAGTTTCTTCAGTATTAAAATGTTTTTTTAAATTTAAATATGCAAAGCTCTCGAATGAATAATTTGCTCGATTTATTTGCTCTTTCATAGCAACAGACGAAAACGGTTTTAAGGCAGCCCGTCTCAAAAGGCGAAAAAAAATCGTTTATCGACAGTCTGCTTCAAAGAGAGATGGAGTAATCGAAGCGGAATAAATCAACACAGAACAAATTAAATACGTGTGTAGAACGATTGAGCTATCGCAGGATGTGAGCCAATCCGGCCCGTTTTATCAGAACTTCTTCAAGGAAATGAAAATGGGAAAAAGAACGAGCAAAATGCGGAAAAATTGTCGCTGTTCGAAGATGAACAACTCAGTAATTTTTACGAACGTGGTACATACAATTGAAAATTAATTTAACCTTTTTTTATATTTTAGATGGAAATGGTTTGTCGGATTATGTACATAAGTTTTTAATTAAAAAACCATTGGTACATAGCCGGGATCTGGGATCGAACCCGGGGTCTGCCTAGTTAATACCAGACGTCTTAACAACTCGGATACCGAAGCACTTTTTTTTTTAAATTTATATTTATCTTATTAATTATCTTTCCTCTTTAATTCACAATCACATTATTAATCCATTTTTCGTCTTTAGACTTAAGAGAAAGCTTGTTAGCGCAATGAACTTAGTAAACCGCGCATTACACTCCAAAAAAAATAACCAAGGATAATATAAGATAGGCTAAGATTCACGTACCAGAAACATAAGAAAGAACGATTTCACAAAGAATCGGTCTTGCGAAAATACACAAAACGGACATATGCTCTTCCAGTATTATACAAAAACTATTAGAAATAGCAAGTTGTAGTTAATGTTTTCGTAAAGTATGTGAAATCATATATAGGGTAAATACGAGAAAATGGTACATTAGTAAATATATTAAGAGAACTATAGTCGCAAAATCGGTTGAAAATACGCGTGAAATTGATGATTTTCAGGGCTTTATAAAACTTAGGTGTACTTAACTGATTCTCATATTTTTTAAAATTCATACTGTTATTTAAACTTCAAAACTGAGACATAGTTATCGCCTAATTTATGAACTCGTGAAGCATGTAATTTGTATGGGACAAAAGTTATGAGGCGTCTCCCTTATAACTTTACTACCAACTTATCAACACAAAATCATTAGATTACAAAGTAGTTGCGAATAACATGAAAAATGCACTGGTTTTTTTGAAGGGATGAAAGAAAATATTGACTAAAGTAACTAAACTTGACGTGGCAAAGTGCCCAGTAATGGGGACCGAGGGTAACTTAGGTGTTAGTTTTATTGTTTGTAGGCAACTTTCGATGCACTCACAACCGTCAGATGCGATATGAGGTATGACGAATATAGAAAACGCGAAAGGGATATATCGGGATCGTAGCAAATGGCATTCGATTGTCTCTGCCTTTACTCTTTCAATAATAAAATTAACCTATTTAAAAAGTATACAGACTCCAAAAATTGTTCACTGTAAAGCAATAAATACTTGTCGAAGTCGCTTGGTGCCAAATTAGGCTACAAAATTAAAAATATCAGCTGTTCTAGTTATCTATATTTGTAATTAATTGTCTAGATTAGTGTTTGATAGGTAATTTTAAATTTGGCACCAACCGTCTTAAAATTTAATGACGAAATATTTAATATTTTTTTTCTTTTCAGAGAACAATTCACAGGGAGATTCGGTGTTCACTTTTAAAAAAAGTTTATTTTAAGTGATAACATAAAATATTTACAAAAATAAATTATCGAAATTGTTTATATGTATTGCCTGAAAAATCCTATTTTTCAAAAATTTTGAAAAACTACTTAACCAATTTTCAACAACTTAAAAATGGGACCAATCCGAAAAAAATCTCAGTCGATTAAAAAAAATACATTCGAAATCGGTTTCATCCCAAGAGGGGTAGGCAGAGACAATCGAGTGCCATTTGTTACGATCCTGACAATCTCTTTTGCTTTTTTTATATTCATCATACCTTTCATACATGCTCGGCGATTGTGTGTACTTTTAATATTTCTATTGATCAACATATTTTTTATATGTTCAATAAAAATACATCTAGGTCGTGCTCTGCCAGCATTTCCTTTCACTTCTACTTCTCTTCTGTGATATAAAACGTATTGACAGCATCCGTAACGATGTCATTAGAGAAGAATGCGATGTAAAAGATGATGTTGTGACTAAAATGAAGAAAAGTAGTTTACGCTGGTTTGGAAAATAAAATAAAAATACAGTCGAATAGAGTCCTTTTTTTTGAAGAGTGACTTAAAAGTAAATTTCTTGTTAGATTTAGACGTTGCGGGAAAATTACTTGTACAAGTGTGCCACACCCGAATATCACTATTTAAGGATTGCATTTTTTTCATGACTTCGGAACCATAATCTCTAATTATTCATTAGAAGAACCTCTAACTAAAACAATGCTATAAACAAAACCAAGAAAATAGAGGCCAAAACCGTTTCCCGCTTGTATTGAAAGATTTACTTCCTGTGTTTAATTGCAATAACGGCTGGGCACGTTGGTATCGTATTTTTCCTTTTACACTCTGCCTCTTATTGCCTCCGCACCGTTAAATAAATTTATGATGCCGACAAAGTTCAGCCCACCTTGTGTGGGAACGAAAATTAGGTGGAAATGCGAATGAGAAATAAAAAGCATAGTCTCAGGTGCGTAGTTGTAACCGCTAGTGGGATTAGCTTTTGACTTTCGGTTAAATGTGCGGCTGCTCATAAAAGCTCCTTAACGGTCATAGTTTCGGGATGCCTTCTGCTGACCGTCCCTCCTAAAAGTTGAACAAAGTACTGAAAGCTTTTATTTACTGAGCTCCTAATTAAAATGCAGCAAGTATAATGGAATGTATTTTGTTTTGTTGAGTTGCTGTGTTGTTGTGTTAACAGTTAATACAATTTTGTTTAAGATTCTAGGTTCAATCTTTATAAAAGCTACATTTATATGTATAAATCTTCAAGAAAATAATTATAAAGAAAGGAAGTAGATATAAGATAGTTTATCGTAGAAGCTATGCAGCAACATAACAGGCTTGTTACCTGTTCTGAGCAATTTGGGCACAATACACAATACAAAATGACGAGAAGAAACGTTGATTACCTTAATTTTTGAGAAGTCAAAAAGGAAATTATGAATATAGAAATTCTACAATACCCATTTCATTTACAATTGCACAACTTTACAAACAACTCGTGTTACATAATTCCTGTTTATCCCCGCAATCCAAAAACGTATTCAATTACAAATTTTCGTGCAATAAATAAAAGGAAATTCAGAAACTCACATTAGCGCCTGGCTTCTTTAAAACCTCCGGCGTAATCTGAAACAAGAAACAAACACGCCTAAATAACAATAAAATTCTAATAAAAACTTCCAACACGCAACCGAAATTGTATAAGCCAAATTGACCAAATTATTATTTACGGTTGGAAATTAAAACAAGGCATTATAGAAGATTACTTTCCCCTCTTTATAACAACTCGCGTTAAGAGAACGTGACTATAACAAATGTATCGCGTACTGTGGAACACCAAAAACAATTTTGCTGAAACGGCACAAAATGTTTAACTGGCTAAGTTGTCACATCGAATTGGGTTCAACAGTTTGTCAGTATTTATACAGCGCCGTAAAACATTTTCAACACCTAGGTACTAATCAAGGTTTATGTAATTTGGTTTTTAGAATTGGAGATTGATGTATCTAATAGAATAATACTAGTCACATCAAGGGAGCGACAGCTTAAGCTTGCTATCTCTTATGTGGGATACTTGCTAAATATGGCGAATTTTACTAATGTCTTTAAAGAGGCCCCCAAACAAATAGACTCATCCAATTCTTGTACGAACGGTCCCCTGTCAGTTTTCAAAGCATCATGTCTGTGGTCGATTTCGATGCCAGGCAGATCCCGGACTGCTGTCCACCCACCCACACACACACACACTCACACACAAAAACACATTACATATATATTGTGACTTACATCTCTAGTGTGTGGCCTGTCTCAATCTCGGTCATCTATTTTCCTAGTTTGTGGTGGGTTTAATAAAATAAAAATAAACAAAAAATCCTTTGGGTATTTGTTAATTGATTTCTGGTCTCATGACATGATTCATGACCACAGTTTATTCTAATAATATTTATATGATATTTTTCAGACTTTTTTGAAACCGAGAAGTTTTGTGAATGTTTCCGTATCAAAGAAGCATTAAAGAAACATTTGAAGTTGATCAAAAACTATGTCAAAATACAGAACATTTCACAACTCAATATTTCACCGCAATCAATCCACATCAAAGCCTTAATAATTCTGTTCTCTACTTTTGTAAATAATTCCTCTTTTCTCTTCTCTGTTCTTTTATTTTCGTGGTCTAGGCAGCGGTATAAAAGTTTGGGTTTAGGGATTTTCGCAACTTTGTTAATGTTCAAATAATGTTTGAAACTGACCACAGGAGCCTCCCGACTAAGGTAATGCTTATGTAGGTTATATACGGGTAATTACATTTACAGAAAACTTCCTAAATAGACATTAAGGGCTTCACAGTTGCATTTGTGGGTTTTAACATCTTAATAGTAATTTTTATTTATAGTTTTATCTCAGTTTATAGTTCGATTCGTAGCTTAATCTCAGTTCAAAATTTGATTTTTACCTTTATCTTAGTTTAAAGTCCGACTCGTAGCTTTATCTCAAACATGTGAATCTACCCAACAATCATAAGCGATAAAAATAAGTTGTAAGTTACATGATGTTGGAAATTCCATCTTAGTATAGCTTTATCATTATCGCCACTTTAAAAACGTGCAATTTTTACATCAAACCAATTATTTATTCGATTTCTCTAATAACTAATGTAGAGCAGTACTTCGCTGTAGCGAACTAACACCCAAAACGCGTCCCGCCTCCATCACACTTCCATATTATCTGTTCTGAGATTTTTACTCCAAATTACATTGAATGAATGTGATTGCCGAACGAAATTATTATATTCAGTTAGATGAACCAGAACGAGATCGCGTTTAACGTTTCGCTTCTCTAATCTTTTTGTAGTCCAATCAATATAAGTTTTTTGTATGGAGACACTTTATTAATCTTCCTCTTAATAGGTACTCTTAATTCCCAAAGAGGCAAGCATAGAGGATGGAGCGGCACTGGTCTGTGCATAAGTACTTCTAGAGCTGGCAAGAAATTGTCTAGACAGTGAATAATGGACAGGGTTAAATTAACATAATAACATAAAAAACTTAATAGTGATCATATACAATGTATGCTTCCCTAGTACTTCTAATACGGACTTTGCGTTAAAAATAATATTAAATAAAATAAATAAAAAATATTCGTGAGTACACTGACAACCTATTAAATGTATTGAGGTTTCTACTGAGCCCAGTAGTTCAGGGCACTACCCCCTCTCCCCTTTACGGCACGTTTGCTCTATCTCGAGAAACTCATCGAACCTTATACCTATATACCTTATACTCTGTGATCCTAGTTTAATTTCGGTGTGGATTTTCCAATTCTAAGTCGACTCTTAACGTTAAAATTCCTTAACCATTTTATTATTATTTTGTTTTATTTATTTTTTATTCTTCACGGTTGCCTTACAGCTCCCGGGAACCGTTGCCGGCCCCAGGGTACCCAGTGGAAGACAAAGTCTTCCTCATTTAGGCAATGATTTTTTGAGGCCATACCTAACGAGTGACCGAGGTATATAGATGGAAAAGCCTCTTTGTACGGTTTGTCGGATAATGTACATAGATTTTTTATTATAAACCACCCATTGGTACATGGTCGGATGTAGAAATTGAACCCGCGACTTTTCAGTTGCGAGCCGACGTCTACCCACTCTACCACCGACGCCCCTTGATTTAGGAATTGATTAACGGCCACTTACTTCCTAACTAACATTTTAAGTGTGAAATTGTTTGTGTCCTTTTTTTTCATATAAAAAGTTACGTCACTACTCTTATCCCTGAAATCCTTCGGTTTAAATACATATTTCATACAAAATTTCAACGGGCGAAGCCGAGGTGGAAAGCTAGTTTTACTATAATAATTTGTTGTAATTTTACCTTAGTTGATCAGACTATTGTAGATTCTTTAACATTCGTTCGAGTCGCGCATATGTTTGCTTGTGACATTTACTTATAAAAAGCGGGCGGCGGTTGGACTGCTAAAATAATTTCATAAAAGCGTTATAATATTTCGCTCGGGTCACGTAAAACAGGGTCGCTTGGGGAGAAAATTACATTTTGTTTGGCCGCGTCCGTAACCGAGACATGGGACAACTTAGTTAGCGAACGTTCAGGATTCTTGGAATAATTCTTTCATATCTTTCAGGGGATCATGTTTCCGGAGATAAACATTTTCAAGTTAAGTACTTCAAATAATGGTTTAATGGTAAATTGTTTGGGTACTTATCATAGTTATTTCAAAACTTTTTTATATATATATAACAATATGAAACCTTAAAATTAATCTAAACAAGAACAGTGGCAAGATTACTGGCTGCATTTCTCCCCTTAATCACCAGAGGAGATAATCAGTCGTGGGGATATATCTTGAATAAACTTTTTGGCATTTGAACCCCATGGACCTAGAGTTTCTACACCAAACGGCACAAAATTGTAGTTTTCAATAATTAAACTATATTTGCGCCGTTTGTTAGACTCTGCAATTTTCGCCGCAGCTCCGGCTTTGATTACTGTTTCCCTGAGATGAGCTAATGTGTCCACGCACGTAGCCTCCCATACAAGGGCCCGACGTCGCTCCAAGGGAATCAGAGTCATTCCAATGGGTCTCTTGCCGTCTTCCGGGATTATTGACGTTGGCTCATTTTTTAACCAAAATTATAATTATTGATATCTCCGTCCGTTTGAAAAATGTCATCGGCTGAAAACATTCCGCTGAGTACCATAAGGGCTCAACACTTTCGGGACTCGTACGACAATACTTCAAGATATAAACGAGGATAATATCGTATTAATTCTTCCAGGATCCGACATAATTGCCATCTTAATATTTAGAATCATTTAAATTTTAAGTTTCAGTAAACCGGCCTAGTAAAGAGGCTGGTGAGCCTTATACAAGTTCTTTTAGAAGAAGTGCGGATGCCGTCTTTACTTGCCTTCACTAGCTCGAGAAGCACATATAACATTTTATATTACACCCATATTATATAAGCAAAAGCAAAGCAAAATCGACCTAATTGCTTATACTAAGGTATTTTATAATATAAATCGTGTGAAGTCATAACTTTGTTAATAGGTGCGGGGAGTACACGCACAGCAAGTGGTCTATACAGTTATCGCATTTCCGTCGTTATGAAATAATACCTCGCGATTATTTATGCCCGGAAGTAGAAGGCGCATCCCCAGATTCCCCTGCGATTGTCACCCCCCGTGGAAATGGATATTTTGTACAAAACTCCAGTTAAATTAACATTTAAACAACGATTTGTATGATTCACGCTATGAAGCATCCCCGTTTGATATCAGTGAACAACAATTCAATTCAATTTGCGTTACATTTTATGTTTTTGGCTTTTATTTGTGATTTTAAGTGAAATGTGAAATTGTTACATGGAATTCGTTTGCTAAATTTTATTGCAAAAGCCTGAATTCATGTTAAAATTATAAATTAATACATTACAACTGTTCAGAGAGTGTGTAGGTAACTTTATTATGAATAAAATAATAAATAAGGAATTAAACACAGTAGGTATTTTTTTAATTAGTTATTTGATATCCTAAGTAGTTGCAGGTTCCGCTTGCAGTTCGAATACCAAACAAGGCAATTATTAGAATTACTTTCAATATTTACAGATACACTGGTAACATATTTTGGTTCTTTCATCACTTAATAATTGGGTACTCAAATTTATACAATATGCTTTTTATTTTCTGTGTTTGCTTGCTGTGTTTATTTTCTGTATTTTTATATATATAATGTGGAAACTGTAATAAGTTACCTACGTTGGTGCAGCATTATGTCACTGCTATGAAATGCCAGACTAAAATAATCTATTCGAAATTTTTACCGTTTCTCTTGATCTCAACTAAAATAAGAGTTGTGAAGAGGAAGTTTCCTTGTCATAATATCTAAAAGCAAATAATTATTTTGTTTCTATTTTGTTAAATGATGGTAATATCTTTTTTAACAAAAATATCGGCGATCTTTACGTAGAAAATAATACTATTTAGGCATTTGTCTTCAAACGGTTTTCGATTAAACCCCTTCTTGCAAAAAACTTTACATAAAGAATTGTCAGTACCTACGCCAGTTCCTGCCCGGACATTTTCAGGTCATTCATACTCGGGCCGGACAATCCACGGTCTTCGTTTCAAAACATGTCCCGAACACAGGTCACGAATCCATAAGATTCCCCCCTACCAAAAATCGCTCAACGCGCCTAAAGAAGTTTTCACTTTAATAAATAAATAAACAATGTCCATATATAGGTATAGTTAATGAAAACTGAAATGTAAAAGTGAACTCTTAATAAATTTTAGTTAAAAACTAGTTTTGAATTTAATCTACGTTGAAGATATGCTGTGTAAATATTAGTAAATCGGTTTTAATCGCTGCTAATTTGTTGTTAAGAAAGTATCTAAGTACGTAAGTCGTGCCTAGACTTCGGAAAGTTCCTTAACTCGCAGTAAAGAAGTTAGTAACTTTCTTATCTTTAGACGCGATCGATTGTAGAGTGAATAAAATTTAAAATTTCACTACACTTTACAATTTCAAGACAAGTCTTTCTTATTTAGACAATTTAAGGCCATGGTGGCCAGTGGGGCTGTCTCTTAGGGTGATCTAGCTTTAATTGTATAAAATAGAAATTATAACTCGTTAGGTATAGCCCCACAAATACCATCGGCTAAACGAGGGAGACTAGGTCTTCCGCTGGGTACCCGGGACCGTAATACGTTTTCGGTAGCTGTAAGGCAACCCGTGAAGATAAAAAAATAGAATTTATAAATTAACTTTAAAAAAAAAGTGTACCGACTTCTAAAATTTGCACTGAAAAGTAAGAAATAATAAATATTTCGTCGTAGAATTTGAAGACGGTTGGTGCCAAATTAGGATACAAAATTAAGTAAGCATCTAAGAAGATAAATATCTGTTTAATATTATATATGTTTGTACTGATGATCGTAGGTTCCTAATGAATTGTCTAGATTAGTGAATTTGGAAAGCAAGTTGTTTTTAATTTGGCACCAACCGTCTTCAAATTCTATGACGAAATGTTTATTATTTCTTACTTTTCAGTGCAAATTTTTGAAGTCGGTACACTTTTTTTTAAAAGTTAATTTATTTTTCCCTTTTAAGTGATTTTGTTGCCCTGAGAGACAAATATAAACGCAAATAAAAAAAAAATATGGAAAAATAAAAAAAAAACTGCTGTGGATGGGATTTGAACCATTTGCATCCTAAACTGCAGCATACCATACCATACCTTTAGCCGTTAGATCACCGTCGATACATAAATTGACAACTTCGTGTCAATAGCAACCGTTGCTAAGGCTTTTCTCTGATACATAATTTTCAGCCGTAAACAGAGACAAATTTTCGTCATATGTCTGTGAGATAATGTCGAGAAATTATTATATCCTTAAAAAAATAAGTCGTCAAAATCGGTATATATATTTCATCGAGATACTGATAATTTACTGTATAAAGTCAGTTTTTTCAAAATTACTGAAAAACTAATGAACCAATTTTTATGACATAAAAATGGGACCAATCCGGAAGAATTATCTGTAGATTAAAAAATAAATCATCAAAATCGGTTCATAAACGACGAATCATAGAAAACTCATTTCTAAAAATAATGTAAAAATACTTTATTCAAAAATAAACAAAACAGCCATAATTCTCATTATTTTTCGACGATAAATATTGTAAATACAATTTCAAAATATAAATTAATACAAAATAGGTTAGCGAGAAGCGTGGTTCGAACGGTGTTAAAACAAAGCGCGAGCCGAGCGAGCGTAGCGAGCGGTGCCGCAGTAGTGGCCGGCGAAGCGCTAGTTTTAAGAAATCTGTCTTATAATGTTAAAGAAGTCATAAAATATTTAAGTTTATAGAAAATTATTTTTGCAAATTGATATATTATAACATTTTAGGTGAAAGAAACGTTTTTATTTTGAGGTTTTAAGATAAAGTTTTTAGGTTTTGATCATTTATAGATAAAGCAAGTATTTTTTAAACGTTTTTTTAGAAATTATTATCGATTACCTTTTTGATTTCAGATTTTAGTAATAGTTTTACATGTAATGACTTACACCTGATGTAAACAAATGGTGTAAGTCGCTCTTAAAGTATTTGAGATGACAATTTCTACTTTGAAATACACTTTTAAATACATTTAAACTTAAAAAAATATTATTTTCTTATGTAAACTAGATCTGGAAATTGAGTTAACCCTTATTCCATAAGAGCGTTAACAAATTTCTCATCAACCTTAATTTGTTAAGTATCTCTTTCTCGACTAGAAAGGCTTGAGTGAATCTCTTTAAATGTCTTGTCTTGCCCGTTCTCGTTTCCTTGAGACTCGCTACAATCAGAGCTTATGCATAAATTTGAATTTTCAATTAAGGATACTTTGAAGAAAACTTTATGAGATATAAAGAGAAACCTTTGGTCTCTAGGCGAAGTACGTATGAAAGATTATGAAAATACTTGGAGATCTTTCCTGTATAACTTTTGAATGTATAAAGATTTTCAGTAATTAATTTGTTGTAAATAAAATTATTTTTCATTAATTTGTATAATTGGAGGCATTTAAAAGTGAAATGTATCAAAATATCCGGTGAGGGGCAGTGGTTCAACTGCTCTGTAAAAAGTCAACCAATTTTCTTCATTAAATTGCCTGACTATTCTAAGGATTTAACTGTTTCAGTTAAACGTTGCACCCCTAAACGCCTGAAAGGAGGCGCCCACGAGATATCCTAAATGAGTTTCGTTATCTCGAGCAAAAGAAAATGGGATTAATAGTTAACAGAGGTCGCTTTATGCGCTAAACATCTCCGTGATTGCGTAGATTGAGTAAATTTATTAGAAAAAATGTAAAGATAATCAACGATTTTGGAAATCGTAGGTTTTTATTCAAAATTTAAGGTGCATTGCATAATTTTAAAATGTTTGGTGGGACTGTAAAAAATTTGATTCTGATTTTGAATAAATGTTTTGACACACATAATTTGGCTTGTCCTGAGGTTCAAAAAGCGCCTGTTTCATGGGTATCAATTTAACCGTCTTAAAAAATATTTGGCCATATATTTTTCACTTGCACAAAATATTTCGTAATACCACATAAACGTCTTACAAAAATGTGCAAAATTATCCTAACGGCAAAGAAAACTGAGAAATTTCCGTTTTTATTATGAACTCCTCTAACATACCGCGACGGCCCGTGACCGCCTTTATGCAAAAATAGAGGACTCCATAAACCGGCCATAAAGATCTTCTACACAAAGAATGCAAACTGAGCTATACCATAGTATAAAGAGAACAGTAAGGCAACTTTATACTAACGCACTAATTTTGCACTAACACATACATAACCACTAACTGCGCCACTACATAGATTCTCACGGCAAGTCTATAAGCTATAACTTTGCAACTGGCAACCAGTCGTGCGACGACAAATCGGTCAATATAGCAACCCGTCGCAAATAACCCATAACTTAACCCAGTTGCATTCTAGTTGCTCATAAGTAAATCACATTTCTAATTATGAATAAATCAATGTCGTCAAAAATAAAACATTTATGTCCTTTTTAATTCGTTAGTTGTTCGGTAACGTCTGTTCTGAGTTTAGTTGCATTTGGAAAGGAAGTATTATGAAATCCATAGCAGTTGCTAATTCCGTGATAAGACTGCGGACTTGACTGGTGACGATTTCATTCCAATCGCAATCCTAATTTACTTATACGCAATTCGAATCTAAGTACAATTTAATTGTAAAGTCATTTTAATTAGTCTGTCATCTTAATTTACGACTTCGTAAGATTTCAAATTAAGACCCGTGAGAATCTATGTTATTGTGTATAGAAAGAGCGTGTATGAGTGCAAAATAGGTTAGTATGAAGTTACCTTACTGATGTTGGTTTGACTATGTCTATTCAGTAAAGTTGGACAGGCTCTTCCTCGGTGTCCTTTACGATAGATTTATATTCATGACACTATCTGTAGAACGCGTAAAATTTCGGACGCCGGCGATTCAGGAAGTGGCATATGTAATTTTGTTTGAATAAGTAAAGGAGAAGACAAAGACTATTTGATCTCCCTTTTGTATATATAAATGTATGTGCAAACAAAACCTTAGAGTAAGTGCTTACTGTTCGTGAGAGGGAAAGTATTACAGGTTATGCCTAAATTTTAATATTTTTTTATGTACAGAAAATATAATTTTAGACTAGCATCTCTTCATTTATTACTCGTATTCTTAAAATTAGAAAATACTTAGCTTCAAAAATTAATTAGGTACTGATCAGTTTTTTTTTCTTCACGTGTTGCCTTACAGCTCCCGAAACCGTATTACGGTTCCTGGGTATCCATCGGAAGACCAAGTCTCCCTCGTTTAGCCGATGGTATTTGTGAGGCTTATACCCAACGAGTGACCTATATTTAGATGGAAACGCCTCTAAATGTGGTTTGTCGATATATGTACATAAGTTCTTAATTAAAAAAAGCCATTGGTACTTTGGGTCGTCTTTAGATACTATTTAATTTTGTATCCTAATGTAGGTGGCTCAGACTATTAACTATTCAACAAGATTTAAAAATCAACTCCTTTTATACTTTTAATAAAATTTTCAACATCGTTTACAAGAGCTATCTTCCCTCACATAACAAACACTTAATCATTCAACGTCAGCAACTATAACATTTTATTTCACAGACGTCTAGGAAAAAAGCGAGAACAATACGACGTCGTAAACGTTGAGACTGGATTTAATTTGGACAGTGTTTTCATAAATATTTATATCTCGGTTTTGTGTTGGCGGCTGGTTAAAATATGTTTCAGTAAAATAAAACCCTTCCGCTTTCTGTAGTCACGTGACAGCCTAACAGTATGTAAACAATTCACAAGGATTACAATACTATTTTTGAGAATTTTAGTGGCAAAATTTTAGCTATTTTGTAGCGTACACTGTATGCAAATTAGCGGTCCGTCGTTTTTGGGCTTGGATTCGAACAAAAGATGTCGCTGTTCCTAAACTGGCATCGCAACATTTTTGTAAGATATTCCTATAAGAATTTTCTCGAAGGAATGAGCTTCTTTCCCGGGATTAAAATTAGCCTATATATGACAATCTGTCAGTGTGTGAAAAAATCATCTTTTGCTCCATTTTGGTGTAAAAGAAGGACAAACAAAAACTTCGCATTTATAAAACATTTAGTCATATATGTCATGTATAGAAAACTCTGAACGTACCACAGAGATAGAAGAAGAAAGACACTCTAATGGTTTTTTACTTTGAATACAACTTTTTACTTAGTACAGACTAAAAAGAGTTCTTTCGGTTTCAAAAAGCCTTAAAAGAACTGGTCACTCAGCAGGTGAGCTCAATATATTATATCATAGACTTGTTTTCCGCTGGGTACCCAGAGATCAGTGAAATTTCGAAATGAACAAACGAATCCGAGGTAAAATTTATAGCACATTTAAAAAAATATTTTTATAAACAAATATATCGTCATTTAGTAAATGAACCGTCAAATTGTAGATAATGATAAATATGCTTTAGGGTTAAAATTGGGTTAATGCAATGGAATAAAAATGTACAACAGGACGACTTTATATAAAAACAATTTACGTGATTGATTGAACGGGGAAGTTGGTGAGACGAAACGACACTTGGATTTACTAGACATAATTATAATATTATTATTCCTTTAGGAAACTTTTCATTTTGTGACGCGTAGTGCCACCTCATTTTACTAATATAAATGCGTAATTGATTGTTTGTTTATCATTATTTGACGTCAAAATTGTGTAACGGATTGCACAGAGATAGTTATAAGGTTATAGAGTTACATAGGCTACCTTTCTTTTATTCCGGGAAAATTTTCATAAACAACTTACGGGTTTGGGTTACTAGTTTTATTACAATTTAAAAATAAATGGAATCTGAATTCAATCGGTTGATTTTTAATTTTCAGTATCCAGTTGAACACAAAAAAGAAATGTTCGAATAGGTAAAGAATAAACAGGATTTATTTGGTTTTAAAACGAAATTAGTTAAATTTATACGAACGTGGTTTGTACAACATTTTTGAGAACATAGGTAAATTTCCATTCTGAATTATTCTAGATTTAAATATGTAAAATGTATAATCACTGCCTTTATATACTTTGCGGTAGTCAGAGACGCTGGTAGAAAATTTATAGTGCATGGCCAGTATAAACATGTGGAAAATCAAGGATTAGAGTTGGCACTTTTATGTACGAGTATCAAATTATTTTTAGAACAAGTGTAAACGCTGGCCCAGCTTTACGTGCCCTCTGAAATCTCCAGTTTCATATATAGTATGTATCATTATTATGATTTTGTAATCGTAATTCGTAATACATAAATAACTGAACTTCAGAAAAATTTATAGAGCCAAAAGTGAAAGGTTAATTTTTTAAATAAACGTCCAAATAAATTTAATGAACAAAGCCAAAAGAGGGCCCTCAAGAGTAATTAAAAAAGATTTAATTAAATAAAATGCGAAATTTAAATTTACAAAGTTTCCGCACGAAAATTAGTAGTCTACTTCGTAGTATTTAAATACTTTACAATCAGGAATTATTACTCTAGCAGTAGTCGGTGGCTTTGCCTGCTAAGAATTGGTATTTGTATCAATATGTGGTTGAATTTAGTAAACCAATGTATGTTTTTAAATTTTTATTTCCAAGATTAAGTTATTTTAAGCAACGAATTTGAATATTTTTGTTTTCTATTTAGTACTTTTTTCATAATAAAATTTTAAAGTTTTACCTAGAGGCGACAAAATGACGTCATCGTTTAGGTAAAGCAGCCATTCTGCTCCATTTCTCAACTCATTGGTATTATTTGTATTGGTAAGGGCTTTTATCACAAACGAGTAGTACCGTGTTGAGACTACTGGATTTAAAACAAAAATATTCAAATTAGTTTCTTAAAAAAACTTTTAATAAAAAATGTACCGACTTCAAAAATTTTGCACTGAAAAGTAAGTAATAATTTTATTTCTTCGTAGAATTTGCAGACGGTTGGTGCCAAATTAGGATACAAAATTAAGTAAAAATATAGGAAGATAATTATTCTCTGTTCTTATTACTTAATCTGTTCAATATTTTCTGTATTTATTGTAAATCCTGTACCTACCTAAGTAATCTAGACAAATTTAATAAAATTGGAAGCCAAGTTAAAAAATAACCATGTGCATTAGTCGATATGATAAACCTTTTAAAAAAAAGTGCACCGACTTCAAAAATTTGCACTGAAAAGTAAGAAATAATAATATTTCGTCGTAGAATTTGAAGACGGTTGGTGCCAAATTAGGATACAAAACTAAGTAAATATCTAAGAAGATCTGTTCAATATTATCTATGTTTGTATGTACTGATGATCGTAGGTTCCTAATGAATTGTCTAGATTAGTGAATTTGGGAATTAAGTTGTTTCTAATTTGGCACCAACCGTCTTCAAATTCTACGACGAAATATTATTATTTCTTACTTTTCAGTGCAAATTTTTGAAGTCGGTGCACTTTTTTTTAAAAGGTTTATTTTACCCTTTTAAGTGATTTTGCTGCCTTGAGAGACAAATAATAACGCAACTAAAAAAATATTGATGAAAAATTAAAAAAAAATACCGCTGTGGATGTGATTTGAACCATGTGGTTGTGCATCCTATGTACCCCATTATATTTAACCGCTACACCATCGTCACGAAAATTGACAACTTCGTGTCAATAGCAACCGTTGCTAAGGCTTTTTCTGATACATAATTTTCAGCCGTAAACAGAAATTAATTACTGAATTTCTGAAAAACTACTGAACCGATTGTCGTCATATGTCTGTGAGATAATGTCGAGAATTTATGATGTCTTAAAAAAAATAAGTCGTCAAAATCGGTACATATTGTATCGAGATATCAAGAAAAATGTACTTATAAAGTCAGTTTTTTCAAAACTTCTGAAAAACTAATGAACCAATTTTTATGAGATAAAAATGGGACCAATCCGGAAGAGTTATCTGTCGATTAAAAAAGAAACCATCAAAATCGGTTCTCAATTGGCGGAGTTATCGATGTACATACATACATAAAAATACGGTCCGAATTGAGAACCTTCTCCTTCTTTTTTTGGAAGTCGGTTAAAAATTGATAACTTCGCGTCAATAGCAACCGTTGATAAAGTTTTTTCTGACATATAATTTTCAGCCGTAAACAGAGGCAAATTACTGAATTCCTGAAAAACAACTGAACTGATTTTCATGATATGTCTGTGAGATAATGTCGATAAATTGTTATAGTCGTCAAATCGGTACATAATTCATCGAGATATTGCGAAAAATAGGCTTCGCTAATATCGAGAACCACTGAATGAATATGTATGCGGTTTTATTTTTATTATTTGAATTTCCCAAAGATTCCCCTATCACTTTTAAATTAGTTTTTTTAACATTTAAAATAACAGCATTACCTATTGTACCTACAAATTAAATTAAATGAAGAATCAGGAATAATATTTCGCTGCTAAAATAATAATTGGAAATGAGCGTCCACCACAATTTACACGTTGCAAATGAAAGTAATATTATGGAAAACCAATTTTAATTTTACTTATTTTAAATAAATACACTTTTTTATATCAGAAATTTTATAAGCGGAAACTATTTAAGAAGCAATGATTTTTGACATTTGGATTTATACAAAGCTTCGGAAAATGGCATCCGCATTTCTTTTTTAGAAGCGATAGGCTTGCCACCTGTTCTGTATAATATGTACAACTCTCTAGATGTGGACAATGTTACCAAAGTTTTTTCCTGTATTAAACTAGAGAGTGTATCAAATAGAGTTTTTGTTTCTGCCATTCCTTAAGGTTATTTCCTAAATTCGTCGTATTCTTTTTCAAATCAAATTAACAGAATAACAAAAAATCTAAGAGGGAAATAAAGCACCTAATTCAATTATTATTAATACAAAGCTATCATGTACAGAGAGGGTGAGTGCCTTAATTGCTGAAAGTGAATTTAACTTGATTAAGCTCATGACACGTTTTGTCTTTACAAAGGCTTTCAAAATACGTCTCCAGTTATTCATCTTGTACACAGGCATGTATCATAATTAGAGTAAAAGCATTAGATCTGTGTCACTTTGAAGGTGGTTGTAAGAAACACTTACAATAGGTAATGTACTTAGGTACCGTTGTAGTGTATGCGTCATTACTTTGAGGCGCGAGAAGGAATAAGAAAATCTTTGGAGCTAAGTATTGTCACGCTTTTTATTATAATTATACCATGTATCATTGGTGACATTGGTAAAACAGTTCACATTTAACATTTTAATGAAGAAAATTGGTGTTTAGATTTTTGGCTCGAGTTAGGACTGAATTATAGGCACTCTATGCAGGCAGCAGGAAGGACACGCATGTTATGAAAAGTTTCTTTAGAAAATCCTTCGCTGCTTATTTGAGCAAGAAGTTATGGTATTAGCAGTTGGAAGTCTCTTTACTCAGTTTTACGCGCGACTTATTTTGTCCATATCTCTTTAGAAATATGTAAGCGAAATGGAATGCTATTAAAATCGATAAGATAGCCAATGATAAGATAATATTGGCCAAGATTCACGTACCAGAAACATGAAAAAGTACGATTTCTCAACAAAACCTTTCTTGCGATAATACATGAAATGGACTTCGGCTGTGTGAGTATTCTATAAAAACTATTAAAAGAAGCAAGTTTTAGTTAATGTTTCCTTAAAGTATATGAAATTATTTATGAAATGAACGAAATAAAATTGTACTTTAAGAAATATATTAAAAGTCGCAAAGTCGGTTAAAATAGAAAAAAAAATAGGGATTTTCAGGGCTTAATACAACTTATGTTGTAACTGACTCTAAAAATTGTATTTCGTTTATATCATGTTAAGTATATCTATCTTTGGAAAGCCATTATAATTTCAACCTCAAGACGCGTAATTTACATAATTATGACATTAATAATTAATAATTTACATAATAGACAGTAGTTTAATCGGACGGGGTAGGCAGATACAATGTAATATCATATTTTTTAATATGACTATACATACGGAGCGAACCTGAAAGATCAGATAAAAGTTAACTAGCTGAACCCCTCACAGATACATTTAAAAGACATCCAAACTTCACCCACCTGACCATAGCATCTATTCCAATCATTCCATACTCCGCTCCCCTTGCAAAATAAAATACATTTAGATAAATGGAAGAGGCGCAACCTTCAGACGGGTGGGCACTCAAGGCTAAACGACAGTCTTAATTTTCCCAAAGTAATAATTAAGAGTGAAAGCGCGTGGGGCAGTCGAACTCTGGGCAGACAGGCTCTTTAATTTTTAAACAAGCTTCAAGTAAATTCTTCAATACATTGAACGGTAATTATAGACGCGTTAATAATATAACGACCGAGTGGCGTATAAAGGGTCTTTGGGAAAAAGTGAATTTTTTATACTTTGAATAGGATATGTCCTCAAGTTGGACTGTTCCAGAATCAAGTAATGGGTTTGTAGTGTGTGTGCTGTACATTTTTTACAATTCCGTTCAGAAGGTACAGTGTAATTTATTATATACCTACCTACAGTGGTTCTATTTTTAAACGCTTTATATTAGTTTTACCTGTAACTGCCTGTAAGTAACTATGTATGTGTGTATGTAAACAAATCTTGGAAGTCAAATTTAAGGCTTTAACATCTGCCAATAACCTCTATATTTTGTATATTATACGCTCGGGAATAAAGGGTGACGAAGCGGCACGCTCGCGCGGATAATCTTCAATTTAGGTGAAAATATTTAATTCACGAAATTTATTTGGCAATTATATAAAAAAAACAATACAAATTGTTAAATAGGATATAACATTTAATTTAATGTAGGATTCAAGTGTATCTCATGAGCCTTTATAGAGAGAATTTACTATTTAGATTAAAAAGGCCTGTTTTTTATTATTATTATTTTTTATTTGGAGACTTTTATAGAAATTTTAAACAATACAAGTTATTTATGACGAACTTAACTTTAATATGTGTATTTTTATATATGAAAATCATAAAGGGATTAGTCTACAAACGGGCACGTATTTTTGGTGATTTTACCTATATTATATCAACTTCTAATTGTCGTACCGATTTGGCACTTAACAAGTGTATGTAATTCGGATAACAATAAAATAAAATGGTACCATTGATGGAGCCAGGAGTTGGATAGTGAAACTCTGTAAGAAAACAACGTGACCCCTTCGACTTTGGGTTCGTTTGATTTATCTTCACAAGTACTCTGGTCCTAGATGATTTATGTTTTTAATATTTATTTATATGAACATAAAATAATATAACTACATTATGTATAAATTAAGGGCGAAAGGATTGTAGTAAATGACATTCAATTGTCTCTGTTATACCACTTCTGGGATATAGACATGATCATTTGCTATAATTATGTGATGATGTGTTCAGATGTGATGATGAATAACAGGCATTCAATCATAATTTTATAGGGTTCCCTTCCCTTCTATCTCTATATTCGAAGTGTTTGTAAGCCAAAACTATCCAACAAGAGTCATATTAGATAATGTGATATATTTAATATAGGTATCTGAAAAATAAGTAGAAATTCTAGACATGTTAATTTGACGGAAACTTCGCGAGTCCGTACTTGGTCTAATTTTTTAGCCGTTCAGATAAGTTGGTCATTGTACACTCTTTTAGAAAATTCGTATTAATTATCAACTGAAATTATATGCCTGCAAAACCGAAACGGTTTGGGTACAGAATCTTAATAAACGAGTCACTCGGACCTAAGAATGAAAATCACGATCTCTTTTTGTGCCTTGGAAGTATAAAATAAATGATAATTATCAAAGTTAAGGAGTTTTTAACCCCGCGCGGCAGGGAACCTCCTGGCTTGCTATCTGCAATCACTAACCTAATTAGAAAGTAGCCAGCTCGGAAAATATTCTAAGAAATTAACCGGTTAATTTTGAAATGACACCAAGGGGCACGTAATTAATTACCTTCAGAGCTCCAACTTAATTTGTTTGGATAAAAGCATTACTTTTGTATCTGAATCCATAAATCAGTTTTATAGAGCACGATTTTGAATATAATTTGAGGATTTTTTTTCTTTACCTACACTTTTCAGTCGCCTTATTTATGAGGACAAATTTTGACAATTTAATAATTAAAAAATATTGGTATAGAATTTTTATTTCTTTCTGATATCCTAGCTTACTTTAGTTTAGTTAAGTGACTTGTGGAGTTTAGTCAAGACATTTTGTGACACAAAATATTCTACAGAATATTTGTTCCATATTGCAGTTTAAATAATATTTTTTGTGAATGATTAAAAATTTGATGCTCCAATTTTATGGAAAATCTAATTATCAACATTATTTACTTATATAGCAAAAATACAAAGAAATATAATAAGCTGATTCTAATTCAAAATATACGAAATATATTTCGTATTTATACAAACATCAATTGGAATTATTCAATCGTAGCGTAAAAGTTCCGCAAATCTGTGTGCAAACTGGAAAGGTCTTTTTCGATAGAAATGTTTGATCGAGCAAAAATATGGGTCTTCTAAACGTCAGAGCAGTGGTTTCAAAACTTTTTTGCTTCATAGACCTATTGTGGATTTTCTTATTTTCTGTAAATCATTTGTCTGACAAGTAGGTACTTATTGAATTTTTTATACTTATCATCATTAAGTTTACTATAATTTGATATAACTGAGGGCCTATACACACCATTTCCTTGCATGGTCTATGGACCCCTCAAAAATTCAAAATCAACCCCTACGGCCTACGTGTCCATATAGACTACTTTGGGAAACACTGCATTAGATGATATTCGATGAAGCGAAGGAACTCGAATAAGGCTATATGCCTGTGTCAAAGGACCAGCAATAACTGTGAGCTAAAGCAATGTATTAATCTACTCCTAATGTGGTCTGTTCTGGTGGCATTTACACTGAACTAAACTGGCTTAAATTGATGACTGCGCTTTGTCGCTGTCGGTCGGTTGTTTGGTTTGTGCTAGTTGGACGAGTAAGCGTATTCGACCCTTTCGATGTTTCAGTGGTATATTTAATTCTTATTGCGTGGGGGTTGTTAATTTGTGTTCAATTCATTCCGAACCCTCGTGTTAAGGACTGATCTATAGGATGCATCTATCTTTTTGAAACGTTAATTTAAAAACACCTGTGATTCAAAGTCGTTAATGTTTAAGATTCAAGGCAGGAAAGGCCAGTGATTTAAAAGTTTGATTATGCCAATCTTTGATACAGAACAACAATAAAAAAACTGACATTGGAAACCGGGACTCTAACTAAGAGGTAACTATTTGAACTAATTATTTAAAATTTTATGGCTTGCAAATTTCGAGGTAGGTATTTTACTCACATTTTTGGGAGAGGTTAAAAATTATATGAAATGGTAAATAAAACAACTTTGGCAATAAATTGTTTATTTATATCAACGGTATTGCTGTAAATAACATACAGGGTTCCTAAAATTTCAATAAAAAATTAGTTTTTAAGGTTCCGTACCCAAAGGATGAAAACGGAAACCCTATTACTAAGACTCTGCTGTCCGTCCGTCTGTCACCAGGCTGTATCTCATGAACCGTGATAGTTAGACAGTTGAAATTTTCACAGATGATGTATTTCTATTGCCGCTATAACAACAAATACTAAAAACAGAATAAAATAAATATTTAAGGGGGCTTCCATACAACAAACGTGATTTTTTTTTGCCGTTTTTATAGAGTCCGACTCGCAATTGGCCGGTTTTTTAATATAGTTACCACGATTAATTTACCTGCCGTGCAATTTATATACTTAGATAATTTTACACAATTAAGGGAAGATCAATATATTTGTATCTATGACAACATCCCATAGACCATTGGAAAAGTGCATATGTGCGGAACTAATATAAAACGCACCCTACAGTTTTTCTTTTTTCACCCATTCAGTATCCCTGGGCGACACGTGTACAACAACCGGTCATAGTAAAAATACAGTACCCACATATTAAAGAATACCTTGTTAGACGTGTGCCTGTATTTTCTTATAATATGGGAAGACAAGCTTTTGACTAGGCTTCAGTTAAGGGTTCTTGGTAGTCAGCCATCTTACTTCTGTCAAAAATATGGCAAATCCCAATTAATTCTAGAAAATTAAGTTTATTTATACAACATTTTAATATAAAATTTTTGATAGTTAGCTATATTTTCATTATTAAAACTTCTAAATAACCACAGTTTTTAAAACGTAATAGCAATGTTTGTTTTAAAAACTACGCTTATTTAAAACCCTAAATATTAAAAATATGGCTTAACTCCATTTAATATAATAACTATCAGCAATTTAAGTTGAAAATGTTGTATAAATAAACTTAATTTTCTATAATTAATTGAGATTTGCCATATTTTTGACAGAAGTAAGATGGCTGACTGCCAAGAACCCTTAAGTGAAGCCTGGGCAAAAGCTTGTCTTGCCATTGCTTGAGCGAAAATATTAAACTATTAAGAAAAATAGTATTGGATAAATTATGCTGTAAATTTCAAACGAGTTTAGATTAATTTGACGTAGAGAAGGATTTGACTTTGGTGATGGATAGTAGTGTTATTGTAAAATTATCACCAACAAAGAAAATGTAAAACACGTTTTTTCCCGCTGGATTGGTTCTAAAAGCGACATACGTTTTGTAATGTCATTAAAGCTTTTTATCTCCAGCTAAGCTCTAGATAATGATGCTCGAAACCCAAGCACAGGGTTTCCACACTTTCATTATGTTTGTAGGCAAACGTTGTGATTGCACCCTACCGCGTCGCGTAGATACAGTGTTGATCCTATTTATCATGCGAGAGTCTTATTAAAGCAACACACACTTGTTATTTTAGAACTAAATTTTAAACTGAATATAGAAGGTGTGGAGTAGTTGGGTCATAAAAAATAATATACTTCATTATGATATGAAGTGTCTGTGTGAGCGTTTAAAATTATAGAATAAAACTTTTTCTTAAATTTTGTTTTTACGTCCAGAATGGGCTCCGAAACGGTTGGTTGAATTTTGATAACAAAATCTTAGTTAACAATTTGTTTCTTTTTGATATAAGAGTTTAGAAGATAAAAAATAACTTAAGGTGCGTCAGTGGCCGATTGGTTAAGACGTCTCGTATTAACTAGGCGGACCACTGTTCGGTCCCGGCCATGAAAATGGGTGTTTTATAATTAATAACTTATGTACATACTCCTACAAACCTCACTTAGAGGTTTTTCTACCTAAATATATCTCAACAGAACTGGCCATGCGTTAGGTATAGCTTCACAAATACCATCGACTAAAAGAGGGAGACTTGGTATTTCGTTGGGTACCCTGGCACCGATAACACGGTTTCGGGATATGTAAAGCAACCCGTGAAGAGAAACTTCTAACAACGCAGTTAAAATTATGTTTACAAAACTTATTATTTCTTGGTTCAATATTAACTTAGGAAATGTTAATATTTACCAATAAAAATTACAATAACAAACACTTTTAATGCACTTTCCCAACATATTTGTGAAGCATTCGACTCAATTCCCTCTCCCATTCCAACAGATTGTAGTTTTCATTCATATGTAGATTGGAACAAAAAATCCAATAAACAAGACACGGGGTACTCAGAATCTCCCCTAACATCATTATTGAAAAGAATGTTAGTATTGCAGCCGGCTTAGCGGGGGTCGATTTACCAAAGAGTTACACTAACGAATGGCCACCCTACTAAGTTCCTCTTTTGATACGGTTGACACTTGGAAACAACACGCAGTTTAAAGGTGCCATATTATATTTGCCTTGTCTTCGTACAAATATTAACTTTACAAAAAAAAACTATTTACAAATATGCCATTTACACGATACGGTTCCGATATGTCCAGAAACGGTTCAATGGATTTAACGAATTTTTCAGAAATCATAGTTAAAATTTAGACTTATAGTTAATTAATATAGATATGTTTAAACTTGCCAAAAGTATTGGCAGATTTATGAGCTAAATTTTGATGAAAGTTTCCTATAATCTGACTTGTTCAATTCAGAGGTTTCTAGATTTTCTTTACTGATTTTCAATTTTAATTTACTTACTTACACCTATTTTAAGATTATATAAGAATAACTTATCTACTTTGCATTGAAAAACTTATGCTTAAATAAATAATTGATGACATTTTATTTTTTTTGTTGAATTTAGATGGAAATTCAAACCAAGTTCATTCCATGCTATACATATACTAATTGAATCTTCGCCCTAAACCCCCACTTGAAGTTATCACAAACGCATCGCAGCATTCGTTGCTGTCGGAATGCAAAGTATTTACGTATTAGCTCGGGCCGGGCTTCCATTTTTCCGCTTCCATTCCGCTAAGCACGACTTCAGAGAGGTGGATTCATATTGCCGCAATGGATGCGTTTGTTTTGTTCAAATTTATTTTATCAAGTAAACGTTGGACTTCCACTCAGTGAACTGGAGGTAATCTGCAGTAATGCGCGCCGAGTGGGCTCCGGTATTGCGGCGAGTTCAACACTATTTAATAGACACTGTGATAATTATTACTGAGAGAAGTTGCCTGGAAAACGTTGCATTTGCAAAGGAAGCTTTATGCTAAGTTCTGTACTCGAAATGTGGAACTTTTAGTTGTAAAATTATATCTCTTTTTATCCTACTGTATGAAATACTGTCTAAGCAAGTACACCCAGTAAATCACGTCTATTATGCCTTATGTTCACTAAAAAACAGCTCCATCACTAGGAAAAGTGTTTTTTTTTGGGTGATATTATCCTAACATCCGATTTCAGAACTGTACAAAGTTCTAATACTATTATTTACTGAAAATTTTAATATGTGTGGTAATAAATATTAAATAAATAAAAATTTAAATAAAGTAGAATGTGTGATGTAAAGCGTATTGACCGCATCCGGAACGATGTCATCAGAGAAGAATGCTGGAAAGGTTTACATGGCTGAAGTGAAAGAAAATGCTGGCAGAGGACGACCTGGGTGTACTTTTACTGAACATATAAAAAATGTATTGATTGATGGGAATATTAAAAGTAGGTACACACAATCGCCGTGCATGTATGAAAGGTATGATGAATAATTATAAAAGAAGCGAAAGAGATATGTCAGGATCGTAACAAATGGCATTCGATTGCATCTGCCTACCCCTCTTGGGATGAAAGGCGTGATGATAGATAGATTAAATTTTAATTATAGCTGCTAAATTGAAATATCACTAGAATAATGCAGATCTTCGTATTGAATCGCTTTGTAGCGGTTATACAATAACAACTTTAGTTATACTTATTAACCTAGATACAAGGGGGAGAATCTCATACAGACCCCGTGAATGTTCTAAAATGCTATCTCATGCAGTCCTGTCTGCCGTTCACATGCACTTAAAGCAACGATGGGAAATTCACCCCATCATTAATCGTATTTTCATTACTGTCGCATCCAAAGTGACATAGATATGAATAGCCAGTTCAATCAGCTCGTTTTCAATAACAATTTTTCATTCTCGACACACTAATTAAGTGCTTTCATAAACGTTGCAGGGTGACATTAATTGGATTAAATGAAATTAAACTTTTTGTTTAAGCAATAGAGTAGATATTGTTTTGCAACTTTATGAAACTTTAATAGCTACGAACGACAATCTTAGTAACAAGTGTAAAATATTTTCCCCAATCGTTGTACCTGACACCCCCTGGGGATATTTCAAGGGTGAATAAGCTCGCATAATGGCAAAGGGTACAATATTTTAAATTTCAATCGCTGCAAGCGGTCCAGCATTTGGGGTCGTTAGACAAAGATTTCGTCTATGACTTTTACCAAGTCGATGTCTACTTATTGCTTTTTTTATTGTTTTGGAAACCCTCCTAATGGAAAGTGTCATACTTTGAAGTTTTTTAAATTTATTATGTTGGCGAATAATATTTTTAGATATAACTCTTTAAATACTACTGGGGATTCTCATGCATGCTTCTTGTGGGCATATGTTTTAGGGTTCCGTACCCAAAATATTTTGAACCGTAATAATTAGACACTTGAAATAATAAAAATAAAATAAAATAAAACTAAGGGGTGTCCCCATACAAGAATGGTGTTTTTTCGGCGTTTTCTGCTCGATCCTAATAATGACAATGGTGTGAGTCGGACTCAGGCAAATTTTTTTTTACTAAATTATTTCTGTACGGTGGTACGGAACCCTTCGTGTGCGAGTCTGACATGTACTTGGCCGGTTTTTTTACACATTATTTTGTAAGATTTATTTATTTTAGATTTGTCGTACTGTTTACTTTAGATGCATCTAGATCTGATAGATGAATTCGGGTTTTGTTCTCACCAGTGGTTAAAGTTTTTGAAAATTATTTATAATATTTTTACATAATACAAAGATAACTTAAGCCAATCTGGAATACCTACTCTGTGCTATTAGCACCAAAGACGATCCCAGGATCTTAGTTGAGAATCATTGTACATTTGAAAAAATTAACTTTGAAAGATATAAAAAAAACATTAAAAATAAAATGAAACGGTTATTACGATGATAGTTGAGCTAATCCGTACGCACTACGTAAGGTTGAATCCTTTTAACACTTCCGCTCAATCGAGTATAAAGACATCAAGTGTAGAGGGTCGGGAATAAAAACTTTTCCACGACACTGGCAATTGAGGGCCAAAATTTTCTTATATTACTTGAATTTTACCACGACTTTGGGTACACAATTTATCTTAGAAAACTTCTTTCCTGAAAGATGTACTGGTAATATTATCTACATTTAGCCAGTATTATTTTCCGGAGATTACCAAAGAGAAGAAGAACATTTGATTTAACCACTTGCTAATAAAAGAAAATTTCCCTAATCCGCAAAAATACTTTTAAAAATGGAGTAAAAACTAAGGTATCTATGTTTTTATATTTTTATTTCTTTATTTTTTTTCCTGGAACCTACGTCTCATCTCTGATAAATTTTCAGAGTATTTTTCATTTTTTTCTTCTTTTCTTCTATTCTTATTTTCATAATAGTTCTAACATATTGAATCTCAATTTATATTTTATTAAATATTTATTTTAAAGATAAAGCTATTTTACACAAACAATTTGAAGATTTTTGTTTTCTATGCAGTAGTTTTTTAATAATAAACTTTCAATATACGACAACATGACATCATCATTTAGGTAAGGTAATTGGCCATGGCGCTACTTTTATCACAAACGAGTAGTACCACGGGACAGAAACGCTACTTTATCAAAATGATGACGTCGTTTTGTCGTCTGTCGGCAAAACTTTGAAAAATTAAAAAAACTACTAAATATAAAACGAATATATTCAAATTAATTTCTTAAAATGGCTTTAAATTTGAAAAAATAAAATTAAAATATACCTTAGTTTTTACTTTACATTATTAATAATAGCAAGTAGTATTCGGGGTCAAGACAATATGATTTTATACATCTATACTAATATTATAAAGAGGTAAAATTTGATTTTTTGTTTGTAATGAATAAACTCAAGAGCTACTAAACCGATTCTAAAAATTCTTACACTAATATAAAGCTACGATATCTCTGAGTGACATAGGCCATATTTTACAAAGTTCTAATATATCCACGGGCGGAGCCGGGGGCGGAAAGTCTAGTGATTAATATGTAAGTTAGCGATATAGGTTCGAGAACGAGACACTTGCTCTATCGACGCCCTTGTGACTTTTCTCCTAAAAGTGTTAAGTAATCCATTTTAATATCACAAAGAAATCATTCGTAAGTAACAAATGACAGGATGTTCCGAGTCACGTCCCCTTCTAAGAAAATCCAACTTTTAGCACCAGATTAATTCCTGAATCGTTATCACAGTCGTACGATTGGCTTCAAATTTGTTACGCAAGAAATCACCTTTTCTGTTAAATTGCAAATTTTTATGTCTCGCTCCGATAAAGTACCCTAATCATTGTTATAAGTCATAAATTTGATTGAAATTCGGTCACATTTCGGAGGCGCTTATCGCAAGACTGCAGTCGGCTTGAAAAATTCTTCTCCCTCCAATTCGTGATTTGAAAGCCGTCGTTTCTTCAGATCGATTTACGTTTAGTACTGCAATAAAGGTGTTTAATATTAATATTTGCATTGGAAATTGCTAGATAATTTTTTTGATGATATTTAAGTTCAAAGGTTAGGCAGAGAGTATGGAGCGTCACTTCTCTCGATCTTTGCATACTTCTCTTCCAGACATCGTTTCATACATGCAAGTCTATTTGTAGTACTACGTATTTGACCTTTTTAAGGACGTCAGATATTTCATAAACGAAAGTTCGTCTTGGTCGTCCTTTCCTTGTTTGCTTCGTCATTCGTTCAACATGTTCAAACCATCTCAGCATTCCCCTTTCAATTATATATACAACTACACTATCAGTCACTCCACACTCCACGTTTACTATGAACCTCTTTATAGACATTATTTATTTTATTTTATTGTTTAATTTTGATCTCGTTTGCGAGTCGTTTTGATTGTCTAACATATTATAATGATAGGATATTACATAATTAAATAAAATATTAGACATTTTAATGATTATTTTGGTAAATTAGGTGGAAATGAAATCCTTTAATTTAATTAATATACTTCGTACTTTAGCCAGATTTTTCTAAGGTACTTTTCTACTAACTTATTTTTATTCGGACTTATTTTTCTTCAACACTAATTTATCTATAAAAGAGACTAGCCACTAAAAATATTGTTAACAGACAAAATAAATCACATTTAACTAAACAAAGCATTCGTAATTCTGTTTCGAAAGATCTCGTTAGGTTCTTAATTAATCTATTGAGAGTTTCCGAAGCGAGGTACGCGACCCGAAATGGAAGAAAAGGAGGCTAGAGGGGGGGGGGAGGTTACAGTTACTCTAATAATTTGTGTTAGAGTCGACACTGAGTAACTCTCGACTCATTGAACCGAGAAAGGGGCCTAATACCATTTACTCACGCCTTCAACTTACGAACATTGGTAGGCAAATTCTAAATGAGTGCCTCCAATCTAATTATGTCTACTTTGATATGAAGTACATTCTGTTTTCACCTGCTTGCATCTCACAGTATTTTTTAGGATTTTATACCAAGAATTAGTAATAAAAGAATTTATATAAGTGCCTTATGTATCTTCACATACCTACCTATCCTATTTTTCCACCGATTTTTATTCTTATTTTATATCTTTGTTTAGTTTTAAAGATATTAATAATGTCAAACTATTAAAAAAACATTATGTACCACATGACCTTAAAAGAGTATTGGAAATAAACGAACATGTATATTTTGACAACTGTCATCAGAAATGAATATTTTATCAAAACCTTTCAATTTGGACACGACCGTCAGTGAATTTCGAGATATTGCCCCTTTTAAATTTTTATTTTAAAATTGTCATAACGCCAAAATCTTTTTACATATATACGTGTTCAGAAAGGTACATCCCGAGGCGTACCTTTCTGAACACATACATCTAAAAAAAAAAAAAACATAAACTAGATTCCCCAAAAAAATTACCATTCTAGCTCCCTTTTTATTTTCAAAAAATACATGACTAATTCAAATTATGTTTTGTATATTTTATACCTCGTTAATACAAACATTCATTTTCTGGAGATATCTCGGCTATCGCACTTTTGCTAAAAATGGGGCACCCACAGAAGCGATCGAAAAAACATTCCCAATGAATAAAATAACTTATCTATTTTGAAAATTGGTCAGAAAATGTTGAAACCTTTCCTATTTAAGTCAGTGTAGCTCTGATTTGAGAAATCTGTGATTTTTTCATAAAATATCTTCAACGATATCTTCATTCTTACTTTAGACCTAACTAAAACTGTCCAAGCTACTACTAAAATAAAGATTTCCACTGCATTTCATAATTAGAGCGGATACAAATTTATGAAAATATACATTTGCTTAGAATATGATACAGGTCTTGGCGAGGCAATGGTGAGCTTTACCACTAACTAATTGTATTTGGAGCGAGGGAAAGCCTCTCTAGACGAAGCAAGTGATGCTAATGGAGGGTATTAATTAATTCAGGCGTCTAGTCAGAACACGGATGTTCTATCCAGTTATCTTGCATCTCGAAATATATTTTAGCAAATAAGATAAAATAGATTTTGCAATTATTTTGTTACGAAAACCTAAATCTAGATTTTAAGTCGTGCCAGGAATAGTTAAAGTAAAAATTTACGTAGGTACGTATTTTTTATCAATATATGAAAATATTTGTCAATTTTCAAATTGAAAAATTTCAGGAAATGAGCAGATATTGTCAGGATTATTTTATTAATTCAAGGTATTTAAATAGATCTAGAAAATATAAACCATAACAACGTTTTTTAGTATAATCTTTAGTTTTAAAACAAACACGTACAAGTACAGTAGTGCTACAGAAATGCTACCACCATAGCTCGTAGCATTGTCGCAAGTGCTACATAACGGTAAAACACTTAAGGAAACATCTTTATTCTCCACTTATATTCATAGTTTCGAAGCGAAACACTAACAACTTTGTCATCGCTTTTCTTGTAATGGCAGCAGATGGTCCATAAACGTTAAAATGCTTAAAGTTACTCGATGGCGGTATGAAAACAAGCGTGTCACAGACCCTAACGTAGCAATTCAAACGATACTTAAATAAAAGAAATAACATCCTACTTAAGGAGTTCTACGCACCTGACGTTCTTAGAACTTGGTAAGTGGCACTTAGATAATTGAACCTCTAATTAAATTGTTTTAAATGTTCACTGAGTAAAAGTTTAGTTTCAGATATTTTTTTATTACTAATGGTAGGTATTGAAATTCGTGTCATACAATAATGTTAACGACTCATGTAATGCAGATTGTCAACTGCGGTTAAACAATGTAAATGGTAAGTTAAAAGTTATGAAATAAAATTGAGGATATCTAAAAAAAATTAAAAATGTTATCAAAAGCAGACTGATTTTTATCTTGTAATTTAATAAGTATACACGGCGGAAGACCAAGTTGTCCTTTTTTAGCCGATGGTATTTGTGACACTATACCTAACGAGTGGCCAGTTGAGTTATATTTAGATGGAAAAGCCTTTAAGTGTGGTTTGTCGGATTATGTACATAAGTTTTTTATTATAAAAAATGCATTGGTACAATCGATTTTATCTTAAACTTCATAATTATTATATCTAGGTTTACAGGGAGATAATAAATAAGCTGGAGATAATAAATTGAGTCACTTTGACATAATGTAGATCTCGTAACAGTTAGTCAAATTGTAATTAAATTTACAGTCAATTTCAATTTTGAGGATCTCATTCCGGAACACAAAATTAAATATTTCCTATAAGAACGAAGAAAATATTTCAATAACCCGAAAATAACTTTTGTATGTCTTTGCCGAACTCTTAAAACTGAAACAAGTTAAAATGAACATCATGAGCTTTCTTCGTAACAAAATCGATATTCCCTTTATAAAAGCGATATTTTATTAACGACCGATTCAAAGAAGCAACAATTTGGCTCCCCTCTGAAAAACTTTTCGGTACAATCAATCTATAGCTATATGTCTAAATTGGTGAACATACGAAACAGTTAATAATCGACTATAACGAAATACGCCCCAGTTTCAAGAATTTAATATCGTTTGAAATTGGCAAAATAATAAACTGGTTGGTACGTCACTTGCAGGAAATGCAATCACGTCAGTTATGGGATTTGTAATTAAATATTCATTTTGAGAGCTCTGTGAAGGAGCTTGGGGTGTTTTTTGATATAGGCAACATTCAACTGATATAAGTCTCGTCTGTACCTTACCAGTTCAATAACATTATGGAGAATGTCATGGAAAGAGAATCGTCGTGAAATTAAAGGTCCAGTGCTAAATTAATATTATTTACAACACACTTGCTCGTAACGTGAGTCTTATTACCTCACTTTTAGACCCATAATCCCATATATAAAACACGCGTGCTTTTTAGTTTACATTACAGCACAAGAGTTATAATATAACCCAATGAAGATGAATTCATACAAGATTGCAAATTGTATGTGTGTCCACAAAGCATTCTTAATTTAATAATAATAATAATAATAATTTATTTATTTCCAAATATTTCATTATGAACAGTTACTAGAGCTGTACATAGTTGTTAAAGACTTTGTAGATTAACATATTTTGCCATCATGTGGCATGGAAATATATACCTAATCATCTAATAATAATGTTATTGAATCTAAATTAATATTAACTCATAATGCAGCTTAACCAACACAGTCAAAAGGATAACAACAAAACCAAAGTCAATGAGTCATGTATAACATTTGCATAGTCATTACATTGTCAGTTCTATAAATGGAAAAGAATATACCTATTTACTATTCATAATTAAAATACTCTTCCAAACTGTAAAAGTTGTGTTGGAGCAGCCATTTATGTAGTCTGCATTTAAATATATTGTATGGTAGATCTTTAATATCTACTGGTAACCTATTATATACCTTTATTGACATGTAGTATACATTTCTCTGATATATACACAAATAAATTTTTGGTTGGTATAGTAAGTCTCTGTACCGGGTAGATCTACTGTACATTTCTCCATTTGTTTTATAATACATTTTATGATTTTTTACAAATAGACATGTATCCTTAATATACATGCATGGTAATGTTAGAATTTGTAATTTTCTAAACAATGGTGCACAGCTTTCTCTGTATTGTGCATTACAGATAGCTCGAACACTTTTCTTTTGCACCTTAAAGGCCCTTTCGACATCCACCGAATTTCCCCATAGCATCAGTCCGTATCCCAAGATTGATGACACATAACCGTGGTATGCAGAGAGAGCAGTTTGTAGTGAGGCCACTTGCTGCAACCTTCTTAGAGCATACACAAACTGGTCAATTTTTTTGCATACTTTGTCAACATGTAATTTCCAATTTATGTTTTGGTCCAAAGTTAATCCTAAAAATGAAACTGTGTCTATTTGTTCCACTATAGTGTTATTGTATTGTATATTCAAATTTAATTCTTTGGTCTGATATGGTCTAAATTGAATTAGTTTGGTTTTTTGTATGTTAACCGCATAATACAGTTTTTAATTTTTAACCACGACTTTGTTGGCTGTATAGCGAAGTTACCCGTGCTTTATCTAGCGCGATGCGGGAAAAAACAAAACATTTGAGAATTGTACTTTTATTAATTATTATTGTTTTAATAATTAAATGTTAAAACTGCATAAAGTTTGTTTTTTTCCTCGCAAGTGTGTTTCGAAAAACGTCGTATGAAACGCGTGCTTTGGTCATTACATACTCAGCTTTCTTATAGCGCTCGCCTCGTGCGTTATGACCAACATAGCACCCTTGTAGAAGTTAAAAAGCCTTGCGTAGTTGGGTTTCCTTTAAAATGTTTATTTTTAGATGCTTGCTTGCGTCTGTAATTCCGTATTTTGAGTTTCCAGGATACCGTCTGTCACCAGGCTGTAGACAGTTAAAACAAATACTAAAAAACAGAATAAAATAAATATTTAAAGGGGCTCCCATACAACAAACGTGATTTTATTGCTCGTTTTTGCTCGATATTGATAACAGGTTGATAACAGACGCTTGAAATATTCACAGAATTAAATTTAATTAATAAAATTAATATTTATGGGGGCTCCCATACAAAAACCGTGTTGTCAGTACCAGGGTACCCAGCGGAAGACTCCAAGTCTCCCTCTTTTAGCGGATGGTATTTGTGAGGCCAACGAGTGGCCAGTTCTGTTGAGGTATGTTTAGATGGAAAAGCCTCTTAAGGTGCCCACTCATTCGTCCAATCGCCGGCGCGCCGCCATACGGTCCACCGAAATCGACCACAGACTCTTCCAATTCTTGTACGGGCGGCCCACCATCCGTTTTCAAATCGTTGTATTTGTGGTTGATTTCAATGACCGGAACGATCTGTCACACACACAGACTCCACACGCCTTTGTTCTATCGAATCTTGTGTGCCTGAGTGAATTGCATGTGATCTAGATCGTATGATTTTCATTGCTAATGTGTGGCCTGTGTTCAATATCGATATACGGCGGCTGGACCGAAAATTTTTTAATTAAAAAAACTTTAGTGTGGTTTGTCGGATTATGTACATACGTTTTTAATTATAAAAACCCATTGGTACATGGTCGGAATCGAACCGACGGTCGCCTTGTTAATACTAGACATCTCAACCACTCGGGCACTGACGCACCTATGTGTAAACTGAAATTTTAGATACAAATTAGGTTAATAACTGATACAAAGTATCACAGGAAAAGGGGACACCTCCGTTGGGTTTTGACAAATGGAAATATAAATGGCATGTCAAACGTAACTATTTTCGTGTCCAGATGGCTATCAGAAAATTGCTCACTTTTTGTGTTGAGCGGACGCGTCGATACAGCGTTGATACTAATATGAAAACCCGCGCTGGTAGATATAAAATATTTATCTAAATATCAAACAAAGGCGGATTTTCAAACAATATCACTTCAAAAACCCATTTGTTTAAAAACTATCAAATTCCTATGTCACGTCGTTTTAGCGCAAACCGTATATATGAGCGATCTTATAAAAAATGCTTTTTTGTCTATCATGCATATATAATTTACATCAAGTTGTATAAAGAAAGCGGTGCTCAACGGTAGCTTTCAGGACACTGTGTTGCGTATCCAATTTAATCCACAAACAAATAAACACATTTTAATTTCAACAGTCGTTCTTTTTATGTTATACTAGCTTCCAGCCCCCGGCTTCGCCCGTGGATACTTCTGAACAAAATAAAATATAGCCTATGTCACTAGGATATTTATAATATTATAAAGAGGTATAGTTTGTAAGTTTGGATGTAACGGGTAATCTTTCAAACTACCTACTAAACCGATTCTAATAAATTATTTCATGAAGCTACGATATCCCTGAGTGCTATGTCATATTTTTCAACACACTTGCTCGTAACGTGAGTCTTATTACCTCACTTTTAGACCCATATTCGCATTTACTTTACAATAAAGCACAAGAGTTATAATATAATCCAATGAAGTTAAATTCGAATAAGATTGCAAATTATGTGTGTGTCCACAAAGCATTCTTTATTTAACCGCATAATACAGTTTTTATTTTTTAACCACGACTTTGTTGGCTGTTTGGCGAAGTTACCCGTGCTTTATCTAGCGCGACGCGGGAAGAAACAAAACATTTGAGAGTTGTACTTTCATTAATTGTTTTAATAATTAAATGTTTCAACCATATGAAGTTTGTTTTTTTCCTCGCAAGTGTTTTGAAAAACGTCGTATGAAACGCGTGTGCATTGGTCATTACATACTCAGCTTTCTTATAGCGCTCGCCTCGTGGCTCGTGCTGATAATACGCCTGGTATGTAATGACCAACATAGCACACTTGTATCACAATGTACTATTGTTCCAAAATATCGACGGACGAAGCCGGGGGCTGAAAGCTGGTATAACATTAAAAGAACCACTTATTCATTATTGAAATTGCACTGAAAGTTTTTACAGTTATACAATAATATTGACAGGTGGTCAGTAAAATTATAAGGTGGTGGCTTAAAAGGAGTCGATAGCCTAATTGGTAGAACGTTGACTTCAAACGAGGAGGGTTTAATTTTCACTTGTGCTAAAAATGATAAGCACCAATTTCCTTTCGTACTTCGCAGGGCACGTAAAGCACTTCTTCTAAAAATAACAGATATTTACGTAAGTTATAAAGAAGTGACACATCTGTGCCGCAACGGGCTTGCCACCTGTTCTGTTTAATATAGACAACTGGCAAGTTTCTCTGGCCACACCATATATAGGTAATTTTCCGTTATATGAATTTCATTCATTTCCCTAATTCATTATATAGACAGTCATTTTATAAGCACTAAATTATCAATTAGGCTCAGTATTATATCGCAAAACCAATTCAAACAGCAACATTTAAACCAAATATTCCGTCATAAATCATTGGAAGTGAGTGTTCATGCAATTAACTGCGTAAAACAACGCTATCAACGGAGACACATTAAAATTCGAAATGTTTATAATGTACGGACAACAACACTGTTAACTGTACAAAGGAACTTGAAAAATTTAAATCAATTTGTACTTTATTAGTATGACCACAGAGTTCAAAGTCATATAGTAATTCTAAAGTAATTGGTAAGTAAATTGTGTATCAGCTTGTACCACAATAAATAACGGACGCTAAGCTTATTAGCATAAAACCGGGCCGACATTCGCCGAATTACCCTAAAATCTGTTAACAAATGGAAGCTTTGCATAATTGAATATGTCAGCTGACTCTGGCATATGGACCCTTAAGAGTCACGTGCGAAAAACTCTAACGGATTCACAGAGGTTTACTCCAAAATGTCTAACTGTCATGTATTCATTTGCGTTAAAATTATATATAAAATCATAAAAGTTCATGATTATTTCATAAAAAAAAAGGATTTGATAGCCTAAAAATGCTAAGCACCAATTTTCCTTAAGAATATGTGCTTTAATCAACTCCTCGTGCTTCGGAGGGCAAGTCCGCACTTCTTCTAAAAATAACAAGTGCAGCAACGTGCTTGCCATCTGTTCTGTTCAATATGGACAACTGGCAAAAAGTGGACACTGTTACCGGTGTCTCTGGCCACAACGCAAGGTATAAAGGCGTGAAGGTGTGTGTGTGTTTGTGTGTATGTATGTTTGTAATGCATAAACTCAAAAAATACTGTGCCGATGTCAAAAATTCTTTTACCAATGGAAAGCCACATTCACCTTGAGTGACATAGGCTATATTCTATTTAAAAAAAAAATAGGGATCCTTACTAAAACTCCAATAATGTAACCCAAGGTGTAAAAAAAATAACCTAAGAAATTCTTTACATCGCGTGCGCTGCGAAAACTATTGATAGAGGTAGTGGTACTGGTAGAGGGTAGGGGGTAGGAGTAGAAGTAGGGATAGGGGTAGGGGTACGGGTAGGGGTGGGGGTAGGGGTAGGGGTAGGGGTAGGGGTAGGGTAGGGGTAGAGGTAGAGGTAGGGGTAGGGGTAGGGATAAAGGTAGGTGTAGGGGTAGGGGTAGGTATAGGGTATATTTTATTTTGTTCGTAAATATCCACGGGCGAAGCCGGGGGCGGAATGCTAGAGTACTAATATTATAAATGTGAAGCGTGTTTGATTGATGGTTTATTCTTTTTTCATGTCAAAACGGAGCAACGAATCGATGTGATTTTGAGAGATAGTTGATTACTTTTTATCCTGGGAAAATATCTCATTCTTTCGGGTTTTTTTTGATTAATTTAGTTTTTGGTTTTAAATATTTCGTTATATTCATCAAATAAATTGTAAATACGCTTACAAAGAGTTTAAATATTTTTTTTAAATCCTATTCTCATTCAAATGTTACTTGATCTCCGTACCTACCTATAGAAAATCAATTAAACATTCCATTCATGTTTACTCATTCAATGTAGGCACGTAGAATGAGCAGCCTAACACCCTATTACTGCAAATATTTCGCCTTTCAAAGCGAACATTTGAGAAACTATTCCATGATCTTGTGGAATGCATTGTTGAATTTAAGGTATAATACCTTAATTTGTCCAAACTACGTTTTATTTTCGACCGTATCTTACTACACATAAAGTTATCTTTCCATTTCCGAAAATAAGGTTTTTAGTGCACTCTTGAAATGCAGTGTAAATGAGTTTGATTCCGTTTACGTTTCGAATGGGCGACGCAAGGGAGTCTGCAATTAGATGGCAACCATTGTTTCTAGAAGCAGTTCCGTTAGCAATTTCTGATTCTATTCAGAAACAGTATTCTCTTTACAGTAAACTGAGAGCCGTTATGACCTGCCCGTAAAAAATAAAAAAAACTTTTAATTTTACTAAGAGCTGAAGATAAAGTATTATCCTATTTTGTGCTAAAATTAATTTTTCTAGTTGAAAGGTAAAAGTAGAAAGATAGAAGATTTAGCAAATCCCTTCTTACTGAGCGATCACATAGTGTCATTGTAAAATAATCAGTTTTTTCAAAATCTCTGAAAAACTAGAGAACCAATTTTTATGAGAAAAAATGGGATTAATCCGGAAGAATTATCTGTCGAATAAAGAAGAAATTATCAAAATCAGTCCACAACTGGCGGAGTAATCTATATTCATTGATACATGAAAAAAATACGGACCGAATTGAGAACCTTCTCCTTCTTATTCGGAAGTCGGTTAAAAGCATAGATCGTAAATGAATTAATCAGGTTATGTTCTCTACATGTTCCTATGTCAAACATTAATTTATTAAAAAAAACAAATTAAAGTATTATAAAGCTCTTCTGAAACTCGAAAGCAACCTTTAAAAATATTTAATTAGCGTGTATATCATTTTAGGTATTTTGCTTAGCACTTTTATGAACAAAGTTTATTCCACTGCAGTGTAAGCTTCCGCAGTGGCGTGCACGAAACTTCACAAAGAGAACTACTTGTTCTGTGACTAGAGCTGATACATAGAAAAGTAACTTATAAATAAATTATTCTAGTACAAACTCTAATTGACTGTTTGGTTCTCTGAGTTTGTAAAGCTTTGATGGTTGTTTTAGGATAGGTATTCTATGGTTACATGCTTTCGCTGTTCATTTTACAAAACATAATCCTAACTTCGTAACTAAATATTATATTAATATCTAAGTGTTTGTTTTCCTTCTTCCTATCCTCCTTCTTTTCATCTTTCTGTCCTTCTTTCATGTGAAAATAAAGGAACGAATCAACGTCATTTTATACACAGAGAAATCTGGAGGGCCGGAGAGTGACCCAGGCTACTTTTTATCCCGGGAACATATTTTATTCCTCGGGAGAGTGGAATTTTTCATAAACACCTTTTCTACCCATGCGATACTGGGCAGGTCTCTATTAATATAAATAAAAAATAGCTTGAATAAGATTTTTAGGGAAAGAAAAATTGGAAAAGTTGCCTGGAAAATTGGAAAAATTGAGAAAAACTGAAGATTTTTGTTTGAACTCAAGACTATATATAATAGGGATTAAGAGTTAATATGGGCTCCACGGGCGAAGCCGGGGCGGAAAGCTACTTTTATAATAATTTATATTAAGTTAGGTAAAATAGTAACAACATATAATATTATCGTATCAAAGGGGTTGCATACTAGAGAAGATTCCTCTAATCTAAATGGTTTTTGTCTGTCTGTCTAAATTGGCTCGTATAGCCGGCTGAATTAATAATAGTTTTGTTTGCTGAAACAGAGATTATAGTAAGCTATTTTCCGCTAAAAATAATATTTTTGTATTATATTCTAAGTGTAATGGGTATAAATAAAGTAAATAAAATAAGACATTTAATTTAGCTTTAGAACACGCAAGATCAATAAGTGGAAGTGGGCGGGACAAGTGACGGAATGGAAAGGTCCGCCAGGGACACCACGACGCGGTAGACCATGAGCTTGTTGGGCAGATGACATCCTAAAGGTAGCTGGGAATACATGGATGAATATTGCCAGAGATAGAGTTAATTGGAAATTGCTGGAGGAGGCCTTCACCTGCGAGAGGTTCATACCAAAATTATTTTGTAAATAACATTAAATTTTTGTATTTTTTTTCTTTGTGTATTATTATTATATTCTTTGGTAAGCTAGTAGCTAGGGTTCAAACGTATTGGAACGTATTCAATTGCTGTTTTTTTTTAATTTGAAACTATATTTTTTTTAATTAGGTACTGCTTACTATTATAGAAACCGCCAAATCCTATTTAATACTAAAGTTAGTCCATAGTAAGTTATATTTAATTATTTTGGGTACCTAGAGTCCCTTGTTAACTAGAAAGCTAAGTAGTGTAAGGTAACTGAGTCAAAATGTAAATTTAATTCTACTTCATAACCGAATTATGTTAGGCAGCGGTATAAGTTAATACGGTATTACCCTATTTGCTTATTCTAGACACATTTGGAATGCAGCCGTCGTTCCCGCGACGGTCACGTGGTCCCTCGTTACAAACTCATTCTGGAAGACTCTTGTAATGTTTGTGAGCGAGCTACGTACGACTTTGATGGAGCGGAAATCGTCATATGGGGCAACTAAGAAAAGCACTGAGGGGCTCGCTTAAAGTTTTTTTCAGGAATTCGACAGTAGCGTTATGAGTGATAGGACGAAAAGCAAGAAACTCGTGCTAGGAACTCAGCACATGCCTAGAACATGCAGCAGAAAGAAACATTTTATCAGAGAATGTATACAAAGAGGAGAAGTTGAAATAAAATATAAACCTTCTGGAGACATGGAAGCTGACCTACTTACAAAAGCTTTACCAACACCAGCATTTACCAAATTAAGAAGAAGGCTGAGTTTGTACTGATGAAGACAAATGATGACTGATGAAGACTGTGTGCCTATAACCTTTTCAGAATTCGGTACATTTAAAGAAACCATAGATTAACAAAGGACAAGTATAAACATAACGAAATATCACTTATTTTATTTCACATAATTTTAGCTATCTATCATCACGCCTTTCATCCCAAGAGGGGTAGGCAGAGCCAATCGAATTCCATTTGTTATGATCCTGACCCATCCATACCTGATTGTGTGTACTTTTAATATTTTCATCGATCAATACATTTTTATATGTTCAACACCTAGGTCGTCCTCTGCCAGCATTTTCTTTCGCTTCAGCCATATAAACCTTTTAAGTCAATCTTTCATCTTTAATTATTTCAACGTAAACTGCTTTCCTTCATTTTAGTCACAACATCATCTTTCACTTAGCATTCTTTTCTAATGACAGTTCTGGATGCAGTCAATACGCTTTAAATTCACATAATTTTAGTCAATTTTAATTATATTAAAAATTGAAGCTTTTCTCCAACTTTGAAGCATTGAAATAAGCTTCACAAACTCCTTGCGATTACAATTTTGCATAACAAACTCCTTATTGAGCAACCTCATACGTATACAAGATCGATAGTCTTATCACGGAACTAGCAACTGCGACTGAATTGCAAGATAATTCCTGTCAAAACGCAACTAAATTACAACCGATTCGACGCTAGCGCTCCTATCGAACAACTGAAGAAATAAAAAAAATACATAAACAAAACTTTTTTTGATGACAGTTGACACTTTGATTCATACTAGAAATGTCATTTAGCGATGGAATTGCCTTCCATAGATAGCTGATGCTCTACTGGACTGGTATATAATGTCGCGATTAGAACGAGACCAAAAAAATAATACATCAGTGTGCGTGACAAATAATTCTGAGGATTTTTCATCTTAGTGTAAGTCATGCACTATATTAACCATAATTAATCATAAAATTATACTTTAAAACGGGATATTATAAAATAATGAGCGAAATGACTACTGACGTTAGGCTGTTACAGGCTGTTACAGTATTGAAAACATAGCTTTCTCTTTTGCATTGCCAATCTAGTAGAGCACCCGAGCGACTATACTAAATATATGTTGCCTTCATACGACTGGTTGCTGATTGCAAATTATTAGCTGATATAAGCTTGCGGGAAGAGCTTCCGCGCAAAATGGAAGCGTGCGTTGTGCAAAAACCACAAAAGCTATTTACATAATGGTGAATCAGACGTCTGAAACGGCCGCTTGTCGTGACGGCACAAACATAAACAATTCTATTAACTCACATGCCTTCGTTCTTGTGCAGTTGTTATAGAAATGGAATTTCATTTGGTCCAATTATACTAATGTCGATGAGTTGTCCTTGCGTGATTCTAAAAAGGGCATGTGGAAAAGTTCCATTGTTTTTACGTATGCAATTTTAACTATAATAAACGAAATTGCGTGATGATAGAATCTTTAAAATTGGTTGCTCATGGCAACCAACATTTCTAGAAAGATCTATAAAAGTAAACTGCCATAGAGACCCCAGTTAAGGAGACGCCTCATGACTTTTGTCCCATACAAATTAGATGTTTCGTTTTTCGTTTTATGCGATAACTGTATGAGCTAGGCTCTAAATTAAAGTTAATTTTCAAAGATACAAATTAGACTGGAGTTCTCTTAATATATTTACTAATTTACAATTTTCTCAACATTAGATAAATAATTTCATATACTTTAAGAATACACTAACTAGAGTTTTATAACTTTAATAGTTTTTGTAAAAACATAGAAAAGCCGAAGTCGTTTTCTAAATACGTGTTTTTCGAAATACTGATTTTGTTGAGAAATCGTACTTTCTCATGTTTCTGGTACGTGAATATTGGTCTATCTTATCTTATCCTTGGTTACCTTTCTTTCTTTCTTTCTTTCTAAAGAGATATGAACAAAATAAGCCGCGCGTAAAACTGAGTTCGTTGCGCTGTGATGCGTCGCTTTAAATAAAAGACTCTGTAAAACTTAATTACGAACAAAATAGATAATTTATACAAAATTGGCCTCAATAGTTTCTTTCCAAAAATAACATTTTACAAAAAATGCTAAACTAAAATCGGTTTTCGATTCTATCTATTCGAAATAAGATATACGATATGATAATAAAATAATACATGGGTATATAATTACTTAATTGTCATGACCACATTTGTGAGGGGAATAAAGTAAACTGTTCAATAATTATATATTCCCCTATATAGGTCGAAGGACCTTTATTATTCAAGATAATATGACTAAAGAAGTAGGTAATAATTGTATCTACATATTCATAATGTATAATGTCATACTATTTTCTTTTATTGATTTCAATGAATTACTTTCTTTGATGCATTTAGTTTTTTTTGTGTTACGGTTTCAGGGTACCCAGCGGAAAGCCGATGGTATTTGTGAGGCTATACCTAACGAGTGGCTAGTTCTGTTGAGGTATTTTAGATGGAACAGCCTCTAAGTGTGGTTTGTCGGATTATGTACATAAGTTTTTAATTGAAAATCCCATTGGTACATGGCCGAGATGGCGGGAACGAACCGTGGTGCCTAGTTAATACCAGACGTCTTAACCACTCGGCCACCGACGCACTGCATTTAGATATATTTACCTATTAAGAATTTTAGGGATTCCACGTCACGCCTTGGTGTATAACACACGCGCCCGCCGAGACGTGATGGGGAATCCAGTTTAATCCTGTCTGTGCTGTGATGGTTGTGATTAGTTTACGACTAATAAGACATATCACGGTCGGCGAGATTATCTTAAATATCGATTATTCGGCTATAAACACTATAAAGGCTATAATACTTAACATTGGCAAATCACCGATGAACATTGGTTGAGCATTAATAAAGAATGAAGAATTTTGAGCAAAATTAATATACCTACATAATGCTGTTTTAGTCTTACTTAAGGAAGTGAGACTTGGGTATGGAATAAGAAGCATGTGGAATATGTGATATAAAGCGTATTGACCGCATCCGGAACGATGTCATTAGAGCAGAATGCGGAGTGAAAGATGATGTTATGACTAAAATAAAGAAAAGTAGTTTACTCTTGTTTGGACACGTTGAAAGAATGAAGGATGAAAGATTGATTAAAAAGGTTTATATGGCAGTGTAAAAGGAAGTGCTGGCAAATGACGACATAGGAAAGAAAATAATTGTTATAAAGTGAGCACAGTGGTTGCCATTTTCAGTTCTTTTAATAAACTTAAAAACATGATATACTTACTTAGGTTTTTTATATTGTGATCTGTCATTTAACTGCAACCAATTAAAATCTCTCTAAAAGCATCACTAAAATTATGGTATCGTTTTTGTCAAGTTACTTCTACTGTAAGTTAAACGTTAATATTTTTTACTCATAGCGTGTCAGAAAGAAAAACGCAACAACCATTACCAGTAACAAAGGGAATTGGCCGTGGCTGTAAAGAATTAGCAGTGGGAACTTCATAATAATTAGAAACAACAAGGAACCGAGTTTTTTTGCAAGAATTAACAATTAGAGAGATAAGCTCGCTAGGTAATTGTGGTTCTAGTACTGTTGCATGATTCTATTTGTTGTGTGGATAACTGAAACTGTTTTAGAATATGAAAAAGTCGCATGTATTCAAGAATTTTGTTGCTGTATTTACCATTAGATATTTCACGAGAAAGGTTTATTTATTTATCTGTTACTAGATTTTCCGAACAATATTAAATATGGCCTTTGTCACTTAGGGATATCGTAGTTTTTAGAGAGTAGTATATTAATAAAAATAAAATAAAGGGAAAAAATTAGAGGTGCGTCAGAGACCGAGTAGTTAAGACGTCTGGTATTAACTAGGCATACCATGGATTATAGGTTTTTCTTCTTAAACTTATGTACATAATCTAACAAACCACACTTAGAGGCTTTTCCATCTAAATATACCTCAACTAATCTAACAAACCACACTTAGAGGCTTTTCCATCTAAATATACCTCAACAGAACTGGCCACTCGAGCCTTATAAATAGCATCATCTAAACGAGGGAGACTTGGTCTTCCACTGGATACCCTGGAACCGTAACACAGAATCGGTTCAGTACTTTTTGTGTTTGTTCATTACAAACAAACATACAAAAAATAATTTTTACCGCCTGATATGACAATAATCTGTTTACAGGTTCTCACAATGCATTGGCTAGTAATAGATTTTCTATGTTTATTAAAACTATTCACAAGCGGCACAAACAATATAACTCTACATACTATGTCTAAACATGTACCTATAACGTTTAGGAGCTGGGGGTACCTCTTGACGGAAATTTCAATCCTAATCCTAAAAACCAGAGTTTAATTTCGTTGTGATGGCTACAGTAGCGACAATTTGATTGACATTTTAATTGGGTGTAAAATATAATATAAATAAAATAATATAAGCTGAAGTGAAAGGAAATGCTGGCAGAGGACGACCTAGGTGTACTTTTATTGAACATATAAAAAAATCATCAATGGCAATATGAAAAATACATACAATCGCCGAGCATGTATAAAAGGTATGATGAATAAGAAATGAAAGAGGTATATCAGGACCGTTGCAAATGGCATTCGATTGTCTCTGCCTAACCTTTTTGGGATAAAAGGCGTGATGATAGATAGATAGATTGTATTTAAATAAGTTGTCTCATATGTTGCGTGGAACTAAATACGAGTCAAGAGTAATCTACCTGAGTATTACTGAATCAATTTAGGGGAAAATGTTAGCGCCAACACGCTTTTATGTCTAATCTGTCAGATTTCATGTACAAAAAAGTCTGCGGCAGACTTTAATGAATAGGTGGTTTTGTATATAAATATTTTGCGGTTGTAGATAGTCGTTGCAGTGACTTTTTAAAATATAAGCATACCCTTCAAAGCACGAGCAGATGATTAAAGCTTAACTTCGTCGGTAGCCGAGTCGTAATGTAATTAATTTTTATTTATGCTACTAAAATGTGGTTTATGACACACGAGTGAAGTTGCATACCTACATCATTTTATCTACTTTCATTTATTATCTTTAAATAAAAAAAATACGAATCAGAAGAAGTGGGGTACTTAGCAGTTATAAAAGTGACATAATTATCTAGACAAATTTAAGAGCCGCAACAGGCTTGCCACCTGTTATGTTTAATAGTGGACTGATGTATATAACTGGCCACATCGCAGGGTATAAAAGCCGTGAAGATATGATTACGAATGGATATAATAATAAAATTATGTAGCCTGCTACGAGATTAGACTGTGCTACGCATGTGCTACGACTTTACAAGTGTTCGTTGCAGCGCCATCTCGCGGGAATTATGAGAAACATTTGGCCATTTGCTACCGCCACCTTACGGTAACATTTGGAACTACTTGAGCCATTTCCGTGTCGCTGTTGTAGAATTTCTTTGAGTTTGAATCTTTTTTTGTCAAGTTGATGCAGGTCAGGTGTTCCCAAACTTTTTTAGTTCGCGGCGCCCTTACATATTTATTTTAACAGTTACAGCGCCCTAGTAACAATATTTATATTCAATATTTTCTTTTATATAAAAGCGTTTTTTACTTACGGCAATCAAAGTATCCAGGCTGATCTTGTTTTACCTATAAAAAAAGAAATCAATAATTAATCATTACAAAAAAAAACTAAAAACACTCCAAAAATTGTAGTTAGTTTACTTACTTATTATTTGAAAATTAAGCTAAATCCTGTTGTAGGTACCTATATATTTATATTGCCTTGGTAACAAATAAATAAATAAAGGTAAAAAAACGCAGGCTAATAAAGTCCTAATAAATATAAATATTAGATGAAATAAGTTTAATTTTCATCAAAAGACAATGAAAAGCTTCTTAAGAATTTGATAGTTTTTTATGATCTCTCGGTTTCAAAAGAATTTTCTCAGAATTATGTTCTTCGTAGCTCTAAATTATCAAAAATTCTAAAGTAGGGCATCTTCAAAATATCTGGGGACGGTTGAACTTACCTACAGAAATTATATTAGTACCTAATTGAGAAGTTCACAGGATAATAGATTCGGAATGTCTAAAACAGGGAATGATCTACTGCGGACATATTATCCAAACCTTGTAAACCCTCGGTGACTTACTTAGGGTTTCCTGTGTTAATTTGTCTTCGTTACTTCACTTGAGGTAATGGTCTATTTCTTTACCAATAGACATCTAGCTTTATACAGAAGGGGAGAGAACAAATAGTGGGAATTTTAAATAGGGTATAGATTCCCAAGGGTGTTGTTTCACAATGTGAAAGTAAATTTTCAGCTAATTATATATATTTTGTAGTGTTTGTCTAGCGTTATCAAATAGTTATAAACTTACAGTTATATTGTGATTTGTAGGTATGTTAGATATTATAGATATATTTAGAATCAGGTCCTTAAAATATTAAGATACTGGTTTAAAAAAAAAAATTTAGTAAATTTTAACCGTTTTGTGGGTGGATAAAAAAATTGGCTAAGAGCGAGTCGAACTCGCGTGGAGAGGGTTAAGTACCAATTTTTTCGTGAGAACTTTAAGACAGGATTTAGGTTTTCCTGTTAACTATGGCAAGGTCCTATATTTCTTATATTTAAAAAAAAAATTTTAGACTGTAGTTTCGGAGATAAGGGGGGGACGCTCAATTTTTATTTTCTTTAATATATAATAATGAACTATCCATTTTAAAATTATAAAAAATATAATTGTAATTCTTATAACGAGCCCTTCTTTCATTTTCATATGTCACATTGATGCACTTGAAATAACATTTTTTTTACTTTTTAATTTTCCCCCAAAATTAACCCCCAATATCGAAATTCGATTAGGTCATAAATTTCTACATATGTACCAATTTCAACCACCAATTTGTAAGAGTGATCCCATTAGGATTTTTTCATAGGATGTCAGAACCCCTAAAAAGACCTTGCAATCCCAAAATTATAAAAGCTCGCCACTAATAAGGTAGACCGGATAAAATTATTTGCTAAAAGCTCATATAAGTAGTTAAAATCCGTAAACCAACTAATAAATATTTTTTCAAAATAAGGTAAAAGAGGGTACTAAATTTTGTATGGGAAAACATATTTTATTTGTTGGGTTTACTTGAAACTGGAAATATGTTTAATTTTTTTAATAAAAAACAATCGGCGGCATTATTTAATAATTGTTTAATATTTGTCTTTGTCGGTACCTACGCCTTGATACACCATTTTGAAGATTATTTTGACAAAAAAATAATCAAGCAAATTAAAATTAAGTAAAGACTAATTTATGTATTTTTTTAAAAGACCCCATATGTTGGAGATCACTTGAACTAACGATGCGAAGTTTTCGCACGGGTCATCTAGTAATATATATTGTACATCTTGCAATGCATCGGAGCAATGTATCGACATGAGATAGTTGGACGGCCGGAGAGTGACAGGCAATTATTGTCCTGGGAAACTATATAATTTCCTTCAAAAATGTATATTGGATTTTATGACGACTTCAAAAAAAAGACGTTACTCAATTCGACCGTATATATATATATATTTATTTTTTTATGTGTTCGCGGATAACTTCGTCGTTTAAGAACCAATTTTGATGATTTCTTTTTTAATCGACAGATAATTCTTCCGGATTGGTCCCATTTTTATGTCATAAAAATTGGTTCATTAGTTTTTCAGTAATTTTTAAAAAACTGACTTTTAAGTCAATTATCAGTATCTCGATGAAATATGTACCGAGTTTGACTACTTATTTTTTTAAGGATATAATAATTTCTCGACATTATCTCACAGACATATAAGTAGTTTTTCATAAATTCAGTAATTTGTCTCTGTTTACGGCTGAAAATTATGTATCAAAGAAAGCCTTAGCAACGGTTGCTATTGACACGAAGTTGTCAATTTTTGTATCGACGGTGGTCTAACGGCTAAAGGTATGGTATGGTATGGTGCAGCTCAGGATGCAAATGGTTCAAATCCCATCCACAGCAGTTTTTATTTTTCCATTAATTTTTTTTATTTGCGTTATTATTTGTCTCTCAGGGCAGCAAAATTACTTAATAGGGAAAAATAAATTAACTTTTAAAAAAAAGTGTACCGCTTTTAAAATTTGCACTGAAAAGTAAGAAATAATAAATATTTCGTCGTAGAATTTGAAGACGGTTGGTGCCAAATTAAAAACAACTTACTTACCAAATTCACTAATCTTAAGCCCACAACACCTAAAAGATATGCTGAGCCATGGATGTGGAGAAGTAGGCGACACCTTGCTAAAGGACTTGACAGCATTCATAAATTTCATGTTGAAAGGCCAAGTGACCGACTCTATATTGGATGTGCTATATGGAGCTAGATTATGCGCCCTAATCAAAAAAGATGGTGGCATTAGACCTATTGCTGTTGGCACCATATTTAGACGCTTAGCAGCAAAGGTCTGTTGCCGGACTTCAATTGGGGCGCTGGTCGACTACTTTCAACCCATCCAACTTGGAGTTGGCACAAAAGGTGGATGTGAAGCCGCTATTCACTCCACAAGGACCTCCCTGCATACAAGTGGAGACAAGGTAATGTTGAAAGTGGATATTTATTTATTTATTCATTTATTTATTATAAACAGCCCAACAACACCTACATCCACACATATGCATTGTACATTTTTGTAACTTAGTAGACGCAGTGTCAATTATAGGGCTATTAACATTTTTATAACAACAACACAACATTGATAAGAAAAAAAAGTAATTGAATAATAATTATAACACAAAAAATACAATAATAATAATTTACACGAAAACAATTTCTAAACTAATAACTAAGAACACTCAAAAAAATCAATTCAATTTCAAAAATAGCATTGCTGACACAAATTAAATTAAAAGCACCTAAAATTTATAAATATCTTTGGCAATGTTACAGTACACCATCAACATTAGTATATAAAGACAATTTATTACTTTCGGCTGTTGGATGTCAGCAAGGCGATCCCCTTGGGCCGGCTATATTTAGTTTATCCATTCATCCAATCATTCAGCAACTTAGGTCAAAATTCAATATTTGGTACCTTGACGATGGGACCTTAGGAGGCGAAGTAGAATCTGTTATACAAGATTTAGAATTCATAATTAAAGAGTTTCGGTCTATTGGGTTAAATATAAATTTTTCAAAATGTGAATTATTTATATATAAAGAAAATCCAAATAGTATAAATATTATAAATAAATTTAATTGTTTGGCTCCGGGCATCAAAATTATTACTAAGAAATCCCTTCGTCTCTTAGGGTCACCCATCTTCGAGGAATCTTTCCCAACTTTTGTTGAAGAAAAAATTGAAAAATTTAATAACATGTCAGAGAGATTACTCAAAATTAACACCCATATGGCATATATCATACTAAAATATTGTTTATTTGTACCTAAGCTCACATATTCACTAAGTTCATCCCAGTTTTGGAAACACAAAAATTGTATCATTAGTTTAGACAACATTATCAAACAAACACTTATTTCGATATTTAATATAGAATTTTCGGAACGAACCTGGACTCAGGCGTCGTTACCGATACGTTTTGGTGGTTTAGGGGTGCGCAAAATTGCCAGTGTTTCTTTGCCTGCATTTTTATCTTCAGTTAACAGCGTGGAACCCCTATGTAAACAAATTCTAATATCGTCTTTAGGAAACATTCATGAAATACACGGTTACGCTGAAGCTAAAAATGCATGGCTCATAGCCTGCCCAAATTCAGATGTACCCATAGTCCCGTCATTACAAAAATAGTGGGACGAGCCACTTTGCACATTAGTACGGAACAATTTACTAGAAACGTCAACTAATGATGCAGAGCGGGCGCGTCTCTTAGCTGTTGCTGAGTGGGAATCGGGACTATGGCTACAAGCCATACCATCACCAAACGTTGGTACTCTGCTACAGCGGAACACAATTAGAATCGCTTTGGGACTACGCCTAGGAGCAAAATTAATTGTGTCAAATCGCTGCCATTGTGGAGAGGAGGTGGATGAGCTGGGCCACCACGGTCTTTCGTGTATCCGTAGTTCAGGACGCATTGCAAGACACGCCAGCCTTAATGACATCATTCGTCGGGCCCTCGTCAGCATTAATGCGCCAGCCATTTTGGAACCTAAAGGGCTGGCACGAGATGATGGCAAAAGGCCCGATGGAATGACTCTTGCACCTTGGAAGAGGGGGCGACCATTGGTATGGGACGCAACATGTGTGGACACCCTCGCTCCGTCTCACCTTCCATGCACATCAATTGAGGCTGGGGCTGCCGCTTGCAAAGCCGAAGCTGCCAAACGTCGCAAATACGCATCTATTCCTGAAGAATACATATTTGGGGCGTTTGGGGTGGAAACACTGGGCCCGTGGGGACCTAGCGCACGACACCTATATAAAGAAATCGCCAAAAGATTGGTAGAGGTGTCCCACGACCAAAGAGCTGGCTCATATTTGGCACAAAGGATCAGCATCGCCATTCAACGTAGCAATGCAGCCAGCCTTATGGGCACTCTCCCAGAAGGCAGCGATCTTGATGAAGTTTTTTATTTATAGGTTTATTTGTATATATAATGTTTAGCATTGTAGATATATTTTATTGTAATAAATCATTAACTAATCTAGACAATTCTTTAGGAACTTACGATCATCAGTACAAACATATTATTATATCATATTGAACAGATATTTATCTTCTTAGATGTTTACTTAATTTTGTATCCTAATTTTTCACCAACCGTCTTCAAACTCTACGACGAAATATTTATTATTTCTTACTTTTCAGTGCAAATTTTGAAGGCGGTACACTTTTTTTAAAAGTTAATTTATTCATTAAACTATTCCCTACCTTTGCAAAGCTGAAGCCAGTTGCTAGTAGGTAAATAATAATGCCATATTTTCAGGTAAAATTTCATTACGAAACTGTCAAGCTAATTTTAAACACGAAATTAAATAAAGTTTAATTATTGGGCCGCGTATGGAGTATGTAACACAGTTTGTCATCAATCACACCTTTCAGTTCCCTGCTACCCGTTGGCAGTACATTTAGCTCCTTAATTAAAGCTCTCAACAGATGGCGCGGGCGAGCTGTCGAGGCCGCACCGCGTCATAGATTTCAATTAATTCCTGTCAGAATATTGGTTGACAGACATTTCATACCCGCATTGGCCAACAAATAGTAGCCCTATTTTATTGAAAAAAAAATGCATATTTGGTTTTGATCTCAGGTTTTGATACAATAAAAAGTGTTCGTTTTCAATGATGCTACGGGTAAAATAGCTTTTTATACTCATTATACTTAAATTCAATGTTTGTTGATAAAATACCTGAACAAACCATTTCGTATCTTCATTTTAATTCGAAAACGGCCCGCGAATTACTTTTCATCCAGATCGATTCAGCCGTATAGGACAGCATTTTAATCGGAATTTTAGTAAAGTAAAACAACCACTTTTTCTATCTAATAAATTAAATAACTTTATATATCTGAAAATTCAAGCAGATTTTTTACAGATAACTCGTGGTTTGCATATTGCTGAAACGTGATCGGAGAGTCAAGCTGTAGGTGACAGTGTGATTAGTGGTCTTACTCGAGTGTGCATGAATTATGTTCAACTTGCAACTGCTTGCAACTTATATATGTAGGGATATATTACAAGTTTACTAAGTAGCAAGAGTCAGCATATTAGATAACAAGTGTTTTAAAAATATATTTTATATGTAGCCAACGAGTTGTATATAAAGTTATGCATTTTTGCAGCAATGATAATAAACTTCTGCAATTTTTTTTATTTGAACACTAGCTGTAGAGACCCCCCCCCCCCGACTTTCCTTGATTCATTAATTTTTATATTTCGAGATGGGACAAAGAACACATTGTTGTTATAATTGAAATATCGATCATCCACTTCAATAGTGGACCATTAAAAAAAAAAGTTGTATTGTACTTTTTTTCTAACCAGTAACAATAAAAATATAAAATGAAAAAGTATCTAAATTAATTAATTTAGATTTCTAATTATGTATATATCGCATTCATTCGTTTAATATTTCAAGTATAGCATGTCATTGAAAATTTGATAAAATTTGAAACTTCAAGTTAATTCATTGTTTTTGAAATAGTCCATTATTGAAGTGGATAGTTGATTTTTTTAATGTTTAATTTGTTTTTGTACATCTCTACTTAGTGCCTACGATTTCACATGCGTGGAAAATAATATCTACCAAAGAAAAATAAACTTTATCAAATATAACACAAATAAAGTAAATTAATTTATGACATAATCTAAGCTATAGTGCCGAGAGGAACAACAAGGAAAGGACAACCAAGATTCATTGATCAAATATCTGATGTCCTTAAAAATGTCAAATACGTAGTACCTACTAAAAATAGACGTGCATGTATTAAACGATGTATGGATGTGGATAAAGCAAGAGAAGTATGCAAAAATCGAGAGAAGTGGCGCTCCATACTCTCTACTTACCCCTTTGGGAAACAGGCGTATGTATATAATCCACAAGCGTGGTGTTAACTGATAGGTATAATAAGTCAAAATTAATATTTGGCAATTTAACTGAATGTTGACACGTATTAAACAAATTTAATCTCAAGACAGGAAACACAGTCTCATGTCGTCAGTATCTTGGCGCCGTATGCGTCAGTAAATTTAATAAAGAGCTCTGAACCCTGATCGTTTTACTATGATTGATGGAGAAAGTAATTTCTGCATAAGACGTGTGCTTAAAGCTGCGTTTTATGACATCGTTATCTTATTAAATCAATTTAGTGACAAAAATTTAAACGCAACTTCCCAGCAATATACATATTATTAATAGCTTTTCGCCAGTGAACATTTCATTCGTAAAATCCCATTTTTGGTAAATGGGAAATTAGTTTTTTTTTGATTTGCAGCTAAATACTACCCTAACTTCTAATTTAGTGGGATTAAAAAGCGATATATTTTCAAATAATTTTTTTTAACAATTTTGATATATTTAATGTGTCGGTGGCTGTAAAACCGTTAATAGAGGTAAATCTACTTAAAACAGAGGACTAACTAAAAATTAAAATCATGCATTCAATAAAAATATCATATAAGGATCAAGATAAGAATATATTCCCGGACAAAGATATTTATAAATTGTCTATACAGTTCTGCTAAACCTATCTATCTATCTATCAACACGCCTTTTATCCCAAGAGCGGTAGGCAGAAACAATCGAATGCCATTTGTTACGATCCTGACATACTTCTTTCGCTTCTTTTATATTCAACATACTTTTCATACATTGCGGCGATTATGTGTACTTTTAATATTTCCATCGATCAATACATTTTTTAGATGTACAATAAGAGTAAACCTATTTCCTAAATTCCTATTTAAAAGTTTATAGCCTACCCTATAAATAATCTTTATTTTGCTTTAGTTGGAGAACTTATCAGACATAGATATCAAATATACCTACCTACCTACCTACAGATAAAACAAGCTATTTAAGAATAATGGATTAATTTAAGTAATACTGTATGAACATTATAAATTGATTAGACTTGTCACAGTTTCAGGCTAACTTCGCACTGTTAGTTCAAGTGATCGTCAGTCGATCAGATGGCGTCTTGTACAAAATACATAAATTAGTCTAATTTTAAAAGAAACATCTAATTTTGATTACAGGTCGGCCAAAAAAAATAATTTGGGTTTCTGTTATAATGCATGAATTCTGATTCTAGACATCGAACAACACTAAAATTTCAATTTTTAGCTTTTAAAGTTTGCTTTTGTTGTACGTCGATAAGTAAGTTTTGAAGATTATGGTTTTTACAAAAGCAAACTTAACCAATCATTTAGTATTCCCTTTATTAGTTACGTAAGAGAATAATATAGAGTAATATTTAGAACTCAAACCTACAAAATGGCGTATCAAATATTATTTTTGATAAAAACACAATTGAGAAATAATATATAGATTTTATTTTCGTCAGTAATTAACTTGGTATTTTTAATCTTATTTAAACAATATAGATTATGAAAAGTAATTTAGCCCAAGCCCCCTCTTTGTCTGCCATAAATTGAGCGCCCATCAGTTTCACAGTAAGCGGGGATGCGAAACACCTCATATTTCACGACACTTGGACAGGCTATAAACAAGCCAAGATACGTCGAGGTGACGTCACACTCCTGAATACGTGTGACGTAAATACTCAGACCGTGACCGCTTCTGACGTTATTAGTCAATGTCAGTTAGATTAAAGAAGAAGGGTTCTGTAGGTATACAATTTATATTAATCACAATAGTATGTTTACAAGAAGTGGAAAGATAGACAAGGAAATTGAAAGGAGAGTGAAAGCTGTATGCAAGGTATTTGGTGGACTAAACAATGTATGCAGAAATAATGAATATAAAAGAAGCGAAAGAGGTATATCAGGATCGTAAGTAATGGCATTAGATTGTCTCGGCCTACCCCTCTTGGGATGAAAGGCGTCATGATAATAAATATTTCATCATAGAATTTGAAGACGGTTGGTGCCAAATTAGAAACAACTTAGTTCCCAAATTCACTAATCTAGACAATTCATTAGGAACCTACGATCATCCTGGTACAAACATAGATACTATTGAACAGATCTTTACCAACCGTCTTTAAATTCTACGACGTAATATTTCTCGGTACTCTTTTTTTAAAGTTAATAATGCATATGCTCTTCGATTTAGGTTCTTTAGATAGGTAATTAATGTTTTTTTAAAATAATATATCTAATGTCTCTGTAAAACCGTTAACAGAGGTAAATCAATGTTAAACAGAGGACTAACGAAATAAAAAAGTCTATAAAATATCATTAGCAATATCCTCAGATCAAGATAGGAATATAATCCCGGACAAAGCTATTTATTAACTTTCTATTAATTGCTAAATTCCTATTTTCACCCAAGTTTGTTCTAATTAGAGAAATTCATAATGAAAATTTATGAAAGCAGTTTTGGAATATTAAATGATATTACTGGTAAAATATTTATATAACTAATGAAATGACCAAGAAGCCAGATATTAAATCATGTTATTAGATATTTTCTAAAATTAATGAAAATCCTTGAAATATAATTAAACTCAAATTACGTTTTAATGAGTCCCTCCATTCACGAACCTATACCGCAACTTTACAAACTGAAATTTCTGAACAATGCTGAACTGTTTGAAAGAAACGCTAATTGCCACAAAGTGCTAAGAACATTTGATTTATGATTCCTAATATCTATTTAATTTTGAGAGATAATACTTCTGTGTTGAAGAGAAAATAAGTTTCTCTACATTTCACTTTAATATAAGTATGACAGGTAACAAAAACCGGCCAAGTGCGAGTCAGATAAGCACACGAAGGTTTCCGTAGCACCGTACAATATTTAACACTACATATTTTTTTTAAATTTAGAAAAATATGTCGCGGGTCCGACTCACACTTGTCCGGTTTTTATTATTTGTCGTTTCTATGCATTATAGTTACACTAGGTAAAAAACACCAAAAAAACACGTTTCTTGTATGGGGACCCTCTTTAATTTTTAACTTTCCTTTATTTTTATCATTTGTTGTTATAGTGGCCATAGTAATACATACTCTGTAAAAAATTCAAGTATCTACCTATTGTCATTATTTAGATCTAGCAAAAGATGCCGAGAAGAACATGTTTATTGTATGGGGAGTAATGGGGACCCCTTAATTTTTACCATTTTTATTATTATTTGTTGTCATAGCGGCCATAGTTTGGGACAGGCGCACGGACGGATGGACGAACGGAGCCTTAGTAATAGGTTTTGCTTTGTCACCCTTTGGGTACGGAAACCTAAAAAGAACAATATTATTACTGTTTTAAACTCAATAAGGTCTTGTTTGTATGGAAACCTTGAATTTCACTGTTACGTCACATAGATTACTGTTTTAAAATAATTTGAAATACAGATAACTGTAAACTTTAATGCAGTCTAAAATATAGTAATATTTCAGCACTTTGGCATCACAATATATCTTGAGGACGTAATATTTATCCATTATCCATTTAGCCTATACAACGTGTTTGAGTAACCTACACACATTTTATAAATTTACAATTTTAATTTTAGTGATAAATCAATCTCTTATTTCAACTAAAGTTGCTTTCTTTACTAAAACATTATGCTATTAAGGGAACGGTAAATCGAGCAGTTGCTAATAAACTCGCTTAAGTCAGCTTTAACTAAGTAAAAGATGGAAACGTTTACTCAGCTTGACTGGTTTTAAAATAAAAAGTAAACAATTTTATTCGATTTTAGTATAGGTAGTTGAAACGAAAGTCAAGGTTTTATGGAAGTACTTGGTCGGATCCATCTTTGTTAATAACATCATAATATAATATCATTACAAAAATAAATCATTAAAATCGCCATACATTTCATGGAGTAATGACAAAAATTGCCTCAAAAACCGTTTTTTTTTTAAATTTCATAAACCTTTTAAAAAAAAGTGCACCGACTTCAAAAATTTGCACTGAAAAGTAAGAAATAATAAAAATTTCGTCGTAGAATTTGAAGACGGTTGGTGCCAAATTAGGATACAAAACTAAGTAAATATCTAAGATAAAGATCTGTTCAATATTATCTATGTTTGTATGTACTGATGATCGTAGGTTCCTAATGAATTGTCTAGATTAGTGAATTTGGGAACTAAGTTGTTTCTAATTTGGCACCAACCGTCTTCAAATTATACGACGAAATTTTTATTATTTCTTACTTTTCAGTGCAAATTTTTGAAGTCGGTGCACTTTTTTTTAAAAGGTTTATTTTACCCTTTTAAGTGATTTTGCTGCCTTGAGAGACAAATAATAACGCAACTAAAAAAATATTGATGAAAAATTTAAAAAAAACGCTGTGGATGTGATTTGAACCATGTGCTTGTGCATCCTATGACTCCCCATTACATTTAACCGCTAGACTATCGTCACGAAAATTGACAACTTCGTGTCAATAGCAACCGTTGCTAAGGCTTTTTCTGATACATAATTTTCAGCCGTAAACAGAAATTAATTACTGAATTTCTGAAAAACTACTGAACCGATTTTCGTCATATGTCTGTGAGATAATGTCGAGAAATTATAATGTCTTAAAAAAAATAAGTTGTCAAAATCGGTACTTATTTTATCGAGATATCAAGAAAAATGTACTTTTAAAGTCAGTTTTTTCAAAATTTCTGAAAAACTAATGAACCAATTTTTATGAGAGAAAAATGGGACCAATCCGGAAGAATTATCTGTCGAATAAAAAAGAAACCATGAAAATCGGTTCACAATTGGCGGAGTTATCGATGTACATACATACATAAAAAAAAAATACGGTCCGAATTGAGAACCTTCTCCTTCTTTTTTTGGAAGTCGGTTAAAAATTGAGAACTTCCTCCTTTTGTTTAAGTCCAGTAAAAACAATGTTAAGTTATACAAAGTATCACATTTCAGTTCAGACGATGAGTATCCAGTATATAACCGACTAGTGAACCCGTCTCCGGCTTCGCACGGGTACAATATGGTATGCTACAGATATATGCTAATGCGGATTTTTTTGTCTATTATGATGTATTAGCTAACGTTGTAAAGTTTCATCAAAATCCGTCCCGTAGTTTTTGCATGAAAGAGTAACAAACATTGTCCATCCTCACAAACTTTCACGTTTATAATATACAAGGTACAAATAAAAAGCCTTTTCTAGTAGCGGCATTTCAATTAATTTATTAAAATAAAACAACACTTATTGGGACTTAACTATAATAGTTAGACATATGCTGTCGCGACACTTTTTGTAGATAATGATGTGTTCTGCAAAGTCGTAGTACATTATTTTGTTCTATCACCAATAATTTCCGCAGCACACGCGATGTAAGGAATTTTTTTGGCCATTTTTTTTACACCTTGGGTTACATTATTGGAGTTTTAGTAAGGATGCCTAATTTTTTTTAAATATAATATAGCTTATGTCATCCGGGGATAGTGTAGCTTCCCAACATTGAAATAATTTTTCAAATCGGTTTAGTACTTTCGGAGCAAACAAACAAAAAACAAACAAACAAATGTTTCCTCTTTATAATATTAAGTATAGAAGTAGGATACTTACAAACCCTGAGTCGAACATCTGTAGGTATTTACCCAACACTTGCCTTGACTAATGAATATATGAATGAATAAACCGTCATAGTAGATGGACTCCTATTGCCATGTGGCCACACATTCATCCAATCCCCGGCGTATCGCCGTACGGTCCACCGAAAGCGACCACAGACTCGTCCAATTCTTGTAAAAAATGGTCCGCCTAGATCATCCGGTGGTCGGAATTGAAAATTCTCGGTGCGATGCCGGACCAATACAGGTATGGTGAGTCACAAGTCGTGCTATCTAAGAAAGACAACACTAATCCCTGTGTGCTACGAAATGCTACGACGCCTACGATATGTCTGGCTCATATTCTGATTATTATAAGAAATTAATGAGGACTTTGTTACCAGTGTCTCTAGCTACTGTCCATGTGACTATGAAGGCCGTGAGAGATTTTTTGCTACATTCGCTAGTTGTCAATTATATCTTATCTTATCTTATCTTAAACTAGCTGTGCTTTGCGGTTGCTCAGCTCCTATAAATCGTAGCATGATGTTACATATCCTATAACCTTCAAGCCTATCAAATTCAAAAATATTTTTTCGAATCCCACTACCAGTTCTAGAGACTAACGCGTTCAAACAAACGAACTCTTCAGCTATATATAATCTAATTTAAAATCTCAAATAATAATTATACTATGAAATTATTGTTTCATCAGGTATATGAATCTAAAAAAGTAAATATGTTAAAATAGAGCGTAAATTCATGACGCCATTCAATTTAAAAGCCATTGTTGAACATTCTCACTTAACTCGTAAATGGCGCTTTAATTTTAGTTCATAATTAAATAGCTATATATTAATTTGTGCCTGTGATACCTAGTCTAGGTTGTCGATGCATTTAGAAAGGTATTTAAATATAGGTAGCTATTTAAATAAAGTCAATACTAGAATGCTTAAATTAATTAGAGTTTATTTAATACTAGATTTCCGCCCCCGCCTCGCCCTTGGAGGCCATATTAACTTTCATCCCTCATTATGGTCTTGAGTTCATACAAATCATAAAAAAGTCATACAAAGCACTTTCAATTTTTTCCGAATTTCCCAACTTTCCGGGAAACTTTTTCAATTTTTCTCTCCAGCCAGATCGGTCCAGCCGTTTTCAAGTTAATTTTGTATGAAAGATTAATCGAAAGAAGTATGTCAGGATCGTAGTAAATGGCGTTCGATTGTCTCTGCCTACCCCTCTTAGTATAAAAGGCGTGATGATAGATAGTATTTAATTTTTATTTAAATTCATAAATAACAACTGTCAAAAAGCATTAATTTTCAAATCGTGGCCAATTTCTTTTTATATAAACTTAGCTCCAAGATCAATATTTACAAACCCAATTAAATAGTTGTTATAATAATGCATTACTACACATAGCTTGTAAAGGAAACATGCCAAGTCGTCTTACATTTACGACGCAGCCGGGGGCAGAACGTCTGTTACACCCGCTGAAAAGCTACATCGCCTGAAAAGTCGACTCCATTCAGACTCAGTGAACCACTCTCACGCCTCACTAGTACTAGACGTGTTTGTTTATCCGTTTCACACGTTCCGCGGTTACCTACGTAAAAGTGGCTTTATGTTCGTAAAATCGAGATTTTTCACATTTTGCGCAGTGGTATAGTACGTTTGATGAAGAAATTCGCTTTGAAGTTATGTTAATCCAAAGTTTGGAGCACTAGATTAAGTGAAAATTTTATAGCATAGTAAAATTAGGTAGATCTTAAAACATAAATTTAACTGTCTGGGTCTAGTATTACTAGTCTAATGGATATTAAAGTCGTCCAACTTGAAATTTTCCTAAATTCACTTGACTATGCGACAAATAATGAAATTCAGTAAAATCTAGCTACAAAGGAAACTCCTTCGCGAAACGCACTAACACTCAACTAACATTCTTATATATACTTTGTCTGTTTGTTAAGATAAGTATCCATAGTTTAATAATTTTAGAGAGTTAAACTCGAACCTAAAGGCTCTATCTGGTTCAATCTTCACTCGGGCCATAATATATCATCAATATGCTAAGTAAGAATAAGTGTTTTTTTTTCTTTTTTCACGGGTTGCCTTACAGCTCCCGAAACCGTGTTACGGTTCCAGGGTACCCAGCTGTAGACCATAAGTGCTTTAATAAGTAAAATGTACAAAGCGCATCCGAATTAATTGCCGAATTACTTCATACGAATATAAATTCACAATACGTATTAATACTTGGGTATACAATAATAAAAGTAGGTATACTCGGGTGGTAGCAAAAATGGGCTAGGCTAATCGCATTTAATAAAATACAACTATGTAAAAAAATAAATTGTATTATCGTAAATCATTTTTCAAACTTTCCATTACTTCTTAAAATAAGGGTAAACATTATTTATATAAGGGTAGGTAGGTGAAAAGGTAGGCATTACAAAAAAAATGCAAAATCCATCTGGTTTTCACAATATGAATATGGAACACAAAGGCAACAGAAAGTCTCGCTGGGAAAAATCATAAGCAATCGAAAGTACAGGTCAGTGCTTTCAAAATAGCAAATGTAGTGACCGGAAAACTCGATGCGCATAATAGCTGGACTTCACAAGCAGAGCGAAAACCGATTTTACATGCATCACAAATACTGTAATAATGTTGTTGAAAAAAGCTTATATTGATTTTATACGTTTTTTAACACTCTAATGACATCACATTACAATTTTTATGCATGCCATTAGCTTAAAACTAGTATATATTAGAAAATAATATGCCAAAATAATACTATATAATTAAAATATTCTTAAAATAAAAAAAAGTGATGCATCAGTGTCTAAATAGTTTTGTAGGACTAATTGTTAATTTATATGATCATTTTTATTAAATGATAACCGGCCAATTTTACGTTTCATCAGATGAAAGACCGCAGGTGACCCGTAGTCTCAACCAATAGACTTGAGAAACCGATCACACAAACAATATAACACACAAATACAATAGCCCAATTTTAATTCAATTTAATATCTGCAATGGTTTAGGCACCTGACGGGGCCTGTCTTTCCGACTTAAATTACCAAATGACTATCTATAATTATCAAACAACTTGTAGAGCATCCTGGCCGACTCAGTTAGTGGATCTGCCAGGATACTCTGCACAATCCCAACCTGCAAAAAATCTAGTTATCTAGGTACACTATCTCGTTCAGTCGTTCCGGACGCACTCCACCAAAACATGGTAAATGTCCTGTTTTTTGTTACACAACTCACAATTTGGAGTATTAGCTAGTTTCATTAAGTATTTAAAATTGTTTGTAATATGACCAGAACGAACACTGTCTTAATAATGTTTCTTCCAACTCGACAGTCCCACCATGGTTCACAAGAAAGTTGACACCGGATAGTTATATACCAGAGACCCTTATTTTCAGAAAATAATAAAAAACTATTAGTATTAGCTGTGTCTAAAATGTTTGTCTGTGAATTTTAAAATAATGTCAACAAGATGTTCAATAGATCTACTGTAACTTTCAATTTATTTATTTATTTAATTGATATATTTCAGTCATACATAAGATGCAGTTTCCACAATAGATAAATATAAAAAAACCGGCCAAGTGCGAGTCGGACTGGCGCACGGAGGGTTCCGTACCATTATCTATAAAAACGGCAAAAAATCACGTTTGTTGTATGGGAGCATGTTGTGAGCATATGGGATGTATGTTTTAGTATTTGTTGTTATAGCGGCAACAGAAATACATCATTTGTGAAAAATCTCTCTAATAAAATCTGTCTAACTATCACGGTTCATGAGATACAGCCTGCTGACAGACAGACAGACAGACAGACGGACGGACAGCGGAGTCTTAGTAATAGGGTTTCCGTTTTTACCCTAAGTTTTGCGTGACTTTATTACAGAAAGAAAAGTTTTAATTTATTTTAAGAAATTACCTTTCCCTTCAAAAAGCAAAAGCACACAAGTGGAATATAGGTAGTGTGGTAGAAGGGCGCTAAGTACCCTCGTCCGCCCTGACACCACATCTCACTAATTACTTCGTTTCTCATTCAGGGCATTTTTTCACACATCATGAAAACATTTTCATATACCTAAGCCGATATTATTATAGTTGATGTTCTAATAGTAGATTACTGACCCGAGCAGAAAGTGACTTATTGTTGCCAGGGTTAGTTTGGAGCCCGAGATAACTAAGCAACATTTTCTTTATTTAGAAAAATTAAATTGAATTGAACCTCAGATTCGAACAATTTTTCCGGACAAACAAAGCACGCCAAAAACGTCATTCGCGTCGGAATTTTTTTTAATGGAAGGCAAAGACAGCCAAACAGCCTATGTTTTTTGGAGTGTTAAACCTGCTTTTCCAAAATTACATCGCCAAAGTCACTAAAATTTATAAAAAAGAAATTATTCAATACAGCAACATGCCCGCCACATAAATCTTATAATTACGTCTACCTTAAAAAGTACCTTTATAATAGGTGCCTACAGAAAAATAACCTAATTTAAAAACAAAACCCAGAGCGGGATGTTATGGATATTCATACAACATTACTGCATTATGTGCAGTAAAGTAGCGCCTACTGATCGCTATATTGTCAAGTAATGAGGAAAATACTGCGTAGTTGGATAAAAATTTTATTATTGACTAGCTTTCCGCCCATTTCATCCCCTATTATAATCTTGAGTTCATACAAAATAAAATATCCTATAGAAAAAAAGCACTTTCAGTTTTTCCCGAATTTTATAATTTTCCGGGCAACTTTTCCAATTCTTATTTCCCTGAAAACCTTGTTCAAACTATTACGAACATTAAAAAAACTATAACGAACATCATTTAATCTTTATTTATATAGAATAGAAATTATTTTGCCAGCTAGGTTAACAAAATCAAATAAAGATCTATAGAATAGAAACAAAGAGATGCTTAACTTTTCCTCTGGTATTTTTAAAGCATCGGCATTCCTCAGTAAATCTAGACCAAGAAACAAATAAAATTAAACGAACGTTGCTAAGTGGAAGTTTTCAACGGAAACCTTTTAAGCTACGAATATTCTGAGAGTTTGCGACTTGCAGCAACTATTAAAGTGTAAGAAAATATCGACAAATCGCTAGACAAGTAGATCGTGCTTGCGTACCTCCTTTTATTACAAGGTATACAAAGTGTTCGTCTGTGATACTATACTACTATTTAATTAATCATTATGTTTGTCTTCTAAGGAGGTTCTCAATTCGGTTGTATATTTTTTTATGTTTTTGTGTGTGTGTGTTTGAATACTGAATTCTTAGTTTGATGAAAAAAATACAATATCCTATTTTTTGTAATTATTAAGTGTGACAACATTAACGCCCCATCGTAACGCTTCTTGGCAGATAAATGAATTATGAATGCTGAAACTTTTAGCAATGGTAGTAGCTATTTGTTATAGGTAGGTATCGCAGAAAAGGTTTAGGCAAATAACACATGAAAATTATTTCTCTGTCTGTATAGCTCACGCTCGCAGCTGACCTAATAGAGCAAAATTGATAAACCTATAACCTATAGTATATTATGTGTAAACTAAGTGAGTTTGTTTTGCAATATAATTCAACTCATTGGCATTTACCTACGATAGTAATTAATTTTTTTTTCTTTTTTCACGGGTTGCCTACAGCTCCCGAAACCGTGTTACGGTTCCAGGGTACCCAGCGGATGACCAAGTCTCCCTCGTTTAGCCGATGGTATGTGAGGCTATACCTAACGAGAGGCTAGTTCTGTTGAGGTATATTTAGACGGAAAAGCCTTAACTTGTCGGATTATGTACATAAGTTTTTAATTTAAAAAAAAACCTATTGGTACATGGCCAGAATCCGGGATCGAACCCGTTGTCTGTCTAGTTAGGTAATACCAGACGTCTTAACCACTCGCCAAACGACGCATAACATAAAACGTATTGATATGAAATATTTGTACAGAGATAGACGGAACAAGTTTTGAAACAAATTTTTATAAAAATTAAATATAGGATCCATTAACCAATCACATAAGCTATTAAATTCCTGCGCCAAAATTGAATTTGTTCGATAAAACCTGGACGAAGCGGAGAGAAAAATACTGCGATTTTACCTAACAGACATGTGGGGTTGCCGTCACTTGTTCGTTTTTTTTTCACACTAGACGCACTTCTACCGTATCGGAGCTTGAAGTACAGGCGGGTGTAAATTGAAACACTCGCAAATTCCCTTCATGCATTATTCATATATAAAACACCCTTCCTGGGCGCCACTATAATCAAACTCCGTACTGTGTTTTCAAATAGTACCTTCTTCTAATAATAGTGTAAAAGTAAACTGAATAAACCTTTTAAAAAAAGTGTACCGACTTCAAAACTTGTGCACTGAAAAGTAAGAAAGTAATTAATATTTCGTCGTAGAATTTGAAGACGGTTGGTGTCAAATTAAAAACAATTTTTAGTGATTTTGCTGCCCTGAGATACAAATAAAAACGCAAATTAAAAAATTGGTAAAAAACCGTTGTGGATGGGATTTGAACCATGTGCATTCTGCGCTGCATCCCATACGTTTTACCGCTAGACCTCAGTCGATACGAAAATTAACAACTTCGGGTCAATAGGAACCGTTGCTAAGGCTTTTCTCTGATACGTATATAATTTTGAGCCGTAAACAGAGGCAAATAACTAAATTTTTGAAAAACTAGGTACTGTACCGATTTTCGTCATATTATGTCTGTGAGATAATGTCAAGAAATTATTATATCCTTAAAAAAAAAAGTTGTCCAAATCGGTACATATTTCATCGAGATATTAAGAAAATTTACTTATAAAGTCAGTTTTTTCAAATTTATTGAATAACTAATGAAATAATTTATATCAGAAAGAAAAAATGGGACCAATCCGAAAGAATTATCTGTCGAATTAAAAAGAAATCTTTGAAATCGGATAATCGATGTTCATAAGTTTTGGAAGTCTGTTAAAAATAATCGCAACCTAATTGAATAAAAAAAGACAGAAGTGAAAAGTTATAGTAGTGTCCAGCCCTGCCCTGATCAGCGGATAGATGGCGCTGCTATAGCCTTTCCACGGGCTTTGTTTTAAGATACCATAGCATGTCGGTGACGCGAACCCATAAGATTTTCCCCTACCAAAGGATTAAACTTTAAAAATATAACAGATTGTTTTTCAGGTAAACAATTCAGTCAATTTAAGACAACGGCTAAGCTGAAGTCTGCGGTACCAGAAGTACTACATTCGCATAATTTTAATTGTAATTTTGCGTCATATTGCAAGATTAGTTCAGTTGTTGCCAAGTTAAATAAAAATCAAATAATAATATATAGTTATTTTATTTTATAATTCCAGAGATTAACAAAATTATGCGCTTGCACAATACATCAACTATAATTATGAACTATGCACATTTATATTTATGTTTATGAATAGAAAAACCACAGCAATAAAAAATTTAGAAAAAACATACACATGTATATACACATCTTCACGGCTTTATACTTTGTGCTGTGGCTACAGACACCAGGCTGCCTGCTCACTGGAGCGGAGAGGAGAGGACCGAAGAGAAGCTGTGAAAAATTTGACGAATAGAATTGCACAAGTAGAGCGGATTTAGATTTTGTGCAATACTATTAGTAAACATTTTCACAGCTCCGGTCCGGTCCTTTCCTCTCCGCTCCAGGGGACAGACGTGCCCAAAAATGTCTACATTTAGCCAGTTGTCCACTAGTTGCAAGCCAGTTGCTGCATTTAACAATTTTAAACATGAAGTACATTACACTCATGACACCTTTTCTTTGGCGAAACTTCATACCTACGTGAGAGGAATAAGTTTGTATAATTTTCCCTTTGTAAACGTGCAAATCACACCCAATTCTGACAGCTTCGTGGCACATAAGTAAAGTGGGTCACCCATTATACGCATAACAAATGGCAAGCCGCAATGTTAAGCTCGCTAAGAGTATCTGAGTAATAATGGCTTGAATCGAAAACCCTCTGCGTGCATTATTATAACCCTAATAAATTTAACTAGTCAACGCGCATTGTCTGACAAATTTGTTTAACAGCTTAAACAAAACTACAATTCCTATTAAAAACATCGGAACATATTATTAAAATAACAAGTCATTCAGACAAATTGAGGATTGACATGATGAAGTTATACCTAAGAGCTTTTTTCACTAAAACGGTCAAAATGAAAGTCGGATTCGCGAAACTTTTAAAATTGTTAAAAATTTCTCTACATTCAACCTGTAATATATACATTAAATTTAAAAAAATAATGGCGGCATGCCAAACATTTTCTTTCACCCACTATAGGATACCTTGCTGACATAAGGTTTTATTTTGATTGTAATAAACAGAAATACCTAGTTGGTTCCAAATAATAATTCAGGTAGTAAATACAGACTCATTATAAATTTAAGCAGTGTAATGAATCAAAAGGGAAAAGGCCACTGACAGTCAAAGCAATAAATAAAAAATATCCCAAAACCTACAGAGGAAAAATGTAAATTTACAAAACACATTTTCCTTAGAGAGTCAAACGTAATTTCTTTCTCACCAAGGCGTTTCCTGAAATAAATTACAAGTGTAAAATTCACAACAACAAAAGCGGAACAACAAAAGGCTCGCGGCTCGCAACTTCCGGACGACCCTTCCAGCCAAACTTAGCAGCCTGATTACGGATTTCCGGGAAAGAGAAAAATAAAGAAATAAACAATATTTTAAGGGCTCTTGAGGAGTTTTTAAACATCTGATGCGCTGTTAATCAAGCATGCTTTTTACCCAAAATTATTTACTTTTCTATATTTTCAATGGAAGTTTTCTTAGTGAGCAAAACGTTTATATGTAAATCGACGTAATCGAACAGATCGGGTTGTGGTTTGTAATGTTTTACGTATAAATGAAAACGTGGATCTCTTGGCGCTTGAGAATCGCCGCTTGGAGATGGTGTCGGCGCAGGCGCAGGTGGTGACATACAAGAGCAACGAGCGGTGCAACGCATCAGCGATGGTTTAAAAGGCCCTCTACCCTCTTCGACATTAGGTTGCTTAACTCTTTTCCACAAAAATGGTTCCTTATGCATCGATCCATGGTGCGTATCCATGTGCCTCGGATCGACTTTCTTAGTGCCTGGTAATGGATAAGTCAGTTCATACATTTCAGGTAAAGACAGATACCAGTACTCTGTACCATCGCCAATTACTGGAAACAAGCGTTTGTTCGAGAAAAATGGTCGATGCTTACGTACAAATTCGTCATATTTTCGTTTGAGACGTTTCATGTATTCCGTGTAGCGTATAGATTTCAATAACTGCTCGAATTCTGAAAGTTCATTTGTTGCAAGATCGGAATATATGCCTGCGGATACGTAAGTTCGAAGTAAATGATGAAGTTTAAAAACGACAAACGCGAGCCATTGACGTGCTTCCTCTTCGAGAATTCTTAGATCATCAGCTCTACTTTTGACTCGGAATTCTTCTGCTTCGGCTACCCTTCTTTCTCCACGCTGACAGACTTTAGCAAGCCATTCACGATAAGCACGATACCAGAATAGTTTTCGTCTTGATATGAATCCTCGCCATGCAGCCTGAGACAAAACAAATCTTATTGTTTTACTGATTTTCTAAATTGCTACTTAATGGATTTGATTGTAAATATTAAAATAAAATAAAATATGTATGTTATTTCAGTTATATTGCCTTATTAAAAGTACTCAAGTTTAATTATTTTTATATTATAACAACTAACTCTCCATATTCCTCATTAAAATAAAGTTAAAATGTTTGTCAGTAATATAAAATAAGAATACTTCCCACCGTTAGTTCAACTGATCTCAAATAGTTGGTGTCTTTCCCAAAATAAATAAATTTGTCTAATTTTAAAAGAAACATTTAATTTTGATTTCTTTGTTTATTTTTCGTCATTAGAATGAAAAATAATCTTCAAAATGGCGTATTAAACATTAACTTGTAATTTACGCGATGATTTTTGAATTTTTTTCGTCAATAAATATTGATCTGAGGCTCTGAAACGACTGAATGGATTTTGATTAAACTACCGGCGTTTATTTAAATTTACAATCCTAACTGATATTATAAATGCGAAATTGTATTTGTTTGATTGTCCTTATTTCAGAGGTCTACTACTTTGTATCCCGTAAAATATCTCATTCCACCGGCAATGAATAGAATAGAAAAAACTAATTTTCTACCCACACGAAGCTATTTTTATTTATATGTTAATAAAGGCACAGAAAACTGAAATTTTGTTTACAATATAAATATTGTAGGTACTAGCTGGGATTTGAACTCAGTCTGCTTCATGGGCAGGATACCGAACCACTAGGCTAAACAAACAAACCACAAACCTGTATGCGTGTTGCAGCTCTATCATAATGTTTTAAGTGTTTATTTCTAACAGCTCTTCGTAAAGCTATTCTATACAATTTTCGAGCTCTATGCATTCTAAAGGCACATTGTATGATAAGAGCGTTATAGGACAACCAAGCAACATGTTTCCTGATTAAATAACCTCGAGTCATGCGTTGTAGAAGCAATACAGCTAGAAATCTTTCTCGCCTCCGAGCTTCCGATAGATCCCATCGGTCTTGTAGCTCTGCATAGAATGCCGTTGCCGTTGGTACGAAATAGTGAACTGTAGCCATCTAATTTAATTTTGGGAAATTATTTTATTACATTATTTATAATAATATCGACCGAGACAACGAATCGTCAATGTCAGTTTGTGTGACTTTTTTACTCGTAAAATAGGCTCAAGGCTTGTAATTCTAACTCCGACACCCTTAAAATCTTTCTCCACTCTTCCTTTCTTAAGTTCCATAACATATCTAAATTATATATTTATTTTATGTAAATTAGCTATTATGTAATAATTTCATACATAAAAAACTATAAAAAAACATATTTTTCAAGATTCTGGGAACGGCGAGTTAAAAATTATTTCAAATTATGTCAAGGTGAATCCTGACTTCCGAATCCTAATCCAAACTAAAAAAAAAAAAATTTGTTTGTTTGTTGTTGTTATTGTCCTTTTTAAACGTCAATACAGAGCAACGGATTGACGTGATTTTTTTCACAAATATAAGTAGTAGTGAAAGTGGCATACTTTTCGTCCCGGAAATCTTTTAGGATAAATTCTTATGTCACATTTTGAAAGTTTCCAAGGGCGAAGCCGGGGCGGAAAGCTTGTTTTATATACTGTTATAGTTAAAATATTTAATTAATTTTATTAATTAATCTGTAATTTAAATGCTTCTAATCTAAATAAGCAGACTTTAAAATCACAGGTACTACAATTTGTTACTATTAGCTGTGCCTTGCGGTTGCACCCGCGTTTATGGTTACTGCTCAGCTCCTTTGGGTCGTAGCGTGATGTTGTATAGCCTATACTCTTCCTCAAGAATTATACTATCTAATGCAATTAATTTATATATAATTTTTAAATCCGACTGGTAGTTCCAGAGATTAGTGCTTTCAAACAGACATACAAACAAATCCTTCAGCTTTTCTAGAAGTCATAACGTATGATTACAATGAAAAACATAATAAATGAGTCCACATCGCAGTCAGCAATTTTGTATTATCTCTCTACTGTTCCCTCCTCAGGTGAGCCTACATGAATAATGCAACGATGAAATTGCCAAATGTGTATATCTCTGTTTATTTATTTTCCAAAAAATATACGTACGGGTGGTAAATTTCACGCATCGTCGAAATTACTTCAATTGAATTTTCTTATGATTTTGTTTCATAGTTTTTAGTTTGTATTCTGTCTGAGCCATCTAGCGAAGTCATGACGAATTAATAATTGTATTAAAAATAAGTTAATTCAGAATAAATAAGGAAATATTCAAAATTGTAATATCAAGTGGAATCATACAAGTAAATAAAGACAAATCTGTAAGTTACCCATCATTAATATCCTTGTCCCAACCCAAAAGTGTCCCCTCAGTCCATATTTAAATAATTTTCACAAAGGCAAAATTTATATTACTAGTCTCAAGAGCACAATTCTCATCAGAACATCTAGAATGACATTAAATAAACAGAATTGAAATTTATGCCTGTTATTATCTTAAAATTAAATAGTAAATTACAATAATGAATTTTAGTTGCCATGACTGGTTTACATAATAAATCCCAAAATAAATAAAAAAAATCTCGAGGAAAACAAAGTTCTTACTTATTTATACTGATAAGAAAATAAGCAAAAACATAGTAGAGATTTCATTAAAAATACGCCGTGGATTAAAAATGTATATAAAGCAAAGTATCAAAGTTTGTTTTACGACAAAAAAAAATCATAAAAAAGTAAAAGAAGTTAGAGGTTGCTTTATTTTTAAGTCGTTAGCAGGTCTTTTAATATGAAAGCTCCGGGGTAAAAGTGAACGTAAATAATTAATAATAAACCGCAACAAGGTAAACATTTCTGTAGAGAAGTAAAAGCTATGGTGAATATTTAAAGATATTATATTGAATCTGGTGCTTAGCGAGATTAAAAATCCTGGCTATTTGTAATGGCTTGCCAGTTATAGAATTGAACGTAGATTAGGCAGAAAATTTTTGCATACAAAATCCGAAAATTATTTTTATATTGTACAAGGTCCTGACTGACCGATTTACTGCCTCATTATCGCCAAACCTAAACCGCTAAGGATATAAATTTTAAACCCTAAAATGGAGAAAGGGGTGGCAAAATTTGTATGGGAAATAATTTTTATTTTCTTTCTTCACTCCCGAAACCGTGTTACAGTCCCAGGGTACCCAGCGGAAGACAAAATAGCTCTCTTTTATCCGATGGTATTTGTAAGGCTATACCTAACGAGTGGCCAGTTCTGTTGACATGTATATATAGATGGAAAATAATTTGTTTTTGGCAAAACTTGAAACTTCGATACCATTAATAAATCACATGTTTCGGAGTCGTTTCAAAATGCAAAAAGTGAACAGTGCCTTGTCGCCGACTGACTGATAAATAATCAGCGCACATCCTTAACCATAAATATGAAAATTGGTAGGTATATTCCTTAGGGGGTGTAGAGGTTCACTAAGAAAGGATATTGTCGAAAATCAACCCCTAAGTAGGTGAAATGGGTTGTGAACATTTGTATGGAAAATCGTATTCCCTGCGTGCATACATCAATTTGAAACTTGTTACAAATACTCTTCAAAACAAATAGTAAAACACGTGTTTAAGGATTTTTCAAAACAATTCTTAAAGAGGGCTGCAACGGGGTGCTGAAGTTTGTATGAGAAAAAATGTTGTTTTAGTTTAAAACTTAACTAGAGAACATAGGAGGTAGGTCACCACGGGTGTTAATTTATGTATGTGGAAATTGTTTCGCATTTCAAATATTTTCACGGAGGACTGGAATATTAGGCACTCATACATTTTCAAACTTCTGACTCACGGGGCAACTCCGGGGATAAAAAATAAAATTAGGGAAAAAATCTTTGCCTATTTACATAAATTACGCCACTATTCCTTATACGACGCGTACGAAGTCGAGCACATTCATAATTTTACTATAAACAGATAATATAGACCAAACTAATATTGCTCTGTATGGCATTTTTATTACCAATTTTATCAAATTAATCACTGTACAATGGCTTGAGTATTCATATTATAGTTTGTGAATCCCGTAAATATAACAAAATAACTAAAATTACAAAGCTAAGTAAAGCAGACGTTATTGTCCATTACTTGGATGCATAATAACTTCATTCTTGCTAATATAGTTTTAATGGGAATTTCTCGTAGCCGCAGTCATAAAGATCTGAGTTACCGTCATCATAATGCTGAGGAAATGCAAAACTGTAATGTTCCATTCTACACTCTAGTATAAATTCTGGAATATTTAATGTATACCTACTCGTATCAGAGATTTCTATGGGATTTTTTCTTCACGGGTTATGACGGGTTGCCTTATTTTGTGAGGCTATACCTAACAAGTGGCTAGTTCTGTTGAGGTATATTTATATGGAAAAGCCTCTAAGTGTTGTTTTGTACATAAGTTTTTAATTATAAAAACCTATTGGTACATGGCTGGGATCGAACCCGTGGTCTGCTTATTTGATACCAGACGTTTGAACCACTCGGTCACTGACGCACTTTATTTTCTTATTTTTAATTTGAAACCTCTCATGCCAGACGTAATGTAATTCAATATTTTTAATTTCATGAATTAGTTTAAATATTTACATCATAACTTAAATGTAATGGTAATAAATAAATAATAAAACTATATATACAAATTATAAAAAGAATACCTCTTCCCAAAACACTGGCTGCGTTACCTCGCTGAATGGTTAAACTGATCCTTTGAGCGAGGTAAGAGCCAGCCTTTAGGTCACCCGAGGCGTGGACTAATCTAGTACCTAAATTTTTCAAGAATATTTTCATTTCGGTAGACCATGGACCCATTGTTTCCACTGCAAGCGCCGAAAATAAGTAATTTGTTATAATATTTGAATATTTTCGGCGCTTGAGCAGTTGAGCGTGTTCTACCGCCGCACCCGCTTTTAATTTTGTATACTGTATGTGAGATGCTGCCAGTGTATCAACACAGGTAGCGTCCCACACCAAATTTTTTCCTAAATGCCACGGTACTAAAGTTACGCCATCAGGTCTCTTGCCATCGTCCCTGCTCATACCAGATGGTTCAAGAATCGCAGGAACAGAGGCAGTATTCTTATTTAACCTAACTAAAATTATAAATGCGAAAATATGTTTGTTTGTCACAGCAACAGATCGACGTAGTTGGATGGCCGAAGAGTGAAATAGGCTACTTTGTATCCCGGAAATCGTTTGGTATTCATTTTTACGTCACATTAAAAAAATCCACGGGCGAAGTCGGGGCGGAAAGCAAGTATTTAGATAGTTAGGATACAATTCATCCTTTTAGGGTAGGTAGCGTTATCTTAAATAGGCCATAAACCTTCACGCAAGTGCGAATAATAAGATTCAATAATATTTTTCAAATCGGTCCAGTAGTTTTTGAGTCTATAGAATATAAACAAACAATATAATTTTTTATATATTAGATAACTAATTAATCCACTCCATTTGTTGAAAACGTACTCGAGTGAATAATTTTCCTTTGTGTATGACAGTGTCGATTGGTTGCAATCAGCAATTCACTTTGACCAAATGCTTGATTAGCTGTCTGATTACTGGAAATTAAATTTACTGTGCGAGTTGTAACACTGTTAGGAGGCAACTAAAATAACAATTTCAAATGTTCTTGAGTTGCCAATGTAATTTTAAACTTTGTTGTCTGTAATCTACATTATGTTCGTAATATTTGTTGGCTTGCGAAATATATACCTACTAGCTGTTCGCCAGTGGGGCCCATACTAACTTTAACACCCTATTATATCCTTTTAGGGGGATGGATTTATAAAAAGAAGCATGTCCTTTCCTAGGGTTTAAGCTTATTCCGTATCAAATTTCATCAAAATGGGTTCAGTGGTTTAGCCGTGAAAGCTTAACAGACAGACAGGCAGAGTTACTTTCGCATTGATATTGATATTAGTATCGATATTCAAATCAACATAATTGGCCATGCTAACTTTTTGAACAGAAACGAAGATCTCGAAACCGTTTCGAGATATAAGCTTTCAGTACAATTTCTATTTATCAGATTTTAAATTAAGTCTATACTTTTTAAGATATTCAATAACAAACAATAACCTTAATTTGACCGATGTATGACGTCATCTTAAGCAGTATGAAAAAATGATACCTTTGCCTACAAAAAAGGGCAATCGTCAATCTTTGAATGACATCTTTATAAATTATATTTTACGTGTAATTATTTTCTTTGTTATTAGGACATGACGGGATGAAACACTATTTACTTGCCATTGTAAAAAACTATGCAATTTAAATAAATATAAACACGAGTATATAAACAAGAGTAATTTTTAGGTTAGTCGACCTTGACTGACGTTTGCTTGACGTTAATTTGATTGACTGTCACTTTTTATGTGTAGTGGCCAAGATTATAATCCTGTTCTAAATTCTTGTGACGTCACGTTTACTTTTCGCGGGTAAAATTTGTAAAATATATTAAAAATAGACGCAATGGATAAAAAACAAAAATATCGAAATTAGTTTCTTAAAATGGGCTATATTTTCAAAACAAATTATAAAAAAAGTATATTATAAATATGTAGCATGGCCAATTGGCCATGGCCACTCGTTAGGTACATCATATTAAGTTTTCTTTAAAAAATTAAATCAGAGTAATAATATATAGTGCTTGTATTGGAAACATCCTGAAATGCAAAGTTTTGGCAGGTATTTCATATTCGGATGATGATAAATGTTAGTTTTTGAAGATATGATGATGGACTCTAAAGTTCTACCTGAACTAAAATAGGTAGAGGAATGCGCAAAGAACACGAAATATGCAAACGCCAAGAACTTTTGTATTTGTTGACAACGGTGTCATAAAATATTGCCAAAATGAAATTTCCCTTTGCAAATAAATAATAATTTAGCTAAAGTTTATGCAATTAATGCTTGCAATCAATTAATTAAATTATTCACACTAGTTCAAACAATTAGCACGAAACACGGAGGGAGACCTTATTAACTATGTAATATCGCTTAGTTACACAAGGTAACCGCATTGAAACTAATTTAGCTGAATACTCATAAGTGTTGGTGCAACTGCAACGACAGCTTTGAGTTCTTAATGCTTCTCCACACTTGGACTACTTTACAAATTAATATTATTACAATTAAAAGCGAATTTTCTTTAAAATTAAGGGAGGTATCCGTACCTATCTGCAAACTAAAAATTTAAATCATAAAAAACTTGAGAACGGCTTCACAGATTTGTTTTTTTAATGTTCGTAATAGTTCTAATCCAGTTTTTACGGAAAGTAAAATTCGAAAAGTTGCCCGAAAAATTGGAAAATTTGGAAAAACTAAAAGTAATTTTCTATTGGATTTCTGTGTGAACTCAAGACCATATGGGTGAAGCCGGGGCGAAAAGCTAGTTATAAATATTTCAGGAACAATAAAGCGTACCAACTTACATTGTCTCGCATCTTTATTTTAATTAATAGGAATATTCCAGTTTTTATTTCCAACAAAATGTCATCAACATTCCATTCCATCTTCCAACTCATTTGTACGGAATGTCACTATAAAATGCAACGTATTCAATTGAGTTTGCAGGCAAAGAGAGTTTACGATCTGCTTTTACATTCGTCTCTTTGGTAAAGGTATAAAAATGCCGTATTTTCGTATGTGACTAAAGATTGGCGGTGGAGTTTATGGTTGTTGACTTTACAGGCCATATTTTTTTAATATTTCATAAAATATGCTAGCAAAGGGTGTGCCCCCTTTCGAAAATCATATACTTTGAAATAGCTGTTGTAATAGGAATATTTTATGTTATTTCACAAATGAGTTATTAGATTAGATATCTTGTGGGGATATGTTTAGTCTGTCTTTTCTTTATTATTGAAAACTAGCTTTTTGCTCGGCTTCGCCCATGAAGCCCATATACAGTTTTATCCTATTATGGTCTTGAGTTAATATAAAAGTCCTACAGTAAAAAACATTTTCAGTATTTCACGAATTTTCCAATTTACAGAAGATTACAGACAGACAGGCGCGGCGGGTGACTTTGTTTTATAATAATAATACGTAGTGATGATGTGTTCAAGAAGAATTACTTGCTGCTATTTTGATGATTTGGTATGGTATGTACCTATGCCATTTGTTTGACGCAGACTTTGATGCACTTGGTATTTTTCATTTCTGTCTCAATGGGATAGCCAGAATATTCATACTTCTTTTGCTTCATCTACATTAAAAAAAACCTTTTCTTCTTTAATTTGTTCTTTCTTCACGGTTTGTTCAAGACCAAGTCTCCCTCATTTAGCCGATGTTATTTCCGAGTCTATACCTAACGAGTGGTCAGTTCTGTTGAGGTATATTTAGATGGAAAAGCCTCTAAGTGTGGTTTGTCGGATAATGTACATAAGTTTTTAATTATAAAAACCCATTGGTACATGGCTGGGATCCGAGGTCAAACCCGTGGCCTGCTTATATAATACCAGATGTCTTAACCACTTGGCCACCGACGCCTTTTTCTTCTATTTTTTTCAATTATAAATAAATTACTACATCAACGTTATATACAAAGTAAATGAAAAATTCAGATAAAAGACAAAACTGTAAGTCCCATGAAGATACTATTAAATTGTAAATAGATATAGTCACTAAACCTACCAATGATTAAGTTAGGAAACTTTCTTCATTATCGTAAAATAAATTCCCCGTTTTCAAACTTGATGACATAAAAATCTTTTACCCGAGGAAGTTGACACCGTCGCCCGCCCCTGAACTCTTCGCGAAATCATAACTGGGTTAGAGAAAAATGAAAACTTTTGCAATATGCTTACTTTGAAAGTTGGCGATGCACGGGAATTTTGTTATATCAAGTATCATAAGGTGATACGGCTTAAACTTTGGCGAATGAAAAATTATTCTTTGAGATAATATTGTTTAGGTATTAGAACATGTTATATTTCCTTGCTGAGTTATGAAATGTAAAAGTTTTAATGAAGTTTTGATTTAATTTTGTTTCAAAAAATTTAGGAACAATATCCTTATTGTTAGAAATTGTATAATGGGCTCCGCTCGTGTGGAAATGGTAGAAATAAATTGTCAGATTAATTTATTCAGTATTCAATATGCCAAAGATTGTCGGCATTACTCCATATTGGCGAAATCAATACAGTTGTTTGAATGTACGACAAAAATTTAAATAATCAAATAATAAAAACATACCGAGAACTATTAACCATTGAGGACGAATGAGAAATTCCTCAGACCAGGGTTTGACTCCATCATCAGACTGTTTCAATAATATTAATATGCACAAAGTCAATACCTCATCTGAAAGTCGGTGAAAAATACAGTGAAAATGGAGTACAAGTATGAACAAAATCAGTACAGTAACATAATGAATCACTAAAAGTGCAATCTACCCTTAAAATTAGGGCGCAAAGCTAAGCTCGTAGTACCAAGACTTATGGTTGCACTATTGTTTAGTTAGTTGGCAACTTGCACAATGCCATCTAGTCGTGGTTTACACGAGTAGGTATCAAGTTTAATTGAATTAGCTCTGCGTACGTAGTGAAGCTTTTAACTTAATGTATAAATCGAACTTAGTGGATTTTAAAACACTATATAAATTTACGCACATTTTACCTCAGAAATAAACTCGTTAGGTAACCTCAAAAACCTCATATGGGAGTAGCATGGCAGGTATAAAAATATAGGTTATTTTATCAATATAAACGAAATTGTAGGGGGCAATGCAGACAATTAATTTGAAAAAATGTGAAATAACATTGGGCACAATGATACAATATGGGTTTACAACAATTTGAATACCTACGTAAATACGTTCATCTTATATTATACAATTCATTCCTACATAATTTTGTTAGATCTTTGACGGATTAGAGAGCTTACGCCATGAAAACTCGCTGGGGCTAACTTTTTTCCCGACTTGATGCACATGTACTGTTATTGCTCAGCACGATGTTTTAATAATTTCAATAAAGAAGTATCCTGGCCTGATCGCTTAGGAAGTGTATAAAGGTACGTCACAACAAATAACAAATTAATAAATAATGTTAAACTTACGAGATAAGTATATTAGTAATTTACCTAATATACCTACTAAGTAGAAAGCTATGCAGCTATTCAAAATAATATCTAGCAAGAACTAATAACATCAATCCAGAGATTAGTTTCAAAGTTCAATACGTGACTTGATAGCAAAAGTGGTTTTATACTTGATGCACAGGGGAATCTCTCACAAGTTGCTACTGAGTTTAGCGCAGTTTCTTATCAGTTTCTACGTTGTTCCAACTATGTTCTACATTATTAATATTGTTATCTTCTGTTCACCTTTATGACGGATTATTTGATTTATTATATCTATCATACCAGCATCATCATGGTTCTTAATAAAAGTTCTTAAAAATATTTTTGGATCAAGCTCTACTGCTCTATATTGCTAAAATCTAAAATCTGTTACCCATTCTAAATGCATCGTAGTTGTCGAGATCTTTTTTTTTATGCAGAAGACGACATGTGATCTTGCCACCACCTGGTGGCTGGTCCATGAATGCGCGCGACTGGCAGATCATAATACAGTCCGCGTAGAGATGCTTTTTCACGCTTCGCTTGAAGGACCCCAGGTTGTAGAAAGGAGGAAAGACCGACGCCGATCATTTAATCATATGTACCCTATAGCGTAAATTTTATGAATCATATTCTACGGAAGAGAAAGAAGAAGAAGATTCAAATTATTGTTTTTCAATAAGTAACTAAACTCAATTGTATGTCGGTGACTTCACAATATCTACATTCGTCCAATCCCCGGCGTGTCGCCGTACGGCCCAACGAAATCGACCACAGACTCGTCCTATTCTTGTAACAAACGGTCCGTCTACATGTGTGGCCTTTAGTCTTAAACGGATATGCTTGTCCTCGTAAATATTTGAGCACACATTAAAAGTTGCTATAGCTTTAATAGAGTCCGAGATCCCTACACTGGCTCTGATGAAACCTGAATATTTTGGAAACAGCTTACCCGATTTTCATAAGAACCTCCGTTCCGTCGTGGGTAAAAAATACGGACGAAGCCGTAGACACCACTTAGTTTTAAACTTGAGTAAACGTTCAAATAAACGGAACATAAAGTATATTTCATACATAATTTATTTTCTATGTTCTTTTAAAGGAACGATTGAGTAGCTTAGCTACTTAAATTTGAAGTAAACCATTCCAAGAACCAATTTGTTATTCTGAAATAACTCAGCTGCCTCCTGAAATCAGTAAAGTGTATAATCCAACATACACAGCTTTTTGATCTTACAGTTGCTATACGAAAGAATTTCTTGAATATTTTGAAAGGAGAAATAAGTGGAGCAATACCGCTCACTTAAATTGCCAGTTCTCTTTGATAACATAATCTGACATCATTAACTCGCTATTTATGAAAGGAAGTACTTTTAGCTTCAAAAGTTCTGGTATTTAAGGCTTTATTACTCCCATCTAACAAGTTATACCATTCTAAATAACTAAATATGGAATTAAAATACGATTCAAGATTAATTACAAAAAACCTCTTCATTCATTTGACTTCAATTTCAATTTTAACTTCATTTAACTGACAATATTTTTAAGGACCTGGCAAAAAGAAACATTCGTTAGTTCTAGGCACATTTGCACATTTATTCCTATAAGAAATTTCATCAGATTTGATCCGTATTTGATATTTTACTTACAGAACCTTAAAAGGTTGTTAGAAATGTTATTTAGAACTGTAGATCAGAATAAAAAATCATAGCAACATTTAAGAAGGTTTCACTAAAGGCTGACCATTACCAGAGACAAAGCAGTCTAGCCAGGTAAAAACTCGTTGAATACAACCGCAACAGCTTTGTGTTTTTTTAATTATGTGTGGTTTTTGCTTTCCCATATAACATTTTCAATTGAAAGCTAGAATCACACAGCCGCGTATTATTCAAGAGATACTAGATGTTATCTTTTTTTTTCTTCAATTTGTTGGACGTTTATATTTATGTCCATTTTCAGCTGTAAATAAAGATAATATTTTTAAAAACTGTATTAAGTACTTAACAACTTTTCAACCATTTGAATGAGCGCAATGCAGGATGTAAAGTAAAAGTTAAGCTATACTGAATTCAAAACCGTTTCCAGATATTGGTTTATTAAATAATCCGTATTTTAAAAACAAATCCCTTATGAATGACGTCACTATATCGGCTAAATAAAGGCTAGTTCGGTACCATACATATTTGAAAAAAGCATAATAATTACCTGTCTTACCAATGTTAACCTGTTACACTTACTACAATTTCAGTAGTTTTTATAACTAATCTAGTTTTATTATTTAGGAAGAACGTTTGTTAAAGCTTTTTTTATGGTAGTACATTCTTTGACATTTTTATATTATGTATCACAACAACTATGCAGACTAAGGTATAAAGGCCGTAAAGATTTGTTTGTTTGTTGTTGTTTTAATATGTTATCTAGGAGTAGTAGGTTTTGGTAGATAAAAACTACATCTGAGAACGGCAACACTATTGTTTGTTAAATGTCAAAGTCAAAGAAACATTTTTTTTTACCATCATCATCATCTCAAAAGGAATTAAACTATTCAGTCGACATAAAGACGTCATCAGTGCTAAAACTTTGATAATTTATTATAAAAAACTACTGCATAGATAACAAATATATTCAAATGAATCTTAAAATAGCTTAATCTTTGAAATAAAAATTTAAAAGTCTTACCTTGGTTTTTACTTTACATAACGAATTCGTCTAAAAAAACGTAGCTTTTTATTTTTTTAAGGAAGACGAAATGCATTAGTCTAAATGTAAATACATTTAGTCTAAAAATTGTCCTGAATTTTCATCACTCGAGCCGAATAAGCTAAGTACCAATAAAATTTGATTTAATCAACGTCTCATGCTTCGAAAAGCTTATGAAGGCGGCGTCCACACTTCTCATGGATTGCTTTATAGGACTTTTTTTTTTTTTCTTTCTTTCTATTTATAGACATTGTCGCCAGTGTCTCTGCCCGTACCTCAAAGTATGAAAGGCATACATTTATATATAAAATCACGCCTGTTTCCCAAATAGGTAGGCAGAGACCACGAATTTCCACTTGCTATGATCCTCAGATATCTCTTTCGCTTCATTCACTCATATCTCTTTCGCTTCATTCACTCTCATTATATTCTTTATGCATGCTCGTCAGTTTAGGGTAGATACTTTTGACCTGGCCTTTCTCGAGAACGTTTTTGATTTGATCGGCATTCTTTCGCTAAGGTTTTCCTTTTTTTACATACTTTTGATTCCGACTATATATAATGAAATAATTATAATTAAATTTAATTTTGAAAGGCTTACAAATTATTATTGAAAGCAAAGAAAAAGTGGAGGCTTGACTTAAAGTTTTCTTTAAATAAAAAGAGTCGTACCTTTTTTCATAAGAACCCGGTACTGAGAGCTATTTCACATTAATTCAAAGGCTACGTTAATGAGTCTCTCAACAAAATGGGTTGCACTCTTTTAAAAGTGTATTCATAGATAAGGAAATGTTCATATATTTAAGTTTGTTATTAGTAGCTATTATTTTAAATTATTAACTAATCTAATTTTAATTTTAAATAGAATGGGTTCAATTCCCACTTATAAAAAAAATGCCAAGCATCAATTTTCTTTCATAATATAGATAACAGATATTTACGTCCGTTAAAGATGTGACAAATCTAGGTCCATTACGTGCAGCAATAGTTGTTTTTTTTAATATGGACAACTGGCAATAAGTAGACATTGTTACGGTGTCTCTGGCCACACTGCATGATATAAAGGCCGTGAAGGTGTGTTTGTTTGTTTCTAATTAGGATTCTATAAAATAATGTTTTATGTTTGGACTTTCAGGCAACCAATCAGGTTTTCATTTATATTTTTTTTAATATGTTAATGCATTCGGTAGGACGCAAACATATTTTTAGAGTTTTTATTCTTATTGAGATTAGAATAATAGAATGTCGTTCATGTAAATACTATACTACTTAATATATGCATCTAAAACTTGCATAGGTACTTGTATTTTTCTCAAAATTTTACATGTGCTGTGGTGCAGAAATTTTGCAGTGCCATACAACGTTCACATTGCAACGTCAGCATAAAGGTGTGGGAACCGAGCCATGAGTGAGTACTACTTAAACGGAGACATACGCAACTTCTGAACTACGTACTTATGTATAATACGTAGGTACTGAAATGTTTTTAGGGTAAGCAGTGCGTTTCTGCATAAAATACGAAGAAATTAATAATTAAATTAAAGTCTGACAGACGTCTGTCATTTCAAAATGAATAGCAATGTATAAATGGGATGCATACATGACGCTGAATCATAAGATTTTATTGTCTACTGTTGCCACGACTGCTAAGTTTCAAGTATAAAATTTTTGAAAAAAATATTTTTATACAAATGTATAGGGTGCACGTTATGTCATCAAAACTCATGACATCGGAATTCATGTCATAAATGCACTTTTCAATAATATACTAAACTTAAATACAAACTTTAATATCCCCTTTTACCCCTTAGAGGATGAATTTCGAAAAATCCCGCCTTGGAGATAATGACCAAACGTCTAAGGAATAAAATTTAAAAAATATCAAATCTATCCAATGGTTACTGCGAGATACACGCTATAATTTTATTTATATAAATTTGTCTATCTGTCCCAATCTTACCCAGATTAGACTCCGAAATGGCTGAACGGATTTTGATCTTAATACCTTCAGGGATCATAGGAAATCGATATCTTAAAAGTTTCGTAGATAAACATAAAACGTACCTACTGCCCATTTTTGTATTAATGGGATCGGGTACGCGTGATAGCATAATAATACGAACAAAGCTATATGGCACCATCTTGCATTAAATATTCGCTTCTATTCTTGGTAAATTAGCTTAGGCTAGCATTCTGTCGTGAGATTAAGGTTTCGCTGAAAGTTGCAGCACATTTTCTCAGAAACTTCTTTTGCGATCAATTTGTAGCACAGTGATAAAAGCCATTTGCCCGCATTTATTTCCAGTTAGATAATTTCAGAAATACCTAATATCGTCGTGTCGCTGACTGACTGAAAATCAACGCACAGTCTAAACCACTGAAGATATAAATATGAAAATTGGAAAGTATAATTCCTTAGAGGTGTAGAAATGCACTAAGAAAGGATTTATTGAAAATTAACCCCTATATAAGGGCGTGAAGTGGAGTGTGAACGTTGTATTCCTAATAAGTAATGTAACAACCCTAAAATGAGAAGGAAATATTCATATAATTTTTTTACCAATCACTGTTTCTTGATATTTTGAAAATGTTAAATGCATGTAAAATGGTTACGATTAGGTACCTTTATGATTATGGAAGAAAAATGTTGTACCTGTAACAAATGAAATTTTAATTTAGTTAAAAGAAATACAATTTAAAATGACAAACCATATATGCTAGATCTAGTATCCCTGGGGTAAGCAGATAATAACCATGCTAAAATTCTAACTAGCATATTTCTTGCTTCGAATAGCTGTACTGACAAATATTTAGTGAGGCGAAATAATGTCAGGATCGTAGCTAATGGCATTATCGAGTCTGCCTACCCTTCCTGGGATAAAAATCGTGAACTATAACGATGCTATCAGAAACTTGGCGTTATCCCGCTAACTTTCTCATGTCTTCTTTCTATCATCTTAGATGTCAAAAATAGATTATAATGAAGGATCCATCATACTGAGTCCTATTCGAACTAAGTTACACGAGAAATCGATTACTCATCTGAGAAGTTCAAATTAGTGGCGCCACGGACCCATGTAATGAAATAACTTGTGTCTAGTTGAACCTCTTACAATTAACTCTCCCAATATTATTTGAACCACACTAACCGAGGTGCTGTCCAGGCGAAATTTAATTACTTCCAGTAAATTCCTACCGGACTTTGGAAATGTGTTAAAATTTTAATAAACACATTTCCTAAATATGGTTGTCTAAAATAGCCAAGTGCGTATCGTATACGCTGCGATTTAGGGTTCCGTAGCATGTGCTATTAGGATTTGTAAAAACATTGGAGAATTTATATTAAAAAAGCTTTAGTAGTGTGTTTAAAGTGTTAAATGTTTTTTGTCATTCCACTTTTATTATCATTGATATTAGAGAACCTGCTTATTTTCTCCGAATTTACTGGACGAAACTTGTTGAAACTTGGTACATATACATAGTTTGATGACCCAATCACGGACATATAGCGTAAATATGTGGATTTCGATTTTGGGGGAAAAATTAAAACGTAAAATTTTTTTTTCAAGTGCATCATGTAACTTATCAAATGAAAGGGCTCGTCATAAGGGATACAATTTTTTTATTATTTTAAAATGCATATTTAAATGGATACCTTAAATATAATTCTGTTCCCGACTTTCCCACCGACTGCCAGCAAGGCCTGATAGTGACAGTGATAGTATAGTCTTTCCAATGTTGATTGTATAGTTATTTGTCATATGTTAATAGTTGTGTTCATGTAGACATTTATATTGTATAGTCGTGTCTAGAATAGTATAGTGTGTTATAGTTATATAAGTTGTTTGTGTAGCCATATCCGTGTAGCTTATAAGTAATATTGATAGTTGTTAAGTTACAGAAACTGTACATAAGAGTGTAGCTATAGAGTAGTATAGAACCATTTTTATGTAAAATTGTTGTAAATTCATGTACAAATAAATATGGCAACAAACGGGTGGTGCTACGTGTGACAAATCTTCATTGGCTAATAGCTCGCCACGCCCCCTCGCGCGTTCGCTCGTACACTGAGGTCGCAGTCCGCGCACGGACCGATATATAAACCGAGCGTTTATTTAAACAATGTTCACAAGTACAAAATAACTGCAAATATCACAATATTACTTAATATGATAAAATACTTGTTATACAGATATTCCATTATTGGTGAACACAACATGGCTATACATTTACACGTTATTGACTACAAGTTAACATACATGAAAAAAGAAAAGTACACAATATTATAAAAAAGGAGTTATAATAAATTAAAATGAAAGTCAAAATTAAAATCAAAATTTAAATAAAAAATAATAATTAAAATCAAAATTAGTATTAAAATTAAAACTGAAATGTAGGGTCTTTTTTTAGTTTACAGGAAAACCTAAACGAAAATCCTGTCTTAAAGTTCTGACCGAAAAAATGGTACGGAACCCTCAGCGTTTAATTTGTATATATTATACTTTGAGTATTTACCAAAGGAGACGTGAAGGGTATTGTTGTTAATGATACAACGTTTTGTATGTAACTGACTTTTATTATTTTACAGTTTTAAATTTAATATTTCTGGATAAAGAGGTTGCACAAGTCGGCGACATACCACCCCCAGGTGTGACAACACGGAATCATTAAATAAGCCGATAGTACATTTTGAATACAGAATCTTGGTTAAAAAAAGTAATAATAAAGAATAAAATAAAAGAGAACAAGACAAAATAAATCAAAACTTAATTACCTGGTAAGAGAACCAGTTTCCGAACGGGACGGCGAAGCGTACCGGCCTTAGTGTCAATGTCTACTACACGCACTATGCCATCGCGTCCGGGATAGGTCTTTGTAATCCGTCCACGTGGCCAGACTCCACGTGGAAGGTTACCATCAACTATAAGAACTTGGTCACCGACTTTGACACTTTTGCTAGGAGCCGAGTTGGGCCTGGCCACCAAAGTTGGTAAATATTCCCGAACCCAACGGCTCCAGAAATGATCGGCTAAACGCAATCCCTTCTTCCACACTACGCGGCGTACCAGATCAGAGTCATCGAGTTGGCCGACTACGGAGTGCGGCGAGGAGCACCCCAATAAAAAATGGAAGGGGGTAATTGCCTGCTCCTCATCTGGTGACACCGAGACGTGTGTGAGAGGTCGAGAGTTGACAATGCTCTCGGCTTCCAACAAAAGTGTGTTAAGAATTTCATCCGAAGGAGCTCTTGAGTGCAGTGTCGCCGAGAGCGCAGTTTTGACGGTGCCCACAAGCCGTTCCCAACATCCACCCATGAATGGAGCTGAAGGAGGAATGAAGGTCCAATCTATTTTCATGTTAGCAGCGAAATCTAGCAATGGTTGACTTGATAGACAGGGGTCTGCCCCGACGAACGCCGTTCCGTTGTCCGAGAATATTTTAGTTGGTGCGCCCCTTCGCGCAATGAACCGTCTCAGCGCCATTATAGCAGAGTCCAAGGTAAGGCTCGACACTATTTCTAAATGGACCGCTCGCACGGTTAGGCAAGTGAATAATGCCACATAGCGCTTCTCTTTATGCCGTCCAACTGTTACTAGTAGCGGTCCAAAATAATCGAGCCCTACAAATGTGAATGGTCTTATATGATGGGCGAGCCTTTCTGGTGGTAAGTTTCCTGTAGGAGGCTGAAGAGGTTTGCTTTTTCTGATGCGACAACGTAAACAGGAACTAGCAACTTTCTTGACGGCAGGCCGGATATGGTAAGCTTGACGAAGTTCATTTACAACCAGCTCATTACTGCCGTGGGCTGCTCGTTTATGATGGTATGCAATAAGAAGTCGAACTATTCTGTCTTTTCCATAAAGAACCACTGGTGAATTTGAAACGGGTGAGGCTTGCAGGGCTCCAATTCTGCCTGACAAATGTAACATCTTGGTATCTTTATCAATGTAGGATGTTAAGCCTTTCAGTCTGTTATCCTTCGTTAACATTTTCCCATGTAAAACTTGAGAATATTCCTCCTTCAAAGATTCCAGTTGGGAACGGAGTAGAAGAAGTCGCTCGGCGATAATAATGTCTTGACTGGTGATTGTTTTACCTACCTTGGCAAAGTCGGTGACTAACAAAGCGGTTTTAAAAACTCTTACACATACAATTACTCGGGCCGTGGCCCTTAACAAACGAAGCCAACAACTAAAACGAGTGGGGTCTGGAACCACGGGCGATGGTAATATCGAAGCTGTGATTGCGGACACAACTTCGGTGAATGATTGTTTTTTCTCATTTGTTATTACGGGCGGGTCGTGTACCGGTTCAGATGGCCACTCGGATTGAGGTGACATTAAAAAAGAGGGACCGGAAAACCAACGAGCAGATGGCTCAAATTTCTTGTTAAGCCTAGTAGCATCATCTGCCACATTAAGAGTGGTTGGAACATACTTCCAATCTAATATTCGTGTAATCTCCACGATTTCGCCAACGCGATGTGCCACAAAAGGTTTATAAGAGTGGGCGTCGCTTCGCAGCCACTGAAGTACCGTCTGGCTATCGGTCCATAAAAATATATTCGCGGGTTGAATTGTGTGCGCTTCTAAAATGTAATTACTAAATCTAGCTGCACAAAGGGCGGCTTGTAATTCAAGCCTGGGTATTGATACAGGTTTCAGCGGTGCGACACGCGCCTTCCCTCCAATGAGACTAACTAAAATTGACCCAACGTCGCATTCAAAACGCCAATAGGCAACGCAGGCATAAGCCAATTCGCTCGCGTCTGCAAAAACGTGAAGCTGTGGACGCGTACGAGTCGGCCTATGGCTAGCATAATGCCTTGGAACAGACCCTGACAATAGCTCCTCACATTCTTTAAACCATGTACTCCAGTTTGTCGCCACATGCGATGGCAAATGTTGGTCCCACTCAATCGACATCTTCCAAGTTTGCTGAAAGAGTATGCGACCTTTAATGACTAAGGGCGTTAAAAAACCTAGAGGATCATACATTTTCATGAGGTGAGACAAAACGGAGCGTTTGGTTAATTTAGATGGTGGATTTCCAAAACTTATTCTGGAGAAATTTAAGATATCAGAATTGACGTTCCAACTAACCCCCAAGACCCGAATGTCTACCAAGGAAGCATCTGGTGTGCGTAGGTCAACTGGAATACATGTAAGAGCGGTTGGATGATTCGATACCCAAGACCGCATCTCCAAGGCGGCTTGCGCGTGAATGTGAGTTATGTCGGCAACTAGAGATCTTGCCTTGTCAATGGTGTCGACGCTTCCGAGGTAGTCATCCATATAATGGTCATTGATTATAGCCTCTGCGGCGTCAGGAAATAAGCCTCTATGTTCTTCTGCATTGCGATTTTTGAGATACAGAGCGGTAAAAGGACTTGATACCGTACCGAACATCATGGACGACATACGATATTCATCTATCGGTTTAGATGGATCGTCACGCCACAGAAATCTCTGGGCGTCACGATCTTGCCGTCTTATCTTCGTTTGCGGGAACATTTCTCGTATGTCGCCATTCAAGGCAATTGCACCCTCTCTGAACCTCATGAGAATCGCAAGCAGCGGCTGAAGTATATCTGGGCCACATAAAAGCATTGAATTTAAACTTATTCCCTGACACTTTGCAGCTGCATCGTGAACTACCCTAAGTTTATTCTTTTGCTGATGTAGTACATCAAAATGAGGCAAGTGCCATATGATTCCTATCACTGGGTCATTATTACACAACTCTGCGTAATTTTTTGAAATCATCGATTCAATGTTTCGTCGATATAATTCTGCATATTGAGGATCTCGTTTCATCTTACGTTCTAAACTGAGAAATCGCGATCGAGCCAATTCGTAGGAATTTGGTACGACTTTGGGGCCGAAACGCCATAATAGACCGGTCTCAAACCTACCATTAGGTAAGCGTCTCGTAGTATTTTCTAACGTCTTAATGGCAAGTTTGTCACTTTCGGTGTGATATTCTTTTTTTATTATACCTATAGAGTCAATTTGGAAATATTCTCTAAGTTGGGAATCCAATGAGCTGTTATCAACAACTGTGGGCTCCAGAGAAAGTCTGTTTACCGAACAATCTATTGACTCTTTGACTTTTCCCTTGAGAGAACCAAAGAGAACCCAACCGAGTGCTGTTAGTGCGGCTACTGGTTGTGCCAAGGTACTGCGGCGCGTCTGATGGGAAATAGTAAGATGCCAATTATCTATGCCGATCAATATAGTTGGTTGTGCATATTCATAACAAAGTATGTCAGCGATGTCCAAAAGATGAGTTTGAGAAAGGATGTTATCAACTGTTACCGATTGATAACTAAGACCGAGACTATGTACAGCTCGCACATTTTTGAGGCTGAACCATTCGGAACATTGGCGGCCTTTGATTTCAAAATTTATCAAATTCACTTGACATTCCTTTGACATGCCGCTTATGGTCTCTACCCGCATGACACTGGTGTCTCCAACGGCGCCTATGGCATCCGCTACTGTGGAGTCGACCAACGTTGCAGTGGACCCGTCGTCGAGAAGTGCAAACGTATCAAGGCATCCCTTGGGACCACTTACTCGGACTGGTTGTTTTGAGAGCTGTGATGGGTCAACAAACAGCTCGTATTTAGTTCTCTGGTCTGCCTCCCTTGACAAGAAGTCTGACAGCAACATGAGTCTGCTGCTGTAAGGCTCCCTGCTAGCGGCATAGTCTGCAAACCGAACACGCAATAACGGGGTCATTTTAGCTACGACCTCATTTGAAAGTTCTGGTGAAGCCAGATACTCTGGTCGATTCATAAGTTTAATGACTGCCGTGCAGTTGCGAACTCGATTGGCAAATGTACAAAGCTCATGCACGCTCTCGATGGTGGACAGCTTTGGTAGAGCTCTGACCTGAGCAAGTTCTGAAAGAACAATATGTTCTGGCCTAGCAAAACTGGTTTCTAGAGCGTGCATTACCTCTGCGGGGTCCCGCGCGGCTGCTATTAGTACACTGACAGAGTCGCGCGCGAGCCCGCGTAGGGCGGAGCTGATACGCACTAAGTTTTCTGCGGATGAGAACGACGGACTAGTTTCGTCATAGACTCGTTTAAATATGAGCCATTCTGTCGGTCTACCCTCAAAAAATGGTAAAGACATACTGACCTGCTTCCTATTTGTATCTGTTGACGCTCGTGCTACGTTTGCAACAGCCCGAGCCAAGGTGAGTATATAGTTTTCGGAATTTTTATTAATGTTATAATTTTCAGCGAGGTGTGTACCTAATGTGTGTTGTGGCTCAAGCTGACGTTGCGTACGTAGGGTGGGCGAATGTAAAGTCGCCTGCCGAAGTCCACTTTCCAAAATGGCATCATAAGATGTGGATGCTTTCGGCGCGCAGAAAGTGGCGCTAGTAGAAACCAAGGGCGTCGGCGCAACGGGAGCGCCTTGCAACAGGTTAGCATGACCCTCTGGCCACGTCTCATGACTGCACGCCAATAGGGCATCCGTTTGGCTTGGCTGAGCAAGCACGGACGCGCAGGCGTGTAGTTGCGGCATATCAGGAGCTCCTGTACACAGAGAACAATAAGGCAACAAAGGATCAGAGTTAGGATGGTTCTTAATATGAACGTTTTGCGTTGGGTTATAATTGTGTGGTGTCGAACTTACCCACTTTGAGACCCGAGGGTCTATACCTACTGAAGGTGTATGGCTTGAGCGGCAACGAGAGCGGTGGCTGGAGCAAGTACTGGATACCTCAGCATCCAGTGCCGCCAGGTCAGCCTTCAGCTCCGCGTCGGCAGCTGCACATTCGGCAGCACTACGGGCAGCTTCGGCATCAGCCAGTCGGCGTGCGTGGCGAGCTTCTGCGGCTCGTTGCTTTGCTACAACTGTAACGCTTGATGACGTGGATTGTAAACATGATTCGCTCTTTGTAAGTAAGGATTTTTTCATAGAGCGGGTCACAGGCATTATTATTTGCACAACAAAACAATATTTTTTTATATATTTTAATTACTTCTGACACCACATGTTGTTAATGATACAACGTTTTGTATGTAACTGACTTTTATTATTTTACAGTTTTAAATTTAATATTTCTGGATAAAGAGGTTGCACAAGTCGGCGACAGGTATAAATCATCGAACAAATTTTTCTGCCACTTTTGGCGGGGGGAGAGGTAAACGCCTAGTACTAGCCCCTGTACCACTGTATTTTTCTGTCGTTTTATTGTCGCAAAGGATTTTACGTTATATGATGATTATGTTAAAATACAAACATAATAATTATAATTAATGATTGGAAACACTAAGTTTGACGCCCTAGATCGTTTAAAACATCACAATCAACTATTTTCTTAGAGCTCTGTCTCGCGACACAAAACGATACCAACGAAATCTAAGGTAACTTATTACTGCGCACCTGGTCAGTATAACTGGTCAAAGGGGGGAAAATTGGCGAAAGGGGGAGCCCGTCTATGGCCCCTCCATAGGCTTAGTACTCTATGATATTATAAATGCTAAAGTTTTGATATTTTCATCAGGATTTCTTATCCTTCGGAATCCAAGATTGCTTAAAATTTTGTAGTTCTTATTGATGAGATGAGATATAGACACTTGGAAAGAATCTCGCTCTTATTAAACTTGTACACCACCAATTAGTCTAAAAATAAATCAATAAAAACAAAAAAGTGCGTCGGTGGCCGAGTAGTTAAGACGTCTTGTATTAACCAGGCAGACCACGGGTTCGATCCCGGATCCCGGCCATGTACCAATGGGCTTTAAATTGAAAATTTATGGACAAAATCATTCGTAGATAAAATCCGACAAATCACACTTTTCCATCTAATTATACCTCAACAAAACTGGCCACTCGTTAGGTTAGCCTCACAAATACCATCGGCTAAACGAAGGAGACTTAAACGGTTTCAGGAGCTGTAAGGCAACTCGTGAAGAAAGATAAAAAAAACAATAAATTAGAACCACAAGGCCTGCTGTCAACCTTCCCAATGCCTTGAAACCGCAGCGATATCCGGTGGTAAGAATCGTTACAATTCGTTGCACGTTCTCTGAGCAATTTAAGTATAATTGGGCTACGCGTCGCTGTAGCTCAATTAATTAAGTTTCGGTCGCTAAGCACGATACGGCTGTAGGAACATCTGGGCGTGAAAATTCAAGGACCTACCAATGCTAATTACCTTTGTCTAAGATAAACAGCCTCTGGCCGTCTCAGGTGAACCATTTGAAATAGATATGGTTCAATTAACTGAGTCATTTATACGCATTACAATCGCCAATTGTATTTTAGTTGTAACTTGAAACTCTTCGTAAAGAATTTTCAGGTAAATCTCTGTTTTTTGATAGAAAAAGTCACTCTGACTTTTTTATAAAAAATATTTTGAATATCTATCTAATAAATAAAAATTTAATGCTGTTCATTGGTAAACGCATCACTTGAGAACGGCTGGAGCGATTTGGCATTTTTTTAAATGTTTGTAATTTCTGAATAAGGTTTTAGGGAACGAAAAATTGGTAATATTTCCACGAAACATTTCGAATTCTGATTTAAATTTTGAGAATTAACTAAATCTACTATATACCTAATATAATCGCTGCGACCCGACTTGGAAGTTTTTGAAATTTGACATAAGAATTTATCGCAAAGTATTTCCGGGATAAATTAAAGCTTATGTTAACTCTATGGCCTCGAAATATATCTGTGCAAAAAATCACGTCGATCCTTTCTTCCGTACGGTAAAGGATAAGAACTGGCCTCAACAAAAAAAACATACTTTTGTAATATCTCTGACGGATGAAACAGCAAATTTTTTCCCGACTTGATTCACTTATACTGTTAATGATCACCTCCTAAACATGATAGGTCCATGTTTAATACTCGTAAACCTTCCTCCTTGATCAAGCTATCTAATTTCGTAAAAACCGCAATAAATTCCGTTCACTAGATTTTGCGTGAAAAGGTCACAGACAGACAGATGTGGCGGGGACTTTGTTTTATAAGATGTATATTTAAAAATATCACTGTAAAATCCGTAAATTCACTAATCAGATAGTCAAGAAATTTTAAAAGTACTATCAAACCACTATCAAAGATCATCATGGCAAACCTGTCTTTTCTACATCGCCTTGACAAATTCAAAAGCTTCATTCTACTGTATATTTGTACTATGCTACTATCCTGACTCACCTCTTTCACCAATAAATTTATTACATCTCTCGTACATGCCCGATTGATTAATATAAAAGAAAAAGATACGAAGCTATACAAACAAGCGTGACAAAGAGGAACAAAAGAGCGGGACGAAGAATGGCGTATGTGTATAGGCAGACCGTATGCTACGTGGCACGTTGAGCGGTTGTATTACTCCATCTTTTCCTTTTATATTAATCGAAGCAGTGCCCAAATATAAATTGGTTTGTGGCAAGTCCGTGAATGACTCCTGACTCTTTTAAGAAAGTCCACGCTTAGCGAGTTGTTCATATATCTAATGGAGCATATTATTTATTTGAGTAGAAAAGTCCATTCAGTTTTTAAAACCTTTGAACCTCTGATTTAGCTGGAATTAACTATGCCTAGTTAATTCCAGCTAAATCAGAGGTTCGATCCCGGATCCCTGTCATGTAAAATTTGGTTTTTTATAATTAAAAAGTTATAATAATCCGACAAACAACACTAAAGGTGGCCACACATTCATCCAATCCCCGGCGGTTCGCCGTACGGTCTACCGAAACCGACCACAGACTCGTCCAATTCTTGTAACGAACGGTTCGCCTAGATCATCCGGCGCCTGGAACGGGAAATTTGTAGTGCGATGCCGGACCAATGTGTAGCCTACTTTAGAGGCTTTTCTATCTACATATACCGCAACAGGACTGGCCACTCGTTAGGTATAGCCTCACAAATACCATTAGCTAAAAGAGGGAGACTTGGTCTTTCACTGGGTACCCTAGGACCGTATCCCAGTTTCGGGAGCTGTAAGGCAACCCGTGAAGAAATAAAAACCTTCGAATATACTAATCTAAACCCAAACATTATTTGCAATTTATCATAAGAACATATGAGTAGGTACACTAAGCGAGTAAATAAATTAATGTAAGAACACCTGTTGAAGAACATCACCCGAGGTAAGAAACTGTGACAACCGGCATTCATTCAGCTGTACCACTAAGCTCACTCTAACGACCTCATTTATCACCATGTCAAGCATGCATGCTTTATGATGACGAATGCGCGCAAGAGCATGTAATATAATTAATTTCACACTTCATAAAACAGAGTGGTTTGTAGAATATTTTTAATAACGTAATCTCACTATTATCCGTACTATTATAAATGCAAAAGTGTGTTTTTTGATGTCTAACCTCTTTCCTATCGCTTTTCTGCAATCTGTGGGAGTGATTACGTGAATAGGGACGGAGTGAAACAGAAAGCTATGAAAGCGCGCGCTATTTGTTTTGACCAATCAGCGCGCGCGGTGGTATAGTTGGCCGTCAGATGGTACCAACCCATTTTCCGAGAGGTTGGTACTGTCAGCCAACAGTGTGTGGGTGTACCAAGGTGAGATGTCAGATGTTACACATCATATGCGACTACTGTAATACTTGTAGCGTATAGAAGCCCTAGGGCTCCTATATTCCACAAGAAGAAGAAAGATGGAGAATTAGAAGAAGAGATAGATGGACGGGCTAGTTCAGCTCTGCAGGGGAGTCAGGCCGAGGCTACATGTTGCGCCTGCAGGATCCTACCAGGTGTATATTTTTTTCTTTCTTTAGTTCTTTTTCATTTTTACACGGGCGAAGTCGGGGCGGAATGCTAGTAATATTATAAATGTCAGGTCCTTAGTAACCAGATGTTATATTTACGCCATCTGTTGACGAGTAGTAGAACATCTTTTTTTTTTACTAAAACATAATAAAACTTATAAAACGCTGCTGTTTTCATTAGATACGACTAATATTCCAAAACCTACCAAATATCAAAATTAGTTCGTTTCAGAGAACGCTATTACCTACTACAAATAAATGTTGCATACTATCGAGTTTTATTTGATTTTCTTTTTTCTTTCAGAAAACTATTTTCTTTATTTTCGTTCGTTCCGAATGCGGTCAATACGCTTTATATCACACATTCTACGTAACTACCGCATTTCCACTGCATTTATCTCACTTTCATGCTTCTTATTCCATACCCAAGTCTCGATTCCATGTTATTAGAAAATAATGCGAAGGGAAAGATGATGTTGTGACTAAAATGAAGAAAAGTAGTATACACTGGTTTGGACTTGTTGAAAGAATGAAGGATGAACTATTAGCCAAAAAGGTTTACATGGCAGAAGTGAAACTATATGCTGGCAAAGAGCGACCTTGGTGTATTTTTCTTGAACATAAAAAAATTATTGATCGAAAGCAATGTAAAAAATACACACAATCACCGAGAATGTATGAAAGGTATGATGAATATAAAAGAAGCGAAAGAGATATGCGAGGATTGTAGCAAAAGGCATTCCATTATCTCTGCCTAAGTCTCTTGGCGTAAACAGCGTAATGATAGATACATAGATTAATAATATATACATAAAAAAGGCATTGAAGTCACAGGCAAAGAAACAATATTCTTTAAAAGTTAACCAATGTGAATTTCCCTCAATACAACGGGAAGCATCTTAGCTAAGCTGCAAATACTTTTTACAATATTGAACGGTGCAAGCATGCAATCCCCGATCTCGTTTCAGATAGAATCATCAATCTTACGCGACATTGTATCGGTTCCTGCACTTGATAGCAAAATACGAACATGGTTTGCTTTGCTATGCTATTTTAGATTAACAAAGTTGGAGCCTTTGGAAATCAAAGTATTGAAATATAGGTATTATTCTATTATTTTATTGCATTTCCTGACACATCCCACTAATGTTATAAACGCGAAAGTTTGTATGTGTGAATGTTTGTTACTCAATTTTGCCAGAACGGCTGGACGGATCTGGATGAAATTTGGCACAGAGATAGATGGTGGTAGTTTAGGGGTCAGCGGGCGGGGGAGGGGCAAATTACAGCCACGAGATTATTTCTTTTGGTCTATTACCACGCGGGTGAAACCGCGGACAGAATTTAGGGGTCAAAGAATAACATAGGCTATTTTTTATACCGCTAAAGCGGGCGGGGGAGGGACAAATTACAGCCATACTAAACGGATTTTGTTGCGGTTTTCACTATTAGATATTGATTCACCGAAAAGGTTTACAAGTATTATACATGGACCTATCATGTTTAGAATCTGAGCATTAACAGTATAAGTGAATCAAGTCAGGGAAAAAAGTCCGCGGTAGCATATCTTTATCTCTAATACATAAGTAGTTTTTGCGTGAAAAAGTCACAGACAGACCGACACGGCGATAGACTTTGTTTTATAATATGTACTGATATATATATATTACAAGCGTGGAAATAGATCGTGGAAATTTGCCCCTCCCCCGCCCGCTTTCGCGGTATAAAAAGTAGTATATATGTCATTCTCTGATCCCTAAACTACCACTATGCAAAAAATCATGTCGATCCCGTCTACGGGACAAATCTATCCCACGGTAACCATACATTTTTCCTGGCTATAAAGTAGCCTATTTGCTATTCCAGACTATAATTTATCTCTGTGCCAAATTTCATCCAGATCCGCTCAGCCATCCATACGTTTGTAATGTCGCGTTTATAATATTATAGTATATAGTTAAAAGTAATACAAATAAGCGGCACGGTTCAGATAACCATAGAGGCTCGTTACCAGGATATTGTTCGATGGATGTTAAATGAAAAAGAACATTGTGAACGCAATTCCCGTACGTTACTTTAGAACAGCTCCATTCTAAATGCACAATGCAATAGCGTTCCGTTATTTTATTCAGGAAACTTAAGTACAGGTCTTTGTTGGTTCTGCTGAACAGGAATTAAATTATTGCCCATTAACCACATTATTGGTAGATAGTTGGGGCTTGAATTAAACCGAAGCTAAAAGAATATTATGCAATTAAATCGACTTGTCGTGCTTTGGAAGGCATGTAAAGCTGGCGTCTGAACTTCTTCTAAAAATAACCAGTTAATGAATTAATTCCCATGGATAACTGGAAAAGTGGACACGTTAACGTTTAAATTGTTTGAAGTAAATAAAAGCCAATAACTGAAAGATAAAGTGGTTTTGCTACAGATTTTTAACTCTACCTACATCTATCTATTGGTATTTTTGTCTATCTATCATGACGACCTTTATATCAGAAGTAATAGGCAGAAATTACCGAATTTGATTCATCTCATATATTGCGTTCATCTTCACCTTCAATATCCAAACAATGCAAACGAGTTTTATTATCCAATGTGAAAGAAACTGTGTCTTTCACGGCTAAACGGGCGAACAGCTTAGTTACTTATAAAAAAAGTAACTTTTGTAAATCATAAATGTGAACCAATACGAATTGCAAATAATATCTAATTACAATAATATTTGGAACTTTACAATTAGGTATGACTAACTTGACCATATGTCTCACAAGCTTCGGGACGAAAAATTGTCCCGTTTTCTCAGAAAGCTCAAACGGCGCGATATTTTGAAGTGACATTCGGTGGCTGAGGCCAAAACAATGGTGCCCAGAATTTTACTCTTCCCAAAAAACATCACCAATTAAGTATATTAAAACATAGAGAGAGAAATATAGCAACTGAGCATGTTTCATTACTTTTACGGAGTTTTACGTGATTTCAAAAGAAAACTTATTATTAAAAATGTGTCTTTTCTATTATTGCCGAAAATAACTCGATGTCCCGTTTTGAGAAAAAAATAAATGGTCACGTTAGATATGACACCAAGTACTTTAATTTTAAATATTTTTTTATCACGCACAGCATTGCAACCTACGCCTACCTACGTCTACCTACCTAGATATTGCGTAGAATATACTGAATCAACATGAACGGAATCTGTTCAATCAAGTGAGTACAGTAACGAATGCATTGTTCTGTTTTAGAAAACTGAAACCAAACAATGGATAAATGAAATAGTCGTGTTTAGAATCTCTGTTTGATAAAATTGTATTTTTGACAAGAGAGCGACCCGCCTCCAGATTCGCATATTTTGAATACTTTTATAATATGTAATTTGAATTATAAATATCTAATGTACATAGTTATTATATGCTACCGCAGGCTTTTTGAAAAATAAAATACACAATTCTTATATATATTAAAAATTACATAAAGGCCATGTACCAATGGGTTTTTAATTAAAAACTTAAGTACGTAATCCGACAAACCACACTCAGAGGCTTTTCCATCTCAATATACTTTAACAGAACTAGCCACTCGTTAGGTATAGCCTCACAAATACCATCGGCTAAACTTCCACTTGGCCTTCCGCTAAGTACACTGGAACCGTAACATGGTTTCCGGGAGCTGTATCTAAGCTTGTTATATTCCTGACAGATTACACAGCAAAAGCCATGAAAGTTGAAACTATTTTTTCCCATGATATTAATAATGCTCACCTATTAAACATGGTAGGTATATGTTTTATACTTTCCTCGTGAATGAATATATCAAATCGTTCGCAACAAAATCCGGTCAGTTAAAGTTTGAAGTGAATCGGGCATAAAAAGACGCGGCGGGGGACAATGAAATAATAACTTTACAAAATTTTATTACTTGATCGAGTCTCTCGACATATGCATGAAATACCCTAGAACTTTTTTTCGACATTAAAAGTTTGTGTTGATATTATGAACCTTGTGTAAATGTTGCTCGGTATTAAATGGAATAGAATGGCATCAACTTTCCTTAATTTTCTAACTTTTAATTTATTTAATTTTTTTAAATTATTTATATATTTTCATTTAAAACTTTAAAATTAAATAAACCAAGTCCTCGTGGAATAGTGGCAAGAATACCGGCTGCATTTCTTCGCTGAATCGCGATGCTGATTCGTTGAGTAAGGAAGAGATGATCAGTCGAGGAGATTTATCTTTAATAAACTTTTTGGCATTTGAACCCCACGGAACTAGAGTTTGTACACCAAACTGCACAAATTTGTAGTTTTCAATAAATCTATACTAATATTATAAAGAGGAAAGATTTGTATTTTTGTGTGTGTGTATGTTTGTAATGAATAAACTCAAAAACTACTATGCCGATTTCAAAAATTCTTTCACCATTGGAAAGCTACATTCACCCTGAGTGCATAGGCTATATTCTATTTTCAAAAAAATTAGGGATCCTTACTAAAACTCCAATAATGTAACCCAAGGTGTAAAAAAATGACCTAATAAATTGCTTACATAGCGTGCGCTGCGAAAACTATTGATGATAGAATAAACCTTTTAAAAAAAAGTGCACAGACTTCAAAAATTTGCACTGAAAAGTAAGAAATAATAAATTGACAACTTCGTGTCAATAGCAACCGTTGCTAAGGCTTTTTCTGATACATAATTTTCAGCCGTAAACAGAAATTAATTATCGAGATATCAAGAAAAATTTACTTATAAAGTAAGTTTTTTCAAAATTTCTGAAAAACTAATGAACCAATTTTTATGAGATAAAAATGGGACCAATCCGGAAGAGTTATCTGTCGTTTAAAAAAGAAACCATCAAAATCGGTTCACAATTGGCGGAGTTATCGATGTACATACATACATAAAAAAAAAAATACGGTCCGAATTGAGAACCTTCTCCTTCTTTTTTTGGAAGTCGGTTTACAAAATAATGTACTACGACTTTGCAGAACACATCATTATCTACAAAAAGTGTCGCGATAGCATAATGTCTAACTATTATAGTTAAGTCACAATAAATGTTCTTTTATTTTACCGCTAGAAAAAGCTCTTTATTTGTACCTTGCTATTAATCCTTATCAAAATAAATTACTTTATATTCTTGCCACTATTACACGCGGACCTGGTTTATTTAGTTATTTTTAATCTTTAGATTTGATTTAAGGTTTTTATATTAATAAAAAAAAACTTTATATGCACAACTGATAGGGGTTAGGGGTAGGGGGTAGGAGTAGAAGTAGGGGTAGGGTATATTTTATTTTGTTCGTAAATATCCATGGGCGATGCCGGGGGCGGAAATAGACTTTGCGATTTCCGCCGCAGCTTTGATTACTGTTTCCTTGAGATGAGACGGGGCTAATGTGTCGCGCAAGTAGCATCCCATACAAGGGCCCGACCTCGCTCCCAGGGAATCAAAGTCATTCCACCTGGTCTCTTGCCGTCTTCTCTAGAAAAGTATTTTGTTGTATATTGCCAATTCTATACATTCAATATTTTAAGACAAAAAAATAAGATTAATTTTATAAAATAAATAAATGATCATTTAATTAATACACAAATGTAAAGAAAAGATTGCATTTACATTTTAAAATTTTCAAATAGATTTCAACTTCAAAGGGGTTGATAAAACCGTAATTGAACGGCGAGAATCCGTCACCACTCCCGATAATCGGATTAAAACACGTTTGTATATTAGTAAATCCTTTTATACCTACCTATACTACGAAATACATTTTGGCTATGGGCTTGTTTTTTGTACCATCTTTATTCTATATTTATAGCCTATAACCTTCCTAAAGAATTGGGCTATCAAATGCAGGTTTTTTCAAATCCGATTGGTATTCCAGAGATTAGCGCGTTCAAACAAAACTCTTTAGCTTTATTATATGACGATTTTTTGATTTTTTTTTGTCTAGTCGAATGTTTGTCCAGAATCGGCTCCGAAATTGCTCAATGGATTTTGATCAAACTTTCAGGAATCATAGAGATAAGACTTAGAATCTGCCTTTTGTTTCATTTCGATGTTTTAAAGGGTTTACCTAGTAGAAAACTTAAAAACATTAAATGCCCATATTGCCCATACCTTATGGCTGTGTTAACGGGATCGGACGAGAAGGGATATCGAATTTCCACGGGCGAATCCGGGGCGGGTCGCTAGTGAAGAATAATTTAGTTTAATAGTTATTCCACTGTAAATAATATATTTTTAATTTATCATAGACCCCGCCATTTAGAAATAGTATGGCATCCTCTCAAGGGTTTTTTATTTTTGTAAATAGCTAGACATTAAAATGTATATGTAGTATTTCTTTAACAAAGTTAATTGTGTTGAACGTCACGGTCCATTCTACTAATTAGGTTTGGGCCGAAAAAAATCGAGAATAATTGCTAAGAACGATTGCCAGGATTTTCTTTCCCTGGAGATAGTCACTGATAAATTAGGTAGGTACTTCCATTGTATTTAGGTCGGCTTATATAGCTGCCTCCCACGTATTTGTTAATTTACATACTTAGGGAGGAATGGCTATTTGTAGTAGGTATCGCACTGGATAGACTCGGGTTCGATGCTCAGACGAACTAAAAAAGCAATTAGGTAAATTAAAGAGCACTTTCGTGGTTCTGCACAGACAGTATTTATTAATATATAATAAAAACTAAATAACCGCTGTCTAACTTAAAATTCTCACACACAGAGTAACACACTATGGTTATGTCATAGAGTAATTAATTGCTTTCAATTACATTATACTCTTATACTTGTGCTTCAGAGGGCACTATCATTAAAATAATCAATTTCATCAAATTAATTGAGCTGTCAGACAACAAGACTAAATTAAATTTTATTAGAAAATGACCGAAAGTCACTTTTATTTAATTTATTTGTATGACCCAGGCGGTTAGAAAAATTGTTTACAAGAAATTCACTATTCCCGTGGGAATTAGTTATTTTCCCGGGACAAAAAGTAGCTTTCGCATTCGTTTAAAAATACTCGAAACTGATACTACAAAATGTTATATTTTTAACTATATTTTTAGTGTTATGCTATTATCCGATTATTATGTTATAATTAACCTTTCATTAGGCTGCCTTATGCAAATACATTTCAAATTCCCGTCAAATACAAGGAAATCTACCTATATATGTATTATTATAATATAGTTACCTAAGTCTAAGGGGTAACTAAGCAAATATAACAGGATTGTAGATCAAACACGCCCTAATTATTCAATTGTAGTGAATATTACTGATGTAGACAAAACAAACGGGCTGGAATCAGCTGGAATACACGATGACAAACGTTATTAGGTATGTAGAGTAACTTAGATTGTCCTAATATAGGTCCAATTTCGCTATGAAACTGGACGATGGAATGATTTATTCCATTTCAGGGAAGGGTTGAAGAAATTATAGGAGGCTTTTCATACAGAAATCGGTGATTTTTGATTAAATGTAAACAAACATGTAACATTATTTTGTCTGAAATAAAGGTGCGTCGGTGGCCGATTGGTTAAGACGTCTGGTATTAACTAGGAAGACCACGGGTTCATCCCGGCCATGTACCAATGGGTTTTTTTTATTAAAACTTATGTACATAATCTGACAAACCATACTTAGAGGCTATTCCATCTCAATATACCTCGACAGAATTAGCCACTCTATATATATTAGCCTTACAAATACCATCGGCTAAGCGAGGGAGACTTGGTCTTCCGCTGGGTACATTATAACCGTAACACTGTTTCCACGGACAAATTGCCCGGTCTCCCATACAACAACCGTGTTTTTTTTTTTTTTTTTTTTTGCCGTTTTTATAGATACGGAACCCTTCGTGCGCGAGTACGACTCGCACTTGGCTGGTTTTAATATTGCCATCAATCAATATATTTTTTGTATGTTCAATAGAAGTACACTTAGGTCATCCTCTGCCAGCATTTCCTTTCACTTTAGCCAATCATTTAGTCAATCTTTCATCCTTCATTCCTTCAACGTGTCCATTCCCGATGCGGTCAATACGCTTTATATCACATCACATATAGGTGACCATACCAGTGTTTTTATTTCAATTTCTTTGTGGTATATTTTTCTGGTTTAGAAAACACTTGCGACGTAACCTATTGACAAAGTACACTGTACTGACTAAGACTAAGATAGTAACACGAGTCATAGAGTGAAATGAAAATGAATGGTGGCCGAGAGTATATTTTCGTGTTGGACTGAGTACACACCATTACTTCCGTTTTTGGCGCCGTACCCTCATTTATTATGTAAGTAGGTAGTAACTGAAATACGCAAAAATGTGGCTCATAAAACCAAATAAGCTTATACCGACCCAAACATAAATCGTATTTCCACTGATTCTAGACAATAAATATTAATGCGTGTACTTTTTGTTGTGAAACTATTTCTTGTTAAACTAAGTTGTAAATTTCTGAATTCTATTTAGACCATAGAGTACTAAGCCTATGGAGGGGCCATAGACGGGCTCTCCCTTTCGCCATTTTTTTGTTCTTTGACCAGTTAAACTGACCAAATAAATTACCTTAGGTTTCGTTGGTATCGTCTTGTGTCGCGAGACAGAGCTCTAGAAAAATAGTTAATTGTGATGTTTAAATGGGAAAGGCGATCTAGGACGTCAAACTTACGGGAGAACAGTGTTTCCATCATTAATTTTCTTCTTCTTCTTCTTAGTATTTATTTAATTATAATTATTATGTTTGTGTTTTAGCATAATCATCATATAACGTAAAATCCGTGTTTCTATGTTTGCTAAATTTATATCATATTTCAGGCGTCCCAGGTTAAACACGTGATATGGTCAGAGGTCAAAAAGATTTGCGCGTTCTATACATACCTATCTATAGAAACCACAGATAAAAAAACATAGTTTTCATTAGCCATGTCTCGTTCATATTTTTATTTTCCTAAGATATTATTAAATCGTTCCTTTTTGCATTCACATCCAATTCCGACATTTTCTTTGATGCTCTTTTACCATTATTAGTATCAAAAATATTATTATAATATCCAAAGAATATGCATACCAACATGGAACAAATACTGTTGAATATGCTAATAAAAGATGACTAACTGTTTCTTTATTATTTGTTTGTTTGAAATTTTGAATGTTATTATTATTTTTAATTAATTAACGCTAGTATTCTATTATCTTGGTACCCTAAAACATAATATTACATGCAGAAACTTATAACCGAATTATAATAAATATATGAAAAGTGTGCTCAGCCTAATAATAAGCTCAATTTATGCATTTTAGCTACTAAAATAATAAATAATCCTAAAGATATCTAGCAATATCTCAAAAATTTACCTGACGGCAGACGCTAACTTTGCGTTTACGAAAGACGCTAGCTAAAGCTTAAATATTTATGATAAATCCATCTCCTCTATCGTTATCCAATAATATAATTATAAGCAATCCTAATGAATTTGTAGAAATGTGTCAATATACGTAGATTAGAAAAACCTTCTCTAATGTCCCCTAGGGGCTATTTATCATGAGCCAGTGTCACAGCCCAGAGCATCACTCTTCCAATTTCTACACGATTTTTCTTGATTCGACCTAATTGGATTGATGGAGAGACTCTGCAAAATCTGTCACGTAAAGATAATCAACGAGGTGACGAAATGAACTTTGTGAAGGTGATTTATGTTATGTTTACCTACTCGATGTAAAAAGTGGTCAGATGTGGAGATATAAGGTATGGCGATAGTTCTTTCAAATTTTTGATGTGCTAAATCTTTCCTATCGCTTTCGTGAAATTTGTGGGAGCGATTTCGTGAAAAAGGACGGAAGCGTGTAACAGGAATCCGGGGAAGCGCGCTCTATTTGATCGTGCGCGGTGGTAGAGTTGGCTGTCAGATAGTACCAACCCATTTTCCGAGAGGTTGGTACTATCAGCCAACAGTATGAGTGTGTGTGTGTGTGATGAGAAAGAGATAGGGAAATAGAGAAGGAGAACGCATCACTCGTGCGCTTAACCTACAGTGTTGTGTATAAAGTGTTAATGTTCAGGATATACTTAATGTTAATGTTGCTTATTACCAAGGTGAGGTGTCAGGTGTTATACATCATATGCGACTACTGTAAGGCTCGATCGTTTCTTTTTTAAACAAGCGATAGATGGATTTCGCATGGGTTTATTAAAATATGAACAAAATATTTAAATTATTTATTTATAGTAATAATATTTATTGAAATCAAAACAAAGAGCATAATATAGAAACTAACCCACTGAAATTATAATCAAAATTAATTTAACTATCATGCTATTATTTCTTACGATTCTGATACTTTCCCAAAGAATATTCATCAACCTCTCATACATTTCCAGCGGTTGTGATTGCTTCGAACATTGCCTTCAATCATCAAATTTTATTCTGTTTTATGACAGTATATATTACTAGCGACCTGTCCTAGCTTCGCTCGAGTAAAATAGTTGTATAAAAAAAACAAATTTCCCGGAGAAATAAGGCTATTTCTCTTTTGGGTATAAAAAGAAGCCCATATCACTCTCCAACCCTCTGCCTATATGTGTGTGCAAAACATAGTGAAAGAAGGCCAAACAAACACACTTTCGCCCCAAAAAGGGGTTTACAACAATTTTTTTATCTACATAAATAAGCTTATAACTACTTATCTATTAAAGATAGATATATGCTACCACGGACTTTTTTATAGATCACTTTATTCTACACAATTCTTTGCTACATCATTTTGTTTCATCTCTGACGAATTATACAGCATGGGCCATGAAAACTCGCTGGGGCTAACTTTCTTCCCGACTTGATTCACTTATACTGTTAATGCTCAGCTCCTAAAAATGATAGGTCCATGTTTAATACTCGAATACCTTCCTGGTGATTCAACCTATCTAATTGTGTAATCCGTTTAGTAGTTTTTGCGTGTAAAGGTGCGGGGCGGGGGACTTTGTTTTATAATATTTTGAATAATATTATGTGACTATGTTTGCTAACTCCTGTAGAGTATAGTACTTAAATTGCCTACTACTCAATTTAATTTTGGTTATTGCTAAATTCCATTTATCATAATTTGCCCTCTCTCAAGTAAAAGGAAACTAGGTAACGTCGTAGAGCTTCCGTAGCACATGATTTGCATAATAACGCGACATGTAAGATGTAGTAAGTTATTTTTTACTTTAACGCTTAGATATTACAGTCTATTTTAGAATGAGAATGAATATAGTTCATTCTATGTTCGATCATTCTCTCATGCAGGCTTCGAAGGCATTTGAATACGTTAGTTAACCGACTGAAATGTTTATCAAGACCAGTCACGTAATTTCTACACACATTAAATTGTTACTTTGAATATTACTTACATCGTTTTGTGGTTTCGTTGCTTGTTATTTCAGACGTGTACCAACTACATAAATGTTATGTAAATTTGTTTGATTTATGACGTAAATAATGTATTTTAACTAATTTTATTAACATTAATCCCTATTGATTATCATATTACATATAGATGATAAAGTACACACATTATTATATCTGACGAAAGGGTGATCAAACAAAGAGGTAATAGCGAATAATATCGTAATGAGAAGACATCATGTCCTCAAATTAAACCGTATATTAAAATGGTGCAAGATAATCCATAATCTTGTCCCTATGGAAAATATGCGCGATTATCTAAAAATAAACTAAAATAATGTAAGTAAATATTGACTTATCTTTCGATTTGGAATAAAAAAACCTAACTTGATAACCTCATTTCAAAACTGAGATAAAACATATATAAGATATAACATATTTTGTAAGATAAAATAATAAAAATTGTGATAGTGGAGCAGTTTGATAAGTTTTATTGACATGTTATTAATCTGTTGAAGAAGTGACAAATGGAGATCCATTAAGCTGGCTACAAGTTGACACTGTTACTAGTGTATCTCGCCACATCGCAAGGTATAAAAGCCTACAGCCTACTAACAGAAATAACCAACGAAATTTCTTTACTCATTTATGACCACATTTTGGGACCTGTGAACTTATTAACCACCTATATAAACTAACTAACACAAATAACAACAGTAACAACTATAAGGAAGATGCCTTGGAGATGTGGTGTCGGTGGCATTTTTTTTAAATAAGCTAAACAGCACAATTAAAAGAGCTTCATATAAAGCAGAGACTCTCAAGAATACTAAAGTTCTTTGGCCATATACGCTATGAAGACTCAATGGAGCAGCTAGTCGTACAAGGTCGAGTCGATAGAGGTCACGTGGTCGCTCCTCTAACAGATGGACTGATCTGATTAGATATGTGATGAGGCTGTGAATAGTAGCCGGTGGAGAGATAGAGTCGCAAGATATTTATAATGACGAACACTCAGTTTACTCAAAACTGTACGAATAAAGAAGAACTTATCTTTTGTTAACCGACTTCCAAAAAAAGAAGGAGAAGGTTCTCAATTCGGACCGTATTATTTTTTTTTTTTATGTATGTATGTACGTCGATAACTTCGCCAATTGTGAACCGATTTTGATGGTTTCTTTTTTAATCGACAGATAACTCTTCCGGATTGGTCCCATTTTTATCTCATAAAAATTGGTTCATTCGTTTTTCAGAAATTTTGAAAAAACTGACTTTATAAGTACATTTTTCTTGATATCTCATAAAATATGTACCGATTTTGACGACTTATTTTTTTAAAGACATCATAATTTCTCGACATTATCTCACAGACATATGACGACAATCGGTTCAGTAGTTTTTCAGAAATTCAGTAATTTATTTCTGTTTACGGCTGAAAATTATGTATCAGAAAAAGCCTTAGCAACGGTTGCTATTGACACGAAGTTGTCAATTTTCGTGACGATAGTGTAGCGGTTAAATTATTGGGGTGCATAGGATGCACAAGCACATGGTTCAAATCACATCCACAGCGGTATTATTTTTAAATTTTCCTTCAATATTTTTTTAGTTGCGTTATTATTTGTCTCTCAGGGCAGCAAAATCACTTAAAAGGGTAAAATAAACCTTTTAAAAAAAGTGCACCGACTTCAAAAATTTGCACTGAAAAGTAAGAAATAATAAATATTTCGTCGTAGAATTTGAATTGGTGCCAAATTAGAAACAACTTAGTTCCCAAATTCACTAATCTAGACAATTCATTAGGAACCTACGATCATCAGTACATACAAACATAGATAATATTGAACAGATCTTTATCTTCTTAGATATTTACTTAGTTTTGTATCCTAATTTGGCACCAACCGTCTTCAAATTCTACGACGAAATATTTATTATTTCTTACTTTTCAGTGCAAATTTTTGAAGTCGGTGCACTTTTTTTAAAAGGTTTATTTAATGAGTAAATAAAAAAAGTCATGGAGACTGCCGACAGTAGTGAAAACTTAAAACTATGAATAACAGTTGTTTTTAATTATAAGTACATAACGTATAATAACGCCATCTAGCGCGCTCCTGAAGAAGTTTTCATTAAAAAAAAACTCGATCCCCTGACCTGAATTACTGGCCAGAAATACGCAGTCTAAAATGGCCGACCCAGGCTTACGTGGAAGCTAGTACACGAATTCCTGCTTGGACATTCTCGGGTCGAGCACAGGTCGCGAATCCATAAGATTTCCCCCTACCAAAAATCGCTCAACACGCCTAAAGAAGTTTTCACTTCAAAAATTGGTTTAAATTAGATAAGACATGACCTTGGTTAGGGCAATCAGTGTGCAGTTCTAGAATCACGGTCGCCATTGTAGGCTGTGGTTGTAATAAGGTATATTTGAAATTTAAATTAATATGTTTACCATAGAACGTCACGTACTTTTTGGGAGCTCGTTATCTAGAATAGACTATATAGTCGGCACTATTAAACGTACAAATTGAAAAATGCGACATAAATCCCATGTGAAATAGAAAGCGCACGTTTAGCACGCACACAATCCCCTCTCCCTTACTACCTGTACAATGTTCGCGGTTGTTTGTAATTACTTGTACCTCCGATTTGATATACCGTTATTGGAAAGTCAATCAAAACAGAAACCTAACCGTTTTAATTGACAATGACTAAACTGTTTTGGAGTATCGAGTATTTCTGAAAATGAAATATACCTAGTAAAAAAGGAGACGATAGCGTTATTGGTAGCGAGTTGGACTTGAAACCGGGGGCATCCGGCTTCAAATATCATTTGTCCTAAAAATGCTAAGCATCAATTTTTTCTTGTATCTATCTATCATCACGCCTTTTATCCTAAGAGGGGTTGGCAAAGACAATCGAATGACATTTGTTACGATCCTGACATACGTCTTTCTCTTCCTTTATATTCATCATACCTTTCATACATGCTCGGCGTTTGTGTGTACTTTTAATATTTCCATCGATCAATACATTTTTTATATGTTCAATAAAAGTACACCTAGGTCATCCTCTACCAGCATTTCCTTTCACTTCAGCCATATAAACCTTTTTATTTTTTCATATATCTGCTTTAATCGACTTCTCATGCTTCGGGGGTACGCAAAGTCGTCGTATATTATTATGCTTTTTCAGATACTTACGTCTGTTAAAGAAGTGACATGTGCAACAACAGCCTGCCTGTCTGTTTAATATCTTACATCTTCTCTTAGTTTCATACAAGGAGATTCAATATATGTTTTATCTAAATATAATATCTATTCATATAAATATCTTGTCATCACAGACAGACCTTATTAAACAACTGGGAGGCAATGAAAGATAGTAGGAAAATAAATTAAGATTTATTAAGTACCTATATGGTATAGTTCTACATAGTTATATATATGTGTACATTTAACAGTGACTTTGTATCCCTAACAATATTGTATGTGACATGTACCTTCATAAAGTCCTACAATGAGGATGCTGTTAGTTCTCATTTGCGTCTACCATACATTCCGTTTTGTGCCAAGCCTTGTACATCTTCCTTCAAGCTAAATTAAAACTAACGGCTTACATATTAAAGTTTATATCACGAGCAGAACATAATTAATGTCGGTGTACCGGAATGACCTAAATATTTTGCCTAGAGCTTCGTTTATGGTAATTTTAAAATTGAAAATATGGAAAGTAATTTTACAATGTAATATCTGCTCTTAAACATATATATTACAACCTTTGATAAAATAAAAAAATATGGATATGTTACGTCCTAATATTTCATCAAAAAATCCGGTCCATCGCAGCTAGACCACACGTGTGAACACACTAATTTAGTTTTTGTTCTTGAGTGATTTGTGCACCCGCGAAACACATAAGATTTCAATTTAATTATATTAAACGTCTATAAATTTATGATTTCACTCAGTGGCGTACGTGTGCAACGACAGCGTTGATGAATGCAACTGACAATCTATGAGACTGTGGACTCGTATTAGGTGTCACAAAAAAGTATGTACCTATATATTTTTTTAATTTAATCAAAGATTACAACAACTGTAATAATAATAATAAGCATAATAATTTTAAAATGTAATGAGGTAATTTAAGATCTAAAGGCCTCTTACAAGAATATAACAAATTACAATGTTATATTTTCAATTTACAAACAATGCAATAAAGATAAAATAAAATAATTAATATATAAAGCAATAAATCTGTTGAAGTAGACAAAATATTATGATACTTATAATAATATGTAAAATTAACAGCATTCTTATCTTTATGTTAAATAAATAAACAAAAAGATAGCTCTTAAAGTGGTATTGGGAATATTATTATATATTTGGGTATAGGTTAAAACTTTGTAATTGTAAATTTAATACCTCTACTGAAGTGATTCGCCATTATCAACAACGTAAATACCTCCAGTTATACTGCGAGCACGTTCACTGGCCAAGTACACAATCAAATCAGCCACGTCTTCACCCTCTGCCATTTTACCTAGAGGGTAACTTTTATTCCGAGCTTCGTACAATTTTTCCATTTCAGTTTCCGAGAAACCTGCGTTCAATGCAAAAGGCGTTCTTGTTCCGCCTGGATTTACAGAATTTACGCGCACACCTTTTTTAGACAATTCCAGTGCGACACACTTTGTAAATTGGTCCAGGGCAGCTTTCGATATGCAATACGGCAGATAATCAGCATCCTTAATTGGTTTAAAAGCAGCAACGCTTGATACGTTAATTATGTTTCCCTTGGTTTTTACAAGATGTGGAGCTGCGATACTGGTCAGAAGATATACGGCTCTCATATTTATTTGCATGACGCTATCATAAGGCTCGATGCCATCAAAAATACTTCCACGCATACCAAGTCCTGCGTTATTCACTAAAACATCAATTTTTCCAAATGCATCAATAGTTTCCGAAACAATTCGTTTCAATTCAAAATCTTTACTTAAATCTGCTTTGATCACTAAATGTTTAATTCCCTTCTCGTTTTGGCATTTAGTTTGTACTTTCTGCAGATTTTGTTCATTCCGTCCAACTAGAACAAGTTTTGCTGATTGTCTCGCAAATAGAACAGCTGCCTCTGCTCCGATTCCAGAACTCGCTCCAGTGATTATTACTACTTTATTATTGAAGTCCATTGTTGACAAGCTCTGTGAACGAACTGATATTAAAATGTATCTACCGGTTACATATTTACGTCACACGACGCGACGGGCAATCAAGCGTTACGATAACCTTGATGTTTGTAGTCACAACACAAACTGGTAATCATTTGGAGTAATAACCATCCTGTTTTCCTCAAGGCAATACTATAATTTTTATATGCAAGCAAGATTTTTTTAAATACGGCTAACATGTTAATTTGTGTTTGAATAATTTGATTATATCCTAAATTGCACAACAAAAGTAAAAAAAAGTGGTTATAAGCTTCGAGTTGCTATTTTATCACATAATATTTTTTGCACATGCTAATATGAAACACATTTAATTTTATACACGTAGATAATAGGCAGACAGACGTCGAGTTCTTTGATTATTTTTGAACAGAGCTCTAAAAATACATTATTCGAGAGATATTGTTAATCAGTTACTGTAAATAAATAAATAGTGATAACTAAATATGCTACAATAAAAATATTGGTTATGTAGATAGATACCTACTCGTTATCAGAGATTCAAATTCAACGAGTTATTACTTTTTTTTCTTATACTTAATTTAGTATTTATTTAAGTGAATATAACAATTATTAAGTAATGTCATCTTCGATTCGAATCCGTTGTGAGTAAAATCCTGGCTTATAATTTAGCTAGACGGGTAACATACATGTGAAAACGTGTTATAGTTTAAAATTCTGATTAAAAAGTTAGAAAGTTTACAATTTTGTGTAGCTATAAAATTACATCATAAATTTAATCGATGCATCTGGTGATCGCAGATCTAAGGCCTTCTTTATAAGACGCGTTGCGCTAGAAATATAAAGGGGTAACGCAATTAGTGTTCTCGGCACTCTAGGCCAGTCGTCGGAGTTCCTAGAACAAATATTCTATTTATAGTTTTAGTGTGTGTAGGTTTTAACCACTTTTAATTAATTTTTATTTTATTTTATTTTTATAGAGATTAATATTATATACCTAAGTTTTAAATTAAGTTATTAAATTGTTAATTAATAAACCATCGAATATAATGGAAAAAAAACATAAATAAACATGATCTTCATCATAAAATATCTTTGGTGGTTTTACCTTACTATAATAAGTATTATTTTAAAGAAGATGTTCTCCATTGTCAGCCACGTAAATGGAGCCCGTAACACTTTTAGCTTTGTCACTTGCCAAAAATATTATTAATTCGGCAATTTCTTCACTTTCTGCGACTTTTCCTAAAGCGGTTGGTGCATCAGATAACAATCTGTCGACATCAGTTCCCGTAATCCCCATTGCTTCGAAAAATGGAGTTTTAGTGATTCCTGGACAAACAGCGTTCACTCTTACACCGTCTGTGCTGAGCTCCAGAGCTAAACATTTCGTGAAGTGGTTAACAGCTGCTTTGCCCATGGAATAGGCGAGCACCTTCACATGTTTTACACATTTCAGCGAAGTTGAACTGGACACATTGACTATATTGCCTTTGGTTTTCACTATAAATGGCACGGCTTTGCAAGTAAGAGCATATAATGCACGAACATTTGTAGCTATGGTTTTATCGAATACTTCAATGCCATCAAATATTCCACCGGGCATCCCAATACCAGCATTGTTAATTAGAATATCAATTTGTCCAAAACGATCCACAGTTTCATCAACAATTTTGTTAATATCATCGTCATTTCTGATGTCTGCTTGAATTTCTAATATGTCTCCACTGCCAATTTCTTTACATTTGTTTGACACTAAATTTAATTTGTTAGCATTTCTTCCAACAAGGACAACATTTGCTGATTCTTTGGCAAATAAAATTGCCGTGTCTGCTCCAATACCCGAACTAGCTCCTGTTACAATAACTACTTTATGAGAAAACATTATTTTTCAACTTAACTTTGTATGTTATTTAATATTGCATTGATCGCAGCTCAGTGACTGAAGGTAACCTATCGATAAAGTTCCTTTTATACCCGTATTATCTCCTTTTGTGAGTAACCTTGACAACATAGTATAATACATACGTGTTAATACGTAGTTCGTTGTTATTTTACGGTCGTCAGGTGACGCCTACTATACCTTAATGTTGTTATAATTGTAATGTAAATATCCGTAAGTTTACCTTTCTTTCTATACCTTAATTAAAGTTTTACTTTTTTATTCTTAGTAATTAAGAACAAACATATCTTCACGGCCTTTTTACCTTGTGGTGTCCACTTTATGTCAGTTGTGCATATTAAACAGAACATGTCACAATTGCACTGCCGACAAAAGTTAGAACTGTATATAACGTGTAATAACGCCATCTAACGAGCATTTCAAATATAAATGTATCTTATCTAAATATACCATAGCATGTCGGTGACGCGAACTCATAAGATTGCACCCTGCCAAAAAATTGCTCAAAGCGCCTAAAGAAGTTTACACTTCAAAATATGGGTCGGGACTGAGAATTGCCGGCCAGAAATACGCAGCCAAAAATGCCCGAACCAGACATTGGAAGCCAGTACACGAATTCCTATCCGCACATTCTCGGGCCGGGCAATCCATGGCCGGCTTTTATGCGGAGAGCATGTCGCGAATGTCGGTGACGCGAACTTATAAGATATTCCCCTACTAAAAATCGCTCAACCTATATTCTTATAAGTTCGCGTCACCGACAGTTAAGTGAAAACTTCTTTATAAAGCATAAAGAAGTTTTCACTTAAAAAAAATGCTTTACGTGCCCTCCTAAGCATAATGTTAAATAATCAACAATCGTACGTAAATTAATATGACATGACTTGGTCCTAGATTGGGTGACTAAAAGCAATGACAAATAAAAAAAATGTTTTACTCGACATGCCATTCGAACTTGAGACTGCCTGTCACTTGTCCTTAAAATGTATAGGGTAACACAATATTTTACACCACGGGGGTTTAAATATGTTTTACATTAAAATTCCTTTTTAATTATCACTATGATCTCTAGAGACTTGGAGGTGTGATACTACCTGAATTTGTCACATCCTACAAATTTTACGGAATTATTTTTTTATTTTAAAACTCATGTAGATTACTATTATAATTAATCAAAGCTGATTTTTAATATCTTAATGGATTTTAATAAATTCGTCATTTAATTTTGAGCGGATTATTTTATAGTCATGTAGCAAAATCTGTTGGCGTGGCCAGAAAGACAGGTAACAATGCCTACATTAAGCGTAGCGAGTTGCTAGTATTAAAGTAGCTGCACTTCTTAAATAATAAGTAGGTATCCATTATTTTCAGAGGAATGTGCAGACGCAATTTTCACGTGTCCAAGCACAAGGAAATGCAACTTGGTGGCTTGCCTTTTTTCTAGAGTGAAGATGAACTCGGGACTTTTAAGTCTTTTTTTTCTTTCTTCACGGTTGCCTTACAGCTCCCGACACCGTGTTACGGCTCCAAGGTACCCAGCGGAAGACTAAGTCTCCCTCGATTAGCCGATGGTATTTGTGAGGCTATATACCTAACGAGTGGCCAGTTCTGTTGTGGTATATTTAGATGGAACACCTCTAAGTGTGGTTTGTCGGATTATGTATATGTTTTTAATTAAAAAACCCATTGGTATATATACATGGCCGGGAACTGGGATCGAACCAGTGGTCTGCCTAGTTAATACTATAAGTTAAGGCTATAAGACTTTATCTATAAGGAAATCAAAATCAATCAAAGATATTTCGTCAATGTACTATGTATTTTAATATTCAGAATGTTGCATCTCACGTCCAAGATAACTTTAAAGACTTAAAGATAATCTCATAAAATATTTATATGACAGGACAATCTTTTTCAGAGATAATGTATGCACACTTGTATCCCCTTATTTATTGATTAACTTTTAAATAAATAAATTTTAAAACTCACATTGTTTTAGGACCTATGCTTTGCCATTTGAAGCACGGAAAAGTCAATAATTTTTTTATTGAAATATTTTCCCCGACCCCTACATATGTAAGTAAGTAAATTTAGATCATATAGCATAGAAAAGTGCATTAAAATTAAATCAGTGGTTCTCAATCTATCATTATATCTCTTGAATTTTAAAGTAATAGTACATATTTAAAATTAACCCCAAAATACATGCATTCGGTGCCGCGGGCAACGATTACTTCAAAATAATTAATTTGAATTTCAAATCCTACCCCCTAGTCATACCGTCATACATTTTGCCGCGTAGGATAACAAACCAATATAGATTTTAAGGCGTATTAACAATTCAGCATTGGGTTAATCCATTCATCCTGACTTGCTTCTTCCATAGAGGGCAAACTACGGTTCCGAGGCATGCCATTTACATGAATGATTATTCAGACGAAGCCATGCGATTAAAAATACTAGATTCTATTTAGACCTTATTTGCGTGTATTTAAAGTTGATTCTTGGTCGAAGTGTTGTATGAATACATTTCGAAGTTTATCTGCGTTGCCCGCATGATTGTTGGGCCGTCTGTGTTAACATGCCGCGCCGCAACCAAAGGAACGTGTTGGTAAACATGCCTGATTTCTATTCACAATTTCAATAGCTTCGATGTACTAGACCTAGCTCACTATTGACTATTGATAGAATTATTTAGTCTATAAGAGAGGCCCTATATTTTCTATTTTTTTTTAGAATCCGTAGGTTTGTAGATATGGGGGAGGGATCGGTCAATTTTCGTCCTTTCATTTAATATGTCACATGACGCAATAATATTTTTTTTTACTTTTCAATTTTTCCTAAAAATTAACCCTTAAAATTAGAATTCGAAATTAGATATCTACGCTATACTTCCGTGATTGGCTCATCAAACTCTTTATCTATTTATACTTAACAAATTTCAACTTATTTCGTCCAGTAGATTTGGAGAAAATAAGCTGTGACAGACGGACAGACAGACACAATAGAGATCCTATAAGGGTTTCCGTTTTTCCATCGAAGATGTACGGGACCCTGAAAACGATCGCAGATTGGTACTATCATTAGAAACGGTTTGGGATCAAATACATACCGTCATTGAACAGTATTTTTAACAAAATGTAAGGGTACCTGTAACAAACATAATAATTAATTTTAATTAATCAATTCCAGCCAGTACCTTATTGTATTAACCGACTATATATAAATAAACATACTAAGACATAAATTATAATAAATTATTAAATATGCCCTACAATTAATATAAAAAAACCATTTGCAAAGTGCCTAAAAAATCTAAATATTTTCTCAACCGTTATTAAATCTTTCCTTATACACTTCAATGTTGATTTTTACTTCAAAAAGCTATCTGGCGTGGTTTCGGAAATATTTCATGTTAAGTTAGTGGCAATTTTATATTGCTCGCCCGTGTATTAACCATGCAGGGTAAAACTATGATTCGATTTTTTTTTGTAGAATACATAAATAAAAAAAAACTTAAAATAAACTTGTATGAATTAAAAATTAATACCAATATCCAAGTGGGATATGATATTAATATCATAACTCTAAATATACTTAAGAGTCGATTAGTTGTCAGCAAATGTATGCAAAGTGTAGCAAACTAGTTTGATTGTATTAAATATCCAATAGTAGTAACTATGTAAACATAAGTATAGTTTTTTTTTCAAAATTGTGTAACATTGCGTAAAGCCTTTACGTGATGCCAGTGGTTTATTTGTAATTTTAGAGGTAATCCTCTTTTCTATCGAGAAAATTTCAAAAAATCGCGTTTTTGGTCCATATTATGCTTAGTAGGTATATAATTATGCTTTAATTGTAAGTATTGTCGATACAGTAAACGTTTATACGAAGCAATGGGAGGTAGTATCGACCCTGAAGTCAATATAATCGAGTGACCAGTCATTTAAAATATTACGGACACAGCCGTGGCATAAATTCGGTAGAAACAAAGTTGTTAGTTAACGACTCCTCAAAGTTAGGATCTTATCATAAATATTCCGGGGCCTCGCGAAGGGTCATTTCACTTCCGCGACACCCTTTCTCAGACCTCGAGTAGTAGGTGTACTATTTCGAGGGCTTTTCACATTGAAAATATTTGAAAAATAATTTGTCGAGTAAAAATTCCTGAAGCAATTTAAATATTTGTTAGGTATAGATAGATTATTTTCTGCAAATAACACGAAATATCTCTTCGCGCGGGTGAAAAGTTGTTATTAAATTTTCCCGGGATAACAAGAAACAAACAAACACACTTACGTATTTATTTTGAGTTAAGATTAGGATGCTCGCGTTCTTATTCTGAGCAAAAGATAACATAATTTACATAAACATTACAAATGGATTTGGAATTACATATTATCATACAAATATCTCCCAAATTCGGTATCGCGTAATTATAGGCTATATTGATAAGAATTGGACGAGTCTGTGGTCGGTTTCGGTGGACCGTACGGCGACCGGCCGGGGATTGGACGAATGTGTGGCCACCTTTAGATATAACTTCAATTTTAATAGTTTCAAACTCTTTGGGCTCTACCTAATGGGGAACAAAACTCAAAGCTAATTGTAGATGGCGCTGTAAGGCGGAGGTTCCCAGATAACTGTTTTGTAGTTATTTTACAGAGTATGGAGGTTTGTTTTTGTATTCCATAATGACAATAATAACTACAACTAAAAAGTTAAATAAAGAAACGTAAGTCTCATTAGTGGTAAAGATACCTATGTTTTTCCAATAACATGCAGCACATCATAGTATATATGTATATAAAACTCGCAATTAGTAATAAAGTTTACCTATATTATTTATATGGCGTATGACAGTTTCGTCAGAGAGTGAAGGAACCCTCGCCTAAAGCGCCTTATGCCGTGATAAAAATGCAGTTTTCTACCCCATTGACAACGCAATACAAAATGAAGATATCTACAAAATATCAATGCGATGGGTCATACGTCACTGCAAGTGACTCTACACTTGGCACAGTCTCCCAATAAAAGACATTGAAATCATCTCAAACCGGACGTAGCTCTTGTTAAGCATTTAACGCTATTATTACTATTGCGGCAAGAGGGCATAAAGATAAATGTGCCAAAAATTTCCTCACAATAGTCTTGGCGCTGGCAGGAATGTTCCGGGGGGATTCCTAGATGGCAATGCTTCCGACACATTGGATATACGGAATGTTTTAAATCTTGTCGGAAATATTGCGGATGTGAGAGAAAATCGAGTTTTACCTTAGTTGTTTCACGTACAAATATGTAGTGAATGTCTAGAAATTGTTCTAGAAATAATTATTAAATATTGATAAAGAAAATTGGTGCAAAAATAAACAATGTAAATATTTTATGGATTAGATTTTTTTTTGACAGCGCAAAGTGCATTCCTTTTAGTAGGATGAAAAAGGTGTTTTAATAAATAAAATAATAAATAATAAAATAAAAAAATAATAATAAATAAGCCTTTATTCTACTACAGAAGGTGTTTTAGTCCACATTTATTTTTGTAATTATTATTTATGATAGCGAGTTGCCTAAGTATATGGACTATTTTTCTGAAAAAAATATTGGAACTATTATTTTCTGAAAAAGTTCAGATTACTTTACGTAATATACTTATTGTGCCTAAGCATGTTTTTCAGCTTGATTGAGAATTGAACCCTAGACCTCCAAACTCAAGTTTAACGCTCTAATCTTTTTACATGTTTCTTGGAACTTGTTATCAATGGAAACATATTTCAAGAAATATTTCTTCAAAAAATTCTTTGCTATATGTACAATTAATATATTAAAGTTCAACATTGAAGCAGTAACCAGAATGTAGTAGAAGCGACCGCGACATGCCATCCATCAGGCTCTCACGGCCTATGACAAGGAGGCTTACTTGCCTCATGAATATTTATCACCTTGTTTATTCCCCAAACCCAGTTGGTCGAGAGAAAAATATTTTAACCCCCTACTGCCATAGATTTTACCTGACAAATTCTTATTTAAAGCTAGCTCATATTTTTTATTTGCAGTTTTTCATGAGGCAAAATAAATTGGTGAAAACAAACGTCTGTCGCGTCGCGATGAAAAAGTAATTTATATTATTGGAAGCGAGTGTTTTGTCTTTTGTTCATTGTTCTATGATTGTGAGATCATGAACAGCGGTTAAGTTCATACTAAGGATGGATGACCGTTTTTAAAATCGGTCTTAAAATAGGTAAGTACCTCAACAGAACTAGATACTCGTTAGATAACCTCAAAAATGTCCGCTGGGTACCTACCCTAAAACTTGTAAGGCCATTCGTTTTCAATAATATACTCATTAAGTAGCCTTAATAATATAATACCAAATATTTTAAGCTAAAAGGAGTTGTTTTCGTGTCTACTTGTCACACGTGGAGCAGTCTGTACATGGTAATGTAAAACATTTCTGGAAATATGTCAACAATCTAAAATCTAAAAATAATAGTTATCCCGCCTCGATGTGTTTGGATCAGCATTCCTGTAGCGATCCCGTTGGAATAGCTGGCATGTTTTCTAATTTCTTCAGTTCTACATTTGAACAACCCATACAAGCAATTAATTCCCTGAACTTGGATAGCTTGCCCACGTCTTTTAGTGCACCGTTACTTGCTGAGTTTTATGTCTAGCGGGTAGCTATAGAAAGTATGATTAAAAAACTTGACAGTAACAAGGGCCCGGGACCTGATGGGATTGGTCCATATTTCCTAAAACGCAACAGCAGCACCCTATCGTTACCCCATATATATAATTTACAATCGTTGTCTTAGCGAGGGTATTTTTCCTGAGAGATGGAAGCTTTCATCTGTTATCCCAATACATAAATCCGGCTCTCGAAAACATATTGACAATTATAGACCTATATCTATTATCTCGACCATACCTAAATTCTTGGAAAAATTGATTCATGTTCATGTATACACTCATGTCAAAAGGAATTTACTACAGCAACAACATGGATTCGTTAAACAAAAGTCAACTTTGACCAATCTACTGTTGTACTCTAACTATCTTTTCGAATCCATGGACTCACGCCTCCAGGTCGACACTGTATATACCGACTTTTGCAAGGCATTCGACAAGGTGGACCACTCACTTTTGCTGAGGAAGTTGGCATTTAACGGAATTAGGGGTAACCTATTAAGGTGGTTCGCGTCCTACCTGGGCAACAGAACACAGATTGTCTACTTGAATGGTTATAGTTCTGGTATCGCGGGCGTCCCGTCGGGGGTAGTTCAAGGCTCAATCCTGGGGCCTCTTCTCTACATTCTATTTGTAAACGACATGGATAAGTGTTTTATCCATAGCAACTTTCTAATGTTTGCAGATGATTTAAAAATATATCGGGTGGTGAAAGACACAAAAGATTGTGACCTCCTGCAAGAAGACCTAAATAGATTCGCTATTTACTGTAAGGATAATGGGCTTCAGTTGGCGTATGACAAGTGCAAAGTAATTTCGTTCACAAAAAATAAAAACAAATTAAACCATGTCTATCACATTGGTGGACACTGTGTTGTGAGGGCAACCCTTATCCGAGACTTGGGCATTACATTTGATGACAAACTAATTTTTGACCATCACATAGACTTAATATGTAGCAAAGCTTATCAAATTATGGGGTTTGTCTTGAGGTCAACAAAGTACTTCATGACTAAATCCGCTCTCATTACACTTTATTGCTCCCTTATACGTCCTCATCTTGAATACGCGTCGGCCATCTGGAACCCCCATTACTCTGTTTACATCAATCAGATTGAAATCATACAAAGAAAATTTCTAAGAGCCCTCCACCATAGAATGAGTAACTGATCTCCACTGACGGTGCGACCGCCTTACGCCGAACTGCTTGAGTCTTTCGGGCTGGCAAATCTTGCTGATCGAAGAAAACTCTTTGACGCCGTGGTACTATACAAAATCTGTACCAGTCTCTTTGACTCCCCAGATCTTCTGGCGCAGGTCAACTTCAGGGCAAACTTAAAAAGAACTCGTACACTTGACCTGTTCACAATAGCTAGATCGAAATCTAACGCGGGACTCAGAGCGCCTCTTCGCAGGATATGCAAGCAGTATGATGAAGGTCTGGTCTCGGTTGACATATTTAATCTTAATTTGCATAAATTTAAGAAGTGCGTATGTAGGATGTTGGAGGTGTAGATGAAAATAATTGCATTGTTTGTGCTACCCTATTTCTCTCTGTATGTGTTATTGTTAGTTTGTTTAGAATTTGGATTAGGTATAATATGTTAATGTCGTTGAATTTTTCTATAACTCTTGGTGGGAATAGTTTAAAGGGTAGGGCACTTTCTCACTTATTTTTTATTTTATTATTCTTATCTTGTGTATGTCTTTTTTATTATTATTATCTTGTGTACATAACGTTACCTACACCTTTTGTAAATTCTCCTTGTAAATAAATAAATACTTTTCGTGGAAATAATTTTACAAAATATTCAATATCACAACGAACTATAAATATATATAAATAAAATTATTAGGCAGATTCGATCAGACATTCCCAGAAAATACAAATATTTGCTATACGAATAACATTTTATAATTTGTAGTATCATTTTTCCATGTAGTCAGTTTCTGAAAGCTGTCAATAAACTTTACCAAAATTTTTGATACAAAGGGCCGCTTTTGTTTCTTAGTTCTTTTTGCTCAACTTCTTTGATCAATCATGACAAATTGTGTTTTGTTTAAGAGTTCCTTGTAATGTTGTTTGACAGTTGAAGAGTAGGAGGTAAGAGCTCCGTTTGAGAAAACAAACAATAAAGTTTAAATTGGTTTGGCACTTATTCACTATAGACGAATCTAAGTGAAATCAAAGTTCACTGCTGAATTTATAAATTAATTTAATTTACAAAATTAATAAAAAAATAATCTACTGCCAGACCTTTTTTTATTCATTACAAATATAGAAATTATTTACCTTAACAACTTGTTTTGTAAGTTTCTTCCTGTTATACTGCATATTAGTGAATTCAAGATATTCTCATTTTTTATTCAAATTCGCACAGCCGTTAGGATTTGATTAAGCAACACACATTCAAACTTTAGCAAGTTATTAATATAATAACATCACAGATAATAACATCCATAACTAGAAAAAAATAACTACATTTACGGTGTTACGGACCCAGGGTACCCAGCGGAAGACCAAGTCTCCCTCTTTTAGCCGATGGTATTTATGAGGCTATACCTAACGAGTGGCCAGTTCTGTTGAGGTATATTTAGATAAGCCTATAAGTGTGGTTTGTCAGATAAGTTTTTAACTAAAAAACCTCATTGCCATTGACGCACCTTCATTCTTTCCGATACAAATATTTTGCTCGGCCTGAGTATCGAATCCTGTTTGATTCATGGGTAGAATCACTAACCACTAGGCCAAAGAAACGTATTGTTATTACACAAGAAAAATCCAACGTGGAAACCTAACAGTCGTAACAAAATTCCTCAGTAACAGAAAGTTCGTCGATATATTGTCTCCGAAGCTAATATCATAATATCTGTCGCGAGTCCTTCTGCCAAGTTTCACAATATTTTACGTCGCCTACCATGAAACGGCGAATGCCTTGGAGGCCACGTAGAAATATGGATGGCAATAAAAATGTCAAGTCAGGTCATCAGAATGGGAAGCTCGAGGCGTTTTGTCGCCAGATGCGGCACTGAATCAATGAAAAACTGTTTTCCTGCGTGCCGTACATTGGTAATATATTATGAGAGATGGACGGGCTATGGCCAAGGTAACTTGTTCTAAAGTTACACAAACTATTTGTCAAACTATATCTGGGATATCTTGTAACTGACAATTCGGAATACCATCACAAATTAATTATATTAATCAAATTCATGATAAATCATCAATACTAAATTACATGCTGCAGCTATGCATAAATTACGCTATAATTATATAGTTGTCTCTTGTCTATGTCTACATTATGTCTTGGGTACGAAATTAAAATAGCGTTCGAAAGATAAATATATGAAAAATGGGTTTTATGAAGCCCTGAAAGTCCTCAATTTCACGTGTATTTTCAACCGAGTTTGCGGCCCGAGTTATCTTAATATATTTACTATTGTACAACTTCATGACATATAGACAATTTCTCATACTCTAGTCATACTTATACATCTATCTATCTATCATAACGCCTTTCATCTCAAGAGAGATAGGCAGAGACAATTAAATGCCATTTGTTACGATCCTGACATATCTCTTTCGCTTCTTTTATATTCATCATACCTTTCATACGTGCTCGTCGATTGTGTGTACTTTTAATATTTCCATAAAAGTACACCTATGTCGTCCTCTGTCAGCATTTCCTTTTACTTCAGCCATATAAACTTTTTAGTCAATCTTTCATCCTTCATTCTTTCAACGTTTCCTTATATATACTCATACATAAACTATAATTTGTAATTTCGAATAGTTTATGTACAATATTTGTATAGCCGAAGTTCGTTTCGTGTATTTTCGCAAGACCGATTTTGTTGTAAACCGTTTCTGTTTCTGGTACATGAATATTTATCTAACTTATCTTATCCTTGGTTATCTTGTCTATATTAATCACAGTCTATTTCGCTCACATATTTCTAAAGAGATATGGACAAAATAAGACGCGCGTAAATCTGAGTTCGTTTCACCCTTTTAAAGATTTTATTGAACACAAATTATATCTGTTTGTCTGTATCACAGTCATCGACTTGAAATTGGCACAGTTTTAGAATAGAAGTACTGAATTCACTTGCATATATTCCCATCAAAGAATTTCAGAAATAAAAATAATTATAATGAAATAGGGGTCAAATTGACTATAATCGTTTAACATGTAACTATGTAAGTATGTAAACAAATCTTTGAAGTCGAATTTAACCAACTTCTAATTGTCGTATCGATTTACCACTACAATAATTTGGTACCATCAATCTGATCTGATGATGACCAGGATGTGGATAGTGGAATTCTGTAACGAAACGACGTAACCATCGAGTTTGTACTAGTTTCATTTGTCATCACAAGTTTTCTGGTCCTAGATGATGTTCAGGGTTCCGATGTTGGAGCCGGAAGGCTCATTTGGTTTGTTTTTCAGTTCTTCTATAAACTATTCAATTATTTATTAGAATTATAGCCACCTTAACGTGTTAAAATGGATTTGAAAAACATGTAAGTCACAAAACTGCATCGATTGATATGATTTGATACGAAACCCTAAAATATGATCTGCAGAGATTTGAGATACTCATTCAAATTCATTTTTGAAAACAGAATATGTTTTTTTTCGCGGGTTACGGTTCCTAAGTACCCAATGGAAGACCAAGTCTCCCTCTTTTAGCCGATGGTATTTGTGAGGCTATACCTAACGAGTGGTAAGTTCTGATAATATGTGTGAGAGAAAAAACAATATGGCTCTCTATCCATCACGAGCACTGATTATTTTAGTAACTAGAATAATATAATATCTTTTATTGCTCTAGGCATGTAAATGATTGGTCCGAGCTTTGTGTCAATTATTCCTAAACCATTGTGTGAATACAAACAATGGGTTATTGTGAAATTGAAACCGCTCTTTATTAGTTACAGTTACTTTGTCAGTAAATATCCTGTTTTCGTGATAGTTGTTTTCATGGAAAATTAAATTCACTTCTTTTATATATTAATATTGAATTAAAAAAAAAAATGTAAATAGACTTTTATCACAAGAGGGGTAGGTGAGACAATCGAATGTCATTTGCCACCTAGTACACCTAGGTCGTCCTTTGCCAACATTTCCATTAACACCTTTTTAGTCAATCTTTCATCCTTCATTCTTTCAATTTGTCCAAACCAGCGTAAACTACTTTTCTTCATTTTAATCACAACATCATCTTTAATTCTGCATTCGTCTCTAATGACACCGTTCCGGATGCGCGGTCAATTATCATAATAAAAACATTCAAATTCAAATATTCTATAGACAGATCACAGTTTTCATTATGAAATAAATATCAGACAAGTCTACTCAAAAGTTAATGAAATTAGTTACAACCTATACTTAGAATCGATAGGCGTGTATAAACAGAGGAAAATGTCTGAAACTAATTGTCTCCCTTCAAAAAAATACATCATTTAATTTGATAGAGGGAGAAACATTGTATTACTTTGTACAGCATTTATTAGTTAGTTTACAGTAGTTGAAATTATTAGTTATTTATTTAGAGAAACTTAGCACAAAACAATAATGAAAGAATGAGCACTTCATACGATGAAGACCGTTTTGTAACAAATAAATAATGTTTAGTGACAATTTAAAGGCACAGTAACACAGTGAACAATAAGTTCAGAACGGTTTTCATGTCGGAAGTGGCATTACACTGAACATTAGCCGGGGCGATAAGGCGCCATCACAAATTGAGGACCGCACGCGAACGAACCTCGAAACGCTTTTTTATATAGCTAGTAAATACCTTTGTGAGCTACTTTAATGTATCTAAAATTTTGTAAAATAAATATTTTACTCCCGGGAAAGAAAAATTGGAAAAACTGAAAGTGCTTTTTTTGTTGTTGGCCACTTCCAATGACTCAGACCCAAGAAAATGATGAAGACATGTGAGTTTGGGAGGCACCACACATTACAATTAGTAAGCCTGTCAGTCACTTCTTTATTTATTATTATTATTTCATACAAATTTTCATACAATCGCTCCAATGAGGAATGAATCCAGGCCTCCAGTTTTAAATTTATAAACTAAAATAAAACTCTAGTAAAAAATACTACGTTTTATGATAGAACATTTCATACAAAACAATAAATAAAACAGAATAAATTGTTGTCCCTTTGCACTGGCGACGGGAACATTAACGTTTAAGACGGTAGTCCCCACGGGAAATACCTTACACTGCCCCGGGCTACAGGCTACCACGTTTATCGTGAGGCAATCAAACAAACGCCTTTAATAATATCATCTCTACGAGTATTACAATTGACACTATCCTATTCTTTTACTTGTATTTTCTTTTGTACATTTTAAACGTGCTTCGGTGACCGAGTGGTTAAGACGTCTGGTATTAACAAGTCAGACCACGGGTTCGATCCCGGATCTCGGCCATTTACCATTGGGTTTTTTTTAATTGAAAACTTATGTACATTTTCCGACAAATCACACTTAAATATACCTCAACAGAACTGGCTGTAAGGCAACTAGTGAAGCAGCAAACTCGTAACGATGTCCACATTTTAGTCAATTAATCAAATTAAACAGATGGGATTTGCTTATACCATCTCTGTGAAGATTTCATATGCCTTTTTTTAGGAATAAAAATGTTAATGTGTATCTATTTTTGTACAAGCGAACTTGAATTGTATAAAATGAATAGTGCTCTTGAATAAAATAATATTTCAATGATTATTATTGACATTGATGAAACGAAATTGGTCGATTTCAAGCCTAACGCAGCGGAATATCTTATATACCGGCTGACGAATAGCCAGTTACTTTGAGATAGTTTGAGACCGTGTTGTATATTAAGCTTCTTTATCGCTGTTAACGGCTTCAAAGCTTCGCTGTTTAATTATAGTGCAAAAGTAAAAATAAAAAAATAAAAAATGAGCTGTTTCTATCGTATGCATTCATCTATGTTATAGATGGAAGCAAAAAAAATTATATAACAAATATAAATGTATTATGATGACATTCCGTTCTAGCAATTTTACCTAGTAGGTATAAGCGATACGTGTTTAATACCGCCTTAGGGCGCGTGCAAAAATGCCAAACCTATGAAATAAAGATATAAGGATACGTTGGCTGAATGATTAGGGCACGAGGTCGTTCTTTCACGGATCACATCAAATGCTTCGGATCAATGAAGAAAATATTTACGAAGGCGTATTGGGAACATTCCATCTCGCCAGCTAAAAAAAATTCCCACGTAATCCGCGAAGAAAAACAATGCCAAATTGCTTTTTCGATTTTAGGCTTTTTTGAAATGTTTTATGGACTTCGTGTGTACACTTGTGTTTATAGGACACGTGAATATTTTGTTAACTAATTCAGACATTTTGCAGGAAAGGTCGCTTTTGAGAGAAAAGTCTATTCGGAAAAAAAAAACATCTTTTTAAGCCGACAGACAAGCATTCTAGAATTCATTAGTTACTTTGATGGATATTTCTCAATTTATTTCTTACTAGCTTTCCACCCCCCGGCTTCATTTGCGATTAACTTTGATGAGGTTGAAAATTTTTGTATAGGTTTTTTTTTCAAATGATTTGGGGCACATCGGTTGGATGGTTTCAAAGTCTATAACCGACATAGGATATATATATTTATTCTTTAGAACAAATATAATTGCCTTTTTTAAAAAAGTGTACCGACTTCAAAAAATATGCACTGAAAAGTGTGCTCTCCGAAAGCAAATGCACAAGTCACTATAAAAAAATACCCAAATGTGCCTATAAAATTTGAAGAGTTCTCGATTTCTCCAAGATCCCATCATTAGATCCTGAGCATGGGACCATCAGGGTAGTTAATACCCTTTCAAACAAAAAAAATCCAAATCGGTCCAGGCGTCTTCAAGTAATCGGGTAACATACATAAAAAAAACATAAAAGATTCCGACCAATTGAGAACCTCCTCCTTCTTTTGAAGTTCGGTTAAAAATAAAGCTTCTTTCGAAAGTAAGAAGTTTTCAAACGAGTAAAATTTTAGCGCAAACACAGTAAATTCCTATACCTACATTTCATCATTAATATCATCTTACTCCAATTTCACCCCATCCCAAACTAAAACAATGGCATATCACATGAATACATTGAAAGGACGTATCTCGTTTATTCACTCCGCTTGCTAAGAATGTGCTGGTGGCCATTATCTGTCTTGTAGGCCGTATATTTACCTTTTACCTTTGCGTACAAAGATAGACCTCGATTGTCCGCGCTCCCTCGCCCGTAGCACGAGATAAACGCTCAAAAGACGGACGGACGGACACTTCATTCATGTATGTCATTGACTGCCCCAGGTTGCGGTGTAAAGGTACGGAAAACGGTCATGGTGTATGTATTTCCTTTTATGATAAATTGAAGCTCTTTTCCTATATAACTTGCTATTTAAGCACTCACGGATCTGTGTTTTGTGTGTACAGATGAGTGAAAGTAAATCTTCTTATTAAAATCCTTGCAGGTACATTTATTTTTAATGAAAATGTATGTATTTTAATTGTAATTTTGTCTATCTGTCACGATATTTGTCCAGAATAAGCTTTTTATAAACATGTTAGGTTTTGTTCTTTGTTTAAAATTCTGAAGTGTTTCGGAGACAAAAACAATTTTAAACAGTTTAATAGCTTTCCGCCCCCGGTTTCGCCCGTGGATATTTTCGAACAGAATAAAATATAGCCACCTTCCTCAAGAATTAGGCTATCAAATGCAAACATATTTTTTTCAAATCTGACTGATAATTCCAGAGATTAGCGCGTTCAAACAAACACACTCTTAAGCTTTATTATTAGTTCTATAATATCCGTTCAGCATTCACTGAATCTCCTGAATACGTAACAAGGATAAACAAAATTATAAACTCAGGTAAACTATTCCCAGCCATATGAAATTGGTGCAAAATTGTATCACAAAATTTGGGATCCTTAATATAGAAATATGTAGGTGTATTAAAGTGTATCAGAAAACTCGCAAGCCCCTTCATCCACGGTATGCAATAAAACTTTGAAATACAAATTTCAAACAATGCGGTATAATGGACACGAAGTTTTGTGTCGTTCCTAAATCCCTGGTTTCCAGGAAGATTTCTACAATGTACAATGTATGAGACCAGTGTAACAGTTATGTTGACATACTCGTACATAATAACGGAGTCTATAGAAAAGAGGCATAGGCAGTCATGGGGTTTGCTAACAGAAGGGAAAATTTAAAACTATGAATAACAGTGGTTTTTAATTTATAAATAGATATATAACGTATAATAACCGCATTTTACCGGCCAGAAATACGCAGCCAAATATGCCCGACCCAGGCATACGTGGAAGCCAGTACACGAATTCCTGCCCGGACATTTTCGGGCAGGGCAATCCATGGTCGGCATTTGTGCCGAGAGCATGTCGTGACGCGAATCTAAAATATTTTCCACTACCAAAGATCGCTCAACGCGCCCAAAGAAGTTTTGCGCAGAGATATCAAACAAATAAAATAACTGAAATTTATTTTATCACGTACTAGCATTCCGCCCTGGCTTCGCCCGAAAAAATGTTGAAATGTGACATTAAAATTTACCCGTGATTTCTTGTTTCTTTAAACATAGTTCTGTCTTAATCTTTCATATTGAATGACAGATTTGTAAGAGAGTGATAAAACATAGTTTAGCTAAACACTTGTTAAACACCGTTTTGTGGTAACGCCCTACATCTTTATACAATACACCTATATAATATTATTAGAAATTTAAACAAAAATTAAACGACAAATTGAGATTAATAGACTTTTCCGGTCATTAATCTAGAAAATTCCTAAAATGAAATACTTCCCTTGTAAAATTAAATGCTGAGTACACACTTTTTCGGTTTTAATTTGCGACAATTTCTCTCATAAAAATTATAACAGTCTCTCGTCCATTTTTTATTCGCCTATCCGTATTAAAAGATAACACGATGAAAGACGAACCATTGGACACATCCCTTTCATACTGATGTATATGTATTCATATATAGATGTACGTGCCTTGATGTCAGACCCTACGAAGTGTCGGGGTAGAAAAGGGAATGTTGCTTATATTATATTTTCTCACTGACGTGGAAATAAAGATACAGGGAACAGAGCAATAGAAATATAGAACAAAATATCTCCTTATTTTAGGCCTTCTCGGGGAAGGGGGAATATTTGAGGGGATATTTAAAAATTTCGTCGTAGAATTTGAAGACGGTTGGTGCCAAATTAGAAATAATTTAGTACCCAAATTCACTAATCTAGATAATTCATTAGGAACCTACGATCATCAGTACATACACAGATAATATTGAACAGATCTTTATGTTCCTAGATGTTTACTTAATTTTGTATCCTAATTTGGCACCAACCGTCTTCAAATTCTACGACGAAATTTTTATTATTTCTTATTTTTCAGTGCAAATTTTTGAAGTCGGTACACTTTTTTTTTACAAGGTTTTGTTGACTAAAACGCTTATAGATCATTTTGTCAGAACTTCGATTGTTGTCCTATATTTAGAGAAAAATAAATTTTAATGCAAGAACTTTTTTTATGCAATGTACCCACATTAGCATATAGGTCATGTTTCTAAAATTATAAATTCTATTGAAATGTGCTAAAAACATTTTATAGACAATTTATTAGGGATCATTTTTCTCATTGACAGTTTTCTTCTAGCTCTAACAGTTAACAGTTTTTGTGGAAAATAAAAGAATCCGCCGTCAGGGAAAAATTTAGAGGTGGGGACTTTTTAGGGGATACTTGTAGGGTTCTAAGGAACATGTATGTCAAAAATGAGAACTTTTTTTGAGGTCATTGCATTAATAGCTTGTACTACAATACCAATCGTATGGACCGCAGTCTCACGTCATACTTTTCGGCACCTATTATAAGATATTTAAGAGAGTATTAAGTAGGCCACACATTGGTCCGGTATCACACCGAAAATTTTCCATTACGGCCGCCGTATGATATAAGGCGGACCGTTTGTTACAAGAATTGGACGAGTCTGTGGTCAGTTTCGTTGGACTTTTCACAGTCGTCCACCGGCCGGTCGCCGTACGGTCCACCGAAACCGACCAGAAACTCGTCCAATTCTTATCGCGCGGCCCGCCATCCGTTTTCAAATCGTTGTATTTGTGGTTGATTTCGATGACCGGAACGATCTGTCACACACACAACCACACGCCTTTGTTTAATTGAATATTGTGTGTCTGTGTGGGTGAGTGAATTGCATGTGATCTCGATCATATGATATAATTGCTAATGTGTGGCCTGTCTTCAATCTCGAACATACGGCGGCCGGACCGAAAATTTTCTGTGAGATACCGGACCAGTGCGTGGGCTACTTTAGACCAAGTTCATTCCGTTTCTGTGTGAATAAATAGTTTTGACACGAATATAGCTTCCTTTATAGTTAATATGATCGTGAATATGCTAATACATTGTCTATGAGAATGTCGGATACAATGTAATGCGATATTTCCACCTGACGACAAAGCAATTTGCAAGCGAAATACCTTACACGATTTTCGATATTTTGCAATAAATATCTGTGAGAACATTGTATGTAGGTACTTATTGTTTGGAAATACTACATATCTTAAAAATAATACAATCACCGGTAATTTAAAGTTCCCAGAGAACAGTGTTATCGGCTTAGATGGGTGCCGAAGACGATTTTTTTAATTTTATATACACTAATCGATAATTTTTTAAAGATAACTCTCAAAACGAGTGGCAGCTCCTTGACTTTAAATATGAATAAGACGAAAGCCTTTAAATACAACGCAGTAAACAACTGTTAGTCTGGTTTTGTTGATCGATTCCTAAATAAGTGTCATTATAGATTATACCACATACTAGGTATAATTTTATACCTAACTGATATATTATTACATACACACCAACACAACCTTTATACCTTAGGGCTAAGACAATGTACAACTAAACGAATTGAATTGGGACGGACTGAAATACAACCACGTGACCTAATGAAACTGTCCTGCACTCTGACCAAACCAAAGAGTTTATATACTTATTGTATACAAACTCCTTGAAGTATGCTCCTTGTAGAAAACAAGGCGAAATTATGTCATTTTGTCTTCAATTAGCATCTCTCATGAACGCAAAATTAACGTCTGCCCATACCCTGTAGATAACGCTGAAAAAATTGCGAAGCTTTTGGTCAATCAGAATTTTTTTTGAGGTTATGTCCGATTGTTGTCTGCGCATACTTTCATATAATTATTATAATGCGGTTAAAAGTTTCTGCATATAATTTTACGATTTAGCGTTCCGAGAAAATAGAATACTAACTTTCGTGCATTGTCTAAATGTGGCCACACATTCGACCAAACCGACCACAGACTAGTCCAATTCTTGTAACGAACGGTCCGCCTAGATCATCCGGCGGCTGAAATGGGAAATTTTCGGTGTGATGCCGGACCGGAATGTGTGGCCGACTTAATGGGGCTTGTGTGGCAAGACACATCAGCATCAGTTTGTATAGCTAAATAGATACAACACAACTATTATATCAACAATACAATAATGAAAGAAGTCTTCACACCGAACGGCAGCAGAAGAATCACACAGAATAAAAAACAGCATTATTCAGCATTTTGTTCAAAAAACCTCTAAAAAAGGAAAGTGTAGGTACGATTAGAAAATAAAAAGCGACCCACATCCGACGCAGTACGTTTATAAAGCGGACTAGGGAGTAGTAAATCATTTTAATAATTGATCGGGGTTGAAATATTCATGAAGTTCTAGCTAAAAGTACCGAGTAAGAAAATGGTTGAAAAATGATAGCGGAGAAGAAACGATATACTTACTTAGATTTTGTTATTTTTTGGAAAACCTCTATTTGATCGCTGATATCTATGAAGAGAGACTCTCTGTCTGTCTGTCAGAAAATTTATTGAAGGCAATGTTAAAAGTACGCACAATCGCCGAGCATGTATAAAGAAGCGAAATAGAAGAGGTGGCATTAGATTGCCTCAGCCTACCCCTCTTGTGATAAAAGGCGTGACGATAACTATATAGATTTTAAATAGCATTAGAATTTATGATTTAAATTTAAATATAAAGTAATTTGTGCTGATGATGATTTTAGAAGAAAAAAAAATCAGTAGTTTTCTAACAGAAAAAAATATTTAAAATCAAATTCCTATCAATAGTGACAGACATGTATTTGTAAGTACTTACGCATGTGTGTGTATGTTTAAAAACTATTATTATTTCATTTGCCCTAATCTATACTAGGTACATGGACGTAAAAAAGGAGAAGACGGATCGCCGCTAAGACAAAAGTGAAGCAACCAAGTTATGCCAGTTTCATTGTAAATACGAGCCTCACGCACACATTCTCATTCGGTTATGCTGATCAGCCGCCATTAAGAAAATAAAAAACAATGCCGTCTTGTGTAGTAAAATTATGCAAAAACAACTCATAAACAACTCATAAAAAAAATACTCATAAAAAATCTCAAGGAATCACATTTCATAGGCAAGTTAGTAATTTACCACTTATTCTACAATTTAAACTCTACTTTTTTACGTCCATGACTAGGTTCATGATATTATAAAGAGAAAATATATGATTTTTTGTATTTTTGTAATTGTAATGAATAAACTCAAAAACTACGGGACCGATTTAAGAAAACCTTTACCAGTATAATGCTATCATTGAGTAACATATGCTACTCATATTTGTAAAACCTACTAGACCGATTTTTTTTTGCATTTGATAGCCCAATTCTTGGGGAAGCTATTTAACATCATGCTACCTACCCAAGAGGGTGAATTGTATTCCTAATACAACGCGTACGAAGTAGCGAGCAATAATGGAAGAGAGATTTATATAGAAGGCCGGAAATTGGAGAGTGACATAGGCTAATTTTTATCCTATTAAGAGACAAAATACTAGACACTAAACTTTAGACTAAATCAACTTCATATCTATTTTAATTCAGTCAGGCTAAATGTGGTATAAAAGTAAACAGTTTTCAACAATACTCAATCAAATGTAATCAAAATCACAGAGACTAATCAGATGGCACACAAATATTAATTTCTGTCGCTCATAATAAATTTTGCAAATAATTCCGAGTTCTGAAAACGACGTGAATGAATTATTAATTTTCGATTTGAATAACAATTGTGAAGTAAATTGCTTCCAAGTGAGAGTGTGTGCGAAATGGATGGTCGTTATTTGTAAAAAGACGTTCAATAGATGTTTTCTTTGCAAAATCGTTTTTTTTTATCTTCGGAATCCTTTCATTACATGGAGATCAATTAAAAATCAGGTTACAAATATAGATCTAGGTATAGCTGAAAGTATCCTGAAAATTAATTTAGTCTATTCGGAGCTTATTGTGAGCCAGTATTTACACACAACAATTCTAAATACAGTAATATATGCTTTAGTATTGGGTAAAAAGTATAACATCGCACTAGGGGATTGTGGTTCTCCATATTTTTTTATTCCTGTAAAAATATAAAAAAAATGCTCCGTCAATTAAAAAAAAAGTTATGGCAACCCTCATTGAATAATCCAGCCCGCTTGCTTGTCCGTCTGCCATTAACACGCAAATATACGAGGAGGGATGTACTAAAGTTGATTTTTTAGAAAGTTTTACAAAAATTTGCTCCCTTCATAATTTTAGTCTATGCCCGTAGGCAAATTCTGTCGGTCAAAAATGAATGGAATTTGTTTTTATATTGTAGAGATTTTTTTTCTACTACGGACTACATTCTGACCACGGATTCGCCCGTACTATTATTATTATCTTTGCTCTTCCCATACAAATTCAATTCAACAGAACTAGCCACTCGTTAGGTATAGCCTCACAAATACCATCGGATAAACGAGGGAGACTTGATCTTCCGCTAGGTACCCTGGGACCGTAACATGGTTTCGGGAGCTGTAAAGCAACCCGTGAAAAAGAAAAAAGAAATCGCTGAAAATTTCAGTTGTTTCTGGACAAATATTCGAAATGAAAATAGTTTTGAAAAAAATTTGAAAAGAATAGTTTTGTTAAATAGTTCATTCTAGGACCAATTCATAAAAATTCGTGTGCGCCATTGCCAACATTTTATTTAAAAGGTATTTAAATCGGTATCGGTGGCCCACACGGTTTGATTTCGGCCATGTACCAATGGTTTTTTTTATAAAAGCTTATATACAGAATCCGACAAACCTTTTTTGAGGCTTTTCCATCGAAATATATTTCAACAGAACTGGCCACTCGTTAGGAATAGCCTTACAAATACCATCGGCTAAAAAAAGGAGGATCGGTCTACAGTTGAGTACCCTGGGGTCGATAACACTATTTCGGCAACCAAGATAAAATATAAAATCGTCATAATATCACGATAGATTTGCTCTACACACTATCTAAATCTAAAAGTGGAGCTACCAGTCAAATTATGACAAATTGTGAACGCCGCCGAGCGAAAATAAAAGTGAAAACAATGATGTCAATACAGAAGCAGGTGTCACCGAAAATTTCGTTGTGTTTGTACAGCTAATGGCTGGGTATACACGACAGGAAATGAGCGACCCAAATGTGGGCCCGGTGACAATAGATTCGGCAATCTCCTCCAACTTTACCCGCTATCTGGCTCATGCTTTTGACAAGTCATCGAAAAACAATTTTACTTGACACCGTAACCCATTTAATACGCTAAAAGGTTTGAACAAACTGACCTTGTTAAATGGTATTTATTCTAGCTTCAGTTTGGGCAGAGTTGGGAGAACGATAGGTTTCCACTATTTTGAAGGTTAAATTAAAATATAAACCTAAGCTAGATTTTATTAAGATGATGATCACTATTAACTGTTATAGAATTGTGACAAATTTCATGGCGATATCAAACCTACTCTGAAAAAGATTGGTGTACGTGAAACATGTGAAGTGACTGATAGTGGTGGATATAAAATTGAAATGGAATGCTGAGATGGTTTGGACATGTTGAACGAATGTGTGATGAAATAATGACCAAACAAATATATAAAGCTATAGTACCGAAAGGAACAACAAGGAAAGACGACCAAGACGAACTTTCATTGATCAAAATGAGAAGTATGCAAAGATCGAGAGAAGTGGTGCTAAATACTCTTCTATACCTACCCCTTTAGGAAACAGGCGTGAAGGTATGTATGTATGTATATATAAAAAATCGAAAAACTTTTACTTTCAATGAGGATTTTATAAGATGTAAGAATGTAAGATTTAGCAACACGTCATTAAAATAAACCTAATCTAGTTTCATACCCATTCATTGTCCAATTTAACTACATATATTATATCTATCATCACGCCTTTCATCCCAAGAGGGGTAGGCAGAGATAATCGAATGTCATTTGTTACGATCCTGGCATACCTCTTTCGCTTCTTTTATATTCATCATACCTTTCATACATGCGTACTTTTGTGCGTGCATCGATCAATACAGTTTTTATATGTTAAATAAAAGTACACCTAGGTCGTCCTCTGCCAGCATTTCCTTTCACTTCAGTCTTATAAACTTTAGTAGTTTGTTGTGACCAAACCAGCGTAAACTACAAAAGTCCATTTTAGTCACAACAGGTCTTTCACTCCGCATTCTTCTCTAATGACATCATTCTGGATGCGGATCAACACATTATACGTTATATTATACATATATTTCTGGTTATCTATTTGAATCTATTTCTAATTTAATACAAGAGAAATTTGCTGAAACAATGTATTTGACATTAATATATGACATTCTGGAAGCATCTACGCGCACGAATTTCCATACGACCCTGCCATTTCCTTCCTAAACTTGGCAGCACTACTGACTACATTTAGTGGACCTCATTCTGTGTTATATAGAGTCATTTCCTAATGTTCTCTATTCAATTTAAAGTAAGCAGTGTTTACTGACTCGTATTACGAGCATGGGAATAAGTAGTTTGGCTTTATCTTCGTTAGTATTATTAAAAGGAATCCCCAATTTAAAGGGATATGTCTTTGGATGCCATCTCCTAGAAACCAAACTAATGAATATTAAACAAATGTATGTATATAATATGTGTCTCCTTGTTAAAAAATCTAAAAAGCGATATCAATATTCTGAAATATCATTTTTATTAAATAGTAAATCCCATATCCGAACAACATTTCCTAGAACAGAGTTGGGGAAAAAAACTCTACAATATGATGGAGTGCGGCACTATAACAATCTTCTCAAACATATTTAGGTTACAGATTCATTTAATGTTTTCAAGAAACTGTTAAAGGATCTTATATTGTTATCAATAGGTAATTTTGCTACAGGTGTTTTGTTTTGTATTGTTCTGTTTTATATACCTACTTAGTTGTTTGGGTCACTGACCTACAATCTGTGTAAAATCAATAGATTTTTTTGTTGTTCTTATGACAATAAAAATCTTTAAACCTATTTAATCTTGCTCCTTTCGTAGGAAGTGATAGGTACGACATATCTTAACTAATTCTGAGGCTTAGCTCCTATAAAATATAGAATTTATTTTTAATACATTAAACCTTTCTTTCTTGGGAAATACAGATAATAATAGAAAACGTAATTCTCGAGAAAAACGAGAAAAAAAAAATCATCGTTATTACTGACTTCTAAAAAGCTATTTTTAGGGTTCCGTATGAATATCTCCGATGAAAAAACGGAAATGGTATAAGAGCATCACTCATGTGTCTGCAATGTCTGTCCGTCTCTCACAACTTATTTTGTCCGAATCTACTGGACGAACAATGTTGAAACTTGGTTTGTATATAGAGTTTTCATGATCCAATCACGGACGTATAGCCTAAATAATCTAATTTCGATTTTGGGGGATAGCTATGGGGTAAAAATTTTAACTTAAAAACATTTTTTTTTCAAGTGCATCATTTGACATATCAAATGAAAGCGCTCGTTATAAGGAATACCATTTTTTTTTTAAATTTGAAAATGCATAATTTAAATTAACAAAAATTTACGGTTCCCTACACCTTATCTCCGAAACTACTAAGTCAAAAACGGAACCCTCAGCGCGCGAGTCGTACTCGCAGCAACTTGAATAATTATTTATTTATTCTAGATTCTACCATTTTGCTAGTTAAGCTAAGAGGAGTGAGCTGCTAGCCTAAGACTGATTTTTACTGTACCATATTGATTCATTTTCCTGTCTCATAAACATTATGACTTTCTCCTTTCCTTTTATTATGATTAGACGTCTTTATGAGGATGCTTCTTTTTCATGGGAAATACAATAATAATCTTCAGAAAGACTACTTATGGAATATATATATATATCATATTATTATACACTTTTATGTACCTATTCTGTGCTGTGTGTAAATTCATGAAAATTCATTTCGCCATTTCGGAGCATATTCCAGACAAATATCCGGACTAAACTTCCAAAAACAGAGTTAACTTCAAAATTAACTTATTTATTTGTAAGTATTGTAGTTAATTTTTGTTACAAAATAAAATAAATTGCATACCATAAACGTCTTCCAGGATTTATATAGGAAAGATTGACTTTATTCTCTTAGCCATTTTAGTGAACTTGGTTGTTACGAAGGCTGTATTCTGCACAAATGGCGTTATCAAACCGCCAGAGATAAAGTGTGTGAAGAAATATGCCCGACCACTTATCGCTCGTTCGCTTCCTTGCCTCGGCCAAATTGCTGCTACGCCCTCATAAGAAATGCTTTTATTGGCGTTGAAAATTGAAAATTAGTACTAAATTGGTTTATTTACTTTTAAACGATATTTGTGACAATTACAACAATAAATACCTCTCGGTCGACATTTTTTGAAATAATAAGAAACTTTTTAAAACATCTGTAATTATCTAGATTAGATTTTTTTTTTGTTTTGGAGACTGAAAATGTAAAACTTTGAGTTAATTGTAGAGGTGGTGGGCAGAACTTATTTTTTTTATTACTTTATGTTCTTATATAATATCTGTCTGTCTTTTATTGTTATTTCTTCTAAATAAATAATAAATAAATAAATAAATTTGTAAAAGACTTGAATAGATACCTACCTCTAATACCTATATACCATTATTTCATAAAGAAGTTGACGTCCAGCACAAATAAAAGTATCGCTAAAAATCTGAAATATTTTTTTCAGGGTTGCATTAGATACGTCAACTTTATCACGTAATAGCAACTGCGACGAATTTAACAAAAAAATGCTGTCAAAAATGCAACGTCTAGCGCCCCTACCAAACAACTAAGTAATAAAATATATATAAACAAAACTGTCTTTGATGACATTTGCAAGACTGGTCGCAAGTGTGATAAGGTTAGTTGGTCTATCTCTACATTTAACTTGGGTGATTTGGATTTTTATCTATCATCATGCCTTTTATCCCAGTCAGAGACATTCGAATGACAGTTGCTACGATTCTGACATACCTCTTTCGCTTATTTTATATTCATCATACCTTTCAAACATGCTCGGCGATTGTGTGTACTTTTTTAACATTGCATTTGATCAATATATTTGTTTATGTTTAATAAAAGTACACCTAGGTTGCTTTCACTCTCCTTTCAATATCCTTGTCTATATTTTCACTTCTTGGTTTACAAGAATACTACCTAAATAAACAAATTCATTAACTTGCTCTAATTTACAACCGTTCACACAAATGTCACACTCCGTCCTTTTATTATCATTTTATAGAAACTAGTACTTTTGCTTTCAAATTATTTATTTTTCATAAATTTCTACTCGCATTCCTCGTTCAAAAGTGCAACCAAGCTTTCCAGCACTGCAAAGTCTCGCGCAAATTATTTGTAAGAGTATTAAGTAAAACCTTTGGTAAAACTAAGTTCTTATCTAGAATATAGTCTAAATAGCTAAAAAATATAGGTACAATATACCTTAGACCATTATGTAATTATTATTAGAATATTAGACGATAAATTAGTAAAATTTTTAAATACCACTTGGAAGTTAGAAATTCTGAAGTATATATAGGTTTCATTGAAAAGAGATATTTTTGTATAAAGACGAAAGTAACACTAAGATTTTAGATAAAACTTCGTCGAGGCGGAAGTAATGGCAGACCAGCCTCTCGGAGGCAATCATAAAGTAGACCCTTCCGCACTAAATCATGCAATAAATTATCGAGCATGAAATATTCAAAGCGCCTCGACATACGGCGGGGGTGTGAACAACTGTGGAAAATTCAACCTTATAATTTTCAACCCGCCCAAGGGCAAAAGAGCACGATATTAAACTGAAGTGTTGAAAATGTTATTACATGTTTAGGTTTAGGATATACCAAGAAATCGCTGAATTTCAAGGTCGCTGTTAGTTTGACGTGATTGGAAGACCCTTGAGTGACATAATTCTTGATTTCACGTCATGTCATGGCGACCAACGTACGCGCTTCGTAATGACATGATGGGGAATCCAGTTTAATCCCGTCCGCACGGTGATAGTTGTGATAAGACGGTGATTAATAGGGGATATCACATTCGGCGGGATCATCTTAACTACCGATTAATCGGCTATTGTTACTGTGAGGTCTATATTACTTGACATTAGCGGAATCGTTATCATATATGTACCAGATTGTACCATGTATGCACACGTGCTCGTAATATTTTGATATCACGGCTCGCTCACCCGATTCCATTAACACAGCTGCCGTTGATACATTTTTTCGTTTCAAAGCCTATTCTGGACAAACATTGGAGCAGATAGGCAAAGTTTCTCATAACAATTTATAATATTTATGGATTCAGTATGTCTAAAGGTGGCCACACATTCGTCCAATCCCCGGCGCGTCGTCGTACGGTCCACCAAAACCGACCACAGACTTTCAGACCACACAGGCAATCTTTGTAACGAACGGTCCGCCTAGATTATCCGGCGGCCGGAATGGGGAATTTTCGGTGCGATGCCGGACCAATGTGTGACCTACTTAAGATATCCTACAATTAGATTTTGGTATTAATCTGAAAGCACAGACAATTGTATTTACTTATAGATAAGTATATATAAATAATAATAATAATAAATTCTCACTCATGTCATAAATGATAAGCATCAATTTTCTTTATGAATGGTTCTTCTAAAAATAACTGATCTTTATGTCTGTTGAAGAAGTGATGCATCTAGGTCCATTAAGTGCAGCAACAGGCTCGCCACCTGTTCTGTTTAATATGGACAACTGGCAAAAAGTGGACATCGTCACTCGTGTTTCTGGCCACACCGCAATGTATTAATATTATATCGAACCCGAGACTGCGTGTTTCCTGTCGTAAAATGATATAACATCCACAGTTGTAGACCGTCTTAGAAGTGTTGATTGCATGGTGTAAAAGAACTTAAATTGCTTTTTTACAGTCAGAGACGAGAAACTGGGTTGGGTGGGGTGGAACGAGTCCGTTTTAAAATTCCTGAAACATTTCGCCTCTGTTTCAGCGGATACCGATAAATGAAATAGTGAGGTTTGTAGGGTAGAAAGAGGTTTTAATAAATACAAGTAGTTTAGGTCAGCATTACAACTGAATTCAAACGCTTTTTAATACCTTGGGAAAAATAGCTATATCAGGATCGTAGCAAGTGGCCTACCGCTCATGGTATTAAAGGCGTTATAGCAGATAGAAAACAGATAGATTGGTGTAATAACTCTAATTATAGTCCTCCTCATATTATAAACGCGAAAGTTTGTGAGGATGGATGGATGTTTGATAAAATTTTACAATGTTATAATTGGCTACAATAGACAAAGAAAAGTCCGCGGTAGCATATATTTGTAGCATACCATATAGTACCCGTGCAAGGCGGCGCGGGCGGCGGAGTCAGTAGTAATCTATATAAATGTTATAAAGTTGAAGACTAATCCCCTTATTCATAAACGTTTATTAGCAACGTTTTTGTTAAAATGTGTTTTGTTTCTTTCTATTATTAGTAAAGACAGGTTTGTTAGAGAGTGACAAAACATATTTTAATAAAAACGTTGCTAATAAACGTTTATGAATAAAGGCTTGTTTGTAGGTTCGAACGCGATCTCAATAACTATCAATTAGATTTAAAAATTATTTTTGCCTTTTTTTACTAAATTTATTTTTGATACTACATTTTCATTTTAATTTTTTTTTAAGAATAAACTTTTTTTAATCATCTGTTTAATACAATTATCATACAAAATCCAAATATTAGTAAATTAAAAACTAAATTTTTGCCCGTTTATTCGGTTTATTGATAAAGGTTATAAGCTACTAGATGTCTGCCCCCGGCTCCGCCCGTGGATATATTCAAATAATATAAAATATAGCCTACGTCACTCAGGGATATCGTAGCTTTCTATTAGTTAAATATTTTTTATAATTGGTTCAGTAGTCTTTGTGTATATTCATTACAAAAAAAAACAATAGTAGTATAGATATGTACATCACGATATGACCCATAGGAGTGGAGTAGTAATTATAAACCGCAACCAATAAAAAAATTCAGGCGAAAAGTAAGCTGAAGAGACATGATCGTGCTGAACTGAAGAAAAATTGTGTTATATATTATGTATAATCCGTTTATTAAAGAAGGATATAGGATAGCATATCACGATATGACCCGCAGCGGTGCAGTAACTATAAATGTCAAACTATTAAAAAATTCAAGCCACAAAGGTTTCATCTGAGAACAACTTTTTTGATAACTTAATACATGGATGACCACCGGACGCACTTTAATCTATATATCTATCATCACGCCTTTTATCCCAAGATGGGGTAGGCAGAGACAATCGAATACCATTTGTTACGATCCTGACATACCTCTTTCGCTTCTTTTATATTAATCATACCTTTCATACTTTCTCGGCGATTGTGTGTACTTTTAATATTTCCATCGATCAATACATTTTTATATGTTGAATGAAAGTACACCTAGGTCGTCCTCTGACAGCATTTCCTCTCAGCGTTATAAACCTTTTTAGTCAATGTTTCATCCTAAATTCTTTCAACGTGTCCAAACCAGCGTAAACTACTTTTCTTCATTTTAGTCACAACATCATATTTCACTCCACATTCATCTCTAATGACATCGTTCCGTATGCGATCAATACGCTTTATATCACACATTCTACGTAAAGACCGCATTTCCACTGCATTTATTTTACTTTCATGCTTCTTATTCCATACCCAATTTTAAGAACAACGAAAAATAAATTAAAAACACTACAATGAAATTCATTTTTCACCCTCTCCTCAAACTTCCTCGGCCTTACAAAATGCAGCGGAAATACAACTTGCATTTTTACCAAACAAAACATTAACTTGAATTAATAGGAAGTGCTCTGGGTATACAAACTTATGTCGAAACTTTGGGTGGGTATTGGCGTGAGGAAGGGAGGGATAGGCAATAAGTGCCTCCTTCTATTTCACCGGCACTTTAACTCGGGGTGCACTGATTTGATAACGCCGTTTGTTTCAAGGACTATTCGAGACAGGCTATAATTTTTGGGCCGTTTTTTTTTGTTAAGGGCTTTTTAGCTAACTTTTTTACAAGGTTTATATTGCTTTATTGATTTTATTTCCAGTGTTTCTGAACTGCTTTTTGTCGTGCTTGACATATTTCTAGTAAATAAAAGAATTTTCCATCTACATACCTCAATAGAACTGACCATTCGTTAGGTATAGCCTCAAAAAAAATTCTAAATGAGAAAGACTTTGTCTTCCACTGGGTACCCTAGGGCCGGAAACGATTCCCGGGAGATGTAGGGTAACCCGTGAAGAAAAAAAGTAAATAAATAAACGAAATATAGCAATGTTTCATATAATAAGTAGGTATTTAACATTCGGATTTAAAAAAAAAAACCTTAGAGCTGAAACTACATAGAAAATGTATTATAAAAGCACAGCTCGTCGATGAAAGAAGGTACCTTTTAAATATACCTGATTATCTTCAAAATTACAGACGCCGAGCATATATGAAAGGTATGATGAATAATAAAAGAAGCGAAAGAGGTATGTCAGGATTATGTAGAATAAACTTATCTACATATCTGCGGTAGTATATATCTATCTCTTATAGACAAGTAGTTATAAGCGTATTAATTAAACTAGGGGCGATTCGCTAAGACAGTCATAAAATTACAATGATGGGAATTATTCGTAAATTAAAAAGTCGATTTTATTTTAGCAGTGTTTTTTTTTTTCTTTCTTCACGGATTGCATTACAGCTCCCGAAACCGTGTTACGGTCCCAGGGTACCCAGAGGAAGACCAAGTCTCCCGATTATAGCCGATGGCATTTGTGAGGCTATACCTAACGAGTGGCCAGTTCTGTTGAGGTATTTTTAGATGGAAAAGCTTCTAAGTGTGGTTTGTTACCCGACTCTTAATATTTAATATCAGTATCAAGTATGACACTCTTTATTATTAAGTACGAAGTGTCAAAGTCGTATCAAAAGAATGTTGGAAGTTAAATTAGTTCTTAATTTTATTCATCTAACTTCAATTTCATCAAAGAGCCTTCAATTTGAAGTTTACCCAACTAATTTTCCTATAAAAGAATGCGGCACTTCAATAAATTCACCCGTGGACTTTATTACCGTCAATTTTAAATGAAACTTGTGACTCCAAGGATTTGAGTTCGATTTTTAACAGCAATCAGTACAGAATTATCACCTGAAATTTTATTAGCGTTCTTAGGTTTTAAATTCGATATTTTTTGTCAAAACCGTTTTTTTAACGAAAGCACGATTTACTACACAGTAAACAATTTCCTAAAGCTTGTTTACAATGTTCTGTATACATAACTAAAATAAACACCTAATTATATAACACGTAAACGTGGAAAATTATAGATAAATATTGTAGAATAATTCTATTATATTCTGATGAAAGCGAATGCTTTTTCTTCCCTTTGGTCATTCTTTTTTTCTGAAGGTTGTACAGAAAATATTTCGTTTCTTCCATTGCTATAGAAAGAAGATCAATTAAATTTTTTTCCTCCTTTGTTATTGCAATCTGTCATTGACTTTTTTATAGACAATGGGCATTATTTTTGGTATTTATTATAATTATATATATGGCACTCTCGGTATTTATCCATTGATACATCTTAAACCATAATATTCAAGGCAATGGCACGTCAAGCCGATGTTGGACAGGCAACCGGATGGCGAGTGGTAATCTGGGCCTTTGAGTGGTACAGAGTCCCCTGGTAGCGGCCAAAGTGACCCCAAATGGACAGGTTCGGCGATATGGGGGAGGGGCAAAAAAGGTTTGGGGGGTGGCTAAATAGGGGTTAATTTGGGGCATTGATACACACCATTATTTGTACTTAGGACAGTATAAATTTCGAATGCCATCCGATTTGAAAAATTTTTATTATTTTTTTTAATTATAATAATTGTTGAAACAATCGAAAAAAAGTGTTTTTCGGCGACTTTGAGGGGTTGTTTCTCCGAAACTGCCCATCAGGATCGGATGGCAATTTTTTCCCAACGTTTGGTGGTGTCAATAAGTATTCTCACTAATTTTGAAGCGGTTGCCTTTTCACTTTTTTTTTTTTGTACTCGCTAGTGCAAGAACGGCCCGCGTGTTTCGGCTGGCAAAAAAAAAAAATTATATAATTAGGGTATTTCCTTTAATGCTACCGCATTTTTATCCGGTTGCCTTTTCAAAAAATTTTCGATTTTGCCCTTCCCCCATATCGCCGAACTTGTCCATTTGGGGTCACTTTGGCCGCTACCAGGGGACTCTGTACCACTCAAAGGCCCAGATTACCACTCGCCATCCGGTTGCCTGTCCAACATCGGCTTGACGTGCCATTGCCTTGAATATAAGGTTATCTCATCCTTTAGTGAGATCTTGAAGTAATATTGAGTTAATAGGTATAGTGTGAAAAATACAGATATGTACAGATAAAATACAAAAAGAATAGTTTTTCATAGACCATTGCCTTGATAGGTCGCGTTGAACCGAAGAAATCGGTCGGTCAGAAGCTTTTTAAGTGGTATCATCCGTTTAGGCTCCGCTTTATGACCGAAGCTTCGATTTGATACAGTCACTTATTTAAGGGATCTACTCACCCTTGCAAAAGCGCCCGGCAAATTGACGAAAGTTCTTGATAAAAACGGCTTTTTATGACTACCTATATTTCACGAAATGCGAGTTAATAAGGTTTCCTTTTGTGCCCAAAAAGGATTTTTTTTTACATTTCCAAGTTATTTTAGGAATGCTATATAGCTGTAATAGTACCTAATCACTGCTACTAATGAAATCATCTTGAAATACACTTATATCGTTTTATGTTTAATTTTTTACTAAATCGTCATTACGTTACTAACATAAATTTTTTTATCATGCCGTACGTGCACCGAAGCATTTGCATGTTTCTAATTATATTGTACTAGCATTTTCCCTCGGTTTAGAAAAGAGAAGTAATTTGCTTTGCGCCTGAACAATATTTTTAGTAGGCGTTTTATTTTATAGGAATACCAACATTCTTTCTCTGTCCCGTCTTCCGGAAAAACAGTATGTTCAACACGGGGCATAAAGTAATTTTTCTTCAATTTTTATAAACATTTGTTCAGTCGTTGTGTCATTTATCATCAAACAACCAAACTTTGGCAATTTTTGTAGGATTTGGAGCGAAACTTATACAAGAAACGGAAATCACTTTTAAATATTAATTGAATCCTAACTAATATCATAAATGTGACAATGTGTTTGTTTCTTTGTATGCCATTCTTTTGCATCAAAACCAATCAACGCATCATAGTTGGAGATTCGGAAAATATCTTATATTCACGCTGGAAAATTCAATTGTTCATAAATAACTACTGTGTGAAGCCGGAGCGACTCGCAAGTATAAAATAAATTAAAGTTAACCTACTACATTAAACTCATCAAAAATTTGTTTTCTTTACTCCATCTACAAATTCTATTGCAAATCATCTACAAAATAATCGACCTTTATTATATTACATTATAATGTTTTTTTATCTTGAGGTTGCCTTACAGCTCCCGAAACGGTGTTACGGTTCCAGGGTACCCAGCGGAAGATCAAGTCTTCCTCATTAACCGATGGTATTTGTAAGGCTATGCCTAACGAGTGGCCAGTTCTGTTGAGGTATATTTATTTAGATGGAACAGCCTCTAAGTGTGGTTTGTCGGTTTATGTACATAAGTTTTTAATCTGGTCTACCTAGTTAATACCAGACGTCTTAACCACTCGGACACCGACGTATTATATTTTTTTTATAATATTGGTGTAGTGTAGCCTGTATATTAATTTTTAATGTCCACATGTCACATTAACAAGTTAAGCCTCCGCTTAGTTCGTTAAGTGCCATGACTCGGTTGAGGTTAAAACAGAAATATTTATAAAGGTTCAAAACAAAAAGTGGCCCTTAAGAAGATATACCCTTCTAAGCTACGGCAATTGAATACCTCGTATGTACTCCTATGCCCTATTCTCTCACTCTCATTTCAAATGTATTATGAGTGAAAGAGTGAGAATATAGAACTCCAAGGGAACTTGAAAGGATAATCCTTGTTTAGAGAAAAGTTTGAGGTTTTTAGAATTCTGTTTATTGTTATTTCAAAATATAAGGAGAACTGGGTTAAATCCTTCCCGGGTTTCTAGTTTTTTAATACGAACTCAGTATAGGCTCTCAAAATTCCTATATTTCCTTACTTTAGATATGTTTTAGGGAGTGAAACAAGGAACCCTTATAAGTTCGTTCAGTTCGTCCGTCCGATCGTCACAGTCTTTAAAAAAGCTAGTGCCTACAGTTTTAAACCTAATTTGAAATTTGGTATAAAATGTATACCGGTATACATACGGTTAATATACTCCTTCCTGCCAGAGATCACAATTCTAACGCAATAAAATTGAGGTGTGTAGATTGAAAAGCTTCTTTGTACGGTTTGTTGGATAATGTACTTTTATTAAAAAACCTATTGATACCTACATGGTCGTATGTGGGGATCGTACCTTTTGGGGACTTTTCAGTTGTGGGCCGATGTTTTACCCACTCGATATTGTACATAATCCGACAAAATACACTTAAGAGGCTTTTCCATCTTAATATACTCAATATAACTGGCCACTCGTTAGGTATAGCCTCACAAATACCGTCGGCTAAAAGAGGGAAACTTGGTCTTCCACTGGGTACCAAGGGACGGTAACACGGTTTCGGGAGCTGTAAGGCAACGCGTGAAGAAAGAAAACAAAATGCTGGCGAAGGACGACCTAGGTGTACTTTTATTGAACATATAAAAAATATTGATCGAATGCAATGTTAAAAGTACACACAATCGCCGAGCCTGCATGAAAGGTATGACGAATATAAAAGATTGTAGCAAATGGCATTCGATCGTCTCTGCCTACCCCTCTTGAAATAAAAGGCGTGATAGAATAGATCGAAAGTAAAAAGCAATAAGTACAAATACTCAAGTAAATTGTTTTAGTGAAAATAATGTTGCTAATATATTCTGGCACCAGAAACACGACGTTAAAGTATTGCTCCTAGACAGTCATGTGGTTATTCTAATTCACATAGAACATCTTTAAACACATATTCTAGCTAAGTCTGGCGTCATTAGTTAGTATGCAATGTGTTAGGGTTTTGTGATCACATCCAGAACATTCGTATACGATTCGTAGCAATATCGTATCGCAAGTAGGTACGTAATATTTTTTTTTACTTTTAAAATTTTGAACTGAAAAGTTTCGTAGTACGCCATCGATACGATTACTCTACGAGTCGAGTGAGAAAACTCTTACGCTGATTTGGATAATGACACGTTTATCTTTACTGTAAGTCTATCAAATGACTCTACCACCGCCTGATGTTAAGCATTAGCAGTAACCCATTCCATATTATAGTGTAGTTATAAGAATAATTAAAATTTAAGTGTCTATCGTGATAATTACATTTTTTTCTCTATTTTCACGGGTTGTCTTATAGCTCCCTAAACCGTGTTACGGTCCCAGGGTACCCAGCGGAAGACCAAGTCTCCCTCTTTGAACCGATGGTATTTGTGAGACTATATCTAACGAGTGGTCAGTTCTGTTAAGTTATATTTAGATGGAAAAGCCTCCAAGTGTGGTTTGTCGGATTATATATATAAGTTTTTAATTATAAAAAAATTTGAATGTTTCATATGTTTCTCTATCCCAAAAAACAAAACAAAAACACACCTTCACGGCCTTTATACTTTGAGGTGTAGCCAAAGACACCTGTAACAGTGTCCACTTTTTACCAGTTGTCCATATTGAACATAACAGGTGGCAAGCCCGTTGCTGCCCTTACTGGACCTAGATGTAAATTATGTGCTTTAATCAACTCCTCGTGCTTCGGAAGACATGTAATTCTTAAAAATTACAGATATTTATAATAGAAATCTATCTCAATAGGCAATAGGATCCGAAACGTCTAAATAAATTTTCATGAAACTTTCAGCCATCATAAAATTCGATTCAAATCTGCTCTCTGTTTCATCTCGATACATTATATTGCTATGGCTATAATATTGGAATTGGGTGAACAGAGATAATCTATCAAATAATGCGAAGTCATGGCCATAGAGTAAATAGCAATCATTATGTTTTTTAATAAGAGTCGGGACTGCCATACATTAAAATGAAACAAACTTAGGGCTGAAAGGTACTGCTAACCTAACAACATAGTACTGTGGATTGGTATATAAATATTTGCTATCTCTGTCATCTGTATATGGCGTGAAAGAGATGGCGATACGACGCCATTAGTATTGGCTCATTTTTCCTAGCTCTAATTTTTTGTTCTAAGTTGCGCCAGCCTGGTCATGGCCAGCAACAGTCTATACTAATATTATAAAGAGGTAAATTTTGTAAGTTTGTATGTAGGAGCTAATCTCCGAAACTACTCTTCCGATTTAAAAAAAAACTTTCACCAATATTTTAGAATGGACCCTCAGGGTGGACTTAGGTTATATATTATATCCCGCTAAAATAAAAGGACTTTTGGTGGAGACCAATTTTATATGACACATCACCAACGATTTTCCTTCTCAGGTGTTCCAGGATATTCTATTTCCACGCGAACTGAATAAAATTAAAAGTAAAATAGAAGCCTATGAAACAACGGTGGCCTATATCCTGTTGGAGCGGAAGCGGTGTGTTTTCATTTCGGATTTGCCCGAAGTTGGCGCCAAATCCAACAGATGCGGGAAATTTCACCCACCGGATATTTTCTTTTCCTTCTTCGACATACGATCTTGAGGACTAGCTTTTGTGATTTAAAAAGATTTGCGTACGCTTGCTGATACATGGGGTTTTTGGATAAATAGGTACGAACCGATTAACTTTGTTCCTATATGTTTTAAAGAAAAAAAAACTCAAGAACAACAAGTACCGGTTATGTATTAGAAATTGTCCGACTTCATTTATGTGAAAACTGACCAAATGTAAATATTCGTAACGATTTGATTTGTCTATAAATGGATAACGCTTTTACACGAAATTTAAACATAAATATCTGTTTTTAGAATCGGATTTTTCTTTCATCTCGATTATAGGTAGGTTATCTAGGTTAAAGGGGTGTGGTGCGGGCGAAGCTGTGAGCAATATACTGTATTATATTAACTACTAGCTGTGCCTACCGGTTGCACCCGCGTTAATGGTTACTGCTCCGCCGCTTTCGGTCGTAGCGTGATGTTATATAGCCTTCCTCAAGAATTGGGCTATCAAATGCAAACATATTTTTTCGAATCCGACAGGTAGTTCCAGAGATAAGTGCCTTCAAACAAACAAACAATTTCTTCAGCTTTATTATTAATAGTATAGATATAGATTACCTATGACGGAATGCAGACGTTATATACGTTTGGTAAGAGAGTACGTTTGTATGTCTGTTAGATGTTACAATTATTATTTAACCGTCTGATATTTATGTCAATGTGTAAATGTGTAAATGTTGTTTAAAAATATATGTGGCCACAAACGAAGCAAGGTTTGCAGAACATGCAGAACTACTTTTATAATATTACTGTATTTTATTTATTATATTTATTATAATTAATATAGTTTAAGGTTTTTCTAATGTTACGTGTACTTATATCTGAAATAAAATCGAATATTGAGTTTATATATTACTTCAATAAAATGAGATAATTTCTTACCTTTTAGAAGAGAATTTTTCATGTTACATGACGTGAAGGCTCGTAGGAGACAACAACATTTAATACCACTTTACAACGAATCTCACTGTAAAACTGCTCACTAACTCTATTTATAAATGATCACCGAATACCTTAACGTAATTTATTTCATATATTTACATTCATTCATCTGAATCCAATCGTAAATATTAAGATATTGACATTACAGATACATGTAGAGATTGATTTTCACACAGATTTCGAGAGCGCTTCTATTGTCGATGGTGAAATATCGTGACGTTTGCTAAATTAAGGGAAAAGGGGGAGAAATTCTGTGAAAATTTCGCGCGGAAAACGTGCGAAGCGACGTGAGGTTATCGCGGACGCCCGGTCGCAACTGGCCGGGCGGGGAAATGTCCTCCGCCCGCCCTACCCGGAGGCCGATACAACATTAATACTTGTTTTGCTAAAAGCGATTTCGATTTGTCGGTCCCGGAATTGGGAAAGTTAGCAACGCCGGATCCTGTTAGCGATAAAGCAAAGGGTTTACTAATGAACGAAGCAAGTCTTCATAGAGTTGTTGAGATGTTATGTCTTGGTGAAGTTAATATGTCTTGTTATATTGTGTTAGATAATAGGGATGTTAGAAAGTTGGAGAAGGAGGAAAATGATTACTTTTTCAAAATACCTACGTCGAAATTACCTCTTGTATCTGAAAACTACTTGCTGCTTACAATTTTATCTCGTTTTCCTAAATTTCAGTTTTAAAATATTTTCAATAATAATTTCCTTATCCCCACTTCTTTATACGGATGCCATACTAATTGTTGAAATCTTATTTCAAGTAAGTTTCAGTTCATTCCTTCGTTATTAATTTTAATTACGTGAATAACAAGTAGGTTATAGTTATCTATTTTAGGAAAACAACCAAGACAAATTGAAACACTGTGTGACAATTTATTGTCTGTTTTCTGTCAAATTGGACCTGCTGAACACAAATATATGAACTTTTATAAAAATTTATAATAAAAATAGTAATACTATACATTTATACATATATTATGACCCAAAATAGAGCAGGTTTAAATGCTAAATAAAAAAAATCAGCAACAAGCTATGAAAGAAAATTACGAAAAATTAAGTTTTCCTCTCGTGAATTGTAAAATCCTCTTGCATTACAAACCAGCAGTAATATCTGATAACATTTTGGCATATAGATTTTTTTTATTTATTTTTTATTTGTTCATTTATTATATATTTATAAATATTGTTATTTTCAAAATAGAACTAAATAAATATTTATGAAAATGTATTTTATCATAACTTTAAAATGGTACGTACGTGTTCCAAGAATAAAGTTAATTTATATTTATGTACAGCGGGTCAAATTTGAGAGGAAACAGCTATTTTACTCAATGTTATAAAACAAAAAACATGTCAAATTAGCCAATATTAAAAAAAAATTCGACAGATGAACCGATAAACATAGTTATATGGCAATATTATGATACGGATTTTAGAAACAAAAATAATAGGAGGCGAAGAAAGTATGTCAAGATTTTAGTAAATTACATTCGATTGTCTGTGCTTACCCCTTAAAGGACAAAAGGAGTGATAGATAGAAAGATCGTAACTGAAGCTTTGGGTGTTACACAAAATCCCTAGAGGTTAGTTCAGAAAAGACAAATATTGTGACAAAAGCCTGGCAGACACGAGGAAGTTTAGGAACAGCGACCGGCCAGAGCAAACAAAATGAAAAGGGACAGGACATCACCCCACAATTACGAGAGACTCTATGACAGCAATTTTGTTCGTGAAATGTTTTTGTAAGAAAGAAATCCGTTAATGAGCACTATATTATGATTACACTTGATATAAATATACGTAAAATACGTAAAAATAGACATACTTGTATGAAAATATACTACTTATATATAGATGAACGAAGTTTTTTTATGTAAGGATTGATAGAAGTGCAGGTGCTTAAAAACTTTCTACTTAGGAATGTTTTATCTTTAATTATCATATTATTATTTTCTGTATAAAGTATAAATTTTTGTGTATGTATGTATGTCTGTCAATCTAATTAATTGCTATAATTTACTTTTGACTACATTTCGAGAAAAAATTAATATGCTGTATTATCTAATATATAAAAAGATACATGTGTTTGTTTGTTCATATTTTATAGACTCAAAAACTACTGGACCGATTTGAAAAAAAATATCTTTGCATCTTATTCTTCGCACTGCGGGGTAATGCAGCCAGTATTCTTGCCACTATTCTACGCGGACCTGATTTATTTAGTTATTTTTAATCTTTAGATTTGATTTAAGGTTTTTATATTAATAAAAAAAAGCACAAGTAATAGACGAAATTATATAATCTGGACACATTCAAATTTTTGTTTCCTTACAAAGCTGCATAATATGTACTGACTTCAATAATTTTCACCGCACGTTCACAACTGGACAATATGACCTCAATCGCTCCCAGATTCCAATATGATGCAGTCAATAATGCGGTCACTCGGACTCGCTTCAAAGAGTATTAAATTTTCAGCATTTCCTTCTGAGGCAGCTGCATGAAAACTTGTATGTTATGTCACATAATGCGTGACAAAATTTTTCATGTCTTCCACTTTTAGGTTGTATTCAAAATGCATATAAAAATACGTCTTTTCTAATAAGCTTTTTAGAAAAAAAAAGTTGTTCTTTGCATGAAATTGTACTCAAATATACTCGAAAACTCGAAACTGAATATACTTTTTTTCTTTTTTTTATTCTTCACGGGTTACCTTACAGCTCCCGGGAATCGTTGCCGACCCCAGGGTACCCAGTGAAAGGCAAAGTCTTCCTCATTTAGCCAATTATTTTTTTGAGGCTATACCTAACGAGTGGCCAGCTCTGTTGAGGTACCTATATAGATTGAATCGCTATTTTAATGCTCGATTCTTAGAAGAAATTACAAAAAAATAAAATCATAGCAATATTAAGACAACAAACTGTCTGATTTATATTCCACAAACTACAATAGAAATTCTTTTCCAGTTAGGTAGCCTAAAATATAATCACCTAAATAAAGAAAACAGGTAAAAACTACTCTCTAATTTAATTAAATTTTCAAAAAATTAAGTCACTTGCATTGATCAATGGTCACTTGTTATTTTTTTTACTAAAACTCAAAATCAACAAAATAATAGCCCTGTAATAGAAACCTTTGCCAGTATTTACTTATATTTATCTAATTATTACAAGTACATAATCGAAATAGCTTAAATATCGGGCTAACCGAAGAATTCCCATTACCATTGAGTTTGAAGGCAATACAATTGTTGGTACATTAGCATAACGAGCGGCGGGTTCGCTCGCTCCCGCTTCTAATGAATGGGCTTGCAATTGAAACAATAGTGGATTAACGCCAACTCGCTTATCTGTTTATGTAAATCGAGCCTGAAGTCGGCCAAACGCTTTCTGCAATCTCTAGACACGACATCTGAAGCGTTGATCTACCGACCTACAAGGCGTAGCGCCTACAATAATATCGATCGATGATTCGCTTGTAAAGTTTACCAATTCATCAAGGTCTTTCATCAAAATCTTCTAAATTTAGACGATATAATACTTCCTTAAAATATTTCTTCAGTGGATGAGAGTTCGTTGAAATAATATCCATGTCATGAAATAAAATGTTTTGAGTAGGCAAGCAAATCCAATGATATCAATACAATTAACAAATTATTAATTAGAAAGTGAACTTGAATCAAGGAAAAATGTTGTTTTGGTCTCATACAATCATAAAAAACAAAAGCAATAGCTTGTGCAATCTGTTTGTATCAAAGACAATCATTCATGAATTCAAACCTGTATGGACCTGAAATTTGAACCTGAATAGAATAGAATAACTAACCACTAGGATAAAAGACTAAAGCCGTCATATGATGTTATTCTTAACAGTTAATTTTGAACGTACCTAGATAACATTTTGGGTTCTAACTCTGACAAAACTTTCCACATAACAGGAAAGTCACATTGTCCCGACCCGGACATAATTAAAAAGCTGAACTTAGAGTCATTAAAACGTTGGAGGTCCTTGTTCGTTTGTTTATGTAAATCAGTGTACAACTTACGAAACGCTTTGGTTCCGAAAATCCCTAGACCCGGCCAGTACCACGCCCTCTGTTTGCTCTGGAACGCTTTGCAATTAGACAAGATATTATTATTTCCGACTTTGTAGCTTCATTTCAAAATTTTTGGTACAATATTATGTTTCGGACATCTAGAGAGAATAGATTAAAATTGTCTACGTTGCTAAAAGTAAAAGAACACAGTCGTCAACAGAAAGACGGACAAACGCTAGAGATGAGCCTATAGAGGTTATTTTTTCCTTTTGACGTACGAAACGTAAATAAAGTAAACGATTTGATAGTCCTGTTATTATAAGCACCAGCGTCAAGCATCAGATTTAAGAAGACAAACGATTATTGCAAGTAAACATTGCCAACAAAACATTTACAAGCCATTGCAGCGACGTCGTACTTAATGTAAACATTGATTAAGTCAATCTACAACTACTATTTCAAGCTTGAACCTTATTCAAGTTTTAAGCGAATTTTATTGCGCGAAATAATAAAACAGAAGACTATCATGCAACGAGAGGACCTGGCTTGCACTGACGTCATAACGATAATTCCGCTCGTATTTTAACTCCCTGTATTTTTCTGTTTGGTGTGTTGGTGAGAAATTTATGATTGTTTCTGAATTTACCGGGGTAATCCATTAGCTTTCGGCAAATCGAAAAATAACTAACGCGGAGATAGAGGGTGGAATTGATTCATATATCATATAGATACATTTTGAGTTTCACTCCTTTTAATTGGAAATATACTTTCAGTTATTATATAGGAATTCAAAAATGGATGAAGAAAACAACGAACATATTCATTGAAGGAACAAAATCATAGAATCTAAATATCTAATGGATAGATTGATGGGTAGGAATACCGTGAGGATGTCAAAGAATATCACGGTGTCAAAGAAAAGATGGAGCAGACGTAACTTGTAATGTTATATTAAAACTACCTTAAATATTTTTAGTTAGTATATAAAAGTTGTAAAATTTTACGAAACGGTCAAATATTCATGAAGTTTTCACAGATGGGTAGTTATAGACAAACTTATTCTCCAGGCAATACATCTTATCAAAAAGGGAGGCTCGCCCGTTGCTCGAGTGGGCGTAAATCTTGCCTTTACGGCCTCACCTGTCGATGGAATAATTTACTGCCAGGCTTAAAACTTCCTCTCAGAAGGAAAACCCAAACAGTTCTCAAGAAATTACTGAATAAGACATTTTCAATTGGAATGTTGGGACATTTGTTGTTTACGCCAAAACGAGATTTGAAAGAAAATACTCGAAATTGAAATTGTTGTGGCGTTCGCAAATTAAAATTGATATCGCGAATTGTTATTATCTTATCGAAGTAACATTCTGGTTTTAACACCGACTGATTACTTTTTTGTTAATTCATACCCTGTCAATTCTTTCAATGATTTTTATTTCACTTGTAAGTACAAATTACAAGTAATATTGTTTGTTTTTAAATTAATTTTCTCAGTTCCGAATGTCGGAAACGGAGCCCACATAAGCTCGTTATGTCCATTTGTACGTCCGTCCTATTTTTTTTATTATTTGCGAAACAAAGCAGATGTATTATTATATGATATTATATTCTATTCATCATTTTTTTTCAGTATTTCACAATCCTTGAGGCCAAATTATCGGGAAAACGCGAGTGGTATAATTAAATATAAATAAAAATCAATCCAAAGTTTAATATAACGATGAGGTACAAAACTATCTCGGATACATGTTATTGCAGAAAAAGATGTAATATAAACTTAAATTAAAATAAATTTAACTTATTTATGATGATATGACCGAACTATAAAAAACAATCATATTATAATACTATTTCTACTAGTACAAAAACTAGATATAGCCTAGCAATTTGCAAAACTTTTAAACTAACGACGATGTTGTTATACTCTGTTCAACATAAGATTGTATGTGTGACAGGTGGCATAATATGTTACTTTTGAGAAATTTAACAGCAAAAATTTATTGTATTAATTTTATTTATATTATATAGGTGTGATAAATCAATATTGAAATGAAGAACTTTCGATTTTTAACAAACTTGAAAAAAAAGAAGGTTCTCAATTCGGACCGTGTTTTTAATGTATGTATGAAATGAATGAAATGATTTTGATGATTTCTTTTTTATTCGAAAGAAAGTTTAAAAGAAAGAAGTTTACAGGTTATTCAGGAATTTTGTTTTTTTTTTACGTCTATTTTTCGTAATATCTCGATGAAATATATGTCGATTTCGAGGACTTATTTTTTAAGACTACAATAATTTGTCGACATTATCTCTTAATGAAAATCAGTTTAGCAGTTTTTATTTAAGTATTCGCATGGTCATCTAGTTATTTTTTACTTTTCAGTGCACATATGTTTAAAGTCGGTAGTCGGTACACTTAAAAAAAAATTACTGCTAAGTAAATATCTCAAAGTTAACATTTATCACCTATGGTATGCGACCACCTTATGTTGAACAGAATATAACAACATCGTCGGTACTTTAAAAGCTATGCTAATTACTAAATTATTAATGATATTAACAAAATTTCAATAATTGAAATAATCTACCCTAACTCGAATCGGCATACCTATAGTTTCAATAGGTCAATGCAAATGAGTAGGCTTAAGCGGTGTTTAACTTTCTTGCAACTATTTGTGAAATATACTTTATTGGTGACAATAGCATGTTATGTTTATATTTTTAAAGCCGCATCGAAATCCCGATTCCGATGTATAAGCAATTTGCAAGTGAAATTCGAACGTCGCATCGGATGCATTGGTGTCGACGCAGAGCGGGCGTTATTTTTTATTTAGTTATCTACGGGGATATAACTATATAATATCTAGGTCTACGTTTCGGATTTAGATATTGATTTTTTAATTGGTATCACAGGAAATAGGCAAACTACCTCTAACTATATCAAGTTAATAATGGCTTACGCGTCCATTAACTAGCCTTCAGCAAAAGTTCTTAAAATAGAGTATGTAATCAAATCCTAGACGTCTATTCATATGCCCTCTATTATCTTAATAGCAATTGCCAGAGGCTTTGCTCACACATTTATTAAATAAAGCAAGTGGAAATGGTTTGCCATCCACGGGCGAAGCCGGGGGCGGAATGCTAGTATGAAATAAACGTAAATGTAGTTATTGAATAATTGAAGAAATCCTGTAAAAATTAAAGAATGTAAAGAGATATTCACCAAGGTGTAACTGCAATAGGACTATTGGGTTGGAGTAGAGGAAACGGGGTACTAATTTGTGATTTACCTTGATTATCTATAAAAAATATGGATATTACGTAAATAAAGAAAAAAATGCAAATCCCGGTGGGTGGTAAATTCCCTTACGGACCAATTTCGTATTCGTATTTCAATAAAACTTAGAAAAAAATAAATACCTGATTCTTGTTTCTGCCATTTTACTAACACGAACAAAAATATGTACACACAAAATATATATTTAATATCTTTGCACACTTTTATCACAATGTCACAAACTTTTATCGTCTCACATGATTTAAACAAAATATTAGTTACGATTTCACAAACCCAATTTTAATTTTTACAAACTTCATTACACGCTATAAAACGAATGCACGCGGAAACTAATGCGACAAAAATCTAAACGATTTTGAGGGTAGTATTTTTTTTAAATATAATTTCTGCTTGAACTTTAAAAAATAATTTTGTTACTAAGTTCGATTCGGTGTTGCCATTCTATGAATAATGGCCCAATATGAGGAACGACACATATTTTATATTAGGTAGTTGGTTGTAAAGTGTTTACAAATGACTTATGACAATATAATTGATCTATATCAAGATGTAATATGGGGTTATTATATAATAACTTGCGAACCCGGCAGACGTTGTCCTGCCCAAACGTTGGCTGCCTGCTATTTACTTTCCTTCGTCCGTAAAAACCAACTACCCCTACTCCTACCACTACCCCTACTTCCACTACCACTACCACTACCACTACCACTACCACTACCACTACCACTACCACTACCACTACCACTACCACTACCACTACCACTACCACTACCACTACCACTACCACTACCACTACCACTACCACTACCACTACCACTACCACTACCACTACCACTACCACTACCACTACCACTACCACTACCACTACCACTACCACTACCACTACCACTACCACTACCACTACCACTACCACTACCACTACCACTACCACTACCACTACCACTACCACTACCACTACCACTACCACTACCACTACCCCTACTCCAACCCCTACCACTACCTCTACTCTAACCCCTACCACTACCCCTACCACTACCGCTTCCCCTACCCCTACCACTACCGCTACCCCTACCCCTACCACTACCTCTACCCCTACTCCAACCCCTACCACTACCTATACCCCTATTCCAACCCCTACCACTACCGCTACCCCTACCACTACCACTACACCTATCTCTACTCCTACCACTACCACTACTTTTAGCGAGATTAAGTAAGATTTCCCATACAAGATGTTTCCGATTTTTTTTTCTAAACCACCCCCTGCATTATAACGAACAAAATTTTTTTTTTGTGTATGTTCTTACTTTTCCATTGCGCGAGGAAACATCATGACTGATTGACCGAATGATCTGGAATGATTAAAACATTGTTCAACTTTAATAATGAAAATAATTAAGAATATATAAGTTTCTAGGGCAACATTTATGGGATACGACTAGTAATACTCATGTAGCGGCAGAAACTCGTTTATATATTTATGTAAAACAATAAGTTAAATATTTTAACATTTAATTTTATAAATATTAGTTACCTACATTTTTCTTGTAGTATATTTAATTGACTTTTGAAGAAAATACAATGAAGCACTTATCTACTAGAAATTTTCACTATCTTACAAAATCTTTACAAAGAAAGACTTGAGACTTTCTACTTAGTGGATTATCTTGGCTCTGATCTTAAGCCTAGCTCGTAATATCTAGGCAATTGTCCAACTGGCAGTAGACTCTCAAAGTAAGCGCAAAATTCATTTTGACGACATTTTTCGGCATAACATTTTCTATTGTAAAATATAGGCTACCGTACTTTAAAAAAACTGATTTTTTTATATCAACTGAACTTGCCACTCGTCAAGATAGTATCAGAAATACAATCGAATACCCCCATTTTCCAAGGTATCCTTAGGCCGTACCGTATCCGTGAACCGTAAGGCAACAAGCTTATATCAGCTAAAAAATTGCAACTAACAATCACTTGTGTGAGGGCAATTCGGTCGCTGTAGCAACCGGTAGTAAATTGCAAAATAACCTAGTTGTTTTCTAAGTTGTTAGCAAGTACTAGTTTGAATATAAGTGTCAATGTCATAAAAACGGTTTTATTATTTATTATATGTATTTTTTTCTCTTATTTAGACTATTTCGAACAAGGGGTCTCAACTGCCATACAAAAAAGTCGTAATTGAAAATTTATATGTGTGGCTTGCTATTGCTTTTTTTTTTACTAATAAAATAGGTCTAAATAAAATACAAAATTATTAGCTCGAATTAATTTTTAGTTTTGATTTTTTTGTACAATATTTCTTGCAATTTTAACGGCCGTAAGTTGTTCAATTTTTCATATATATGTCGATATGTGGTTTTAGGTTTAGGTCGCTGTCCATATCACCATAATATTAACTTATCAATAGAACTGGAGTTTGCGTATTTGTGAGTGCGTATACGGATGCGGCAGGTTTATCAGGAAGGTTTTTTTTTGACTGACTTAGGCTGGCCATAGACGGACTGCTTAGAGCAGTCGAGACCAACGGCACGAGAGCGGTGGTTGGTTCGTGTGGCCATACACGGACTGCGTAGAGCAGTCAGTGCCAACAGCTTCAAGCAGTCGCTGTTGGATGATCTGCAGTTTCAATACAAAATTATCATTCTCAATACACGGACCGCTCAAGCTGTTCGTTTGCAGTCGCGTCTGCGTGCGGTCGAGTTTCGCCGTGCTGCCGTCAGTAAACAGCTGCTCAACCCGCTGTACACGAACCGCTTGAAGCGGTCCGTTCCGAGTTTCCGACTGCTCGCCGCTTCCTCTCTCAGCGCCCCGCCACCCACCGCTCCCCACTCTCACTGTCTGCGTTCCGTCATTCTTGCATCGACTCATCGCGTCGTGCCACGTCGCAGACCACGTGTTACTCAAGCAAAATGCAAAATATAGCTAATTTGGACGATGACTTGTGAGCAGTCGTGTTGCGGTCGCACACAACTTCACAACATCCGAACAAGGACTGCTTAAAGCATTCGGGTTGAAGTCGTCTTCAACCGCAACACGACTGCGCTCGTGCCGTTGGTCTCGACTGCTCTTAGCGGTCCGTCTATGGCCACCCTAGTCGTTGGGTCGGGGCCATACCACGCAATCGGTCTCGTGGCTGTGCTTTATTAACGCTATCCGAAAGAGAGAGAAGTAAACTCAAGCCTAAAGTATACGGTACAAGGAGAGAGTGGGGTTGAGGACCCCCCAGGATCTTAGGCAGTGATGCTGACCTCTAATGCATGATAAGACTGTTTTTACCAACGTTTCGGAAATAAATTACTAAGAAGAAACTTCAAGAAATTCAAATAATTCCTATCTGACCTATTCATTAATATAACTGACCCTAGGTAATTTGATCTGTTCCCGTTTCTACTAGGTCGACTGTATCAGAGGGGCCCGATTCGGAGTTTGAAGGAAAAAGAGAGGAAATTATGTAAAGTGCGTTGTAAATGTGTGTGTACGCAGTAATAAAAAAAATATTAATTAATATGAATAAATTATGCATTCATAATGGCTGATTTCACTAACGAAGTAACCAACATCTATAACCAGTGCCGTCTAAATTATTAAAAAATAAATTGAACGAATGATATGAGCGGAAATTAATAAATTATTACTGACAGAGCGAGTGAATGAAAAACCGGCAACAAACAAAAATGGCCGTCGTTTGTAACGTTTGCGCAGTGTTAATTTTTATTTTCTTTGTTTTTTTACATTTATTTTATTAGGTTAGTTGCTATTTCTTGACCTCTATTTGGTGTCGAGTATCTACTCTAGTGTGCAAAATACTAGTGTGATAAAAAATTCAGTTGTTGTAAAGTTATAATATATCGTGTTTGTTTCGCAGGTTTTTGCACATTAGTAAAATCTATAATTATGTTATTTCTTATTTATGTGAATGTAAATAATGTCCTTTTATGAGTACCTAATATAATAAATCTTTATTTTTTAATAATTTTTTAAGTTTTATTTTTTCTCAATGTTAGTTTTTCACAGAACAATTAATTGTAGGCGAGCTTTTGAAATTGCCGCCACTTTTAGTTCATATGCGATTACACTGGCGCGCTGCTGCAGCGTGTGTGTGTGTGTGTACCATTTTTTTTTGTATGTCGTGGTTCTTCTCTTGGTAGTAAGTATATTCCTTGATTACGAATATTAAAAAAATTGCCAAATCGCTCAAGCCGTTCTCAAGTTATGCGCTCAGCATTTGAATCGCTCAGCGTATAATTTTTATTTGTGTTTTTTCTATTTATATCATTATTTAAATCTAGGGGCCCTAACGTTCTTCACCAATTTTCTTCAATCCGTTTTCATTCCAATCCAACAAAAATCCTTAACTAAATTCAGTGAGAATATAAGCTAATATATGGACGTAATAGCACTCATAATCATAATTACAAGTGAGGAAAACGAATTGTCTATGTAACACGTCACGCGATGGATCGCATGTGTAAAAGAATTTTCACGTACAAAAGAGATAATGTTGTTATTACATTGTACGACAAAATAATCGTACATCATGTTTCATACCTCTTTTCTAAATAGTACAAAATATAAAGCTACTTGTCTGTCTGTCTTGATAAAGGATTTATAGAAGTATTAAAATAATTATTTACTAGACTCTTGTAAAATTCTATATTTTAGGCCAATTATTTCTGAAAGGTGGTTATACAAAGAGGACAAAAAAACTACAACTATTTTTTAAATCTTAAAATTGTGTCCCCCTCTTTTAGCCGATGTTATTTGTGAGGCCATACCTAACGAGTGGCCGAGTTCTGTTGAAAATTGAGTAAGTGTGGTTTGTCGGATTATTCACATAAGTTTTTAATTATAAAAAACCCATTGGTACATGGCCGGAATCCGGAATCGAACCCGTTTTTCGCTTAGTTAATACCAAACGTCTTAACCACTGTAAATGTTAGTTATTATTTTTAACTAACAACCGATTTAGTCTAGATAAACGGGATACCTAAATAGCTGATCTTATCTTACTAATATTATAAACTAGCTTTCAACCCCGACTACGCCTGTGGAGCCCATATTCACTTTAATCACCTAATTATAGTCTTGAGTTCATACAAAAAGCATAGCAAAAAGCACTTTCAGGCTTTCCCGAATTTTCCAATATTCCGGGCAATTTTTATTATAGTAAAATACTTGTACATATATTCCCATATACCGCAATTCAGTATAATATTATTCCCGTTTTTACCGCACTAATTAACAATTACGGAGCAGGCCGCGTGCCAACTTTGTCACTGCAATAACGAATTTTTTAACCACACTATTTTAAATATGGTTGTATTTATTTTACGGTAATAGAATCGGATTTTCTGTGGGGTATAAAAATAACATATACATTAATATTATATTAATAATAAAATAAAAAGAACTGCGTCAAAATCTCACTCAGTAGAACTTAATTCCTCGTCATGTAGATTTTGAGATGTTTTTCACGGGTTGCTTTACAGCTCCCGAAACCGTGCAACGGTTCCAGGGTACCCAGCGGAAGACCAAGTTTCCCTCGTTTAGCCGATGGTTTTTGTGAGGCTATATCTAACGAGTGGCTAGTTATGTTAAGATATATTTAGATGGAAAAGCCTCTAAGTATGGTTTGTAGGATTATGTCACAAGTTTTAATTAAAAACCCATTGGTTCATGGCCGGGATCCGGGATCGAATCCGTGGTCTGCCGCCTAGTCAATACTTTATGATTATGAATATTAGAAGTTATTGGTTATCCATATATAATTTACATTGCCACACAATTTTTTTAATCATTAATTTAAATATTAATATAATTATTTTTTGGCACTATTTTACCATCTTTTATAACTTAACAATTTCATAAAGTAAATCATAGGTTTCATGAAAAACATGAAATTATGTAAAAGTTGAAACCAAGCCTCACGACTCTTAACCCGTAAAAGTAGTGAGATCAAAGGCAATTGCGCTAATTTGTCATCCACCAATTTTGGACGTTATAAGTTTCAAAGCACTCAAAGACGGGAATAGGAATTTAAACACAAATATAATTTAATTTAAAAAGTCCAATCACATCTCGTGAAAATTTACATTTCAATTTAACAATCGTCTTCCTAATAAATTGTCATTGGTCTGAATAGATTGAAAATCATGCATTTCACCAAATAAGTCTCCTAAGTAAATGTAAATCAGCTGCTAGCCTGAACAAGACATCTGCCGCACTTTAATTTATTTCGTCTCTATTGTTATGCGAAATTAATATTCCAATTTATTCCACTTCTGTATCGAGGACTGTAAATCAATATTCGGTCCTCTGTTGACGTTTTGACATGGTTGAACCTATATCTATCTATATATCATTACGACCTGTATGTCAAGAGGAGTAGACAGAGGCAATAGTCCTATTGTTTGGAAATATATCCAAAAAACCTTTTCCGATTAAATAAATTGGGGCATCAAAATTTTGCCATAAAATCAAATAGGCAAGGCATTTTATAGTACCTACCTATTTATTTTGATATAACTGCTAGCTCCCAGCCATTGTTTTTTTCACAAGTTGCCTTACAGCTCCCGAAACCGTGTTACGGTTCCAGGGTACCCAGCGGAAGACTAAGTCTCCCTCGTATAGCCGATGGTATTTGTGAGGCTATACCTAACGTCTGGCCAGTTCTGTTAAGGTATATTTAGATGGAAATGCCTCTTGACGGATTATGTACATTTTAATTAAAAAACCTATTGGTTCATGGCCGGACCTAGGATCGAACCCGGTGGTTTTCCAAGTTAATACCAGACTTCTTAATTACTATGTTTGATGTAAATAACGAAATATTGGTTTTTCAGTAGGTACATACTTACTTCAATTTTATTTTTAGCTCCAAACTTATTGCTTCAAATAAAGGAATCAACAAAAATATTCTCCGTTTAATATTCAGTGACATAGCATCTGTGTGGAATTGACCTGGTTCAGGCTTTAGGTCGGCTCGCATTCTTTTGAGAGATAGTTCGTTTAATAAATGTACGACCTTCCGCTGTCCGGTACCCTTGGACGTCGAGCTCCCCTGGTGTGAGACTTTGTGAAACTACATTTGTTATAGTAGCTTCTATTTATTGTAGTGCCTAACACTTTATTTTCTGAGACTATCTTTGTTTTTAATCTTACAATTGAATGCGAAACTGTATTTGTTTGATTGTCTTTCTTTCACGTCAATACAGAGCAACTGAACGATGTGATTATTTTTCTTAGAGATAATTTGAAGGTGAAATAGGCTACTTTCTATCCCGAAAATCTGTCGGGATAAATTCTTATGTTACAGAGTTTCCAGGGACAAAGCCGGGGCGAAAAGCTAGTAATTTAAATTCTAATAAACTCTACCGCTTATATCATAAATAAGGCTCCGTTCGTGTAAAGGGTTAATTCAGTAACAATTCGTGTATTTTTCATCAAGGATTTAAGGCTCTTATATCCATATTTTTTCTGGGTAAACTATTCCCAATTTCTCTGTAAATAATCCAATTGTGTCACTGTAATTTAGCATATAGCTAGGTAATTAATTATTCAATATAATATCTAAATCAAATAGATGTTATTTTTTCAATTGGTTTTATTGAATAGGAAATATCTCACTTAAATATATTGAATGAGTAACTTTATGCTAAATTACAGTGACACAGGTGAATTATTTACAGAGAAATTGGGAATAGTAATATCCCCATACAAATTATGGATATAGGGCTCTTAATGAGGCAAGGTCTAATAAACCGCTAAGGCAAAAAAATCATTCAGTTTTCGTAAATAGAGAACTTCAGCAGCAAATAGACACACGAAACGCATTTAATAATGCAAGTAACATTCTTAAGTCTCATTTATCAAATCCCTAATTTGTATGGTAGATAGCAAAAAGTAATTACAGGAGACGTCGCGCGAACATCTTGAGGGATTGCTGCCCTTAGGACAACATTCGTCCACCAAGCGATAGAAGAAAATCATAATTAATCGTTCTATTCCCCGCCTGCCCGTCTTAATAGAGAACTTGCCACCGCATTCCATGTTTTCTCGGCGACATAATAAATTAATCTCCATTTTCACTCTAGTAGAGGAAGAAAATAGTTCAAACAAAACAATAGCTCAGTAACTTTCTTTACTGCTTCAGAGTATTCATTAGATTTTCCCGTACGTGTGAGACAATAAGGAGTAATAGAAAAACACATCATTATTCCTACACACTTATACATACATAAAAGTTACGCCTGTTTCCCAGACGGGTAGGCAGCTACCACGGATTTCCATGTGCTACTATCCTGACATATATATTTCGCTTCATCATAGCTAAATGATTTTTTATTAAAATTTGTTTCATCTCGATAACATATGAAGGTTCCGCAGTTAAATTATATTATACATATTTTATTTATCTTTTAATGAAAAGTCGGGGCTCATCGCAAATGTATATGTGTTGTTACCAGTATATCTGGCCACTCTGCAAGGAATAAAGATCGTGATGACATAAAAATTATCACTATGTATACTCACTAAATGTGGAAAATGTTATCAATGTATATAAAGGCCATGATGGTACATATGTTGTAACGATATCGAAACACAAAATTCTCTTAAAATCACGTCTAAGTCTAATTTCATATAATAAGTTAATTATTATCAGATGACCTTTTATGTATAATTTTATACATTTCAAATATGAAACATCCATTGTTAGAGCAAAATATTTCTGCGAATCTATTAGAATAGCAATGCAATGTTGATATGATCTTTTGAATGCAACATTGAGTAAAACTATGAACAGACAATAACTAATTTCAAGTGAGAATTATTTTTATTACAACCTCTCTCTAAAGTGTTTACTTGTGCTTATTTCTAGGGACTCGTTAGTCAAATAAGTAGTAAAGATTTATGAAAAATGTATATAATGAAATAAATAAAATCATTGGGGACTAAGACTAACGAAAATTTATATAGGTCTTTTTCGCTTGATGTTTATTGACAGCTTCTCAATTCGGTCCGTATTTTTAATGTACATGTATGTGCACCTACTACTCAGCCAGGTATGAACCGATTTTGATGATCTATTTTCTATTCGACAGATAATTCTTTCGCATTTGTCCCATTTTATTTCTATGAGAATTGGTTCACTGGTTTTTCAGGAATTTTAAAACAAAGACGTAATCTTAAAATATATTATTTTTACCCCCCTGCCATGCCCATCACAAATCCTTGTCTAAATAATTTTCTAGTAAGGAATAAACTATAACAATTAATAAATAGCTTTTCTCCATTCTCAAAGATACATCTTGTCTTAATCTTCAAAGCAACCCATGTCTATGCTAACATGATACTGATTTACAGGCATTTACTTACATGAAAGCGGTTTGCGTAAGTATGTACATATATCTAAGGTAATATACCTTTTGAAGAGTCCATTTTCAGATATCAAAGATCTGTGAAAGGGTCAGAAATCCTTAGGAACTACATAAGTTGAGGTTGAGAACTCGCTCTCAAGAGAGATAATTAATCAAACGTCGGAAAACAGCTTTCTTGGGAAAACTAGAAGGTTCACATTCTTAGAAAAAGTTAATTCAGCCAACTATTAAACAGCGAATTTACTTTGTTTCCTTAATGATGTCTAATTATTTTCTTACTACATATTGCCCTCAGGAGAGAACGAAATGAAACACTATTATAGTCGCGGATAGTTTAATCAAAATTGATTGAGCCGTTACGAAGCTTATTCTGGGAAAAGATTGGGACAAAGGGATTTTAAAAACAGTTATTTTACTACCTATTTATTTGTAGCTACCTATAGTCTAGAATAATTACTGAAATATACCTATGGAACATGGGCTCATAATGGACAATGGTAGGGTAATCATTTTATGTACACTGCTGCTACAATTTGAAATCAAGTAATTATATAATGCTGATGACGGCTGTGTCTGAGTTGAACAATATTCTTTTGCTGTGGTTTCATCCGCGTGGATACCAAACAATAGAAATACAAACAATATATAAACATCCAAACTTTAATAATAACATGATATGATAATCAGGCTCAATTAGTTTTAACAACCTACAATATCAACTATATAATCAGAAATAATAATCTTCAAACTTGACTAAAAAGGTTTATATGGCTGAAGTGAAAGGAAATAAATACTCTGCGTACACACAGTCAACGAACATATTGTATGAAAGGTATGATGAATATATAAGAAGCGAAAGAGGTATGTCAGGATCTTAGCAAATGCCTCTGCCTACTCCTCTTGGGATAAAAGCCGTAATGATAAATAGAAAGATAGATAGATCATTACATAGATATATAGATAAACAGACTTGAAAAGTCATTAACATTTTAACACTATAACGGTGAAGGTAATAAGGAGCAATTAGTTTGAGTTTGATAATTTTATTATATCATATTATATCAGTATATGATTTGAAATATATATTGATATTAATATTCTAAAAATAACAGTTTTTAGATTAATATTTTGTCTGTCTTTCTGGATGTTCGTCCAGAATTGGCTCCGAAACGGCTCACTTAATTTAATAAAATCATATGCAATCGTCTTACAAAATGTATTTTATCATATTATATTTATCTTTTACTGGACCCGCCCAAGTCTAGTCCGAAGCCCGAAGCCCGTCTAGCCAACTTTTCTTTTTGGGTTGTTTAAATTGCCTTGGCATTTAAATTTCGTTCTTACATCAAATTCAATTATCGGAAAGGTCGTATTTTGAAAGAAAATTAATCTGATCGTAAAAAAGTAATACTTCGTTTCTATCAAAAGGCAATTTTCATTTAACTAATGGTAAAAGTTGGCGATATTTATCGCGTAATAACTATAGAAAACTTAAAAGCTTCATATATTTTTGATGCTTAAATTATTTAATCTAAATTAAATAACATAATGTTTATTTATTTTATATGTATAAATGTGAAATTGAATTTCAAACTTATTCCCTGCAATTATATTAACAAGCAAAAAATGGTGTATATTCAAATAATATTAGCGGAAACTAACCGACAATTTTACATTTGTCTACAAACGAAACTTACTCCTGCCCAAAGAGATTCCTTTTTTTTTTTGCTTCTGCCCCTGTTTTCGAGGGTGCTGATCACCAATTGCATAGTGCCAAATCTTTTTACTGGCCGCAGTTTTTAGAAGTAAAATAATCCATATTCATAGCAGCTGGTCTGGTGGTAATTAATTAATGACTCGTGCGTCACGCCAGCCTAGTCACAACCGTCTAGCACTTCAATGTGGTATAGAATCTAGAGCAATCTTATATAGCAATACTCTTAATAGGCAAATGTTATATGTGATAGTCGTATAACAAGAATACAATCATATAAATGACCAAGCACCTTTCCTCTGACTGATATTATGTCGCATGCCACAAGCGCGACCTTGATCGCGGGCATAAACCGACCTTTGTCGAATTTATTCCGGAGCAGCATTTGTCGAACAAATTGCATAAGTTGGTATAGATATTCAACCCACGTGCCTTCGAAAAGGAATGTGATAATAATGGTTATCAACTTCTATCACCGCAAAGATATGATTTTCTGCAAAAAAATTTTTTTTAATGACTATGGATGGAATGCGTTAACTTAGAATTTGCCTATGCTATAGTATTAAAAACTAAGAGTATTAATTGAAGAAATATAATACGCCATTAGCATTAACATCCTTAACAACCACGACAATCACAAAAGAAAATAACAAGACATGACAAGATCAGCTTCGTATAGGACAATGACCTTTATTTCATTGGCATTACATTTTTATTTCGTTTATCGTTATTTGCGAATGTGGTTTAATATATGGATCGTAATTGAAATGTCGTTGGCATTTGCAGAGGGTCGACCATATTGTTATTGACGACACCTGTGACTCCCGCTTGAATGCCACTTCCCCGATGTGATGTCCGAAGCCCGAGGCGATATGATACACTAGCTCGAGATTTTCGCGGTCGAACCCGGCGGCCCTTCCAATGCACGTCAAGGCCTTTTCTGAATGTATAAAAGGAGTTCACCCGCCCGCAACGACACATTCTGTTACTTTCACGCGGGCAGTGCACATTTTGACTATACAAAATGTACAGGCTCGTGTTGCTGACATTCGCGATCGTTGCAGTTACCTGCCAGCAGCAAGAAGGGGGACGTCGCGTGCCCAAATATGCTGGTGATCCCAAAATCGCCGCCATTTTACAGGAAGCTCGGTACCTTAGTGGAAACGGAGCTTTCGGTGCGGCTTACCAACAAGAGGATGGAATAGACTTCAAAGAAGAAACAGACGCTAGTGGGGATAGAAAGGGTAGCTACTCCTACATAGATCCCAGCGGTCAGAGAAAAACTGTACACTACACTGCTGGCAAGAACGGCTTCCAGGCCACTGGCGATCATATTCCGAGCGCACCTCTGCCCGCAGCCCCAGTGCCGCAATACAAACCCGATCCTCGTTACAACCCTCCGGACTACCAGGCACCTCAGCAATACTCTGCTCCTGCTACCCGCAACTACGCAAAACCCGATGAAGATGACGGTGAGTACCACCCAGAGTTGTACGAACAAGACAACTACGTGTCACAACCTGCTCAGCAACAATACCGCGCTCCTCAGCCGCAGGCTCAACCTCAACAGCAGTACCAACAGCAACCACAATACCAACCGCAACAACAATACCAGCCGCAACCGCAATACCAACAGCAGCAGCAACAGCAACAACAACCTCAATATCAACCTCAAAACATATACCCAGGAGTTCAACAAGCTCAGTACAGCGGAGTTCAGCAACAACAACAATACAACGCACCAGCCGCGCGTCAACAGTACTATGATGCTACAACTCCACCCCCCACCCGCTTCTTCCCTCCCGGCAAATTCAGCCTCAACAGACAACCCGATGGGTTCACTTACACCTTCAGCAAAGCTTAAATTCTAGTTTATAATATAAAGCGGGGCCCAATTCGTGAGGGCCAAAACGCGTAGAAAATACGCATCAATTAGTAATCTGCGGAGTCATCGGGGGAAGCGACCGCGACCTGGGCGCTCGGCCTTTGGCGGTTCGAAAGCATTTCTTAATTGTTGTTCGCTGTGATATTGTGAGTTAATGGACGGGTACGTTGTTCGTTTTTGTTAGTCCTAAAGGGGTCCTCGGATCGAAATGTTTGTCAACGCAAACTTGTAAATAATAAAATATTAGTCATATAATGTATTTTATTTCTCAGTTTTAATCTGATCAAAACAGACCTAACCTAATTAGAAATAGTTATTCAATACTAAAAGTGCTATATAATCAAAAGTTGCACTGGCGGCTAGAATGACTTCCTGTTGAGAAACAAGGCGGTTTACAATTCGATCGTAGGTCGTGTCCGCATTCTGGCAACAGAACAAAGTTACTAGATTACCTTTAGTTGAAGCAAGGATATTTCACTTAAAACCGGTTCATAGTGAATTACTTGACCACACCCTGTTCTTTCCACTTCGATTTTGCTCATAACACGCATTAATACTGCAACTGGTAGTACTAATAGCTAGATACGAATTGAATGAATAATTTTACTGAGTTTACGTAAGTCAAGATTTACCTATTCCTAGAACTTTAATTAATTCCTATCATATACTAATAGCACTAATAGAAAGCTTACGATATCCTTGAGTGATATAGGCTATATTTTATTTTGTTCGCAAATATCCACGGGCGGAGACGGGAGGGGATAGCTAGTATATAATAAAGGTAGTAGGTATACATTATCTATGGTATTTAAAACAAAATTTTAATTGTACCAAATGAAAACCGTTATACCTCTTATTCTCTTGTATTTTATTATATTGTGAAAGTTCAAGAGGATTCGGAAAATTTGACGTTCAAATAACGATACTTCACAAATATTACAAATTGGAAGAAAATATGCGCTAAGAAAGAATAAATACACAAAAAAAACAATTAGTACAATATCGAACAGAATTTAAAATAATTCATTTTTTTCAAATCAGTTACATTCCTAATTAACATAAATAAAACAATTTATTCGTCGAAGTCCTATACAATATACAAATGTAAACATCACGGAAATACTTCGCTATAAATATCAAGTTAAGAAAAAAGCAACTTTTAATTTGTTTTTCAATGACGTTGATGAAAGATTTGAAACAATTATCACGCACTTAACACGCTAGACTTTTTTATTATCATCCGTCACAGTTACTTTAATAATGTTAACTACAATTTAAGACAATTCTGTATGAAATAGTTATAAAGAGACCAGTTAATTTGTAACACTATGTGAACACGCCAGTTGTGATGAAATATTCTGCAATGTTTGTCAAAATTTTGCTATTTTTTTAGGTTCGTACTCAAAGGGTACCAACGGTTACCCTGTTACTAAGGTTCCGCTGTCTGTCTGTCTGTATCTTTAGAACCGTAATAGGTATACAGACACTTGAAATATTCACATTGTGTGTGGCCACTATAACAACAAATAGTAAAAAAATAAGTCGTCAAAATCGGTACATATTTCATAAGTCAGTTTTTTCAAAATTACAGAAAAACTAATGAACCAATTTTAATGACATAAAAATGGGACCAATCCGGAAGAATTATCTGTGGATTAAAAAATAAATCATCAAAATCGGTTCATAAAAGACGAAGTTGTCCGCGAACACACATAAAAAAAAATAAAAATATATACGATCGAATTGAGTACTTAACGTCTTTTTTTTGAAGTCGTTAAAAAAATAAAATTAATAAAAAAATTACGTATTTTATTCGGCGTTTTTTGCTCGATCTTAATAATGACAATACATACAAACGTCTAACTAGTATAACTATAATGCATACTCTTACGTTAAAAAACAATTAATAATAAAAAACGGCCAAGTGTGAGTCAGTGTTTTACGGTGGTACGGAAACCTACGTGTGCGAGTCCGACTCTTACTAATTAAAACCCTTTAAACATTTATTGATTGTTCATTCTCGTAAAAATACCGCCAAATTAATTATGCGTAGAAATGAACTAAATATTATTTCAATTTTATGCTTCAAATAATTTGATGGAAATATCGTAAATTGAATCCGGCCTTCGATAATTGCGATAAAATTTCCCGCTCAAAAGAATAAATAAAAAAATATAAGAAAAAATATTCCTGCTTCTTCGTCGCCAATTAAAGAGGCAAGGCGGACGTCGACAAAGCAGCTCTCTCTTCTTTAAGTACTTTATTTAATTGAGAAAAGAGGTTTAGAAAGAATGCCTTTGGAGCATCTTTAATGAATTCAAATATTTTTCTTCCTAAAATACTCTGCGTACACATTCTAGCTGTTGTTTATGAGGCTCTTTTAAGGAATTTGTTTTTGAGGAAGCTCTAATACTTTGCAATAATTTTCAATTACAGACCAACAAAAATATTTTAAAAATGTGTGAATATAATTTTGATTAAATAGGTATATTTTTTTGCTTATAAAACAGTTTGCTTATATTGTGCAACTTGAATACATTTACTCAGTCATCACCATCAGTGACTTCCTCTGGATTGATGATTGTTTTGACTTATCCCATTGATAAAAACTCTTAAATAAATACAATTTTAAAAATGAAACTATTTTAATATTATCTATTTTAAACCAGATGAAAATAATAAATCTGTTTTTAAAGTAAAAGACGGGAAAGATAAACGGTTTTTCTACCTTATTCCCCAGTTACCACACTTCGATCATAGTAAATCCAGGAATAGGAAGGAAAATCACGGCTCAGTGGATTTCGCATTCACTTTGTATGCATTGTGCATCCTTTACCATGCATTCGCCTTCAGATCACGACGGACACACTGGCGTTCCGCGCAAACACGGGAATCACTTCAGCAATTGGCAGACATATCCTACTTGCTTCGCTTCTCAGTTTATGCACTTCTTTATAGACTGGTTTAATTTAACCTAGTTTACGTTGGTATTGTATTGCTATGTAATACTGATCTTTTTATAGTTTTTATATTTTAAGAGCATCATTATTGGAAGAGCTCATGATTTCATGAGATAACTTATTTAAGCATTTTTTTTCTTCACGGGTTGCTTTACAGCTCCCGAAACCTTCCAGTTCCAGGGTACCCAGCGGAAGACCTAGTGTCTCCCTCGTTTAGCCGATGGTATTTGTCAGGCTATATCTAACGAGTGGCTAGTTCTGTTGAGATATATTTAGATGGAAAAGCCTCTAAGTGTGGTTTGTCGGATTATGTACATAAGTTTTTAATTAAAAACCCATTGGTACATGGCCGGGATCCGGGATCGAACACGGGGTCTGCCTAGTTAATACCAGACGTAGACGAAGACGGCCACCGACGCACATTGTTCATTCACTTTTAGTAGGACAATGATTTCGAGAAGGTTTTGTACTCTATCACTGTATATATAATATTTAGCATAGTAGATATATTTAATTGTATTGTATAATTAATGCATACCAAATATTATTTAAAAAAACACTGGACCATACTGGAAAATACTGCATATTCATGATTAGAGAGCTACTCATGGGGTCCAGTGTTTTTTAAAATAATATTTGGTATACAATAATTATACAATATAATTAAATATATCTACTATGCTAAATATTATATACAAATAAACCTATAAATAAAAAAAATCATCAAGATCGCTGCCTTCTGGAATAGTGCCCATAAGGCTGGCTGCATTGCCACGTTGGATGGCGATGCTGATTCTTTGAGCAAATATGAGCCAGCTGTTTAATTGTACATTAATTAAAATTGTTTTATTAAAAATATATCTAATTGCCTACAATACAATTATGAAAACTTAATAAATAGATATAATAAATTGTTTTTAATGTTCTAATCTAATGTATCAAATGCGAACATTATGTTTCTCCTCCTTTTACGTCAACAGAAAGCAACGGACGTGATTTTAGATATGACCGGAGAAAAATATCTAGGTTACTTTTATCCCGGAAATAAAATTTATATAATTGTATTAAATAATATATACTTTAGATATATGCCATACCATATAAACAATAAATAATATATTTAGGTATCTACAGTATAAGACAGTCAACCATTGCAGATGCAAGACAGCCACGATAGCCGGATACCGACACCACCTCCTGCGGGAATACCCGGGTAAGGAGCGGTTTTCCACCAGAATAATAATGTACGACGTGCCTTTATTTTCTAGTTGAAAACGATAGGGGTCCCTTATGTAATCGAGATGTATTGTACATAATATTATGCAGTTTTTAGATACAAAACAACTATCATTTGTAACCCGCTTCGCCTGCGAAACGCTCTTTCTTCAAAAAAGCATATTCCAGGTCTATAGAAATATGTCAGAATGTGTCGGACAAGCGTCATTCTAAGTTTCCATATCAGGTACTCGTGGAGCGGTTTCGTAAATAAGAATTGTATGGTTTTGAATCAAGGCTAAGTTCGTTGGTAACTGATATTTTGTGAGGGTACTTAAAAGTTGTTCAAAATTTACATTCAAAAGGTTCACCTTCAGGATATATGTCAAAGCTCAAACATCTTTTAACACCTAACACATAACCAAGGCTAAGTAAACAGGTAACAAAACAAATTGAATACAAAATTAAATAAACGTTGCACAAACCGTTTAACAGACTTCTAAGTGCAGTAAACTTTAGTGGCCATAAACGCGGTAGGCCAGGAAGGGGACTTAAGATAACTGTCTAACTTAGTTACACGTCAACTACCCCTCTACTCTTATATAACCTATCTTTAACGTATAGGGTGTGACGACGAATTTTCTGAACCGAACGTTTTCTGATTCCCAAGGCAAATAAGGAATGGAATGGGTTAAACGGATTCGGATTAAATTGGTACAACGATTGATTAAATGACTAAAGGTTTTGCATAGAGGAAGTGAGAGAAATTGTTGGTAGAAGGTAGAACATTTTATAAAACACTTTATCATTTCATAAACGAACGCATTTGATGAAGTTTTTGAATTAGGACGATTTCTGATAAGCTATCTTAGGACCACCAGACTACATGACGAGAAAAGACCTAGGCATAAACTTCCTGCGAAGGGAACGCAGCAGACCCCGTTTGACATTGATGGTTAATAATTTAAAGAAGCCCAATTACAAACAGAGACGGCTCAGTACGGACTAACCTGATGACGCATGATTGGGAGAGCCGACCCCAAATGGTGGTAGTTCAAGGTGGCTGTGGCGAAGAAAAAGACACAAGTCATTTACAAAATAAATAAATTAGTCTAATTTTAAAAGAAACTTTTAATTTTGATTGCTTTGTTTATTTTTCGTCATTAGATGGTAAAATTATCTTCAAAATGGCGTATCAAACATTTGATACCGACAAAACATACCTACCTTTGAGAAATAATATTATAGAGATATTTTCCTTCTATTGACATATAAAAAAATAGCCTAGCCTCTATCTACCTCGTATCTATCGTTGTTAAACAGTGGAGAGAGTTTAAGCAGCGTGGATATAGGATGGGTGACCACTATTCACTATTGAATACTGTATATTTATACAACGATAGGTGTAAGAAATCATGTAAGTAATCATTATAATGGTTTCAAAAATATTTTATTGCAAGATCTATAGGGCCGGTCACGATCCAATAATAAATCGAGCTACTACGTGCTCTCCCACGAAAATTAACTCCAACTGGCAATTTTTATAGAAAACTTATATTGCATTTCCAAGAGTTATTCTCTTATTTTATATGAAACAATTGATATTGTTTTGTGGCGACTTGTAGTATTTGATTTGAAGATTTGCAAATGAAGAATTTTGAAAAAAAAATTAAGACAACCTATAAATATAAGTACTGAATCCTGAAATAACTAAAGAAATATTCCATTTGTTGTTTTAGACTTGTTTAGTAAAATTAAAGAAACAAATATATACTTATCTATTAATATTATAAAGAGGTAAAGTTTGTAAGTTTGGATGTAGGGGGTAATCTCTTAAACTACAGAACCGATTCTAAAAAATATTTCATGAATATAAATCTACGATATCCCAGAGGCCATAATTACTTTTTTTTTTCGAAAATATCCACAGGCGAAGCCGGGGTCGTAAAGCTAGTACATTACAATTACAAAATGATGTTATCGTACATATTATTATCTCCTCGATGCCCTCAACGGCCTCAACGGTTTGCAAAAAAGAGCGATTCCCATCACCCAAAGGCCCCACGAAATCTCGAGCCTCTATACCTACAGTGACGCAGAGACAATAGCCTCTCTTAGCGTCTTCTATTGACTGCATTAAAGGGAATGTTCAGAAGAACTCCATGACCTCATCCCTCCATCCCCTTTTCGCACCCGCACTGCTCGCACATGATATAGATTTCATCCTCACACAGTGGACAGGTTCGGCATACGAACGAAAAAATTCAGTGACTCGTTCCTGTCAAAACGTGGAACGAACTTCCGGCGTCGGTCTTTGCTCCTTCCTAAAACCGGGTCTTTCAAGCGAAGCGTGAAAAAGTATCTCTACGGGCGCGACTGGCGGACTGTATTATGCTTTGCCAGTCGCGCGCATGCATGGACCAACCCCCTATGCTTAATAATCAGGCGGTGGCAAGGTCACATGTCGTCTTCTCTATAAAAAAATTTAAAGTTAATATTACGATTTTACTTTTTTATAGAATTTTAATAGTTCTGTAAATATTTTTAGATTTCAATGATTTTTACGACTTTTAATCTAATACAACTTCTTCAAAACAAGCAAGTTTTTTAAAAGTTAAGTCTCATTTTCGTATGGGTATGTAATAGGTCGGTAGGATAGATCGGTATCATTTTAGGATTTTCCCCATGAACGGATATTCCATTACTCTATACAGCCCGAGGGTTAGTTCCGAGGTTTGTATGGAATCATGTTTAATGATTATTGCAATGTAGGTATTCAATGTTTGAAATGTTGTCCAAGTTATGTTTGTATGGTCTATGTTTAGCCAAATGTATATCAAAAAATGTTAAGTGGATTTTTGCAAAAAAAATAATAATTGGTCAAGATGAAGAAAATACTATTTCACCTCTCCAGCTCTTCGTTTTTTGCTGCGAGCGTAAGACAAACTGATTCGAATTTCGAACACCACCTTTTGATTACTCGGCGCTGAAAAAAATAATAGGCGATGGTTCGTTCAGAAACTCATTGGCTTAGCAATTTAACTGATACTGCAAAAAAACTGTATTATTGAAATTATAATTAAATTGTACTATTAAATTGCCTTTTTAATGACGTAATTTAAAATAAATAGATACTAGTAAACATTAATATCGCTTATTTAAAAAATAAAAATATCATGTCAATGTATCAAAAACGCAACATCTGAATAAAATAAACTTATAAAAAGAAATGGCGGGAATCAGTTTTTTTTAGCATTTGGTCGTTTAAACTATTTTAGAGGTCTGTAGGTATATTACGAAAAATGTGTGCGTCTAGCGATAAATATCTGTCTGATAAAGATTGTCTAACTCCAAAAGAGTTAGAGAACAAGTTTCTAATGCTGAACTTAGCTTTATACCAGAAAAGTCAAGTGAAAAAATATCTTAAGGTTTACGAATTATTTAATAATATTATTTGTTTTAATTGATATTGTTAATTTTTTTATGTTTTATATGGGGGTTTGTTAGCATATCGTAAACATATTGTTAAATATTGTCTTATTTGTTTTTCTTACATATAACCTATAACACTTTTCTCGCTGGTAGAGGTGAAAAGTTGTATGTTTCACACGAGAGCAAATTTTTTTATGTCACTTTAAATCACCTTTAAATCACTCATTGTGCTCAGTTCGCTAGTTCGTGATAAAAATAACTTTGCTCACTTGTTGAACAAATAACTATAGTATTATTATAATTATATTCTGTGAAAATATTAAAGTCTTTACAAAAAGTCAACATTTTTGTTTCATATAATACACATGAGGGTAATTAATAATGTGTTATTTTATTATTTCACTAAAATTATTAATTCAACAGAACCGGCCACTCGTTAGGTAGGTAGGTATTACCTGACAATATTACCATCGGCTAAAAGAGGAACACTTGATCTTACGCTGCGTACCCGAGGATCGATAATCACGGTTCCGGGAGCCATAAAGCAAGCCGTGAAGAAGGAAACAAAACTAATTTTATAGCATGAACAAACATATCTACATTATTACTAATTATATTATTATTACTAATTATATTATTATTACAAATTAAATATATTGTATGAAAATCAATTAAACAGCGTTTCTCCAAAATAATATTACCCTTACCTATACCCAAAAGGATGAATAAAAATTCACATTGTATTATTATAAATTATAAACAGCACTTTATAGGTATTTAAGAACATATCGGATTTCAGTTCAGTATATATTTACTAAGTAAATATCCCTTGATGGACCCTTGTAAAGGCTTTAGCCTGAAGCGGTCCGAATGTAAACTGTGAAATCGTTTTGATCTCACTACTGCTTTTAGTTTTGTTTCCTTGAAGATCGCGATTTCCTTCTCACATTTCAGTATTTTATTTGCAAACAACCCAATCTTCGTGATATTCGATATTCGTAATACCCAATAGAAAAACCGAGAAACGTAAATGAAATATATAATTTTTTTTATGATGCTTATGATATCGATTATGATATGATATTGGTGCGTCGGTGGCCGAGTGGTTAAGACTTCTGGTGTTAACTAGGCAGACCACGGGTTCGATCACGGATCCCGGCCGTGTACCAATGTGTTTTTTAATTAAAAACTTATGTACATAATCCGACAAACCATACTTAGAGGCTTTTCCATCTAAATATATCTCAACAGAACTGGCCACTTGAAAGGTATAGGCCTCACAACTACCATCGGCTAAAAGAAGGAGACTCGGTCTTCCGCTGGGTACCCTGGAACCGTAACATGGTTTCGGGAGCTGTAAGAAAGAAAAAAGCACTGCACAAATCATGCAAAATTATATACTAGGTTGATACTTACCTATGACTTTAAATATTGCTACAGATTACAGACATACAGACTATTCTTTATTATACAGAACAATTTTAATAATATTAGTACCTAAATAACTTTGTCTTTATTTTTATTTGAATTTATGGTGAATAATTATCCGAATTTTGCTAAAGCTTTTCTAAGAACGTCTAGATATCACTGCCAAGTAGATAATCTTATTACAGTTATTTACACAGTAGTCTATTTAATAAACTAGTTTAAAGAAGTAGAGTGAATTTTACATCGGATTACATTATACTTTCATGGAATAATGAACAAGTATTAAAATGACGCGAAACTTTCCAATTTTCATGCGGATTTTCCGTGAGCACACTTCCAAGGAAGAACGGAATTACCAACTCTAGTTTCGTTTACACAATGTGCAGCTCTTTCCTCTTTCCCACACTATTTTGTTTGTCTAAGGGTGGCACCACTCGAACGTCTCACTGCACCTTCTGTTTACTACTTTAATTGCTTCAGCCATTAATCCTACTCGAGGGTTCGAATACAGAGAACTGGTTTCTTAGAAAAACACCACAGTATTATGTGGAGAGGAAATACACTTATTTTTAGTTGGACACAGGAAATGTTGCACACATTATTTGCTGTAGGAATAAAAAAATAAGCTTCTTATACGTAGTTACTCAAAACATTCAATCTTTTACACCAAACATATTGGATTGCTGTATTTAGTAGGCGCTTAAAAGTACTGGACAGATTTGAAAAATTCTTCTTGCATCTTATTGTTCGCACTTATTAACATCACGCTACCTAATTGTATTCCTAATTGGACGCAATAAAATTGACATGTAAAACATTTTATTTTATTTTATCTTATTTCTAATACAAACAACACTTACTAAAAAAAATGCACAAACGCATAGACAAACAGACAAAAAGTCTTTTACGATTTTATAATATATACCCTTACCCCTAAACCCCTACCCCTACCCCTACCCCTACCCCTACCCCTACCCCTACCCCTACCCCTACCCCTACCCCTACCCCTACCCCTACCCCTACCCCTACCCCTACCCCTACCCCTACCCCTACCCCTACCCCTACCCCTACCCCTACCCCTACCCCTACCCCTACCCCTACCCCTACCCCTACCCCTACCCCTACCCCTACCCCTACCCCTACCACTACCCCTACCCCTACCCCTACCCCTACCCCTACCCTACCCCTACCCCTACCTTTACCACTACCACTACCCCTACCTCTACTCCTACAATTCTACTCCTGCGATTTCCATACAAAATTACCTATTTATTATTTTTTATTTTTCAGCTGAACTTTAAGGTTTTTCCAATTTTTTTTTCTTCTAAACCACCCCTGTGTTGTAACGAACAAAACAAAAAAAGAATTAGCCAAATCGGTCAAGCCGTTTTCATGTTATGTCGTGACAACGGAAAACGGGTTTCATTTTTATATATATAGATTATTTCGCCTACTTTCGGTCGGTCAAGCCGTTTCGGAGGAGTATGGGAACGAACATTGTGACAGGAGAATTTTATATATTAGATACTAGCGCGGACTCGGCAGACGTTGTCCTGCCCAAACGTTGGCTTGCCTGCTATTTACTTTCCTTCGTCCGTGGAAAACAACTACTCCTACCCCTACCTCTACCCCTACCCCTACCCCTACCCCTACCCTACCCTACCCCTACCCCTACCCCTACCCCTACCCCTACCCCTACCCCTACCCCTACCCCTACCCCTACCCCTACCCCTACCCCTACCCCTACCCCTACCCCTACCCCTACCCCTACCCCTACCCCTACCCCTACCCCTACCCCTACCCCTACCCCTACCCCTACCCTACCCCTACCCCTACCTTTACCACTACCACTACCCCTACCTCTACTCCTACAATTCTACTCCTGTGATTTCCATACAAAATTACCTATTTATTATTTTTTATTTTTCAGCTGAACTTTAAGGTTTTTCCAATTTTTTTTTCTTCTAAACCACCCCTGTGTTGTAACGAACAAAACAAAAAAAGAATTAGCCAAATCGGTCAAGCCGTTTTCATGTTATGTCGTGACAACGGAAAACGGGTTTCATTTTTATATATATAGATTATTTCGCCTACTTTCGTGAATATGATCACAAAATACTATACCAAGCAAAAATAGGTAAACATTTTCAGAAATGCAATACCCTATATAAATTGTTTAAAACAAGAGTATTTAGAAATATCAAAATAATTGTACTGAAAGATCCGTAAGCGGATTCGTCTCTACACTCATTGCGGGGTCAGCTGTCTAATTCCCAGACGTTTTTGCGGGCTCGAGAATGCCGAAACATTCCCCCTTTCTACGTTAAATTGTTTTCTTGTGCACTCATGGTGCCCGTTAATACCTAAACTTAGTATATTAGACAGTAGGCAACTCTCCCCCTGTACCTTGCATCACATAATACGGTTTGCTACATTAATTTACCTTCAACTTAATACGAAAATTCGTCAAGGCAATTCTTGAAATAAACTAATTTTGTATACATTTTTTTTCTTTCTTCACGGGTTGTCTTACAGCTCCCGAAACCGTGTTACGATTCCAGGGTACCCAGAGGAAGACCAAGTATCCCTCATTTAGACGATGGTATTTGTGAGGCTATACCTAACGCGTGACCAGTTCTGTTGTTGTATATTTAGAAGGAAAGCCTCTAAGTGTGGTTTGTCGGATGATGTACATAAGTTTTTAATTAAAATAATTGGTACATGGCCGAGATCCGGAATCGAACCCGTGGTCTGCCTAGTTAATACCAGACGTTTATAGAAATATGTACTTACTCAAAATACATCATACTTTTTCTATTCTTTTCAGAAGACGTACTTCTTCGAAGTCCAATGCTAAATAAATAGCATCAAGCAGGAAGCAAAAAATAGGCAGACTAATTTTAACAGAAAGGAACCCGAGGGCAAGAAATTATAAGGAAATCATTATGAGTATCCCAGCGAACAATTAAAGTTTTTACCGCTATATGGGGTAGCATCCTGGAAGCACGTTCCCAAGTTATGACACGATCGTGACTTCCCAGTATATAATAAAGCATAGGTTGTGAGGCAAGGATTATTATAAGCTTTTAACATACCTTCGCTTATGTACATAAAATAACGTTAAATTACTTTACTTTGTAGCTAGCACTTACACCTTTTGTGGCGTGTCGTAAAAGGCAACTAAAGCAAATATTATGATCGATAGCAAAATTCAAATAAATTGCCTTTTTTTTCTCTTTTTCTTAGGGATTTTGTTTGTCTGATTTTACATCTGTTGTAGCATAGAAGACGATCTGCACGACCTATCTAACTTAACCATCAATCTTATTTTAAAGTTTTTATTATACAATATGGTATACAATTTACAAACTTATGTAATCTAGAAATAAACAAATATTCTACTAATTAAAAAAAATTAAGACTAATACATTTTAAAAACAATTAAACCGGAGACATCGGTAACAGTGGCCACGTTTTGATAGTCGTTCATATTGAATAGATTAATTGAAAACAATTATCAAAAATTAGGTCCGCGTGGCATAGTGGCAATAATCCTGGCTGCATTTCCTCGCTGTACATATTATGTTGTTTCTCCGGGCGAAGAAAAAGTCATTTATTATCGTTCGTTTTTGTAAAAGTGATATATACTGGTATTCACTCAACAAATTGTGAAACACTTGTAATTTTCAATGTTACTTAAACAAATACAAAAAGACAATAAAGCAGTTTTTAACAAACATAAGTTATCAATAGATTGAGGAGAACTTTTCTGAATTTTGAACAGTAACTCCTTAATGAGACCAACAAAATTCGCGCACGTCGCACAGTCTGGCCCAAGTACCGTATATAAACTTTCACAGTCGTCATTAAAAGTTTTCACGAAGATTTCTGCCAGCACTAATTAGCTAGACACTTATGAAATGAAAAATATCTGCTCAGGTGTCAAATGTTCCTTACGAATATAAGATAAGTAAATATTACTTTCTTGGTTCATTGCTGCAGAGAAAATGATGGTTCTATGTAAAGAAAGAAAGAGAGTAAGGATCTGACTTCATTGCATTCCTTCATCTAACACCAGAGTGATATATCTTCCTTTCTACTTAAAACTCTTTAGTGCTATAAAAGATAAACGTCAAATCTGTTTGTTTTGACTTGTGTGTATTTTGATGGATGATCGATTGTGAAGATAAATAAAACATTAATTATGTATGTTTAATTGCTTTTAATTACTATTATAATACAGAGCAACATGGTTCTAATCATAGTTTACTTTTTCGATACAAAACAGTCTGTTGGTTTTAGGGTTTCGTACCCAAAGGGTAAAAACGGAAACCTTATTACTAAGGCTCCGCAGTCCGTCCATCCGTCCGTCCGTCTGTCTGTCACCAGACTGTATCTCATGAACCGTGATAGTTGACAGTTGAAATTTTCACAGATGATGTATTTATGTTGCCTCTATAACAACAAATACTAAAAAACAGAATAAAATAAATATTTAAGGGGGCTCCCATACAACAAACGTGATTTTTTTGTTCGTTATTGCTCGATATTGATAACGGCAACAGGTAGACGCTTAAAATATTCACAGAATATTTAGTTATATATTCACTTTAAAAATAAATAATTAAATAAAAATAAAAATAATATTTAAGGGGGGCTCGTGACAACAAACGTTATTTTTTTTGCCGTTTTTATAGATTATGGTACGGAATCCTTCGTGCGCGAGTCCGACTCGCACTTGGCCGGTTTTTATTTAAATTTTAAGTTCCGGGTCACTTTTGCGGCAAAAAACTGAGCAATTCTGCATTTAACTGATCACTCGCGCAGCTTTATTTAGTCTAGCAAGGAGTCTGGCTGCATTTACTTTTATTATAAGGTCCGTACAGTATTGTACTTTGACAGAGGGATCGCTTGCGTATGGCGACTCCCCTAGAAAGGAGGAGGTTGCTCTACATAGACATCTAACACAGATAACTAAGACCTAGCGTCTCTTCATATGCTTGCGACTTGACATTAAATTAATGGAACCGCTTTACTTCGGTCAAAATGGCTTAACGAGTAGCCAGTTCTGATGAGGGATTTTGAGATCCACAGGATTGGTCTTGTAATTTCTAAAGACAAATAAAAAATATTGCTTACTTACCTATGTATGTGACAGTAATAACAAAATAATAGATGCGAATCCGTAGGCAGTATCTAGCTAATTAATATTATTAAAAAATAATAATTTGAGTGGGACAGGGCTACAGAGGGATTAATTAGGCATTTTTTCTTTCCTTGTTGGTATTTTCGGTTGCTTTATATATTATTTTGTTTAGTAATTATTTCAATATGTCCAAATAATTCTCCTTTCAATTTTATATACAACCATATCATTAATTCCACACTTTTCGCGTACGTCATAATAATTAATGATCTCAAACAGCAATAATCTTACTACTAGGTACGTAGGATTCACTTATTTTTCAAGCTAAATTAAAAAAATTGCGTCGGTGGCCAAGTGGTTAAGACGTCTGGTTTTAACTAGGCAGATCACGGGTTTAGGTTTTATAATTAAAAACTTATGTACATAATCTGACAAACCACATTTAGAGGTTTTTCCATCTCAGTATACCTCAACAGAACTGGCCACTCGTTAGGTATAGCCTCACAAATACTAAACGAGGGAAATTTGGTCTTCCGCTGGGTACCCTGGAACCGTAACAAGGTTTCGGTAGCTGTAAGGCCCGTGAAGAAAGAAAAAAATTACAGTTAAGTAAATATATCAAGCGATGGAAGGGATTGGCCTAGTTAGTCGGGGGCGGCTGCGGGACAGGCACTCATCTTGCAATCGCTGTTGCATTTTATTACTTTTCCATTTCCAGTGGGGTTTCAATTTCCTTTCTCATAATTAATAGCCTTTCAGCGGGTTGCTGACGTTTTCTGTTCTCTACCGCAAAAACTTTTGCGTTCCATTTGCATCCAACTATTTTATATAACTCATTTTATTTAGTAGTGCTTTGGAAAGTAGGATATTGTTACTGTAAGACAACAAATTTGTTTAAAAAAGGTTTTTTTATCCCGATTTTTTACAAATATAAGCTGTCAGATGACATCACAGTTTTTCCGGCATGGTATTCCTATTCCGAAGTAACAAACGTTCAATTTTCAATATTGATTTGACGATGACGCTTCAGGCACCTGAAAAATCCCGCTTTAAATTTTCTAAAATCGTTTCCAATATATTTTTATTCATTACGTTCTTAAGCCTATCACTATACTAATTTACGGTACCGGCTTCGAGCGTGGAAATTTTAGAAATGTGAAAAATAATTTATCCTGAAGGATTTCCGGTATAAAAAGTAGCCTAATATAACATACATACTTTCGAATTTGTAATATTACTATATTTTATTACTACTTCATTAATTTATTTCAGCAATATTTCAACCCTAAATAAACCTTCACGGGTTGCCTTACAGCTCCCAAGACCGTGGCCGGCCCCAGGGTACCCAGCAGAAGACAAAGTCTTCCTCACTTAGCCGAAGATTTTTGAGGTTATACCTAACGAGTGGCCAGCTTTGTTGAGGTATATAGATGGAAAGGCATTTGTCGGATAATGTACATAGATTTTTTTATTATAAAAACCCATTGGTACACCCGGTACACGGTCGTATGTGGGGTTCGTACCCGCGACTTCTCAGTTGTGAGCCCATTTTTTACCCACTCGACCACCAACGCCCTAAATTTAATTTGGGTATTATATATGTATAATAACATAAATATTACGAATAAGAGGCACTGGGTTTACAGAGAACGCAAAACTTGGGTACCGCACGCATTTTTTGTATTCAAGAAAATGAAAAGAAGAAAACTCCCAAAAGACAATGAAATTTTACGGCTTATTTGAAAATTTATGAGTCGTAAACATGTCGTCACTTTATGACTGCGACGCAAAACAGTGAAAAGTTTATTCATATTTTTATGATCTGCTACGTATGAATATGGGTATGTTGATATGTGCAAATTCGATTTATATTTCAAAACTAAAACCATAATTTGGACAGATTCAGTAAAAGTGGAGCTTTTGAGCGTTCTATCCACAAATAATACTTATAGCGGGACCGGTGTATGTGTATGTGTATTGTCATCAAGGTAGTTTTTCTTAGTATCTAATATTGCTATCAATTTATTTATTTGGCACAATAAAATTGTAAAAGTAATTGGATCGCATTTATTCTTCAATTAAACTCAAAAACATTTTTTTAAACAAAATATTGATACCCTGGAGGTGCGGTCGAACTGTGATATGGGACGCTTCATGCGTTGACACCATGGCACCTTCACACCTTCAGGGTTCGTCATGTCGGGCTGGTACAGCTGCCTCCGAAGCGGAAGCGAACAAAATTAATAAATATAGCAACATCTTACAAAATTACGAATTCGTCGCTTTCGCTACTGAAACGATGGGACCGTGGAGGTCATACCATATTCTTCTAATTTCACTGTTTACACTGCACTTTACAGATTGAAGTTACTAGTTCTAAAAATTTTGTACATTATAACATTTGGCAACTAAAAAAATATTGAATAATAATGATTTTTTTTTGACCGCGATATACAATAATTGATATATTTACATCGTATTTAAACAGTAAAAATATAGCGCGCTGTTATAGCAGTTCCCGGTACAACCATCTGCACTTGAGTCAAATAGTTACTCACCAATTGTTTGCTTCGAGATATACGCAAAGACCGTCCGCACTTCCTTTGAAAACGATTTGTAACTTCAAAAAAATGACAACTCATTTTTATAACCATTGTCTAAAAGGTATAAAAGCGGACGGTATATTTCTTGACCGTATAAATAGCGTATAAAAATAACGATTTACCTACATTTCAATAAACTTCGATGGTTTAAAGAAATCCTGAATCAGCTGAGACGAGGCGATTCCCGGACTTTTATTAGTATTTGGAAGGAGAGCACACATGGCTTAATGGAATTTGATCGCTTTGATATTGACAGAAGAGGGTGTGAGAGGAAATTTTACGCGCTATTTAACGGATTAAGGAATTTGCCAAGTTTATTTAAACAACTTAGGTAGGTATTTGAAAATATCAAGGATTATAATAAGGTGCGTCGATGGCCGAGTGGATAAGATAAGGCACGGGTTCGATGCCGGATCCCGGCCATGTACCAATGGGCTTCTATAGTTAAAACTTATGTATATAATCCGACAAACCAATTAGAGGCTTTTCCATCTAGGTCAGAACTGGCCACTCATTAGATAAAGCCTCACAAATACCATCGGCTGAAAGAGGGTAAAATAAAAAAGAAAAGAAGAAAAGAAACATTATAATAATACTAGTTTTTTTTTTCGCCCGTGGAAGTTTTTGAAATATGACTTAAAAATTGTGGGTATTCCATAATACCAAGCTTTCGCTAAAATGCAGATGTTTTCGGTAGTTTTATATGTAGATCTTTATCCACTTGAAAAGTTGAAACTAAAAACTTTTCTTCTCCACACATCTCCTGAGTTGATTTGTGTCCAACACGCACTTGGCCAATATTTTTTGCACTTACACAAATTAAAAACAAAGAGAATGCACAAAAGGTTTTTTCTAGAAGTGTAATTCGATATGAAATTAATTCAAGGCTTCCTTTCTCGAAATTATGTCACGTTTTAAATTAAATTACATGAACAGAGAAGTTGTCTACGAAGAAGCTCGCCGCTCTCAAGGGATCAAAGCGATCTTGTAGGTCACCATTGCATTTTGTTGCGTATTATTTTATAATTAAGACCGAGTATTAATCAGTAGATATCTAATTTTCTTTCCAATTTAAAATTTTCGGCTAAGAGTTTCGTTGAAGGATATTTATTTAATTATCTAAATACTAAATGAGAAAAATTTAGACAGGTGGCAAGTCTGTTATTTCTATTCTTTTCAGGGTTTGTTTATTACATATACCTACATAAAGATAGACACACATACTTTCAAGGAAAACAAGAAGTCTTATTTTTGGGAAGTCTTCCATAATTAAAAATGACTAGATGACCCGTGCAAATACTTCGCACCGTTAGTGGTGTCAATATTGTTGTCATAGTTCAACTGATCTCCAATAGATGGTTTATTTTACAAAATCAATAATTAAGTCTAATTTTAAGAGAAACATTTAATTTTGATTTTGTTTATTTTTCGTCAATAGTCAGTATTAATTTTTTTATTAAATTATATTAAATACAGGATATTTGATACCGACAAAAAACACCTTTGAGAAATAATATATTTATAATCAGGTCAATTAAATCCAACATAAATCATCCAAAAATATGCGGGATTTCTTTACATTGCAATAACATACAATCACATCTAGGGAAGATACTTTGGATGTGGAAAATCTCCATAGGGAGATATTAGGCAATTTAAACGTTTAGGTAGAAAATTAACCAACATCTAATAAAATAATATATTTAATTAATTATTTGACATTCGTAATCTATATAGACGACTTTATCGAACTTTCAGCGACGGGCGAATTATTGACAGGGTAAACTTTCACATTTATTGGGGATTTTTTTTAAAATTTTTTTTACATAATATATTTGAGACAAACATGCAGGCAGAGAGACAAACAAAAATCTTAAACAGTAAAATTTTTTTTCATTCCAGACATACACTTTATTATAATTTTCCTATATTTACTAATTCAGGATATATATCCACTTAGTAGATATTTTCAGTATCAAATTTCCCCCACAAGTACTTAAAATACACAAACACTGTTGTTGTGAAAGGGCAATCCAGTGGGAGGTAATATTATCGCTTTCTTAAAATAAATTGCACCCGTCTCAGAGGACTTCTCTATTTCTGAGGTAAAATGTTTTACACCGATACACGTTGTAAATACGACAAATAAAACTGTATACTTGTATCAGGTATCTTATATAATATGAACTTTGAATTAAAACTGTTAAAAATATACAAGTTATAATAGTAGTTTATGAAAGTGTTGTATAATGAGGGGCATAAGAAAATGAGTGTGGGTTTAAAACCGAGCCGCTAGGCGAGGTTTTTAATAGTATCACGCAAGTGTTTTAATACTTAGTTATATGCAGTTTCATACACTACTTTATCTACTCTCGTACATTGGGATTCAACCTACTAAATAAAATATCCACCAAATTCAGTAACTACAACAAAAAATATTCAATGAGTGGCGCCAAAACCTAGCACATCACCGTGCATGCGTCAAAGCGGGCGCTGTAATAGACAAATAAAAATTGGAATAAAAACTTTTTGTAATGCTATAAAAATGGCGCGAACTGCATTATGCGTTCCATTAGAAAAAAAAATTTGATATAACCTCGTTGATATAAACTTTTTGGATTTACCTGTATCGTAATGGTAAAAAAATTACTTTATAACATTATTTTGTTGGAGAAATAAAGTGTTATAAAGTGTTTTTTTTTATTTCGGTATTGTGTTTATAAAGTTTGTCAATATAAATTCGTTTTAAAGTTTATAATTCGAATTTTACGATATGAGAGTAGATAAAATATATTATATATACTTAATGCCATAATAATCGCACTTTTAGTGATAAGTACAAAATTTGTTTCATAAAGCAAATATAAAAATATTATTAAAACCTATACATATTATAAATGCGAAAGTGGGTTTGTTTGTCCTTCTTTCACGCCAAAACGGAGCAACGGGTAGACGTTACAGGGATAGTTGAATGGCCGAAGAGTGACAGCGACAACTTTTAATCCCGAAAACCCTTCTTGATTTGCTAGTTAAATTATAAATTACGCATATTTTTGTAATATAATTATTTTACATCCATTTAATTGACAAGAAGCATATTAATTTGATTTAGAACCCTTTAAAATTAAAGTTTCACCCTCTCAGAGGGACGCGGGCTTGCTTCAACCCAATTTAAATCTTAACTTTTGGCCAAACTTTGCCATATCTTCCCTCTGCACAAGAAGACAGAAGATTATAGGGATAATTGAGGCAGCTTAGTTCTAAATTTTGTTTTAGACCTATTTATACCATCTTAGAGAGATGGCATAATTTTGTTTGTATCTTTGCTAAACTGACAATATTTGTTTGGAAATTTAGCGACAAAATAAAAATAGTCTCTTCACCAAAGATTTAGTATAATCGCTCGGACGCTCTACTAGATTGGCAATACAAAAGAGAAAGCGCATTAATGTAGTGCATAGTGCAGTGCCTGGATGTAAATCATCTATGATGAAAAATCCATAGAATTACACGCACACTGATGTTTAATTTTTATTAACCGTAAAACTAACTAGGTACTTTAAATATTTGCATCTTAACTAAAATGTATAGTAATAAATAAATAATAGATATATTTAAAAACTATATATAAGAATTATAAAATCCTTACAGAATCCCTCCCTGTGGCATGGTTCCCTTAACACTGGCTGCGTTACCTCGCTGAATGGTTAAACTGATCCTTTGAGCGAGGTAAGAGCCAGCCTTTAGGTCAACCGAGGCGTGGACTAGTCTCGTACCTAAATTTTTCAATAATATTTTCATTTCGGATGACCATGGACACATTGTTTCCACTGCAAGCGCCGAAAATAAGTAATTTGTTATAATAATATTTGAATATTTTCGACGCTTGAGCAGTTGAGCGTGTTCTGCCGCCGCACCCGCTTTTAATTTTGTATACTGTATGTGAGATGCTGCCAGGGTATCAACACATTTAATTGTTTGATCTCGTTCTAATCGCGACATTACCAATCTAGTACAGCTCCAGCATACTACATCTTTGCTCTTCCCAATAAAAATTACTGTCACCATACAAATAAATAAAATTGAAGTCTGTCACAGTTGTCCGGAATAGGCAACGAAATGGCTCAATTGATTTTTATGAAACTTTCAGAAATGAAAACTTAGAATGTACAATAGAATAGAATGTAGAATAGATAACTTTAAATGTATGGGACCTGTTCGCGACGAAGTGATCAGTGACCGTGAAAGTGAAATAGAATTCGAAAATGAATCAGTGAATTAATGTCTCATAGTGCCAGTGCTTAAAATAGTGAAACATAGACTATCAATATAGAGTTTAGACATAGGCCTAAGTGAGCGAGTGCACTGCGTTGCGCGAGGGCGGGGGTAGACCCCCAAGGCAAGCTCGCACCGCGAGCTATGTCAACCCGTAGGCTCGAAAGGCATCCGCTGACCAATACCCGTTGTCTGTCTAAGACGGAGAGATTGTTGCAGCGACTGGCATAGATTCGTATTTCCTCTGAAAAGGTATAGCTTCAGACGAAAATTGATTCGGAATATTGTACTGTATAACTTGTTTACAGATTGGAACGACAACTAACTTGCCATTTGTACCTAATGTTATTATTCGGAATTACACATGTGTAAACTTACCTCGCTTACCACGAGGCGGTCGAAGGGTTCGTTCGACCATGCTATCGTTAGGGACTATGTCCCTAAAATAATGTATATTGATGTGAAATAGTATTTAACACTACTTGACTATTCTTGAGGGCCTGATCAACTCCCAAGGATAAACTTATGACTACTTGACTATCGACGTGTTCGCCTCCTTCGGGAACGCACCACCCGGAGGAGCTCTCCAAACTCATAATCGGAGTTTGATGGTTACCATGTCCTTGTGGCGTGAAGGTTCCACCAGGGAACGACTGACTTGACTTGTTCGCCTCCTTCGGGAACGCCCCGCCCGAAGGAGCTTTACAAACTCATATTCGGAGTTTGCCAAACTCATATTCGGAGTTTGAAGAAGACCATGACCTTTGGCATGAGGGTTCCAAATGGGGAACCTCCAAACTCATATTCGGAGTTTGATGGAAATCATGTCCTCGAGACATGTAGGTGCAAAGGGAGCAGTCAAACTCATAATCGGAGTTTGCCAAACTCATATTCGGAGTTTGATAGAAGCCACGTCCTCTTGGCAGGAGAGTTCCACAAGGGAGCCTCCCAAACTCATATTCGGAGTTTAGAGGACACGCTCATATTTGTTGATGTGAGTCTTCCGTCGTGAAATAGTTTGAGATCACTCGAACCGAGCCTTACAACCTCGGGTTCACCTAATAGAAGGGTAAAAGCGTCAAAGAGATATAGTAATGATTGATGCATATATATTACTCATGTTCGGATTTAATATATAGTTTGGCGAGGATTGATGCATATATATTGCTCATGTTCGGATTTAATATATAGTTTGGCGAGGATTGATGCATATATATTACTCATGTTCGGATTTAATATATAGTTTGGCGAGGATTGATGCATATATATTACTCATGTTCGGATTTAATATATAGTTTGGCGAGGATTGATGCATATATATTGCTCATGTTCGGATTTAATATATAGTTTGGCGAGGATTGATGCATATATATTACTCATGTTCGGATTAATATGTAAAGCCTAATGATGTTACATACATATGTTTACATTATTTATATTTGGATTATCGTGTACAGCTCAACGAGACTTATGTGTTTATAACCCTGTATTTAATATAATATTTATAAGACTTGTTTGTATTTAAATCTGTGGAGTTTCTTGCCATTTCTTCTCCACAGATATAATTTCTGAAATGGTGGTAAACTCATGTATGTTTGTTTAAAATAATAATAAACGATTCTATACCCGTTGTGTTTCACTGAGCGAACTGTGCTCTGATTGGTTGACGTTGACCGCGTGGGAGGTTCTTGTTGTCGCGGCGACGTTCCGTGCGCTGCCCGCTATATAATGGCGAGCAAACGGAGCGATCGTCAGTCTGCGTCAAGATCTCGCGACAAGAGGACCTCCCAGCAACCAAGAAGAGCTCAGCCGTCCAGTGGCCGCCCGGGCTAGATTGAAGTTACATCGTGCAGTTTCAATAGTCTCCCAGTTTCCCAGTCTACCTACCTACCCTACCTTGATAGTCAGTTCCCTGGGTCCCGCGCTCTCTACTGCTGCAGAGCAGACCGCCGGAACATTAATTGGTCGACTTCGAGCCGGATCACTCAAGACTACGGAAGCTGAAGAAACATACAGTCCACAAGGCCAGATCACTCAAGACTACGGAAGCTGAAGAAACATACAGTCCAAAAGAATGCCCATCACACGGTCGCAGACAGGGGAGCGCCAGCAGTGCCCGCTTCGTCACGAAGAGCCGCCACTGTCCCCAACGGACGAAGCAAGCCCACCGACGAGCACCGAGCGGCCCGCACCGCCGCAGCCCGCAACGTCCGTACCCGCGCTCGCGCAGCGCGGTCGAGGCCGTCCGAAAGCTCCGGGCCACCGCACCCCGTCGAAGCACCCGAGGCGGTCCGTGTCGACTGAGCCGTCGCTCGCGCAGCGCTCCCCGTGTAAGGCTCCAGAGGTGCGCGCTCTGTCGAAGCCCGCGACGCGTCCGATGTCGCCGGAACCCCGTCGGTCGAAAGCTCCGGAGCCCCGAGCTCCGTTGAAGCTCGCCGCCACCGCCGTCGCCGCACGACAGGCTTCGCAGAAAGGCCGGCGCGCGAAAACGGGGCCGATACCCCCGTCGACGGCCGCCCAGGAGCACCGCACTCCGTCGACGCGCGCTCCCTCGGATCGCGCAGTGTCCCGTGCCGCAACAGCAAGACCGGACCGTGAACGCAGCATCTACCAAGCCAGAGAAGACCTAGCCCGCTTGAAGATGGAAGCGGCAGAAGCCAGGCTAGCTCGGCTAGAGGCCGAAGATGAAGAGCAAACACTGATGGACCCGTCAGAGAGCGACCCCGATCCAGAGACCAATCCGAACCCAAGGATCGAAGAATGGCTTGACGCACAACCACAAGCCGCAGGCAACCCGGAAGCAAGACCGGTACGACCCGAGACAACTGGACAGATAGCCGCTCCACTACCACCGAAGAGGCCAAAAATAACCGAACGAACGCCGTCAGTATTGACTCGAGAAGAAAGGCAGAGAATCGTGGAGATAGCCTCTGCCGTAGCCGAAGTTACCCGGGCGACCGCGCCTCAAGCTGCTACGCCACACCCAGCTACCAACCGGTACCTACTAGGAGAGCTACCACACTTCAACGGGTCGCACGAAGACTGGCTGGCGTTCAGAGCAGCCTACAACGAGACGGCGGGTCACTTCTCAGCTGTAGAAAACACAGCACGACTCCGTCATGCACTGAAGGGCAAAGCCAAAGAAGCAGCACAGAATCTACTTATAGCGAATACAGCACCAGCCGACGTCATAACAGCACTAGAAAACAGATTCGGGCGCCCAGATTCGATCGCAATAGCAGAGATGGAACGAGTGAAGCGACTACCACGGGTACCGGATTCGCCGCAGGAAGTGTGTGAATTTTCCAACAAATTGGTGAACAGTGTAGCAGTTCTACGCGCCTTGAATAGACCGCACTACCTACACAATCCAGAAGTGGTACGACACCTAACGGAGAAACTGCCAGCTGTACTCAGATATCGCTGGTATCAACATTATGAAACGAAGCCGAGCCATGAACCGGACCTAGTGACCTTCGCTAACTTTATGAGTACCGAAGCCGGACGCTGTCGTCACTTCGCTCCACCAGAGGTCGTGACCACGCAGAGAGGGCCAGACGCCGGACCAAGCCGCGCACGGCCACAGCGAGCATATACGATGAAGGAGAAACGCAACAAGAAACCACAACTTCCCTGCCCCATCTGCCAAAGAAATAACCACGAGCCGAGCCAGTGTAACGAGATGAAAAAGGCTCCGGTCAACACACGGTGGGACATTGCCAAGAAACATCGCCTATGCTACCGGTGCCTCAGACCCATGACCGTATCGCACCAATGCCGGTACAAACGGTGCGGCGAAGAGAACTGCTCTCGGAGTCATCACTCCCTGCTCCACCATCGGAAGGAAAGAAGGAACCCCGAGGTTGTAGCTACCACATCGAGCCGATCCCGCTTCGCCTACTTGAAGATCGTACCAGTACGCGTCACCGGCCCCAAAGGGCACGTCGACACACACGCCTTGTTAGACGACGGCTCAACGGTGACACTACTGGACGCCACTGTCGCGAAGAAAATCGGCGCCCGAGGACAAGTAGAGCCGCTAAGAATGGAGGCAATAGCGGGAAAGAAGATCGACGCGGCTGAGTCCCAACGAGTTACCATCGATGTAAAAGGACAGAGCGAGACACACACCATTAGCGCGCGCACCCTCGCTAACATCGAACTATCGACGCAAGCGGTCGATAAACGAAGCATCGACCGGTACCCGCATTTAAGAGAGATAGAAAGACACCTCACCTACGAAACCGCTCGGCCAGCCCTCCTCATCGGCCAAGACAATTGGCAGCTGCTGGTAACAAAAGACATGAGGCGAGGGACGAGAGAAGAACCGGTAGCTTCCCTCACCCCATTGGGATGGACCCTACACGGAGCCTGCAGCCGCTCCACACATCTCCGAGTGCATACGATACACTTCACCAAGGAGAAGAGGGCAGAAAAAGAGCTCGGGAAATGTTAACCCTCGAACAACTCGACGTCCCACCGACAACTACGACTTAGCACAACGAACCCCGATAACAGAAAAAAAGGAGAGCGAGGGCGCATTATCCGACGACTACGACAGGGCGGCAAGAAGCCTCAAGGGCATAGAAGAAATATCCATTAGAATCGGAATAAAGAAGAAGACAGAGACTCCCTACACCTCCTGTGGCGAGGCGACCGGCGGGAGGGACCGCCGAGAGAAATGAGAATGAAATCAGTGATATTCGGTGCGGCGAGTTCGCCATGCGCCGCACTGTTCGTGAAGGAGTTCAACGCCGAGAAATATCGTGCAGACTTTCCAGAGGCCGCTGAAGCCATCGTGATCCACCACTACATGGACGACTACCTACAGAGCTTCCCCACCATAGAGAAGGCGGTAAAGATAGCCAAAGAAGTAAGAACTATACATGAGAGAGCTAACTTTAGACTCCACAAATGGGCCTCCAACTGCGTCGACGCCGTGACGGCCCTACAAGGGACACCCCCTCCGCCAGCCGATACGCTTGTGGAGCTCAACGACGGTACCTCCGAGGAAAAGGTACTCGGTCTCGCCTGGAAACCCAGCACGGATACCTTGAGCTTTAACTTAGATATGGCTCGTGTCGCACCGGAAGTAGTCGACGGAAGCCGCACTCCGACCAAGCGCGAAGCTTTAAGCACGATGATGTCATTGTTTGACCCCCTCGGCCTCGCTTCGCCAGTGACGATACAGGCGAAGAAAATACTGCAAGAAACTTGGCGCAGGGGCGTCGAATGGGACCGGCCGTTACCAGAGCCTTTAAAGACCGACTGGAGCACCTGGCTAAAGAACCTGACCCTGCTGAGAAGACTGAACATACCCCGATGCCATGGCGGGTGGACGCACGCCCGGCGGAGAACTACACGCCAGTGAGACGGCCTACGCGGCCGCGGTGTATTGGCGCACCATCGACGACAGCGGACGCGTCCACGTTAGCCTCGCCGCAGCCAAGGCAAGGGTCGCCCCGCTGAAGATTACTTCCATCCCACGACTAGAACTCCAAGCGGCCCTACTCGGGAGTAGACTATCAAGGACCGCCGAGACAGAGTATCAAGCAGACATAGATCAGCGATATTATTGGACGGACTCATTGACAGTTCTGTCATGGTTACACGCCGGACCACGGACCCTAAAAAACCTTCGTCGCCCACAGGGTTGCAGAAATCGAGGAGCACACCCTTGTAAAAGAATGGAGATGGTTACCCTCGAAACATAACGTCGCCGACGACTCCACACGACAAGTTCCAGCAGATTTCGAGTCTACTCACCGATGGTTCACCGGGCCAGAGTTTCTACTTAAGGTACAAGAAGAGTGGCCCGCCACCAAGAACGTGACAGTAACCGAAGCAACGGGGGAAGAGTAGTACGGTCATCACAGGAAACCACATTCGGAACAGAAGTCGAGGCGCTGAAAAGAGGAAAGGAGCTGCCGCATGACAGCCGACTCCATCAACTCGCGGTGCACCTGGACGACACAACTACTTTACGACTAAGGTCGAGGATTGCCGAAGTAGAGAACGTTGGCATAGAGCAGAAGTCGCCCGCAGTACTCGACGGAAATCATCACTTGACGAGATTGTACATAAGAATGGTCCACGAGAAACTACACCACGGGGGGACGGAGATAATAGTCAGAGAGCATTTTTGGATCATCAAACTCCGACCCACAGTTAAGAGCATAGTAACGAGCTGCTTGCGCTGTCGTATACGCAAAGGAAAACCCGCGGTCCCAGCCACCGGCGACCACCCACGCAATCGTCTCGCCCACCACAAGCGCCCTTTCACCTACACGGGCCTAGACTATTTCAGTCCCTTGTCAGTAACAGTGGGGAGACGACGAGAGAAAAGATATGTAGCCCTCTTCACGTGCCTAACCACGCGAGCCGTGCACTTAGAAATCGCAGACAGCCTCAGCTCCGATTCCGCCATCATGGCATTGCGGAGGATGATCGCCCGACGTGGCTGCCACGAAGAAATATACAGCGACAACGGGACGAACTTTCGGGGAGCCGACAGAGAACTACGGGAGGCCCTAATTGACGAAGCGGCTACACGCGCCATCAAATGGCGCTTCATCCCCCCAGGCGCCCCATTTATGGGAGGCGTTTGGGAACGACTTGTGCGCGCGGTAAAAACCGCCCTGTACAGCATATTGACGGAGCAGCACCCGCACACCGAGACACTCGCCACCTTGCTGTGTGAGGTGGAATACACCGTAAACAGCAGGCCCCTCACACATGTGTCCACAGAAGCAGACGACCCGAGCGCCCTGACACCTAACCACTTCCTGTTGGGCGGCTCGGGACTAGTGAGGCAACCAGGCATCTTCACCGACGACGACCTACATCTACGCGCGAGGTGGAGACGAGGCCAGAGGCTCGCCGATCTTTCCTGGCAGAGATGGCTGAAGGAATACCTTCCGCTACTGCAACACCGGCGGGAGCCACGCGGGCGGGGTGAGACTCCGCGCGTCGGAGACCTCGTGCTCATAGTGGACAACCCCCTGCCACGAAATACGTGGCCGAGAGGAAAAGTCGTCGCCCTCTACCCGGGGCCCGACGGCGCAGTACGAGTCGTCGATGTAAAGACCGCGGGTGGCGGGCTGCGACGTGCCACTAAGAAACTCGTCGTGCTGCCTACGGCCGCTGAGCACCCCGTCGCTCATACGGGCTAGGTGCAGCGTCGTGACGACCAACGCTGCACGGCGGGAGAATGTTCGCGACGAAGTGATCAGTGACCGTGAAAGTGAAATAGAATTCGAAAATGAATCAGTGAATTAATGTCTCATAGTGCCAGTGCTTAAAATAGTGAAACATTGACTATCAATATAGAGTTTAGACATAGGCCTAAGTGAGCGAGTGCACTGCGTTGCGCGAGGGCGGGGGTAGACCCCCAAGGCAAGCTCGCACCGCGAGCTATGTCAACCCGTAGGCTCGAAAGGCATCCGCTGACCAATACCCGTTGTCTGTCTAAGACGGAGAGATTGTTGCAGCGACTGGCATAGATTCGTATTTCCTCTGAAAAGGTATAGCTTCAGACGAAAATTGATTCGGAATATTGTACTGTATAACTTGTTTACAGATTGGAACGACAACTAACTTGCCATTTGTACCTAATGTTATTATTCGGAATTACACATGTGTAAACTTACCTCGCTTACCACGAGGCGGTCGAATGGTTCGTTCGACCATGCTATCGTTAGGGACTATGTCCCTAAAATAATGTATATTGATGTGAAATAGTATTTAACACTACTTGACTATTCTTGAGGGCCTGATCAACTCCCAAGGATAAACTTATGACTACTTGACTATCGACGTGTTCGCCTCCTTCGGGAACGCACCACCCGGAGGAGCTCTCCAAACTCATAATCGGAGTTTGATGGTTACCATGTCCTTGTGGCGTGAAGGTTCCACCAGGGAACGACTGACTTGACTTGTTCGCCTCCTTCGGGAACGCCCCGCCCGAAGGAGCTTTACAAACTCATATTCGGAGTTTGCCAAACTCATATTCGGAGTTTGAAGAAGACCATGACCTTTGGCATGAGGGTTCCAAATGGGGAACCTCCAAACTCATATTCGGAGTTTGATGGAAATCATGTCCTCGAGACATGTAGGTGCAAAGGGAGCAGTCAAACTCATAATCGGAGTTTGCCAAACTCATATTCGGAGTTTGATAGAAGCCACGTCCTCTTGGCAGGAGAGTTCCACAAGGGAGCCTCCCAAACTCATATTCGGAGTTTAGAGGACACGCTCATATTTGTTGATGTGAGTCTTTCGTCGTGAAATAGTTTGAGATCACTCGAACCGAGCCTTACAACCTCGGGTTCACCTAATAGAAGGGTAAAAGCGTCAAAGAGATATAGTAATGATTGATGCATATATATTACTCATGTTCGGATTTAATATATAGTTTGGCGAGGATTGATGCATATATATTGCTCATGTTCGGATTTAATATATAGTTTGGCGAGGATTGATGCATATATATTACTCATGTTCGGATTTAATATATAGTTTGGCGAGGATTGATGCATATATATTACTCATGTTCGGATTTAATATATAGTTTGGCGAGGATTGATGCATATATATTGCTCATGTTCGGATTTAATATATAGTTTGGCGAGGATTGATGCATATATATTACTCATGTTCGGATTAATATGTAAAGCCTAATGATGTTACATACATATGTTTACATTATTTATATTTGGATTATCGTGTACAGCTCAACGAGACTTATGTGTTTATAACCCTGTATTTAATATAATATTTATAAGACTTGTTTGTATTTAAATCTGTGGAGTTTCTTGCCATTTCTTCTCCACAGATATAATTTCCGAAATGGTGGTAAACTCATGTATGTTTGTTTAAAATAATAATAAACGATTCTATACCCGTTGTGTTTCACTGAGCGAACTGTGCTCTGATTGGTTGACGTTGACCGCGTGGGAGGTTCTTGTTGTCGCGGCGACGTTCCGTGCGCTGCCCGCTATATAATGGCGAGCAAACGGAGCGATCGTCAGTCTGCGTCAAGATCTCGCGACAAGAGGACCTCCCAGCAACCAAGAAGAGCTCAGCCGTCCAGTGGCCGCCCGGGCTAGATTGAAGTTACATCGTGCAGTTTCAATAGTCTCCCAGTCTACCTACCTACCCTACCTTGATAGTCAGTTCCCTGGGTCCCGCGCTCTCTACTGCTGCAGAGCAGACCGCCGGAACAGGACCGAAAGAAATACAACGTGACCTAACGAAACTGTCGTTCACTCTGACGAAACAAGAAGTTTGTGTACTTATTGTATACAAACTCCTTGAAGTAGGTAAGTATGTAAACTCCTTGGAGAAAACGAAGCATGTCCTGTTGTCTAGTTAGCGTCTTTCGTGAACGGAAAGTTGGCATCTGCCGTCGATCAGGTGAATTTTTGAGGTTATGCCCGGTTGTTATTTTTTGGGAAACATTAAGCTTCTTATGGGCTGTGCATACTTTCCATCCTACTAATAATTATAAACGCGAAAGTTTGTATGGATGTATGTTTGTTACTCAATAACTCCAGAACGGCTGAACGGATCAGGATGAAATTTGGCACAGAGATAGATTATAGTCTGGAATAGCTCGTAGGCTACCTACTTTTTATTCCGGTAAAATCTATGGTTCCCGTGGGATAGATTTGTTTTTGTTTTTCACGGAATCGATATGATTTTTTGCATAGTGTTAGTTTAGGGGTCAGAGATTGACATTACTTTTTATACCGCGAAAGCGGGCGGGGAAGGGGCAAATTACAGCCACGGGATTATTTATTTTTTGAACTATTTCCATGCGGGTGAAACCGCGGACAGAAGCTTGTATTATTATAATTCGGTTATATGTTTCTGCATATAATATTATGTTAAGATAATAGAATACTAGCACGCGTCTACCTGTTGCCGTTATCAATATCGAGCAAAAACGAGCAAAAAAATCACGTTTGTTTTTTTTTTATTTATTTTTAAAGTGAGTAAGTATATAATTAAATATTCTGTGAATATTTCAAGCGTCTACCTGTTGCCGTTATCAACATCGAGTAAAAACGACAAAAAAATCACGTTTGTTGTATGGGGGCCCCCTAAAGTATTTATTTTATTCTGTTTTTTAGTATTTGTTGTTATAGCAGCAACAGAAATACATCATCTGTGAAAATTTCAACTGTCTTACTATCACGGTTCATGAGATACAGCCTGGTGACAGATGGACAGCGGAGTCTTAGTAATAGGGTTTCCGTTTTTACCCTTTGGGTACGGAACCCTAAAAATTATTGACTTAATATAACGATGATAACTAGGTATTAAATGATGATGTTGATAAAATTTCAATGATTAATTTTGTCATATCTGTCGAGTTTATAATAATATTATTGTTGGGCTAAATCAAATAAATATTATAAGCACTAAAATTACATTTATGATAAACAAACATATTGTTTATACCTAACGAGTGGTCAGTTCTGTTGAGGTATATTTAGATGGAAAAGCCTCTAAGTGTGGTTTGTCGGATTATGTACATAAGTTTTTTAATTAAAAAACCCATTGGTACATTACATGGCCGGGATCCGGAATCCAACCCGCGTGGTGTGCCTTATACCATCGGCTAAACGAGGGAGACTTGGTCTTCCGCTGGGTACCCTGGAACCGTAACACGATTTCAAAAGCTGTAAGGCAACCAGTGAAGAAAAAAAAAAATAAAAAAATAAATAAATATTGCTTTGGTCATGAACTATGATACCTTGATCATGCGCCTATAAATAATTGCCCCATAGATTTGTCACTTGTTTCACATAATTGTAAGATTTAGGCTTTACGTGCCCTCCGAAATACGGGTAGTCGATAAAAGTATATACGGATCCTCAGGGGGTTAATTTTTTCTGTACCAAGTTATATCTAGAATATTATTTAGAATAATATTTCAGGAATAATATATGTTTTCGTACTTACCTGAAAACGGGCCGAAGAAGGCGCATGAAAATATTGTAACCACCTGGAAAGCCTGTTGGACCTTTTTAACAAACGTAATTATCAGTTATTTTTAGATTCACGCTCCGAATTAGCATTTTTGGCACGAGTGGGAATTGAAACCGGGACCTTCTGGTTTCAATATGTGAATATGATAAAGGGAGACAAAACACTGTATAACTTTGTACAGCGTTTATTAGTAACGCGGTAAGTTTCTAGAGTCGTATTTAACTTGATACAAGTAGCGATATCCTCAAACAGAACTTATCGGTCGGTAACACATGCTTGGTTTTTTGAACTGACCCAAATAAAACTTTCTTCTATCTAGGATTTGTCAGCGAAGTAACAAATTTAGTAGCCACCTTGTCTCCTTGTGCCCTTTTGTGAGATATAGGAACAGAGACGCCACGCTTTATGTAATATATTTTTGCAAATTAGTACCTACTTGGAAAATAAAATATAACTAAAATTGGTAGGTATATGATAATAGCGAATGTTGGGATGTCTGAGATGAGACATGACTCTGTAACGGTTAAACGGATTTGTATAGCTACATATTTTGATTTCAAAATAAATACCAACAATATGCAAGTAATTAAGGGCCTATGGCTTCAATTTGTATGGCATAAACTATTCCCAATTTCTCTGTAAATAATCCACCTGTGTCACTGTAATTTAGCATTGTAAGTTTTTCAATGGATTTTATTTAAGAGCTTTGTGATATATTTTGGAAGTGAAAAAAGAGGTCAAGTAATCCTTTATTTTACCACCCATATTTCCTATGGAATATAAACCTTATAAAAAAAAGTGCACCGATCCTAATTTGGCTGTGTGAAGTTGGCACCCCCAAATTCGATTTTTCAGTTTTTTTTCATCAGATTCGTTTTTCCACCGTTAGTCCACGTTTGTCCACCAAAAATTTATTTTTGTCCACCTCTCAAAAAAAAGTTATTCAAAAAATAAAAATTGGGGGTGGAAGTTGGCACCCCCAAATGCGAAATTCTATTTTTTTTCATCCCGTTCGTTTATGCATCGTTAGTCCACGTTTGTCCACCAAAAATTTTTTTTTGTCCACCCTTAAAAAAAAGTTATTTAAAAAAAACTAAAATTGAGGTGGAAGTTGGCACCCCCAAATGCGAATTTTCAACTTTTTTTGATCAGGTTCGTTTGTACATCGTTAGTCCACAATTGTCCACCAAAAATTTTTTTTTGTCCACCCTTCAAAAAAAAGTTATTCAAATAAACATTTTTAAAGAAAAAAGCCCTGAATTTAACTTTGACGCCTCCGTCTATCTATCTTTCTTTCTAGGGGTGGATTTGCTTTTCTGAGGGGTAGGTTTGTTTGTCCACTTCAGAAACTCGTTTGTCCACCACATATTTTCATTTGTCCACCCTTAGAGATATAGTTATGCGTGAGATAAGTATATATCTGATGATTTTAACTTTGTCGTGGGATCTCCAACTTCCTAGGGGTGGATTTGCTTATCTGAGGGGTAGGTCTGTTTGTCCACCTCAGAAGCTCATTTTTCCACCATATATTGTCGTTTGTCCACCCTTAGAGATATAGTTATACGCGAGTTAATTATATATCTAAGGATTTTAACTTTGACGGAGGATTTCTAGTTTTCTAGGGGTGGATTAGCTTCTCTGAGGGGTAGGTCTATTCTTCCACCTCAGAAGCTCATTTGTCCACCATATAACTATATCTCTAAGGGTGGACAAACGACAGTATGTGGTGGACAAATAAGTTTCCGAGGTGTACAAACAGACCTACCCCTCAGATAAGCAAATCCACCCCTAGGAAGTTGGAGATCCCACGACAAAGTTAAAATCATCAGATATATACTTATCTCACGCATAACTATAGCTCTAACGATGTACAAACGAACCTGATGAAAAAAAGTTGAAAATTCGCATTTGGGGGTGCCAACTTCCACCTCATTTTTAGTTTTTTTTAAATAACTTTTTTTTGGAGGGTGGACAAAAAATATTTTTAGTGGACAAACGTGGACTAACGAAGGATAAACAAACGTGATGAAAAAAAAATGGAAATTCGCATTTGGGGGTGCCAACTTCCACCGCAATTTTATTTTTTTGAATAAATTTTTTTTGAGAGGTGGACAAAAAAACATTTTTGGTGGACAAACGTGGACTAACGATGGACAAACGAACCTGATGAAAAAAAACTGAAAAATCGAATTTGGGGGTGCCAACTTCACAGAGCCTCCTAATTTGGCACCAATCGTCTTCAAATTCTGCGACGAAATATTTATTATTTCTTACTTTTCAGTGCAAATTTTTGAAGTCGGGGCACTTTTGTTTTAAAGATTTTTTGCTGCCTTGAGAGACAAATAATAACGCAACTAAAAAAATATTAATGGTAAATTTAAAAAAAACCGCTGTGGATGTGATTTGAACCATGTGCTTGTGCATCCTGCGCTGCACCCCATTACATTTAAACGTATACATATTATATTTGTCAATAGCTACTGTTGCTAAGGCTTTTTCTGATACATATTAATTTTCAGCCGTAAACAGAAATTAATTACTGAATTTCTGAAAAACTACTGAACCGATTTTCGTCACATGTCTGTGCGATAATATCGATAAATTATTATGTCTTAAAAAAAATAAGTCGTCAAAATCGGTACATATTTTATCGAGCGAGATATCAAAAAAAATGTCAGTTTTTTCAAAATTTCTGAAAAACTAATAGACCAATTTTTTTATTAAATAAAAATGGGACCAATCCGGAATAATTATCTGTCGATTAAAAAAGAAACCATCAAAATCGGTTCACAACTGGCGGAGTTATCGATGTACACATACATAAAAAAAGGTCCGAATTGAGAACCTTCTTCTTTTTTTTGGAAGTCGGTTAAAAACCCATTGAAAAATAACGGCTATTTCACTTAGATATATTGAATAAGTAACTATACCTATGCTAAATTATGACACAGGTGGATTATTTACAGAGAAATTGGGAATAGTTTATCGTATTCGTCTGTATTCGTTTGTTTGTTGGTATTCTATGCACCGATTTTGTTACAGTTGGTACCAGAGTGGATCACGGGGAAGGTTATAGGCTATATAACATCACGCTACGTCCTTTGGGAGCGGAGCAGTAACCAATACAATTGCAACAAATTCGTTCATACCAAATTTACAAATGTGTCCTCAATTTTATAGCATACTGGTCAATTTTATAGCATACTGGTTAATGTAAAATTAAACTGTTTGTTTTAGTTTAAATATTAAATTTAAAAATCAATATTTGTTTCTTTGTTTATGTATTTGTTCGTATTCTATAGACTCAAAAACTACTGGACCAATTTAAAAAAATATTTTTGCATTTGATAGCCCAATTATTGAGGAAGGTTATAGGCTATTTAACATCACGCTACCTACCCAAGGGGGTAAATTGTATTCCAAATACAACGCGTACGAAGTAGCAAGCAATCAGCTAGGGTTTAAATTACTTTGATAATAATTTTTACTTTTAGTAGTTGCCTTAATATCTAGTATAGAAAAGCGTCATTTCTTAAACGCGTCCTTAAAATAACTTAGCATTACCTACAATTATTCACTCCAAGTATTTCTGTATTCCACCCTATATCCGAAAGTATTTACAACATCCTACAAGCAACATTTTGGTCTGACAACTGGCGACTTTTTGCTTCTCACTGAAAGGATACACCTGAAAAACGCCTAATACAACGCCAGTAATTCACAATGTCATGCAAACCGCGTACCGAGTAAAACCAACGGCTGAATAATTACTTTTCGTGTCCATCCCTTTATATGTGGGAAGTGGCAAAAAATGTCGAGAGCTATTGTATTCTCACATTTGCAGAGAAACAGGGTTCCTATTCATTAGTAAGATGTTTTCAACTAATATATACACATACACGCGTCCGTAGGAAATCTATACAAATTATTAACATAGAAGTGATTGTCACTATTACAAAAAAACCGGTCAAGTGCGAATTGGACTCGCAAACGAAGGGTTCCATATAATACTTAACACTTTTTAATTTTTAACTTTATTTTAGTTTTATTATTCGTTGTTATAGCGGCAATAATACACACTTATTTTCATGTTTTATTTTCAGAATACTTTAATTGCCTTCCGAAGCACGAGAAAGCAATTATAGCACTAATTCTCAAATAAAAATGATGTTTGCTGTTTTGTTTTAAATGAGGATTGAACCTGGATCCCCCAGTATAAGTCCAACGCTCTAACCATTGTGCTATAAAGGTATCGTTACAAACTAGTGTTAACTAAAATTTTCCCGGCAGGTGTTTACTCCTGTATTTTCTCAACTTTAGCTATTTTACGATGTCTAGCCAACTTCATTGGACGTGTTCTATTAGCAACTAATTTTCAAATAAATGGTATATAAAGTAGAAAACATATGCAGAAATAATTTAGGTAGGTACGTGGTTGGACAAATTCATAGAGAAAGCGAAATATTTAATCAAATTAAATAAGTTTACATAAGACGCTTAAAATTTTATCAAAACCACCAACACCATTGAAAATATGATGATATTGAGTACTCGATCGCGATTCAGATTAATAATGTACGAAGTAGATTGACGGATAGGCGCATGAAAATATTACAACCACGGGAAAGTTTTTCTTTTTACAATTTCCTCATTTCTTATGTATCTACATAAATAAATATATAGTATTTTTCTTTTGTAGCATTCACACTTTTCCTAATGAAAACAAAAATCATTATTAAAACGTAATTTCGATATTAAAAAACTTTTCAATAGCGTATTAATCGATTCCCTGAATTTAATCATCGAAATGAAACTTGGAATATTTTAGACGAAAGTAATAAATTTGCGCCTCCATTGTTAATTTTAATTAAAACTCTATAAATAATATCTTCTGATAGAAATACATTATGTTTCATGAATCATGAACGAAGTTAGATCTTTGGTAGTCAATTGATACGAAATTAATAAATGTTGTAATGATTTTAGGAGTTATCTTTCATGATTTTTCTGGGTACAAAATTTGCTTATTACAAAATTAAGTGTATAATTAGGCTTTTAAAAAAAGTGTATCGACTTCAAAATTATGTACTGAAAAGTGTGCTTTCCGAAAGCAAATGCACATGTCACTATAAAAAATACCCAAATCGCTTCAAGTGTGCCTATAAAATTTGAAGAGTTCTCGATTTCTCCAGGATCCCATTATCAGAACCTGACCTGATGACCATGGGACCACCTGTGAAGTCTTTCAAACAAAAAAAAATCGAAATCGGTCCAGGCGTCTTCAAGTAATCGGGGAACATACATAAAAAAAAAGATTCCGACAATTTGAGAAACTCCTCCTTTTTTTGAAGTTTGGTTAAAAAGACTAGATGAAAACTTTGCACCGTTAGTTTAATTAATCACCAACAGATGGCGTCCCAAAATAAAGTCATCTCTAACTAACATCTCCTTGAATGACTGTTCAAGGCAGGCCTCAGCGAAAGAGACATGGCTCAAGGTTGTGCATGATTGACCACGACTGCTCTGTCAAAAGCACTACGACTAAGAAGAAGATCACACAAAGTATTGATCAGTGAGATCGGTACTGCCACTTCAATGTGCCGCTCGTGGACATTCCGTTAACTTGAGCTTTCTTACAGGTCGCAGCGTGTATAATCCGAAATGAAGATTTGTTTAATATTAGTGAAGTTAGAAGAATTCAAAATGTAAGGTCAAAACGTAACGTAAAAATTTGTACGTACTAGACCGATTGCGTACATATATTTACATCAAAAATAGTTAATTCCCAGTCAATAGAGAATTTCGTACTCGACATACATAATATTTACACATAATTTTTTTAATCAAATTTGGGAAACCTTATGTACTTTTGTGTACCTAGGTATTACATATACGTGGGTAGAGCCACGGACAAACTATTTAGAGTCTTTAATTTGACTGGGGAATCTATTGCTAGCCTACTTTTCTAGACGGTATACCAGCAATAGTGCTCAAGAAATGTGCTCCCGAGTTGTCTCCCGTACTGACTCGATTGTACCGCCTATCGTATTTTTCCGGTATAGTTCCAGAGGCCTGGAGGTTGGCTAATATGCAACCGATCCCCAAAAAAGTGGACTGATCGGACCCAAATAGTTATCGTCCCATTGCTGTCACCTCAGTTCTGTGCAAAGTCATGGAGCAGATAATCAATGGTCGACTTATGACATATCTGGAAGATCACGTAATCATAAATGATCGCCAATATGGTTTTAGACCGAACCGATTCACTGGTGACCTTCTGGTCTATGTTTCCCGCGTCTGGGGTGAAGCAATGGATAAATACGGAGAGTCTTTAGCTGTCAGCTTAGACATCTCCAAGGCATTTGACCGGGTCTGGCACAAGGCACTACTCTCCAAGCTGCCATCATACGGCCTACCTGACTGCCTATGCAACTGGATCGCCGGCTTCTTGCATGAGCGTGGCATCCGCGTACTTATTAATGGAAGCGTGTCTGCGCACATTTCGGTCAATGCTGGCGTCCCCCAGGGATCCGTGCTGTCGTCAACTTTGTTTCTTCTGCATATAAATGATATGCTCTCATTGGGTAACATTCATTGCTATGCTGACGACAGCACGGTTCATGCTGGGTTTGTCGGTCGACCTTCTACAGGCCCTCAGCAACTGGAAGAACTGCGTAAGGGTGTTGTCCGTGAGCTGGACGGGACGTTGGATCGCATTGCGGTCTGGGGTTCCGATAACCTCGTTCAGTTCAATGCCTCAAAAACCCAGGCGTGTGCATTCACAGCCAAAAAGACCCCCTTCTTTCCTGCCCCCACTCTTCAGAACGCTCCCTTGATGTTGCGAAACAGTGTCTCATTACTAGAATCCGCTCTCACCTCAATCACAAAGACTACATTGAGGGCATCAGCAAAACAGCTTCAAAAAAACTAGGAATTCTGAACCAGGTGAGACAATATTTCGCCCCAAAGCTCAGGCTACAGCTCTACAAAGCCCAAGTTCGTTCGTGCATTGAATATGGCTCACACCTCAGGGATGGTTCCGCTCAGTATTTCCTCGATGCCCTCAACGGTTTGCAAAAAAGAGCGATTCGCATCATCAATGACCCAAAGGCCACACGAAATCTCGAGCCTCTACAGTTACGCAGCGACATAGCCTCTCTTAGCGTCTTCTATCGGGGAGTGTTCAGAAGAACTCCATGGCCTCGTCCCTCCATCCCCTTTTCGCACCCGCACTGCTCGCACAGGATACAGTTTTCATCCTCACACCGTCGACACGTTCTCTATACGAACGAAAAAATTCAGTGACTCGTTCCTGTGTCGTACAGCCAAAAAGTGGAATGAACTTCCGGCGTCGGTCTTTCCTCCTTTCTACAACCTTGGGTCCTTTAAGCGAAGCATGAAAAAGCATCTCTACGGGCCGCCATAGTAGGCGCGACTGGCGGACTGTATTACGATCTGCCAGTCGCGCGCATTCATGGACCAGCCACAACAAGCTTAACAGCTTAACAATCTGGCGTCTTCTCTAAAAAAAATGTGTTAAATGAAAGAACATACTGGTACATTTAATACAAATTGTGCAGGCATACTAATAAGTAGAGATAATAATCGAATTAGGAATTGCAATCCCGCTCCACTTATTGACCTCCAAAACGCGGATCCGCGGATCCCGCAAGTTTAAAAATTGGCGCTAAATATAATAAGCCGAGGGAGCTGTTTCGGCCTCAGGATATACTTGCAGTTTACTAAGAAACAGGCTGGGAGATGATACTATAAACGCCATTTGCTTCAAAAGTTGTCACCATTAGGTAAGTTTCATAAAACTGTTAGAAGTAAGCAAATTATACGTTTAGGAAGGAAGCATTTAAAAATTTGTCATTCTCTAATCATGAATCGTATTGTTTTCTTTACTTAGCTAAGCATTTCCGATTGACAGGTAATTTATCTGATTGATTGATTGGTCTGATAAGTATGATTATTTGTAGGTACTTGATTCTTTTTAATTGTGATTTGCTATTTGTTTAACTATGATTGTTAAATAATATAGGTATATGACATGTCTAATAAAAGTTGATTCTTTAAACAAAAACTTGTAGTTTTAATTCCATTTTATAACATTATCGGATCGAATGAGCTGCAAGATTGCAATCCCTAAATCGAATGTAACTTGCTACGATCCCGCCTGCTGCTCATTGAGTCTGTCCAGAGCGCCTTCTACCGGCATTTCCTGATACTTCTGTGGTATAAATTCATTTAGGCAATCTTTCTTCACTAATCCTTTAGATACGTCTAACTTATCGCATATTTTCTTCAATTTACTCAAAACATTATAATAGTTTGTACTATGGACACGTTGAAAGAAGGAAGGATTAAAGATTGACTCAAAAGGTTTAGAAGTGAAAGGAAATGTTGGCAGAGGACGACCTAGGTATACTTTTATTGAACATATAAAAAATTTGATCCAGTATGATAGGTATGATGAATATAAATGAAACGAAAGAGGTACGTCAGGATCGTAGCAAATGGCATTCGATTATCTCTACCCACCCCACTTGGGATAAAGGGCGAGATGATAGATAGATGTTTATATAAATGTACCTACTCTGTGAGTTTACATTTACGATATAAACAATTACTACTCTACAACTTGAACTGTGATGTTTCAGCATACATAAAGAGCACATCGGAAAACTGTAGAATTATGCTAGCTACGGCCTCAAACGGAAACTTTTATTATTTTACAGTTTTTCTACTTTCATTCGGGAACTCCGGTTTGTTACTTGAAAAATTAAGCAACGCAAAGGTACACTCCCTTTATTTACGATGTCGTGCAAATCCGGCCGTGTTCCTGCATTACAAATGGTGGAATACTACCTACTGAATAATTACACATTTTTTTCGGTACTTACCGATGTTTCGTTTTATGAAAACTCGATATTTTTTTGAGGTGAAAACTTTGAATATTCTTTCTTTTGATTGAGTAGAAGTGGACACAATATTATGGCAATTTTACCAGTCAAAATCGAAACTTTTACTCAAATTATAAGTCCCAATTTACTTTATAGTATTTTTATTACTATTGAAACTAAATCACTTATATACAAATGTTTATTAGACAGTGCACCAGATAACGTAATTACAATGAAATCAACATCATATCTTATGATCTGTGTTATTGTCAGCTAGACAGCTCATATCTCCTATCTAACATTCTTTTTATAATCGTTCAACCTCCCGCAAATTTGCATAAGAAAAATAAGGAATCCTTATCGTTTAATCCGTCTCAGTTTTGGGCTCAGCCAGTCACCGAATTTGATGAAATTTTATAATATAGGTATCATCGCTTTATTTTTCATCAGATATGGAACATTACTAGATTTTGTCCACCCGTTATTTCTATTTATTATTTTTAAATTTATATTTTCATATTTTTAAATATTTTTAGAAAAACAACAAATCAAAATTAAATGTTTCTAAGTAAGATATACCCTTTAGTATGGTATGCTACCTGTGTTGATACATTGGCATCATCTCACATTAAAAGCACTTCATCAAAAGCGGGCGCGGCAGCGACATCCGCTGAAAACTTCAAACGGCGTAAATATGAATCCTTAGGACAAGGATACATATTTATGCCGTTTGGAGTTGAGACACATGGGGGTGTCCCGAAGCACACAAGCTTTATAAATAACTTGCTTCTGAAATGTAATCATCATGTATCCTTGGCTGGCTTGGACAACGTATCAGCTTGGCGATACAGAGAGGGAATGCAGCCAGTATTTTGAGGACCCTGCCGCAGGATAGCGATCTCGAGAGGGTGTTTTATTTATAAGTAGTTTTTAAATGTAGATTTATTTATATTTTGATTGTAATACTGTTTGTTCTCCTAATTATAATAATGTTTCTTTTAAAAAATAGACTAATTTATGTATTTTGTAAACGATTTTTAACCGACTTCCAAAAAAGAAGGAGAAGGTTCTCAATTCGGACCGTATTTTTTTTTTTTTTTTTTTTTTTTTTTTTATGTATGTATGTACGTCGATAACTCCGCGAATTGTGAACCGATTTTGATGGTTTATTTTTTAAACGACAGATAACTCTTCCGGATTGGTCCCATTTTTATCTCATAAAAATTGGTTCATTAGTTTTTCAGAAATTTTGAAAAAACTGACTTTATAAGTACATTTTTCTTGATATCTCGATAAAATATGTACCGATTTTGACGACTTATTTTTTTTAAGACATCATAATTTCTCGACATTATCTCACAGACATATGACGACAAACGGTTCAGTAGTTTTTCAGAAATTCAGTAATTAATTTCTGTTTACGGCTGAAAATTATGTATCAGGAAAAGCCTTAGCAACGGTTGCTATTGACACGAAGTTGTCAATTTTCGTAACGATGGTGTAGCGGTTAAATATAATGGGGTGCATAGGATGCACAATCACATGGTTCAAATCACATCCACAGCGGTATTTTTTTTAAATTTTCCATCAATATTTTTTTAGTTGCGTTATTATTTGTCTCTCAAGGCAGCAAAACCACTTAAAAGGGTAAAATAAACCTTTTAAAAAAAAGTGCACCGACTTCAAAAATTTGCACTGAAAAGTAAGAAATAATAAATATTTCGTCGTAGAATTTGAAGACGGTTGGTGCCAAATTAGAAACAACTTAGTTCCCAAATTCACTAATCTAGACAATTCATTAGGAACCTACGATCATCAGTACAATACAAACATAGATAATACAAGAATAGATAATATTGAACAGATCTTCTTAGATATTTACTTAGTTTTGTATCCTAATTTGGCACCAACCGTCTTCAAATTCTACGACGAAATATTTATTATTTCTTACTTTTCAGTGCAAATTTTTGAAGTCGGTGCACTTTTTTTTAAAAGGTTTATTTTATTTTAAAAACCCATTGGTACATTGTCGGATGTGGGGATCGAACCCTTAATTACTTTGTTTACTTTTGGCATTGTACAAACTTCCAACCAAAAATTAATCTAACTAAACTGACACGAAACTAGAACCACATTTCTGTCGTTATGTATTCATATTACAATGTGACGCATTGTTAAAATATTGAAAGTGGTATCAGCCTATTCGTCTCTGTCCGCAACCCTCTGCTCTTTGACTTGGATTAATGATGACATAATTAAAGTAGTAAACAGCAGGTGTTTCCATGCCGAAATTCAAATAATAACTACAAGTTTTTCTTCTTAAAATCACTTAAAACATGTATACTGTAATACATGTATAACTGTTTCAAAATGAACACCCATGACGAATTACGATACTTATAAGTTAAATTAAAAAACATTTTTATATTTGTTTCTGCTTGTCTCTACCATTCTGCAAGTTTGAGCAGAATTAAATAGGCTACGAAACGACTAAATTAATTTCGATAAATAAATAATAAAAAGTTTTTTTGAAGTGAAAACGATTGCGTTGAGCGATTTTTGGTAGTGGGAAATCTTATGGATTCGCGACATGTTTTCGGCACAATACCTTAGATTAACCGGCCCGAGAATGTCCGGGCAGGAATTCGTGTACTGGCTTCCATGCCTGGGTCGGGCATTTTTAGCTGCGCATTTCTGGCCGGCAATTCTTCGGTCCGGACACAGATACATTTATATGTGAAATGATGACTAGATGGCGTTATACGTTATATACTTCTAAATAAAAACTTTTTCACTTCTGTCGGCAGTCCTCATAACTGCCTATGCCTTTTTTATTTACGGGTTAAACTGTGTTACGGTCCCAGGGTGCCCAGCGGAAGACCAAGTCTCCTTCTTTTAGCCGATGGTATTTGTGAGGCTATACCTAACGAGTGGCCACTGACCAGTTCTGTTGAGGTATATTTAAATGGTGCGTCGGTGGCCCAATTGGTTAAGACGTCTGGTTAACTAGGAAGACCAAGTCATTTATCCCGGTCATGTACCAATGGGTTTTTTATAATTAAAAACTTGTGTACATAATCTGACAAACCACACTTAGAGGCTTTTCCATCTAAAAAATAAATAGGGTTACAATATACGGACAAAGACTAGATTATCAATAATGAGATAATGAGCTCAGAGTTTTTTGAAGCATAAACCGCGCAGGATTATTTGCTCGGTTAGGGAAGGTCGCTGGGTTCAGGAGATTTGTGCGATCCGTTTTGATTACATTTGGGATTAATTTGTAAGCTCTGTGTGATCGTACAGGTGTCGATACGTATGTACAACATTCCTTGTAAGTTCATTCTGTGCCATTCATTGAGGAAACTTTTCTATTTTTGTTTTTTTTTTCACTTATCCCGGATATCGTGGCCCCATGCCCCAGGGTACCGAAAAAAACCAGTTTCCTTATGTATGGCCAAATATTTTGAGACTACCTAATGAGTTCTATTGAGGTATCTTGAGATCGAAAGGCCATTGATAGGTTGCCGAGGCGTAATACTACTGTGCATTTCTAAATACGTACTGTGAGTATTTTAATTGAATATATTTTAGGTACACTAATATTATTGTGTAAACGCGCACAATTACGCTAAAACGGCTAAACTTATTAAAAAGTGATTACCTATGTCCTAAATTAACACATATAATGTAACTAAGAACCTTATCGCGGACGCTGATTCAAAGCTTTCTAACATACATTATATTCGAATAAGCCACTTAAAACCATAGAATAAAATATCGAAAAACTGGAGCAATATTTTATATTATTCATACATTAATTCGTAAAACAAATTCCACAGCCGCTTTGAAAAGTTCAGCAGAAAAAATGTACCCAGTGTCACAACGAAAACATATAAATAGCAGGACAGCGGCGTGCCGTTGCATCGCTTTTGCCTCATGAAAATGCGGTGTTCGTAAACAAGATTCAAGCCGCCCTGCTTTATATCCTTGACATATAAAACTTATTATTCTTACCCCGTTTACAGTAGTTTATGCAAGTAGCAATTAAACATTAAAATGTAGAAATCTACTTCGAAATGTCACATAGCCTAAATTAAATTGAATAAACCTTTTTAAAAAAAGTGCACCGACTTCCAAAATTTGCACTGAAAAGTAAGAAATAATAAATGTTTCGTCGTAGAATTTGAAGACGGTTGGTGCCAAATTTGTTTATGATTATGTATGTTTGTGCTGATGATCGTAGGTTCCTAAATTTTTAGCGGTAAACAGAGACAAATTATTGAAAAACTACTGAACCGATTATGTGAGATAATGTCGTGAAATTATTATATCCTTAAAAAATAAGTCGTCATCGACATACTCCGCTTGAAAAATACGGTCCGAGTTGAGAAACTTCTCCTTCTTTTTTTGGAAGTCGGTTTAAAATTCTAACTATAAATTTAGTTTGAAAATTTAAATTTAGAACAGATTTAGGTTTTCGTTTGTGTTTTTAAATTATATTAATAAAAAGTTTAAATTGTAATATCTGCAGTATAAATAAAATACGCTTATACAGCTGTTAGGTATATTAACAAAAAAGCAATCTGAACAAAACTCAAATGACTTTCACGGCAATTAATAAAATTGCTAAGCTTTCTTTTTTCTAAGAAAAAGGTGTTACATTCAATTCTTTACTACAAAGCTAACAATGCTTCGTGTCCCCAATATTTCGACGTAGATTTGTTGGTGGAGTCGAAAATTTAGTGTAACCTCTTTTAAACTTGACCTGCTTCGGACAAAGACGCTCATAGAGCGGCTTGTATAAATATGTTTTATTTTGAAATGAAACGGAAGTACTCTAAATAAATATTAGAGGGAGAAAAATAAACCATTAGCGTAGATTTCGTTTCAACTTCCTTAATACAAATACATAAAATGCATAGTAAATGCAATAAATAAAATATATGCAAGTGCTTTAGTTAGATATTTAAGAACGTTTAATAACTCTCTTTTAATAATCTAATTTAACTGCCTAATTATTGTGCATGCATTTTATATAGGTACATTATTTAAGCTGTCACAAATGTGTAAAATTCATGATCGTAGGCATACTATAAAATATGTCAGTCGATTTCTCTATTTATTGATTAAAAGTATATTTGATACCTAATTCGTATCTAGTAAACAATTAACATTCTCTATATTTATCTCTTTATTCTTAATCATCAACGTTCAAACTTCAAACGTAGCGTTCTTTAAGTTAATTATGTTTGAATTTGTTTTTGTATTACAGTAACTTTTCGCCCCGGATTCGCCCATTAAATTTTGATATCACTATTCACCCGATCACAGCCATATTAAATAGGCATTATGAGTAATACCTACATTTTAATAACAACTCCACTCCAGTCTATGTTCCAGTGAGAGGGTTCCCCCACATCGCAGCGCGGGAGGATTACGAGCCACGGCGCACACTGCCGCTAGCAGCGTTTTGTATTATCTCTTCCTTGATTTTTCTTTTACTAAAACAAAGAGGGATCTCGTTGAGAATTTTCACGAATTTTGCACTTTTGTACTCGCTTGGATGCAATTTCATTAACATTTCTCCCTTCATTTTTTACACGAAATGCTCACTTTTGCTTGTTCAAATTTATCATGGCTAACCAACCTGCTTGGTAAACATTTTAGTAAATTAAATACCTTGTTTTTAATTTGATATGAAGACACCGGTGCTGTTAAAATATAATATTAGTTCATTTTTGTGTTTAGTCTTGATTTCCCTACATTGAACTTTGATTTTACCTTCTTACGCTGCAATGTATTTATGATAATTGCTTTATATTTTTACAATATTATTATTATCATAAATATCATTATTTAATTTGGTTGTCGTACATGTTTTTACTAACTTGCAGTCAAACTCAAGCAGACTTGATAAAGCAAAATGAAAACCTGATTGGTGTACCTAAGTATGATTTATAATATAATTACTGATTTGAAAAATCTTAGTGATTAGATAGGCAGTTATTTATTTATTTGTAACAGATGACATTTTAATTAGTATGTTATTCTACGTCATATAGTGGAATATCAAAAACAAAAAACTTGACTCATAAGCAAACCAATTTTTCTTTGTATCGCAAAGAAATGAAATGAGAGGAAGGCATAGATATTACAGCTTGTGATATAGTAGTACATGATATGACCTGCTCTATTTTTCTCTTTGGCAACTGGCGTCATATCACATAAGTCATTTGCTACCCCTCCCTTTAACAAAGCCTTAGCAAAGATGCCTTCGTGACCTAGTTCGTACTGCACTTCGCACTTTCCCCTTTTAACAGTAACATTCTAACAAAGAAAAACAGCCTAGTAAATATTTTGACTATTTGCAGAGAAATCAAAAATATTTCACATATTTTTTTACTTACCTAACACAATGTTATACTTACATATTGCGACAAAAACCAAATTTAATTGATAATAATTAATTATATCGTATGATTACGACGTCACAAATTAAATTTTAACGTTATCTAAGGATTTCAAATGAATTAGCAAAAAATCACATCAATCTGTGTGCAAAAAATCACGTCAATCCGTTGCTACATTTATTAGTTAGGACTAGTTGTAATAATAATCAAACATACATAAAGCCAATATTATTCTATTTTATTGTTTTCCATTCAAACTTATATATAAATTTAAAAAATTTGTAACTTTCTCGATACGTCTCGACAACATCTGACGCATTTTTACGCCTGAACGGTTCTTCGAGCTGGTCTAGGACCTTAGCCAACCGGTGTGATATACAAATAGATAGACTGAGATTAAATTGGCCCGTTTTGACTTTAAAATATGCTAGTGAACACATCAAAGAAACCCATTTATATCATGAGCTCCATACGATTTGTAGATACCTCAATTTATTTGGTGAGCACTAGACATCAATATAGTAGCTACTAAATTTAATTTGATAAATATCTCATTAACCAATCTCATTGATAAGATTAATTAAAGTATAAAAGAACAGCTATGGGTAAAACATAAGGTTTCTTCTCTGATTCATAATGAAGGCGGTAATTCTGTCAGTTCTTGTGGCTATTGCAGTCGCAGCAGTGAATGCTGAAAATGTAGCACTCGAGAACACCGCTTTTGGATACCATTTTAAAACCGGTATTCCAAAAGCTAATAAAATAAGAGCAGCAGAAACCGCTGCCGCTGCCGCCGGTAACAATGGGCAAAGAATAGTTGGTGGATCTAATACTGATATATCTGAAGTACCATACCAGGTAAGATTTTGGTTAATATATTGATTTTAATCAACGATATTCTAACATCAATACCTTCACGCCTGTTTCCCAAAGGGGTAGGTAATTTTACTTATTTAAAATATCTTACGAAATACAATAATTCTATTTTTTTTTGTCAGAATTACCTTAAATAACTCTACAAGTTTGTAAATCCTAAATCAGAATTCCTAAAGTTTAATACCTTTACATTTTCAAACATAATATCACACCATACTCAGCGGAAACCCAAGTCTCCCTCTTTTAGCCGATGGTATTTATGAGTGGCTAGTTCCGTTTAGGTATATAAAGTGTAGTTTGTTGGATTATGTACATACATAAGTGTTTAATATTAAAAACCCATATGGCTGGGATCGAACCGTTTTCTGCCTAGTTAATACCAGATGTACCATTAAATATATGTATTACACTCACCCTATTTATTATCATTTACAGGTTGGTTTGGTGATCAGAATTCTTTACATCCTTACTTCAGTTTGCGGAGGATCTTTAATATCACGCAACCACGTTCTTACTGCAGCTCATTGTTATCATGATGGACTCATCACAGCCCAGTCTTTTACTACCGTCTTTGGTTCTAACTTCTTATTTACTGGTGGCCAACGTCTTAACACTAATGATGTCACTGTCCATTCAGCTTGGGATCCTTTCAGAATTGAAAATGATATTGCAGTCCTTACAGTTGGTACAGTTGAATTAGACAGTGAGTGCAATTTAGTACCTAAAATAATAACTTTATCAGTGCTTTATGCTCCTAAAGCAGTTTGCAAGGACTCCAGTCGCATATTTGTAAAATCGGATTTCTAGGAAACGTCATCTTATTTTTGTTTGACACTTAGAGGGTGTGTAAACTGTCATAAGAAGTTACATATAAACGCAGATATATATATGTTTCAAAAAAGTAGCACTACATCGTATGCAAAGTACAAATTTTAGAGTACCTACTTATCTAATTTATTTAATTCTATTTCAGATGTGGTTCAAGTTATTTCCCTTCCTGCCTCTCCTGAGTCGTTCGTTGGTCTTACTGGAACAGCTTCCGGCTTTGGTCTAAAACAGGACGGTAAGTTTCTTCTTCTTTGTGTATGAGAAACTTAGTTATGACTGCACCTTTTTCTTTGAGCATAAAACCAGAATGGCCAAATAAATACCCACCTCAAATTAGCATACTGAGTAAAAACAAACACATTTTCAGGATTATGATGGCACATGATTTATCGTAAAATATTTTTGCAGGTGGTTCTATTGGTAATGATCAGAGTTTGGATTCAGTAAATCTCCGTATAATTACAAATGAAGAATGTGGAGTAACCTTTGGTGAATACGTACGTGAGACCAATCTCTGCACAAGCGGCGAAGGTGGCCGCAGCGTTTGCAGCGGTGACTCTGGTGGCCCTATTGTAGTACCTTCCGGTAATGGAAGAATCTTGGTAAGATTTTTTTAATAGACAATACAAATGAAAAATATTTTAAATATCTTTAACGGTTCTAAATTTTTTAAAAATTGCAAAAATGTCTAAAAATTGTATTGTAGAAATTACTAAATTGTCATGTCAATCTCTAAATTTTTCAAGAGCTCTGTCAATATTATTAAGACATTTTTTTCATTATAAGTTATTCTGATTATCATATGGTATAATTATTACAATCAAGTCGATTATGAGATTACAACATTTTTACTTTATTTTTATTTTTAGGTCGGTATTACGTCATTCGGAGCTCAGGCTGGCTGTCAATTGGGACATCCGCAAGCTTTCGTTCGTGTGACATCTTTCCAGGATTGGATCCAGTCGGTTATCGCTTAATATAATTTCGTCGTAATATAAAAAAAATCTAAAACTATTTAATGTGTGTCATTATTCCTTAAGTCAGTTATACAAAGATACAATGTAATCACATTAAGTTGGTATTAACAAAATAATTAATAAAAGATAAGATTTGTTTTCTATAATAACAATATTTATTTTATCGTTGCTTTAGTTTTATCAAGATTTAAATTGAATATTTGAATTGATAGGTGATGATGATAATAATAATTATTATTATTTACCTGTACCTATGCAATGAAACTAGAGCTCTCAGATGTGAGAATGCACATGTCTTCCGAAACAATTTATTGGTGATTAGGTTTTTGGCTAAAGTTGGGTTTGAACCCAGGACGCCTTGTTTCCATTGCTTTTGCGATTTATATTTTACTAGCTGTTCGACCGTGGGGCCCATACTAACTTTCCTCTTCAGAGGGGTAAATTTAGAAAAAAAGTAGCCTATGGTTCAAGCTTTCTCCGTGTCAAATTTCATCAAAATCGGTTCGGTGGTTTAGCCAGACTGACAGACAGATATATTTATTTCAGACAATTCAGAATCTTAAATAAAATTATGTTCTAAACAATTCAAAATCAATTCAGTATTTTTTACATGAAAAGGACACCGACAGACAGATCGTAAGGCAACCCGTTAATATATAAAAAAGCCAAAAATGGACAACATTTCATTTTTCGTAAGGTACCAAAATTCGAAAACCGTTTGGAGATTACATGCTAGAAAGCTTATTTTTAATTTTTTTAATTTTTTATATCCTTTAATTTTCGAGTTATTTTAAAAATACTGAAATATTGAAAAATAAGGATTAATAGGTGCCCTAATCTGTGCTAACCCTCTAATTTAAAAATACTAATGTCTGTTGGCTGAGTTGTTAGTTATTGAACTCAGGTGTTGCCTTCTATTAATTTTACCCATTTTTATTCAATTTGAAGCTAAATTAATAATTATTCTTTAATTATAATTATAAAAATACTTCTTTTATATAATATTTTTTGGAAGTTTTGCTAGTTTCGAATGGGCTATCACAGGAAATATATTTACGAGTGAAACCGCGGACAAAAGCTAGTATTATTATATACATTATGAATAATGTTGTGGGCGATGTGAGTTCCGGCTACGGCAACACCTATTTGGAACACGGTATATTTATACTCTTTGCATTTCTATAACGTATACTCTGTGGCTTGACTGACACTATCAGTCACTTTCTTTGGGTGACAGTTTATATTTCTTAATTTTAGTCCTAGCTAAGGTTTTTAGTTTATAAGTCCTCAGAATTTATAAAAATTCATAATTAAATTAAAAATATAAAAACTCAACCAAAAATAAAATATAAAAATACGTGTAACTTATTTTTTTAATATATTTTTAATTAAAGTAATAAAAATGGGTGATTAAAAAAATGAAATGTTGTCCATTGCCATACTGTTTAGTGTTGTAATAATATTAATATAGCTTTTACTTCTGAACTTTTACAAATTACAAATGTTATAAATGAATACCTAATACATTGTGTATTGAAGGCACTCCATGTCTTAGCTTCATGAATCAAGAGCACGTGAATACGTGACACTAAGTTTCTGAACGTCTAAATTATAAATAAGCCTAAGTGCTCTCAACCACAACCGAGCTACTGCACTTAGAACACAACTTTACCAAGAGAAACCTCACTCATGCAACATGCGGAAAATTTGCCAATATACGTTTATTGAGGCGCCCACAGTAAGGTGTATTTAATTTTGAGGAATACCACTTTAATATTAAACACCTGTCATTTAAATATCGTCAAATCAGTTTTGGCATAGTGGTTCGTGAAAATAGTTTATATTATATGCTCGTAAAAATAGATAGATGCATCTTGCTGTTAGCACACCGACGGCGAAATTGCACTATCTTCTATTACCGCGAGACACAAGACAGAGTATATATTGATTAAAAAAAACTTATATACCAAAACTTAATGATGATCTCCTAATAAATAGAAGTTAAAAATTAAAAAAATTACTAAAAAATAAAAACTTTATAAAATATATTGAAACGCTTCAATGAAATTGTAATGTAGAATTCCTAATTTTTAAAAATACTAAAATTACTAGATAGTAATTTAAAATAATTGTAGATGCTATGTAGATTAGCAACAAATTTTAGTTGTTTTTTATTTTTTTATTCTACACGGGTTACCTTAAAGCTCCCGGGAACCGTTGCCGGCCCCAGGATACCCAGTGGAAGACAAAGTCTTCCTCATTTAGCCGATGATATTTGAGGCTAGTGTGAGCTCTGTTGAGGTATGTTTTTGTACGGCTTGTCGGATAATGTAATAGATAAAAACCCATTGGTACATGGTTAGATGTGGGGATCGAACCCGCGCCTTCTCAGTTGTGAGCCGACGTCTTTCCCACACGACCACCGACGCCCCTATAATATTATAAATAATAATTTCAGTTGTAAACTAACAAATCAGCAGAAAGTCGATACTAGGTACATAATAAATATACCACTGGTCGCTACATTTTCTGTTAAAGATAAAACTAAATCCCAAGCAATATATCGTCCAAGTCTAACAACATCCCTCGAACCAAGAAAGGATAAAGTACGTACAAAACTTTTAACAAGATCACCTTACCGCAAACCAAAGCGATATCTAAATACACCCGTCACATCTCTTGAAAAATGAATGAAGTTATCGGCCTTGAGAAGGGAATAATTGAGATACTCTGCACAATCGAGATATGATGGATCTCACACCTTCGCTTCCATCAAAACGCCCTTCAAAGGGTAAATCTATATTTAAGTGCCTCGAGAAGTTCGTTGTAATTACATTTTTATGTTGTCGGGGGTTGGCGGACTAATGCCTTTTACAAATGGCAGTATAATAGAACGAGGAGTATCTGTAGTACTTTTGAGGTCTTTTTCAGTTTGTTCTTTTCGTCGATTTGTGGAAAATGCGTTAGCAAACTTTGTAATAAAGTGTTTTGAAAATATTTTAGCCGTATCGTTTGATAATTTGTAAGAAGCTCATCTTTGAAATATGTCTTTTGAATTGAAAATTCGCTTCTTTTATCAATAACATCTGATTATTGTACCATTTACAAAATAGAAAAAGCGGAAATCTTGGGACTAGTTACAACGTGGTAACAAGACTACATTCAGCTGTCACTTCCTAAACAGAAGTGTCTATTACTGTTAGAAGAAGTGTTAAGTTTACGTAACCTCCGAAAAAGGCATTCCAACGATTATTTGTTTTGTTATAATATCTCAATTGAGGGTTATCAGACATAATATTATATTGACAATAGTTTTCTATGACGAACTTGAGATTTTAGAAAATACTAGCAAAACGCTGGTTCAATGTCAAAGTTTATATTAGGCTGTGAACGTAAACGTTTTCAGGTAAACAACTACTAACAGGCCATAATTCTTTTAAATACATCCGTCTGAAGTTTCATCTACATATTGCACCAGGGTTGGCACTGCTCTGTGTATGCGGTAGGTATAACAAATATATTATTAAAGTAAATCTTATATACTTTTATTTGTATATTTTTATCTAAAAATGTCGTGTCGCTGACTGACTGACAATCAACGTACTGCCTAAACCACTGAAAATAAAGATATGAAAATTGAAAAGTATGTTTCTAAGGGGGTGTAGAGGTGCACTAAGAAAGGAATTTTCGAAAATCAACCTCTGAAGGGGTTAATGGCTTACCATCGAACAGCATTTAATTTTATTAAATAAATTACTAGCAGTTGCCCACGATTTAGTACGCGTTGTACTAGGAATACAAAATTTGCATCCCATTTCACACCCTTAGGGATTTATTTTCGAAAAATATTTTCTTAGTGCAGGGAAGGAATATACTTATCTCCAGTGGTTTAGGCTGTGTGTTGATTGTCAGTCAGTTAGCGACAGGACAGTTTTACATATTTAGATTTAATTAATGTAATTGAATGTATTTTACAACCCTACTCAGGAAACCTAACAAAAGTGTCTCGTCGTGGCGACGACACCCGGCAAAACGAAACATAATCCAGCCATTTCTACTTTTGAAGTGTAGTTACCTAACTACATACTTTTGAAATTAAGTATCAAACCAATTTATTTGATTTCAAACGATACTCAACAAATGTTTTGGTGCCCTAATACCTACTTCCATCGGACTTTAAAAGTCCCCCTTGATTTTAATGTAATTGTAATTTCCCCCGCTTGACGAAAATCAACATGGATGATGAAACACATCTGTGTAATAGAGCATAGTTTATAATAACACAGTCTAAAAAAAAGTAGACAAAACGATAAAAATTTTAAAAGCCTATTTGAAAATATAACCTTAAACGCCTGGCTTAAAATACATAATTATTTTTTGTACCAGAGCTTCGTAAAACAACAAACAAATAATAATTTCCGTGACTGGATCAAAATATGTGTTTATTACTTATTTCAGGATAATTATGATTTATCCTTTAAAAATCCATGTCGTCTTGATTGAATAGCAAATATTACAAAAAATCGCATATGTGATAGTAGGATGTTCTGAGTCAATAAATTTTGGTTCCAAAATACACTGTCTATGTCAGAGTTATTTCATATAATTATGCAACCTTCAATGTTGATGTCATTTTTGTGTCGCAATCACGTAAGCGTGTACTTGTAAGTTTAAGGTCACGAGTCTTTGAATTAGGAGATATACATTTAATTTTGTTTTGTAATGCATTTTAATCGATACTATAGATTGGATCGATTAATTTTCTTATCAGATCAATGTTGTGGTAAGTAAGTATAGTTACTTATATTAAAATATATCAAAGAATTTCACAAGAACATGGCATGAAAGAAGCTATTGTACAACAAGGTCGCAAGATAAAATAACTCTGTAGATAAAGGACAATTTGATAATCCTAATTATAAATTAGAAAGTATTTGTACGAATATTTAAAAGGATGAAACACTCCAAACTCTTTGAATAGTATGTCATTATTTTTATTTGCTTGGATTTTTGTCAGCCACAAATAAACCACTGAACCAATTTGAATTCTAATGAAAACCGCTGACAAAAACTAGTTCAGAGATAATTGAAGTTATCAAGAGAATGTATGTTAAAATTAATAACTCTTAACCGTTAACATCATTACATTCCATAGTCCACTCCTAAAGGCAGTGTTGTAAATATATTCCAACAACTAACAAGACAGTAGTTCTCGTCATCGACTCCAAATAAAAGTGTAATTCTGACGAAACGATATGACGTAGCGTGAAGATTACCTCATAACTTCTACCTATTATTAGCAACCGTACACCGTCTTCAACTCGTTTCGCCCTAGTAACCCGCAAACCGCGCAACGAATTAAACGCGTCAAACAAAATGTCTAAATTCAATACAATTGCTCTGTACTTTATCGCGACACTAATTTCTGTGGAATGCTACAAAATACTGGGCATATTTCCGTCCTTAGACCGCAATAACTACCTCACTTATCGTGGCCTATTTCGTGAATTGGCAAACAAAAATCATGAAGTAACACTTATAAGCCACTTTCCAATGCAAGACGCACCAGCTTCATACAAAGATATACTTTTGAGTGAAAATCTAGTGTATAAAGGATTATCTTTCGAGTCAGTGATAAGTAACGATTTGACGCGAGTGCCGTTTGAAACATTAGTGTCAACGAAAGCGGGAAACGACGATTGCAAAGTACTTATGAATAATCACCATGTTCTTCATATGTTGAGATATCGTCCGAAATTCGATGTCATTATTGTAGAAACTTATAACAGTGATTGCGGGATAGCGTTAGCTGCTAACTTTAGTGCACCTTATATTACATTTAATCCGCAACCAATTCAACCGTGGCAATACAATCGCTTAGGTATTCCATTCAATTCAGCGTTTAGTTCTCAATCTGGATTACCTTACGGCAAAGACAATTCTTTTCTTGAAAGACTAACAAGCTATGTTTTGTATTATATATCAAATTGTGTTTATTATGTGGCTTCGCAAGTGACAGATCATGTTTATTTGTATAAATATTTGGGTGATGAACTAATAACGCTAGAAAGTATCGCTAATAATGCAAGTTTATCGTTTGTAAACACACATTATTCTGTTTTCGGAGGTTCGATAAGATCTGACCATGTCATAGATATTGGAGGAATACACGTCAGACAACCTCGAGTTATTCCAACGGTGAGTTTATTATATTATTACGTACAAATATTTTTAACAAACATTTTTATAGCACTCAAGGTTAACATTTTTATGGAACGGAAGTTAACTTTATTTCATTAAATTTAACACATCACTTACCGAATATACTCAGGAAAAATAATATCAATAATAAACGTTTTTTAATTATTTATTAAATTTTAATAATAATACAAATAATATACAAATAAAAATTCAAAAGTCACAACATTGTTGCATTAATATTATGAATATGTATTAATAATATAATCAAAGACATGTTTCTATTTTATTTATTTGTCTATAAATAAAACTTTAACTTTAACTTCTTGCATTGAACTAATCTAGAAAGTAACTCTTTCTCAAATCAATGAACCAATTAAGAGTTTATTTTTATCTTATCTAATATTATTTATGTATAAATGGAAATGCATACCATCAACATGTCAATTAATTTACAATTAACTTTAACTTAAAATAGAAATAAAGAGAATGTTTCCAATTCTATTTTTAACTTAAATGAGTCAATGACTGCTCGCTTGATTTATATCAGCTAACGTTATCAAATTTAACGGCATTTAAGATTTTTTTCTGATATCATAGATTTACCAATTTTATCTTTCTACACCAATAGTAAAGATGATCGAGTCTCAAATTTTTCGTCATTATATTCACACCTTTTACTTAGAGGTATTTAATTTTTCAGGACATTGAACGCTTCATAAATGAAGCTGAATTTGGCGTTATATACATAAACTTAGGTTCAACAGTGAAGGACTCTACACTGCCTAAAGAAAAGTTACAAGAGCTTCTTTTCGCATATTCGAAGTTACCATTCAGAATCATATGGAAATGGGATGGTGAAAACATTGAAAATTTGCCTAAAAATGTTTTGGTTCGCCGATGGCTACCGCAATACGACATATTGAGTAAGTAGCATTATAATTTTATAAGCTATTTTTTAATGCCATAAAATAACAACTCTGTCTATAAAATTTCTTAAATATTAAGTGTCAATGATGATACGATTTCTCCGCCTTTTGTTTTTTTGTTGTTATTTATTTTATCAAATAAAATTTTGTTTTGGTTTAATAAGCTCTCAATTTGGTCGTTCGAGACCATAGAGTACTAAGCCTATGGAGGGGCCATAGACGGGCTTCCCCTTTCGCCAATTTTTCCCCCTTTGACCAGTTAAACTGACCAGGTGCGCAGTAATAAGTAACCTTAGATTTTGTTGGTATTGTTTAGTGTCGCAAGACAGAGCTCTAGGAAAATAGTTAATTGTGATGTTTTAAATGGGAAAGGCGATCTAGGACGTCAAACTGAAACATAGTATTTCCAATCATTAATTATAATTATTATGTTTGTATTTTAGCATAATCATCATATAACGTAAAATCCGTTGCGACAATAAAACGACAAAAAATACAGTGGTACAGGGGCTAGTACTAGACGTTTACCTCCCCTCCCGCCAAAAGTGGCAGAAAAAATTGTTTGGTGAAGTTCGAGACGGATATATATTTTCATCTAAAAATATTATCTGGTTTATTTTTCATGTTAATGAAAATTTTTCATTAACATGAAAAATAAACCAGATAATATTTTTAGATTTCCATAGACAAAACGTATCCTAAGTCTATCTGGATTAAAGTAGCTTCAACACATTCTTTTTTAATTTATCAAGTTGTTTTCGAGTTTACAATACATTCTCTATTTATTATATTTGTGATATAGTATAGATATATGATGAGTTGGGCCCACATTCATTAAATTATTGATGATATATCTGTAAAATGTGTTTCTTGAGGTAGGCACATGCTTAGGTTCTCATCGAAGAAAGATAATCATATTTCAGAGCCTCCAATTCAAATAATCAGGCAATAGAAATTCTTATAGTTATCCCTAATTACTTTCTTCCCCTTATTAACAAGTATGTCAAACGATCCAACTGCAATTCCAGTTATCAAGTTGATTATTTCTAAAAATATTATTTTGAACTATTTCAGGACACGAAAATGTAAAAGTTTTTATATCACACGCGGGTATTCTAAGTACTATTGAAGCAATCGACGCTGGCATCCCAGTGGTTGCTGTCCCTCTCTTTGGAGATCAATATGGGAATGCAGCTGCTTTAAAAGATGTCGGCATGGCAATAATATTGAAGTATGAAGATGTAACTAAAGAAAATCTATGGGAAGCTGTCGATGAGATCACGAGTCCTAGGTAAAAGCCATATGACTATTATTTAAGGAGTTATTTTTATTTCTATTTAAATTTATAAATTCATCTATTAAATAACTTTTACATCAAATAAATTTATTGAAAGTACGACCCTGTTGGGACATAGGGGTAGGTTAGGTTTTTTTTATAACCGTACATAAACCCACCCTGCACTTAAGCTCGTTCGACCTTTCACGTAGGGGTAAATGCAATACGATAATACGATATTTTGATGGAAGTATTTTGCTGTGCAATCAGTATTTTTAATGGAAAATGAACATTTTTTATTATACATAAAGTTTTTTGATTTGCAGTTAAAAAAAATGTTTGTCTGTCTCAATGTTTGTTCAGAATGATATTAAAGTAAGGAGAAACCGTAAGCACTGTAGGCAGTACTTATCGAAATATTAATTAAATAAATAAAAAAATATACATTTTATGAATTTATTGTTAATGGAAACGCCACGCCATCTGTATTTTTTAGAAAGAACAACTTACGCGTAACGAAAATTATTCTCTACTATGCCTAAAGAAGTTTCACTTTCAAAAACATCCACATTTTTATTTTAATATTTTCAGATATCATCAAAAAGCAAAACTAGCTTCACGAGTTTGGCATGATCGCCCATTATCTCCTATGGAGAGCGCCATCTATTGGACTGAGTACGTAGCTAGATACAACGGAGCGCCTAATTTACTAGCGAAATCTGTTAGTGGGCCTTGGTATCAACAACTACAATTAGATGTATTGGCTGTCGTTGGCTTGACTGCCTACATTTTAATTTATATTCTCTACAAACTTCTGGCTATATGTTGCTGCTGTTGTTGTCCAGATGGCAGCACAGAGGAAGAAGTTTATGTTGAAGAGAGGAGAAGCAAACGTGTTAAATTCGAGTGATAAATATTTTCATGTCAATTCTACAATGAATGGAAGAAAAGTTAATAGATACAACACATAATAATAAGCTATTTAGTCAAAATAATTCTGACTGAGATAAGCTTTCTGCCCCCGGCTTCGCCCGTGCATATTTTCGAACAAAATAAAATATAGCCTATATCACTCAGGGATCGTAGCTTTCTATTTATGAAAGAATTTTCAGAATCGGTTCAGTAGTTTTGGAAATTACCCCTTACATCCAAACTACCTCTTTATAATATTACTATAGATTGATTTGTTTACTTATAATATTTTACGTTTCATAAAATGCGTAAAACCTTTTTGTATTTATTTATAATTTTATTATTAAGTATCAATATATTTATGTTAATTTTATGTAGGTACCTACCTAATGTAAAATAATTTGTAAAATTAATATTTAAGTTTTTAGTTTTGTAGACTGTACCAAATTAAATTTATATTATTTTTACATGGATACATTTTTATTTCATCTCACAACACGGAGCAAATGATTATTTCAACTATTGCCAAATAATGAACGAAGTAAAAACTCAATAGTGCACGGGTTCTTTTGTCAAATAAAATATCCGTTGTATAAAAATAATGATAATAATAAATAGAATAACCCGCCTCTACCTAACTAAAATTAACTTTAATCAATAATATTCGATAAGAATAATTAAGTAAGTAGATACTTAATTAAAATTCTTATATGTTATATTCTGTAGCTTGCCAAAATATCACCACCACCATGAAATATGCAGCGAATTTTGTACGATTGTAATTATAGTCAAAATATAAAGAGGCTCAGTTTCCTCAATTTTAGTACAGAACCCTAAAATTGTTACGTCTAGACTCTAGGTGAATTAATGATATTTTTTTCAATTAAAATATCATAAATTAGAATGTAATCTGAGACTTCCCCAAATTACGGAACCAAAATATAAAAATATAATATTTTAATATGCGCTAATCAATTTTCTAATCCTACGATATGGTTTATTAATATGTTGTGGGTAATAAAAATATATATATATAATATATACGATAGAAGAATAGAAAGAAATAATTTATTTTTAGGACTTTTAAGATCTGTAGTTTCAAAGTTAGAACTAGGTCACGATGAATATTTCAATAGGTAGCTGTAAAGAAGGTCTACATTAGTTGATTAGTTTATTTATTTAATTTTGAATAAAAAAAATACATCTGCCTAATTACATAATACACTAACACATATTAGGTAATCTATACTCTATATAATTAAATAAATCGGAAACCGCTGAACCGATTTTTACAGGTTGGTAGAGGACTTTTCAGTGATTGCAGATCTATGCTACTTTTTATCTAGGAAATATTTAGGGTAGGCGTATTTAATTACAACTTATTCAATACATCGAGAAGTTGACCCGCAGGTTTAACCGATTTTTATGTCTGTTTTTAAATATAGGTAATAATAGAAATCAATTTATTAACTAAGTAACATTTTCAAATAACGAGCTATATATTTTAACTAGTATGTTGTGTAGTGCGCGAGTTGCAAGCAACTCGCGTGTTTGCTGTGAGGGAACAACTGCTGCCCACACCAAAGAAGACATGCAACAAGTCTGCGATAAGCCCGCCACCTATCACTCTAAATAATTCCTTACTCGTACCACAACTACTCCCACTACCCCTACTCCAACTACTCCCACTACCCTTACTCCAACCCCTATCACTACCCCTACTCCAACCCCTACCACTACCTCTACCCCTACTCCAACCCCTACCCTACCCCTACCCCCTCTGATTTGTAGTTTCCGAGATAAAAAACAAAAAAAAATGTATGGGAGTTTTTTTTTTGTATGGGAGAACATTTTTCTTTTAATGGATTCGCTAATAGGAACACATCCTAAACATTATTAGTTTCGACACCTACCCCATCCGATTTATACTTTTCGAGATTAAAAACAAAAAAAAATAAGGGGGGCGAAAAAGGGGGTTTTCGGATTTTTCTGGTACTCACTGGGACCCCCTCTATACGATCCCACCAAAAGTTTCCCCCCATCACGACTCTTTCTGGGAGAACAATTCTGTCAGTCAGTCAGTCAGTCAGTCAGTGGTAATCGAGCTTTATATAATATAATATAATATAGGTACTGTCAAAATTACGGAACCGTTCATTTGAATCCGGTTCCCATTTAATGAATATTTTATCTTTCGTTTAGATAAATGTTACAAGTGAGTAATCTGCAAGCAATTATGTTTATATACGAGTATAACGAGTAGGCATGTAGTCACAACTCAATTTGAAGACACCGTGACAATAAATTTGTGCCTCAGTTGATTCCAATCATTTACAAAGGCATCCCGCGTTTACGGCCATGCAGAAACTAATATACATAATTTTGTCCTGCTGTATATTCTATCGCTGTGCAAATAGTGAAAAGTTAAACGTATTAGCAATACTTCCTTATGAAGGAAAAAGTCATTTTTACGTATTTGAACCATATTTGCGTGAGTTATCCCAAAGAGGCCATAATGTGACAGTGATTTCGCATTTTCCACAAAAAACACCATTTAAAAATTACCATGATATAAGTTTAGCTGGTGCATTAAAAGTACTAGAAAGTCATTTCACAATGCAGAGATCATATCTCACAGTTTTTGGAATGGTGCCTTTTCTGTTCGGGAGAGGAAACGAAAACTGTAGAGTCCTTTTAGAAAACAAGAAGGTTCAAGACTTGTGGAAAAGTGATATAAAGTTCGACGTAGTTGTCTACGAAATGTTCAACAGTGACTGTGCTTTGGGATTGGCTCACCAATTTCATGCGCCGGTGGTCGCAATAACCTCGCATGCACTTCTGCCGATGCATTACGAAAGATTTGGTATACCTTCGAATCCATCGTATGTGCCATTGATATTTTTTGAAGGAGGTTTCAATCCATCTTTATATCAGCGAATAGAACGAACAATTTTCATGTATTACTTCAATTTGATTTATAAATATTACGCTCAACGGAATGATGATAAAATTATAGCTGAATATTTCGACAATGTTCCTCCACTAGAGAGTTTAGCAAAGGATGTTAAATGTGCTTTGGTTTATCACAACTTTCCATTAACTGGTTCAAGATTGTTTCCTGCTAATATAATTGAAGTTGGTGGATACCATGTGGCTAAAGCGAAACCGTTACCAGAGGTAAGTAAGGACATTTTCTTTATGGAACTAGAGTGACTATATTATTTTCTGGAATAGTACCTACTACGGGTTTCGGTTTTACTTGCTCTCCGAAACTCTAAAAGTAAACAGAGGATTCTACGTCATGTCATGGCGACCAACGCACGCGTTCCGTCGTGACTTGATGGGGAATCCAGTTTAGTACTGTGGTAGTTGTGATTAGTTTGTGATTATTAAAACATATCACAGTCGGCGGGAACTTCTTAGCTACCGATTCATCGGCATATTGATAAAGATACTATAACATCTATAATACTTGACATTGGCGGAATCATCAAACCCTGATGGAGCCGTAACACAAAAATTATAATAGAATAGAAGTAAAACAGAAAGCGGTGCTTATAATTTTTATCTATCTAGGAAAAATTTAATAAATATAATTTCGAGGTCAAGGCAGTCATTCTGTAAAATAAACACTATGTATGTGTATTGTACGTATCTCTCGGTGGTCAGCCCCGCGCCTGCCCATCATACCCGAAGCTCTAAGCCGAGGTGGTTTCCTTATGGAGCCCCCTTAGACCGTCGTGTATTATTATAGGTACTTTATTTTCTCAGCTCGCGCTTCACGCAACCACCCGGTTCACACGAAGTCGATAGGCACCAATCAGGAGCAATCGACATTTAGCCACACAAAAAAAGCTGTCATTTTATTAATTTCATCTCTCATGACTTTAAAATCAGTAATTTATCGATTCATAATATTGTGAGGATTTTTACCCAATTTTATTCAAACAAAATGAACGAATTCAATGACAAGTAGCAAATCTGGCTTTGGCGTTTGATATAATATTTACCTAGATTACTACTTTATCCTATTTTGCTAAAAAAACGTTTTAATTTTAAAATGAGTTTGTAGTATTGTATCTATTTGAGAGCAATATTTCTGCAAGTTTATACTTGTTTTTGCCTAGATATAATTTGTTAAGTAACTAAAAATCCGTAAGTTAGTTAAAAACCCAAAGGTTTAATATATCTTATGTCGGCAGGATATCCAAAAGTTTATTGACGGTGCCCAAGAAGGAGTGCTATACATCAGTTTTGGGACTATGGTAAAAGCATCAACTTTACCACCTTATCAACTTCAAGAAATGTTGAATGCACTGTCAAAAATACCTCAAAGGATTATTTGGAAGTGGGACAATTCTTCACCCGCTTTTCAAAATTCAGAAAATATGTTATTGTCACCGTGGTTACCTCAAAATGATATATTAGGTAAGATAAATGTATTTCTTGTAATCCTTATCACCAAAAGTCTAATTTATAACTATTATTCATAACTATGTCTTTCTTATTGACTTCGAAAGATTAGCATATAACTCAAACCTCGAAGAAAACTCAAAAAACAAGAAAAATTAGGGTACGGTCCTTGAAATTAAAATCATAATCATATGACTGGCACAAACCAGTAACGAACTCATTCATAGATACTGCTGTATAGGTACTTATTTATAATCTTATGTGTTTGTATTATTATATGTATAATAAAAATTGCGCCGTAAATAATGATAATAAATGTTACAAGTCATTGAAATTCATTATTTTTATATACATATGCATATTTTACATAGTTGCTGTGTGTATTTTTAAACTTGTTTAAAACAGATCATCAAATAGTGGTATTATCTATCAATAAGAATATTATATTTCATCAAGAAATAAGACACTGTTGTCATTGCCGACTTACAAGGCATTAGAACAAGGTTGTCAAAGAATTAAGGATGAAAGATTGACTAAAAGGTTTATATGGTTGAACTGGACGACCTAGGTGTACTTCCATTGAACATAATATAAAAAATTATTGATTTAAGGCAATATTAAAAGTACGCACAATCGCCGAGCATGTATCAAAGGTATGATAAATATAAAAGAAGCGAAAGAGGTATGTCAGGATCGTTGCAAATGGCATTTGATTGTATCTGCCTACCCCTCTTGGGATAGATATAAAACATCAATCGACCAATCAATCATCATCATCGAGTCAATAAACATGAACCACGCAGCTTTCTTTGAAATTAAATAAGATAGAAAATTATAGACTTCGGAATTTTTGCACTAATTGCCATTAAAAACAAAAAGTTTGCAACCCTAGTAGTTACTTCCAAGAACATACATCGTTTGTCGTGATATAGTCTCTATGATACATACCATCATGAACATCATTATTATTATCACAATTAATAAATCTGATTCAATCATTTTTTTTATAGAGTAGATAAGCACCTTTGCCATTTCATTCTGTGCTCACACGTAAATAATCATTTTCGCTTTACAGCGCATCCCAAAGTCATTGCATTTTATTCACACGGTGGTCTTCTAAGTACAACAGAGGCAATACATTATGGTGTTCCACTAATAAGTATGCCTATAATTGGTGATCAGCCGTCAAACGCTGCTGCAGTTGAAGATAGCGGTCTTGGTGTACTCTTACAAATTGCTGATCTCAACGAAAGATATCTGTTAAAAGCTATTAAAAAAGTTACGGACCCAAAGTAAGTAGACATTAATTGTGGGATATTGTATGAAAGTTAGTACAGGCTCCACGGGTGAAGCCTGTGGCGGAATGCTACTATGTTCTAATGTCAAAACAAGCTGTACTTCTATTAAACATGCCACTTAAAACGTCATTGAAGTAAGCTTTAAAATAATTTCACGGGTTACCTTATGTCTCATGAAACCGTATTACCGGCGCCAAGATACCAAGTGGAAGAGAAATCTTCCTCATTTAGCCAATGATGTTTACAAGGTATCTCTGTTGAAGTATTTTCCATAGAAGTAAGTAATTTTCAACAAACTTTTACTTTTTTTTAGATTTCGAGAGAATGTGAAGAAATTATCCCAAATATGGCATGATCGACCATTATCCGCGATGGACACTGCTATATATTGGACGGAGTTTACAGCTAGAAATCCTAACTACACATTTAGAACTAAGACTGTCGATATAGCACTATATCAATACCTATGCCTTGATATATTGCTCGTTATCTCATTATTTATTATTATTGTAATTTTAGTACTTAAATCTCTTTACACATTAATTTTTAGAAAGATGAAATCTAAAATTGAATAAAATGTGGTTAAAAAATAATTTTAATTGTGTTTCTGTGTTTCTAGGCAGTATTATATAAATTTCTTACGGAAAAATGCACCCAATAGTCCCATAAAAATAAGAAATAGTCTCCATAAAATATTATATAAATTCTCGCTTTGGCAATTTGACTTGATAATTGGCATAGTCGTTTGCTGTGAGGATAATCAGAAACAGAACTAAATAGGGTCAAATAAATGGGTAGGTCATTTGATTATTGTTTTACACAATCGTCATGAAAAGTATGATGAATAAATATAAAAGAAGCGAAAGAGGTAGTTAATGATCGTAACAAATGGCATTCGATTGTCTGTGCCTACCCCTGCTGGGATGAAAGGCGTGATCATAGATTGATTTTAATTATATAATCTAAAAAATCTGTTGTAAAAGTAAATTCGGATACGATTTGATTACATTATTACCTATAATTTCCCAATAAAACAAAGGTCAGAGAAAGGATTCACTCACAATTCTGTAAAAAGTTAATAGTTTCAAACCTAGTTTATACTTTCATAATACTTATTTAGTAGCAACATCAATATTATAAGAAAATGGCAAGTTTATAATATAATACAACGTGCGCTTTGCTGATTGTAATAATTAAATAGTTCAAAATGAAAATTTGTGTATTATATCAACATGTAACTCATTAAATATACTTGGAATATTTCCATATCAGGGAAAGAGTCATTTCTTCGTGTTCAGTGTTTATTTACAAGAACTAGCGAATAGAGGTCATAACGTGACAGTTATATCACATTTTCCTAATAAAGAACCTCTAAACAATTACCATGATGTGAGCTTAGCCGGGTCTTTGGAAAAAAGGGGAGGGCAATTGTCTTTATCTCCTGTGATTACTTATAAATTTGTAATTCTAATTTATTTATTAATGTCCAGTGTAAAAAGTTGCGAAGCATTATTAAAGAATGATGAAGTGCACCAATTATTAAAGAGTGATGTTAAATTTGACATTGCAGTCGTCGAGCAGTTTAACAGTGATTGTTCATTAGGATTGGCATATAAATTCAATGTTCCGGTTGTGGGTATCGCATCTCATGTACTGATGCCTTGGCATTATAACCGGATAGGAGTGCCGTATAATCCATCATATGTGCCATTTCACTTTTCTGGAGGAGGTACTAAACCAAGTTTGTATGATAGAGTCACAAACACAGTCTATTCGTCAATATTCAACATAATGTATAAATATGTATCTCAAGGATTTAATCAATATGCTCTATCAAAATATTTCAAAGATGTACCGCCTTTAGAAGAATTAGCTAAAGACATTAAAGCCATGTTATTGTACACTCATCCTGTTCTATTAGGATTAAGGCTTTTCCCTCCAAACGTAATTGAGATGGGTGGATTCCATGTTAAGAAACCAAAACCGTTGTCTGGAGTAAGTTATTATATTATTCTTTTTTTTTTGTTAGTTGACTAATTGGACTTGCTCAATGTTGTGAGGTAGTAGAACGAATATTGAATGCTGTACCAAACGATAACGTGTTGGAGTAATACCAGATAAAATACTTATATATTTTTTCATGGTACTAGCGATATCAATTACCATTGCCTAGTACCAGGATATCGAATTTATGAGTCATTTCTAGCAGTTACCGCAGAAAACAGCCACAAATTTTATCAATGGAATAACACTGTTAAAATAAAATATTTTTTTTATTTTACAGGAACTATTGAACTTTATGAAAGGAGCACAGGAAGGTGTAATATTCATAAGTTTTGGGTCAATTATTAACGCTTCATCAATGCCACATGACAAAATAAATTCAATAAGAGAAGTAATTTCAGTATTGCCTCAAAGATTCGTATGGAAGTTAGAAGACAAAACATTGATTGAAGGTTTAAAGAATGTATATGTTTCAGATTGGTTGCCACAAAATGATATTTTAGGTAAAACTTGTATTATAATTATATTCGCGTCAAGTTTGAGAGGTTTGGAAATATGGGCAAAACCTTGGAGCTGTAAAGCAACCCGTGAAGAAAAAAAAAATGTATTTTAGTGAATTGACAAAGGATAATCTGTTCGCAGCTTTTAGGGAAGTTCTTGACCCTAAGTAGGACATTATTAAGATCATTTTTTGTAAATAAAATATAACATTCTTATAGGAATTTGCATTTAGCATTTTTTTCACGAGTGGGATTTAACCCGGGTCTATCGGTTCCGCGGTAGTACTTCCATGGGAACCAACGGCCACTAACACAAAAACAGTTTAATTGACACACTTTCACAGTCAAGTATATATCTCTAATTTAAATATTATTTTCAACAAGGAAAAGAAGTACATACATTTAGTTAGAAAACACTCACTTTAGTTTTCAGATGCATATAATGAATACATTGTATTGTAAAATCAATATTTCCATTGATATTATTAAAGTTGGTTCTGTTTTGATTAACCATTAGCTACCTAAAAAGTAAAGAATCAATTGCTATGGTTGTTTGATAGGCAAGATTAAGGTTTGTTCTCTGTAAATTACCGTTAATCTTAGTAAATATACCACTTTTAATTTAAATATACCTTATCAAAAAAATATTAGGCATAGACTAATGAAATTATATTTCGATTATCGAGATAATGATTTCTTATCCAATTGTGAACAAGTTTTTTTTTACAAAAGAATTTGAAAATTCCTTTAAAAAAATATTTGATCGTAAGCTGTTGTTACTAACTTGCGAAATTCTTATAATTATTAAGATTATAACTCTCTGTAACTCTAATTACTTTTATTAATTTTTGACATATTTTTCGTAAATCATTCTTTCCATGGAAAATAAATACAGAAAGCGATTTAATTACAAAACATATTGCCAGTTCACACTTTTTTTTATTAATATAAAACCTTAAATCAAATCTAAAGATTAAAAATAACTAAATAAACCAGGTCCGCGTGGAATAGTGGCAAGAATACTGGCTGCATTTCCCCACTGAATCGCGATGCTGATTCGTTGAGCGAGGAAGGAGCCAGCCCTCTTGTCACCAGAAGAGATGATCAGTCGAGTTTTTGGCATTTGAACCCCAAGGACCTAGAGTTTCTATACCAAACGGCACAAATTTGTAGTTTTCAATAATTGAACTAATCGTTTGTTAGACTCTGCGATTTTCGCCGCAGCTCCCGTTTTGATTGCTGTTTCCCTGAGATGAGACGGGGCTAATGTGTCCACGCACGTAGCATCCCCATACAAGGGCCCGACCTCGCTCCCAGGTTCAAACTTAGTTTTCAGATATTAATAAACCTTTTAAAAAAAAGTGTACCGACTTCAAAAATTTGCACTGAAAAGTAAGAAATAATAAAAATTTCGTCGTAGAATTTGAAGACGGTTTTTGCCAAATTAGGATACAAAATTAAGTAAACATCTAGGGACAAAGATCTGTTCAATATTATCTGTGTTTGTACTGATGATCGTAGGTTCCTAATGAATTATCTAGATTAGTGAATTTGGGTACTAAATTATTTCTAATTTGGCACCAACCGTCTTCAAATTCTACGACGAAATTTTTATTATTTCTTACTTTTCAGTGCAAATTTTTGAAGTCGGTACACTTTTTTTTAAAAGGTTTATTTTTTCCCTTTTAAGTTATTTTGTTGCCCTGAGAAATAAATAATAACGCAACTAAAAAAAAAATGATGGAAAATTAAAAAAATACTGCGGTGGATGGGATTTGAACCTCGAGCAATGTGCACCCTGCGCTGCATACCATACCTTTAGCCGCTAGACCACCGTCGATACGAAAATTGACAACTTCGTGTCAATAGCAACCGTTGCTAAGGCTTTTCTCTGATATAATTTTCAGCAGTAAACAGAGACAAATTACTGAATTTCTGAAAAATTACTGAACCGATTTTCGTCATATGACTGTGAGATAATGTCAAGAAATTATTATATCCTTAAAAAAATAAGTCGTCAAAATCGGTACATATTTCATCGAGATATTACGAAAAATTGACTTATAAGGTCAGTTTTTTCAAAATTTCTGAAAAACTAAAGAACCAATTTTTATGAGATAAAAATGGGACCAATCCGGAAGAATTATCTGTCGAGTAAAAAAGAAACCATCAAAATCGTTTAACAACTGGCGGAGTAATCGATGTACATACATACAAAAAAAAAATACGGTCCGAATTGAGAACCTTCTCCTTCTTTTTTTTTTTCGAAGTCGGTTAAAAATATAGCATATTTGTATATAAATATTATTTTATACCATTTTACAGGTTCCGTGAAAAAGTAAAAATGTTATCAAGAGCATGGCACGATCGTCCCAGGTCATCAATGGACACTGCTGTTTTATGGACCGAGTACGCAGCTAATCATAGAAATGTTAGTCATAGAAATCCAGCAGTCGATGTACCATTCTACCAGTATTATTGTATAGATGTCGCATTAGTTTTATTATTACCTTTAGCTATAATGTTTATATTTAGCTATATGTTGTGCTCTAAAAGTAAAAAAGTTCCAATATCATTGAAAAAGAAAAGTTAATGCGTTTCAAACAAATAAATTATTTCATGAACAAAATATAATTTTAATAAACATGTACCCTATCCTTTAATTAATTAATTCACAAATTAATTACATTATCAACCCGCATTTACATTACATTAGGTATTTGAGTACCAATAAGTAAAGTAGATAGATATCGTGGGCTCTAACTACTTTGTAATATGTAAGATTTAATAATTTCGATAACTGCATTTATTCACTGGATTTCTGGAATACAAATTCTCTATCATTGGTATATTATTATCTGCTGTAACAGAAGCAGATACATTGAAATCGATACGCAGAGGCACACATACACACACGGAGAAGCAACAAAATATATAGCATACTCGCCACGCACACACAAGGCAGTAGAGAGCGGCGGCAGTTAATTGCCCATATAGTGCGTTTCACTAAAATGGTTATATTTTCACAGTCTAAGTAAAATATACTTCTAGTACATTAGGATTCCCTCTATTATAAAGCCCTATATTGAGATAATATTTTGGTACATATATTATACAACAATGAAAATGTCTTACAACAATTATAAAATAAATCGTTTATTACAAATAATTCAAATTGCGTTTTTAACAAGCATTTCAAACTGTTCGGCAAATATAAAATAATATTATCCTAAAGTATATTTTATTGACGTAATGGAAAGAACGATCTGCACTGTAACATATAATAATATATGGTAATGATCCTTATCAAATATAATCGTTAGTTAGTTGAGATATACAGTGCAGATTTAATTTATCTTCTTCTTTTCTTTCATAATATTCAGCAATTGTTAAAAGACCTGCAGTTTACCGGTACCTGATCTTTGCCTGAATATCTTTAAACTAACTCTATCAGGAGCACGGTTATTTACAGCAAAAATTGAGCTATATCATTGAGACCACTGGTACAAACAAGACAAACATTTTAAGCTAGTCTGATTCATATTTTACTGTTTTTTTAAACAGGCAGGTTCAGTTAAAAAGTTACAGTTAGCACAAACTTGATGGATGAGCTAAATATATAAATCACAAACTAATAGTGTTTATTGATGACTAGCAGTATTATCTCACCCATAAAATTATTATCAAAATTATTTTACGAAATAGTACGCATTGACTAAGTATCTCAATTTTTTCTCGATATATAAACGAGACTTATTTAGTAGCACGTTAAATATTAAAAGTCATCGTTTCCGCGGTCAGTCGATGGCAAATCGTTAGTATTACACAACGCTTCGTTGCCAGCGATATGTGATAATGTTCATAATGAAATATTCTGTGATATTCGTTGGTGTATGGTATTATTGACTATTATATCAAAATGTAACTCATTAAATATACTTGGAATATTTCCATATCAGGGAAAGAGTCATTTTTTCGTTTACAGTGTTTATTTACAAGAACTAGCGAATAGAGGTCATAACGTGACAGTTATATCACATTTCCTAATAAAGAACCTCTAAACAATTACCATGATTTGAGCTTAGCAGGGTCTTTGAAAAGCATGGAAGGACAGTTGTCTTTAACTTCTTTGTATAAATATATTTTTTTTATTTTACATTTCTTATTAATGTCCAGTGTAGAAAGTTGCGAAGCATTATTAAAAAATGATGAAGTGCAATTATTAAACAGTGATGTTAAATTTGACGTTGCAGTCGTCGAGCAATTTAGCAGTGATTGTTCATTAGGATTAGCATATAAGTTCAATGTACCGGTTGTGGGTATCACATCTCATGTACTGATGCCTTGGCGTATAGGAGCGCCTTCTAATCCTTCGTATGTACCTTTTCACTTTTCTGGAGGAGGTACTAAACCAAGTTTGTATGATAGAGTCGCAAACACAGTCTATTCGTCAATATTCAACATAATGTATAAATATGTATCTCAAGGATTTAATCAATACGCTCTATCAAAATACTTCAAAGATGTACCGCCTTTAGAAGAATTAGCTAAAGACATTAAAGTCATGTTATTGTACACTCATCCTGTTCTATTAGGACCAAGACTTTTCCCACCAAATGTAATTGAGATAGGTGGATTCCATGTTAAGAAACCAAAACCGTTGTCTGGAGTAAGTTAATATCTTCTTCTATATTTTGTTATTGTTTTAACTTGAGGAAGCTCTTTTGTTTTGTTTAGTGAATATTGACTACGACGCCAAAACTATTTAAATATGAGTCAAAACTTTATAAGTTCTGCAATTAATAAATTATTACCGAAGGAAACATCCAGTAATTTTGTAAAATTCAATAAATTAAAACTGTAGTAATTTACTGATTTATTTATAGTAAACATAATTTACAGGAACTATTGAATTTCATGGAAGGAGCAAAGGAAGGTGTAATATACATAAGTTTTGGATCACTTATCAACGCATCCTCAATGCCACAGGTTAAAATAAATGCAATGAGAGAAGTAATTTCAGAATTGCCTCAAAGATTCGTATGGAAGTTGGAAGATACAAAATTGGTCGAAGGTTTAAAAAATGTATATGTTTCCAAATGGTTGCCTCAAAATGATATTTTAGGTAAAAATATAAACAATGTTTTGATTACAGTTATGTTTATATTATATGAATAATATGAGTGAATACTATCTTATATCATAGACATTTTGCTTTGGCCACAAATTAGGATACCTTGAGCAGTAGTCCCTAACGAAGGAGGTATAACATAATATCACAGACCAATTTATAATACCCATGATATCGATTCGAACCAAACGCAAGGGACAGTGTGCTCTGTATACAAAAAGTTTCAATGTCATCGTTATATTTGAAGATGTTGATCATTATAACATTACTCATAGGATATATGCAGCCAGAATAAATATTAAAAATAAATTAGTTAAAATATAAATACTGTTCATTATCTTAGCACATCCGAAGACGCTGGCATTTTACTCACATTGTGGCAACTTAGGATTAAACGAAGCAATATATCATGGTGTACCAGTAGTAGGAATGCCACATATAGGAGATCAACCATCAAATGCTGCTGCCATTGAAGAAAGTGGTTTGGGAGTGAGAGTCTTATTTGGAGAATTGACAAAGGATAATCTGCTGGCAGCGTTTAGAAAAGTGATTGAACATAAGTAAGTCATTATTTAATTGTAATAATATAAAGTAAGCATTAAACATTAAAAAATATATTTAAATAATGTTTAAACTAAATTTAATTCAAAATAAAAAGCCATGCACCTACGGCTCTCGCCCTAGGGTTCCGTCGAGTCGGGAACACTCTGGAATCATACATACGTAGTACTATTAAGTGCACAATTCAAATGGCACCTTATAAAGGCTATATCATACCTACATTAAACTATTCACTTTGTTTCCTCTCTAATACCAACAATCAAATAAAAGCTCAACAACATCAAATCTCAACTGATTTATTTTTTCCATTGTTATATTTAGACACTGACGGAACATCATAACTAGATAATTCAGTTACGCAAAATAGATTAAGTGTAGATAATAATATATTTTTAAGATATATATTGAAAATAGTTTTCTCTCTAACTCTAATAATATTTTTCCTAAATCATTCTTTCTTTAAAAGACAGAAAGCTATTTAAATACAAAACATTTGCCAGTTCACACTTACTTTCAGATATTAAAAATATAGCATATTTGTAATATAAATATTATTTTAAACCATTTTACAGGTTCCGTGAAAAAGTGAAAAGGTTATCAAGAGCATGGCACGATCGTCCCAGGTCATCAATGGACACTGCTGTTTTATGGACCGAGTACGCAGCTAACCATAGAAATGTTAGTCTCAGAAATCCAGCAGTCGATGTACCATTCTACCAGTATTATTATATAGATGTCGCATTAGTTTTAATATTATTACCTTCAGCTATAATATTTGTATTTAGCTATTTGTTGTGCTCCAAAAGTAAAAAAGTTCCAATATCGTCGAAAAAAAAAAGTTAATGCGTTTCAAACAAATAAACAACAAAATATAATTTTAATAAATATTTAAAGAGTGTTCTGTACCTTATCCTTTAATTAATTAATTCAGAAATTAGGGATTTGATTACCAATAGGTATGTTTTAATAATTTCGATATCTGCATTTAGTCTCTAGAATTTCCTATCATGGGCTTATTATTACCTGATGCAACAGAAACAGAAACAACATTATATAAAACATCGAAATTGATACTGAGAGGCACACGCAATACACACACTCACACGGAGAAGAAACTGAGTATATAGTATACGCGCCACGCACACACAAGGGAGTAGAAAGCTCCGGTGCGCACCAATAGATGCTTCACATTAAAAAAAATATTGAGGTTTGTAGATAATAATTATTATTTTGTACCTAAGTAGGTACCTATATAAAAATATCCTAGCCAATTTAGTCAGTTACCCATATAGTGCGTTTCACGAAAAAGGTTATTTTAATCCATTGAATCTATCACTGGATTTGATGAAAATACTACATAGAGGTAGCTTTCGATGTTTTGAAGTGAAATTTTAGAGTTTCGTAGGGTACGTATTAGGGTGTGTGGTAGGTACTGAGTGATTTAATTTAAGTTTTATTTTGCTAGATTTATATTCCTAGTATTATAGTCCTGTACCTCAGTCCGCCCATTAAAGATTTTGATCCTTATAAAAAATGTCGTAAAAAAAATGGTTTTTACATTACATTTTAGTGACGTGATGGAAAGAACGATCTGCACTGTACCATAATTATATAGGTAAGGTTTAGATCTATATTATGGTATTGATCCTTATCAAATAGAACCGTTAGTTAGTTGACATTTACAGTGCAGATTTCATTTATTTTCTTTCTTAATTTTCAGCAACCGTCGAATAATCTGCAGTTTTTCAATACCTTTATACTAACTCTATACGGGGCCACGCTTATTTACAGCAAAATTTGAGCTATATCATTGAGACCGCTGGTACAAACAAGACAAAAGTTTTAAGCTAGTGTCACTCATACTTTATTGGTTATTTTTTTAAACAGACATTTTTTCCGTTAAAAATGCAAAAAGTTACTGCTAGGCATTTACCAGGTTTAATAAATTAATACCTTCGGCTTATCCATATTACAGTCACTTATCATACCTAGTATGGTTAGCACAAACTTATTGGATAAACTAAATATATAAATTACAAATTAATAGCACAGTAAATATATAAGCTAATAATATAAGTAATATATTAAATATATTTACTGTGATAATATTGTGCAGTGATGACTAGGAGTATTTTAATCTAATGTCACCCATAATATTATCAAAAATGTCTTAAGGAATAGTTCGCAATGACGATGTAAATTCTTAAAATTAAAATAAAAAAGAACTTATCTATGTAGTAGCGCGTTAAATATTAAAAGTCATCGTTTCCGCGGTCAGTCGGTGTAATATCGTTAGTATTACACAACGTTTCGTTGCCACGCGCGTTTTGTTGGTTGTGATATGTGATAATGTTCAGATTGAAATATTCTGTGATATTCGTTGGTGTATTATTGACTATTATATCAAAATGTAACTCATTAAATATACTTGGAATATTTCCATATCAGGGAAAGAGTCATTTCTTCGTGTTCAGTGTTTATTTACAAGAACTAGCGAATAGAGGTCATAACGTGACAGTTATATCACATTTTCCTAATAAAGAATCTCTAAACAACTACCATGATGTGAGCTTAGCCGGGTCTTTGGAAAGCATGGAAGGGCAATTGCCTTTTTCTTCTTTGTATACATATAATGTTTTTACTTTAAATTTCTTATTAATGTCCAGTGTAGAAACTTGCGAAGCATTATTAAAAAATGATGAAGTGCACCAATTATTAAACAGTGATGTTAAATTTGACGTTGCAGTCGTCGAGCAATTTAGCAGTGATTGTTCATTAGGATTAGCATATAAGTTCAATGTACCGGTTGTAGGTATCACATCTCATGTACTGATGCCTTGGCATTATAACCGGATAGGAGCGCCTTCTAATCCTTCGTATGTACCTTTTCACTTTTCTGGAGGAGGTACTAAACCAAGTTTGTATGATAGAGTCACAAGCACAGTCTATTCGTCAATATTTAACATAATGTATAAATATGTATCTCAAGGATTTAATCAATATGCTTTATCAAAATATTTTAAAGATGTACCACCTTTAGAAGAATTAGCTAAAGACATTAAAGTCATGTTATTGTACACTCATCCTGTTTTATTAGGATCAAGACTTTTCCCACCAAATGTAATTGAGATAGGTGGATTCCATGTTAAGAAACCAAAACCGTTATCTGGAGTAAGTTATTATATTTTTCTATATTTTGTTGTATGTATATGAACATTTTTAACTTGAGGAAGCTCTTTTGGTTTGTTTAGTGAATATTGACAGCGACGCCAAAACTATTTAAATAAGTAAAAAAAAATACTTCGCACAACGCATAAGCCTTGCAATTCAACGCGGAAACGCAACCAGCCTTCTGGGTACACTTCCAATGTCTGGGGACCTGAGACAATTTTTTTATTTATAAATTTAGTTTTAGATTTTATAATTGTATTAAGTCTGTTTTATATTAACTTAAACCATATTTAGAACTGTATAAGTTCTGCAAATAATAAATTGTTGAAGCCAAAGGAAACAGCCAGTAATTTTGTAAAATTCTATTAACTGATTTATTTATTTTTTTTATATATTTTACAGGAACTATTGAATTTCATGGAAGGAGCAAAAGAAGGTGTAATATACATAAGTTTTGGATCACTAATCAACACATCCTCAATGTCACAGGATAAAATAAATGCAATAAGACAAGTAATTTCAGAATTGCCTCAAAGATTCGTATGGAAGTTGGAAGATACAAAATTGGTCGAAGGTTTAAAAAATGTATATGTTTCCAAATGGTTGCCTCAAAATGATATTTTAGGTAAAAATATAAAGAATGTTTTGATTACAGTTATGTTTATATACCTTAAAATATAGCCTATATCATTCTTATATCAAGTATATTTTGTTTTGGTCACAAACTAGAATACCTTGAGCAGTAGTCCCTAAGACCCTAACGAAGGTATAACATAACATCACAGACCAATTTATAATACGCATGATAATATGAAGCAAATAAAAATATTACCTGACCTTGCATTAAAACGAAACGCTAGGGACTGTGTGCTCTGTATATAAAAAGTTTCAATGTCATCGTTATATTTGAAGATGTTGATCATATAACATTACTCATAATTCCTAGATTAACCTAGAATATTTGCAGCCAGAATAAATATTAAAAATAAATTAGTTATAATATAAATACTGTTCATTATTTTAGCACATCCGAAGACGCTGGCATTTTACTCGCATTGTGGCAACTTAGGATTAAACGAAGCAATATATCATGGTGTACCAGTAGTAGGAATGCCACATATAGGAGATCAACCATCAAATGCTGCTGCCGTGGAAGAAAGTGGTTTGGGAGTGAGAGTCTTATTTGGAGAATTGACAAAGGATAATCTGCTGGCAGCGTTTAGAAAGGTGATTGAACCTAAGTAAGTCATTGTAATAATTAAAAAAATATTTAAAAATGTTTGTATAGGTATAACTAAAAGTCCTGAAAGACTACTAAACTAATTAATAAAAATACTAAATAAAAAGCCAAGTACAGCTCTAGGCTCGCTCTAGGGTTCCGTTCCATCGAGTCGGGACCTCTGGAACACTCTGGAATCATAGATAGATACGAGTATTACTATCAAGTGCACGATTCAAAGGACACCTTATAAAGGCTATATTCACTTGTACCTACATTAAACTATTCACTTTGTTTCCTCTCCAATACCGCCAATCACAAAAGCTCAATGACGTTAAAATTGTTAATCACAAATATTAACAAATTTATTTTTTCCATTGTTATATTTTGACACTGACGGAACATAATAACTAGATATGTTTAGTTACGCAAAATCAACCTTAACGTCATTAATTTTAGATAGAGTAGTAAATAAATAATATATTTTTAAGATATGTATTATTGTATAAGCTTCTCTCTTTTTATTTTGACACAATCTGAATGATTAAGGAAATGCAGTAAAGTGTTGAGCAAAACTTTTTTTCAAATGTATTTAAACCAATGCTCTTGATAGTACATTATAATTAAATTTACGAACTGTTATTTTATTTTTGTTGGTAATTGGAAATTTTGTGATCTTCAAAACTTATGGCCGTATCATGTTTTTTCATATTTTAAAATTGACGTGATTAAAAAATTAAGGGTTTAAATTGGTTGATCGGTTCACAATAAAATAGCACGATTTGCCTTTCAAATCACAAACTTGTTTCGTGACGCAATAGTAGGGATAGAAAACGTGACAAGATTTGTTTATACAATAATAATCTTAAAATTTTATAACCTTAGTAACCGTTTTCAGATATTAAAAATATAGCATATTTTTATATAAATATTATTTTATACCATTTTACAGGTTCCGTGAAAAAGTAAAAATGTTATCAAGAGCATGGCACGATCGTCCCAGGTCATCAATGGACACTGCTGTTTTATGGACCGAGTACGCAGCTAATCATAGAAATGTTAGTCTTAGAAATCCAGCAGTCGATGTACCATTCTACCAGTATTATTTAATAGATGTCACATTAGTTTTATTAATACCTTTAGCTATAATGTTTATATTTAGCTATTTGTTGTGCTCCAAAAGTAAAAAAGTTCCAAGTAAAAAAGATTCAATATCATCGAAAAAGAATAAATAATGCGTTACTATCAAAGAAATTATTTAATGAACAAAATATATTTTTTTGTAAACATTAAGAATTTTTTGATTTCCTTAAAATTGTCATATATATAGTCAACGCGCTTTTCTGGCTTGAAAATTTCGATAATTGGACTTACTATCTGTGTGGAATATAAATTATGTACACTTAGTCAAATAGCCAGATAAAAAGCAGAATACGCAAAAGTAGGTAAGTATTTCTAAAAATTTTTATTATTCACATTTAATTTGTTGTCCACATAAATAATACTCAGTGGTCCATATTCTCACAGTGTTTTTCACGAAAGAGTTCTCTCATGTTGAAAACTGGGTTCGGTGAACATTTTAGTATAGTAGGTACAAAAATCTGTACTATTATTGCTTGTTTGTTTATTTGACTCCGCTAATCTAACCTGTCAGATTTGAAAAAATATTTTTGCGTTTCATAACCCAATTCTTGTGGAATATTTATATGCTATTTATCATCACGCTACCTACCCAAAGGGGTATTCCTATAATACAACGCGTATGAAGTCACGGGGATTTGAAAATCTTTTTGCATCTTGAGAAAGGTTATTATGCTATTTAATTATTTAATTTATGGCTTGGTAGGTAGAGGTACAAAATAATATTCTTCAAAACAAATAATGATACACGTGGTTTAGGATTTTTTTAAACAACCCGTAAGGAGAGGTGCAAGTGGGTGTTGAAGTTTGTATAGGGAAAATGTTGTATTGGTCGGATGTACTTGAAACTAAGCTAGAGGACATAGGAAGTGACCTAAAGAAGGATTTTTGTAGGAGTGCAACGGGTAATAAATTGCCTATGGCGAATTTGTATCGCATTTCAAAATATAACGGGGAATATCAGGTATCTACCAAATATATGCATTTATGAACCTCTGTCTCACGGAGCAAGTACAGCATTAAAACATGAAAACTCTTTGCGTAGTTACATAAATACGTCACTATTCCTAATACAGCGCGTACGAAGTCGCGGGCAACTGCTAGTAATAAAATAAAAGTATTTTACTTAGGTGAAAATTGGTAAGTACCTACCTACTTATACACGTAGGTATGTAGATTTCAGTTTGCTGAATCGAATTTTTGGATTTGCGAAGGGTGCGTCGTACCTATGCACTGCAGGGTGTGATTAATTGGCTTACTAGATTTATTTGAATCGAGTCACTTAACTTTGTTAGAAGAAATGTGGTTTATGAAATCTGAAAACTGTACATGTCATTAAAAATACTTGTGTTTAGGCTCGGTTTAGGTAGGTATTTTTACCCGACTACGGCAACAGGAGGATTCAAGAAAAAAATTTTAATACATTATTATCTAAGTATGAATAGGTAGTAGGTAATAGGAATTGCGTTTTTCTTTGTAATTTGCAGACTCAGGACCATTCATAGAACATTTTGGTATTTTAATAAGTTTTTAATTTGCCTTGTAAAATAATGGCACATAGGTAAATGATATGTTTAAGAAAATACAACATGTCGTAAAAACAGAAATAACTCTATCAAAATATTGTCATTTTCACGTTTGTCATGATGCTCTTGTAAAGATTTTTTTTAAATTTAAAAAATGCAATAAAACAAATCCTGCAATCCCAAACAATAAAATCAAAACAGACATCACAAAGCAATAAAACGTAAGGAAAACCATGCTGATCAACTAATATCCTACTTAGGGGCACCATGACAAAAGTGAAAATGTACAATATTGCTCCGTATATTTAAGAAGAGGTAAGTTTGTTGACTTCATTCCTAAATTTAAAAGCTCTCCTAAAATGGTTTGAAAGCTTTATAATAATCTTCTCTGCAAGTGAACCATACCCGAACCTGTCAACCAAAACACCAGGCTAATTTGGCTATCGGATATTTTCAGATTTATTCTAATAACTCAACACCATGGCTTGCTGCTGCAAAGCTTGCTGTCCACGTAAGTATATTCTTGACAAATATAAAAACTTAATACCCATAGCAGGATTTCTTCCTCTTTTAGCAGATGATATTTTTGATGCTTACGCTTCCTCTATATACCTACCTTATTACTTACACAGTTTTTATTGAGAAAACAATTAATAATTATTAAATTTTGACAACATTTCAATTCTCATTTTAGCCAACAAAGCAGCAGCGAGCTGTCTGGGTAGATGTGATTTACCCAAACATCAATGTATTGACCGTGAAGACGTTAAACCAGGCCCAGTGCCGAAGAACATGGGTTGGTTATACACGGCCAGAGATTCGCCAGAACATCAGGTAATATGATTTTAATCAATTTTAACAAATCAAAACACCTATATACAAAACTACTCAAGTACCAATATAAAAAAGATATATATACTTATATATAACATGATAATCAAAAATAATACACGGGAGCCCGTGGAGAATAAAAAACAAAAAATATCCATCTGAAACTTTTGTCCAGCAATATGGTTAAAACTTACCTATAAAATATGCGTACCTACCTAACTCAAGTATATTCTGTATTAAGGTACTTTCAAAATTTCAGCTCCGTTGCGGTTGGCGCCCTGGACATATTTCCTGTGCAGTCTTACGAAAAATCGAACGGCACAACTGCATGAAGGCCAAATGTGGAAATTGTCCAGCTGTATGCCTTTCCAAACCACCTTGTCCACCACTATCATGCGGAGGACCTTGCCCTCCTTCATCTTGCGGAAATCCATGCGGAAGTCCATGCGGACCTCCCTGCGATCAACCTCTCATAAGAATCATGCGTCACAACGGCGAATACACCATCACCACTAAACCTTCAAACATCGACAATTCGCCTTCAGGACCGTATCCACTTAAATACTTTCTCGATACTGACGATTCTGACTTATCAACGAACCTTATCAAGTACAGTGTTGAGGCTAAATACAACGATAGCCAATTTGACTACACAAGCTCTCAAAGCTCTTTTGTCATCGACTTTACACCTCCGCCTATGAGCCCGTGTGTAAAGAAAAGTTTCTGCTGCTTATAATTAATACAATGTAGATCACCTGGATTTCAGGAGTAACCAATAAACAATAACATAGATATTTATAGTTTTTTATTTGATATAATTTTTAAAGTTTTATTTTCTTTGTTACCTGTTTGTTAATAGAACAAGGAATTAACATGTAATCAAGTCATGGAAAAAGTTAGACCCAGCGAGTTTTCATGGTTTATGCTCTCTCGTCAGAGATACAATAAAAAGACGTAGGTAATAATATTGTGTAGACTACGGTGGCGTTCGAAGCGGGGGCAACTGGGAACAATTCGGTATTGAGACAGAAATCTAATCTAAATAAAAATATAAATCTAATAAAATCTAAGGAATCTCGAGAGAAACTTTCTAAGAAGATGTAGGCTCTGTATTATGGTTGGCGGAAGACATTTCGAGCACTTACTTTAAAATAAATAAACAATAAAAGAGATTGACGTTTTTCTTAATAACCATTCAATTACATTAAAGATTTAAAAACTAATGAATCATTACATAGTGACTTATGAGGGGTACCCCTCTGGAAACAGTATGAAGTGTAGAAGTTTTTAAAAAGCAGGTTCACTTTTCTGTAGTACATTTTTTTTTAAATAAACATCAATCAAAGTCAAAGTTTCATTGATTAGTATTGAAAAAATTAAATTAAAATAAGCTTTACTATTGGAATAAGACAGGAAATTTTATAAAATAATTTTTTACACAGAGGTACACTAATTGTAATAAAAACTAAATAAACAAAATTATTCTAAGTTACGTGTAATTTTTTTTATGATTTTTTATTTGTAAATTGGAAAAAATAGAAAAAGTGCTATAACTTCTAAACCACTGCGAATCTGATAACCACATATAGAATTATTCTGATTGGAAATGCCCTCCGCTATCACCTCATTTCGTTTGGACGTCGAGTTTTGGGACACCCTGTATAAGCACTTGCCGCCAGAAAATCTTTTTTTCGTGTAGTCTGAGCTCCCCACTACAAATTCTTGTAGACGACTTGTCGGTACGCCGCTGAGCCGATTTAGAAGAAAAAAAAACAAAAAAAACCTCAGTGCTGTTCACTAATTATCTGCACAAATTGTAATTTTGATTTTTTTTCCTAGGTCAACTGTCGTAAAATGAAGAATTCTGCTTTTTCATTTTTTCGGTATTCGATACATGTAAGTATTAGAAAAAATCAAAAGCAGAAAGTTTTTCAAAATTTGGACGAATTTTCATAAATTTAAAAAATAAAATAAATTTTACAAACTGCTACCAAAATGTTCCATGACCACTAACATTTCTGCTTTGTGGTTTTTTTTTCAATGTATTTACAGCCTAAAATATGTAGGTAGAGAAAGTTTGAAGCACTTACCTGACTTTTCACCAATAAAATTTTCCACTGTCATCAGGCAAAATGGAAAATTCGCCGTTTTTCGGCCATATCTTGGGATCTGGACCATGCGCATGTCTGCAATTTAAAAGGAAGTATGGCCTTGACCATATCTAACGTTAGATAAAGAAAGCAGAAACTTACAGGGCTTGTATAACAACTAACTACACTTCAGGGTGCCTTAGGATACCCTACATACCCTCTGGGGAAGTTTTAAAATACATCAGGGGGTTCGGGGCACCTATGACAAATGAAATTTCATTGAAACAGAAGCTTTAAATACCTGTTAGAAAATTGGCCTACAGGTCTTTAACTATGACGTGTCATGCAATGCAATGCAATTAACTATAATACGCTTATGATTCCTATAATTTGGAAGCTGAGAGGGAAGTGGGAGGAAGTTATATTACGTACCGAAGTACTACGAGCTCTTTATGGGGGATGTGGAAATTTAAAATATGATAAATAATAATTTTATTTTATTTGGATGTATAATTTATTTTTGATACCATTGCCTACACAATGACGACATAAAGAAAAAGTAACCGTCTCTCAAGCAAGTGTCAACTCAGTCATTATCTGTCAAAAATTCAGAAGAACAAATAGATCAGTTTTTCTCATATTTTATCGTAATTATGAATGTAATGGCCAGATTCTTTTTAAATATAACTTTAGTGGAGTTTAAAATATGAGCTTGAATCATGAATTCGCCTACAGTTGTGGCTTGCCGGGAAGTATTCGACGAAAACAGCCAACCATCTGCAGAAGGTCAGTACTGTTTGTTTCTTTGATTTAGATATTTTAATACAAATTATGTAGACCGGGTAGAAATAGTTTGTTCAAATACTTTAATTACTTAATGGTTTCCATGGGATCGCATTTAATAAACCGTGTTAAAATACTTGTAAACCTACATAGAATATGTAGGTACTATTATGTATTATTTGTTACTAGAGTGTAATATGCTTTTAATTTTTTAAACCTGTTAAATGTATGTCCCTACTTATATAAATATATATACTTAAAACTTATTACTTGTGTAAGTGCCTAATCTATATACCTATTGTACCTACCTATACTAAAAAATATTACAAAGCTGAAGAATTTGTATATTTGAGAGTGCTAATATCAGGATCTATCAGTCTGGTTTTAAACATATTTTTGTGTTTACTAAGGAAGGTTTTAGGCTATATCATAATCATGCTACAACCCAAAGGACTGTTGCAGTAACCATAAATGTAATTTTTTTAAATATGGTTAGAGTATTGTATTGTATATATAATACAACTTTATCCAATGTTTAGAAGTGTCAGAGTATGCACAGCAGTTGGGTATTGATCCAGAAAGTGAAAGCCACCTTTTACCACTCGCTAAAGATGGACTCATGCAAGCGTTACCTGCACCCTGGAAAGCATTGTAAGTAAAGTGAATACACTCTCTTTAACATTGCTCTTTAGAGCGAAAAGGTTCCTTTAGTCCATTAGTAGTTGAAACCCATATGTTGTTTTACTTTCTATAGTGAAATGGCTACTCTCTGCAGCAAAAAATTTGTCCTAGGAATTTCTTATTCAGTAGGTTAAAATTTCTTTGTAATTAATTTCAGATTTTAAAGATAACATTTTTAAACTGCTGCCTTGTTCATTATTATAATTTTTCTTATAAGTCTGATTTTATTAAGACAAATGCTCGGTACCTATATAGAGTGTGGGTGATGGTGCCAGTGTAGAGGAAAGTGGTGCTGGTAAAGAACAATAATTGCTGTATTTTTTGGATATATTATGTATTCTGCATACAACAATCCTATGTACACCATGATTGTGCCACTTGACATAAATTGTCACATAATAATAAAAATCTATATTAAAAAAATATAACTAAATCAAATAAACTACCTAGAGAACAAACTACTTTAATGCACAGTTATAAGCCTTGTAGTATATATGTACATTGTACAAGTTGCTGAAAACTTACCTTACTAAAAATACATTTACACTACCTATGTTTTTTTAAATTCAAAAATATATTTTAAGCTTTTAAGAATTTACTTACATTATTATATTTTCCTTCTTTAGCTTTGATGAGAAATTGAATACTCACTACTATTACAATGAGGAAACCAAGCAAACTCAATGGGAACATCCGCTAGACAGAGTGTACCAAGATATGGTGCGCAAAGCTCGGGATGCATCCACACATGATGACACATACGCATCACTTCAAGTAATAACATTATGATCTCACCTCAATAAAAACTAGCTGTTTGTCCCAGACTTTAGCTATGAAAAATTAAAAATAAAATCTAAAAATAACACCTGTATAAGCCTATGTTCAAACCACAATACTTGATCACATCACTTTGATAATTATTAGGAAATACATGTGTAAAGAAACGGACTGGTTTCAATACCTTCTTTAAGTTTGAAAGACATTGGTCCATGGCATGGCAGGTAGACATTTATAAGACTGCTTAAACAATCTAAAAAAATACTTAATTTACCTTAATTGATTACCTATTTATAAAATTATGGTAAATTATTCTTGTGTTACAGGAATTGTTGACATCAGAAGAAATGACTAAGAACATTGAAAGAGTGGAAACTAAAGTAGAAAGCGAAGATGAGGATTTATCAACAGACAGCAATAATGTATCAGATGCTAAAGAGTCTACTAATATTGGTACAGGAGCCAAACGTTTACAACCACTCTCTGGTCGTCCTCCTTTAGCCTCTATTACTCGCCCTGCTGATAAAAAACTTAGTGATTTGCGACTATCACCCTTACTTAGAAGTATTGACAGTACTTTATCTATCAAACCTTCCATTAGTCGAGGCATGCCTGAATTAAACAGACCTTTTGATAAACCTAAATTATTTAAGCAACATTCAGAAATTATTGATTTAAAAATGCATGTACTCAATAGTCCTGATGAAGATAATTATAGTCCCTTGATGTCAGTTAAATCTGAAAAAGGATTTACTTTAACAGGTAATGATGTGAATTAAATGCATGTTCTTTAAATTATAATATCTTCTACTTTCCCTTATTCCATTATTTGAGGTCAGCCCTCCTCGTTTGTAGGCACCAGTATTCCCTATCCTGGGCTGTCTGCATGTTCTGCTGTGCCCATTCCATATCCTTATTAACAGTATCTGTATAGTTTTCATTTTGATGCGTTCGACTCGGTTGAAACTTCCCGCCATTTGAGACATGTTCATTCATTCAAATCGGTCGCGGTCAAGGTTCACTGAACGAGCGAGAGATCGACTGACTCCTTGTCAACAACAGCGGCTTGCTCGCGCAAGATATCTTAAAATAAATACTTTAAAATTAGATAGTGTATTGTGTGGATCACCAAAGGAGGCGAAAGATCGGCCACACAGTATAAACCACAATCAGGGATACGAGCAAAGAGACCCGGCGCCGGTAGTCTGCACAGAAGCCAAGAACGCTCAAGTAAGTGGAACTTTGTACTACTGGTTGATGTGGGTGAATCGGCGTGTCTCTGTTTGTAGCCAAGCAGGTGTATCTACCTCGTAGGTACACCCTCGGCAGGGTTGTTTTAACCCTGACCCAAATGTACCGGACGTATCAAAAGTAACGCGCGCGTTCGGTACATTCTTTTGGTGCCGAAACCCGGGAATAAGTACTAGTCAAGTGCTTTTCCATCAAATATATTCATTTCCGTAAATTTAATATGTTTTTGTCCATCGAAATGCAAGCTTGTGGGGACGAATCTTGTTAAATTTAATTATCATTGTTGTTGCAACGCCATTTTTACGCTTACCTACATATTTATAAAATTTTAAATTTTTTTCTTGAATTATTGTTAAAACTTTATTGCAATAAATTCTCCGTATTTTTCCCTATCTGTACATATAATTTTCGTGTAGATTTGCTATATTTTAAGTGAAATTATAGGTTGGAGAAAATTAAATTATTAGTAAATATCACAGACTATATAAATGCTATATTATATCGGTATCATTCAATCGATTGATTCGATTGATTGAATGAATCATTTATTGTCGATGGTCAGATAGGGTTGCCAGACGAGTAAAAAAGTATCGATTATTTTTAGAATCGATTCGATTAGCGAATTGAATATCGAATTTAGTGATAAAAATTACTTCAGTTTTTTATAGAAATATTTTGTTGATATCTTTTAAGTGGCGTTTCATCATATCGGTGTTACTGAATTATTTCATCAGGTTTGCATGGTAAGTTTATGGCAATTCAATTGCGAACAATTCTCTAGTGTTTTCGGTGTTTGTGATTATTATTCGGTGCTTTAAATTTATCATGGTGAATGAGGTTATATTTCAGTAACTATTTTGCGAAGATTTTAATAATATTAGTATTTTTTTGGTTATTGTTTTCGTTTGTTTACATCAGTTATTTGGAACTAAGTTTAGTAATCGGTTTCGAGTTAACTTTCACGCTGACAGTAGGTACAAAACTTTATATTATCGGTGTGCTTTCTGTATAGTGTAGGTATACAAATAGTATTTTATAATATTTCTAATTGTATAGGTTGGATTAGTTCTATTCAATATTTGTTAGCTCATAAACAATGTCGTACGTTCCGAAGCGAAGGATGGGCGCTATGAAGAAAATTAAATCTAAATCGATGGAAATGGAATATCCTACTATACACGACTTACCGTCGTTACGTCGCAAGCGCACTTTGGCGATTAATCGATTATCGAAGACACTTGAAGTTGCGAGACTAGCGATGCGCGATGTGGAATCAGTGGATATGTTCTTAACATATTATTCGGAGGTAAAAAAGGTAGTGAGTAGTTTTGAGGATGCTCATATGCATATTTTGAGCATAATGGAGGACGAGTCTGAGAATGATGAAGACCAAATTCGAACCGATTTTGATCAAATATATTTTGAAATCGGCACTATTCATCGCAAATTAACAGCTACTAACCAAGTATCACCATCAATTGCACCTGCATCTCAGTATTGCAATCATAGTCACATACGGTTGCCAAAAATCAATTTACCTAAATTTTCAGGAAAAATTAAGTGTTGGTCTGAATTTTATGATATTTTTGATTCTCTTATACATGAAAACAACTCGTTGCAAGACAGTGAGCGAATGCAGTATCTAGTGAGTAGTCTCGAGGGTGATGCTTTGACACTTATACGTACTTTTCCTGCTACAGGTGAATATTATCGCGAGGCTTATCAGGCACTTGTAGATCGATATAGGAATAAGCGCGAGCTAGCTTTTACTTGCTGGAAAGAAATACTTAACATAAATCTGAAAGTCACATCGCCACATGACTTCCGCCGTGTGCTAGATGGTATGAGTGAAAACATTACTATTCTAAAGCGATTAGGTCTTCCGACGAGTGAGTGGGACTTTGTGCTTGGTTATCTTTTGTTATCAAAGCTAGATTCTAAAACAAGGTGTGAATTCGAACAGGATCATTCTTCATCTGAGATACCTAGTTATAGTGAAATAGGAACATTCCTAAATTCCAAGTGTGAAGCTCTTGTTCGTAACACACATTTTTCTTCTACCGAAACAGATAGGTCAGATAGACTACTAATAGATCCTAAGTCCCGCATATTAAATAGTAGTTTCACACATCAGAAGCGGCGCATTTCATCATTTGTGGTAAACACTGAAGTTGGAGACACAAGGACAAGTACCTCACATACTACCTTAACTGCAGCCATTAAAAACCATCAATCCTCATCTGGATCTTTCCGTACGTGTCCCATGTGTGGGGAATCGCATTATATTACTCAATGCAAAGATTTTGGTCAGATGCCAGTGTCGGAAAGAATGGAGTTCGTAAAGAAACGGCATTGGTGTTTCAATTGTCTTAAGGCCTCACATATTCTGAAGGATTGCAAATCGATTTTTAGATGTCAAAAGTGTCATCGATGTCATCATACACTTCTTCATTTCGATAATCCTAAATCAGTTGACGACAAGAGCAACTCAAGCGTGTCACCCGTACGGGTACTTACAAATACTAGTGATAATTCGGTCGTTATGTTGTCTACTGCGAAAATCGATGTTCGTGACTCATCCGGTAACTTCCAATCACTTCGTGCTATCATCGATACCGGAAGTCAAGCAAATTTCATAACGCAACAGGCAGCTAGAAGGTTGGGTATTCTAAGTACTACATCGACGTCATCCAGAGTTCAAGGTTTAGGTCAATTGTCAACATCAGTCTCTGGCGTCGTCACTTTGGATGTAGGCAAGAACGGGTCAGGATTATTTAGTGTCAAGGCTCTTACTATACAAAGTATTTGTGGTGAGATGCCATCAATCAGGCTGAACATGTCATCGTGGCGTCATGTTCAGCATCTATCGTTAGCGGATCCTGACTGTCATATACCCGGACCAATAGACGTTCTTCTAGGCGCAGAAGTTTTCTCATCAGTACTCTTACCTGGTAACATCAGTGGTGAACCTAATCAACCATCAGCGCTTAACTCAGTCTTCGGTTGGCTCCTCCTCGGAAGCGCTGCTGGTATCGAGGCCACTGAATCTAACTATTCCCTTCTTGTAAGTCATAACCAATTTCATGAAGAAGTACAACGACCTCCGCAAGTCGACGGTCTTACTATATTTGCTAAACGTTCACCAGAGCCTACTGTGGAAAATCCAGCTGACATAATTTTGACGAGTCAAATTCCATGTGATGTCCCCCAGCATGCGTCATGGTGGGCGGGACTCGGATGTGGACCATCAGTCAACGCTACAGTGGATGTTACGAAGTTAAGATCTGAAGAACATATTCAATCATTGTTGATTGAAGATAATGCGAATTCTATCGACTTGATGCATAGGATACCCTCATCAGTACAAAGATCAGAGCGTGTTCGACTGATACGAAGCCTTCGCCATAAAAATATACCCACTGGGGAACTAACCACAAATCGGAGAGAACTTCACGAATCGCCTTTCACATATTGTCAGAGAGATGCTCTTCAGTTGAAAGAAGGTAAACTTCGTTCGAATCTAATTAGAAGCCTTAATCCTTTCTTAGACGATCAGGGAACCTTTAGGGTGGGCGGACTCTTAACTAGATCGTACTTGAAATACAAGCATACACATCCACCGCTGCTTCCTAGAGGTTCTAAACTTACGTATCTTACTAAAGAGACAATGCATCGTAAACATTGTCATCAGGGCATATTAATGCAACAATTAAATTAACTTTTTTTCTATGTTTTTTAGTTCATATATTCTATACTTTCTCCAACTTATACTTTCGTAGATTGTAAGTTATAGTTATACATATTCTAGGCATATATTCCTTATATGATCAGTGTTTAAATTATAATTACAGTATACTAATTATAGGCATATATTCCTTATATGATCGGTGTGTTACTTTCCGTCTTTTACTTGGTTTATTTAAAAATACAAGTTTGCATTTTGGTGGGCGGAATGTATAGTTTTCATTTTGATGCGTTCGACTCGGTTGAAACTTCCCGCCATTTGAGACATGTTCATTCATTCAAATCGGTCGCGGTCAAGGTTCACTGAACGAGCGAGAGATCGACTGACTCCTTGTCAACAACAGCGGCTTGCTCGCGCAAGATATCTTAAAATAAATACTTTAAAATTAGATAGTGTATTGTGTGGATCACCAAAGGAGGCGAAAGATCGGCCACACAGTATAAACCACAATCAGGGATACGAGCAAAGAGACCCGGCGCCGGTAGTCTGCACAGAAGCCAAGAACGCTCAAGTAAGTGGAACTTTGTACTACTGGTTGATGTGGGTGAATCGGCGTGTCTCTGTTTGTAGCCAAGCAGGTGTATCTACCTCGTAGGTACACCCTCGGCAGGGTTGTTTTAACCCTGACCCAAATGTACCGGACGTATCAAAAGTAACGCGCGCGTTCGGTACAGTATCCATATCCTAGTTTTTCAAATTAATTGCTTGTTGCATGGGATAATTTTACCAAGTACTTAATCAAGTTTGATTAAATAATAAGTATTTAACTATATTTTATTTTAGGTAGAGGAAGCATGTTTTTGAAATCAAGGAAGCCTGATTTACCGAGTCCAGACACTGAAAAATCTTTTCCATTAGACTTGGTTACTAAAAGTGATCCACCTAAAGGAATTCTGAGAGAGAAAACTGATATTTTACAGAGAAGGTCGGAAATTACTTTTGGAAAACCAAAAATAACAACAAGTTTTGAAGATGACAAGAAAAGTGTTAGGTAAGTTTAAATCTTTCTAGAAATTGTTATTTTTCTATAACTTAATGAACAGAGGACTTTTTGTTATGGAAAAATAGAGTAAGGACTTTAGCCATGAGAGGGACATTTATTATAAGGCTATTTTATGCAGTCAGAGCAGGGTATGCTATGCTGTAATCATTTTATAATACACAATTAATAGCCTTCTCAAATTCTATTACAGATTTAACTTAGAAAATTCTGCTAATGAGAACACAGTCAGCCCAAGTTCTAATAGTTCATCAGACCAAAATGAAGGCCACAGCGTCATTTCATCGCCGCCAGTTCTTCAAGCTACACCTTCAAATATCACATCATCTCATAAGATTGTTACATCTATATCTACAACTTCAACCGCATCCTTCATTCCTTTATCACCAGTAGTTCCTATGTTATCTCCTAAAGTACCGCCATTAACTTTAGCACCATTAGTAAACCGTCCACCATTACCTCCGCGTTCCCAACCATCTATTGACATTATTTTGAGTCCGCGCGAAAATTCCCAAAGAAACAGTGTATCAGGTTCGGAAAGGGATTCAAATGGTGAGTAATAAAGTTACTATTATTGCGTAAATGTTAGACTTGAATTTTAAACTTAATTTTTTTTACAGAAAGTGACTATAATGATAATGGAATATCACCTAGGCGTCGGGTGCTAAGACCTCCGGCCGCTGATTATATAAAACCGGACTTGTTTCAGAAGAATTTTCAGAAAATATCAGACCTTGTAAGACCTGGTGATATAGAACCAAGTCCTGTTCCGACATTGTCTCTTGAAGAACCCATGCAAAAGGAAATGAGGCCAAGGTGGGATCTCCATATTCTTTACTGCTTTTACGCTAATTAATATCAGTCCCATTATTATGTTGAAATGAGCTTGAGTAATATAATGTTTTGCCTGATTCTTCTTTTAACACATACTTTCACATTATTTATAATAATCAAATTGTTTAAGGTCTCCAATGATTCCACAAAAGAATAAAATATCAATAAACCTCATGGAAAGTATTGACTCTGAAACATCAATTGATTCACCAGAAAAAGAGTTTGCAAACTTAGACCTTAATGATCTTGATGACTCTAAAAATGAATCTTTGCAAGAAAAAGTAGCAGATGATATAGTTTCTAAAAATGTTGATATTCATGACAACATAAATGTAAATAAGTCGAATTTTGAAAGCTTTTCACAAAATAAACCAAGAAAACTATCAGAGAGTGCTTCAGTTCCAGTTACTAAAGTTCCCAAATTAGAATTATACAAAACTAAAATATCTGCTTCAGAAGATTCTGATTCAAAATTCAAAACTAAAGATGAAATTCATAGCTCAGTGACTAATTCAAGATCTGACAGTCTAGATTTACAATCAAAAGAAACTCCTATTCATAAGATGTCACCAGTTACGCCCGTTTTGAAAATATCACCTAACTTAAGTTTAAATGAACTGAAGTCACCTAGAAATGATTTTACTTCATCAGAGAAAAGTTGGACAAGCCCTTTTAAACCCGTCTCAACTATAAACAAAATTATGTCAAGCTCTCAAATCAAATCATCAGAATCAAGTACAAGTTTGTCCAAAGTAACAAGTCCTAGATTAGATGGTGTTATATTATCACAAAGTAAAAATGCAGCTAAGGGTTCAGATAATGTAGTAGTTGTTTATCAATTTGAAACTAACAACAGTGTGGACGGAAACCCTAATATCAACAGTAGACTGAACACACTAAATCATGATTCTAGTAAAGAAATGATAGAAAGAACTAAGGCAGATGAAAAAAGGAGATTAGAATTAGCTTTACAAAAAGATTTGGAGGATATTAAAATTGAATGGGCTGGAAAAGAGAGAAGTATGAAGGCTGAATTGCTAGAAGAATTAAGGGTAGCTGAGGAAAGATTTGTAGCTGAAAAAAGGAAACGGATAACAGAACAAGCTGAGAGACATCGCCAGGAAATCGACGAGGTACCTAATATTTTTCCAATTAAATATGCTCAATATCATTCTATGTTGTATTACTACTATAATTAACTTAAAAAAATTCTTCATAGGCTATACAAATTGCTAAGAGAAGTCACGAAGTCGCTTTGGAATCTACAACATCTGAATATGATGCTAAATTAAAGTTAGCAGAACAAGAGGCTGAACGAAAACTGCAAGAAAACATGTATAAATTGAAAGAAGAACATTGTAGAATGTTAAAAGAAGAACAAGTCAAGTTGCGACTTGGTATGATGCTCTAAATTTATATTTGTCCCTATATCTGTAACTTTGGATGTTTGTTAGTTTGTCATTCAATCACACCATAACAGCTAAACGAATTTGTATAAAGGAGGGTATTGAAAGGTTTTTCACAATCTACTATTTACGCCCGACATTCAGTTTCTTTATGAATACCGCAACTTTTGTCCACTTGTTGGTAAATAAATGGCTATGAAAGAAAAAATATAGAACGTTTTACTCTTTGTCACTTTCATTATGCCAGCCCATATTTACAGACTTATTACCTACTTTGAACATTTCCAGAAAATGAAAGGGCCCTTTCTGAAACACGAGAACAGTTGCACGCGATCCTTTTAAAAGAACGTTCCAAGATCATGGAAGAAAATCGATCAAATATTGAATCGTTGAGGGAAGAACACACGACGCGGATTACCGAACTACGCCACGATTATAGAGCTGAGGTAAATAATTATTGATTTCAAAATTTAAAATCTGTATCAATTCTATTATAGAAAAACTTTAGAAATTCCTTATGCCTAATGTAGACTATGTCCATTTAGAACAATGTAGCAAATTGTGAAATATTTTTTCAGATAGGTTTAGTAGTTTTTGAATTTACTTCTTGCAAACAAATTCACGCTATTTATAGTATTAGTATAGATACCGCCAGATAGTTTTACTTTTAATCTAATCCTTATTATTTGTACATTTAGGTGGAAAGACTTCGTTCGCAGCATGCTTGTCACTTAGAAGAATTGCGAGGTCGGTTGGCGAATGAACGCGCAGCTTCGGCACGGCGCGGTAATACAGAACACTCTTTGACTGACAAATATCGTTGTCTTAAAGAGAAGTACGCAAGACTTAAGCACGATGTCAAGGTAATTAACGCAATCATAGTCTATAGTAAATTAATAAAATGTGAAGCCATATTACAACTCATTTCTGCATTATTCATATGTTGGCAAATCTAGTATTTATATTATTACAAATTACGAAATTTAGTATTCAGGTATTTTTGTCACCTAAATTGAAGGATTAAGATGTGAAAATAAGACGCCGACTATTCTATTATACTACTGACAGACAACGCACATCCTAAACCGGCGGACTTAAAAATTTTAAATTTAGAGGGGATATTCCTTGAGTACGCTAAAAGGAGGGATTTTTTTTAATTCCATCTCTAAAAGGGTGGTGCAGTTTGTGTGGAGAAACATTTTTTAAAGTTACGATGATGGCCATTTTTAAATATAGGTATAGGTACTCTTCAAAAGAAATAAAATAACATGTAAATAACATTATTTTTGAAAATTCATCTCATAAGGGGCTGAAGATTTACTTCCCCCGTAAATGTTGCCGATGGGAAATCCCATCGGGCACACCGCACACGGCAAGTAATATATAATCTATCTATCATTATCGTGCCTTTTATCCCAAGAGGGGTAGGCAGAGACAATTGAATGTCGTTTGCAACGATCTTTACATACCCCTTTCGCTTCCTATATATAATTAAATTAATATTATTAAAATATTTTTCATTACAGTCGTCGTTAGATCGTCGCAACAAGAGACGTGAGATGAGCATGACCACAGGATCGGAGACGGAGAAATCAAATTCACACAAGGCAACGCAGTCTTTGGACAGGTAATCAAGGCTATAAAGCCATTAGGCTATTCCAATACTTTTCGATGTACTTATAGCAATGCGTAAAAAAAAAAACATATGCTCTTCAAGTTACTAGGTACCTAATATTTAACTAAAATAATAATTTTCAGATGCAAAGAATTGAATGAAGCATCCACAAATGCAGCCGAGTTGAACACTACAAAAACTAGAAACAATAATCCTATTATAAAATATAACGACAACGAGACATCGCTATCAGAGTCCAATGCTCAGAAATCGTTGACGGACAATAATAATGAAGATTGGAAAAATAGGCAAGTTTTATTTCTTATAATTTGTTGTTCACTATTAGAAGTTGTTGGTGTACGTTTTTATTTATTTTGTGATATAAATTTGACGATAACATCATAATGGTTATTGCTGTTTTGGTGTGAAGTTTTAGGCTCGCCGTATGTGTATACGCCTTTATAAAAAAACCTGATGTTTTCACTCTTGGACCATTGATTCCATAATTCCGTAATTTTTACGCTTGAAACCTTTTATAGTTCCTGTATGAAAATTAAATTTGTTTTGTTTAAGAGACAAATATTTTACTAATACTATAATTGTGTTGTATGTTTAGATGGTCGTTGCTTTATTACGAATCAAAAGTGCAAATTGAGCAATTATTTTTGGCTGTGGCGATAATCACGTCAAAAGTCAGCGCAATTTTCATAAAAAAATACTGCCTAGGTTAACACATACATTGTTATAACATATTACTAGGAAAGACAAGGCGGTCTCCGGTAATTCCAGCGTGCCCGGAATTCGTGTTAATGAGCCGCGGGCACCGAGAAGAGTTGCTGTCGCTTTTAGAGAGCCGCCGAGGCGTAGGCGTGATAGAGATGCAGGTACTATATCTATACTAACGTTATGAAAAGGTAAAATTTGTTTGTTTGTTTGTAGGGCTAATCTCTAGAACTAATGAACCGATTCTAAAAAATCTCACTAAAGCTACACTATATTTTATATAACAAAATTGGGTTCCGTATCACATAGCAACATAATAATTATATAAGAACTTTACTCTTATTGGATTTAATATAAATAGTTTCAGGCACTACTACAGATTGTCAAGACTCGTCTGATGCAACGACTGCAGACGAAAAGCCGAAGGAGACCCTCAGTGGTAAATTTTATTTAGTTCATAATTATATATTATTAAATATTAAAAATACATTATTATTCATTATTCAATAGACATTTTTTGTATGGTTTGGAAGTTAAGCTAAATATATTATGGAGGTAGAGCTTTCTTAAAATATATGTTGTCGGTAAAATTGTAGGCTGTCACTCCTGAATTTTAAGTTGAAGTAACACTGAAACCTCTCAGTTTCAGGTCACGGCCGACGGAGATGTTTTACCCGTTTAAAATCTGCATCGACGTCTCGGCTTAATTATTCACCAAAGTTGGTATAATTTTCTGAATCTATGCTAATATTATAAAAAGCTAAAGTTTGGATGTAGGGGGTAATCTCTTAAAGTACTGATCTGATTCTGAAAATTCTTTCAGTAATAGGAAGCTACATTGTCCCTGAGGCTATATTTTATTTTGTTCGAAAATATACACGGGCGAAACCGGGCGCGGAAAGACTTAAGTAAAATAATACATGTGACACTAAACAACAGCTCTTGTAGGGTTCAAAATAGAAGTTTAGGAAACTGGTGCATATTATTATGGATAAAAGTACATAATTATGCGAGCCGCAGGCGACGTTTTTAATATTATTCACAAGGACTACATAAATTTTAAATTAAAAATTTCTTTGTTGAATTAAATAGACATTAATACAATACATATCTTCACGCCTGTTTCCCAAAGGGGTGGGCAGAGAGGCACTTCTCTCCATCTTTGCATACTTCTCTTGCTTCATCCACATCCATACATCGTTTCTTAGATGATATTAATTATACCAAAGACAATTAGCAAAAATCAGATTTATGTTCGAAAATAAAATGTAAAAAACTCAAATCTATTGATTTCACGAGTGCATATCGAGGGCGAGGAGCGCGCCAGCCAGTAACAATTTTATTTTTTGCCTATATGTCATATGCTAAATTCTATAATGGAATTATTTCAGACGTGGCGAAGGTTGGTCCAGTCCATTGGAGTCGTTACGGCAACAGCTTAGAAAATTAGACGACCTTGAAGATCAATTTCCTGATTTGGCGTGTCAACCTGCCTACAGCTTGCGATATCCGTTCGGCGAATTAGGTAATGAGCTGCAAAACTTTTACACATACCTAACTGATTTAATCTCCCATTTGTGATAAGACAATTTAACACACAAACCTTCATCGAGAAATTAAGGCCACATCCGAATCAGTTCAGTGGTTCTTGAGATTAGCGCAGTCATAGAGACAGACTTCGCCTGTGGAATTTTTTGAAATGTGACATGATTTTATCCTGAGGGATGTCTGGGATAAAAAGCATCTCTGTGCAAAAAATCATGTCGATTCTTTGTTTTGACGTGAATTACATTACTTTTACAGAAACGGTAGACGCTGCCGATACCCCAGAGTTGGAGTTCGTACGACATCGTGCCTTAGTTGAGCGTGAAGGCATGCGGCGTGCACGCGCAGTGCTAAGACGAAGACGGACTGCTCTGCGTCAGGCCCAGGCTGAAATAGAACCCCATAGAGCTCCATCTGTATGTATTTATATTTATTGAAAATAACTACTTTTCAAGTGGATATTATCTCTGAGGCCGAATAATCTGATTTTTTGATGATTTATTATGCCTTGAATCCTAATAGATATTGAATGTTGATCTAATCCCGAAATGGCGCAGTGATTTCCATCTAACAAATAATTTACAAAAATATTACACAAAACAGGAGGAACGCGAGGCGACAGAACTAGAAGTGGCATTACATCGCGCCCGCGCCCTTTTGGGCGAGAAAGAAATAAGGCTGCGTCACATTGAACGCTCCCTGCGACAGTTGTCCTCGGCGACACATTCGCAGACCACAGCTGTCGTGTCGCAAGTTTGCCAGGTCTTTGTCGTAGTTGGTGTAATTTTAACGTGGACACGTCTTTAGGCTGTGTATAGGGAATTCCCAACGCCTTATGCGTTTCAAATAAGAATAGTCGAGACCTTGACAGCGACCAAACGAACTTTACCGAATAACTACGGTCTGCAATAGTAAGTAATTGTCAATAATTTTAGGGTTCCGAACATTTGAACGATGAAAATACGGAGACCCTTATAGGATCACTCATGTGTGACGTCTGTCCGTCTGTCACAGCTTATTTTCTACGAATCTACTGGAAGAAAAATGTTTAAACTTTGTACATATATAGAGTTTCATGGCCCAATAACGGACGTATAGATGAAATAAATAGGATAGGAAATAGCATATAATATAGGAAAAATTTAAATGTAAAAATAATACATTTTTCAATTGCACCATATGAAAGGGCTCGTTATAAGAAATATGAATAGGTATATATAATTTTTTATAATTTAAAAATACATAGTTTAAATTATATTTAAGAAAATATCCGAAAATTGACCGCCCCTCCATATCTCCAAAACTCTAAAATTCTGAAAAAAAAAATAGGGAATATAGGGCCTTTCTTACAGTTTACAGGAAAACCTAAACGAAAATTCTGTCTTAAAGTTCTGACCGAAAAAATGTTACGGCACGGGACCCTCAGCGGGCGAGCCGAGTTGTAACTTGGCCAATTATTGAAGTATGCAATATGGCCCAAGTCTTATTCTTAGTCACACCTATTCTTATTTGAAACGCATTAATATAAACGACTACGCCTAACACTTATTATTTTTACGAGTAATTTCTTTCAACGGCTAAAGGTATTGCGGTATAGGCAGTACTAGGAGAACTGGTTAGTGATTGGCCTAGATATTATAAATATAAATAAGATACATTCACATGTCGTGAGTGGAACTGACTTTTAATAACTATTATCTGGCGTCTTTTTGGTTAGGTGTTGTTAGAAAAGTCGTCGATATAACGGCGTGTCGATTCATTAAAATAATGTCATGAATAGGAAATGGAACGAGACAGTTAAAATCCGTCCATTACGTGTCCACGTTAAAATCTTGCATTTATTGCAATACAGTCCACTATATTCTTTGTCACTTTTCTTTGTTTTTCAAATAGACTTGATTAATTTTGAGCTTTGTTCTCAAATTTTTTGATCTATTTTAAATCCACTGACATTCTTTTGCTTTGTCGTCGTACATTTTGTTTTCATTTAATTGTTATTTAAGAACGTTTTATCTATTATGCTGGTATTTTTTATTTCATCATTCGGCTTATTGCATTTTTTTTGCGTAATGTGATTATTTTTATTTAAATATATTTTGCATATTTTCACATCTACATGCTTCAATTCGTGAACAATGTTGCTACAGCTATGTTGGAATTAAACATTTTCTAAATTACAGGAAGGTACAACGAGCGATGTTTCCTCTGGCAGTGATATCGAAGTGGGCGCAGTTACTGGTGAAGTTGCTAATGGGGCTGTTTTAAGATCTCTGAGGGCCTTGCATGCTGATGTACGGGATATTTGGCTCGCCCTAGATGCCAGGAGACCGCCAACCGGTAATATCCTTATGCGTTTGGAGCGAAATAACTGATTAAAACTAAATTTTCATGCTACGAATATCTTCTGAGTAGCACTCGCGAAACGTCTTGAGTACAAAGACATAATATGAGAATGAGAAAATAGGGTAGAAATATTTTTGTCATTGACGTGTCATTTACATTTAGATTGAACTATTTATTTTGTACACTACGCCTCTAAAGAGATTGAAATGTGTACATTAATCAGTCAATTTGTTTTTTAAATAAATTAACAATATTTCACGTTAATTTTTACAGTATGTATATTTATAATTACAGTATCACCTGACGCGAGTTCTTGCAACGCTACAACTCCTCAACCAAGGTTAACATCACCCGCTGTAAGTACCTAAATATTTAAATGAATACTGTAGCCGTAATAAGTATCAATATATTTAAACTACAAGCGATTTATGCATATTTTAGGCCCAACTAATAGCACAAATGATTTATACATTGACCTTAAAAATTTTGGCACACGTGGAACTACTTTTTTTCCAAATACCTTTATATCCCGAATAAAAAATAATCTTAATCTATTTTTTCTCTCCTCGGTCTTACGGTTCCAGGGTACCCAGCGGAAGACCAAGTCTCCCTCTTTTAGCTAATGCTATTTGTGAGGCTATACCTAACGAGTGGCCACTTCTGTTGAGGTATATTTAGATGGAAAACCTCTGTGTGGTGTGTCGGATTATGTACAGAAGTTTTTAATTATAAAATACACGTTGGTACATGGCCGGTTTACCAGATGTCTTAACCACTCAGCCACCGACGCTCCTATTGTTTTTAAATCATTATCCTTTTCGCGTGTCTAAAGTGGCTGAATATTTTTTCGGGATAAAGGTATAAGGGTAAACCAACGAATCTAAGACCTATTTAATATAATTTCAGGATCCCGCAACCCGATCAGTCGAATTGGATTCGAGTGTTGCGGAACGAGCTCGTGGCATTCGTGCCTGGCTACACGCACCGTGATTTTAGCTTGCCATTGGTATAAACGAACTTGACGATTTGAGTTTCTTGCTTTATCGTATCGCCATCAAGTTGAGAACATTCAGGATATTGTAGAAATTTGATAAACATTTCAATTTGTATGTTACCTATAATAGAAATACGGCTGAATAACTTAGACAATTTAAAGCAAGCAAACTGTTCAATTTGACCGGTTTATTTCTACAGGTATATAAATGTATTTAACGATGACAGAAGTCGTCAACATTTTAATTTCACGTTCTTTGTTACGTTTTGTATTGCAAAAAAAGGAAAATGGCGTTCATCCACTAAAATTCATGAAAAATGTCACCTGAATGTTTGTTTAGAATAGTGGGTATTGCGATATGGTTACGATAACGACTATCTGAATTCTATGGGTATATTCTATTTTCGATACAATGGAGATACGATTATGAAAAAAAAACTCATAATTTGATCACAAATTGGTTATCGTTATATACATACATAAATGACGTTATATCCATATAAATTAATATATCAATTATATATTTAAAAGCGTTTGCTGGATTTCGTCAAGGATTGGTTCTACAAACATCGGCTTCATTAAAAAGTCATAATTATATAAATTAGGTAAAATATATGAGCACACTAGAATATGTGGAATTGTGGATAGTATAAGCAAGAACTTTGGCGCGCATGACCGTTTTGTTTAGAGCGATTTCATACTAGAAACAGGTGTGGATGACTTATACGATTCTTATCAAATAAAAAAACGTATCACATTTGTGGTAAATATTCTAATGAGCAATTGGCCTGAGTGACATAAAAATCAGTCATTCCTGTATTATATTATCTGCATTTTGATAAATTGTACCAGATATTTCGATTATGAAAAACGATTTTATTTTTAACGTTTGGCGTAACATTACATTCCTTTGTATATGAAAAATTGTTATAGACCAAGAGCTAGCAACGTATTTTAGCTGTCCTTTCAACAGTCATGAAAATTTACACACTAAATCTTAAATTCAACTACAAAAGTCGATTCTGGCACCCCACTGCGGCCGGGTTATACTACCCTAAAATTTCAACGAGGGTGAGAAATAAAATTCAATTTATCCAAAGTAATAGTCATGAGATTTCAGGAGATTATTCTCGATAGTATTCTTAATTTATAAAAAAAATTGCCAGAACATTTTCTCGCCGCCGAAATGTTGTAAATATATTTATTAAAAAAAATACCCTTTTTGTTATTTCATTAGTTCTGTAATTTTAACATAATAAAGAAAATATATGTAGAATATATAGTTAGAAAGCCAGAACGAAATTATATCAGTAACTATTTATTAGAGCGAAAAACGTTCCCATGCGAGTGCGAGCTAGAAAGTCATATAGCATTCTGCGGGTGAGAGAGAGAACATAATATATATTTACAACGTTTTGTCAACATTTAGGAGGCCAGAAAATGTTCTGGCAATAATTTATATAAATTAAAAATACTATCGAGAATAATCTCTTTTGGATAGATTTAATCTTATTTCTCACCCTCGTTGTAATTTTAGGGTAGTATAACCCGGCCGCAGTGGGATGCCAGAATCGACTTTTGTAATTCAACAGTCATTTAAGATTCAGGTGTGTAAATTTTCATGACTGTTGAAATGACAGCTCAAAATACGTACTGGCTCTTCCTCTATTAGTGACATTTAGAATAGTTCATTGTCGCTTTATTTTGAGATCATAACCCAGTATGCCTAGTAATAATTTAAATATTACATTAGTGCTGTAGTTTAAACTTATTTTTTCCGAATATATTTGTTTTTGTCTAGTCTGAATGTGCATTTATTATTAATAATGTCATTTTACTATAATTTTAAGTAAATGGGAAACTTTTTTTGCACTATTTTGCTATTTACAAAGTTGGCCAGAATATTTGGTAACTATTTAATAATAGTTTATATTAGTTTTATTTGAAGTCGCAGCGCATTTTTTGGTCTCATTAGTATTAAATGCAATTAAAATATTTAAGGCATTGTGGAAAGATGTATGCGGCATAGCTATCGTTATTTCTATGCGAATAACGCATATGGATGCCCTGAATGGATCGCCAAGCGAGTAGACTGAAGTACAGAAGTTTGGACTGCTTCTACAATTTTGTTAATACTATTTCTCCTCTTGACCATTTTAGTAGAAGTTTTAATAATCCTTCATTTTAAATCATCATAATTCAATTTTAAATCATTTATTTTGCCAATGTGTCCAAGTATATAACAAAATTGTAGAAAAAATATTAAGTTGGGACTGTGATATAAATGTTAGGGTGACCATACTGATCGACTAATCATCCGAGTTACAAAACTTCAATTTTGTATACTTTAATTTATTTCTTAATTAGGTATGTAATATTATTTTGAACAAACATTACTGATTAATTGAAACTTACAATTTTTTTTGTTATATTTCAAACTTACTGCCGATTACATTTTTTTTAAATCTGGAGTCAGTTGAAATAAAAAACTTGCGGATCAACTAAAATAATTATATTTATTTTTACATATTAAGTTTTAGACCATTTGATTGTATTCTTAAGCTTTTCTGTGATTTCATTAAGTATGAAAATACTACTTCTAAGAAATTAAATATAATTGAATAGTATCGATTGTACCTCATGTGTATAGATTTCTTTTGAGAAGTATTTAATAGATAGAACGTAAAATAGAAAACAATTTAGATTTAATTTTGATTAGTATGATGTGTAGAATTTATAGACTTTTCATACTCTCGTATGCCTTTTTCACACAGTGCATTACTTATTATAATAGGTAATTTATGTACTGACAGATTTAATTATTAAATGAAATGTCAATTTTCAAACTATATAAGTCGAGCCAATCAACTGTGCTACATAGACCCAGTAGGTCAAAAATAAACGTAGTGGCCCGCGGCTTCACCATTTTAATTTTGACGCCACCACATGAATATGTCCAGAAATTATATATAAAATAAATATAAAAGATAAGTAAGAAATACGATGATGCGGTATTAATTGCATCTTCGGAGCAAGAGCTGCAAAACCTAGTTGCAATTTTGAATGAGGAATGTGAGAAGAAATTCATGAAAATTAATATTTCGAAATCAAAAGTATTAGTATTTGAAAAGGAAGATGAAAGGACGGAGTGTAAGATTTGTGTGAAAGGATGTAAGTTAGAGCAAGTGAATGAATTTGTTTATTTAGGTAGTATGGTTACAAGAAGTGGAAAGATAGACAAAGAAATTGAAAGGAGAGTGAAAGCGGGAAGCAAGGTATTTGGTGGACTAAACAATGTATGCAGAAATACACAACTTACAACTAAAAGTAAAATGAACATACATAATGCTGTTTTAGTTCCATCACTTACTTATGGAAGCGAGACTTGGGTATGGAATAAGAGGCATGAAAGTAAAATAAATGCAGTGGAAATGCGGTCTTTACGTAGAATGTGTGATATAAAGCGTATTGACCGTATCCGGAACGATGTCATTAGAGAAGAATGCGGAGTAAAAGATGATGTTGTGACAAAAATGAAGAAAAGTAGTTTACGCTGGTTTGGACACGTTGAAAGAATGAAGGATGATAGATTGACTAAAAAGGTTTATATGGCTGAAGTGAAAGGAAATGCTAGCAGAGGACGACCTAGATGTACTTTTATTGAACATATAAAAAATATGTTGATCGAAGGAAATATTAAAAGTACACACAATCGCCGAGCATGTATGAAAGGTAAGATGAATATAAAAGAAGCAAAAGAGATATGTCAGGATCGTAACAAATGGCATTCGATTGTCTCTGCCTACCCCTCTTGGGATGAAAGGCGTGATGATAGATAGATAGATAGATAGATACGAAGTTCACTTTTCATAAAAATAACAACTAAGTTTATTGTACTAATTCGTCATAAGATGTGTAACATCTGACATCTCACCTTGGTACACGCACACACTGTTGGCTGACAGTACCAACCTCTCGGAAAATTGATTGGTACCATCTAACGGCCAACACTACCACCGCGCGCGCTCATTGGTCAAATGAAATAGCGCGCGCTTCCCTGGCTTCCTGTTACACACTTCCGTCCCTTTTCGAAAATCACTCCCACATATTGCAGGCAAGCGAGAGGAAAAATGTTACACATAAAAAAAATTATATAATAAATCCCAGTGTTGCCTAGTTAGTAAATTTTACATTCCCACATTTCAAGCTGATTCATTAAATTATTCAAGTATGTAACGAATTATATTGTTCCCACAATATGGGTAAATAAACATTAGACGGAGCGATGCGCATACAAAGTTGATTTAAATTTTGAACGACAGTTTGTTCGACAATCTGTTTTTATTCACGGGTTGCCTTAGAGCTCCCGAAACCATGTTAGCCGTCCCAAGGTAACCAGCCAGCGGTAGACCAAGTCACCCTCTTTTAGCCTATGGTATTCAAGTTCCAATGGGTTGTTTACAATTAAAAATCTTACGTACATTGTATAATCCGATAAACCACACTTAGAGGTTTTCCACATAAATGTACCTGGCCACTCGTTAGGTATAGCCTCACTTACAATGTCTGTCTAATATCGTTGTTCACAATTGCGACGGTGCGCTTAGAGCGAGAGCATAGTAATATGTACTAATGACAAATTTTGAATGTTGCACAAGCACTCGATTTCACATCGGCACAGTTGTTTGGTGCGGGTTATATGATTCGACGAAAATTTATCTAATGCGGAAGTGGGATTGTATTTATACAAATATCCAAAATGTTTTTCTAGTTACGTGACAATGTGTGAAAAATGTATTTACCTATACCTTATACTTTCCTATAGTGTGTAAGATATTTATGATACAGGTAGAAAACTGAAAAATATGTCCACTTTTTGACACAGTATTTGCCAAGTTAATTATATTAATATTTATCTGCCAATATTATTAAGTAAACTTCTTATGAAAATAATAAAATAATTGTAATTTTCTTGAAAATAGTAAATTGTATCCTAGTCTTTATTTAAAAATATTTTATTGTTATAGTAATATAGTCACACGATTTTAATGCTCAAACGCACTACTTATTTAATAGGTAGATAATTTACATTGTTTTAAATAAGAATTTAGTATTATAGTTCACAATTTTATTGCATTTCGTGATTTTTTTCATAGTAAATAATAATGTTGTGAATATTTGTTTAAAAAAAATCGACAATACCTGTTTCTTATTATAATTAAATGTATCTGATGGCACACGGCGACAATATTTATATATTGCTTTTACGATAAAATATTCTACTTACATTACAAATATTTACAATTAGAAAATATAGTTAAATTCGCCTATTTAACCGGTTGTAATATAATTTGATATGACTATCAATAACTATTGTTTTCTGTAAACTGTTGAAGCAAAATTGAATCTTGTCCCTTAAATTGGCACTTTACTTACACTATATTATATTCTAGTCATATACAATGAGCCAAAATACTATTAATTAAAGTAATACATAGAATTTAAATAAACACTTGCCAGAATGTATAGCTGATAATAATCTCAAAAGTACGTAATAAATCGTGATCTGAAAATGTTTGTTTATATTTTTATTATATTACATCAAGTCTAAATACCAGTTGTAGTTCCAATTGTGAGTATTATTTGTATTTGGCATTAGATAATACAAATATTCAATATTCGTACCTATTTACGAAATCACCGTAGCATTGAAAATGTCATGGATATAATAAAAATTGTGAAGACATCTGAAAACATGAAGAAAAAAAAATTTTATAGACATAATTACGTTATAGTAAATCAGTCATATTAAAATCGAACAATAGTTTTATATGCGAGTATTCAAAGGCAAACAGACAAACAAAAATTTCAAATACTAATTTTAATCTATCTATCATCACGCCTTTTATCCTAAGAGAGGCAGGCAGAGTCAATCGAATGCCATTTGCTACGATCCTAACATACCTCTTTCGCTTCTTTTATATTCATACATCTCGGCGATTGTGTGTGTGTACTTTTAATATTGCCTTCAATTTTTGTTATATGTTCAATAAAAGTACACATAGGTCACAGTGCCTAGGTGGTCCTCTGCCAGCATTTCCTTTCACTAATAGAAACCTTTTTAGTTAATCTTTTATCCTTCATTATTTCAACGAGTCCGAACCAGCGTAAGCTACTACAAATTTTAACGATTGTAAAGTCAACTTTCAATCCATAGACAATTAGACACGCTAATTTTAAAATAATATATACAAAAGAAACTTACCAAAATATTTTTTATTGGCATGATTATATTGTTTTAAAGTGAAGGAGGCAGATGGAGTGCTTTCTTCATGACCCTTTTGTCTTGGCGTGCATACCGCTTCCAAATCTGCATCATATCTACCAGCCAATGTAACCGCAGACCAAACTCTCCAATGTTTCGATGATTCATTCCAGATAGATCCTTTAAAGTCTCCATGGACCTTAAAAAATTATTTGTACATACTAAAGTAGCCCACGCACTGGTCCGGTATCTCACAGAAAATTTTCGGTCCGGCCGCCCTTTGATCGATATTGAACACAGGCCACACAACACATAGATCACATGCAATTCACTCAGACACACAAGATTCGATTGAACAAAGGCGTGTGGATGTGTGTGTGTGTGACAGATCGTTCCGGTCATCAAAATCAACCACAAATACAACGATTTGAAAACGGATGGTGGGCCGCGCGTACAAGAATTGGACGAGGCTGTGGTCGATTTCGGTGGGCCGTATGGCGGCGATTGGACGAATGAGGCTGTTTGATCTAAATAGGCTAAATGAGAAATAGTTGTCTTCTGCTGTGTCCCTGGTAGGATAGGTACCTACAGGTAAAAATCCCCCACAGATTACACACACATGTTGCTATGCGATAGATCCGAGGCACTCCGAGTGTATATAGATTTAGACAAACAAGTATAATGTACTTACCAGTCTCGAACCAATGTGCCAATCTAGTTCTGGTGCTGGTATTCCATGGGCTGTACAATTAAGTGATACTCTGTCACGAACTGGATCTTTTTTCACTTCAATCTGTGTATCACTTGAAGGTTCTGTAAAAAGTATTACTTACTTAGTAGACTAGAGTATTTATTAATATTAATTTATTTAGGTACATATACCTATACAGATTGTCAGTATATATTTTTCTAAAGATATTAAGTACTTACCTAACTATATAATAGATATATGATATCTATTACTATCTCCAAAAAAGTGCAAAAAAGTTATGTGAACAGTATGCACTAATAAAAAAAGAAGAGTCCGTCAGGGGACACCCGGTAGATGTGAAACATCAAAGTAGGTACCTAGGTATATATTTTGTTAGGCGAAGAAATACACGACCAGACGCACGCAGCTTAGGACAAAACCAAGCGTCTCCGAAGTGTGAGACGCTTGGTCTTGCGTCATGCCAACGCGTTATCCCCTTACGTGCACATAGCGGTAGGCGCAGACGGCGTAGGCCAAAACCAAGAGTCTCCTGAATTTTGAGACGTCTTGGTTTTACCCTAGTCTAACGCGCGTATAAATGTTTCACATCAATAAAGCTGAAGAGTTTGTTTGTTTAAATGCGCTAATTTCTGGAACTAGGTACCTACTTGTCGGATTTGAAAAAATATTTTTGCATATTATATGATAGCCTAATTCTTGAGGAAGGTTATATAACATCGCGCTATGACCTAAAGGGGCGGAGCAGTAACTATGAACGCGGGTGCAACCGCAGTTGACAGCTAGTATGCGTAGATACGGCAAAACATCCAAAACACCTGCCAACACTACCTATACTTCGAGACGCGCTAATACAAGCGCTCATTTATTATTGATGATTAGTAGCCATTTAAAATCAAGTTAACATTTTCTACTGTAAATATTTGATACAAACGCCCATTAGATTCCTACATTGTAGAATCGGATTAGTATGATGTGTGTAACGTTGTGCTCATTTAGTTATTACCACTTTTTATAATGAGGGTTGAATATTTGTCAACCTCCTTACAAAATAAATTACTGACTACCTATAATTTAAGAATAATTCAAATTAATCTGAATTTGGAACAGTGTCTGCAATTTGTTCATTTTTCTTCCATTTTTAGTCAATTCCGTTTTAGCATTGCTAAGTAGCACACCTATTTCATAATGCCAATAATTTAATACAGTTAACAAATTACAACAAGCTGATTACTAAATATCTTAACAACGAGCACGATATTTCATGCTCCTATAATCCTATACTCCTATGATAATCCTATGTTACTACTATATATTACTATAATTGATCTGAGTCATATCCTAATCTACCTTTCTCCTTTAATTTAAATCTTTCCTGATGTAAATATCATTAAATCTAATTCAAACTTGAAATAAAACAATATGGAGTAATATAGGTATTAATTTATTATTATTGTGGCTAGTTTCCGAAATCCTTATAACTCCCATAAGGAGGAAAGAACTAGGCGGCATGTGTTTGGCTTGATTTCAAAATTAATGCTAATATTGTGGGAGAAGTAGATACATGATTGTCTAGAGTTGGCACGGTAAGGATTTTGATAACATTTGTTAGCGTCATCTTTGTTTCATTTCGATATGTTGCAGGGTATATCAATGGAGCCCATATTAACTTTCATGCCCTATTATGGGTCTTGAGTTCATACAAAAATCCCATAGAAAAAAGCACAACTTTTCCAACTTTTTTTCCCTAAAAATATTGCTCTTTCTATATAATATTCTTGCTGTTGGGAAATTAAAACTGGTAGATACCTACTCTAAATTTTAGAGTCTAAAAAATAATAATATATTTAAATAATAATAAAATACTTACCAAATGGTACAATTGCACAACTTTTTTTATCAGTCCTGAATCTAGGTCTTTCCCCGGAAACCTCGCAATCATATCGACTGATGTTTTTTGGGGGTAAATAGTCCATACTCGTGTTTATAAGGCACTTTCCTTGTCTAGCACCGAATATTTGATTTTTACATTTTATATCGAAAATACGTTCGTCTTCCTGATGCCGTATGAGTACTTCATACTCATTGCCGTGCAACTGTAAATGGAAAATTTCTAGTAGATTAGGTAAGTATAATTATATTTTTGATTTTCTTTATATTTTGAATCAAATCTGAGCCAAATCGGGGTTGTTGGAGATGGAAAACTAGGAAACTCTGAGCACGTTTCACAATTTAATATTAACATCTACAGCTTCCATAGCTCAGAGAAAAAGCATTTAACCACCTGAGAAATTCGGTTGCTATTGGTCCGGCATCGCACCGAAAATTTCACATTCCGGCCGCCATACCATTTGTTATAAGAATTGGACGAATCTGTGGTCAGTTTCGGTGCACCTTTATCCATAATCCACAATTACATAGATTTTGTTTTAGAATATTTAAATAACTGGGCTTTTGGATTTAAACCTAGTGTTTTTCACATTTTCAGGAGTTCCTACCAATTGAAGCTATAAATTTTCGATCTTAAAAATGCCTCCGCAGATCTGGCCACATGTTACGTAGCCCAAAATGTCATCGGCTAAATGAAGAATATATATCTACTTGTTTCCGAGTGAAGACATAAAAAATCCACTAACTTCAGGTCTATAGGAAGCTAATTCCTGAAAATCGTAGTAAATTTTTACGGATTGCAGCCAATCGTCTTCAGGGAACACCCACGTGCACAACAATTCGGCACCTTCACCCAACATCCATACTCCTTTGAAGTCAATAATATCGAATCCATGGCATAATCCTTCAATGGCCCCTCCTGTAAATATTGATGAAAACTATAAAAAAAATTGTAGTTTTATTAATAGTTTTTAGTTTTAGAACATTTTTTATATTTGGTATTTGTTTTCAAATCATTAGAAAGTCGTCGTTTCTGAATAATATAAAATATACAATAATAAAATTTGCCACCATACCTATAATCTGCCGTGGTAACGATAAGTGCAGTAAGTGCTACTAACGTCATTCCGAGAAAATGGCGGTCAAAGTTTATTTTTTATTTTGAGTAACTGTGAATAAGTCACTGCTTCGAATAAATGTTAAATTATTGTTTGGAACAGAGAAAAATGGGCTCTTTTAAGTTATGTTCTTAGGTTTTGTATTATTAGATTGGGATATCAGTAAATATAAAAAAAAATATTTATGTCTAGTAAAGTTGTAAAATGTTCAAATTGAAACGCAAAACAAAAATGCAGTAAGAGACTCACTCACTGCGTTTATGTTAAGAAAAATGTTTATACTGCATTTTTGTCTAGTAATTAATGTTTTAATAAGCTATGTTCACTAGGCTAAACATAACCAACTGAAATGTTATGCGAAATGAAATAACAAACTTATGTAATATACTAAAATAAAATTTTGCCACATACTTACCAAATTAAAATAAAGCCAAAATCACAATATGTCTTATTGAGATAATTTTTTTTTTTAAATACTAATTTCAGACAGAATGTACGCCTGTTAAGGCTCGTATATCCATAATTTTTCTGGGATAAACTATTCCCTATTTCTCCGTAAATAATCCACCTGTGTCCCTGTAATTTAGCATATAGATACTTATTGAATATATCTAAGTGAAATAGCTGTTATTTTCTCAATTGATTTTTTTGAATAGGAAATATGGGTGGTTAAACTTTGCCCCCGTTTTCTCTTTTATAATATATCACAAAGCTCTTAATTTTTTTAAAAGCACTGTTATACCATTACTACTCACATTTCCTATTCAATAAAACCAATTGAAAAAATAACTACTATTTCACTTAGATATATTGAATAAGTAACAATATGCTAAATTACAGTGACACAGGTGGATTATTTACAGAGAAATTGGAAATAGTAATATCCCCATACAAATGATGGATATAGGGCCCTTAAGAAAATAAAATTGGCACTACAAATACCTACAAAAAGAACGAGATCGTTAATATTTTTCTGAGAATATAACATATAACAATATCACAACGCTCTACGTTTCATAAACATTAAATTAAATTAAAATAAAAACATTAAATGCTAATGCACTTTCTTCTTCTTCATCTGTTGTTTCTTGTATAATTAGTTCTTTTCTGTGCTTTGCATGTTCTTCTTTAATCATATTTTTTTATCTGTTTATATGAGCGAATTTTCATAAATTTCCAGTCATACCGTTTTTCTTTTTAGGAATTTCAGGAATATAATCTTTATCACGACTATCATCGGAGTCTTGAATGAAGTCGTCAGATTTTTGTTCTCCACCTACGTCATCATTTTCTATGCCTTCATTTTCTTTATCTGATAATGGTAAAGTTTCTTCACATAGCAGAAAATTACAATGGTCAGTAGTAATGTTTGATGAGAGATACTGTTTTTCCGCTTCATCGTCTTGTTTTTCATTGGCAATTATGGCATCTACCATTTTTCTTCCTCAGCGTCCTGGCCAAGCCACTAAAAATATCTAAAAAGAGTATGTACCTTTCCGCTGGGTCGGGACGGGCATAGGTGTTACCCCGCACCTCACCTCCCTCCGTAGGTACTGGATACTTATCATAACAGCAGTAACTTTGTATTTACTTCGCATTTCAGAAGTTACGTAAGCTTGACATATTTAATTAATTATTAGGCAAGAACACAGTAAACAAATTTACTGCAGTAATACTAAGTTGTGAAGATTTAATAGTTAAGATGGTTACCTAAATATGAATGCTGTATGTACTCTTACTGCAATCAAATTAGCTATCAGTACAAATATGTATAAAAGGTGTCAAGTAACAAAAATGCAGTAAGTACCAGTTACTGCATTTATTTTATGTAGTACTCTATAAGAGTTAGTTAGTAAGATTGTAGTAAAGTGTCTTACTGCACTTTTGGTGTGCAATCACTATCACATGATTCATATAATATGCAGTATGAGCATATACTGCTCTATTTCTTAGCACTCATTTGTCAGATCATGTACATACTGCACTTATTGTTTTTGAAAAACCTCTTTTTCGCGGTAATTTCATTACCATGTCTAAGGAAAAGTTATAGATCTTGTTTCAAGGATTCCAATGATATATGCAACTCATTTTTGACAAAAATGTTACTTACTGCACTTATCGTTAGCACGGCAGTAATGTGTGAAGCATAAAATGTTTTGGGTTTAATGTTCCAGAATCTATCGCTGTAACTGAACGAATTTGAATTTCAAAATTAACATAAATGACAAATACTTTTAAAATCGTAACATATTTTTTATGCTTGTTAAAAAATATTTTAGTGTGCAACCAACAAACGGGCGAAGCCGCTGAATGAGACATTATTAAATAAATCTCCTGGATGTACTGACTGTAATAAGTAAGTTAAAATATTTTCTATGTACCCAATTTCATGGCTAGACAACCCTTACCTAATGTGGGTTGGCGTTTGTTGAGTTTGATTTATAATGTTATGCTACAAAAATATTTTCAGCTTACGAAAATAGGAATTACGAATATTTAGTAGGCGTCTGAGATCCCTTCATTTATAAATGAATTGATTTTTATTTCTACTATTTTTTCAATTAGGTATCTAGTCTACTTAAATTTATTTTAAATGTTGTACTTTTCTATTGAATATAATATTACGAATTAAAACTAACAATAATTTATATTAAGAATTGAAAATCATAGCCACGGATATATTCGAGTGACAATCTCTGGAGAAGGTCTTCACCTGCGAAAGCCTTCCTATAATGTATTTTTTTATTTATTATATATTAAAATAAATTCTCTAAATAAGACTCTCGTTGGCTGATGCACAAAATGAATTTTAAATTAAATTAAAAGTCGTATTAGCTAAAATTTTCTATGGATCGCAATATATCGTGCAAATAAAAATGTTAATACAAAACCCCGAGTTCAGTGTATAAGGTATTAAACATTTAATTATGTAAATGTTTACCTAACTAACTACTAACGAGAGAGAGTCACGCATCTAATGACACCATTTTGAAAGGGAATTATCCTGACTAATTAATTAAAGTGTGGATACTAGAGAATATTAGGCTGCGACTAATCTATATATATATAAAAAGAGAAGTTCCGATTCACTGACCATCAACGCCCAGCCCAAACCCTTGGACCTATGAAGCTGACATTTTGCACAGAAGTTCCCTTTATTATGTAGACAAGGAATAAGGAAGGAAATTTCGATATTCAACCCCTAAGGGGGTCAAATGGGGTAAATACGTTTGTATGTAAAATCTTATTTCTTGCGTGAATCAACTTGAAACTTGGTACAAATATTTTTCAATACAAATAATAAATACATATTTCTGGATTTTTAAAAACAACCCTTAAGTAGAAGTGCAACGGGGTGTAGAAGTTTGTATAGGGAAATCGTATTACCTGCGTTGTTCAACTTGAAACTTGGTACAAATATTCTTCAAAACAAATAATAAAACACGTATTTTTGGATTTTTAAAGACGACCCTTAAGGAGGGGTGCAACGGGGTGTAGAAGTTTATATAGGGAAATCGTGTAGGTATCACCTTGAAACTTGGTACAAATATTCTACAAAACAAATAATGAAACACGTATTTTTGGATTTTAAAACACGACCCTTACGGAGGGGTGAAACGGGGTGTAGAAGTTTGTATAGGGAAATCGTATTGCCTGCGTGTATTAACTTGAAACTTGGTACAAATATTCTTCAAAACAAATAATAAAACACGTATTTTTGGATTTTTAAAAACGACCCTTAAGGAGGGGTGCAACGGGGTGTAGAAGTTTCTATAGGGAAATCGTGTAGGTAACAAATTGAAACTTTGTACAAATATTCTTCAAAACAAATAATAAAACACGTATTTTTGGATTTTTAAAAACTACCCTTAATGAGGGGTGCAACTGGATGTACAAGTTTGTATAGGGAAAACCTATGTGTATCAACTTGAAACTTGGTACCATATTCTACAAAACAAATAATAAAACACGTATTTTTGGATTTTTAAAAACGACCCTTAAGGAGGGTTGCAACGGGGTGTACAAGTATGTATAGGGAAATCGTATTACCTGCGTGTATTAACTTGAAACTTAGTACAAATATTATTCAAAACAAATAATAAAACATGTATTTTTGGATTTTTAAAAACGACCCTTAAGGAGGGGTGCAACGGGGTGTAAAAGTTTGTATAGGGAAATCGTATTACCTGCGTGTATTAACTTGAAACTTGGTACAAATTTTCTTCAAAACAAATAATAAAACACGTATTATTGGATTTTTAAAAACGACCCTTAAGGAGGGGTGCAACGGGGTGTAAAAGTTTGTATAGGGAAATCGTATTACCTGCGTGTATTAACTTGAAACTTGGTACAAATATTCTTCAAAACAAATAATAAAACACGTATTTTTGGATTTTTAAAAACGACCCTTAAGGAGGGGTGCAACGGGGTGTAAAAGTTTGTATAGGGAAATCGTATTATCTGCATGTATTAACTTGAAACTTGGTACAAATATTTTTCAAAACATAAAACAACCCTTAAGAAATTGTTAGATAGGGCATGGGGAAATATTTTTACGTGACTGGGAAGATATTCATATATAGGTACCGAATTTATACGTTTTGAACTTCTGACTGACGGGGAATTTACGGGGGTAAAAGATAAATTAAGGGAAATCTCTCCGTACCTATTTACATAAATTACGTCATTATTCCAATTCTACGCGAACGAAGTCGTGGGCAAAAGCTAGTAGGTATATAAGAGAGCAGTATAAGTACATTCAAATAGGTGAAGAGTTTCCTTCGTTGTAAATAATTATAATGTTATTGGTGGTCTGGTATTAAGTAGGCAGACCACGGGTCCGATCCCTGATCCCGCCCATGTAGCAATGGGTTCTTTTAATTAATTTTGTATAAACTCGATACACATTGATGTAAATGACAAAATTATCCCAACACAGTGATGTCAACATTTACCATAAATTAAGGTCACGTGCCATAATGTCAATTTTACTCTAGAGTTTTATTTATCCTACTATGATAGTTAGGCACAATAAAAGTACATGCTTTTTAATTGTCTTAATTGCTTCGTTGTTACGAATATTAAAGGAGATGGTTAGGACAGCTGCAAAATTCTTAGTTAGGTAGGTACGTTTATAATATTATATTTATTGCAATACACATAAGGTTGAAAATTAATATCTTGAGAGCTCCCATTATAACGTTTGTCCCATACATGCTGCAGTTATTAATAAATTACCCGATAACTATATGTCTTGGATTCGATATTAAAATAGGTTTCGAAAGATAAATATATTAAACATAGAATAACCTCCTAAAATATCACAACCAGCTAAGTTTTATGAAGCCCTGCAATTTAACAGGTATTTTCAACCGACTTTGCGACTCGAGTTCTCTTAATATATTTACTACTTAATGTACAATTTGTCTTGACTTTATTATATAGACAACTTGCTTTTTGTACAATACTTGAATAGCTGAAGTTCGTTTTGTGTATTTTTGCAAAACCTTTCTTTTTCATATTTCTAGTAGGTACGTGAACATTGCCTTACCTTATATCATTCTTGGTTATCTTATCAATTCTAATCGCAGTGCATCTCGCTTACATCTTTATTAAGAGATATGAACAAAATAAGTCGCATGTTTCACTGAGTTCGTTGCACTAAGTAATTTTAGCAACTTTATGTGCTTTCAAATGGGTTTTCCATAACTATCCATGCTGGAGTCCGCGTGGATAGACTTATTTGAAGATCGATCAAAACAATAAATTTTCTTCTCAATTGCTTAGCTGATAAATAATTACGACATAATGATAAAATTAAAACCTGTTGTTTCTATTCTAATGGCATAATACATATCGCTATACGTATAATAAGAAAGGGATAAGCAGTGACTTTGAAATAATGCGAGTTTGGAGAAAACATCGTTCCATCATCGCGTAAATATATTCTTGGTACTAAGTATGAAAGACGACATTCTTAATGCGTTCAATTGGAGAGCCGAGCGCCTCTTAATAAATTAATGTGCATTTATTAGGGAAGTCGTGGGACAAAAAGAAACAGGATACAACCGAATTTACGTACCTAATGTATATAAGCGAGCACATAAAGAATTGAAGGGAATTTTAAATGTGGAAAATTAATATTTACCTAACCAAATTTTAACTAATAATTTTATAAATCCAAAAGTGTGTTTGTATGTGAAAGAATCACGTCATAACGAAGCAACGGATTGACGGATTTCTTGGACAGATATAGTTGGAGGGTCAGAAAATATCTCATTTCCTCGGGATAATTGGATTTTTCATTCTATTCAAATATTTGTTCTATTTTCGCGTCAAAACTGATATATTTCGAAAAATTCTTATTAAATGTTTGGTCCCATTGAATAAAATCCACGGGCGAAGCAGGGGCATAAAGCTTGTTATTTATATTTAAAGTAAGCAGACAATAGAGACATGATTCAATTATTTCATACTTAAGACGTAAGACTTATGAGAAATATAGTCACAGAATTCTTTTTGGTAGAAAATAACAAAGAATATACGTCGCGGGAAGAATTTTAAAAGCCTATTTATATACCTACTTAAAGGAATTCTCGAGAAATGAAGATTAAAGAAATTAAATATATACTTAGAGGCGTTTACATCTAAATATACCTCAACAGAACTGGCCACTCGTTAGGTATAGCCTCACAAATACCATCGACTTGGTCTTCCGCTGGGTTGAAGAAAGATGTTTCTATAAGTAAATATGAGAGAAAGGAGTGGACTGTGGAGGTTATCCATGTATTTTCTTACAAACTCGACTATTGTGTTTTAAATAATGTCTAGTAAAACAACTTTTTACCCCCTTTTAAAAATCAAAACGTATTTCTCACTTCTAAACTTGGTGTGGGCAGAAAGATCTTATAATGTTTCAAATGTTTCATACTAGCTTCGCCTGTGCCGAAGTATTTCCGGGATAAAAAGTTGCCGATATCACTATCAGGCCTCCCAACTATATCTGTGCAAAAAAATCACATCGATCCGTTGCTCCGTATTGATGGGAAAGAAGGAAACAATCAAACAAACTTTCGCATTTATAATATTAATTAGAATTGCTAACTTTAGCAGATACGGCTCATTTTTCCCCTGAAACACTCCATGTTTCATAAGATTATGCTATACACATTGGCATATTTTAGTTAGTTTAGTTACTGAGATAAATATGTGTGACAGACAGACAGACTTAAGTACAGGACCGTACAAATATATATTTTTATATACGTACCTATAATCAGAAGCCAAAATAACATTTTAAAGCTTAGTGGTATCACTGATAAAGAATGTCAATTGAAAAGTTTTGCTCCTATCACAAAATATTAATAGAAACAAATAAATTGATTGTTAGATTATCTTACAAATACGACTTTATGACACGATTGCTCAGAGTTTACTGACATTATTGTAACGCTATGCGTAAGCGCATATTAATGTCCATTCTACAAATTGGTGTGCGTTAGATTTTTAAGACACTACAAGTTCAGTACAATTTTTTCAATTCAATACTTTTATAATTTATATTTCGCAGAGATTCGAAAATATTGCTAACTATTGGTTGGTTCATTTCTTCGCATTTGCTTGACAAATTAAAAATAAACAATTCTTACTTAGAAATAAATGCCGTTAGGATGTTTTCTCTTTTCCTTCTAAGATATCTGTAAAAATAACGTCACGAGTAACTTTTGAAAGATAATGGTAAAACACATGTATTGGTCTGTACTTTACAGTCAAATGCGTCTACATAAATCATTATGAATTTAATTACCGGTTATTATTTATAAAAAAATAATATATTAGGTATGTATTTTTGCTAATTGTATAAGCCTATTAATAAAGCGTTGTATTAAGGCAGCGTTTAAATTAATTGCGCCTACTACAAAGTTGGATCGTTTAGAATCAATTGAAGCGCCGTAATTGAGTGAGCAGTGCGTAATTTAGTCCCACCCTGTACATGATTTTAGTTTTAATAAGAGACATCACGTTAAAGGGCCCTTATTTAAAATTATTGATTTTCTTGTTTCTTTGTTTGTATAAGTTTGGGACATAAACACACATATATTTTAAGACATATCCGCATTTTTTTTTTATTTAAAACTTCAAAAAACGGGAAATCTTCTTCTTCTTCTTCTTTCATCACGGGTTGCCTTACACAGCTCTCAAAATAGTGATACGGTTCCAGAAATATTTCCATCTATGTAGCCTTTTATTACAGGAGGGGTACCTAATAGTTGGAAACCAAACAAATGCTATTTATTTTCTATGATCCTGATAAAGTTTACTTTTATGTTTTACGTTCAAATGTCAAGTTTTTAATATATTCCATCCATGCCACTTCCATCATATAAATCTTTTTATAATTTTTCGTGCTTTATTTTATGAAATTCTTTTTAAATTATATTTTTTTAATCTTCGTAGAGCTGTGAAAATTTGCGAACCAGCTTCAAATCTACTGTAAATTCTACTATAAATTATTAAAACTAGCACCCCATATCTACTAGTACACTAGTACAATCGGTTTATAAAAATTTAATATCCACTCGAATACGCTTATTTACTACCTATTTATCTATTAGAGATAGATTTAAGCTTCAACACTAAATTCTTTCCTAAATAATTTTGTTATACCTATATCTGACACATTAGGCAGCATACGCCATGAAAACTCGCTGGTGCTAATTTTTTCCCCGGTTTGATTCACTTGTATCGTTAATGCTTCATGATTAATACCCGTAAACCTTCCCGGTGATAATCATCTTATTTAATAGTGAAATCCACAACAAAATCCGTTAGTAGTTTTTGCGTAAAAAGGCCACAGACAGACATACGCAACAGGGAACTTGTTTTATAATAATGTAGTTATAGGATGTTTTTAAAACTCCCCACTTCGATTCAATAACATACCTATGTGCAGGCGAAGGTATATGATCAATTTAGTAGTTGGTGCGTCGGTGGCCGAGTGGTTAAGACGTCTGGTATTAATTAGGCAGACCATGGGTTCGATCCCGGATGCCGGCCGGCCATGTACCGATGGGTTTTTTAATTAAAAAATTATGTACATAATCAGACAAACCACACTTAGAGGCTTTTCCATCTAAATATACCTCAACAGAACTGGCCACTCGTAATAGCCTCACAAATACCAAAAAACGAGGGAGACTTGGTATTCCGCTGGGTACCCTGGAACCGTAACATTTTTTATGTGTATTTTATACGCATACAGTTTATTAATAAGTAAGTATTCAGGCAGGAGAGGTCCTATTTACTTATTTACTCCCTCACAAAGATAAACAAAATCTAATAAAGTGGACAAAGGTGTCACTATAATCCATTTTACGTGAGAAAACAACTCTATTGAAACTTTCTAGTGTCTCGTCCCAGCTTCGACCGGTTACAAATTTAGAAGTTGCCGCGAACTTATTTGTATTATAGATCATTTACTTCTGCATATTTTTTTACATGGTATGTGACGGATTAGGCAGTAAATTATAATATTTGCGTTTGCGGCAAATTATTTACCGACTATTTTTTACACACTAGAGGGGCTAGTCAAATAAGGAACATTGACATTATTGGACCCAGGGTATCCAGCAGAAGACCAAGTCTCCCTCTTTTAGCCAAGGATATTTGTGAGGTTTCGGGAACTGCAATGCAATATATACCGTGATGTTTTATATATGTAAACCTTCCTCATGCATCAATCTATCTGATACAGTAGATACTAACAAAATTGTAGTTTTAAGTCTATATGAACAAACAAACAAAAAATAATAATTATGATTTAGAAAGCAAGAATGAAAAGTTGAAAGAATGAAGGATGAAAGATTGACTAAAAAGGTTTATATAGCTGATGTGAAAGGAAATGCTGGCAGAGGACGACCTATGTGTACTTTTATTGAATAAATATTGATCGATGGCAATATTAAAAGTACACAACGGTATGATGGATATAAAAGAAGCGAAAGAGGTATGTCAGGATCGTGTAAACGATATTCGATTGTCTCTGCCTACCCCTCTTGGGATGAAAGTCCTGATGATAGATAGATAGAAAGCAACAAAAGCTAATCATAACGAACATCCAAATCCGTTCATTAATTCTCAATACAAGCGCAGACAGACAGACGCGCGTCCGTGACTACTTTTACACTAAATTAGTTAAGTATAATAAGGTTTAGTAATGCAAACTCGAATAAAATGTTACTGTGGTTCCCCGCCTAAGGATATTTACGGGATCATATTTTATAAACAGAATTAAAATTACAAATTCCCGAGGGACATTCCGAAATCCGGATTAAGTGAGGCAGCTTTGTACAGATTTTATCCTCCCGAGAAGATTCCGCGGCCTTTGACCAGTTAAAAAGACCCAAGTTGGCATTTTATTTCCATTGTATACGGGAAAACCTCACATACCTAACATATGAGAATTCTAGGTAAAGTATTTTCATGGATTAAGGATTTTATTGAAAGGAGCTTGGTTCTTCGATGTCAGAATATCCCATTGTATATACTAGAGCATCTAGGAAGTTGTGAGTTCATATGCAGTAATCTCAGAATAAAGAATTAAATAAGATAAATGCAGTGGAAATGCGGTCTTTACGTAGAATCTATTTATCTATCTATCTATCATCACACCCTTTATCCCAAAAGGGGTAGACAGAAACAATCGAATGCCATTTGCTATGATCCTCACATCTCTTTCGCTTTATTTATATTCATCATACCTTTCATACATTTTTTATATGTTCAATATAAGTATACTTAGATCGTCCTCTGCCAGCAATTCCTTTCACTTCTGTCATATAATTCAACATGGTCCAAACCATAAAAAACAATTATAAAATCTATCTAAACATTTTTTTGTTGTCAATTTTTAGACATATATATCAAATTTTTATTAGCCATGCCGAAAGTATAAATGCCGTGATAGTGATTTTATTTGATTTTTTTGTGTGTTTGCTCCAAAAAGCAACAAAACAATAAAATTGCGAATAAAAAGGCATTTATTGAAAATGAATCTCAACAGAGTCGCAAAAATATAGGCCACCCCTCAATCCCCAAAAAAATCACAATCAAGCCCATATTGAAATCCGTAAAGGGTAAACGAACATTTATCAGTATACAGATTTCACTTGGCCTCTTTTTGATGGTTCATCGGGGAATAACGAAGGGAATTCCAGGAAAGGTGGGCTTAAAAACGATTATGCAAATATGCTTTCATTAAACTTGACAAAGTGTATATATTTTTGTTAGATGTTCAGGAATGGACCCCGATCTTTTAAAATTATAAGTATTTTGAAAACTTTGTGAGTTTACATAAAAATGAGGATTTTATATTTTGAAATAATTTTAATTGTATTTGGTAAATATACAGTATCAAAATTAAATTGAAGTATCCGTCGGTGATTTTCTGTCTGTGTGAATGTTTGTCTAGAACCTACATTGCTCTCGAAATCTTAAAAAAGTTTCGAAGATAAATAAATAAAAAAAGGCAAATGCAGTTATGAGGACTGCCTCCGAGGACTCGGCGCAACACACACTAGAGGAGTGCCCCGCTTGGGATGGGCAGCTCCGGATTCTCGCCGCGGCCATCGTCGGCGAAGACGAAGAAGGAAATGACGACGTAAGAAGCTTGGGCGGCGGCCTCCTCGTTCTGTGAGGAGGTCATGTCGCAGAAGGAGGAGGCGGAGCGCGAAAGGGAGGGAAATCCCTATACGCCGCTGACATCCGCCAACGGCGAAGGGGAGTGCGCCGGAGTCAATACGTCCGGTTAGCACTCCCATAACTCGGGTCTCTGGCGGTCGGTGAGGGGGTCCACATAACCCCTACCCTCACCCCCGAGGGCGCGGGTATGCATGATGCTATTCCCCACGTAAAAAAAATATGAGGACTGCCGACAGAAGTGAAAACTATATAGTTATAATGTTTAATAACGCCATCTAGCGATCATTTCACAATGTATCTTTGTCCGGAAAACATGTCGCGAATCCATAAGAAATCCCCCTACCAAAAATCGCTCATCGCGCCTAAAGAAGTTCTCACTTATTGCCCAAGAGCGAGTCAAACTCGCGTGGAGAAGGTTTTTTATTAACTTTTAAATTTTCCCCCAAAATTAACCCACAAAACCAAAATTCGATTATTCGTCCGTGGCTGAGTCATCAAACTCTACCAACCTTTTTCGTCCAGTAAATTCAGAGAAAATAAGCTGTGACAGACGGACAGACAAACACAAGTGTGTTCCGTTCCGTTTTTTCATCGTTATGTACGTACCTAACAATGTATTGTCACATGATAGCTAAGTTAACAATTTAAATATTATTCGGAAGGCACGTAAAGCCTTCTTCTAAAAATAACAGATATTTATGTCTGTTAAAGTGACACATTTAGGTCAACAACTGGCAAAAAGTGGACACTGTTACTCGTGTCCCTGGCCACACCGCAACGTTTAAGGCCGTGAAGATGTGTATGTTTGTCTATCTATCTATCTATAATCACGCTTTTTATTTCAAAAGGGTAGGTAGAGACAATCGAATGCCATTTGCTACGATCCTGACGTACCTCTTTCGCTTCTTATATATTCTATTATTTATATTGTTTGTTTTGTAAATATTTTAATAATACGTGGGCAGCCTTTACATACGGAAGAAATCGGTACTATACAATATGCTAAGTGGCAAGAACCATCCTGATTTAACTCATTCTATATCTATATCGTTGGTAAGCGCATCACTTAAGAACGGCTGCACCGATTTGGAAAACGTTTATAAATGTTCGTAATGGTCTGAATGAGATTTTTAAGGAAAGAAAAATTGGAAAATTGGAAAATTTGCGAAAAACTGAAAGTGTATTTTTCTATGCGATTTTTGTATGAACTCAAGACCATAACTCCATTAAAAAACGGATACATTACCAAAATCCTGGACATGCGCGTTAAAAGCTGATAAAACACATAATACTCCGAATTCAATAAATATAGGAAGAATGCTTACATATGCATAAGTTGTTCCACAAACTACTTGCTTTAAGAAAATCCTGAAGCAATTGAAAACGGTCGGAAGTGGGGAGGCTTTACATTAAAAGCCTAAGTCCCTAGAGACCTTCTAGACTTGGAACTCCAGTTCTTATTCTTCAAGTAATAACCTCTTTTAGAATAAGGTTTAAAATTTTCTTCGTAGTGGAATCAAGGTAAATGCTGTTGAGTATGACATTCTGAGTATAGAAAGTTTTCAAATAGAATACATTTTTTGCTTCTATAGAAATTTTTAACTTAATAATAATAAATTGTGAATGATTGCATATTTGAAACGGATAGTTCATAATCTTTCAAAAAATTATAATGCCAACTAAAATATAAATATATTTGTAGCTGAACCAAATAAGTGGTACCTATCTATAATAAATATTTGATTTTATTTATTATATTACTTATATGTCGAAGCAAGACCATATTTAGTTAAGAAATAACTTTGTGTTGTTTGAATTTGTAATATTTACTATGGATAATTTGTGTTCACATAATGTGTTATCTTAAGTTCTAAATTCTTATTATGATTTATAATTAGCATAGAATAAGTTGTTGCGTAATGTTTTGCAGTAAATAGAAAATTCATAAACTAATTTGATTAGGTTTACGAGTAAGAAACATCCGCCGTCATTTTGAGACCCAATACTCTAAAAAATCAATGCATTAAAATTGTTCTAATTAAAAAATGGTACTTCCGCCTAACCTCACTTTTCATGAGTACTGAATGAAGTGGTCGGCCACCATTATTGTTTGAGCTGTCTTAAAGGCAAGACAGTGAAAGCGTTGGTGATAAAAATCTTGTGAGTATCTAATCTAATTGTTATTTTAATTAGTATTAGTGATAAGTCTGTACTGAATAAATAAAACAAGTGTATTCTAATATCAAGTCTTGTTATTTGCAATGAGCGAGTCTACTGATAAGGACGGTGTCGTCGGTGACGCTGACGCCGCCCATTCTAAAAGCCCAACTGGACCTGAGTCTTTGTTATATATAAATAGTTATTATTACAAATTCATACTAATATAATATATGCGAAAGTAACTCTGTCTGTCTGTTCCAATTTCACGTCTAAACCACTGAACCGATACGCAGTAAGCTTGAGCCTAGGTAAGCACATATGCTACCTTTTTTTATAAATTCACCCGGCCAAGGGGGATGAAATAGGGAATGAAAGTTAGTATACCATGGAAAAAATAGTATAAAATAAAATTATAAATAAATTTATTATACTACTTAAATATACTGGCAACTTTTTATAGCAGACTTTTACGTTGGCCTGAATCCAGAGTCTAAAAATGAAACTTAACGAATTAGTTAGATTACATTAGGCCATTTTCTCTGCCTACCCCTCTTGGGATAAACGGCCTGATGATAGGTACATTAGGCGAAAAAAAACAACCAAAAATTGCTGTAAATTATTCACAATTTAAATAAGTATCCTTAAGTTTACTATGTTAAACAATGAATGTAAAACCAAAATTAATGCACCCTGACACTTGAATGAGTACGGTATTCCGTATGAAGTATTCCCCTTCGATTGTCGGCGAACGTGGTAAGCCTCTTATACGGAGATAGACGCTGGCGGATCTTCTTTGAAGAAACCTACAAGAACTTTGTAGTCTTAAATTCTAACTCAAAGTTTTCACTTGAGCGGATCGGTCTCATTGGGGACATGTGTCAGCTCCTTGCTTTATTATGTACCGGAGAATTCTAACTTAGGGTCTTGGTTGATTTAATTTGAATTCTTGAGTGTCTTATAATTATTATTATTGAATATTGAATTAAAAATAATTGCCCCTTAAAAAAAGTGTACCGACTTCAAAATATGTGCACTGAAAAGTGTGCTTTCCTAAAGCAAATGTACAAGTTACTAAAAAAAATCAAGATCCAAATCGCTTCAAGTGTGCCTATAAAATTTGAAGAGTTCTCGATTTCTCCAGGATCCCATCATCAGATCCTAACCTGATGACCATGGGACCACCTGAAAAGTATACCCTTTAAACAAAAAAAAAATTTCTAAATCGGTTCAGGCGTCTTCAAGTAATCGGGGAACATTCGTAAAAAAACATAAAAGATTCCGACGAATTCACAACATTTCATTTTTCGTTAAGTACCAAAATTAAAAATCCGTTTGGAGATCTTCCTTTGCTTAACACGATACACATATTTATTTATTTTTTTATTCAGTGGTTTAAGAGATATTTTGAAAAAACTACACTGTGTAACGAGTACGGCTCAAAGCTACTATACTCTCTGCCTACAAAGGTAACTGGTAATAAAAAGTATTAGTTGTAGTTGTAAAAACATAATATTGAAATTGAAGTATAATATTACAGCTTACAAAAAAATACAATCCTTATAAAGCTGATTATATTTATTTAGGTTACCTAACCAACCAATGTATAGTTTAAATATTCAAATGTCCCTTTAAAAATATGTACTGTAATCGTTTTCTGGTGCTTTTAAGAATAAGAGATTCGGCTGATAACGAGGTGATACATTAATTGCAGCAAGTGTTTTGCCATCTGTTTAATAAGGACAAATGGCAAAATCTAGACTCTGTTACTGGTATCTTGCCGTGAAGATTTGTGTGTGCCTAACCAGTGGGTAAAAAGAGTGGTTGAGATATTTTGAGGTCGAAAGATCACCAATTTTTACTATTTTGATTCTGATAACATTTCTACACGGGCGAGGTTGCGTTTATTTATATTTAGAGTATTATAACGAATGAGCGGCCATAACAATAAGATAACAGTGACAAATGAAACGCTTTTCCTGAAGCAATTTCGTGCTAATGACTTGTACTTTGTTATAAATACTGTAGCACAAACCTGTATGAGAAAGTATAATTACCTTTCGATTCAGAATTTGCTTTGCCTAATAGTAATAAGTAAAAATATCAAAAATAACCATTGGTGTCTTTTAAAGCTGGGGTCCTACGGCCTGTTTTTGACAGACCAGGCCGAGTCGCGTCCGAAGTGGCCTGCATTGGCCTGTCGTCGCCCGTGCGCTCCATCAGGAGTCTGTAAGTTTAAAAGTTGGAGCGGTTATGCTTTCGTTTTGTTTGGTTTATCAATGTTGACCACTGAATAAAACCGACGGACCAGCCTCACACGTCGCGAAAATTACTCGACGCAAGCCACGACAGACCTTGACAAGCGTGGCAACGTCCGGCGCGGCCAGTCAGTTAAAGGACGGTTAATACCTAATAAAATTGCGGCAAAGATTGCATGATTATTGTTTTTTTTAACATAAACAAATATTACATGATATTTTATTTGTACTTTCGATCAATTGAAGCTTTATACACGTCATTAACTTCTTCTTCAACCTGTGTCCGTCCTCTCCGAATTAAAGCACATATATTGGTTCTATGCATTATTGGCATGAGTGAGATTCAAACTTCAACAGATTCAACAATTCCATTCACCACTAAATGAAATCTGTACAGAACATTTCGACGATAATGCAAAAATTCTTAGTGTCAACTCACCTCATTGGGATACAGGCGTGATAATATTCCAAACACATCAATCGCTTATTAATCAGAAATGTTAAAACCGAAATCAAAGTAATCTCGTCTAAAGTCTAGCCCATTCGTGCGTAAAACATAGTACCTATTCTCTGGTATAAATTAGGACTCACTAATTTGTTTGCGATTCCCAAATTGCGCTGTAGTGGCGGCAACTTCAGATTAATTAAAGTTATTAATCATAGAAGCACTGTGCTCCGAACATGGATCTCGCATTACCTATTTATACAACTTTCATATGTTAATGTTCTCTTGATACTATTTAATTGAGTTATTGATATGTTTCATGTATTGCGCATGGTTACAGATTCTACTTGATTCAAAACTAGTGCATAATATTTATGACAATTATTATGTGTTTTAATCCATTTCTCGTGCTTCGGAGGGTAGGTAAAGCTGCACTTCTTTTAAATAAAAACAGATAACAAACTTAGAGACAGGCGTAGGATGACTGATGTAATGTTCTGTACGACATAGTCAACGGCCGCGCTGACTGCCCTGCACTCGTAGGCCAGCTCGATCTGCTGGTGCCGTCGCGGGCGTCGCGCCGCACAACCCAGCGTAACCTTTTCGTGTGCCTTTTAAAAACGAACTACGCACAAAACTCTGCCATGCATGACCCGTGTTGTTCGTTCATATAATGCTGACTTCAGCGGGATTGACATATTTTTACACTCCAGAGACGTGTTTAGGAGACATTTGGAAGTGATAATAAAGGAAAATAATAGTTGAGTGAGGTATAATTAGACTGACACACACACGAACTTACCCCTCCTCAACACACACATACACACACACACACACACACACACACACACACACACACACACACACACACACACACCATACATGCACCACATTTATAATTAACATGTAGGTTATTGATTGCTAATTGTAGATTTTGTAGCTGAATATGATTAGTTAAGTTATGGTGATCTATTACCGGCTTATGATGTTCGTTACTATGTTTTTGTCATTAAATTGAATGTATGCTGTTGATCATCTAGAAAAAAAAAATATAGTCTATAGCACTCGATCGAACACTAGCAATCGGTTCAGTAGTTTCAGAGATTACCCGCTACATCCAAACTATAAGTGCAGATATTATATGAGAAAATTTCGGTATTAGGTAAGTATAAAAAAAATCTTACCAGACAAGCTTAAGTTTATATTACAATAAGTAAAATGTAATAATATACATAGGTATCAATGCTTTCCAGTTTTCTCTCTATGATATTAGATAGAATTTTTCCATGTGAACCAGCGTACAGAACTTTAAGTTAAGCTACTTACAGCTCAAAGGCGGTCTTCAATTGTGAAAGGATCTCTTGAAAATCTTAAGGTACTATCTCTAACAAACTCGGATTATTCCTATTTTACTGAGGATTTATCGTGTTTTAAGAATGTTAAAATATCCTTTTACCTTGCTTGTTACTACGAAATTGTGTTTAACGAATTGAAGATTTCATTTGCTTTCAAGATATTTGGGTTTAAAAATGCCTAAATAGACTAACTTAACCACGGTTATTTCAAAATGCTAGTCAATTTAATCGTGAACATTGAAAAAACTAGTTAGTTATTTAGTCTGTGAAAATCAAATTGTCTTTCATCTGTTGGAAGACGCTTACGTGATATATGTGTTGTATTTACTTGTTATATTCTTACTAGATGACTTGTGCGAATACTTCGCACCGTTAGTTCAACTGATCTCCAACAGATCTTTTATAAAATAAATAAATAGCAACAATCTGCTTTTTAGACCTTTACAGCAACGTAAACGCGCGTTTGTGAAAACGCGTCGTCAGCGCATAAATAATACGCCTTGTGCAACCTGTAATAGCCTACCGTCAGTCGTAATTTCGATTATTCTTGTAAAATATCCTGTTTTAAAGTATAATTTAGTGTTTTGTAGACGTGATTAATTATGGTCACGGATGTAACTCATCTAAGATGAAAAATCCACAGAATTACACATTTACAACCTATTTACACGCACTCTGATGTATTAATGTTTTGGTCTCGTCCTAATCGCGACAATACCAATCTACATCTATGGTAAAAACTGTTTCGTTGAGCCAGATGTTAGTATTCACATGTATCCCCTCGACTGATGGTGACAAGAGGACTGGCTCCGTCCTCGTTCAACGAATCAGCATCGCATCGCATCGATATTCTTGCCACTATTCCACGCGGACCAGGTTTATTTATTTATTTTTAATCTTTAGATTTGATTTAAGGTTTTTATTAAATAAATAAAAAAAAAATTAAAGAGTTTATGGTCTTCACACAAAAATCCCATAAAAAACACTTTCAGTTTTTCTCAAATTTTCCTATTTTCCTGGCAACTTTTCCAATTTTTTTTCCCTAAATTCGGACTATTTACAAATATTTAAAAAAAAATTACGAATCGGTCCAGTCGTTATCAACTGATGCGCTTACCAATGAACAGCATTTCATTTTTATAGGCTTTATACTGGTATTAGTTTCACCTGTAACTATGTATGTAAACAAATCGAATTTAATCAACTTATAATAAAATTGTCGTATCGATTTGAGGCTTTCAAAGTGTATGTAATTCGGATGACAATACAATAATTTGGCACCATCAATCTGATCTGATGATGGAGCCAGTAGGTGAATAGTGGAACTCTGTAACGAAGCGACATAACCCCATCGAGTTTTAACTCATTTGGTTTGTCTTCACAAGTAGGTACTCTGGTCCTAGATGATGTCCAGGGTCCTGATGATGGATTCAGAACTCTGAACCACAGGAACTCTGTAACAAAACGACGTAATCCCCGTAGAATTTGGTGTTTTTTAGTTTTCTTATAAACTACCTATTTATAAGATTATGTTTTTTCCCTTTTGATTCTATTTTGAAAATGTTTGATTATACCTCTGTATCGCATATCAGATGTGATTTCACCTGAAAATAATGTAATACGACGCCCCTATTAAAGTTATGTGTTTATTTATTTGGAATAAGAATTCGATACCCTTGATGTTCCACTTCCCTGAACTTTTAATAAAACATGCCAGGATATAAGAAGGACATATTAAAAAGAACTTTTTCTGTATATAGGAAGTACAAAGGAACCACTTTCTTCATAATCCATACGTCCGTCAGTCTTTTTCTCGGATTCCATAATATTATGGTTAGGCCATGTAAGTATTTAAATTTTTTTTTCTTCACGTCTTGTCTTATAGCTCCGGAACCGTATTATGGTATATTTATATGGAAAAGCCTCTAAGCGGTGTTTGTCGGATGATGTACATACGTTTTTAATTATAAAAAAGAGAGGATGGATGCAAGAAGATTCACGAAATAATATATCAGGCGAGTGTAAAAGGGACAGTTGGAAAGGGAAGACCTCGGCGGACGTATGCAGATCAAACAGGAAGCGTCCTCGTGAGAAGTACCCCAAACCGATGAGCATGCATGAAGAATATGATGATAGCAAATGGAAATCCGTGATCTGTGCCTATCCCTCTGGGAAACAGGAGTGACTTTTATGTATGTAGGTATACATGTATTATGTCTAAATAAAGTACAAATATAAGTTTAAAGGCCACGGGAGCCAAAATTTAAACTGAAAATTACGTCAAATCGACCTACATTTAAAATAGGTAGATATCATAGGCGGTATTATGGAGTGAAGGGACTTCATAAGGCAATTGGGGTGAGAGGTAATTTTCAGAAAGTGTCAAGACGCATTTCACAGGACGATGGGAACCGAAAGCTTAGGAGCTTCGTCTGAGAAAAGTATAATTAAGAAAGCTATTAGTAAGGACACTCAAAGATGCTATTAATCCTCATTAATATAATGTCCTCACAGGCATTAATCACTTCTTGCTCCATTACAACAGGAATTATGCTGCTTTTAATTTTGGCGGATCGTTTTAGAGAAAAGTTTTGAGTAAGGTGTACAAAAAGCCATTATATTTGGGGTAAATTAAAATTCATGGAGGTGTCACTTGGTCAAATAGTAAATAGAATACCAATTATTTTAAGTACCATGTAATTAGGCAGCCGTAATTTTTACTGGCTCAAGAGTGGTTTCATTTGTGACAAAGACATTTTGTAACCTTTTTATTTTTTGAAAAATAAAAACATAAACTGATCTTTCCTTATATAAAATATTTAACATTATAAAATGCGAAAGTGTGTTTGTTTATTTGTTTCTTAGTCCTCCTAGGCCAGAGAGTTACATAGGAATTCCTACGGGATACATTATTATGTTACATTTAAAAAAAAACCATGGGCGAAATGGGGCTGAAAGCTATTATTTTATATTTTTGATGTTATAGTCCTACTGTCAGAATAATAATTGGGAACATGCAGCTAAAATATATTTAAAAAATAAGCACATTATCACAAGTCTTTTCAGAATTTTACGTGCTTTCTCCTCCACATAGAAAAGAATTTGTAAATATTTTTTCACAAAATACTAAGAAACTATGCAATTTAATATGGATTTCGCGCCAAGCACCGAATACCGTGTTCACACATTTTCACGGCCTTTATACATTGCTGTATCTATGGCTAGAGATATCAGTAACACTATCTACTTTTTGTCTGTGGCCCATATTAAACAGAACATAACAAACGTAAGTATCTGTTATTTTTTTAAATGCGGGCGCTGACTTTTCGTACCCTCAAAGTACGAGAGCAAATTCTTAAAGAAACGTGCTGGGTGCTACCAATTATGCTATAGATTTCTTAATAACATTCTATTATGTATACTTTGAATATGAATCGAACCTATATCCACACACTTCCCTCTTCCCTCTAGGCCATTGTAGCAACAATAACTACTTAACATCACACGATCCATAACCAAGTTTACGCACAACACAAAGGCAACTTCGTATGAGACAAAGATCAAAGAGTTTGATCACAAGTGGGGTCAGTGAAGCGCGCGAAGCTTTCATCCGCGCAGCTGGTCGGGACGAGCCACTCGTTCGGACAAACCAACCCGGACGTCATTTTCCGCATCAAGTGATGTCACTCGGGAGTCTAAACGCTTTATTTTTGCGTTGTTTCAACTCTAAATCTACTGTGCAAACAAGAGAAGTGAATGCATGTTGCGAATAACATGCAAACGGTTCCAATATCTTTGACATTGCATTGTGTTTTAACGTATGGTAAATTGTTGGAATTTTAGAATTAGGTATCTTATGGAATTTTAACTTTCATTTATTAAAGCGTAGCCTAGAATAATGTAGCTTACAAATAAAGTCAATTACAACCAATATAGTTTTGTTTGTTTGTTTCTTTGCCTTTTCAAGTCAAAATGGAGCACTGGTCGTAGTGATTTTTTGCAAAGAGATTTAAGGAGGGCCTGAAAAAAACATTGCAATACAACGCGGTGTCCTATGAACGCGAACAGGGAACTAAGGAAACACGTTTCCTACCCTTGTGAAGCTGTCACTGTACCTATGTAGATTAATGAAAATAGTATTGACTAAAATTTTTTATTCTATTTCTTTACGGGTCCCGAAACCATGTTATCGAACCCGTATTGCAATGTTTATCTTTTTTTTTGAAATTAATATCGCCACTGTCTAGGAACACTTGTCTACTATAATATCGCCACTGTCTAGGAACACTTGTCTATTATAATATCGCCACTGTCTAGGAACACTTGTCTACTATAATATCGCCACTGTCTAGGAACACTTGTCTACTATAATATCGCCACTGTCTAGGAACACTTGTCTACTATAATATCGCCACTGTCTAGGAACACTTGTCTACTATAATATCGCCACTGTCCAGGAACACTTGTCTACTATAATATCGCCACTGTCTAGGAACACTTGTCTACTATAATATCGCCACTGTCTAGGAACACTTGTCTACTATAATATCGCCACTGTCTAGGAACACTTGTCTACTATAATATCGCCACTGTCTAGGAACACTTGTCTACTATAATATCGCCACTGTCCAGGAACACTTGTCTACTATAATATCGCCACTGTCTAGGAACACTTGTCTACTATAATATCGCCACTGTCTAGGAACACTTGTCTACTATAATATCGCCACTGTCTAGGAACACTTGTCTACTATAATATCGCCACTGTCTAGGAACACTTGTCTACTATAATATCGCCACTGTCTAGGAACACTTGTCTACTATAATATCGCCACTGTCTAGGAACACTTGTCTACTATAATATCGCCACTGTCTAGGAACACTTGTCTACTATAATATCGCCACTGTCTAGGAACACTTGTCTACTATAATATCGCCACTGTCTAGGAACACTTGTCTACTATAATATCGCCACTGTCTAGGAACACTTGTCTACTATAATATCGCCACTGTCTAGGAACACTTGTCTACTATAATATCGCCACTGTCTAGGAACACTTGTCTACTATAATATCGCCACTGTCTAGGAACACTTGTCTACTATAATATCGCCACTGTCTAGGAACACTTGTCTACTATAATATCGCCACTGTCTAGGAACACTTGTCTACTATAATATCGCCACTGTCTAGGAACACTTGTCTACTATAATATCGCCACTGTCTAGGAACACTTGTCTACTATAATATCGCCACTGTCTAGGAACACTTGTCTACTATAATATCGCCACTGTCTAGGAACACTTGTCTACTATAATATCGCCACTGTCTAGGAACACTTGTCTACTATAATATCGCCACTGTCTAGGAACACTTGTCTACTATAATATCGCCACTGTCTAGGAACACTTGTCTACTATAATATCGCCACTGTCTAGGAACACTTGTCTACTATAATATCGCCACTGTCTAGGAACACTTGTCTACTATAATATCGCCACTGTCTAGGAACACTTGTCTATTATAATATCGCCACTGTCTAGGAACACTTGTCTACTATAATATCGCCACTGTCTAGGAACACTTGTCTACTATAATATCGCCACTGTCTAGGAACACTTGTCTACTATAATATCGCCACTGTCTAGGAACACTTGTCTACTATAATATCGCCACTGTCCAGGAACACTTGTCTACTATAATATCGCCACTGTCTAGGAACACTTGTCTACTATAATATCGCCACTGTCTAGGAACACTTGTCTACTATAATATCGCCACTGTCTAGGAACACTTGTCTACTATAATATCGCCACTGTCTAGGAACACTTGTCTACTATAATATCGCCACTGTCCAGGAACACTTGTCTACTATAATATCGCCACTGTCTAGGAACACTTGTCTACTATAATATCGCCACTGTCTAGGAACACTTGTCTACTATAATATCGCCACTGTCTAGGAACACTTGTCTACTATAATATCGCCACTGTCTAGGAACACTTGTCTACTATAATATCGCCACTGTCTAGGAACACTTGTCTACTATAATATCGCCACTGTCTAGGAACACTTGTCTACTATAATATCGCCACTGTCTAGGAACACTTGTCTACTATAATATCGCCACTGTCTAGGAACACTTGTCTACTATAATATCGCCACTGTCTAGGAACACTTGTCTACTATAATATCGCCACTGTCTAGGAACACTTGTCTACTATAATATCGCCACTGTCTAGGAACACTTGTCTACTATAATATCGCCACTGTCTAGGAACACTTGTCTACTATAATATCGCCACTGTCTAGGAACACTTGTCTACTATAATATCGCCACTGTCTAGGAACACTTGTCTACTATAATATCGCCACTGTCTAGGAACACTTGTCTACTATAATATCGCCACTGTCTAGGAACACTTGTCTACTATAATATCGCCACTGTCTAGGAACACTTGTCTACTATAATATCGCCACTGTCTAGGAACACTTGTCTACTATAATATCGCCACTGTCTAGGAACACTTGTCTACTATAATATCGCCACTGTCTAGGAACACTTGTCTACTATAATATCGCCACTGTCTAGGAACACTTGTCTACTATAATATCGCCACTGTCCAGGAACACTTGTCTACTATAATATCGCCACTGTCTAGGAACACTTGTCTACTATAATATCGCCACTGTCTAGGAACACTTGTCTACTATAATATCGCCACTGTCTAGGAACACTTGTCTACTATAATATCGCCACTGTCTAGGAACACTTGTCTACTATAATATCGCCACTGTCTAGGAACACTTGTCTACTATAATATCGCCACTGTCTAGGAACACTTGTCTACTAAGCTCGTGTACTATGTGGTGAGCTTCAGAAGTTTCGGAACCGTGCGTCACTGAAGTTTCGAGTAATGCAGGGATTTTGTCTTTTTTAATTACAAATTATTAAAACCTAATTGGTACATGGCCGGGATCGAACCATGGTCCGCCTAGTTATATACCAGACTTCTTAACCACTCGGCCATCGACACACCAAAATATCTATCTATCAAATATGTACCGACTATTAATTCTAGTTACTATGGATGGACAAACCAAGAATCTGTAAAAGTCCAATTCGAAATTGTTTTTTTAACCTTTTTCGAGTCACAAAACAATCACAACAAAGTTTTCTTGGCTTATGAAGCCAAAGACAAACAAAAATCAGTTATATTTTAAATATTAATAGACTAGCAGTTGCCCGCGACTTCGTAGGCGCTGTATTAGGATTGCAACGTTTACACCTACACCTCATTTAACCTTTAGGGGTTGATTTTAGAAGTTTTGAATTTAGTTGTTAGTGCACCTCTACACCTCTTAAGTGGGTCCGGTATCTCAGCGCAAATGTTCGGTCCGGCTGCCGTATGATCGAGATTGAACACGGGCCACATATTAGCTATGTAAATCATACGATTTAGATCACATGCAATTCACTCACTCACACAGACACGCAAGATTCGATTATACAAAGTGTCGAACATCCGAGTCTACGTGACAAATCGTTCCGGCCATCGAAATCAACCACAAATAGGTACAACGATTTGAAAACGGATGGCGAACCGTACGTTACAAGAATTGGACGAGTCTGTGGTCGATTTAGGCTGTGTGCTGAGTTAGCAACAAGACAGTTTTATATATTTAGATGTCAAATACCTAACCAAATCTATGCTGAAATCAAATGTTAATTTAAATAAGAAAGTCCAGAAAGAAAATGTTTACAAGAATATGATGTTCGCTCGTCTCATTTTGTTAAGATACGCTCAAGTACAAAATCTAATTTAATTTCTGAAATCGAAAGCTTTTTAGAGAGTCACTGGCGCTCGGCATAAATTAAATTCTGTTTAACATAACGACTGTACACGAAAATACGTAAACGCTGAGAAAAAAAGATATCATTTTCACATAAAAATTGTATTAGCGTAACATACACAACTTCTTTATTCATTTTATACTTTTTCTAAATAAAAAGATCATTTTATTAGTGTAGGTATATAGACGCCGCGTGCCCGATGAGTTTTCCTATCGACAACGTTTACCATAAGGATGAAAACCGTGTTATTTAATTAAAAACAAATTTTCAAATTTTACCACCTTTTTTCACTTCATTAGGGATGGAATTTGCACCCGTACTCAAATAATATTTGCTCCAAATTTCAAATCACTAGGTCCACCCGTTTAGGCTGTTTGTTTTCTGTCAGTTTGAGACATTATTTATGTGAGTTGATTTTAAATCTGTTTAAAGTCTATGATCGTTGTAAGTTCCATAAAAATCAAAATTCTATAATATCTTTCCATCTATCTATCTATCTATCATCACGCCTTTTATCCCAAGAGGGGTAGGCAGAGACAATCGAATGTCATTTGTTACGATCCTGACATACCTACTTTTTTCGCTTATTTTTTATTCATCATATACATGCTCGGCGATTGTGTGTTAGGTAGGTACACACAATTTTAATATTGCCAATCGATAATTTTTTAGGGTTCCGTACCCAAAGGGTAAAAACGGAAACCCTATTACTAAGGCTCCGCTGTTCATCCGTCCGTCCGTCCGTCGGTCTGTCTGTCACCAGGCTGTATCTCATGAACCGTTTTTTCACATATGATGTATTTCTGTTGCCGCTATAACAACAAATACTAAAAAACAGAATAAAATAAATATTTAAGGGAGCTCCCATACAACAAACGTAATTTTTTTGCTCGTTTTTGCGCGATTTTGATAACGGCAACAGGTAGACGCTTGAAATATTCACAGACTTTAAAAATAAATAATTAAAATAAAATTAATATTTAAGGGGTGCTCCCATACAACAAACGTGATTTTTTTTGCCGTTTTTATAGAGAAAGGTACGGAACCCTTCGTGCGAGAGTCCGACTCGCACTTGTCCGGTTTTTTTATATGTAGCCATGTTAACCTTTTTAGTGAATCTTTCATCCTTTATTCTTTCAACGTGTCCAAACTTAAACTACTTTTCTTCATTTTAGTCACAATATCATCTTTCAATCCGCATTCTTATCTAATGACATCATTAAGGATGCGGTTAATACCCTTATTATATTATTATAAATAAGTATATAAAACGAAATCACAGCAAACATTTTAACTTATCTAATTGAATCATTTAAATTTATGCTATATTTTAACGTTTTAGTTTTAGTTCCAATTCAAAATAATTATAGCACAGTAACAACCTTAACTAGATTAACAACACTGACTAATGAATTCGTATGCACAACGTTATTATCGAGCCATGTAGCCTTCAGGCCATAAGTTGTGAGTTTGGAATATTAGTCAATTTTAAGCCATACATTTTGAAATAAGCTTTTAATTTATTATGGTCTATTTAATATAATAAGGAAATAAAATCATATGATATTCTGGTATTAACTAGGAAGTTATTATTAGTATTTTTATAATTAAAAACATATGTACATAATCTGACAAATGACACTTAGACGCTTTTCCATCTAAATATCTCAACAGAACTGGCCACTCGTTAGGTATAGCCTCACAAATATCATCGGCAAGGGAGACTTGGTCTTCGGCTGGGTACCTTGGGATCGTAACACGATTTCGGGATTAATAAGGCAACACGTGACGAAAGAAGAATAACAGTATTTGAATTATTTTGGTCGTACCTTACTTACTCCATAGTGCTGTAACGCCTAAACTAATTTAGATGTAGAGTAAAGAAGGGAGATTTTATGTTGTAGTGGAAGATTTAGTTGAGTTGTAAAATTGTGACAATTCATTTTTAATTTTTGAAAAAAAATGTCGCTAAAGTAAATTTGGTAAAATTTTACAAAACCAACGCATGGCATATGTTACTAAATTTAGGTTTAATAAACGCATTATGTATTTACAAGACAAACTACACTAAAATTTGTTGTCGGAACACAAAGATTCTTTATAAAAAATCATAAATAAATAAATAGAAATCGCTATATCAGCCGCCATTTTGCCGGAAACCGAAACTGATTTTTTAAGAAAATACAATTAGCCAACTTAACAAAATTTTTTTTTTTATTAATCGCATTTATCGATGTTACGAGTCGAGTCGAATTTTACTCGGGTGTTAAAATTACACATAGCCACATAGGTTAGCGAGGAGCATAGCGACGAGCGTGGTCTGTATTGTGACAATATAAAGCGCAAGCCGAGCGAGCGGAGCGAGCGGTGCCGCGGTAGCGGCCGGCGCAGCGCCATTCTAGAAACATCATAGTAACTGTAATACTTGATGAGAGTAATAAAGTAATAGTACGGCGCAGCGCCACCTCATAAATATTACTCTCATAAAGTATTACAGTTACTATGATGTTTCTAGAATGGCGCTGCGCCGGCCGCTACCGCTATGTGTAATTTTAACACTTGAGTAAAATTCGACTCGACTCGTAACATCGGTAAATGCAATTAATTAAAAAAAAAATAAAAAATTGTTAAGTTGGTTAATTGTATTTTCTTAAAAAATCAGTTTCGGTTTCCGGCAAAATGGCAGCTGATATAGCGATTTCTATTTAATTATTTATGATTTTTTTTTTCAAGAATCATTGTGTTCCGACAAAAAATTTTAGTCTAATTCGTTTCCAAAATTAATAATGTATCAAAAAAAAAATATTATAGTAACATAAGTGATGCGTTGGTTTTGTAAAATTTTACCGTAAATTTTTATAAACGAAAATCCAAGATAGTTACATCCTTTTTAGGAACGGAAACCCTTTTACTAAGGCTACGCTGTCCGTCCGTCCTGACACAGGGCTGTATCTTTTGAATCGTAATAGGTAGACACTTCAAATTTTCACAGTATGTATTACTATGGCCGCTCTAACAAAAAATAACAAAAATAAAATAATGAAAAAAATTTGCACGATCTTAATAATAGCAATAATGGCAATACATACAAACATCTAACTAGTATAAAGATAATACATGTAGGAATTTAATCTATCTTGAACGTGACTCTAGAGAGAGAGAGAGAGAGAGAGAGAGAGAGAGAGAGAGGCAAGACGGATAGAGGGAGAAGGCAAGCGGGAACATAGGAACATAGACTAACTTATGCATAGGAAGATGGCGACGGAAAATTGTTTGTAAATTGTTTAAAACTAAATAGAAAGTGTTTGCATTAAATCTGATCTTTATTAACTTTATTCCAACCCTTCGTGAGCGAGTTCGACTCCCACTTGGCCGGTTTTTTTATTAATTATATTTTATCGACGCTACCGAGTTTCAAGGCTCACAAAATATGAGAAGCCATTTTAACTTAGAGATAAATAAAATTCTTTGTATGTGACACCTTTTTCTACATATAAATCCAAACGCAAAATAACTAACTCCATATGAAATTGATTATTATAGATGGATGACATTATTAAGCCCAATTTTTAAGGAGAATCATGTGACATGACATATATCCTTCCATTCATCTTTGTATTCCATTTGACTTCACATGTCAGAGAAAAAATTGCGAACGTAATAAGTTGCTGTTGGTGAGAAAAATACCTTCAATAAAAATTCACCGGATCTTCGTGTCAGTTAAGCATTAGGGTTAGCCCCTCAAAAATGACTATTTACCGAATAAAATAATATTAAAAGAAAATTAGGGATGTGTAGTGTATTATAAAATTATCGATATTTACACATTGAATTTATGTATTTGTAATTTCTTTTCTAGATTTAACTACCTACATACTACGCATTTATTCAAGTATTTAGAAAGTATTATATAAAGAAAGCAAAAATCAATCCATTCGTTTATTAAATTGCCATGGTAATATAAAATGATATACAAAAAAAAATATTGCAGCGAAAGGCTTCCGTTTCCACCTATTCTATAATAATAATAATATGGATAAATAGGACACCTCGCTAAACAGTGAACAGTGTTTCTGGTCACGCCACAAGGCATTAAAACCGTGATAGTGCAATGTACCTATAAGAAGACGGATTAAAGCGCTAGTTAAGACAAGGTAAATTACAATAATAAGTCACTTGGTACATTGCAATCGATAAAATCGTTTAAATTTATCGATTAAATTCGCTTCAAGTACAACACTGATTGTAATGAAATCGTTATTTTTGGTTAAGGGTGTGGTTTCAATAAATTTCCACTCAGCGCACTTAAGCTTGGTAAAGTTTTAGTATAATACTTTTGGAAATAAATAATGCAGACCATGGTAGGTACTAATTTATTTTTAAGAACCTTGATTTGACTCCAAGGTTTTACTAAACATTACTAAAAGATGGCTATATAGAATTTTAATATTATATATTAAAAAATTTAAAAGTCATTATTCATTAGGATTATGATTTCGAATATTTGATGAAAACAGCTGTCAGTTCTGTTCTAACTTATGCAAATTTTTTTACTTGCGTTTTTATGCTGAAGTTAACAATTTAAAACAACTTTGTTTTACATAATAATGTTATTGGATAAATCAACCCATCTACGATGACAAGGCACAACCTTGTGGTTCAACTATACAACATCTATTATGTTTGGTATAATTTGACGTCAATACGGAGCAAAGGATCGACTTCATTTTCATTCCGGGATAATATTTCATTCCTCGGCAAAATTTTTGTTTAATTCTTTGTTAAAAATGTGTGCGATCGCTAGGAAACATAAATGGGTAATTGTAACCCAACTCCTAACAGGAGAAAATAAGTTTCCAATAAATTAATATTAAATAAATTAGAGTCAGGAATATTGTGAAATTATTTCTTACAGAAAATTAAATATATTTGGGCACTTACCTGAAGTAGGTAATGATCCTTCGAACACAATCAAATATTGAAATACGATAAACTTTCGTAGGGTAGGTACACGTGTTACATTTAATGATGGTAATTTCGTGGTGATATATTTAAGGTGAAGGTCATCTCGTTACCATGTATAATGAGCAAAATCAATTTTTAACACGTTTTTATTAGCTTCACCTGTAACTATGTAAAGAAATCTTGGAAGTCGAAATTAATCAATTTCTAATCGTCGTATCGATTTGAAACTTTTCAAGTGTATGTAATACCTACAGATGACAAAACAATCATTTGGTACCATCGATCTGGTCTGATGATGGAGCCGGAAGGTGGCCATAGAAACTCTGTAACGATACGACGTAACGCCATCGAGTTTGGGCTCATTTGGTTTGAGCAAGTGTGCGTTAGTGCCAAAAAGGCAAGGACCAGGTAAGGTGCGTCGGTAGTAACTAGGCGAACTACAGTTCGAACCCGGCCATGTTATAATTAAAAACTTATGTACATAATCCGACAAAGCACACTTAGAGGCTTTTCCATCTAAATATACCTGAACAGAACTGGCCACTTTTTAGTTTTTCATTGTTAATTCGTTCAAATTAATACAAAAGTTGTAATCACTAAGTCTGTGATCGATTTCGGTGTACAGGCTGGCGACGCGCCTGCGATCATTTAAATTTTGGTTCCAAAGGTCAAGAAATGTAATAGAAATATTAATATTGTAAACAAAGTACGTACTCAGAAAATAAAAAAGGAAATTAAACTCAGAAAATATATGCATTAGTGAATTAAAGTAATTTTCCCCATTATTAGTTCATTTCCCTTTTCTCCTGCCATACATTGGGTTTTTTTCTTATGCATAAATGTTATGTTTTTCCATATCTAATGTTGTTGGCGTGTAAAACGCTGGAAACAACCGGTTGTTGCCTTTAATGTGCTACGGACATGACATGGTGTGGTTAAAACACCTTCTAAATATTAGGGTTGGTAACATGGTTTTATTTAACTTCTGAGTTATTTATTCCGATGATCAACAGCATACATATATCATAAAACAAAGTCCCCCGTTGCGTTTGTCTGTCTGTCTGTGCCGTTAAGACTGCTTAGCGGATTTTGTTGCAGTTTGCATGAGTGTATAGAAATGGCTACGTACAACAATCCAACGATCATGAGTAAAAGGAATACTCCCCAACGCAAATCGCTGGAAAGTTGCATAATTATATGCCAATCTATTAAATATTTTCAATGACGCGATACAGTTACTACAATGAGATAGTGTGACGGTGCGACATCTATCGACGCGGTGTGCCGCCACATGACTCCCTTCCCAGACCGGAGGTCCATACAGTATGAAACCAACTTCCATTTTAGCGTTGTCAGCTGTGATGGACTGTGTGGTGGACTGCAGTGCGGAATCACATGTCGTGATGTGGGAATGACCTGTCGTCATCGGGGCGTGCACGGGAGGACCTGGTAAGGACTGACATGTCGCCAGTGGGAAGTGGAGTTTTTTAATGGAGTAGGATGCGGGGTCATTTATGTGGCTGGACAGGCTGTGTTCATACGGGGTCACCAATATAGAAATGGCAATACATACAACAATCCAACGATCATGAGTAAAAGGAATACTCCCCAACGCACATCGCTGGAAAGTTGCATATATGCCAATCTATTAAATATTTTCAATGGCGCGATACAGGTACTACAATGAGATAGTAACGGTGCGACATCTGTCGACGCGGTGTGCCGCCACAAGTGAAATATCATGTATAGGAGCTAAGAATTAAGAGTTAGTAAATCAAGTCGGGAAAGAAGTAAGCTTCAGTGCCTTTTCAAGACGTATGCTGTAAAATCTGTCACATCTATAAACTTTATCTACAAAAAGTCCGCGGTAGCATAATTGTTGTAAACCCATATTGTACCCGTGCGAAGCATAATTTTTAAAGGAACGAATTTGTATGCACAGATTAGTTGAAGGGCTGAAAAGGATAAGTATATAATATATCTATTTATCATCACGCCTTTTACCCCAAGAGGGGTAGGTAGAAACAATCGAATGCCATTTGTTACGATCCTGACATACCTACCTCTTTCGCTTCTTTTATATACATGCTCGGCGATTGTGTGTACTTTTAATATTTTTATATGTTCAATAAAAGTACACCTAGGTCGTCCTCTTCCATCATTTCCTTTCACGTCAGCCATATATAAACCTTTTTAGTTAATCTTTCATCCTTCATTCTTTCAACATATCCAAACCAGTGTCAACTATTTTTTTTTTCAGTTTAGTCACAACATCATCTTTCACTCTTCATTCTTCTCGAATGACATCGTTCCGGATGCGGTCAATATGCTTTATATATCACACATTCCACGTAAAGACAGCATTTCCACTGCATTTATCTTACTTTCATGCTTCTTATTCCATACCATAAGTACCTAAGTGATGGAACTAATCAATATTAAGGCGCATAGTCTAAATAAATATGATGTGTTTAATTTCGGTTTAGAAGGTAAATTATAATAACGCATATGGCTAAATGATGGGGTGAGCAGTGATAAATAATGCAGACGAACCCGTAGGCAGCATCTAGTAAGTAGGTAAACATAACAAAAAAAATCTTTTATGACTTCAAAAATTACCACCGACAATCCAAGGTTCGCCATCAACCGCATAAATATTTTTATGACAACTGACAAATGTGAGGAATAAATCTTACGAAGGCATTCAACACAACCCTGACCACCGTTCACGCAATTCTACTTTATTTTTATAGTTTTACATATTGCAGCTTTTCTTAACATTCCAATTTTCCAATTAATTTACTATAATGTCATTTAGTGAGGTCTAAAATTTTATTATTATAGTAATATTAATATATTATGGGCAATCCTAACTAATTCCTAAAATATTATAAAGAGGTAAAATTTGTAAGTTTGGATGTAGGGGGTTATTTCTCAAACTACTTAACCGATTCTAAAAATTCTTTCACAAATAGAAAGCTACGATATCCCTGAGTGATATAGCCTGTATTTTATTTTGTGCGAAAATATTCAAGGGCGAAGGTGTTTGTCTTTATTTTCGTCAAACCAGAGCAACGGATCACCGAGATTTTTTTGCAAAGAGATATTTTGGGAAAATTTCTTATATTAGATTTAAAAAAATATATTTGCGAAGCCGGGGCGGAAAGCTAGTTTACTAATATGTTAAAGTTAATTCACATATTTACCGGTTTTCTGAATTAATACGATGTATATTTTCTTATAAGACGAGGATTATCGTGTTTTCGTTTTATTTTAGATTTTTTTATTCATTTATGGAAAAGTACAAACAATCTGAAATTGTTGGCTGTCGCTCAAAAATCGAGAAATAGGACGGCAAACTTTTCTTTCGACGCGACCGATTAATTTATTTTTGTACTGAATGAATGTAACCTTTTCAGGATGTGCCGTTAATAATGGATATAACCTTGTACATACTTGTAGACAAAGGTAAAGCCACATATAAAATGCTTTTATTTATTTTTAATTTGCACGGATTTTTTATTTAATAAATTTATCATAATTTTGCATATACCACAGTCGGAAATAGTCTATTATTTAAATTTTTTAAAACTTTTCTCCAATAGTATATTATTATCTGATGAAATCACACAGCACAAATTTAAGATACACAGTTTTCTTAAAAATACTTTGAAAATCGCAGTTTCCGTTTAACTCAATAGTTTGAAAAAAAAATGTATGAGTGCCTAAGTGCAACTTTGCTCAAAGTTGGCATTTTAACTGAATACTCTAAAATGGTGAAAAACTTGGTGCTTATTACTCAGAATAAAAAGGTTATTGCTACATAAGTATGATATCAGCCACTTTTACCACATTTAAATTCTGTTTGATACAGTGATTTTGAGTTTCTATTTCTTCTTTACTCATAGTTTTCCTTTAGAGCTAATAAACCTTGCATTTAAATAATCTAATAATAATAACTTAAAAAACAAAAAAACACGGTTTTGTCAGCCTTCTCCTTATGCTGATAAGATCACATCGATGGTACAAACTTATTATATTTTTATTCGAATTACATACACTTGCAAAGTCTTAAATCAATACTACAAATTAGAAGTTGGTTAAATTCGATTTCCAAGATTTGTTTAAATACATAATTAGTTACAGGTGAAGCTAATATAAAGCGTGTGAAAATCTATTGTCAAATTACAACGCGCGTAAAAGAAATAAAAGATTTTCCTTAAAATATAAATTACTTAAATATTGCAAGTAGATTAGTATAGAACTTACTTTCAATTATTTTCTTCTTTGATGTCTGAGTTCAGCGGAATCCCATTAACTTTAACAACATCTCAACAACGTAACATATTATATTACAGCACAAACAACCAATATATTTCATTACCTAACATTTATTTGCATATTGAATTATTGTCTTGTTCTCATTTTGTTGTACGTAAAGTGCTTTGTTTACACAGTCGAAACGTCTCTCAAAGAGAAATTGAACAGAAAATAAATTACAAGAACAGGTATGACGGATACATGTATGTTTTACCTTCTCAAAACATTGACTTAAGTTTCGTTGCAAGACATCCATCAGTGTGATGTTATGTTTTAGTATACTCTGTAATCAAATTGCTATTGAATTTGGATTGTAAACTTGTATTTAATTTTTTTATTCAAGTGCCGTCTTCTCTCCAATGTCAGAACTTTTTATGCTACTTGCGACTATTTTATTAAATGAATCTAGTCAATAGTACCTACGTTAGAATAGGTCTATTCGACAACCAATATAAGATTAGTAAATGTCCTCAAGTTTTATTTATTTCCTCAAGTATTATAATTATACAACCATTTACAAACTTATTTAATTTACAAATAAAAAACTAATTTAGCTAAAAAAAATAATTATCAAAAAGATTAGGCCCGCGTGGCATAGTGCCAAGAATGGCAATCAAATTATATTAGGGTTTTTTAATCCATCCATCCAAATTTATGAACTTGACAGATACAGGAGGATCATTTGACTAGTTTGACCACGAGGAAAGATTATTCTTTGTGGTCAAATCAGTTGGACAAAATAGATTGACTACGGGGAAGCAATGGCATTTCCTCGCTGTATTAGTTTTATGATAATGATCAAACAAAATCCTTTCTTATTTGCAAAACAAACATGAACGAATAAAAAAAGAAAGGTAGATGTAAGGATTAAATTGATACTGAACTCAATCAAAATTTTGCTATTTTCAGATCGTTTTATATTTGTAAAGGGTGGCTGTTTAGGCCTGTTATTCGAAGGTATTGCGTTTATGCCCCAGGCATATTATGAAATGTTTTTGGCTTGGTATACATGAACGACAAAGATGATTTTTTGGTGAACTGTTTGAACTTCTAAAACCTCAGTTTTATTATCTGGGGCTACACACTCACTATGGTGTGTCAGTAATATATTGAGATACATTATTTCTCAAAACATTTTGAGAGCTCCCTTAGGCTATTATTGTTTGAAAGCGAAATATTGGATACTTATATAAAATTTACTTCTTTATTTATGTTGAAGAAATTGTTCAGATTCGTGCGAATCTGCCTTATCTACTGAGGAGGGCATTTTTATTATCTAGGCCCGCCAAGTCCAGCAAAGCAGAGCTGTACCAGACTTTACAGGAACATACTCAAGGTGATTATTCGTCTAGAAACTTTGAGCCGCCTGAAGAAATAAACTGCCAAAATAAATACTCGTCAATACTCCAAGTTTAATCTTTTCATAATTTACTCACAGACACTCGTAATTTTAAAAGCTCTTTGGTTAAATTGAAATAACGAAACAGTTCAAAGTCACTTTTACTAAGTCATGTAAAATAATTACAAATAAACCCATAGAATGTCAGGTTCGCGCACGGTTGGGGCGCGGCGCAATTTTTATTCTATTTCTGCCATTTCAGAATTATCCACTGTTGTATGGATGAAAATTCAAATCAAATGATAATTCTCGTACTTAATGATATCCGATAGCCTGTCCCTTTTCGTCGTCGACAGATAGGGTGCCCCAATAAATAAAGCGAATGGCTATGACCGAACACTATCACATGCACCTGTCGATTTTTCAACGAGTCCTTTAGAAGTGACGATGATTTAGTATAGAGATGGATGTTTTATTTTCATTTTGAGACAAGCATTGACGCTGACGCTGCCTGCAACTATTAAGCAATTGTAGAAACATGAGAAAAATTAGATATATAATAAACTCTATTATTTCTCAAAGATTTGATTCGCCATTTTGAAGATTATTTTTGACTCTAATGACGAAAAATAAACAAAAAAATCAGGATTTCTTTTAAAATTATACTATTTTATTTATTTTGTAAAAGACACCATATATTGTAGATCAGTTGAAATATGACAACAATATTGACACCACTAACGGTGTGAAGTATTCGCACGGGTCATCTAATATTCTATATACTTAATCAAAAAAGTGGTAGTGCGTAAACGTAAAATTTTTGTAACAAATCAATGTATAATTTATAAAAAGTTCAACATGTATTTAAAAGAAAAACTAAAATAAATAAGTTAGTATGTGAATTGAATACCTACCTTATTCAGAAATATAGGCGGATGTATTCAATATTAATCCCAAGTTACAAGCAACCGGTGACCTAAACAGGCTCAATATGAAAATAGAATCGAGTGACCTAAAATTTTATTTTTAAAGATCCAACACAATTTGTTATATAAGTAAGGTAAGTAAAAGCTAGATTCTATTTTTTACCAATTACATTGAGTTTTGAATAATTCAAATTAATTATTAATTTTGACACTTATTGTATGTAGTCTCAATGGCATATGAAAATTTATTTATTTTAATATCAAGAATGTCTTACAGGGTATAATTGCCGCCAAATAAGTCGGACTATTTGACATTCGGTGAGCAGTAGTTTTGATCTTAATTTGTACTACGCACCGAATATAAAAAATTGCTGCATAACAATTGGCCAGTTCTATATACTTATTTTAGTTAGAAACGCCTTTTAAATTTAGTTTGATAATTAAGTAAAGTCTTCTCCTTTATAAGTTACCTCTCAAAAGAAAGGGAGGTAAAGTGACAATATCGGTAGAGTGTCAAATCTGGTTCCGTACGTTCGTAACGCAATCCACTTGCCTATTGAACCTTGTATCGATCGGACGTTTCTAACATCTTATGAAAAAATATATGGCTCGGGTAAAAAGGTGGATGGAACAATCGCTTGAGAATCTTCGAGAATGGAACGACGTTATTGGCAAGACGTGCTTTTTGTGCGTTTCAAAACTGGGGATGAGTGGGTAAATTCCAAATCGCATTTATGATCGTCATATAGGTCCATATGAATATTGTACATATTTTTTCTTTAACGCGTGTAATTGTCTGATCAATGTTATTAATATTATAATGGATTCTTCGTCATGTCAGGGCGACCGACGCACGCGTTTCGCTGTGGCGTTCCGTCGTGACATGATGGGATTGATGGGGACTCCGGTTTAATCTCGCCCGCGCTGTAATTACCGATTAATCGGCATTTTGATACTATAACGGCTATAATACTTGACATTAGCAAATCATCTTTTAACGTTGGTGGAGCTACAATAGAAGTATTATAATGTTTAGTATGGTAACTTTTATTTTTAACCGAACTTCAAAAAAAGGAGGAGGTTCTCAATTTGTCGCAATCTTTTATGTTTTTTCATGTATGTTCCCCGATTACTTGAAGACGCCTGAACCGATTTGGATTTTTTTTTGTTTGAAAGGGTATACTTCCTTCCAGGTCAGGTTCTGTTGATGGGATCCTGGAGAAATCGAGAACTTCGGAAAGCACACTTTTCAGTGCATATTTGAAGTCGGTACACTATTGTTTTAAAGGCAATTATGTTTAATATGTTTAATTTTTTTAAATGTTTTATTTATTCCTTACAATGTTCCTGATATTATACATGTATAGAGTTAGTTAAATTAAGTAGGTGTTTAGTCATAATAGTTTTATTTCGCACCACTTACATTTTATTTTTATTGTTATTTTTTTTACTAGTAACATTTTCTCTCAATCAAACCGTAATCATAAACTTAACAATTAAAAAGCTATTTAATAAAATAAAGTAGTTATTAAAATAAATAACAAAAATCATGTCAAAAAATCAAATTAAATATTTATTCATAAATTACTAAATCAAGTCATACAACAATCTAAATTATTTCAATAAACCATGTCAACATAATATGTATACGTAAACGTGTGTGTAAACAACACATATACCTACTAATATTATTAAGCGGTAAAATTTGTAAGTTTGGATGTAGGAGGTAATCTTTCAAACTACTAAACCGATTCTACGAATTATTTCACGAATAGAAAGCTACGATATCCCTGAGTGCTATGGGATACATTTTATTTTGTTCGAAAATATCCACGGGCGAAATAACTTGTGGTGTGGCCAGAGGGACCAGTAACAGTGTACACTTTTTTCAGGTATCCATATTTAACAGAACAGATAGCAAACTTAATGCACCTATTAGACGTGTCACTCTTTAACAAATGATTTTAATAAAGTTTCGGTAAATTTTTGCACGTTGATGAATAAAATTAGGCAAAAGCGATAATCTTTTGAAATGTCATTCAATGCTCTTTGCCTACCAAAAAAAATTTAAACATATTTTAACTTTTACACGGGATTCTACGTCAGGTCATGGAGACCGATGTGACACGATAGGGAATCCGATTCAATCCCGCCCGCGCTGTGATAGTTGTGATTAGTCTGTGACATATCACAGTCGGCGGGATCATCATAGATACCGATTAATCGATTACTTGACGTAGGCAAATCATCGATAAACATTGGTGTAGCCACAATAAAAGAAGAAGAAGAAGAACTTGTACACCTTGAGACATATAATAGAACCCAGGACCTCCAGTTTCAATTACAACGCTCTACCAATTGGTATCGACGTTCTATTAATATCTAGATTACAGGGCACGTAAGGAAACTGGGACGACTGACGGTTTCAAGTTACCTGAATGCTATAATTAAATATGATGTTACGTAACTTGATAATGCCAATGTGTTTGTTTACTTGTAGAATGCGTGTATAAGGAGTTGTTGGAGAAAAGGGCAAGTTTTTTTTTCTGTTTCGAAGACTAGCTTTCCGCACGGCTTTAGATTGGTTGACGTTACTGCTTTCTGGCCAGTTTCTTTAGGCTCCTTCAGCTTTCCTCAATTAACGGTCTATATAAATATTTTGTCAAATCGGACTGGTAGTTCCTGAGATTAGCGCGTTTAACATGCATACAAACTCTTCAGTTTTATATATTAGACACTGTGCATTGCGGTTACACCCGCGTTTTTTTACTGTTGCGCTCTTTTAGGTCGTAGCGTGATTGATCAATAGAAATCATGGTACCTTGACATACCATCTGTCACAAGTACTCTCAGGCCACGGGTCCTTCAATGCATTTATAAACAGGATCGGCAAAGCTCCCTCTGGTACCTGTTTATTTTGTGAAGAGAAAGATACTGCGGAACACACAATCCATTCCATTGTGTGGAATTCCAAGAGTCCAGATACTTTTTGGCCAAGGAAATTGGACGGCAACTAACGAGGCAGAACTTCTTGGACACCATCCTGGAGTGCGAAGCGACGTGGGATAGTGTGGTGGACTTCATAAAGAAGACCATGACCCGAAAAGAAAACAGAGAAAGAGAAGGAAAATGATAAGATCACTTGACACCTGATACGATGTATTACCCTGAAGTTCCGGTCAGGTGTCATAGAAAAGTGATAAAGGAGGAGGGGTTTTAGCCGGTTTAAGTCCAGCACTACCCAAAACCCAGAACCCGGGTGTCCATGACGGATTTCCCCTCCTCGGAAAAAAAGATAGTACCAGAGATTAGCGCGTCCAAACAAATAAACAAACTTTTTAGCTTTATTATTAATAATATAGATTTCTGATCAAATACGATTAAAAGTCTATGTGGGATAAATAAAATAATGCATTCCACGCCAGCATTCAGAAATGTTTTGTTTCACCAAAATTTATTATGTTTCGCAGCATTAAGTATAATTCTTTTTTTTTCTTCACGGGTCGTCTTACAGCTCCTGAAACCGTGTTATCGATCCCAGAGTAACCAGCGGAAAACCAAGTCTCCCTTTTTAGCCGTTGATATTTGAGAGGCTATACCTAACGAATGGCCAGTTCTATTAAGGAAAATTCTATTGTGGTTTCTTGGATTATGTACATAAGTATAACTATAAAAATCCATTTGTACATGGCCGGGGTCGAACGGTGGTGCGCCTAGGTAATACCAGACATAAATAAAATATAATAACTAAAATAAATGTACCTACATATTATTTTCAACTGAGTATAATATCTCACCTTGACGCCTAAATGCGAGAATATGTTTGAGGGTATTTTCTTGGATTAGAATTAGGTTGTCACATAAAATGAATTTTACCATTGGGAAAGGAAATGGCAAGCACACATGTTGCGTTGTTTACTTAACTTTATCACTGGACTGTTCTCGTGGCTTTGCTTGTGTAGAAATAATACACTGATGTATGCTTTCCATGATTGTGATATCAAAAGTCCACGGGCGAAAGCTAGTCATCAATTTATATAAGTTTATCGTAAAAACTTCTAAATTTATAAATGAGGTGGCTTTCAAATTGAATCTATTTGCTTTTATGTGACAGTTGTTTGTCTGTTTTGACTTACACTTGATTATACGTCATGTCACGATGGGGAATCCAGTTTAATCCCGTCCGCGCTGTGATAGTTGTGATTAGTCAGTGATTAATAGAGCATATCATAGTCCGCGGGATCATATTAAATACAGATTAATTGATATATAATAGGAGCGGTGCCACACCGGCGAACCCAATGGATATCGTGTGGGCCGACCCTAAGGTACCTAACCTTAAGGCATAATATTCTTGTGTGAAATCATTTTATGCAAAAAAGTTTTATTTTCCAGTTTTATGTATAGAGACTTTTTCTGAAATTTTTAACTGAGAACAAAACCTTAAAAATCGATTTGAGTAATAGTCCGAGCTACAACCGCTTTTTAACTTGCAGAATAACTTTAAAAGTGACACTTTTTCTGTCTATATAATAAAGACGAACTTTTTTATATACTCTATCCAATGGAGCCCCCTTTCCCTCAGCTCGCAGCTGAAATCTGAAATGAAGCCAAAACGCAAAAATTTTTGATCGGCATCCCGTACCTTGGTTTGAAGGCATTGGTAGATGCCTAATTCACATTGGAGCATTTTAGGTATCAGAATAGTAAATAAAATTATTCGTTCAAATGAATTCACAAGTAAGAATTGTGTAGGTACACCATTTTACGTAAATGCCAGTGAAAACCGATTTCAACTCCAAACAAGAGCTTCTGAGGTTTGCAAACAAATAGACAGACGTTGATGAGAATTTTGTTGTACATAATGTTCTACTTGCGAATATGGCTACTTGTATGAATTTATTACAATATTTAACAGTTTAGAAAATGTTCTTCTTTCACGTCAAAAGAGAGCAACGCATCGACGTCATTTTTTGCATAGAGATCCTGGAAAACTTTCTTTTGTCACATTTCAATTTTTTTTACGATCGAAGCCAGGAATAAGTAAATGTAAAAAGTAGTAAGTTGCCTAATATATAAAAATATAATATTTGTTTTTTTATTCGACTCAAAAACTACTGGACCGAATTGAAAAAATATTTTTGTATTTGATAGGCTACCTATCCTAACGGGTTGAATTGTAATCCTAATACAACGCGTACGAAGTCGCGGGCAATCAGCTAGTATGTGATAAAATTGAACTGACTGATACGTAAACGTCGGCTTTACTACATATTTACATACGACTAGTTATTACGCCCCGGCTTCGCCCGTGTAAACTTTTGAAATGTGACAGGATTTTATATCAAAAGGAAGGATTACCAAAATAAAAAGTAGCTTAAGTCACTCTCAGGTCCTTCAACTACCTCTGTGCAAAAAAAATCAGGTCGATCCATTAATTACTCTGTGTTCGTCAAAGAAGGACAAACAAAATTTCGTATTTATAAGATTATCCGACAAACCGTACAAAGAGGTTTTTCCATCTACACACCTCAACAGAGCTCTGTTGCTAGCCACTCGTTAGGTATAACCTCAAAAAAATCATTTGCTAATTGAGGAAGACTTTGTCTTTCGCTGGGTACCCTGGGCCAGCAACGGTTCCTGGGAGCTGTAAGGTAACCCGTGAAAAAAGAAAATAATAATTATTATATTAGTAAAGTAACGATTTAAAAGCTTACGAATTAAAGCATAATATGCCACATTAAACATGATAAACAAAATATAAATTAGTCTAATTACCATTATATATTTATAAATTAAATCCTCAATGAAAATAATAAGAAGATGAAAAAACCAGAACAGAATTGTATTATCTAAATGAAAATTACCTTAATGAGAGTCTAGCTTAGACTACTTCATTATTTTATTCATATTATAATGGACATTGGAGTCGTTCTGGATTCTCTCTATTCTTTAGTATTCTTTTTATTTTATTTTTATTAATCGTATACGTATTCGTATGTAATTAAAAAAACATTGCCTACATAAATTAACGGCTGTTAATCAATCCAGAAGAATTATCTGTCGAATAAAAAATAACTAATGCACAACTGGAGATGCAGGATTTCGTAGGTAATTAAAAAACATTGCCTACATAAATTAACGGCTGTTAATCAATCCAGAAGAATTATCTGTCGAATAAAAAATAACTAATGCACAACTGGAGATGAAAATACATAATAAAATAAAATAAATATAGTCAAAATTGAGAACCTTCTCCTTCTTTTTTTGAAGTCGGTATCTTGTAACTAAAAATAAACAGTTAAAGTTTGTCTCGTAACTAATTCGTAGAGCTTCGTAGCCATTCGCAGCAAGTTTGTATCTTCGTTTCACATAATACATTTATATAATACACTATTTAGTTTCATTACACACCTTTGGTTACGAAATAAATAATCGAAAAAATAATTATGAAGATTATTACTATTATTGAACAAAATTATGTTCGAGGCGTTGGTCTGAAAACGGATTTATTAAATCGAACTAAAAAGTAAACATAAATGACATATTTCATTTTAAGCTGCAAAATTTACCACCGAATATTGTATCTAATCAATCAATGGGATAACCAATGGAACTACGGAAAAATAGAGTTATTGTTAATTTAATAATAAAAAAATTATAGCCACCCTTAAAAATATAAAAGAGCGTAATGCTACCGTACGTATACTGACATGATGAACAAAATATAAATTTCACAGACTACGATGCAACCGTGTAATATTAAGTTATTACATTAAAACGATACAAGAAACCCATTGCAGGTTGTATTTTGAACTAAATTTAGCTTGCGTTGAATATATTACACTGAGCTATCCTGTTTATAATTACATACTCCATTCAAGCTACGAGCAATGGCCTCCTACATCCCTAAGCGCTATATAATACAATAGTTTTCTGCCCCCGGCTTCGCCCGTGGATATGTTTAACAAAATAAAATATAGCCTATAGCACTTAGGGATAATGTAGCTTTCTATTAGTGAAATAATTTTTAGAATCTGATCTGAAGTTTCAGAGATAACCCCCTACATCAAAACTTACATCTCGTTATAATATTAGTATAGATATGAACTGACTCGTTAGTATTTTATTTTTGTAACATTTTTTTTACAAGTTCACAAATTTACAATATTTTTTTACAAGTTTCTCTGGCTGAGTGTTTGTCTGAAAATTTTTTCTCAATGAAAATTTAATGTTATTTGACCCAGCTTGTATTTACTATAACCATGCTTTGGCCACATAATTGTGACTTATTGACTTTAGTAATCTTCGAAGTATTAAGCTGTTACCTAATTTATGACAGGCTTATATCAGGGTTCATTATTAGATATGCATCTATGTAAAAAATCTTATATCGCTTCGTCTCTATGCAAAAAAATAAGGAAGCATTTTTTAAATATCTATCATTTTAAGCTGTATTCAATAAAAATGATGCTATAAGAAGGCACTCAAGTAAAGTATATTGTTACACAATAAAAGAAGAAAATATTATGATAGGCAACGCAGACGAAGTCGTGGGCATCACCTAGTTAATAAATATAACAACTGTGAAAATAAATATAGTTTTACATCTCTATAATTATTATTTCTCAAATATTCGGTATCAAATAATATATCCCAGTTAATGATTGATACGCCAGTTTGAAGATATGTTTCCAAAGGGAAACATTATAGAATGACTAATTTTATTATTTTGTAAAAGACGCCATCTAATGGAGATCAGTTGAACTATGACAACAACACCATTAACGCTGCGAACTAGTTAATTAAATTGTCAATGGTTACTAATCATAGACTAATTTTTGAGAAACCTTTCAGAAATTAGGGATTTCAGCGATCCCTTGACATTTCTGTATAAACTCCATGTCAGATGGCAAAAATTTTTCATCATGTCACCAAGTCCATTTAAGGGTTATACTTGAGGCGTGAGGGCCGTACGTGCCTTCATATGTCTATTTTCAGGTCACTTGCGGCATCGCGTACCATTTCCCATTTTTTTTACATGAAAACCGAATTGAAAACTACCCCTAACACCTCGTACGTGGAATTTTCATTTTTAAAGCTTAGTTTTTTTAGGGTTTCCTTTTATTATATTTAAAATTTGGATTTTAGGGGTTGTTTTGACTGTTATTTTCGTTATCTTTGTTATGCCATTTTTATTAGGTTTTCGCGTGCATTTTATCCAAAATAAATAAAAATTCCAGACGACGCTTCTGGATGATCTAGGCGGACTGTTCGTTAGAAGAATTGGAAGAGTCTGTGTGGTTTCGGTGGACCGTACGGCGACGCGCCGGGGATCGGATGAATGTAGCAATGGACGACGATTAAAATACTTGGCGTTTCGATTATTGGTTCGTATAATGATAATGAAGACTGAATCTGGGACTTTCAGCTGCACATTCAAAACATTCTTAACAGAAAATACTCGACAATGGTAAAGCAATAAACCGACTACAAGTCCAATTGCTTTTTAAAAATTTATTTCATTAATTAATGTAGTATAGCCGCGAATGTTATTGTTGTTTACGACGTTCTAAGGCATTTTTAGAGTTGTAGCAGGGTATAGTTTATTATTTATTTAGATATTTTATTCTAAATTCACGGGCATAATACCCGGTCCTTCGTAAGGCTTGCATGGGGACATAGGTCCAATAAAGTGTTGTGGCTAGCACCCGTCGGGACCTATCTCTGAACGCATCAAATACAATGCGCTCACAGACAGGCCCCGTCAAGTGCTTGGACTATTGCTGAGATAAAATTAATTTAAAATCGGGCTATGGTTTTGAGGTGTTAAATGGATTGGTTTATCAAGTTTATTGGTTGAGACTACGGTCACCTGCCGGTATCATTCATCCCATGAAACGTAAAATTGGCCGGTGGTGACTCGCCGTTTACTAAATGGGCCTCCTAAAACAACCACTATTTTTGAGCATTTCAGTAAGACAGGCAACATTGGTGTAAGCGGCTGGGGGTGTCGAGAGGTGTGACACCGGTTTCACATATAGCTTCCCCGTTATTACGCCTTTAGACACTTCCACCCCCGAGCATAATGCATAATATTATACTCTAACGACTCCACCCTGGACAACCAATTAAGGCAAGCCAGGGGCGAGAGTCTCAGGTCTAGCAGTGGGGACGCCTGCCTCAACTTCCACTCTGGAGCACTCGGGTTCGGTGGTGTCGTTACTCACCCACGGCTCGCTACAAGCCGCCCTGCTATTTATTATTATTATGTTATTTTTATTTGGACAAGAAATACTTATATTTAAAAATATTATATTGATGACAATTAAACTCCGTTACCCGATATTTACTTTAATTACATTTTAATAGGACGTCCATTCGAAAAAAGCTAATGAGCAATAATAAAATGCGTCTATCTCCCTCTATTACCGTTTTAAAAACCCATGAAACTATGGGAAGCTGGTCTTGGAGCCATCACTACATTTTGAAAATAAGCATTTGGAACCTATACTAATATTACAAATTAGAGTATTTTAACATATAATAAAATTGAAAAACCAGAACGAGACAAAATAAAACGAGACAGAGCGGGAACTTTATTGACACTTTTCCCCCAAACGGCGTACTCCTTCTCAAGAATTTGTATGTATTTCGATTCCTTGATCTCGGGAATCGCGAAAAACTTAAGAATATTTGATATTGGGTGTATAATTTTTGTATAGTAAGCAAAATAAAATCGCAAGTTCGAATTTCGAGCCAAAAGATGGCGAATCCATTGTCTATGCCAGTGTTGTCGTTTGAAAAAGTCTTGACATTTCTTTAGTTGGTTTCAAGATTTAAGGCCGATTTACACAACGAACTTATCCTAAACCTGTGCACAATAGATTCTACGCGGGTGGAGATTAACATAAAATGCTAACAATATTGACATCAAAGAAACAAATCTCCCCAGAAATCTGTGACATAATTTATAAAAGCCAAAACAAATTACAGTCCAAGAAAATTGAGATCTTATTTAATAACAATTTTCAATTTTCCGCGATTTATACTCAGTGGGGAATTATCATTACAACGTATAAGGAGGTCAGTCACTTCAATTGCGTTTGTAGGTACAAAAGCTGTATAAAAGTGGTCCTGTTTTTTTAGAGGACCGTTTAGCAATATTGTTGTTACGTGTTTCTGTTTCGAGCGAAACATTTGGGAGAGGAAAATAAAATATCTAAGTACTTATGGTAAGTGGGTACTTCCCTTTTGGAAAAATCCGGTCAACGAAAGGTTTATTTATATTGCTTCCTAGTAGTAACCGGGTGCGACTTTTTTTGGCAAATGACGAAATAATGAATTCTGGATGATCATTGTCTTGAAAATACTATGTCCAATTGCACTATAATGAAATCACAGATTACTCAGATTACTTAAATATTAAATAGTTTGATGTTTGTCATTAGAGAAGAATGCGGAGTGAAAGATGATGTTGCGACTAAAATGAAGAAAAGTAGTTTACGCTGGTTTGGACACGTTGAAAGTATGAAGGATGAAAGAATGACTAAAAAGGTTTATATGGCTGAAGTGAAAGAAAATACTGGCAGAGGACGACCTAGGTGAACTTTTATTGAACATAAAAAATACATTGATTAATGGAAATATTGAAAGTACACACAATCGCGGAGCATGTATGAAAGGTATGATGAATATAAAAAAAAGCGAAAGAGATATGTCAGGATCGTAACAAATGACATTCGATAGTCTCTGCCTACCCCTCTTGGGATGAAAGGCGTGATGATAGATAGATAGATGATGTTTGGGGTCTTTCTCCGAAAACACGATATTTGACTAATTTTAATAGGGCAATTTATTTTTGCTGGTGTAATGAATTAAAGGGAGCATTGTCAAATTTATGTGCTTGGCGTTTATTTAAACCTAGTAGTTTTCAAGATATATGCGATCACAGTTTTTGTGACCACCAAAATTAGTGGGCTGCACTTAAATTAGAAAATGGAACATTCAGCACTTTTCAGCCGATTTTGTGTGTTTTTTCATGAATTAAAGTTATTGAAATAATCAAGCTTTGGTAACATACAAATACGTAGGTAGTGTTAACAAGTAGTGTTACAATACGATTATCATCCATATTCTACAGTATTCCAGTAAATTATAGCATTATGTGAGTTTCGGAAAATGCTACCAAAACCACCAAAATTAGAAAAAGGTATTTGAAAAAAACGAGCGAGCCTTACAGTAATGGCATATGATGTGTAACATCTGACATCTCATCTTAGTAATAAGCAACATTAACATTATATCCTGAAAACATTAACACTTTATACACACTGTAGGTTAAGCGTACAGCTGATGCATTCTCCTTCTCTATTTCCCTTTCTCTTTCTCACACGCACATACTGTTGGCTGACAGTCCAACCTCTCGGAAAATGGTTCCATCTGACGGCCAACTCTACTACTGAAATGTCCGCGCTCATTGGTCACATCAAATAGCGCGTGCTTCCCCGACTTCCTGTTACACACTTCCGTTCCTTTTCACGAAAATTGCAGGAAAGCGACAGGAAAGATGTTACACATCAAAAATAGTAAAAAAAGTTACGTTAAAGTCAAGACTAACGCGACTAACTCAGTCGCGGAAAATTATGCATTTTCTTTGGACAGTCACGTTTGTAAGTATATACCTAGTTTAAAATATAGACGATGTAGTATCAACAGAAGATGCTCATGATACTTTATTTTGTCAAAAAACCACTAAACATAACATCAAATCATACGGACGCGATTATTAAAATATATTTTTGCCCTAAAATATTTTATTTGGGGCGTCTGTGGTCGAGTGGGTAACGTCGGCTCACAGCTGAGAACTCGCGGGTTCGATCCCCACATCCGACCATATACCAATGGATTTTTATAATAAAAATCTATATACATTATCCGACCAACCGTACAAAGAGGCTTTTCCATCTACATACCTCAACAGAGCTGGCCACTCATTAGGTATAGCCTCATAAATACCATCGGCTAAAAGAGGGAGACTAGGTCTTCCGCTTGGTGCCCTGGGACCGATAACGCGGTTTCGGGACCTGTAAGATAACCCGTGAAGATAGAGATAGAGGAATCTATACAAAGTAAATAAAATTTAAGTGTCTGCCTGTGATTTCTAAATCTACTTAAGTGGAATATTTTATATATTTGTCCCAAAAAGGTTTAGAAATTAGAAATTTTAATGAAACTTTTAGGAACCATAGATGAATTTGTACTTAGAATGATTTGTGATTGTTTATAGGTTCAGTTGGTTAGGCCTTTTTTTACTTATCCCTTTTAATATAAATGCGAATGTAAGTTTGTTTGTTACGCTTTCACGCAAAAACTACTTAACCGATCATCATGAAATTTTGCACATATATTCTTGGAGGTATTAGAAGTAACATAGGATACTTTTTATTATCACGGCATGACGACGGGAACGGGGTGGGCAGTGTATGAAGTGTATATGTTTGCCAACATTTTGAAATTAGAAGTCGTGGGAAACAGCTATCAAATATAAAGTAAAGAATGTGTCAAATCAAAATCTTCTTAAAAAGGAACTCTTTATACAGCCAAAGAGATAGAATATTATTCATTTCGGTCAGCTACAATTAGATACGAATTATAGGGTATATTTTATTTTGTTCGTAAATGTCCACGGGCGAAGCTGGGGGCGGAATGCTAGTATTATAATAAAACATTTGTTTTACACGCATAATGTAATTTGTTTTACACGCATAATGTATGTATGTTTGTTACTCAATCACGCCAGAACGGCTGAACGGATCTGGATGAAATTTGGCACAGAGATAGATTATAGTCTGGAATTGAACATAGGTTCCCGTGGGATAGATTTGTTTTTGTTTTTCACGGAATCGACATGATTTTTTGCATAGTGGTAGTTTAGGAGTCAGATAATAACATAGGTATACTAACTTTTTATACCGCGAAAGCGGGCGGGGGAGGGCAAATTACAGCCACGGGATTATTATTTTTTGGATCTATTTCCACGCGGATAAACCGCGGACAGAAGCTTGTTATTCTTAATTGTTTTAACTAGTTCTTCAACATTCCCGTGCAAATGCTTCATTCCGATAATGACCCTTTTGAAATCACATCATATCCAAACCACACTTATAAGCTTTTTCATCGAAATAGAACTGGCCATTCGTTAGGTATAGCCTTACAAATACCATCGGCTAAAAGAGGAAGACTTTTTCTTCAGCTGGATACCCTGTAATTTGATAAATGGCCAAGTTGCAGGTAAAGATTTTAATTCGAGAATAATCACTTGTTAATAATATAAAATATACCTCCACTCGACATATTAACTTCATTATACGTTTTCATATTCAACGTAGGTTTATTCATAAAATAATGGACGACTCATTACGTGGACAGGACAATTTGTCGACTACAGAATATATAATGAAACAAATAAATATTTTGTGGAGTGGTTAGAATCTTCATAATTATTATATTAAATCTATACAAAGTAGGTGCGTCGGTGGCCGAGTGGTTAAGATGTCTGGTATTAACTAGGCGGAAGTCTGTTCGATCCCGGCCATGTAATAATAGATTTTTTTATAATTAAAAACTTATGTACACAATCCAACAAATCACTTATCCGTTCAAATATACCTCAACAGAAGTGGCCACTCGTTAGGATAGCCTCACAAATACCATCGGCTAAAAGAGCGAGACTTGGTCTTGCGCTGGGTACCCTGGGACCGATAACACGGTTTTGGAACCTGTAAGATAACACGTGAAGATAGAGATAGAGGAATCTATACAAAGTAAATGAAATTTAAGTGTCTGCCTGTGATTTCTTAATTAATACACATATTATTATCTACGTGGGATAATTACCACAATATTTTGTCTTTTTGTCCCAAAAAAGGTTTAGAAATCAGAAATTTTTGAAACTTTAAGGAGCTATAAATAAATGTGTACATATGTAATTAAAATTATACGGGCGAAGCCGTAAGCAGCATCATGTCGTTATAAATTTGCTATCAAGTTCAAAGACTACCAATTTTATTTAGCCCCTTTGATAGCTTGACAAAAACATTTTGGATACAGCACTTTGATAGATAGACATATCGCTCGATATTGATTTTATTTTAAAGTAGATTATTCGCCCTTGGCTCCGCCCTTGTATACATTCGAACAATATAAAATATAGCCTATGTCACTCAGGGATAATGTAGCTTTCTATTAGTGAAATAATGTTTAGAATCGGTTAAGTAGTTTTTGAGTTTATTCATTACAAACATAATGCAAAAAATCAAAATGTATCTCTTTGTAGGTAATAGATGTTCTGAAAATGTTCAAGGTTATATAGGATTTCCTTCCTTGCACTGATTGCACCTACATTAACATGAATACGATTGTAATGTTTCATTTTAAAATTCATTTATGAAAAAAAAAATATATTGCTTATTTATTACTAGATTTTGTCAGTGATTTCACCTGTTCTTTTGAAGATTGAATCTGGGACATCCGTTTTAGAATCTCTCCAACTTAAAAATATCCCAAATAAGTAGAGATTAAAAATCCATGAACCAAGTCGTCTACGATAAACTTTCAGTGAAGTGTAAAATCTGACATGCTACATTTACTATACAATTCAACATTGTTTCCGGAATTATCATTTAACATAAACGTCAATTATAGAGTTTTAAAGTGTCTGAAACACTTGCCTGTATATAATTTCAGTAAACGTGTGCGTTGTTAATATAATTGCTGAGGTAATTTTGAAATTAAATATTCACCCAGTGGGAAACAATTTGAATGATTTTGCTGCTAAGAACAAAGAGTGTATTATATTTAATGAGTTTGTTGTCCCTAAGGTGTTTATAATAGTTTTAATAACTACGTATTTGTGTAGTAATTATAATAAATTAGTTTATACTTATTCCATTATTAATTAAGGCAACGAACCGCTTTTTTATGTCTAAATTGCAGGAACAGAACTAACCACCTAGATATTTGTGTCACTTCATTCATTTAGGTATTTTCCTCTAATCATACTAAAAATCCAAATTCATGGATTCATGTTAGCAGTAAACCTAGTAATTACGTGGGAAAAGTAAAAATACGATGACATCAAATTAATAAATGCCATGGTTTGATGTTCTTGCAAGGAATGTGTACTAGAGGAATATTTTTGCAGTAAAAAGGAAAAATAATGTTATAGTTAAATATGGATGTAATGATATTAGTATTTTACATAATAATATTATCATGTACTGGTTTTCAATATGTGACATAAAAATTCATCCTGAGGGATTCCTTTGTCCTCTCATCCCTCCAACTCCCAACTATCTCTGTGCAAAAAAATGACATCGACTTGCTCTGTGAAATAAGGACAAACAAACCATTAGGATGATTCTCAAATCAGGAAACCATTTTTGAATACTCTTAAGTATATGTTTCTATCTGTTATACATAATGTATTCTGCACTTAGACACAAAGTTCAATCAATATAACTAGTGGGAATAGATAGAAAAATGCTGCTCAAAACCATTAAAGGAGTAAGTTTGTAATAGGTAAAAAAATGTAATGAAATGACGAATAGCTTAGAAGACATGATATCATTCTATCAAACCAACGACATCTTCCTCCACAGGGAATAAGTACACGGAATAGTGGAGGAAAGGAAATTGGGAGAGCATTGCAATAGAGAATTTAGTCTCTTCCAAGATATATTGATGTATTTTGCATTGATATTTTTTTAAGTAGCAAAGAAATAATTAAATCATAATGAAAGTAAACAAGGCAATCTCAAACCTCATCAATAGGGCCCGGAATAATATGTATTTACATATTTTTATTTGAAATTGTTTTCGTTCTTAATTATGGTTTCTACATAAAATATGTTATTTAGATCGTGAAAATTCAGGTTTTATTTTCCATATTTTTCCATTTTTAAATATAAATCCATATTCCACAAAATATCAAACAATTTATCCATATTTTCATCAGCGCTATGAGTTTCCTAAAAATTCTGGCTCAAAAATTCTTCCACTTCACTAAATGAAAATTTGAAGATTATCGAAAATATAGAAAAGAAGGTTTCTGAAGGGAGGACCCGTTGCTGAAGTTGCTAAGCAAAAATCAATCGTCGTCAATGATTGCAATGCAAATTTAAATATGCTCCAATCACATCCTGTGATGTTGAAAGATCATTCAGCCAGTACAAAGCATTATTTCGTCCAAACAGAAAACGTTTCAATTTTGAAAATAAAAAAAAACACGAGAATATTTACTGCAATTCAAATGTTAGTGTAAAGGAAGCTGAATAAAATTGTAATTTTTGATTTTTTGCAATAAACAATAGTTTTATTTGAAATGTTGTTACTTTTTATTGTACATATTTTTTCCATATTTTAGTTTTTTCAGTCCATATTATATTTACATATTTCGAAATTTTTAATACATATTTATCCGGGCCCTACTCATCAGTAGAAACATTGTAAAGAAAGATAAGATATTAAGAGTCCTATATTCATAATTTGTATGGGGATAAAGTAATCCCAATTTATCTGTAAATAATCCACCTGTATCACTGTAATTAAGGATAATAATTATAGTTACTTATTCAATATATCTAAGTGAAATATCTGTTATTTATTCAATGGGCTTTATTGAATAGGAAATATAGGTAGTTAAACTTTGCCCCCGTTTTCTCTTTCATAATCTATCACAAAGCTCTTAATTTTTTTAAAGCGCTGTTATACCATTACCCTTCAATTAAACATCTTGCGTTTTTTGTAGCTTATTGAACATTCATAATAATCATTATTTTATTATTTTTACCAAGTAGAAATCATAATATTATTATTATTTTGAAGCTGGATAGCTTTGAATATAGCTAGCTTTGTGATAGATAATAAAAGAGAAAACGGGGGCAAAAGTACCCATATTTGCTATTCAATAAAACCCATTGAAAAATAACAGCTATTTCACTTATATATATATTGAATAATGATATATGCAGGTAGATTATTTACAGAGAAATTGTGAATAGTTTATCCCAGAAAAATTATGGATATAGGAGCCGGAATATTTCTAAAATTATAAAAAGATTATGTTATAATTTTCTGTAAATTGTAAAAAAAACATGTCTGGTTGTTCTGCCCCAATGTTGGGCCCAAAGTTTCAGGGAGCATAGTGCGAATTTACACTTAGAATTTGGTTATTGCTCATCTCAATACAAGTATCATTCAAAAAAAAACTGTGTTAATAGGATTGGTTCAAAATTATGATGGGCGAAGCCGGGATGCAAATCTAGTATGAAATACTTTCTCTATTTATTAAATCCTAATCTGTATAATTAAAGGTAGGTACGTAAAACGTTCTAACAAAGTTTTGTACAAGTGTACGCACTTTGTGAGATATGTACGTGTTCCAAGTTCTACTACGTTAATGAATGTTTAAATGGCGAACTTTGAAATGGGATTCATACGTGGGGTACTATTGACTACCTGATTTTAATCTATTACAAGTAGCAACCGCAAATGTTCATGTTTTGTACATTGCAGAACAGATAATAAATTAGAAATGACTGAATGTTATAACTTTAAACAGTGTAATAAAATTAAGTGTCTGTCTATGATTTTAAAATTTTAACACCAATATGTAGGTAAGTGGGTTATGATATCACAATATTTATACATACTTACGGGGTTGGAATAAAAAAAGTAGCCTATGTCTTTCCCTAGGGTTCAAGCCTACTGCGTATGAAATTTCATCTAAATCAGTTCAGCGGTTAAGCTGTGAAAGCGAAACAGACAGAGAGAATTACTTTCGCATTTATAATATTAGTATTGATGTGCGTAATATTAGTGTAAATATGAATGTTTTAGAATTTGTGGATAATTTAAGTTAATCAGATTGTTCCATTATGCCTTTTAAATTAATCTAATGTTAATAATATAATTCTGACATATATCATTTATAAGTAAAACTTGATTAGTAATAGGTAGTTTGAAATTTTTTGTATTTGATTTTAACTTAATGTATTGACAATTGTATCATGAATGAATTAATAATTATAACTTATAATTAATAAATTATAAAATTTCTATTGTACAATCTTATTATGTAACACCATTATTATGTAAAAAGTTTAATTTATTATTTATTAGCCTCACAAAATCATTGGCTAAATGAGGAAGAATTTGTCTTCCACTGGGTAACCTGGGGCCAGCAACGTTTCCCGGGAGCTGTAAGGCATCCCATGAAGAAGAGAAAAAGAAAAAAAAGAAAGAGAGAAGTTTAATTTAATCTGTGTGACAATATAATAATAGTAAATAATAATAACGAGAAGAGGAAAGTGCACGGCATTACATATTTAATAATCCTTCAGCTAATATTATTTTTTAGTTACAAACTGGTCTTTGTTTTATATCGATAATTTATTTAAAATGCACATTACATATAGAAACACACATTATATTGAAACTAATGTTTATACTATAAATATCAATGTCAAATATCACAGTAAACACATAAACAAAACCTGCATTATAACCACAAATCTGTCAATACATTACCCACACATGGTTAAAAGCTTATGGGTTCGAATGAGCAGTAATATCGAAATAATATGAATAACACGTCGACATCAATACTTTGCCTCGACGAGTAATGTCGTATTCGTAGCAAACTTGTGATATTATCTGTTCTGAGGTTTATATTTATAACGTTTGATTTCTTAATAATTATAATTACCTTTTTCAGATGATGAGTATCCAGTATATAACCGGCATAGTGAATGGGATAAACATAGGACTACATGCATTTTCAGTCACTTCTATCCATGGACTGATTCGACATAGCCATTTTCCACACATAAAAAAGTATTAGAATATAGGGTCTAAATTAATATAAATATTAAAGAATATAAAAGAAGCGAAAGAGGTATGTCATTCTACATCACATTGCAGGACATTCTATAGGACTGCTTAGCCCTCTTGGGATAAAAGGCGTGATGATAGACATATCAAAATTAATGTAAATATAATATACCTCTACATTAGGTGAATGACAGTCACACCACCGTTTCACACGGATATTAAATATTAAAACAAATGCAATTATTAAACTCGATAATTACATTTAATTATAATTAGAAATAATAGCCGTATTAAAATTAATTTAATTTACAGACAAACTTTACATTTACTAATACATTTTGTTCATAAAGTTTTGTAAGCGGTAAATTATTTTCTTATAGCTTGCTTACCATAGCATAGTATATTGACCATCTGAAAGCTCCGAGTTCGTAGCATGAGTCGAGCATTTTCTTGCCGTCAAGTTTCCATTGAAATTAACTCGACAGTAATGACGATATGATTACCACACCCATCTTATAACTGGTTGCAAAAAAATGCTATGCTGGCAATATAAAGATTCGTGCATTAATGGAGAAATAATTAAATTCTTATTTTTTATTTCTTTAGATAAATATTTTCTTGAAATTATAAAAAGTTAATCAAACATATATTAGTCACAACTAAGTCAATAAAAGATAAATTAATTAATTAACAAAAACTTATTGCTCAAAAAAATCGTGAACTACAAAAGATTTTTTTTGCAAATCAACGCCAAGTTTTTGTGACTTATGTTCGATAAAGCGTCATCTTTGCGCATATTTTACAACTCAGTTTTACAAGTACATAATCATTTGAAGAATTGTCATTATTTGTACGTCAAATATAAAATTAACTTTTTTTTCAAAGTTAATTTTATTTTTCCCTTTTAAGTGATTTTGCTGCCCTGAGAGAAAAATAATCACGCAAATAAAAAAAAATTATAGAAAAATTAAAAAAAATACTGCTTTGGATAGGATTTGAACCTAGTGCATCCTACGCTGCACCCCATACCTTTAGCCGTTAGACCACCGTCGATACAAAAATTGACAACTTCGTGTCAATAGCAACCGTATTTTCAGCCGTAAACAGAGACAAATTACTGAATTTCTGAAAAACTACTGAACCGATTTTCGTCATATGTCGGTGAGATAATGTCGAGAAATTAGTATATCCTTAAAAAAATAATTCGTCAAAATCGGTACATATTTCATCGAGATACTGATAATTGACTTAAAAAGTCAGCTTTTTCAAAATTACTGAAAAACTAATGAACCAATTTTTATGAGATAAAAATGGGACCAATCCGGAAGAATTATCTGTCGATTAAAAAAGAAATCATCAAAATCGGTTCATAAACGACGAAGTTATCCGCGAACACACATAAAAAAAATATAATTATACGGTCGAATTGATTAACGTTTTTTTTTTTGAAGTCGTTAAAAAGAAATGGAAATCTAACTTTATTACGTCTATGTTTTTAATTAGATTTCCTCCTCGCACAGTCGTTCCCTCATTGCTGAGGATCGTGACTCCGACTCATCAGCTTCTCCTCAATTATCTCTTTTTTTTCGGACACTCATGATCGGAGTTTGGGGCTTCGTCTTCAAGGTCTGTTTCCCTCCACCCTGCCCGTCACCACAAACTCTTTCATTTGGTTTTCAAAGTTAGTTTTTAAACGGTTTTAGGTATTACAATTTGAAAGAAGTATAATCGACAGATTTAGCTATTTCTAGAACAAGATAATTGTGTTATTGTGGAACTTCTTAATTTTAGAGTAAAGAGGATATTACATTTTTCCAAGAACTGTGCAATTTAAAAGAAAGATGTCGAGTACCTTCCTAATACCTATTTCTAGGAAAATTTTATGTTACTTTCATAAGGCGATGATTATATTCTAAAATTACATTTTCATTTATTTATTAATATTTTAAATTATTTTTGTCATTTTAAACTATAGGACTAAATTGAGCTATTATTTCTGATTTTATCTAATGCTAGCTTTACGCTTCGCCCGTGAAAAAAGGCAATACATCGCACGGTTACAGTCTATAAAATTTGAAAAATATCATTCAACAATTTTTTTTTCACGGGTTGCCTTACAGCTCCCAAAACCGTGTTACGGTTCCAGGGTATCCGGCGGAAGACCAAGTCTCCATCGTATAGCTGATGGTATTTGTGAGGCTATACCTAACGAGTGGCCAGTTCTGTTGAGATCTATTTAAATGGATGAGCCTCTAAGTGTGGTTTGTCGGATTATGCACATAAGTTTTTAATTAAAAACCCATTGGCACATGGCCGGGATCCGGGATCGAACCCGGGTTCTGCCTAGTTAATACCAGACGTCTAAACCACTCGGCCACCGACGCACCACAATAATATTATGTGATATGTGTCACTAGTTAACATCTAACTGTTCTAAATCATAATAAATAATAGAATTAGAAAATATATACTGAGAATTAAAAGCCAAAGCTCTACTAAGTGCAGCGATAGATTTGTCACCTGTTCAACATGGCTTACTTACTAAATGTGGACATTATAGCTGGTGTCTCTGGCTACGCCGCAAGGCATAAAAGTCATGATGGTGTGTCCGTTGCGATTTGTTTATTATTAGTACCTTACTATTGAACTTATAACTTATCTTCTGAACGATACTATACTCGAGTTACATTCGAAATTAAATCATAAAAGTAATAGAATTAGAAAATGTATACTAGGAATTAAAAGCAAAAGCTCGCGTAAGCCGCTGGAGGGAGGTTTTGTATGTACTTATTGTCGCGAACAAAATATAAATACCTGGCTCTGTTCAGTACTCTGGGAGTTGTCGTGAGGGCAAGTCGCGTCCTCTGCCCTCTGGGCTAGTATATCGTGAAATAGTTACTTGAAGTTAAACATTTTTCTAAGACTTTAATTCAATGTTTTTGGTGTTGGTACCTGATGAAAGGATTTAGGTAAGAATTTAAATTGATCTGTTAATTTTTCAGTTATTTGTAATTATTTTTTTGATCTACTTATATTTTTTATTAAATATTCGTATGAACAAAACATTTACCTAACATTTTTTACAACAAAAAATATTCAGTTCACATAAATTATTTTTTGTAATTACAAAATTCATCTATTTACATGAGAAGCATTTTTTTATATACTAGATATTATTTATAATAAGTCTCTGTTTAGGTGCTTGTTTAGAACAGTTTACGAAACGGCTAAATGAAAATTGATGAATGTTTCAGCGATCATATTATATACAATTTAGTTATTGTTTAATATTTTATTTATCTTTTAATATAACCCGTACTTTGAGAACTAGCAATTATTCAGGATCGAAGGTCTAAACTAAGATTAAGCTACTTGAATATGTATTGAATAGAACCTAATTTGAATAAATCTATATTTCTAAGCCCACGACTATTAAAGTTTAGCTGAATTGTTATATAGATGCAATAATATTATTATTATCCAACTAGGCTTACATAAACATAAAACGTTACCTAGAATTTATGATATTATTTTGATTTTAACTATCGTAATAATCGCCATATGTCATAAATCTCACAGACGAAATCTTTTAAAGTTTAAACTTTTTTTTTTATTAGATAATAATTTACCATGATGTACGTTGTACGTATAGAAATCGTTTAATTGTCACTTTTTCTTTCATTTTCATAGCAATGGTTCGGCAAAAAAATATATTTTACTAGCTTTCAGCCCGGGTTTGCCCGTAAAAAGAAGAAAATGTTATAAGAATTTACTCTGTTGTGGCGTGAAAGAAGGAAAAAAAAAACAAAACACACTTTTGCATTTATTACTTTAGGATTCTGTACTTGTATTTATCCATAGTTATATTAAAGCTGAGAATTTGTTTATTTGTTTGAACGCGCTAATCTCTGGAACTACAAGTCGGATTTGAAAAAAAAACTGTGTTTTGTATTTGATAGCCTAACTCTTGACGAAGGTTGTTTAACATCATCACGCTACCTACCCTAAGGGGGTGAAATGGGGTGTAAACGCTGTATTCCTAATACAACGCAAGTCATGGACATCTGCTAGTATTTTATACATATATTTAATTTTATGTTTAGATGGTTTAATAACGTGGATATTCTGTGCCCGGATTCACGGCACCATAGTAAATAAAAAAATTGTCAAATTGTTGAAAGTCAGGTTTTCTCGTTTCTAATAATTGGCAGTTTTATAAAACAAAGTAGGTATCCATATTTATTATGAATGTCAGAAAATCCAAAGTGTTTAATGGACGGATAAATTATTTTATACCTCAACTCTAGTTGATCGGAGTCAATCTTTAACACTCTTATTAATAAACTCAAAGTAGCGACGTAGTAACTAAACTGTGTTTCGTCTCCGTCTATCATAATGAATTGCAGATTTGTTAGACGGAGACGAAATACAATTTAGTTACTACGTCGCTACTTCGAGTTTATTAATAAGAGTGTAAAAGTTTAACGGATTTGGATTAGATCGGCATAAAAATTAATAGATAAGATATCGACTTTTGTTTTGGAAAGTGAACAGGAAGTGTTTATATTTGTATCTAAATTCTAAATAAAAACAATATAAGGGATTAATTTATTCAGGCTGTTTTACTATTACTCAAATAATAATTTATTACTCGCGCATAATAAGGGCAGTTGTTCGTATAATTAGCCAAATTATAATAAGGTACAAAAGTTTGTCACGACATACTTCTAGCGCGTGGGTACAGTCAGGTACTTATACTTTCTATTTTATATTAATATTTATATCTCTTCTAGTTCATGGTTCAATTCGGTATGTAAATAAAAGCTAAGGTATGTTTTTAATATTTTTTATTTTAAAAATTAAGCTATTTTAAGAAACTAATATGAACATTTTTAAAGTCTTACCGATTGACAAATTTAATAGTTAGGTCAACATTTAGGTAAAATACAATTCTACCCCATTTCTCGGGGCACGTTAAGAGCCGTGGTACTACTTTTATCACAAACGAGTAGTATCTACCACGGGACAGAAACGTTAATTTACCTAAATGATGACATCACTTTGTCGTTTGTTGGCAAAGCTTTAAAACATTATTACACAAAAACTACTGTATAGAAAACAACAATATTTAAATTAGTTACTTAATATACTAGCTTAATATTTGAAATAAAAATATAATAATATATCTTAGTTTTTACTTTACGTACCGAATTTCTTGGGCTTTACATTTTTATACCTAAGAAATCGTGTTTCGAGCCTTAGGATAAACAAGTCTTCTTAATTTAGTGAGTTTGGGAGTTTTGAATCAGCAATAAACTTGATGCCGGTCATGTTGGTTATAAGTATTGGACGGTTTATCAAATGTAAATTTATTTTGGTTATTATGAAATTGAATAGTACTTTCGACAAACCGGACCTTGTTATAGGTAATAATAACGAGGATGCTTATACTTATAACGTTTAGATGCTAGTTGTCTTAAAATTAACACAATATGACTTGAAAGTTGATTTATTATCATCTTAACTAATACGGTTCCGACTCAAAAAATACCGATTAAAATCACAGGAAATCGTTAGAGTCGTTTTCGTGTACAAGAAGGATGATATAGCTATCATTGTTCGGATTAATATATGTTTAACTAGTTGTGGGCAACAACTATTAGGTAGGTAGGTATATTATTTTTAATAGATCATCAATTATTCACTTTTATGCATTTTGTGAATTTTCCTAAATAAATAAATACAATAAAATATTTTTTGATTAATATGAACACGACTGTACTTTCACTAAAGGTGGTATACCCTCACATTCTATATTCGTTTACACCTTATATGTATAATGGATAGCTGCTTTTAACTAATTAAAGGCACAGCCCTATCTTTTAGGGCATCGCTGTAGAAATGTTGGATGATAGATTCTTATTAAAACGCCACGGTCATTTTTATTAATTTTATTTTTTGGAACGTTGCCATCGTAATTAAATTATCGCCTATGAACTGCGGACATGATTATATAGTATTGACGCGTGTAATTATTTTTCTAAGTTTTAAAAAGAAATTTTCTTAGGAGTGGAATCTAATTATTAAATTATGTTTTTATATTTGTTTTACTTTTGAACGACGTAATATCATGACGTCAAATTGCGATGTGCGGTTGGCAGAAAATTATCTCGGCACCAACTTAAAGAAATCCCAACGAAATTCAGACGGTAAAATAACATTGGTACGTTGGTGGCGGAGTGGTTAAGACCTTCCTGGATGCCGGCCATGTACCAATGGGTTTTTTAAATTAAGAACATATGTACATATTCCGACAAACCACTCTTAGAGACTTTTCGATCTAAATATACTTCAACAGAACTGGCCACTCGTTAGATAGCCTCACACATACCATCGGCTAAACGAGAGTGACTTTATCTTCCGCTGGGTACCCTGGAACCGTAACACGATTTCAGGAGCTGTTTGGCAACCAGTGAAGATTACGCAAAATTAACGCGGGCGGAGCCGTTGCCTTCATCAAGACGTTTCAGTCAACATTAAACTTGCCATTCATCATTAGGAAACTTTGGGGTCTAAATCCATATTCATTAATAAAACTAACTATTTCTGTAGAAAATAATTATTGCTTTTGTTTTATCTTTTCTTATCGTTTTCCACATATCTGATTTGACTAGACAAAATGTGGCCTGGCTTAGGATATCACGTTGAAAATCTAACATTAGGGGGAGTAATATGATGCCGTTTGTAACGAATTTCCGATATATCATGATAAGCCCCATGCGATTAAATAATGTTAAAACCGCATCAGCCGTTCTTGTTGTAAAAGGCGACAAAGAGGATACTTTATATTAGGGTTTCGTAGTCCAAAAAGATACCGTTATAGTTTTTTCAAGTCTGTCTGTATCCCATACTAGGTACCAAAAATATTTCAATCGTTCACATCGATTCGATTCTAAGGAAAAACCACAGTAGAACTAAATTCACCACGATCACAGCATTTTATATCTTGCGACCATATTTAGTGAGAGATGTCACTTCTTAAACATGTAACGTGCGTAGATAAACACCTACAACTCGGCTCACCCACAGGATACAAAAATCAGTCGGGCTGCGCGCTCTCGGGTCCTTGACGTTATTTCGCGCGCTTTCTTTGCGATTCTATGCTAAATTATAAATACGTATTTTGGTACAGCGGTTCTCAAACTTTTTTCGCGACGTAACCCTTTTGGAAAGCAAATTATTTGACAGAGCCCTAAAATAATCAAAAATTGGTTTATGTGTATTATTAATTATCAAATATCTAATGGGCGCTCTCTTATTAGGCATTCTTTTAGTAATGTTTTTAAGTTTATGTTGGATTATTTAGATAGATTTGTAACACTTGAGGATACGTGCTGTACGTGGAACACTTCCTAACCCTCAGTGTCGTGGCAGGTCTCTAGTTGGGTCACTCTCCAATAAAAGATAATACTGTTCACTCTACTATATTGACATAGACCTGCTTGCTAGGCAGTATTATGAATGACCTAGTGAATTACGACACTATGCATATGCGACCTACTGTCGTGATCGTTTAAATGTAACTGGCGTGCGCCGGAGCTTCATACTTGTACGGTCTAACCGCTACAGATTTTATTTTCCTTTGCAACCTTATAGTATTTTTCATTATGACGGAGCACACTTTGAGTATGGCTGATCTAGTACATCTGAATTGTTTACATTAGTTTTGTATTAATAATAACATAATATATGGATGTTTAATTACAAAAAAGCAATTTAGTTTACCTCCTTATTTATAATAAATGACTGATCCACTCCTTTGGTAGCGTGATGTTATATGGGGCTATTTATCAAAACAGTTCAAAGCAGTGCGACATCTATGACGTAGTAATTATTATTTAATCTATGCCAGTGTTTAGTTTTTAATCATAGTTCTGTCTTAGTTTTTCATATTTGTAAGAGAGTGATAAAGCATAGTTTATCTGAACACTTGTTAAAAACCCCATATTACTTTTAGAAGAAGAAGTGAAATGTAATTTAAAATAACTTGACGGGTAATTTTTTTTAAACTAAAGAATAATATAATTAAAAGCGATGTCCCATCAATTATTTTCATCATTGATTAACGCACAGTTGAAAATTCGGTCCACGTTCCGTTAATGAAGCTATTGTTAAGTTACAGCCATTCTGAATCGTTTTTGCCATGGCAATTAACTTGAAATCAGAATATGTGGTCAATTTAATCCGGTGGAAAAGTACTTCAATTGTGGATAATCTATGTCTGAGCGAAAAAGTCCTGGATTTGAAACCAAGGTCGGGCATATCATTTTCTGTTGTATTTGAAAGATTCTCGCAATAATACCATTTTGGACAACTTACTATTCATCCAAAAAAAAATGCTAAGCATCAATTTTCTTTAAGAATGTGTGCTTTAATCGACTCCTCATGATTCGGTGGGCACGTAAAGCACTTCTTCTACAAATAAGGGATATATACGTCTATTAAAGAAGTGACACATCTAGGTTCATTAAGCCTTGCCATCTGTTTTGTTCAATATGGACAACTGGCAAAAAGTGGACACTTTGTGTGTACTATCTATAGGTACTAATATTAAACAAAGAGTTTAATTAAATAAGTTTTGCAACTCGAAAACTACTGAACCGATTTAAAAATATTTAATTGTAATATAGCTACAATATTACAGCTAAATTAATTTTTATTTAAACACAATAATATAAAAATAGTTAAAATTAAATCTAAACTAGGTCCGCGTGGAATAGTGGCAAGAATATTGGCTGCAATTCCCCGCTGAATCGCGATGCTGATGTGCGAGGAAGGAGCCAGCCCTCTTGTCACTAGTGATGGTCAGTCGTGGGGATATCTTTAATAGTTTTAGGTATTACTTAGATTAGGAGGGTTGTTATTTATTCGTATTTCAAAATTTTGCACGGGTGAAGCATGTTTCTAAAACAGTGTTTATAAATAGTTTATTGTTTACGAATGAATACTCATTTAGTGATAGGTACTTAGTATCTTCCCTTGCGTAACACGGTTTTGGGAAACAATGAGCCTGTAACAGTTTCTCAATTATTTATTAGCTTATTTGTTAACCGACTTCCAAAAAAAGAAGGAAAAGGTTTTCAATTCGGACGTTTTTTTTTATATGTATGTATGGAAATCGATTACTCCGCCAGTAAGTTGTGAACCGATTTTTATGGTTTCTTTTTTAATCAACAGATAATAAAATTCTTCCGGATTGGTCTTATTTTTATCTCAAAAAAATTGGTTCATTAGTTTTCCAGAAATTTTGAAAAAACTGACCTTATAAGTCAATTTTTCGTAATATCTCGATGAAATATGTACCGATTTTGACGACTTATTTTTTTAAGGATATAATAATTTCTTGACATTATCTCACAGTCATATGACGAAAATCGGTTCAGTAATTTTTCAGAAATTCAGTAATTTGTCTCTGTTTAATGCTGAAAATTATATCAGAGAAAAGCCTTAGCAACTGTTGCTATTGACACGAAGTTGTCAATTTTCGTATCGACGATGGTCTAGCGGCTAAAGGTATGGGGTGCAGCGCAGAGTGCATATTGCACATGATTCAAATCCCATCCACCGCAGTATTTTTTTAATTTTCCATCAATTTTTTTAGTTGCTTTCTGTTTCTCAGGGCGGAAAAATCACTTAAAAGGGAGAAATAACCTTTTAAAAAAAAGTGTACGGACTTCAAAAGTTTGCACTGAAAAGTAAGAAATAATAAAAATTTCGTCGTAGAAATTGAAGACGGTTGGTGCCAAATTAGAAATAACTTAGAGGTACCTACCCAAATTCACTAATCTAGATAATTCATTAGGGACCTACGATCATCAGTACAAACAGACAATATTTAACAGATCTTTATCTCCTTAGATGTTTACTTAATTTTGTATCCTAATTTGGCACCAACCGTCTTCAAATTCTACGACGAAATTTTTATTATTTCTTACTTTTAAGTGCAATCTTTTGAAGTCGGTTCACTTTTTTTTAAAAGGTATATTTTCAATGTATTTGTAATCAATTTTACCATGCGCTTACATTTCCTCACATTTTGGAATATTATAATAAAACACAGATCAGAAAAACATTGCGAATCCCACTAATATTATAAACGCGAAAGTTTGTATGGATGTATGTATTTTTGTTACTCAATCACACCAGAACGGCTGATCGGATTTGGATGAAATTTGGCACAGACATAGATTATAGTCTGGAATAGCACATACGCTACTTTTTACCCCAGAAATGGTTCCCGTGGGATAAATTAGTTTTTGTTTTTCACGGGATCGACATGATTTTTTGCATAGTGGTAGTTTAGGCGTCAGAGAATGACAGACTTGCTTATAAAGCGGGTGAGGGAAGGGCAAATTACAGCCACAGGAATATTTCTTTTTGGATCTTTTTGGAAGCTTGTAGTTAATATTTTACTTATGGGAATTAAAAAAAACCTTTTTAGCCTTAATTTTTGACTATTGCTTAATTTTGATTTAAAATTACAAAAAAACTAAAAATCTGCCTTTAGCTACTACAGATTTTTTTTAGGTTAACTTAAAAAAAATCGACTAATAAACAAGTTTTGAATTTTATATTTTGTATTTTTCAGTATTTAGAGCATCGATAAAAAATGCTAAACACCAATTTCCTTTAAGAATCTGTACTCTATTCGAGGCCGGGCATACCTAAAGCCGGCGCGCCTGAACGTCTTCTAAAAGATGCTGTTAAAAAGTAACAAATCTAGGTCCATTAAGTGCAGAAATAGGCTTAACATTTTAATATAAGCAACTGACTAAAAGTGGACACTGTATTTGAGTATAAAGGTCATGAAGGAGGGTGTATTTTTCGTTTCGCTATGTAACACAGAAGTAATTTTTTTCTTCCATTTCACTACTTTAGGCGGGAAAATTCTAACAGATACATGAATAATTTGAAACCTTTTATGTTTCGTTTGAAACCGATTTGAAGGTATGAGGTTCTATAAATATAGAATGTCTAAATATGAAGGATTCCGAAGTTTGTTTTAGGTCCTTATAATATTTGACTTGCGTAGGTTAAGTACTCGAATAAACGAGTGTGTCTGTGAAAATAATGAAAAAAGTAAATATATTCCAAGCCAAAGGGTTCATGTTTCAAATATTGCCTGGATTATTTATTAAAATCGTAGTGAAGTATCACGAGAAATGCTTTATTACAATTTATAAATGTTGATGTTTCTATAAAAATGTGGCCTATTTTAATTAATAACAAAACAAATACATCTTCACGACCTTTAAACCTTGCGGTGAGGCCAGAGACACAAGTAACAGTATCCACTTTTGCCAGTTGTCTATATTGAACACAACAGTTGGCAAGGCTGATGTGTCACTTCTTAACCGAAGTAAATATTTGTTACTTTTAGTTAAGAATCACCGTTTCCTCCAAAGCACGAGAAGTCGATTCAAGCACAAACTCTTGGCACTAGTTAAGAATTGAACCCTGGACCTTAAAAATATACCGTCACGTCCATTATATCTTGAGGTGTGGCCAGACATCCTAGTAACAATGTCTGCATTTAAAGAGTTGTCCATATTAGGTGATGACAAGCCTATCACTGCACGTAAAAGTATATTTAATTTAATAAATTTTATTACAACAATATTTTGCTTGTTGTGTGCTAAATTAGTTTATCTAATAATGTAAAGTTTTATATAATTTAATATTTAAAATAAAGCGCGGGACTAATTTTGCCCAATTATTCAATTTAAGTTCGACAATTGCAATACTCAAAATTGATTCAAATTATTGCATGAGTTTAAAAAATTAGTGTATGAAACTGCAAATAACTAGGTAATAATCACTCGTTTGATACTTATAAAAACCTCGCATGCGCTTGGTTAAACTCAAACTGTGTGTTCTATTACCCCCCCTATTATGCATCAGTTTAATAAAGTACTATTAAATTCCTGCTCATATAACTTCAGATTTCCAATTTTGCCTACCCATTTCTTTTATGAGAGTCGTGAACATGAATGACTGAATTAATCCCGGAAAGGGAAATCCTTTTCCTAAAAGTCACAAATTCGTTTTTCCGTGCCACTCTATTTTGATATGCAATGAACAGAGCGTTTGTACACAGCAACATTTTAATTTTTAATTATGATTTAACTCCTATGATAGCCGTAAAATGTTACAATGAGCTCAAGCAAGTATGACTAACGAGTGTATTATTACGGTGGTGCACATAAGGGGTGGCCAGTAGGAAGTGGGCGCTGGCAATTTATGTTCATTGTGATAATTAAACGGGGCCCACTCCTATAGTGTACAGCTGTGGCTAGCGTAGACTTTGTTATGAGATTTTAAATGCAATTATGTATGGTGCAAGTGGCTACATATCTTTTTTGAGTTTTGTTTTTTACTTGTTGAAAAACTAAATTCAAAATATGTGATATTTTTTAGGAATAAAAAACTGTATTTTCATAAGTACAAAAACACATTTTGGATACAATCTAGGGAGATCACAGTCAAAATATATAATTATTCATTCAAAACAAAATAACACTTGCATTTTTTGATACAAATATGTTGCTTGACCTGGAAATTAAACCCGGGATTAGTGGTTACTAGTTAGCCTCATTTTGTACAAAATAATTATTTGAAACCAATTGAAGTCATGATAAAGCCAACATAGCCAACATAAGTCGAAATTAATATAGGTCCTAAATCAATCTATCTAATATTCGTGAAAACCGCAACAAAATTCACACAGACAGACAGACAGACGCTGTAGTTTAATTTAATTAGAATTTAAATAGAATTATGTAAATTTTAAATATTGTTCAGTTAAAAAGTAACTGCTAAATAAAGTTGAAATATTAAAATTATTAATTTGAATTTCATTAGCCTATGATATTGATTTCTTATATACTTGATCATATAGGTCAAGGTATTTAGTAAAGCTCGTGACCAATGCTCTATTATTGACCCGAGGGACCTATAATTTTACTAATATTTTAAGTACTTTCATGAAGAAAGCATCGTAGCTAATAGTTTTGTTATCGTGAGTAAAATTATGTGAACTCCGTCTGAAAGCTCAGGGTAAAATAACTATGGAAACTTTTTACTAAAAATATGGCGTTCATTAAAATATAAATAATAGGTAAAAACTTAAAAAAAAACCATCAGAATTCATTCAGCCGTTGTGAACAAATAACCAAATAGACAAAAAAAATCTAAATATTACTGTGTGATTTGATGAATTTTGAAATCGCAGACAGATATTTCAATTGCATAGATTTTAAAATATTGACAAAGATGAACGAGAAAAAAGTAAGAAATGTTACAGCTACTTAAACAATTTTAAATTGCACTTAAAAAGCCCTCATAAAGAACTTAATTAGACCTAAATTGAGTTTTATTGTTAAGTGTTAATTTGTGGTGAACCGCGTAACAAAAGGGTTTGACACGATTCTTGCATGGACTTCTCAGTACAATAAAAAAGAAGTTATTATTTTATTATACCACTCATTAACTTATTATATGACTCGTCGTTTCCTTAATCAAGTGTCATGACTAAGGATAATATTAGTTTCCATACACTTATTTTGATTACCTTTAAATTATTTACTTTCGATATAAGTAGTACAAGATAATAATAATTAAAATTACACAAAACACTTTTAGAGGTACTAAAACTTTAAACTTTGCTCTACCGCTAGACTACTTATCGAAAAGCTGCTCTCAGTTTCGCGACTTACTCGCAAAAAGTTTATAAAGCAAAAGTTGTCAGCGCCAGTGTACTAACAAAAACATTAAATTCGTAATATAAAATCAAGTTGTGTACCCGCTGTCAGACAAAGTTTGACTACTACAAACAACTGCAAGAACATTTCATACTTTCATCTCCTACCTACACTTTAATATAATCTTATCTCGATCCTTTCAGAGCTCAACGCGACAGAGCAACATCTCAGAAGAACAAAACAACCTTTTATCTAACTCGATTTCTCTTTGTTACAGATAAAAATAACGTCAATGAGAAAATATACTGAGACATGGACCTGAAATACTTAGTTTTGATGATTGCTTTTGCAACGATGGAAATAAATGTCACAGAAAGTCGACAAAATGACAAGAGGCGGTGGAAAACTGACAAAAGTTTTTACAATTCCAACTATGTAAATATTTGTGATATTCAAGATAGAGGTTCTAAAGTGCATTGCTATTGTGAAAGCGTTAAAATGAAGTCTGCGACCAGGGCTGATTGTTGGGTGTTTAATGGAGGCATTGCAGAAGACGATCCATTTTGGTCAAATTTCTATTCTCAACCTAAAATAGAAAGATTAAATTTCAACGTAAGAGCAGACGGAGGATTAACATATATTCCAGCCAAAGTAATCATACGGCTCGATAGATTGCAATATATTAATATTCAATATGCAAACATTCACACAATCCCTTCCTTTGCATTTACTAACTCCTCTACTCTAAGAGAAATAACTTTACCGAAAAATAAAATAACAGAATTAGACAGCATGTCATTTGCTCACTTAATAATGCTATCAAATATTAGCTTGGTTGAAAATAAAATCTCAGAATTAAAATCGGATGTTTTCTATGTTTTACCTAATTTACAAAAACTTCACTTGTCTAAAAACAGCATAAGTATTTTACATGTGGGCTGTTTTAAGCATTTGACAAACTTGATTGAGTTAGATTTGGACAGTAATCTGATATCAGTGGTTGTTCGAGATAATTTCCAAGGGTTGTCTAATCTCATTAATCTTGATATGAGGAACAATAAATTAGACATGATTGGGGATTTGGCTTTCGCAGAGCTTTGGAGTCTACAGGATCTTTATTTGGATGGAAATGAAATACAATTTATATCAGATAGAGCATTTGGCGGACTCACGCATCTAAGAAAACTGTTCCTGTCAGATAATAGATTGGAGCAATTGGACGATGGTGTACTTAACGAAATTCAAAAATTAATGGTTTTGGACTTAAGAAATAATAGACTCAATACATTGACAAAAGAAGCAGTGGATCCCATTATTAATAATTTGAAAGCAAACTATGGACTGATTTCTTTGGATGGTAAGTACAATTAATAAACAATTTTAAATGTTATATGCAGGTTCAATATCAAATTGACATGTCAGCTGTAATGCATAATACCTATCTGGACTTGTTTTGCGTACATCGAAAACTGAATGGCCAGTAATCAGTTTATTGATCATAAAGCTCCCAACATTATTGGTAGATTAATAGAGCGTTCCTAGCATATGTCGGGGAGCAATATGGAATGAGTATGAGACTAAAATACAGTTATTTCGTTCGCCGTGACATTTTAATGGCCACTATATTTTGCGGTTGGGAGATGTGGGTAATGTTTCCCCCAAAAACAGGTCGTTCATACGGAACTAGCTTTGTTAACTGTTATGATTTAATGATAACATTGCTTATTAGTCCACGCTATAATACCGACGTAAACTTACTGCAGAGTATAAGGTATGCTCTTGGCTATCTACAGTCACGTATCTCTTTATATTTGTTTTGAGGTCCTGTCTACTATAATATTTTTCCATCTATTAAGAATAAAAATATATTCTTTCTTTTAGGAAACAAATTCATCTGTGACTGTCGTCTCTCATGGATGCACATGTTACGGAATGAAACAAAGAGCAGGCGAGTTAAAGCTGCCCTCGAGCGTTCAGTCTGCATCATCGACTCAAAACACAAAGAACTTGACGAAAACAAAATTGAAAGCACCACTTTGTTCAAAAACGAACCTGTCAACTTCGGTATTGATAAGAATTACGAAGAGAATGAAGAATTCGACGACGACAAAATGTATGATGACACGCCCGTTATATCTGCGAATACGGATGTTAAAATTGAATACAGAAAGAAACTATTAGATATACCATACAATTTATTACCGTGTCCTCAAAAATTAACGCATAGTGATAATTCTATATCACCACCTACTCAAGATGAAGTTAAGTATTATAAAACTTCGTCAAGTGTTAGATTTAGTACAAGTTTTAAATTGTTACTATTCGTTTATGCATTTTCAATGGTCTTGTAACATTTAAATCTCATATATTTATTACTAGGTTTTACAAGCGTGGGTTCTGGAATCCGATAGACATTATTATCTGAAAAAATCCTAAATGTTCATAACAAACATACAATATTTCATAGTTAATATTAATATTATTAGATATAGGATAGAAGTCAATCCTGACTCAACCAATGCACAACCTCGAACAGTGAAATTAGCCTAGTCTAGAATACTGCATACATATCTAGTTACAAAGATACGACAGATATAGTAATTTGTAGAGATACAATAATATTAAAAATTAAGAGAATAAATGTAAATAGTTTTGTAAAAACTCTGCTTGACACAAATGAGAGTTAAAAATCTACGTAAAATCTAATCATATTTCGTAATTAAAATAATTAACATTATCTAAAAACGAATATTAGAGGGACCCATAGTTTGTTTTAAATCTGTAACTTGCCAATTTGAATGAAAGAAGACATATTATGTAGCAAGTTGTTCACTCGAACAATTTGTCCTATTGGCCTCATCTTAGCAATACGCTATGATTACAATGAAAGCATAACAACGCTTTATCAGCCATAATGACATGTCTGTAAAATTCAGTCCGGAAAGAGAACTGTTGTAGCTGACAAAGGAACTAACATTACGATTGTTAATATGAAGCTAACGCAACCATCAGAATAAAGACGCGAACATACTCTCTCCAGTAATAAATTTTATTGTCAATTGTACGTCTTGTTTTATGATTTGTAGCCGGTTCTTTCAATGACGGTTCTTTTTCCGCACTCTACGCGTAATATAATTAATTAGGTATGATGTAACGTTTGTATAGATCTAGCACAAATTGTATTTGGTTAGAAATTCCACCATTTCATCTTATATGTTCTTGTTAGGAAATTAATGAGGTTTGAAATAATGAACCATAGAATAAATATCAATGTCAATCTTGAAATAAATAGCGACGGGATTATTTGAATGAATGAATTTCAAATCGTACTTAATAAATTTAATTAGATTTCTTATGCAGATGGTATTAGGTACTACATACATACAAACTGTGCACAAACTCGAAAATCTTTTAGATCTGATGTTATTTTAATTTCATCATGTCATTTCATTTTAATATAAAAATTATAAGACTGTTTTAGGATCTCAGGTTAAATTTAGTTTTTAAAGTTATTAAACTTAATCTAGTTCGTTAAGTGCTTAGTTATAGTGAATCGTAACCAAAGACGTTGTTTAAGGGTAGTGTCACAATTTATGGAATACTTAGTTTTAATTACAGTAATTAATCAAAGTTACATTTAAAATTAATATGTACAAAATTTTACTGAATAAATAACATTATGGTGTGAACTTATTAAATTGGTACTTTTTTAAATACTAGCGTTTTTTTCTTACTTTTCAATATAGATTTTTAAATCCGATTGACATGAAAAAATTAAAACAAAGACAGTATTCATGCTCTTCTAAACAATAGTTTATAGCAGGTTTATAGAATATGTCCCATTTCAAGTTTTCTGTTTGCACTAGACCCAGACTGAAGTGTTAGGTTAGGAGACTTTGAATCGATATGTACATGAGTTGAATGAAGTAAGTAAGTATGGTGGTCAAATATATAAACCACTGCTAACTTAATTCACAGAAACTTAATCATTTACAGATTTAAATGCCCATTGGAAGCATGAGTTTTTATTAAAATTCGTAGGTACTTTAAGGTTAACCGTTCCACAAAGTGGCGAAACTATCGTCCTTTCAAACTCAGGTGTAAGTTGAGTTTATTACATGGATTTATGAGATTACTAGCGACCCCGCCCCCGGCTTCACACGGGTACAATATGGATTTACAACAATTTGAATACCTGTATAAATATTTATGACTACTTATCTAGAGATATTCTACACAATTCGTTCTTACATTCTTTTGTTATATCTCTGGCGGATTAGACAGCATACGCCCTGAAAACTCGCTGGGGCTAACTTTTTCCCCGACTTGATTCACTTATACTATATAATTACTCACCTCCTAAACATGATAGGTCCATGTTTAATACTAGTAAACCTTTCCGATGAAACAAGCACAGACAGATAGACGACACAGGGAATTTGTGTGGTGTAATGATTATTTTGATCCTAAGATATTTTACACCAAGCCAAGAAATTAGATTAAATTGAATAATTTATATGGTGTAAGGGAAATGTAGAATATTCATTAATCCATGTAATTCTAACTACATACATATTAACGTAGCTAGACTGTTAGAGACTGACACGATCTCATTATTTTGCTTGAGTGGTCCATACATAATAATGAATGTGAAAGCATATCTATCTATACTAATAATAGAGCCGAAGAGTTCGTTTGTTTGAAAGCACTAATCTTTTTTGCGTTTGATAGCCCAATTATTGAGGAAGGTTTACTTTATAGGCACTCTAAGGGGGTGAAATAAAGTGTAAACGTTGTATTCCCACGTACGAAGTCGGAGGCAACTGCTAGTTATGTTATTCACCAAAAAGCAGCAGTTCTGGCTTCATTTCTTTAATTATTAATGATATATTCCCACGAATGATCATCTCATCTGGTGACATAAGGGCTGGCTCTTCCTCACTCAACGAAGCAGCATCGCGATTCAGCGGGAAAATGTAGCTAGTGTTCTTGCCACTATTCAGCGCGGACCTGTTTAGTAAGTTTTTTTTATTTTTAAATTACATTTTAAGATTTTTTTATATAGTTGTGTGTTATCTTTATCACTCTAATATTATTTGTTTGGATATGTCAGTCACTCATGTAAAAACGACTACATTATTCCTAGAATTTATGCAAAAAAGTTAATTGGAATAATACTGGAGGAAAGCAAGCGGAATACATACAATATTTTGCTGCAGCAACGAAACTTATAATTCCCTCTCTATTTTGAGGGTGCTGATTACGAATTTCGTGGTCAACATTATTTTTACAGGTAGCAACCCCTACAAAATTCCCTTTTTGGCTTATTTCGTAATATAGAGCTATCAATACACGGATGGAAAATTAAAATAACTTAAGTTTTCAAAGACAGTAATGGTGAAAAAAACATTATTCCACCTACTGTAAGTTGTCAGGGGTGGCTACCACCCTTCAACGTGACTCAAACCAGCCAATTATCTAAGAAAACTAGAGTCGTTTCAATTTTCCAAGCTTGCATTTACTCGTATAGCTATATATTTTTTATAGTATTACGCAATACGCAGTAATAAAATAGGGTAGGAAATGAGTTTCGTAGCTGCAACAAAATTTTGAAAAAAAAGCTGCTTGCTTTTTTGAAGTAGATATAACAATGATTTGTTCCATTTCCAACCAGGTGAAACCGCAATCAAGAGTAAGTTAATCATAATTAACAGTAAAGTCGAGGTTTTGCATCAACACCAAGCTTACACCATTACAAGAACATTCCAACGAACTTCATATTATGACCACTTAAGTTTATAAAGGGGTAGTTAAACCTACTGGACCTTTATCGTTCTCATTAATTAGAAAGATAGTTTAGATTGCTCGTTGCTTTAATAGCATCGTCCGGCCGCGTGCAGTTGTAAACTTATTTTTAGTGGTAAAAGTCTCTATCTTCGCTTGGTAAGTTAGATGTTTTACAAATGGGGTTGTCATGCACGCCTGTCGAGACCTCTTGCTGCCTGTGTCGAGCAGAACCCACGGCCCGGCATGGCCTGGCAATACTATGGCAAATAATATGCTGAGCGACGTCGCGCCTTTGAACTTACTGACTTCCGACAGGTCGGACGGGCGACGACGGGCCATCGCAGGCCTCATCGGACGCCATGGTTCACACGGTCCGTCGGCCTGGCACAATTATGCAGCCTGGCCTGCCAAATAACGGGCCCCACCCCCACCATTCGGCCTTTCATCCTCGAAGCTAATCAAAACAAACTAGTTTCAAACTCAGATCAACAATGAGTAGCATGTTAGCAAAATTGTATGAAAACTGTAGTAAAAAAATATTATGAAAAACTAGTATAATTAAATACTGTATATGGATAAGACACGAAATATTTATAAATAACTTTATTGAATAGTACCTATATTTTATTTTTCACGCCTTAGAGCTCCCGAAACCGTCTGCGGTTCCAGGGTACCCAGCGGAAGACCAAGTCTCCCTTGTTTAGCCATGTTATTTGTAAGGCTATACTAACGAGTGGCTAGTTCTGTTGAAGTATTTTTAGATGGAAAAGCCTCTAAGTGTGGTTTGTCAGATTATGTACATAAGTTTTAACTAAAAAACCCATTGGTACATGGCCGGGATCCGGGATCGAACCCATGGTCTACCTAAGTTAATACCAGACATCTTAACCACTCAGCCACCGACGCACCTATTTATGTATATACTGTGATAATCATAATTTCTAGAATATAATGACATACTTTAATACAATACATTTTAATATTTACATTACTGTCTATTCCCTGTCCCATGCACGTAACATTGCATGTCAGGCTAATTTATGTATTTTGGACATTCAATGATTAATTAGGTCTCAAGGGCAACACTGCACGAAATGCCTTTTTTAACTTGTTGCCTCACAATCAGATTCTAAACATTACCACTTTCCATCTGGTGAAATATAAGTCACTTAATGAGTTGAAAAATAAAAAAAAACTTTTCCATTATTTACTAACTATTATTATTTCATTCTAGGTATTATCTACTTAATTCCATTAAAAAATCCAATAGAAATAGCACTTTCAGTTTTTCCAGAATTTTGCAATTTCTCGGGCAAATTTTCGTATTTTTCTTGTTTAAAAAGTACTCAATTATCAGTAGAACTTAATAATTTTGCATGATTATAAGGTTTTGTACTAGTTTCTGTGAATGTCAGAGCCTTGCTTGACGGACAGCAAAGTGATAGTTGTATACAATTTTCATTTGGAGGTACGGAATCCTAAAAATAAACATAGCAAGATAGAGATAGAGAAGAGAGAAGATAAGATATTTTGTAAAGTCGTCAAGACGTCTGGTATTAAACTAGGCAGACCACGGGGTCGATTCCGGATCCAATGGGTTTTTTAATTAAAAACTTATGTACATAATCCGACAAACCACACTAAGAGGCTTTTCTATCTAAAGAACTAAAGAGGTATACTCAACAGAACTGGCCACTCGTTAGGTATAGCCTTATTAATACCATCGGCTAAACGAGGGAGACTTGGTCTTCCGCTGAGTACCCTGGAAAAAAGAAGATGGTTTTCAGGTTTTTATGAAACTCTCAAATCTACAAGCACTTATTTTTCACACACACATCTTCACGGCTTTATACCTTGCACTGTAGAATATTAGTAACAGTGTTTACTTAAATTTTCTTTTTCACGGCCCCGCGAGCATGACTAAAAAGAAGGATGGATACCCAGCGGAATACCAAGTCTTCCTCTTTTAGCCGATGGTAATTGTGAGGCTATCTGACGAGTGGCCAGTTCTGTTGAGGTATAATTTTGATAAAAAAGGCTCTAAATGTTTTGCTAATGTCCAAATTAAACAGAAGAGGTGGCAAGCCTGTGTTATTTGTAGAAGAAGTGCAGACGCTACGTTTTTATTTCATTTTATCATTTCATACATGAATGTAAGAGGATTTAATATTTTTACATTGAATTCTATTCACCAAATATAGGTAGGCAGACCGCTAAATTTAATCCAGTGTCGTTTGCTGGCAAATTGGGTAGATCGTGGGGATAACGATGATGTATGTCGGTCGACTTACTGAATTTGTTTAATGGGCGGCTCCCTTTTTTGCTTCCCGCGCCGTTAAGATAATAGATGAAAATCGTAATTAGTCCAGATTTCTTTGATATATGGTTTTGGTTTTAATTGCTTATCTATACGAGAGGATGGACAAATAATTTAATTATTCAATTTGTTACAACCTTTTGTTATCTAATTTGTATCACGAGCTTGGTATATAGGAGTGATTACAATGTCACATTTTGCGAGTTCCCTTAGTTGATAAGCCTCGTTGCACTTAATGGGACTAAAACTAATGCTTTTTAAATCGAAGTGCTTCCGTTTGCGTTTGTGCACTCCGAATAACAATCACTTATACTTGAGTTTTTTGGTCTTAATTTTTAGGGTTCCTAACATCTCCGGTGAAGAAAAGAAACCCCTTATAGGATCACTCATGTGTCTGTCTGTCCGTCTGTCGAAGCTAAATTTGTTAAAACTTGGTACATATATAGAGTTTTATGACCTAATCACGGATGTATAAAGTAAATAATCGAACTTCGATTTTAGGAGAAAAATAAATTTACTTTTAAAAAAAAGTGTACCGACTTCAAAATTTGCAATGAAAATATTTCGTCGTAGAATTTGAAGACGGTTGGTGCCAAATTAGGATACAAAGTAATACACATCTAAGAAGATAAATATCTGTTCAATATTATATATGTTTGTACTGATGATCATAGGTTCCTAATGAATTGTCTAGATTAGTGAATTTGGGAAGTAGGTAAGTTGTTTTTAATTTGGCACCAACCGTCTTCAAATTCTACGACGAAATATTTATTATTTCTTACTTTTCAGTGCAAATTTTTGAAGTCGGTACACTTTTTTTTTAAAGTAAATTTATTTTTCCCTTTTAAGTGATTTTGCTGCCCTGAGAGACAAAATAATAACTCAAATAAAAAAAATTGATAGAAAAATAAAAAAAACTGCCTACCTTAACCATACCTTTAGCCGTTAGACCACCGTCGACTCAAAAATTGACAACTTCGTGTCAATAGCAACCGTTGCTAAGGCTTTTCTCTGACACATAATTTTCAGCCGAGAACAGAGACAAATTACTGAATTTCTGAAAAACTACTAAACCGATTTTCGTCATTATGTCTGTAAGATAATGTCGAAAAAAAAATTTTTTTTTTTTTTTTTTTATATAGCACAAACAGTCATTACATATAAATTACAATGAACTTAAATGAGAATACATAAGACCTATATGTGACGATACAAGGTAAAAACAGTACAATTTTCCACAAACCGTATACTTAAATTATGTTATATTATGAATAATAATTATAATATATCAAGAAGTAAATACAAAAACAATCGAAACAATCCACTAAATTAAACAGATAATTTCACCTAATGAATACAAAGCAAAACCAAAAACCAACAACCAACAAAACGACTATAAATCTAGCAATTTGAGTTTTTCAATTATTGCATTCGTAAACTAGTTCAAAGTCAGATGAAATATATCGATTTCTTTAAAGTGCTTATTATACATTTCTAAAGAACGAATAGTAAAACGATTACGAGTATAAATTGTGATGAACTTAAATGAGAATACATAAGACCTATATGTGACGATACAAGGTAAAAACAGTACAATTTTCCACAAACCGTATACTTAAATTATGTTATATTATGAATAATAATTATAATATATCAAGAAGTAAATACAAAAACAATCGAAACAATCCACTAAATTAAACAGATAATTTCACCTAATGAATACAAAGCAAAACCAAAAACCAACAACCAACAAAACGACTATAAATCTAGCAATTTGAGTTTTTCAATTATTGCATTCGTAAACTAGTTCAAAGTCAGATGAAATATATCGATTTCTTTAAAGTGCTTATTATACATTTCTAAAGAACGAATAGTAAAACGATTACGAGTATAAATTGTGTGGGCATATTTCGGAATAAAAATGTTAGAGCGCATGTCCTGCATTTGTTTATTTCTGGGGGGTTGGATAAGTAGATGTGAGCGAGAAATAAATGGGAGTCTTTCCAAAATGTAAGGACAGTCAATTTTGTTATTGAGAACTTTGTGGAGGAAACACATATCGTAAAGTAACCGTCGCTTACGTAATGATTATATTTTAAGGAGTCATTATATGATACAAATTGGAAGTTATTTCGATAATTTAAAACCTCCAAAAACTTCAATTGAATCCTTTCTATTCGGGTGATATGATTTTCATAGTAAGGACGCCAAATGATGCAGGCAAATTCCACAATGGATCTGATGAATGCAAAAAACAATATTTTTAATGTTATGGGATTTTTAAAGGGTTTGGTTACTCTGTTAATGAAATTATTATATCCTTAAAAAATAAGTCGTCAAAATGGGTACAAATGTACAACAACCCCATATTTCATCGAGATATTAAGAAAAATGTACTTATAAAGTTATAAAGTCAGTTTTTTCAAAATTTCTAAAAAACTACAGAACCAATTTTCACTAAAAAAAATGGGACCACCTGTGAAGTATACCCTTTCAAACAAAATAAAAAAATTCCAAATCGGTCCAGGCATCTTCAAGTAATCGGGGAACATACATAAAAAAAATAAAGATTCCGACGAATTGTAAACCTCCTCCTTCTGTTTTGAAGTTCGGTTAATTAAAAATCTTTTTTTTTCAAGTGCATCATGTGACATATCAAATGAAAGGGCTTGTTATAAGGAGTACAAATATATTATTTTAAAATGCATAGTTTATATTATATTAAAGAAAATATACGAAAATTTAGCGCTCCCAACCCTTATCTTCGAAGTCTAAAATTTTGAAAAAAAAATAGGGAATATAGAGCCTTTCTTATAGTTTACAGAAAAATCTAAACAAAAATCCTGTCTTAAAGTTCTGACCGAATAAATGGTGCGGAACCCACAGCGCGCGAGTCGTCGAAACGTGGTCAATTATTCGTAATAATTAAAAAAAAACTGAGAAAGCTCACTGAATATTCACTGAATAAGATGCAAAGTAGATTGAAAAGCTCTATCGTTTAGATGACATTCAATTTGTAAACCAAAATAATCTCTGAATTTTGATGTACAAGGTATTCGTATCTATTGGCATTCTATCTACTTATATGGTCATACTGGCGACACCGCCTCCGGCTTCGCCTGGTTACAATGCTGGTTAACAGCAATTTGAATTCCTACACAAAATTCGTTGCGGACTTTTTTGTAGATCACTTAATTCTACACAATTCCTTCTTACATCATTTTGTTATATCTCTGACGGATTAAAAAGCATACGCCATGACGTGTTTACTCAGGAGCAAATTTTTTCCTGACTTGATTCGCTTATACTGTTAATGCTCAACTCCAAAACATGATAGGTTCATGTTTAGTACCCGAATAACTTCCTCGGGAATCAACCTATCCAATAGTGTAAACCGCAACAAAATCCGTTTAATCGTTTTTGCGTGAAAAGGTCGCAAACAGACAGACAGATGCGACGGGGAATATTGTTTTATAATATATAGTAATGAAAATGAAATAGAAAGTGTAAACGTTATAACATATAAACGAATTTGAAGGAAATTATTCATCACAAAAATATTCGTTGCAAAGTTCTATTATTAAAATAATCCCCGAAATGTACTTTTTAACACTAGGAACGACTCAGAAATTTCTAATCGTAAGCCACGCCCTAAACTCGTGGTTCGGGCGCATGAGTGGTTCGAGCGCAATAAGGTATCGCTTCTCGGAATAAATGACGTAAGCGGCACATTACAAATAAATAATTTATTAAAAAACGATCACATGCAGGGAAAAATCTTCTTAATCAATACTAGGTACTGAAGTTACCTACAGATTCGTATAAAATTTAAACGTAAGTCCCTTCAGAGTATGGTCGTATAACTAAAAAGGTGTTTTTTGAAAAGGTGATTTCAAAAATTTAAGTTATCGAGAAAATTTTCACCAATCATGTTTTCATCCTACACAATACTAGATAAAATCCTCTAGTTTTCGGTGCCCAAATTGTATGTTCATAGCATTCGTAAAATTCGGGAATTTCAGTTCAGAAATCAACCAAAATTATTCGTTCCTCCCCTTAATTTAGTGATTTTAAATACGTTGAAAGAATAAAGGATGAAAGATTTACTAAAATATTTATATGGCTAAAGTGAAAGGAAATGCTGGCAGAGGACGACCTAGGTGTACTTTTATTAAACATATAAAAACTTATTGATCGATGGAAATATTAAAAGTACACACAATCGCCGAACATGTATGAAAGGTATGATGAATATAAAAGAAGCTAAAGAGGTATGTCAGGATCGTTACAAATGGCATTCGATTGTATCTGCCTACCCCTCTTGGGATAAAAGGCGTGATGATAGATAGATATTTATTATAAATATTTAAAGCACGAATTGCACAGGTCATGTCAGTTTAAAATAAATAGTAAATAAGTACCTAACATTATGCTTAATTACTGTCCGTTTTAATAAGGTGTATAAGGTTAATGAAACTGTATTTATATCTATTGCGACTGTATGCTCATCAGATTACTATATTTTGCCTACGGTTTTGTCCGCGTGGACCTGGAATAAAGTTTAAAGCACTAACAAGAAACAAGCCCCACACCTACCCCGTTTGTACCAATGGGTTTTTTATAATTAAAAACTTATGCATATAATCCGACAAAAAACTTATGTACATAATCCGACAAACCACACTTAGAGGCTTTTCCATCTAATTATATCTCACAGAACTGTGCGGTGAGCATATATTTGACGTGACATCTTTCGTATCGACCGAAAGGCCTTTTTTTTAAATGGTTTAAAGAGATCAGAAGGTTGCGTGTTCAGATCACGTCGGGGTCACCATTTATATAGGCGTATGTTACGCCTATATATTATAACAATTAAACCACACGTAAATTCACTTGGTGTATTTCAATAAACATAATATTAAACCTCGTGTTTAACTAAATTAAAATAACACGTCTCAATCGTACATGTCTCTGTCTGACGTCTATTGACATTACCTTCTTAATGTATCGTGTCACCATACAATGTCGCCACAGGCCGGGATCCGGGATCGTGGTATTAACTAGGCACTTAGAGGCTTTTCCATCTAAATATATCTCAACAGAACTGGCCACTCGTTAGGTATGGCCTCACAGATACCATCAGCTAAAATAAGGAGACTTGGTCTTCCGCTGGGTACCCTACTGGCACTGTAACACGTAAACCTACCCCGTTTCATCCAATGTTGAGCCGAAAGATATCACGTGCTTAGACTGAGCTCCATACGATACAGGCGTCCTCGCAACTTATTTTAGCGAACACTATATACAATTTTTTTTCCTTACGGGTTATTTACAGTTCCTGAATCCGTGTTATCAAGCCCAGGGTACCCAGCGTAAGACCAAGTCTCCCTCGATTAGCCGATGGTATTTGTGAGGCTTTACCTAACGAGTGGCCAGTTCTGTTGAGGTATATTTAGATGGAAAAGGCTCTAAGTGTGGTTTGTCGGATTATATTTTAATTAAAAAAACCATTAGTACATGGCCGGGATTGAACCGTGGTCCGCCTAACTAATCTAAAAAAGACTTTACATAATATATTAAATATAGAAGGGTCAAAACCTACCAAATAAAGTAATATTATGAAGGAAGTTTTCCGAAATCGAATATGCTATTTGCAGAAATTGCATTTCTCCCTTATTCGGCGAAAAATTGTTGTATTTATCATAAGAATGTTAGTAGCTAAGTCGTGGGGTCGCAAACGTCATACGAATTCCCGTCACGGAACATATTTAATGGGCAAAGAAGGGCGTGGATTTAGTCTCGCTCCATTATCTATAATATAAGTTAGAGCAACAGATGTTGTGAACATTTAGCACAGATTTGTTATTAGTTTTGAGCCCTGATTTGAATTTTAATATCGGAACTAATCGCTAAATCCATTTGTTTCTTTTAATTTTTTAAGGAAAACGGAATATATTTTTGGCAATTTTATACCTATTTATTGACACTTAATGATAGCTATACAAATTGGTCTGGCATCGCACCGAAAATTTCGGCCGCCGGAGAATCTAGGCGGACCGTTCGTTACAAGAAATGGACGAGTTGCCGGGGATTGGACGAATGTGTGGACACCTTAAGTTACAATTTAAATAAAAATATATAATAAAAAAAACAATTATTACCAGTTGTGGAAGTTACTTTTATGTAAATAACAATTGCCAAGAGACAATATATTTTATAACTAAAGTTCCATGAAGTGATTATTGAGGAATTTTGTAATCAAAATAGACTTGGTGAGTCCATATTAGATCTCCCTACTTTTTTCGGGCAGAGTCGCGAGGCTTGGCTCCAATTAATTTTATCATTAATTTTTTTGATGAGATTAAAATGGACGTATTCCTTAATATTGCAGCTAAATTATATTTGGAGTATTATGTGGGATATTTTTTTCAATCCATTCAACTATTAATCCAGTCAAAATTGTAGGCAAAACTTAGTATACCGTCAAATCTGGAATCCTGTCTGATTTGAACGTCGAGATATCTCCCAAAGTATCAGTCCACAAATTAAATTACATTCACAGAGTAATTACAAAGTGCTCATGTGTCAAGGGCCCTCAACAGTTCGTTCTATTCGAACCGTATTAATGCGTCGAGGCCGCCAAATTCGTACCACTTTAATATGTAAACTAGTTGATGGATTTAAACTAGGCTTACATACATTCATAGTATCTTAGTACATATATATTTGGTAATTGGAATTTGTGATTGACTAAATGTTTTCTAGGAGTTATCTACATATACCTACTGTTTTTTTTCTTCTCTTTATTCAATTTGTCGAAAGCCCTGTCAGAATTTTAACGTGATGAAAAAATTACTACGACAATTATGGCAATTTTGTCTAGGTAAAAGTTTTTAACTTTTATATTGAATTAACCTAATATGTGTATTAAAAGCATATAAATATAAATGCACAATTATAAATTTATCATATTTCACATTCATCATAGTAATTAATGGAAAGAATTTGACTTGCATGTGCACTGAAAAGTCACGCCAGTTTTATGCAGATAGTGGCCATTTTACAGACTGAATGCAAGCAATTTAGAAATTTACCATGCTAATTGGCAAATAGCGTGTAGCACTTCACAAATTCATTAGTAATTTTTTTATTAAAAAATAGCCCTAGAATATTGTTCTTATTAAAATTTAAGGAACGGTTTGAATTTATTGCTTTAGGATACAAAATTATGTTTTGGAGAAATAACGACCGATGTGTTTTCGGACCGTTCATAAATGGAGGTTATGTATAAATAGGTAGTGGTTGGAATTTTGCAACCGCATTAAATGAACTGTGCACGCATTTAAATTGTGCTTTAACTGGAAACTAATTGTACTGTTCTCTTTGTATGATAATATTGGCGCCATTTTAATGTACCACTGGAAAAAAGTAATTTTTTATTTTTATTTGTTGCATTGTTATGACGACTTTTTATGAATAAATTGTTTATGTTATTTAAATTTGTGAATCTCATTTTTATTATAATTCATGTTCACGCTCATTATTCAGTTCTAGGTATTAAAAGGTACTATTTATTTATTTATTTATTAAGGGGAGGAACGAATAATTTTGGTTGATTGCTGAACTGAAATTCCCGAATTCTACGAATGCTATGAACATACAATTTGGGCATCGAAAACTAGAGGATTTTATCTAGTATTGTGTAGGATGAAAACATGATTGGTGAAAATTTTCTCGATAACATAAATTTTTGAAATCACCTCTTCAAAAACACCTTTTTAGTCATACGACCATATTCTAAAGAGATTTACGTTTAAATTTTATACGAATCTATAGGTAAATTCAGTACCTAGTATTGATTAAGAAGATTTTTCCCTGCATGTGATCGTTTTTTAATAATTTATTTATTTGTAATGTGCCGCTTACGTCATTTATTCCGAGAAGCGACACATTATGCCCTTCTCACTTCTGCAGCAAGAACGGACAAAGCGCCGTCGTTTTCTTGCATGACGTGATCGTTGCGCTCGAACCACTCATGGGCCCGAACCACGAGTTTAGGGCGTGGCTTACGATTAAAAATTTCTGTGGCGTTCCTCGTCTTAAGGAGAAATAACAGTAGTAGACAGACATATTATACAGGTACAAAAAGTAGTTAAAAAATTAAGTTCTGCCCACCACCTCTACATTCTCTCAAAGTTATACACTATTAGTCCCAAAAACAACAAAAAGATAATAAAGAAAAACAGTAAACAATAAATAGGTACAAACAAATTAATCTAGTTTAGCCATTAATATATTTTTTACAGATCTTTTAAAAACTTTCTTATTACTACAAAAAATGTCGACCGAGAGGTAGTTTTTGTTGTGATTGATTACTAAAAGTAATTTAATATAAAAAATGCTTATAGGCATCACATTGAAAAGATCGCCGGGGCGTCTGTGACTCATCCAATTCTTGTACGAACTTGTCAAATCATCATGTCTGTGGTCGATTTCGATGCCGGACAGATCCCGGACTGCTGTCCACACACACACACATACACACGCATTACACAGATATTGTGACTGACATCATCCGACGGACGGATGAGATATCGGCCGAGTATGTGGTGGGATTTAGGTATATCTTGTCAAAATGCTTGGCGAAGTTACAAAAGCTCTATTTTACATTTTACTACGGAACCCTATTACAATAATTTCAAGTCACATGAGTAACGCCAATAAAACAAATTAATGTATAATTAAAGGAACTATTAATTAAATATCAGAAAATACGAACTAAAGGGTTACAAGTAGTGATTTTGATAAGCTGCTTGGTAGTTAAGTTATACCATTTTAGTCAATTATATCGGTGAAAACTATTAGGAAAGTTGGCTGAAATTAGCTTTGACCGCCATTTGACTCGGCCAGTCAAGAGTTGTGTTCATACTAGAATACTTTAGGTTATAATACTTCAATATCAACAATGTTTTTATCACAAAATATATTTACAAATTATGCCAAGGTCAGTGTTTTAAGAAGAAATACGTTGGAATTGTATTATCTTTTTTAGCTGAATATAAATATCAGTAATCTATCTATTTATATAATTGAAAGAACGAGAAATGGCTGAAGTGAAAGGAAATTCTGCCAGAGACCGACCTAGGTGTACTTGTATTGAACATATAAAAATGTATTGATCAATAATAGTACATTATTTTACAAGTGTACTATGTTGGTCATTATCGGTATTACAGCTCGAGCAACTAGGCGAGCGCTATAAGAAAGCTGAGTATGACCAATGCGTTTTTCAACACACTTGCGAGGAAAAAAACAAACTTCATGTGGTTTTAACATTTAATTATTAAAACAATTAATGAAAATGAAAATACAATTCTCATGTTTTGTTTTTTCCCGCGTCGCGCTAGATAAAGCACGGGTAACTTCGCCAAGCAGCCAACAAAGTCGTGGTTAAAAAATAAAAACTGCGGTTAAATTAAGAAAGCTTTGTGGACACACATACAATTTGCAATCTTGTACGAATTTAACTTCATTGGGTTATATTATAACTCTTGTGCTGTAATATAAAGTAAAAAGCACGCGTGTTTAATATATGGGATTATGGGTCTAAAAGTGAGGTAATAAGACTCACGTTACGAGCAAGTGTGTTGAAAAATATTAAAAGTACACACACTCGCCGAGCATATTATATGAAAGGTATGATGGATATAAAAGAAGCGAAATAAGTATGTCAGGATCGTAGCAAATGGCATTTAAGGTCATTTCCTTTCACTGCTGCCATATAAACCTTTTTAGTCAATCTGTCATAATTAATTCTTTCAACGTGTCCTAACCAGCGTAAACAACTTTTTTTCGTTTTAGTCACAATATCATCTTTTACTCCGCATTCTTCTCTAATGACATCATTCCGGATGCGGAGCGGGTAATACGTTGTAAATCACATATTAGTAAAACTATAAATAAGCAGGATATACTACTAACATAATAATGATTAAGGCGATCGTAGCAGACTTAAGAATATGATTTAAAGGTCTACGAGATTTCGTAGCCATTTTTAAAATTTAAAAGAAATTTAAAAACTTTTGCACGTTATTTTGTAGTTTAATTCTCATATTTTTTATTTTCTTAATTATTTTTAAATGGCTACGAAATCTCGTAGCTGTATCAAATATTGAAATCCGCTACGATCCCCTTAATTTGCTATATAATATTCTACTTTGGTTCTGATTATATTATTAACCAAGAAAAGTGTGTTTTTAGGATACATTTTTTCTTTCTTTTTTAAAATGGCTACGAAAACTCATATTTTAGTTTTATTATTTAAAAGTTTTTATTTTGGGGTATGATCAAGAATGTTTAATGAATAGAAAAACCGAACATCTCCGATGAAATAAACGGAAAGCCTTTTCTCTCCGAATGCACTGAACGAGAAATATTGACACTAGGTACGTACATAGAGTTTTATGACCCAATTACCGACGTATAGCGTAAATAGTCCAATTTTGATTTTTAGGTGTTAATTTTGGGGGAAAATGAAAATGTAAAAAATTTTTTTTTTTTCAAGTGGATCTCGTGACTTCAAATAAAAGGGCTCGTTATAAGAAATACAAATTTATTTTACAATTTTAAAATGCATAGTTTTAATTATAAAATAATATATACGAAAATTGACCCCCCCCCCCCACAATGATTAAACAAGAATGTTTAATGAATAGAAAAACCGAACATCTCCGATGAAATAAACGGAAAGCCTTTTCTCTCCGAATGCACTGAACGAGAAATATTGACACTAGGTACGTACATAGAGTTTTATGACCCAATTACCGACGTATAGCGTAAATAGTCGAATTTTGATTTTTAGGTGTTAATTTTGGGGGAAAATGAAAATGTAAAAAATTTTTTTTTTTCAAGTGGATCTCGTGACATCAAATAAAAGGGCTCGTTATAAGAAATACAAATTTATTTTACAATTTTAAAATGCATAGTTTTAATTATAAAATAATATATACGAAAATTGACCCCCCCCCCCTAACTCCAAAACTATAAAATCTAAAAATTTGAATAAAATAGGGAATATAGGGTCTATATTTACAGGAAAACCTAAACGAAAATCCTGTCCATTCCAATCCATTTTTTTATTGCAAAAGCAAAAATAATATTACAATTTGAACATCTAGATCGCCAGACGATGGTGTGGCTAATGTAAAATTGAGTTAATAGCGCATAATATGCAACTGCAGTTAATAGGAAATTTTGTTTATTACACACCAGTATGTTACAACGAAGCCTGTTGGTAAGCTTAAATGTAGAGATTAGTAAAGAAACAAACAAATACTTATAGGAATTTTATAATAAAGTTCTTCATTAATAATAATATGTAAATTATAGTTGATTAAATAAACCTACTAAAATATTTTACTTCTAAACTGATGTATTGGTATTTTCTCTTTTAAAAAGTGATATTAATAGTTTAAAAAAAATACACGCTTAATGCACAGTTGCGCAAACCAAAATAGATGGCCACCTTCCGGCTCTATCATCAGGACCCTGGACATTCTCAGGACCAGAGTACTTGTGAAGACAAATCAAACGAGCCCAAACTCGATGGGATTCAGTCGTTTCGATATAGAGTTCCACTATCCACCTCCTGACTCCATCATCACATCAGATCGTAGGTGTCAAATTATTGTATTATATACACTTACAAAGTCTCACATCGATACGACAAGTAGAAGTCGTTTAAATTCGACTTTCAAGATTTGTTTACACACATAGTTGGTGAAACTAATATAAAGCGTATAATAAACATTTTAGGGACAGCCCCGTAAATATAAAATAAAATTAAAAAAGGTTTTCAAAGATTTTTGACTTCTCGTAGCATTTTATAAGATGAAAATTAATAAGAACTTTTTTTTTCTGTAAAACTCTCCAGATTCAAGGATATTATAGTTTTTTATCAAATAACCATTTATCTTTATATATCTGGATTTTTTTTATTTATACATTATGTAGAAAAGCTTCGCTTAGCATCATACATAATTGGTTGAATTCACATTTTTCTATCTATAAATACTTCAAAACGATACTACCTTTGTAGAATCTTTGCACAGTTAATGACGTCAACAAATATATGAATACGAAATACCCAATATTTCCTGAAGTATTTTCACATTCGATTCACAATAAGCGAAAGCTCTGACAGCTTACAAATCGATAAAACTCTACCCATTGTCGTGAAAATGTACTACGTGTTAACAATATGCCATTTAATTAATCATTAAGCATTGTACCGTGTCATTGCTGTACAAGGGTGCCAAGAAGCCAAGGATTATAGCCTAGTAGTTTGTTGTCCACCCATGAAGTACATAGTCCCGGGTTGGAAATCCAGTTAGAGTAAAAATTGTAATATCAATGAACTTACAATGAAATTTTCTTACTCATGAAAGTAAGGTAAATGCAGTGGAAATGCGATTTTTACATAGAAAGTGTGATATTGACCGCATCCGGAACTATGTCATTAGAGAATAATGCGGAGTGAAAGATGATGTTGTGACTGAAATGAAGAAAATTAGTTTACGCTGGTTTGGACACATTGAAAGAATGAATGATGAAAGATTGACTAAAAATGTTTATATGGCAGGAGTGAAAGAGAACACTGGCAGAGGACGATCTAAGTGTACTTTTATTGAACATGTAAAAAAAAAGATCAATGTATGAAAGGTATGATGAATATAAAAGAAGCGAAAGAGATATGGCAGCATCCTAGAATGGTATTCGAGTGTCTCTGCCTACCCCTCTTGGGATAAAAGGCGTGATGATGGATAGATAGCTTATGATAATGTCGTGAAGCTTTCCAAATATGATCTGCGGAAAAATTGTTTACAAACTTAAGTAACTATGATTTTATTATGTAAATTACTCGTGGTGAAAAACAATATTGGGGACAAAATATAAAATAAACAAATATTTTCAAGTGGGAATAAAAAGCACATAAAATTCGTTTGTATAGTCGCTCTTTGATATCGACCCTAGAATAAAATGGCTATTGAAATTGGGTAGTATTTGCAAATCAACATCAATAACGATATGTTATGCACACACTGCTAGTCCGTTCAGACTCATTGAGAGAAGAGTTTTTCATATTTGCCGATTCTGCTTTGAAAGCATTTTGTTTGGTAAAAAAAATCATTGAATTTATAACCCCAACTATTCAGTGCTTTTAATGAAAAATACTTTTCTAGTTTCAGTAGTTAAAATATAAACTGAGTGAATCAAATTTAAAATTGTAATTAAGCTTTTATTCTACGAAACTGTAGTGTATGCCACTATATTATATAAATGTTAGATGTCATGTTTATTAAGAAATAAAGTATCTTGTGATTCGGTTAATGGACGTTTCCTTACATATCTATACTAATATTATAAAGAGGAAAGATTTGTATTTTTGTATGTTTGTGTGTATGTTTGTATGTTTGTAATGAATAAACTCAAAAACTACTGTGCCGATTTGGAAAGCTACATTCACCCTGAGTAACATAGGCTGTATTCTATTTTGAAAAAAAATTAGGGATCCTTACTAAAATTCCAATAATGTAACCCAAGGTGTAAAAAAATGACCTAAGAAATTCCTTACTTCGCGTGTGCTGCGAAAACTATTGATGATAGAACAAAATAATGTACTGCGACTTTGCAGAACACATCATTATCTACAAAAAGTGTCGCGATAGCATATGTCTAACTATTATAGTTAAGTCACAATAAGTGTTCTTTTATTGTAAAAGTTTAATTAAAAAGCCGCCGCCGGGTAGGGGTAGGGTTAGGGGTAGGGTTAGGGGTAGGGGTAGGGGTAAGGTAAGGGTAGGGGTAAAGGTAGAGGTAGGGGTAGTGCAGGCAAGCCATTATCTATGAGTGCTGTAGGGTATATTTTATTTTGTTCGAAAATATCCACGGGCGAAGCCGTGGGCGGACAGCTAGTATTTTATAGAAACAAATTTCAGAAATCGCGATCGGTTGATTTTATGTATTGTTTTTTAACAGACTTCAAAAAAGGGGGAGTTCTCAATTCGTCGGAATTTTGTTTTTGTTTGAAAGGGTATACTTTCCAGGTGGTCCCATGGTCATCAGGTCAGGGTCTGATAACGGGATCCTGAAAAAATCGAGAACTCTTCAAATTTTATAAGCACACTTGAAGCGATTTGGGGGTTTTTTTATAGTGACTTGTGCATTTTCTTTCGGAAAGCATACTTTTCAGCGCATTATTTTTTTTAAAAGGGCAGGTACATTTAATATGAAACGTTCTAAAATAACTTTTGTTAATGAAGTTTGAAGGACATTGAGTTATTTATGTGTTTAGAATTATAAAAATTCGAGTCACGAATGTATATAGAAATAGAAGCCGCAAACGTGTATTTTCATCAAACCAACACCCCACTAAATAACTTAGGTAGTATTTATTTAGACGACGGACAAACAGTAGCGAATTTATTTTTTTCTCTCAAAAATGTTTATTCGGGACGTAAGTAGGTTTTTTTTTCTAAATTCGTTCAGAAACGAATAAATTATAAGTGAAAATGTAAAAATAAGCCAAGTCAGAGTTTTTTCTTTATCTTACAAAACAAATTATATTATGTTGATTCCAATAAGTCTTCTAATCTATCTTAATAAAAATTAAATGATATTCGTTGGTAAGCGCTTCACTTGAGAACGGCTGGACCGATTTGGCAATTTTTTTAAATGTTCGTAATAGTTTGAATATGGTTTGTATAGAAATAAAAATTGGATAAGTTGCCCTGCATGTTGCGGAAAATATGGAAAAAAATGAAAATGCTTTTTTATGGGATTTTTGAATAAACTCAAGACCATAATAGAGGATAATATTTACATGAACAAGAACTTAATATGGACTCCACGGGCGAAACTAGATTTTATAATATTTTCTTTCCGCCCATAGATTTATTTTTTATTTTATTTTATTTTATTCTGGACAACAAACAACCATACAACAAACATTACTACAACATAGATACAATTTAAAATATAGCCTATGTCTGTCTATGCCTATTGTATTTTTATTTTTTCATAGCATGGTTTTCTGCGGCTGAAACGTTCGGCCCTTCGGTACTTTATCACGATAAGCTCATGGGTTTCATTTGTCGATTTATTAATAAATCGTATAAAAAAGAAGAATATATATCTGCATACATACTTATATGAAGCGATGTATGTATGAATTTTTGAAATCTACTTGGTAAATATTAAAGTTCATCCTGCTTATTTCATAGATATATATTATATATGAAAATCCTTAGATGGCGTGGACATATTGAATGCATGTATGACAAGTGACTTACGAAAGGTATATATAGAACAGATGTGAATGAAGAAAGAGTTGAACCAGAGGGCCCCAGAAAGAAATTCACTATTAAAAAATTTTAAAAAGAGGTAATAAAAATCTTCCTAAATCAAAGAACATGCATATATTTGAATGAGGTGAAAGAGGTCTGCCAGGATCATGGCATATGTATGTACCTCACCAAAACTGTCAAATAAACCTCATGAGATATTTTACAATCCTATTTTCCACGGGTTGCCTTACAGCTCCTAAAACCGTGTTATCGATCCCAGGGCACACAGCGCAAGACCAAGTCCCCCTCTTTTAGCCGATGGTATTTGTGAGACTATACCTAACGAGTGGCCAGTTCTATTGAGGTATATTTAGATTATGTACGTAAGCTTTTAATTATGAAAACTCATTGGTACATGGCCGGAATCTAACATAGTCCGCCTAGATAGATAGATTTTCGAGTGATTACGATTGATAAATGTTTTTGCGACCAGTTTACTGCTCCAGGTCAAATCAAGAGTCGATTCGTAAATCCGTGAACGTTAAGAGAGACGAAAAAAAGGTCGGAACAATTTTTTAGCCGTACGTGCGTTAAGTCAGCGCTTCTTGCCTACGTGGTTCTGATATTTAGACTCTACCTAATGAAATCTTTCATACTTACAGAATAGATGGAAAATATATGTGGCATAATGTGCCTAGAATTTATTTAACGAATGGGTACCTATATTAAAATTTTACTTAGTAGAAACCCAGAAAAAAATTGGTAGGTTTTTAAATAGATAGAGTGATTCAAGGGGAAAGGTTCATATGTATATAACATGCATAATATAGTAGAGAAACACTGATAATTTTAGAGGTTTCTAATGTGATGTCGTAAATAAACACATTTTTTTGCGCTTACATTGAAAACGCTGGCTGAACCCTACGAGATAGATCAAAATAATGTACTACAGTATTGTACACCTTAAAATCGTCTACAAAAAAAGGTATATGTCTACCTCTTAGGGATAACCCACAATAATCATTTTTTATCATTTATTTTTAAGAGAAATAATGGCTTATTGTGCATTTAATATAGATCAATATGGCCCTTTACATTATGTAATTTAAATGAATATTTTCGAAGATATTACAGATTTAAAATGCAGGGACATAGCGGTTGCGGCGGTAACGGTATTTAGTATCAGCATTGCACCCGTGCGGAGCTGGGGCGGGTTTGTGTAAACTGATTCAAATATGACGATGATTGTTGAAGTCTGCCGTTGGAAAAAGTCAAGCCGACTGGGAGCAAGGTAGGCATAATTAGCTCTGCTTCCCGTGCGAAGCCGGGGCGGGTCGCTAGTAGTACCTACATAATATGCTACTAGGCTTATCTTGTTATTTATGGAAACAAGTTTATATTTTGTTCTATATAATTGACTTTGCTCAACAGATCCAATATTAGTTAAGTTATCCTAGTAGTCCAAATCTAAATAAAAGTTCCCTCTAGGCTTCATCGTTCTAAAGTTAACAAACCGGATTGTTGAATTGGTTATTTCCCTATGGAAATTTGCTGTCACTGCTTTAGTGAGGTTCCTAACTAGAAGTGTTTAATTATATTAACTTTAATGTAACTTAAATTTGTCTGAGGGTTTTCATAACTTTTGTCCCACACATATTACATGCTTCACAACTTCTCTTAAATTACGCGATAACTATAAGTCTTAGTTTCGAAATTTAAATAGCTTTCGAAAGAGAAATATATTTAACATAGTATCAATAAAATAAAATCCGTTACACCTGAGTTTTATGAAGCCCTGAAAGTTATCAATTTCACTCGTATTTTCAACCGATTTTGCGACTCGAGTTCTCTTAATATATTTACTAATGTACCATGTATATTTTGGGTATTTTCCCAAGACCGATTTTTTGTGAAATCGTTCTTTCTCATGTTTCTGATACTTAAATATTGGCCTATCTTACCTTATCCTTGGTAATTTTATCGACCTTTTTCGCAGTGCATCTCTCTAACAACTTTTAAAGAGATGTCGACAAAATAAGCCGCGCGGTTTACTGAGTTCATAATATAAGTGATTTCTGAATGGCTAAATTAATAAAAAATATATATTAATCCTTCAGCGATCTTAGTGAGAATGTATACTTTCGCTCTACGTTTTATCTGGTTTTTTAAAATAAAATTGTAATATAAATTGATGCTCAGCATCTTAATCTCAACCGAGGACCTGAATTTGGGACCTCTACTTTAAAATAGAGAAATCTCGTAAGAGCACATAACTTTATAACGAGTAAATCTGTGATTTCGACAAGTTTTCCGTTCAATAACTTCAATGTCGACATTGTTAAATTATTTATTAGCCGTCTGATTTATGTCCCGTTAACTGTCGCTGTCAATAGTTTGAACGAAGCAACGTCCTAGAAAATATCTCTCAATTTATCCGTAGGTATTATACCAAAACCGCCAGTGGAAAAATATTTGACATGGGAGAAATGTTCGATTATATTTATTTTTATTTATATTATGAGATAAGTTTTGCACGATAACATAGAGAGCAACTGAAAAGTCACGGGTTCGATTCCTAAATCCGACCACGTACCAATGGGTTTTTATAATAAAAATTCTATGTACATTATCCGACAAACCGTACAAAGAGGCTTTTCCATCTACATACCTCAACAGAACTGGCCACTCGTTAGGTATAGCCTCAAAAAATCATTGACTAAATGAGGAAAAGATTGTCTTCCACTGGGTACCCTAGGGCCGGCAACGGTTCCCGGGAGCTTTAAGGTAACCCGTGAATAATAAAAAAAACATTTAGGGTTTTATTGTTCTAATGAATCATGTTCCTACAGTACTTAGCAAGTAAATAATATGAACCGCAAAATTCTAAATATAATTCAGTGATAATTTAATGGCAGGTTGTTACGTGGCTGAAAAGTTTGCAAAGAAACAGTATTATTATAACCACTACTGATGAAGAAAAAAACCGCCTTCAAAACCAAAATGTGCTTTCGAAAGCAAATGCACAAGTCACTATAAAAAAAATACCAAAATCGCTTCAAGTATGCCTATAAAATGTGAAGAGTACTCGATTTCTCCAGGGGACCACCTATTTATACCTACCCTTTCAAACAGAAAAAAATATCCAAATCGGTCCAGGCATCTTCAAGTAGTCGGGGAACATACATAAAAAAAGAGTCCGACGAAATTGAGAACCTCCTCCTTCTTTTGAAGTTCGGTTAAAAGACGTTATCTTTTGAAATATTCAAAAGTCAATTGAAAGATGACGGACTGAAATATCCGTATTCTTATTATATACTTAGTTTTCCGTGCCGGCTTCCGTTTATTATGGTCTAAATTTCATACAAAAGCACTTGGGCACAGTAGCGTGATGTTATATAGCCTTAAGAATTGGGCTATCAAATGCAAAAAAAATGTTTTTCAAATCCGACTAGTAGTTCCAAAGATTAGCGCGTTTAAACAAACAAACAAACAAACCCTTATTAGGCTTTATTATTAGTGTACATATAAGGAAAACATCCAAATTTTCAACGAAGAATCCACAATTTTCTCTAAAACATATCTAGAACATTTTCACTTGTAACAAAGACCGCTTTTAACATTAATAGCCTTAACGAGTGAGTTGGTAACAATTCGTTCTTCGTTCGCAATCGATTACTCATTTGTGGAAAGTTTAAAATACGCGGCACGTAGGTTGCGCTTTATGTAGAGCTTTATCTGTCTTTTAAGAGCGTACAATGTTCCTTCTAACACAATTTATAATGTAAGATCGTTCAAATTTACGACATGTTCACGACCTATATGTTACAAGTAATCGATAAAAATTTCTCCAATTGTTATACTAAACGAAAGTACAGTAGTAACTACCTAATAAAACGAATGTTTTTTTAATACAAATTGAATATTGTCACGCAAAAGAATTATGAGAGCTCCTATGAGAGCATGATAGAGGAGTTCCCAACCTAAAGGTGACAAAATGAAAATTCGGTTCAGTAGTTTTTGTTCTTATAAGGCCCTGTCAGGGTCGGCGGCCGTCTCCTAGTTATTTGGGGTTCCTAACTTGAGTACTGAGAGAGGGAGGGTTGCAGATCAATTCAAACTACAGTTGTGAATTAATTATATTACAATTATATTACTTGGCCAAACCTAACTAACTTACTACCTACTTAAATTAACCTACCTAGAATATATACAACTTAACTGCTACTCTTAATATCTAACTATATACATGTGGCAATCTAATCTGGTTAGTATTGAAGACGGCGTTGGACTTGGTGTTGGTGGACATATTCAAATGATGTTTATCACTTGTCGAAGATATGAGGTAATGTTGAGTCTATGTGAGTGGCTTTATCATGAGTGGCTTTCATTAGTTGTAGTCAGGGAAGAAGAATAAAAGTAGAACGATACCAGTACAATCCGAGAGGTACTTGCAGGTCTTCAGGCAGTTCCTGGAGGACCTTTGACCCTCGAGCTGCTGGACGTCCTGGGGCCGTGCCGATATAGCCGCACAGATCTGCTTATCCAGGTCCTGAGGGTGGACATTGACGGTAGGCCAGGCTTCTCACATTGCGTACGTGTGTCTTCGCCGACGGGTCCAGATCAAATGCCTCGAATAAACATTATTTCCATCTGACCTCAATTTCTCATTATTTTCTTATATTTCCTCCTGTTGATATTCACTCTGCGTTTTCACTGTCATTTGTCATCTCTCGACCAATCGCGACATGCGTGTATCACAGAGTATTTTCTATAGACAATATTCCATAGATTGAAGATCGTTGCTTCTTAGTTTAATCACTTTTATCAATTTGCCATTATCTTCTTATTCCAACATCCCTGATATGCCCGCCTTTCAAATTAAACAATTGTACAAGTACACATTTAACAATCAATAAAATCAATAATAACATTCCTTTGTTAGTTCGTTAATCTACCAACAGATGGCGCCACTAGACCATAATCCATATTACATAATTTTATTTATTTATTTCATTTCTATTAACTTCTGTCTATCCAGATTCCTGCTCGCGTCTAATTCCTTGGAGGAATATTTCATCAAGGAGGAAATATTGCTACAATATTGAGAAGAAAATCTAAACTATCTATTAACTTTTATTTGATTCGTATAAAACTAACTAAAGTTTTTACTGTTTTTCTAATAAAACTTCATAATTATTTTTATTTTATTATTTTACTAGCGGACCCGGCAGACGTTGACCTGGCCAAACGTTAGCTTGCCTGCACTACCCCTACCCTACCCTGCCCCTACCCTACCCCTACCCCTACCCCTACCCCTACCCCTACCCCTACCCCTACCCCTACCCCTACCCCTACCCCTACCCCTACCCCTACCCCTACCCCTACCCCTACCCCTACCCCTACCCCTACCCCTACCCCTACCCCTACCCCTACCCCTACCCCTACCCCTACCCCTACCCCTACCCCTACCCCTACCCCTACCCCTACCCCTACCCCTACCCCTACCCCTACCCCTACCCCTACCCCTACCCCTACCCCTACCCCTACCCCTACCCCTACCCCTACCCCTACCCCTACCCCTACCCCTACCCCTACCCCTACCCCTACCCCTACCCCTACCCCTACCCCTACCCCTACCCCTACCCCTACCCCTACCCCTACCCCTACCCCTACCCCTACCCCTACCCCTACCCCTACCCCTACCCCTACCCCAACACCTCCCCCTACCCCTACCACTACCACTAACTTTGGATATTGTTCATACAAAAATACTAAAATCGCGATTAAAAAATGGGGGTGGGGCCGGTACCGCCGCAACCGCTATGTCCCTGCATTTTAAATCTGTAATATCTTCGAAAATATCTATTTAAATTATATGCTGTAAAGGGCCATATTGATCTATATTAAATGCACAATATATTTAAGGTTTTTAATTTGATAAGGATTAATGCTGTATAGCTTAAGGGTCCTATACTGTGATTTTTTCTGGGATAAACTATACACAATTTCTCTGTAAATAATCCACCTGTGTCACTGTAATTTAGCATATAGTACTTATTGAATTTGTAATTTAAGTGAAATAGCTCTTATTTTTTCAATGGGTTTATTGAATAGGAAATATGGGTGGTTTAACTATGCCCCCGTTTTCTCTTTCATAATCTATCACAAAGCACTTCTATCACAAAACAGTGTAACTTCTGCGTATACCTTTACAAAACAGGCGTGATATTAAGTTATTAATACATGTATCTAAAGTGAAAATATATAGTTAGTATCTTAAAAATCTGACGATAGAACGAAATTATTGAATTTTTGATATGTAATAATTGAATATCCAATTCAATGATTCTGCCTAACGAGCATTCATTATTATCGCAGACAGCTTAATATAACTTTTATAATAGCGAGAATATTCGGGACATAATGAAATAAATAAATTAGAATTACAGACCTGTGATTGTGGAGTGAGGTCCAACATTTGATTGGTGGAAAGGGTAAAGCGTTTTTTAACAAATTTCTATTAAACATTTTAGCGCCTACAGCCCGTCAAAGAAGTTAACTATATTATATTATTAATATTCTGTACTAATATATATATTATAGCAAGCTACCACACACGGAGGATAATATGCTATAATATTAAAGCTCCTATATCCATATTTTTCTGAAATAAACTATTCCCAATTTCTCTGTTAATAATCCACCTGTGTCATTGTAATTTAGCATATAATTACTTATTTAATATATCTAAGTGAAAAAGCTGTTATTTTTTCAATGGATTTCGTTGAATATGACATATGGGTGTTTAAACTTTGCCCCCGTTTTTAACCGAACTTCAAAACAGAAGAAGGAGGTTTACAATTCGTCGGAATCTTTATTTTTTTTATGTATGTTCCCCGATTACTTGAAGACGCCTGGACCGATTTGGAAATTTTTTTTTTGTTTGAAAGGGTATACTTCACAGGTGGTCATTTTTTCTTAGTGAAAATCAGTTGAAGTAGGTTTTTAGAAATTTAAAAGAAAAACTGACTTAATAAGTACATTTTTCTTAATATCTCGATGAAATTTGTACCCATTTTGACGACTTATTTTTTTAATCTCTTTTATAATCTGTCACAAAGCTGTAAATTTTTTTTAAAGTGTTGTTATACCTTTATCTTTTTTTAAATAAATATTATTTTTGACCAATTAAAAAGTTATAAAATAATTATTATGTTAAATTTTTAATAAGCTACAAAAAACTCGGCGTATATAATTGAAGGGTAAATGGTATAACAGCGCTTTAAAAAAATAAGATCTTTGTGATAGATTATGAAAGAGAAAACAGGGGCAAATATTATTACCTTTATTTTACCACCCATATTTCCTATTTCCATACGGCTATTTCACTTATATATATTGAATAAGTAACTATATCCTAAATTACAGTGACACAGGTGGATTATTTACAGAAAAATTGGGAATAGTTTATCCCCATACAAATTATGGACTCTTAAGAAATTTATAATAAATAAATAAATAATAATATTTAGCCTTAACATCAGTGACGGTCAGCTATACCGTAATATATATTACGTACGTAATAGAAATATTTATTATTTCTCAAAGATGTTTTTTGTCGGTATCAAATATCTCCCTTACAATACTGTATCAAAGTTATGCCATTTGAAGTTTACATTACAAATAAACAAACAAATTAAAATTAAATGTTTCTTTTAAAATAGACCAATTTATTTATTGTGTAAAAGGCGTCATCTGTTGAAGATCAGTTGAACTAACGGTGTGAAGTATTCATAGATTATTATAGAAAATAATATCTGGAAAATACCTATATCATAATATGCATTACTATAATGTAATTATCATTTATTAATATTATAATATAGCTACGTCTGTGACGAGCTTAAAGGGATAGAGAACTGAGAGTAAAGTTGTTTTGAACACATTATCGAAATTTAATGAAATTTGTTTTCAGGGTTTCAGTTATGGAGAAATATAATTAAACAAACATTTAAAGGTGATTTTTTTAAATTAACTTTCAATGAATTTATCTATCTACTTGAGGAACGCACTAAAATCTATTTAGCTTCCGGCATGGTATATCCACATTTATCGTATATAATTTACAATTTTACACTTTCTCTCTCTGCAAGTGCCGCAGCTTCTGAGGCGGCACATTTAAAATTAAAAAGTAAGTATTATGCTGCTATATTACTTTCTGTTTCTTGTTTTTACGGTTGAGACTCTTGCCCCGTGGTCTTCTGACTCTAAGAACAGTCTAGTAATTAAGTAAAGAAGTTTTTTTAATAACAACTAAGTAATTTTTTTTTTCTTTCTTCACGGGTTGCCTTACAGCTCCCGAAACAGTGTTACGGTTCCAGGGTACCCAGCGGATAAAATAACGGGGATAAAAAAATATTTTTTACTATAAATGGAACTATGTTATATTAGTAGCAAATTTCGTCTCAAATATCTATTCTTTAATCAGAATTAAAAATTTATATAACCCTTGTGATGATACGACCTTATTTTCCTGGCCGCTTATAAGCTGGCCATCATAAATAGCATTTATTTTAATTTTAGAACAAGGTATTGTTCATTTTTATTCAATAGAACATTGTATTTTCTTTTCAAATATTCGATGTGTGGAACCTAATTAAAATTTTGCTCATTCGTTCACAACCATTTGACTTAGGCAGCACTCTGCTAATTGTAAAATTTATTATATTTCTATTTGATCAACTAAGTCAACAACTAAATAAAATGTATTGAGTCAGTATTCAAGAACAAACATTTATGTTTATATAAAGGAGGGCAAATAAGTATTGTAAGTATTTTTATCATATTTTGTATTGTGTTCCTTCCATAGCTTAACGCCCTGTAGTACCTAATGTGTAGTTCATTTTTATTACAGTGCGCTCCTTCCTTCATACGTCCTTCCTTGCTCTTCCTACCTTCCTTATTACTACCATGCTAATTCGAAACCACAATAAACGAATGGTGAAAGTTTACTACGAGTTTTCCTGATATACCTACCCACCCCGCCATCCTGGCTACCCTACCCACGACACCCTTACTTAATACCTACCTACCTATTAGTGTAAAAACAATACTTTTCACATAATTCACAATTTTATTTAGTGTGACATGCTTTAAAAGTCGTGAAATTACTCTTGCTAATAAGTTGTCAAAATCGGTACATATTTCATCAAGGTATTAATAGAATTTACTTATTTCAAAAATTGAAATTTGAAAAAATTGGGATCAATCGAAAAGAATTATGTCGATTAAAAAAATTTTTTTTTTTTTGTTTATTTTTTTTTCTTCACGTGTTGCCTTACAGCTCCCGAAACGGTTTTACGGTTCCAGAGTACCCAGCGGAAGAACAAGTCTCCCTCGTTTAGCCAATGATATTTGTGAGGCTATATCTAACGAGTGGCCAGTTCTGTTGAGGTATATTTAGATGGAGAAGCCCCAAGTGTGGTTTGTCGGATTAAGTACATAAGTTTTTAATTAAAAACCCATTGGTACATCGCCGGGATCCGGGATATGCCTAGTTAAGACCAGGCGTCCACCGACGCAATAAAAAAATTTGGTTGCTTAAAGGCAAAAAATGTAGTCCAAAAAGTAATTATCTAAAATTTAAGGTTTATCCCCTAAACACTATCTCACAGCCGTTAAATCTTTTCAATCCTGCACAATATATCACACGGACTTCGACTACACGCTCAAGTTTAAAACCATGAATAAAACATTTAATTTTATTTACATACTCGTGTACAAAGATTTGGGGTTGGTTGACTCGCGTTTGACTTATAGGAATGATTTAGTTAGATCATTGTATTACATACTTGAATATAAAAATATATTTATTTAAAATAAAATATATTTGTGATTGTTTTTACCTTTTTTGATTGTGTTTGAGTTCAATTCAATTGGGTTTATTTTTGAATCAATTCTGTAAGTTATTTTTATAATCGTTACCTCAATATATTATTTCTCAAGGTGTCTTTTAAAAGTACACACAATGTACAACCGAGCATGTATGAAAGGTATGATGAATATAAAAGAAGCGAAAGAGGTATGTCAGGATCGTAGCAAATGGCATTCGATTGTCTCTGCCTACCCCTCTTTATAAATAAAAAAATTGTCCCAGGTCCCCAGACATTGGAAGTGTACCCAGAAGGCTTTTTTATTTATCAATTTAGTTCTAGATTTTATAATTGTATTAAGTCTATTTTAAGGTTTTTATATTATATTCTTTTTTTTATTTAAGTAATTATTGAATAAATTTAAAATACAAACTCAAAATTAAGTCATATCAAATTTAAATATATCATCAAAATTAAAATGTATATTATAAAAATATAAATAAATGTGGTAATGAAATCTTGATTTCATTATGTATTGTCAAAGGAGATCATAATATAAAATGTGCTCAACAATTTTAGGGTATAGCTGTAGGCAATTGAAAGTAATTTTTCATTTTAATGGTTCACTGTTTTGATCCCACATTCGGGTTTAGAAGATTGATTTAGAACTGTTTAAAATGGAATGCATTTTTTATTCATTTCTAATGTTGAATCTAGAGGGTGATATTTTATTTCATTCGGTGATCCTAACTATTATTATAAATGCGACAGTGTGTTTGTCTATACTATCTATATATATAAAAGAAAGTCAGTTAGTTACACCATTTATAACTCAAGAACGGCTATACCGATTTGGTAGCTTAGAGCCAGGAGACGGACATAGGATAGTGGTAGGGGTTGGAGTAGGGGTAGCTAAATAATTATAATTTATAATTGTGAATATGTGGCGTCATCTTGATTTTTACATATGTACTAAAATGTATTTGAAAACGTCAATAGATGGCGCTGTATTATACTTTTCTTATCTCTATATATAAAAGAAAGTCGTGTTAGTTACACCATTTATAACTAAAGAACGGATTTGGCTGAAAATTGGTGGGCAAGTAGCTTAGAGCCAGGAGACGGACATAGGATAGTAGCGGTAGTGGTAGGGGTTGGAGTAGGGGTAGTGGTAGTGGTTGGAGTAGTGGTAGGGGTTGGAGTAGGGGTAGGGGTAGTGGTAGTGGTTGGAGTAGTGGTAGGGGTAGGGGTAGTGGTAGTGGTAGTGGTAGGAGTTGGTAGTGGTAGTGGTAGTTGTTTTCCACGGGCGAAGGAAAGTAAATAGCAGGCAAGCCAATGTTTGGGCAGGAAGTCTGCCGGGCCCGCTAGTAATATTATAAAGAGGAAAGATTTGTATTTTTGTGTGTATGTTTCAAAAATTCTTTCACCATTGGAAAGCTACATTCACCCTGAAGTGACATATGCTATATTCTATTTTCAAAAACATTAGGGGTCCTTACTAAAACTCCAATAATGTAACCCAAGGTGTAAAAAAATGACCTAAGAAATTGATGATAGAACAAAATAATGTACTACGACTTTGCAGAACACATCATTATCTACAAAAAGTGTCGCGATAGCATAATGTCTAACTATTATAGTTAAGTCACAATAAGTGTTCTTTTATTTTAAAAATTTAATTAACAAGCCGCCGCTAGAAAAGGCTCTTTATTTGTACCTTGCTATTAATCCTTATAGGGGTAGGGGTAGGTATGGGTATATTTTATTTTGTTCGTAAATATCCATGGGCGAAGCCGGGGGCTAGTTTCTAATAAAGTTGATTACCTATAGAGTTTTCTCTTATTTTCGGCTAAATAACATTTTTTTTCTATTTATTGCGTATATTAACTTCGAAGATCTAAACATAAACACAATTTTGTAATACCTAGGTATACTCAAATAAAGTCTTATAATAGTAGATAGATTTTTTTAGCATATATTTTTATTGACAATTTAGATTTGACGTTTATTTGCTATTATCTAATAACTAGCTTTGGATCCGTGGATCCCATATTAACTTTCATCCCCTAAATTATGGTCTTAAGTTCATACAAAAATTCCATAAAAAATCTATTTTTCCGAATTTCCAGTTTTCCAAGGAACTATTCCAAATTTATTTTTTTCTTTCTTCCAACGACTTTTGACTTGATTTAGACTTCACTTTTAGTTGCAATTATCTAATAATTAATAACATATTAGTTAAAATATTTACTGGGTCAACCAAGGTATTTTAGGAATCAATTCGGCCTGGTGTATGTACATATTTAATTATTAATTTGAAATATAGGTTTAAATTGTCACTTATATTAACTGTCAAAACCTGTTATGTCCATTTATACAAACCGTCATTAAGGTTTGTCGCGACATGTTATCATTAGGCTCCGTCAACATATTAATTCGTAATCAATAATTCAAATCTGTCTGACAATGTTTTACCCTGTAAACTTGGAAATATAAAACGAATATGGTGGACCTATGATACTCGAAAAATATAACCGTTGTTTTGTGTCTTTCGCTACAGCATTGTCCCATACAATTTGAATCACTGGGTGATAACGGAATTCCTATTACTAAGGCTCCGTTGTCTGGCTGTCCATTTGTCACAGGTCTGTATATCTTGAACCATAGGTAGACACTTGAAATTTTCACAAACTGTGTATTACTGTGACCGCTATAATAACAAGTAATAAAAAATAAATAAAGTTAAAAATTTAAAGGGGACCATACAAGAAACGTTTTTCGCTCGATCTTAATAATGGCAATAAGGGCAATACATTCAAACGTCTAACTAGTATAACTATAATGCGAACTCTTAAGTAAAACAACAAATAATAAAAACCGGATAAGTGTCAGTAGGACTCGCGCTAATTTTTAATGAACTATTTTTATTATACGGTAGTACGGAAACCTTCGTGTACGTGTCCGACTCGTACTTGGCCAGTTTTTTTGTTGATGTAACCGCGGTATCACGATAAATCAAAATTGTGGTAAAATATTTTCGAAACCTTATTCCTTATTCATGTAACTCGATACCATATCGCTCCGCAATAAGTTTCTGAAGCACCTTGCTTGCCGTATAACCTAACTTTAGCGATGCGGTCTAAATACAATTTTCTATGCGAGCGCATTTACACCAAATTATGAACTAATTTTGTAGAAAATATTTGAAAGACAAACATTATATATTACTAAAGATTGCTTTTACATTGTTATGTTAATCTTAGAAAACCACTGGGTGCTTAGTCGATTATTAGATTATGAAATTGTTTTAATTTTCAAAGCTAACATTTAGGAACTTATGTACCCCAAAGCATGAGCTTTGGTTCAAAATTATCACTAGAGATTCATACGGGTGTCGCTAGTGTAAGGGAAGAAAAAAATTGTATCAAGATTCCAATAAGAATTTCCCAAAGAAATTAAAAAAACGTCATGTCCTTCATTATGTCATATATATAAGAAGGACAAACTTAGCATTTATAATATTTAAGTATGAAAAGAGCAAATTATGTTATTCTATAAAGGAAATCTGGGGCCCATATTAACTTTTATCGCCTATTATTCCCGCTAAGGGGCCGTCTCCACAAGCATGACAATTGAGGCGATAGTCTCGCCGTGTCATACAAACTCTATAGGCGATAGTATCGCCCTGTGGAGATTGGCTCATAGAGTTTGTATCGAATTTGGTGGCATGGACGAGACTGTCGCCGCCATTCTCTCGCTCGTGGAGACGGCCTCTAAGGAAGGTGGATTTAAAAAAAAACAATTCCCTCCCAAAAGTTCAAGCTTACTCCATATCAAATTACATTAAAATCGGTTTAATGGTTTAGCCGTGAATGCGTAACGTATAGACAGACTGAGTTACTTTCGCATTTATAATATTAGTATGGAAACTAATTTTAGACTATTAATACTAATTATTTAACTAGGTACCTAAGAAAAAAAATTTTAGGGGTTATCTCAGAATTTTTCAAAAATTCATAATTATGAACTTGGGGGAATAATAGAATTTTGTCAATAACTTGTTTTCCAAAAGATTTTTGTTACATTTTTTTTTTTCTTAACTTCTATGGAAATGCCCCCACAAACCACGTCCCGGTATTTTGTGTTAGTTTCAAGTTACCTAGTTGAAATTTTCTCTCTCGCTTGGAGTGTTTAATAGTTAATTATGTTAACCACGGTTTACTTAATTCGCAATATTTTGTCACAAAATAGTTTAGCATATTTATGATAAAGTGTAAATAGAAACTATATAATGTTGATGACAGGATTTGATACCCAAGCACAGAAAATAGTATTATATTAAAAAAAAATTGAACTTATTACCTACCTATAGCAAATAATATCTTATTTTGGAGATACAACTTTTTTTTTCACATTGTTCTGGTTTCAGTGTACCCAGCGGAAGATCAAGTCTCTCTTGTTTAGCCGATGGTATTTGTGAGGCTATACCTAACGAGTGGCCAGTTCTGTTGAGGTATATTTAGATAGAAAAGCCTCTAAAGTGTCGGATTATGTACATAAGAACCTAATATTATAAAGAGGTAAAGTGTGTAATAAAAAAATTATATTAAAATAAATATTAAAAGTTATAAAAAAAAACACAAAATCCGTCATAGATCTGGCCAAAAGAACTACCGAGGATGAAGGAAAAAATCGTAACAAATGTAGAAAATCACGCAGGCCAATCCATGAGGAAAAGCTAGTTTTATATAGTAGTTACACAGCTAATTATGAAAATGGATGAATTGCTGCGGAGTTAGTTCACTGTCTGGGAATTTGTAATTTTAAAAGCAATTTATTTTTTTTGGAATCTCTTGTTATCAACTTCATTTTAATTACGTTTCAAGAATTTGTGTTTTTTTTTAAATAAACGTAAACAATACCCACTTAATAAATTTATATTTCTTTGGCTAAAATATTAACTAATATTTACCAGTAAAAGCCAGAGCAAGAATAAATCTAGGCTATCAATTTCTAGGCAATAATTTGTAAGTGACGAGCAGCCACTAATTTCATACATCAGAGATGGTTTTGGCCTTGCTAGGTTTACATGCCTCAGCTGTTAGCTAAAGATAAAGGTGGATATACACTTAATTTTAGAATTTTGTGTATATAAAAAAAATTAAAAAGCAAGTATTTTTTCATGGCAAGGAAACAAACAGACAAGAGTTTTACACCTAAAGACATGTCGACAATTTGCGAGTTGCCTATATTAAATCTGTAACAAGACTTCACTTATTAAATAAAAAAAAAACAATAAATCTATATAATATTTAAAAGAGAAGTTCCGATTAATTCATTAATTCACAGCCCGCCCAAACCCTTGGACCTAGGAAGCTGAAATTTTGCACAGAGGTTCCCTTTATTATGTAGACAAGGAATAAGGAATGACATTTCGATATTCAACCTAAGGGTTCAAATGGGGTAAATACGTTCGTATGGAAAATCTTATTTCCTGCGTGAATCAACTTGAAACTTGGTACAAAAATTCTTCAAAACAAATTAAAAAAAACACGTATTTTTGGATTTTTAAAAACGACCCCTAAGGAAGAGTGCAACGGGGAATAGAAGTTTGTATAGGGAAATCGTATTACCTACGTGTATCAATTTGAAACTTGGTACAAATATTCTTCAAAACAAATAATAAATCACGGATCATAATAATATTTTGGGATTTTTAAAACGACTTTACGGAGGTTTGCAACGGGGTGTAGAACCGTATACAAATATTATGGAAATCGTATTACCTACGTGTATGGACTTGAAACTTGGTACAAATATTTTTCTGGGACTGGGAAGATATTAATTTATGAGTACCGAATTTATACTTTTTTGAACTTCTGACTGACGGGGAATTTACGGGGATAAAAGATAAAATAAAGGAAATCTCTGCGTATTTAGACAAATTACGTAATTATTCCTAATTCTACGAGAACGAAGTCGCGGGCAAAAGTTAGTCTGATAAAATAAGAAAAATATATATTTGTGACCATCATTATTTTTGTGACTCCCAATTTACGAGTCTACGGTCTCATAGATTGTCCGTCGCATTCATCAACGCCGTCGTTGCACGTCTACGCCACTGAGTGAAATCATAAATTTATAGACGTTTAATATAATTAAAATGCCATCTTATGTGTTTCGCGGGTGCACAAGTCAAATCACTCAAGAACAAAAACTAAATTAGTGTGGTCACGTGTGGTCTAGCTGCGTACATAACGTATCTATTTTTATTTATTTTTTTTAGTTTTTGTTTAGCTGTTTGTATAGATTAAGAATTGAACCCGGGCCTCAGGTTTCAAGTCCTACGTTCTTACCATTGCTCTGTCGAAAAAAAGGACTTTCATAAATTAAAAAATGTGAATACATCCTTACAGTTAAATTCTATTGAATAGAAGGCGATAAATTCATGTTTGATAGACACCTTGCGGTGACATGGAAGGCCTTCTATATAGAACATGTTTGGAAACCGCTTGGTTATTACCTAATGTTTGTGTTCATCGATTGACATTGTTATAAGTAAAATTATGTTGATATTTTGAAATGAATTGTGAGAGCAAATATGTGACGTTCTTAGAAAAGGGAAAATAAAAGTAAATAATGATTAAGTATGTATGAATAATTAAATATTGTGTCTTGTAGAGATTGTCGTAGCAACATATCTATTTTATATTATAACAAGCCTTCTTTAGAGCTGACATTTCATTTTTACCAGAAAGGTGACATATCAACAAGGAACGGAAATGTTTTTCGTATGTAAACTTCGTGGTTGGTCAATGAAATTTGTGAGCAATTTATAACTAATATATTGACGACAATACAAAAAAAAATGAGTTTGCCTCCATTATTTAATAATATTTAGTCCAGAAAATTAGTTAGATAAAGGACATTAACATTTTACCCTTTCTGAAAGATTACCTGAATTTGGCAGCACAAAAAACAGTAGGTATTTATGAATTATAGTACAACCCTTATACTAAATACACTAAAATCCTTTAATTTCGGAACCAGTCGAATATTAATTCACAATGAAATTCTAAACGATATTTTCAAAGACGGCAAGCTTATCAGCAAAAATTTGCAAAATAACTAACAACCAGTCGAGCAACAGTAATTCGATCGCTATAGCAACCGGTTGAAAATTGCAAAAAATTGTGTTCAATTTGCTCGCAAGTAAATGACATTTTCTAATATGAACATTTATGTCATTTTTTGGGTTCCGTAACCAAAAGTTGCCAACGGAAACCCTATTACTAAGGCTTCGCTGTCTGTCCGTCTGTCACAGGGATGTATCTTTTGAAACGCAATGGTGTCTACACACTTGAAATTTTCACAGAGTGTGCATTACTATGGCCGCTATAACAACAAATAATAAAAATAAAATAAAGTTAAAAATAAAAACAAGAAACGTTTTTTGCTCTGATTTATTAATACATACAAACGACAAACTATTATAGTTATAATGAAAAACAGGCCAAGTGTGAGTCGCACTCGCGCTAATCTTTTTATTAAACTATTTTCATTTGTACGGTGGTACGGAACTCCGAAGTCCGACTCGCAATTGGGCGGTTTTTCGGTAGTAAGTTGGTTGTGAGATAACTTGAATTTTGACAGGAACTATTATGCAACCCGTCGCAGTTGCTAATTCCGTGAGAAGACTGCGGAAACTAAGTTGATGGAACAACGTCTTTGCCTAACTGAATATTTATCTCTACAACGAAACAAACTCTAAACACAAGTCTCCCACAACGAGTAGGGAAGAGTCTGGAGAAATTATTTATATTATTAGCAGATAGGTATATAATAAAATGTAAAATTAACAAAAGCGTTTTCCTCGAACCACAATCATGGTCTAAATTAAAAGGATCCCTAAAATTTTACAAATGACCCCAAAACTTTGTTGAGGGCCTTCTCAATTTTCAAAACTATCCTCTTTCCAACACTTATTGTATTATACAAAATCCGTAAGTACCTAACCTATCATAACCACGAACTAAACCAAATGTAGTCAAACCCGAAGCGACTGAAAGTTGGAAATTCGAAACTTGTTTTCTGCCGCCAGGGTTGGTAGATAATTAATTGCAAAATGATGTAAAGGTTAGACCAGGAGTGTAGCTTCTGAATATTGAAAAACTTTTTATAGGTTTTAAAAGTTGGCAGCTTTCATGATATTAGACGCCGGATATTCCAATATTAACTTTATTGATTCATTTGACGACAGATTTACCCTAGTGGTTAGGGATCCTATTCACGAAATAAACAGGGTTCGAATTTATAACATACTAGACTCCCGCCCGGCTTCGCATGGCTTCGCTTCGGCTTCCATATACTTTATTTTACTATAGGGGTGTTGAGATTTTTTTTGAATTACTTTGAAATTATATAGTCTGGTTAGCAAGTGCCTTTTTTCGTATTTTCTGTTAGAGTTCACCGAAAATTATGATTAAGGTGTCATTCGATTCGGAATGACATTTAGAAACTTTTCGAAAAATATCAAAAGGTGCCGAAAAAAATTGCAGAAGTTATAAACAATTTAGCAAAAAAATAAAAGAGGTTTTAGTTTTTTGCAAATATCTCAAAAACTCCTTTAAATATTTAAATTCCCAAAAAAGATCCTTAAAGAGCAGGAAATTTCCAAAAAAAGGTCCTACCTCCCCGAACTGTATGACCAATATTTATAATTTTAATTGCTCGGTGAAAATAGGGCAAAAACGGGTGGCGTGGCGGCCGCGTGCTCTTCATGTTCTTTACACATAAACAGTAAAAAAATATTTAACTAATTAAATATGAATATTAAGGAATGAAAAAAAATTTAGGCATCACCGGAAAATATGAGACAATAGTAATCCGACGGAAAAAGTTTTTTTTTTGTCATTTTTTCTATTAGTTATGCTATTGCTAATTAAGTAAATTTTATAAAATAGATTTTTTTTGCTCGGCAATATTTATAAGTATAATAATGAAAAAAAATTTTTTTCCAAATATCGCGATTGTTTCGTTTTCTAATTGTCAAAAACTACGTAAAAATTTTTTTTCTAATTTTTTACTCTTATTGTTTTAATAATTATTATAAACAAATGCATTATTTATGAGGTATTAATTTTTTTTTGGTATCTATTAGTTTATATAAATTATTTCTATATTTCTAAAAAAATATTTACCTAGTGCTAAAACGCATTTGTTAATTAACAAACATTGTATTTGTGGTTGATTTCGATGACCGGAACGATCTGTCACACACACAGACATACACACGCCTTTGTTTAATTGAATCTTGTGTGTCTGAATTGCATGTGATCTAGATTGTATGGCATTACTAATGTGTGGCCTGTCTTCAATCTCGATCATACGGCGGCCGGACCGAAAATTTTCTGTGAGATACCGGACCAGTGCGTGGGCTACTTTAGGCAGTGGATTTAAGAAAAGTAGCCTATATCCTATTTGATTCACTAAATACTGTTAATGCTCAGCAGCTCCGTAATATGGTCAAATTTTAATATTGTTAAACCTTCCCTGTAAATCAGTCCATCTAATCGTAATAACCGTGATAAAATCTGTTTAGTACTTAGTTAGGGCAAAAAATCGAAAAAGACAATGATGTAACGTAGAGATTGGAAACATTTCGCGGCTTTGTAAAAAATATAGATTCGTAAATATAGATTTTAATGAGAATAGATTTCCGAATTAGCTACAAATTGTATATGGTTCATTATTTGATTGATCCACAATATATCATATATCTGTCGCAGCCGAATTGTAGAAACCGCCGCATTACAAAAAGGCTAGCCGCATTACAAAAAGGCTAGCCGCTTTACATATAGAGAACCAACATAACCCATACTGTTGTGTTGCGGCGGATTCTACAAAGTTCGGCTGCGACATATCCACTATACAGATTTCCCCGTCAATTCAGTGTTGATTTTAGTGGATACTGTGCGTTTGTTCAGTACTGAAAATGTCACTTAGCAATGACGTATTTTCAGCGCACATTAATTTTATTTATATAGTTTTTAACCATTTTAATTGAAACCAAAATCAGCATATTAATTTATAACAAAACAACACTATTTTATATGCATTATACCTTGCGGTATCACGAGAGACACTGGTAACAATGTCTATTTTTTGCCAGTTTGTATTGAACAGAGTAGGTGGCAAACCTGTTGCTGTACTTAATGGATGTGTATAAATTGTAGAATCTGTTATTTTTAGAAGAAGTGGGAACGGCTTTACATGCCCTCCGAAGCACGTGGTGATTAGCATTTTTGGCACGAGAGGGAATAGAACCCGGGACCTCCCGGTTTCAAGTCAACACTCTACCAATTAGGCTGTCGACTCCTATGAATTTATTATAATTTAAATTAATATCCATATTGTACGGTACAACCCTATTATCGATGAAACCGCAAGCAGACAGCTAGGTAGTTAATTTTATCGAAACAAGTTCCGACAATTTAACCCTGTGATTTCGCACCGTAAGGAAGGTGTTTTATTGCACGCGAACTCGACTGCTCTCTGACAGCTTTTGCTTGCAGAACCAATTAGAACGGCTGTCATATGGCTTTGATAAAGTACCCAATTGTGATATGATTGGAAATGTAGGTTTTCAAAAACTTTGGTTTAATTTTTCAATATTAAATTTGAGTTTTAAATTATTTTATTGATATCAAGCGCAGGTGTCAAAGTATATTTAGTCTTAAATGACCGATTTTCCCAAGTTTTACCCACAGATGATGCGATAAGGATATTTCTTCAAATGATGTTAAATTGGAAAATATATGCAAAAACGAAATATCAAATTGCTAAAAATATAATCTCAAAAATAATTTGCAAAAATTCGTGTAATTTATAAAAAAAACTAAAAAACACGCTTTCGTCAGTAACGCACACTTGCGCAAACCAAATGAGGTTTGGGGTTACGTCGTTTCGTTACACAGTTCCTGTGGCCATCATCATCAGGACCCTGGACATAATCTAGGACCAGAGTACTTGTGAAGACAAATCAAACGAGGCCAAACTCAATGAGGTTGCGTCGTTTTATTACAGAATTCCACTATCTACTTATTGACTCCATCATCAGATCAGATCAGATCGATGGTACCAAATTATTGTATTGACATCCGAATTACATACACTTGCATAGCGCCAAATCGATACGACATACTTAGCTGCTGAAACTAAAGCGCGTAAAAAACAATCAAAAAATAATTATCAGATTTTACTTTCGAAGTTCTCGTCTCTTTAATTTCTTTTACCTACATAATATGTGTGAATTATCTATTATTGAATTGAACACTGTCAACGAAAAATAAAATTATTACTTATCCACCAAGAAATCCTCGCCTTAAATACAATAAAATAATAAATGTAAATTATTAAGAAAATCACAAAGCTGTGAAATTTAGCTAAAACAAAATTTATAAAACGATTTCAGCGGTCGTGGGTTTGTTAACTCAACTATTAAATCTAGGTATAAAATAACTGACATTTTAATAGGTTTCCCTGAGAGAATTTCAGAAACAAAATTCTGATCTGTGCTCCAGAAAATCATAAATCTACTTAATATTTTATTTAATTATTTTGTAATTGGTTTCCGCCCAAACTTCGCCCGTGAAACACATAAATATCTCCGAAACCCACATTCGAAAATATACGCACTATGATTGATGACTGTTTCTTTAAAATCCATTTAGCCGTTTCTATTTTATTTGAAATTGGGACAGCTAGATATAAATCTGAAAATGTAGTTTATTTTTATTACCTTACCTTACCTTTCGTTACCTTACGGCTCCCGAAACCGTGTTATCGGTCTCAGGTTCCCATGGTACTCTTTTATCCGATGGTATTAGCTTCATGTAATTGATTCCTATGCTACCCACCCACTTCTATTTTGATATATTTTTTACATTTGCATTATTAACCGACTTAAAAAAAAGGAGGAGGTTCTCAATTTCGACTGTATTTTTTAATGTTTGTTACCTCAGAACTTTTATACTAATAATACAATACAAGTTACATATTAAAATATTTATTAAAAAATCCGAGTAAACTGTGCCAGTAGGTATGTACCTGTTACGTTATACAATTTTTTAGTTTCTTCGGTAAGCACGTCCGCACTTCTAAAAATAACAGATATTTACGTCTGTTAAAGAAGTGACACCTGGATATGGCCAACTAGCAAAAAGTGGACAATGTTACAGTTGCCTCTGCCCACACCGCAAGGTATAAAGGCTTAAGTTGTGTTTGTTTTGTTTATTAGTTTCTTTTGAAAATAATAGATTTACTATTAAATATAATTAATATTCAGAGACAGATAAATGTGGTAATTGTGGTAAATGTGGACATTTTTATTAGTATCTCTAACCACGTCATATTCTATAAAGGCTTTGTTTGTGTTTTTTTTAATATTGTCCAAATAACAACAAAGATTAACTTTATAAACTCGTTTAAAACTGGAGGATATGATTTTCTGATCGCGAACTGATGTTGTAAACCTTCCTAACTTCGAGTGTTAAAGTTTTAAACTTAGTGCAACAATTCACATGGGACTAATGAGAGCACAAGACTTAAACTCTTAAGAAAATTAGAAATACCAACATTTAAAAGATCTTTAGTAGCCAAAAAACAATAAAAAAGAATAAGTGTTTTAATCGACTCCTCGTTTTTCAGAGGGCACGTAAAGCTGGGTCTACATTATTTGTCACCATGGATATATATTAGTAGTTATATTGATAGTATTTTTATATTGGATGTGTAGATTCCTCGTTTTTCTCAGTATCGTTTCATCAGAATTGAATAAAAAATTATTTTGGGTATTCCATTTTCCCGGGGAATCAGATATTTTTCCCAGGATAACATTAGCCTATATTACTATCCGTGCAAAAAATCACGACGATCCGTTGGTCCTTTTTAACGTGAAAGAAACACAAACAAACAAATAAACTTTAACATTTATACTACCTATAAGTTAAAACTAGCTTTATTGAAATTTTTGGAAATTTTGCGTATTAAATATTATTGAAAATTAAATTATTTGTCATCAAAATTTACATTTATCAAGAAAAATAGCGTGGACGTGAAATATTATCGTTTGATATGTGAAAATCGTACCAAAACCCCTTCTCTCGGTATGTCAAGTTTTTCTGAAAGCGCTTGATGACAAATGTAGAGCCTCCCTCAAACAGACAATGGGTCGCTTTCTTTGTATTTATGAGTACGTATATGATTAATGGAAATTTTAAATTATTTTTGACATTTAATTCTGGCACGAATTTTGATGTGAAAAGGGGGTTTCTCGCAACTGGATATGTGTGAATAGGGAAATGCTCTGATTTCATGGCAATATTTTTAATTAATTAATTTAGTGATAAAACAACATATTTTTAAGAGATTTTGATCCTGATTCCTAAATCCGAGGTAAAATATTTTATTGTACAGAAAAATAAATTGATATACTTGGGCATATAAAGGTTATTATTAGGTATATTATTAAAATCATTATTTCTCTGTTTTCAAATATTTCTCTATATTTCCGTTTTTACTATAAAAAAATCTCCCAACAAACTGTATTTGAGAGAGTCCAAGTAGAGGCTAGAGCTGTCCTATCTTAATGCCACTAATATTATAAACACGAAAGTTTGTATGGATGTATGTGTGGATGTTTGTTACTAAATCACGCCAGAACGGCTGAACGAATCTGGATGAAATTGTGCACAGAGATAGATATAGTCTGAATAGCACAAAGGCTATACTTTTTATCCCGGAAAAATGTATGGTTCCCGTGGGATAGATTTGTTTTTGTTTTTCACGGGATCGATTGATTTTTTGCATAGTAGTAGTTTAGGGGTCAGAGAATGACATATACTACTTTTTATACCGCGAAAGCGGGCGGGGGAGGGGCAAATTACAGCCACGGGATTATTTCTTTTGGATCTATTTCCATGCGGATGAAACCGCCGACAGAATTTTGGGGTCAGAGAATGACATAGGCTATTTTTTTATACCGCGAAAGCGGGCGGGGGAGGGGAAAATTACGGCCACGAGATTATTTTCTTTTGGATCTATTTCCACGCGGGTGAAACCACGTTATGTTTAGAAGAAGTACGGACGCTGAAGTCCAAAATTGGTACTTAGCCTTTATAACCCAATTGACCATTGAACCTGGGACCAGTTTCAAGTTATTACGCTATTGAGATATATGAGAACAGTACTTAATTACGGTTGCGAGTACTATAATGATCTATGAAATAGATATGTTGTGATAAAGCAACAGAAGTACAAAAGATTCAATGCAACTTTAAACCCCAGTTTGCCTACTCTTTGTCGAATACTGAATTCACTTGCCAACGGCTAAAAAAAGCTTTGAATTCGGTTCAATTTTAAAACTTTATCTACCTCAAATGGTACAAACGCTTGAAAGAATTGTTTTTAGGATTTGAGGGCCTGAGGCTATTTCATAAATTGCATTCGGTTGGTTTAGTCTTGTCGGCATATTTTACAAAATATACAGCGCTTTATTGAAATTGAAGCTTTGTGTGCGTAGACTCAATACTCGGAAAACGTAAAATTTAATTAATATGCTTTGGATATGCGATTTAATGGATATTGGGATACAATTTTTAAATAATAACTTTTTGCTAAGTATAAAAGACTTAAAAAGATCAAAACTAACAAGTTTAATGTAATAATAATAAAATACTTTTGAATTTAGGCACTTATGAATTATATTATTTGGTCCTAAAATTATATTATACTTCCCATAAATTCAAAAGATAAATAAATAAAGATAACAAAGCGCCATTGTAAAAGGAAGACAGTTTTGATAAATTAATTTAATAAAGTTTTATCGATATCTGGGCGAAGTTTAGAACATTCTGTGGAAACAAAACGTTGGTCGATATTCAATTATATTAGCAGAATTACTTGTATATGTATTGCGTTTATTTATTTATTTTTGATACAGATTTTGAGACAATTTTTTTATTAGAAGCCGTTAAAACTATGAAATTTGAAACTGGAGCAAACATACTGAGCTCCAATATTCTTTAACAATTATATTTTTTAATGAACTTCTAAAAATAACAAATACCTACGTTTAAAAAGTGACATATCAAATCCATTAAGTGTAGCAACAAGCTTTGACACCTGTTCTGTTTAAATTATATCTCTGGGCATACCGTTAGTTATAAAGATCGTCAATATATTATAAATATATTTATATTAGTTAATTAATAATAAAGGTGGCCATTCGTCCAATCCCCGGCCGGTCGTCGTACGGTCCACCGAAACCGACCACAGACTCGTCGAATTCATATCGCGCGGCCGTTTTCAAATCGTTGTATTTGTGGTTGATTTCGATGACCGGAACGATCTGTCACACACAGACACATCCACACGCCTTTGTTTAGTCGAATCTTGTGTGACTGTGTGGATGAGTGGATTGCATGTGATCTAGATCGTATGATTTACATTGCTAATGTGTGGCCTGTCTTCAATCTCGATCATACGGCGGCCAATATTTTTGCATTTGATAGCCCAATTTTTGAGGAAGGTTGGCTATATAATATCACGCTACGACTATCAAAGCTAGTGTGTATATACATTTTTTGAAGATTAGGTACTTAATTAAAATGTCAATTTAGTATTGTCAACCTTGACAAATTCAAATAGGTACCAAACGAAATCGAATCCAGAATTTATTGCAAATTGAATTGTTTTATTTAAGTTCAATTTTAAGTAATTTTAAAGTTGAACATTAAGAAAGCAATTAAACTCGAGTCCGTTTCGCGGCGTGGAATTCTAGCAAGTGCCGACAGTTGGGTGAAAAGAGGCGTTTTAAATGAAATGAAGTTGTGGGCAGTACATAAATAAATCAGTTTGCGTGTAAGGAATCTCGTCTCATCTAACGCAGCTTGTTAACTTGAGTAAACCAGCTTTCCTTTCGGTTTCCGCATTCAAGGTCCTTTAAATTAGCATGCAATGTTAACTGATCTAGGTTCTGATCGAAAGGGTAGAAGCTAGGTGTTGATTTTGTTTATTTGTATAAGCAAACTAAGCTTTTGATTTTCTATCTATCTATCTATCATCACGCCTTTTATCACAAGAGAGGTAGTCAGAGACAATAGAATGCCATTCGTTATGATCCTGACATACCTACCTCTTTCGCTACTTTTATATTCATCATGCCTTTCATACATGTTCGGCGATGGTGTGTGTACTTTTAATATTTCCATCGATCAATACATTTTTTGTATTATGTTCAATAAAAGTACACATAGGTCGTCCTCTGCCAGCATTTCAGCCATATAAACCTTATTAGTCAAACTTTCAACGTGTCAAAACTAGCGTAAACTACTTTTATTTATTTTAGTCACAACATCATCTTTCACTCCGCATTCTTCTCTAATGAGATCGTTCCGGATGCCATCAATACGTTTTATTTCCGGTATGGACCAATGGATAATGGATGGATGTATGAATTAGGCTGCCATACACAAGATAGGTATGAAATAAAAATTGGATAAACTACACAAAAATAAGCCATCTATCTCAATTACAGTAGGAATTTCTAGTCATCATATTCTCCCGGCCCCCGCCCCGTAATTACAGGGAAATCTACATATATCTAGACTCTATTGTCCTATACTAATATTATAAATGTTGAAGTGTGTTTGTTTGTTTGCGTCCTTCTTTAACATCGAAACACAGTCAAAAAATTGACGTGATTTTTTTATAAAGATATTTACGAGTGACAGGCTACTTTTTATTCCAGCAAAATATCTCATTCCCCCGTGCAAAATAAACAACTTTTCCACTCATGCAAAGCCGGAGTGGGTCACTAGTATATAAACTCTTTACAAGTATTGGCGAGCCCAAAAATTATGGAAAATTAGAACGAAACCATTAAAAAAACTGCAAAACAACATAAAATTCACATAAGTAAAAAGCACAAGAGCATGGTCAAACAAGTCTTGTTTTATTCCTTTCCGCATACAAAAAGGAAGGTAAAGAAAACCGTTAAACTCTTTTCTATAATTTATTCAAGTAACTTTGTGTTGCGTCCACTGTGCCCGGCGTTATCGTGCTGAAATTTAAAACATTTACTTTTCTACACGACTTTCGAAATTTTATGTTTTTGCTAGGTTTTCACTGGTAAAAGTGGCCATAAAATTTTCTTCGCTTGTTTTCATTTCACAACACGATTTTATTTACCTTTCTATGAGAGAATACGTTTTGTATCCAATTAATGTATAAAAAGACCACTTTTCATCAAGGTAAATTGAAAATTAAGATGCATTCATTTTTTCTCTAACCAAAGGTGAAGGAGCACTTATTTACACTTTTTACTTACTTCAAGCGATGTGAAAATAAGAATTAAAAAAAATCGCAATACTATCTTTATAATTTCAGAAAAATATATCACTATAAACTATATATAAAGCTTCCATTATAATGGAGTATAACCACAACTTTTATCAAATGCTTAAACCGAAACGCAGTTAATATGAATTTGCGGTTTGTTAACTTCACTACCATACTGATAACAAGAACGAGCAAATTTTCATATAAACCTAGAATATTCTAGGTTCAGATATCTATATAGGTACTTGTTTCAGAGTACTCATTTTTTTTATTCACATGTTGCCTTACAGCTCCCGAAACCGTATTACAGTCCCAGGGCACACAGCGGAAGACAGCGGTATTTGTGAGGATATACCTAACAAGTGGCTGGTTCTGTTGAGGTACATTTTAGATGGAAAAGCCTCTGTGGTTTGTTATAAGTTTTTAATTATAAAAAAACATTGATATATAGCTAGCATCGAAACGTAGTCCGCCTAGTCAATACCAGATGTCTTATCTTAACTACTCGACCACCGAAGCACCTTTGACATAGGTTATACTTTGAAGAAAGTTGGGGATCCCGACAGAGGGTTGTTATTATTTCGAACTAGTTGCTGCTCGCGACTTCGTTCGCGTAGTATTAGGAATATTGACAAAATTAAATAAAGTAAGAGCTAAAGAAGTACAGAGCTAAAGAAGTTTCTAAAAAAATTAATATATTTTGATTCTGTTAGTCGATTTTAATGAAATAAACACTAAATGTTACTGAGAATAAAGCTTCATATTTAACAGTAATTATATTTTGAATCCAATCAGTGAATTTTGTGTGATACGCACGAAAAGCCTGACGAAATTTCAAATTTTCAGTACTTTTTTTGCAAAAATCTTTAATGTCTACGGAAAGTCTACGATTTTATTATAATTATGTATAGATTTCAAAAACTTCCACTTATGACATTATACAATCGAACCGTGTAAGTTTAATTAAACTTAACAATTTTATTCAGTTCGCAAACTTAGTAACACCTGTTTCAATAAAATCTTACCTTATAATATAAAAGTCACTTTATAGCCACAAAGAAATCTCCAATAAATCAAAGTTCGGGTAAAAGCGGTTACATTCTGAAACATTTTAGTATGCAATGAGGGTTGCTAGTCTAAATTATACCAAATTTTCCCAGTAATGAGTATTAATTTTATGACGTTTGACAATGGCTCTTAATCTCCAGGTAGGTAGAAAGACTGATTTAGGGGAGATTTGTATGGAATCTTTCATTATCGTCCTATTTTCAAGAATGAATACAGTGTTTGATGAAATAATTTATGCGTATGGTTTTGATTAGTTTTTGGACTTTTCCATATAATTAAAAGTATTATTGACAAATATTGAATATTGACAAAATTTGATAAAAACTTTTTGCTAATGTTGAAATAAAAATTTTGTTTTTCCGTAAAAACTTTAAATCCCCCATTATACACCCATAGGGGATGAATTTTAAGAAAAAGACGCGGGGTCTAAGGAATAAAACTAATATTGATAAAAATCTATCCAGTAGCTTTTGCGTATCTTACTAATATTTTATTTATATAAAAGAGTAGATGACCCGTGCGAAAACTTCGCACCATTAGTTCAAGTGATCTCCAAAAGATTGTGTCTTTTACAAAATACGAAAATTAGTCTAATTTTAAGAGAAACATTTAATTTTGATTTGCTTGATTATTTTTGTCATTAGAAGGGAAAATAATCTTTAAAATGGCGTATTAAACATAAATTTTGATGAAGTATTAAAAGAGATAAGGCGTACCGATAAAAAACACCCTTGAGAAAATAATATATAGAGATTTAGTTCGACTTGATAGCCAAAAACGACGGGTCGGGCTACGACAAAAAAGTCACCAAAACTCGTTCATATTTAATATTCCACCTAGCTTTCATTCACGGCATCAACACTTCCGTTCTACGAAAGTAGCTTTTAATATCATGTCGCCACTAAAAATCACAGCAATAAATTAAATTCAAAGTATGTGGAAATGTCAAGGTATAATTAAATCAAATTAACATTTTCAAAGAATAGGTACAGAATTTCCTTATTTTACATAATAATATTAAGGTAATATTCTCACTTTCACAATGCCTCTTTTGCTTCCGGAACATGACGTAGATAATTTCATGCAAGGAGGCCGAGGCCTAAAAACAATTCCACCATGAATAATATTTATAAACTATATGGGTTCCGTATAATGCTGACAATTTTATTTACGGTATCATATTTCAGGTAGAGGAATACCAAGACGAAGTTACTTAGATGTTAAAAAAAAATTAAAGAAGACATGTCCTGGATACCCGGTTGGAACGAAGTAGGTATTATGCATGTATTAAATAACGGGTACAATTAAATAAATTAACAACGTTTGAGAGTAATTGATGGTTATTATAAAAATATAATCTAACTATAAACTTAATTTGTGGTAACTAAAGATGCATGGCAAACACGCGCTACGTGACGCATATTAGAGGGCTGCCGAGGGTGCGCTGGCGCTCTGAAATTGAAAAATACAACGCCATCGGAGCAACGTGGACTCCAGCGACGGCTGATGTACATACATGGAACAAGATGGAGAGGCCTTTGCTTAGCAATGGGATAGTATAGATTAATTTGACTTAATTTTAATTTATTTATTTGATTATATTATATTTAATTAAATTTTTAATTTGATTTCACTTTCATTTAATTTATTTTATATAATCTGACTTATTTTAATTTAAATAGGATGGCTTAATTAATAAAAGATGCATGGCTGTAATGTACAGAATACAGTACTATAGCAAAAGTGTCGTGACGATCGAAGTCTTACATTATTTTCATCAAGTGTCTAAAGTGTAATGTGCGATAAAGAATATCGTTCTTAAAGTTAATGTCGTGGCTTACCAGGAAGTCAAATTGAGAGCGGAGAACAGAAAAAAAGAAAAGAAAAAAAATCGGTTGTCTGTAAAGTCAGTTTTCTGACGATAGTTGAACGTGACAACGTCATAAGAAAGCTGTCCACGCGGACGCATCGCTCACTCAAGTAGGAGAGTAACGCCGCATGACAGGTAACGCCGCATGAGACATTTTTCGTGCATGCAGCCGGCTTCATCGAATTATAAGACGTTGTCACGTCAAAAAGCATGAACGAGCATGTATGCAATGTATGATGATTATAAAAGAAATAAAAGAGGTATGTAAGGACCGTAGCAAATAAGTCATTTGATTGTCTTTACCTAATAAGAAAAGCCAGAATTATCTGTCATATTCTGGAAGCGCCTATGCGCAATGTGGTAGGTGGTGCTACGACACAGAAAGGTGTACTACGAAAAATGCACATTGCTGTTTGTGCATTTAGCTAGTTAGATCAGGTAGAACCTTGAAGTTCATCATCAGGTCTTCCAAGTCTCCACATTTCTATAATATTCATCATCATCAGGTAGGTAAATATGTAAATAAGTTAGTTAGGAGTTCGGGATGCGGCAAAACAATCACTCTACTCTTTAGTACAAAGTAATCTATGCTCATGACATATTATTTATTGGTACAAGATTCAAAGATCACAGATGAGGCGGAACTAAAGTAGGCCACACATTGGTCCGGTATCGCATCGAAAATTTCCCATTCCGGCCGCCAGACGATCTAGGAGGACCATTCGTTACAAGAATTGGACGAGTCTGTGCTCTCTTTCGGTGGACCGTACGGCGGCGCGCCGGCGATTGGACGAATGAGTTTAGTAGGCATATAAGATCTCTTTGACTTATAACTTGACTCTAGCTTTCCCCCTCGGTTCCGTCAGTGATCATTTTTGAAATGTGACATAAGAATGTATCCTGAAGGAATTCCGGGATAAAATGTAGCCTTTGTCACTCTTCGGTTCTCCATCTGACCCTTTGCAATCACGTCGATCCGTTGGTCTGTTATGACGTGAAAAATGGATAAACAAACACAAATTATATTTTACTTGCATTGAAAAGTACCTATATAGACGATTTTAAAGGAATAACTAGCTACTGAGCAGGTTTGGCATTTCATATTGCAGGAGTCCAAAAATGTTTGCGCGTATTTGCCGAATGAGGTAAATAGAAATAGCGCTCGCTAGACATTGTGAAGTATGAGCATGTTTTAAGCCGTCATCGGGGTAGACTATGCGGAGCGAATTGACGACAGAGTACACCCTATATACCAAACCAATTATTTTACTTTTGACAGCTCGAGTACTAATCAATTAGTGATGTCCTAATGCGGATTCTACGTCATGTCATGGCAACCAACGAACGCGTCTCGTCGTGACATGATGGGGAATCCAGTTTAATCTCGTCCGCTCTGTGAAAGTTGTGCATCTTACCTACCGATTTTCGGCATAATCTGTGACGTCTAATACCTAATTGGCGGAATCTTCAAAAACCTGTGGGAGCCATATTAAAATAGAATAGATGTCCTAATGCGTTACATTTTATGTTTGCTCAACATTTCGTATTGTTTTACAAATATACTCAGGCGTTTAAATGACTATATTTTATGTATGTAATGCACTACTGTAAACGTATTTATTATTTGAATACATTAAGCAGGTTAGAATCAAGGTTCAATAAATATCGATATCGATAAAATATCGGAGCTAAAGAGCATGTCGCTTCACTGTTGTAAAGAAAAAACAGCGTCTATGAAATATTGTATTTTTTGTCTATGGTTGCCTGTCAATAATTATGGAAATTCATAGGCGTGCTTATGTAAAAAGTAAATATAAAAAGTACCTGCCGACCCCTTTGACAATGAGGTATTAAAAATGAATTAAAAAAGTTACTTCACAAAACAGACTTCTTTATAATAAAAATATCATTCTTTAATATTTAATTAACCAGAATTTCTGTTTTCAGCCGAAACCCTAAAAAATGAGCCTCATTGTGGTCGCATTATACTTTCAACGGCGACATCATTCGATATAATGAATGGCTTCCTAAACTGAAATATATTACAAAGGAAAATCTGCTTATTCATCATCTAAGAATTTCATATTAGTCGAAAAATGGTTGGAAATAATCTGAAAAGTTGATGTCTTTCGCATTAATATACCTATACATAATTATATTTTTCTTATCATATATTCCAAAGAGTAGTGATTCTAACCTTGTAGCTTTTTAATTGTTAGATTCATATCGGGTACTTTCCAAGGATGGGTGACCGTTTGTGGAGAATCTAGTTTTATTATACTTGTGTTAGAATTTTTTTTCTATGTAGAAATTAGTACTAAAATACTTTTAAGGGTTGCTTATAAAAAAAAAACGATGTCTGTTTGTCGGTCTGTCTATCACAGCCTCGAGTTTCTAAAGGAAATAATAGGTTACAAACGAATTTCTAGCTTCTAAAAGTTATATTATTTTGTAATTTATTAATGCGAAACCTTACGTCCTTTCGAAATAGTATTCGTTCATGAAAATCCTTATTTCGTTATTGAAAGACAAAATAAAACATATAAAAACTTTAAATATAATGAAATGGAAAGTATCGACATTTCATGTTCCTGACAGTATAAAAGTGCCATGTTAAGGAAAACCTTGCAGCCATTTGAAAAAATACTGGTCAAGTACGAGTCAGACTTCCGCACCGTGGGTTCTGTATTATTAACAAATTTATGTCGTTTCTACGGAAAAGTTCTTCGTGTCTGCATTTTTAATACCTACTATTTTTCCTGTAATATAATAATTATGACATACGACCAAGCGAAGCCGCCATAGTGGGCGCGACTGGCAGACTATATTATGCTCTGCCAGTCGCGCGCATTCATGGACCAACTACCTATGCTAAATAAACAGGCGGTTTATCTTTTTATCTTCTCAATAAAAAAATTTTGCTTGCAAACTTTGGAGATAATTCGAGGTGCCGGAGACTGACAGAGGCTACTTTTTAACCCTGAATTCCGGAGGGATAAGTGCGGAAAACTATCTAGTATAAGTGAATCGCGAATTTAATTATCGATAAAAGCGTTCGCGACATACAGACAGGCAGACACTGAAGCATTTTTCGTAGCTATTTTACAAACCTCTGGTGGACAGACAGCCTAGTGTTACGTTTTTACGGATCCCTAAAACCAGTCACGACCGAGGCTGCAATATATTTTCATGGTAGCAGAGTTCAAGATGAGTTGATGCAGTAACAGCCGAGCCCGTTAAATCGGAACTGAGCCATACTCGTTTGGAGGACACCAATTTGCTTGATTTCGTTCGAGATGGTTGCATACAAAGAGTACTAAAAGAAAATTTAAAGAGAAATGGCATAGAGTTTTTGTAACTGGAATCGACACGTGATATCCAATTTATTGTCATTGAAATTGAGAGCTTCATTAGTGTTTTATTTTTTGCCAGTGGAAATTTTTGAAAGAAGAAAGATTATGTGACATAAAAAGTATTTTCGGGAAAAATAAAATTGCCTTTTAAAAATAAGTGTACCGACTTCAAAAAGTATGCACTGAATAGTGTGCTTTCCGAAAGCAAATGCACAAGTCACTATAAAAAAATACCCAAAACGCTTCAAGTGCCTATAAAATTTAAAGAGTTCTCGATTTCTCCAGGATCCCATCATCAGATCCTGACCTGATGACCATGTGACCACTTGGAAAGTATACCTTTTCAAACGTAGCTAATTGGTTCTATCTGATGCTAGGGTTACCGTGTTCTATTAACTTATGGTACAAGTATTGTGTAAGTAAGCGATTGTGTGTGTAAAGAAAGTAAAAAGAAAATAGATGCATTAATAAAATAAAATTATAAGACTTGAGATAAAAATAATGAAGAGCTCAGACAAATTACTGCTTGATGATAAGTTTTTTCTAACTGTCCTTTTTGTAGCCCAAGACATAGACAAAAGTTTACGAAAGAATATTCCACACCTAAAGCTTCAAATCAATCGGAAAAGACATATTTGCAATGTTTGACAATCTCTGCATTGTAGGAAAATGTTTAATTCCTTCGGTTTCTTATTATAATCTTTGATAAAAAGTATATCTTCTTATTTCTTCTTTTTTTTCTTTCTTCACGGATTGCCTTATAACTCCCGAACCCGAGCACCCAGGGTACTCAGCGTAAGACCAAGTCTCCCTCTTTTAGTCGATGGTAGTTATAAGACTATACATAACGAGATGGAATGTCGGATTTTGCATATAAGTTTTTAACTATAAAAACCCTATTTGTACATGGCCGGGATCCGGGATGAAACCCACGGTCTGCCCAGTTAATACCAGACGTCTAAACGTCGCTTCTGATTTTTCGTAGTCACTATTCACACAAAGTTTTACTTTTGAGACTTTCATGCACACGAGTATTAAAAGTGAAGGTTTCAGTATTTACTTTGAAATGTCTTCATGGCTCATGGCATACTTTGTAACCGCAATCTCTGCGACATACAAAGAAATTAAATGTGTACCGAGCTCCGTTCGTAAACCAAATACTTCATTGGACATTTTATTTCTAGAGTAGGTATTAACAATAAATTCGTTGATGTTTGTCATTGTATAAATATGTTTGCCTTTAGAAATGGAGAAAATTATAAATAAAATATAGCATAGTTTCTTTCCACGTAATTTTAGCAATTTGCAATCAACCACCTGTCATTGGGCAGCAATTCGGTCGCTATAGCAACCAGTTGCAAATTGCAAATACCTATAGCGACTTTGAAATACCTATATCAAAAAACTGTTTTATTTATGTATTTTTTTATTCCTTAGTTGTAAGCGAAAGTTTAGACATAAATTATTATGGAATTTGTAATGTGATAAGACTACCGGGGCTTGGCACGAGTACACAATTTTTTCTTAAGGCGACGCATCCGCAACGCAACGAATGAGTTTTACGCGCGACTTATTTTGTCCATATCTCTTTAGAAAGCGAGTGAGCGAGATGGACTGCTATTAAAATCAATATAACCAAAGATAAGATATACCAAGATTTACGAACCAGAAACATGAGAAAGTAGGTACGATTTCTTAACAAAACTTGTTTTGCGATAATACATGATACGGACATCAGCTATGGGAGTATTATACAAAAACTATTAGAAAAAGCAGGTCGTAGTTAATGTTTTGTTAAAATATATGGAAATATCTATAAAATTGACTAAATAATAAATTATACGAAAAATTGAGGATTTAAAATTCAGGGCTTTATAAAACGTAGTATGTGTCTTGAAAGTTTTATTCCGTTTATATCAAGTTTAATATCTTTAGAAAGAAATTTTAATTTCGAACACAAGACATATTAGTTATCGCGTAATTTACGGATAACTACAGCATGTAAATTAGTATGGGACAAACGTTACGAGGAGAGCTCTGAAGATTTGTTCTCAAAATATGAATTATTAATATGAAATTATCTACGTCATGTCGTTTTGAGAAGTCTTCCCTTTACCTCAGAGTCGTTCACCTTTTAATAATCTTATGCAACAAAAAAAATGAGCGTGCAAAACTGCCTATATTTCAGCATATTAATTCTAAAATCGGTCAGAAAATCCTCTTCGATCCGTCGCAGTATGAACGAAGGTTAATAAGTCTCTTGTAGAAGTTGGGGTTTGAAGATGTATACTTTATTGAGTTACTTTTCCCAATTAGGAAATATATTCAACTCGTATGTATCAAGTGCGTTTGACGACAACTTGAAAAACTTGGAAAGTAGAAAGATTTGTTTGCAAATACAAAATAAATTGCCTTCAATTTTCTTCATTTCTAACTAGTACAGGAACTAAAAGCTTTTTCACGGGTGACCCTACAACTGCTGGAAACCGTTGCCGGCCCCAGGGTACCCAGCGGAAGGCAAAGTCTTCCTCATTAGCTGAAGATTTGTTAAGGCTTTACCTAACGAGTGGCCAGCTCTGTTGAGGTATGTAGATGGATAAGCCTCTTTGTACGGTTTGTCGGATAATGTACACAGATTTTTTATTATAAAAACCCAAAGACATTAAAATGTCTTTGTAAAAACCCATTGGTACATGGTCGCATGTGGGGATCGAATCCGCGACTTCTCAGTTGTGAGACGACATTTTATTTATGTACTAGCTTACCGCTTCGGCTTCGCCCGTGGAAATTTCCGATTAGTTGACGTTATGGTTACTGCTTCCCTCCTTTAGGTCATAGCGTGATGAACGGGCTATTTAACGCAAGAAGATTTTTCCAAATATGGTTGGTACCTACTCGTATGTAGTTCCTGAGATTAGCGCGTTCAAACATACAAACAAACTCTTCATCTTTATCTGTCTGCCTGTTTGTTACTCTTTCACAGCTAAACCATTGAACCGATTTTGATGAAATTTGATACGGAGAAAGCCTAGCTTGAACCCTAGGACATATGCTACATTTTTAATCCTACGAGGGTATAATAAGGGATTAAAGTCAGAACAGCTACTGGTTAATATATTAACAATTTCGGACATTATATAATATAAAGAATATTCTAGACAAACATCTCAGTCAAAATAGATAGTGCGTCGGAGGCCGAGAACTAGGCTGAGCACAGGTCCGATCTCGGATCCCAGCCATGTTCCAATGGATTTTTTTAGGCTTTTCCATCTAAATGTACCTCAACAGAACTAGCCACTCGTTAGGTATAGCCGCCTCACAAATACCATTGGCTAAACGAGGGAGACTTGGTCTTCCGCTGGGTACCCTGGAACACCTTTTGTTTATATTATTATACACATTATTATTTTATATATAATTTACTTAAAATATTATTTTATTATTTTTCTTTCTTCACGGGTTACCTTACAGCTCCCGAAAGCGTGTTACCGTTCCAGGGTCCCCAGCGGAAGACCGAGTCTCCCTCGTTTAGCCGATAGTATTTGTGAGGCTATATATAACAAGTGGCTAGTTATGCTGAGATATATTTAGATGGAAAAGCCTCTAAGTGTGATTTGTCGGATTATGTACATAAGTTTTTAGTATACATTATAATGCTTAATGGACATATACATGACTGCAGAGGTAAATAGCACATAACGTGTCAATAAACACTTAAATAAAAGGTAGTTAGTGTAAAAAGTTGTCATAATCAGGCAAGTATTGATTACTAATACGATGGTATCAGTTTCCATTAGGCCTCTAATCACCCTTCTCTGGTCGCTATTAGAGGACATAAATACAAATTTATGATGCTAGGAATATATGAAAATCACCTGGTGTGTTAGTAGTAAAACTAAATTATTGTCAACATTGTTTTTACTTTAATCCTTACACTGTTGTTTAAATAACGGCCAAGTACGAGTCGGACTCCGTAGGTTTGATAAGTTCCGTACCACCGTACATTTGCATTATGCATTAGTTAGACGTTTGTATGTATTGCCTTTATTGCCATTATTAAGATCGAACAAAACACGATTCTTGTATGGGGAACTTCTTTTTTATTTTTATTTTTATACTAGCAGACCCGGCAGACGTTGTCCTGCCCAAACGTTGGCTTGCCTGCACTACTCCTACCCCTACCCTACCCCTACTCCTACCCCTACTCTTACCCCCACCCCTACCCCTACCCCTACCCCTACACATACCCCTATCTCTACTCCTATCCCTACCACTACTCCTATCACTACTCCTACCACTACTCCTACCCTACTCCTACCTCTACCACTACCACTAACATTTTCCAACTTTTTTTCTTCTAAACCACCCCTGTGTTGTAACGAACAAAACAAAAAAAGAATTAGCCAAATCGGTTCAGCCGTTCTCGAGTTTTAGCGAGACTAACGAACAGCAATTCATTTTTTTATATATATAGATTCATAGATCTAAACAGAAAGAAAGAAAGAAAGAAATAAAATTAAAATTTATAAAACAAACCTCTTTTTGTTTGTATGTATGTTTATATTATTTTATTAGTTGCTGTTATAGCGGCCATAGTAATACATGTGAAAATTGTATCTACATAGGTCTTTGAGTATATAACAAAAGAGACGTGTAGCGTGTAAATAACCGAGGGGGGGGGGGGTAAACGTTTAGTACTAGCCCCTGTACCACTGTATTTTTCTGTCGTTTTATTGTCGCAACGGATTTTACGTTATATGATGATTACCTATGCTAAAATACAAACATAATAATTATAATTAATGATTGGAAACACTATGTTCCCGCAAGTTTGAACGTCCTAGATCGCCTTTCCCGTTTAAAACATCACAATTAACAATTTTTCTAGAGCTCTGTCTCGCGACACAAAACGATACCAACGAAGTCTAAGATAACTTATTACTGCGCACCTGGTCAGTTTAACTGGTCAAAGGGGAAAAAATTGGCGAAAGGGGGAGCCCGTCTATGGCCCCTCCATAGACTTAGTACTCTATGACATAGGTAGGTTGTAATAGTACAATTCTAAAGATACAGCCCTGTGACAGACGGACGGACAGACAGACAGACAGCGGAGCTTTAGTAATAGAGTGTCCGTTGTCACCCATTGAAATACAAATACAAATACAAATTTGAAAAAAGGATTGCGATTTAAAAATTGTGCACTGAAGAGCGAGAAATATTAGAATATTTCGTCGCATAATTTGAAGACTACGTTGTACGGTGCCAAAGAAACTATTAAACAACTACATAATGAGAATGACAAATATGTACCTAATAATCAGTACAACAGACAGGCTTCGCACGGGTACAATGTGGGTTTACAACAATTGAAATTTACAACTACTTATGTATTAGAGATATATATTATGCTACAGTGGACTTTTTTGTAGATTGTTTTATTTTATTACCTTTAATATTTTGTTATATATCTGATGTGTGCGATACAGGGCCCGGATTAGAGGCTTGCTGTATGACGCACGAGATGGGAGTAAGATAATAGGAATCTCTGATCTGATATTAGTGGACTGTTCTGGTTGATCTCTCTTCTTCTTACCGCAGTGGTACCACGCGTTTATTTTCTGATCTTGAGTCCTGGTTCTTGTAGGAGTGTCCCGTAATCCCGTTAGTTTCGGGAGAGAGTGATATTGCACAGAGCACAACAGGTAGGAGACAACAGAAAAGTGGATATGAAAAAAGGGTAGTTGGGAAATAATGCAAATTTAGCCGGTCATGGTTGCCATACGAAAATATACCGCTAAAGTGTACCAAACATGATGAATTAAACAGTTGTAAGGCAAACCGTGAAGGAAAGAAACAAATAGACAGCATACGCCATGAAAACTCTCTGGGGCAAACTTTTCCCCCTACTTGATTCACTAATTCTGTTAACTTTACTGGTGAATCAACCTATGTAATAGAAAAACAAAAATCCGTTTAGTAGTATTTGCGTGCAAAGGTCACAGACAAACAGACGCGACGGGAGACTTTGTTTTATAATATGTAGTGATATAGGATATTGCTGTTACAGCGTCATTGAGCCGTCTACCATTATTTCCAGAAATAGCGTACCTACATGGAAATGTGAAATACACGGTAAGTCTTTTTGTTATAGGATACAATACCAATATCTAACAACATGAAATATGTGTTTAGTAAGTATTTTGTAAGTCCTAATCTTAGTGATTTCAAAAGGATGAAAGTAATTTCCAATTTGATTTCTATTCCTGAAAAACTGCTCATCTAATTTCATGAAAAAATAGAAGATCCTTCCATAATAATAAGTACTTTATCGATCATAAAAGGGAGCATCCAAATCCGCTCATAAATGACGGATATAAGCGTGAACCATCGATAAAAAATAAACATTCATCCGAATTGAGAAGCCTTCTACTTTTCTTTGAAGTCGCTTAAAAAGAAAATTATATCCTGCTTTATTTCTTTATCATACTGTAGCTGCATAGGAAAACGAAGACACGAGCCGCGAGCGCGCCACCGGCCTAGGTAGATAGCACCGAGCGCGCGTGTGAGGGAGAAGGAGATATCGTGTCGGCTCGGCCTCGGTGCGTGCGACAGGAGGTTTTCAGTGGGTTGCCGGTCGGACTAAGACAAGAACGCAGTGTAATTTCATTACCTATTAAATATCAATTAGTCTGTTATTTAATTAGTGTGTTATTGAAGAGACCTCCAAAATACCTACAATAACACTGGTCATATACTTTTCATCTTGAAAGAGTTTAGTTTTTAGAGTTTAGAGTTTATTTTATTTGAAAGGAATATACGTTTTTCCAGATTGGTCCCATTTTTGTTTTGGTGAAAATTGATAAAACTAATTTTTATGGCAATTTTTGTCATAACTCTATGAAATGTATGCCGATTTCGATGATTTATTTTTGTAATTATATTATATTATGTTATTAACAGCAAAATCACTTAAAAGGGGAAAAATAAATTAACTTTTTTTTTAAATATACCGACTTCTAACAAATTAGATTAATCTAGACAATTAATTACAAATATAAGTAAATAATATTAAACAGATCTTCTTTAGAAGCTATTTTAGTTTTGTAACCTGATTTGGCACCAACCGACTTCAAATGCAACGGCGAAACGAAATTATCTTGTTAGATGTTTACTTAATTTTGTATCCTAATTTGGCACCAACCGTCTTCAAATTTTACGACGAAATATTTATTATTTCTTACTTTTCAGTGCAAATTTTTGAAGTCGATACACTTTTTTTTAAAGTTAATTTATTAAATATACCTACCGACTTTTAATATTATTCACTGAAAAGCAAGAAATAATTATTTTATTTTATTTTTAAAGTTAATTTATTAAATATACCGACTTTTAATATTATTCACTGAAAACCAAGAAAAGCAGTGAATATATATAAAAGACGGTATATTTAATAAATTAACTTTAAAAAAAAGTGTACCGACTTCAAAAATTTGCACTGAAAAGTAAGAAATAATAAATATTTCGTCGTAGAATTTGAAGACGGTTGGTGCCAAATTAGAAACAACTTAGTTCCCAAATTCACAAATCTAGACAATTCATTAGGAACCTACGATTATCAGTACAAACATAAATATATAATATTGAACAGATATTTATCTTCTTTTTTTTTTGTTTTAAATTTACTTAAGAATGTACAATATCCAAATTTTTATATTTTATCTTCTTAGATGTTTACTTAATTTTCTATCCTAATTTGGCACCAACCGTCTTCAAATTCTACGACGAAATATTTATTATTTCTTACTTTTCAGTGCAATTTTTTGAAGTCGGTACCTACACTCTTTTTTAAAGTTAATTTATAATTTATGGTAATAGAGTACCTATACTAAAATCCTTTTTATCAAACATTACAACTATTATTACTAGCTTTTCTGGTAGGGTAAAAACATGTTCCTCGCAGTTTTATTCATATATAATATATAAATCGAATTTTTTTTTTCACTTACAACACAAAAATTTAAAATCCCCAACACAAAATATCAAACATTTATAGCCGATTTATTTCTAACATAGCTAAGAACAATCCTAACTAAACCAGCCTCCAAATAAAGAAGCTCAATTAAAATCGGTCCTTCCGTTTGGAAGCTACGATGCCACAGACACACATACAGACTCTTCGCGAAATTTATAAAACTATCTTTTTTCGTCGAAAATAGACAGGCCAAGGAAAATAGAGGATATTTCAAAGGGATATTAGATCAAGTTATAATTCACTATGTTAATAATAATCCTCAATTTTAATAAGATTTACGATATAAATTCTAATTGTTATATTGTAAACACTTTACAGTCCATTGTTTCATATGAATAACGTTAGTGAAATTATATGAAAAGGGATGAAAACTTACAAAGTCCCACAGGATTAAGGAAGTATATTTAGTTTCATTTGTCACTCAAAGAACGAGGGTTTCATTGTTTGTGAGATAGTGGATTTGGTTAGATAATAGACGGGAGTTGTGGTACATCCCTTTTAGGTTAGAAACGAAATCACTCTCTATTATGCTCGGTTTGGTGAGACGAACTATTGTTTTGGTCGCTGTCCTATGTTGCTTTGTTGGGATAATAAAATAACGAAATAATCTACCTACGTCCAAAGTTCAATAAAATTACATCGGAGAGCCCTTTGCTGTCACTTGTCTCTAACTCTTGGCATGAAAAGCGTAATGATATAGGGTCGGGTATTTGTGAGGGGGCTATACCAGTTCTGTTGAGGTATATGTAGGTGGAAAAGCTTCTAACTAAATTGTTGTTGGTCGGATTATGTACATACGTTTTTAATGATAAAAAAAACCATTGGTACATGGCCTTACTGCGTATGGTCTGCCTAGTTACTACCAGACGCCTTAACCGCTCCCTATCTCTGTATACATATTATTTCTCAAAGGTTTTTGTCGGTATCAAATATATCCCTTAATACTGTATCGATGTTAATGTTTGATACGTCATTTTGAAGATTATTTTTCCTTCTAATGACGAAAAATAAACAAACTTTACTTTATTTATTTTGTAAAAGACATGGCGTCTGTATGGATATCAGTTGAAGTATGACAACAATATTGGCACCACTAACGGGTCATCTAATATTGTATATTTCTTGACTAGTGAAAGTATACTCTAAAAGGCGGGTTTCTTTTAAAATTATCATTTGAAAATAAAATGTATTAATTGAATTGATTTAATCACTCTGTTAATCAGAGTTAAGCCAATGATTTAAAGTGGAAGTGGGTAGAACGGAAACCAACCTTACTATCTGTCACAGTGGTTTGCCACATGTTTTGTATAGACCATAGAAAACTCGCTAAATGTGTCCACTGTTACCAGTGTCACACAGCAGATATTTAAATGATTTGAAATTATAAATCTTAATAAGAGTCCATATAATGAACCCAGAAAAAAAGTAATTAGCATGAAATCGTAGATAGGTAATTTTAAACCCGTTAAAATATTGCTAATGGATAAATCGCTTCAGGCAACTCAACATCTTTCTATTTTCGACATTTTTATTGCTTTTCTTTTTCACGTACAATCACGTACATGAAAATATAATACAAACAGTACTTAAACATAAGTTCAATTTGTTGTTGTTGATATTTATTTGTTTATTTCGTCTTATCATATGAAATTGCGTAGATAAGTATGGAAAGGAAAATAATTCCCCTACAACACTGGCTAATACGGTTCCTTCGATTTATACACGTGGAAAAACAATTATTCAAATAATTATAAAGAACTAGCAGTTTCCCGCGACTTCGTACTTTACACCCCATTTCATTCCCTTACCCGTTTATTTTCAAAAATCCTTTCTTAGTGGGATATACCTTCCAATTTTCATATTTATATCTTCAGTGATATAGACACGATTGAGCTTACCTCAGAGATGGTATTCTACCTTTAATTCCTCCACTCCTTTTCTTTTCTTTTCTTTTTAGATCAAGTTTTTAAGGTTTTTTAGATTTTTGTATGTACTTTTGTATTTTTAATAAGAAATAAAGAAACAATAAAATGTTTACCGTACTTGTTTCTGTCATTCGGAATAATACCTAACATAAATATTTGATCAAAATATTTTTCGTATAATATTTTTGATACCTATATGATTTTCTTATATTTTATATTATAGATACTATCCAAAGCATCCAAAGACATATATTTTTTTAATAAAATGTTTCAGTTGTTTTAAATATGCTAGATTCGAGATAGTCAACCTTTATTTTTACCTCAATTCCAACTTATGACGGGTTTCTTACCTTGTCTCTTTAATAAATATAAATAAAAGATAATTTTAAAGCAAGTACTTCCTTGTACGTAATTCGTCGTATAATGTGCATATTATTAATACATATACCAACATTATGAAGACGCGAGAGAATCTCAAGTTTAGCGTGCAGGTGCAGCGAAATTTTGTGCCTTGAAACTAACTACATTGGAACAGTTTATTGATACTTCTAAATTATGAGACAAGTTTCCTTTCACAATTTAAGGCAAAACTTAGTCAGCTTTCGAATACTGTGTGCATGCATAGTGTACTAGAAATTGAGTACATGTGTTTATGATTTCCGTTTATATAGAAACTAGCTTAAAAGATTACAATAAAAAATTTCCTGAACGAACGAGATTTTCACGGGGACAAAAAGTAGCCTAACCCCCAGTTTCTGAAAGGTCGATCAAAAGTTAATCTACGATTAGTAAACATAACAGTTGTCAAATACGTGAAAATGTATGGATTTTGACAGTTGTCGATTAACTAATCTTTGATTAACTTTGACAAGCCTTTCAGAAACTGGGCGTTAGTCACACAACAAAGAAATTGTCGGTTTGACAATTGAAATCAAAAATCGAATGTTTTTTGTGGTGCGTGTATTCAACCTGCAAGCAGGTGTGCAAACATTAGTCAGGTATATTTTGACTCTAAAAATGTTGGCTATTACAATTACAATAATTTTCCGCAATTTCGATGTACAGTTTTGTGACACAATGAATGAATGAAAAAGTACAAATAAACATCCTTTCAGCAACACCCAATATATTTCTTCAGTTACAGAAGTACCTACCTAGTTTAAAAGTTTATATGTAAAACGAAAACTATTATAAATGAATAATTCAAAAATATAAAGAGATGATGGGACGACAATAAAAATAGAATGTATTTCCAAATGAAACTTAATTCAGAAAACGTAAACACGCGAAATTAACAATTTAATAACGCGAATATGATTCAATATTTCGTTTTAGGGGAAATTCATGAAACAAAAATAAAAGTTTTCATTAAAAAATCTAAACGAGTTTCCTTTCGCAGTGACGTCGGATGTTCAAAGCTTTCCTGGATGTGTGATTTTCCTGTTTCTTAAATGTTGTAGTTTCTATTATTCACGTGTAAATGTCTGGTAGGATATATCACTTATCAAGATAACTAAATGAGTTTATTATATTAAATATTGGCAAAGTTGCGATTACGACTCGCGCGCTGAGGATTCCGTACCATTTTTTCGGTTAGAACTTTAACACAGATTTTTAGATTAGGTAGGAATATTCCCAATTTTTTTTTAATTTAAACTCATAAGTTTCGTAGATAAGGGGGGGGGGCGTTCAATTTTCGTATTATATTAATTTGATTATATGCATTTTAAAATTACAGAAAATAAATATTTGTATTCCTTATAACGAGCTCTTTCATTTGATATGTCATATGGAGAACTTGAAAATTTTTACGTTTTACCCCAAAATTAACCCCCAAAACTGAAAGTAGATTATTTACGCTATACGTCCGTGATTGGGTCATCAAATTCTATATATATGTAACAAGTTTAAATTTTTTCGTCCAGTAGACGGACAGGCAGGCACAGAAGTGATGCTAAAGGCTTTCCGCTTTTTCATCGGAGGTGCACGGAACCCTAAAAACAATTAAATCGCCAGAACAGTGTACATTGTATGACGGCACAGGGGGAAGTGACTTGTACCGGAAAAGGATGTAACATGAACATGTTTCACATTCAATAGGTATATACATTGATATAAAAAAAAGATGCGTGACCTTCCTACAAAACGAATTTGAGAAATGGGCCAAAGCTAAGAAAGAGACAAACACGCGTGAGACACGCGTGAGAGCGAGCACGGGCTACTACGGTTGTGAGATCAGGTAGGGTATTATGACTCAGTTCGAGAGTCCCACTCGCAGTGCGTTAGTCACGTATCTTTTCTTTTTTTTTTATATCAATGGGTATATACACTATGTTGCAAAAAAAACGAGCACTTAAGAGAACCAATGTTATGTGGCACGGCAGCTTGGAATTACACGTTCTAAAGTTTAAAGGATTTGGAAGAGGTTCCAAGAGACTGATTCTCTCTGTAGAAGGCCTGGTTCTGATAGAAAAAGATGTACGGAGCAGAGGGATGATCGATCCCTTGTCAGTCAAGCTCTTAGAAATCGACGAAAATCTTACAATTATCTTAAAAACCACCTACAAGAAGTGAGATTGGTGAGAGTTAGCAAATGGACTGTACGGAGGACACTTATCGAAGCAGGTATACATTCTCACAGACCCGCTAGAGGACCAAAATTACTCCGTGGGCATCGCGTAGCATGACTAAGATTTGGGCAAAATTTGTTACTATGGACAATTGAGGATTGGGGTAGGGTTCTGTTTTCCGATGAGGCCCGTATATGTCTACATGGTGAAGACAGACGTCAGAGAGTACTGAGAAGACAAGGTGAACGTTATACCGACGTGTGCTTTGAAGACGTAACACTATACGGTGGAGGATCCTTAATGTTCTAGGCAGGAATAACTTCTGAAGCTCGTACGGAGTTCGTTTTTTGTCAAATGGGGCACTTAATGCACATCACTAATAATTCACATGAATAGACAAATCAGGTTTTATCTCTTCTTCCTTACCCTGTTCTTTCCAATTTATTTCCTTGTACTATTATTTTATTCTCTTATAATATATATCATTATATTATTTGTATTTAAAGCATTTTTAAACAGAAGAACCCTAAGACTTTTGTATATTGATTTAAATTATTTTGATTTTTCTTAGCTTACCTTTCTCTTATAAAATTTACAGTCAAAGTTTGTTAGCAACTCCGTACTAAAACCTAGATTTTCATCTTTAATATTGTTTAAAATTTAAAATGCTCCTAAAGTGTTTCTAGGGCGCACTCCTGGTACAAAAATGGTTGGAAAATTGCATAATTTAAACGCTCGGCAGTTGGTTATAAGAACAGGGTTGTCAAGTTATACAAATATACAGATTAATAGGAAAAGTGAGTCGTAACAAAATTTTTCTATTTGCGTCTCCTTTGCTTATTTAATTACACAGAGAGTAATGACAGACATAAAGATACCAAGGTTATTCCTAAGTAAAATTTTAAATACGAAAGTGTGTTTGTTTGCTTATTTATTCTTCTTTCACGGACCACATACTATTTTCAAGAGATTAAAAAATAAATTCTGAAATTCCTACGCACAATATCTGAGGTTATAATTAGGTACTTAATTAGGTCATACTGAATATACAGGAATAATACATCTGCTAATACACTAACATACATTAAAATAGGCTGAACTCACCGAAAAAAAATTTATAAAAATATTGTAGCAACCCTAGCTACGTCTTAATACTTCGTTATAAAAGGTAACACGATAATTTAAGCAAAACTCGAGTACATGTCATGAAAGTATGTTTCCTAAAATCTGTTACGCTTGATAATATTATTCGTAAAAACATTTTAATTCAAAACTTTTATATTACTAGTAAACTACTTAACAATTTTCCTGGAATTTTGTCGAAGAATATTATTACGTCAAGATTTTATATTAGAGATTAGATAAAATAAACAGCTCTGTATTCCATGAAGCGTTAAGTTTTGATCTACTCTTTAACACTCTTATTAATAAACTCGAAGTAGCGACGTAGTAACTAAACTGTATTTCGTTTCCGTCTAACAAATCTGCAATTAATTATGATAGACGGAGACGAAACATAGTTTAGTTACTTCGTCGCTACTTCGAGTTTATTAATAAGAGTGATTGAGTAAGAATTCAATAAAATTGTTACTTCTATTTATGATTCATAATTATTTAAAATTGGTCTATTTAAACATAACAATTCAAAACAACAATAAATATCTTAACTACTTAAACGGTTCTAAGTCGTGTCATGGCGACCGACGCACGCGTTCCGTTGTGACATGATAGTTTAGGTTAGGTTTAATCCCGCCCTATTTTTTTAATTGTAATTTTTTTACAGAGTATTCTTTAAATATAGATAGATGACAGTTGTCAAAGTGCTTCCGTCAATGTTTTCTTTTAATTTACTCGTTAGATTCTAGACGTAAAACGCGCCACGCATGATGACAAATCCCCGTTCGCGCTGTGATGGTTGTGATTAGTCAGTGATTATAAGGATATATCACAGTCGCCGGGAAGGTCTTAGCTACCGATTAATCGGCTATGTTACTGTGACGTCTACAATACATGACATTGGCAAATCATCGATTAACATTGATGTAGATAAGAAGAAGAATTTACTCGTTTCACTATGTTAATTATAATTGTCGATTGTGATATATATGTCTTATTAATCAACGACTAATTACAACTATCACAGCGCGGACGGGATTAAACTGGATTCCCCATCATGTCGCGACGAGACGCGTGCGTTTGTTGCCATGACAGGACGTGGAATCCGTATAAAATCATATCATTGACTTTGTTGACTGCTGTAATAGGTTACAAAGTACAGTGGTACGTATAATTGATATATTGACTTAAGGGAAGTGATTATTTTTTCCACTTATTTTTGTTTAACATTGTTACTTACTATTTAAACTGTTTATTAGTAAAATATTTTCATAGTGGTTGCTCGTAAAGTGTTCGTGTAGGCAGATTTTTTATTGCCATAGTCACGCGAAATGTTTCATGAACTTTTGTAACAGTTACTGTAAACTGCCGAATAGTACCCCATTCATCGTGGCTTATCAAAAACATGAATGTTAGATGGTCTCAGCGAAAAATGTGACACGCTTTCAACAAAATTGATATTTATTTTATTTTTCATGTGTTTATTTGGGAGTTCTGGATTTTTATACAATTTATACTAATTATGTTTCTATCCTAACTATAGCCAGCGCCAGGTACAAAGAATTTGACCTCACTGACGAGGCATGTGTCAAAAAAGGTTTGTTATGTCTGTCGAACACTATTATTTTGAAGGTCAATCGCTTAACCTCGTACCACAAGTCGCAGTATCGATAATTGAACGACAGAATTGTAATGCGTCGATAGTTGAGACAGTGGCAGCGTAAGGCGTGGGCGACGTGGGCCACCGCCTACGGCCTCGCGGTACAAGGGGCCTCGCGCCTCAAAAAAATTTATGCATTGCTTCAAAGCGAGAATAAAATAAAAAAAGATATAAATTAATTTTGTTGTGAAATATGTTTTTTTTTGTCTGGCAACATTTGCTTGCGTTGCGTAACTATTATATCGCGAGTAATCCTTGCCGCCGCCGACCAGTGCGGGGAATCCCTTGTTTTATTTGTTTGCATAGATCATTGACCCCTATGGTAGTACCTTATACAGCATGAAGAAAATATTTAAAATGTAAAATAATGTCCTGACTGCTGTCCTGATTGCATAAATATCACTGGCAGAATCATCGTCAGTACTATAGAACCATAATTTTTTTAAATTGAATTGAATTGATTGTTTTTTGGACTGGAAGCATCCTTTGAAAGCCGATATTTAATTTATTGGTATTGTCATGTCCACCTATATATTTACGATTTGTAATTTTTCATTAATATTAATCTAATTTGTATTTTTATAAATAAAAACTTGGCAGTGTTAATTGTTTTGTTTTTTTTTTTATTATTTTATAAAATCCGTCTTCAGGTCGCCACAGAACAGGGCCTCGCGAAATCTGTCTTGCCCACATCAAATTTAGGTCTTGCCCCGCCACTGAGTTGAGATAATTATCACAAATTACTTATATCCTTGGCGTTTGCTATACCGGCACTATTTTTCATCACTTGACTGCATATTTTAAAACGAAGCCCCCCGTCGCGTCTGTCTATCTGTCTGTGACCTTTGCCTTTTTCATGCAGAACCTACTGAATGGATTTTGTTCTATTGATCATGTTTAGGAGCTGATCATTAACACAATGCATCAAATCAGGGTAAAAGTTAGGCGTTTTCGTGGCACATTCTGTCTAAACCGGTAGAAATATAACATAAATGATGTAGGTTTGTGTACAAAATAGTCCGCGGTAGCATATTTTTATAACGTACTTGTGTAGGTGTTAAAATTATTGTAAATCCTTATTGTAGCCATGCTAAGCCGGGCTCAGGCCGCAAATCACTCATAATCATTTACTTTTCATAACTAGTAGACTCAAAAATATTTTTGACTAAAAAACTAGTTTTCCATTGGGCTTCCTAGTAACAGATATCCTAGGAGCCTTTCAGCATTCGTGATGGCAAAAAAAAAATACAAAAGTAACCAACCGACAAGTTTTATTGTGTGATATTTGTCAAGTAATATGTGAGTGAATAAAAATAGAAGTTTAGTTTCAATTTCCCTCAATATTCACAAGTATAGTGCGTGAGGGAAGCCATTACAAACCTACACAAGAATGCTCTGATAATATTACAAACATTTATAAATTGGACATTTTGTGCATGAATTATTTGGTACTAAAGTTCATGTAGGTGAGCCTAATATTTAAATTTTCAGTATTAAAACTAAATTAAATTACCTACTTATTATAAAGATTATTTCTGGAGATACGAGGGAAGGACAGCATATAATAAATCTTTTTTTTCTTTTATTTTCTTTCTTCACGGGTTTCCTTACAGCTCTCGAAACCGTGTTAAGGTTCCAGGGTACCTAGCGGAAGACCAAGTCTCCCTCATTTAGCCGATTATATTTTTGAGGCTATACCTATCGAGTGGCTAGTTCTGTTGAGGTATATTTAGATGGAGAAAAGCCTCTAAGTGTAGTTTGTCGGATTATGTACATATCCGGTCGGTGGCCGAGTGGTTAAGACATCTGGTATTAACTGGCAGACCACTGGTTCGATCCCGGATCCAGGCCTTGTACCAATGTTTTCTTTATAATTAAAAACTTATGTACATAATCCAACAAACCACACATAAAGGCTTTTCCATCTAAATATACCTCAACTGAACTGGCCACTCGTTAGGTATAGCCTCACAAATAACATCGGACAAAAGAGGGAGACTTGGTCTTCCGCTGGGTACCCTACGACCGTAATATACGGTTTCAGGAGCTGTAAGGCAACCCGAGGAGAAAAAAAAACTACATCTTTAAAAAATACCATCCTAAATGTATCTTTTTGTGAAATTCGCGGTAACCTTTTAGACTAGACATCTTATCATTATAATATTTTAATTTATTAATGTTGTCTTAATTTATGAAGTTTTGTAAGTATGCGTAGGTATACATTACAGCTTTTTTCTTTTCATTACACAAATTCTTTCTTAAGAATTTTCAAGGATTCAGCTCGTTTTATATTTCACATATAAAATTATTAAATTGTAAATTCTGGGAATTATTTTGTGATTGTCGACGACTTTGTCAAACTTATAGAGAGAGACAAGTCAGAGAGCTGTGCCTGTATAAAATAGAAAAGTAACGAATGCGAAATAGCATTTTGAAAAAAGTATCCATAGAGTCGGTTATCAATTATAGTCCGATAGATATGGTCAAGAGCATGCTCGATATATAATTTCAGACTGGTTCCAAAGTTATGTCCAAATTCAAAATGTTCTGTTTTGTCTAACTATACGAGAGCCATGTATACATCGCTAATTCTGTTGATATAATTTTCGCTGTGATTAAAAAAATAGCAAAGTGTAACAAACAGCGGCAATATAGTTCAATTATTGAAAACTACAAATTTGTACGATTTGGTGTAGAAACTCTAGGTCCGTGGGGTTCAAATGCCAAAACATCTGTTCAGGTGACAAGAGAGCTGGCTCCTTCCTCGCTCCACGAATCAGCATCGCGATTCAGCGGGGAAATGCAGCTAGTATTCTTGTCACTGTACCACGCGGACCTGGTTTATTTAGTTATTTTTAATGTTTAGATTAATTTTAAGGTTTTTATATTATATGTATATAATAAATATAAATTTAAAAAAGTCAATAAAACTAATAATATTAACTGTACTCGCTCGACTCTACTAAAATGATTCAGTATAAAACACTCTAGAATATTCTATCGCATAGTGAAATCGGTAGATTAATCTTTTCATGGATCAATATCCTTAGCTTAATTGGTAGAGCCTTGTTTTGAAACTGGGAGGTCCCAAGTTCAATTCCCACTCGTTCCAAATCGACTCCTCGTGCTTCGGAGGGCACGTCCGCAGTTCTTCCAAAAATAATAGCAGTGTGCTGTTTGTGGTACCCATACCCATAGCAAATATATAATTTAAAGATAATCTACGTGTATTTAAAAGTGACATCTGTACTTATATTATACCTACACATCGACAGGTTTGCCACTGTCAAAAATAGTTTATTTAAGATAGGTATATTTCTCTGTCCAATTATTACATTGTAACCTGTAAGATCATGAGAATTATCTAAAGCTTACCTTTATGATGAAAATAGACGTATGTAGGAAGCGGTGTCGAAAGGACCGGACCCTTACGCAGATTAAGTTGACGTATGTAGGTATACGTCTATATTTGTAATATGCAAACAATGTGTATTAAACGAAAGTAAAGTAATAACACAGAACATTATATAAAACTATAGAAATAGTATATTGGTACTGGCAGTCGGCCATCTTACTTCTGTCAAAAAATTATGAGTATATTTAATATAACTCAAATTGTTGATAGTTTTTTATATGGAATACTTTATTAAAACAATATTAAATAATATATATCTACATACAAAGTTTAAATATAATAAAAATTAAACACAGGGAACCCCATGAGTGGCTCTCTAATCATGAATATGTAGTGATACATACTCATAAGTAGAAAACTTTCTCGAAATCACTGTCCTGCGGTAAAGTGCCAAGAAGGCTAGCAGCGTTTCCTCGCTGTATAGCTATGCTAATACGTTGTCCAAGGTATGCTCCAGCCCTCTTGTCACCTGAAATGTCGATTAGACGAAATGATAGTTCCTTATATAATTTCTTCGCTCCGAGGCCCCACGGACCCATGGTTTCAACCCCAAACGGTGCAAATAAGTAATCTTGTGCAAGGTTTGCGTACTTACGCCGTTTGAGGTTTTCAGCTGTTGTTGCTGCTGCACCAGCATTATTAGACGTAGCCTGGACGTGAGAAGCCGCCAATGTATCGACACAGGTAGCGTCCCACACTAACGGTCTTCCCTGCGTCCAGGGCACGAGTGTCATACCGTCGGGCCTCTTTCCATCATCACGTGCTATACCAGGCGGCTCTAATATAGCTGGCACGTGGACAGTGGCAAGGGCCCTACGGATGACATCATTAAGACTGGCGTGGCGTGGTATTCTACCAGCACTTTTCGTACATGATAGTCCGTGATGTCCCAGAGAATCGACATTTTGACCGCAGCGACATTGATGGGGTTCATTAATTTTGATACCGAGTCGTAAGCACACAGAAAGACGAAAAGTAATGTTATCTAATTGAGTACCAATTTTAGAATTTGGAATAGATTGAAGCCAGTATCCTGACTCCCGTTCTGTCATAGCAAGGAGACGAGCACGTTCGTGCTTAGTACTTGCGTCTTGTAATAATATTGTTTGTACATTTTTGCAGAGCGGCTCGTCCCATTGCTTCTGTAAATTTGTATTTATAGGTAAATTTTGATTTGGACAGGCCAATTTCCAGGCATTTATTGCCTCCTCCAAACACGACACCTTAAAACCGTCCGAAGACGTATGTAAAATTTTATTTATTAAAGTGTGCGTGCTGTGGATGGAAGATAAAAATGCCGGTAATGAGACATGTGAAATTTTTCTAATGCCCAAGCCACCGAAACGGATGGGGAGTTATATTGTTTTTTATTTATATATATAATTGTTGATAGTTATTATTTTAAATGGGTTTAAGCTATATTTTTATTGTTTAGGGTTTAAATAGGTGTAGTTTTTAAAAGACACATTGCTATTGCGTTTAAAAAAAATCTGGCTATTTAGTAGTCTTAATAATGAAAATATGGCTTAATCGAATTTAAAATAATAACTATCAACAATTTGAGTTGAAAATGTTGAATAATTTTTTTTTCATATTTTTGAGATTTGCCATATTTTTGACAGATATAAGATGGCCGACTGCCACGGACCCTTAACCACACATTATACCCTGCAGCATACCTATATATATATTTTGCAAATCTTCAGAACAGCCTCTATAACATAGCCCAAAATATATAACAATAATAGATTGTTCTTCAAGGGATGAAAAGCATACGAGTTGGGTATCGTACTTCCTTCGGAGTGCTACAAAATACAATTTATACTACACAAAATACAAGAAATTAACAGTTTCAACAAAACAACACGCACGTCATTTTCACTTACTTATATTAAGGAGTAAGGACATGATTTCCAAATGGAGTTTATAGAACAAACAAAAACTGAGCGGAGCGAAAGTATTTTCATATATTTTTTTCTCACATATTTGTATGACCGTAATTAGTTACTTTTGGCGCTGTTTTTAACCACGATGGAACGGAGAAGGTGTATGCGTTTAGGGTGAAGGTCATTTGTTTGTTTGTTTGTTGTTGATGATGTAAATAAGTACTATCTGAACGGGTGTAGTATAATTTGTTTTTTATTTCAGTGCAAAATTATTTGTCTAAAGATAGAATGATCCATCTTCAACTAGACTAGTTTTTCATGATATTGTCATTACAATATAAATATTTGGTTATACCGGTTTTCATATAAATATATGTTGTTATGCTACTTCTACGTTTTTTTTATAATGTTCTGTGGTAGGTAATAGGAGAGCAAACTAAACAAGAAGGATTGTGTGGGTTGTTTAATTCAGAATAAAGTTGATAGGTAAATACTATTAATTTAATGTTCCAGTAATTTAAATTTCTTGCCACCCACCTGACTTTAAAAAAAATTCAACCTCGGGAAAAAAGTACATATATATATCTACACGCATATCTCCCATAGGGATAGGATAGGATTTATTTTATACCTTCATGGGCTCATTACAGGTCTCAGAGACTGTGTAACTGGTCCCAGGATACCAAGCAGAATATATACCTACTCATTTAGACGATTTATTTATTAGACTTAGAATAACGTAGGAATTGAGGTGTTTTGAGAACAAAATGCCTCCTATAGTACCACTTGTCGGATTTTATTTGAAAACTTAAATTTACGTCTTGGACGTCCTGTCATGCCGCTATCATCCGATTTTATTATTTCATTGATATTTTTGATCAGCTTATCAGAAAATTAGGCATGATTTTTTAGAAGAAATCCTAAAATGATATTAGTTGTAGGAAAAAGAATAATATTTATTTTGTAAAATAAAAATAAATTTAAATAACAACAGAACAATGTTGTACTCATTTAAATCTTAATAATGCATTTAACTTTATTAACCGTATAAATTATATTTACCCTTATAAACCTGCGAAATTACTACCACCAATTACGACACAATTCCGTCGGGTAAACCGAGGGGGAATTAAAATATCACGACAATTTTCCAGCATCGGGTTTAGAAAATACTAGAATTGACGCAAAAACAAACTATCATGGCGTCACCTTGGGACGTAAACAGTACAATACTAATGACTACGAGTTTTTTTATTTAAAAAAAAGAATTTTACTTTGGAAAAAAAAAATTTTTGAGTGAGAATTGGACAAATTATAGGGAATTTATTTGTCAAAATTATTGAATGTCTATTAAAATTTCACATTAAATATTTATCGTGAAAACGAATGAAAAGGCTAAAAAGAAGAGGGAAACCTACTAATTACCTATAATTCTGAAAAAAATTTTTTAAACAACAGTCCATGAATGTATTGTTAATTTTATTTTTATATTGTCTTCGTAACAATTTAAATAAGCAAAGTTTTAAAAGTCTATTCTAAACATTTCGACTAAAGGGTCAGACACAAATTCTAATCAACGCTCTTGAGATTTTTCTTAGTTATTTTGTAACAAAAATTTCCACAATATTTTCGTCCGCATACCTCCGTAATGGAGCTAGGAACAAAGCTTAATTTGAAAAGCAAAAGAGGAACAGCAATCTCATCAAGGAACTAGCAACTGCAACGAATTGCATAATAAGTTATTCCAGCTGAATTTGTCTTAGATCTCTCGAAACCGTGTTATCGGTCCCAGGATACCCAGCGGAAGACCAAGTCTCCATCTTTTAGCCGATGGTATTTGTGAGGCTATACCTAACGAGTAATTGGAAAAGCCTCTAAGTGTGGTTCGAAGGGCCGGGATCGAAGACGTACCTTAAAAAATACACAAATAAAACAGTTTTAGATGACATTGACACTTTGTTTCATAGTATTAAGTAGACCACACATTGGTCCGGCATCGCATCGAAAATTTCCCATTCTGGCCGCCGGATGATCTAGGCGGACCATTCGTTACAAGAATTGGACAAGTCGGTTTCGGTGGACCGTATGGCGACACACCGGCAATTGGACTAATGGGTGGCCACCTTAAATTACTTGCGAGCAACTTTAGGGTTTTGTGTTAGCAGTTAGCGACCGGTTGCTATATCGACTGAATTGCCGTCTTGCGACTGGTTGTTAGTTGCAAATTTTAGCTAATTACTTACTATGAGGTACCAAGTGATTAATCAAAACGTAAATAATTGTAAACATTGTTGGCGATATAATAAATCATAAAATATAGGTCTCGGTAGGTAAGTAAAGGATTTCTTGTGTGGAATAAATGGAATTGTACAGTCAGCATTTATATAGAGTTTTTCGGATCTAAAAAAAATTCAATCGTTTATTAATTTTAGGGTCGCGCGTTAATTGCGCGTATATATTTTCTGTATAATAATAACAATTGATCAACGGTATGTAAAATTTATATTACCTATGCAAAAGCTGTTACGGCGTAATTAATTATCAAAAATGAAAACTTTCACAATACCAAATCAACCCAATAAAATATTCACATTCATAAATCGTTGAACACGTGATCATGCAAAGTAATAATGAAGGCCAATTTTATTATTTATTAAACAGAAAATGTGATATGCGTGCGTCGGTGGCCAAGTGGTTAAGACGTCTGGAATTAACTAGGCAGATCGCGGGTTTGGGTTTTTTAACTAAAAACTTATGTACATAATCCGACAAATCACATTTAGAGGCTATTCTATCTCAGTATACCTCAACAGAACTGGCCACTCGTTAGGTATAGCCTCACAAATACCATCGACTAAACAAGCTGGGTACCCAGGAACCGTAACACGGTTTCGGGAGCTGTAAGGCAACCCGTGAAGAAAGAAAAAAAAAAGTGACATAGAATATTATATTATATTCCTTCTTATATTCATCAATCATCACGCCATATATCCCAGTAGGGGTAAGCAATTGAATGTAATTTGCTCTGATCTTAATCATGTGATCCTATCTCGTTTCTTACATATTGATCCTCATACCTTTCATAGACTCCCATATTTGTTATTGCTTATAATAATAATAGTATTCCGCCCCGATTTCGCTCATCAACTTTTTTTAAATGTGACAAAAAAGAATATCCCGAAGGATTTCGGGGATAAAGGGCCCTCCAGCTATTTCTGTGTCCGTGATTCAATCCATTCCTCTGTTGTGGCGACAAACAAACAAACAAACACTACTAGTACCTAATAAAAAGTAATAATATCTCATCATTATCAATTTGTTTTTAATATTATTGTGTTGCATGCTTTTTGGTCATAATTTGATTTAGTTAATAAAAATCAGCCATTCGTTAGGCAACTGTTAAAATAGGCTAAAAAAATCAGACTTGTCTTTCGTCCGTACCCTGGGGCCATACATGATAAAATTGATTATTAACCCTTTCAATGTGTCCAAATAAAAAAGTACTAGAAATAACCAACATAATGCCTCCAGTTCTAAATTAAAAGGAAATCAGGACAAAACGTGCGACGGCCTTTGTCGGGCAACCCCCAAAGTAGGGTTCCGAATGAACCCAATTAATTTCCTTGGGGCACCTCCGTCCTTCGTCCTACATGAGCCTTTCCGACAAGTTTTTAGGTAACTCTGCCAACCTTGCATGTTGAATGTATTAATTTAATCCCACTTCCTTTAACAATGTTACTTGTAAAGTTTTCATATTAGATGTCAAGTTATACATTTCACGTTATTAGAGGAAGCAAAAACATCCGACCTTAGAAGATTAACACGTACTGCAATTTGAGTATGAAAAATTTGACATATAACAATTATATCCGGGATAAAAAAATAGACTATAATAGCCTAAAATAGTCCTAAACCATTTGAATAAGTTTGGTAGTTTTGGTTAGGTATAATTAACAACTCGCTTTTGACTGCTAGCAAAGCTGTTATTAGAACCGTAGGTACGATCCGAAATACTAAACACAAATTCAGTGCCGAATACAGGAAATTGAAATGGGCGTTCCGAAGAATATTAGAGGGCGGTGGCGTTGCAGATTCCAATAACTTTACGGAAGTTGCTCGAAAAGCTGGGATATGCATTAAAATTGCTGTTTGGATTTTTTCGGTCTTTTGATTAAATGTAAATTTGGTTTGAAAAAGTATTTAGACTATAGTAATTATTACCACGGCCCAAAGACAAAGGACTTACTAACAAAAGATTTAAAAAAAGTTCATTAAAGATGCATAATATTTATAGACTAGCTTTCTGCCCCGGCTTCGTCTGTGGAGTCCATATTAACTTTCATCCCCTATTATGGTCTTGAGTTCATACAAAAATTCCATAAAAAATTTTCGAATGTTCCAATTTTCCGGACTAATTTTCAAATTTTTCTTTCCCTAAATACCTTATTCAGATATGAACATTAAAAAAATTGTACAATCGGTCCAGCCGTTCTTACCAACGAACAAAGCTAGGTAAAATTTTAATGTGACAATGTGAAAATGTACTCACCAATTCGTGCATCTGAAGCAGCATGACCGTGACTTACCTTGGAGACGACCTAAAATAAATTATAGGGCGTTAGCCTTAAAAGCGGTGTCCCGAGTTCAATTTACTCTTAAAAAAAATGCTAAGCACCAATTTTCTTAAAGAATATTAGCTTTAATTGACTTCTCGTTCTTTGGAGGGCATGTCCACAATTCTTCTAAAAATAACAGATATTTACGTCTGTCTATATATAGGTCAATTAATTTTTTATATAATTAAATCCCGCCCGCTCTGTGATAGTTGTGATTTAGTCTGTGATTAATAAGACATATCACAGTCGGCGGGTATAATCGGCATATTGCATAAGGCATACTTGATATTGCCAAATCATTGATTGAAATTGGTGGAACCACAATAAAAGAAGAAAAAATGCAGCAACAGGCTTGCCACCTGTTCTGTTTAATATGCACAACTAGCAAAAATTGGACACTGTTATTCTGGCCAGACCGCAAGGTATAAAGGCTGTGATTGTGTGTGTGTAAAGCAAGAAAATTAAAATGAAGGTGGGTAGATATTAAAGTAATTTCATGCATTGTGGCTTTAATAAAACTTACAGGAAATAACATACCTACTCACTGATCCGCCATATTGTCAACACGTCCAAATCACTTTACACATAAGTACATAGGTTACACATTTTCACTTAATTTTTATCATATCACATTATTTAAACAAATATATTTAGAGGTATCGCAAATATTATAATATCACATTACCACAATAACACAATAACACAATTAATAACGAAACTGGCAAGACTGATAAGTAATGTACACGGAAATATAGCAGCGAAAAATTTACAGATCTATGACTAAAAAATAATTTTGAGGGTAGTAGGGGATTATTTTTTTAAAAAGATAGTTCAATTTAGGCAAGAGCAACTATAGATTCAACCTGAACCTAAAATAAATATTATATGTAACTAAAATCGGTCTATTATTTAATTTCCGCTTGGGTTACGTCTTCACGGCTAAACCGAATTTCGATACGGAGAATCCTAGGAAAGGACATAAGCTACTTTCTTTTTTAAATCCACCCCCAAATAATAGGGGATGAAAATGAGTATAGACCCGGGACGGAAAGCTAGTTTAATTTTATAAATATAATATCAGAAATTATGATAAAGGGTATGTAATTATATCTATGGCTATATAGTATTAGCAGGTTTTAAATGATATTTGCGAAATCTTAACTACCAATGTTTTATTTAAATATATTATAATATAAAAAGTAAAAATCTTACAGTAATCGTCAATGGTGTGTAACACCTAACTTCATTTATACTGTAAAAATTGGCTGTATTGAAAACAGTTCCATAGCTTTGTCCATAAAAAGGAAATAAACAAAAACGATTGTCATAATAATATAACCAACATCTTTATAAGTAGGCCGGGCCGTCACGCGTCTTGTCGTGAAATGACAGGGAATCCAGTTTAATCCCGTCCGCGCTGTGATAGTTGTGATTAGTCAGTGATTAATAATATCACGGTATGCGGGAACATTAGCTACCGTTATCAGCATATTGTTACTGTGACGTCTATAATACTTAACATTGGCGAAATCATCAAAACCCTGATGGAGCCATTAAAAAATGGAAATTAAATAGAATAGAAGATGTTACAGTCAAAAATGTGGCGCGATAAAGGTGAATTGAAAATTTGTGTATTTTGTATGTGTTTGAAAAATGGCAGAGTGCAGAATAATTAATAAATATAGGTATATTTTTATGTACCTAAGCTTTATTGTATCGTCATTCCACTCACCAAGTGGTATTTTTCCGCACTCCCATTGGTTGATCCATTGATCACACACAATAGCATTAGCAGTGTCCACTTTTTGCCATTCATTGACCAAACGCTGATACTATATCATTGGCTAAATGTAATTACTAGGTTGGCTGCAACTTCGTACGCGTTGTATTAGGAATCTCTGTACGTAAACAAAATATCTATCTTTATAATTAGTATAATATCTGGAAGTACCAGTCGGATTTGAAAAATTCGCCACCCTTTGACGAGGTTGAAAATTTTTGTATGGGATTTTTTTTAGTGTTAGTTTTCTTTTTTTTTCTTCTAAAACCATCTTCGCATTATGTTTTTCAAATGAAACCGGTTTGGAGCCCATCGGTTGGATGGTGGTTTCAAAGTCTATAATGAACATAGCTAGAAACATTTTTTTGTTGTTTTCGTTTACTTAGGTAAAATTCTGAAATATAATTTATTTCTTATCTTCTGTCTCTTTTCAAGGTAAGTCATGATTGGACCAGCTGAATCTGCAATATTGGTGAGTAAATTTTCACATTGTTAGTCATTAGATAATTATATCGTATCGAATATTAAAATGATGTTTATCAATAACAAAATTTCCCGGAATTTCTAGGAAAAATAAATATGATTGATGTAAAAGAGTGAAATGAAAATTGAGACCGGAATTTATTGGGAAGAGAGAATTTTCTAAAGCCAAATTAAAATTGTTTTTACAGAAAATTTATGTATAAGTACTTAGCCAATTATTTATCAATATAATTAATTTCAGTATTTACTAATAAACCTCCGTGATATAAAATAATATGATTGGATATTTTATATTCGTGTTATCAATTTTATATTACAATTTTGTCGTTTTTACAATTAATGTCGTTAATGTTGTGCCCCTTCCCCCCTCCCCTCCTATAATTTTTAAACAATATAAGTATACAAGTTTCAGTCCGTGGTTTCACCCGCGTGGAAATAGATCCAAAAATAAATAATCCCGTTGCTGTAAATTGCCCCTGCCCCGCCCAGTTTCGCGGTATAAAAAGTAGTATATGTCATTCTCTGACCCCTAAACTACCACTATGCAAAAAATCATGTGAACCCGTGAAAAACAAAAACTAATCTATCCCACGGGAACAATACTTTTTTTTCGGGATAAAAAGTAGCTTATATGTGCTATTCCAGACTATAATATATCTCTGTGCAAAATTTCATCCAGATCTGTTCTGCCGTTCTAGCGTGATTGAGGTTACATACAAACTTTCGCGTTTATAATATTAGTGGGATAAATCTGATTGTATATTTTTAAAGAAAATTATTTAAGCGAGGTACAGTAATAAGTTTCTGAGTTACCTGCAATTTTTAGGTAACCCGCCCATATCTCTGCCGCCCCTCCATAAATTCGAAATTATTCTACATATTTCATACACCATTTTGTTATACCTCTGACAGATTAGACAACATCATACGCCATGAAAATACTTTTTCCCCATCTAAATTCACTAATACTGTTAATGCTCAACTCCAAAACATGATAGGTCCACGTTTAATACTCGTATTTTTGTTGAAATGTCGGTAATTTTATAAGTTATCATCTGTCATTTCTTTATTCTAAATATAGTTAAAATATGAAATATTTCAATGAGATAAAGGAAGCCCAGTCTTTAGCACATTGATTTCCATAGAAACAAGAACACCTTAAAAAGTATGCCTTATTGTGTGTTTGTATATACAGGAGTCAGAAGCTATGTACTTTAATTTTTTTAATAATTGACAAGCCTACTTACCCCTAGGCCGGTAATGTCTTCAAATATTCAGGTAGACGTGCGACTTTACGTTGAGGGAAATACCTGTTCAAATTAAGGGATCGCATAGTGTAGCTCTTATTATATTTTACAAGTGTCTCAGACTTGAAGTATACTTTAAGACAGTTGACAGCAGTTAAGCAGATAATTGCACCAAGGTCACGCTTAGGATGGGTGACCTCTTTGTACTAAGATGTTCGCCTATAATGAATGAGTCTTAAGTAGCCCACGCACTGGTCCGGTATCTCACAGAAAATTTTCGGTCCGGCCGCCGTATGACCGAGATTGAAGACAGGCCACACATTAGCAATGCATATCATACGATCTAGATCACATGCAATTCACTCACCCACACAGACACACAAAATTCAATTAAACAAAGGCGTGTGGATGTATGTGTGTGTGTGTGATAGATCGTTCCGATCATCGAAATCAACCACAAATACAACGATTTGAAAACGGATGGTGGGCCGCACGATAAGAATTGGACGAGTCTGTGGTCGGTTTCGGTGGACCGTACGGCGACCGGCCGGGGATTGGACGAATTCCGCTGGGTACTTTATTTTCTTATTGTAAAAATTAACATTAACTCCGTAATAAACTTGCGACTTTCCATCTCGGACCTAACTCACATAAAGGCGTTTTTGTTTTGTGTTTTGTTAGTTTAAGTATTTTATTTTTTACGCTATATTTATTGAATCAAATCCAAAGAAATATCATCAAGTGAAGGCGATTATATTATATAAATTCTAATGTGTGTTATTTATTTGTCTTTCTTTCACGTCAATACAGAGCAACGGATCGACGTGATTTTTTGCACAGAGCTAGTTTGAAGGCTGGAGAGTGACATAGGATCTTCAGATTTTTCAGGTGTTTACATATCCTGAATTAAGAACCTACAATATCACTACATACTCGTATTATAAAATAAAGTCCCCGCCGGGTCTGTCTGTCTTTGCTCTTTTTACACAAAAACTACCTAAACGGATTTTCTTGCGGTTTACACTATTAGATAGCTTGATTCACCGGGAAGGTTTACAAGTTTTAAACATGGACCTGTCATGTTTGGGAGCTGAGCATTAATTAGTTAATTAAGACGGGGAAAAGGTAGCCCCAGCGCGTTTTCATGGCATATGCTGTCTAATCCGCTTGAAATATAACGAAGTGATGTAGAAAATAATATGTAGCTTAATCTACTACGCTTTTTTTTTAAATGAGAAAAAATCAAGAGTCCATAAAAATAAGAATAGCACATTATGGACAATTTTTAGTGGGTTATTTGGAAGTAGCCACGCGATGGCAACCCACCAAGTTAAGCGCTCCTCAGGGACTGAGCTCGTGTCTCAAGTAAAATTGTTCTACGTGCTCGTAACGCTGCTGCCAAGTGTGAAGTGGCTCTTCTAATATTCCATTTACAAATTACAATGAAAGTATCTCACAATTTTCAGTTTGCCTGTACAGTCTAATAAATCTAAAATGTTTTGTCACTTTCTAACAAATTTATAATTCAATGTGATAGAGGGAGAACTAAACAGTAAACACATACCTACTTACGTAAAGCGGATAATGTTCTCAAGTTATAAGAATACTAACCGACAAGGAGACGTTTCATTTTATAATTTCATGATATGGAATTGTTGTTGTTTTTAATCGAACTTCAAAAGAAGGAGGAGGTTCTCAATTCTGGATCTGATGATGGGATCCTGGAGAAATCGAGAACTCTTCAAAATTTATAGGCACACTTGAAGCGATTTGGGTTTTTTTATAGTGACTTGTTCATTTGCTTTCGGAAAGCACACTTTTCAGTGCATAATTTTTGAAGTCGGTACACTTTTTTTTAAAAAGACATTATTATATAAACAAAAAAACTGAAATTCGCATAGAATTAGAAAAGGGCATAGGCAGTCATGGGGACTGGCGACAGAAGCTCGAAACTATGAATAACAGTGGTTTTTAATTTATAAGTAGGTATATAATTTTCAAATAAAAAAAATCTCAGTCCGGTTAGCAAATGCGCTGCCAAAGATGCCCGACCCAGCAAATGAAGCCAGAACACGAATTCCTATCCGCACATTCCCTGGTCGTGGAGTAATCTCTGAAACTATTGTTCCTATTCTGAAAATTATTTCACTAATATGAAGCTACATTATCCCTGAGTGATGTAGCCTATATCTTATTTAGTTCGAAAATATCCACTGGGGCAGAAAGCTTATAAAGCTATCTCAATGTTACAGCCTGTATGTATAGTGTATACTTAGGTATGAACGAGGTATTAAATTTCACTGCGAATTTTTTAGGGTTCCGTACCCAAAGCGTAAAAACGGAAACCCTATTACTAAGGCTTCGCTGTCCGTCCGTCTGTCACCAGGCTGTATCTCATGAACCGTGATAGTTAGACAGTTGAAACTTTCACAGATGATTATGTTGCCGCTATAACAACAAATACTAAAAAATAGAATAAAATAAATATTTAAGGGGGCTCCCATGGAACAAACGTGATTTTTTTGCTCTTTTTTTCTCGATATTGATAACGGCAACAGGTAGACGCTTAAAATATTCACAGAATATTGAGTTATATTATTCACTTTTAAATTAAAATAAAATTAATATTTAACCTATACAACAAACGTGATTTTTTTGCCGTTTTTATAGATAATGGTACGAAACCCTTTTTACTACTGTGTTTACATAATATAATTTAATATTTGTAAATATAGCTTATTATTATGTTTCAATCTATCATTGTCGGACTTGACGGAACAGTTCAAGTTGACGTGAAATTTGTTGTGTATCACACCCCCGGGATTTGGTATCTCCATTATACAATATGATGAATGTTAGTCATAGTTACTGATTTTAGACTATTACGGTTTATTATCTTATCTATATTATTGCACAAAATCTATTTGAAAAAGCAAGTTGTAGTTAATGTTTTCTTAAAGAACGTAAAATTATATATTACGTAAAGGGATAAATTGGAACAGGATAGTAAATATTGGAAAATACGCGATTTCAGAATTTTATAAAACTTAGGTAGTTTTTGTTTGTTTAGGATTTTTGATATTTTATTTCCTTTATATGGTGTTTAATGTATTTATTTAATTATTTTATTAATTTAATTAATTATTTATTATTTAGGTATTTTAATTTAGAATCCAAGAAATATTGTTATCGTTTATAAGTTTTCTGAAGCCCTGGAAGTCCTCAATTTTTTTCGTATTTTTAACCGACATTCCGACTGTATTATAATATGTTGTAATGTACAATAAAATTTATTTCGTTGATTTCATAGATAATTTCATATAATCCCAGAATTTATTATCATTTTGTTTTGATGAGAAATCGTTTTTTCTCATATTTCTGGTACGTGAATCTTGGTCTATTTTATCTTATCCTTGGTTATCTTATAGATTTTAATAGCATTCCATCTCGCTTATATCTATCTAAAGAGATATGGACAAAATAAGTCGCGCGTAAAACTGCGTTCGTTGCGCTGTGATGCTAACCGGGCGAAGCCGTAGCGGAATGCTAGTCTGGTTATATTTTCTTCACAGAAATGTTTATAGTAATATTTTAAATTTCGTTTATTGCCAATTCGAAGACGCCGCTTCCTCGTGAGAACAGACTTTTACGCCTTCGAAAATAAAATTCTTTAATGTTGTCATTCCACCATCTGGATACAAATATAGCCCATTTGATCCTCAAATAATGGTTGCCTAAGAAGTAGACGTTATAGAGCGATGTCACTGGAGACTTTGGGACTTGAATTGAAAATGAGGACATATATTGGTTTAGAGGCGAGTGCATTTACTACATAGCGCGACTTCGTAATAGTCAGTCTGCTATACAAAAGTTCTGGTCAAGAACGAGTCGGGCTCGCACAATTAATGTTTCGGTTTCGTACCAAGGTCTGCCATAAAATTTACTGTATTCCGCGTAAATAATAAAGCTATATATATAAGCTGATATATGGCTGAAGTGAAAGGAAATGCAGAGTAACCTAGGTGTACTCTTATTGAACATATAAAAAAATTGTATTTATGAAAGATATCATGAATGTAAAAGAAGCGAAAGAGGTATGTCAGGATCGTAACAAATGACATTCGTTGTATTTCCTACCCCTCTTGGGATAAAAGGCGTGATGATAAATAGATAATAAGCTTGTCCTAGATCCTAATAGTACATTATGATACAAGTGTGATATGTTGGTCATTACGTACGAGGCGGTATTATCAGCGCGAGCCACTAGGCTTTTCTAGGAACACAGAACTTTTTCAAGGCAATGCCAAATATATAAAACTGTCGTGACGCTGACTGACTGACAATCAACGCACAGCCTAAATCACTGAAGATATACATAAGAAAATTTGAAGTTATATTCCTTAGGGGATATAGAGGTGCACTAAGAATGGATATTTTGAAAATCAATCCCTAAGTTAAAACCGAGTGTAAACGTATTAACTGCTAGTTTACTATAAAATAAATAAACGACGAAATTATAAAGCCATAAATATGTCTGCCTCCGTACATATCATGATTTATATCACCAATCCTGATTTATTTAAATTTCGAGGAATTAAATGATATTTTTCAGTCTTTGTGTTATATGAATACTGATAGTAATACTTTGTTGTAAACATAACTCGTAACACAACACCAATAGAACATTTTATCTTTATATTTTAATTAGATTTAAGTAAAGGAGAACATTTCGACATTTTAATATCAACAACCACTGAATTTCAATTTTATTCAGAGAATAACTACTGAAGATATATCAAGCATAAATCATCATCATCATCATCATCATCAACCTTTTTAGATCCACTGCTGGATCATGGTCTCCCTCTAGTGCACCATTTTTTGTGGTGCTCATTGAGAGGAATTGCCATAGTCACCACGCTTGGCAGGCGGGTTGGTGACCGGACGCCGGCTTTACGTGCCCTCCGGAGCACGAGGAGTTTATTTTAAGCACATATTCTTAAAGAAAATTGGTGCTTAGCATTTTGGCAGGTGGTAGGATTCGAACCTGGGACCTCCGGTTTCAAGTCCACCGTCCTACCAACTAGGCTAATTATTATATTACAATCAGACGTTTTCGTCATTCTACTTAAAAATGTGGTTAAATTGAATCGATTATATCTACCTACCCCTCTTGGGATAAATGGCGTGATGATAGATAGATAGTTTTCCTGGCAAAGCATGGTTTTATTGATATTTTTAGTGCAAACTGAAAACACAGTATCGATACAAAAAATCAGTAAAAGTTATAATTGCGGTCCCAACTTTGTTTTGTCAACAAATTGTACCAAAGCTCTCTAAGAACTTTTTATTTGTGTTTTAGCAATTTTTTCTCTACTTTTAACCGGTCTGCCTTCCTCCATGGTTGGGCTTCATACTACTGCCGACAAACGACAAAATTATGTCATCATTTAGGTAAATTAGCGTTTCTGTCCCATTTCTCAACTCATTTGTCTATGAGAAAACAAACATATTTATTCAAAATATCTTAAATTTTATTTTTCATACCGAATTCTCCGCAGTGAATGTGATGATTCGGATTCTCGATGCAGTGGTTGCCTTCATTCATAGACTCACCACTTCTACTCAATACAAATTCGGTGGTAGAGTAATTAACTTTGCAAGTTTGTGGATTTGTCAATACACGCGATGCCTTCCAGGCATTTTTTCTTACTCATAGTCCACTTCTTCATACAATATCGTTATTTTTTATAATGATTCCGTTTTACATGTTTTGTATTAATAACAAGCCCCCAGCTTCGTCCGTGGATATATTCAAATAAAATAAAATATAGCATTCAGGGATAACTAAGTAGCTTTCTATTAGTGAAATAATTTTCAGAATCGGATCTGCACTTTCAGAGATTACTCCCTACATCCAAAACCCCATCACAAACTTCACCTCTTTATAATATCTATAAATATATAGATAATATTATTCTATAGAATGCCAATATTACCGAAAGACTAATAATTATTATCATTGACTTGAAATTCAAAAATAATATTAATTCAGTAGAATAAGATTGGAGTTTTAGAAGTTTCACGATATTTAATTTAGAGTTATTTGCTAACTTTCGATTTACGAGTAAAATTTGGAATATCGTGCGACAATCAAATACTATAAAGTGTATTTTTTTGACTTGTGTTATTTGGGAAACAAACTTTGCATGTCTTTCATTATAAAACTTTCAAATATAAAGTAGGTTAAAAATGTTAATTATTAAGTAAAATTGTTAATATAATGTCTTTTAAGAATTTTAAATTACAATTTAATTTAAAAAAGACATGAATAGTTTATTTACCAAATAAGATAATTCAAATAAAATAAACTTTAGATATATTTCTACCAGCCACTATTTCAACAAATAGATTTTTTAAGATCACTATGCTTGTTACTAAGAATCCTAAAAATATAAATTAACTTCTAAAACCGTATTAAAAAGAAAGAGTACCTAATAAAGCAATTAATATAAAAATGAATCGCTGAATTTGTTGCTAAGCGCATATCTCGAGAGCAGCTGAACAGATTTCGCTTATTCTTTTTTTAGAATATTCCTTGAAGTACGAGGATGGTTCTTACGCAGAGAAAAAAAATTATCCCGGAAAAAATTAATCGCTGAATTTGTTGTTAACCCTAGACTCATAAACTATATTAATTGTTACATGGTTCATAAACATACGTCTGTGAGACACCTTTATTTTGTGTGTGACTAATGAAATAACAATGGAATTTATTCGAATAAGAAACAAATCTAATATATAAAATTCTCCTGTCACAATGTTCGTTCCCATACTCCTCCGAAACGGCTTGACCGATCCTTATGAAATTTTGTATGCATATCCGTTAGGGTTGAGAATCGGCTACTATCTATTTTTCATCCCCCTAAATTTTAAGGGTGGTCCACCCATACATTTTTTTTTATATAGGGGTAGGGGTAGGGGTAGGGGTAGGGGTAGGGGTAGGGGTAGTGCGGGCAAGTCAACGTTTGGGCAGGACAACGTCTGCCGGGTCCGCTAGTATATTTATAAAAAGAAACTTTATTTGTAATTTTGATAGAAAAAAATCACGAAAAAAATCTATTCGGAGCATTCAATACACAAAGTAGCATGATGGTCCATGCACAATGTTGACGCCTGCAAGACATACAAAGAAATCTGGTTTGGCGTTTTTTCTTATAATTACAAAAACTGTAAATCTTCCTGACTTGGTCTTCATGATCTGCTGGTACATTTGGCTAAGTATCACCTAAAATGGCATCGATATTCCTCTTTAGGCAGCGCCTCAAAGTTGGTGTTTCGCGGCGACGACGAAGCCAAGGTTCTATCAGTTTATCAGACACCTCTTTGACAAATGCTCTCATGTTAAGTAGTTTTTGTTGATTACGGCTGCTGTTATGTACGTAAATGATAAAAGAATTAACGATAGACATATTTAATATTCCGTAAAAGTAACACAGAGACCATCTTTGGGTAAAAAAATTACAAATTACAACAAAGGCAATAAATAGAATCGGTTTAAAATTAATAACTAATAATATAGTATATAACAGAATATATACATACCTTATTTTGTAAAATAAGTTCTCGTAATTTTGTTTCATTTGACAAATCGTAAACCCAATCGATATAAAAAAAAGTTACACTGTTCATAAACATACGCCTCTCAGACACCTTGGGCTTCGTATTAATTAAACTAGACGTTCGCCAAAAAAACAGATAGCGTAAATGTATCTCTGTCGCACAGTGCACTATGCAAAATTAACGAGTTGGCGGTGTCTGAGAGACGTATGTTTATGAATCTAGGGTTAAGCGCATATCTCGAGAGCAGCTGAACCGATAGGGTAGGGGTAGGGGTAGGAAGGTTTAGGTATAGGGTATATTTTATTTTGTTCGTAAATATCCACGGGCGAAGCCGGATGCGGAATGCTAGTTTTATATATTTTTTCCATGTTAATCAATACCACAGTAAATACACATCTTTTTCAAAAGCCAAACATTTCGATGACCAAAAGATTTCAATTCTTATTTCATTATCTAAATTGAAACTATAAGTACTCGAATATTGCAAAAATACACCTGTCGAATTTATTACATGAAATGACAGAACGAATAGGATCTATTTGTGAAATGTTTCCCAGTTCCAGACGTACACGTAGCTTTGAGACTATCTGAGGAGGGAGTTAATGTGTTAGAGATGGCTAATAAAATACATTTTATGTCACCTTTAGGAGGTGTTTATTTACGGTTTGTCGTTTTCATGTAATAAGTTTTAGAATAACATGTGTATTTTAAAGCCTTATTATTCTACAGCAATAAAATGTATACGTATATGTCTTACATACAATTTTTATTGTCTCCCATAGGACGTGGGAACACTGCTTCTTTTGATCCCTGAAATTCCTGGAATTATACTCTCAACCTACGAATAAGAAAAAAACTATGAATTCAGCAACATATGTCTAATTGGCATATAGTGGGACTCATATTGTTGCTTGCAAGTAGAAATACTAGCAATACATTTTAATAACCAAACTTGATCCTTTTACATTTTTAAATTTCTTATACCAAGAGTATAAGAAGTATTTGTATTTATATTTGTCATAAATCTTGATTCTGAATCTCATCAGGTAATATTTAGTGAAATATTGAATGTAGATAAAAAATAAATCCCTGAAAATAATTTTGAAACTTTTTTTTTTCAATTATGAAGAATTTTACTACTGTCTATTGTTATATTTGTTATATTTTCCATTTAACATTATTTCTTATCTTATTTTGCCAACAAAAGATACTCGGTTAACCTTTTGTCAAGTAGTATGTGCTCAATTTTCAGTGGACGTATTATACTGATGTCTCTGGTGAACTCTGGTCATACCGTAAATTCTCCCTAAATTTATATTTAGGCCCTGAAATTCAGGTCACTATAGCAGCTATTGTCACTCAAATGCAACCTGTCATCTCCACTGTACATCACGTGTCAACAGTTTGTATTCTGTTTTTGTACTAGACAAAATTATATTTTGACTATATTTGTTCCATTCCAAAATAAAAGTATCAAATGAAACGTTAATAATGTCCACATTTAGCCCACACTAAACAGGTGGCAAACCTGTCGCTGCATTTAGTCGAGAGCTGTTAGTTACTTCTTATATTATTTTAAAAAGAAGTACGGACGACGGTTTTACTTGGTCTCCGAAGCGCTAGAAGTACGTTAAAGCAAAATTGTTGCTTACTGTTTTTGACTCCAGTTTTAAATTAAACGTTTATTCTTGTTTATTTTTTTAATATTGCAAAAGGAATAATGCTTTTCGTATAAATTATAATTATTAAATGTTCCAATTAAATATTAATAGGCATTCATTCATTTTATATAAAATTCGTTGAACACTTTTTGAAAATATGGCATTGTTATCTTTTTCTCAATATATGAAATACGGATATTTAAATTCAGTCTGTGCAATGACTGAAAGCTGAAACAATATTTTGTTAAATATTAAAATGTATTTTCCCTCGTTGCACTATTTTTAAACCCCTCCCCCGCCGCGTTATTTATTTATATGAAATCTCATACTTTGTTCTGTTCTTCCTTTTCTTTTTATTTAGCCTGGTCTCCATATTTATGGTATTTATTTTCAATAACAAACAACAAATTTTCTTTTTTGAGAAAAGTTTTTGAACAAGAAATAATATAGTAGACATGAAGATAATATATAAAAAGTATATGTATTTATATAAGATATATAAAGTAGTATGAAATATTACCAAATATGGGTTTCTTTCCTAGTATTTTCTATGATAGTGAGCTCGTTATTTTCGGCTATCTCCGATTTGACGCCATTTGAAAAAGAGCAAAGAAAGTCAAATATGGATGTGGCAGTCGACGTACTCAAAAATGTTACAAACAAATTAAATAATAATCTTTACTAATATAAAAACCTTAATAGTTTGTATGTTTGTTTGTGACCGCGCTAATCTCAGGACTAAAAAAAACTTTTTCGTTAATTAAATAGCCCGTTTATTGAGATATGCTATATATCATCACGCTATGACCCAAACGTAGCAGTAACCATATTAAACTTCAACTAACCAACATTTTCCACGGGTAAAGGGAAAGCTCGTTATAAAAATAATGACGGTTGATTGTACTTTCGTAACAGTGGGTATATAATATTACTTTAATTAAGTTACCTTGTCGTAAAAACTATACCCAATACATTTCCTTTAATATACTGATCCAATTATTGTGTTTAGGAATAAATAAATAATAAACCGGTCAAGAGTGCTTCAGAGTCGCGCACCGAGGGTTCCGCACAATAATCTATGTTAGTTAGTCTATCAATACGAAAATACACTCATTTTTTAACCGATTTCAAAAAAAGAAGAAGCAGGTTCTCACTTCGGTGCGTATTTTATTTTATTGCATTAATTTAGAATTATAAGCCGCTCGCTTGTTGGGCGCATACTAACTTTCATCCCTTATTTATAGCTCCTTAGGGGGGTGGTTCCATAGGGTTCAAGCTTTCTCCGTATCGAAATTCATCAAAATCGGTTCAGTAGTTTAGCCGTGAAAACGTCAAAGACAGACAGTACAATATTAGTATAGATTTTTATATAAGTATAATCAATACTAAAATGATGCTATAAATGAAAAAGTGTGTCTATTAGTTTGTTTGCCTTTCAACGGCTTTTGAAACGTATCAAAATCTTATTCTCTTGGGAAAATCCTATTTGAAATATTTCAAAAAAAAGTTTATTACTAGCAATTGCCCGCGACTTCGTACACGTTGTATTAGGAAAACAACCTTTACACCCCATTAGGGGATGATTTTCTAAAAATCCTTACTCCTCTACACCCCTAAAGAATATACCTTCCAATTTTCATATTTATATCTTCAGTGGTTTAGTTTAGACTGCGCGTTGATTGTCAGTCAGTCAGTGACACGACAGTTTTACACACTAGCTAGCCGTTTTGAAAATAAATATTTAAATAATTTGAAAGAAAATAACGGTTTAAGCACATGGACATGTGTTTCAGACGTTTCAGTACGGTTCAGTTTTCTCATTTGGAGGTTCAGAAACCCTAAAAACGAACATATTCAAGTTTGTGCGTGACCGAATCCATAAAATAACGCCTTGAGCGTTTACCCCATGTTGCTATTCATTGCTTCGAATAAGGAATTTACTAAACAGATGCCTAAATACTGATAAAGGGGCTATAAAGACGAAAAAGTATCTACCAATTGACCGCTTAATAGGATTTATTTTCCTGTTTCGGTAATTTTGCTCGTCTGCTGTTGATTAAAGGTTTTATCTTTACAGTTGTGTAGAAATATTTCAGTTTTTTTTCTAACTAACCGATTTTTTTTAAATTCTTGATTGAAAAATATGTTTTTAAAGTCAAATTTGTTGTCTGTCTGTATGTTTGTATATATTTTTCTTATAACTAATATTCCTATTGACTTATAATTTGCCATTCTTAGTTGTTGAAGTGATTTTCCCGCATTTATTAAAGAAATCCAAATATATTGTTATATTTTATTTTTATTTTAGTAGAGTAGAGTAGAGTACCAATGGGTTTTTTAACCACACTTAAAGGCTTTTACATCTAAATATACCTAAACAGAACTGGCTACTCGTTAGGTATAGCCTCACAAATACCATCGGCTAAGATACGGTTTCGGGAGCTGTAAGGCAACCCGTTAAGAAAGAGAAAAAAGAGTAGAGGGCTTCATTTGAAATATCAATAATAATAATTATCGTAATTACAATATAGGTAATAAGTAGGTATTTATTTCAAAATGTGAGCGTTTCATAAAGGAATCTAAATTATATTAAGAAAATATTGCTAAACAAAGACTTCTTAATTTTGCACAAACTTTCAGGTATTGAGAATTACAGAAATGTCTAAAACTTTAAAAAATTTATACCCAAGCCATTACGAGTAAAATCAATCATTTAGACAAACTTTATTCATTTTCTTCAGATAATTAAAATGTCTAAACAATTAGGAACATTTGAAAACTTCTGAGAAAAATAAATTGTTGACTTACCAATGAAATACAATTTACGTTAACTTTATTTACTTTGTAAAATAAAAAAATTACATACAAATGAAACCTAAAAAACCTTTAAAATTAAACCTGAAAATATTTAAAAAATAGGATTGGAGGAATAGGTAGAATACCTGGCTCCATCTCTGAGGAAAGTCCAACCGGGCCTAGAACACACGCTGCGTTATCCCTTTGAATCAGCTTATGCCAAGCTTATGCGGCGAATGAAGAGACTCTTAGCTCGATGATCACCAGACTTTTCGATAAGAAGTTTACCAATTTTTTTTTTCAAGTGCATCATTGACTTTTCAAATGAAAGGGCTCTTTATAAGAAATACAATTAAAATTTAAAAACTAGTTTTAATTACATTAAAGAAAATATACTAAAATTGAGCTAAACTACTGAGTCTAAAAAAAATTATATAGGACCTCGCTCATAGTTTTCAGAAAAACCTAAAAATCTCACCGAAAAAAATGGTACGAAACCCGTTCATCATTCTTTTCTAATAGATTTTACAATACTGGAATAACCGAAGTTCGTTTCGAAAACCAAGACCGATTTTTTGTGAAATCGTTTTTTCTCATATTTCTGGTACGTGAATCTAGCCCTATCTTATCTTATCGATTCTAATCGCAAAACATCTCGCTTATAACTTTCTAAAGAGATATTAACAAAATTAATCACGCGTTTCACTGAGTTCGTTGCGCTATGATGAATTAAATTATTATTAATAAATTATTGATGTACAATTTGATATTTTTATTAACTAAAATATGAAACGAATTTATGAAGAATAAAATATTTCAATCATATTTAGGTAGGTACCCACTACCCAATTTCGAAGCAATCAATCTTATTTTTAACACTAAACGGAACTTCCTCCTTTTGTCAACAAAGTCATTATCTACACCGAATTAAGCCGATCACACGACGCTTGGATATCTTCACGCTATATAAACAGAGGGGTGAACGAAGGGGCGATACAGGCAGTTGTTTAATTTAGCCGTAGATTGCACATTGTTCGTTGGCGATGGTGCGCAGATTGGGGCGCATAATTATACTTTTGGTGTATGTTCATAATACGATTTTTTGTTATTTTTTTAAGGTTTCATACATTGTGAAATGAAAATAAGATCACTCTCGTGTCCGTTCATCTGTCATATAGGTTTTTCTCGAAAACTATGTAAGCTATGAATTTGAAATTTGGAAAATGTTAGATTTTGTTGACGTGCACATTATATCACCAGTCAACGAGTTCTAAATCCTGACCGTTTTTTTAAATATTAAATAAAATAAACTTATAAAAAAGTGTACCGACTTCAAAAATTGTGCACTGAATAGTAAGATATAATTATATATTTCGTCGTAGAATTTGAAAACGGTTGTGCCAAATTAAAAACAATTAGGAAAATTAATTAGAAACATTTTTTGAAGTCAGTACCTACACTTTTTTTATTTTGCAAGGTTTATTTAATTTAATGTAAGTGTAGGTATAGGTACTTTGACCAAGTGAAGAAAAAGTTAATCTTGTATTTGTTTAGAAAATTATTTTAATATACACGTAAAACTACGCTGTTTTTAAGTTCATATAATGTTCTCACAGAATAAATATTTATTGAGAAAATTCTTTTATATTCCTCAATTGATATTAATAATTTATATTCCTGTAGACTTTAGACGCCTGTTCCAACTTTATCGTAACTTTAATAGAGTTTGCTCGTTCGAAAGTGAAAATTTGATTTGACAAGAGATCCACTTAATTTATTCATTAATTTATAGTATTTTCAGTAGACAGTTTGCGAGATGTCTCAGAATTTGCACGTCGAATAACGCTTCTTAAACTATAATGAGATAGCAAAAAATTGATGGATTTTAAAGTGTGTTTGTTTGTTTGTTTATTTGTTTACGTCAAAGCAGAAAACGTAAATTCGCGATTTTTTGCACATACAGACCGAGTGCTACTTTTTATCATGGAAAGATATATTATACCTTCGGGAAATTTCTTATTGCAAAAAAATGTCTAGCGTAATTTTTTTTCTTCACGGGTTGCCTAACAGAGTGCTCAGCGGAAGACCAAGTCTCCCTCTTCTAGCCGATGGTATTTGTGAGGCTGACCTAACGAGTGGCCAGTTCTGTTGAGGCATTTAAATATGTTTACTTGAAAATTAAAATGTCATATTCGACTTGTAATGTGTTTTAATTAAAGAAATTATATTATTTGAAAACTTTATTTCTTAACATTTACAATAGAGAATACAGAGTGGCTGCCGAGGGCCACGTTCAACACATAGACAACAGTTAGACCCAATGAGTGCGTTTCATTTACAACACCTCTTCTTCCAGATTATTAAATCTTAGAAGTTTATTTGGTTTGACCGTTCTATACCACTACGAGTGACATAATGATTCTCTTTCGCAATATTAGGTTTTGGGGCACATATGTTCTATATATCAGACTTAGGACTCTTATTATTACAATCAGGCATTACAAATTTATCTCGCTTAAATGCCTTAGTATCACAGTATGAGTTTTAAAATAATTACACGTGCCCACAATAATAGACTGATAAACTGAAAATTACTATTAACTACTAGACGTTTTCTACGCAAATATTTTTCAAAAAGTAAATACTCATTCTTATAATTTTATAGAATATTAAACAATAATAAACACTGTAGATATGTGTACGTGCACCAGCCTCTAAGTACAGGGTGTCTTTTGGCGTCATTTCACAGTCCGCTGACCTCATCTGCTATGATCACTAACACTCTGTGTATCTATGTTACCCTTGTGTACTAAAAATAGAACCTTACACGAAAAGGTATAACCATTGTATTATTAAACAATTAAAATATTTATTGGTATTTGTTTATCCAGTGGTTAATTATTTCGCCCACGAATCGTTCCACCGGTTATGGTCCCGGTAAAAAATATTTTTCTTAGTTTAATATTTGTTTACCTTTGATCAATATAAAAGATAGGTACTCAGCATACGCTCTGTACGCCAGTCTTCGTCCCGTTCTTTTGTTCCTTTTTCCGAGCTTTTATCCCTTTCGCACAGTGACACGCGTGTTTGTATTGCAAAGCGCTGAGATGCTCGCTCCATCTTTTTCTTTTATATTGCTTAAAGTTGTTTACAAATTGAAATAAGTATTTTGGGGCCAAAGCTACTGTCTACTTTTATTGTCTAGGTAATTGTGTCAATGTGATATTTCTATTATTATTTAAGTAGTGAAAATTTAGATGGCTGACTTTGATTAAACTGTTTTATGTACATAATTCTCATAGAAATGTTATTATTTTGAGTAATTATTTTTTTCATAACAAATGTAACTTACTTAACCTAACAAGTACCATAAGACAAAACAAGGTATACCTACCATTATGTCGAAAGTTCTAGACACGAATCCATCATCTTTTTATATAATTATACAAAAGTAACAAAATATGAACAGACTTTTCCGTTGAGTCTTTTGGGAATACTTCTTTCTCTATATCTTCGTTATTTCAGCGGATAAGGTATCGTTAATTTTGGGTACGAGAGTTGAGCTACACGGTAAATTTACCACACAGAATTTTTTTTTTACCAAATATCACTTAAAACAAACACTAAAAAATAAATACTGTATTTAAAATTAAATGTTAATATTTACATTGAGCTACGATATTAATTCTCGATGTTTTACATTTCATACTGATATATTTTTAAACAAGGACGCGATGATTCTTTTGGAATTTAATTTATGTACATGCAGCACAGTGACAGCGTTTGGTTTAAATCACAGTTATATCATTCCATACAAATCTTTATTTCTATAAAATTTTAATTCAATCACTTTGCGTAGGATGTCGCTGTGGTCGTGTATGAACGAAAATATTGAAAAAAGGGATTTCATTCATTCTGTCGTTAATTATATTTTAAATTTTATTTGTGAACATCGTTTGTTTTGTATTCTAATTTTGGACAATTGTATCAACTTTTACCCCCATACGCAAGAAGAAATTTGCTTCGCGATTTTGATTAAATTAAATATCCAGATACGTCTTATCACTTTTATCAACAAGAAGCTGAAAATAGAAAATTTCCAATTCCAATGTTCGTAAAAATATTTTAACAACGATTTTATATACTTATAATAAAATACGTGTATACTATACTTATTCTAAAAAGTAAACATTATATACGTATTATAGATATTATACAATGTTTCGCTACATTTAGTGCAACCACTTTCCGTCGGAAGGCGCTAGTGTTGAATTTCTAACTGATGTCTCAGTTATTATAAGTATGCATATGTTATTGCCTCGATCGCAGTGTAATATATATATAGCAAACAATTACATACCTACATAAAAATAACGTCATTAGTAACATTTACATAATTATTATAAGTCGTCGAACATATAAAATATTTTTAAGAGTGTACAAAAAATACTACAATAGTCACAGGCACCACCGGTTCATTGTCTTGTGATTTTCAATTGATGCTTTAGCGGCTGTATCTATGTGTAAAGGAGTGATTTCCACTGAATATTGTTTTATATTATATTTTTTAATATGGCTTCATCAGGGTTTTGATGATTCCGCCAATGTCAAGTATTATAGACATCACATTAATTAATCGGTAGGTAAGATGTTCCCGCCGACCGTGATATGCCCTATTAATCACTGACTAATCACTACTATCACAGCCACAGCACGGACGGGATTAAACTGGATTCCCCATCAAGTCACGACGAGACGCGTGCGTTTGTCGCCATGACATAACGTAGAATATCTACTGAATATTTTAAAAGACAGATTGATATGTTATACATATTATTATATAAGCTCAATCATTTAATTTATTTTTACTAAGTAGATAGCGAGACGGGCCACAGTAGTCTGCCAGATAAGCCGGATTATTTTGCCAAATACACATTCACGATTATGAATGCGGAAGAGTGTTTGTTTCTTCGTTATAATTTCACTTCATATAACGGAACAACGAATCAACATGATAGTTAGAAGGCCGGGTAGTGACTTAGGATAGTTATTTCCTCGGTCAAATATCACATTTCTTCGGGAAAATTCTTACTGGAATTAAATAAAAAGGTGGTAAAATTACTTATTATCTTTCACCTCACTATTGCCAATTAATACAACTATGAAGAGGGTGGAAAGGCGCAAGATTGACGATTCTTCAATTTTATCTACTTATTCCACCTAATACTCACACTTTTGTGGTTTTCTTATATTTTGCTAATTATGACGAAAATATATCTATTATTTACTAACAAGCGACCCCGCTCCCGGCTTCCCATGGGTACAATATGGATGTACAACAATTTGAATACCTACATAAATATAGGCTTGTGTTTAAGCGGCGCCCAAAAATGTATCTATTTTAGTACCAAAAAAACTAAACGGTTACCAAAATGGATGAATGGTCACCAAATTACGTTTCCTAAAATATTATAAAATAGATCCATTTTTGGTATTATTGACTGCCATAAAAATATATAGACGCCTTTAAAATACACTTTATACTTAATAAATTTTATACTAACCTAACCTAACCTACCTACCTTACTTGGTGACCATTTATCCATTACTTGGTGACCATTTATCCATTTTAGAAACCAAATAAAATATTAGTACAAGGCGTGCGATTTTTCTGATGTTTTTCTATTATTTTGGATCATAATATGATATACTTTAGGACACTTTTAATAGAGTCAATTATTTTATTTGGAGTTGTTTATTTTATTTGGTGTCTAAGCTTAGAGTCTTAAAAATATTTTTGGTGTCCGCGTAAATTATACCCATAAATATATATGCTTGTAACTACTTATCTATTAAAGACTGATATATGCTACCGTATACTTTTTCTAGATCATTTTATTCTACATCATTTTGTCATTATCTCTGACAGATCAAACATTATACGCCATGAAAACTCGCTTGGGCTAACTTTTTCCCCGACTTGATTCACTTTATAATGTTAATGTTCAGCTCCTGAACATGATAGGTCCATGTATAATACTCGTTAACCTTCCGGTGAATCAACGTAATAGTTAAAACCACAACAAAATCCGTTTAGTAGTTTTTGCACAGGACACAGACAGACGCGGCGGGGAAAATATACGAAAGTTTCCGTACTCCCCCCCCCCTTATCTCCGAAACTACAGAAACTAGAAGTTCTAACCGATCAAATGATACGGAACCCTTAGCGCGCGAGTCGTACTCGCAACTTGGCCAATTATTATATTATGTCGGAAACAGAACAAGTAGCAAGTCGGTCACTGCGGCACTAATTCTAAAAGCACTTATACTTTAGTGGTCTTTAATGTAAAATAAATATGAATAAAAACATTAAAAGTGCAAAAATATCATCCAGCTAGTTCTACTGACAGTTCCATTATTATAATAGATTTTAAACACTTCTGGGAATGTTCTATCCCATTATCAACTTGGCTAAGGTATACTTATTCTTGGAATATGTGGAGACATTTTTGGCTCAGAACTAAAATTTTTTTTTCTGTTTTTACAGTGTTACAGTGGTACACAGCGGAAGACCAAGTCTCTCTCGTTTAGCCGATCGATGTTATTTGTGAGGCTATACCTAACGAGTGGCTAGTTCTGTTGAGATATGTTTAGATGGAAAATTTAGATAGATGGTTTTGTCGGATTATGTACATAAGTTTTTAATTAAAAAACCCATTGCGACATAGCCGGGATCCAGGATCGAACCCGGGGTCTGCCTAGTTAATAGCAAACGGCTTAACCACTCGGCCACCGACTCACCTTTTTATACGCATATTCTTATTTATTTTATGAAAAGTTTACTAATGGAGGTTCCATTCCACACAATGGAATATTATGTTTAATAACTTATATGTCTTTCTATCACCGGGAATTAATTACAAATTGCTTTGACTTGAAACTGTGAGGTCCCGGATTTAATTCTAACTCGCGCCAAAAATGCTAAGTAGGTACCAATTTTGTGTTTGTTTTGCTCTAAGCTGTAATATGAAATACGAAATGTTTTATGAGTCTGAAGTTTGCCGACCATGCAGCAGAAATTAAAATTTCATCATTACGTCTCCAAAACTGATCCGATATTAGTTACTAATTGAAAAGAGGACTATGAACAAAATATATTTCTTTATTCAATTCAGTACAGTATGTAAATTTTAAAGTAAAAACTAAGGTATTTTTTTATTGTATTTTCATTTCAAAGAATAATTTATTTTAAGAAACTAATTTGAATATTTTTGTTTTCTATCCAGTACCTACTTCTTTTATAATAAAATTTCAAAGTTGAACCTTTACGTGCCCCTTGGTACTACCAATAAAATGAGTTGAGAAATGGAGCAGAATGGATATGTTCCCTAAATGATGACGTTATGTTGTTGTCTGTTGGCAAAACTTTCAAAAGGTATTTATAAAAAAACTTATGCATAGAAATCAAAATCTTTAAATTAGTATATATACCTATTAAGTGTTAGGGCCTATTTAAAATGAACTGATAAGGTATGTTTGACAGTTCAAATGAATTTTACCTAACTGAAACTATATCTAAATTATATACCTAAACTTTATTTTTTGATTGATTAGTAATTGTTTTTCCATTTTAAATAATACACACCCGTAAGATTTTTTCATATGGATGGCTACTACATACCACATACGTCTACATAAATTTGATTTCAAGAATAATACCTATTGTACTTTTCAATTTTTTCTATGAGCCTTAGAATATATTTAACCTAATAATAGCAATTTCAATCAATCATTCTAACATCTTATTATGTGTATTTTATCGGACTACATAGGTGATTGTCACTGAAAGGGCCAAAATGACAAATGACATAGCACATTTATCTTCGAACTTGTCAACGGGGCCAATCAACGCAGACTGTCAAAGTGTTAACCGTTTGAATCTGCCATTGTAAGTGAACGAGAAAATATTCGCCTTTTTCAAAATGGTACGTGAAATTGGAGATGTGAAATTCGTCATAGTTGCCTTTTGTGACTTTGATTGTGGCATTTTTAGAAATCTATATGTATTCCAGAATTATACAGTGTTTTGTAGGTAAATATAGATTTATTTTTTACGATTTTGTCTGCTACTGGCTTATTTAGGTGAAAATTGCGTACTTACGTAAGTGATGGTAAAAGTTATCTGCAATGGATATAATTTAATACAGTTTTAAAAAAAAAATTAAATTCTAAGAGAAAGCTTGTCATTTAAGTTTTTCATATGTTTATATACTGAAAATTAAGGTTAGTCTATCATCAAATCAATATGCTTCATTGTCGAAAATGAACAATGTATTATTTAACTTATTTGTATTATTGTATAGGCAGGCACTGAAACCTGATTATAAATATTGAATAGCAGCGTTAAGATTATAATAAACTGATTATAAAATATTTTAATTCAAATCCAATATAAACCAACCCTCTATACCGAAAACGGCCAATTAGTAACAAGCGAATGATTTCGAAAGCCATGTCGGGTAAAAATAACAAAGTAGAATATACGAAATGTACAATTTTTTTTCAAGTTCAAAAATTGGGACGGGGATATTAAAAAGTTTTTACAAAGGATCTGATTCCAAGCGGGTGATTCTTATATAAGAGGGCCTCCTATTTTATACTGTACCCTATTTCACAGATGGGTGGTCATGTCAAGACTACGAACGACTATAGAGTAATGTTCTTACAATAAATTTTCAAAAATTTGATCATTTGATTTTCTTGTCAAAAGATTCATATTGTTGTATCTAATGTATAATTTCATATTTTATTCTTGCATGAGAACATCTTTTAAAAATCCGCTCTTAAATTTTGATAATCATAAACTTTGACTGCAAGTCAGTTGACTTTCACATTATTTTTGTAGATTTCATTAAACTATTGCGAGCTGAACAGAACAAAAACGTGTTAGTCGGTGTTAGTAACCACGGTATCCACAGATTAGTAAATATGACAGGCCGAGAGCGAGTAAAGTGGACACTTGCGCTTCTCGTTTTATCGTATTATATTACTAATCTGTGGACGGTTACCAACACGTTTTTGTTAGCAACAAAGATACGGAATAGGGGGGGCTGAGCTAATATCTCATTCCCAGTACACAAATGAGAAGGAATGAGCGTGCGTCGGTGGCCGAGTGGTTAAGACGTCTGGTATTATCTAGGCAGACCACGGGTTCGATCCCGTATCCGATCCATGTACCAATGGGTTTGTTAATTAAAAACTTATGTACATAATCCGACAAACCACACTTAGAGGCTTTTCCATCTAAAGATACCTCAACAGAACTGGCCTTCGGAGACTTGGTCTTCCGTTGGGTACCCTGGAGCCGTAACACCCGTGAAGAAGAAAAAAGGAATGAACTTTGGAAAAGTAAATATTTCGCTTTTACAAATAAAATATTCTAGAGTAAATAAATATTGATGTTCTCCATAGCAGTTTGTATTCGTAACAGATAAAATCTGTTTTACAACAATGGATCTCGACGTATGTACGAAGTGTAGTGTTACAATTTAGAATCGCGACTAAGGTTTTGTGCTTCAACCCTCATTGTTAAATAACTATTGTAGTTATTTCTCGATACTATACGATTGAGGGGTCCGATTGACCGTTCTTATGGTTTGTATAGAATGTAACACCATGTGTAATAACAGCTTAGAGTTGGGTTAGAAATATTTACGTGAATTCAATGTCGTTTATTGTGTAGCTTGTCCCTGTTTCACCTGGCCGTTTAGAGAATTAATATCACATTATCATAATGTTAGAATGAGATTAGGTTTTATAAAAAAAAACAGCTTCCCGCCCCCGGCTTCGCCTGTGAAAATTTTCGAATTTTCTTTCTCCGCTTAGGTGTTTAATTTTGAAAAAAGACGAAATACATGTTTCATTAAGTTTATTGTATTGAGGGGCATTAATGCCAAGTTTCAAGTAAATTTGATGATTTCCCATACAAAATTTGATATCCATTTTTATCTATTTGGGCGTTGAATTTTGGAAAATACTGAAATACGTATTTAATTATTTTTATTGTTATACTAAATTTCAAGTAAATCTGAAAATAAAAATAAAATGCTGATCAGTCAGTCTATCAGTTAGCCAATCAGTCGGGACATTGCCTTTTATATGTGTAGATAAGTACCTAACTGAAAACTGTAGGCTACTTCCGTTTTTAAATATATTGATTTTTTATTAATTTACACCCTCTCTTATTTTGATGTTATTCGGTACCACGACTTTATTTAGACACAACATCATAATGGACAACATTTCATTTTTCGTAAGGTACCAAAATTCGAAAACCGTTTGGAGATTACATGCTAGAAAGCTTATTTTTCATTTTTTAAATTTTTTATATCCTTTAATTTTCGAGTTATTTTAAAAATACTGAAATATTGAAAATTAAGGATTAATAGGGGCCCTAATCTGTGCTAACCCTCTAATTTAAAAATAATAGTGTCTGTTGGCAGAGTTGTTAGTTATTGAACTCAGGTGTTGCCCTCTATTAATTTTACCCATTTTTATTCCATTTAAAGCTAAATTAATAATTATTCTTCAAATATAATTATAAAAATACTTCTTATATATAATATTTTTTTGGAAGTTTTGCTAGTTTCGAATGGGCTATCACAGGAAATATATTTACGAGTGAAACCGCGGACAAAAGCTAGTATTATTATATACATTATGAATAATGTTGTAGGCGATTTGAGTTCCGGCTACGGCAACACCTATTTTTAACACGGTATATTATACTCTTTGCATTTCTATAACGTATACTCTGTTGCTTGACTGACACTATCTGTCACTTTCTTTGGGTGACAGTTTATATTTCTTAATTTTAGTCCTAGCTATGGTTTTTAGTTTATAAGTCCTCATAATTTATAAAAATTCATAATTAAATTAAAAATATAAAAACTCAACCAAAAATAAAATAGAAAAATACGTGTAACTTATTTTTTAATATATTTTTAATTAAAGTAATAAAAATGGGTGATTAAAAAAATGAAATGTTGTCCATTTACGCCAGAACTTTCTCATATCCCATCATTCTCATTATCAGTAGTACGTACTGTTGGTTTGTTAAAAAATAATGACAAATTGAGATTGATAATTCCAAAAAAGTCCTATTTAATCTATCGACTTCGTATCGAGAATTAATTCAAAAGTTAGTACCCATTAAGCCCCTAATATCAAAACCCATTTCCATTATTACTACTGTTATTACTAAGATTTGGTCCCTAATATTATAAATAAACAATTCACACAATGCTTAATATGAGAATACGTACGTTTCTTCTGTTATGAAGGATCGAACAAAGAATCAACCCCAATAATCTATACTAATATTATCATAACGCCATTGTAGTAAAAAGAGGGTGGCGAGATTTTTTAATATAATATTTAGATGGCTTTATTGAGGGAGTTTGGTTTTGTAATGTGCATGTATCGAGTTACAATTTTCCATATTTTATGTATTATTGTATTGTATTTAAGTCCTGTATATAATTATTACTGCACATATTTTTAGTAGGAATACCTATACTAAATTCAACCATTTATTTTACATTTGACGTCTATGAATTTCCATAATTATTGACAGGCAACCATAGACAAAAAGATGCAATACTTCATTGGCGCTGTTTTTTCTTTACAATAGTCAAGCGACGTTCTTTTTAGCTCCGATATTTATCGATATCGATATTTATCATCTATGATCTTGTCTATGACCTGCCTTATTGATGTTGCCAAACAACAAATAGATTTACCGTAGTGCTTTACTTAAATATTTTATTTTAATACATAAAATATAGTCATTTAAACGCCTGGGGGTATGTTTATAAAACAATACAAAATGTTGAGTAAAAATAAAATGTACCGCATTAAGACATCACTAATTGATTAGTACTTGAGCTGTCAAATGTAAAATAAATGGTTGGATTTAGTATAGTGGATAGAATCTATTCTATTATATTTATTATAATGCCACCGTTTTTTTACAGAAATATGCGCTGCACTAATCTTGTGTATAAGCTATTAATGGCGGGAATGATCAATCAAAGATAAGATTGAGTGATGTATTACGTTCTGTATGATGTACGCGTTTGTAGCTGTATATATGCCGTATGCGTGATTTGCTTTGGCCAAATTGTCAGGTTTTCTTTTTTAGTTATATAAACCCACTTAGATTATTCATATTAATTTTAAAATTACAGAGCGCCTATCAGACACTTTTTTTGTTTGTAGATATAGTGGAAAATTAAGATTATTGTATGCTAGGTAGTCGGTTTTATCAACTGGTGGACAGTATAATAGTAGATTACTCACTAAAATGATTTCTTGTTGCACCGAGTGTTAGTTTGGGAGCCCGGCTCTAAAAACACGAGTGCAACAAAAAGTCACTCTCAGCTAGGTTCGTAATCTGCTTTTCTTTCAACTACAACAAAAAAATCTAAGAATTGTTGAATGTAAACTTTATGTTACTTTCAGGAACATTCATGTTTGTTCGCTTTAATTGGAAATAATTTTGCGAAATAATATTGTCGGTAGATGTACATTGTACATGGTTGGCCCATTACATCATTACAAGAAGTACCTAAGCCATTCTCAGCGAGGTTCTCAATCTGCTTTTCTTTCAGCGTGGAAGTTGATAAAATAGAAACCAGTTGAGTATCAACAAAGCAGTACGGCACCATATAGAAAAAGTACTCTGTTTATAATTAAGTACCTTCTACAGAAAAAGAACCTAACTTAAAAAAACAAGCTATGTTATGGATTTGTATAGTAATTTACTGATCTATGGCAGTAAAGTAGCGTTATCTGATCACTATATTGATAAGTAACGAGGAAAAAACTTGAAGTAGGTATTTGTCTGTGATTTCGAAATAACAAGTAATATAAAACGCATTGACTCTCTGCATTTCTGTCTGATTTTCTTGAACTGAAACTGATTTTGACAGGCAGGTAAAAGACTTTCAAGTAGTTATCTAAGCTACTTTTTATCCCAGAAACATTTTTGGTTAAATCTTTTTAAATAAGTGGACAAGTGCGTCGGTGGCCAAGTGGTTAAGACGTCTGGTATTAACTAGGCAGATCACGGGTTCGATCCCGGATCCCGACCATGTACCAATATGTACATTATCCGACAAAAGGCTTTTCCAACTAAATATACATCAATAGAACTATAGCCACTCGTTAGGTATAGCCTCACACATACCATCGGCTAAACGAGGGAGACTTGGTCTTTCGCTGTGTACCCTGGAACCGTAACACGGTTTCGGGAGCTGTAAGGCAACCTGTGAAAAAAGAAAGAAGAAAAAAGGGTAATTTTTTTTATTACATTCCACGGACGTAGTTGCGATAATTAGCAAAAGATAGTATTTATGTTTGTTGTTATATTGCCAGTCAGGTATTAAGTTTTCAACAACTTTATTGTTTGCTTTAAGGATACTTCAAACACAATAGCTTCAAGTATGATAGTTTAGTATCGATCTAAATATTGTCGAGGGAAAATAAATATGTTAAGTGGGGTAGTAAACTTGTTTTTAGTGTTATGGTATAATGTTGGCTATACCTAGATTTGTTTATTTTTGCGATCGACTTAAAAGGCACAGTGCGTCTATCTTTCAATCATCACGCCACTTATCCCGAGAGGAGTAGGCAGAGTTAATCGAAAGCCATTTGCTACGATGTTTACATATCTACCTCTTTCGCTTCTTTTATATTCATAATACCTTTAATACATGCTTGGTGATTACCTACACACACTTTTAACATTGCCTTCGATTAATTTTTTTTTTATATGTTCAATAAAGTTACACCTACGTCGTCCTCTGTCAGAATTTCCTTTCACTTCAGCCAACGTGTCCAAACTACTTTTTTTAATTTTAGTCACAACATCATCTTTCACTCCGCATTCTTCTCTAATAATAATATATCGCAGCAAAATACTATATAACTTATATGACTCCCTAATATTTCCCCATAATATTAATAATACGATCTGTCTGCCCCGCAAATCATAAAAACTCTACCCCTTACATGAACAAATATACTGATAAAATGTCTACTTATGAAAGTCACTCAAATAAATGCAAAATATATTAAGTTAATATGGCAGGTATTCGCTTCCCCATATATGAGTCATCACATTGCCACCTGGCACCGAGTGTTATTAAAGCGACTATTTGTTTATTGGGAGCGTTTTCCTAAATATTAGGTATGGAAAGCCGTAGGTATTATATGCGCTTATAATCATATTCAGAACCGGCTTCGCTCGGCTAATTAATGTAAATTGAAACTATACAGACATTTTGTACATTATTTAATTATACACAACAACGCTACTTTACCTAAATGATGACGTCACTTTGTCGTTTGTGGTCAAAACTTTGAAAAAAATATTTAAAAAAACTTCACACAAAAGTTGAGGATTTTCCCTGTGGAACAAGATATTTCTCCGGTCCAACTATTTCTAGAAAAAGAATCACGTCGATCCATTGAGTCGATTTTGACATGATAGAAACAAACACAATGACATTTATAATTTTAATATTGTTTAAGGATTTCTTATCACCTACACCACAAATTCCACCAGAGCCAGCTTGATGAAAGAATATTCAGCGGATTCACTAATACCGAAACAACAATCCTTCAAGATTTTCCTATAAGAATTTTTTTGACACAATCTTGCTCCTGAAATGTACTTCATAACTTTTTAACCGACCGAAAAGAAGGAGGAGGTTCTCAATTCGTCGGAATATTTTATGTTTTTTTATGTATGTTCCCCGATTACTTGAAGACGCCTGGACCGATTTGGAATTTTTTTTTGAAAGGGTGGTTAGGTCAGTTTCTGATGATGGGATCCCGGAGAATTCGAGAACTCTTAAAAATTTATAGGCACACTTGTAGCGATTTTGGTAAGTATATTTTTTTTATAGTGACTCGTGCATTTGCTTTCAAAAATCACATTTTTGTTTTGTAGGCGGTTTTTTTTATTCATCAGAAGTGGTTATGTATATTATTTTAATTTATTTATAAGAAGAATCTTACAGCTATACAAAAAATATTTATATGTAGGTAAACAATGAATTTCGCATGCAAATCCGTTCGGTAGTTCTCGAGTCGTAGACAAACACAGACGCGCGCCGATGACTTGCTTTTATATATACTATACCTTACCTTGTACCTACTGATTTTGTAGAAAGTTCTCTACTTCATCAATATTCATCATAAACACTGTCGTATAGGAAAACAGATTGCTTGTTGACACGAACTTTTGATTTGTGATTGGGTGACAAACTTTCAAACTTTGAAATTTATAATATTGTAGACTCATAGTCAGACATCATATTGTAGGTCATATATAGTTAAAACAGAAGATGGTAATAATATAATAAGAAATAGGAAGAGTTTAATTAAAGGTGGCAAATTTATTCAAAACTATAATTATATAAATGATTCACTCGATGATAGTGTTTGTAATGAAAATAACTGTAATCAAAATGTAAGAGATACTTCAGACTCTGTACCTAAAGTTCCAAATATACCTAATAAAAATACCTACTATACAACTAGATCAGGTAGAATTGTAAGAAAGCCTAAATATTTAAAATAAAATAAGTTTTTTCTTTATGTATTAATTTTAAGGTTGAGTTGCCTACTTTATGTTATTAATTTGTTTTCCTATATTGTTTTACTTTAAAAGAGGAAGGATGTTATATATTATCTTAGAGCCAACCTGTGGCTGAATGTAGTGAGGCTTTGGCCTAAGAAGATAGACAACAAAATGTACGGACTAAAACATGGTGACTAGAAATAAATGGTTTTACTAAAACAGTTATATTTATTTACAAACAACACAACACCGTCCCGGCTCTGCCCGTGGAGTTTTGATATTATTCCTGACCCAACGTTAATTTTTAGCTGAACAGATTCCACTTAGGCAGTAATCTAGTTATAATTAAAATTAAAACAATAAAAATATTATAATTAAGTATCAAAAGTAGTTCAGTGTATCTTTATGATTTTTATAATGCTTAGACAAAGTTTTTTATGATAGGGATATTACAATAACAATCAGTTCAAGTGGAACCTATTCAGCTAAAAATGGATTTTTTAAGAACCTTTTAAGATGTTGAATTGAAACGAGATTAAAGCAACTACGATGCCTGAAAATTTCATCAACAATCCATTGAACTCGTCATTTATGCTTCAATATCGTGTAAATGTTGCTTTGAAATCACAGAGCGGCACCACAATTTTATTTTTTTTTAATAAAAGGTTATCACAGGAGACGCATTTACTATGCTATCCATATAATTTAAACACAGATAACAAAAAAGTGTGCACTTTTTACCAGTTGTCCTAATTAAAAAAAGCCTCTAGGATTTCTTAAATTTCGTATCTGTTATTATTACAATAATCTTAAAGTAGACAAAATAAAGATATTTTTATATATATTTTATCTTAGATTTTTAATAAACGACGTATTTCATTTTGTGTAAACATAAAACTGCTTTCAGTAAATTAACTATTCTATCATTTAAGCCGATTCTAGTGAGGTCGGTAAGAAATCAATGATATATACATTAACATTGTATATTAACAATCACTGTGCATATTTTATTAGGTATATAGGTTTCAATGAACATATTTCAAACTAGATAATGCCTATAGCCTTGCCCTTCATAGTAGATTACAAGTCATGAATACGTTAGAAAAAAAACTAAATAATAAAAAACATACAAGAGCACATATTTTAAAAGAAAATTGGTGAACGGCATTTTTGTTAACATTGATATTTGAACCTGGGAGGCGTTGTTTAAATGCTCTACCAATACCCTATTGACTCCTTTTAAAATATAAGTATATATTTTAAAATTTCAAATGGATTTTCTTAGTTAGAATAACAAGTATACATTATTAAAATTAATATTTAAGTACAATTATAATTAGAAAAATTACAGCTTACAATTCCTACTAACGTATCTATAATTTCAAGTAACCTTCAATTCATGTGTGTTCTAAGGGTAGAGAGGTAGAGAACGCTGAGAACGGTGGGCTGCAACCAAAATTTTCAGTACACCCCTGCTCTTAAGAGGGGACGGTTGTGTCGTTTTTTTCTATAATAAATAAAATTTACGTAAGAAAATATCACCTACAAAGAAATATAGTTAATTACAGTTGTACAAGTTTCAGGTTCTTTATGGACGTGTAATTTGTTTCGTGTCTAAAAGTTCCTTAAGTTATAGAAACGTGACTTGGTACTTATTTTCCTCATTGGTAAGTTGTTATAATTATATAAGTACCACTAGCTTTCCGCCCCGGGTTCGCCCGTGGGGGTGTCTCTTAAAAAAATTTAGCCTATGTCCTTTCCTAGGGTTCAAGCTTTCTCTGTATGAGATTTCATCAAAATAGGTTCAGTGGTTTAGCCGTGAAAACGTAACATACAGAGTTACTTTTTCATTTATAATATTAGTGTGGATTCTGGTGTCATTGTTTACTTATTTTGTTTATGGTTTTGGGAATATGTTTAAAGTTTTAAATTAATTTTTCTGAAGTTATTATTGTGGTGTCACAAAATAATAACTTTTTTTAAACTAATACAATATATTGATGTACACATCGTCGACAGGTTTAGGTACGGTGTTTGGAAGAGCTTTTAGTAATTGTTATTTGATGTTCATATACATTTTAGGTAATTGCCAGTGTAAAAAGAAAATAAGTCATTTATTTTTTAAAGTGTGACCTTCTAGCTAGGATATGCATCGTTATCCATTGGTTAGGTTGTTAGTATACCTCTATACAAAGAAATATGATTTTTCAAAATTAATACAAAATTCTGTTTTGAGTATTTATTAGAGTTATAATATTTATATCATATCATACTAGACTTTTCTACCCCGGGTCCTCCCGTGGATATATTCGGAGAATATAAAATATACTATATGTCACAAAATATAGTATATGTCACTCAGGGATATGGTAGCTTTATCTTAGTGAAATAATTTTTAGAATCGGTATAGTTTTTGAGTTTATTTATTACAAGCATAAATACAAAAAAATAAATTTTACCTCTTTATAATATTAGTATAGATAACTAAGCGGACCACGGTTCAATCCCGGCCATGTACCGATAGGTTTTTTTTAATTAAAAACTTATGTACATAATCCGACAAACCACTTGTAGGTATAGCCTCACAAATACCATCGGCTAAAAGAGGGCAATTTTGTTTTCCGCTGGGTGCCCTGAGACCGATAACACGGTTTCGGGAGCTGTAATGCAACTCCTGAAAAAATATGTACCTATATGAGCTTTATTTATTTTAGTGTAATATCTTAAATTACTTTTGTTGCGTAGCTACGGAAAATATCTTGAAACAAAGACATCTCCTATGTGTCTTCATTTTCTAAGATAAAACTCTTGAATTTTTCGCTGCAGAAAAATAAATATTTCTTAAGGCATTACGTATACTGTAGAAAAATGTGCTACCTACTCAGTGAAGTCTTGAAAAGCAGTAAGCTCGAAGATAAACGTCAAGTATCTAGCTTTGCCATCATTATGGCCGTCTTCGGAGGCTTTACCGGGAAAAGAATTTCCGGGAACGACTTTCTCTTCCGGTTTAAATTACCGTCGTTGCTTTCGCATTTTCGCACTCTCTCACGTAGGCCTATTATAATATTAGGTATATTTTCTTAAATTAATCACATTACCTTTTTTTTCTTTCTTCACGGGTTGCCTTACAGCTCCCGAAACCGTGTTACGGTCCCTGGGTACCCAGCGAAAGACCAAGTCTTCCTCTTTTAGCCGATGGAATTTGTGAGGCTATACCTAACAAGTGGCAAGTTCTGTTAAAGTATATTTAGATGGAAAAGCCTTTAAGTTTGGTTTGTCGGATTATGTACATAAGTTTTTACTTATAAAAACCCATTGGTACATGGCCGGGATCCGGGAACGAACCCGTGGTCTGCCTAGTAAATACCAGACGACGAAAGATATACTATGTAAATGATGCTATATAATATCTACCTAGACCTACCCAACCTGGGGGTCGAAGTTGATAGATTGCTTGATTATAAATATGATATGTATAGGGTAAAATGGCGCGAACTGTGTCTGGCTAGCAGAAATTTGGCGTGACCTCATGGCGATATAGTCCAGTTGCGAAAACCTGACTTCCCCGTGGTACTACTCGTTATCTTACTGGTGGAACCAAGAATAACGTTAGGGGCCGTGGCACTGCAGGTAGCGCCATGGGGCCACGTCAGAACTCCTATATTATAGATTTTTAGTTTTTCTTTTCATTTTAGTACTCAATTTAATAAGAAAAGAATTTGGGTACCAATTGGTTTTTATAATTAAAAACTTATGTACATAATCCGACAACCCACACGTAGAGGCTTTTCCATCTAAAAATATACCTCAACAGAACTAGCCACGTTAGGTATAGCCTCACAAATACCATCGGCTAAAAGGGGGAGAAAGTAGCCCACAGACTGGTCCGGCATCGCACCGAAAATTTTCGTTCCGGCCGCCTTATGATCGAGATTGAATAAGGCCCCACATTGGCGATGAAAATCATACGATCTAGATCGCATACAATTCACACGCTCAAACAGACACATATCATTCGATTAAACAAAGTGTCAAACTATCAGGTATATGTGTAATGGGTATGGATGTGTGTGTGTGACAGATCGCTCCGGTCATCGAAATCAACCACAGATTTAAACGATTTGAAACTGATGGTGGGCCGCGCGTACTAGAATTGGATGAGTCTGTGGTGGATTTCGGTTCCAATCAGTGGGCGCCTTTAGTCGCAGGGTACCCTGTGACCGTAACACGGTTTCGGGAGCCGTAAAGCAACCCGTGAATAAGAAATAAAAAAGCATTTGGGTTTCCATATAAAAAAATCCATATACTTTTATTATAATTCATAAGTACATAATAATGCATTTTTCAAGTGTACGATGAATATATAAACATCGATATAAGCAGTAAGCATCCTTTTAAATTTTCTCTAAGCGCAATATCATAAAATAAATTAAATTTTCAAACAAAACTTCAGGAGAGCTCTTTAAAGTATTTTAAAATACCACTAAAAACATCATCCAAACTCATCTTCTACCTCATCGCCTTATTTCCCCTTTTTGACATAAAAAGAGGGGAAATAGGGGTGGCAAACTAATAAACGACTGACACTAATTGGTGTCGAGCGTCTTTCAGAGTCGTCTGCGGAAGACCTCTTACAATGAATTTGTAAAAAAGCTCTCAAAAGGCAAGACCCATATTTCTTTCCTGGCTTATTAAGGTTTTGTTAAAATATTGTCTGGTTTCATTAATAGTATGATATAAAAAATATAATTCGTTATTGGTTCGAGTATCTTTAGAATGTAAATGCAATTTACTTTGATGTTATGTTAATTAAATTTATTTATTTTTCTCTTATAAAATGGGTAAAATTAAGCATGAAATTAGAAACCACTATATTGGTTGGTAGTGTAAAGATGTCTGTTTAGTTTTGGCATTTAATTAATCTTAATAATAAATAGGTACCTACCATTGAATAATTTCTATTTTCAAACTTAGAAATTTTTCCCTTTAAATCTGTTATCAGTTTTATCCTTGCATACGACTACCAGTATATTGTAAACGTATCTAATAAAAGAAACCCAATTAGTTCCGGTTATTTTGTGTCCTGTCATTCTGTCTATGCCCGTCCTTCCAATTTTGTCACTTCACATAGTCTTCTAATAATACATGTTTCACGTGAGTTACAGGATAGTATTTACTAATATGTATGTGTTAAAAACATTAATCCATAGGTACATACATTTTTTGTACTTTTGTCCATCTTGACTTTTACTACGCAGTCCTGCGCATAGTTTTTCATAAAATAGGTATGCATTAAAAATGTCATAATTTTCACCTGCATGAATCACTGTTTTTGCAAAAAAAACATATGGACCTTTATAGTTTTAGGTGTCGCCAGAAATACCAGTAACATTGTACACTTTATAAACATGAGAGCTTGATGTTATAGATGTTTTTGTGTTTAGATATATGTTGATTGATCACAGCTTTGGTTGGATAAAACCTGGATGATATGTACCTAGTTTATATGTACTAACTGATAGACACGAGATTGCGAATACCTAGGATAGTATAACTTAAAATTCCTGATGGTGGAAGCTAATAGTTATTATGGTTCGGCTTATACAGGAAGTTTCATTCCAATTCCACGTGATGACGCGAATAGTCCGTCCAGAAAATTGCATGTCCGGCCTGGTCCGGGCATTTGTCTTTTGCTGAAAATATGGACAGCTATTTGCACTTCGACAGCCGACTCGAAGATATTTTTATTTTATTGACCCCCTAATGTCATATGAGCCGTAATACTACTTTGATGTTCAAATATAATAAAGTAGAAAAATGCACGAAGAAGGAATAATCAATCAAACACTTTATCAAACAGAATTTAAAAAATATTATTGTTTATAGGGTTTATAGGTAAAAAAATATACAATTTCGCTTTATTTTCCAACTGTAATTCGTATTTGTTTCTAAAAGAGTTTAAATTATATGATGAACATGCTTTGCTTAGTAGGTATTTCTCTTTACGCTTTTTATTCTGCGACCACAAAAGATTTTTGTTTTCATGTTTATCACATTTGAACGTCCAATTAGGTGATAGTGCCTTTATTTAGTCTCATATGGCCATAGAATAAAAAGTTTTTACTTTTTTAATTAAAAAGTCAAATGTTGTTTTTTATAAAGTGAAAATTAAGTGGTCCCAGCCCAGGATATTTGGCGCGAGTTTACGTGCTAATGAAAAATCGTATATAAATATATTATCTATTATTGGGAGCAAATCAAATGTCCGGCTAAATTGACAAGTTTTTCGATTTTGGATCTGGTAACCCTAGACGCGAATGAAACCGCTAGAAAAAGTTAGTGCGACCACCGTCATTTTGTGCCCTCCAAAATACCTCCAAAAAGGACATGTTCGTTCATAAGGTTTGTGCTTATCTTTTTTGGGTTAAACCAGAGACCACCAGTTTCATATCCAATGCTTTACCCATTGCGCTATCGACATACCGTTTTCTGTCAAAACTAAGCCCACAAACAATTTATTTAATACTCGATCCCAAAAGATTACTCAGAATAACTACAAAAGTACAAAAGCTGGTACAGGTACTTTCATAGAAAGACTCAACAAAGAGGAACAGGTATGAAATTTTGAAGGGAATACTGTATGGCGGTAAAAAATATGTAGGGTTGGTTGCTCAACAATCTCTAGCAGGTAGTCATGTATAATTTACACAGGTACCTTTATGATCAATTTATTTTGAACTAACTTCCCGACCCGGCTACACTCGTGGAATTTTGATATCACTGCTCACCCGATCCCATTAACACAGTCACGTCACGTCACGAAGGGCAATTTTTTTTAATTTTCTTACGGAACCCTTTAAAATATTGAAATAAAACAAATAGCAGTTTCTAAGTCTAAGTATCCACTACGATCCCTAAAAGTTTCCTGAAATTCCCACAGCCGTTTCAGAGCCTATGCAGGACATACCTACAAACAGTTTTTTTTTTTATATATTTATATATTTTAATAGGTATTTAAATATAAAAATTAAAAAAAAATTTTTTTTTAATATTATGTATTTGTATTAATTTTAAATCACATAGAGACACTTCATACATAGCAATCCGACTAGAGGTTTTTCCATCTAAATATACCTCAACAGAACTGGCCACTCATTAGGTTACCTAACTTAGGTATAGCCTCACAAACACCCATTGGCTAAAGGAGGCAGACATGATCTTCCGCTGGGTACCCTCATACCCTGGGACCGATAACACAATTTCAGGAGCTGCAAAGCAGCCCGTGAAGAGAGAAAGAAAAAAGAGACTTTAATTTTATTATGAATAATCTTGTTTTTTAATAATACTTTAAATACTGTAGTAAGTAGAAGTACCGCGGCATTTTTCGTTTACTTGTTTAAAATATTTTTTTAAAGTTTTGTCTACAGACGACAAAATGACGTCATCATATTGGTAAAGTAGCGTTTCTGTCCCGTAGTGGCCGTGGTACCTACTACTCGTTTGTGATATAAGTAATACCACGGCCCTTATGACATGCTCCGTGGCACTACCAGTAACACAAATGAGTTGAGAAATAGGGCAGAATTTTTTTATAGAAAAAATTTATTATAGAAAAAAAACCTGCTTAGAAAACAAAAATATTCAAATTAGTTTCTTGAAATAGCTTTATCTTTGAAATAAAAATATAAAATAATTTACTTTTCATAGGTATCTACCGAATTCGTTAAATTTTCGTTACCCTGGAAATCATAATAACAGAAAATTTGGTAGAAATAATATGGTTGTATTCGTACTTTATAAATAAGTTCTGTGACTTCTCTTATTAGACAGAAACTAATTAATCTTTACTACCTTTGACCGAAGCTCCATAATTACACCACTCCTCCGCCGGGATTAAAGTACCTACCCTATGTACCCGGAAATTTCTATTTCGGTGCCAAACATAAATATAAATTGTTCTTAAATCAATACAAAAAAAAAACGAAACAAACATATCTTAACGGCCTTCATACCTTGCGGTGTTGCCAGAGACACTATTACAGTATCCACACTTCGCCAGGTGGTAAGCCAGTCTGTTTTTGCATTTAATGAACCTAGATTTCTTTTTCACTTCTTTAGCATATAATATAAAAATGACTTTTATTCTACTACTGGGTAGCCACATTTACAAAACTTTGCAACATGCATTGAAACTCTTACTCTAACAAACAAAATAAAATATTTTGCAATGTAAATTCTATGTACAATTAAAGTCATTTAAGTTTAATATTAAAAATGTTATGTAGTTAATATAATGTAGTAGTCGCCTCCTTTTAAGAGATACGTAATTATCTGTTTTTTTTTAATAAGTGCACTCCGAAATGGACGCCCATTGTCCTAATTAAAGCAATACAAGATAATAAATATTATATCCGATAAAGTATCTTAACAAAATATAGTTTCCAAAGTATTTTATAAACGCTGCAGCTGTTTTAAACTTGAACGTCAAACTCACAAAAGCTTCCGAAATTGCCGCCAACGTCAAAGTACACTCGACGACAAAAGAAAAATGAAATCCAAAAACAAAGACAAGTAGCAAAATCACTCTTCAATTTTTATTTTGGCAACTTTAGAGGCATTTCACCGCAAACTTTTCCTTTGTCCAGAGAAACAAAAGCGCGATCTTACGCGTCTTACGCAGTGAAAAGGCGAATGTGTCGATAAACGAAACATCGAGCCCCGTTTAATTAAACTGAGACAAAGAATTATGTGCTCACAGGGATTCCCCTACTTGTTTGGGTAGAAAAATTCAATCCCTAATTATCATTTAGGGAAGAACGCAGGATTGTCACGACGCCCTCGTCTCTTTGTTTTTTCGCTCTTGATTAGGACACTCATTTTGTCGTAATGATGGAACGATCCGATGTTTCCTTTTTAATTAAGGTCGTGGCTTTTATTTTCGTTGACGGGCTTCCCAGTGCTTCTATTTATGATTTGTGTTTAGACTTTAGTGACCTCTCAAAATAGACCTCTTAATTAAAGAGTTTGGTCCGATGTTTAAGCTAAATAAATTCGTTTTAATCTATGTTGTATAACAAATAACAAAAGTTTTATTTTCACTTTGTGAGAGCTAGTGATTTCCTTTAAAATTATAAAGATTTTGTTCGTATCTCATCTATTATATAAATCGTAGGTAGAGTAGGTACGTAATTTATAGTACACATAAACTATACACATAACAAATTTAAGCTCTATAGCATAATATTAAGATAATAATATAAATAATGGTCAAAGTAGGTAGATATACCTGCTAAAAGATAATCATTCTTTTTTTCTAATAAACGGTCATACATTTCCTGCTTTTACCTGCTATCAACACACGGGGCTAAATTCCCTTGTAGTGAGTCATGATCGAAACACTGACGTTCCCGCCGGAACCTAGGGTAGATGGATACACACGGTCACTAAATACAATACAATATTTTATCAAAATAAAATAAATGTCTCTTTGTCGGTTCTTACATTTTTTTTGTGTACAACATTTTTAAAACTACAAAATACTTAATTTATTAATAAATGAAGCCAAGAATGGCCTCTGTCCAATAAGTATTTAATTGTACTATTGGATATAGTATCGGTTCAACTTATGGGGCAAAAATAATTTTAAAATTATTATAAATCAGAGACCTATCACGGCTTCGTGCCTACGAGTACAGAAAGCTTCGCACACTAGGCATATTTTACTTAAAATTCCAATAACAATTCCAGTAAGATTATTCCAATAAGAGTCCCGATAACATTTATCCCCGAATATAATGAAATACAGTCCCTGAGTAAAAAGAGTTGTCAGTCAACTTGTCATTTTGGGAAAATTGAACCTTAGAGCCAATCCCTGGCCCTTTAACTATCTTTATGCAAAAAATACTTCAATCTTATATTAACAAAAGTAATTTATGTTGTAAACTATATTTAGTAGACAAACATTATAAATTGTTTTACACCACGTCCTGGGTTTTTTTAAGATTAGAGTTCTGAAGAGGAAATTTAATATTTGAAGTAGCGTTAAGTTTATGTGTGTCGCTCACTATTATGACTCGGAAATACTCCCCACAAATTAGTTTGAGTGCAATTTATTTCACAACGCATCAGCTACGTCAATTTAACCATAACATTATTTTGGAAATTCATATGAAGTATAGCTTAAGTAAATTAAGATAATAAACTGAACATTTCGATGACCTTACTTTATTAATACATACATAGCATATGAATTATTGTAGCATAAAGAAGATTTAAAAAATATAAATTAATGTTCTCATTATAATATATTTGTTTCAGTGTGGTGTATACGCGCTAAGAGAAGATGAAGATACAAAGACAATATTTACTTTTAGCTCTGGCACTGACCTCTGTACAAATATCCTACACGGAAAGTCGTCTAAATGAAAAGCGCAGAGACAAAACAGAGAGAAGGCACCATGCAGCATCTCATTTAAAAGAGAATATTTGTGAGATCACTGATAGAGAATCTAAAGTACATTGTTACTGCGAAAATACGGAAATGAAGACAGCGACTCGAGCGGATTGTTGGGTTTTTAACGGAGGTATAATAGAATCGGACCCACTGTGGAATACGTTTAACTCACAACCGCAACTAGAAAAGTTAAGCTTCAATGTAAGATCAGATGGAGCACTCACTTTTATACCAATGCATATCATTCATCGCCTGAAGAGGTTGCAAAAGTTATCAATACATTATGCAACTTTACCCAAAATAGGAAAGTTTGCTTTCGCTAATATGAGTCATGTTAAAGAAATATCACTAATGAACGACAAAATCACTGAGCTTGACTTTTCCGCTTTTGCCAATCTTGCAGCGCTTGTTAACTTAACCTTAAAGGAAAATAAAATATTAGAACTGCAGAGAGACGTATTTGTGAATTTACCGAGTCTACGATACTTAGATCTGTCTATTAATAATATAAACGTAGTTCACGACAGCAGTTTCGAGCACCTAACTGTACTTAATGATTTGGTAGTAGAATCTAATTCCATTTCAATTCTAACCCGAGATACATTCAGAGGTTTATCAAATTTAACAAGATTGGATATACGAAGCAACAAATTAACAATGATTGGAGATTTAACTTTTGCGGAATTGTGGAATTTGAATGACCTGCTACTTGATAATAATGAATTGAGATATTTGTCTGATAGGGCATTCGATGGATTGTCCCAGCTGCAGAAGTTATCGGTAACTGGCAATAAAATGAAGTTAATTAATGAAAGGCTTCTTGAAGGGGTTAGGGGTCTCGAACTATTGGACTTGAGGAATAATGAATTGGAATATTTCGCTTATGAAACTATTAAGCCTATAATTGATAACTTGAAGGTGAAATCATCTGTTCTGTTTTTAAGTGGTAAGTACAATATCAATTACACACACAAACACACACACCTTCACGGCCTTTATACCTTGCGGTGTGGTCAGATACACCGGTAATCACAAAATAATAAATACTGCTTTCACTTATTAAAAAACAGTCTTATTTTAGTTAAATTTAATATTAATTTCTGATACAATTCCCTTTTTTTTATTACCTTAACATATTTATATGTTGAATGAATGTAGGTGTGTGCGTTGTCATCAAAGTGTGATAACAATGTATTACTTTTGTATTATTGAGTTAAAATAAACGTCAAGCGAAGTAAATACTCCAAAAGCACGTATTGTAAGATAAATAACTAAATTCTGTGCAAACAAAGCCATTTTCCCTACGGGATTTGCCCCTAGTGGAGCACCCTTCATACATTAAGGACAATTAATGAGTGTAACAGCTCCCTTAGTAAATCAACAATGGTAGAATAACTCGATACACAAAGCATATCATTAGAATCAACAGCCGAACCACGCGTTCCCTGACGTTAATTATGTTTAATGTTAACTTCATTGAATTTTTTTATTATGTTCGTGACTTTTAATTAACTTTCTGTCTTTGTTTTCATAAAATAATGTTTCCGGAGATTATCCGTAGGATACAAAATATTGATGTAACAGGAACAAATATGTTTTCTTTTACAAAATCCCGGAAATTAATAATTCATACTTGTTATAAATAACTAGAATGTCCTGAATATATTGAATACTGAATATCTGATTTTTTATAATTTCTACAGGTAATTATTTGCGCTGCGACTGCCGGCTTATATGGATCCATACTTTGAAAAATGAAACTAAAAGCGAATCTCTTCGTATGGCTCTAGACGACGTAACATGTATACCGCGTATATCATCAAATAAAATCGAATCGAATAGTAAAAGCGCCGCTTTCTCCCCTTCCAACGAATATGGAAACGATAATAGCAATGTGGCATTCAAAAGGGAGAACATAAAAGACGATTTAAAGGAGAATAACTCTGTTGAAACGTTTGAGCAAAACGACGAAAGTGATGAAGATGGATATGAAGATAACTCGACGGCTTACCAAAATGAACCTACTGCGGAGCCCGTGGTTGTAAATCAATTACAAGTTACTCAATTATCAGCAGAAAATCTACCTTGCGAGATAATTCGAAATGGTGAAGATTCTTTAATGCTCTCTTCGAAAGATGAATCATATTGGAAATCAAGTGGTAGTAAAAGAAGTGTGAAGTTAACTAGTTTAGTTGTACTGAGTAATCTTATACTTTATTTAATGAATAACGATATGTCTTGAACTATTTAGACTATAACATTTTTGAGAGATTGTGTTTATTCTAGTGCTTTCAGCATTGCAGAAATGTTGAAGTGTATATAAATTTGCCTATTATTTGATGTATTTTTGAAGATTGCAAGATAGTTTTAAGATTTTTTCCCTTTTATTATCTATTTATATAAAAATGAAGACTGGTATTCTCTAAAAGACACGAAGTCTTTGCTTTGTGGTTTAGGAAACTTAGGTAGGGATTGGTAAATGTAGATTTATAGCACGTGATATTTCTGATTTATTTTGTAACTAATTACCTTCTATATTTTTTCATTGTTAAATAAATTAGGAATCAGCAATAAAATATTTAGTCAGATATCTACTATTGCGTAGCCTAAACTTAAGATTTAAATAAATAAAAAAACACTTTCCTTAATATCTAAGAATATTTCAGTAATTCACATAAAGATGTGATAATGTAGTCGTAAACCATCATCAAAGTTTTTTTTCTAGTTATATATTTGAGCCAAAATTTAGATACCTATACAATTTTTGAATTTTTATACTTCATTGCAAGAAATTACCCTGTAATTTTATAAAAATATCGCGACTTCTCATATAATATTTTCAGCAGAAAAATCAAGTAACTTAATTGTATTTCTAAATTATGTGATAATTTTAATACCTACAAATAAGAACATAAATTGTATTGCTTAATTCTCAAATAAAAGTAAAAAAATAGTTAATAAATAAGCTTCTGTAAATACGTAACTACAGCCATTATGATTATTTTTTTCTGACAACTGCAATGTGTGTTTCAGGAGTTTTTGAAACTGTTTTTAATAAAGATTAAAATTAATAAATGTATCGTTATTTATTAGTACACCTACTTATTTATTAACTAAAATAATATAGTCAGAAAATGTATAGAAAAGCTGTCGAATGCAGGACTTTGAAATGCTCATAAATATCAAATGGAAGATTAAGGTGCAAAGACTATTAATTTACTTTCCTATCTAAAACCAGCAAGTAGCTTTTGACTTGGCGTCTACAGTTCATTTCTTCTGAAATCACTTTAAAGCGAGTGATAAAGCACTGAGCGCTTTCAAAGTCGTGAGAGTAATAAAGGAGTTTTTACTTTTATTTCAGTAAGGTGAATAAGTCTCAAATGTGCCAATGAAATTAGATAATTAGAAGTATAGGTTGGCAGTTTTATAAGATAAGTATCGTATAAGATCACGGACGTCAAATAATCTAGGTACTATCCCTTGATTGAAATAATTAATATTAATTATGCTGTACGAATTAGGATGAAGTTAAAAACCTTAAAATTAAATCTTAACTTTTAATAAGCTTCGCCGTAGTCTGGTAAAAATATAAAAAAACAGGTTCGCGTGGAATTGTGGCAATAATACTGGCTGTATTTCTCCGCTGAATCGCGATGCTGATTCCTTAAGCGACAATCGAGCTAGCCCTCTTAGTTAAAAATAGAAAAAATACACGATTGTAGTATTTTCGCAATATTGTCAATAAATCCCATTAATTAAAAGTTATGGAAAGTTAATGTTTTGTCGCCTGGTAATAGAGAAAAGTGGCGATTACTCCACCGACAAGAATAAAGAAGAAATCTGGTAGAAGGGTTCTCGAGCTAGTAAAAAAAAACTTAATTTTAAACTAAATTAAAAGCTTTTATAATTTGTACAAAAATATAAACAATAAAAGCACTTTTCCTGTGTACCTGAATTTACTGAGCCCATATTAAATTCTATTTCTGGAAATTCAATTTACTAACATTCATTTGAATAAAAATATCGTATTGAAAATCTTACTTCTTTTTGAAGTCACTTTAATAGATTTTTTTAAATGTAATTAAGGACATCAAAACATGACTAAGTTCAATTATGTATCAAAACAACTGTGATTTATTAATGAACTAATATTGTGAGGATACATTTAATTGAAGTGTATCAAAATGAAAAGTTAAAGGCACGCCATAAGGAGGATTTAAATCAAAATAATCGTTTCAACCCCTTGAGTTTTATTAAAATTTAATAAAGGGAGAGTTTGTTCCCTTTTAATAACGACATACATAAGTGTATTCTTGTTGACATTTGGATATTAGCTTTTTAATTAAAAAGATAGGAATAAACTCAAATAAAAAAGTTTTGCTTAGAAGTATTTTTAGCGGAAGCCAATTCTATCACGTTTTTCGTAGTAGGAGGCAAATATAGTTATTTATTCTATGAACGCCATGACGTAGGTAATAAAAATATTGTATCCACACTGCCCTGCATTATTTAGGTTATTTTTGATGCTATTCAAGTAATGTTAGCGTTTAGATTTACTTGGCGGTACGATATACCTAACTCTCCCCTAACAACTGAAATACTGTAATTTTATTTTATTGAGCCCTGAGGGATACCAAACATACCTAGTAAACAGTTGTACAACATCGTTTATAGCAAGGAGTTGAAAGTACATCGAATTGTCTGCTGCAAATATTAAGCTAGGCCTGGCAATGATATGACATATAATGCCACCGATCTGATATGCTGAGCGACGCCGTGCCTTTGAACTTAGCGACCACAGACGGATCGGACGGGTGACGATAGGCCATTGCAGGCCTCAAACGGACGCGACGGTTCTAAAAAAAACTAGACCATTTAGATATCAAAAACTTACAAGAATTTTAATATCGTACTATTTCAACACCGGGTATGTGGTTGTTACTAAATATGTACATACACTTTTAACGGTTGAACAAATTTTGCATACAAATTATTATTGAACAGACATCGGATATTAAATTTTGGTACAGCGAATGATTTTCATGTAAAATTTAAATAATATTTGGCTTGAACATCATACAAAATTAAACATCTGACAATATATTGATTTGTGGACATTTTGTGGTACTAACATTGCGATGTAGTTAGTCTAAGTAAGAAATAATTGTGTTTCATCGTAGAATTTTTTAGGGCCTATTACTGAATTCCTGAAATACTACTGAACTAATTTTCATGATAAAGTCTGTGAAATAATTTCGAAAAGTTTCCTTATCCTTAAAAAAATAAGTCATCAAAATCGGTAGGTACATATTATTATTTCATCGAGATATTTAGAACTACTGACTTTAATTAAATTCAGTATTTCAAAATTCCTGAAAAATCATTGAACCAATTTACATGAGAAAAAATGGGACATTATCAAAATCGGTTCACAACTGGCGGAGCAATCGCAATGACATTATTATATAAAAAAGTATTGTCCGAATTGAGAACCTTGTCTTTTTTTCGAATTCGGTTAAAAAGTACTGGTCAATATTTAGAGGTAAGTAGATTAAAGTTCTTCGTTATCATATTTAACAAAATATACATTCAATGTAATTTTATAGGTCATTTTCCTTTAAAATACGCAAGTTGTTTTTATTGCAGTCATTGAAGAAAGTATACACCCGGCCCTGTTTAATATGACTAATTGTGCAAAGCGTCAAAATCGTTACGGTCCGCAATTTTTCTGAAAGAACAACCAAAAAAATTACAGAAAGATTTGCTCTAAAAAGGTAAAATGAAATCCATGAAAATATTGCTATAAAATATGAGCACTTGCAATGCCTGACCATTATTACGCTTGCCAGATGTTACCTGTAGAAATAAAACGAAGTTCACAAAAATACGATTATTAAGTAAATAAAATAATTAAAATTATTTTACAAACATTTAGGGCTGTTCCTGATGAAACAAAATGGCAATCCAGTATAAGTAACAAAATATGGACATTGCCACAAGTGTATCTGGTCACGCTGATATGCATAAATGCTGTAATGGTAATATACCTACTGATAAAATTATGATTAGGTAAATGAATCAAACCCAACAATGTACTACCAGAAATGTCCGCCCAGGATTCCAACGAACATGAATTCCGGCCTGGACGTTATATACAATACCAATGGGTTTTTAAATTAAAAACTTATGTACATAATCCGACAAACCACACTTAGAAGCTTTACCATCTAAATATACCTCAACAGAACTGGCCACTGGTTAGGTATTACCTCACAAATACCATGGGCTAAACAAGGGAGACTTGGTCTTCCGCTGGGTACCCTGGAACCGTAACACGGTTTCGGGAGCTGTAAGGCAACCCGTGAAGAAAGAAAAGAAAAATTGATATATAGGCCATGTAGCGAGATACATAGACCAACGCTGGACTCTAAAAAGTACAAAATGGACCGGCCCACATGGAAAAAGAAACGTGGGACGACCACAAAAGCGATGGGTAGACGACATAAAATCTGTAGCGGGAAATAGTTGGACGGAAGCAGCACAAGATAAGAAGGAATGGAAGAAAATGGAGGAGGCCTATAATACCCTATCAAAGGGGTTCCTATAATATATGGGTATAATATATAATAAAATAAGTTTAATGTATAGGTTATAGGAAAATAAAAGGCTTTTTATTTATTTATAATTATTTATTATTATTATATACCTACTTAACATAAATTGTTTTCTGCACACCGTGTTCATTTCAACTTTAACTATGCTAAATCTCATACGCAACATGGTGAAAATAAGAAACCACAAGGAAACTCAAGAATATTATCATCATAATTTATAAATAAGAAGCCATAATGTAAAAAAATATATCTACCGTGATATTCGTCGAGTTATAAATATTTAATAAGCTTACTATAAAATAAATACCGCAAGGAATATAAAAATTTGAAAACTTTTCTTGGATTTTCGAGTACCTGCTTCGAGTTCTTAGATGTCATAAGGTTTTGGACATAAGCCAATTTGGTATGTAAAGTAAAAACTAAGGTATGTATTTTATATTTTTATTTCAAAGACAAAGCATCATTAGGTAAAGTAGCCATTCTGCCCGATTTCTCAACTCATTTGTATTACTGGTAGGTATTGCCACATTATTATTTAATCTATGGTTGTGGTACTACTTTTCTCACAAACCATGGGGAAGAAATGGTGGTTTACCAAAATGATGACGTCATTTTGTCGTCTGTCGGCAAAACTTTAAAAATCTATATAAATGAAAATCAATTGCCGCATGTACGAAAGATCATCACCGAACGATTTTTTTTGTGTGTTGATCAGGGCAAGGTTCTAAGGTAAAGAAAAATTGGAAAGAAAAATGAAAAATTCGGAAAAAACTAAAAGTGCTTTTTTCAATATGAACTCAAGATCATAATAGCGAAGCCGGGGCGGAAAGTTAGTTTATTATAAAAAACTACATAAAAAATATAGAAAACAAAAATATTCAAATTAGTTTCTTAAAATAGCTTTATCTTTAAAATAAAAATATTAAAAAAATATCTACCTTATTAGTGTTTACTTTACATACCGTAGAGCAATAAAATAATATTAAAACAACATCTATGGTCAAATTTATAATACTTATTATATTTCATCGAATATTCAATCATCTAAATGTGACAACTGTTACCAGTATCATTTTAGAGTAACTGGCCACGTCGCAAGGTTTAAAGGTCGTAATTGTACGTTATGATGTCGCTACATGATTAAAATCTCTACAAATTAGCTACAGCTAATTAATTGTACAAAATTTCCTGCTCCGTCTACCTCGTAAATCTACTTTGAAGTGGTATTCGTTAAACATCTCAATGGGATGTTTTACCTTTTGAAAATTTGCATGAAAAGGGCTCTGAATAAAGTTATCAGATACCTGATCTTAATCGCTTAACGAGTTACACGTACTTCCTTTTAAAGGTTTTTAATATATTTATCGAATATTTTTATTGATATTTTATGAATATTTTTTAATTTTTATCTCTAGATGAAGTATTTTGATATATAAATTCAATTCAATATAAATTAACCTTTAAGTCCTGAAAAAAGTACACCTGGTGCCTATTTTTGAAAGCTTACACTAGTAATTATAGACTAGTAACTGATAAATAGGGAGGAAGGGTCCACAAGGAAAACGTAGAAAAGGAAGACCCATCGCTCGATAAGAGGACGAGTTCATACAGACAACTGATCGTCACTAGCTTCAAGAAGCACAATTTAGACAAGACTGGCACACTTTGGAGGAGGCATTTACCTGTAAGAGGGGTTCTTGCTAATGGTAAATAAATTAATTCACATAATCCATAAACCAAATAATATAAAAATTTACAAAATGAAAAAAAAGTTAACATATTTTTGTGCAAAGAAATTTTATTATTTTATTAAGTATATAACTATCTTTCAGGAATAGGTTCCAGCTATATATAAACCTGTGACATGACAATTTTAGGCTGACTACGTTTGTAGTCAAAATAACACCTTTAAAATATACATATATTTAAGACATTATGGTAATAACTAGGGTCATGGTTCGATCTCGGCCGTTTTTAGGGTTCCGTACATCTGCGATGAGAAAACTTAAAGCCTTATAGGATCACTCTTGTGTCCTGTCTGTCTGCCTAAATGTTTTTTTCAAGCGCATCATGCAAATTTTAAAATATAACTCAATAGAATTGGCTACTTGTTAGGTATAGTCTTACAAATGCAATCGGCTAAAAGATGAAGGCTTTAGGGCTTCCATTGGGTACCCTGAAACCGGTACCACGGTTTCGGGAGCCGTAAGGCAACCAGTGAAGTATGAAGAAAAAAAGAAAAATAATGTGTTGTTCACACAATGTAGCATGTCTTTAGAAAAGTTAACATTATTACAAAGATGTCTATGATATCACAGCTCCAATTTGTATGACAGCACAGGTATGAATAAACTCTGCAGTTTACTTGTGTTTTCATAACGTTTCCTCATGATATACGCTCTCGTGTTTTGAAGTTGAGGCGGTTTCATTACGACGACGTCAAAACAAAACAAAACAAACTTTTCAGGTATGAAAGTCAAATATATTTACAATTACTTACATATTGAGCAAAAGAAAATGTCCTACTTGGGGTTGTGGTTAACTTACTTACAAAAAAAAACCTTTATAAATATTTTAGCTTGAAATTAATAAACAGAATAAAGGGAATCGGGCGTCAAAGGCAGAATTCAACATTTAGGTTACGTTAGTAATTAGGTTTTACCATAGAATATATAATAGGTGGTCATGCACTAAGAGGAAGCTATTACTAGGCTGGGAGGACTATTGAAACGCGTTGTACCGCGCCGCATCGTTCAGCTGCCGTGTAGTTTGCTCATACAATTCTATATGAACAATGCTTGGCTCCGTCGTACCGCGCCGCTCCGCTGCAGTGCAGTTCTGCTTAGTGCGTTTGAACCTTTGATCTGTGTTTTAGGTGTCTATGTGGTATTTCAAACTAGGAATCTTAATTCATATAATTTTCAAATTTGAACTTTGTTTTTTATATTAGGAAATCAATTGTTGATTTTACTTGAACTAATAAATGCGAAAATGTGTTTATTTCTTTGTTTGTTTGTCCTTTTTTCCCGTCATTACATAGTTTTTTTATAGAGAAGACAACACATTGTGACCTTGCCACCGCCAGATTATTAAGCATAGGTGGTTGGTCCATGCATGCGCGAGAGCATAATACAGTCCGCCAGTCGCGCCCACTATACCGGGCCCGTAGAGATGCTTTTTCACGCTTCGCTTGAAGGACCCAAGGTTGTAGGAAGGAGAAAGTTAGGCCGCTGAATTTCTTTAAGATAAATGATTATGTCGCTTTCTATAAATTTTCACGGGCGAATACAGATACCTAACTAAACTAAAACTAATTTGCAGATTTATTATTTATTATTTGGACCCGAAAACAGGGCAAATCGCTCGTTGATTTAATTTTATAATTTAATTTTCATCTTCAACTGCCAATTAAAGCTTAATCAAGGTACGTAAATCATTTACAAGAGTTATAACCAAAGACTCCAACATTTAATAAATTGCCATCTAAAATATATTAAATTTCCGAAAAGCGGAAATGAAACCGTCTCTTAAACCTACATCAACATCTGGCAACACGAAGCGTAAATAATAAAACAGTACGGGCGTACTCTCCTAGTGATACCATCTTATAGCTCGCCAACGGTAGATTGGCAAGCTCTCCACACGTTGTTTTTAAGAAAAGTTGCCATGTTTTCTAGAACCACAGGCTAGATTTAGCTAAATCTGCATTGTAATAGAAAAGAAACTAAACTAAAAGAAAATTAAATGCTGTGTACCGATTTGGTAATTTATTTTAATTTTTCGTAGTAGTCTGAATTAGGTTTTTAGGGAAAGAAAAATTGGAAGATTTGCCTGGAAAATGTTTCTATGAGATTTGTGTTTGCACTTCAAGACCATAATAGGGGATGAAATTTAAGTTAATATAATAATTCCGGGGTCGTACAACGAACTTCACATTCGATTTAAAACTCGTATTTAGCGATTGTATTACCGTTTTATGGACCTATCATGTTTAGGAGCTGAGAATTAACAAGTATAAGTGAATCAAGTCGGGGGAAAAGTTAGCTCCTGTGTGTTTTCATAGCGTATGCTATCTAATACATCATAGATATAGCAGGTTTCGGGAGCTGAACCCGTGAAGAAAAAAATAATAAAAAAAAAGCAGAATGAAGTATGAAAGAATTGTTTAGAATAAAATGATCTACAAAAAAGTCTGCGGTAGCATAGTATATATCTATCTTTGTTGTACTTAGCAAAGCGGGGCGGGGTCGCTAGTGTTATATAAATATTAAAACCTAATTTCGTTAACAAAATAATAATACATAATTATGTACCTAATATTTTTATATACCTGTCGTTATTACATCAACAATAAACCCTCATTAGTAGCAGGAAATTCGCTGGAACGTGTCGCGGTAGATTGCCTCACATAATAGAATTACCAAGATATTTTGAAAGGATCCAGATTTGCTGCTATTAGTGATCGAAATGTAACGACGTTGACGGAAAAAATACGTCAAAAATAAATATTACTTAGAAATATTATTTAAGATGCTTCCCACAGGTTTGATCATATTATCTTGATATATCAATAGATATATACATTATTTACCCTAACCATGACCCACCTTGACGTCGATGGGCAAAACAAAATTTAAAAAAGTCCTGGTGGTAGAGATATGTTCCCGGAATAAAAAGTTGCCTTTGTCACTCCCTGAACCTCGAACTATCTCTGTGCATATTATTATAACAATAACAATCAAATATACCTTCGAATTTATAATAGTATTTCGAGTTGAATCAAAGAGCATGATCGCTGTGTGTCATCTAAATTAATTAAGCCATTTTGGAACTTTAATTTTGTTGAATTATTAACATCAGAATATTATTTCAGTTTTTCATAAAAACTGTGCCGCCACTTCACATAAGCATTTGTTAAAAAACCCAATAAATACAATCATTACATATTCAGAGTATATTCGTGATGTGGTAATGGGAAGAATATAAGAAAATGCCAGCTAATGGCCCAGTCAGCTCACCTAAGTCATATGCTTAAATAAAATCAGAGGTGGCAAAACTAGAAAGTATTCAACTTCGAACCATACAAAGAAGTAAATCTGTAGTGTCCTTCCGTGATTTGAAATATGATATCTACACCTAGTGGAATATACTGTGTTACGACACCTCTTTTGTGCAATATGTATGTAGGTACCTACGTCAAGTAGTGAAAAATAAAACTTGTCACTTGTCGCACACTTCTATACAGATATAGTAATTTTCCTTTATTATGCCTTTATTTCATTTTTATGGGAAAGTGGGGTACCCAATAACCCTAGAACGTAAACCCAAACATGCATTTTTCTGAATGATTCACTTTTTCACTGCACCAATTTTTAAACTGGTAGAGCAAATGCCGTAGTTCGAATTGGTGTACAGGTTAACAAACTTAATATGGTGAAAGAAATGTTGAAAACAATCGTGCCCCAAAAAGCAAATCACGAAAAAGACGAATAAAGAAGAAAAGACAAAACTCTCCAGGTAGCTGACTGCAGCATTCTACTATCAGCTATCAACTTGGACGCAACCAAGAGAAGGGGTTTTAGCCTGTTTGATGCCGGCCATATCCCCTCTTAAATGCTTTAAAAAGACGAAGTATAATGTAGGTACTAGCTTTTGATCTCGGATTTACATGCATGGGTGGAAATAAATCAATGAAAATAATGAATCTCCTAATTGTAATATAATTCAAGCCCTAACCTCATAGCGTTATCCGGGATAAAATGCAGTCTATGTCACTTTCCAGCAGTGCAACTGCAGACGCCGCCGGTGTTACGAGTTATCTAAGAGATGGAAATATCTAAAAACTATTCTCATTTTAATTTTAATGCTAAACTAATATAGGTACACAAATTGAAAGTTGCTTTGTCTTCTTGCATCTTGAGCTCTTCATAAGCTTACAAAACTTTTCAAATCTCGTATCTAAAAGTTTTTTAACTCTATGGTATCTAATATAACGTCCCCTTTTGCCTAACACGATGGAGGAGAGGGTATTATGACGGAGAATGATGAGATAAATGTTCATATTTTATGTTCACAAAGTAACTTATGTGACAGACAAGTTAAGAGGCAATAATGCTCGTACTTGTCTGGAGTATTATAGGTGCAGGAAGTAAGGTAATTTGAGTTGTATTGAATAGATATTGGCGTTTTTGTAGTCGCATATCTTGCTTTCCACTAACAGACGTTTGTCTGTGTCTTCAGACGCGTGCGAAATTAAAGGTATTTTGTACATTTTTATTTCTGTAGACAAAATTAAAGATCTATATAATTAAAAATTAAATGCTAAGCTGGGGAAAATCTGAAAGTGCTTATTTCTATGGGATCTTTTTATGACCATAGGGGCTGAAAGTCAATAGGGACTCCACGGGCTACAAACGAGTGGTACCACGGAACAGAAACGCTACTTTACCTAAATGATGACGTCACAAATTACTTATTTTCGGCGCTTGCAGTGGAAACAATGGTCTGCCTTAATGAAAATATTCATGAAAATTTTAGGTTAGATACTAATCCACGCCTCGGCTCAAAGGATCAGTTTAACCATTTAGCGAGGTAACGCAGCAAGTTTTTTGGGAACCATGCCACAAAGGGAGGGGTTCTGGAAGAGGTATTCTTTTTATAATATATATATGTATATAGTTTTAAAATATATTATTTATTTTTATACATTTTAGTTAAGTTGTAAATTTGTAAAAAATTGAATTATAATTATTTTATAAAAAAAAAACTTATTCATAAAAAAATATCGTAGTTTTTACTTTACATACCGAATCGAGTTTCATAGAAGGTTAGAAACGAAAGTTCGAAACCCATTATCGTAGATAAAGTTTTAGTACAAACCACAAATAATTCTAAAATATTTTATCTACTTAAATCATAATATCTACCTGAAAATTTGTGGTCGGATTAACTATGAGTGCTTACTTAGACCGCAATAAAGTTTTACGTTGGTTTAATGTAAAGAGCTTTGAGACGCTTTTACAAATTAATTATGTAAATAATATGTGGTTACTCGTTCTGACTCGGTATCTGTGGATTCATTATTATAACTTACCTTAATTTTTAAATTCTATTTTTGAACTAAATGTACCTAAATTTATTTTTATTTATTTTATTTATTTATTAATACTTAAAAATATTCACTCAATCTGCACTTCATATCAGACTCCAATTATAAATTGAAATAATACAAAATTAAATTGAATTAAATAAAATTAAATCATCTATATAAAAATTAAATTAAGTCACATATACAATATCAAGTCAAATTAAATGAAATAAAATAAAGTCAAATCAAATTAAATTATTTTATCTATAGCTGGGTAAAGGCCTCCCCCATCTTCTTCCAGGTGTGAACATCAGCCGTCGCTCGAGTCCAGGTTGCGCTGTTTTCATTTCAGAACGCCAGCGCACACGCGGCCGCCCTCGTCTGTATAATGCTGCTCGAATGTACCTAATAGTAATATTTTAATATGACTTTATATAGGATGTCTCAAAAGTTAAGGACAGCAGAAAAGGGATGGACAGGGGATGAAATTCTGAGACGAAAAGTAATTTGGCGTTTTTTCAATCTGGCGCACCCTTTTGTTTTGGAATAGGTTCATTTGTTAAAATTCTACAAAAACATCGTCTTTTTTATTTATTTTTTATGATTTTCAGGGTTCCGTACATCTCCGATGAAAAAATGGAAACCCTTATAGGATCATTGTCTGTTTGTCTGTCCGTTACAGCTTATTTTCTCCGAATCTACTACACAAAATTTGGTACATATATAGGTTGAGTTTGATGACCCAGTCACGGACGTAATTTTGGGGGATAAATTAAAAAGTAAAAATAAGACATTAAAATGGAAGGCCTCATTATAAGAAATACAAATAATTTTTAAATGTAAAGTTTAGAAAATATACGAAAATTGATGTTTAAAATAAAGTAAAAAATAAAGATTTTGACAATTTCGTTACAGTCCTCATTATTAAAACCATAGTGATTTAATATAAGTACATAACGGGTCCCTTTGAAGGCAAACTTTCCTCGAATTGAACAAACTATTTCAATTAGTATTTGCTAGTGCTTCACAAAGAGGCATGGCATCATCCGGGCTCAGTTGTAATCTTATTAATTTGGCTTGTTGTTCCCAGTTTAGGTCTGTAAAGCTTTTTCGTTTGTGTTTTAGGTTGCAAATTTTAATTTACATGGAAGGAAAATATTTTTAGTTAAAATTGGTAATTTTTGTATATAATTGTCATATTATTTGACAAATAAATATGTACCTAATAGATGAACTGTGCGAATATTTCGCACCATTAGTGGTGTCATAGTTCAACTGATTTCCAATATATATCGTGTTTTACAAAATTAATTTATTAGTCTAATTTTAAAAGAAAAAATTAATTTTGATTTGTTAGTTTATTTTTCGTCATTAGAGGGAAAATAAATATTTAAAATGGCGTATCAAACATTAACTTTCATACAGTATTAAGGGAGATATTTTATACCGACAAAAAAACACATACAGAGAAATAGTATTTATATTGAGTGATTCTTCTCATATGATACAATTGATACACCATTAGTGGTGTCATAGTTCAACTGATTTCCAATATATATCGTGTTTTACAAAATTAATTTATTAGTCTAATTTTAAAAGAAAAATTTAATTTTGATTTGTTAGTTTATTTTTCGTCATTAGAGGGAAAATAAATATTTAAAATGGCGTATCAAACATTAACTTTCATACAGTATTAAGGGAGATATTTTATACCGACAAAAAAACACATACAGAGAAATAGTATTTATATTGAGTGATTCTTCTCATATGATACAATCACACACATAATTATCTCTCCCCGTTTTATAGAAATAAAACGCAAGTGTTGTCCTACATCCGGAATTAGTGAAAGAGTTTTTTAAATCAGTCTAGTGGTTTTCGAGTTTTAAAGGTTCCTACAAACAAAATTATTCTCTTTCTAAAATATTAGAAAATTCTAATAAAATATTTTTTTCAAACGTTGAATTGAACAACAAAACGGATCCTACATAAAGTTTAAATAATTTAGACAAGAAACACAAACACAGAGACACCGGTCACCGGTAACAGTGTCAACTTTTTGCCAGTTATCCATATTGAACTGAACAGGTAGCAAGCCCGTTGCTGCACTTAATAGACCTATATGTGTCACTTCTTTAACAGACGTAAATATCTGTTAAGTATTTTTAGAAGAATTACGTGCCCGTCAATTAAAGCACATATTCTTAAAGAAAATTGGTTAAGAAATTTAATTTGGAAATGAATGCAATATCATCAAAGCATTTTGAGACTGAGAATTCACTCTCCGCTAACTTCGACTTGGTGACATATCAAAAATAGGAGGGAAAATAGAGACGGCAAATTTAAACCTTAAAATGGAACTAGAGAGGAAAATAAAAATATCACTAGAACAGAAGTAAGCAGGTGGATAACAGGCTCAGAGCAAGTAATGTAAAAGTTCCCCTTGTGGCAGGAATCCGTGAGTTCCTCAGCTAACACACTTTACAAATTTGAAAACTTTGTCTCTTTGCAGATCGTTATTACTTCAGAAGTGTAGCTATGATAATTTTTAAACATTATTAATGTGCCTGTGTTCTTGCCTAAATATTCCCCCTGGACTTAGATCAGTCTAATTAAATTCCTCCGCCCCACTGTTCTGTCACTTCATTTCTACTTAACTTCTTAGAACGATTAATACTGTAGTTAAAGGAAATGCTCGCAGAGGACGACCTAGGTGTACTTTTATTTAACATATAAAAAATGTATTGATCGATGGAAATATTAAAATAACAATCGCCGAGCATTTATGAAAGGTATGATGTATACCATAAAAGAAGCGAGAGAATTATGTCATGATCGTAACAAATGGCATTTGATTGTCTCAACCTATATCTGTTGGGTTAAATGGCGTAATGATAGATAGACAGATATTAGTTCGCCTTGGCATTATTTAGTTGAAAATTGTGACATTTGATACCATTCAGTGCATTTTTCTATTACAAATAATAATATTTTCATTGCTGCAAAATCCTTCATCATCCAAACTAATATTATAAATGCAAAAGTGTGTATGTTTGTTCTTCTTTCACGTGAAGACAGAGTAACGGGTCGATGTATTGGCCGAAAGGTGATATAGGTTACTTTTCATCTCAGAAATCCTTCAGGATAATTCTTAGTTTCATTTTTTTTTTTCAATTAAAGGCGAAAATTGCACATTTTACAACAATGAAAAGCTATATAATTTGAGGTAACTAAACCAGATTAGTACCATAAACATTATGTTAAATGTTTTTTCAAAGTCGACATAAAAACTATTTATTGAAGTTTGAAAAGGCAAAGTATGGTATCAAAGCTCTGAAAAAGCTGAAGGCAATTTGCAGTCTGAAAATTCTTAAAGATTTCCTCTCTAATTTTCTGCTTTTAAAATCTCTTTCATTATTTAGACGTTATAGTTCAAAATATTGTTTATGTTTTTTTTAATAACTTTTCATTTGATTATTGAATACAGTTAAAAGTGGTCAATATAGAGTTTATAAGTTTTAAAAAACAGCACGATTAGGGATACAGAATCATAAACTTCAAAACTACAAATAGAGGTAGCGCTAGACTTTTATGAAATATAGCATTCCGGCCCCGGCTTCGCCCGTGGATATTTACGAACAAAATAAAATATACCCTCCCCCTACCCCTACCCTTTTGTGCTAAGGATCCTTTAAAACTTTTCGTGCTTAAAGCCAAGTGGTTGCATTTCTTTAATAAATTATTTTATTTTTAAACGACTTCGAAAAAAGAAAGAGAAGGTTCTCAATTTGGACCTTTCTTTATAAGTCAATTTGTCTTAATATCTCGATGAAATATGACGAAAATCAGGTCAGTAGTTTTCAGAAATTCAGTATTTTTTTTGTAAACCACCTGTCATTATTAACATATCTGGTTACACCGTAAAACATAATGCCGTTATATTTTATAGCTTGATATAGATGTAAGAAAAACAGACGTACATACACATAGTAATTTGTTTTAAGTAAAGTGCTCGAGTGGTTTCCTAACAGAGCTACATTATTTCACTTTTGTTTTTCCCATTCGCACATGTGGTTTATTTTACCTGGTTCGCGTAGTGAGAAGACAGTTTTAGTATCGCACGACAAATTTTGTTTATATTTTAATTAAATTTACGTGCAAGATTCACGTTTATGTGGGTTTCAAATGTTCGTAAGGATTTATTTTAATTACATTCTGTACTTAGCAATAGTATATTTATTTATTTATTAGTAATTAGTATTATTATTTAGTAGTATTAGTACCTAATTGTCAAAGTTTTAACAGTTTTTTTGATTATTTAGAAAAATACATTTTAACGGGCTGCGGAAAATTGTTTGAAATCAGTTGCTGAAATGGAAAATGTATCCAAAGTAAAATCGCTCAGAAAACAGAATTTCTTTTATAATGTAAAAATATGAAAATTAATTATGAATTTCAAGCATTCAATTTCATTTCGAGCAATTATTAACATAAATAAATACAATAGACAAATAATTCTTAGATATATATTTTGAAACTTTAAAATGGATAGATACTGGGAATTTTAATGTACAAGCCCAAAAGTTCATTATCGTCACTTAAAAAAAAAATCATAGTAACTTTACTATGAAACACACATCCCTAGCAAAGTAAACTAGAGGCTTGTGACAAAGAAACCTCTCTGAAAAAATCTCTTAGGCCATGTGTGGAGAGACTTCCACGCACACGGTGTAGTGGAGAATGTAATTGTATGCTTATTCGTATGTATATTACATAGGGAATTAATGGAGTATAGGTATCGCTTCGCCCGGCCCTCCAACTATCTCTGTTCAAAAAATTACATCGATCCGTTTTTCTGTTATGACGTAAAAGAAGAACAAAAAACAAACAAACACACAGGCATTTATTAGGGTTCCGAACATTTCCGATGAAAAAACGGAAACCATTATAGGATCACTCGTTTGTCTGTCTGTCCGTCCGTCTGTCACAGCTTATTTTCTCCGAATCTACTGGATGAAAAATGTTTAAACTTGGTAGATATATAGAGTTTCACGACCCAATCACGGACGTGTAGCGTACCTCTATATAATAAAATTTTGATTTAAGGGGAAAATTAAAAAGCAGATTTTTTTTTGCAAATGCATAAGTAATACAATTTTTACAATCGTCCCCCCCCCCAGTTATCTCCGAAACTACTGTATCTAAAAGTTTGAAAAAATAGGGAATATAATAATATGGCCTTTTTTATAGTATATAGAAAAACCTATAAAGAAATTCCTGTCTTAAAGTTCTGACCTAAAAAATCGTACGGCAACTTGGCCAATTATTTTACCTGTTCTCTTTTAATACGGACAACTCGCTAATTGTGGACATTGTTACAAGTATCTCTGACCATGCATCAAGGTAAGGTAACCAACCAAAACAGAAAAATCTAATCTAACCGTATCGTGTTCATTCACCCAAAGCGTTTCCGAACATTGATTTTTTTGTAAATTGCTTCGCTGAGTGTATTACTTCCATAAAAATCTAGCCCCTAGCTCCGTAAGTGGATAAACAAGAAACAATAGCATTGAAGCAAAGTTCCTAGCTTATATTGGATTATTATTTAATTTTCTACAGACTTTTCTGTCTATACTTTAATTAATTATGAAATATGCACGCGATGTTATTTTTAAAAGATACATTTTTGATCTCAAAATGCCTTAAACTACCTGTACCTATACTCATTTACCTCAGATGTGAAAATACGGGGTAGTTGAGATTGCTCCCAAAAGTCCCAAAACTTACTGATGAAATGAGAAGGGACCCGTCTTTTTTTAATCAAACCGAATTTAATTCTTTCTGACGTCCATCTTTGTCTAAACTAGTGAGAATTAACACAGTGCATTGACGGACTTTTCAAAATGCTATGCTAGGCAACCCGTGAACCATAAAGAATAAAGGTATTGCCCTTTATTGCCGGATCACACGAAGTCGATAGGTGTCTATTATTAGTATTAAAAACATAAATCAGGAGCAATCGACATTTAGCTAGAATTAAAAGAAAACAGCAATCTAATTGACCTTTGTGTCACAACCTATCTATCTATGTATTATCACACCTTTTATCCCAAGAGGGGTAGGCAGAGACAATCGAATGTCATTTGTTACGATACTGACATACCTCTTTCGCTTCTTTTATATTCATCATACCTTTCATATGCTCGGCGATTGTGTCAACTTTTAATATTTCCATCTAGGTCGTCCTCTGCCAGCATTTCCTTTCACTTCAGCCACATAAACCTTTTTACTCAATCTTTCATCCTTCATTCTTTCAACCAGCATAAACTACTTTTCTTCATTTAGTCACAACATCATTGTTGCGGCTTATTTTAAGTGGACTGTATTTTTGTGGTACACCTGGAGATAGGATGTGGAAATTCCGGACAGCTGTGGAACAAGGTGTTTCTGTCCAGAGGATTTGAACTAACCTGTAAGCTCTGATGCTGCCGGGACCTTCAATCCTGTGCTCCAGGCTGCGGTGCGGGCAATTGGCATGCAGTAGGTTCCTCTCAGCTGGATCTGGTTACTCGTGGACATTTCCTAGATATAGAAGCTGAGTGGACATTGCGATTGTAGCGTGAAATTTATTTAAATCAGGAGCAATCGACATTTAGCTAGAATTAAAAGAAAACAGCAATCTAATTGACCTTTGTGTCACAACCTATCTATCTATGTATTATCACACCTTTTATCCCAAGAGGGGTAGGCAGAGACAATCGAATGTCATTTGTTACGATACTGACATACCTCTTTCGCTTCTTTTATATTCATCATACCTTTCATATGCTCGGCGATTGTGTCAACTTTTAATATTTCCATCTAGGTCGTCCTCTGCCAGCATTTCCTTTCACTTCAGCCATATAAACCTTTTTACTCAATCTTTCATCCTTCATTCTTTCAACCAGCATAAACTACTTTTCTTCATTTAGTCACAACATCATTGTTGCGGCTTATTTTAAGTGGACTGTATTTTTGTGGTACACCTGGAGATAGGATGTGGAAATTCCGGACAGCTGTGGAAGAAGGTGTTTCTGTCCAGAGGATTTGAACTAACCTGTAAGCTCTGATGCTGCCGGGACCTTCAATCCTGTGCTCCAGGCTGCGGTGCGGGCAATTGGCATGCAGTAGGTTCCTCTCAGCTGGATCTGGTTCATTCACTAGCCGGCCGGCTCTGTTCCTTATTATAAACTTATGCGGATGGCGAAATATAAATATTGTAGTTTGCGTGCGTATATTTGAAGCTCTAAATTGCGAGTATTTTTAATTATATTAGAGGAAATTCAAATCACTTCCGAACGGGTTTTTTGACTAGAGCGACTGTCAGTCACATCAGCCGCAGTCAACGCGTTCAGTCAGTGCGGATTTAGGAAGAAAAAAAGGAACGTTGGTATGCCCGTTCATACAGCCAGTCGCAACAAACTGGCGCAAACAATCATCTTTCACTCTGCACTCTTCTCTAATGACATCTAACGTGTCACAAGAGAATTGTAAACATAGGTAGGTACCTAAAGGAGCTCGTCGGCGCCCAAGCTGTTTTGACACTTGAAACTAAAGAGAAAATTAAAAAATAAAACCTAAGGCATTCAAATATAATTAAATAAATAAAATTTTACCTCTTTATAAAGACAAGCAGTAAGACCTGTCCTGTAAAATCAGTCCTGAAAGTCTAGTTTAGGAAACTGAATAAAACACATAGATAAAATTTTAATTGTCCATTCAAGAAAGTTAGATATCAGAACTCCCAGAAAGCGGAATAGTATTTCAAGCTCCGAAAAGTACTTAAATATCTTGGAGAGAAGAAAAGATACAATCATTTTCTATTATTTTCCACTCGATTCTCTCAGTAGAAGCACAATGAAATTGGTACTTAACCCGATGAAGTAGTCTTGAATGGCCATTTACCTGTCGCTATCTGGTCTCGATCTTGAGATGTTTGCAGTGAACGTTACTATATAATTTACTTACTCGTGGACATTTCCTAGATATAGAAGCTGAGTGGACATTGCGATTGTAGCGTGAAATTTATTTAAGACTATCACTCCGCCTTGTGGAGCCCGTATTAATTTTTATCCCCTATTATGGTCTTGAGTTTATACAAAAATCCCTTTCAAAAAAGCACTTTCAGTTTTCCCGAATTTTCCAATTTTCCGTGCAAGTTTTCCAATTTTTTTTAACGTTTAAAAAATTGCCTAATCGGTCCAGCTGTTCTCAAGTTATGCGATTACCAAGGAACAACATTTAAATTTTTATTCATATAGATAGAATAGAAAATTTTCGGAATAATACGGACTTGCCTTCTGCTTATTTCTGGGGTCGGTAACTCAGTTCTCAGGGTAAAAAAGTGAATAGACTGAAAAGGAGCTAGCTACTCTACAATAATTGTCAATGATGTGTAACATCTTAAATAACTCTAAAAATTCTAGTAACTTATCTAAATATACCTAAAATACATCAAAATAAACTATTTGACTTGAATATTCTAATTCAAAAAATTGAATTTGTCTTTTTTTACTTCCGGTTATGAATTTTCGTCACATTTCACGAAATTACTCCCTACAAATGTATGACACATAGCCTAAGCTAAATTGTATCTCTGTTATAAATTTAACTTTAGTACTATCGACTCCGCTCACCTTATTTAGAGGGACTTGTATTTCCTCAAACAAAAATATCTGACATTGTCCACATTAGCGAGTTGTCAGATGGCAAACCTATCGCTGCAATTTATGGTTTGCGTTACAGCTTATATAATGTTAATGCATTATGTAGCACCCTATTTACATTTGATTAACATATTCAAAGGCAAATAATTATGATCGAATAATACAGATTATACCCTAACCTCAGGTTGAAACACACTTATTATTACCATGAAAACAATTATTATGAAAGAAATAACAATTTAATTTAATTGAAGGTGGTTTGTTTGATTTCCCAGAGTCATTAGAAACTTTATTGGACTCATTAAAATATTCCCATTTTAATGAAATTATATTGTGTAATTGTTATTTCAGATATGATATTAGAGTGCCAAGACTATAGGACTAACATAAACCCCTTCCTCCCGTCCAATTTTCTAGGTCTCGTGGCATATAATTATTATATTTGTATTTTAGCATAATCTTCTTATAAAGCAAAAGGGATTGCGACAATAACACTACAGAAAAATACAGTATATAGTATCTTCAAGTAGTCTTAGTACCTTCCCTTCCATTGCTTTCCACCTAGGACAATATTTTTATTTTAAAATGGTGCTTTATGTCTCAAACCAAATTCCCTAACAAGCTACTTAAGAAAATACGAATCTTCCCCATTTAGCCTACCATATTTTTGGCAAGGATTTTATTTCTAGAGATACCTACTAGACAGTAAGATATTTCATATAAGACCAAGTATCAAACAATTTTGATGGCATTAGTTATTTACAAAATGTACGTAAATTTCACTCAAACTTTTGTAATTAAATCAATATTGTCAGACACTGTCAAGATAACGATGCCAGAAATTTGTTCTAACAGAATATTACCTACACATACGTAACGTATAATTCTGACATGCCCTTTGATTCAAAGGAATTTTCAAGAAACTTGCCTTCGAAATATTTCAGATAGCTACTTATGTACTAGAATTTAGATAGAACATTGGAGTTATTTGGAAAATTGTCTTTGATATTAGAAATCTTAAATTTAACCATGAGTAATTACTTAAAATATTGTTGAATTCATAACAAATATAGCATAAAAAGCGTCTGTCTGTATGACTGTAATTTGTACTGTTATGATCTACATTTCTCGGTGTATAGGTTGTTTGCACCTATTCAAAACTACAATATCACTTATAAGAGCTGAGAGTTAAAGATTAGTTTAGATCAAAGTGACAGAAATAATAGATTGTGCTGTATAATCCATTAGAGATAATACCTACACAAGTAATTAAATTTAGGCCCGCGGGGTTCAAATACTTACCTTCGACTGATCATCTCCTCAGGTAACAAGAGGGCTGGCTCCTTACTCGCTTAAGTAATCAGCATTCGCTGCTATTCAGCGGGGAAATGCAGTCAATATTCTAGCCACTATTCCACACGGACCTGGTTTATTTAGTTATCTTTAATGTTTAGATTTAATTTAAGGTTTTTCATATTTGAAAATAATTTAATAATATTGTAATAAATTAAATCAATCTATAGAAAACGATCTAAAAAGTGGAGTTAATACAACAAATAAACAGCCAGAGTCAATATTAAAATGTCCACTTTTGGCCAGTTGCCCGTATACATTATATCAAATGGCTTCGAAATTACAGCCACTTAGAGGGTTGTTGTTTGAATTTAATCTAAAACACTTTGGCCTAATTCTTAAGTCAATCACGAAAACTAACTCCGAATTTAAATTTGTAGTTAACTTTAAAACATGTAGTAATTGGACATGTAGATAGACTTGTCTACTACGTGACGAAGGAACGGATTTGATATAAAACAAATAATATAAATATATAAGTTTCATTTAATTATTTTCACATCGGTTTTAAATCAATTCAACCGAATTAATATCCAAAGTTTGTTTAAAATACTCCAAGGGATTGTTGTTTTACTGAAAATATTTATCTTACCTTGAAGATTAAGTGTAATTACAATTATTTACAAGTTTATTACAAGTTTCTTGTGAAAACACTGTCATAAAACAATTTTGATGGAACTTCCAAATTTAAATTATTATAATTAAGCTGGTAATTAACTACTTAATGACAGCAAGTCACTTTCAAAATATAGCTTTTGTATAAACTTTTCCCGTATATCGCATAAATAACTTAACTGCACGTGTTGAATGTTTGTTTTACATTATACTTTATATATATTATATACCTCAACAGAACTGGCCACTCGTTAGGTATAGCCTCACAAATACCATCGGCTAAACGATGGAGACTTGGTCTCCGCTGGGTACTCTGGAATTGTTACACGGTTTTGGGAGCTGTAAGGCAAACCGTGAAGAAAAAATAATTATAATTTCATACTGTATCACCCAGGGTACCAAGACAAGACAAGTATTCCTCATTTAGTAGATGATATTGTTGTAGCCACCAAACGAGTGGCCAGTCCTGTTGAGGTATTTTGTACAAATAAATCTTTCTGGCGATTGAGTAAAGTTAGACACGATTCGTTCATGCATTGCCGACATCGTGGTCCCATTTAAGTCAATCAATATATAAATAATCCCGTGGCTGTAATTTTCCCCTCCCCCGCCCTCTTTCGCGGTATAAAAAGTAGTATATGAGCTATTCTGATGTATAAGATATAACATTGTAAAGTTTCATCAAAATCTGTCAAGCAGTTTTTGCGTGAAGGAGTAACAAACATCCATCCATTCTCACAAACTTTCGCGTTTACAATATTACAAGCTTCTGTCTGCGGATTCATCCGCTTGGAAATAGATCTAAAAATAAATAATCCCGTGGCTGTAATTTGCCCCTCCCTTGCCCGCTTTCGCGGTATAAGTAGTTTATATCATTCTCTGACCACTATGCAAAAAAAATGTCGATCTCGTGAAAAACAAAAACAAATTTCCCACGGGAACCATACATTTTTTCAGGATAAAAAATAGCCTATGTGCTATTCCAGACTATAATCTATCTCTGTGCCAAATTTCATGCAGATCCGTTCAGCCGTTCTGGAGTGATTGAGTAACAAACATCCACACATACATCCATACAAACTTTCGCGTTTGTAATATTAGTGGGATAGTAGGATTTAGTATTTGTATAGTAGGTACTCGAATACTACACTTTCCTTTGTATTTCTAACCATGGAACTTTTATAAATGAATAAAAAAAATAGAAACGCGAATATATTTAGCCATCGTAAGCATTGTACAGAGGTATACTCGCCTAGTTTGCTATTCGTTTTTGGTTTGAAATCGGATTTCAGAATTGCTCCAACTTAATTCTCTAAAGCCTCAAAACCCCTCCTAGGATTTTCGATATTGAAAATTTTAAGCTTTGTATTGTGCGAGGTTTAGTTCTACAAAATAGTATGTAGGCTCAGCCTAAAATACTTTTTCATGTGTATGTGTGTATTCATATTTTTTCTTACTTCATGCCTATTAGGTACTCGTGTCCCTCCATTTTCAAAATCTTCAGTTCCATATACTTTTACACTGGCTGAGTACCACTCACAAACTTGCCTTGGTTGGCTTCTTACATTACCTAATAAACCAGTGACAAACCTACCCACTAGGCTATATACTCAAACTCATGGTACCATCAGCTTTAAAAAATGCATTTTGCTTAAAGAATTTCGATCAATGGAAAACCAATGAGACTACGGATTTTTAAGTGAATGGCTGTTTTTATGCACTACTTAAAACAAAATAAATTGTAGTTTTATCCTGTGTAACTATCAAGTACGTACTAGCTTCTACCTGATTTTGCTACTAAGGAGCTCTGAAAGAATCTAAGAAAAACTACACTACAGACTTTAGAAAGGAATTCTTAATTAATTTTCCTCTTGGACAAACTTTTGCTGTTGAATGACAAAACCCAATGTAGCTTTGAAATAGTAGATTGTAGTTTAGTAGATAAGGGAGCAAAATAATATTGGGATTCAAAGTACGCCGACCTCCTAAATGGGAAAAATAAATAAGATTAAAAAATTAATTAGAAAGTAACAACTAAAAATTATATTTTATTTTAAATCAGCCGTAACTTTATTCGTACAATATTTGCGTTCGATCTCTTTGAAACAACCATTCATGTTCCTAATTCAAAACTCATTACTGCCCTCTATGAAAGTATCTTGAAGAAAATACCTACTCTTCTCGCACTTATTGTGGAACCAATCGTCGTTTTTCAAATAGATGGATGAAAATTTTTTTCCATTTATATACAATGACATTATGGTTTTATCTTCATTAATATTAGTTTCTTACATATAAAGTTGACGTTTTATTATGAAAAAACAAAACGATAAAAAATTAAATTATATATTTAATCAATCAAAGTATGAATCATTATTATCTATGCACTTTTGACATCTCATAGGTAATTCATTGATTCCTTTGTTGAAGAAATGGCGGGAGAGAGAATCAATAAAAATTTTAAAGGCGGTTTGACTGCCTCATTCAATTGTTGACAATACACATCTAGCGTAATTGTCAGACCAGATCTTAAGGAGGGCACGGAGCTTGTTCTGTAGGTCAAAATTTCCAGAACGAAAACGTTGGAACTAAAAAAACGTACCGTGCTTTCTTTTGCAGTAGCTGCCCCATACACATAATTAATCCTTTGATGTTTCTGCAGCGCTGGTGCCACGGTAGAACTCGTATTCGTTAATAAAACGATATTTTAAGTTTTCCATATTGTGAACAGAACGATGTCAAAGAAAAATCAAATGACTCGAAACAAATGAATCACTAAATTCAAAACACAAATACATGAGCTTAAATTTGAAATAAATTTGAATTTGGAATTCCTATTCAAACGCCAGATATTTAAAACCAAAGTGGCCTGTTCGACAAAACATAATAAGTTAACCATGAAGTTTCAATTGAGTTTTCGGCGAATATACGCGGATGTCAACTTCATTATTAATTTAATAGCACTTCATTATTGGCTTATTTAACGAATTCGTTGAATTATATTGATTTTCTTCATGCAAATGCAAAATATATCCACACCTGTATTTTACAAATTGAGTAGGTACAAGGATATATTATTAAAAAGGAATTGACTTAAAATTATATTTGTAAAACGATAAGGCGAATGAAAATCTTGGCTTTGTTACCAATAAAAAAATGGAAACTATACTGATTCAATATACGATTTTGCCATTCAACTCCAATCTATCACCGTGTTAAGTTACCTACTTTTTTATGGTTTTATTACTGGTTCTTAATTGTTTAGTTCTCTAGTTTCTTATTCTAACTATACGTAATATAATTTTAACTTTAAATTGAAATATTGTTCACAAATAAAATAAAATAATTTATTATAATGTTACAATTTCGTTACATTAGGAATAAATTAATTGTCTTTACAAAAATAAATAAAAATATAATTTGAAGCTTTCCAACATGAGTCAGGAACAGGTCAGAGAATTAAAATGTATAACGAAAACCACAAAAGATCAGGACGCCCCGTGCTTTTGTTCGAACGCCATGTGATTTTGAAAGGGCGGGCACTGAACCATGATTCTATACCCAACACTTCGTTAACTAACGACTTTCCTGCTTCTACTATCTAAGATTTTATTCATACACTAGCTTTCCGCTGTGGATTCGCCTGTGGAAATTTTTGATTCGTTGACATTTATCGACCTTTAGGTCGTAACGTGATTTTCTCCTCCAACTTTAATAAATCAATATCAAATCAATAATGGCGATGGGTTATTTAACTTTTTCAAATCAGACTGGTAGTTCACAAACAAACATACAATTTCTTCAGCTTTATATATTTCTAAAGAAGATAAATGATGCCTACAAATTCGTTCGACAGCACTATTATGGCTAATTGATATACTGTGTCTCTGTCAATTCGAAAACACTCGCTCAGTTCATCACATTATTAATTTAGCCATATGTGAACAATACTTATCATCGAATCGTTTTAAAATAATAAACAAAAAGAATGTTTCTCAATATTCAGACAGGGATCCTAAAAAACACAAAAATTATGAAAATATTATATTCTACACGAGACACACACTAAAAAAGAAAATCATTGTGTCGATGTTGTCGATGTTGTCGATTGTTGTCATACAGAATAAATCCTTTCCATTGAAAACAATTAACTTCTGTGGGATTATTAAATTTTTTCATTTGCTATCAAGAAAACCTATTATATGTTCTGGTTTCTTTTGACTAATAATTTAAAAACAGTCAATTTTTACATCGTATTTTTCAAAATACTAAATCAATAAAAACATTGATGCCACACTTGCAGTAACAAAGTCCACTTTAAATCACTTCTTTAAAAGACGTAAGTATCTGTAATTTTTAGAGTGCGGTCGCCGCTTTACGTGTTCTCCGAAGCATAGAACAGTCAATTTAAGCAAAAATTTTGTCATTAGTCTATTATAGACGGCGTTTAAACTTAATATGTTATTTGTTAATAATATTATTATCTAACAAAAAAAAAATTAAAGTCGAAGTTCGTACTTACATGTTTTCTTAGACCACAAATCAGCTAACTCTACCCGACTAGTGAGCCCTTATATAGTGTTCGTGCGGTACTGGGGTCGGCGTTTAAACTTAATATGTTATTTGTATTGTTATTATCTAACAAAAAAAAAATAAAGTTGAAGTTCGCACTTACATGTAACGGATTTGCTAACTCTACCCGACTACACACACTACACATCATTCTGTGCGTCCTGGCATACACTAACGGTAGCCGCACAGGAAGATGTGTAATCTGTGAGGGGTTTTATTAAGAAACAACATTCATGTTCCAAATTCAAAACTCATTATTGCCCGCTATAAAAGTCTCTTGGAGAAAAGACTCACTTTGCTCGCACTTATTGAGGAACAAACCATCGCTTTTCGAATAGATAGGATGAAATATAGTTCAATTACAATACAGTTGCCGACATGTAAAATTCTTATCAAACAAATAAATTACCACCCAAAATATTTGTGAAAGGAAGCAATTTCAGTTAATAAAGAGCAGCGGCCAAAATAAATCGCTATGTCCACCCGGGCCGTCATAGGACATAAGTTATGGCATACAGTTGTCAAGTACAGGTTCATACCCTCGTCTTCGCTTCAATAGGATCTCGGACCTAATTTACTTACTTCCTCCCACCTGCTGGACATTTACTCTAGTCTCTTTATTTGAAGCCCCTCTCACACAAGTCTGTGAAGGCCCTTTTTGGCTTTCATAATAAGTGGCGAGTTACTAACATTTACCACAGTTACCTTTAGAACAGTTAACCTAACCAATATTAAAATTATGAGTGTTAACGGAGTTGAATCGACGTGATTTTTCGCACAGAGATAGTTGCAGGACCAAATAGTGAAATAGGCTAATATTTATTCCGGGATGTACTTTTATTGAACATTTAAAAAATATATTGATCGATGGAAATATTAAAAGTACACACAATCGACGAGCATGTATGAAAGGTATGATGAATATAAAAGAAGCGAAAGAGATATGTCAGGATCGTAACAAATGGCATTCGATCATCTCTGCCTACCCCTAGTGGGATGAAAGGCGTGATGATAGATAGATAGATAGATTATTCCGGGAAAATATCTCATTATTTCGGAAAATTGTTATCAGAATCTATACCAAGTTTTATAAGTTTGGATGTAGGGGGTAATCTCTCAAATTACTGAACCGATTCTATTTATTTTTTTTCATTAATAGACAGCTATGATATCACTGAGTGGCATAGGCTATATTTTATTTTGTTCAAAAATATCCATGGGCGAAACCGGGGCCGGAAAGCTGGTCTTTGATAAAGTAGAAATCTAGATAAATATACTTAGTTGTAACACAGGTTATCATCAACCCCAACCATCAGTCACATTAATCAAAGACAAGTAACCTTAATAGGGAGGTGTGGGGTAGGGGGGGGGGTGACAATAAAGAGGTCAGGGAACGTCAAGATTTATAATGGAAAAGTGGTTTCGGGCTGTTTCTATCACTATAAATAAAAAATGCGCATCGAATCGAGACCTCTGGAACACTCTGGATTTCTGGATTCACATAATTCCGGCTCCGTTTTGCATTTGGCCCTAAAAAGAACGATATTGAGACTTTAGAATTCAGTTAATAAATCGAGTCTGTGTCATAGTTAACGATCAGAAAAAGGTTTGAGAAATGTTAATAGAAACACCTGGTCCAAAAAATTACTACAAATATCACAGAACATTATAAAGAACAATATAAGTAGCAATTGGGCATTCCCACGTTACTACACAATATGCGCAGCAGCATATATATGATTTTTGTAAATATTCTTAATTTTTCCTGAAATATAGCCCAAAATAATAGAACAAATAGATTTTGTGCTATATTTCAGTGTAAAAATGATAATTGCACAAATAATTATATACACACACGTCACACATCTTCAGTGGCCACTTTTTGCCGGTTGTTCACATTTAACAAGCCTGTTGCTGTACTTAATGGACCTAAGCATGTCACTTCTTTAACAGACGTAAATATCTATTATTTTTAGAAGAAGTGCTTTACCTGTCCTCCGACGCACGAGCAGTCGATTAGAGCACGTATTTTTAAAGAAAATTGGTACTTATAATTTTTAGGCATGAGTGGGAATTAGACCCGGAAACTCACGGTTTTAAGTCAACTCCTACAAATAAAATTAGTCTAAAGATAGCGTACCTAATAATTCATTACAGTACAAAAATTTTGTTACACCGGTTTTTATTTATGGTACGTTTTTCTAGTCTTGTCTAAACAAACTTTGCATGGCTTTTTTAAATTAGTTGTCATTTAAAATTCTTAAAAAGCGTCATATTAACAATTTCGCATTATTAATTAACGTTTTTGACATATTCTCCATTTGCAGAACTAACCATCACATTTTTTAAAGTGTTATTTAATCATTTTACGATAAAAGACCAAGTTTGTTTACCAAATAAGACAAATCTTATGCTAACGTGCTACTTCTATCTTCTTTACAATGTTCTGTGGATAAAATAGTCAGAGTATTAATAATATAATTCTGCTATTTGCATGTAAACGAAGCTTTTATCAAATGTGGTTACTGTCTAAATAACGTTACGTACACCTGAGGGAATCGTTGCAAGGGTTACAATTTAGTACTTAATTAAACTTTCGCACATTAGAATGACCGTAGGTCAGCTATTTATTTAAATAATTAAATGAGAGAATTCTGTGCTTATTTTCCATTGTCTTGCAAAAATATTTCTAAACTAACGGTTGCCTACGGTTTCACTCTCTTTGTCAACCTTTTTGTTAAACTCTCACTCATGCCAAAAATTCTAATCATCAATTTTCTCTAAGTTTTACTCGATTTTTCGTGCTTCGGGTGCTTCGGAAGGCACGGAAATCCGGCCGGCGCCTGCACTTATTATTTTTGTATAAAGGCCGTGTAATCGCTTCCAGGAAAGATGAAGTCTTCCTCTTTTAGCCGATGGTATTTGTGAGACTATACCTAACGAGTGTCTAGTACCTACTGTTGAAGTATATTTAGACGGAAAAGCCTTTGAGTGTGGTTTTTCGGATTATGTATGCAATATCTAAATACAGTCGTGTCGCTGACTGACTGACCAGCAACACACAACCTAAACCACTGAAGATATAAATATGAAAATTGAATTGTATAATCATTAGGAGGTGTAAAGATGAAGGATTTTTCGAAAATAAACCCCTAATGTGGTGTATTCCTAATACAACTCGTACGAAGTCGCAGGCAACTGCTATTGTATACATGTTTTTTTTAATTATAAAAAACCATTGATGCATGGATAGAACTAAGTATGTACCCAAATTAAATACATTAACCTATTCACAGATTCCAGAAATCCAGTAACGTGCGATTTAACACTTTCAAGTGCAGTTCTAACAACAGATGAACCCCATCAATGCAAGGCAAACGATGCTCAATTAATCTACATGCTTTGTGCTTCGCTTTTAGGCAATTTATTTTAACTGATACGTAATGTAATAAATTGTTAAAGACTATATTAAGCAAGTTTGGGCTTGTGGTTATGATTCCAGCCCTTTGGCAGACTTGAAAAGTGTCATTTGTCCAATAAATATTATCCCGAATGAATGAGATATTTTCGCGGGATCCTATACCAATCTCCGGCCCTCCAACAATGCGTGCCAAAAATCACGTCGATGTGTAAATATACCTCCTTAACAGAACTGGCTACTCGTTAGGTACAGCATCACAAATACCATCGGCTAAACGAGGGAGATTTGATCTTCCGTTGGGTACCCTGGAACCGTAACACTGTTTTGGAAGCTATATAAGGCGGCAAGCCGGCAACCAATGAAGAAAGAAAATAATTTATAATTAGATTAGCAACTTCGTAAAAATTTCCAGTTTTTGGTAAAAAAAAAAAAAAAAATACTTGTAATAGTTGGGGATTTAGTGCGATATGTTGTATGGACACCCTGCATTTTTTTATAGAAGGCTCATACTTGCAACAGCTATTCCTTAGGTGCTGCTGAGTGGATTTCCACCGGTAGACATCAGTAGCCACCGCTGGTTTGGCGGGGGGAGGTGGGGCAAGTTTGCTTCTGCCGCGCTTCACTTTGAGGCTTATTTCTTCAAAACTATAAGTAATTAGGGCAAGTGGGATATCATTTTCGGATAACTCAAGGATGACAAATTCATTTCTAAAACAAACATTTTACCTTTTTATACAAAAAAAAATTAATATTAGACAAAATTCACAAAAAGGTAAAATCGTTTTTTTAAATAAACGTCGTTTACTTTTATGCTACTACAGATAAATTTATCCGCGGTAAATTTCGCCCTCTGCGTCCGCATAAAAATTTTTTTTCAACTTCATTTTACCATGATGACTGTATTCATGGTAAATGTAGGTTTCAGATCATATTTTTTACATAAATTTATCTGTAGTAGCATAAAAGTAAACGACGTTTATTTAAAAAAAGTTTTTCACTTTTTGTGAATTTTGTCTAATATTTTTTTTTTTTGTATAAAAAGGTAAAATGTTTGTTTTAGAAATGAATTCGTCATCCTTGAGTTATCCGAAAATGATATCCCACTTGCCCTAATACTTATAGTTTTGAAGAAATAAGCCTCAAAGTAAAGCGCGGCAGAAGCAAACTTGCCCCCCCCCCCCCCCTCCCCCCGCCAAACCAGCGGTGGCTACCGATGTCTACCGGTGGAAATCCACTCAGCAGTACCTAAGAACAACTGTTGCAAGTATGAGCCTTCTATAAAAAAATGCAGGGTATATCGCACTAAATCCCCAACTATAACAACAATATTTACCCTTGAGAGATAAATTAGAAATATCTAAAAAGTACACAAGAATTCGTCTTATCAAGTACTCAATAATTAAACCCGGTAACTCCAGTTTCAAGCAAAATCTACGGTCCAAATTTTGTTTATCCATCAAAATACGTTTCAGAAACTGCACGATATACAAATTAATATAATAATAAAATAAAGTTTATTTCACTCCTTGTTTAAAGATTATGGCTTAGATTATCCAACAATAAATGAATAATATAGGTATAGGTACTAAATACGTTAAAGTTTCAATTAACTTTTACAATTTAAAATTAGAGTACAAAGTTAATTAAGAACAAAATCTTCTAGTAATAAATCCGACAGCATTTGACATCCCACATGTTAACACAAATGCTCTCGACAATTAATTAATTCGCGACTCTTAAGGAGTTGCTTGAGTCAACAAAACTAAACAAGGTTCCCAAAATTGTGCTTAAGTTATAAATAACATAAGCACGGTGGGAACACAAGAGAGTTTTAGGTATTAACTCAGCGTATGAAAAGCTTATCGTTTTTGAAAGCTCATTCAGAAATTGTACGTAAGAAAATATAGTGCAATTTATTTTGCGCTCAATATGATCGAATTGAACGTCTCGATCCTTATAGAAAATAATCAACATTTTATGCTAAAAATATAAGTGTTTTTTTTTCAATAAGAAAATTTTTAACAAAACTACGAGCGCAAGTTACTTTCTTTTTAACCGACTTCCAAAAAAAGAAGGAGAAGGTTCTCAATTCGGACCGTATTTTTTTTTTTTTTTTATGTATGTATGTACATCGATAACTCCGCCAATTCTGAACCGATTTTGATGGTTTCTTTTTTAATCGACAGATAATTCTTCCGGATTAGTCCCATTTTTATCTCATAAAAATTGGTTTATTAGTTTTTCAGAAATTTTGAAAAAGCTGACTTTTAAGTACATTTTTCTTGATATCTCGATAAAATATGTACCGTTTTTGACAACTTATTTTTTTCAAGATATAATAATTTCTCGACATTATCTCACAGACATATAACGAAAATCGGTTCAGTAGTTTTTCAGAAATTCAGTAATTAATTTCTGTTTACGGCTGAAATTATGTAACAGAAAAAGCCTTAGCAACGGTTGCTATTGACACGAAGTTGTCAATTTTCGTGACGATAGTCTAGCTTTTAAATGTAATGGGGTGCATAGGATGCACAAGCACATTACATGGTTCAAATCACATCCATAGGAGTATTTTTTTTTAATTTTCCATCAATATTTTTTTAGTTGCGTTATTATTTGTCTCTCAAGGCAGCAAAATCACTTAAAAGGATAAAATAAACCTTTTAAAAAAAAGTGCACCGACTTCAAAAATTTGCACTGAAAAGTAAGAAATAATAAAAATTTCGTCGTAGAATTTGAAGACGGTTGGTGCCAAATTAGAAATAACTTAGTAGGTACCCTAATTCACTAATCACTAATTTATTAGGAACCTACGATCATCAGTACAAACATAATATATAATATTGAACAGATATTTATGTTCTTACATGTTTACTTAATTTTGTATCCTATTTGGCACCAACCGTCTTCAAATTCTACGACGAAATTTTTATTATTTCTTACTTTTCAGTGCAAATTTTTGAAGTCGGTGCACTTTTTTTTAAAAGGTTTATTCAAATAATTAAAGATCGAAGTGCACTGTACAGTGTACATAGTAAAAAAGAAGGCGAAACATGTATCTCAATAATTCTAGCAAATATCTTTAATTGTTTTTGTCTATCCCTCATGGGATAAAAGGTACGATGATATCACTACATATTATAAAACAATGTCCCACGCCGCGTCTGTCTGTCTGTGCCCCTTTCACATAAAAACCACTGAACCAATTATATGCGGTTTTCACTATTAGATAGGTTGATTCACCGGGAAGGTTTAAGAGTATCATGTATAGGAAAACAGTATAAATGAATCAAGTCGGAGAAAATGTTAACCTCATCGACTTTTCATGGCGTATGTTAGAGATATAACAAAATGATGTATTAAAGAATTGTGTAGAATAAAATGATCTACTAAAAAGTCCGCGGTACCATATTATATATATCTCTAATAGATAAGCGAAGCCGGGAGCGGGGTCACTAGTATTGTAACGTTGTCCTCATTTAATTAATAAATGAGACCATTTTTCTTAATGAGGTTTGAATAGTTGTTAACCTCCTTGCAGAAATAGTTGTTAACCTCCTTACAAAATAAGTTACTGACTACCTATAATTAAGGAATTTTTCAAATTAATCTGAATTTGAAACAGTGTTATTATTGTGGCTAGTTTCCGAAATCCTTATAACTCCCATAAGGAGGAAAGAGCTAGGCGACAATATTAATAACTAAAACTAAACATAGGACCTCTGGTTTCAAATCAAACGTCCTAAATGCTCTTATAAAATTTATGAATGTATTTCATATCATAAGTATAAATGAATAGCGAACGGAAATAAAGCTTTTTGATCGCCAGCCTGTCCTTTAATTTTATGAAAATACTGTTCGGGTGTCAGAAAATCATAAAGGCAATTAAGGTTAATTTGAACAGTACAATTTTAACGGGACAGTCTGAGATAATGAAAATAGATTTTCCTATTTTGCTCATAAATTGATATTTAACTGGAAAGCTTAGTCGTTCGAACGAATCAATAAATGGCTCGAGGTATGGTAGCACAAAATTTATTTTTAGTCGGTCTCTGTTTCCTTTTGTGTCCTTTTTCAGCATAGCTGCATTTTTAGTTCCAAATTGAAGCAACAAAATTGTGCAGTTTTCAGTTACGTAAACCGTTGTGTTGTGAAAACCGCAGCATGCAAAAAAAATCAAAATATGTTCTAAAATGGTTGTTTATTCCGAATGCTTTTATCTCGAATAGAAACAACCCTAACATCTTTAAACAAAGTGGCTAATTTATTATTATGGATAAAGGTAAACTAGGCTAAAAATAATTACAACAAATAGATAGAAATTGAAATTACCATTTTAGTGAAAACTGCGCAATAAAAGAATTGTCCCGTCACTCCTGTATATTTTGATTCAAATTTTATCAAATACTTTCCAGCCGTTTCTAGGAGACTAGCTCTCCGCCCCCGGCTTCACCCATTGATATTTTCGAAATAAATAAAATACAGCCTATAGCTTCCTATTAGTGAAATAATTTTTAGAATCGGTTCCGTAGTTTTAGAGATTACCCCTACATCCAAACTTACATATTTTACCTCATATTTATTAGTAGATATTTATAATGAGAGAGAGATGAGTCGATAGCCTATTGACTTGAAACCAGGAAGTTTCTGGTTCAATTATAAGTCATGCCAAAAATGCGAAGCACTAATTTTCCTTAAGAGGTGCTTTACTGGAGTACTCGTGCTTCGGAGGGAACTCTAAAAAAATATTTACGTCTGTTAAAAAAACGACACAATCTAGATTCATTAAGTGCAGTAACAGGCTTGCCATCTGTTCTATTTAATATGGACAACTCATAAAAAGTTGAATGTTAGGCCGTGATGATGTGTGATCATTAGAGATTTTTCATAATGTTTTGACCGGGTGTAATTGACCGTAGGTATACTGTTGTTATGTAATGTTGATTTAGGATATCATCTCAGGTACAGGAGAGCTAATAGAATAGTAGAGGAGCACAATTATCGGAGTGATAGCTAACAAACCAACAAGATACTAGATACAGTTACCTTAATGTGTTAAGGGTAGTATGCATTTCATTAATTGTAATATTTAGAGGATGGTAGATAGATATAGATTAACTGATAACCGTAGATTCGATTTTTAAAATTTTTTTTTTTTCAAAACTCTTAAACCAATTTTTACCAAAATAGGTAGGACTAATCCGGAATAAATTAATCGGTCGGTCAAAAAAATCGGTTCACAGTAAAATTAATAACAGAGTTTGCGTTTGTTTGTTTTATATGTAAGAAGTAAACTAAAAACTATTAGATAGATACAATGTTCTTTCACTGCTAAGGAGCTGCAGATGAAGATGAAAATCGCACTTTTTTTTGTCACAATCACATCTTTATTACATGTGTAGGTATCTAACATAGAAAAATCAACGCAACATGGTTCATATTAAAAAAATCTGGCACAAAAAGCTAAGTACATTTCAATCACTTGTTAGCAACTACGAGATAAAGTCAGAAACACCCTTAACATTACGTCAGATAGCGCACTATAATCCTGATTTATGAACACCACTTCTGTCGGCATAATGTTGCATAATCCTCTGCGTATAATCAATTATGTTGCATAAGCATTATCTAGATACATAAACTGAACGCATAAATATGTACTTACATTGATTTCATAATACGGTTGAAAATTTAAATTTCAATATTTGCGCTAATTGAGCTCACGTTCCATAATAATTAAATGATGCAAAAGTTCCACAATTAAATTACCTAATTAGTAATGTTGTTTTGAAGTGTCAAAAATATAGAAATTGTTGTTTTCTTGCAAGTTACATAATAATTTCTCTGCTTTCTTTTAATCAAAAAGTTTTATTATACATAATATATAAAATATAAGCCTGTGGATCACTGGATCGTAGAATATCAATATGAAATGTCATTCATTATGTCTATGATATTAATGAAATACACACCTTTACATTCACCTTCACCAGTAACAGTGTCTACTTTGTGCCTTTTGCCCATATTTAACAGGTGGCAAGCCTGTTGCTGCACTTAATGAACCTAAAATAATGCGTCACTTCACTTCTTCAACAGATGTCAATATTAAAATATTGAAATTGTTGTATTATACTCAAAAATGTTAATATCAAAATATAATTACTCCTTAGTTTTTAAAAATTACAGAAAAGTTCACATTGTATAAATTCAAACCAACTTAGCAACAAATGTATTCAAGTAGATTATAAAATCACTTCAAAACACTGAGTTTAGAACTCGATATAAGCAATTCACAAAATCTCAGCTCTTATTCAATCGACTGGTTCAATTTAAGCGAACTCGGGTGAATCAGTTCAGTGAGCACAACTATTTACAATTCAATTGTTGCAGTTCCACCTATCTTGCTCCTGTGTTTCAACTGTCTTTTGCAACGGGATACAGGAGATGTTCTTCAAATAAAGTTTTAAATGACGACCACTGAATGTAATTTAAAAATATTGTACCTAAGTTAAAAAGGCACGATTAGATTTTCTTCAGAGCTAGAGGAGGTATTCTACCTTTGATTCCTTCACTACTTTTCTTTTTTTAGTTTATAAGGTTTTTTTTCTAGATTTGATTTGTATATTTAATAAGAAATAAAGAAATCACAATTAAAAAATATAAAAATCTTGGAAACACTGTCAATATTTAGCATTGCACATGGTGGCAAGCCTGTCGCTGCATTTGGGCTGATCTTTCCTGAACAGGGATAATTTTATTGCAAGTATAGAAATGGCAATGCACACAACAATCCAACGAGTAAAAGGCAATACTCCCCAACGCGTGTTACGGGAAAATTGTATACTAGCGCGATACACGTTTCAATTTCAATATTGTGAGACAGTAGCGATGCGACATCTATCGACGCGATGTGCCGCCACATAAGTATTCAATAGCATATATTTAATCTGACAATCAGTATCTATCCACAAAGAAGCGTTTCTTTCTCAAAGCTATAATACCTCAAGAGCCACTGGCCACTCAATAGGTAATATAATAAGTACCATTGTGTGGACGGCAGCTTTACGTGTTCTGAAAAGCATGAAAAGTCCAAAGAAGGATTTTATGTTATACGCTCGAGTAAGAATTTTATTGGACTCGACACCTTCGTATTCAAATTCAATGATCAATCGACTCTCTTTATAAGAGGGACTTTGTTCTCTTATGAGAGCTTTTTACGGTCAACGAAAGACAAATTAATATGACTCATATATGGAAATTTCTTCATTAACTCCAATACTGACTTATATATTAAGCACACAAGATCGAAGTTAAGCAACGCCCCGCTGCATACCAAACAAGAATATTTTAATGCAATTGATTTTGAGTACTGCAACGACTACGCCACTCGATTTAGCAGGCGAAATTAAATCAGACCAACTGTTTCCTAAATTGAAAATAGATATCGATTATTCGAAAATAGAGGGAAGAGTTTAATTCTGATTAATAGTGACAACTGTATGCATGAGACGAGATCTGCAATACTTTGGACATATTATACGAAAAGAGGGCAAACAACCTGGAAAAGAAAAGAACCAAAATGTTCTAAAATGTTATGTACGCATGTATACAGATACTAACAGTAACTATATTAAATTATCCAGTGACATCGACTACCGGTCTCTTAAGAGGATGTATAGAGCTAAATGCGAGTTTTATGATGCGTAAAAGTACATGATCCACTGCAGTGACCATAATCAAAAAAAATATGATATTCTTGAGGTTATGCGTTATTAAGATACTGTGTTCAAAACATAATACAACTATATTGATTCGTTAGAAAAAAATCACGAACATTCCTCTAAAAAAATATTTTACTGTCTAGAAACAGTACTAAAATGCATGCAATGATTCTGATTTTTTGACAGATTTTTTATATAGCAATATACTATCGTAATACTGTTCTATTTTTTAATCAAATTTTCAGCAAGTTCCTTTATTCTCATTTTTGAGATTTTATGTACGCATTGCACGCGTGTGTGCGTAAGCGCTCGTGTACCGACAGTACCGGCTGCAGCCTGATGCTATATTATTAGTGGCAGCCACGCCGTCTGTTGTGTATGTGTACCCGCGTGGGAGCGGTGCCATCTCTCAAGGTCTTTGGCTCTGTACAGCGTCTTAAGATGGCTGTTCGTTACTTAGATACGTCTCGTGACGGTCGTTTGTTAAGTTAAACTTCTTAGGCGGTGATTCGATGATTTTAATTGGACGAGAATTGAGAGTGAAATTTCAAGGACGGGTCACGTTTAGGCATATTTCTTTAGATGAGAGAGAAAAAAGATATAACGTAGAGAGAAAGAGAAGGAAAGCTATACATTGTATATCTAAAGCTTCTTGTACACAGTGGAGCATTATGACCCAGACAAAGCCATTTCATTGTGTGCACAGGCTAAAAAAAGAAATAAAAATGACGTTTACTTTTTAAGGAGTTTCACTTCTTGGCGTGTACGGTGCTGCACGCGCAATTTTTGTTATTATGTAAACTCAATTAATATTTTGACTAGGTTTCATACAAATTATGTTTTGTTGCAAATGGAGACCCGATTAAAAAGCCCTTAAATTTCCGTTTAGTCAAATTCCAAAAACCGATATTGCATTTTCGCCGTTCAATAGAACTGACTCACCTCTCAAAGCCTATAAATTAAAATTCACTGAAATTTCAGTAGCTTGAAAAATTAAATGCCACATCCGCAGGGCCCATTACATAGGCTTTTAAAATTTTCAAGCTATATGGAAATAACAATGTCGCCTAGCGCAGCTCCGATGCTGGCTTGGCAATGCAATTAGCGTCAATCATTCCCAACCAGAGAGCGCAATCTCGCTCGATCTCTACTATAGTATGCTGTAAGTATTTTTATTTCCATTCATAAAATATGTATTGAATAGATAGCTATGAATTTGGATAGGTACGGTTATTTATGATAAATTCAACTTTCCTGTGCACTTAGATTTTTTACAGGATAAAAAGTATATGATACACTCTGGCTCAGCAACTATCTGCGTGCAAATGACATCGATTCGTTGCTTTGTTAATTAAACAAACACACTAACACGCATTTATATGAATAATCATACCCATCGTATCATTGTAGGAGAGGTAGGCAAAAACAACCTAATTCCATATCCTGAATTTTTGCCATATACTTTGTGCTTTCGCCTTCTCTATATTCATCACATGTCTTATACTACAGCTTCGCATGTTGCCCTTCTGGTTTGTTGGTAACGGATTGAGGTGATTAACGGAATAAGTGACATGGGCTTATTTTTATCCTGGAAATCCTTCAGGTAAATACATATAAAATAAAATAAATATAAATAAATTTATTTCTCTCACATCAATTAAAACTTATACAATGACACTTAAAAGTATTTACTAGGTGAGAGCTGGTGCCTGTAGTAGGACAAAAAGCCTGTATCTCAGGCCACCAGGCTCCCTCTCCGGTCTGCAATACGAAGTCATACATATAAGCTAATGACATAGATTAAATAATGTTTACTAATAATTACGAAAACTAGGTTACATATATGGTTAGATTAACAAAGAAATGTGAAATTTGTGAAAATAGCTTGCAAATAAATTCTGCTATAAGGTATTATACAAACCATGTTACTTTACTACACTGATTAGTGACTCTGTTTCATAATAAGTTCTGTTCTGCAGCCACTCCACCACCAAACGTCTACAGCTATGATAATTTAAATTATATATATTAATGTCTTTATTAGCCAAGTTATATAAATGAAAACCAAGAAAGCAGAACTGACGCTGAGCAAATGCTGTACTGAACCTTATGGATGGAGATATTAGTAAAGGAGTTCTTCTAAACATGTTAGTTGCGGGATTATACACTAGTTGGGAGTGCTTCTTAAGTATGGTATTCAATATAAAGAGCTGGCGCACAGTTAACACTTTGTACCTGTTGTACAGCTCTAAAGTAGGAAAGCGGAAAGGAAGAGATGCCCCAACCTTGAGGACTGCTCTTTGAGCTCTCTCCAGTGGAAGCAGATGCGTTTTAGCAGCATCACCCCACACTGTGATGCAGTACGTAAGCAGTGACTGACACAGTGCAAAATATACAATTTTAGTTATATTTGTGTCCGCCACATGTCTGAGGGTTTTAAAGACAAAGATAAGCTTACGGACCCTACAGGTTAAAAGTCTTATGTGCTCCTTAAAATTGAGTCTCTCATCCAAGACCACGCCCAGGTACTTAACAGAACATGCTTTGTCAATAGAGGGACAGTTACAACAGGAATTCATTGGGACAACACAAGAATGAGCAACAATGTTAGCAGATGATGAAGTTTTAGGAACGCGCAAAGAAAAGTTAATATACTTGGTTTTTTCTGTGTTTAGAGTGAGAATATTGTTGTGCAGCCAATCAGTCACCTTATTAAACCCCGTCTGGGCAGAGTTGTATACATCCTCCCAACTATCCCCACAAAAGAGGAGAGCAGTATCGTCTGCATAGGCCAAAAGTTTACCATTAAACTCCATGTTACACAAATCATTGACATAAGTAAGAAAGAGAGTAGGACCTAGGATGCTGCCTTGGGGCACTCCATAGGAAACAGGGAGGGCACGGCTCTGCACATTATCCACCCTAACAAATTGCGTCCTATCCGTTAGATAACTTCGAAACAATTCCAACTGCGCGTCTCTTACACCAAGCCTCTCAAGTTTATATAATAACAGAGGGATCGAGACAGTATCGAAAGCCTTAGCAAGGTCCAGAAAAATGGCTAAACACTTCTTCCCGTTATCTAAATTCTTGCTCACATAATCAGTTAATTCTAAAACAGCATCTGAAGTCGATTTGCCCTTACGAAAGCCATACTGATGTGGAGACAGTAGATCGTAACTTTCTAGATACTTAACCAGTCTGTTGTTCATGAGTTTTTCTAGAATTTTGGACAGCGCAGTGAGTATAGATATGGGCCTATAATTTATGGGTCTATCTCGGTCACCGCCCTTGTGAATAGGTTGTATTTGTGCCTTCTTGAAAGCCAATGGAAACACCCCAGTTGCCATTGCCAAATTACAGATATGGGTTATTGGGGGAATGAACAATTGTTTGTGCTCCTTGAGAAATCTAGCTGATATATGGTCCCAACCTACCGAGCAATTGGTTCTGAGTGAATCAATTAATGTATTAACCTCCCCTTCATCTGTACAGTGCAAGACCAGGGAGTTGCCAATAGATGGAAGGGATTTATGGAATCCAACAATTACATGTTTATTTAAGATATTCTCGGCCAGCTCTCTGCCAACACCAGCAAAATACAAGTTAACTCTGTCAACTGATAACTCAGGGGAATTTGCAATGGACAGTAAGTCCGAGGCTGATCCCTTGGTAACATTCATGTTTGTAATAGTCTTAATAGTTGACCATAATTTACCTGGATTAGAGGAAGACCTCAGAAGTTCAGATGATTCATATACACGTTTTGACCTTTTAAGAAGGTTGTTGCAATAATTACGATACCGCCGATATGTTATTTTGTTGATTTCGTTATCTGGATCCTTCCTATATTTGACATATAATCGATCTCGGTTTCTCATGCATTTAAGTAAACCTAAAGTTATCCACGGCTTGATAATTTTTTTACGTCTAGTTAAAGATACAGTCTCAGAATTTGTATCAATGATTTTAGTCAGAGAGCTAATAAAAGTGTTCGTTGCTATATTTACATCGGAGATAAGAAGTATGTCGTTGAAGTTAAAGTTTTGTAGATTTAGGTTTAGAGACTCATAATTTATACGGGTTATATTAGATTCAGTATTATGTTTAGGGGTATTACAAGTAAGGAAATTTGCCACAGAAAAATGATCTGTAAGAGAAGATTGGATAACTAGAGTAGTAGAGGGTAGTTTTGTTTTGATCATAATGTGGTCGAGACAGCTATTTTCCCTAGTGGGAAAATTGTGTGCCGCTAGGATGCCATGAAATGCCAGTAAATTCAGATAATCATAGCTGAGGTGATCAGTTTGCTTAACTGAAATGTCAATATTCATGTCACCAATCACCATGACATTGGCAAAACAGCCCAGGTCTTGTAGTGCAGCATCTAAAGATACCAAGAAATTACCTAAACTTCTATTAGATGGAGGGCGATATATAGCAACAATAGCAGTCACCTTAGAAATTTTGAGAATCAAACAGTTAGCATCCAAGAAACTGGGCTCAGTGACAGAATCAATATGAAGGTCACCACTGTAGTAAATTACCACACCCTCATTTTGACTGCGATTATTGTTTGTCGCCATGTGTCTGTAACCTGGTAGAATAGGGATGTTTCCAACACATGTTAGCCAGCACTCAGTCAGCACAATAATGTCATAGTCAATCTTCATTCTAGTTAATAATGTTAGCAAACTCGGCAAGTTACGATTTATACTTCTAATATTTTGTGTTATGACTCTTAAGCATTTAGATGTGTTCCTGATGTATGACAGACAACTTTCAGGTTCGCAAACAAATGAATCCGACACAGAAACCGCATCTATGCTGTTCACTAAGTGTTTTATGTTATCGTGTGTTACAACAAATGTTAGAGGGTGCAGCAATATATATCATATTTATAAGAAAGAACAGGAGATATTTAAATGTACCAGAGGTCTTTAATGTCGCAAATGTCGGAAAATACACATTTATTAAAAAGTTAACCCTTAAATAATACTTGTTATTTAATAATGTACTAGGATTAGTACAGGGGCAGTAACAAGTAATGGAATTACATGTAAATACCATAAATAGCTTCACATTGTTGTGCAATCTGTAGTACACACATAGTACATCGATAATTAGTATATAAAGAGGGAAAAAGTTGAGTGTTTGGTAGTTAACAGCAATTGAGGCATTATTATGATAGGAACAACTATCGGCGCACAACTCTCCCTGCCTAGACCACACCAAATTCAGCACAATTGTTTGCTTGTATATAAGTAATAAAATGGTACATGCGATGCATGGAATATTTTCAAATGACAATATTAAACTATATGATCTATATTCATGTCTATTGTTTCCAACTGGTATGAAACAATCAATATTTTTAACAATTAAGGCACAAAACAACTGCAGATAAGTAGAAATACAACAATCAAAACCACAACCACTGACACCAACACAAATGACCCGCAACAAAACATTTTGAAAAAAGGTTAGATAAAAAGTTTTATAGTTCAGTAAGTTTTTTAAATCAACATAGCAAATTATAAGAGTCCTTACAGAATCTATGCAAACTACAACTTCAGTAATCTGTAGCAAGAACATATGTTTGTATATATTTACAGTAAGGGTACATAAAGCAAAGATATAAAAAGTGTTTACACAATGATGATATAGCTGTCACAGCACAATTTTAGTAAGATCCTCTTCGTTATCAATTTTTATAGTAGGGAAGCTATCCTTTTTTCTTAAGTATATATTTCCAAAAGCAGTCCAGCAATATATAAAATTATTTGTTTTGGCAAATTGCCTAGCCAAATAGTGAAGTTTTTTAGCTCCAGGAGTAAGGGCCTCAGATATGTAGATAGGTTTTGATATTCCAGGAAGGTTTAGATGGTAGGTGTTTAGCTTGTTAGTACTATTCTCTTTGTTGAATTTTCTTACCGAAGTTAACAACTGATCCTTCATCAAGGACGACACAAATTCAACCCTTATTGGCTTGTTTGACTCCGATTTGGTCTTGAGACGAAAAACTTCTCTAATATCCGACTTTTGTAACGGGAGATTTGTGATATCACCAATTTTTTTAACAAGTTCACACAATTTTTGTTGATTCTCATATCCGGATTTCGGTATATTTTTCAGCTCAATTGAGGTTGATAAGGAGTTACGTTCAAGGTACTCAATCTTCGTTTCAAGAGACTTTATTTTTTTGTTTATAACTACAATTTTCAGTTTCAAGTTTATCCAGCTTTTTGAGCATATCATCATACTTACTGGACATAAACTCCATTGATTTCTTTATATCAGAGTTCTGCTCCAATATAGTTGCCATAGTGGACATCAACATCTCAAGTTTAGAATCCTGCTGGGATTTAAACTGCATAATTAAAGCTGAAACATCATTTTCAACTGTCTGATAATCGTATGGATTTTTGCGCTTAGATCTTTGAGTAATATGATAACCTTCCAAATTAACATTTTCAGTGTGTAAGTTAGGGTCTGAATGATAGTTACTGGACTGAAGATTAGATGAGATCGGCAGAACCTTGTTAGGAGAACGAGCAAGCGACATTGTAATGTAATAATTCAATATAAGTATCACTGTAGGCCTAAATGAAGATGTAGCCGTCGCGGCGCCGATGTGTCGCTGCTAAGGTCAATGTCCGGAGACGTTGTTGTGTGCGTGAAGTTCACGTAGGATTACTACGGCAGTTGCATGTATGCAAGTAGTGGGCGGAGTAACCGGTCTGTCACCGCACGGGACGCACAATAAGGAAATATATTTGTCTCACCACTTTCCTTGTCTTACTCACTAGGAGGTACTTTTAATACTTTAATATTTTTAAAATTTTATTAAATAAATACAGACGTCTGAACGCCACAGAGCCCGGAAGGCAAGACAATATAATATGTCTCATTGCAAAAAAAATCCACGTTTGAGCCGGGGCGGAAAAGCTAGTTAGTCAGAGTGTGAGTGGTCACGCTCCCAACAATACTACGACTCAGTAGTTAGGGCCAGTAGTTTGTGTACTAATGTTTACTATAATTGGTCTATATAAAAATCGGGGCAGCCGTTTTATTAATAGTAATATGGGTTACACGTGGAAAGCCTCTATAGAGTTTGCAGAAACAACCGTCGTGGCTGACTAACATTGTTTTTTTTTTATGACAAAGTCAGCCATTTGTCCAATCCTTTGAGTACATACCAAAGGAGACGTGTAGCGTGTATTGTCGCAACGGCTTTTAAGTTATATGATGATTATGTTAAAATACAAACATAATAATTATAATTAACAATTGGAAACACTATGTTCACGGAAGTTTGACGTCCTAGATCGCCTTTCCCATTTAAAACATCACAATTAACAATTTTTCTAGAGCTCTGTCTCGCGACACAAAACGATACCAACGAAATCTAAGGTATGACCACCTGGTCAAAGAGCAAATAATTGGCGAAAGGGGGAGCCCGTCTATGGTCCCTCCTTAGGCTTAGTACTCTATGGTCCAATCATCTTAAACTCGTCTTTTCGTTGTCTTACTAGCTTTCCGGCCTGGTTTCACCCGTGGAAATTTTTGGAAAATAATTTATGCCGAAACATTCTTCGGTCCTCCAACAATATCTGTGCAAAAAAAATCACGTTGATCCATTGCTCTGTTTTGACTTGAAAGAAGGACAAACAAACACACTTTCGAATTTTCTTCCTGTCTTTCTTTCTTTCTTCCTTTCTTTCTTTCTTTCTTCTTTTCTTCCTTTCTCTCGATGCAACTATTATTCCTGTAAATTGTGTACCTGGTAGATGTGTCCTAGAATCCAACAATAAATATAAATGAAGAAGTATAAGGACTCTTATTTCGCCACGGCACATATTGGCCTCCATAGACGAGTGGTTAAGATGTCTGGTACTAGGCAGACCACGGTTTCACTCATAACAATTTTTTTTAAATAATTTTTCTTCGAATCTTTCTTAACCAGTCTATAGTCTATGAATTTGAATTTAAATTGGATTTAAGACAAAACAAAGTACATATAAATTTGATTCGAGATAATCCTACAAAATGAATCCGGAATTGATAGCATCATAAATATGCCGTGGTACTTTGGAGGAATAGAATTGCAGTCTCTAAAATAGAATACGTACGTGATTTGAAACTTACTACTATTGGGTTAGTACTAAAAAGAAAGACAAGGTAATGAAGGATATCTCTGGACTAAACTGTATTAAATTATCCAGCGAGATCTAACAGTCTTTTTGTTTGAGCAAGTTTGTTGCGGCTGGCTGTATGAAAGGGGATACCATGACCTTGTTATTTTATTTTTTCCCCACACTGAACTGACATCCGGTTTTCGTTGCAAGAGGTCAAAGTGGGATTCTACGTTATGTCATGGAGAATCCGGTTTAATCCCGCCCGCGCTGTGATAGCTGTGATTAGTCTGTGATTAATAAGATATATCAGAGTCGGCGAGAGCATCTTGATACCGATTAATCGACATATATATTAAAACGGTTATAATACTTGACATTGGCAAATCATCGATTAAGATTGGTCTCCACCAAAACACATTAAAGAAGAAAAACAAGAGGTTCAAGTACACAAGCGATTCAAAATAATAATTTAAATTACTCTTATTTATTACTTATTTATACTATATTTATTACTTATTAATAAGATTATTTATATAACAAAGAAGATAAGAAAGCAGCAGAGATCACGCGCCTACTTGCCAATAGAGGCGCAACAATCTCAAAGTGCAGCTAAAGACCTGCAGCTTCAGGGCAAAGGTCAGTGCAATTTGACTACAATTTGTGCCACAGCTGTCTAAGTATTTAATATCTAAAGGTGGCATTTCCGTCCAATCCCTGGCGCGTCACCGTACGGTCCACCGAAATCGACCACAGACTCGTCTAATTCTTGTAACGAACGGTCCGCCTAGATCATCCGGCGGCCGGAATAGGAAATTTTCGGTGCATTGCCGGACCAATGTGTGGCTTACTTTAGGTTACATAAAACGAAAATCTACCAAAACGCCGCAACACTTAATATTTAACTCACTCCGAGTTTAAAGTAGATATACCGTCCCGTGACGGTCGCTTTCTTTATATTGAGTTTCCGCGTCATGAAGCTATTATATAAAAAATCCGTGTCACAAGTTAATTACCATACTCCTCCGAAACGGCTTGACCGATTTTTATGTTTTTTTTTGTGTATATTTGGTAGGGCCCACGATCGGTCGTAATCTATTTTTCATACCCCTAAATTATAAGGGTAGGGGTAGGGGTAGAGGTAGTGCAGGCAAGCCAACGTTTGGGCAGGACAACGTCTGCCGGGTCCGCTAATAGGTATAATCATTAAAAATTACAATTCAATTGCATATTAATTCCCATGCATATTAAATCAAAATATAAATTTTAATTAAGGCACGTGTACAAGAAGCCACAATTATAATGTTCTTGTAACACTAATTAATTTATATTGATCTTGGTTGACTTAGATAAAAATTATTTTCCTTATAATTTCATGTGAAGGTGGAAGACTTTGTCATTCGCTGGGTACCCTGGGGCCGGCAACGGTTCCCGCGGAGCTGTAAGGCAAGGCAGAAGATTCATATGAAGACTATCTAAACTACATTGTTGCCCGTAGACATTTTTGAGTGTTTGGATTTTATTGTTACTGCTCTACTCCTTTAGGTCTTAGTGTGATTGTATATAATAACTAGCAGTTGCCTGCGACTTCGTACGCGTTGTATTAGGATCTATCTATCGTCATGCCTTTTATCCCAAGAGGGGTAGGCAGAGTCAATCGAATGCCATTTGCTACGGTCCTGACATACCTCTTTCGTTTCTTTTATATGTATCATACCTTTCACAGATGCTCGGCGATTGTGTGTACTTTTAATATTGCTATCGATCAATACAATAAAAGTACACCTAGGTCATCCTCTGCCAGCATTTCCTTTCAATTCATCCATATAAACCTTTTTAATCAATCTTTGTTATTGTTGTATTAGGAATACAACGTTTACACCCCATTTCACCACTTAGGGTAGATAGCGTGATGTTATATGGCCTATCACATTCCTCAATAATTGGGCTATCAAGTGCAACAATATATATAAACCCGACTGGTAGTTCCAGAGATTAGCGCATTCAAATTCAATTCAAACAAACTTTTCAGCTTCATTATTATATTGAAGATTTACACAAAATTAGGGTTACATATTTCAGGCGTGTGTAAATATTTCCAATTATATTTCAGATACTTACCACTTAAATAAAATAGTCATACAGAAAATAAACCAAAAAAATAATTATGTCATTGTATTAATACATATATACGGAATAATAGAGTTTTCCCAACGATAACAGTTTTAAATTATTTTTCAACAATCTCAATGTCAATATTTCATATAGTCTGGTATATCCTAATGGCAGTATAGCCTATTATCTTCCTCATATTTTTTTAATTCGGCTTTCGCCTGTGGATATTTTCCAACAAAATAGAAATAGCCTATATAGCTCAGGGATATCGTAGCTTCCTATTCGTGAAATAATTTCCGAATCGGTTCAGTAATTTGAGAGATTACCCCTTACAAAGTCCTAAAACTATAAATAAAATATTGCTTCATATACATCAAAATTCTGTTCTGATATGAAAACTAAAATGTTTAATATAATATTTACAAGGGAAAGTCTTGAATAAACTTGAATATAGGATACACCTAGGCCCCAGACGCGTAGCTTATCAAATAAAGTTAAACTCAATAAGTTTCGAACTGTAAACATCTCTGGGGAGTTCATGAAAATGCGGAAAGTTGTCAGGAAAATATATATTGTAGGGTCCCATAATCTTTTGTTTTATCTTTAACTAGCGACCCCGCCCCTGGTTTCGCACTATTTAACTTTTATTGCCATAAATGGATTTATACTATGTTGACGTTACAGGTACGGAGACATTATATTATTAGATCAAACAAATAAAATTAAATAGGTAATATAAAATAATAATCAAAATTAAAAGTCAAAAAGTACAGCTAAAAATGTCAAAATAAAACAGAAAATCAATTAGAAAATACAATTATAAAATGTCCAATTAAAAATACAATCTTAAACTAAGAAAAATAAAAATAAGTATAAAAATAAAAACAAAAATTCAGACCCTGTCAGCGTTTGAGTAGTGTGTGGTGAGTGAGTGGGGGTGTGTTTGTATGTATGTATGTATGTATCTACTTACTTATCTATTAGAGATATATGCTACCACGGATTTTTTGTAAGTCATTTTATACTACATCATTTTGTTATATCTCAGACGGATTAGACAGCATGCGCCATTTCACTTTCACTTATACTGTTGAACTGTGATGATACGACCTTATTTTCCTGGCCGCTTACAAGCTGGCCATCATAAATAGCATTTATTTTGATTTTAGAACACGTTATTGTTCATTTTAATTCAATAGAACATTGTATGTTATTTTCAAATATCCGATGTGTGGAACCTAAATTAAAATTTTACTCATTCCTTCACAAACTGTTGACTTAGGCAGTACTCTGCCAATTGTAAAATTTATTATATTTCTATTTTATCAAGTAAGTAAATAACTATATAAAATGTATTGAATCAATATTCAAGAACTAATATTTATGTTAATATAAAAGGAGCGCAAATAAGTATTTGCGCTCCTTGCTCCTTCTCCTTTGACGGCTCTTTCTCCTTTGACGGCTCCTTCTCCTTCTCCTTGGCTCCTTCCTTTCCTTCCTTGTTAATTCGACCAATAAACGAATGGTGAAAGTTTACTACGAGTTTTCCTGCGATACCTACCCGGCCTGGCTACCCCACACCCGACAATGGCGCCCAAACGTGATTAAAATACTGCAGGAAGAAGGAATAAAGAAGAAAGAATAACGAAGTAAGAGAACATAATATTTATTTTAATACAAACTTTTATTTCAGGATTTGTAATGTCTATATAATCTCAATATATAACGTAATTCTATTTAAATTCAGTAGAATATTTCTTGGAGATGATGGTTCTGAATCAAGGTTATGTCGGCAAACCTTCGAGGTTGACAAGTCTGATGATCTTGGTCAGATTCCATTATTGAAGAGGATATTTTTTAATTTTTATACAAAGGCAGTATTCTTGAATCATTTTACATTAAATTCACTTATTAATTTCGTAAATTCAGATTATATAGTCACATTGAATGTATGGTTGTATGTGAGATTTTCATTATATATATATCTGAAATCTATAGATTACTTCCCATAACTTAAATTTATTAATAATTAATTTAATTTCCGTTATATTATCCCGTCAATTCAATATTTCTTAATAGAAAAAGGTTCTTTTTATAGTCGTAACTTTTTCAAGAAAAATAATATATATTAATTTTTCTTATAATTGCTATAATATCTATTTTTATCCTAAAAGTCTATCGTGATTCCATAAAATAATACATAAATAAATATTATTTAATTCCAAAGTTTCATTAAATTTGCGATTTTTTTTATACATTTTTAAGATATGCAAAACAATTTGTCCATTCTTATTTTAATGATTTCTAATATGACACTACAGTTTACATAAGTAAGGCAATTAAAATATTAAAATATTTCCGAGAATAAATTTAATATATAATAATAAATTTCAAATAAATTATGATACATATAAAAGCACCTCGATATCAGAATTTGAACTTACTTGATTTTTCTTTGTTTTACACAATTTGTTTTGCTCGGCAATATTGCATTGGAATATTCGATTTTCAAATGTATCCTATATAATTTCTTTGTCATTGACAAGTTTTTAAATTTTGAATCGACGACGTTCGATTTTCTTTTAATTTTCAATTGTTATTTACTATGAAGTCTATTTCATAGACATATGATTACGCTCTTATTACAACTAGGGGTAGTCATGTTGATTGAAATTTAAATATTATTTTATTTCATGTACTTATATTATTAGCTTTTCACTGGCTTTGCTCGTGGATAGTTTGAGTTAGCGCATACCTTAACGCATGCGTTGATTTTATTTCATAATTTTTTTTTCTCTTTCAATATGGATGAGTTACACTTACTTAAACCAAGGAATTTTTTATATCTATATTATTTTACATTTTTCTTTATTTTATTAACAATTTATTAAATTGTATTTATAACCTTATTTACAAGGTTACAAGGGAGGTTAAATTTATTTCAATTTCACAATTTGGTTGTAAACATAATTTTAACTAAACAACTAAAACTTTTACATATTTTCAAATTACAGGTTAAATATATAACCATGATTAATAATTACTATTTTCCTTATTTCATTCTCATCATTTCATTTATTGTAAATACTTGTAATTATTTAGAGCGGATTGCGACTCTTTAAAAAAGCCTTCGTCTATTATAAATATTATACCTAATATCTGTGGATGTATTTCCATGGGTGTTTATTAGAGTAAATTACAACTCTTTAAATAAACATTTGTTTATTATTATTATATCTATGAATATCAGGGTATTCATGGGTGTCTTTTAGAGCGGATTGCGACTCGTTAAAAAAGCCTTCGTCTATTATTACTACTTATTATATCTGTGGATGTATTTCCCATGGGTGTTCGTATGAGCGGATTGCGACTCTTTAAACAAGCCTTCGTCTATTGTATTATATATAAATAAACTTAAAACAGCGGATGGTAACTGTATAACTAAGCCCTTACTAAATTCGAGAACGTTTTTGAGTCATTCCTTATTAAATGGGAATTACTCTATATTATAAATGAGTTTACTGTACTTACTAATAACAGATTAAACAGATTAAATGAAGATGAATGTTTGTGATTTGTGTGATTGTGGAAATCGTTTCTCTTGTAAAATAATTAGTTTTATTTATAATAAAACTTGTAAATGTATCTTTTCATTTCATTCATTAGTATTTTTATATAAGTCTCATCATCAAACTTTATTTTATTAATTCTCTGAATAAAATCCTTCATTAAGGTCAGGATTTTTTCGGGGGAACCCCGGTATTGTGATGATACGACCTTATTTTCCTGGCCGCTTACAAGCTGGCCATCATAAATAGCATTTATTTTGATTTTAGAACACGTTATTGTTCATTTTAATTCAATAGAACATTGTATGTTATTTTCAAATATCCGATGTGTGGAACCTAAATTAAAATTTTACTCATTCCTTCACAAACTGTTGACTTAGGCAGTACTCTGCCAATTGTAAAATTTATTATATTTCTATTTTATCAACTAAGTAAATAACTATATAAAATGTATTGAATCAATATTCAAGAACTAATATCTATGTTAATATAAAAGGAGCGCAAATAAGTATTGTAAGTATTTTTATCATACTTTGTATTGTGTTACTTCAATAGCTTAACGCCCTGTAGTAATGTGTAGTTCATTTTTATTACAGTGCGCTCCTTGCTCCTTGCTCCTTCTCCTTTCTCCTTGCTCCTTACGGCTCCTTCTCCTTGGCTCCTTACGGATGCTTTTACTGGTTGTTCTTTTGCTGCTCCTGCTTGTTCCTTCCTTGTTAATTCGACCAATAAACGAATGGTGAAAGTTTACTACGAGTTTTCCTGCTATACCTACCCATCGACCCGGCTTCCTGGCTAACCCACACCCGACAGAACATGATAGGTCCACGTTCAATACTCGTAAACCTTCCCCGTGAATCAATCTATATGAAAGTATAAACAGTAACAAAATCGGTCTAGTAGTTTTCAAGTCTATACGGAACAAACAAATTTTGAATGGATTTTTTTGGTTATTTTTCACGCGAGTAAAAAATGTAATTATTAAGTTAAAAATAATAGAGACACCGGTGTTTTTTATGATACTGGATTTATACAATATAAAGGCTGGGTCTAATTGACATTTAAAAATGTAGTAATTATAAAAGTGTAACAAAGGGACGCATTTTTCCTATGTAGAAACATTATTTTTCGTAGCTAAATAATATTTTCCTAATTTCTAAAGTTTCCTCTAATACGAATACATATCAGAGGAAGCCATATCATTTAATATTTATATTTTTTCTATTAAAATTTTTCTACTGAACCTTCCGATATTATTTTCTATTATCTATCAGCCGTTTATTTTTGGTTAAGGTGATGGTTCGAGCGTGTTATAAAATATTCGTACTTCGTCATCGTAAGGAAGTTTTTCATTTTTCTTACATCAGTTTTTCATAAATTCCATCGTAACTTTATATATCAATTTTTCTGAACTTATATAACTTTAAGTAAACTTTGGGAACAATGAACGTCAATTATATCAGAAAAGATTCTTAATTATCTTATCCTATTTTTGGATTTCAATTTATGTAATTTGAACAAAATTTTTATTTGATAATTTAACGAAACCATTAGCGTTAATACTTTGAATAGAAAGAGTTTTCAATATTCTGTTTTATTATCCACAATTTTAAACAAAAATCTAAAGGGTATTTTCTACCAATACTAATGAACTGTCCAAGCTTACAAATTGATGATTTAATAATTAATATGGATATGGCAATTTAATTTACTTATAAGGTAGTCGATACCCTAATTGGTAGGACGGTGGACTTGAAACTGGAGGTCCCGGATTCGATTCCTACTCGCTGCCAAAATGCTAAGCACCAATTTTCTTTAAGAATATGTGCTTAAATCGACTCCTCGTGCTTCGGAGGGCACGTAAAGCCGGCGTCCGGTCGCCAACCCGCCTGCCAAGCGTGGTGACTATGGCAATTCCTCTCAATGAGCACCACTAAAATGGTGCGCTAGATGGAGACCATGATCCAGCAGTGGATCTTAAAAGGTTTTGATGATGATGATGATGATGATGATGATGATATTATGTTGTTAATACTCCTAAGATTAATGTATTATTGTATCCTCAAATATCAAAGCTTTAGATTAAAACCTCGTGCAACTTCAAGGCACATCTAGTAATTTTATAAATGATCATCATTAAATTACTAACCATATGACAAACAAGGACTGTTAGCACCTATAGGACCGCAACATCTTTCGTTTCGACAAGAAAGACAAAAACGACGGGCCGCACCATTTGCCACCCAAGGAATGCCCGACCCGAGAATTTCCAACAGTAGAATGCCGAATAAATTGCTGGGTCGGGCAAAGGGATTTGCCCTGACATTGTAGGGTTGGACATTCTCGGGCCGGGGTGGCTATTGGTTGTTGCCATCGAAAACAACAAACCACACTGAACTCATAAAGTATAATTTGCCGGATTTTCTTTTGTAAGATAGCCCACCTTTTACCAAATCAGCCACAATAGAATAGTGAAGGGAAAATAAAGCACAGTTTACTTTGAAAAGAAGACAAATATATTTTTAACTTCTTGGTTTGTTGTCTCAAACGAACTGAGAGATCTCAGAAAAGTACCCTAAAAAAGATTAATTCCGGTTCGTTCAACCTCAAGGCGTACAAATTCTGGGACAGCTAAATAACAAAGTTTGTTTTCATCGCAAAAGGGCTGTAATTGAAAACGACTGATAATAACTTCGGTGCTGACTTAATTTTCTTAAACTGAATGTTCGTAATGATAAAACATATTTATAAAGCTTCAGCATATGGTTTGGGAAGATTTAACTAAGTAACTCAAACTCTACTTTGTAAATGTTTAACTTTGTTTAAGTTTGCTATGTCCCAAGGAAATGCAAATAATGTGTATCTGGGAAATACTTTTAATTGCACTACTTCTAAAATTTGGAATGTAAGTCTGTAAAATAAATTAACTTTAAAAAAAACTGTACCGACTTCAAAATATTTGCACTGAAATAAGTAATTATAAATATTGTGTCGTAGAATTTGAAGACGGTTGGTGCCAAATTAGGATACAAAATTAAGTAAACATCTAAGAAGATAAAGATCTGTAATATTATCTATGTTTGTACTGATGATCGTAGGTTCCTAATGAATTGTCTAGATTAGTGAATTTTAGAACTAAGTTGTTTCTAATTTGGCACCAACCGCCTTCCAATTTTTCTTTCCGTAAAAACCTTATTCAGATTATTGAGAAAATCTAAAAAAACAACCAAATCGGTTCAGCCGTTTTCAAGTGCCGCAATCAATTATATAGATTATTAATTAATAGTGTCACAAATTCTATATTCGTAATTTAAATATGTGTTTAATTTAAAGTAAATTGTGAATAATGTCTATATTTTAAACAATTTCTGGCTGGGAACAAAAAGCTTAGAAAGCTTGTTTAAAATGAACGTAAACTGAGTTTTTTAAAACCAATTAGCACTTAGATCATATTTTACATCGCAGATGACATAATGCGTCGTTACAGAATTTTACGTAGATACTTTAAAGTTTAAGAGGACTCTTAAATAGATGCGATTTTCACCCTAACAGTTACTCAAAGTAAACATTACCTTAACTAGACGTATTTAAATTTATTGGGATTTTTAATGCCAATAACCATCCACATGACTGAATGTTGAAAGCTATATACAAGAACCTTTCATGGCGTGGTTTTGGTTCCGTAGTTATTTTTATTTTTCTTTTATGCCAGGGTACCTAGTTACCCAGCGGAAGACAAATGTGCTTCATTTAGCCGATGACATTTTTTATCTAAATAGTGGTTAGTTCAGTTGAGGTAGTTCGAGACGAAATCTTATTATTTTATTGTGCTTCACTTCACTACATATTTTAAAACTTAAAATCACGTAAAATCTACTGAACGGATTTTGTTGCGGTTTTAAATAGGTATTAGATAGGTTGATTCACCGGGATTAAACATAGAAGGAAAAAGTTAGACCCAGCGAGTTATCATCGCGTTGTCTAATCCGACAGAGATATAACAAAATGATGTAGGAAAGAATTGTGTAGAATAAATTTATCTACAAAAAAGTCCGTTATAGCATATATGTATCTCTAATAGATAAGTAGTTATAAGCGTATTTATGTAGGTATTCAAATTCTACCTGTGCGAAGCTGGGGGTAGGGTCGCAATTAAATTAGTAAATACATAAATAAAAAATAGAACATATTTTTAAAACAGGATGTGATTTCGTCGCCGTCTCCCAATCATTTAGAAAATAAAAAAAAATCAAAGACTCACATAATTTTCTTTCTTCAATATAACCTACTTTTCAAATTGGAATCATTATGAATTACATTAGAAAAGTTTGAAACAAGGTTTTTCCATATCCTTACGGAATACCAAAAGTTAAAAACTCGACGAACTGATCGCCCGGAAAATTACTTTGAAGGTGTTTTCCCTTATAGCCCTTAACGTCGCGGGGCTGATTCTTTATTGGTGCATCTTGAATTTTACCCTGTTATTTTAGTAGACAAGGGCAGATCAACCGATATTTTTTCGTATATTTTTTTCCTGACGATGTATTTTGATAGGAAAACGACATATGGTTCAGCTGGGTTCATTTATGACGACATAATATTTGTCAAAGTGAGTTTATATTGCATTATGTTCAATTTCATACCCTTCTAACCCACAGTTTCTGAAAATATGATCAAAGTTAATTAGAAAAATCATACATATTTGACAATAAAAATGTATTCATCTGGTGGATAATTTTGATTTGGTATCACTGAATGACCCGATTCAATTAACACAAATCGTCGAATCAGGAACTTTGACATAATTGGTTACTGTCTATATGGGACAAATAAACAAGCAACTAAACTATAATATATATCAATACTAATCTTACAAAGAGAAAATATTTGTATGTTTGTTTGTAATGAATAAACTAAATAACTACTGGACCTATTTTAAACATTATTTACGCTATATTTTATATTTAAGTATATTTTGTATATAATTGTTACCCCGGGCGAAGTCGGGGCAAGCCACTAGACCTAACAAAATACGAAGGTGTGTTTGTTTCATTGTTTAACTAGACACACAGGAGTGTGTCAAGCCAAGTTCAAGCTAAGAAAAGAGAACTGGCGAGCAGGACCCGTGTGACATATAGACTAAAACCTAACCCACTTCCAGATGACCTATATAGTTCAAATTTAGCATCCAGCTAGGTAATTGTATGTATACAAAGGAAAAAAATCAGAAACAGTGAATTTATAAGATTTGATAATTTCTTTACGTACCTATAACGGTAACTTTTTTTAAAACGTTTAACGTCCAAAAATCGTCTTTTTTATTGGGGGAAGTAGATCACTTTTGAATAATAATAATTTACAAATTTATTTACTACAAAAAAACACACTCAATTCGCATTTATAATATTGTTTAGCATTGTTATTTTCCGCTCAAGTTACAATCTCACAATAACAATGTCTCTTTGTCAATAACATTATGAAGGAAACTCGACTACTAAAAGGGAAAAGTTTTCAGAACTACACATAATATTTAGAACACACTCGAACAACTCGATTAGCTACCCCATCCTACTCGAGTGGAGTTTTGATTTTATCCACTACATTTAATCCTTTACGTACCGCTAACCCGACGAAAGCCTTGGCTAAATATATTATTCATTTCCAACACTTCCTTCGTACTTAAATTGAGAAATTCCAGTTTTCGTAAATGGTGCTTTAAAATAGATGCTGATTGTGTTTCTAGGATGCACTTGGCAATATTTTCCATTGTCGGATCAGTAACTGAATTAAGTAATTTAGTAATTTACTTTAATTAATGTAACAGATAAGAAATAAAAACACCTTCACGGCTTATTTGCTTATTAGTGGCGTATTCACCAGTAACAGTGTTCACTTTTTGCCAGTTTTCTATATTAAACAGAAAAAGGCTGACCAATCAAATAATACGATGAAGAGATTAATTATTTATTTATATATTACCAGAAAATACAATAAAATAATCAAATAAAATAATTAAAAAAATCAAATCAAATAATATAAAAAAAATATGCATACCTAAGGATAATTCCATACTAGATATTGAGGCAACTACTAAAAGTACACAGCTTACAGACACAACTGAGAAAATTAACAAAGTAATTTAAACCTTATTTAATATGCATTAAGCGTCACCTAAATTACAAGTACAAAAAAATATTGAATATATTTACTGTATCATAGTATTTGATCATTGATGCACGTTTATACCTAGATATATTTGTACCGAAACTCATCCTAGTTTAATTGTTTTCGCGGGATGGGAGTAAGGAAATATCAATTGATATATTTAAAAAATATATTAATCACTTTTTCTATAGATAAATATTTAGTGTAGGTATCTTTAGGAATTCATAACATATAAGAAAATTCTACAGAATTATCGTAAAATGTATCTCAAAACTCAATATTTTACCAGTTTCCGTAAATACGACCCTTATTACTCAATTTTTGCCGATTTTTTAAAATACCTAATTATCTCATTAAATCATTAAAACTTTTAACTAATTACAAATAGAAATAGTTAATTCCTGCCACGTAATAAAGGTGAGTACCATAGCTAACTGTGAGTCACGTAGTACCTTAACAGCTTAAGTTTTCCAATGTGCTTGCTTTCAAAGACTTGCAGACTAGACTATGAATTTAAGGTAAAAATTCTAAATAACGACTGTAAGTTAATAGAAAATTTGCTAAAATTAAAGAATAATAAAGTAAGTCCAATTGAGATGATAAATTAATTATAAACATGGTAGAAGTAGAGTAGGTACTAATCTTATTTAAAAATTAAAATTATTTTCATAAAATTAACTAAAATTAATTCAATATAACAACTATATAAAAAAACCTTAAAATTAAATATAACTCTCCCACCCAGGAATCAAAGTAATTCCATCTCTCTTCTTCAGCTGGTCTCTTGCCATCTTCCCGAAAATTCCCGTTGGTTCAAGGAGACCAGAGACAGAGGACGGAATAGCGTATAACCAGTGGCCAGATTCCTTCTCTGATAAAGCTAGAAGCCGAGCGCGGTCGTGATCACTAATTAAACCCCTCTTGGGATGAAAGGCGTGATGATATATAGGTACCTAGATAGCTAATAGGAAAAAAAACCAGAACTACACATAATATTTTGAACACACTCGAACAAAAAAATACTCGAATAGCGTGTAACCAGTGACCACATGCCTCCTCTGATGAAGCTAGAAGCCAAGCGCGGTCGTGATAACTAATTAATTTTGTGTATAAGGAATGTCAACTTTAAACCCATTACGTTCAGAGAAAGGCTTTCCATGTCTGTACACCTCGCTAAATGTATTGTTACCAGTATATAGAGAGTAAAATTAAAATTTCTTCAAAACATACCTTAAATGTTGAAAGTATGCGACATTCCAGTAATTGGTGTTTTCTAGAACACGTAACTAACAAAAACTTTGTTCAAAATGCATTGCTCTTTAGTGGGAATCATTTTAAGTGTTTGATGGGAAAGTTTACGTTTGTTTATTTATGAAAGTAAATCTGTGGCCATCGGCTTGGTCTATATTAAGAAATATTTATTTGACATTGCTGAGAGAAAAAGACAATTCCCTTTTTTAAAAAAACTTGACCAATTTATAAATAAACAATATTGAAAATCTTTTAGGATATCGAGATAAAAGTAAGAGCAGATTTTAAATCTACATACTCACTCACCCTGAAAGCGTCATCAAAATCGGACCCTATTCTCGAAAATCATTTTGACAGACAGATTAAATCTTAACTGTGCACATAATGCAAAAACTACTAAAGTCTGAAGTTATCGAGATGCGATTTTTAAGTTATTCCTTCAAAATTCAACTGAGAAGTCGCGGGTTCGCTCCCCACATCCGACCATGTACCAATGGGTTTTTATAATAACAAATATATGTACACTATCCGACAAAGAGGCTTTTCTATCTACATACCTCAACAGAGCTGGCCACCTGTTAGGTATAGCCTCAAAAAATCTTCGGCTAAGTGAGGAAGACTTAGTATTCCTCCGGGTACCCTGGGGCCGGCAACGGTTCCCGGGAGCTGTAAGGCAACCCGTAATTTTTTTTCCTTTGAAATAAGGTAACATTTTAGTATGATGTCATACTATCTCTTAATATTATGGTGGGCCACGCAGGCGACGTCGCGGGTATTTGCTAGTTATAAATACACAGACAGATGCTTCAATGTTGTTTATTTGTATAGAAATCCGAAGATTCTCTATTAAAGTTCAAAATTTATTATTGTTAATATTTAAGGATATTGAATATATTTCCTATAGCCAACAGATACTACCCCGCAGTGACTATTGCAACTAATTAAAACTTTCCTTTAATCCGAGATTCCCATTATACTTTCAGAAACGTAGCCGGCTTAAAACTCGGTTGTGGCGCGGACTTTAATGGTTTTAACTAGAGTTTTAAACATAGATACCCTTAATACAGACAGATTAGTACAGAACTAGGAAAACATGCTTTTTACATACCTTTTTATATATGTCTCATATCATATGGACCCTGCAGACGGTGTCCTGCCCAAACGTTGACTTGCCCGCACTACCCCTACCCCTACCCCTACCCCTACCCCTACCCCTACCCCTACCCCTACCCCTACCCCTGCCCCTGCCCCTACCCCTACCCCTACCCCTACCCCTACCCCTACCCCTACCCCTACCCCTACCCCTACCCCTACCCCAACCACTACCCCTACCCCTACCCCTACTCCTACCCCTACTCCCACCCCTACCCCTACCCCTACCCCTACCCCTACCCCTACCCCTACCCCTACCCCTACTCCCTTAACATTTAGGGGGATGAAAAATAGATGTTGTCCGATTCTCAACCCAAACGGATATGCACACTAAAATTCACGAAAATCGGTCGAGCCGTTTCAGAGGAGTTCAATAACGTACACCGTGACACGAGAATTTTATATATAAGATAAATAAATATTAAATGCTGTTCGTTGGTAAGCGCATCACATGAAAACGGCTGGACCGATTTGGCTTTTTTTTATATTTATAATGTTTTTATATAAAAAAAATTTAAACCACGGTTTTGATCCCGGATCCCGGCCATGTACCAATGGGTTTTTTATAATTAAAAACTTATGTACATAATCCGACAAACCACACTTAGAGGCTTTTCCATCTAAATATACCACAACAGAACTGGTCACTCCTTAGGTATACCCTCACAAATACCATCGGCTTAAAGAGGGAGACTTGATCTTCCGCTGGGTACCCTGGGACCGTAACACGGTTTCGGAAGCTGTAAGACAACCCGTAAAGAAAGAAAGAAAATGTGATTTTTGCACAAAGATAGTATAGAGTCGTAGAGTGAGGTCACTTTATTTATATCCTGGAAAAATATCTCATTTCCCGGAAAATTAAATTTTTGTAAACCACATATTTTCTATACATCAAAAAATGAACTCTAATCAACTTATGTGATATATATGTAATGTAGGTACTCCAACATATTGAGTGCTTTGACGTTTTAAAGTAGAATTCAAAAACTCCACTCCGCAGTTTTGGGGCTTTACTCTCTCCGTGGCTCGTTAAAAACTAACTACGGTTTAAACTCGAACCATTGTAAAACTGCTCTTTGTTTACCAACTTTGAACTAATAAATGAAGTTTTGTTTAACATATTTTAATAAACTGTAACTTTCACGAATAATTAGGTATCAATATTGAATACTACGCTTTTTCCAGTAGGTATATACTAACATTATAAGAAGGTAAAGTTTGTAAGTATGGATCTCTTAAACTATTGAATCCATTCTCAAAATTATTTCACGAATAGAAATCTACGATACTGAGTAATACAGGCTGTATTTTATTTTGTTCGAAAATGTCCACGGACCAAGCCTGGGGCGGAAAGCTAGTCAACTGATAAATCTACGAAAGGTATACCAAACCTACCAAATTACCTACCTTAATATTTCAAAAGATGTAATAATGCAAAGTATCCATAATAAAACGAATATTATAAATGTGAAAGTAACTCTGTCTGGTTGTTACGCTTTTACGGCTAGATCACTAAACCGATTTTAATGAAATTTGAATCGGAGATAGCTTGAACCCTAGAGAAGTACATATAGGCTATTTTTTAAAGGGATACTAGGGGATAGAGTTAGTGTGGGCCTCATTGGCGAAGCCTCGGCAAACAGCTAGCAACAAATAAATGAAACATTTCAGTAACCAAATTAATTCGGCCGTTACAGCGTCATCAATTGGACCAAATATAAAATTAATGTAAGGATTTTTTAAATAATTTTAAGTTATTCGCTAAGAACCCTGAGTGCCTAAAACCATACAAGATTTTCTGTTAAAAAAATATTTAGATATTCACAAATGTCTTGAAAATATTTTATTTTATACTGTAATAATATTTAACAATAGAAGAAAAGAGTCTTTTTTGCTACATGGAATTAATAATCACAATGGCAGGTACAACCACTTTTGATAATGAAACCTGCATTGAGATTTTTTCAATCTGTACTATATTTAGAAGATTAATTTTCGTTTTTCATTTCAGTTAAGTAAAAATAAAGATAGATAGAGAAATTACTATTTTATACTTAATTAATTGTAAATTATTTGGGTAGAAAAACATGGTATGTTTTCAACAAACCATGGATCACAATGTAAGGATAATACAGTAGGATAAGATTAGTCTAGATCGTAGACTATTTTTGAATTATTATCATCCAAGAAATCTCCGAATTGCACTCAGCTGATTAGCCAATTTGTTCATTGTTTCAATTTTGACTTTCAATTTACCATCTTTTCATGCTCTTACTAATTGCTTCATTTTATGTGCTGCGCTGTGCCATAATCGATATGCTGGTCTCATGCTTGTGGCCCGTGCTTTATAGGCTTGGAGTAAGCTAAGATCTCATAAGCCTGCCAGCGACCTGTTTCTATTTAAGTGACCTAAAGACAGCAGCACCCAGACGCCTGCTCACTTAAAAGAAAAGGTACACAGTGGTAGTAGAAGACAATCCTAATATCTAATCTTTCTTTTTTGTTCACAACCAAGGTTTCCTAAGAATAGGTATAAAACCTGTATCAGACAGTATCAAGTGTATGCAACCCTAGTATCTTAGATGTATTGACAATCATAGTTATAATGTTATGGAATTTATGAAAAATCAAAATAATATTCCGAAAACACTGACAACTCTTCAATCACTTTATTGTTGTGGCCAATCCGAGATGCTATCTCATGATTGCTCTATCTATGTAGAGGGTCCCGTCGAACCTAGTATAGTAGATATCATGTTCCCTTAAATAAGACGTTAAGACGTCCTAGAATGCCTTTTACACATAATAACAGCACAATTTAGAGCTCTGTCTCGAGACACTAAACATTACCAACTGAAACCTAAAGAATGTAAAGGAGATCGACCGAAACCAGGCCCACCTGAAAAATTATATTATTTTAAAATTTGGTTGGCTCAATATTTCAAGTTTTCTCAGTACTTACAATTTTCATGACGAGAATAATATTAGTGCAGATTTATGCTCTGTGAGGATTACACTTTATTTTACGTTCCGTTATTTCATTATGACTTCTGCTTTTTGTAATGTTTTATGTAATTTGTCTATTAATTAAAATAAGTATGGTAAAAGCTCTAAGCTTCGGCAATAGGTAATTAAAATTAAATGGGGAATAGGGGTGTAGACAATTTTTTGTAAATACTTTTAAATTATAGCTGTAAACTTATTATACCTAATAAAATAATTATAAAACTTTATATTTGTATTTAAAAAAAAAGCTACATAAATGATTAAAAAGTTATTAAGTATACTTTTTGTTTTGTGCGTGGAACGGAATACTGCTTTACGGTTTCCAAGACGCTACTTTTTGTCTTCTCTTTCTAACTGAGATTTTATGTTCGCAGTAAGATTCATTCTTTGTTATCATGCTCGCGGGCCTGGATAATATATCAAACATAACTGGACCAACTGGCCCAACTTATAAATTCAATTTGCCGATTTTGAGCTTAGCTACAGGTCAATTAATGTTAACTAAATTTGTAGCAAACACAACAAAAGGTCCGGCGATCCATCGTTCTAGCCCTTGAACTTTGTACGGGCAACGTAATTCCAGAGTACGACCAATTAATCCAATATTGTTTCGGTCTAAATCCTTTACGCCTTGTCGTTAAAAGCGGTCTCTGAAGCTGTGTAGGCTTATTATGGGACCCAACTCTCACTGTACGTTCATAGATTGTATAAATTAAATTTAACTAATTATACTTTAAGGTAATGTTACAGTAGTTTTTAAAATAATTGCTTATTTACACGTGAAGCATAGTGGGTTCTAATTGACTGTATGTGTGAAATAAACTACAATATGTAATCAAAATATACAGAGAAAACACTCCTACCTAATATGCCAATCAAAACCACAACAAAATCATATGTAACTTAAAAAAAAATGTTGTTTTACTTAAGAATATGCATTATAGTTAAACTAGGTAACGTTTGTGTATTGTCATTATTGCCATTATTAAGATAGAGCAAAAAAACGTCAAAAAACTTTAATGGGGTCCTTTAATTTTTAACTTAATTTTAGTTTTATTGTTTGATGTTATTAGCGGCATGTTATAGTAATACACACTCTGTGAAAATTTCAATTGTCTATCTAGTTACGGTTCAAAAGATACAGTCCTGTGACAGACGGACGGACAGACAGAAAGTGGAGCCTTAGTAATATGGTTTCCGTTGGAACCCTAAAAATTACAAAAATTGGATATTGTACTTCGCTCTTTATATTTTTTTATCTACCTAATTGGTCACACCTGCCAGCATTCATCTTTCATCCTTCATTCTTTCATACCTCTTTCTTTCAAATTTATGCATTGTTATTTGGCAATGTTAAATGTAAGTGCACATAATCGCCGAGCATGTATGAAAGGTATGACATTTTATGATTAATATAAAAAAAAGTGAAACAGGTATGCCAGGATCGTAACAGATGGCATTTGAGTGTCTCTGCCTACCCCTCTTGGGATAAAAAGCTGGCTGATTATATAGACAGATATTATAAAAAAAAATATCCATGAAACCAGATTTAACGAAAATTAAAACTACATTATTACAGTTAGATGTTAGACATTTAAATTTTCCATACATCTTTTCATGCATGCAAAATGTATGGATTTGAATGAAGCCAAAGAGTTGCGCCAGGAAATATTTTTGGTCTCTGTCTACCCGAAGGGAAATATAGCGTAATTTAATAAGTATATGTGTATGTAACCTTAATAAAAGAAGTATAAATATGAAGTTCACATAAATGAATTTATTCTACCTAATTTGTAGGACAGGAGCTTATTCAGAAGTTTGGAAGAAAGTAAGTAGCCGACCCAATTAGCCGGAACAGCCGAAAAGTGTGTTCCATCCTAATTGAGTGAGACATTTTACTGAACTTTCCTATTAGCGATGACTGAGCGAATAGATGTTTCATTTGTATCACTTGTATTACATACATAAATGTTTTTTATTTCTTCACGGGTTGCGGTCAGGGTACCCAGCGGAAGACCAAGTCTCCTTCTCTTAGCATATAGATTTGTAAGGCTATACCTAACGAGTTGCCAGTTCTGTTGAGGTATATTTAGATTGATGTCGGATTATGTATAGATAAGTTTTTAATTATAAAAAACCAGTGGTCTGCCTAGTTCATACTAGATTCGTTATTTATATTGTGTAACTCAATAATCTCAATAAGCTCAATCATCCCGTAATTTGCCCCTCCCCCGCCCGCTTTTGCGTTATAAAAAGTATTATTAGACCCTTAAACTACCACTATGCAAAAAAATCATGTTGATCCCGTGAGAAACAAAAACAAATCTATCCCACGGGAACCATACATTTTTCCGGGATAAAAAGTAGTAAAGGGATATAATCTATCTCTGTTCCAAATTTCATCCAGATCCGTTCAGTAGTTTTTGCGTGAAAGAGTAACAATATTATAAATTTTTCGTGTTTATAATATTATATTATTAAGTAGGAATACATTTTACCCACTTACATTTTAGTATTTAATTTTGAAATAAGACAAACACGTTTGTATCTTATGTAGATTTGGACAACCTGTTCATTTCTAATCTCTGTCTACCCCGTTGAATTGAGGTCATGAAATCAAATATGATTCAACTACACGTTATCTATACAGCGGATGGCATAGCATCACTCCGATTAACACATTCGAGGGAATGTAGAGTGTTCATGTGTCAGTGATTCCACAGAATCGATAGAGCAAAATCATACCGTTGATTCGTGTTAGAACATTGGTTAGGATTTTTTAATATATAAAAGAATAGAATTAAGAAACCTAATAAGGTGTACTTACTTTTGATGCCAAACTGTTCGAAATCGAAAATGTACGTGACGCGCCGCCGCACGGTTCACCGAAAGATTCGTCCAATTCTTATAACAAATGGTCCACCATGATCGTATGTCGGCCGGAATGGGAAATTTTCAGTGCGATGCCGGACCAATTTGTGGCCTACTTAACGAACACACTTCAGTTTTCAACCGACTTAAGAAAAAGGAGGAGGTTATCAATTCTGTTCTATTTTTTTAACGTTTGTTACATCAGAAGTCAGAACTACCTAGCTTTAAATTTCACTAATCTGGACAATTAATTACAAACATAGATAACATTGAACAGATCTTCTTTAAAATCTATTTTAATTTTGTAGCCTAATTTGGCACCAACCGACTTCAAATTCAACGGAAAAATTAAATATTTAATTATTTCTTGCTTTCGGTTAACAATGTTTGAAGTCGGTATATTTTTCTTTTAAGTTAATTTTTGTAGTATTTTAGTTTATGGAAAACATGGAGAAAAATAACCGTGCGCCATAAAGTCGTTATTTCTGACGGTTTTTAGGATTTCATAGCCAAATGGCGAAATCTGAGTCCTTACAAGTTCATCAAGTCCGTCCGTCCGTATGTCACAGGCTATTACCATCTTTAGATCGATTCGTATGATAATTTAACCGTCATATAATTTTGTTGTCAAATTAAAAAAAAAAGGGTAGGTACATAGAACTGTACAATGAAAATATTAATATATTTAAAATGTATTTACTGGTATAATGATTGGTAAGAAATGATTTTAATAGTATCTTGTGTAACTTATATGAATAGTTCCATATTAATTACTTTAATTTGCGCGGATCAATTAATCACAGCAGTAATTAACCACATCATAATATAGGTAGGTTATGCTAGTTAATCTCTCCAGAGGTTGTAAGTAATACGTATATTAATTTAGTTTCAATTGACTCTGTAATTTGAAACCATTTATTGAAGGTATACTTCTTGCGGTAGATTTTCTAATTATGTACTACAGCTAAAGAATAATTAAGCAGTAGTTTTTTTATTTCTTTAAGGATGTCGCTTGTGTTGTGATTGAAAACGTATCTATATACCTAATATACGTACTCCAAGGGTTCCGTTCCACCCCACAATATTTAAAACTATATATTTTTTATAGTTTAGACAAATAGTTTAGCGCGATTCCGACTCACACTTAGCTAGTTTTTATTAATCGTTGTTTTACTTAATAGTATGCATTATAGTTATACTAGTTAGACGTTTGTATGTATTGCCATTATTATAAACAAGCAAAAAACGCCGATAAAAACACGTTTCTTGTATGGGGACCCTCTTTTTTTTTATTTTATTTAATGTGGTTCATTTAATTTCTGAAGGCGATATGTAAAACAAATTGTAGGTACCATCTTGTGTCCTGTAGACCTACTGGAATAGTTAGATTATTATGAGTATAGAGGCTTTTCCATCTAAATATTACCACAACACAACTGACCACCAGTTAGGTTAAGCCTCACAAATACCATGGGCTGAAAAATGGAGACTAATACTCAGGTTTGGGAATCTGTAAGGCACGAAAAAAAATTTATCAGACAAAGAATCCATATTATATAGGTACAGTAATTACAAATACATAGTAATGTGCTATCTGATATTGTTTTTAATAAACAAATAAATGTCTAGTGTTTTTTAATAGTATTATGTCAAGGGTAAATAAGGAATTTATGGGTCATAATTTACTATGGAATAATCATGTACTTATTAATAATAGTGCTATGGGAAAAGAGAAGAAAAAAATCTCTTGTAGCACTACCGGTAGCTAGCTATACGGGCAACGATTTTTTTTCCAATTTTGGATTTTTGTCGCTATGGCTTCATCACTTCACTATCATCACTACATATTATTTATGAAACAAATTCCATCGCCGTGTCCGTCTGTCTGTGCCCTTAGCGGTTAATATTAGATAGGTTCATTCATTAAACATGGACCTATAATGTTTAGGCAGGAAAAAACTTAGCTCCAGCTAGTTTTCATGGCGTGTGCGACGTGCGTATCATCCATCAGAGATATAATAAAATAATTTAGGAACGAGTTGTGTAGAATAAAGTCATCTGCAAAAAAGTTTGCGGTAGTATATACCTATATATATATATATATATATATATATCTCTAATAATAAAAAAAGATCCCGGATCCCGGCCATGTCTCATGGGTTTTTTATAATTAAAAACTCATTTTATTTTTCTATTTTTTAAAATAGAAAAAAAAATTATAATCCGACAAATACCTTAACAGAACTGGCCGGCCACTCGTTAAGTATAGCCTCATAAATACCATCGGCTAAAAGAGGGAGACTTGGTCTTCCGCTGGGTACCCTGGGACCGTAACACGATTTCGGAAGCTGTAAGGCAACCCGTGAATAAAAAAAAAGAAAAAATATAGCTGGGGGCGGGGTCGCTAGTTTACAGATAATTTGGAAGAACTACTTCAGGCTAACAGAAATTCAGAAATTATTTCGATATTTATATTGACGCATCATAAATTGGTATTGGTACTAAACTTGTCCTGTATATATCCAAACAGAATTAAGCTGTAAATCTGAACGTACATAAACAATAGCCGCGCTTGATCGCCATTCGGATTAGAGCAGGTTTCAATGCAAATTAATTAGAAACGTACCGATGATTTACAATTACTGGATTTAAAGTCTATAGGTAACGAATGTCGAATTAAAAACTAGCTTTTGCGATTCGTTGAATTATAATATCACCTCTTCAAGATATTACATTAAAATATAAAAGAATTGTCTCTGCTTATCACTCTTGGGATAAAAGACGTGATGATAGACAAATAGATAGATAAAATCTCTGATCCTTGAAAGTTTCATTAAAATTCGTCATTAGAGGGAAAAAATATCTTGAAAATGGCGTATGAAACATTTGAGAAATAATATAAATAGAGATTAATGAAATGTAAGAGAAAATAAACCATATTTTATTCATTTATTGTATTGTGTAAATAGGAAGTCCTTGATCCTTGAAAATTTTATTAGAATCTATTGAGCCGTTCCGAAGCCTATTGGACAGAAAGACAAACAGAAAAAAATCTAAAAGCTGTCATTTATTCTTCAGTATTTTGTAAATAGAACCTATCAAAACATATAATCTAAAAAAAATACCAAGTCTCGCAACGCAGTTCTTCCACTACAAAAAGTTGTGAGGTCTCATGTAAAACCAAGTCAGTTATTTTACTTTTAGTATCTATGGAAGCACCTATTCAACAACTTTGTTATAAATTGTTATCTAATCAATTACCTATCACCATTTATAGTGACCGTATCAATATTAGACATCTTTATTTCTATATTGTAAAGATTTGGTAATTGCACGGCACCATAGTTATAAAAGAAAAAGCTACTATTTCAATTACTAAGTAAATCTAAACAGTCTAATATTCGTTAGGTATAGCCTCACAAATACTATCGGCTAAACGAGGGAGACTTGGTCTTCCGCTGGGTATCCTGGAACCGTAACTGGAATCGTGAAGAAAGAAAATTATTAGCTATTGAGATAAATTCTTTTATGAAAATACATTTTTACGTCATCTCAGGGATATTGCCACCAAAATACTTCTATTGAAGCAAGATTAGAGTAAGCAGTCGTGGTTGTCAATTTTTGACAAAGCACTCCTTTCAGCGGTAATCGTTTTAAGTTGAAAAGAAGGAGGGGCATTTTATCTTGAAAAAGGCGACACTGACAGCATTAATTCTCCCACAAAGCAATATGTCTTCCCGAACTTTCCAATTTACACAAAGCTGGCGTAAATCTAAAGAGCTTTGGTGGAAAATTTAAAATATTACCGTTGTGGACGGACATTTCTGAAGTGGCCTTCTTCATATGTACTCGTATTATGGTACGTTATATGTGTCATATTAACCGGATAATGGAAATCACAGAAGTTTGGTAAAATTAAAGAAAAACCGGCCTATCCTGTGGGTCAACCTTGAAACTTGTAATACTGAAACTGAAATTTGTAATATTCCATAATATGCTAATTCTTAAAAAACTTTAACTTACTCTGTCTGTTTCTTGTATGTAAATGCTGAGAAATTACTCCCATATACATTTAGTTGTAATTTTCATGGTTCCTGAAATATCATGAAAAACTTATTTATAAGTTGTTTTTAGTAAATGCTGAGAAAATAAACTAACATTATAAATGCAAAAGTGTGATTGTTTGTTGTATTATTGCACGCCAAAACAGGGCAATGGATCGACATCCTGGAAAATTTTCCCATTACCCGGGAAAATTTATTTTTTAATAAACAAGTACATAATATATATAGTATAGTAATTTATTTCTTTCTTTATTTCCATTGGAAACAGTTACACCACCTAAATTATAATAGAATAGCGACCAGCCCACGGCTTCGCACGTAATACTGTTTTATAGCAATTTGAATACCTACACAAATACGTTCATAACTACTTATGTATTAGAGATAGACATATACTATTGTAGACTTTTTTATAGATCATTTAATTCTACACAATGTCTTCTTACATCATTTTGTTATATCTCTGATGAATTAAACAGCATACGCCATGAACACACGCAGGAGCTAATTTTTCCCCGATTTGATCAATTTATACTGTTAATACTCAACTCCTAACCATGATAGGTCCATGTTTATTACCCGTATTACTTCCTTGTGAATCAACCTATCTAATAGTGAAAACAGACGGACAGACGTGGCGAGGGATTTTTTTTATAATATGTTCTGATGAAATTATGATAGTGATGATGATGATGATGATGTCGGTAAAAAAAGCAAAGTACTTTTTCCTTGACCATACATACGCCCCCTTGCATTGGGTATCATTTAAACAATTATTTATTCCTATGTTTCTTTTTAATTATATTCATTTACAAATGCAGTTACGAAACAGACTAAACCTAGGTAACTAAATATTTGCTGAATGGTTAGACAGCGCTCTTCAATCACTGCATATAACGGCACTATCTATATATTGATTAATGGCTGAAACTTTGTATCAGATGTTTCAACTACTATCAATCATGCATCGATGTGTTCGAAGGCTTTTTATAACATTACAATAACCTATTTCATAAAATGGCTGAATTACAATGAAGCAACGTATTTTTTTAATGTGCATTTATTTTAGGCCGTATGAGTATTGAACAGAATTTACAAAAAAAACGTATTAAAAACACCACATCAAAAAAATCTACAGTTCTATTGGAGACTTCCTAAAAAAATTTTTTTTCATAATTTGACACGAAAATTCAATGAATTCGTAAATTATCATAAGAGACATACGGACGGACTAACAAAATTTAAAATTGAATTTTGTATTTACAATTTCATATTGCGAAAAGTTTCGGATACTGTCCGATCACGAAATGTTGGCACTTTTTTCGTGTATTGAACGAAACTTAATAAAAGTTTTCAATATGTTCCCAGTGCACCTGCTGATACTAAAAGCAACATGACAGCTGTCTAAACAGAAAACATTTAATAGACCTTTTTATTTCAAAGAGAAAATATTTTTAGAAGTTTAAATGTAATTTTGGATATAGTCTCATCAAAAACATGAATGTAAATGCCAAGTCTTAGCTTGTAAAAGTAATCACATCCTACCTATGTAGAGCCAAGTCCAGCTATTCACAAATCACTTAATATTCACCACTCCATGACACTTTAGTAGCACATTATTTTATCACTTGGCAATTTGCTGTAGAACATTACCTTTAAAAAAAATTGTATTTTTGGAAATATACATTGTACCCTTTACACATTTTATTATTGTGCCTCTTTCCTTCGATAATTGGACTAAGTACCTACATGCTCTTAGCTATACCTTTGAGAAAATCTTTCTCAAGCATATTAGAAAAAAGAAGTAAGAACAACGCGATGAAACTTTTCACACTGCGACAAATTAATCCGCACACGTACACATTTCGGTTATCAACATTAATATATTTAAGAGAGGAATAATAGAAATTGGTACACCGAGTCGCAAATAAATTGGGCTCATTTCCTCGAAGGCGATTCTCTATTCGTTGGTAATTTCTGTAAGTTAGCAGGACAAAAGAAAGGTATTACTTGCAGATACTGTGGATTGGAGGTAGCTGTTCAATGTTAAGATTGTCTAATGGTTATGCCTAATCTCTATCTGTTAACATTACATAAAGACTAGCTTCTGTCGGCGGTTACACCCGCGTGGAAATAACAAAAGAAATAAATAATCCCATAGCTGTAATCAGTTTCTAGTAAATTATTGTAATATTTTTAACCGACTTCGAAAAAAAAAGAAGGAGAAGGTTCTCAATTCGGACCGTTTTTTTTTTTTTTTTTGTATGTCTGTACATCGATTACTCCGCCAGTTGTGAACCGATTTTGATGGTTTCTTTTTTAATCGACAGATAATTCTTCCGGATTGGTTCCATTTTTATCTCATAAAAATTGGTTCTTTAGTTTTTCAGAAATTTTGAAAAAACTGACCTTATAAGTCAATTTTTCGTAATATCTCGATGAAATATATACCGATTTTGACGACTTATTTTTTTAAGGATATAATAATTTCTTGACATTATCTCACAGTCATATGACGAAAATCGGTTTAGTAATTTTTCAGAAATTCAGTAATTTGTCTCTGTTTACTGCTGAAAATTATATCAGAGAAAAGCCTTAGCAATTTGGCACCAACCGTCTTCCAATTCTAAGACGAAATTTTTATTATTTCTTACTTTTCAGTGCAAATTTTTGAAGTTGGTACACTTTTTTTTAAAAGGTTTATATTTACTCAATGTAAATTTTCTTTTGACTGATTAAAAATCAAGCAAAACATTTATTTTATTTATTTATTTATATTAGGGAAACAAACAGTATATAAAATAACAAAATTTCAGACATAACATTAATAATACATATTTACCAACAAAGTTTCCACACATTAACTACACAAATATTACAAACACACAACAAAATATATTATAAAAGACATTAGAATCAAACAATAAAAAACAAAACTTAATAATCAAAATAAAAACACCACTCAGCTATCATATGATACATTTAGGGCTTTCTTAAACTTAGGAAGAGTGCTACCGAATATATCGACATTGCTATATCTCTCATTGAATATATTGCATGAGCGGTTGATAAATATATTGCCATGTAATTTGGTTTTACATAATTGTAAACCAAACACCTGCTTAATCTTACTGTTTACAAATATTATTCTATATAAATTTATTATATCTTGATTATATTCTATATAAAATAATAAACTATTTAGTGGATTCTCCTTCTCTTTTGAATATGATTGATTTCAGATAGATGTCCACGAGGACATAATAAATTTATATAGAATAATATTTGTCAAGACATATCAAAAGATACAGGTATAGGTACTTATTTATTTCGAATAATGGATGTTTATTATCGACTAGCTGTGCCTTGCGGTTCCACCCGCGATTATGGTTACTGTTGAGCTCCTTTGGGTCATGTTATAGCCTATAACCTTCCTCAACAATTGAGTTTTTAAATAAACTCAAAAACTAGTAACCGATTCTAAAAAATATTTCACTAATATAAGCTACGATATCTCTGAGTGACATAGGCTATATTTTATATTGTTCGAAATACGTTTAATATTGAACTCTTGTTAAAATTTACTGTGGACTCTGGGTCACTGACACGAATCTCAAACTCTTCAATCGACACCCAATTTAGTTTATAAGTACTTTTCACACTTACCGGACGCAACCCGCATCTAAAACATTATTCTTCATTTTAATTTAACAATAACAATACAACAATAAAATAGCAGTCTATAGTAGATACTCGCCTAACTTTTAAATTACATATTTGAAAATTATCTCCAAAATTGTTTCAATAGATAAGTAGATAAATCGTGTTATTACATATTATTTATTATTAAGTTGTATATCCATAATTTGTATGGAGATAAACTATTCTCAATTTCTGTGTAAATAATTCACCTGTGTCACTGTAATTTAGCATATAGTTACTTATTCAATATATCTTAACCGACTTCGAAAAAAAAGAAGGAGCAGGTTCTCAAATCGGACCCATATTTTTTTATGTAGGTATGTATGAACATCGATTACTCCGTCAGTTGTGAACTGATTATTTTAATTTCTTTTTTTTTCAATTGGTTTTATTGAATACAAATAATTAGAGATGTAGGAGCCTTAATTGTGTAAAATGTAACTCATACATATTGTCTCTAGTATTTATTTATTTAAGAGGCATAAAACAAACTCGTAAAACTCAATGAACCAAAAAAATCAAATAGAACCGGAAATTAATTATTGTATAAAGCCACTTAACTACCAAAACATATATAATCGAAACCTCTTTCATTTCCTCAAACGCCGGCGCCGCAAAATCGAAACAGTCATCTATCCATGTGCCATTAACAACTCGGATTTGAACCTAGGCCCTTTGTTATTCGACCCCAAACATTGCTTTTACTCTAATGTGCTTATTTATAAGTATATTAGGTTAAGGGGCTTCAACAAAAACGTCAGGAAATTAATGTTAATGCTTTGGGAGTGCATGTTCTATACGAGTGTGCATTTATAGTAGGTAGGTACTAATCCTTCAATTTATGCCTTGCGGTTTTACTCGCGTTAATAGTTCCTAGCGGCTCCTATGGGTTGTAGCGTGATGTTATATAGCCTATAACCTTGCTCAAGAATCAAATGCAAAAATATTTTTCAAATCCAACTGGTAGTAGCGCGTTCAAACAAAACCTCAAGAAGTCATGTATATTGTATGAGGCCGATTACCTAATGGTTAGTTTTGCCTTTCTAACTTTTACATTTTTATTCCTTGCATTAAAATTTGTGTGTATTTAACCGACTTCCAAAAAAAGAAGGAGAAGGTTCTCAATTCGGACCGTATTTTTTTTTTTTTTTTTTTTTTTTTTTTATGTATGTATGTACGTCGATAACTCCGCCAATTGTGAACCGATTTTGATGGTTTCTTTTTTAATCGTCAGATAATTCTTCCGGATTGGTCCCATTTTTATCTCATAAAAATTGGTTCATTAGTTTTTCAGAAATTTTGAAAAAACTGACTTTATAAGTACATTTTTCTTGATATCTCGATAAAATATGTACCGATTTTGACCACTTATTTTTTTCAAGATATAATAATTTCTCGACATTATCTCACAGACATATGACGAAAATCGGTTCAGTAGTTTTTCAGGAATTCAGTAATTAATTTCTGTTTACGGCTGAAAATTATGTATCAGAAAAAGCCTTAGCAACGGTTGCTATTGACACGAAGTTGTCAATTTTCGTGACGATGGTCTAGCGGTTAAATGTGCATAGGATGCACAAGCACATTACATGGTTCAAATCACATCCACAGGGGTATTTTTTTTTAATTTTCCATCAATATTTTTTTAGTTGCGTTATTATTTGTCTCTCAAGGCAGCAAAATCACTTAAAAGGGTAAAATAAACCTTTTAAAAAAAAGTGCACCGACTTCAAAAATTTGCACTGAAAAGTAAGAAATAATAAATATTTCGTCGTAGAATTTGAAGACGGTTGGTGCCAAATTAGAAACAACTTAGTTCCCAAATTCACTAATATAGACAATTCATTAGGAACCTACGATCATTAGTAGGTACATACAAACATAGATAATATTTAACAGATCTTTATCTTCTTAGATATTTACTTAGTTTTGTATCCTAATTTGGCACCAACCGTCTTCAAATTCTACGACGAAATATTTATTATTTCTTACTTTTCAGTGCAAATTTTTGAAGTCGGTGCACTTTTTTTTAAAAGGTTTATTGAGTTCCAAGATTAGAAAAATCGACGTAATTTATGAATTTCTGCATAATTCACATCCACAATATTATTTCTATGACATTTACATGAAAAAGATGTGAAAATTGTATACTGCTGATATAACCATCTTAATTTCTATCTATCTATTATCACGCCTTTTATTCCAAGATTGGTCGACAGAGCCATTTGTTACGATTCTGACATTTCTGACATACCTTTTCGCTTCTTTTATATTTATCATACCTTTCATACATGCTCGGCGATTGTGTGTTCTTTTAATATTTCCATCGATCAATATATTTTTATATGTTCACCAATACTTTTAAGTACGTTTAAACCTTAATTTTGTTATTCTAACTAATAATATAAATGCGAAAGTGGGTTTATTTGTTTGTCCTTCTTTAACGACAGAACAGAGCAACGGATCGATGATTTTTTGCACATGGATAGTTGGAGAGCCGGAGAATAAAATATCCTTTGGCCGAAGCCGGATGGAGGAGTTAGTGAATACATATTTTTTCCATATATATTGTAGCTAAAACATTAGTTGTATATTATTTAAGTATATGATTGCATTTCAATGAGAACCCTATAGTTAATGAAAAAGTTCAGCAGGAAGCGCTTGTTAAAACGTAAATACAAAACTTATGTAAAAGCACGCAGACTAAGCGTTTCAACATAATCTCTCTGAAAATCCACATCTCCCGTAGGTAGTACTAAGTTCTTAAATCCCCACTCAGCTTCCATCCTTAAGAGTAAACATTTTTGTATCGAAATTTCTACAACAAGCGAAGGAGAACCGAAATTAAATTTAATGTAGATAGAATAGGGGTGTTGGTAGTGAAAAAAAAAATACACAATAATATTTTTATATAGTTTATATCGTATAATCACTGAAAATAATCTATCTATCATCACGCCTTTCATCCCAAGAGGGGTAGGCAGAGACATTCGAAAGCCATTTCTTACAATCGTGACTCTTTCGTTTCTTTGATATTCATGATACATTCCATACATGCTCGGCGATGTGTGTACTTTTAATATTTGCATAACATTTTTTATATATTTAATAAAAGTACACTTAGGTCGTCATCTGCCAGAATTTCCACTTCACTTCAGTCAGATTTTTTCAAAGTGTCTAAACCAGCGTAAACTACTTTTCTTCATTTTAGTCACGACATCATTTTTCATTCCGCATTCTTTACTAATGACATCGTTCCGGATGCGGTCAATACGCTTTATATAACACATTCTACTATAATATCTATATATTATTTCTCAAATGTGTTTTTTTGTGGATATTTTAAATATTTCTCTTAATACTGTATCAAAGTTAATGTTCGATACGCAATTTCGAAGATTATTTTTCCTCTAATGACGAAAAATAAACAAACAAATCAAAATTAAATGTTTTTTTTTTATAAAATTAGACTAATTTATTTATTTTTTAAAAGACGCCATCTATTGGAGATCAGTTGAACTATGACAACAACACCACTAACAGTGGAAAGTATTCGCCTGGTGTTTATATCTTTATTTATTTATTTATTTATTTATTTATTTATTATAAATAGCCCAACAACACCTACGTCCACACATATGCATTGTACATTTTTGTAACTTAGTAGACGCAGTGTCAATTATAGGGCTATTAACATTTTTATAACAACAACACAACATTGATAAGAAAAAAAAAGTAATTGAATAATAATAATAATAACACAAAAAATACAATAATAATAATTTACACGAAAACAATTTCTAAACTAATAACTAAGAACACTCAAAAAAATCAATTTTTCCAATCGTGGTTTGGAAAGTGGCCCGAGAACCAAACACTTATGCATCTTGTTATACTGTCCGACCATACGGTTAAGAGGAGAGACCAGACCGAGGACCGTTTTCGATCTAGCTAGCAGGAAGGGATCAAATGCGCTAGCTCTGGGATATCGTATAGGAGCACATAGATTCAACTGTCCCAACAAGTTTGGACAGTCGACCTTGGAGTTGACCAGTTTGTAGAAGAATTCGGCATCCAGTCTGCATCTACGATTCCGCAGAGAACTCATGCCGAAGTACCGCAGACGATCCCTGTATCCGGGAAGCCTCTTCGCAAGATTGCAGCTGTATGCCAAATGCCAGCTAAACCTTTTTTGAACGCTCTCGAGTTTTTTAATATGGATGTCATAGTGAGGGTTCCAAACTATGCTGGCATACTCCAAACCACTCCGAACCAGCGCATTATAGAGGAGTATCTTGGTTCCCGAGTCCCTGAACTCTCTGCAGTTCCTCAGTACAAAGCCCAACGTTTGGAATCCTTTTCGCGTTATCTTGTCTATGTGTGTATTGAGCCGCAACCTACAGTCCATATGCACTCCCAAATCACGAATACCGTCAACCTCCGTCAAAGCACTATCTTTGATAATATTTAAATTAAAAAACTTCAATTCATACGGAAAGTGACGTCACTTCTATGTAAATATCAAATAAATAACCACAGACTACTAATATTATATATATATATATTATTATACTGTTTGTCAATCTGTGACTTAAAAGTGAAGTTATTTTATCTAATCTGTGACCATCATTTACTTGATTTACAAGATGTGACGTCATCATCGCGCCCTGTTTTGCGCGAATTTGAAAATAAAATAAAATAAAATTTGAAAATGTTTATTTTTTAATGAAAATAGTACAAATATTAAATTTTATAATTATTTTATTAGGTACCATCTGATTGCCCGCTACCTTGTACGCGTTATATATTATTAAGAATAATTAACGTCAAGAATTGGGCATCAAATGCAAAAATATTTTTATACTGTTTGTCAATCTGTGACTTAAAAGTGAAGTTATTTTATCTAATCTGTGACCATCATTTACTTGATTTACAAGATGTGACGTCATCATCGCGCCCTGTTTTGCGCGAATTTGAAAATAAAATAAAATAAAATTTGAAAATGTTTATTTTTTAATGAAAATAGTACAAATATTAAATTTTATAATTATTTTATTAGGTACCATCTGATTGCCCGCTACCTTGTACGCGTTATATATTATTAAGAATAATTAACGTCAAGAATTGGGCATCAAATGCAAAAATATTTTTTCAAATCGGTCCAGTAGTTTCTGAGTCTATGGAACACGAACAAAATTGATTTTTCTATAATTTAAAAGTAAGTATTCCCAAAGAAATTTCATCACCTCTACTTTACAAAAAGCATCAGCAAAAGGTTTCCCGGAAGCTCTAAGGCAACATGTAAAGATTTTTTTTAAGATAACAATTTTGAGAATCCATGTTAGACATTAAAATTTATGCTTACTTAGATCAAATTTCATGTGTATTATCTATGAACACCCTATTAGGAGTACCTTCAAACCCTGGACCGTTTAAATAAGTTCGTTACGGGGAAAACACGAAAAGGTTTTGAATATAATGAAAATACAGATTTTGATATAGTTTTGGAATATATACGTAGACAATAATAAAAGGGATGAACAAAATTGGGTTAGTATTTTGTGGCCGAGAGGTTAAGATGTCTGGTGGTTAGGCGGACCACAAACTTAGAGACTTTTCCATCTAAATATACCTCCACAGAACTGGCCACTCGTTAGGTATAGCCTCACAAATGCCTTCGGCTAAAAGAGTGAGACTTGGTCTTCTGTTGGGTACCCCGGGACCGATAGCACGGCAACCCATGAAGGAAAAAAATGTGAGTATAATTTGTATTTTACAAAATTTTGTAATATATACAAACATAGGAACTTTATAGGGTGGAAGGTGTCTCTGGCCACACTGCAAGGTATATAGGCCGAGAATATAGGTTTTTTTAATACTTCAGCCAGAAACATTTAAATGGCATTCAGTCTCTAATTTTATTATATCCTTTTTCTTGATAATTATCGTGATTATTTAGTTATTTAGGCTATCATGTTCCACTTCGCTTCATTTTCTAATATCAGTGATACTAAGCCACCGGGTGCATTTTCCTTGCGAAAATGAATCCCATCCATACATTCATATCAATAATCCATACTAATATTATAAAAGCGAATGTAACTCTGTCTGTCTGTCTGTCTGTTACGCATTCACAGAGAAAGCTTAAAGGGGGTATAATAGTTGATGAAAGATTGCGAAAAGCATCCCATAAACTTCCCCTTAAACATCCCTTTAAAATTAGACTACTTTATTTATTTTGTAAAAGAATCCATTTCAGAACAGTTGAACTATGACATCAATGTTGACACCACTAACGGTGCGAAGTATTCGCACGGGTCCAAAATTGTCTTCACGGGTTGCCTTATGATGACTAGGTATCAGCCTAAGGGCCCCCAGCAGACGACAAATCTTCCTCATATAGCCAATGGAATTTTTGAGGCTACCTAACAAATAGCCACTTCTGTTGAGGTATTTTAGATGGAGGCCTTTCCATGGAATTTTAAAACAAATATTTTTATATGAAATTTAAAATATGCAATATGAAATTTAAAATATGCAATATGAAATGAAATGTCATATTTGTTTGTAAATATTCTGTCCAGTTCACATTTTGATGAATATTAATCCATAACAATTCCACATGGATGAATAGAGCCGCATTGCATACCGTGTTTTACAAATATTCGTAAATTTATGAAGCTATTGGTTCCAAATTTTATTTTTAATATTTATTTTAATATATATACTTAATACTTCTTTTATACCTCATAAAAGTCATTACTGTCAGATATGCATGATATCGTCAATCATATAACATAACTATGTAAGTGATTTTAATAAATTCTGATTTTAGATCTGCAATCATCCTACCAAACATCACAAATCAAAGAGGGTAACCATGATTTAATAAATTTATTAAGAAAGTAAATTCTCACTTTTAACCGAAAAGAAATTAGAAATTGAGCAATGGGAGTACGGTTAATTGAATTTTGGGACTATGGAAAAAGTATTTTAATGAATAACTTCCGTTTTTGACTGCAGCTTTGACTAGTTCCACCGCATCTGTTTCTGTTTTGCATTATTACCAAAGCCTTGTCCTTATGGCGTAGCTAGAGTCACAAGTAACAGTGACTACATTTAGCGAGTTGTACCAAGTTTATCGCTGCACTTAATTGAACTAAACCTTTAATGTTGAAAGGGAAGTTCAGACTGCCCTCCGATTGATAAAAAATTGGTCATTTGATTCACAACCTAAACCTGTCATTTTTTGATAAATGTAAGTACCTTGTGGCAACACATCGCGTCGATAGATGCCGCACCGTTACTAACTCATTTGAAACCTGTATCGCGCTAATGAAAATATTTAATAGATTGGCATATATACAACTTTCCCAACGATGTGTGATTCCGCACGTACTGCAGTCCACCACACAGTCCATCACAGCTGACAAAGCTAAAATGGATGTTGGTTTCATACTGTATCGACTCTGGTCTGGGAAGGGAGTCATGTGGCGACACATAGCGTCGATGGATGCCGCACCGTTACTAACTCATTTGAAACCTGTATCGCGCTAATGAAAATATTTAATAGATTGGCATATTATATACAACTTTCCAACGATGTGCGTTCTCATAGTCGACGGATTGTTGTATGTATTGCCATTTCTATAACGTATTATTTTCGGAAGTTCAGAGTTCCGCTTTACGCGTTCTCCGAAGTACGAGAAGTTGATGAAAAATTTGACTAAAAATCCATACTTATAAGAGTATGTGTAATAAATCTATAATGAATGTAGATATCCAGTATTTATAAAGCGAAATTCAAATAGGACTATTCTGCTAGAAATTGGATTACATGTTGGTTATTGAAATTTCTGCCGTAAATGGGAACTCATGGCAACCCGAGTACGAGTTGCCAGATGCAAATAAGTGTTTTTACCCTCCTCGCAGCAACAAATTTTTTATTGGTCCTCTTCAAAGTATTTACAGCGGGTTTTACAGACATTTCTCAATTTATTGAATTGAAGAGTCATTTTGTTCTAAATTCATTTCCACCCATATATATAAAGTTTTTACGCGTGCATTTTCGTGCAAATTGTTATTAAAATAAACTAAAGGTATCCTAACAATGCATCAAAAATAGTAAATGGGGATATGCAATAATCTAACAAAATAAGACCACTTCTCGGTTTTGGAAGGTCTTTACTTCTGAAAGTCCCATAGTGTTTATAATATACTCTTTATTCATATCGGATCTGTAAAGTTCTACCGCAACGTTTGTCCCAAAAATCCTATTTTAATTTTATTCTGATGACTTTAAAATTATGTTTCTGGCGATAAAGAAACTGTCTGAAAAGTCAATGTACGCAATAATGCTTTCATTGCGTTTTAATGACCCTAAAATCATTTTGCATAACCTACATGCTCGTACGTGCTTTATTAAGAAAATCAGGATATAAAACTTTGAAATTTATTAGCGAGCTGTCTACATTACAAATTAGCCTTCCGCCCCCGGCTTCGCCCGTGGATGTTTTTGATCAAGATAAAATATAGTCTATGTCACTCAGGGATATCGTATTATAGCTTTCTATTGATAAAATAATTTTCAAAATCGGTTTTTTAGATACAGAGATTACCCTCTACAACCTCATAAACTCAAAAACTTTACCTCTTTATAATATTAGTATAGATATATAACAAAGCAGGTGGCGAGCCTATCGCTGCAAATGAACATAGAGTCGTCAGTTCTTTAATTTAATTTAAAAATTAAAAATCTGAGCTTCTGATTATACTGTAAAAACAATCTCAAATTGAAGTTATCGAATAAAGTCCAAAGCTGGGAAGTTAATTTTTTAATTTTATGCAACCAACATCTGCGGTCGTTCGCACAATCTTGTCTTCTGAACAAAATTAATTCAAATTTCGTTGTAAAATTCGGAATGGGAAAATAATTAAGTGGCAAATAAGTCGTTTATTAAAATTCTCTTTACTTTTAAAAAATATTTTTGTTGTAAACAATGTATTTCACTCCGTAAGGCGCTTGCTGCTTTACGTGCTCTCCGAATTACTATAAGTCAATTAAAAAATAGTAATTGATGCTCATAGCTTTTTTGGCTAGAGAGGAAATTCAAACCATTATTTGCAGTAAAACCCAATACAAAATGATTATGTTCGAAATAAAATGTATATCTCCGTGCTAAAATATCATATTGAACCGTTTGTTCCGTTTGTCTTGATAGAAAACAAACAAAGAAACAAAAACATATTTTTTTGAATTTATGATAAATGGTTGATTTTTTTAAGTTAAGATATGAAAATATTTTCACTCCCTTGAAACACAAACGTATAACGTTTCATTACGTGTTTCATATAAAAGCTTTTTTAGTAACACAGACCAAACTAAAGTTGAACAAAGTTTTACTGCGTTGAAATTGGCTTAAACTATGAAATATAGAGTTTGTTATACACAATTCTCTAAAGAATAAACTCGCAAACACGTGGTACAATAACAATGGCGTTTAATATTTACATTTTATAATAATCTTATTCTTCGTAATTATACTTTGAAAAATAAGTTAAACTATAGACCCTAGAATGATAACAATCAAAGGAAGTAAAAAGTCACTGAACTCAATTAAACACTATGTTTTATTGAGGATTTTAATATTTAAATATTTCAGTTTCTTTGAAAAGCACTAAGAAAATTAATTAGAAAAGTTGTCTGAGGCTATTTAATCCAGTTAAATAAAACTGATTAAGTGCCAGTCGGACTTATGCACCAAGGGTTCAGTAACATAAAAATCACAAACTGCCCCAAAAAAAGGACGGTAATGATTTTACGTATGTATTCATAATACTTTGACACGATTCTATATGCTATATATTTTTTAGGGTTCCGTAGCCAAATAGCAAAAAATGGTTAATAACTGAAAAGTTTGAAATAAAAGTTATATATTAAATAAACAAAAACCCAATTGCAAAATAACTGATAAGTAAAAAACAAGCTCTAGAATACACATAGAACTAGAATAATTGCAGTGCTCTTGACGTCGTGGTCAATTGTAGCGGTCTACAGCGCGACGCACAACCTTGCACAGTCATTCAAGGAGGGTTAGTAAATGACAATATTCGGTCGGTCAGTTTCTCTATGGATTACTCGTCTCGTCGCGTAACATGTCCAAAGAAAGAAGGATCCTAGATTGAACGACAGCCGACAGTCTCTCCTTGACAGTTGAAGTTCCTGGAGGATGGAAACATTTGTGCGGTGCTGGGTCCAAGATATACCCAGCATTTTTCTCCAGCACCCGCCTGATATAACTTTTATCATTGGTCAGACACGCCATATATTTTTTACATATTTCTCTACCTACCCTCCGTTTTCCTTATAACGGCCCTGTAGTGGAGATCGAGACGTTCATCGCAACGCACTGGTGTATACGGTAGCTCCGTGTCGTTAAATACGCAACGGTTGAGTCGCCGCGCCGCCCACTTAAAATAACGCCAACGCAAAGACAATACTTGTAAATACGCAAACCCGCGATCTTGTTAGTTAAGCTAGTTTAAGAAGAAGATTGTGGTGAAAGAAAGAGAGAGCCAAACATTGAACCAAGTACAGCGACCTATGGATACAAATAACATCTCAAAGGTAAGGGCTGTTAATTTGCTAACCAATCATTCTAGATATATTTATTCCTGAGCTTGGGATAGATAGATATATCTTAGTTTTTGGCTCGAGTAAGAATTGATCCCGGGCTGGTTTCAATAAAATATTTAAAATATTACTTTTGTTCTAGATCTAGATCTAGAAATAGAAGCCACCAAGTATAGCGTTAAATGTGGACATCAATACGGTGCGGTACAGACATCGAAGTGAAACTTTAGAATATTTTTTACCACTTTGCTATATGAATCTGTTGCCACATGATATTGCATTATTCCAGTTAAATTTTACAATTATGCCCACTTTACGTCAACTACATTTAGTGCGTTTTGTTCGCTCGTTAAATTAAATTAAAATACATTTGGTAAGGATTGTCTATTTTAATTTAAATTTTCAACACTTACTTACGAAGTTGTTAACTTTTATTACTTTTATGACTATTTTAAACTATACTTTTCATTAATAATATTTATTCACTTAGGAAATTTTATTTTGGATTTGCGAACTTTGAGAATAAAAAATATAATAAATATAACTTATGAAGTTGATAAGTTTTATTACTTTTTTTCTTCACGGGGTACCCAGCGGATGACAGAGTCTCCCTCATTTAGCCGATGATACTTTTCTTACTATTTTAAATTTAAAAAAAAATAGCTTTAGGCATGTTTTATTTAGGATTTGCGAACTAGCATTAAATGAAAATAAAAAATATAATAAATATTAAATAATTCTTTATTCTGATTCTGAACAGACAGACAAACATTCCAAAAACAAGCTATTTGTTTATTGCATTAACAACGTGTAGGTAAATATCATCCCACTAAGATATTTGTATAGAAATTACAATTCAATTAGGCATGATAAGCCTGTGAAGTGCGAGCGCTTTTTGTGCCCTCCGAAGCCTGAGATTAGTGATGCTGCAAATTATGGCCGAATTAAGTTTAGTGCATTTATGACGTGAATTTCGATGTCATGAGTTTCGATGACATAACGTGCACCCATATTCCTAGTTTTAATCAATAACTGGTCAAATCTATAGATAATATGTACGAGTAGCAACAATGGCATGCCTTATGTTTACAATTCGACTAAGAGCTATCAATTAATCAATGGTTTGATTGTGATGGATATTTACTACGATATCCTTTGTTCATATCATGATCTATCATACATGAGCAGCTATTGTGATTCCAGGAACAAGCTACGTATACCGTGGGAGATATACCTTAACTACTTCTAAATAGATATTCGAATAATGGCATGGCTCTCAACCAGCGCTAGAGTCGGCACCAATCATTGCATACCAAATTGTTTGACAAGTTGAAGGGAATTCTCACTTTTAAAGTAATAATTAATCTACTATATAAAAACTAGCGGACCCGGCAGACGTTGTCCTGCCCAAACGTTGGCTTGCCGCACTACCCCTACCCCTACCCCTACTACTACCCTTACCCCTACCTCTGCTTCTACCACTACCACTAACTTTGGATATTGTTCATACAAAAATACTAAAATCGCGATTAAAAAATGGGGGGTGGGGGTAGGAGGGTGAAAAATAGTTATCGACCTATTCTCAGATCTACCGAATATACACAAAAAAAATCATAGAAATCGGTCAAGCCGTTTCGGAGGAGTTTGGTTACAAACACTGTGACGCACGAGAATTTTATAATATAGATAAATATTTGATTGTTTATTTTTTCTTTGTTTATTCGTATTATATAGACTCAAAAACTACTGAACCAATTTAAAAGTAATTATTTTTGAAGTGAAACTTCTTTAGGCAGAGTAGAGAAAAATTTTCGTTACGCGTAAGGTATTCTTTCTAACCTAACCTAACTCTTTCTAAAACTCTTAAATTCTGTTTACTTCTTACGCAATGACATCAATGAAACCAAATCGTGGCTTATTTATTTCGAAGAAAGCAATATCACTGACAAATCTACTTTCAATATACATTCTAATAGTGAATTTTATTCATTACCTAATGTTACTGTTCAAACTCAATATTGCTAAGAAAGGCAGGTTTGTGAAGTTTCCGCTATTAAGTATCGACCGTCTTGGCGCGAAATGATCCCATTTATTTTAATGTTTACAGTCTACTTTGGGCAATCTTTGCCATGGTTTTTTCGCTTCTTCGAAATTTATTACTTGAGAGTTAGAGCCAACAAAAATTTTATCGCCTACTAAAGTTTCAGCTTCTGCTAAATTGTTAATATTTCAAAATGTTACGTTATTATTATAAAATTAAATGAACATTATTTGTTAATTAGATTATTTATTTAATATTTTTTTATAATTATTAATCAAACCAGTTTTGCGATTTCTCCTACTGAAGATTTAGAATATACAAAATATATTCCCGTATTTTTTAATTAGATTTTAATATAAGTACCTACATGTTTAATGGGATGAAATAACACATACTTAACACTTAACTGGAGTATGCTTAAAATAATTACAGTTGCGGGAAATACTATTTCTTTCATCCATTTTCACCTGGATTAAACCTCAAATCAAATCAATTACTTACAGTTATTAAATATCAAAATATTCAATTTTGTACAGCTGGCTAGCCCTCTTCTGTTAAGTTGGTGCAAAATAAAATACACACTCTATTTATATTGGTTCGAGTTTTGTGTATTCATGAACTATCGAAATTCATACTCATATAAACCAGTCTGACGGTCAGATTTCCACAAAAATTACAATAAAAAGGTTAATATGGCTGAAGTGAAAGAAAATGCTGACAGAGGACGACCTAGGTGTACTTTTTTGAACATATAAAAAATGTATTAATCGATGAAAATAGTAAAAGTACCTACACACAATCACCGAGCATGTATGAAAGGTATGATGAATATAAAAGAAGCGAAAGAGGTATGTCAGGATCGTAACAAATTGTCTCTGCCTACCCCTCTTGGGATAAAAGGCGTGATGATAGATAGATAAATAAATACAATGGTAAGTTCTAAAATTTATTACAAAAGTATATTCAGCTGTGTACTATTGTAACAAAAATATACCTACAGATAACAATGATTTAATGAAAGCGAAAAAGTTAAAACATTTTTATTTGGGTAACGCCACCCAGGAGGTTATATTTCTTGTGACCATAAATTTCATTAGCAAAAGGAGAAGATTTTTATAAATAATGTTATCACAATTTCGCTTTTGGAAACTTCACATTTTTTGCCTGGTAGAATTAAAAGCAATTCAGCGGTATTTGTCCATTCACCCCATCATAATATAGGAAATATATTATTAGCGACATTTCTTTTATACATTCATAATCATAGGTTACATCGTGGTACCCGGGAACCGTGTTACCCAGCGAAGGACAAATCACCCTCATTTAGACGATGGAATTTTGGAGTTGTCAGTATATAAGTACTTTGACAAAAAGTTCTTATAAGAATATCATTGTGTGGTTTTGGCTCCTGATAACTGTGTTACCGAACCTAGAGTAACCAGGAAAGACAAGCCTTCCTGTTAAGCTATTGTATTGAATGTCAACTATCGTTGTTGTTGAAATCTATGTATATTATTTTGCTCAAAAATTATGCACTAATTTATACTTAAATAAAATATTTTTTAAAGATCATAAAGTCCAAGCAATCTGTAGTACAACAAGGAAAAAAAACACATCTCAACGCCCTTATACCTTGCGGTATGGCCAGCCAGTCCATATTAAACAGAACAGGTGTCAAGTCTGTTACACTTAATGGATAGGTCTATTTGGATGTGTCCATGAAATGGATTTTGATAAATACACAAAATAATGTCACCATACAATGCAATGCTTATAGGTACTGTGGCCTCGCAGGATTAGTGAAATGTTGCAATAAATATAAACTTTATTATCAAAAGTGTGTTTCTTTATTAACCACTGAAAATATTTAGTTAGGAAGCAAAGAAGTAGGTAAAAATAACTAACTTTCTCCCGCCTCGTATTTATTGTAATATATACAAATTACTTAAATAACTGAGACAATACAATACAATATTAAAAAACTGTAGTTTTTTGGATATTTATATAAGGATAAAATTCATTGTATCTGTGAAAAAATCTGAGCAGCAGAAGTTGGCGAAATGAATGGACTTAGTGACCACTGATAATTATTGTACTAAGACCTCCATAAAAACAAAGCTGACAACTCCTTAAATGGCCTCAAAAATATATCATCGGCAAATAAATACCTACTTTACAGCTCCCAGAACCATGTTACGGTTACGCCCAGATGGTATATAAGGAGAAAATAGAAAAAAATATATAAGGCGAAGAAAAAAATTTTTGACAGAGTTTAATATTTTTTTTAAACTAGACCCAGGTAACAAATTTAAAGTATCTAAACTAAATAAGTTAACTTAATAAAATATGAATCAAGTCTCATTTAGAAAATATTTCGAAATTGAATATGCTTCGGAAATAGAAGTTGTCAGTGAAATGAATTAATTTGGGCTCGATTTCATCGTTGCCAAATTGCTTTCCCGAGTGACAGAAGTAACAATTCGTCTCGAACCTTTACGTAGGTCCTATTTGTTTAGGAAATATATCTAAGTTTATCAATGCTTATATTATTTTGTAAATTCACGATGGCTAACATGACACAGTAGGTACTTACTAATTATTATATTTGGATAATAGGGAGATTGTGAAAGAAAATAAATACACAATAATATTTTTATATAGTCTATAATGTGTAATCACTGAAAATAATGTTTATTTAATAGTTTAGTAAATATATCTTGTTAATTTATAAAAGAAAAATATTTAATTCGTACTTCCGGTCACGTGACCGCAAACGGGAACTGACGTCACATTCATCTAAATTTCAAATACCACAGACTACTAACTGTATTATAATAACTGTCTGGCAATCTGTCACTGGCTTAGTTATTTTATTGTTATTTTATTTAATCTGTGACTTAGATGGTTGTTGGTTTGTGTGAATGCGATGTCACCATCGCGCCCAGAATGTTTTCGCGGAAATTTTAAAAATAAAATTAAAGGCATGATTTTCTAATTACTTTTTTACAGCTATAATTTAAAAGTATTTCTAAAAAATTGTCAATACCCTTATTTTCATGATCAATTAGATTGACTTGTATTTTCAAACATTTCAGGCCACTTTTGCCATCAGTACCTAATATTTTAACATAAAAATATCAAGTAAGATAATTTTCAATAACTACCTAGCTATACTAAATCCAACCAGATTTTTCTTTTTCTTTCTTTCTTCAAAGGTCTTACTTTTGACAGCTCGAGTACTATGCAAATACAGTTCAAGTAAGTTGTAAGCCTTTACATATTTCAAGCAGCCAAACTAAAAATGTATTAGAATTTTCTCAGACGGGTATTCCTAGTGAACTTACTCAGTGATGTGCGTAAAGAGTAAACCTATCCGATAATGGTAAAAAGGTCTTGCGGACTCCACAAATCCATCACGACTTTATATCTGTTCAGAGTTTTGCAAAACTTTTAAGATAATAGCCATAAAATCGGACTTTTATGCGGCCCGTAGCGACCGAAGGCGCAGTAAAGAAGAAACTTTGTAAGATTAGTTGAAGGGTTAGAAAAATCATAAATTCCTGATATTACCCCCGATATCCCTTACACCCTGATAGGATATGATGTACTCAGGGGTTTTGAGGCAAATTTAGTGAATAAAGTTGTAAGTTAAAGTTAGAAATTAAAATAATAGCCGACTTCCAAAAAAAAGGAGAAGGTTCTCAATTTGGACCCTATTTTTTATGTATGTATGGACATTGATTACTCTGCCAGTTGTGAACCGATTTTGATGATTTCTTTATTAATCGACAGATAATTCTTCCGGGTTGGTCCCATTTTTATCTCATTAAAATTGGTTGATTAGTTTTTTAGAAATTTTGAAAAAACTGACTTTATAACTCAATTTATCTTAATATCTCGATGAAATACTGAAACGATTTTGACGACTTATTTTTACGATCATCAGTACCTACATATAAACATAGATGATATTTAACCGATCTTTATGTTCTTAGATGGTTACTTAATTTTGTATCCTAATTTGGCACCAACCGTCTTCAAATTCTACGACGAAATAATTATTATTTCTTACTTTTCAGTGCAAATTTTTGAAATCCGTAAGTACACTTTTTTTGAAAGGATTATTTTAATTTACGAACAGTCCAGCATAAAAGTAATATATTATATAAAAATGAATATTTGCTTGTTTATTTGTTTGTCTGTTTGTATTCTATAGACTCAAAAACAACTAGACCAATTTGAAAAAATATTTTTGCATTTAATAGCCCAATTCTTGGGGAAGGTTATATGTTATTTAACATCACGCTACCTACCCAAGGGGGTGCATGAATTGTATTCCTAATACAACGCGTACGAAGTAGCGGGCAATCAGTTTTCTAGCTTCTATAACTATATGTAATAATTTAAAATGGTTAGGTTTTATTTCATTTACAAAAAACTTATCGTATTTTTTATCATTATTTTTTACCCAAAGATACTGACGACATTTCCACGTTGTACGGCCAAGCTTATGAGCTGTCCTAATTAAAACCAGCTCTTTGGCTCACCATCCACCGACTGCATTATAGTCCTTTCTTTACATATTTTTATTTTTATTGAATTTAAAACCTAGAGTCTTTCAAGCAAAGTTAACATGCATTCTTGCAAGCTTTTATTTTTTTAAAGATGTATAATATTTTCATAATAATAAATGTTTTCATCGACTTCCTCTGGCTAAGCGTTCGCACGGTGGTCAGTTAATATTTCAATAATTTAGGTATTTATATAAAAATTGCAGCAAAAATTTACTGAAAATTTTCAAATTTAACTCTAAATTATGTCAGATAGGTGAATAACAATATCTACGTTCGCAGCGATTTATGTTACCGCATGTATATATAGACATCGGGATATATGAAAGGACTATTGGTTTACCACAGACTTTGATGGACGTTCAACCAATCTGATTCGGGTGACAATAATATAGGATAATAAATAAATACGTTATTATTTTAATAGGTAAAAAAATCACCTAATTTATTTATATATTATATATAGCCCGACAACACCGTAAAAAATAAAAATGTTGAGCGAAACTTTTTTCAAGTGTATGTCCACTAATGCTCTTGAAATTACCTATACTAATTATCATTCGATATAGTTTGTATTGCTTTAAATAAGCAAAAAAACCATAAACAATAAATAACATGCTTACCCTAAAATTCAGCTAAACTATATAGACTACGAGTTCACGAAATTTATTTTTCAATCAGTTTATACAACGTGCCACCGGCGATGAAGCCTCTCCACTCAATTTTCGATTACACTTGTTTTAAAATTTGTTTTGCGAGTTTTATTTCATTAACCGACTTCCAAAAAAAGAAGGAGAAGGTTCTCAATTCGGACCGTATTTTTTTTTTTTTTTTTTTTTTTTTTTTTATGTATGTATGTACGTCGATAACTCCGCGAATTGTGAACCGATTTTGATGGTTTCTTTTTTAATCGACAGATAACTCTTCCGGATTGGTCCCATTTTTATCTCATAAAAATTGGTTCATTAGTTTTTCAGAAATTTTGAAAAAACTGACTTTATAAGTACATTTTTCTTGATATCTCGATAAAATATGTACCGATTTTGACGACTTATTTTTTTTAAGACATCATAATTTCTCGACATTATCTCACAGACATATGACGACAAACGGTTCAGTAGTTTTTCAGAAATTCAGTAATTAATTTCTGTTTACGGCTGAAAATTATGTATCAGAAAAAGCCTTAGCAACGGTTGCTATTGACACGAAGTTGTCAATTTTCGTGACGATGGTGTAGCGGTTAAATATAATGGGGTGCATAGGATGCACAATCACATGGTTCAAATCACATCCACAGCGGTATTTTTTTTAAATTTTCCATCAATATTTTTTTAGTTGTGTTATTATTTGTCTCTCAAGGCAGCAAAACCACTTAAAAGGGTAAAATAAACCTTTTAAAAAAAAGTGCACCGACTTCAAAAATTTGCACTGAAAAGTAAGAAATAATAAATATTTCGTCGTAGAATTTGAAGACGGTTGGTGCCAAATTAGAAACAACTTAGTTCCCAAATTCACTAATCTAGACAATTCATTAGGAACCTACGATCATCAGTAGGTACATACAAACATAGATAATATTGAACAGATCTTCTTAGATATTTACTTAGTGTTGTATCCTAATTTGGCACCAACCGTCTTCAAATTCTACGACGAAATATTTATTATTTCTTACTTTTCAGTGCAAATTTTTGAAGTCGGTGCACTTTTTTTTAAAAGGTTTATTTTATTTCTAAAGTTCAAAACTATTGCTATTTATTTTGTTAAGTGTCCAAAATACCACTTTTTTTTTAAATATCAGGAAGAAATAAATAAATGTGGGAAAGTCTTGTTTTCAGACTTTTTTCTATAAAACAAAATACAGTCAGGTTTTAGTTATTTTAACTTTTATATATTATTGTTTTCTATATTTTTGACGTAAATAATGCTATTGCATATCACTGTTGCATTAAGACTTCTTCAATTGCACCCACTACCTTTGCAACTATAATTTTATTGATAATAAAATATTACAATTAATATAAATAAGCATTGCAAATTTTACCGCCATAAATTAAAGAACAAAGAACAATTATGGTACAAATATGAAACATATGTTTCATGGTATATTTAAATGCATTGTTTATGATTACACAGATGTTATCCTTAGCAATTCGTTATTCAAGACCATTTCAAGATTAGATTTTGTACAGAAAACATGTGGAAACTTTTGATTCTCTTATTCGTATTTTTTGTACCAAAATTAATCAACGCTGCAGTCGGTATACAACCCTATGTACCTAAGCCTCCTGAATTTGGTAAGTGGATTAATGTTCAAAATTTTATTATTGATATAAAAATATAAACTAACGTATTTTATAATATTTTTTCGTCTAACTACATCTCACCTAGAATTTCAGATTCTAGGTAAAAATATTTTCTGCCCTATTTCTAAACTCATTTGTCCTACTGCAGAAAATCGCATCAAGTCAAATTGGAATAATTTACAGATCAATCAATAATTAATTAAATACGTTTTCAAAAATGGCACACCATGCAGTTTAGTAGTCAAAGTACATTTACATAGAAAATATGTAGCTGAAATGCTGAAAATGCCGAAACGTCGCAAATATTCCGAATGAATACATATTTAGGCGTTTGGTGTGGAAACTATGGGACCGTGGGGACCTGGAGTACACAGTCTGTAAACGACTAATTGAAATCTTTATAAAGAATAAGCTTTGCCATCCAACGAGGCAATGCAGCCAGTCTGTTGGTACTCTTCCAGTAGATATACACTGACGGGCAATATGAAAAATCCACTTAAAAAAATCTAAATATTTTCTAAACCATACAAGTTAGCTTCATGAAGTAAAAACAATCCTGAAAACAGTTTCATATTGTATAATAAAACCTATTTACATACTGGTCTCTTTGAAGTCATGGATAGATTAATATAAATATAAATTTATTTGAATATAAATAATTCGGAAATATTTCATGATAAGCTAGAGGCTTTTTTATATTGCTTGTCAGTGTAGATAGAGTAACGATTTACATGATTTTTTTTATTTGTAATCTTATTTTATATTTGTAATTTAGTAGATATTTAAGATCATTTCAATACCTATTGCTATTAATTAAAACTAGATGTTTCCCATATAGACAATATTATTTAATTATCGTATTGCCTTATTTCTTTTCGGGTAAGCAGAAACCAAATAATATCCACTTGCTACCGATGACGGTTGGATTGTGATTATTGACTCCTCATTCCGACTTCAAAAATGGCAAATCAAGTATTTCTTAAATATTTTTCAGCTGATGAAGAAGGGTGCTATTCTCCTAATTTAAACATGGTGCTATCATACAACGAGCCCTATAATCCGATATCATGCAATGCTTGTACTCGTTACTTATGCCGTGATGACAACACCACTATGATTGAAACGTAAGTTTTATGTCTGACTGTGGGTACTAATTCTTGACCACAATCTCTATATATTATTTCTCAAGGATTTTTGTCGGTACGCCATATCTTCCTTATAACTTAATCAAAATGAATGTTTGATATGTCATTTTGAAGATTATTTTTCTCTCTAATAAGAATTCGGCCATTTCAAATGTTGCGCTTACCAACGAACAGGATTGCGCATGCATACTACTACGCCTACACGCTAAACTGGCCAATAGGTAAGGAGCTCATGCCCCGTTGCCGTATCCGGTTCCGGAGAGGAAGACACACGGCGAAGTTGTCGGCCATTGAAAAATAATGGCGACGGGCAATTCAATCTTTTTGACAGCCGTGACGCTAGCTAGCCGGGCAACATAATAAGTAGACATAGATTCTTCTCACATCAACACATTTACAAAATAAAGTCCTCATTTAGCAATATACTTTTTTACGATGTAACACTTACTAGTGTTATTACATAGTCCTCATTTAGCGAATTTACGCGTATATGTAGATTATGCTTTTACATATCTTTAGTCGGAATTTTAATTATCTTATTCAGTATTCTTACAGTTGCTTACCTACTCGTACTTACTAACTTGCCAGCTTGTAATAAATGGAACAAAATTATAATAGGCATACATAATAACAATTATTATAAATGCGAAAGTAAGCCTGTCGGTCTGTCTGTTACATTTTTACGGCTAAAAAACTGAACCGATTTTGGTGAAATTTGATACGGAGAAAGCTTGGACTTGGTTTTGTCTCTATGGAGATCAGAAGACACCACTGTTAGTACCACACACGTTTGTGTTAGCGCTAGTAAAATTTAATTCAACATTCGTAGATAGGAGGGTAAGTTATGATTTACAAATAAAATACATTTCTATACTTTTTATAAGAAATATAATTTGCGTCTATAAACCACGTGACTCAAGTTATTAGACACGAGTTATATCAGGTAAAGTAGTCGCATCGAGAGTTGAGTCGTACAAACATACACACAAAAAGCATTTTTTATTAGTGTCGTCGTAGGGTAGTCACTTTGGTAGGGTTTATTTGCTATTACAAAATTACACAATTTATTTTCAAACATATACAGTCAAAACCGGTTATAACGACATCTAATGGATCGTACAAATACGGACGTTATATCCAACAGTTGTATTCAATGTAGGTTATACATTTACAAGTTTTTAAATTATTATCTATTTATATTTATATATATATATACAAAAGAAAATAAAACATAGCTATAAAATATAAGAAAACTAGAATATATTAAATTAGACATAAATTAGGAAAGCTATACAATTATTGATAGTGGCTTTCCTTTTCAACAAATTATATATAAATACGAATTTTTTTTAAAAGAACATCAAAAAATTTCCTTTTTTATTTCAAGTGTAGAAAAGTAGTTTTCCAAAATCATATCAGATTTGAGTAAGTTACAAATATTATTCAAGTAACATGAATATATGAAATACAAGGAACACAAAATTTGGAAATGGGTCGCTCGACGAAATTTGAGATAATGAAAAATATCAATATGTATGTTTGAAAATTATTAATTTTATTAGGTACCCGAATTTCAACAAATCATAGTCCTGCATGTCGTCAAAGAGTGAATTTTTGAATAAATAATAATACTGTATTGTACTCAAATCCTCCTAAAAAATTACACGGTATTTCTAAGATAAGGACTACCAGTAGAAAACTACTACAAGATCATCAAAACAAATATTCTAAATACTAAACACCCAACTTGATTTATCAACTGAAAAAATAAACATCCATATCACGGATCGTACGATGTGTATAAATCAAATTATTGTAAAATAAGGAATTGATTAATTACGGCGGAATATCTATCTATGAGATCCTTAGCTAGCTTTAACAGAAACCTGAAGTGTACTTTATTTCTCGGGTTGCCTTACATTTGTGGGACAGTATAGCGATCTTTTTGTTTGTCGCTACAGCACAAACACAACAGTAAGAATTTCGCACACCAATAAAAATAACTTTTTGTCCTACTATACAGCCTATGCCTGACAATTAATTATAGCTACGTTTGGCCCATGAACTAGTAATACATGGATTTATGGCAATGTCCTTTTGAAATCCTTATAACATGCTCTTAGATTGTATCAAATGATTATACAATTAGTTATAATAGGGAATATTTACACTAGCGCAAATTTCGTATAATTGAGCGTACCCATTTCCAGTTTGCGTTGGTTGTGTAATCTGACGTTGGAAAATTTCCGTTTTATTGCACACTCTACTGAAAAACAGAAAATAATCCTTTCATACACGTTTTTTTTTAAATTAAACCAGATGGCAAACAGGTACAACAGCCATGATTAAATTTAGAAATTTGTTGAAAAAAGAAACTAAGATCAATAATTTTATTTCCTTCCAAATTTCTCGCTTTGAGTGCACTTCCTTCTCAAACAAATGAAAGACGACTCGCGAGACCGTCTATTAGTGCACAAACATCAGGTAATCTGAAACAATATATGATAGTATTATTATATACAGGGTTTGAAATATCTTCACTATTCCCATCCTAGCTAATTATAAATGCAAAAGTGTGTTTTAATATGGATGTGTAACATCTTTCCTCTCGCTTTCCTGCAATATGTAGGAGTGATTTCGTAAAAAGGGACGTAAGTGTGTAACAGGAAGCCGGGGAAGCGGGCGCTATTTGATTTGACCAATGAGCGCGCGCGGTGTACCAAGGTGAGATATCAAATGTTTCACATCCTATGCGACTACTGTAAGTCTCGCTCGTTTATTGTTTGTCCTTCTATCCCATCAATACAGAGAAACGGATCGACATGATTTTGCAGAGATAGTTGAACGGAAATAATTCAGGCTAAATCCTTATGTCATACTCCAAAAATTTCCTAAGAGGAAGCCGGTACCTAAATCTAGTAAAAAATATAATGAACTTACACCGGCCAGACAACGGTAGAGATTCAGATATAATCTCACCATCTCCAAATTCAACTTTATTTCGAAATTTGCAAACATAATAATTTTTTTAGTTGTGTATGTGATTAAAATTTCAGCGATTCGTACTCTAAACATTGATAAAAGTAAGGGTTCTTACTTATTGCAGAAGAGGAGTTTCTTGGTTCTTCGTAGACCATGACTTCCAAAACAACTAAACTTTCTTCTTGGTTTGGACCTGTGACAAAGTTAGAATTAAAACTTACGACAATCACTAAGTAAATATACAAATTCTACGTTGAAAAACAATTATTTTAATTTCCTACTGCATTTTTTTTTAAGCGCGATGAGCGTTTTTTGGTAAGGGTAAATCTTATGGGTTTGCGTCACGACAAACTCGGCACAAATGCCGACCATGGATAGCCCGGCGCGAGAATGTCCGGGCAGGAATTCGTGTACTAGCTTTCACATTTGCCTGGGTCGGGCATTTTTGGCTGGGCATTTCTGGTCGACAATTCGCGTTCCAGACCGAGTTTATTTTAAGTGAATACTTATTTAGGCGCGCTCTAGTTGGCGTTATTATACGATATAATAATATACTTATAATTTAAAAACCACTGTTATTCGTAGTTAAGTTTTCACTTCTGTCGGCAGTCCCCAAGACTGCCTATGCCTTTTATTTAGATATGTGTTACTGTTCCAAGGCGTTCGATTGTGTCCATCATGAAACATTGATTAAGAAATTATATCACTATGGAGTTAGAAATACAGCTTTGACTTTATTGCAATCATATTTACAGGGCAGAATTCAAAAAGTGGACGTGAATGGAAAGCTTTCTTCCGGCTCAATAGTTTCAATCGGTGTACCACAGGGCTCGATCTTAGGTCCTTTTCTATTCCTCGTCTATATTAATGACTTACCTTGCCTCGTAAGGGATAACCATGACATTGTGCTATTTGCAGATGACACATCACTTCTATTTAAAATAAAACGACAGCAACAGGTTATTCATGATGTGAACCATGCACTATCAAAAGTAGTTAACTGGTTTAATGTAAATAACTTGCTATTGAATAGCAATAAAACTAAATGTATAAAATTTACATTACCAAATGTAAAGCAAGTAAAAACCAGTATAATTGTTAAAAATGAGGAATTAGAGGCAGTAGATGCTACAACATTTTTAGGTCTGAGATTGGACGCGAAACTGCAATGGGGTCCTCATATCAATAATCTTTCAAATAAACTTAGCTCTGCTACTTTTGCAGTAGAAAAGATTCGACAGCTGACTGATATGGACACGGCTAGATTGGTTTATTTTAGCTACTTCCACAGCGTTATGTCATATGGAATTCTTGTGTGGGGTAATGCCGCGGATGTAAATAGTATTTTTATTTTACAAAAAAGGGCTATTCGTGCTATATACAAAATGGGTCCACGATAGTCACTAAGGGAAAAATTTAAAAGTATTAATATAATGACTGTGTATGGTCAGTATATATTTGAAAATTTAATGTATGTCCGTAAAAATATTTCTACATTTAAAAGAAATAGTGATAGGCATAATGTAAATACAAGAAGTAAACATAAGCTTGCACCGCTCTCTGCTAGGCTCCATAAGGTTGGAGGTTCATTTAAATGTTGTTGTGTGAAATTTTATAACAAACTTCCAACCCACGTACAAGATTTGTCTGTTAAGAAATTTAAATTATTTATTAAAAGTAAACTTATGTCCAAAGCATATAACCATATAGATGATTATTTGAAGGATGGTAAAGCTTGGGACTAAATTGTTATACCTACCTAAATGTAACTTTATTTTATTTATTTTGGTTTGACGTTGATAAGCAATCCATGGATTCTACATCAATAAACATTATTTGAATTTGAATTGAATTTGAATTTGTGAAACAATATAGCACAAACCAAGAAAATCCAGAACAATGAAAAAAACATTATTATCTCAACGTTACATAAAGTGGTAAGTTTCGAAATGTGACACAAGAACTTTATCCGAAGGATTTCCAGGATAAAAAGTAGCCTATGTCACTCTCAGTACCTCCATCTATGTTTGTGCAAAAAACCATATACAAATACAACAACATAACATCCGTATTTGTACGGTCCATTCAACGTCGTTATAACTGGTTTTGACTGTATTTTATTAAATCTAGTTAGATTAGATACTTATCTAGTTTGAATGTTTTCCTCTGAGGTACCCAATGATTTACACACCTTTATTGTACAGACAAGAAAATTCGGCCATTTGTTCTCTAAATATTGACATAGAAAGCTTTATGCTAAAAATCATTGTTGTTGAATATTTTGGTTTCCCATACAAACTTACATACTTTTACCACCTTAGGCATAAAACTAAAAAAAATGCTGAAACATGTGTTTTACTTAAAATGATCGAAGTGGTGTTTTAGGGGATGAATTTAAAAAAATCGATCCAGTAGTTTTTGCGTGATGAGCCTTTAGAAAATCTACTCCGATTTTATAAAATACTAGCTTTTATCCCTGAAAAGTTTTTATTGGTTGACGTTACTGCTCAGTCCTTTGGTCATAATTGTGATGTCTACTACCCCCGCTCTGGCTTTGCCCGTGGAATTCCCCGTTGACACATGTCGCCGAATGAACATTGATTTTATTGATTACTGCTCCGCTCCCAAAAGACGTAGCGTGATGTTATATAGCTTATAACCATTGTTATAAACAGAGTGGATCTATTGGTACCTACCAACAGTTACAAAATCGGTCTAGTAGTTTTTGAGTCTATCAAATACAAACAAACAAACAAACAAACATTGATTTTTATATATTAGATAGATAACCTTCATATCTAGCAAAAATATTTTTTCAAATTGAACTGGTATATTGAAGTATAGATATTTATTTGTAGTTAGTGAACCTACTTACTCATAGATGTTTTGTAAAAATAAGATTTTAGTATAATTACCTACCTACCTCATACAAACAACTAGATAGATAAACATAATATATATAAGTAGGTACTTACGATTTATTATGATTTATTTTATTTGTTTTCCTTCTTTACAACCTTTATTACAACTAAACGTAGAAAGTATACTTAGTAGGTATACACAAAGGTTACTTTCGTCATTTTCGAGACAAACTTCTTGTTGTAATTTCTCATTTTGAATTTTTCTGCAATTGATGAGATATACTTATATTTCAAAATAATAATACATTCATAAATGAATGATTGTCAAGCTCGAATTTTTACCATGTGCATTGTATATGGTTACCTAGGTAACGAAACAACCTGTCAAAGCAAAATTATATTTGTTTGTAACAAATACTTTATTTCAAATTATAAATAACTAGATGCAAACCCGGCTTCGCCCGGGGTGTTATTTACTGTAAATAATTTTACTGTATTATTTAGGTAATTATATGAATTGGGTAATTACATAAAACGACCTGACTTTGGGTTTGTCCTGAGTTTATAGTTCATGGCTCAAACAAATATTTTCTTTGACACAAACAAACATTACTGTCACGTTTAAAATTGCTTCTGACAGCATTAATGAATAAATTTGGACTTATTTATTGAAATTACGGGATTATACGAATTTTGCGGATATATGTTCCTAACCCAGAATTGATTAAAAAATGTTTCTTAACAATTTGGTATGCGTTTGAATCAAGTCTACCTTACCCCTAAACGAAATTATTAATATAGATTATAAATGGATTATAAGTTTATAAGTAGATATTATATAGGTACTTACCATAAAACTTCAAAATATTTCCGAACACAGATAAAGCGAGAAAAAACACACCGCACAAGAATATTGAAAAGGGCCGATTTCTGGCCCGAATGCCAATTTTGAAAAATACTTGCCAAGTGCAAATCGTACTTGCGTAATTAGTAGTCCATGCTATTTGTTAATTGTTTCTATACATAGCACTACATTTGTTATAAAACAAAGTCCCCCGCCGCGTCTGTAGATATGTCTGTCTGTATGTGACCTTTTCACACAAAAACTACTGATCGGTTTTTATTGCGGTTGATTCACCGGAAAGGTTTGCGAGTATTAAACATGTAGTACCTATCATGTTTAGGAGCTGAACATTAATAGTATAAATGGGTGAATCAAGTCGGGGTAAAAGTTAGCCCAAGCGAGTTTTCTGTCTAATACGTCGGAGATATAACAAAATTATGTAGTAAATAATTGTGTAAAATAAAATTGTCTACAAAAAAGTCCACGGTAGCATTTAATTATCTATATCTGATAGATAAATAGTTATAAGCGTATTTGTGCAGGTATTCAATTGAAAATTTTTGTAAACCCATATTATGTGCGAAGCCTGGGCGAGGTTGCTAGTATGTATCTATAATTTTAATGAATGACAATAACGATATTCAATGATGGTAGAGATTCTAAGGAGGGCGTCAACGCAATAACCGCGCCGCCCGCACACCACCGTTGTCTGTCATTTTGTACGAACGAGAAGAACGATTTCACAACAAAATAGGTCTTGGAAAATACACAAAACGGACTTCGGACCTATGGATATTATACTAAAACTATGAGAAAAAGCAAGTTGTAGTAAATGTTTTCTTAAAATATATGAAATTATCTATAAAATAAGGACATGAAATTGTACATTAATAAATATATTAAAAGATATAGAGTCGCAAAGTCGGATAAAAATACGCGAAAAATTGAGGAATCTCAGGGCTTCATAAAAGTTATGTTTTTTGGATTTTGAAAATTTTATCTCCATATTTAATGCCTAATATATCCCTCTATAGAATGCAATTTTAATTTTCAACCCAAGACACACAGTTATCGCGTAATAGGTATAAGCCTGCAGCATGTAATTAGTATGGGATCTACCTATATTAAATGTCTTTGTATGGGATAAACGTTATGAAGGGAATTCTTAATTTTTATTTATATAGATAAGGATCTCCAAAATAATAACTATAAGATTTTTTTAAAAGAGGCATACTATCGCCATCTCTTGGCAACTTCATGAACTATTTAATAATGTAATATTTTAGGAGATGTCGCTTTGCAAATAAAATAAAGATTGTTTTAGCTCGTTTAGCCATATAACAAGATAAATGTTTCAGCTCAAACACCTCTTAGTCCTAATCAAGCTCATTAGGTAGACTGAATAAATTTTAGACAGACCACGGGTTCCATCCTGAATCCCGGATGTACATAATCCGACTATCTACTTACTCTTAGAGGCTTTTCCATCTAAATATATTTCAACAGAACTGGCCACTCGTTAAGTATAGTCTCACAAATACCATCGGCTAATAGATGTAGACTTGGTCTTCCGCTGGGTACCCTGGGACCGTAACACAATTTTGCTACTAGTATTATCTTTACATACTATGAATCTTCTTACACGGTTTTTGGGTCTCCCTATATTCTCAACCTACACTCATTTATAGACCTACTTGTAAGACAAAAAAAACTATAACAATCAAATGTATGGATTTTGTTTGATTCAAGGCATATAAAGGCCGGTAACATATATAGAGCACGTAAACACAGTCAGTCGGTTGTCTGATTTCGGCGAATCGGCGCGAAATTGTCAGTGAAGCGAAAAAATGTCGGTGATGTTAGCAAATAGCAAGTCAATAAGGCACAATCTTTACCGATATTTTTGCGCCGACTCGCCGAAAGCAGACAACTGGCTGCCTTTGTATTCACACCCATAGACACTAGTAACAATGTCTGCTGCACTTAATAAACCTAGATGTGTCACTTCTTTAATATACCTACATAAGTATCTGTTATTTTGAAATGCAGGCATTACGTACCTACTCTCCCTAAGCACGAGATTATTCATATTTGACACAAGCGAGGTTTGAACCTGGGTCTCTCGGTTTCTATGGACTCATTTTGTCATTATTATTTCATTGTTTTAGGTGTGGTGCTATAGGCTACGACAAAGAAAAGTGCACTCTTACAAGAGATTATTCACAAGCTTATCCTTGTTGTTGCGGAACGCTAAAGTGCGAAAATCATCCAGCTACAAACATAGGAGGACGTGATTGCACGGTATAAATAATGTATAATTATAATATAAATAAAACGTTTTTGAATTTCAGCAGCCATTTAATTAAATACTTAAAATATGTCATATCACAAATAAAAGGTATTTTACAGTACCAAGTGCATAAATATAACAAGCTCTTTCCTTTATTTGACATGAGTATTTCAAAGAGGTATAGAATTAGGGCCGTTGGTCAAGGTTATCTTATAACTGTCAAAAATATGGCAAATCAAAGTTAATCTACCTACAAGATGACTGAGAGCAACGGTCCTTAACTCTCTAAGGTGGTTACTGGTCATACTTCCTTCCTTGTACATAATTGGACAAACCACACAAGCCTTTATCATCAAAATCATTAGGTATAGTCTCACAAAATCGTCTATAGGAGGAAGATTTCGTCTTCCACTGTAACCGGGACCCTGGGACCAGTAAAGTGGTTCCAGGAGCTGTAAGCCAATAGTGAAGGTATAAAAAATAGTTTTAAATTGATTGGACAAACTAATTGAAAGTTCACATGACCAACGGGCTGGCTCTTATTTGAGTCAAAGAATAAGCAATGCCATCCAACGAGGCAATGCAGCCAGTCTATTGGATACTTTCCCAGTAGAAAGCGATTTACATGAATTTTTTTTACGGGTTACCTTAGAGCTCCCGAGAACCGTTGCCGGCAACAGGGTACCCAGCGGAAGACAAAGTCTTCCTCATCTAGCCGATGATTTTGTTGAGGTATGTAAATGGAAAAGCTTCTTTGTACGGTTTGTCGGGTAATATATATACATAGATTATTATTATAAGAACCCATTGTTACCTGGTCGGATGTGGGGATCGAACCCGTGATTTCTCAGTTGTGAGCCGACGTCTTTCCCACTCGACCACCGATGCCCTGTTTTATTATATTTTATTTGTAGTAAGATGATTGATTAAATTTGATAGGTATATTCGTAATGTAGAATTTAAGATATTTTTAATATGTAACAATTTATATGTAAATAATAACAAACTTTAATTTACGAATAAAATTTGACAAACAAAACAACACAAGTTCATGGTATTTATACCGTACGTCGTGACCGAAGACACCAGTTAGTAAAAGTGTCCACATTTAGCGAGTCGCACTTACTCCACTTTTGATGAGTGTTAAACATTTGTAATAAGGTTTGATATTTCTATTGGGAAAATAAAACAATCAGCATTTTAATAAAATAAATTAATTTTAATGAAACAAATAACATTTTGGTGGCAAGATAGCATCTTAATGCATTATTGAGTTGTCAACGGATGAAACCATAAAAGGAACTTTTTCTTTACCTACTAATTACAATTTTTAATAAAATTATTCACCTAAAATATTTTGTGGGCTTTTAGTATTTACATATTTGGTAAACGGTTCATTGATATAATAGGAACACTTTGTATTATCTCACTGGTGCTTTTTTTCAAAGAAATTTAAGTCTTGATTACCATAAATTGGTCGTAAAATTCTATTGTAGGTAATAAGTACTTCAATGTCATTCAAACGGTGTACTTTAATCATAATAAAATAGGTAAGAGGGAAGTTCTTGAAGGGTTCGTCTAACTCTCAACAGATGGCGCCACTGTCGTATTGATTGTCTTTTTACGCGAAATTTTTATGAATGAAATCTAACTAAATATTATCAAGTTCAGGCGATTTATAAATTAGTTAGTAAAATATATTTTCTACGAATATAACAATATTTTATATTTTGCGTAAAACAAAGTAAATAAAACAGTAAATAGTATAGTGCCATCTATTAGGAGCTAGGCCAATACATTCGCCCTTATAGTAAAGAATTATCATCGCATTTGACTGTAGGACAGCATTCTGGATGTGGCACGCTGAGGTCTATTTCTGTGACGTAGCACTTTGGATCGTCTGTGGATACAACTCCGCATCTGTGAAATAAATATATAGAATAATTAATACGTGAAGACAAACCTTTGTACCTCTTTTTAACCTTGTTGATCGTCACCATAGTCAGTATAAGATTTGGCATAGTTAAAGTTATATGGCGAAGGTGTGCAGAAAATAAATATTTTTATATAATATAATGTGTTTTTCATTGTTACATTCATATGTCAATGAATGTCAAAGAACAAAAAAAAATATAACCACTATTACGTTACAAATAATTTTAAAATGTTGTCAATAAATAATTACTGACTGATACTATTTTTAGGGTTTTTGGTTTAGTCAAGATTCTTTGAGGGCACGTCAAGGCCAAATTTTTTTTATAAAGGTTAATACATATATAAAAGGCAAGTACAGCCTTGTGAAGGTAAAAAAATCAAAATAATTTCTGACGGTATAAGTATTATATTTGTGTACCTATTTTGAGCAATATTAGTATCTGTGCTAAATCTAATCTAAATATTTCGATCTAACTAAACTAAACAGACAGACAGACATTCCTTTATCACTAAAGAGTTAGTTGAACTTCTGTGGCTTCCACAACAGTCTCGAGTAACCTCAATGCTTCGAGCTAAGAAATTCTAATTTTAGATATAATTATCTATTATACTATACCTATGTGGCATACGCCATGAAACATAACTAGCCTTACGTCCTAGCTTCGTCCGTGATTTTTTTATATTTTTTATCCGTTTTGACGTGAAATAATGATAAAGAAATAACCAAACAAACACATTTTCGAATTTATGATATTAGTAAACATTAGATACCGCCTACGGCTTTGCCCGTGGAAATTTTTAATATACAAAAAAATTACAACTTTACGAAAGCATAATATAGCACATTTTATATGTGGAATATTGTAGCTTCATAACAAAGAATATTTCAAATCGGTAGTCTACACTAATATTATAAAGATGTAAAGTTTGTAAGTTTGTAAGATTGAATGTAGGGGGCAATCGCCAAAACATACTCATTCGATTACAAAAAATATTTTACAAATATTTAGAATGGACCTTCAGTGTGGACACATTATCCCTAAGGGGATATAATAGGGGATGAACGTTAGTATGGGCTGACAGTTAGTCTCAATATTACAAAATCTTTTCAATATTTCGTACCGAATCAAATACCGACACCATTTTTTTGCCACAATGTTTGTATGATCTCTTTGTTTCGGTTTCTAGAATTATTATTATAACATTTTTTCCAAATTTGTTCAACCGTTAGGATTCTACTCTATCATTATACTAGATCATAAATTTAAATTAATATTAAATAGAGAACTTACGAGGCGTAATGTACGTAATCTTTGTCACAACTTATTCTGTAACAATATCCAAGTGGACTGCTCGAGTTTCCAAAGGGTATTACTTTATTTTCTTCTTTGATGTAGCAACCCTCTTGGTCAGCTGGAAAAATAAGAAAAAGTGAGTTAGAAAACAAACCTTTTACACCTTAGGGCATGGCTAGAGACACTGGCAGCAATATCAATATTAGATGTAGCATAATTATTAATATTGGGTTAAAGTGAATTATCCACCAGCATAAAGCAGCCTAGGACATATCCTTCCCTAGGGTTCAAGCTTTCTCTGTTTTAAATTTCATCAATAACGGTTCAATGGTTTAGCAGACACCAGTAGCAGAGTTACTTTCGCATTAATATTAGTATGGACTAGCGACCCTCCTCCGGCTTCACATGGATATAACGAGATTAGGTATACATTAATATACATATTAAAATTCTTGTAGATCAACTTATTCTACATAACAGGCATGATGACTAAAAAATTCTAATTAGTCCGTCAGTTAGATTATCAGAAAATATTGGACACGTATTTTTTCTTTTGTCAATTAAACAAAAAATGATGAAGATATAGCCCGCTAAAATTCCGCGTGACGTCACGTCTTAGTACAATTTTTAGCAGGGCGTGACGTCACCAGTCCCCACTCCCAAACTTTGACGCGCTTTATCTCTGTCATTTTTTGTTTGATTGACAAAAGAAAAAATACGTGTCCAATATTTTTTGATAATCTAAATGACGGACTAAATAGAATAATATTTTGTTCATCTACCCTATTCTTTCTATATAATTTTGATATAGCTCTGACCGATTAGACGGCCATACGCGGCGCTAACTTTTGCTCCCACTTGATTCACTAATATAATACTGTGTGAATGGTCTATTTTTAATACCAGTAAACCTTCCTTGTGAATTATTAATCTGTATAGAAAAAACCGCAATAAAATCTGTTCCGAAGCGTGGGTTTATATCAGGCAATTCTTCATTGATTTTGATGAAATTTGATACGGAGAAAGCTTGAACCCAAAATTTATTTTTATAAGGGTGTATAGGAGGAAGCCGGGTCGTAAAGCTAGTAGGGGGCCATCCATAAATTACGTCACAGGAAGGGGGTCAAAATTGTGACATGTCATGTTAAACCACTGGTTCACACCTGTATTATCTGTGAAAAGGGGGAGAGGGGGGTCCAAAATCATGAAATTCGTGTTATAAATATAAAATAACTTTAATGTTTTTGTATTTTGTTAACTCGAGCAATGTGTCTCGTTTTACAATTATCACGTTAACAGGATCTAATTTTAGATATTTGTCTAATAAATTATTTCAATGGGAATACCTGTTTATTGAAATAACATGTTTAAAATGGTATGGTTTGTTTTCATTTAGATTTACGATCTATAGTAATAAAACAAAGTATCAGACTTTTAAAACCTCTTCGACATTTCAAATGTGCTATAAAATAAATTAATATAAGTTTTTTATACTTCAATAGGTATAAATAAATATGATATTTTTAACAAACGGCTTCGCACTAGTAGTGTAAAAAAGTTGTTTAAGAATTTCCCGGAAAAATGAGATATTTTCCCGGGACAAGTTTTATTTATTCACGTGCTAGTGACCCAGCCATTTTCTATTAGATTTAGATATTATGCTACCACATTTTTTTTTGTAGATCATTATATTCTACCCAATACTTTTTTTCATCATTTTGTTATAACTCTGACGGATTAAACAGCATACGCCATGAAAACTCTCCGGGACTAACTTTTTCCTGGACTTGATTCACTTATACTGTTCACTTATACTGTTAATGCATGATAATGTTTAATACTTGTAAATCGTGAAAATCGCTACTAAATCCGTTCAATAGTTTTTTCGTGAAAAGGTCACAGACAGGCACAGTCGCTGAGGGGAACTTTGTTTTATAATATTTAGTGAAAGACTAAAAAGGTCTTTAAACATATAAAAATTGTATTGATCGATGGAAGTATTAAAAGTACACACAATCGTCGAGCATGTATGAAAGGTATAATGAATATAAAAGAAGCGAAAGAGATATGTCAGGATCGTAACAAATGGCATTCTATTGTCTCTGCCTACCCCTCTTGGGATGAAAGCCGTGATGATATATAAATTATAGATATCATAATAATTAGTTAGAATTAGGATTCCGTAGCCAAATGTCAAAAACAAAGTGTAGAATATGTGAGTTCTACTATACTGGTGACCCAGGTTGCGTGTTCAGAAAGTATAGATGAGTGATGGTTTAAACTGTTTAATAATGAATTTATATTTAACAAAGGTAGGACTAATTAAGGCAAACTGTTATGGACGACTGAGGAGCGCGGGGCAGGCAGCTAGGTATATGAAGTGCGCCCGCGCTCGTTTACATAATACATGTGCGTGTGTGTGGGTCATGCAAGTGTGTTTAGATCCCCTACAAAAGTCTTTGTAATATCATTATGCCTTAGCCTATGTAATTGCAGTGACATCGAGCTCTCACAAATATTCAGAATTCAGATTGATATCTTTCAAAATATAAATGAAACAAAAGTTAAGTACCTTGGTAAATGTCTTTTATAAAATGTTTATCGTATCTCGGTTCAACTCGGTTGATAAAATAAATGTAATGTAAGAACGAGTTATGTTGACAATTCAAGTAATTTCGCAACTCACTGGATTACTGTGTCAAAGGACGAATAAGTAATTTATTTAAAATATCAAAATAAATAATGTGAATAAAATTGTCAAGAGTACGGGTATCTGTCATATTATGAGTTAACATTTACTTGGCCTGCTTCCATTATTTGTATGGGGGATAAACTATTCCCAATTTCTCTGTAAATCGTCCACCTGTGTCACTGTAATTTAGCATATAGTTACAAACTTATTCAATATAATATAAGTGAAATAGTCGTTATTTTTTCAATTGATTTTATTGAATAGGAAATATGGGTGGTAAAATAAAGGATTATTTTGCCCCTGTTTTCTCTTTCATAATCTATAACAAAACTCTTTAAGTTTTTTAGAGCTTATTAAACATTCTAAATAAAGAATATTTTATGATTTTTTTTAATTGGTCAAAAATTATTATTATTTTGAATTTTCAATAAGCTACAAAAAACGCGATGTATAATTATAGTTGAAGGGTTATGGTATAACAGCGCTTTAAAAAAAATTAAGAACTTTGTGATAGATTATGAAAGAGAAAACGGGGTCAAAGTTTAACCACCGATATTTCCTATTCAATAAAACCCATTGAAAAAATAACAGCTATTTCAGTTAGATATATTAAATAAGTAACTATATGCTAAATTACAGTGACACAGGTGGATTATTTACAGATAAATTGGGAAACGTTTATCCCAGAAAAATTATGGATATAGGAGCTTTATAAAATTATCCAATACTTAAATATAATGCCTATTCAGGTTGTAACATCGAGATGGGTCAGTATGGGGACCTCCAAAACTATAAGAGATATCAACATGTGTTCTAAGGAACCATGTCGTTGATTTTAGAGATAAGAAAAACTGCATTCATAGATTTAAAAAAAACTCATACACTATTCGGGAATAGAACCCGGTAATTTTGAAGAAAAAAACTTACGTTATTTTTATTACTATATTGATCTTCTACTTATCCTTATCCTTACAACACATTTTGCTAACTCTTATTCTTATAGTTTCATCTCGATGTTACACCCTGTATACTAATTATACAAATCATTGTATCTTCGAAATAACTTATATTTTTTTACTTTGGTTTGTAATGAATAAACTCAAAAACTACAGAACCGATTCTAAAAATTATTTTACCAATAGAAAGCTACTATATCCCTGAGTGACATACCTAGGCTATATTTTATATTGTTCGAATATATCCACGGGGGGAGCGAGGGGCGGAAAGTCTAATCTAATATAAAAACATTAATATTTGTTTGTTTTGTTCGTGTTCCATGACTCAAAAACGGACCGATTTAAAAATATTTTTGCATTTGATAGCCCAATTCTTGAGGAAGGTTATAGGCTATTTAACATCACGCTACCTACCCTAAGGGCCTAAGGGTGTGAATTTTAATTCTAATACAACGCGTACAAAGTAGCGGGCAATCAGCTAGCCTGTAATAAATATTGCAGACACCAAACAAAAACAAAGTGATCTTGAATTACTGATTGTGAACACAGATTTAGAGCACAATTTTGTTATCATTTAATTTAATTATATTTTTCTGCCACCCATTGACCTCTCAATGATTGTAATGTAGCACAAAAAATGTTTATTATGTGATATCGAAAACCATGTGGCAAGCAAAACTTTGTACGTATATTTTCATACAAACTTTTTAGATTATAATACACGTACCATATCATTATATATAAAAAAAGTCGTCCTCATTTCGTGACACATCTAGGTCCATATGGACAACTGGGAAATCGACCACAGAGTCATCCAATTCCTATACGAACGGTCCCCTTACCGTTTTATATCATCGTGACTGTGGTCAACTTCGACGCCGGACAGATCCCGGACTGCCGCATTACACAGATATTGTGACTAGATGCTAGATCATCCGGCGGACGTACCAAACATTTTTGGTGAGATATCCGCCGAATCTGTGGTGGGTTTTACTGGTGTCTCTGGCCACACCGCAAAGTATAAAAGCCGTGAAGGTGTGTTTGTTTTTTTTTTGTAAACATTTATTATTATAACAAGATACTATTCTATTTCAGAGTATCATGAAACCCTATAGGGTAGGTAGATACTTTCCTTGTGATGTCATGTTTCTCATGGACAAACTCATAGAACTTTTCATTTCAAACATTACCTGAGTTATAAAGTTATATTTAACTAGCTTTCCGCATCCGGCTTCGATTTTCCAACAAAATGTATAGCACTCAGAGATAATGTAGCTTCCTATTGGTGAAACAATTTTCAGAATTGGATGAGTAGTTTCAGAGATTTACCTCTTTATAATATTAGTGTAGATAAATACATAATTATGTTTTTTTTAGTTGCAAAGTTTTTATTTTAAGATCTTTAATAAAATCGAATTATAAAACCTCTTCCAGAACAGAATTTAAAAACATAAACACTAAGAACAATAACTTGCGTAATAAGTAACATAATTAATTTCATATTTCGTGTTTTATTTTGTCCTTGTATGTGTAGAGGGATCAGAACATAACCTCACTGCAAATAAAATATACCTAAACTTCCGAAAGGCAAAAATATAAATATTAGTAAACACAATATTTATTTTAATTCAAATATGAATATGTATATAATAAGGTCAATACCAAGTAAGGCCATGAACTCTTATTATAAACATAATGAAACATATTGAATATGACCATGTGTGTAGTCAGGAAATTATTAAAAAGAAATAAAACAGTAATATTGTCTTCTTAGATGCGTCAATGATTGCGTGTGGAAAAACCAATTACGAAATAAAGTGTTAATTAACTTTGATATAAAAATGTCTAATGAACTTTGTCGTAAAATTGACCATAATTACAATTATTATTTAAGGGTCCTATATTGGGATTTTTTCTGGGATAAACTATTCCCAGTTTCTCTGTAAATAATCCACCTGTGTAATTTAGCATATAGTTACTTATTGAATATATCTAAGTGAAATAGCTCTTATTTTTTCAATGGGTTTTATTGAATAGGAAATATGGGTAGTTTAACTTTGCCCCTGCTGTCTCTTTCATAATCAATCACAAAACTCTAAATTTTTTTAAAAGCGCTGTTATACCATTACCCTTCAATTATATATGTCGAATTTTTTGGTAGCTTATTGAAAATTTAAAATAATAATAATTTTATTATTTTTGCCAAATTTTTTTTTTTTTTTAATTTTCAATAAGCTACAAAAAAAAGCGATATATATATATAATTGAATACTAATGGTATAAGAGCGCTTTAAAAAAAATTTAGAGTTTTGTGATAGATTATGAAAGAGACAGAAGGGGCAGAATAATCCTTTATTCTACCACCCATATTTCCTATTAAATAAAACCAATTGAAAAAATAACGACTATTTCACTTAGATATATTGAATAAGTAACTATATGCTAAATTACAGTGACACAGGTGGAGTATTTACAGAGAAATTGGGAATAGTAATATCTCCATACAAATTCCCAGTATAGGACCCTTAAATCAGATTTGTTTTCAGGTTTTAGAAAATATCTGTGTTTAGTTTCAAATAATTTTTCTTTATAAAATATTTAGTTAAGAAAACTTCTAAGTATTAAAATTGAGGAAAAAGTGTAAGTATTTTAGCAATAATTTATTAAACGCATGTCAATTCTTATTATAAAACGATATTACATATGTCCTCTGCAATAAAATTTAAATAAATTTTGCATAATTTTAAATAAAATTTGACCTTCCTGTCAGCATTTCCTTAACTTTTACCATAACATATAGCGTTATAAAACGTATGCATATTTATGAAATCAGTTACGTTATATAATTCTCACATATTTTTGTAATAAACCTGTTATAATATTAAAAAATCTAATCCAAAAAAATTTTTTTTTCTTTGTTCATGGGTTGCCTTATAGCTCCCGAAACCGTGTTACGGTTCCAGCGTACCCAGCGGAAGACCAAGTCTCCCTCGTTTAGCCGATGGTAATTGGTACATGGCCGGGATCCGGGCCGAACCCGTGGGCTGCCTAGTTAATACCAGACATCTTATCAGAAAATATATATCTGTTCTAAAATTTGTAGTTTTTCCAATTACGAATAAAAGTTCGTCCCAAAGTATTATTTTTTGTGTTGTGTTTATCTTAATATTAATTAACATAAAATCTCACCAAATTCCTTAGGTTTTTCTGGTAACACCCCGAACCAAACTGCTGCATTTGCGATTGAAAGTACTAACAAAACCGTCACAGTATGTACAAACATTTTCGAGCAATGCCACTTCAAAAATGTGGTCAAAATATGCCACTAGCTTGCAAGACCTCTGGTCAAGGCTTGACAGAGATATCTGTGTACACCGAGCGCGAAACTTTAAGTGACGCGAGTTTATCTTTCGTAAGAATTTATTACAAGTAGGTCTCCCACTAATGTGATTTTTTAACGTAAACACAGCCAGCTTCTTATTGATATATATTGGTGGATACCTTATACATAATATGTATTGGTCAACATTATTATAAGATACTAGCTGTGCCCTGCGGTTAATAGTTACTGCTCCGCTTCTTTGGGTCGTAGCGTGATGTTATATAGTCTATACCTTCCTCTAGAATTGGGCTATCAAATGCAAAAATATTTATTCAAATCCGACAGGTAGTTCCAGAGATTAGCGCGATCAAACAAACAAACAAACTTTTTAGCTTTATTATTAGTATAAATTACTGAAGTGAAATTTCAAAGTGTGGATTTGAAACTATAAGCTAACATAAAAATAATAAACTAAGCTTGCATTAGCTGTAAACTATCCTTCATTAAAATTTTCCAGGATAAAGACAGTCTATTTAATATTAATACTCTTACAAAACCAAAACTTTAGGTACATAGGTAGTGAATGTTGGAGATAATCTACCATGTTGATGACATAGATTTGTATAAAAGCTAATAAATAAAATGTAAGTGCATGTGAGTGATATCAAAATTAAATCTAAAATCTTATAATATACTATTGCTAATTGCCCGCTACTTCATACCTTGATGATGTTGAATTGACCATAGCGTGATGATAGCCTGTAACCGTCTTCAAGAATTGGGCTATCAAATACAAAAATATTTTTTAAATCGGTCTAGTAGTTTTTAATCTATAGAACACGAACAAAAAAGTAAATATTATTTTTTATATATTAGATAACCGTTTTCAGAATTTTTCTTTGTCTGTCAAATCTTGTTGAAACTTTCAGGCATCGTAGTGGGTATTTAGATTCAGAATCAGGTCCATTTCCTTGAATTCCTTTTTTCCATTCCGCACGGAACCACACACCACTATATCACGCCATAGGGTACGGTCTACCTACTCCCTTCCTCCGATTTCACAACCTCATACAGGGCTCTTGAGTTCATTAATCAAAACGTGGAGTGGTAGTTTACCACTATTGCTTAATACTATGCGATGTTAGAGACATTTGCATGTCTTATGATAAAATATATTTTTTTTTATTTAAAAACACGTTTAACGTCACATTACTAGGTGTCATTGGCTCTAAAAATCAAAACAACTAATCTATGTATATGGAAAACAGGATGTTTACGAAAGATAGTGCAATATTGTCGTCGCAAGCACGCAAACGACCTTAAGAGGGCAGATGGTGTCATGGGGAATGCGTATGAGTCATTCATTGGAATGTAAACAAAAAAACTTGATGTATTAATTTTATTTCAACCTAAAGTGTACGCATCCGTGATCCTTCTCGAGCTGAGTGCTCTCATTTCCATTTTTTACCTCGAATGCTATATTTTTCTGTGCAATATTTTTTTAATCTCTAAGACCGGTCGTGTTCTACAGTGAGGTTGTTTTATGAACTTTAAACATTACTAGCTTTCCGCCGCCGGCTTCTCTCATGGATATTTTCGAGCAAAATAAAATATAGCACTCAGGCATAATGTAGCTTCCTATTAGTGAAAGAGTTTTCAGAATCGGATCAGTAGTTTCAGAGATTACCCCTTACATTTAAACTTACAAATTTACAATCTCGCAAACTTACAAACATTACCTCTTTACAATATTATTATAGACTAGCTGTTTCCCACGACTTCGTACGTGACTATTTCAGAATGTTGGCAAACATACACTTCATACATAGCTTTTGTTATGTTCACCTCTGCCCACCCCGTTCCCGTCGTCATGCCGTGATGGTATATAGCCTATGTTACTCAGGGACAATGTAGCATTCCAATGGTGAAAGAATGATCAAAATTCGTCCAGTAGTTTTTGAGTTTAGTCGTAACAAACATACAAAAATACAAATCTTTCCTCTTTATAATATTAGTATAGATATAGATTGTCCTGGAGAGTTAGGAGAAAACACCTTGTGATTTTGTGCTTTTGCAATGCCGGCCGCGCGCTTGTCTGCAGTAATTACTAGTAACGAATAAACCCGAGCTAGGTATAAAAGATCAATATATTATACATATATGCTTCAGCTAACGATTTTTATTTTATAAGGATTAAAAGACCTTGGTAAATAAACACCTTTTTTACATAAATTATTTTTCCAGCAATTTATTTTTTTAAATGTAGGATAACAGGGGAAGGGGGCAAATTTTTGCAAATTTTAGTATTTTGACGAAAAATAAACAAACAAATCAAAATTAAATATTTCTTTAAAAATTAGACTAATTTAATTTGTAAAAGACGCAATCATAGATCAGTTGAACTATGACAACAATATTGACACCACTAACAGTGCGAAGTATTCGCACGACTCATCTAGTATATATTTATATTTTTGGAATACCTTCATAATTATATTTACTGGCAATAGGTATAATGTGCACGTCAACAATGAAAAAAAAATTAAAATTAAAATTAAAACGTCTGACAGACGAACGGATACAGAAGTGATCTTATAAAGTCAATAGTTAATTGCCAAAAATACTGAGCAAGCTTGTTAGCGCAATGAACTCAGTAAACCGCGCAGCTTATTTTGTCGAAATCTCTTTAAAAAGTTATTAGAAATATACCCTGCAAAATGAATAGATAAAATAACCAAAGATAAGATAGGCCAAGATTCACTTACCAGAAACATGAGATAGAACGATTTCACAAAAAAATCGGTCTTATGTAAATACACAAAACTGACATAATTACGCTCTTTCAGTATTATACAAACACTATTTGAAGTTGTAGTTAATGTTTTCATAATTCATAATTACCTACGTATAGGATAATCACGAGAAAATCGTATATTAGTAATATTAAGAGAACTCAAGTCGCAAAATGAGTTTCAGGGCTTCATAAAACTTAGGTGTAACTGATTTTAATTATTATTATTCATACTGTGTCAAATACATTTATCTTTTAAGAGACATAGTTATCGTGTAATTTAAGAAGTCGTGAAGCATGTAATTTGTATAGGACAAAAGTTTGAGGCGTCTTCTTAATTGACTTCTTCGGTCATAGCCGCTCTTCTTCTAAATATAATAGACTAGCTGTGCACTGTGATTGCTGCGTTTAAAATTAGCCTTTTAATGCCTTCCTCAAGAATGGCTGTGTGAAGTTGGCACCCCCAAATTCGATTTTTCAGTTTATTTTCATCAGGTTCGTTTGTCCAGAGTTAGTCCACGTTTGTCCACCTCTCAAAAAAATAAATAGGGGTGGAAGTTGGCACCCCCAAATGCGAATTTCCATTTTTTTTCATCACATTTGTTTATTCATCGTTAGTCCACGTTTGTCCACTAAAAATTTTTTTTGTCCTCCCTCCAAAAAAAAGTTATTTAAAAAAAACTAAAATTGAGGTGGAAGTTGACACCCCCAAATGCGAGTTTTCAACATTTTTCATCAGATTCGTTTGTACATCGTTAGTCCACAATTGTCCACCAAAAATTTTTTTTTGTCCACCCTTCAAAAAAAAGTTAAAAAAAATAAAAGAAAAACCTCTTCAGTTTTATTATTAGTATAGATATAGACACTAGACAGATCTATACAGATACATAAAAAAATAAGTAGCAAATAATTGACCTAGACATATCACTTCTTTAACAGACGTGATTTTGCTACATGATTTTTTATACTTATGTTTAATGGATAACTGGCAAAAAGTAGACGCTGAACTTTCAGAATCATAATAGGTTTTACATATTTACAATCTACTCTTTGTTTACGAAGATAAAATATATTTAGATATCGTCTTGAACTTAACTATCAATAGATGGTGCTAGTGTCGCATTTATTGTTTTTATATACAAGTACAGGTGTTTAGACTGAAATGCAGAGGGCGCCCTAAGTTTAATTAAGATGTTTATGAAATATTAAAAGTACAGACAATCACCGAGCATGTGTGAAATTACTATAAAAGAGATATGTCAGGATCGTCTCAATTGTCAATTCAATTGTCTCTGCCTACCCCTAGGCTCTTGGGATAAAAAGCGTAATGATGATAAGTTCAGGATACAGATATTGCATACATTTTTACATGCGTTGGTACGAATCAAATCTGTGTGACATTAAAATCCACACGCTGTATTATAACTACCTACTAAGCTTTCATAAGCTTAGCATTGGTGACTTTCTATGGGACAGAGAGCAACATTTAATGTTTGTTTTATCGCGAAACATGCCTTTTATCACAAAATACCACAATAGAGTAGGTTACTCCAACTCAAAACATTTCATCTACTAAATGAAGAAAGTCTTATGCTTGGTACATTAGATGCATCAACCTAACTACCTGCACAGTACAAATAAACAAAATTGAAGTGTCTGTTTGTGACGTTTTCAAATTGAAATTGAAATTTATTTATTTTAAAATGTACAAAGGTAAAAGTATAACATACATATACCTACCCTTAATATATTATTGAAAGTGGTCCTCACACTGTCACGTGAGAACCTTCGGCATTGCATAGTATAGTAAGAGTTAGGTACCTACCCATACTTAAAACAAATTACAATTGAAACTCTTTAAAGATAACTCACAAAAAATACAAATCAATGAAAATTTTACAAACTAGAATAAAGAACATGACACAACGAATATTTAACACTGTTAAAATTTTGTTCAATGTTACACAGAGCAGCAACTTTTGCCATCTAAGTACACCATAAATAATTACGGTCTTTAGATTTTTTGTTTGTTTGACCAGAATAGGCTCCGAAAGGGCTTAGTGGATTTTGATTTAAATGAGCTATTTAGATTTAGAATCTGCCATTTGTTTCTTCTTGATATCTTTCAGGGTTCCGTAAATATGGTCAGCAGTATACAAATTTCCACGGGCGGAGCATAGTTTGGAATAAGAATTCGTACATGTTGATTTTTATACGTACTTGCGATTTTATATTTAATTCCTTAATATTCTAGATTTCTCATTTTAGTATAGGTAACCAGTTTAAGTTAAAACTGGTTGAGGTTATTATTACCAAGAATGGAAATAAGTGTCCTACTTATTTTATAACTTACAGTAATTTAAGTGCAGAGTAGGTATTTAATAATTGCCGTTTAAGAGCATGTCATAGGCAAAAGTTCGTTTTCAAAAGTTATAGATGTATTTGGCTCAAAAAAAAAGTAGCACAATAATAAGTATATGCATAGTGGATGCATGCAATCGCTGCTTAATGATTTGATTTTATTAGTCTTACATAACCAAATAAACATTAAACTACTAAGAACTGATAAAATATGATCCAGCTCTTAAACCAATTATTTTTTAAAGAATTACTGGTTTGACTTTTTACCAAAAACAAAAATATGTGCGAATACTTTTAAAATACTCTTAATAGCGGTAAAAAAGCAACCAGAAATTATATTCAAATAGTACTATTTAATCTCTCTTAAAACACGTCTTAAAATTTTTCCTGAAGGATTCTTAGGTATGCTGTCCAAAAATTGTATTTCCTTTATCCTTTTAAAAGGTGCAACTCTCTCAGCTACAAATTCAAGGATTTCTTTTTGTTCGCATTTGTCTCCGTCATTCAGCACTACAAATGCTTTAGGGACTTCTCCATGTTTATCATCCTTGACTCCAATAACTGCAGCATCCAAAATTTTAGGATGTTCCTTTAGTACTGACTCTAGCTCTGCCGGTGGTACTTGAAACCCTTTGACCTGGAATTGTGTTTGATTTATTATTATATAAGTCTAATGACATTAAATGCGTAGCGTTAGGTTAGGTTAGGGTAACCTACCTTAATGAGTTCTTTCAGTCGTTCAATTATGGTGACTTGTCCTGATTCGTCAATTTTCGCACTATCACCAGTCTTGAAAAAATGATCATGAGTGAAAACTTCTTTATTTGCTTTTTCATTTCCTTTATATCCTTTCATTACATTTGGTCCCCTGATCAATAACTCACCCACCTGAAATTATATATTAAAATTACAAATAAATCTATGTTCTTGATAAAATATCGTATATTTTGTTTTAACCCAATTTATTTATTCTAAATATTTATTTATTCTTACTTGGTTTGGTCCCAAAACTTGATCCTCTGGATTAACAATTTTCATGTCAATATTCGATAACGACCAACCAACGCTTGTATAATTTTCTAAACCAGGCGGACTAATAGTTACAAGTGGCGAAGTTTCCGTTAGGCCATAGCCTTGGCAAAAATCTAATTTTCTCTGAAATTATAATGATATTTTATGGTCTTTATACCATAATACTGTTAAGAATAAAATAAGATCGATATGATGAAATATTAATTTATTTAATAATTAGTCACACGTCCGATAGTTTTAGAGGTCAGAGGGCACTGCCTTCTCGCGGGCGGCGCGGAGTGCGGACACACACTTCACCTCTCGCCCTTCCCCTCATCTCGTATTGTTGCTAACAATACATATGGTACCAATTAAGGATTTGAATAATACTCAGTCGAGTACACCTTTTAGTTCATATTCTGTTTTATTATTGCTGGTGTTATAAGACGGTCATGCTGTTCTAGCTAAGTCCGTGTAAAATTTATATTGCTATTTAATATTATTCTATCAAAGGTTCGATGTATGAATGTTTCGTGAGAAATTACGTATTTGCGTCGTTCGCAGTTGGAACTTTTAGCCTATGGAGACCATCTGCAAAAGATTTACTGAAGTTAACCGTAACTTCTGGTGAACATGGACTCTCTTAGCACAGAATAGCAATCCAGAGAGGAAATGCAAAAATGTTCATAGTTATTCTAGTCTTAATTTATATTAAAAATTTACCTGCGCCTTCTCAAAAACTTTGTGAACATCAGCTATTGGTAACGGGGCTGCTCCAGAGACCAAAGAATAAACATTTTCGAAATGCTCTTTTTTGACATCTGGGTGATTTCCCAAATATAATACTGAAACCATTTTTATTATTTACATAATTAGTAAATTATTTACTTGTAATTTGAAGACAAAAATACTCGTTATGTTAATAACTCAAAAAATACAATTAATTTTTTTAGAATTTTGTTCCCATCTTATTTGTCAGAAGATAAGACAACTTTCAGTAAAAATAATCAAGTAAGTGGAAAATAAAATAATCTTACATATCGGTGGTGCCGCATACATCACATTTATTTTGTAATTAATTAATGTGTCCAAAAAAATCTTAGGTTGAAAATTTGGCAACGTTACCATCTTCAGACCACGATAGAGCTTATCAAGCATAATTATTGATAATCCAAACACATGGAACAGTGGTAGTAATCCTATGACATTATCTTGATGATAACCTATAAAAAATATACGTAATGTAAGTGTTAAACCATGTATATCCATCTAAACTAATTAGTACAACCACAAACAAAACCAGTCAAGTGAGTCTATTATGCATCAACTTAGGGTTCGATTTTTCTTTCCAAGTTTAGGAGCATAATATTTTAGAACGATTCAATTTTATATTATCATATTGCTACTATTAAATAAAACTTACGTGTTGTTGGTCTGCATTTTGCCAATCCTTCAACACTTTGTTGACATATATTAGAAACGAAGTTTCTATTAGTGATTTGTACACCTTTTGGTAATCCTGTTGTTCCACTGGAATATAGCAATGTACAAACATCATCTGCGGTCCTATGAACTTCTTTTAATATAGACTTATCAACATGCACATCTTCACTTATTTCATGAAAATCAATGGTACCAGGCGTCACGCCTTCACTAGAAGTTCGTACAAGAATAGTTGGTAGTTCCTTTTTCCATAGTTTCATTGCTTCCTTTACTGTTGCTACTGTAGATGGTGAAGCTATTACTAGTACTGGATTTGATAATACAAATTGTTTATGAATTTCGTCTGTAACGTATAAAAAAATATATTATTAAAATAATTCGGATATTGATTTGTACATATTGTTCTCTTTTGGTGTAGTTGTTAATAATAATACTCTCAGGGCATACAATATGAAGCGAAAATATGTACCGTCATGTGTATGTGGTTCTAGACACGGCATCAAAGAAACTAACGACTACAATTTCTTAATATACATAATAATTTTATACAATATTTAATATTATTGTTGGTTTAAAAAATGTTAGGATATTCCTTACATTTTATAAAAAACTATAAGTAATTGTATCAATTTCAAACTTTGTAAACTTATGGTGACTGAGACAGGAGATATTCATATAATTTTTTCAATAGCTAACAATGGTCCATCGAGGTTGTCTCATCTATCTATCTATATAAATAAAATATAAAAAATGTTTCTACCTACGTCCGTTATAGACTTTGAAAACATCCAACTGATGTGCCCAAAACCGGTTTCATTTGAAAGGCAATAATGCGAAGTTGGTTTTAGAAAAAAAAAGAAAAAAATAAACAACTTTTCCCATACAAAAATGTTCAACCTCATCAAAGGGTGGCGTTACTCGCACATAAATTAAAAACCGGCCAAGTTCGAGTCGGACTCGCGCACGAAGGGTTCCGTACCATTAACTATAAACACGGCAAAAATATCACGTACTTGTTGTATGGGAGCCCCCTTAAATATTTATTTTATTCTGTTTTTTAGTATTTGTTGTTATAGCGGCAACAGAAATACATCATCTGTGAAAATTTCAACTGTCTAACTATCACAGTTCATGAGATACAGCCTGGTGACAGACGGACAGACAGACAGACAGACGGACGGACAGCGGAGTCTTAGTAATAGGGTTTCCGTTTTTACCCCTTGGGTACGGAACCCTAGAAACAATAGTGTGAAGTTGGCGCACAATACAGACTGTCAACATAAAAACACCGATTTGTTATTCTCATCAGAAAGTTTTATCATTTGTGGTACCTATCGAATTAGGAAGTATTAAAAACCTCATAAATAGTAAAAAATATTTGTTTGGTGGTGATTTTGAGTATTGTCTGCAATTCAAGTGTTCATTCAAGTCTATCTCACTTTTTAAAGGAAAAATGCACTAACAAATCTAATCAAATCTAAATCCAAAAATTTGTGTAGTACAAAAAAAAACATATAAAAAATATTAGTTATCAAAAATGCCACCGAAAAGAGTTATAATTGGAAGAAATACAGCAGATGCCAAACGAAAAAGAGCCGAAAGAGCAGCCGAAACACCCGAACAACGTGAAGTGCGTTTGGAGTCAAACCGGCTGAGAGAGCGGCAATCAAGAGCAGTAGAAACACCCAAACAACATGAAGCACGTTTAGAACAAGTTCGAATCAGAGCTACTACAGCAAGAGCTGCTGTAAACTCTACTTCTACAGAGTAGAGTTTACACACCTACCTGAAATATTGTTTATCCGCAAAAGTTAATCGATAAACAAAATTTATTTTCCAAAACATAAACGAAAGGTTTTTTAGCGTAGTAGCACACGCCGGGTATTCTTCGCTAGATTATACTATAAATAGAGTTATTAGAAAAAAATATGACTTACAAGCAGTATAAATTGGATTCATTGTTGTAACAACTCCTCCTGCACTCAACACACCAAAGAAGGCTAATGGAAATTCTGGAACATTTGGTAATATGATAGCCACAATATCACCATCACGTACTTTGAATTTCTTTCTTAAATTCGACCCAAAACTTGTGCTACGATCATACATTTCTTCATATGTGTACCCTTTACCGGTAATGCCGCAAACCTACGATGTTTCATATAAATTACCAATTTGTTAGAATTATTATTATATCAAAATCAATAGGTCTTGGATCGAAAAAGGCATAGGTTGAAATAAATGCTTGGTATGTACTGAACATAATAAGAGCATAGCAAACCAATATTAAATTATATAGTTATACTTAAAACATAATACTTGACCAACATACCACCAAGATAATAATCACGATTTTAAGTATTATTATTATATTTAAAAGAAATTCTTGTTTTATTGGAACCCTTGTTTTTTACTGCAATTCTATTACCAATCACTGTATGTAAAAACTGCTAAGTTATGGGGATTGTGTAAATTTAAATAATATTCATTAGACTGGGTATACTTATAAAGTAAAGAACAAGGTAGTTTACAGATATAAAGTTAATAACTTTTCAAAAACTTGAGCTTGACATGTGGCCGGACTAACCTAATTTTCAATATGTTATAGTTAAATTATAGTAAACATTGATTGAATTAATACAATAAGTAATGTATTTACTTACAGAAGCTGTTTTCTTTGGCCATTTATCCAAATTACTCCAAACATGATCTACCAGTGTAACATTTGGTATATCTATATCATCAAATGGAGATTTTATAATTCCATCGGAAGTCCAAATAGTTTTATTTTTATTAATCCATGATGTTGTCGCAAGCCTGGAACTTGTGCTAAATCGTTTTACGATTTTGATTGTAGAAAACATTGTTCTAAACTTAGTGGTTAAGTTTTAACTGATTTCACCGTGAATATTAAAATATATATGTATTAAATAATATCAACTGTTTCTTATGTATATAAATAGCAATAAAGATAAAACTTATCAAACAAAAAAATACTTGATAACGCTTATTACTGACGTCATATATATTGAAGCAAAGGGAAAACACTAACTTAACATGCAGTAAACGAATGTAGGCCACAAATATCGGACTTTAAATGTATGTAGAAATGTCTACGTGTGTGTTGGTAAACGTAAAGGTACCAGTATAATAATATATAATTTGAATACATATGCAAAGATACTTTAAACAAAGGTATTCAACTAAAAGTAATGTTATAGTAACACGCTCTGTGGTCCAATTCGGTATGTAAAGTAAAAGTTAAGGTACGATTTTTATATTTTTATTTTAAAGATTAAGCTATTTTAAGAGACAATTTGAATATTTTTGATTTCTATACAGTAGTTTTTTTATAATAAATTATAAAAGTTTTAGCACTGATGACGTCATTTTGTCGGCTGAATACTTACTTCAATACCTTTGACATGTTGGTACAGAAAAAAGAACATCTGTGTTCTTTGACTTTGACATTTAACAAACAATAGTGTTGCCGTCTCTAAATCCTACAAAATCTACCACTTCTACACTACATAAAACAACAACAAGGAAACACATCTTTACGGCTTTTAGTACGGTAGTTGTTGTGAACAAAATACCATAAAAAATGCTTAAACATTCTTCCTAAATAATAAACTAGATTAGTTATAAAACCTACTGAAATTGTAGTACATCTAGTAACAGGGTATCATTGGTTGACAAGTAAATATTTTGATTTTATTTAGCCGATATAATGACGTCATTCATAGGTGACATGTAGGTTAAGTTAATTATTCGTTTTTGAAAAAATTAAAGACAATCTCACGATCTTAAGAATTATAATTTAAAAAATACGGATTATTAAACCAATATCTCGAAACGGTTTTGGATTCAGCATACCTTAACTTTTACTTTACATACCGAATTAACTAGTTCAATACAAAACACAAATTATTAATCTCTCAGTTTTTGCATATGATAAAGAAAATTATCTAGTAAAGTTTTAGTTCCTTTAAAACTGTACAACAGAGATTATTAAGAAAATATTGTAAGCTCGATCTTGCTATTCTAAGCTTGGGTCTATTTTAAGCAGTGTGTAGTAATAAATGTTAAATATATGTTTAATTTCAGAGTAATAACTAATGCCTTCTACTGCTACAATTGTACCACCAAAATTGTATCATGTATTGTATTGGTTGAAAGAATTGACTAATTAAAATAACAGAAGTTATTGAAAACGTTTATTTATTTTTTGCATACCTAGTTACTTCATTTTCTCATTCCCTTTTTCATATTATTTAAATACAACAGGTCAATGTTTTAATAATAAAATTTAACAATGGAAATCATTTTATTCAATACATTTATCCAATATGTGATATGGTTACGAAATCTACGACGATATTTCTTATAGTAAAATTTACAATATCTGTACCTCATCCAATTCATTTCTATTTATTTACATTTACACCTATCCAATGGTTATAATCTAAAATTCTACCTATAAATACATACGAGTATATTGAATTTACCACCCCTGTGTTATTAATTCTTAGTATAATAAAATATTGTGTCTTATATTTAGTGTACAATTGTACATACATACAAAAATATGAAAAATTGTAAATTGAATATTTTGTACGAGTACAGAAAGTAAAAAAAAATATGTTATGACATTATGCATATTAAAAATAATTATTACAAAAGTGAAAATATACACCCTCATTTTAATAAACTATATAATAATAAAAACCCTGTTCGACGAGAATGTATATCTCATGGTATTCAAGAGTTATTTTTCATAAAACAAAATAAAATTAGAGAAAAGGACTTATTATTATTACATCACTCTGTGTTTCAATGTTGTGATAAAATTTAATAATTTTGACTCTTTAAATTATTTATTTTCTCTTGTATTTTTGTGTCGTACATAAATAGGGTTTTACATATTATAAATACTTCTTAACAAATTATAGAGCACCATGTTGATAATATAAATATGTACAAAAATATTTATTAAATTAGGTATAGAAATGCATGTCATAAAACTAAGAGTACTTTTCTTTTATCACTCTCCTCAATATTTTTCCTGCTGCACTCTTGGGAATGGCTTCTAGGAATATAACATCGTCCAGTCTTTTGTATGGTGCCACTTTTTCAGCTACATAATTTTTTATTTCTTTACTATCAACTTGAGCTCCTTTTCTAAGAACCACAAAAGCTTTTGGAACTTCGCCTGATAACGCATGAGGTACGCCAATGACTGCTGCATCGACGACACTTGGATGTTCGCGGAGTACACCCTCTAATTCAGCTGGAGGTACTTGCAGACCCTTAACCTGTTACAATAGCACGTTATTTTCATTTAGCTAAATCTGGTAAATCATTATTATGTGTTTTAACTTGTTATACAATACTCAAGAGTAAGAAATTAGATTATTCTATGAGTAATTTATTACAGTAACAAGGGCTATACAAAATAACAATTTCATAAACTGGTAACAAAATTCTAAACTTTCTTAAATAGGAGTAGGAGAACGTTGCATATGATATTTGATTAATTACTTTCTATACCTTGATAAGTTCTTTCAGTCTATCAGCAATAGTAATAATTCCAGCATCATTGGCTACAGCCAGATCTCCAGTTCTAAACCAGCCATCTCCAGTGAAAGTACTTGCATTTGCTTCTGGATTATTTTTGTAACCTTTCATGACTTGAGGTGCTTTTACTAAAAGCTCGCCAGTCTGTAATTTTTTTATAAGTATATATATATTTCGTATTCAGCTAACATTAACTTAATCGTTTTCCTTTGGAAATAATATATATCCATGGCATACAGTTATTGAAAGAAAGTCACTGATGGAGGCGACTCACCAGTGAGAAACCGTAACTCAATTGGACAAATCAACTGCCATTGAAATTTAAAAAAATACACTGCGAACCTGAGGTATTTAAGATGTAGGTTCTGTCAATAAAGAAACAGTAAACTAACGGCAACATTTTTTTAGCCAAAAGTGTATTTATTTCTATAGATTACTATATACGAACTAAATTTAATTACCTGATTGGGACCCAAAGTCTCAAGATCGCTGTTTACTATTTTCAACTGAGTGTTAGGTATTGCATGTCCTACAGTTGCATAATCTGTTGATCCACGTTGAGACAAACACACAACAGGCGATGTCTCACTTAGACCATATCCTTGACGGATGTCAAAGAGTCGCTGAAAATATAAAACATACTAACTATAAAAAGTGCATTTATACTGGGAACTATCAGCGAGACCACGGGACGAGCGAACAATTCTTTGTTTTGACCATAATATTGGTTTTGTGAACTCAGAACAGCTTAGTTTGTGACTGAAGTAGGACAAGTTGAATTACATTTAAACCTTTTCTACATACTCAGGACGTTTGCATAGTAAATGAGATTGTAAATATAAAAAAAGACTTACTTTTGCCTTTTCCTGCAATCTATCAATATCAGACGATGCTAGAGGTGCAGCACCATTGATTATTGATTCAATAGGTTTGAAAAATTCTGGCGTAATTTCAGGGTGTGAATTCATAAATAAAACTGAAAGTAATGAAACATAGATTACTGACCCGAGCAGAAAGTGACTTCTTGTTGCACCGAGTGTTAGTTTGTTTTAAAAACACGAGGGCAACAAGAAGTCACTCTCAGGGAGGTTTGAAATCTACTTTTCCTTCAACTACAACAAAATAAAAAATTTTCTATATTATAATTTTAACTTTGTGTATATAATTTTCCCCGAAGCCCGCCAAAACGTCTTTCGCACCGAAAATATATATTTCAATGTATATTTTTTGGTACACTTGTCCATTTTGACGGAAGGCAAAGGGGCTACTCGATCAAAGAGATACCAGTATCAATAAAGCAGTACGTCGCCATATAGAAAAATTTCTGTTTATAATTATTTCTACATTAAAAGTACCTTCTACAGAAAAATCCTAATTTAAAAAAAAACAAGGGCGGGATGTTATGAATATTCATAGTGATTTACGGCAGTAGCGCTTTCTGATCACTATATTGACAAGTAATGAGGAAATTATAGCGTAGTTTGAAGAAAAATATATTGTAAAAGAGTATTCATAAAATATATGTTCATAACGTACCTAGTGGTGGTGCGACAAACATGATATTAGTTTTATATTTCGTAACTGCATTTATAAAATAATCAGGTTGAAATTTCGGAAGAGTCACAACTTTGATACCATTTGCTAATTTGTGGAACATTAATATCGTCGCAGCATAAATATGGTACATGGGTAGAACGGCCAAAGCAGAATCTTGATGGGTAGCTGTAAATATTTTATTGTAAAGCTATGAATGCTATGATTAATATCCTTAATCGTTCAAATAACAACACCACGAATTTTCATAGAGATATATAGATTCCACATCCGGTCATGGCGCCGAACGCACGCGTTTTCGTCATGGCGTGATGTGGAATCCGGTTTAATCTCGGCCGCGCTGTGATGGTTGTGATTAGTCAGTGATTAATAAGATATATCACGGTTGGCGGGATAATTTTAGCTACCGATTTATCGGCTTACAATACAATTAAACACTGGAGACTGGCAGAATTGCGACGAAAGTCAGCACTGTTGCCATATATCAAAAGAAGAAAGATTATAATATAATGCATAAAATATTTTTTAAATCGTTTTTTTTTTCAAATTCAAAATTACTCTTTGTTACATTAAGTCTAAATAATTTGTCTTATATCCCAAAACGGGTAGGTTCTCAACTTCTCAATTGAATACAATTTGCTACGATCCTGACATACCTCTTTCGCCTCTACATATTTATTCTGAATTATATGACTATAACAATATTACCTGTAGTTTCTTGATGGCAACGGATAGCCTCTTCATTTATTTGTTCACAGTTTGTAATAATGTTTCTGTTAGTTAATTCAACTCCTTTGGGGAGCCCAGTAGTACCGCTAGAATATGGCAGAAAGCATACATCATTTGCCGATCTTCTAACGGCTTTCAGACATGACTTATCGATAGTAACATCTTCACTCAATTCACTGAAAAGTACAGTTCCTTGAGGAGTATCTTGTCCGTTCGTTCTAACCACTATTATTGGTATGTCAATCTTGGCTAATTTCAAACTTTCCTTTACTTTATTGGATAATTCTGGAAGCGTAACAATGGCTTTTGCTTTAGCCATTGAAACTTGGCGCTGTACTTCGTCTGTAAAAAAATATTTGAAAAACTTTATATGTTAATCAATATTATTTTATTACTTCATTCATTAGCGCCTCAATTATGGCTATTGTGGTTTTTAATTTCTTCCTCGTTTCACAAGTTTTATATATAATTTCGTACTTGTTTATGTGCTTCTATTAGTTGACTCGAATCATTTGATATAATTCTAAATATATTTATTTTACAATATTTTCTACACACATTCACAACTTACGTGCAGTATAAACAGGATTTAAAGTTGTAACCACGCCACCAGCTTCTAATATACCCATTACAATTAATGGGTAATCTGGAACATTTGGTAACATTACCGCCACGGCGTCTCCATCTATTATTTTAAATTTATTTCTTAAACTTGCGGCAAAATTTGTTGACAATTTAAAAGCTTGCTCGAATGTATATCCACGACCAGTTACGCCACATATCTGGAAATCATAATTTATTCCATTTTATTACTGACAGTGCATTCATGTTACCTTTGTTATATGTACGGATAATGGGTTTTCTATAAGATCTTAAATTTGATTTCTAGTAACTCCCGTCATATTGATAATTATACATATTGTATAGTGTGTAGTACATGTACTTAAAAAATGTAATGGAAAAACAAAACTCCTAAAACCTTTACATTTTATAAGCGTTTATGTGACAATTCGAATGCTGTCTCTCATATAGGTACTTGAAAGATAAAACATTAAAGCAAAAAGTTTTCATAACAGTACACTTGCACCTAATGTATCATTATCATCATACTCCATCAATGTTCAAAGTCCGCATAACCAAAGTATATTATTTAAACGAATATTATAAACATTACTTACAGCTGCAGTTCTTTCAGGCCACCTGTCAAGATTTTCCCAAACATAATCATGCAAAGTCAAATTTGGAATGACAACGTCTTTATACGGAGACTTAATTATATTTTCGTTAGTCCAACAACTACTAAGAGCTCTTGCTGATATATTGTATGACTTAGTTTTCCTGCACGTGTTCACCAACACATTCCTGACAAGGATTATTTTTTTGGATACCATTGTGTGCTCTTTATGTGACGAAGACACTGTATTGGTTTAACCTGAAACACAATATTTTAATTATTTAAAAAAAGTTTTCTAGCAAGCATACGACTACCAATTCCTGGTGTTAAGTGGTGACTGGTGAGTTCCCAACCATTGTTACTTAATTATGCCGCAATGGTTTCACGTTTCGTTTGAAGGTCCTAAGGTCGTATGCGGTTGGAAACACGAAGTACATTAGATCATTCCACTTTTCTATAGCACGCATATAAAAGAGCAGCTAAACTTCTTTGTTCGTCTTCTAATTACGTTGATGGTGCATCTCAACCCCGGGCGCGCCGTTTAATTGCGAAATGGAGAAGGAGGAATAAGATAATTTACTTTCTTCGGAGCACTCCAGTACTTATCGCTTAAAGATGCGTTGGTATATAGGTTAAGCCACAAGCAATAAGACCCTAAACTATAGCTACCAAGGGCAACGACATCAGAGACAATTCATATTCCTGACTCTATACCCGCATTTCTTGATCGTGTCAATTATAATAACATAATAATGGATTGTGGACTGGAATGGACTGTTTGCATCGTGGAACTGCTATCATAAACCTAACTAACAAATCTTTATTATAAACAACACAGCCGTGACATTTCTAAAATATATTTAATTTGCGAAAACTTTCTGTTATTATGTTATCAGTAATTTTATCTGCCTATCAATTTTTAAATTCAACCTTGGCTCTTGCGAAAGGATAAAGTTTGTAACTAGATTGTAGGATTCGATAGCGCAATTGGCAGAGCGTCTTACTTTAAACCGAATGGGCCCGGGTTCATATTTGATTTTGAAGCACCAATTTTTGGTGCTTTACTTGACTTCTAGTGTTTCGGAGGGCACTTATTCTAAAATAACGGATACGAAGTTTGAAGGCCCTTTAATTTAGTTACACATCTGGGTCCATTAAATGCAGCAACAGTCTTCCACCTATACTGTTTAATATGGACAACAGCTGACAAAAAGTGGACACTCTTACTGGGTTATCTGGTCACACAGCAAGGTGTAAAGATCGTGAATATGTGTGCGTGTGTTTTGCTCAAAATATACGTACGTAACTGCTATATACACTAATCACACTTTTCATTAAATTTATAATCATTTAATTAATCATTAGCAATATAATTATTCCAGTGACAGTCCATCGTATTTTCGTTTCAAATATTTTAGTATTTTTGTTAGTTATTTGGCGGAACAGGCTTTCGCCATCAATTCCATATTTTGTGGCTTTGAATTCGTAACTTCTAAAATTCAACTGTAGATATTTTAATGCAATGTGATGTGACTGTCATAAAATCCATAAATGCATAAACTTCCTCAATTCATGAAATTGCATTTGCCATTCGCTCGTAAATAATATCTACAATCTTATTTTCATATATACTATCCCTATTAATATAAATGCGAATGTAAGTTTGTTTGTTACGCTTTCACGCAAAAACTACTTAACCGATCATCATGAAATTTTGCACAATATTCTTGGAGGTATTAGAAGTAACATAGGATACTTTTATTATCACGGTATGACGACGGGAACGGGGTGGGCAGAGGTGAACATGACAAAAGCTATGTATGAAGTGTCAACATTTTGAAATTAGAAGTCGTGGGAAACAGCTATTTCTAATATGTTTATACTAGCTATCCACCCCGGCATCCGGGTAGGGGTAGGGGTAGGGGTAGGGGTAGGGGCAAGGGGTAGGGGTAGGGGTAGGGGTAGGGGTAGGGGTAGGGGTAGGGGTAGGGGTAGGGGTAGGGGTAGGGGTAGGGGTAGGGGTAGGGGTAGGGGTAGGGGTAGGGGTAGGGGTAGGGGTAGAGGTAGGGGTAGGGGTAGCGGAAGGGGTAGCGGTAGGTATAGGGTATATTTTATTTTGTTCGTAAATATCCACGGGCGAAGCCGGGGGCGGAATGCTAGTAATATTATAAAGAAGTAAAATTAGATTTTTGTTTGTAATGAATAAACTCAAACTTTTAAACCGATTCTAAACATTATTTCACTAATAGAAAGCTACGATATCTCTGAGTGACATAAGCTATATTTTATATTATTTGAATATATTCACGAGCGAATCCGGGGGCGGAAAGTCTATAGGTAACTAAAATATTAGTAGTTATAGAGGTCGAAAGTTAACCAAAATCAATGGAGCTGATATAAATTATTATGTCACATTACAAAAGTTAGTTGTATATACATTCACGATTGTTCTTTTCTCTTTTCTCAAAATAAATAACTACATTCATTACAACTGCATTATATTTCAACACAGGGAGTCAATATTTAAAATTAACATCAACATTCTCAAAAACAGTTACAGAGCAACATTGCTACTCATGAAATAATATGGGATGTCTGATTGAAAGTCAACAACCATGCTCAACCCCCTGTCGACATTTTAGATAAGTTATCTGCCACATAAATATGTAAATCGCTTATGGTTCTCGAATCGCTTAATTTTTACAGCTATCTTCCTTTTATCATACGCTAGCTGACATTTACAAATTCCTATTGATTGATATTGTAACGAATAGGTACTTAAATCGCACAAATAAATACCTAAACACATCAAGGTCGATAGACGTCTCTAGAAACATCCAGAGAGAATCAAGTACAAACGAAAATGGACCGTATGTGCCTAGCCATAGGTACCAAAATCGGGCGCGGTCTGTGTGTAGGTATTTGGCGCCGAGTCGCATCGAGCCGCGTCTACAACTTTGTACAACAATCTCGGCGTTTCTCGAATGTTCGGTGGGCAATATAAACAGAGGATCATTGCCGCAAGGAACACAGTGCGAATCAGAGCGATCAAAGCGAAACAGTGAAGTGGAATTAAGTGCGACTAAGTGTTATTCTAGTGTTTTCATTTATTTAACTGTGTTTTTGTGGTGTTAAAGTAAAGTTTGTCTATTTAATCGGTATTTTAAATCTCTTCGAACCCCAGCTCGTAACAATATATTATATGGACCAATATTATGTGTCCACGATTTTTCTATTGTGTTGTTTCGGAAATTTAAAAAAATATGTGATATTTCTCTAGATTGGAAATTTTATTAGTGCCCATTATCATTAACAATATTGGATTTCTGATGGTACCCAAGCCGTGAAAAGTTCTGTGTCATCTCAAGTTGAGCAAATACTTATACTTTCAGACCATGGATATTTGCCTGAAGTGATATCGTTGCACAGGTTATCCTTCTTTGGAGCCAAATCAATTGAAATATCGTATCATTATGTCCTTTGATGACGCATGAATAATATAAACTTTAGAGTCATTGTTATACAAAGACATCATGTCTTGCATAGTAACTTGATAGCAGTGCCAAAGAGTTTCGAAGCTCTTTGTGCAGAGGCAATAGAGTCCATTTCAAATACTATGCCATTTCGCCCAATAGTTTTATTAGTTACTATCTAATAATTTATTAAATTATAATATTTATCTAATCCTATCATATTAAAGTCCGCTTATCTAATTGTCTCTCATTCAAACTTTAATGGGTATGTAAATCTGGACAAAAATTGGTAACAACGATGCGTTGCATATAAAACTTATCACAAACAAATCATAATGCTTATTTATCAGAGAGACAGAAATACAAATACAACGTATGCAGAATTGCAGAGGCGTGAACAATATTAGTCATTTATAAAATTCTTCCCAGTTTGTCCCACTTTATTATTTATTATAATGGCTTCAATTATGTTGAATATATCATTATACTTAATACTACTTGTTTTAATGGTTCTGCTATTATGAATTTTATTGTAAACAAAGTGACCTCTGACCTTGTGGTCAGACATTCATATTAATTTAACTTTGTGGTAAATTTTCACATGCCCGGCAAATACATTGTAAACACAGTCCTTCCTCTTCCCTCATATGACGATTGAATGCGAGAGAATAAGATGAAACGAAAACGTAATTAAATTAAGAATTGGTGATGAAAACAATTAGTATAAATCCAATATTAATGATTTTTTAAATAGTAAATTGTACTTACATTAAAAATCCAGTTTGAAATTGGCTTTTTACTATTTAAAAGTCATATTTTTGTAGAGAAACGTATATTCACTTATCGTGTTAACCGGCGACTGTGCATGGACTGAGCGCTCGCAGCGTTGGCTCAGCGCTCGCCCGGCCATCAACAAGTTTAGTCAACAAACAGTGGGACAAGTTTATATTTAATACCAGACAAAACAGTTCCGCAGTTGAATCATGATTTCAATATTTATTCTGGCCTGTATGTTGTAGCAAAGACGAATTTGATGTACCTATTTATTGTAAAACTTAAGGCCATATACTTGAAAACTACTAGACCCCACTTAAAACTCATAGTAATTTTTTAGACTTCGTAAAAAAAATCGTCACTTCATACGAATATTAACAACAGAAGGATTAAAATTACCTAAGTATATACATTTGGAGTACAATAAATATTATATAGAAAATTCAGAAACATTCTTTGGATATTAAATGGAGATAAATTCTGTGACCAAAGGAAAATTTTTACTAGGTACGCTATGTGCGTGCGTACCAACCAGGTACCTGTTAATGTAGGTTCCATTATACATTAACACACAGTCGGAGCCGAATAGAATAATACTAAAGGTAGCCACACATTGAAGTTCGTCCAATCCCCGGCGCGTCGCCGTACGGTCCACCGAAACCGACCACAGACTCGTCCAATTCTTGTAACGAACGGGCCGCCCTAGATCATCCGGCGGCCGAAATGGGAAATTTTCGGTGCGATGCCGGACCAATGTGTGGCCTATTTAATAACTATTAAAAATACTGCATTCTAGAAGCCAAAGGAACCTTAAATAAACATTTCAAATGCGTTCATTATCATAAATTATGGGCACTCATATATATAACATCCATAGTACCGGCGTATACTACGTTCTACTGATTATCCTGTCTCCATATACAACTCGAATATTGCCTTTAAATTATTATAAGATATCATTGCAATTAATGCTATATTTTAATATCAAGCCAAATAATTACATACCTAACAGTGTTGGTTTTTCTTGAAGATTGTATCTCCGTGACACCGGAACGGCTGAACTAGTTTTGGTATGGTATGATATAATAAAGATTCTAAGATATTTTGAAATCTAAATCTACTAGACACCGACTTATACTTTATACTTTAAAGTATAAGTCGGTTTAGTCGGTGTTACTAGAATATTTTACCTCCACCATATCTACGCGGGTGAAGCAGCAGGAAAAAAATATATTGAGATTTTTATTACACACCAGCTGATTGCCCGCTACTTCAAACGCGTTGCGTTGTATTAGGAATACAACTTACCCCTTGGGTAGGTAGCGTGATGTTAAATAGCCTAGTGCGAACAATACAATGCAAAAATATTTTTTTCAAGTCGGTCCAGTAGTTTTTGAGTCTATAGAATACGAACAAACAAATACAAATTTGTATATACCTACCTACTTAATAGATAATGTCAAAGTTTTTTTAGTACATACCTTGAAATAATTCTATCTTATCTTTAATTTTATCTCTAGATACAAATAAACAGCATTTTATGTTAGTAAGGTATGTTTTATAAAGTAACTAATGTAATTTATATTAAAATAATTCTAAATTTAATGCCACTGTGCAAAGTGCATTGTGCATACAATGAATGCATACACGCGACATTCACCAGGTTATTCAACTGTAAAAGTACGTACCTACTACGTCGTACTGTTTATATATTATTTGATTGGTTAGATATAATAACGTAAACTTCAATTATAACAAGACAAAATTTATCAGTAGATATCTAATAGGTATCTTGTTCCTTATTACAAAATGCATCCATTAAAAATAAATTAAGGCTTTACAAAAAGTGAATGTCAAACGTAAAGACGGTTGAAAGACTTGCATGTTTAGTACCAATTTAGTACTGAGTTATTTCTAGACTCAATATTATTTTATAGTCATAAAAATAAATTTATTTTGTTTGCAAGTTCACTGAAAGATAAGTAAATACCTGTAAGTACCTATAAATGTTTGTCTTCGAACTCCCTTTAAATGTAGGTATCTAGATGAAACAAAGATAAAAAAATGTATACCGACTTCAAAACTTATGCTTTCCGAAAGCAAATGCACAAGTCGCACTAAAAAAAACCCAACTCGCTTCACGTGTGCCTATAAAATTTGAAGAGTTTTCGATTTCTCCAGGATATACCCTTTCAAAGAAAAAAAAATCCAAATCGGTCCAAGCGTCTTCAAGTAATCGGGGAACATACACATAAAAAAACATAAAAGATTCCGACGAATTGAAAACCTTCTCCTTCTTTTTTAAGTTCTGTTAAAAATTACCACTATGATCGCTGAAAACTTTAGGTACTTACCTACTTAATTTTTGTTGGAAATATTATGTTCATATTGTTACTAGCGAAGATTATAGGTGAATACAATAAATATGAGAACTTAATATTATGTTCTATGGGTACCAACGAACCACCATGCCAAATTTCAAAACAGCAGGATTTATTTCTCTGTTTATTTGCCTTATTTTGCTGGAGTTAGTAGTTTAGTAGTAACCCAATACGAATTTTCAAGCAATGGTGATCATCCATTCCTACCTACATAAATTCGTACTCGTATGTATGCGTAGACTTTCGTAAGCAATTCGTAAGAACGTGTTTGAAGGTCGTTAGAAACATTTTATTAGTATACTCGTCTCATTCTAAATGAAAACGAAAGAGCAAGACATCATGATAAACAACTTAAGACTAAAGAAACCTGTTTCCTATCACGTACACCATGACTAAAAAACCAAATTGTTTACGTTTCTAGACAAGTTTTCGGTGGGCATAGTAGATTTCATAACTATAGGACTTGGTAGACACATTCGCTTGAGATATGAAGATATTTTTTTTGTCCGTCACTAATTTATCGACTAATTTTACCTATATACCTACATTTTTATAGGTTCAATAAAAGTACACCTTGCATTCCTTTCACTTCAGCCATATAAAGCTATTTGGTCAATCTTTCATCCTTCATTCTTTCAACGTGTCCACCCGTAAACTACTTTTCTTCATTTTGTCACAATATCACCTTTCACTACGCATTCTTCTCTAACGACATCCTCTCTGCCTACCCCTCTTGAGATAAAAGGCATGATGATAGATAGAATGAGATGTTCTTGAGGTCTCGATTAGATGATACAGAGCATTCTGCAAACGAGTCGACGAGTCGTTAGTACAGAAGAAATAGACACGCTCTGGTAAGTAGGTAGGTAGGTACAGATTTTGTTTTTTTCCGTTTTCAGGAATTTAATATTGAACCATAAGGATTTGATTTTAATTAATTTACCAGATTTTTTAAATATTCTTAGTGTTATGTTTAGTTTTTAATTTACTAAAATTTATGTTTTTGTATGTTTGTTACGAATAAATTTAACAGAATTAATAACTACCTACCTAAATTAAAAATTCTATTTACATATCATAATATTTGTACAGTGAAAATAAACATTTACTAGATAACATTTAGTAATTTAATTGTCTTGTATTATACACATTATATTAGATATAAATTAATATTATGTAATTAAAATTAGAAGTGATCCTACAGTCAAACTTTCTAAAACACACTTTCCAAAAAAATACTAAGCACCAATTTTCTTTAATCGACTCCTCGTGCTTCAGAGGGCAAGTAAGTCCGCACTTATTCTAAAAATAACAGATATTTACGTCTGTTAAAGAAATTAAATTCAGCACCAGGCTTGCCACCTGCTCTGTTCAGTATGGATAAATGGCAAATAGTGACACTGTTACACAATGTATACAGGCCACAGCGCAATATCATTAATAATTAAAAAAAATAAGTATTTGTATTATTCTGTAATTACTAATTATATATCTTATATCTCCGTGTAAATATATACCTACCTACATGTACCGATTTTTATTATCTTAATTATATTTGAAATATTTAATGTAGTATTTCAGGAATTTTGAAACATCTTTTCATTCATTGTATTTTTCATTCAAAACATGCATTGTATTTTTTTTTGAAATTTTGACATGGTTATTTACGATATTCATAAACAACAAAAGAAATGGCTAAAAAATTAAAATGGACTTAAAATAAATGTGAATTAATAAAAACAAGAATCATACAATTTATAGTCCGTTGTCTCGATTGGTGCTAATATAAAGAATAAATTTAAATTTTTAGCACCAATATCCTGTAGCAAAATTAATATAATTACTTTAGTTTTGTCTTTACATTTATTTTGTATCGATTTAGTTACAATATTAATAAAATACACAAAAGAGAAATAAGTTAAAAGTATGATGTTTCTCTTATTATTTATTAAAAATTAATTAAATAAAAATAATTTATTTGGTATTATTATTGCATTACCATTCATTGGTCACCACTAAATTATGTTATTATATAGAAATTTACCTACATAATTAAATAATTAACTCTAAGTAAGTAGGTATATACTTGCTTAAAACTTATATTAATTGATTACAAACCATGTTACCTTACAAATTATATTTCAAAAAGTTTCCTTTTACTCAAAATTTTATTTTATTCTCCATTAAAGACATCTAAAATTATAAAAAGACATTGGCAAAGAAAAGCAAATCACAGTAGTTCATAAAATATCATGTTCTTTCATTAATATTACAATATATTTTATTTATTACATTACACTTAAAATCTTGTGAAATTCTTCTAATTCTTTAAATTATTGAATTACCTATGAGCAACATTATTACAATTCTTACCCGATATGTACGAAAACCAGTAAAAATTAACACTCAATTATTCGTCAGTTGTTTGCGGATTATCCATACTAATTTTAAATTAGGGGTGAAATTTCTAGAATCTTCAATATACATTAATATCTCTTTTCACCTTTTAAGCGTTTTTAGTAAGCCACCCCCGCAAGCTACGCCTTCTTAGGAACACTTCAGATAAGGCGTTGATGTGACAGGCAGTCTGTCAGTTTTTCTTTTTAGAATCAAAATATATGGGATATAATGGGAATCATTGACTTATTCAGTTTTGATTCGAACATAATTAGTTCTAGGCTCTAGGCATACATTTGTTTTAGTTCTCGCCTTAAAATTTTCCCGGACGCCGTTTTTGGAATGTCCTTAACAAATTGTACTTCCTCGATCTTTTTGAAACCCGCTACTTGTTTTGCTACAAAATCTTGTAATTCTTCTTCACTGGCATTCTTTCCATTTTTGGTAATAATAAATGCCTTTGGAACTTCACCCGAGATGTCGTGTGGTATTCCGATAACAGCAGCATCTTGGACAGCTGGATGACTTCTTAATAGACTTTCAAGTTCTGCTGGTGCCACTTGCATACCTTTAACCTGAAATAATTTATATTATATAGTTTATTTTTATCAATGCTTTTATTTTAAAGACAGTTATCATCAAATTCCACCTGTGATAAGTGCGATCGGAGTCCATTCTTTCTATAAATTTATTATTATTTGCATATTTTGTACCATTGTTTCTCAGTAATTCTGTCAAATTGTGTTAAAAGTGTCACTAGCTTATGATAAGAAAAATGACATGTACCAAACATGTAGAAGGTGTTTCCATATTAAAAAGTTTGTAGTGAGTCTAAGTGAATATAAATTATAATAAAAGTTATCCTGAAACGCCTACAATTTCCTTCATAATGTTGTAGTTCTATGATTCAGTAGGTTGGGAAAATTATACATTAAATGCACTTGCCTTTATTAATTCCTTAATTCTATCTGTAATAAATAGTCCAACATCAGGATTGTAGTAAGCTAAATCACCAGTCTTGTAAAAGCCATCTGCGGTAATTGAATCCTTTGTGGCTTTCTCATTTTTATAATATCCTTTCATTACGTTAGCGCCTCGAACCAACAACTCGCCTTCCTAAAATTATAAAGGATATTAAAGGTAATTACACTTCTAATTCAGCCTACATTACTTTCATTTAAAATGTGTTATTAGTTCTTCTTCTTCTTTTAATATATGGCAACAGTGCTGATTGTCATTAGTTATTTTATAGAAAAAGTACTTTTCATAACACATTTCTATATTAACGCCTGAATAAAATTTAATAACAGTACTTATATGATCAGATTTTCTGCTATTTTAATTTCCGCCCAAGCTTACCCAGTAGAATTTTTTTAATGTGAAAGAATAACGAACTCCATGTTAACTCGATAGGTCGTTTTTATCTTACGGAACCCAATTTTTTTATAAGACGAGATTTATAACAGTGAAAGATTTTTTTAGTTTCATAATTTACTTTATAAACAACCCCACATTCTCTCTTATTATGAAGAAATAGTAAATTATTCAGAAATAGTAAATTTATTACTTTTACAACAATATTTCTTACCTGTCCTATAGGTACTGGCTTTCCTGTTGACGGATCAGTAAATATATATTCCATGCCTCCGATTGGCACCCCTGCTGATGAATAATCAACATCCGAACTAAGCAAACTGACACTAGCTATACCAGTTGTTTCTGTGGCGCCATACCCTTGTCTTAAACTAACTTTTCCCTGAAATTTAACATAATAAGGAATTTAATATCATTAAAAATCAAATTTACTTAGGCATAGATAAATGGTTATAGGCTGATTCTGGATTAAATATTTTTAATAGGTAATAGTAATAGTAGTAGTTAGTTTTTATTTCGATTTCATTAATTTCATTTCAGTTTTCATTTTGATTCGCTTTCCTTGTTGTTGTTACAACTTTATTAGGTTAAAATATTTTTTCCTAATTGGCATTGTGATGAAATTTTTCTTAAAGCATCTAATAATATTTATCTTGTAGACGTTAGAGTGTTGTACTTTAAATCTGAGGCCGCAGCTTCATTATTAGCTAAAATGGCTAGCACTAAGTTTCTTCTGAAAAAAATATATCTGTTTACTAATGGTTCAAGAAGTGACTGCTGTAGTCCCATAAAGTATAGCATCAGGCTTTCCACCTGCCCTATATCAGTTTTCAAAGCAACAATCAAAGAAGTAAAATTATCACACACACCTTGGTTCTATCCAAAAGAGGGGTAATATCACTGGCTGATATAGGTGCAGCTCCGCACAGAATGTGTCGAAGAGATGCTAAATGTTCTTCTTTTACATCAGGATGTTTGCTTAGAAATAGAGCTGGAAAATAAACAAACCGCAAAACTTGCATGAAATATAAAAACAATAAGTGAACTTTGATCCGGGACAGTTCTGGTTTCAAGTCCAACATGAAACCATTTTACCCCAATAGTAATGGTATGATAAGCTTGTATAAAAAATGATACTTAGTTTTTAAATAATTTCTTTTTGTTTTGTCTTGTAAAACACTGTTTATGTCTATAACCATAATAAAGATAAATCATATCACTTCAAATTATGTTTTGAGTAGACAATGAACTTCAATAAATAAATATCTATTTGACGCTGAAGGAAACTGACAATTAAATAGACCAGAATTGTATGGGATCACTTATAGTCAATGTAATCATATATCACATTCGGATTGACTTGATTGCTATTATTATGTCACATCACCGTAGTCATGCTGCCGCATCGCACTAATCGCTTTGACTCTAACTAGGTACATAAAAATATTATAACCCTATAAAACTCCTGAGAATTGTCTTACCCAACAAAGAGACAAAACGTAACTACTTACATGAAAATTTCTAGGCTACCTAAGAGTGGCATTTTGAGACCAAAAAGTCAATATCCTAGTTGTATCTGTTTTACAGCAGCAGAGTCACTAGAATACGACTGCTTCTTAAGCTCCCGAGAACCGTTGCCTGTCCCAGGGTACACAGCCATTTAGTTGATGATTTTACCTAACGAGTGGCCAGCTCTATTGAGGTATGCAGATTTTAAAAATACCAAATAATTACATCATAATCAAGACTTACCAATAGGCGGTACAACGTATAACAACGAAGCTTTGTAGTCTTTTAGTACATTCAGGAATGTATTTGGAGCAAATTTCTGCATAGTCACTAATTTACAGCCTGAGCCAAAATGAGCCATCAAAACTACAACCAAGCCATAAATATGGAAAAATGGCAATATGCATGGTACGACGTCTTGAAAATCGGCTGTAACAGAAGAACTTAAGGAATTAGACTTTAATTAGAATTATTTGAGAATTAGATTTTAAACTTGGTAGCAAAATCACTATGACTTACTAATTGCCACCAATTTTGGACGAAACCCTAAAAACATTACTGACCGATTAACTGAAGACCGATAACAGAAAGCAAAATATAGAAATACTAAATTTTTTATAGATGAGGAAACTAGAAAAAAAAATTGATGTAATATACCCTATATTCATATAATAGCATATTTATTACACCCACAAGAAGGATTATTAGTAGAAAAATAAATAAAATAACAGGAAGAAAAATATTTACCTGTAGCAGTTATAGCAAGACCCACTCTTTTATTCTGCATCATATCCAAAGCCGCCATAATATTGTAGTTCGATATGGTTCCACTAGAAAATGGTATAAAAGCGATGTCGCTATGTTTCATTTCTATTTTATTTAGCATACCCAGATCAATAGGGCCAGATTCTGCAACTTCACTAAAACGGGTAGTTCCTTCTGGTATTGCCACATCTGGTTTATCCACAATTACTATTTTGGCAGTATGATTTATTTTGCTTAAAGCATTGGTAATAGTATTATAACATTCATTTATTGTTATTACAACTTTAGGTTTCGTAAGACTCAGCTGATGTGTTATCTCAACTGAAAACATAAAAATTGAAAATTTAATAAATATTTATAACTTCACATTCTATTTTTCAACATTGGGAAAAACTAGTGATTATAAGTGAGAATATTTTGTCGTCACTTGGGTCTATCAGGATTATATTTATATTTTTAGGTTAGTTCATGCTTATATGGTTTACTATATTAAATATTTGTTTTTTATTATAAATATTACTGTTCCTCAGAACCATTTTGCAGGTCTCAAGATTATCCAGAGGAAGATTTAACTAATCCTCATTTAGATACTACCTTTAGTTAAGCTTTCTAACGAATGTCAGCTTTGAAAGGTTTGAAGCAGTCATCTATTCTTGTTACTTCGACTATTATACTTACATTCCTTGTATATTGGATTTACAGGTGTTACAGAACATCCTGCTTGAAGTGAACCCAATACTGCCGCTGGATATTCAACACAATTAGGTAACATGACGGCAACAACATCTTGGGACTGTAGACCAAATCGAGAACGTAAAGATGTAGCGAATCTTGCACAGTTGTCCCATAGTTGTTCAAATGTGTAATTTTTGTCAGTCTCTGAACATTCCTAAGATATAAATTACAATGTAAGTTACGATTTAAAAAACAATGTCAAGTGACCACAAGTGGCAAATTTCTTATCCACTCCAGAATCCTTCTGAATCCATACCAATGAACATCATGCCTTTCCCAGCAAATACATTCTTATGTATTGTATTCTTGTAGGAAACATAATAATTTTAATTGTAATTGAACATCAGAAAATACTTATTGCACATCAATTTATTCACATTTATTAATATAAAAACCTTAAATCAAATCTAAAGATTAAAAATAACTAAATAAACCAGGTCCGCTGCATTTCCCCGCTGAATCGCGATGCTGATTCGTTGAGCGAGGAAGGAGCCAGCCCTCTTGTCACCAGAAGAGATGATCAGTCGAGGGGATACATCTTTAATAAAATTTTTGGCATTTGAACCCCACGGACCTAGAGTTTCTACACCAAACGGCACAAATTTGTAGTTTCCAATAATTGAACTATATTTGCGCCGTTTGTTAGACTGCGATTTCCGCCGCAGCTCCCGCTTTGATTGCTGTTTCCTTGAGATGAGACGGGGCTAATGTGTCCACTCACGTAGCATCCCATACAAGGGCCCGACCTCGCTCCCAGGGAATCAGAGTCATTCCATCGGGTCTCTTGCCGTCTTCCCGGATTATTCCCGTTGGCTCTAGGAGAGCAGGGACGTCTATTGACGCAAGAGCCCTTTTGATGGTATCATTGAGGGAGCTGTGGCGAGAAAGCCTGCCTGCACTTTTTATGCAGGAAAGTCCGTGAGTTCCAAATTGATCTACATCTTTTCCACACGGACATTTATGTTCGCAACATACTGGTGCTCCTAACCTTAGGCCTACACTAATTCTAAAAATTTCGTTATCCAAAAATGTACCGACGTTTCGAGATGAAAGAGCATGTAACCAGTGGCCAGATTCCTTTTCTGATGAAGCCAGAAGCCGAGCGCGGTCGTGATCACTGATTAAATTTTGTGTCAAACGTTTGTGTGTTAGTTGTAATATTGGAGTGTCCCAAAGTTTTTGTTTATTTATTTCCTTCGGGACACCTTCGTTAGGACAACTTAATTCCCAGGCTTCTATAGCCTCAGAAACATAGCTCATTTCACTAAGTTTGGAAATTTTTAGAGAAAGTTCTTTAACACTGTGTACTGAGGATAAGAAGGCTGGTAGAGCAACACTAGAAATTTTTCTCACGCCGATGCCACCTAGTCTAATAGGTAATGTTGCTTGGGTCCAAGAATTTTCATTAAATGTCAAATTTAGATTTTTTCCATAGTATCTTTCAGAATGGCATCTATTTGTTCGAGCGAGGCCGAAAACTTCCAAATTGGGCTGGCTCGTAGTATATACATCTATTTAGGAACGAAGAGGCAATATTTTAAAATAGTATATGCAATATAAGAATTTAGAATGCCCAATTTGGTACAATTATCTGCAAATAGTCTCATCAAATAAATTATTAAAAGTACGACCTTGTTGGCACGTAGAGGTAGGTAAGTAAGGGTTTTTTATAATCGCACATAAACCCACCCTGGGCAGAGCCTGTACGACCGACCATTCTCGTTGGGGTAGTGCAATACTATAATAATATTTTGAGGTAAGTATCTTGCTGTGCAATCATTATTTATTTTTGATGGGAAATAAACATTTTTTTAATTTGCAGTTAAATACTACCCTAACAAAATGAACTGTCCAAACAGTCAACAGAAATAGGTTATTAGCATAGTCATTAGAATTCAGATCGTTTCAGGTTCAAACTTGAAATCGTACAAGACTTCAAGAAAGCAGGTTATCGCCTACAATATTGACATTAAAATTGTGTAGTTAATCCTACAAAAGAATGCAGCAGCAAATATCAATATTGTGGCTCAACAAAGAGTTATATATTTGGTGCTACGCCCATGTATTGAATCTTGTTCTGACAGAGGCCACCAACGTGACATTTTCGGCGGCATCTTTATTTACTTCGTATTAAATTTGGCATGATACAAATCAAGACTGCCATTATAGAAATCTTGTCTCATTTACAAAACAGATGATGGTCCAAACATTTTACATAAAAAGTTTGTGGGTCATACGAATACATAGAAACCTTTTAGTTTAAAATAAAACAATCCAAGAGAATTATTCTGATGCACGCGCGAAAATGAAAGCATGCTTTTTATGAGACAATAATAACGGCCCACGTATATCTTAGAATATTTTAAATAACTACCCTGTTGTCAAATTACCTACGAACATCCGAACAATAGTCCTATTTAAAAACTTATCAATGGTTTTAATCAACGCCAATAATAGTACAAGAATACGGTATAGATTGTAAATCTATCCAAGAAACAACAGACAAATTCGTTCAGGCCAACTGAAAGTGACATAATATTAGACAACAACAAAGAATAGGAAATTAACATGCACATCATAATAATGGACACAGTTAAGCAAAGTATTGATAGACGTTTTAATAACTACAATCAAAACCAAAAAAAAGTTGAAGCGCCAATGTTAGAAGAACTGGTGAGAGCGCTTTTAAAATTTAACGAAGATTATACAGGTCATGCAGGAATTATGAATTGGAAACACTTAAAACGTTCAATCGAAGACTTTTATAATGTTATATACATAGTTTATATACTTTGATAATTATGAAAAATACGATGAAGATCAAGACGTCTATTTGTATGAACATGAATCTTGAAAATTGTGAAATTTGTTGCTACAATGTTTTAAGCCGATACAATTTGTATGATAACTCATACAAATACCTTTTTCTTGTGAGTGAGAGAAGTTATTGGCTAAAATGTTTACATTGTAACTAATATATTTTTAAAATTTTAGTGATATTGAATATTTGCTATTTTTTAATAAAAGTGATAATTATAATATAATTGTCTCTGCCTACCCCTCTTGGGATAAAAAACGTGATTATAGATAGATAGATATAATATAAGTATTTCTTTTTATAATTTTATTAAAAATATTGTAACTTTGTTATTTTTTTATTAGTGACACATTCCTATTATTTTGTATATAAATCTGAAGGTTAATTATCAAATTTTGCTTTGTTTTGTCTTTTTTCAAAGTTTTGCCAATATCCTTACCCTAAGTTGTCATATTATGCAGAAACACCTAGCATAACAACCGTCTCTTATCTGACCCACTTTATTGATTAATGACCTTAATGAGACCTGACTTTACTTTGGAAAATGAACATATTCACAATACAGCAATTTTGCATCTGAGAATAATGAGAACTCTTATCTCATTCTTGTCTCGTTCATATCTGTTAATTTTACAACAGCATTACATTAATAAACACTTTCATACTTAACTGATACGTAATAAATGGACTCTGAACATAGGTAAAAACATTATTTATGCTGATTAAAATAATAAATAAGTGAATTGACAAAGATAAAGTATAATAACAGTGTTGTTTTAGTCGATAAAAAGTACCCCACATGTTTGTTTGGGTTTTGGGTTTACAGGTATTTGTTAATGTATAACAATAAAAATGTGAACAAAATACAAGAATTATAATTACTATGTTACTAACTTATTTTCGAATAAAATAATATTGTATATCAGGGTATCGTGCCCCTGGCCAAGTCGAGCATATAGGAAGCATCTCGTAGTACGTGGTAGTATGGGTCGAACCCATATTTGTAGTGGATGCGTCTAGAAACATGAAGTTTTTCTTTTTTTTTCAAACTCTAAGTTAATCATTTGAATTCGTTGCGTCGCCTTAATATAAATAATTCGTTTAGACATTGAATTAGTAACCACAAAAGTGTGTTTTTAAAAATGCAATTATGATTCGGGAGCTGTAAGGCAGCCCGTGAAGAAAAAAAAACATTATATAATATATAATGCCATAACTCATATGCATGAATTTATACCTTGCTGTGTGTTCAGAGGTAATTTTTTTTCCTAGCGTCAATGGTTCAGAGACACCAGTAACAGTGTCCACGTTTTGCCAGTTGTCCATATTGAACAGAAAACAGGTGGCAAGCCTGTTGCTGCACAAATATATATTATAATTAGAAGAAATGCCCTCCGAAGCATAATTTCATACTATGAAATCATTCTGCGAGCGCACTGTATGAAGAAATACAGTTAGTACGCCCTGTTTCGCTTCGTTTAAGATCTATTAGCAAAACAGACTTGCTCAGAAACTGTGTTTTTATAATTGTTGTATTGTTATCTTATCTTTCTCTTAAACGCGTCGTATGAAACATAAACGGTACAAAAAATATATCACTTGACTTTTTTATTGCATAAAATTAAAATTGATAGACTGAATTGATAGATAGATTGAACATTTATATTTTAGGATCCTTGAAAATATAAATAGGATAAAAATGTCGCAATATTTATGCAAAACTTAAGTTCAAAACTTGACTAGGAACATATTAAAATATATCCAAAACTCGAAAGAATTTTATTGTCAATATTTTTAATCCAGTAATAAACCTAAAGAGGAATGAAAATCCATGAAAGATTAATAGAGAGAATATTTAATTATCAGAGAGATCTCCCCCTATATCTTGGGTTACAGTGTCAATTTCAAAATCAGTTTCCCATATAAAACAGCACTAAAGACCTGTGTCGAGTAAGGAATAAAACTGTCACCTTTTTTTTCTAGTATAAGACCTTATGCATCTTCAATTACTTTATTGAGCTATAACCAGTGCCATCCCGTCGTTTATTTATGGTCCAAAGCAATGACAAAATCTTGTGGATCACCAGGACTCTTTATTGTTATGTGATCTTTGATCATTTTTATTATGAGACCATGTTTTATGTTAATTCTTAGATTGGTTGTTATCTGTTAGTAATGTCACATTTATCACTTAATATCATGTAAGTACATAATATTTGTGATCCTTTGGACCCTCTTTGTAATCTAACGTGTCATTGAACTAGATTTGAATAACAAAGAGCTATCCCAAATCCAGACAAATCCAGATTTAGACAGAATTATTTTGTAGACAAGTTGTTTCCTGCTTTGAGTTATAGTTTGTACATTTTTAGATCGTTTTTAAATCACCTCGGAGATTGTAAAATCCCTATTTGATTCAAATTACTATATATTTATTTCTGGAATTAAAACACGTTCTTACACGTAATTTTGTTTTGACAACATTGATGATTTTATACTAAATAAATTTACTTTTAAAAAAAAGTGTACCGACTTTAAAAATTTGCACTGAAAAGTAAGAAATAATAAATATTTCGTCGTAGAATTTGAAGACGGTTGGTGCCAAATTAGGATACAAAATTAAGTAAACAACTAAGAAGATAAATATCTGTTCAATATTATATATGTTTGTACTGATGATCGTAGGTTCCTAATGAATTGTCTAGATTAGTGAATTTGGGAAGTAAGTTGTTTTTAATTTGGCACCAACCGTCTTCAAATTCTACGACGAAATATTTATTATTTCTTACTTTTCAGTGCAAATTTTTAAAGTCGGTACACTTTTTTTTAAAAGTTAATTAATTTTTCCCTTTTAAGTGATTTTGCTGCCCTGAGAGACAAATAATAACGCAAATAATAACGATAATGTCGAGAAATTATTATATCCTTAAAAAAATAAGTCGTCAAAATCGTTAACTATTTCATCGAGATATTGATAATTGACAATAAAGTCAGTTTTTTCAAAATTACTGAAAAACTAATGAACCAATTTTTATGACATAAAAATGGGACCAATCCGGAAGAATTATCTATCGATTAAAAAAGAAATCATCAAAATCGGTTCATAAACGACGAAGTTATCCGCGAACACACATAAAAAAAATATACGGTCGAATTCGGTATGTAAAGTAAAAGTTAAGGTATGCTGAATCCAAAACCGTTTCGAGATATTGGTTTAATAATCGGTATTTTTCAATTTATAGTTCTTAAAATCGTGAGATTGACTTTATTTTTTTAAAAACAAATAATTAACTTAACCTACATTTCACCTATGAATGACGTCATTATATCGGCTAAATAAAAGCAAAATATTTACTTGTCAACTTGTCAACCGATGTTACCCTGTTACTAGATATACTACTATTTCAGTAGTTTTTATAACTAATTTAGTTAATTATTTAGAAAGGATGTTTAGGCATTTTTTATGATAGGATATTCTTTGACCTTTGTATATATTTTGTATCACAACAACTATGCAGACTACGGTATAAAAGCCGTAAATATGTGTTTCTTTGTTGTTGTTTTAATATGTTTTATGTATAAATGGTAGGTTTTGGTAGATTTTGTAGGATTTAGAGACGGCAACACTATTGTTTGTTAAATGTCAAAGTCAAAGAACACAGATGTTCTTTTTCTGTACCAACATATCAAAGGTATTAAAGTATTCAGCCGACAAAATGACGTCATCAGTGCTAAAACTTTGATAATTTATAATAAAAAAAAACTACTGTACAGAAATCAAAAATATTCAAATTAGTTTCTTAAAATAGCTTAATCTTTAAAATAAAAATATAAAAATTGTACCTTAGCTTTTACTTTACATACCGAATTGAGTAACGTATTTTTTTGAAGTCGTTATGGGATCCAAGTGGACGGAGGGGTTAAAAATATATATTCTTTGATTTTTAACCGAACTTCAAAAGAAGGAGGAGGTTTTCAATTCGTCGGAAACTTTTGTTTTTTATGTATGTTCCCCGATTACTTGAAGACGCCAGGACCGATTTGGAATTTTTTACTTTCCAGGTTGTCCCATGGTTATCAGGTCAGGTTCTGATGATGGGATCCTGGAGAAATCGAGAACTCTTAAAATTTTATAGGCACACTTAAAACGATTTGGGTATTTTTTTTATAGTAACTTGTGCATTTGCTTTCGGAAAGCACATTTTGGTTTTGAAGGCGGTTTTTTATCTGCATTATTTATCATGTATAGTTTGTTACTCTAACTAATCATATTTTAAAATTTTCTTTCAGTCAAAATGGAGCAACGAAGGGCCGGAGAGTGACATGGACTACATTTTATCCCGGGAAAATAGTTTTTTTTAAAGTTTGTTTGCGTTTTGCCAAATTTTAACCTACTTTTAAAATTTCATGTTTATCAATAAGGCCTTGTTTCTTTTCGTGTGAAAATCATACTACTTAGCATTACAGTGCAGATTTTAAGCCCACACAAACAAGTTCATAAAAGCAGGTCAACCTAGACAACTAGGTTTTTTATAACTCTATAATTATTAAGAATGGAATAGTAGGTAGCCTAGAATTAAGAATTGACATAATAAATGTGTATTAAAATTTCCTAATAAGTATCAAACTATTTTATATACATACATACATAACAAGATATATCAAATCAATATCAATAATGATTTAAGTAAACATTTATAATAAAACTTAGACAAATAACTAACAAAATACCTTGAACTTTGTCTTGTTATTTAAATAAACCTATGTGTACATTACTAGTTAACACTAGGCATCAATTTTTTCCTCGCAAAGTAACATGGAAAATTGTTTAACAAAAATAATCCCCGAAAGACTCAACCCTTATAATGAGGGGCCAAAAGATTTTGATAAAGTAAATGATTGTAAATAAACCAGAAACCAATATAATCTTGATAATTACAAATTTCAATGAAGTTCTTTTTCACAAAAATAAAATAATGTTAATATTAGTACCATAGATTTACGAAATAAAATATTTAAATAGAAATCACTTACGATAGCTACTCGTGTTTTGAAACCAGCAGAATCCCGCCAAAGCCTTTCTAGAAATCTTGTTTCCGGGATTACAGGTGCAGGTAAAATCGATTTAAATATAAATTCATTATTTACATTACATAGCACTGCGCTTTGGCAAATATTCCTTCTCAAAAAAGTCTTCGATGCACATGATATTTTGTCTCTTGAATTTCCCAAGAAAATGGAGTTATTGAAGATTTTTCTCAAATTTCTGCTTCTTCTAACCGTATTCATGATCGTTTCACGACAGATCTGTGTATAGACTGACTATAACCCTTGCGAAGTGTTTGTTTTATGATCAAACTATTATCGCATTTAGTGGTGTATTATAAAACATGTAGATAGGACAGTAATTATTCGAGAGAAAAACATTTTGTATCGCTATCCTTATCAACTACTGTATGAAACGGTTATAACCTGCTCCCAGCAATATCGTCTTGGACAATCGATGTAATGGAATACCAAAGTACCTAATATTCTATTTTACCCTGAGACGTCGCGGGTTCGATTCCTACATCTGACTATATACTAATGGGTTTTTATAATAAAAAATCTATGTACATTATCCGACAAACCATACAAAGAGGCTATTCCATCTACATACCTCAACAGAGCTGGCCGCTCGTTAGGCTATAACCTTAAAAAAAATCTTCGGCTAAATGATGTTTTGACTTTGGGGCCGGCGACGGTTCCCAGGAGCTGTAAAGCAACTCGTGAAGATTTTTTAAAATTCTATTTTAACATGAGCTAAATCTAATTAACTATGCTAGACTGATTTCTAGGTTTATTTTATTCATCGATCTGTATAAAAATAATTAATCATTTATATTAGCCCAAAAACTGCCTGAAATTCAAAACAATTAAATATGGATTTAGAAAAAATAAGATCTAACTTGACATCAATAAAGAAACAATCGTAAACGTAACAACCTCTATTTTGTAGCATTTCATGTCAATGATAACCACTGAACATCTAGTATCTATCCTTATAAGGTAAAATTGCTGCAATTTTTATAAATTGTTGATAGATTATACAATTACCTGGAGAGTTAATTCATTTTGTTTTCTTGCCTTAATGTTATCGGTTCCAGGGTACTCAGTGGAAGACCAAGTCTCCCTCTTTTGGTATTCTGTTGAGGTATATTTAGATGGAAAAGCCTCTAAATGTGGTTTGTCGGATTTTGTAGGTACCTACATAAGTTTTTAATTATAAAAAACTCATTGGTACATGGCCGGGATCGAACAGTGGTTCTAGTTAATACCAGACGAATTAACCACTCGGCCACCGATGCATGTAATAAAATGATATTTTGAGATTTATTCCTGAATAAATCTATAATTCGCGTTCTAAGGGTTTATATGAAAATAGATATTAGCTGTCTATTTTTAAAACTACGGAATTCTACACTAATATTTACATCATTTTCTAAAATAATTATTTTTGAATTGTTTGCTGAAAATACAACGGACCTAATATTTTAAGAGAACGAAATATAAAGATTTTTTTGTTTTTAAAACCAAAAAAAGTTTTAGTGTTATAAATACTTACTTGAAACACACAGTCCATGAATCCTTTGCCCGACTCAGTCAGTGAGGATTGAAACAGCCATGGAGACGTAGTATTTGGTTCACTATTATGAATTATGTCTTAGTTAAAGTACATTACATTCACAGCAGATGGCACCACGTGTTTAAATAATTTTACAAATAGTCCCACGCCTGTGTTTCAGTAAAATAGACAAATCTTGCTTCATTTACAGTGTATTTATAAGTATATTTATTATTCAAAATTAAAATTAAATAAATACTGGCTTTGCTACTCGTAGAAATAAGTATTGGTAATAGTTGTCATGAAGCCTGACGTGTGTCGCTGGACCTTCTTCTCAGTCGTAGTGCCCTTCACAGGGCAGTCGTGGTCAATCATGGCGGTCCAAAGTGCGACGCACCTAAAGCTATATTATTTTGTGGTATGATTTCCCTGTCCCGGTGTCTGTCTGTGGGTGTGTAATCAAATCTTACAAGTTAATTTGAGCTGAAATTTTGCTTATGGAAATCAAATGACAATGCAATATAATGATGTCAAATCTGATCTGATGATAGAGCCGGAAGGGGGCTACAGGAACTCTGTAACGAAACGACGTAACCCCATCGAGTTTGGGCTCGTTTGATTTGTCTTCACAAGTACTCTAGTTTTTTCCATCATACAATCCTAAAAAGTAAAACATAAATAAACGAGAGAAAAAGAGGGGGTAACACGCTTTTATTTGAAAACTTTACACTGTAAAGGTTAAAATGTAGAAAATGGCTTGTGTCAAATCGGAATAAATTTATTTTAACTTTTTATTTCATTTTTATCAATATAATAGCTTGTTTTAAAAAAATACGTTTGTTTTTATATTGAAGACTTCGCTATTACACACAGTTCATCGCTTATTTTCAAAACTAGAAGTCTAAAATATCGACGACTGATTTGATCGATCTAGGATTTGAAATAAGAATTAGAAGAAATAATTTTGTTATAATATCAAATGTATAGATAAATTACAATTAGGTACATGTAATCTTATCATCTAATCCAGTTCAAATGGATATTGTCTGTTATTTTATTTTTGAATAGTAGAAATGATAGTGAAAAATTAAAGATTTTTTTGTTTGTATAAATTTATTTACAACATATTTATATCTCTAAATACCTGTACAGTATTAGATTTTTAGTCTTATTTATAAATAAGGATCTTATATTAATACTTCTTCGTGTATTAAAAAATATTATTATTATTATAATCGCAACATCATTCCAACCTATATTTAAAATTAAATTCGTAATTATAATATTCATTGAATATTTCAAATGTTTGCTGGCTTTATAAACTTTAAAATCTTTTATCTTTATACATTTAAAAAAAGACAATACTTAAGCAATGCCATTTTATAAGGGTCAAAAGATTAGTAGATTTCATAAATTCAGCATTGTATTACATATTAGTCACAAAATAAAGTCTTTCAATATTCAATATCACACATACAAAATCAGTAGGTTTCCCTCACTTGATTAGGGTTGAGGATAACGTTCTGAAATTATAAATAGTCCAAACTCTTTATCTTTATATGAATTTCATTTATTCTTTTTTCTGAGAAGCGTTGGCCATTTTCTTAACAGCACTATCCATGCTTTGTAAATATTTGTTCAGTGAATCTGATGTAGCTTGTAATATCGAAATTCCGAGTCTGTATTTAAAGTCTATGAGTCGTTTGATAAACGTTAAGAATCCTCCATCTCCAGTAGAAGGTGGATATGTGATTACATTTGGATCAAATGTAGGTGTGGGATATTTTGTAGACGTATACGTAGGTTCTGTAGGACCTTTTGTTTGTGAAATTATGGTTGTTGATGGTACAGTAGTAGTTGTATCAGATTTAGAGTCCGTAGTTGTTTCAGTAGCCATGTTCTTAAATTCAGTTGTCGTTTCAACAGCATCCACTTTGCCTTCTTCCTTTAGTTCATCTTTAGTCTGGTTAAGTTGAGTATTCGAAAATACTTCATAAACTATGAATGGCTTTGTTGTAGCATCTAGTTCGTTAGACATATCAGGTTCAGTAGTTGGTTTACTGGATTCTGTATGTAGTGGTAAGGTAGATATACTTTCCACTATATTTTCTTTAATTGTGCTTTCAGTACTTGGTACTTCACTTTCTTTGTTAATGGAATCATGAGATACTGTATATACAGGAAATATCGTTGTTGTCTCAGCGGTATACGATACTTCAATTACAGACGCCGTAGTTTGATTTTCTACTTTGGACGAGATCTCAGAAGGAGTACTATTGTCACCTTGTGGCGGAATTCCTGAAATCTCATCAATTTCGTTGCTTAAAAATACGTCTTTATTTGCTTTTCTTGCAGCTTTTATTATGTCTTCAATAGAAGAAACGATACTGCGTTTCATCACTACTGCACTTCTACGTTTTCTATTTAATTTCCGTGGGCCATGTTCCGGTACAATTGCTGGTGTTACTGAATCTACCAATTCCTTCGGTACATTACCAACAACAAATTTATTATCAATCTCGCTTTCATTGCTTTCGTCAATTGGTTCCTCTTGTTGTTCAGCATCTTCACTTGATCCAAGATACATCGAAGTTGGTGGATAAGTCATTGCTGGCTGACTAGTAGTTTCGCTATAAATCTGTCCTTCGTATGGATATACTGGTTTAAATTCTGTATCTTGAGTTGGTTTCACACCATAAACAACAGCATTAGGTGCTTCATTACCATATGAAGTCATCGCCGAAGGGCCAGTTTGTGGCGCTGCGTATATCGGCTCTACTGCAGGGTAGGTGTACGCATTCTTTGATTCATATGGATATTTATTATCTGCTGGATAAGAATGCCTTGTATCATATTGTGAATTAAAATTTAATGGTTCAGAATATACAGCACCATGAGCTAGACCAGTTTTCTGTTGGTAATTTTGATGGTATTGATCATTATAATTGGGAGATTCAAAGTTACTTGCTACGTGACGATATTTTAAGTTTTGTTCTTTTTCTTTCTTTTGTGGATAACGGTGAGTAGTTTGTGCTAGATATGGATTTAGTTTCTTTTTTGAATGTGCTGGCATTCCTGCTAAAACTGTTCCTAACATTTCCTCCTCTGCTTGACCGTTGCCTTCACCAGCATACTCTTCAGCATTGTGCCTATAAATATCGTCTTTCTTATCTACTTCAAAAGTTCTGCGTACTGGAGTTGCAAATGGATATAAGAAGTACCCTGCAAGACCAACCAGACCTGCTAATCCGACGATACCGACGCCAACAGAGGGCATTACTTCACGAGATAGATAGTTATAAATTTGTGTTGTTATGGGATTAGGTTTTTTGCTTGGCTTTGCAGATTTTGTTTTATTGCTTGTTTTAGTTTCACTAACATCAGTATCCACTTGAGGTTTAGAAGTTTTCTTCTTATTTTTCTTTTTCTTAGATTTAGTAGAGGATCGTTTTGGTTTTTTAGTTGTTGTTGCAGGTGTGCTAACTTCAAGTTCTATTTCCTGTTCTTTAGCTTCCATTGGTAACAAGGCTGAATCGCTTAATGTTGGTGATAACGTTGTAGTTTTGTGTTTATTTTTCTTTTTCTTTTTTAAAGACTTCTTAGGCTTAGATGTGACCTTTACAATAGGAAGTATCGTCGTTGTTTTTTTTGCTATTGTCTCACTTTTCGTTGACAAACTTGTAGAAATAGGTGCAAGAGTGGTAGTAGTACTTGTTGTAATACGGGTTAGTGATGCATTTTTATTCTTCTGCACATTTGATAGTACAGTGTCCTTGATCTTATTGAAGACGTTTTCATTAATAGCTGAACCGCCAGCTATTAAATCGGACTTATTTGTGCTACCAATTATAGGTCTCTTTTGAGGAATATTCTTATTATTAGTAGGTCTCTTTGGTTTATTTTTCGATACTGCTGGCTTTGCCTTTTTTGTTGTTTCTTCTGGTTTTGTAGGTTCCGTAGGCGAACTATTTTTATTATCCTTATTAGTGGGATTACTAAGTAAAATCCAAGTTGAAATTCCTTCGTTAGTTGTAGAAGATTCATTCGATGTGTCGACCACTTTATTTTCCTTTTCCAATTCTTCCATCGTAACCGGGACTGCAATACCTGCGTGTGAACTTTCAATCTTGTCTTGAATTTCATCGTGTCGTACTTGAACTTTGTTTTTATGTACCAACTGATTCTTAACTTTAGGCGGTATTCTTGTATCAGTAAGTGTATTGCTGTCTGTTGATGTATTTGTTGGGTTTTGTAAAAGTTGACTAGCAACCATCTTAATGGACTCTCCAAGTACCGGCAATTTGGTTTTTACATCTCTTGGAGCGCTTGTTACTGAAGTGGATGATACAGTTGTTCGAGCTTTGGTTGACTCCGGTGTCGTTCTGTAAAAACAATATTACAAAGTTAATTATCCGCAACATAAGATAATTTGAATTTTTTTACTTCAAATATCTATAGAGGAGCTTCTAAACAAAGCTATCTTTGAACTAGATTTTCCACATCGAACATTGCTGAGCGTTAGATTAGACACTTTCCTGTTAATTGAAAAAATATTTTTTTTGAGCTTTATTTTTTATATTTAGGCTATTCTTTCTTATACAGTGTGCGTACTGAAATAACTCACCTTGACTTAACCAGCCAAACTTATTAGTTCAATAAGTTTACATTACAATTCAATACGGCTGTAGATTTTAATTCAGTGTTATGCTTAGTCATTATTTTATTATACCGTTATTTTACCTCCTGGAAACCTTTAATATCTTCATTCTAGCCGAAGATAATTTACAAATATAGAAAATTAAATCTTATTATAATCAATAAGAGTGGCGTAATAAATTATAAATATGTTCGATGAACACTTTGTTTATAACTAGTGCCAAACCAACATATTTTTCAACAGATATTTTTACATAAATTATTGAGATATATTTTCTTAGTACCTATTATTCATTTTTTTTATTTCCCTGAAACTATTACATTATAGAACTTTTTTAATACTTTATTCGACAAAATCTCCCAGTTTAATTTTAAGTTTCTATCCCAGTCTCAAATAGTATGCTGTTAAATCCTAAATCTATATAATAAAGTTATTAATCAAGACTGTGTTTATCAAAATACCAATTAGAAGTCACTGTTAACACCAACGTTATAGTTTTCTTAGAAAAACATTTTGGCTTCTATTGGTATCCTCTTATTTCGAGTTCTGTTTCTTGGATAATATTATATTATTTGCATAGTTACTATTCTTAAAATTACTAAATTATAAAATATACAGTATGTCCCAAAAATTAACGTTATTCCTTCGACTTTGTCCATATTTAGCCAGATACCTATATGAAAAGACGTTGCATATAATAATGGACTTAGAGTAGATGTAGATTAATAGCTTTAGCTTAATATTGTAACGAGTAGGTACTTAAATCGCACAAATAAATACCTAAACACATCAAGGTCGATAGACGTCTCTAGAAACATCCAGAGAGAATCAAGTACAAACGAAAATGGACCGTATGTGCCTAGCCATAGGTATCAAAATCGGCCGCGGTCGGTGTTTAGGTATTTGGCGACGAGCCGCATCGAGACGCGTCTACAACTTTGTACAACAATCTCGGCGTTTCCCGAATGTTCGGTGGGCAATATAAACAGAGGATCATTGGCGGAAATAACACAGTGCTAATCAGAGCGATCAAAGCGAAACAGTGAAGTGGAATTTAGTGCGACTAAGTGTTATTTTAGTGTTTTCATTTATGTAACTGTATTTTTGTGGTGTTGAAGTAAAGTTTGTTTATTTAATCGGTATTTTAAATCTCTTCGAACCCTAGCTCGTAACAAATTGGTGTCAGGAGTGTGGGATTCAAAAATGGCGATTACACCACGTGACTCGTCGTCATCACGGCGACCCAAAACACGACAAACTACTGCTGGACATCACGGCGAGGAGGTCGACGAGGTTACTGCTGCTTTAGCTGCTGCTGGAGTGGATTCGGGTTCTGCGGGTGCTCTCCAGGCAACCGACATGGGAATGCTGGTTCGGCTGATGGAGGAGCAGGCCAGACGTCAAGAGGAACAGACTCGACAGCTGTTGGAGGAGCAGGCCCGACGTCAGGAGGAGCAGGCCAGGCGTCAGGAGGAGCAGACTCGACAGCTATTGGAGGAGCAGGCCAGACGACAGGAGGAGGAGGCCAGGCGTCAGGAAGAGCAGGCCAGACGTCAGGAGGAACAGACTCGGCAGCTATTGGAGGAGCAGGCCAGACGACAAGAGGAGGAGGCCAGACTTCGGGAGGAGCAGACTTGCCGGCTGTTCAAGGAGCAGTCTGTTAGCCTAAAGGAGCTGCTTTCAGAATCTGGAGGTGAAGCAGCTACAGAGGGTTACAGACATGCACGAGGAGAGAATCGAAGACCTCGACATCCGGTACGAAGACCTCAAACAGCACTATAAGGATCTCCATAAGGAAATACAGACAAGGATGAGCGGAGAACAGGATACAAGACTTAACGACCGCTACGGAGAGTTGGAGGCACGACTTGACAGCCAATGCGAGAGGCTTCAGAATGAAGTGAGAAAACTGAAGCTGTCCGCTCCTGTTTCTGGAGGCGTCGTCGTCTCCGGCCCTCGAGTCAAGGGGGACTACGTCCTGGACAGCGTACAAATTGCAGTTCCAAACGGTCGCCTTTGCCAACGGCTGGACAGACGAGCAATCTCTGACCGCCTTGACAGTGGCTTTAAGGGGCCGTGCACTATCGGTTCTGGAGGCCTCTCCAGACAGCTGCACCACGTACGGGAACCTGATCGAGGCAATGGACTCCAGGTACGGCGACAAACACCTGGAGCACGTCTACCGAGCGCAGCTGAGGGACAGGACGCAACATGCTGGTGAGAATCTGCAACAATGGGCTCTGGAGATCGAGAAGATCGTGAGGAAGGCGTACCCATCTGCCGGACAAGAGTTCATTGCTGCGAACCTCGTTCAAGCATTCATCGACGGCATCCGCAGCATGGAGGTCAGAGCTGCAGTTCGACTGGGCCACCACAGCGCCCTGAAAGATGCAGTGCATGCTCTAGAGGTGGAAGCCGTGAGACAGGAGCCTCGTTCTCAGCGATTGAGACAAGTGGCGGAGGAGGCTACTCCAACAACGACACCTGTAGCAGAGAGGCGTAGCTACTTACCCCGCTGCTTCTACTGCCACAAGCTGGGGCACCTTAAAGCAAGCTGCCCGGCGCTTAAACGACAAGGCACGGATCAACGAGTGCCGAAACGGGACGTCGAAGCTGATGTCCGTGCCGTAACTACGGAGCTTCCGGGAAACGAGTAACAGCCAGAGCCGCGAAGCGGGTACTGGCTGATCGTGACACAGCCCCAAAAGTTACCATCCGACAAGTTTTTGACGGGAACAGTCTGGAGATCGCCGGCGAGGTCAACGGGACGCCATGTGAGATGACGATCGACACAGGAGCAACGCGTACGGTTGTGAGACCTCAGTTGTTGGGACGATCTACGTTCATCTTCCTGTCTGAAACTCTTCACGGCAACCGGTCAGCCAATACCCGCATACGACGAGCTGCCGGTGACACTCAAGGTGGGTGACGGGGAGTATTCACACACCGTCATCGTGGCCGACATTATAGACGACTGCATTCTCAGACTCGACTTTATGAAGCGGTTCCAGTTTGGCATCGACTTGCGCAACGGTGTACTGCAGTGCGGCCAGGAACAGGTATTTTTGAAAGGCGGTTATGCTGGCTATGTGCGTTGTGCCAAGGGCGTCAAGCTGAACCCATACTCGGAAACGCTTGTCGATGTGGAGTTACCAACTAATGGGGACCCCTCCAATACGAGGTGCTCCATCATCGACCACCTGGAACGTCCTAAACATAAAGGCTGGTTACTCATTCCAACTTTAGTAAACAGCCAGAGTCGACGAGCTGTAGTAAGGGTGACCAACTTCAATGGCGCTCCTGTCACTCTTAATAAGGATCAAGTCGTGGCGAAGTGCGACGAGGCGAATTGGATGCGGAGCTGCACCCAAGGGAAGCTGTCGGCGATGAAAAATAACAGTACAAACCCCTTGGAACTCGTCGATATTTCGAAGAAGGACTTGTCTATCTCCGAGTACAAAAGAGCGAAGGAGATGCTCACTCGTTACATTGACATCTTTAGTGACAGAGATGGGCATCTCGGCAGGACGTCATTGGTGAAACACACCATTAACACAGGCAACGAGTTACCTATACGTCAACGTGCTCGACGAATCCCAGTAGGAAGAGAAGCCGAAGTACAGTGCATGCTGGAAGACATGAAGAAGGCTAATGTCATCGAACCTTCTTTGAGCCCATGGTGTTCTCCGGTTGTGCTTGTTAAGAAGAAGGATGGCAGCACTAGCTTTTGTGTGGATTATCGTCGACTGAACGACGTAACCAGAAAGGACAGCTACCCTCTACCCCGGATTGACGACACCTTGGACAAGTTGAGTGGGAACCAGTGGTTCTCAACACTGGATTTGAAGAGTGGATACTGGCAAGTGGAGATCGATCCCAAGGACAAGGAAAAGACTGCTTTCTCGACCGGAAATGGACTGTGGCAGTTCAACGTCATGCCTTTCGGGTTATGCAATGCTCCCGCTACGTTCGAAAGGCTGATGGAGGTTGCGCTTGCGGACCTCGTTGGAAAAGCTTGCCTAGTCTACCTGGATGACGTCATCATCATGGGACGCGACTTCAACGAGCACCTGGGGAATTTAGAAAGAGTGTTTGCCGAGTTGAAGCTCGCGAACCTGAAATTGCATGCCAAGAAGTGTAGCTTCTTCAAGAAACGTGTGAATTACCTCGGGCATGTAATTACAAAGGATGGCGTAGAAACCGACCCTGTCAAGACAGTAGCTGTACGAGAATGGCCCACCCCGCGGAACAAAACAGATTTTCGGGCGTTTCTTGGTCTGTGCTCATACTACCGCCGCTTCGTATACGACTTCGCGGGAGTAGCCAAGCCCCTACATCGACTGACGGAGGACAAGCGTTCGTTTCAGTGGACTGAGGACTGTGAGAAGTCGTTCCAGGAACTGAAACAACGACTGTGTGAAACACCTGTATTGGGCTACCCGGACCAAGTCGGCGAGTTTGTTGTGGACACAGACGCAAGCAACATCGCCATTGGAGGTGTGCTGTCACAACGGAAGGGGGACAAGGAAGTTGTGATAGCGTATTTCAGCAAGGCTCTGTCAAAACCAGAAAGGAACTACTGTGTAACCAGACGCGAACTTCTGGCCGTAGTGAAGACGTTACGACACTTCAACAAGTATCTCATCGGAAGGAAGTTCAAGCTACGGACAGACCATGCGGCGTTGAAATGGTTACTTCAGTTCAAGGATCCCGAAGGACAAGTCGCTCGATGGATCGAGCAGTTACAAGAATTCGATTTCACGATCGAACATCGACGAGGACGGATGCATGGCAACGCTGACGCACTGTCACGCAGGCCGTGCCCTGAAGATTGTAAACACTGCTCGAGGCGTGAAATCGGTGATTCTGTCATCAAAGTCATTACGACTAACAACCTTAGTGACGAATGGGCGAACGAGAGGACGAGAGACGAGCAACTCAAGGATAACAACTTGGCGCCGATAATGGAATTGAAGACGCAGAATGTTCCAAGGCGCGGCTGGAATGTTTTATCAGCCATGAGTTCCACCACGAAAAGCTACTGGGCTCAGTGGGAAAGTCTAGTGCTGCACAACGGGTTGCTGTACCGCAAGTGGGAGTCGCCAAGTGGACAGGAGACATTGATGCAGCTGGTCGTGCCTAGGTCAAAGGTGCGCGCAGTGCTTGAGTCCGTGCACGATGGATCCTCGGGAGGACATCTGGGCATGAATCGAACTCTGGCGAAAATCAGGAAACGATTTTATTGGATTCATTGCCGGCAAGATGTCGAGGATTGGTGTCGCAAGTGCACAGTATGTGCGGCCGTGAAGGGACCTACGACACGTACGAGAGGACGTATGCAGCTGTACAATGTTGGCGCTCCATGGGAACGAATTACGGTGGACGTTGCTGGACCGTTCCCGGCCACTGAAGACGGGAACAAGTACTTCATGGTCGTGATGGACTACTTCACGAAGTGGCCGGAGGTCTTCGCAATTCCCAACCAGGAAGCGATAACAGTGGCGGCTAAGTTGGTCAACGAAGTATTCTGCAGGTTCGGGCTACCAATGGAGATACATTCTGATCAAGGGCGTAACTTTGAGTCGCAGTTGTTCCAGGAAGTATGCCGTCTCCTGGGAATAAATAAAACGAGGACTACGGCGTATCACCCACAGTCCGACGGAATGGTTGAAAGGTTCAACCGCACTTTGGAGACTCATTTGGCGAAACTGGTTGAGGATCACCAGAGGGACTGGGACCGATATATTCCCTTGTTCTTGCTCTCATATCGATCCGCAGAGCATGAAAGCATAAAGGTGACTCCTGCTTATGCCAACTTTGGGAGAGAGCTCCGACTACCAGTTGATCTCCTGACCGGCGGACCTCCGGATGCGCCGCAACCTGTAAGTGACTACGTATCGAACCTGAAAAACAAGATGTGCGACATACATGACCAGATTCGTCAGAGCAGTCTTGTGGCCAGTACAAAGATGAAGACCAGGTACGATAGGAACTTCAATAGTAACGGTTTTGACGAGGGATCGTTGGTGTGGCTGCACAACCCGAAACGCCGAAAAGGGAAATCTCCCAAGCTGCAGAACCGCTGGGAAGGTCCGTATAAGGTCATCACGAGGATCAATGACGTGACCTATCGGATCCAACGGTGCCCGCGTGGGCAGTTAAAGGTTGTCCACATTGATCGACTAGCCCCTTACAAAGGCTCGAATATTGCTCGGGACGAGCAAGTCTAAGCGGGGGGCAGTGTAACGAGTAGGTACTTAAATCGCACAAATAAATACCTAAACACATCAAGGTCGATAGACGTCTCTAGAAACATCCAGAGAGAATCAAGTACAAACGAAAATGGACCGTATATGCCTAGCCATAGGTATCAAAATCGGCCGCGGTCGGTGTGTAGGTATTTGGCGACGAGCCGCATCGAGACGCGTCTACAACTTTGTACAACAATCTCGGCGTTTCTCGAATGTTCGGTGGGCAATATAAACAGAGGATCATTGGCGGAAATAACACAGTGTGAATCAGAGCGATCAAAGCGAAACAGTGAAGTGGAATTTAGTGCGACTAAGTGTTATTTTAGTGTTTTCATTTATGTAACTGTATTTTTGTGGTGTTGAAGTAAAGTTTGTTTATTTAATCGGTATTTTAAATCTCTTCGAACCCTAGCTCGTAACAATATAATGGCTTATATATAAAATTCTATTAGGCTAAGTCATTTAGTTATTCAGAATAATTCCGAAAGTCGCGAAGAAGTAATATAGCAGATTACCAGTCCTCAATGCCAAAACGTTGATTTTTGGTACACTTTATGTATATGATAGTTGTTTGGGAACTATTGTATTATGAACTTTTAAAATAAAAGTAAAACAAAAGACAACGGTTTAAAATAATTTATTTTTATGATAATAATAATACAGAAATTAAGGCACGACAAAAAAATAGAAACAATGTAAATGCATGTTTAATGAGAGCATGAACGACTATTATGAGAAATAAATAGTGAAATAAATAAATATTTGATGATAATTTGTAAATAATAAAAGTAATAAATATGTAAACGATAAAAAGTTTTTAAATGTTATTATTATGTGTTTAGGATAGCCCTTATTTTTGTATGCTAAATGGTTCGAAATAAATCTCCATTTTAATTCTTGCTGCACAGTGATAACTTTTCGATCAGATCATGGGGTTTTTAGTATTGAACTAAAATTATAATACCTACTAAAATCTCTAATGTTATTTAGATGGAAAACATCGCTGTGAAGCATGGTTTAAATATTATTTTATTTGTTAATATGTAATGGAATAAATGACGAATTTGTTACGTTATGTACTCAGAAGAAGCATTCAAGCGGATATCCTTATTCTGGGGTTATGTACGTCTTTTCTATTGGGTAATTAATATAACCAGCGTTATTTATAATTAATATTTTCTGTTACAGAATGACAAAATAGTGTAAGAAAAGCAAAAAATTCTTCCGCTTGGTACCCTGGGGCCGGCAACGGTACCCGGGAGCTGTAAGGCAACCCGAAAAAATTTTTGTTTAAGTACAAATTGGGATTGTTATTTATGACGTTGTTCAGTTGCTAGTCAGTAAGTAGTACTGTACATTATCTCAATAATCTTTAAATATAATTGCATTATTATATTAAATACCTTAATTATTATTATTTAGTATGACATTGTCTACTTTACTATACTTAACTCATATTATTTCTCTTTGCAGTATTAAGTTTTGAATAATAAAACAAATTGTATTCATCGTCCTTTGAACTTATAAAATATTTATATACAACATTATAAATGTTTACATATACGCTTTTTTACAACTATTTGATAATTTTACAGCATTATCAGTATTTATTTTGTTAATATTATACATTCTAATAACGTACTCTACAAAAATATTACTTCATAATTTAGTGTCGATACATTTACATGATTTTTTATCAAATTTGTCATTGTAATCTAATACAAGACAAGATCATAAACTCAAAATCTAAATCAAACCTTCTATTATTTTATACTACTTGTCCATATTTCTCTTCTTTTTCTCTTCCTTTTACTTTTCCTATTGTTAAGATTGTTTATTTTGTCACGTTTAGAATGTAATTTAATTATGATATTTTTTATAAATTGTTTTAGATTATTTGTCCAGCGTTTAATAATGGATTCACCAGTGCCTTCATTCTGTCGTTGATAATGCCACATTCTATTGGTTGGAAAAGAATGCAAATGCCAAGTCTTATTTTCATCGTCCCATCGCCAATGAGGTCGATATACATGAACGATCTTTGGAGCTTCTCTTCCATAAGATAAGGCCCAAGGTGCAAATAAGGCAGTCACTCCTGATGTTCCAGCTAATGCTAAAGCAACTGGCGTCATAAGTAATGAAAAAAGTCCAAAGTTAAAGGGATTAACGGTTGCAAACCAACCAATAAGGCGAAAAGCTGGACTTAAAAATTGGGACAATGCAGTGAAGAAATCATCGTCATTTTTGTCTGATCCTTGTGGTCTATTCAGAGTACCTAACGCTGATATCGGTGAGCTTGGAGCTCCTGCTATCGATTGAGTATTAAGTTCACCCGCTGGTGCCGCATTGTAATTTGTCAAAGCATTACTCTCTTCAGATACGCTTTCAGATTCTTCATTAGAACCTGACTCAAATAGTTCATTAACAGGTGCTTCTTCCGAGGCAGAATCTTCGCCAAGTGGTAACCCGAAGTCTCCAGGAAAAAAGGAATTATCACCGTCCTCATCCCCATCATCTTCCTCAGTTTCTACCACAACATTTTTATTGACAACATTTGTATTGACTGCTATATTTAAATCAGGACAAGCTTCTTTTCCTTGTCCTTGAAACGTGTTGTTTAATGTCAAATATATGGTTGGACAGTCATCAGATGACGCACTGTATTCTTCCGGCCTTATTACAATTCTGTCTGTATAGGCACTAACCGGTTGGAAAGTGCTGACCTCAAAAATATTATGATCTGGCCGATTTTGTTGTGGATAATTATGCACATTGTTATGATTGTTATAATAATTACTATTAACTGCGTTATGGTATTGCGTAGGCTTTGGTGTGGCTGGCTTTTTATGTATGTGTTGTGAATATTGTTGATGTGTCCATGATTGTGGGTTGCCTATATTTGTAACTATAGGAGAAGGTGTCGGTGTGTTATAGGAGTATATTGGCCTAACTGTCGATATGCTATCTGTTATGTGATAATTACTTGATTGTACGTGTATTGGGTTAGAATATTGGTGGTATGGTCCATAAAATTTGTTATTTGATCCTGCGTAAATTTTATTTTTTAGATCTAACAGTGTAAATTTGTTTTCCGTCGAAAAATCTAACTTATTATTTTCTGTACTATAGATCTCAGTTGAACTATAAACCTCTATGGTATCTTTTGGATTTTCTATCGAAGTAGAACTATCATGTTTAAAATCTAAATCGTTTACATCGACTCTATCTTTCCATTTTGTAATGACTTTTCTAATATTTGTTTTACGATTTGGAGTATTTTTTAAATCGCTAGAATTGGAATCGCGATCTACATATTTTTTGTGGTTTGCATCAGGCCTTGTCTTTCGTTTATTTGTACGAATATGTTTACTTTGTCTCACTATTCGGCTTAAATTACTTACTAATATATTATCCGCTAAACGCCTATTGTAATGTTCTGAATAATTACTAGGTAATTTTAAAATACTACCCATAATATTTGTAACATTGCTATTAATAACATTTACATTGTTTTTAACGTTAAGTTTACTTAAATCTATATTATAACTTATATAACCGTTTTTATACCTGCTAGGAGTATCTGTAACTTTCTCTGTTGACAATATAGACGATGCTGTAGTCGTAGAGTCTTGTGGTCGCGGACAAACAAACGCGCACATACACACTAAAATTACAACTAAAGTCCATTTTCGGCGAGCCATGATGACCGTACGAAGATATACCTGAAACAGAAAAAAAATCGTCTGTAAGTATAACGTAAATGTAATATGTTACGTATGTATACAAATATAAATAAACAGTTTAAAATATTTAGAACAGTAAACAAGAACACTTCTGTGAACAAGAAACTATTGACATTAAGATGAAACAGGTTTTTCTTTGAGTAAATAAGAGGAAAAAACATTTTGATCCGTTATACCAAGACGAGATCTTGATGCACCGTTACGTTGACTTCCAGTTGGATATGAATATGACTGGCCAGCCAACGCATTTAGATATTAATACTATAAAATTGATAGTTTCTATCATTATGTTGACAACGTTTGTTTATTTATATACAGATTATCACAATGTAGTTTAGTAGGTTCTCAGTATCGAATTCCAAATTATTGCCCAATTCTGAACAACGCATGTAAATACAGCCATGATTTTTTTTTATTATTTGATTTGATCAAAATTATGCTCCTATGTAAATAATTATGAACTTATTTAAAATATAACACAAATAATTTAACTTTTTCTGAAGTCAGAAATATTAAATAGTATTTATTTGTTTATAGTTTTTATTTTATTTCCTGTTAACAGATTAGGTTAGGCATCAATATTTTCCAAAATTACTTTAGGACAAGTTTTGCTTTTTTTTTGCTTTCTTTCCTTATACCGAAAATGTGTTATGCTGCAAAATTACGAATACACTATTTTAATGGAGATGTCTATTAGCTTTCATTCATTGTAAAGTTGGTCGCGTTGCGCACGAGCCAGTGAGAGGTGGGCGCAAGCGGTGAACGACCGCATGGCCCTGACCGTTACCTACTCAGTGCTTCACTTAAATATTTATACACTGCACACTGACCTACATACCGACTGACATAAAATATGACTTGGTAAAATTATCAAATTAAAATTAAATTAGAATTGGTAGGTACATTTGATGCGTTAGTATTTGATTAATCAATCGTTTCAAATATCAATAAATACTTTTCAATTGAAAGCTTAAGTACATTTTCAATATCTATTTTTAAGGTCAAATGTTTAACATTATTGACCCTAAAACAATAATAAATTACCAAAACCAAGGATGCGGAAGTTATGGTCATTACTATAACGGCGGGTCCACGAAGCTTAACGGTAGAAGTGGACTTGATAATTCTTCTTTACGTGATGTTAGCGAGTTCGATGCCGTTCGAGTTAACCGATGATTATTATGTTAATGATATAACTGCGTTGTCCACGAACATCGGTCTTCGCTATTTCAACGGAATGTGTTCTCATTTTGTTGTCGCGTCCGTTCTTATTTCACCGATTTCCGTTTAGTCGTTACCCTATATTATCATCAAGTTATTTTCTTTTTTCTAAATACTTACTTAGGATTAGTTAAAGAATTATTAATATTTATTAATAAATATTTATGTAGTATTTATGTATTTATATTTATCGTCTGTCTGTTTCTTTCCGTATCATTTAAGATTTAATAGATTTATTGATGTGGTCTTCACTATCGGTAAGTTTCGAAGTATTAGTAATCGCAATTTATTCCCTGGTAGCATAGATATGATTTTATTTATTCTAAAAGAAAGAAAATTATGTAAAACTATATTATTGTTTGTTAGAAAGTTGTATCTCACATACACCCACAAACTGCACGATAACCTAAAATAATATTTAAAGTAGGAAATAAAAATATCTGACGTAATTTTTAACAGTAGACGTCATATTATTATTCTAAGCGGCAGGCGTTACCCATAACATGACGATGATTGCAAAGTGAAACTTCCATTCGAGGTCGTCGATCGAGTAGAGCAACCTAATTGTCGGTTTGACTGCACCGCTCGTCCTATATGACAATTTTCATGCCACAATACATATTGGCTCATCGTATTGCCGGAAATAATTTTACTTTTGTGTCACACTCTCTTTACCATCAACTACTTCATTTTCTACTATAACTATATTTTAAGTATTTCCTTGATATATTTGTTTACCGATATCATCAATTTCTGCAATTCGTTTCTCCGTCAATTGTGTACCGATTTATTTAGGGTATTGTTTTTGATTTTTTAAATTGCATTTTTAAAACATTTTTGTTATTAGAATTGGACCTCTAAATTGCAGATAAAAAAAGGACAGTAATGAAATTAGAATTCTACACGTCGGATTTTAAATCTTTGCTGTGCTCCATTTTCCATGATCCATTTTATTTCCACATACTGATAGTTTTTGTGGGTCCATCTCAATTCATTATAACTCGAAAATATTATTACTTATATTCCATTTTGGTGTTAATGGCGTCCATTCGAACAGATGAAATGATTTTGCCATTACATTCTATCTAGAAGAGCTAGTGGTGTCTAATATTGCAGATTGATGGGTAATTGAGATAATCAAACAAACTGTGTATAATTAATAAATACTGAAATTGGCGCGGGATTAAACTGGATTTCAAGTCATGCTGAACTGAGACACTGCTAACGCAACAAAACGTGAAATCAACAATATTTCTGTATTTGAATAACACCTGATGAAACTATAATAAAAGACGAACAACTACGACGAATGAAGCCATGAGTATTAAGCTTAACAGCTAGCATAATGCTAATATCTAGCTTTCAAATTATATTGTAAACAAGATTAAGTGTGCTAACATTTACAAATCTTTGAAACATGGTACGTAAATAATTTTATATCTACTTATTTCAATGTTTGAAACGTTTTATGTCATACTAAATACCATCTTGACACAAAATTATATAGTGATTCTACTTATATGACTGCATGTCCGAAGAGTTTACAACGCAGTATGACATAAGGAACATAAAGGTATAGTTAAAACCATGATATTTATAAGACTGTATTAGAGCGTAAAATAAATAGGTTATGCAAAACTTTGTCTTCGGTTACCTGAAATAATTTCTGTTGTTTTAAATTCACGGAAATCTGACATAATTATTATACTCGTATAAGTATTTTAAATAGTTGTTGACGATTACTACAGTTATGCATAATAATTGTAATTCAAATAAAATTTTGTCAACGGTTTTACTTGCTTGGAAATGATACAAAGAAGGGAATAAGGGTGAGAAAGGGCCTTTTTGTAACTGTATTATTGTAATATCTGAGCGAAAAGGGATGCCAAGACTTATTCCTGGTATTAGATAGATTCTCCACCACGGCCATAATTGCGGCTAATTTTATAATAATTGGGAATCATAAGTATAGTACTAAAAAAAACTATCGGGTGATATGATACAAAAAATTTCAACACAAGGGGCGGATCGAGTGGATAAGACGTCGGCTCGCAACTGAAAAGTCACGGGTTCGATTCCTACATCCGACGATGTACCAATGGGTTTTTTAAAATGAAATCTAATATACCTCAACAGAGCTGGCCATTCGTTAGGTATAGCCTCAAAAAATCATTGGCTAAATGAGGAAGACTTTGTCTTCCACTGGGTACCCTGGGGCTGGCAACGGTTCCGGGAGCTGTAAGGCGGGTAAAGAATGAAAAAAAATCAACACAATTTTGATGATAATAATTCTCTTGGTTAGACTGTTTGTGTTAAGTTCAAATATTTAGCACATACTTTGTGAGTAGGTCAAATGTCAGCAAATATCACATCTTGTCAATTTTAGAGTAAAATTTAGGTAATTCACATATCAATAATAAGCATACAGGTGTCGTTTTCGCCTTTCTACACGCACTTTTGTTTTTGGACTAAGTTATATACTTTAGATCCATAACCTTTTTTGTATTGGAAGTTTGCGTTTCCTATGGTAATTTATGGACTCTATCAATTTTGTTAATTATTATTTTTTAATAAATTTATTGTATCTTAAGTAGTTTTCATTATTTTAAAGAAAAAAATGTGTAGAAACTTTCCGAATCTTTTTTGTAGCCGAAAACAAATTAGAATAATTGCTTGCAATTTTGCTTACAATCTGAAATAGAAGTTGTTGTTTAGAAATGTTTTTATAGTTAGTGGTTCCAGTCACACTTAACCAAAGAATGTTAACCACAAATTTATTTTTAAAATTCTGCACACACTTTCACTGAAATGGTGAAGGTATGAGTAACAAAAAAATTTATTGCTCATAGAGAATCTATTTCAATGTTAGTTTTCTACTGTCATATAATTTTTTTATGTTATGTTTGATGGTAATGAATTATTGCATCTCTATTCCGAGTCTTTCTTTTAAATGGGCCTCTATGACAGCCTCCTTTTCTAGAACTGATAGGAACATACTTTCATTGCGAACTTCATTAATTTTTGTCTGAAACTAAAATTAACAAGAAATCGTGACGGTGGAAGTAGGTCAAATTTAATTATTACTTTTTCATACAATTCTTCTTTTTCTCTTCATTCATTTTTTCTTTCATCTTACTCCCATTAATTAGGTACCTCTTACATTCTCTATATTTATTCTTTGTTCATTCTTCAAGTTCTGCATTCTTTCCTGTTACAGCCAAAAGATCTAAATGTAGTTCTTCTTCATTTGTTGCTTCCCTTACTTCTTCATTCCGCCATGGATTTCCTCTGACACCACCAATCTCAGTTAGTGCTGCTTTGAAAATTCCATGCATAATCTTCTTCCACGTTTTCATATACCTCAGATTATAGAAAAAATAGATAATTTTTTAACATATATCAAAGCATCATGTACCCCATCTTCCTTATTTTTATGATCCGAGGTATATACTGTCAAAGTTACTTGTCTCAATGTAATGAAAACAGTAGGTAGGTAAAGGGTTTAAAATATATTTGTCGTTATGAAATAATTTCACTTTCCTAGAATTCAGAGGAGCACATTTATTTTAAATAGAGTTATTATGTGAAGTGATTTTCTAGAATTCAGAAATTATATTTTTGTCGCATCTTATTCATAACATCAATACAGAACTCTAGAAGAACCCTGACTGTGTTTATATTTTTTAACAAAATGAAGATAGATAAAAGACCTTTATATTTCTCTACAAGAGCACAGTCGTTACAAACTTTCCTTTTGTGCTTTTAAGATATATCGTATAACAGATAGTCGGCCTCAGAAATCTGTGTCACAATCCATCGTTATTGTCTTCTGGAGACGTATTAAAGTACCGTTTGTCGGGCGATTTGTTGAGATATTTGTCTGTCTGTTTGTGTGGCGAGGTTGTGGTCGACACACTTTTTAATTAAAATGTTCTGTTGGTCATTAGTTTGCGGTTCATGTGCAATTAATATGACGTTTATTCCGGAAGGATTTCAAATATAGACTCGCTCTGACTTTGCATGTTTTTAAATGCAACTTAATCATGACGTAATAGCTTCACAGAATTGAAACATCGATTTTGGGTAGGTACGTAAAACGGAGCTTACAAATGAAGCTGTGAGCTTTTCTTTTCTATGTAATGGTCAAAGCCTTTTGGTATTTTTTTTTATTTTAATACTGATTTTCTTTAAGAATAAACAAAATCTATTTAAATGGAAGCTTTACAAACTGGATATAGATTAAATTGAAATTATGTGGATGATTCAGAAAAACGATTGCGATTTCATGAAAAACAAATAAAATTCGACACATTTCATGTATCTGTACGAAATTATTTTACTTAGAATCTGCTAAGGATTCGAAGATATGACATGTATATGAATTCACCAATAAATGTGTTTATCATTCAACCACATAAATCACAGTGTATCACTTCCTTTTAATTATTCAACAAAAGTAATTAAAGTTCATACACCCTGCTTTTAATATGCGGTTCCAAGAAAGGAAAGTTAATTCTCTAGAATTTTCTCCGTTGATCAGGAAATATGACACCGGATAGTAGGAAAGTGCTCGAAAGTGGAACTAGAGCTTTTAATATACGTACATTATACTAAACACTCAAAATAAAAGTGCGGAGAATGGCGGAGGATGATATACGTCACTTTTTGTCCCGATTTCATTCGGAAAATTCTTATTAAAATTTAAAAATAATTATGCTTAAATTAAACCTTTCCAATATTTTTATTATGGCCAATTTCGATTAATAGTGATATCAATAAATGTATAAGAGTAGCATAATAAAAAATCTTAGATTGTAAGGGACCAGTAAAACTGAGTATTTTTAAGAACTAAAAACTATGATAACAAATAAAGATACGTTGTTTGTTTTGAAGTGCATTTGTACGTGACGAAAATTTGTACAACCGATTTAAGTTTAAAATATTTGTCAATAGGTCTATAAATTATTTATGCGTAGTATCCAATAGATCTTGTCTTCAATGCTTCCTTATTACCAAAATGCATGCACATATTATTTATTCAAGCCCGTATCTTTTTAGAGTAGATAGAAACTAAGGATAGATACTCTAGCATACTCTACAATAATATGTAAGAAATAATAATATGTTAATTTCCTTTAATCTGATTTTCAAATCGGTCTAGTAACAAACAAAATTGTCTGATAGATAAAATTTGTAGTTATATCTATCTGCTTCATGCCCTTAATGGCAGAAGGGATACGCACAGACAATCAAATGTAACTTACTGTAGCATCGTTACATATAATTAATTAATTATTCATATTTAAACCTCTACGAGATTTTTTTATTTTTTTAAAGTCATTTATCCACAGATAATGAAAAATAATTAATGTTTTGTTTAAGTATATTTATTTATGTACGAATTTAGATAATTTTAATTTTGTTTTAATATTAATAAATACAATAATATTTTAAAGTATAGCTCACCGAATTATCTCAACGGCCGCTTGTATCATGCACTCTAAAATTTCCCACTTAGACGCGGGAGTGGAACGAACGTACTACGCGAGACACCGGGTTCTACTGCCACATCAAACAGAACACAACGGTACCTAAGACACCGTTCAAGACATTCATCGTCCTTTTTAACTAACTACGGAAATAGGCGGACGATTTTTAAGGTTCCGTTGACATTTGATCTTTAATGTAAGTGCTACGACATTATCTGTAGCAATTGCATATTACAAAATCAAAAATCCTAACTAATATTATAAATACGAAAGTGTATTTGTTTGTTTATCCTTCTCTCAAACCAAAACAGAGCAATGGATCGGCGCGATGTTTGCACATAGATAATTGGAGGGTCGGATAGTGATATAGGCTACTTTTTATTCCGGAATTTCTTTGGGATAAAATTGTATGACATGGTTTAAGAAATTCTAGTAAATATTATAAATAACATAAGTATAAAGTTTTACAGTTGCCCTCGTGCCCTCCGAAGCACACGAAGCCGATTAAATCAGAATGATATTCATATTCACAAATTGGTGCTTAGAATGCTCTACCATTTCTGTTTTACAATACCTACCCAAATTTAGCGGGACAATTTGATAAGTCACTTTTGATTGAGAATTGAACCTCTATTAATAAACTTTTGTGCAAAATGTAACATTGTAAAAAATTAATGCTCGTTGGTAAGCGCATCACTTAAAAAAGGCTGGACCGATATGGCTATTTTTTTAAATGTTCGTAATAGTCTGAATAGGGATAGAATAATTGGAAAAGATGCCCGAAAATTTGGAAAAATTCTGGAAAAACTGAAAGTGCTTTTTTCTGCACTCAAGACCATAATAGGGGATGAAAGTTAATAGAAGTTCCACGGGCAAAGCCGGGCGGAAAGCTAGTCTCTAATAACTTCTGCATGTAAGGAAATGCGGTACTCGTAGCAATAGTTTGCTTAATCCATGGACACATCAAAATGTCTGACTTTAACTCACTGTCTTGTAAACTGCTAAATAAAGTATCACAAGTATATTTAAAAAAAATGTTTTTTATTTAGAATTTTAGAACAAGCAACGTTTGTATGTAGCTACAGAACCGCGCACTGTTAGAATAAGATACGCACTTGACAACTTTAAAAAGTTGTCTTGTTGCGTTTACATAAAATGTAACAACCTCGTTGCGGTTTTCTTCATATAAATCAAAAGTCAACCTTCCTGTTCTATGGGATAGACGGAAATGAAGCTAATATTGTGAAAATTCCGATTATATAAAAACCAAAATCAAAGAAAGGGAACAATAACAATAACAATGGCTGAATATTTTTCCCTTTCTTTGATTTTGGTCTTGTAACGAACGGTCCGCCTAGATCATCCGACGGCCGAAATGGGAAATTTTCGGTGCGATGCCGGACTAATGTGTGGCCTACTTTAGTAGCCTTAAAATGTCATCAGCTAAATATGGAAGTTTTGTCTTCCGCTGGATAATTGGTTCTGTGCATGAGCCGCCCCGGAAGGCTTATTTCTATTTAAGTTTTTTTTTTGCTTCACGGGCTACCCTTACAGCTTCCGAAACCGTGATACGGTCCCAGGGTACTCAGAGGAAGACCAAGTCTCCCTCGTTTAGCCGATGGTATTTGTGAGGCTATACCTAACGAGTGGCCAGTTCTGTTGAGGTATGATTTTGATGGAATAATACGATACACGCTCCTGTGAAGATGAATTACCTATTGTTTGACATAAAATATTTGCAAAAATGCGCTTTTCATCTCAAAGTATCACACACGTATATACCTTTACTTGCCAAGAAAGAACCGTTTAAGCGTGGAGGATATAACGAGAAAAAACTATTTCGCACGGTTTTATTTTCTGTAACTGTATTACGGGGTGCCTACACGTAATTTACACATAATGATATAGTTTATAGAAAAAGAGCGTTATAAGCGCAGAGATTGTAGAGATTTGTTGATAGTTGGGCTTAAAGGACTAAGGTTCGATTGAACCCTCGAACTCATAGGGAAAAAACCAATACCTACGTCTCCTTCAAAGAGCAACTTATAGTACAGCACATTTTTTTGAATATATTATTATTTATCATTATTATTTCATATAGATTAATAAAATAGTCTTACAAAACTGTTTTACAGTTTGACTGTAGAATCACTTAAGGACCGTTGCTCTCAGTTATCTTGTATCTGTCAAAAATATGGCAAATCTCAGTTAATCTTGGAAAGGTGAATTTATTTATATAACATTTTTATACCAAAATGTTGATAGTTAGTATATTAAGTTAGATTAAGCCATATTTTTATTATTGAGGGTTCTAAAGAGCCGTAGTTTTTAAAACGAGCATTGCTTTTATAACTATCAACGGTGTGGGATGGAAATGTTGTAATAATAAACTCAACTTTCCATTGCTCTTTGAAGAAGGGGACGCATTGTACTAACATAATTTACGATATAATGTTAACCTAAGTACCTACTAATTTTATAAATGTAATTTTCACAAACAAAACAAACACACCTTAGCGGCCTTTCTACCTTGCGGTGTGGCCAGAAACAGTGTCCACTTTTTGCCAGTTGTCCATATTGAACAAGAAGATATAAAATCTAAATGCTATTATTTTTAAAACGATATGTTTTTACTTGTCTCTCTTCTTATTGGCATACCTTTGTTTTTTTTTCTATTCCCATAGTAATAAACACTAGGAACTTCATATTTGCCAATAGTTACTGATCTCGTGTTATAACCATGCATAGTGTACCTAATCTAAATCATGTTGATTACTGATCATTCAATGTCAGTAAATATTTATAAATAAATCCTACTGGAAGATTTTTTTAATAAATTTCTATGGATTAACATTTAAAACTACCTAATATAGATAAATTAGAAACGTGTATTTGTAGGTAAAGTACTTGTTTTTGTTTTTTTGTTAACAAGTAATTTTATAAATCTAAGTTGTAACGTTTCTAATTTATCTATATTAGGTAGTTTTAAATGTTAATCTGTAGCATCTACTAATGACATATAAATTTAATGTTTGTCTGGATTATCTCTCTAAGAAAGTACTTTGTCATATGTACCTACATACATAGTTCTGTTGAGGAAGCCTCTAAGTATTAAATTTGCTTATTGATTACCTAAAATTGGATTACCTTGTCAGATCAATATTTAATTTAGCGAATTAACTAGCAACCCGCCCCGGCTTCGCACGGGTAGCAGAGCTAATTATGCCTACCTTGTTCCCAGTCGGCTTGACTTTTTCCAACGTCAGACTTCAACAATCATCGTCATATTTCAATCAGTTTACACAAAATATTAATGAATAGAGAATTGCACGCGCGCGGGCTGATACTAAATACTACAGAATGTCTTTATATTATACTAGCATATCGCCCCCGGCTTCGCCCGTGGATATTTACGAACAAAATAAAATATAGATTTCGAGATTTTTTGACAAACAATTTTTTTAACTTTCGTAAAAAATATTTTTTTTTAATAAAAAGTATCCTATGTTACTTCTAATACCTCCAAGAATATATGTGCAAAATTTCATGATGATCGGTTAAGTAGTTTTTGCGTGAAAGCGTAACAAACAAACTTACATTCGCATTTATATTAATAGGGAAGGGATATAAAGCAACCGCTATGTCCCTGGATTTTAAATCTGTAATATCGCGAAAATATTCATTTAAATTATATGCTGTAAAGGGCCATATTGATATATATTAAATGCACAATGTATTTAAGGTACTTAATTGGATAAGCAATTGCTGTATTGCTTAAAATCGCTTCGTAAATAAGCTATTATTTCTCGTAAAAAGTAAAGGATAAAAAATGGTTATTGTGGGTTATCCTTAAGAGATAGACATATACCATCGCAATCTTTTTTGTAGACCTTTTTAAGGTGTACAATACTGTAGTACATTATTTTGATCTATCTCGAAGGGTTCAGCCAGCGTTTGCAATGTAAGCGCAAAAAATGTGTTTATTTACGACATCACATTAGAAACCTCTAAAATTATCAGTGTTTCTCTACTATATTATGCATGTTATATACATATATCCCTTCCCCTTGAATCACTCTATCTATTATGAAACCCGCATCAAAATCCGTTGCGTAGTTTTAAAGATCTAAGCATACATAGGGACAGACAGACGGGAAGCGACTTTGTTTTTAACCGACTTCGAAAAAAAAAGAAGGAGAAGGTTCTCAATTCGGACCGTATTTTTTTTTTCTTTTTTGTATGTATGTACATCGATTACTCCGCCAGTTGTGAACCGATTTTGATGGTTTCTTTTTTAATCGACAGATAATTCTTCCGGATTGGTCCCATTTTTATCTCATAAAAATTGGTTCATTAGTTTTTCAGAAATTTTGAAAAAACTGACCTTATAAGTCAATTTTTCGTAATATCTCGATAAAATATGTACCGATTTTGACGACTTATTTTTATAAGGATATAATAATTTCTTGACATTATCTCACAGTCATATGACAATTTTTGTATCGACGGTGGTCTAGCGGCTAAAGGATGGGATGCAGCGCAGGATGCACATTGCTCTAGGTTCAAATCCCATCCACCGCAGAATTTTTTTAATTTTTCATTATTTTTTTTTAGTTGCGTTATTATTTATTTCTCAGGGCAACAAAATCACTTAAAAGGGAAAAATAAACCTTTTAAAAAAAAGTGTACCGACTTCAAAAATTTGCACTGAAAAGTAAGAAATAATAAAAATTTCGTCGTAGAATTTGAAGACGGTTGGTGCCAAATTAGAAATAATTTAGTACCCAAATTCACTAATCTAGATAATTCATTAGGAACCTACGATCATCAGTACAAACACAGATAATATTGAACAGATCTTTATGTCCCTAGATGTTTACTTAATTTTGTATCCTAATTTGGCACCAACCGTCTTCAAATTCTACGACGAAATTTTTATTATTTCTTACTTTTCAGTGCAAATTTTTGAAGTCGGTACACTTTTTTTAAAAAGGTTTATATATATTATGTAGTGATGATGAAGGTAGGTACAAAGCACAAAAAGGTACAAAGTAGCAAAATAATATTATTAAAAAGTTCGCGTTGTAATTTTTTTCATTTGCTGATGCGCCATCTAGTGTTCTGCTTTGGAACTACGTAGCGTTTGCCACTTTCATCTTGTATGCTGTAAGTTGTTCACTATAAATCCACTAGATGTCGCTGCACGTAAAAATTTTTGGTTGCGAACGCGAGTTTCCAACTCTTCAAATTTTATAAGACAAAAAGCTAGCGACCCGCGCCTGGCTTAGCACTTGTATGTACAATATCAATTTACAATATTTTAATACCTACATAGGTAATACGTACTTAATTTAATCACACATTCACGGCTTACACTGCAGTAACAGGATCCTCAATACAACTTTTACACCCCGTTTGACCCCTTAGGGGTTGATTTTCGAAACATAAAAAATTAAGAGTGCTATAGGTACTAAGTATACCTACTAATCTAAAAACAAGAATATGCTTTTGTTTCATATAGACAAAGCCGTGGACAGAATTTATATAAAAAGTAAACAAACGCTTCGGACTCCTCGTATCTATATTATCTGTAGCCTCGTATCATGAAGTATAAAGATACCGCGTACTATCTTTGAACAAATAGGTATCATAATCATTCATATAAACAATAATTTAACTTTTCAAAAAAAGTGTACCGACTTCAAAAATTTGCACTGAAAAGTAAGAAATAATAAATATTTCGTCGTAGAATTTGAAGACGGTTGGTGCCAAATTAGGATACAAAATTAAGTAAACATCTAAGAAGATAAATATCTGTTCAATATTATATTATATGTTTTTACTGATGATCGTAGGTAAGGAGGACTGAGGAATAAAAAAAATATGCTGCTGTGGATGGGATTTGAACCATTTGCATCCTGAGCTGCACCATACCATGCCATACCTTTAGCCGTTAGACCACCGTCGATACCAAAGTTTACAACTTCGTGTCAATAGCAACCGTTGCTAAGGCTTTTCTCTGATACATAATTTTCAGCCGTAAACAGAGACAAATTACTGAATTTCTGAAAACTACTAAACCGATTTTCGTTATATGTCTGTGAGATAATGTCGAGAAATTATTATATCCTTAAAAAAATAAGTCGTCAAAATCGGTACATATTTGATTGAGATACTGATAATTTTCTTATAAAGTGAGTTTTTTCAAAATTACTAAAAAACTAATGAACCAATTTTTATGACATAAAAATGGGACCAATCCGGAAGAATTATCTGTCGATTAAAAAAGAAATCATCAAAATCGGTTCATAAACGACTAAGTTATCCGCGAACACACATAAAAAAAATATATATACGGTCGAATTGAGTAACGCCTTTTTTTTGAAGTCGTTAAAAATAAAGTTGAGAACGGCTGGACCGATTTGGCATAATTTAATTAAATGTTCGTAATAGTAATAGGAAAAGAAAAATTTAAAATTTTGCCCGGAAAATTGGAAAATTCAGGAAAAACTGAAAGTGCTTTTTTCTATGAGATTTTTGTATGAACTGTAGGGGATGAAAATTAATAAGTGGCCCAAAGATAAATTATAGGTAATGAACTCTCTCTTACCAGCCCCCTTAGACAACGTACAACGCGAATGTAAAATAAATATGGGATCGACTGAAATTCAATCACACCTAACGAAACTATCATTCACTCTGACGATACCAAGGAGTTATATACTTATTGTAAGTATACAAACTTCTTGAAGACGTGATGGGGAATCCGGTTTAATCCCGTCCGCGCTGTGATGGTTGTGATTAGTCAGTGATTAGACATATAACAGTCAGCGGAACAATCTTAGCTATCGATTTATCGGCCATATTGTTACTATTGCACAAGATTAAACACTGGACATTGGCAGAATTGCGACGATAAGTCAGCACTGTTGCCATCATAATATATCAAAAGAAGAAGAAGAACTAGGTTATTTTAAATAACAATCAAGCAATATTATAAACACATCATTTTAAATTAATAAGATGTATATAATAGTACTATTAAATGTCATTTATCAATTCTCTAGGAATTTATTTTTTTATGGAGAAGACGACATGTGACCTTGCCACCGCCTGATTATTAAGCATATGTGGCTGGTCCATGAATGCGCGCGACTGGCAGAGCATAATACAGAGCCCGTAGAGATGCTTTTTCACGCGTCGCTTTAAGGACCCCAGGTTGTAGAAATGAGGAAAGATCTACTTTATAATAACATTTGTATTGCCCGCAGGATATTGCTATGCACAGTATTGCACCTATAGTACAACAAAATAAGGTCAATCAGATAAGAGAGTGGTATTCAATGTCGTGAGGCCAGTTTAATTCCCTTCTCCCTTAAATACTAGATAGTAGGTTTAGTAGGTTACTTTCACAAAGAAGAAACCCGACTAACATAGAAGGTAATATCGATGCATTTTATAGGTAAAACGTGGGTAAGAAAGTAAGAGTCTAAATTGATCTTGGAATTATAGTGACATTAAATTATAATTAGTGCTAATAAATATTCTACATTATGTAAGCAATATTTGTTTATATAAGTTAGTCATGTCCGTCTGTCCGTGTATCAGGCTTTCTATTTTTTGTTTGTTTTGTTTATTTTGTTTTTTTGTTTACAAATTTTTTTTGTTTATTCGAATAAATAAATAATGCAAAAGATATAAAATACTTAGTTATACGTACCAAAACATTTAGAAATCATCATAGTTTTCACAAATAAGATCTAAACAAAAAATATCGTAACGAAATCAACGACGACAAATACCTTCGTTAAAAACATAGCACCATGTTTTCAAATGTTTTGCTCATTTTAACAATTTTCTAACAGCGATCCGTCACAAGCAGGTCACATCTATAAGAACTTCATTTTCACTGCAAAGTACTTGTGAATTGGTTCAGTTTTTTTGTATTTCTTCTATTGGAAAACAAACATGTAATCTTTGCCTTGTCTGTTTTGTCGGATTTTCTAAGTTGAAAATCTCTCTTTTTCAGAGACGAACCCCTCTTAGCTAGATAATATAACTACAACTATAAATAATTTAAATAAAAATTACAACTACTCTAATAGGTAGAGAGATGGTGACAGAAAGTGGTTGTAAGCAAGCATCAAAATCGGTTCACAACTGACGGAGTAATCGATGTCCATACATACATAAAAAACATACGGTCCGAATTGAGAACCGTCTCCTTTTTTTGGAAGTCGGTTAAAAATAGTTGTAAACCCATATTGTACCCGTGCGAAGCCGTGGGTCGCTAGTAGAATTATATAAGTAACACAAACTTTTATTATTTTGGAAATACTTAAGTACTTGTTCGCATAATAATACTTGTTGTTATATAAGAAAATTGTTAGTGACTTGTCAAGTTTTGAAATGGAAAAGCAGATAACATAGTTTATCGTGATTTCTAGCATCATAAGCAATGAAATCTAAACCGCATTGATTTTTCTAATCAACTAGGCTAATTTTCCTATTATTAAAACATTATGTTTTGACGTACAAATAACGTCTTCTGAATATAAATTTCTCTAATTTTACGATTGGAACAAAATATGGTGTGAATGGTGATGTTGTGTCTGAAAATAAGTATTAGATTAGGTACTTACATAAAACAATTAGGGTATTATTTTGTAACACCCTGTTAAAAATGTAAAAAAAAAATTTATTGAGTTTTGTTATAGTTTTTGAGAAGCTGTGGATGTATAGGTGAAGTTAAGGAAGCATTACATGTGGAGTCCATAAAAACAAATAATACTTAAAAGTAAGAAATTTATTTTAAAAAAATATAGAGAAAATTTCAAGAAATCGCGTTTTTTGTCCATATGATGCTTACTATATATCCTCAATTTTTTTGGGTATTAAGTACAAACAGAATGATAAAGTATTGTCGATACAGCAAACCCATGACATGACATATACAACGGGTTAAATATGATGAGTTAGGTACACAGGAATAATCTTTATTTGCGTGAGAGACTTCGGTGGTAAGCTTACGAAAATACGACGGAAACATTTTATACCAAGTCGTGACTATATGATCACGATGGAAAGCGATCGGAGAATCACGACAAAACATAAGGTGACAGGTGCATTCAATAATACGGGGCCTATAGTGATTTTTAAATTTATTTTTTATCATACATTTATGAACGGCATAAATTATAAAGTTAATAATACCTAGTATATTTTCATTTACCTACTACAGGATGGAATCAGTGGAAGGATGAAAAAACGGAAACCCTTAAAGGATCACTCATGTGTCTGTCTGTCCGTCTGTAACAGCTTATTTTCTTCAAATCTACTGTACTTGGTACATACTATAGAGTTTCATGACCCAATCCACTCAAATCGAATTTCGATTTTGGGCGGGAAATTAAAATGTAAAAATGTAATCAAAGGGCTCGTATAAGGAATACAAATATATTTTTTTTATAAATTTAAAATGCATAGTTAAAATTATACGAAAATTAACTGTCGTCGTTATCGCCGTAAAATTGTTAAAAAAATAGGGAATGTAGGAATTGTAGTTCACAGGAAAACCTAAAAATCCTGTCCTAAGGTTCTGACCTCTCTCTCCTAAGTTCTGAGTCGTACTCGCAACTTGGCCAATTATTTAAATAGGTATAGGTAAGTAAAACTGCATAAAAGGTTTGCTCCTTATCATTGACCCAATTGGTAGGTTGATAATGAATTTAATTAATTCACATTTTAACAGGTTCGAATCCCAGCGACTTTTTAAAAATCTTTCATTTGCAGTTTTACTTAATATTAAAAACCTTGTGTACCGACTTCAAAAATTTGCACTGAAAAGTAAGAATTAATAAAAATTTTGTTGTAGAATTTGAAGACGGTTGGTGGAAAAGGGAAACAACCTGGAAAAGCTTATGGTGATGGGCAGGGTGGAGGGAAAGATACCTCGATGACGGTGCCCGAAAACCTGGACACTTCTATTACCACAGCAGAGAACCGCAGCCGATGGAGGAAGATAATTGAGAAGAAGCTGATAAATTGGAGTCACTATCCTCAGTAATAAGGGACCGATTGCTTATATCGGTGTTTTCTATTCGTCATATTCATTTTGGAAAGTTTTATGTTATTAGTCCGTAATTCTACTACCACAAGCTTAGAGCCAATAATTCATTCATTGGCAATATCAATAGCAATAGCGAGATATAATATGCAGGATTTTATTATACATGTAAGTGATGATTCTGAAATGGCCCATTTTATAATGGAAACTGGTTTAGTAGTTTTTCAGGAATTTTATACAAACATAGTTTGACTGTTAGTTTTTCTATTCGCTCGCTGCATTAAAATCCCATAAAATATTTGCTTTAAAATTTACTCACCAGTTAAAATCATTTGGATCTGTTCAGATTTCCTCGATCCAAATAATATCTTCCTCTTTCTAACATAACCTTTAAAGAGCCACAGCGTCCGCCAATGATTTCCTGCGTTTTCAAATCGGTTTCACTTTCCACTTTATTACTACGATGACATTCAAGTTCATGTCTTCGGTCACGAATTAATCAATTATAGCTGTTTTTTTTTCTTGTTCGCCTTCTAGACGTAAATAGACTCTCTTCATGTTCATTCAAAGTTTCTTTTATAAATTTTAATCTAGCTGAAATGATAATAACAATTTGTTTAAATATAATATTTATAAAATTGATGACATCTCAAACATTACTAAATTGAAATAGGTTCATTCATTTTATCCTTCTCTAGTTAAATACCAAGAATACTGGAATTATAATAACAAACCAGTGTGGGAAACCTATTTTTACATATTTTTAGTAGAGCATTTTTTGTTTATTTTTTCATTTGGCATCCATAATAATTGAATGAATTAAGATTTTTCCAGAAGGTAATTCGTTGTTTGTTTATTAGTGGCGGTATAAATATTTATTATCTGATATTAGTTAATCCTTCCTTGCTTAAAGAACCACATGCCACTATTCTAGAAATGGAGCAGAAGTTATGGAATTATTTATAAAAAAAACCGCTGCATAGAAAACAAAAATACTCAAATTAGTTTAATCTTTGATATAAAAATATAAAAATCATATTCCCCATACTCATAGTTCTCAATGTTACACAGGGATACACACATTATAACTAAACAGTTGTTCAACTACATTATATTTCCCCTATCTAATATGACAGTTGACAAAGTACCTACCTTGTTAAATAAGAATCCGCTTTCATAAAATTATGAACAGCAACCAGCAATATTTTTATCTCATCATCTCGCATCTCTCGTATGTCCACGACATAAGCAGAATTAATTCCTTGCCGTTTACTTAGAAAGTGCAGTAATGGCCTCTACGTATAATTTCCTGTGAAGACTTTGAAGGTGGCAATTTGTTGATGCTTTCCATGTAGTAGCTAAGAATGATATATGATACTGGAAAAAATAAATTAACTTGATCATTATTTTCACTTTTACGAGTGTCTTTGTGCACGAATCTGATCGACGATAATGTAAAAAATCTTCAACATAATTATTGTTACCGCATAAGAATATTATTAAGCTAGTGATTTTGCTTGACTTCGCATGAATATTCGTGAAACTATATTCGTAACTAACTAAATCTAAATTTGGGCACAATATTACGTCAAATTTTGTTTAAAGTTGCTTAAAAACTGACATGTATGTATGAAACGATGGAAGAATGTAAGTGAAGCAAGAGAAGTACAAGTATGGATCCAAGATCCTCAGAAGGACAAAAAAACATACCTACATACAAAGAAAAAACAAATACACTTTAGCATAAATATAAGTTGGCCGCGTTGTATTAAGAATATCTGTACGTAGACAACTAATAATAATAATAAAGCTGAAGAATTGTTTGAACGCGAAAATCTCTGGAAGTACCAGTCGGATTTGAAAAATTCGGCACCCTATGATGAGTTTGAAAATTTTTGTATGGGTTTTTTTTATTTTTTTAGTTTAGTTTTCTTTTTTTTCTAATTTCCATAACATACATTTATTTGGTTTTAATAAAAAACGTGGTTTAAATTTAATGCTTTATTTATTTTAATGAAAAATACCTGTTCACAATTAACATTACTAAATTATCTTATAATTAAGATTATCATGCAGTCAAAACAATCTTGACAAAATTTTGAAAAAGTGTTCACTATCCATACACTTTTTCAAAACTTTGTTGCTGCAAGTCTTCTCTGTATTCGCGCGAAATTTAAATAACGAGGTGGGCCACTTGTACACTTACAGCTCGACGGGTCTCAAGTTGAGTATAGCTGTCTCATAACTTATAACATTTTAGAGGTATTGGCTACGTTTGAGGTTTCCGCTTTAATCTTAGGGCTCTATCTTATCTTTTAATTTAATAGTAATTTAATTAAATTTGGTTTATCTGCATTTTATATAATACGTAATTTATTTCATGATGTTTGGAGAATTTTCATTTCTTATATTGGCATTTAGTAGTTGGGTTTCAATCTTTATTTTTATTTTATTTATCATAAATTTTACATGTAAAGTAAAAGTAAATCAACTATTTTCGCTTTCACAGATACCATTGTTTGGTGCATGCGTGGGAATTGACGCCAATGTAATGCGTCTTTATATTTGTTTGGATTAAAGTAAACCTAGCATTATCATTATCAAGTTGTTGATATTTTACAGCACTTTTGATTTCATTTAATAGAACATCTACACTATTTGTAAATATTAATATAGTATATTTAGATGGAAAACAGAGTTCGCATTGTTTATTTTTAATATGATGGCTGTACTGCCGAAAAGAAAAAAAAATCCTAGAACCCGATTGCAGCGTCACCTACCGAGTCCAATTGTGAATCTAAACCATCCAAAGACCCACTCAAACACACACAAATAATTTCTTCAAAATTGCCCGTGGAGCCCATATTAACTTAATTTATACAATCAGTTTTCCTTAATTTTCCAACTTTCCGGGAAATTTTCAAAATTTCTTTCCATGAACCTTTTTCTAACAATTATGAACACATCAAAAAGCCAAACAGACAAATCGGTCGAGCCGTTCTTGAGTTTTGCGATTAGCATTTAATTTTAATTTATATAATAGATGACACCTAATTTTATGGAGAGGAGAGTTCATGAATGCTTATTAACAAATATCATCGTCAGTCGATTTAGTGCAAGTCCCGGATTCAAACCTCAGATTAAGCAAATAACTTATAATAAAAAAAAGCATATGTTTTGAATCCAGTTTGAACGCTGATTATATATTATATCTATTTTTGTATTAAGAAAAGTGCGAGTTATATTTTTTCTCACTTTTTGTGTTTTCTATATGAATACTCCTAGCGCTCTCTAGTCTTTACACGCGAACATTTGGGACAGTAAATGCACGACTTCATCTGAAAAAATGTGGGTTATAAATAATTACAATATAAAAGGTCTACTGAGACTTGGTCACGATGACATCTCTCACACACAATATTATTTTAGTCAAAAGTAAAAAAAAAATGCAATGTTAAATATAATAACTGAGCAGATCTACATAAATAGGTATGGTACAGTGCCATAAGTACTTTCAAAAGAAAATATTTTTATAGATAGCACGACAAATTAAAATAAATGATATTGAAGTACATGTGATTATTTAATTTAATTTATAATTTAATAGATATATATATATTTAAATAATATAAACTAATCCCATCTAAGTGATGTATCACTTCTTTAACAGTCTGTGATTATATTTTTTTTATTATATTCTTATCTATCTATCTATCTATCATCACGCCTTTTATCCCAAGAGGGGTAGGCAGAGACAATCGAATTCCATTTTGCTATTTTTATTATATAAGCATAAAATCTGTTTTAAAAATCAGTCTGTCTGTTTTTGTTTGTCCAGACTGAATATTTTTTTCCGAAATATCTAAAAGTTAAAAATAATTTAGATAAGGGTATTTATCTTTTAATGGAAATAACATTAAATGTATTTTAGCCTGTCGTTAATGTTTCAGAAAGAACTTTTTCTTTTTAACAGGTTTTTTCTAATAAAAATAAATGTTGGTTTGTATGTTTGTCCTGTATCGACCACATACAAATTACAAATTATATATTTCAAGGATATGAGCATCTCGTCCCGGACGAGAAACCGAGGAAACGCAAAGAGCCAAAAAACATGCAAGGAATGTAAAAAATATAGACTAGACTCAAAAACTACTATACTCTTATTAATAAACTCGAATTAGCGACGTATTAACTTAAATGTTTTTCATCACCCTCTAACAAATCTGCAATTCACTATGATAGACGGAGACGAAATACAGTTCAGTTCATACGTCGCTAATTCGAGTTTATTAATAAGAGTGCTAGAGTCTAGTAGTTACTTTACTGTTTATCTATACTATATTACTGTTTACCCTTTTAGATAGATAGATTGATTATATAGCCTATAACTTTCCTTTAGGAATTGGACTATCAAATGCAAAAAGATGTTTTCAAACAAACAAACATACAAACGGGTTAAGATTGCACGGGCAAAGGCGGGACGGGTCTCTAGTTTTTAAATTAAAATTAGTGCAGTTGTACAAAGGTAAAAGCTTTAATAACTTGTATACCCACATTACCCACTAATAGAGGTGGGTAAACTGGTCGCTATGGAGCAAGTAACCATCGTACATTGTATGGAACTACGCTGTCACTTCTTAAACCTCTAACAAAAGGTATATCATAGTTGCATTATCCAGATTTGGCGTGAACAAATACATTCAATGTATCAAAAATAATATCGTTATGTCAGCTTTTACAAATTCACAACTATATATATCTATCATCACGCCTTTTATCTCAAGAGGGGTGAGGTAGGCAGAGACAATCGAATGCCTTTAGCTTCTTTTATATTCATCATACCTTTCATACATGCTCAGCGATTGTGTTTGTTATGTTCAATGAAAGTACACCTAGGACGTCCTCTGCCCGTATTTCCTTTCACTTCAGCCATATAAACCTTTTTAGTCAATCTTTCATCCTTTATTCTTTCAACTATTTATATTTAAAAAAAAATACTGTCTTGGGGGAAAATCCCGATAGTTGTTTCTAAAAAAAATATATAGGAAACTACTGGACTGATTTCACTGTTATTGTGATTTAGATTAAAAGATTACATTTTTTTCACATTTAAAAAATCCGGATGCACTAGCGGCGGAATATCGCAGTATTTATATTTTCTGGCGTGGCCTAGGACTAGGACAGGTGCCCTCCGAAGCTCGGGAAGTCGATTAAAACACATGAGATTCAAAAACTCATTCAGGAGATAACTTTTAGAAAGTTACAGTAGTAAAATAAATCTTTTGTATAGTACCTACCTAAGAAGCCATAACAATTTCAAGGTATTTGTTCCGTTCATAAATTCAAATAATGGCTCATTGTTGTAATAAAATGGTGATGGATAATTTTGTACGCCGATTTTAAAATGGCAAGTACTTTGGAATCTTACGTATCTTGAGATGCTCATCATCATGTAAATTGTTGGGACAATCATATGAAGTAGTCGACGGTAACGATGTAGAGAAAATGTGAAGCACCACGATATTTATATTATTTAAATTTAAATACATGCATTTTTAAACGCAATTTTTCTATTGTAAGTATATTTCCTTTGACAACAATATTTAACTTAAACTTGAAGTGACAGATTATCTATCATCACGCCTTGTATCTCAAGAGGGGTTGGCAGAGACAATCGAATCGATTTTTTTCATGAACAACGTTTATATACTTACAAGTAACCAATTTATTGGGATGACCAGTAATCTCTATATTATTATTTCATCTTATTTGTCGGTATCATTTTGAGTATTATTTTTTCCTCTAATGACGAAACATAAACAACCAAATCTAAATTACATGTTTCTTTTAAAAATAGACTAATTTAATTATGTTCTAAAGGACGCCATCTGTTGGAGATCAGTTGAACTAACGGTGCGAAGTATTCGCACGTGTCATCTAGTATCAATATAATGAGCGAAGTCATGGGCAGCAAGTATTTTTTTAATGTTCGTAATATCTGAATAAGGTTTTAGGGGAAAAAAAATTTGAATAGTTGCCCGGATAATTGGAAAATTCGGGAAAAACTAAAAGTGCTTTTTTCTATGGAATTTTTGTATGTACTCAAAACCATAATAGGGCATAAAATTTAATATGGGCTCAACGGGCAAAGCCGAGCGGAAAGCTAGTCTATGATAAATGTATTTATTTAGAAAACTAATCTGAGAATAGATTCCATAAAAGTAAACCATAAAATCAGAATATTGGGTTTTAAATCCATTATAATTAAATTTAATGTTGGTATTTTGATTTTACTCTATAATTAAGCACATAAAATATTTATTAGAGTAATTAACAACACTAAACAATAAATTTCTTAATGGCCTATTAGTTAAAATAAGCACCTACGTGTAACTTCATAATTAATTCCTTCCTTTCTTTTCTTCCAGAAACCTCAATTTTGTAATATTGAAACATTATAGGAAATAAACCAAAATAGGTAAAGGGATTGTAAAAAGGTACTTAATTTTAAAACCCGTCGCAAAAAGAAGTTGAATGTATGTCTGTCTATCCGTTATAGCTTCTAAACGGATGAACCGATTTTGATTTAGTTTTCCTTGCTTGAAAGATGACTTGATCGAGAGTGTTCATAGCTATGATTCAAGATCATCAGCTCTTTTCTAGTTGTTGAAGGGATGTGACTAACTTACTGGTCTGATCGAATCGAAATTCAGTATCCTGTGACTTCAATGATATTACAACAACATGGTAAATTTGACCTGATGCTGCTGCCATGGAAGCAGCCAGATACAGATACCCAACTCACCAACTCTGGGTTTTTTTTTATTTATTTTTTTATTTATGTAACCTTTATTTGTAAATTACACTGACGAGATATAAAGAAAGCCACTTTAATAAATATTTGTTTTTTTGCCCAAATGGCGCTATTTTGTTTTTACATGTTTTAGCACATTTAATTAAATTTGTGTTTTTTTAACCGTTATTAAATACACATGTTGGCGTGGTTTCGGAAATATTTCATGATAAGTTAATGGCTTTTTTTATATTGCTCGTCAGTGTATATAAAAACTAGGTTTTTGAAGGATTTCCGAGAAAAAATTGTAGCCTATGCAGAAAAATCACGGTTGTGACGTGATAGAAGGACACACAAACAAACTTTCGTATTTATATTATTAGTTGGGATTTATTTGTGAAAGTAAAATGCCAATTTCAATTCTAGGTAAACAGTATTCCTGCAGTCACGGCACAGATGGTGCCTGCGACGTTATCTCACTAATAACGTCAATTAGTCAAGGGATCATAATAATTACTATGAAACAGATCTCTACACGCTCCGGTTTACATATTTCACAAAAGATGGCAGATTTTTACAATGTTTCGTTCAATACGCCTAGTATAAACTTCGTGTTTGAGATAATTAAATTGTTTACTTTCATTGCGTTTGGCTAACTACACACATAATGTGTAAATAGCTTATAAAATTGTATAGATATAATTAGGCTAGCTGCAAAATTAGGCTAACTAAATAAAATTTTGACTAGACGGCCTGGAGTTTGCTATATGAGAAGGTTCATACAGACATCCATAAATCATAAAAAACAAATAGTTACCTAGTGAAAATTAATTTAATATTATTGTATAAAATGTATTATATTTATAATATAATAAATATTATATTTAGTTTTAATATTATAACTGCCAAATAAAGATCATTTCACGATAAATTTCATGAGTTATTTTAAGTTTTGGATAACTATTTGTCACATACATCAACATTGTGAAACAAAACTTGTATACTATCCTAAAGATAAGTTATAAGATACTAGATATAGGGGTTTAAGACGCTCATTATCGGAAGTTCAGTCTTCTCAATTGGCTTTTCATATACCTACCTTTCTAAATAATTTAACATTTCTAGAAGAATCAAATTAAGTGAAATGGTTTTTTTTTTCTTTTTCACGGCTTGCCTTACAGCTCCCGGTGCAATGTTTGTAAGTCCCAGGGTACCCAGCGTACAAGTTTCCCTCTTTTAGCCGAAATGGTATTTGTAAGGCTGTTGAGGTATATTTTGATGGAAAAGCCTGTAGTGTGGTTTGTCGAATCAGATTTTTTTTTTAAATCTATTGGTGCATGGCCGAGATCAAACCGTGGTCCGCCTAGTTAATACCAGAATATTAACTTATAAAATTAAAGGTAATAATAATTTATTTAAAAGCACTTGCAATTTTGAACCAATGCTTGATGAACAAATAAGTTAAAATAACAAAAAAATACTTACATTTTCAATTTTAAAGTATAATCCAAAAATAGATTTTCAATATGATCACACTCACTTTAATTTTGACTTAGTTAAAAAAACTTTTCTACTTGCTTAGAAAAATTCAAACTTTAAGTCAGTGACGACTTCATCACTCAGTTTATCCGAACACAATGAATCCGAGATGCTATGCTAGTGAATGCTCTTTACTTACTATCACATAAAACTTTCCAGTCTAAACTAAACTTTGAAAATATGCGCATAAAGTTTAATTTTACATAAACTATAGTTTGTTAGTATATATAAACAATGTTTTTTGAAAACGATAATAACAACAACCAGCTCTAGGATTTTTTCAAATTCCTTTGCAAAAATGAGTGACCTTTTAAAGTGGTCTAACCTGTATGTGGAGCGTATTATTTTGACATCCCTGTTCAACCCAACTTAGAAATATTTCATTAAATTACATATAAAATTATAAATACATCCTGAGAATAATATTAAGTAATTATAAGTTTTCTTCAGTATTTTCTAGGGATCTACCACCGACTAGACAAAGAGACAAAGAGGCCGACTATTATGATGGTACTGAAACATCAGTAGGTACTGTCTGTTCTACTTTTTTAGTAAATTAGTAAATTAACCAGTCTTAAACAATCTCAAACTGTCAACTTTGCCAGTTTGTCAGTCCCAGGAAAGCCAGTGGAAGACAAACAAACAAAGTCTTCCTCATTTAGCCAATGATTTTTTGAGGCTATACCTAACGAGTGGCCAGCTCTGTTGAGGTATATATATGGAAAAACCTCTTTGTACGGTTTGTCGGATATTGTACATAGATTTTTTATTATAAAAACCCATTGGTACATGGTCGGATGTAGGAATCGAACCCGCGACTTTTCAGTTGCGAGCGGACGTCTAACCCACTCGACCACCTTATCAACTTATCAGTACTTGTTAAAGGGATCTATCGACCGAATAGTCGGCGACTAGTCGGCGACTAGTCGGTAAAGCAGTCGGCAAAAAAAAAAAAAAAAAAAAAAAAAAAAAAAAAAAAAGCAGTCGGCAAATAAACGGTAATTTTGGGGTCATTAGCCGTTAGTCGGCAAGTCGGCCAAATTCATAGTCGGTAGATCAGTCTAGTATTTTCTCTTGCAATAAAACCATTAAAAGCTGTTACCTCCCTCATCACATATAATTTTAGATAAAATTTTTTTTTTGTTGAAACATAATAGGAAACTTACAAAATTCCTAACTTACGCAGTGATTTTAGGCGCTCTATAACAGTGGATATATTTATTACGAAATCAAAGAAAGAAACTAACAATTGGAAATCTGTGTACTCTCTATTTAACCCCAAGAGACCAGTCGCGTGGTTAATTTAATGAAAGATCACGAACGTTTCTATGGCCATTTAGTACGTTTATACCGAATTCAATATTCCATTAAAGAAAATATAATTTGAGTGAAATGAAGGTGAAATTAAAATGTCAGGTAAATTATACTTATAAATATTTATAAAAAGAAAAGTCTTTAATTAACATGTTTTTTGACGCTTCAATTTTACCCAAAATAATTTTGTAAGTAATACTTTATTAATCATTGTGTTCTAAATATTTTTAAAAACAAATAGAGATTTCAATTTAAGTATTAGAATGACTCGGGTATCGAGGTATGGTATTCGTATTAGATGATGGAAAGTGATCTATTATCTGATTAGATTGGATAAATTAAATTCCTCATAGAGAATTCCTACACGTAACAAATACGTTCTATTTACTAAGATACAGTTTTCTAGTCGTGTCTTCTATACTAATATAAAGAGGTAGTTTGTGAGGTTATAGAAGGTAATTTTTGAAAATCATTTCACTAATAGGAAGCTACTTTATCCCCAAGCGCTATAAGCTAATATATTTTATTTTGTTCGAAAATATACACGGGCGAAGCCGAGGGCAGAAAGCTAGTATTTGATAAAAAATACTTTGAAGTTACGGTTCCAGGGTATCCAGCGGAAGACCAAGTCTCCCTCGTTTAGCCGATGATATTTGTTATATCTAACGAGTGGCTAGTTCTGTTGAGGTATATTTAGATGGAAAAGCCTCTACGTGTGTTTTGTCGGGTTATGTAGATAAATTTTTAATTAAAAACCCATTGGTACAAGGCCGGGATCCGGGATCGAACCTGTGGTCTGCCTAGTTATTACCAGACTTTTTAACCACTCGGCCACCGATGCTCATTAAAATTCTTAAAAGGCATTATATTAACAACTTTACATTTAATTAACATTTTTAACCTATTTTACATTTGCAAAACTAATAATCATTTTTTACTGTTATTTAAAAATTTTACAATAAAAAGACTTGCAAAGTTTGGTACACTAACAAGAATCCTACTAATTTTTATATATAATTTCTCGAAGGTGTTTTTTGTCTGTATCAAATATCCATAAATAAACAAATAAATCAAAATTAAGTGTTTCTTTTAAAATTGGACTAATTTATTTATTTTATGAAATACGCCATCTGTTGGAGATCAGTTGAACCAACGGTGCGAAGTATTCACACGGGTCATCTAGTATTATAAATGCGAAAGTGTGTGTGGTATAAAAATAAAAATGGTAAAAAATGGTATCCTTAACAAAATATCAGAGGGGTTAGCATAATCTAGTGATTGTTTGGTGAAAACGGCCAGGACCGCTACAACTTTTTTTTTGACTCGTAGGCCAAAAACGACGGGTCTGCACCAATGGCCATCCAAGGAATGCCCGGCCCGAGTATGCCCAACCCTACAATGTCCGGACAAATCCGTGAACTGTTTCGACCCAGCAATTTGCTCGGCATTCTAGTGTTAGACATTCTCGGGTCGAGCATTCCTTGGCTGGCCATTGGTGCGGACCCGTCGTTTTTGTCCATCGAGTCAAAACGAAAGATATCGCGATCCTAAAGTAGGCCACACATGGGTCCGGCATCGCACCGAAAATTTCCCATTCCGGCCGCCATAAGATCTAGGCGGGCCATTTGTTATAGGAATTGGACGAATCTGTGGTCAATTTCGGTGGACCGTACGGCGGCGCGCCGGTGATTGGACCAATGGGTGGGCTTTTTAAATGTCATTGTGTTCTATTTCCACGCGGGTTTGGACAATTTTTATAATTTGATGTCATCGACTTTTTTTTGCAATTTGACTACGAAAGACGACACTTGTCAGTACCCGAGGCATGATTAAGTCAAGATTGATTCTAATGGAAATTGATTTTTTAACAACGATTCCTCCACGTCCTAGCCAGGTCTTCTGATAAGCCATGTCATGACAATACCAAAGTATTCATGTATGTGAAAAGAAATTTCACTCTCATTTGCAATTTGTCTACGAGGTATAGTAGGTAATTTGTTTTAACAATACAAGAGGTAATTAAAAATAAGTTAACATTTAAGTGTAGACTTGGCTGTGGAATAATCATTTATACTTTTTAAGCAGCTACACACTTATCATATGTCATGAATGAAAGTTATTTAAGATTCTATACATCCTGACGTCGACTCCTAGTGCTGCATTTAAAGATTATTATACGCATCATTCGCTCTTGGACATTCATAGGTTAAAAGTTTATAGATCATTTATTTAAATTAATAAAATTGCCTCCACATTTAGCTTAGACTTTTTCCAAATTACTACACTTATACTGTGCTACATCAAACTTTAAAAAGGGCAAAAATCACGTTTGTTGTATGGGAGCCCCCTTAAATATTAGTTTTATTTTAATTTAATTATTTATTTTTAAAGTTAATATATAACTAAATATTCTGTGAATATTTCAAGCGTCTACCTGTTGCCGTTATCAATATCGAGCAAAAATGAGCAAAAAAATAACGTTTGTTGTATGGGAGTCCCCTTAAATATTGATTTTATTTTATTTTTTAGTATTTGTTGTTATAGCGGCAACAGAAATACATCATCTGTGAAAATTTCAACTGTCTAACTATCACGGTTCATGAGATACAGCCTGGTGACAGACAGACAAACAGACGGACGGACAGCGGAGCCTTAGTAATAATAATAATATATAAGTAATAATAGGGTTTCCGTTTTTACCCTTTGGGTACGGAGCCCTAAAAACCGGTCCGTATATATAATTAACAAAAATTAATATATTAATATATAAATTAATATAATAAAATTAATATATAATTAGCAAAAACTAACGCGAATCCGACTCACACTTGGCCGGTTTTTATTATGCATTATATTTGCCATTAATAAGATCGAGCAAACAACGCAGAAAAAAAACGTTTCTTGTATGGGGAACCCCTTAAATTTTCAGATGGACGAATTATAGGAGAAGTTGTTTATTGGATTTGTAATGCGGGGCACGCGGACTGTTTTTGGTGTCGTACAGCGAACTTAGAGTGTCGTAAACAGCATTGATTGTTGTTTTTGCGACATAATAATAACGATGAAAATTGCATACAAACGAGACAAACGCGTGTTTTGTACTATGCAGTGATGACAATAAATATGCACTAGTGAAACTTAATTGCTTTTAATCGATATCCTGAATTAGGTAGGTCTAATTTCATCCCTTTAGGAATATACATATAAAGCAAACATCTAATATATACTTTGTTTCTAATAATTAAAAAAACGACCGAGTCTTGTTTAACATTTTCACTTTCTTTTTTAATAGCATTGTGTGCAAATTTCAACCTCTCTCAGTTGTGACAACTAGCTTTATATGGTGTACTTAGTACTATAACTTTGCTAATAATGAGAAAATTCGCAGATAAGTGAGATCTATTGAATTAATAAAATGTTAGAATCTTTAGTCTGGTTGTTGCTAAAATAAAAACTCAAACAAATAGGTATGTATTTTTTTCCGCAGTAATTTAGCTATTCCCGCATATATTATTATGTCTCTTATTACCCTAGTTTCATCGTATATACTTAATCAGGTCATAAGTTTTGTCACATGTTTAATATGAAATAATTGAGACATATTTATTATTGATGTAAACATTTATATGCCAAAATGAACTTAATAAAACACAGATTCTTATGCTAATAAAGTTTATTCAAAATGACCCTCGCGATTTTGAATACAGGCCTTCAAGCGCGGCCAGTCGTCTATCGCAGCACGAACGAGGTCCATGTCAATTTCGGCGGTTGCCTTAATCAAGGATGCCTTGAGTGACTCCAAATCAGGATGACGCGTTGAGCTGGCCTTTTCCTCCAAGTGTTGCCATATCTTGTAATCTGACGGACTCAAATCTGGACTGGAGGAGGGCCAGTCTTCGTGCCGGATGAAGTCAATTTCACGCGCCGCCAGCCAGTCTTGAGTGCTTTTCGCTCTATGAGCTGGCGCAGAATCTTGTTGGAATACCCAGCGCCTGTTATTGAACATGGTATGAGAAACAGGTTCCACAAGGTTCGTGAGGTCTGTATTTTGATACACAACTGCATTTGTTTTTACGCCTTTCTCACAAAAATGTACCTCAGTTAAGCCCTAATAAGAGACTCCCAACCAAACCATGAGTGAGGAAGGATGGAAAATGGCCTCGTTGGACACGCGGAACACGGTTGCTCGCTTCTTCACTGCTGTGTGCGTACACCTTATCATTTTGTTTGTTGTAGCTCTCTTCCACATTAAAATTTTTTTCATCCGAAAAAAAAATTTTCCGATGCTTGTTTCCCGCGTACCGCTTCAACAAAACGCGACATCTCTTCAACCTCAGGTCTATTAAACGAGCAAATTGGAACTTTTATAGCACTATTATAAATACGAAAATGTGTTTGTTTGTCCTTTTTTCACATCAAAACAAAGCAACGGATTTACGTGATTTTTTGCACACATTAGTTGGAGGGCAAAGAGCGATATGATTTTTGTCCCGGAAAGACTAGGTAAATTCTTATTCACATTTCAAATATGTCACTAATTATTTGCCATTTGTATGTCAAAAAAATATTTATTTGGCAAAAGATGGTGGGGTCCATATGCCAAAAAAGCCCAATCTAACCATACTAAAACTAAATAATAAGTAAAATTGCAAACAAATATCTAATAACAATATTCGCAATGGACATTAGTATAAATAAGTACCTACACGGAAATAAAACCTTATTGACACTGTCAACGAAAAGCATTTAATTTTTGCTCATATTATATTAAATCTAAGTTATTAATTCAGAAATAAATACATTACCTACTCTAACAGCTCTTGTAGCCACTGAGAATAGCAACTAAGTACTTTGAAATAATTAAATAACCATAATGTATCTATGAATAGAAAATACAGTTGATGTCAGACAGTAGTAATTGAGATAGTGAAGTAATACGCCATCATAGATTAAGTCAAGTCATGCTTTTCTATTAGATATCGCTCGCTTAAATATATACTAAGGCAGGTATCGAGATGAAAAGAGAAATTTATTTTCACTGTACATACACGTAGTGAATTAATGTTTGCAAATTATATAAGAAATCTTAATATTTTTTTCTATAAGTAAATTAAATTATCTTCGAATGCTACACTGTGAGGCTTGGTAGTGTCGTTTATTGTAAACAACACTACTAGTAGTGTGGCTGGTAGTGTCGTTGCCAAAAAACGTGTGGGACTAGAAAGACATGTTTACGTTAAACTAAAACTAGCTTTGCCCGTGGAAATCTTTGAAATGTAAATTAAGAGAAAAAAAGAAGAAGTGGATCTATCTATCTATCATCACACCATTCATCCCAAGAGGGGTAGGCAGAGACAATCGAATGCCATTTGTTACGATCCTGACATTATCTCTTTTGCTTCTTTTATATTCATCATACCTTTCATACATGCTCGGCGATTGTGTGTACTTTTAATATTTCCATCGATCAACATATTTATATTAGCCATGTAGGTACCAATGGGTTTTTATAATTAAAAACTTATGTAGGTACATAATCCGACAAACCACAGCACACGCACTGGTCCGGTATCTCACAGAAAATTTTCGGTCCGGCCGCCGTATGATCGAGATTGAACACAGGCCACATATATATACCATCGGCTAAAGGAGGGAGACTTGGTCTTCCGCTGGGTACCCTGGGACCACCGTAACACGGTTTCGGGAGCTGTAGGCAACTCGTGAAGAAAGAAAAAAAACCTATGTGATGTCACTTTGCGGCCCACCAATTACTTAAATAATAATATGTGCAAAAAATCACGTTGCTCCGTAACAGAACGATTTGTATATTTTTAATTATTGTTATTTCGCATTTATAATATTAGTTAGGATTTGAATTTTCTTGTTCCATGGCGAAATAATGACTATAGCATTTATGCAGAAAACTTACGCAACCCTAAAAATTCCAGAAAGAAATATTATTTTATCAGGACGTCATCTAGCAATATAGTTTTGTAACAGCATCCACATTGAAAGCATTTAGTTTCGTTCGTCATATCATAGATGGCGCTAGGCATACCTGAAAAACTGAAAATAGGTAAAGTTCATTGTCTCCGCACTTTATGAATGGAAGAAACTAAGATTTTAGGGAAAAATCTTAGGGAAGAAAGGACAAGATATCCATTTTATAGATATAAATAATTTAGAACACAGGACACTTATCCACCGACTAAAGTTACGCTATTTTAATATTTTCTTTTATAATATATACTTTTGAGATGAATCGAATTTTCTTGCTTCGGAGGGCACGTAAAGCCTTCTTATAAAAATAACAGATATGAAGTGACAAGTCTAGGTCACACCTATTCTGTTAAATATGGACAACTGGCAAAAAGTGGACACTGTTACTGGTCTCTCTGGCCACATATCAAGGTTATACTGTGAAGATGTATTTGTATTGACTTTTGTTTGTTTATTGTTTCTCCATACAAACTTTATCACCATTTTCCACCCCTTGGATGAATATAAGAAAATCTCTATTTAGTGTAAGGTACTCCAAGAATATTTCCTTTACCACCGGTTTAAGCTGTGCATTTTCTGCCGCTATATCTATTCTATCTATCATAACGCCTTTTATCCCAAGAGGGGCAGGCAGTAACAATCGAATGCCATATATGTACAACAATCCTAACATACCACTTTCGCTTCTTTTATATTCATCATACCTTTCATACATGCTCGGCGATTGTGTGTACTTTTAATATTGCCTTCGATTTATTTATTTTTCTGCCTATTAGTATGTACTATAGTTCCCCTCTGTGCTTAGGTACCTACTAGCGACATTGTCCGGCTTCACCCGCGTACAATACGGTTCTATTCAAATTAATTTCTACACACATTTAATCTTAACGAATTATAAATTGTGTGTTTGTTTGTTTCTTTGTCCTTCTTTAATTTTTCCAAGGATATACTTTTTTAAGAGTTTTCGGTATAAATTCATTTCAAAATTTCCACGGTCGAAGCCAAGGCGGGAAACTAGTCTTGTTATAAATAAAAAAACGAGCGAGTAGTCGCGTATGATGTGTAACATCTGACATTATTATACTCTTTGCATCTGAAATCTCACCTTGGTACACGCACACACTGTTGGCTGACAGTACCAACCTCTCGGAAAATACGCGCTCGTTGGCCAAATCAAATAACGAGCGCTTTTCCCGGCTTCCTGTTACACACTTCCGTCCCTTTTCACGAAATCACTCCCACAGATTGCAGGAAAGCGAGAGGTAAGATATTACACATCACCAATTAATTGTTGGTAAGCGCATAATTTGAGAACGGCTGGACCAATTTGGTTTTTTTTTTAATTTTCGTAATAGTCCGAAGTTTCTAAATTGCCAAAAGTATAAAAAATATCTTTTAACCGAACTTTTATCTTTTTGTACAAGGAAATCGGATTTATTGTCTGTAAACTCTGATACGTAAGTAGGTACTTAAATAGATTCGAAAGTAATTTGAGGGAAATACTAGAGTAATTTATAAAATGGCTACATTCACATGCTAGGAAACTCTGTACCTCTGAAAAAACTTACTATATCTACTAAAAATATACTAAAAGCCTTGTCAATATACAATTTAAATGTATATATGTTAGATAACCAAGTTATTCGTGCCATCTTGGGGTCGCTACTAGCTGTCTGTACACACCCAATATCGTAAATATCTTGCGAATGCTCCCCATAGTTCCCGCTTAGGGAATTTCTCTCGTAGAAATTATTCATGAACAGAGTTAATCATGCCTACATTTGTATGGTTCGCAACAAAACTGAGTATTACATTGAATAAGTACTTATCTATAATTTCAAATTTCTTATCTCGAAATGATAAAAACCAAACGAGTAGTTGTAATGTTTATGATTATATACTTATCTAGGTACCTACCTACTTAATACACTGACGAGCAATATAAAAATGCCACTAACACCCAATGGAAACAAAACTTTAATTAAATGTGTTAAACAATGTAAATTTATATTTTTTATAAGTATTGCTTTTTTAGGCACTTTGCAAGTGGCTTTTTTATATTGCTTGTCAGTGTATTAGAAAAAGGTAAAATTTGTTTATCTATAGGGAGTAAACTCTGGACTACTGAACCGATTCTAAACGTTATTTCACTAATGGAAAGCTACACTATACACGAGTAATAAAGGCAATATTTTATTTAAAAAAATTTGGGTTCCTAACACGTAGCAATAAATAAAACTCACCTAGTTCACCTATTTCAAAACTTTTTCACGGGCGAAGTCAGGTGAAAAGCAACTAGAGAATTAAATAAAGCAGATACTATTTACTATACCCACAAACTTTCAGATTCATAATATTTTAGGTATCCTTACAAGAGCTTAGCCACGCTGGGGCAGGGTTACACACCCTGGATCTTAACATGACTGCCAAAATTAAAATATGGAGCTCGTCACGTCATCTACTTGACAATTAGTATAAATTAATCGAGCGCCCTCTCAACTACCTAATACCAAATCAAGACTTTGCTTCCTTCCTGAAGCAAATCCTGGCTGCGCCCGTGTATTAATGATTTCACTCATTTAAAATTATTTTATTATGTAATCTACAAAAAGCCTAACAGTTGATGAGTGACTCTATTTACATATTGTGAACAATAACTATTTATTTGTCGCTTTCGCAAAATATACCTATAATATAAATCAGTAGCACTTATTTTTTTGGCGCTTTAATTTTTTGCTGACGGTACACGTTAATGACGCAATATACTGTATCTATAAATACTAGTAATGTATGTCTTTACCCTGGTATGTCAAGAATTATCTTAGTTTTCGTATGATCGTATACATACAATATGTGTAGGTATAATACACTGACGTGCAATATAAAAAAGCCACTAACTATCATGAAATATTTTCGAAACCACGTCAGATAGCTTTTTGAAGTAAAAAGCAACATTCAATAGAAACAAAACAAAAATTAAATGTGTTAAATAACGTAAACACTATTTTTTTATATTGCTTTTTTTAGGCATGTGTTGGTCTAAAGATGCTATATATTTTATTAAATAATATCCATAGCATATTGGATAGCAAATATCTTTGAAAGTTATGAAAAAATTAGTCAATATTTTTTTCTTCTTCTTAGGGTTCCGTACCCAAAGAAACCCTACAAGGCTCCGCTGTCCGTCGTCCGTCTGCCCTTCACAGAGCTGTATCTTTTGAACCGTAATAGGTACAAACTTGAAATTTTCAAAATAATATTAGAAACTAAATAGGGTCTCCATACAAGACACTTTTTATTTTCGGCGTTTCTAATATCGGCGATCTTAATAATGTCAATACATACTAACTAGCATAACTATAATGCAAAATCTAAAGGAAAACAACAAATAATAAAAACCAGCAAAATGCGAGTCCGACTCGCACTTGCCCGGTTTTTGTTGTATAATAAGTAGTGATAATAAACCCATCTCCATTCATACTCATGTGGGAATCATTGGATATCATAAATTTTATTATCTTATTCTTCTTTTCTGCTAGTATAGACGTCATTGTAATATATTATGGTTATATGTGTTCCACCACATATATAAAAAAAATAAAAAAACTTCTAATACCAATTATTATGTCATATGAAGGGCAATCAAGGGCATATTTATATGTACATAGGCTTACATACAGAATGATGAGGGTTACCGGATATTTGCGGTTGATCCTAGAATACTACGAAGTAATTGAATACAAACTATAACTCATATTGACTCTGTGATATTAATCTTATTATTATATCAGTTATGATCGAACCTTCGTAATAAAAAAAAATATTAGGGTTGCCTTATAGCGCCCGGGAACCGTTGCCGGCCCTAGGGTACCCGGCGGAAGACAAAGTCTTCCTCACTTAGCCGAAGATTTTTTTTAAAGTTATATGTAGAGGGAAAAGTTTTTTTATTATACAACCCATTTGGTACATGGTCGGATGTGGAGATCGAACCCGTGACTTCTCAGTTGTGAGCGGACGTTTTACTCGCTCGACCACCGACGCCCTTCGTTATAGATTTTTTTTTAAGTTTAAATTAAATCCAAAATATCGTGGATATGCAGGGCCTAATTTACTATAAGCCTCAAGCCTAGAACGCCCATCGGTCATACACCATTTTGTATTTCTTTTTCTTGGATGAGAACTTCTTTATTATTTGATAAGTCCGCAAAGCAGGACGATATTGTTATTATAGCCTAGGGCATCTAGAACTTCTAAGTCAGTCTCTGGTACCGGGTTATCCAACACATACCTACAATGACTCGATTATTTGTCATTTTAATTGTAGTTAGCCTAACTAGATCTAAATAAGGAAGATATACCATCTGCTGGATATTTTCATCGTTATCTCGGGTCGTGGATTTTGATTTTTGTATATAAGAAAAAGGTTGATGAAAAATCGCCAAAGAAAAACATAGTTCAAACAAATAAGGAGAAGTTTTCTTTCCATTTGTCATAGAACAGTGCACGTGCCCAATCTCTCCACCAGATCTAACGTACGGGGTGCTATTGTCAATATTTAAACAACAAAATTGTTTGTCAAACGATTTGGAACTGACAGCTAAGGAAGAAATATAGGTCTAGAGGGCCCCATACACGATTTGTGGAACATTATTGAGTACAAAGACTTATTACTCAGGGAAATTAAATAGCTATTTCCTGGAAACTGCCTCTGTTTGGAGTGCTTACATTGTCTTGTGTGAGTAACATTGTGCACATTTCGCGAAATCTATGAAAAGAATAGTCTGTCAGTGCAAATTGTAGGTACCTACAAAAATGTTACCCTTTGATAAAATAAAAAATATAGATACGTTACGTCCTAACATTTCATCAAAAAATCCGGTCCGTCGCAGCAGTCGTAAATTAGGTGTCACAGTCACATATCTGTATATTTTTTTATTTATCAAAATAACCTGTGAAAAAATCAAAAATCGACTTTTTTCTTACCGCGTTGTCAAAGACAGCGATAACAATGTTCACAAATAAATTAGCAATTTGCACATATTAAATAGAACAGGGAGCAAACCTGTAGCAATACTTTATAGAGACTTAACTAATCAGAAAAGGACGTTGATTTATGTGCCTCCAAAGCTCGATGTCGATTATAACTTTTTATCTATATATAAATAAAAATTAAATGCTGTTCGTTGGTAAGCGCATCACTTGATAGTCTGAATAAGGTTTTTAAGGAAAGAAAAATTGGAAAACTGCCCGGAAAATTGGAAAATTCGGGAATTACTGAAAGTGTTTTTATATGGGATTTTTGTATGAATGCAAGACCATAATAGGGGCTCCACGGGCGAAAAACTAGTTCTTAAATAAAGTTGTTTAGATTTTTTGTCCTGAGTGAGGATTGAACCCCGGCCTTCTTGTTTCAAATCTAACGCTATAGTCAGGGCCGGATTTACCCTTAGTGCCGCCCTGGGGCACCGTGAAAAATTACTTAAATCCTACATGATTTTTAAATAAATAAAATTAATCATTTATTCTTTTCATTATTAATGGTATAAATAAACGTTAAATGTGCAAATGTTTTCAATACAATCATACTTTTAAAGCATTTTCGATAATTTTGCCTAAAAGCAGGGAGAGCCTCTGAATTTTGCCGCCCCTGGAAATTTGCCGCCCTGGGCACTGGCCCCTGTTGCCCCTAGTGTAAATCCAGGCCTGGCTAATACGACATGAATTAAAATTATTTTAAAATTACATGTAATTAAAGAATACAAAAATAACTAACTGGTTTTAAATTTTGTGTCTGTCTATCCCAATGTAATTATCCAGCTATATAATAAACTGCAAAAAGTTTGAACACATTTTGATGCAGCTTTCCTTTAAATCTCATATGCTTATCTTTCAGGATTTCGCAGGTAATTAATTAATATACAAATTACCTCCATATCGATTCAGTCTGATATTATGCTAAGGTATATGCATTCTAAAGCCCCATAGTTATTCCTGAAGACTTAAATAAGATTATAGTAATTGAATCTGGAGACCGTCGGTTTACTCAAGCTCGGCAATCAAAGCCTCCGCTAACTAAATAATATTTTGCCTTGGTTAGATTATGGGGAATATTGGGGAATAATGTTAGGTATGGTATCAAAATTTGTCATTAAATAGATTATAACGAGAAAACATATACAAACATAAAAAAATATAAGTTATTTTCATACATTTCGTTCATATTTTTTAGTCATAGAACATTTGAACAGACGATAAGTATATAAATTTATGTAAATATTTACATAATAAAGCACAAAGCAGAATTTTCTTACTTCCATTGAAGCCATCGCTGACCATCGCATCGCAAGAAACAAAGTTGATTATACGTTATTATTTATTTATTTATTCTAAATTTCCACCATTTACTTTACAAAAGTTGTTGGAGAAAAAAATCGTTTAGGTACAAATAGTTACCTATTACAATAAGCCTATAATAATATACACCTCTCTTTATTTCTAATTCAAGAATTAGACCAAATAAACACTTTGAACAGAATAAAATTAAAGCTACTAGAAATAAATGATTAGAATACTACGCACCGTTAGTTCAACTAATCTCCAACAGATGGCGTCTTTTACAAAATAAATGAATTTGTCTAATTATAAAAGAAACATGTAATTATATTTGTTTGTTTATTTTTCGTCATTTGAAGGAAAAGTAATCTTCAAAATCGCGTATCAAACATTAATTTTGATACAGTATTAAGGGATATATTTTATACCGATAAAAAAACCTTTGAGATATAAGAAATTTTATTTGGAACAGTTATGTAGATAATAAAGTTAATTTATCAATGAAAAAACTCTATAATATTGGAAACTTAAATAAATAAAAAGCTACAATTTTTTCTTCTTTTGCCTTACAGCTCCCAAAACCGTGTTACGTTACGGTCCCGGGTACCCAGCAGAAGACGAAGTCTCCCTCTTTTAGCCGATGTTATTTGTGAGGCTATAGGTACATAGGTACTTATTTAAAAACACAAAAAATATAGTTACAATTTACAGTTTTCAATTTCTTTTATCATTTATCAAATAAACCAATTTTTAATAGCAGTACATACATATTATAACAGTAATCAGTTATATGTACAATATTTTTCAGTATCACCTTTCGCGTCATGAAGCCGTGGTCCCCAGATGCTATGCATTGGATGTTTCAGCCATGTTCCCTCTCAAATAATCGATAGCCGACGTCTGGTCGACCCTTCTACCCCTCACCCCGCGCAGGTATTCTCTCCCTACCCGTTTAAGTCGTTGTCTAAGATTGCGATTTAATAATGCGACAAGGTTTTATTTTGTATATCGAAATGATTTTAATAAAGCTTTTTGAAAACTCGAAAGTTATTTTATTCATTTATTATTTCGTTTCATTATTATATCAGTGTAACCTGAAATATTTATTAAGTGTCTTGTAACCAGTATTATATTGTTTGTTAATCTTACATATAAAAATGGTTGTAATTTTTTATTTAATTAATTAACCAAATAAAAATATCTATTTGTGCCTTATAGATTCAAAAACTACTAGACTGATTTTGTTACTGTTCGCGTGATTAGATACATTGTGTAAGGTATGAATAGGTAATTCATACTTTTTGTTCATACTTTTTGTAGAAAATACAAATACGTTGTTGATACTGGCAAGTAATGTTTTAGACAGAGATTCAAATATTTGTAAATGATATTAGAATCTCTGAAGAATTTCGAAACTGAAGGCAGATCTGCATCAGCCATGCTGGAGCTATATAGAAACTTTGATTAAATAAATAAATAAATTAATATAAAAGCCTACTCTTATAGTAAGGTCACTAGGAAGGTTTATTTTATTATCAGTGATAATAAAATCCCACGGGCGAAACCGAGCTGGTGCTAACTATTTAATAAAATAAAATTGATTATTTTTCTATGTAACTCCTTTGGTTACTCCATTGGGATTACTCGTCACGGTGAATTCGTTGACGGACGTGTTCAAAACAGCGTGACGCGGAATTCATGATATTTTCCACTAATATTATTGCTTGAGTTTTGTATTTTACTTGAAATTGACATAATATTGTTTTGGACAAATGTAATTTTGACTTTGATTTCATGAAAAGAAAACGATTAACGATTAGCATAATAATAATTGTATTGTCCGCATCCAAGAAACTTCTTACATTAAAGATTTCTAATAATGCATGTTACTTCTGATTGGTGAAAAAATTCCTTCTGCCATATACTTAGTGTTAAAATATAGGTTTTAAAGCATTATAAACTTTTTCTATCGAGCAGATTTTTAGAACGCAGTGAAAGAATTATTCAAAAACGTTATAATAATCATCATAATGTAGATGATTATGTTGAGTAGTTTAAGTAACTCATGCACCGCCTATTAATTTCAATTTTCAATGATAACTTAATACAGAAAAAAAACTGTGTTTTTACGGGTTCCCTAACAGCTCCCGAAACCATGTCACGGTCTTCCACTTGATACCCTGGTAGAGAACCAGGGTATCAAGTGGAAGACCAATTCTCCCTCTTTTATCCGTTGAAATTAATAGGCACGTCGCAATTTCCAATACATACCCTAAAGTGCTCCAGATGTGTGGCTTGCTTTACGAGCATCTAACATTCTCTTGCATCAATGAACTTGTTGAAACTACATGTTGCATTTCATATAATGGGTCCGTAAAAAATATATAAAAATATTTTATGACAATTCCGTTAAATACCTTTTAAATAGTAATAATAAAATATACCTGAATAAGACTGAGACAATGGGTTTTTTTAATTAAATACTTATGTACATAATTCGACAAACCACAATTAGAGGCTTTTCCATCTCAACAGAACTGGCCACTCGTTAGGTATAGCCTCACAAATACCATCGGCTAAACGAGGGAGACTTGGTCTTGGGTACGACGTCGCAGGACTCTCTGGAGGACTTTTACAATATAGTTTCTATCTATCTGTCTATCTATTATCACACCTTTTATCCCGAAAGGGATATAGCTTTTAGATTTTTATTTTATTAATTGCCTAATGTTATATAGACCTTTATACCTTGCTGTAAGAGACACTGGTAACGCAGTACTAAAGGAAGTCGGTTAAATAGCAATAGATGCAAAGATCGAGATAAATGGCGCTCCATACTCTCTGCTTACCCCTTTGGGAAACAGGCGTGAAGGTATGTACGTATGTATTCAAGTAAAATAAAGATTTCATAAGATATTAATTTAATACGGTTAATTTTTAACATTTAAAACATTTAAAAATCGAGGCGGAAAGCTAGTATTAAATAAACGGCAACCTTTCTTATTTTGAAGTCGGTTGAAAATCCCTAGCATTATAATATCATTATAAGGGTGCAAATAATTCAAAGTAACCAGTTACCACTGAATGGGTAAAAATAAAGGGTGAAAGAAAGGACGGGGTGTCGTAGGTAAACTTTTCCCTCACGTGTTGTAAAACTACCCTTAGTAGTTGCCGGGGGAAGTTGCTTGGAGTAAGACAGCTTTTCTGCAAAGATTAAGGGAAATAAATAACAAGAAAATTACTGTTAAATTATTGGGATATGGTCTGAAAGAATATTCTTTGAGCATTTCAATACCTTTCGTTTAGTTTATTAATAATCAAGAAGTCGACAGCCTAATGTGTAGAGACCGAGTAGAGTGTTGAAACCGAGTGCTTCGGAAGGCAGGTAAAACTAATATCCGCACTTCTTCTAAATATAACAGATGACACATATAGGTCCAATAAGTGCAGCAACAGGCTTGCCATCTGTTCTGTTCAACCTCAACTGACAAAAAGTGACACTATTACTGTTGTCTCTGGCCACATCGCAATATACAGGTCGTGAAGATGTGTTTGTTTGTAGTTCTCACTAATTATTTAAATTAATTAAAGATACTTAGTATAAACATCGCACTTGATCTTTGCTGATGCTATAAACATAAATCGTGTCTTTGTTGTACAAAAAAAGTGTATACATTAGTCTCATGCAGACCCCTATTTCGGAATTTGAAGTTATTGACACTTTCCAGTCTGTATATTTTTTAAAATGTGCATATTTGTTAAACTAAACCCACACTTTTTCCAAAAGAAAAGTGACATGTGTTCCTTTCATTTAAGATACAAAAATGACTTGATTCTACCATTATTCAAAACGACCAAAATGTCAAGAAACTGTATAGGAATGGCTGTTACGGTTTATAATAAATAAATGACATTAAAAATATTAACGAGTTTTGCGTGAATGGCTGGTGGTGGCACATTGTTTCTACACTGTGAAAGAATACTTAACAAAAAAATTTAAGAATATAGTAGTTATACTTAGAATGCTATGGATTAATGTAATATTGTGTAGATTCTATATATATAACATGTACCTACTTTTTGCATACCAGGAATCTGGTGAAAGTGTAAATGTACCTTTCTGCAAATAAATTTCATTCTTTCTTTCGTTTTCCAAGAACTTCACTAGAATGTCTGATGAAAATCGATCACAATGAATAAAGGATTAAAAACTACTTGTAAAAAAACTTTTTTCAGTCTCAAAATACCTCAAAGGAGCTGGCTAAGTCTACATAAACAGGATTGGCTAAAACAGCTACTATGGGATCCATATATAAGCTATTTTTAAATTTAACCCTTTCAGGACCATAAGGTTATGGAAGTTTATGTAATCATTTTAGCTATTTACAATGATCCATAATAAGTCAAAAAACATATATTATTAAAAAAATAGGAAAAACTGTAATGGTTTTTCTGGAAATTTTTGGGACAAATGTGTCCCTATGGTCGCTAAGGGTTACTTTCTGCTCAAGTAACTTAAGTCGTTACTCAAGTATGTTTTTTGGCTTACTTATAGGTTTGGATAGATTTTAAAATAAAATGCGCTTTTATTATCCTATATTTATTTATTAATGAAAAATATTAAGTTATTTATGGTCCTCTGCGAAACAATTCCTTTCAGTGGTCACCACCGATTCACCTAATCCATACTAAGTCCCGGTAGTTCGTTTGCCTGTATATAAATCAAATTCAAACAGGTAACCGCATCACATCTGCACCATAATTTGAAGCCCCATTTGATGGGCTTATTTTTTATATACTGCTTCATTACATTATGTCCTTGAATGAATTTGATCATATGCTCGTCAATAGACTGTTCTGACACAGGATGATGACCAGGGTTTGTGATGTTGAGATTGAAGATACGACACTGCAACCTCAGGAGTCAACATCAGGATTGTCAGCGGAACCTTCAACATCTACAGTGGCACATTGCAACCAACAACCAGATTTCAAGTGGAGACATAGAACCTATCTCCCAAATGTTTTTCGTGATCTGGCCTATGAATTCGGAAAGGTACAAATCTGTCAAGATGTTGAAGCTGATAATATTGACTCCTTTTGACATATTCTGTTCAACAACTCATTTTGATATGTTTGTGCAGTATATTGTGTCAGAGTCAGTACGATACGCTCATCAAAATGGGCGTGAATTCACAATTGACAAAGAAGAAATGAGAGAATTTTTAGGCATGTATTTGGTTATGGGCTATCATATCTTGCCATCTTTGGTCTACAGAACCAGATATTGCGGTACCTTTTATATCAAATGTTATGCCAAGGACTCAATTTGAAGAAATACGCAAGAACCTACATTTCTGTAACAACGAAGAAGTAAGAGACACAACTAATGCTGATTATGATAGAGCATATAAAATTCGGCCAATAATAGAACATTTGAATACTTCTTTTCAAAATGCTCTAAATAATCTTTATTATATGCTCTATCATAATCGTAAGTCGTATCTTCAATCTCAACATCACAAACCCTGGTTATCATCCAGTGTCAGAACAGAAGCCTTTGGTCTTCTTCATCAAGAAGTAAAGCACTTTCATCGTCACTATTGTCAGCCATCAAAATCTGCAGGACTTCGTCTTCTGTGAGTTTAAAAACTCCACGTCCCTTACGAAACATAGTCTGCAAAATGAATAGAAAAAATATTATATTTGACATAAAATCAACAGTACAATAAGTGAGCAAATTCTTCATAAATAGTATCCCTCTATGACCATAGGGACACCGGCGTCCCAATATTGTTTCCATATTTTATCAATATGCGCAATATAAATAATGGTCTAATAAATGTATAGAATAACAATTTACTTACTAGGCAATGATTATTTCACACTTCATAAACTCGAACAATAATTTTACACATATAAATATTTTTACAAAGTTTTAGGTTACAATGCCAGGCGAGCTGTCCGTTTCAAATAACCATAGACGAACAACGGTATTACTACACTGTATTGCCGGCAAATAAATTAACAAAGGAACTTTCAGAAATTATTAAATAAGAAAATAAAGTACATTGGCTTCTTAGTTTTTTTATTTTAGTCAATTATTGGCTTGGGACGCATGTGTCCCCGTGGTCGTCAAAGGGTTAAGTAGTTAATTTAATTTAAGAATACATTTTAAGTTAAAAGTGTTGTCTCTTCTCTTAGTACGTGATCTCCAGTCATATGCCGCATCCGGCGTACTTTACGAGCTATTTGCAATGAAGGAGTTTTACTACCCTCGCTATCCGGAATTTTCGGGCTGTTTCAGTATTTTTATTTTACCTGCCACATTTTTCCAAGCACCTACCATTGATGATGTAAACGTGGGACTCGAAATGAGCTGCATCACAGAACCAGTTCATATATACGGTGAGCTGGTTCCTTCGGTATGTAAAGTTTGAATATTTTTGTTTTATTTATAGTAATTTTTTTATAATATTTTTTAAAATATTGCCAACAGACGACAAAGTGACGTCATTATTTAGGTAAAATAGCGTTTTTTGTCTCGTGGTAATACTCTTTTGTGATAAAATTAATACCACGGCCCGTAACTTGCCCCGTGGTACTACATTAATATACAAATGAGTTTAGAAATGGAGCAGAATGAAAAATATAATAAACATACCTTTTCACCTCTCCAGAACGAAAAGGGCGCTTTTGGTGCGAGTGTGAATAAAAGTGATTCGAATTTCAAACACCACCTCTTGGAATTAGAAAAAAATAATGGTTCGTTTTGAAACTCAATTTAACTTTAATCTGCAAAATCTGCAAAATCTGTTAGCTATAATATACATATACTTATTGTTAAATTTACCTATAAACTATAACACTTTTCTTTCTGACTCACTGTACTCAGTAGTCTATATTAGAATCACTCTCTACGCTCGTGATTCAATTAGACTACTTCGCTAGTTCGTGATTTAAAATCGGCACTCGCAGCAACAATAACTTTGCTCACTTGTTGAACAAATAACTATATTACTTTACATACCGAAATTGGCATAATTTTGTACAGTTTTAAGCAGAATTTAAGTCTAGAAGAAGAAGATTGAATAATGATAGGAATTTTAATTTTTTTCTATATGATTTTATTACACGTCAAACTGGTTCCCGGCGAGATTCACTTATACCGCTATTGTTCAACTGCTATAGTGATAAGATAAATTGTACATACAGATATTTTCCCTGAAAAAGAAGAAGGCAAAGCCCTCTAAATCATTTCATGTTATTTTATATTGTAGTAAAAAATTACAAATTATATAACTATGAGATTTTCACCGTTGTCACTGTTTTCTTTTTTATCGAGCTTGGTTATCTCTGCAGGCGAATTCGCAAACAAAATCCACTATACATAATTTTAATGTAGTTTAATTAATTACATTTTGAAAGGTATTTAAAACCACATCGCGGTAGGAACTGAGACACACTAATGGTACTTATAGTAACATTTCTAAGTTAAAACTTAGTCTTATATTAGATGGAGGTTTGCCGCAATACTGTAGTGCGTACAGTTTGATTCTGGAGCTCTTTGGATCGCAAAACCACTTTCTGAACAACTACGCTTTTGCGGTTCACGAATACATTAATATACGAATACATATATGAAATATGTATAAGTAAATAAAATAGCATGTTCTCACTAATTCATCATCGCCGAACCAAAACAACTGAACTTATCGGTGGAGTATTCGATTGGATCATGGGTACTGCTGACAGAAAATAACAGTGGTTTTTAATTTATAAGTATATTCTTTATCTATCTATTCGCTTCAAATAAATCTCGTTCCGGAAATGCGCAGCCAAAATTCCCCCAGGCCAGGCATACGTAGAAGCCAGTACACGAATTCCTGCCCAGATATGGTCGGTATTTGTGCCGAAAGCATGTCGTGACGCGAACCCATACGATTATCCCTTATCAAAAATAGCTGAACGGGTCTAAAGAACTTTTCACTTCAAAAATATCACAACTGACTCATAGAACCGAACCGATGGAACCAGATCCGTAACACCCTTGCCCTTTGTACAATCTTAATATTAAACTCGTCTGGTGTCGAACGTGTTTATGTAGAACTTTTTATTGGTTTCTCCTTTATAAGCAAATTGCCTTCAACCGTTTATTGTTATCTCTTTTCTGATCATGACTGTAAAAATGTATTATTAAGAAAATACGAAATGGGCCTTTCTTTTTTGATAATTTTATTTCGTAATTTCACTAGAACATTGTATTGCAAAAACATAAGAACGAATGGAAAGATGACTGAATCACAACTCACAAGCTGGTGACAAGAACGGCCATCACGAATTTTGCTATTGGCTACGAAACCCGCAATAGACTTGCTATTGTAACGAGAAGAAGCAAGTACGATTTTTGCAACTTAATATTATTTATTTTTAGGGTCCTGTACATCTCCGATTAAAAAGCAGAACCGCTTATAGGATAACTCTTGTGTCTGTCTGTTCGTCTACTAGAAGATAAAAGTTGAAACTTGGTACATATATAGAGTTTGTTGACCCAATCACGGACGTATAGTGTAAATAATGCGTAAAAAATGTTTTTTCAAGTGCATCATGTGACATATGAAATGAAAGGCTTCGTTATAAGGAATACACATATAAATGAATAGTTTACATTATATTAATGAAAATGTACGAAATTTGAACTTCTCAGAAACTACCGAGTCTAAAATTTTAAAAAAAATAGAGAATATAGGGCCTTTTTTATAGTTTACAGGAAAACCTAAACGAAACTGCTGTCTTAAAGTTCTGACCCAAAAACGATTCCCCTCAGTGCGCGAGTCGTACTCGCAAGTTGGCCAATTTTTTATTAGTAAGTTAACTATTTACATAAAGAATCTTATTCTAAATAGAGATTTATTATTACTAAGTAATTTTTCGTTAAAGCATGGGGAAAATAAGTTGAATATTTATATTAAAATTCTAAATAGAGATTTAATGCTAAACTAAGTAGGTAAAAGAGAAGGAAGGTTTCGCTTTAATCTTAAGCGAGATTTCTTTTAATCTAGCCAGCAGTGTTTCTAAATTACCAGCATCAATCCACTCTGAATGTGCTGGCTTAATTCTTTTATTCCATTTTACTAATGCATTTCTACTTGCATTACATAAAATTTAATGGAGTTTTGTTAGCTGCCTTATATAAAATTACATTTTACTGTATCCTGAGTTTATATTGAATGAAGTAAAAATTAAATTACTGTTTAATAATTTATATTGCATACATCGTAACATATCGGTAGTATAATGTAAAAAAAAATCTAAACTGATAAAAAATAAAATTGGAATATTTCAAAAGTATATTTTGGTAGTATATATATTATTTACACGATATTTCAGCATAAATAACTGTTATTAAATAGCTGTTTAATAGACTGAAAAAAACGGTGAATTAATTTTATGTAACTTTTATTTTCTTTTATTTTAATGAACCCGTTCAAGTCGGACCCCACCGTTAGTAGATAACAAAGCTATTTCCAAATAATTAGAAAATTCTCTTTATTAGATAACTTTGTAATAAACTTGGTAAAATACCCTTATATGCCTAAAAATATATAAAACTCCCATTACTCAAACTGCCATTTAAAAATTTCCACCCATCAAGCATATAATCGACAGAGGGAAGAGAACTTTACATAAAAGATCCGTTAAAACCTGTAATCATTCATCGTTATTTGTTTTAAAAAGTTTTATGAGTCAATCAATCTGGAGTTTGGTGTGAAACGACCAAATACTTTGTTTAGGATTTGTAAAGTTGTTAAATCGATATTGAAGAAACTTTGGATAGAAAAAATTGCATGGTCTACGATGCAAGCTCTGCGGCAGCTGGAAATGCCAGTATCTATAATCAGTAATGGTTCGGCAAGGAGTCTCGTACTTTGATCCAATTGAAGTACATTTCTGCGAAAAAGGTATCAAGACTAGGTAGTATTGTAAAATACCTGCCTCAAACTATATTTCGGGGATGACATTAGGTTTTTCAGCAAGACTCTGCACCGACGCATGTGGCCAAATCTACCCAGGCTTGGCAGCCACTATATCTACTTCATCAAGCAATAACAATGGCCTTCCTCTAGACCCGGTCTTAATATTTTGGAATAGTTAATGTTTTCTTAAAAGATGTGAAATTATCTATGAAATAAAGTATCGAAATAAAATTGTACATTAGAATTAAAGTCGCAAATTCGGTTAAAAATACGCGAACAATTTACGGCTACATAAAACTTATTTGTAACAGATAAAAAAAAATCGCTTATATTTATGTTTAATATCTATGTATATTTAGAAATCAATTTTAATTTCGAACCCAAGTTATAGCGTTATTTACGGATAGCAGCAGTTAGTATGGGACAAACGTTGAAGAAATTTTAATTATTCCTTAACTATAAGAGGTTTCATTATGGTCGATTTTTATAATATGAACAAGTAATGTCAATGGCAAGTGCGAGTTAATTATAAAACAGGTAGGTAAGTACCTCTTTCTCAACCCTCTATTTCTGTACATAAAGCAGGTATTTCAAACACGTCAAGTAATGTACTACTTCTAAGTTCTCCTCATGCTCTTTTTCCACAGACTTAAAAAAATCAGGACTGTTTTTGGGTTTTCCTAGCCAAATGGGGAAAACGGAGCGCTTATAAATATGTCAAGTCTGTCCTTCCGTCCGTATGTCTCAGTCCGTATATATATAGTTTTTCCTTTAATTATTATTTTTATGACCCGAATCATTGTGATGTACTACTCGAATTCTACTTTTAAAACTTTTGTTTATGCCTTGTCTGTCGATTTAGTACAATTCGTAGCACATACGAGTAAATTCTTAAAAAAAATCATACCTGCTATTTGAAATTTCCTATTTAAATCGTTTTAATTTATTTATTTACAACACTTATTTATTTCGTAAATAAAATATAAATAATTAGTTACTATGTAAAAGTTGCATAAATAACTACTATGTATATAAATTTGAAGCGGTACTGTCTAGTCATTCCTAACTCTGCATCGTTCCATATAACTTCCACCTGGAATCCGGCAATATTTCCTTGGAAGCGAAACGTAATTAATCAAAAAGTTTTTTGAAATTCGCCTCCACCTCGTGTCAAACTCGCGAAACGTCGCATCAGGAATGACAAGGCAGGTATGTCGGTGTTGTTAGGGGATTGTTCAGACTAGGATACTGCACACCACAGTATATAATAGTCCCTTTTATTTAAACTTATACAATTCTACAAGTACATATTGGCGGCTCGATTTTTACTGAAGCATTTGCAAAAGTACACAAAAAAATTAAAGAAACACGAACAGAATTAGTAATTTTATTCAAACATAAACTATGTTCGAGTTTGTAAAAGAAAATTATATATTTTTTATATTTATAGTCATTTTTTACTTTCCGTCTACAGATTCGTCCGTTTTCGAATAAAATTAAATGAAAAAAAGTCCTAGAATCCGATTGCAGCTCCACCTTCCGGGTCCAATTGTGCATCTAAACCATCCAAACACACAAAAAATGTCATCAAAATCGGTCCAGCCGTTTAGGAGGAGTTCAGTGACATACACACGTACAGAAGAAAGATACCAATTCATTGTCAAGGCTCCGAATTTTATATAACATAGCTGTTGATGCTTATTAGCAGGAAAAGGATAACTTTATACTTTATTATTTACTAGCTTTCCGTAAACGGCTTCGCGCGTTGATATTTTCAAACAAAATAAAACTCAGGGATATCGTAGCTTTCTATTCGTGAAAAAATTTTTAGAATCGGTTCAGTAGTTTGAGAGATTAATCCCTATATCCAAATTTACAAACTTTACCTATCTATAATCCATACTAATATTATAAAGAGGTAAAGATTGTGAGGTTGTTGGGGGTTGGATCTACTGAACCGATTTTGAAAATTATTTTACCAATAGAAAGCTACGATATCCCTGAGTGACATAGGCTATACTTTATTTTGTTCGAAAATATCCACGGACGGAGCCGAGGGCGGAAAGTCTAGTTTATAATATTAGAATAGACTAGCGAATGAGATAGCGATTAACCAAGGGAATGAGATACTATTCAGGAATAAAAATCGCCTATTCTAATTCTTTAACTATTAAAAATTGTGACTATCTGTTTTGGCGTAAAAGAAGAAAAAAATTATAACATTGGCATCATGGACGTAAAAAAGGAGAGGACGGATCGCCGCTAAGACAAAAGTGAAGCAACCAAGTTATGCCAGTTTCATTGTAAATACGAGCCTCACGCACACATTCTCATTCGGTTATGCTGATCAGCCGCCAATAAGAAAATAAAAAACCATGCCGTCTTGTGTAGTAAAATTATGCAAAAACAACTCCATTACTCATAAAACATTTCAAGGATATCACATTTGATAGGTAAGTTAGTAATTTACCACTTATTCTACAATTTAAAGATATATTAGAGATAAATAAAATCGGTAGCCCACATGCACGCTTGGTGCTTCACTTTTGTCTTAGCGGCGATCCGTCCTCTCCTTTTTTACGTCCATGATGCCAATGTTATAATTTTTTTCTTCTTTTACGCCAAAACAGATAGTCACAATTTTTAATAGTTAAAGAATTAGAATAGGCGATTTTTATTCCTGAATAGTATCTCATTCCGTTTTGATCCGTCCTCTACTTTTTTACGTCCATGATTGGCATTATGATTATATCGAAATTAAAATCATAGATTACTTACCTACTACAAATAAATTAAAATAAATTTTATAAATAAAGTTTATAATTGAAATTTCTAATCTGTGACATTTACACACTAAAGAAGGTTTGTGTAGAAGTGGTTCAAAACATCTAAAGCAAGTGAACAGATTGTTCCTTAAATTGAGGGGAACAAAACTGTCACATTGGGTGGGAGTTACAAAATCATTTATTTTGTCAAATTGAAATATCGAATTCTTATTGTGGACTTCAGAATACTTATTGCTCTTGTGAATAATTAGAAAACAGGTGGCAGGTAGGCTGCTGCCAAACATACCTATTGTTTATGGAAATGAATATTTTGAAAAGTTTTCTATTGAAAATCAAAAATTTTATGCACATAAATAGTTAAATTACGGTTTTTTGTGCTGATTCGTTTAACAAAGAAAAGCCCAGTCGTCTTGTCATCAAATAAAAAATAGTAATTCGAGGACCCAAAGTTTCTACAGCAAATACATTTTAATACAATTTTCAGCGATCATCATTAAAACTGTTGTCTGTAAATATAATATACCAATGACCCGTGCGAAAACTTTGCACCGTTAAATCAACTGATCTCCAACAGATGGCGTATTTTACAAAATAAATAAATTAGTGTAATTTTAAAAGAAACATTTAATTATGATTTGTTTGTTTATTTTTCGTCATTAGAGGGAAAAATAATCTTCAAAATGTCGTATCAAACACTAACTTTGATACAGTATTAAGAAAGATATTTGATACCGACCAAAAACACTTTTGTGAATTGATATATAGAGATAATATAATACTGTATATACAATAATTTAAGGAGATTTTTCATTAGATTAGAGAATGAGAAGGATAGAGGAAGACATAACTATATACTAGTTCCATTGTTCCTTTTTTTCTTTTTTTTACGGTAACAGGGTACCCAGCGGAAGACCAGTCTCTCTCTTTTAGCCAATGGTATTTGCTATACCTAACGAGTGGCCAGTTTTATCGAGGTATATTCGGATTATGTACATAAGTTTTTAATTATAAAAACTCATTGGTACACGGATGCGGAGTCCACGGGGGTCTGCCTAGTTAATACCAGACGTCTTAACCACATTAGAGTTCTTCAAGACTAACGTAAAAGCTAACCACTTATCCTAACTAAAAGTGGACATGGTTTCCAGTGTCTCTGGGCCCACGATAGCAGATATTTTGATATAAAGAGAAAATTATTTGAAACATTGTTAGTAAACTATGAGCACAAACTCTAAAGCTGTGATCATAAATATGTCTACCCTTGATCCGAAGGCTTAAGTGCATTTAAATTTTGTTATTTATGCCCAATAAGCTCCTGGCAAAATCCAATGTTATAAATTGGAATAATTAATGTTGTTTTATTGTTGAAAATGTTTACAATGTTGTGTGAGATGTAGTATTGAGACATTCAAAAATTAATGATCAGACCAAAATTATTTTAAATACCCAGGAATATACTCACCAGGAAAAAACAACTTTCTTCCTGCACGAGCTATAATATACATATTAAAAGTACACACAATCGCCGAGCGTGTATGAAAGGTATAATAAATATAAAAGAAGCGAAAGAGGTATGTCAGGATCGTAACAAATGGCATTCGATTGGGATAAAAGGCGTATTGACACTTTCCACAATGTATAAGATTTTTTCAAAATAAATATAAAAATAAACATAATCTAAAATATACATTATAATTATTAAAAGACTAACACTAAAAACTAAAATAATAATAAAACTTGGTATCCTCTCAATTGCTCTAAAACTAATATATTTTCTATAAATTTAGATCCTGTAATTTTAAAAATCTATAAATGTGTTTGACATAATTTTTTAAATCTATAATATTAATTCCTATAAAGTATTGTTTTCTATAATTGCAGTTCCTATAATTTTCAAAATCTATAATTTTTATAATCTCTAATTTCAATTGCACTAATTGCTACTTTTCTATACTTGCATTTACTCTAATGTTCTAAATATATAAAATTCATTTTCTATAATTTTTTGAATCTGTAATATCATTTTATCTAATTTATTAGTTACTATATTTTCTAAATATTTTTAACTTCATTCCATATATTTTCAAGTATACCTATTGTGATGATACGACCTTATTTTCCTGGCCGCTTACAAGCTGGCCATCATAAATAGCATTTATTTTAATTTTAGAACACGATATTGTTCATTTTAATTCAATAGAACATTGTATGTTATTTTCAAATATCCGATGTGTGGAACCTAAATTAAAATGTTACTCATTCCTTCACAAACTTTTGACTTAGGCAGTTACTCTGCCAATTGTAAAATTTATTATATTTCTATTTGATCAACTAAGTAAACAACTAAATAAAATGTATTGAATCAGTATTCAAGAACTAATATCTATGTTTATATCAAAGGAGCGCAAATAAGTATTTGCGCTCCTTCTCCTTCCTGCTACTTCTCCTTGGTTCTTCCTTGTTAATTCGACCAATAAACGAATGGTGAAAGTTTACTACGAGTTTTCCTGCTATACATACCTACCCATCCTGGCTACCCTACCCACGACACTATATCAAAATTAACTTTCTTTTAAAAAAATCAATATTTACAGTTCCTTTTGTTAATGTTAACTTATTGCAGTAATTTTTGATTCCTTTCACCAAATTTGTAAATAAAAAAGTGTGGCAGCACCGGCGACCCTACACCGGCGAACATGCTGGGAGATGACACTGTGCGAAGAAGTCGAAAAAAAAATGTATCAGTAAGTAGTGGTACGGGATTAGTACTAGGTGTCTACTTTCTCACACATTGCTTAAAGAATGTACGATTCCGATAAGTTGATTTTATTTTAATTGGTCGACAACAAAAGTTTCCTCTAACAAGTAGGTAGATATTTTGATTTGTGATAGAAATTTAATAGGTACTTGATATGACATGTATATGAATGGTCTATTACAGATCTTCACAATACACGGATCGCAGGTAGCAGACATCTGCTTCGTACTCGTCTAGATTTTTAGCTCATATTCAATACTTTGTGGGGCTTTCCATAATAGGATCTAGATCTTTTGTTGTACAGAGAAGGCTTACCTGTCCTGGTGGCGCTTCAAATATTAGAATGAAAATTTAGTATTAGATATTAAAATATAAGGAGTGTTCTTTTGGAAAATAGTCTTTGTTTGTAATAAGAATATGTAAATTCTATGTCACATTACGTCTACAGGGTAAGTCCCGATTTCTTTATATGCGAAGGTGGCGGAGTGGTATTAACTAGGCAGACCACGGGTTCGATCCCCGGACCAATGGGTTTTTATAATTAAAATCAGACAAACCACATTTAGAGGCTTTTAAATCTCAATTTACCGCAACATTATTGGCCACTCGTTAGGTATAGCCTCACAAATACCACCGGCTAAAAGAGGGAGACTTGGTTAGGTACCCTAGGACCGTAACACGGTTTCGGGAGCTGTAAGGCAACCCGTTAAGAAAAAATAACTTATTTATATCTTTCACTATAAAAAATGTTTGTTTTTAATTGACACCATATAGAATAGAATATGAAAGATAACAAAATTATCCTACAATCTATCTATCTATCTTTCATCACGCTTTTTATCTTAGGACGGGTAGGCAGAGACAATCGAATGACATTTGCTACGATCGTGACATATCTCTTTCGCTTCGTTTATATTCATCATGCCTTTCATACATGCTTGGCGATTGTGTTTACTTTTAACTATCACTATCCACACGAAACCCTAAAATTGTTATAGTGAGATTTAACGAGAAATAATATTTCATAATTTTACATTATATAAAAGGTCAAAGTTTCCCTAATACCGATATTTTTCACTTTAAGTGCTCTACTTATAGGACAAAATAAAAATGTCAGCAATGTTTCATTGGTTTTATTTTAAGCTCAAAATGAAATGGAGAGAATTTTATAAAAGAAATTCAATGTATAGAATGAACACTTGAAAATATAGCTACACTTACTTCATTCAACAAAATATGAGAGACATTAAAAAGAATTTAAAAAAATACTATAGCGATCTAAAAATCCGGCCAAGTGAGAGTCGGACTACAGTATAATAAAAATTGTTTTATATTAATTATAGTTATACTAGTTAGAGTTACATTATTGCCATTATTAAGATCGAGCAAAAAACGCCGAATAAAACGCGATTCTTGTTTGGGGACCTCCTTTATTTTTAACTTTTTTTATTTTATTATTTGTTGTCATAGCGGCTATAGTAATACACACTCTGTGAAAATTTCAAGTGTCTACCTATTAAGGTTCAAAAGATGGAAACGGACGGACGGACAACGGAGCCTTAGTTTTCCGTTGTTAGTAGTTAGTTAGTTAGTTAGTAATAAAATGTTTTCTGTAAATAAATAAAAAACCGTCAAAAATAACGACTTCTTCGTCCACTAACTCAATACAAATCTCACATAGGAATATCCTCACCTTAATCAAATGCACATATCAATATATTTGTATAAATTAATGTCGCAAATTATAATATATTCTGTTATATAAATAGACGTCTGAAGTGCAAGCATGACCGTGTAGAAATAACCTCTCTACGTAGACAAAATCTTAGTTAGACAGAGAAAGATATAATGTACTATAGAGATAAAACGAGACAAAGAGCATGTTACTACGGAAAATTATATCTTAATTTTTTTCTGTTACGGTTCCAGGTTACCCGAAAGACCAAGTCTCCCTCGTTTAGCCGATTGTATTTGTGAGGCTATACTTTACGAGTGGCTAGTTCTGTTGATGGAAAAGCCTCCAAGTATGGTTTGTCGGATTGTGTACCTAAGAAGAAGATAGTGACTTTTGGAGTGTCAAACAGTGAACACTTGCTTTATTTATTTTAATTTAAATAAAATCAAAACTTAGTGCAAAACAAGTCATTTCACCAAAAAAAAGTGCATAAAAGTATAAAGTGATATTGGAATTTACAGTTTAACTAAAAGAAAACTATTAGTTGAAACGTACACATAAATACAGCAAAGAACAAAAGATAACAGTCATTGTATAAAATTGATTCAAATTCTTGATTGAAAATGGTATGTAAACAAAGATTTTTAAAATACCCTCGCTTAACGAGAAATAAACAGACATTTCTTTCATCGATTTAAAAAGCCTTGGAATGCAGACATTTTAGCCGATCCAAAATAGGGTTGCCATTATAATAAAAAAAAAAATACAAATAATTTACAAAATGGAGAATTTATTGACATCACCTCACGATAATGTAACTCTGCGTAAATTCCGGCCTCTTATTGCTACAGAAAATTCATTTCACACTTTATCTAGCTTGTCGATGGACGATGACGATCTTGAGTGCTCACCTATGCTATCGCCCGATAGGCTCAACAGAAGCTGTCCTGAAAGAACTCTTATTTATGGTAAAGTAGAAAATATGGAACAAACTATTTTCGATTTGCGGGAAAGGTTAGAAATAGCAGATAAGGAGATTGCAAACTTGCTTTCGGAAAATTTTTCATTGAAGGATCAAATCTGTTGTTATGAAAATAAAGTGAGCGGACTAAAGAAGTTGTGTAAATCTACGACAGGAAACAGTACAGTTAAGTCTAAAAGAAAGAGTTTGATCAAACAAACTATAAATCAAAGTTTCATTGACTTGAACGTAGAACAAACAAACCAAATTATAACCCTTCCTGATAAAGAACAACAGCAACCAATTTCACCATGTAGGTTTACCGGTGTTAGCACACCCACATCGAAAAACAACTCCAAACAAGATAATTGTGAAAAGCCCATCATTTACATTTTCGGCGACCAACAAGTACGAGGCTTGTCATTACGAATGATACACAGCCGATCTGGAAAGTGGAATGACAAATATGATGTAACGGCAACAGTTAAACCTTATGCTACAAGCTCTCAAATTTTAAAGGGCCTGGACAATGTAACAAACAGTATTAAAAATACAGATATAATTGTTTTGTCTGTTGGATGTAATGACAGGAATCCATATGAACTCTATACAAATTTGTGCAATACTCTGTTCAAATTCAAAGACAACAAGATATTTTTATTGAATTTAAGTAAAAGTAGATATCTTAATAATAATACACTAAATTATGAATTGGAAATGCTAGTCAAAAGCTATATTAATTGTAAATTAATTGATGCTCAGTTTGCTTATAACGAAACAAACGAATATTCTTTTTAAATTATATTGTCTTCCAAATTAATGTAGAGGTTGACTACCTGAAATATAAACATGAATTTATTGATAATTTTATTAGAGTTGGCGAATCAGTTGCTGTAAATAAAACTATAAATTTTTTTCGTCCCTAGTGCAAACAATACTATCACCCCTCTCCATTCTGAAAATGGGGTATTGACATGTAAAGGGAACTCTGATGCGCTAACAATTTTCAACCAAAATATAGGTGGACTTTGTAGTAAACTCGACCTTCTGGGATTAACTTTTAAGGAATTACTAGATGACAAAAAGGAGATTGATATAATATGTTTTTGTGAGACTTTTGTTAGATATGGTTCAGAGGTTAATATAAAACTCAATAATTATAAATTGGCTTCAACCTATTGCCGTAATGAAAAAAGTAGGGGGGAACATGTATCCTAATTAAAAAAATTTTTGACTACAAAAACTTAAACTTCATTACAACGGAATACGCAACCAAATTCTACTTTGAAAGCTGTGGTATAGAAATCATAGGCTTGAATCTTGTCGTAGTCAATATTTACAGGATTCCGAAGCATACAAAGTCACACATAGGTATATTTTTGTACAAACTTGATAAATTGCTACATCATCTAACTTCTAAATTTAAACAAAAGAAAATCGTAATATGTGGCGATTGGAATATTGATTTATTGAAGCAGAATAGGGCTACTTGTGATTTGTTAAGTGTTTTACATAGTTATAATTTTGAGACACATATACGAGTACCGACGAGGGGAAGCTCTTGTATTGATCAAATCGCTAGTAATATTAAATCTGTGGAGTCGGGGGTCCACTATCTTGGACTCTCAGATCATGAAACCGCCCAATCAATCACTATCAAAGTCAGAAAGCAGGAAGCCTATGCGACCTGGTTTGAGTACAGACGTGACTACGGTATTCAAAATATTAAAAAAAATTGTGAGAGTATTTCGGCTTTAACGTTTTCAGATGTATTAGATTCGAACAACACTATTAACGCCTTTGATTGCTTTTACGATCTAATTTGTTTGTTTTATGATTTGTGTTTCCCAATAATTAGGGTAAAGGTAAACAATCGCCCCACAAATCTCAAATGGCTAACAAGGGGGCTAAAAAAATCTTGTAAAGTGAAACGTTGTTTATACCTAAAATATAGATTATCAAAGTCAAATAAAAATATTAATAAAATTAAATTTAAAAGATATAACAATATTTTAAAGTTATGTATATCTAATTCCCAAAGGATTAACAACCGTGATTGTATTAGCAATAGTAAAAATAAGTGCAAAGCAACTTGGAATACTATTTCTACTACTATTTCTAATAAATTAAATAACAATGACATAAACACAATTCAATTTAATAATAATACTTATAATAGCCCCTCTGACATTTGTAACATTTTTAATAATTATTTTATAAATTTGACAAATAAGAAACACTTGACCCAAAAGGAAGCAAAAATTGAATCAAATCTGGTTCAGAATTTGTCTACAATTTTTTTAAGGCCAGTTGATCAGAAAGAACGTTATAATACAATTATGGCATTAAAGAATACAAACTCCTGTGGCTATGACAGTATCACTACTAAAATTCTCAAATCATGTGCCTCCGTCATAAGTTACCCACTTGCTCATATAGTTAACTTATCATTTGCTGAAGGGATTTTCCCGGAGAAACTAAAAACTTCCGTTGTCAAACCGCTATTTAAGAAGGGGGACAAACTGGACCTAAATAATTACAGACCTATAACACTTGTACCAATCTCGTCCAAAGTATTTGAAAGGGTAATACACAAAAGATTAAACGACTTTCTGGGTAAATTTGACATACTACATAACGATCAATATGGTTTTCGCAAAGGTGGTTCGACCTCACTTGCTTGCTTTAATTTTGTACGTATTATATCGGAAAGTATTAATGACAAAACGAAAGTCATGTCAGTCTTCCTTGATATGAGCAAAGCTTTTGATTTTGTTAATCATACTAAGCTCTTGCACAAGCTTGATCTTTATGGTATCCGAGGCAAAGCTCTTGATTGGATAGAGAGCTATCTTAAAAATAGAAGACAGTGCACTGAGATATCAAAAATTATTGAAAAAATAATGTTCTCCTAAGAAAGACTTATAGATCTCAGTTTAAGTTAAATAATACGGGCGTGCCTCAGGGCAGTATACTTGGTCCTTTGCTTTTCCTACTGTATATAAACGATCTGCAGAGTGCCACTTCACACAGATGTATACTGTTTGCAGATGACACGACCATTGTAATAAAACATGACAATAAATACACATTCGAGTTTGAAGCTAACAAGGCTCTATCTGATATTATTAATTGGATGGAAGTTAATGATTTGCAGATAAATATAAATAAAACAAAGTTCATGCAGTTTACGTCTTATAATTCATGTCCTGTTCCGATTCAAGTCCGCTATAAGGATGATAAAGTGGATGAAGTAAACACTTTTAAGTTTCTCGGTATAGTTATCGATAATCATTTAAATTGGAAAGAACACGTTGAACATGTATGTAGCCGGTTGAATCGGTTTGTTTTTGCTCTAAAAAGGTTGAGACAGACTGTTTCAATTCAGGCTGCGTTAACAGCATATCATGGATACGTATCGTCTGTACTTAGCTATGGCCTAGTGCTATGGAGGAACACGGTGGACCTCGATAGAGCATTTAAGGTCCAGAAAAAGTGTATTCGAGTGATGTGTGACGCATGGTTTGATGATAGTTGTAGGCCACTTTTCCAAAAGCTTAAAATATTACCATTACCCAGCATGTACATAAGAGACATGTGTGTTTTTGTGGACTCCCATCCTGAATATTTTAAAAAACGCGGTGAAGTTATTCAGAGGCAAACTAGAGCCAAAATAATGAATTTATTATACCAACCTCCTTGCCATAAATATATTTATAAAAGGAACATTTATAATATGTGTATTGTTCTCTATAATAATCTGCCTAATGACATTAAATTATTAAATGGAAATGACTTTAAATCTAAATTGACAAAATGGCTCCTCGATCATTGTTTTTATGCAATAAGTGAATACATGTGTCACAAAACTGGATAAAAATTGCGGGAATTTATTGTAATTGTGTAGATTTTATAACCAATGTTTAGAGTCAAAATATGTACCTACCTATATTTAATTAATGTTTGCACACCTGCTTGCAGGTTGAATACCTACATGTCCATATACTCACCATAATCTTAAGACCTATATTGTAAGTATTCTTGCAAATAAAACATTTGATTTGATTAAGTTTTTAATTAAAAAACCCATTGGCTGGGATGCGGGATCGAACCCATGGTCTGCCTAGTTAATACCAGAAAATTATATATTTCCCTTTCTAACTGGGATTTTGTCTATGTATAGTGATTATACTAGCGCGGCAGATATGATGAGTGCATGCATAATAGATAAATTAAGTAGAATTGTATGCTTGAATTAATGTGAGCAACCACACATCAAGAAACTCTCACAATAAAACATTATGTAAATGGAATGTACTAAAATCAGAAATTTAATGTTATAAACTGAAAACCTCATTCGAATACCTGTTAACGCACGAGCGAACGTTCAGAAACCACATCGGGTTTGATAGGGTCTGAAGATGTATGTACAGGGAGTCTTCTATGTTATTTTCTTTTTTACAAAACGTACTAGATAATGTATAATTTAAGAAATGGGAAATTAACTCCATTAAATAAAATTTATTATGTAGAAGATATAAATACCTTTCTGGATGTTTAACCGATTCAGACGCTTCTTATCTTTGGGATTATGTACCTTAAAAGGAAAACCTTAATAATAATTATATCGCCAGTCCAACGGTTACAAAAATATATTTTAGATTTTTTTTTATAGAGAAGACGACAAGAAATGAGGGGTCCAAAGATATACGAAACAGCAGACCCCGGCACCGCGGAATGTTTTCCCCTAAGCTCTGATGACTGTAGTATTGGTACGGAACCATAATTCGGTATGTAAAGAAAAATCTAAATTATTTTTATTTAAAAGATAAAGCTAGTTTCAGAAACTTAACATGGTTTCGGGAGCTCTAAGGCAACCCGTGAAGAAAGGAAAAAAAACTAATTTGAGTATTTTTGTTTTCTATGCAGTAGTTTTTTATAACTTTTGCCGACAGACGACGAAATGACGTCGTCATTTAGGTAAAATAGCCATTCTGCCCAATTTTTAACTCATTTGTATTACGTGAGGCGTGATAAGGGTCAGATACGCTACTTTACATAGAAAACAAAAATATTCACATTAGTTTCCTAAAGAAATAAATATACAAAAACCATTAGTATTTACTCACAAAAATCACGTAAATTCGTTTGCCATATCAGAGCTTTCTTTGGATGGAGCTTATTCAGAGAGACAGACATTAATTCTTTGGCAATTATTTTTATGTTAAAAATGTTACAGAAAGTGTCAAATTAATTAATAACAACAATGAATATTTAGTTTCATAAACATAATAATATAAAATCACCCTATACATATTCAAATTCGTAACAATGCTAAATATTTTCGCGACTGTCACAGCCGTGTAATATAATTAATTGTGAGTTTATATCGCGTTCCATCAACCCCCTTTTCCCCCTTGCCCGTACTTACCCTCCCTAAAATGAGGCATGACAAACTTCCAAAGCGCTAGCAAATACGAATTTGTCGACTAAATTTTGGAGTACTTAGCAGTTTGTTATCAGGTGATGAGTCGGTCGATTTTGAAATCTGGTCGTGATCAGTTGTGAGATTTGTTGACAAATCTGTGCATCCTTCATTTATTGAAATAGAGAATAGAGAAGGAAATTGAAAGCAGAGTGAAAGCGGAAAGCAAGGTATTTGGTGGACTAAACAATGTATATGCAGAAATACGTAACTTACAACTAAAAGTAAAATTAATATACATAATGCTGTTTTAGTTCCATCACTTATGTATGGAAGTGAGACTTGGGTATGAAATAGAAGCCTATATCATTGGAGAAGAATGCGGAGTGAAAGATGATCTTGTGACTAAAATTAAAAAGAATAGTTTATGCTGGTTTGGACACGTTATAAGAATAAAGGATAAAAGATTAACTAAAAAGGTTTATATGGCAGAAACGAAAGTAAGTGCTTGCAAAGGACGACCTAGGTGTACTTTTATTGAACAATTTAAAAAATATATCGATAGCAATGTACACACAATCGCCGATCATGTTTAAAAGGTATTATGAATATAAAAGAAGCGAAATGACAGAATCATAGCAAATAATATTCGATTGTCTCTGCCTATTAAAAAGAAATGATTATAGAGAAAACAAATATACCAAGCGGAATACGAATTCTTTCTCCTCATCCAAGACTGGGGGAAAATAATTTTAAATACCTATGACTAATTACTCGATACGGGATTCAAACCCGTAAACATTAACCACTAGGCCAAATATTTCGTCATTTCATGCAATTTACTTTGGTTAAATATATCTGAAGCCGTTCATACACGTAACGGTATCGCGTAAGAATATTATGAAAGCACATCTCGCGATTGGTTGTCAAATATGACTTGAATATTTAATTCAATTTTGTGTTCCCGAAGAAAAGTTAAACTTAGCAGGTTCGTATGAAGTTTCAAGAAATCTGTCACAGTATTCTGAATGAAAATTGTCAGTTACTCCTTTGGGGCTGAAGTTAAATATTTCTTATGTAGGCAATTTCCTATTAAATTGTGTGGTCTTCAGAAGGCAGCACTTCTAAGGGTTATTTGGCTTCCTGGAAGATCTAGATGAATCTAAAAATTAAATGGACACCAGTAACATTGATCAGAATAGGTGGCAAGTAGATGTGTCACTTCTTTAACAACTTTAAATATTATGTTTATTTTTAGAATTGCGGACGTCGGATTAAGCTCAACACAGCAATAGGCCACTCATTATACCCTCAAATATATCATCGGCTAATAGAGGTAGATTTTTCTTCCACTTGGTATCTTGGGGCCAGTAACGGAGTTCCGTAAAAATAGACTTGAATTGCAAAATAATAACCACTCTTCGGTTTCAGTTCAAAAATTAGACTAAGTATATCTTAAGGAATCCTAACATTATTTCACTACATATTATAAAAATAATCACGCAAAAACTACTAAACAGGTATTGTTGTGGTTTTTACTATTAGATATATTCACCGGGAAGATTTTCACTATACACGGACCTATCATGTTTAGGAGCTGAGTAAAAACAGTATAAGTGAATGAAGTCGGTGAAAAATTTAGCCGCATGGTATATGCGGTCTATTCCGTCAGAGATATAATAAAATTAATTCTTTCAATTGTGTTGAATAAACATGTAACATCAAGATGGGTCAGTATGGGGACCTCCGAAACTATAAGAGATAGAAAAATGTGTTCTAAGGAACCATGTCGTCGATTTTAGAGATAAGAAAAACTGCATTCATAGATTTAAAAAAACTCATATACTTCTCGGGAATCGCCCCGTGTCATTTTGAAAAAAAAGTTACATTATTTTTATTACGATATTGACTGTGTAGGTTGTAAGGAGTATGAAAATGGAATGTGAACTCCTTAGTTTCCCAGGTCCAACTGCAATTGTTTAAAAAAAAAATTTAGATTTTTTGCAAGCCTACTTTAAAAATGACAGAAATTACACCCATGTTAATTTTTTTTTTCAAAATGACCGGGTTTGATGTAGCTTATGAGTTTTTTTTAAATCTATGAATGAAGTTTGTTTTATCTCTAAAATCGACGATATAGTTCCTTAAAACACATTTAGCTATTTCTTATAATTTCGGATAATACTGACCCATCTATCTCATAAGCGTATTTATGTAGACATTAAAATTGTTGTAAAACCATATTCTACCCGTGCGAAGCCGTGGCGGGGTCGCCTATTATAGTCAATATTTTACATAATAAATGCTAACGGTCACATCTCGATTTTTTAATGAAATTTGATATAGAGAAACTTTTAATCCTAGAAAAGAATAAGCTATTTATTTAATCCACCCCTAAGGGGTTATAATAAATAGTATGTCCCCCCCTCTCACACGGGAGAAGCTGGGGTGGAAAACTAGTCTGGGATAATGTAGCTTTATATATGTGTAAGAATTTTGAAATCAGTTTAGTATACATCGTATTTATTTGTGTCCAGATTTGCTTTCTTTGAGAATAATGAATAAACGACAGACTCGCTATCAATGATGTGCTGAAAAACTCTTAATTATAATTGTATACTCTGCTACCTTTCATGTGTCAATTTACAAACACAATAAAAAAGGATCACCCAAAGAAGCACCACTCCGGTAGTTAAATACAAATCCCACACGGTAATCCCACGAAATAGCTTGTCGACAAAACCGGGAATCTCCCCGTGAACTTAGTTTCAATTAAGGACCCCTACCCCCGTGTAGGTAGGCTCAACGCCCCCTTATTCGTTGTGTATAGGATTTAGTTAAAGCCCAAACACTTAAGCTTTGGAAGCCTGTACAGGTGTATACACTGTAAAATGTAAAAACCTTAGTTTAAAATTTGAATGGAGGTAAATATATTTTCGTGCAGTTTTTGACTAGCCCTGTATGTAGTTTTTGGTCGGAGTTGAGACTCGCCGGAAAAATAAAAATGTATACTTTGCAGTGTCGCTAGGAGACATCAGTAACAGTGTCCTCTTTTAGTCACTTGCCCATATATTATTAATGAGAGCATATGCCTCTTGCTCTCTTTGACTTAAACCTTTTAAAAATTAAATGAAGACGGTTTCAGTGCATAATTTTTGAAGTCGATACATATTTCATCAACATTTTAAGAAAAATTGACTTATAAAGTCAGTAATCCGGAAGAATTATCTGTCGAATAAAAAATAAATCATTAAAATCGATTCACAACTAGCGGAGTAATCGATGTTCGTACATACATAATCTTTATTTTTTCGAAGTCGGTTAAAAAGTTGATTAGATTTGTCACTTCTTGTGCCACGTACAAGATAAACAAAATAATTACGTTATTTTTAAAATTGCATAATTAAAACAAGAAAATTGAAAAGTAATTATTTGTAAAAACAAAAACAAATATTGTACTAAACAATTTGCTACGTAGTACAAAACAATATTTCAGCTTCACAAAGTAAATGCGCCCAAAGCAATTACAAAAGTAATTTTCCAATCATCCATCGGCATCAAGAACTTTATAATTAAACCTTATTAAACGCTCAACAAAACTTTGTAAAAGTATGTACAATTCTCGGAACATTAAGTCTGATACTATGGCATACCATCCATCCTAATGTCAATTTAATATTATAAAGCGGATCGACGAAGGTAGTTGAAGAGTCGGAGTAATCCCGGAAGTTTATGAAATCTAATATATAAAAATCAATGATCGTTTTTTTCTTTGTTCGTATTCTATAGACCCAATAAACCTTTTAAAAAAAAGTGTACCGAGTTTAAAAATTTGCATTGAAAAGTAAGAAATAATAAATATTTCGTCGTAGAATTTGAAGACGGTTGGTGCCAAATTAGAATAGCTACAAAATTAAGTAAATATATACTGCCCTGAGAGACAAATAAAAAAAATAAAAAAATATGGAAAAAATACTGCTGTGGATGGGATTTGAACTATGTCCATTCTGCGCTGCACCCCATACCTTTAGCCGCCTATACCTTTAATCGGTACATATTTCATCGAGATATTATGAAAAATTTACTTATAACGACAGTTTTTTCAAAATTTCTAATAAACTAATGATCCAATTTATATGAGATAAAAATGGGACCAATCCGGAAGAATTATCTGTCGATTAAAAAAGAAATCATCAAAATCGGTTTACAACTGGCGGAGTAATCGATGCTCATACATACATAAAAAAAACGGTCAGAATTGAGAACCTTCTCCGATTCCACGTGACGCCTTTGTGATAAACGCACGCGTCCACCAGGACGTCATGGGGAATCCAGTTAAATCCCGCCCGCGCTGTAATAATTGTGATTAATCAGTGATTAATAGGACATATTGCGGCGGCCGGCGGGAGCATTCTACGGCTTATTGTTACTGTGACGTCTATAATACTTGACATTGGCGGAATCATCAAAACCCTGATGGAGCCATTTTCATAAAAAATAGAATAGAATAGAATAGAGAACCTTCTCCTTCTTTTTTTTGGAAGTCGGTTAAAACTGCTGGACCTTCAGTAGTCAGTGTTGCCAGAGATATGTACCTAGATGTGTCACTTCTGGACACAACAACTATTTTCAATTATTGGGGACGGTTATAGCTATTTAGCATCACGATACCTACCCAAGGGGGTGATTGTATTCCTAATACAACGGGTACGAAATAGCGGGCAATCAGCTAGTGTAACATAAAAATGTTACATTGGTTACTTTTTATCCCGGAAATCCTTCGGGATACATTTTTATGTTACAGACGGAAAGCTAGTCTCATAATGAAATTAAAAAATAATCTATATAATTAAAAGTTAAATGATGTTCATTGGTAAGCGCATTACTTAAGAACGGCAGGACCGATTTGGCAATAGGGAAGATGACAGGGTAAACAAAATATTATTCTATTTAGTCCGACATTTAGATTATCAAAAAATATTGGACACGTATTTTTTCTTTTGTCAATCAAACAAAAAATTACAGAGATAAAGCCCGTCAGAATTTGAGAGTGGGGGCCGGTGACGTCACTTCTAGGTCAAAAGTGTACTCAAATGTGACGTCACGCGGAATTTTAGCAGGCTATATCTTCATCAACTGACGGACTAATTAGAATTTTTTAGTCATCATGCCTGCTCGTAACAGTCTGAATAAGGTATTTAGAGAAAGAAGAATTGGAAAAGTTGCCAGGAAAATTCGGGAAAAATTGAAAGTGCTTTTTTCTATGGGATCTATGTATGAACTCCGACCATAATAGGGGATAAAAGTTAATATGGGCTCCAAGTCGGGGCGAAAAGCTAGTGTAACTAAATAAATAACTGTTCCAAATTTTTTATAATTTTTTGGTGTCACATACCTTTTTTAATACAGGTAGGTACTGATTTTAGTTTGAAATAATACGAAAATGTATTCTTACTTTGACAAGTATTTTTATACCATCACGATTGATAATTTATCTAAGTAAGTACATTATCAAAATAATTAAGCTGAAAGCACTTTTATTTAAATCAGGCTGTATCATATAAGTACTTTAAATTCTCTCAATATAAAACATCAGAGATTCCCTGCTCCTTTCTACATTAGGTATAATCTTTAATCAAAAAGGGAACATCCAAATCTATCTTCATTTAAAACTAAGACTACCTATTTGTTATATTTACCTGATCATATTTCCGCAGGTGCTATAAATAAAATGAATAGAATACTCTAAGATTGATGATATTTTCGCGAAAATATGAAGATAAATAACACAGACGGTTGAACGTCTTCATAAAATGTTGATGCTTCTTAGTGCTTACCTTTTTATAATGGAGATGTAGATAACGTATTTATAAGATACGACGGATAACGACCTTACCCCGGCTTCGCATGGAGCTTCGTAGGGATAGAGGTAGGGGTAGCGGTAGGGATAAGGGTAGAAGTATATGACAACCGTCTTCAAATTCTACGACGAAATATTTATTATTTCTTACTTTTCAGAGCAAATTTTTGAAGTCGGTACACTTTTTTTTAAAGTTAATTTATAATAGTAGTTTATGAAAGTGTTGTATAATGAGGGGTATTAAAACACGAGTGTGTGTTTAAGAACCGAGCCGCTAGGCGAGGTTTTCAATAGTATCACACGAGTGTTTTAATAGGTACCTAGTTATATGCAGTTTCATACACTACTTTACCTACTCTCGTACATTGGGATTCAACCTACTAAATAATATATCCACGAAATTCAATAACTACAACAAAACATATTCAATGAGTGGCGCCAAAACCTAGCACATCACCGTGCATGCGTCAAAGCGGGCGCTGTCATAGAAAAGTAAAAATTGGCATGAAATCTTTTTTGTAATGCTATAAAAATGGCGCGAACTGCATATGCGTTCCATTAGAAAAAAAAATTGATAGAACCTCGTTGGTGATATAAACTTTTTGGATTTACCTGTATCGTAATGGTAAAAAAATTACTTTATAATATTATTTTGTTAGAGAAAGTGTGTTATAAAGTGATTTTTTAATTTTATTTCGGTATTGTGTTTATAAAGTATGTCAATATAAATTCGTTTTGAAGTTTATAATTCGACTTTTACGATATGAGAGTAGATAAAATAATTTACGTCATACTTTGGTTGATTCAATTCTCCTTGATCTTTTGATAATTCTGAAAGAAATCAGGAGAAATACGAATACGTTCCACATACAAAGCTTTTCGTGACATATTTTTAATTATAACGGGGAGTTGCTTTTTTTACATTTTAAATATTTCCACGAGCGAAGCCTGGACAACAAGTTAGTACACAATATATATAACTGCTATATATATAATAATTGCTAGATATACAGTAACATCCCTAAAAGAGTTTCCATAATGACACAGAGCACGCGATTCTATCCTCTCATTTTTCAAGATTAATGGCCACCCGCAAAATTATTATGTAAAATGGCGTGATAACAACCGCTTTTTTTTTATTGTTATGACCTAGGTTTATTATATGCCGTCTCTGACAATTTGTATAATAATAAATGGCCTATGATTATGTATAATAAAAATAAATAAAAAATAAAAAAGCCTTTAATTTTCTTACATAATATACAGTGTTTTTTAAAAAAAATAATAATAGTGTTAGTAGATTTTAGTTTATTTAAGTGTTAAATTATCATCTAATCATAGTTTTATTATACAGTATTTTTGCATACATTTTTATTTTTAGTGTAGGTAATTGTTAATTGTAAGAAACCCCTCTACAGGTAAAGGCCTCTTCCAAAGCTTGCCAGTCCTCTCTAGATTGTGCTTTTTGAAGCCAGTGGGGGCCGGCTGTCTGTTTGATCTCCTCCTCCCATCTAGCACAGGGTCTCCCCCTTTTTCTTTTTCCTTTAGGGCCTTTCCATGTCGTCACTTGTTTTGTCCATCTTTGATCTTGTAGACGCGCTACATGCCCAGCCCATTTCCATTTTAATGTCAAGGCGTGTGCCAGAGCATCATTTGTTTTTGTTATCTCTCTTATTTTTGCATGTCGTATTTTTTGTATTTTTTTAATTTTTAACATACTGCGCTCAAGCCCCCGTTGACATGTGATAATTTTATTTTTTGTCTTGTTGTTGAATATCCAAGTTTGGCAGACATATGTCAGACATGGTAGAAGGCTAGAGTTAAAGATTTTTGTTTTAATATTGATTGCCATGTTGCTCTTAAATATTTCTCTTAAACTCCAATATTTATTCCAGGTTAATTGTGTCCTACGTTCTATTTCTAGCTCCTTCTTTTTTCTATCGAAACTAATTAGCTTGCCAAGGTATATGTATTGCTCTGTGTAATTAAGAGGCTGATTGCTGACATATAATGTTTTTTTGATGCTGTTTGTCATAACCATTGTTTTTGATAGGTTTATTTCTAGTCCCACGGATTTGCTTACATTATTTAGTGATTCTATCATAAATTGTAATTCTGAGCACGATTCAGATAATAATACAATGTCATCTGCGAATCTCAAGTGAGCTAAGTAATTGTTTTTAATCCTGATTCCACTTTTTGACCAGTTGAGTTTACTGATAATATATTCTAATGTGGCTATAAATAGTTTTGGAGATATTGGGTCACCTTGCCTTACACCTCTTTTTATGTTAAACCAAGCACCGACTGTCTCAAAACAGTTTTACTCTACTCTTAGCGTTGTTATAGAGGCTTTTGATCACTCTTATATACTTCTCATTTACATTTTGAGCTTTCAGAGTTTCCCATATTGCCTCGTGTGCAATAGTGTCAAATGCTTTCTGGTAATCGATATATGTGATGTAGAGTGGTCTTTGCATCTCTTCGTATTTCTCGATGATCAGCTCTAATGTGTGTATATGATCCATAGTAGAAAAGCTTTTTCTAAAGCCTGCTTGTTCGATAGGTTGTTTTTTTTCCAATACGACGTCTATTCTTTGATTTAAGATTGAGGAGAAGAGCTTGAGAGACATGGTAGTAAACTTATTGGCCTGTAGTTTGAAATGTCTTTTGGGTCGCCTTTTTTGTAAATCAATGTTATGTTAGATTCTGACCATTGGGTGGGTGTATCTCCAGATTGTAAAATGCTGTTGAACAAATTTGTCAAGGGTACAGCTAGAGTTTTGTGACCTGTTTTTATTGCTTCGTTTGTGATATTATCTGGGCCAGGGCTTTTTTCGGATTTTAATGTTTTTAGTGCTTTTATGACTTCGCTTACCTCAATCTGTGATATATCTTCTATTTTACTCTCACCCGTCTTGGTTTGGTACCTGAACACACTACTCTCAATCTCCTTGGCGCTGTATAAAGATTCATAGAATTTTGTTGCTACATTGATGATATCATTTCGGCTGTGCAGTGTTTTATCATAGGTATTTATTTATTAGATTATGTATAGGTATATTGTATATCAGTGAGTTAAAGCTTAATAAACACAACATCACATTTTGCCAGTTGCCCACACACTGATATCACTCCATACAAATCTTTATTTTTATAGAAATTTAATTCTATCACATTGCGTAAGATGTCGCTGTGGTCGTTTATGAACGAAAAGATTAATTCATTCAATCTGTCGGTCATTATTATATTCTCTTTGGTCATTAAATTAAAAATAAGATTGAAAAGCAGGAATTCATTCAATTTGTCGGTCAATATTATATTCTCTTTGGTCATTAAATTAAAAATTTTATGTTCTGGATCCACAGGTTTATCTCGTGACGCATTTGTTTTGTATTCTATTTTTCGGCGTTTTTATCAACTTTTACCTCCAATGGACTTTGAAGACTGTCTACCTACGCAAGAAGTAATTTGTTTCAAGATTACATTAATCTGGATCTGGATACGTCTTATCATTTTATCAAGAAGCTGAAAATGGAAAATTTCTAACCCCCATATTCATAAACGTATTTTTAACAACGTTTTTATAAGTAACTAAAACGTTAAAATACGTTTATGAATATAGAAGGAAAAGTTACAAAAATAAACTAAAAAGTAAACAAATAGGTACTATAGCTACCTATATATATATATATAGCGAATGGCAATCATTTTCCGTCAGAATGCGCTAGTGTTGAATTTGTAACTGATGTCTCCATTCTCAGTATTATAAGTTACTCTATGGTTGCCCATATTAAAAGGGACAGTTGGAAATCCTGTCGCTGCACTTAGACCTAGAATTATTGTCACTTCTTTAATTAAAAAAAAACATTTTGTCTTTTTGTCTGTTTTCCCTGGATCATTTTATTATATAGGGACCATCAAAAAACCTGGCTAAGCTATTTATGTTGTGTAAGTTATGTGTTTTCATGGATTCGCCATTTTCACTTATAGACTAAAGGCGTTAGCTTCGCACGGGTCCTATATGGGTTCATAACAATTTGAATACCTACATAAATACACTTATAACTACTCATCTATTAGAGATAGATATACCACGGTAGATCATTTTATGCTACACAATTCTTTCGCACATAATTTTGTTATATATCTGACGGATTAGACAGCATACGTCATGAAAACTCGTTGGGGCTAACTTTTTTTCTGACTTGATTCACTTATACTGTTTATGCTCAGCTCCTAAACATGACAGGTCCATGTTTTATACTCGTAAACCTTGCCAGTGAATCAAACTATCTATTAGTAAAAACCGCAATAAAATCCGTTTTGTAGTTTTTGCGTGAAAAGGGCACAGACAGACAGACATATTTTACGATACGTTCAGAACTTTATATTTATTAGTAGATTCACAGCAAGATTAATCCATTTTAATGCCTACCAAACTTTGATTAAGGTCAATAAATTGTTCAATTTAAACTTTTTCATTGCTCATCGAAACCAATATCCAAGTTTCCTATACAATGAGATACTTTAAATATTTCCAAACTCGCGGAATTGATTTATTACTACCTAAGTAAAAGGCGATGTAACAAAAATCTTAATTAAATAAACTTTGTACTGTAGATCAAAGCTCATTATATTTCTATTAAGTTAAACTTTGTAAACATTTTGGTGGTTATGATACAGAAAACCAATACATATGCGCACTGAATAGTATAAAAAAGCGTGTTGTGTCCAAATAATACACAATACAATTTTCGGCACTTGTCATATACTTCTCGCCACGATTTACCAATTTTGTGATATTTCTTATTATCAATTGCCAAGTCAATACAATATAGAAATAAAGATGTCTAATATTGATACGGTCACTATAAATGGTGATAGGTAATTGATTAGATAACAATTTATAACAAAGTTGTTGAATAGGTGCTTCTATTAATAGATACTAAGTAAAATAACTGACTTGGTTTTACATTAGATCTTACAACTTTTTGTAGTGGAAGAACTGCGTTGCGAGACTTGGCATTCTTTTATTTGATGGGATCTGGACACAGATACATGATCGCTAGATGTCGTTATATATACCTACTTATAAATTAATAACCACTGTTATTCATAGTTTTAAGTTTTGACTTCTGTCGGCAGTCCCCATGACTGGCTATGCCTTTTTTTATCTATTTATTTATAATAGATATATTATCCCGGGTTAGACACCATATTCCATGACCACGCGCGAGTCGCAAACATTTCACAATTTTTAAAACCAACTAGCAGTTGCCCACGAACTTGAACGCGTTGTACTAGAAATACAATCCCCTTGGGAGATGATTTTCGAAAAATTAGGAATATTCCAATTTTAATATTTATATCTTTAGTGGTTTGCTGTGCGTTGATTGTCAGTCAGTCAGCGACACGATGGTTATATATATTTAGATACATATAAACCTACCTCATGAAATCCAAAACAGTTGATCAATTTGGAACTCCACGGACTTTCCTGCATAAAAAGTGCATGGAGGACTTTCTCGCCACAGCTCCCTCAATGATAACATCAAAAGGGCTCTTGCGTCAATAGACGTCCCTGCTCTCCTAGAGCCAACGGGAATAATCCGGGAAGACGACAAGAGACCCGATGGAATGACTCTGATTCCCTGGGAGCGAGGTCGGGCCCTTGTATGGGATGCTACGTGCGTGGACACATTAGCCCGGACTCATCTCAGGGAAACAGCAATCAAAGCGGGAGCTGCGGCGGAAATCTCAGAGTCTAACAAACGGCGCAAATATAGTTCAATTATTGAAAACTACAAATTTGTGCCGTTTGGTATAGAAACTCTAGGTCCGTGGGGTTCAAATGCCAAAAAAATTATTAAAAATGTATCCCCTCGACTGGTGACAAGAGGGCTGGCTTCTTCCTCGCTCAACGAATCAGCATTGTGATTCAGCGGGGAAATGCAGCCAGTATTCTTGCCACTATTCCACGCGGACCTGGTTTATTTAGTTATTTTTAATCTTTAGATTTGATTTAAGATTCTAATTTAATTTAATAAATATTTCAACTTCAGATAAAAAAAACAGTGAAAACCACATCCAGATTCTTTCAGTTATTCTCGATATTGACGTAGATCCACAGACAGACAGAGAGACTTCCTTTTTGTATTGATGATGATACTGGCAACTGGAAATTGGAGTATGGTTTCATTTAAAAAGGCAAAATATAAACAATTTAGAAGTCCGCAATGGAAGAAACTTTGGCTATTTGTTAACCCTGAAGAAAAACGAAAATAAGGTAGAGAATAATGACGTCATGGCTTGAAAAAGGTGAGATCGGCCAGGCTTTCCCGTAAATGAGATATTTTATGATTCAAGGAAGTTTCTCTGAAAAACCCCGCGTCCCGAGTGAGGTGTAATTTGGTGAGCGTTGTTTTAGTAACTTCTTACTTAGAGGTGCTTATAAAAGATTTGTTTGTTAGCTTTTTAAAATGTAAATGTTACACTTTCGATGTGTTCCGTTGTTTTCTTAGTTCATTTTATACAGAGATGTGAAATGAAATGTAACGAAAATAGTCGCAACTCATTGATTCTTAATTGAGTATATACCAATGGAGGTGTGAAGCGGTACAGCGGTTGGGATGAGGAGACGCCTAGTATTAGCCACTGTCGTTTTCTTGTCGCAACATCTATTTTCTATATTTTTCTAGAGCTCTGTCTCGCGACACAAAACTATACGAACGAAAAAAAGTACTATACTAATGGTCAGTCTTATTGCTAAATTACCAGAAAATTTGCGGGGGGACCCATCTATGACCCCTCCTTAACTTAGTTTACAATAAACGACACTACCAAGCATATTTTGAATAAAATTGTATACAGACAATTTGCTCGTTTTTGCTCGATATTGATAACGGCAATGTGGACGCTTGAAATATTCACAGAATATTTAGTTATATATATTCACTTTAAAAATAAATAATTAAATTAAAATAAAACAAATTTATAGATAACGGTACGGAACCCTTCGTGCGCGAGTCCGACTCGCACTTGGCCGGTTTTTTATATTTAAATATAAGATTATATACAACATACAGCTGTCAGAGTATAAAGACAGACAAGCAGACATGACGGAACCCCAAAAATAAATTAAATTTCAATTCAGAAACCTATTACTGAATTATAACCCTTCCCTATCTGACATAATCTACTAAATCCAGTAGTAACTATGATTCAATCTTATCAGTAAACGGATGTAATATGCGATAATACCGTCTTTGAAGGTGCTTGCCTACAAAGTGAACCTCTAATCATAGGATACTCGATCGAGCGAAGTAAATGCAATCAAACGAAGCAATTGCTCTGCCGATGGATGGCAAAAATAAACATATATTTATTGTTTACGTATACAATATATAATATATATAATATATTATTGCAATGGGGTAACTCGTTCAGAAGATGTCAGTTATGTTTCTTAGAATCACATTTTATTTTGCTTGTGGATATTTTCGAACAAAATATAATATAGCCTATGGTTTGGCACATGATGATGGCAAGAGACCAGATGGCATGACACGTGCACCATGGAAGATGGGGCGATCACTAGTATTAGATGCTACATGTGTAGATACTCTCGCATCGTCTCATCTTCCATAGCAATGCGGCATACAATGCTGAAATGGCTAAACGTCGCAAATATGCGTCTCTTCCGAAAGAATACATATTTGAGGCGTTTAGTGTGGAAACGATGGGACCGTGGGGACCTAGTGCACACAGGCTGTGTGAAGTTGGCACTCCCAAATTCGATTTTTCAGTTTTTTTTCATCAGGTTCGTTTGTCCACCGTTAGTCCACGTTTGTCCACCAAAAATTTTTTTTTGTCCACCTCTCAAAAAAAAATTATTCAAAAAATAAAAAATGGGGGTGGAAGTTGGCACCCCCAAATGCGAAATTCTATTTTTTTTTCATTCCGTTCCTTTATGCATCGTTAGTCCACGTTTGTCCACCAAAAATTTTTTTTTGTCCACCCTTAAAAAAAAGTTATTTAAAAAAAACTAAAATTGAGGTGGAAGTTGGCACCCCCAAATGCGAATTTTGAACTTTTTTTGATCAGGTTCGTTTGTACATCGTTAGTCCACAATTGTCCACTAAAAATTTTTTTTTGTCCACCCTTCAAAAAAAAGTTATTCAAATAAACATTTTTTATGAAAAAAACGATAGAAACTGAATTTCCGGGTACGTTCAAACTACACTAAAGGTTTGAAAATCAAGTTTATAAAGTGGGCAAACGATCCAACCCCTCAGAGAAGAGAATCCACCCCTAGGAAGCTAGAGATCCCCCGTCAAAGTGAAAATACTTAGATATATACTGAATTAACTCGCGCATAACTACGTCTCTAAGGGTGGACAAACGAAAATATGTGGTGGACAAATGAGTTTCTGAAGTGGACAAACAGTCCTACCCCTCAGAGAAGCAAATCCACCCCTAGGAAGTTGGAGATCCCACGACAAAGTTAAAATCCTTAGATAGATACTTATATCACGCATAACTATATCTCTAAGGGTGGACAAACGACAATATGTAGTGAATAAACGAGTTTCCGAGGTGGATAAACAAACCAAAACCTCAAAGAAGCAATTTCACCCCTAGGAAGCTAGAGATCCTCCGTCAAAGTTAAAATCGTTAGCTATATAATTAACTCACGTATAGCTATATCTCTAAGGGTGGACAAACCACAATATATGGTGGACAAATGAGCTTCTGAGGTGGAAGAATAGACCTACCCCTCAGAGAAGCTAATCCACCCCTAGGAAACTAGAAATCCTGCGTCAAAGTTAAAATACTTAGATATATAATTAACTCGCGTATAACTATATCTCTAAGGGTGGACAAACGACAATATATGGTGGACAAATGAGCTTCTGAGGTGGACAAACAGACCTACCCCTCAGAGAAGCTAATCCACCCCTAGGAAACTAGAAATCCTGCGTCAAAGTTAAAATACTTAGATATATACTTAATTAACTCACGCATAACTATACCCCTGAGGGTGGAAAAACAACAGTATGTGGTGGACAAATAAGTTTCCGAGGTGGACAAACAGACCTACCCCTGAGAGAAGCAAATCCACCCCTAGGAAGCTAGAGATCCCCTGTCAGAGTGAAAATCCTTAGATATATACTTAATTAACTCACGTATAACTATATCTCTAAGGGTGGACAAACGACAGTATGTGGTGGACAAATAAGTTTCCGAGGTGTACAAACAGACCTACCCCTCAGATAAGCAAATCCACCCCTAGGAAGTTGGAGATCCCACGACAAAGTTAAAATCATCAGATATATACTTATCTCACGCATAACTATATCTCTAAGGGTGGACAAATGAAAATATGTGGTGCACAAACGAGTTTCTGAAGTGGACAAACAAACCTACCCCTCAGAAAAGCAAATCCACCCCTAGAAAGCTAGATATCCTCCGTCAAAGTTAAATTCAGGGCTTTTGTCTTTAAAAATGTTTATTTGAATAATTTTTTTTGAAGGGTGGACAAAAAAAAATTTTTGGTGGACAAACGTGGACTAACGATGTACAAACGAACCTGATGAAAAAAAGTTGAAAATTCGCATTTGGGGGTGCCAACTTCCACCTCATTTTTAGTTTTTTTTAAATAACTTTTTTTTGGAGGGTGGACAAAAAATAATTTTTGGTGGACAAACGTGGACTAACGATGGATAAACAAACGTGATGAAAAAAAAATGAAAATTCGCATTTGGGGGTGCCAACTTCCACCCCAATTTTATTTTTTTGAATAACTTTTTTTTGAGAGGTGGACAAAAAAAAATTTTTGGTGGACAAACGTGGACTAACGATGGACAAACGAACCTGATGAAAAAAAACTGAAAAATCGAATTTGGGGGTGCCAACTTCACAGAGCCGTGCACACAGTCTGTTCCAAGACAATTTAGTGAACGGCTAATAGAAAGGTCACATGACCAACGGGCTGGCTCTTATTTCGGTCAAAGAATAAGCATTGCTATCCAACGAGGCAATGCAGCCAGTCTGTTGGGTACATGATTTTTTTTTATTTGTAATTTTATTTTATGTTAAGAACCTATTTAAGATAATATAGCCTATATTTCTCAGGGATATCATAGCTTTCTATTCGTGAAATATAGAATCGGTTCAGTTTGAGAGTAATCAAAGGGGTAATCCCCCTACATCCAAACTTACAAACCTTTATAATATCAGTAAATAGATAAGTACTACCCGTCGGAAATATATCGGCACCTCGAAAGATTGCGCTTCCCCCTTTATATTAAAGTTAAGAGGTTTATTTAATTTTTTAAATAAAAAAAAGTAAACAATAAATTGACTAATTTTAATTATATAAATCAAATTCAATTTTTTTTTGCCGTAAGTAGTGTGCCGCTGCTACGACGCATTCTTTTGAGGTGCCAAGATATTTCCTACGGGATATACATACTTCGACACAAAAGCATTCGAACATAAAAGTATTTTGTAACTCCCTGACAAATTTTCCTTTCATAATTAAAAAGAAAATACGTAGCTAGAGAATTTTATAATGCTGCTTTTGCTACCGGACATATTAAATTTAATTGTCATAATATAAAAACATGTTTTGCTTTTTCACAACACTTTGAACGTAGAGAATACGGTTTAGTCGAAGTGTCTGAAACGTAAAAACCAATAAATCACTTTTCATTTTATCCCAAGACTTTATTTTTGTAAAGATTATTTCTTGTGTTTTGTTTTAATAATTTAAAAACTACTACAACCTACTACGACAATACGAGTAAAAAATGTTATTCTCCAAGAAACATTTAATAGCAATAGCAATACTTATTATATTATATATAATATAATAAGTATATATAATATATAATATATATACTATATATAATATATAATATATAATATATAATAATATAATAATATATATATCATCACGCCTTTTATGCCAAGAGGGGTAGACAGAGGCAATAGAATGCCATTTGCTCCGATCCTGAAATACCACTTTCGCTTCTTTTATATTCATCATACCTTTCCATACTTTTTTTATTTTAAATTAATTTATTTTAATTATTTACACATAACAATATGGCTCTAGGAGAGCAAAGACTTCTATTGACGCAAGAGCCCTTTTGGTGGTATCATTGATACTTAATTAATATATAAAATATAATTAATACTTAGAATACCTACAGAAATATTGATTAACGGCTGAATCGATTTGGGCTAAACTGGAAATAATTATAAGCTAAATCTATTATAATTTCTATTAATTTACTGAAAGACTCTAAAATCCACCGGAAACTTAAAAAATAAATGCATAACTGAAACCGCCTGAACATGAATTTTCCCCGAGAAAATCTAAATCTATTTATCACCCCAAAAAATTGGAATATTTAAGTCCGTTTTCGTAAACCGTTTAAGAAAGTCAATAACCTCGATACCCAAATCAACTGAACAAAATAACCCCAACCAAAGCACCGAATTTATACTTATTTAAAAAATATCTTAAAAACTTTTACACATTCCCTCCCTAAGAGAGTCATTCTCGATGGATCGGGGACATGAACCGAATACAGTGACGCGAGTGATACTTGAAACTGCTAGAATTGTGAAAAGGTTTCATTCCCAGGAGACCAGTATGAGGTAGGCAAGATTTTATTTCTTTTCCATATTTCTTTTTTACAAAACTCCATAGATATATTATACTTTATACTGTTTAAATTACTTGTAGATTAAGTTACAAATTGTTTATTTCGGCTTAAATTGCTACTTTGAAATCCTAATAGAGTTTAACAACGAAGGATCTAGAGTCTAGACGACCTGAAATTAGACACCGTAAAATGAGTGCCTAAATAATGACTAACCCGATTATGTTTTTGTTATAATAAACAAATTATTTATTTTGATTTAAGCCTTCTTTATTCTCTACTAACTTTCTGCCCCGACTTTGCCTGTGGAGCCCATAATTATTAACTTTTATTCCCTAGAGTTCATATAAAAATCCCATAGCCCGAATTTCTTTCCCTAAAAACCTTAAGGTACCCAAAGGGTAAAAACGGAAACCCTATTACTAAGACTCCGCTGTCCGTCCGTCTGTCTGTCTGTCTGTCTGTCCGTCTCTCACCAGGCTGTATCTCATGAACCGTGATAGTTAGATATAGTTGAAATTTTCACAGATTATGTATTTCTGTTGCCGCTATAACAACAAATAATAAAAAACAGAATAAAATAAATATTTAAGGGGGTTCCCATACCACAAACGTGATTTTTTTTTTTGCCGTTTGTATAGATAATGGTACAGAACCCTTCGTGCGCGAGTCCGACTCGCACTTGGCCGGTTTTTATTAATTTTAAATTGCCAAATCGGTCTAGCCGTTCTCAAGTGATGATAGATTTTCTTTTACACTATTTGTTCACACAATGAATCAGAAGTGTAAGTATTTTCCGTACGTGTTGCTGGTTAGGTATCTTAAATTATATAAACACGCTTAATTAATAATCTAATACTCACTAAGATGCATATTCAAACAATAAGCGACAACTACAATCCACTATGATATGTAATTCAATTGCTTTTGCACATGGACATCAGAATTTCAGTTTACTTTACAGAGCAATGCGTTCACCTAATGCGGCTTGGCAGGCCAATGAATGTATACGTCCCAAATCCTACCTAATCCAGGTTTAACAGCCACCATCGCGTGTAACACGACGAAATGAACACAATAAACCCATCCACAGATAAAATTTCACACTGGATCCATGATTCAGGGAATCGCATTAAAGAAAATTTCTCGTTTTATCTCTGTGAAACCGCTTTCCAAAGCGTCGGTTCATAAAAAGACTTTATCTAATTTGGAAGCTTCTCTTGGTTGTGCGAGGGTGCTTTTAGTGAGAAAAAATATCTGATGAATAAATCTATGTGATGACATACCTTTACTTATGGATTATTATGTGAATAAATTAAATTAGCGATGGCGTTTAGAAAAAAATAACAGTTCGGTTAATTTCATTTGGCAATATTGATAACCAGCGATGTTTCTCACGACACTCGGAACTGAGTTAACGATCCCAAGGTACCCAATGGGATACAAGTCTTTTTCCTTTATCCAATGTTGAACATAAACAAAAGTTTAAACCAAGTGGTACATCTATACTAATACCTTTTATAAAGAGAGTGTGAATTTTGAAACTATCTGATCCGATTCTGAAAATTCTTTGACTAATAGGAAGCTACATTATCCATGAGTGTTATAGGCAATATTTTATTTTGTTGATATCCACGGGCGAAGTAAATAAAATTATAAAACAAATATATTATGTACCTACTTACATAAAACGATTAGCCCCGAATTGAGAATCTTTTTTTTAAGTCTGTTAAAAATATAAAGAGAATTATACCAACTATGAATGCTGAAAGTTTGATCAAAACTCATTAAGTTTTTTTTGGTTCATATTTTATACAAACATCCAGATAATTAAATGAATATATTATCATTAATATGAAAATTAGAGAAGTTATATTATTGTAGATAACTGTAAATATATAATTAAAATCATCATAAAAATCTAAATCTGATGTGTCTTCCCCACTAGAATACAGGCGTGAGTATGTATATTTTAAAACATAGCTTGTCTAACAAGGATCCCTAATTGCTACAATATAAAAGATGCAAAAGAAACGATTTTTCAAACATTGTAAAGAAAACGTAACAGAAAATAGTCTATTCATACCAGATTTACGATAAATAAATATGTCCTTATTTCCTTTCATATAAACGGGCATCTTTGATACAAACATAATTTTCGTGGTCTGCTCATTAAGAGTCAAAAGAAAACAGCCGGCAGCGTCCGGTATTCAGGGCTCGCCTAACTAACTAGACCGTGACATCCAAAATATAGACCTAGGAACTTTGGGACCTCCCACGTTTTATTTACTCCCTAGCTATTATTTATTTATTTATTATTTATTTATTATAAATAGCCCAACAACACCTACGTCCACACATATGCATTGTACATTTTTGTAACTTAGTAGACGCAGTGTCAATTATAGGGCTATTAACATTTTTATAACAACAACACAACATTGATAAGAAAAAAAAAGTAATTGAATAATAATAATAATAATACAATAATAATAATTTACACGAAAACAATTTCTAAACTAATAACTAAGAACACTCAAAAAAATCAATTTTTCCAATCGTGGTTTGGAAAGTGGCCCGAGAACCAAACACATCTAAGTCGTGTCGCTTATGCATCTTGTTATATTGTCCGACCATACGGTTAAGAGGAGAGACCAGACCGAGGACCGTTTTCGATCTAGCTAGCAGGAATTTCGCCCCGGGTTAGTTAAAGGAATGGCTCATTATTTCATGATGTAAAGTATAGAAGTATAGTACAGATAAAAACTTCTAGGACGTCTAATTTGCGGGAACTTAGTGTTTTCAATCATTATTTAATATTATTATGTTTGTATTTAGCATAATTTTCATATAACTTAAAAGCCGCTGCGACAGTAAAACGACAGAAAAATAGAGTGGTACAGGGGTTGGTACTATAGGTCTACCTCCCCCTCCCGTAAAAAGTTGCAGAAAAAATTGTTTGGTGATTTACCGCTTCACACCTTCTTTAGTCTTAATACTCAAAGGTGACAACTGATCGGCTAGTACCCTGGGACCTGGGACCGTAACAAGGTTCTGGAACCAAGGCGTATTGAAAAAAAATCTTAGTGCACCTCTACACCCCTTTAGGAATATTCCTTCCAATTTTCATATTTATATCTTCAGTGGTTTAGGCTGTGAGTTGATTATCAGTCAGCGACACGATAGCTAAACCACAGAACCAATTTTGATGAAATTTGATATGGAGAAAGCTTGAACCCTAGAAAAGGACATAGGCTATAATAGGGAATGAAAGTTAATTTGGTTTTATTCACTACATCTTATAACTTTTTCCAAGAATTTCGAAAGATTTTTTCCCTAAAGATCATTTCTAGTAGATTTTTAGTCTAGACACTGGTTTCCTTATCTTATATGTGGATATCCTTTGATATTCCGTCGGGAAACATCCTACTCATATCGTAAACACGTCTTTATATGCGAGCAATATCATACGTTACACTAATTACTCATTAGTTTAGATATTAATTTAAATTCTGCTATTTCTGTCAAAACTAGATATAATCAAGCCTGAATACTTTTGCGGTAGGTAGAGACAATATGTTTTGTTGACATATTTAAAAATTGTTGTTTTCAATATAAAATACAGTTAGCTGTGACAGGCAGAGGCATTTAAAATGTTCAAAGGTAATAAAATAAATATGTATTTTAGTACTAGCGACTTTTTCGAACGGGTTGAAAAGTCATTTTATCGGTGGTTGTATTTCTTGATAAAAAAAATACAATATAAGAAAAATTAATAAGAACATAGAATAGGTGTTATTTTTAGGGTTCCGTACTCAAAGGCTGACATCGAAACCCCTATTACTAAAGCTCCGCTGTCAGTCCGTACTCTTAAGTTAAACAACAAATAATAAAAAGGAACAAATTAGCGCTTGGTCACAGTTGGATTATTTTTACAAACCTAAGAAAGTTGTAAAACCCATTTCCATATAGAGCACCCATACCGATTGGTTTCACAGTTGCTAATGTAAAAAGGGGTGGATGCAATTTATATGCAAATGTGGAAACATTCTACTCAATTAACTTCAACCGATATTGGTTTGCTGAGATTATTTCATTGAAAGTGCGATCTACGCTTCGTGTGGAATAAAAAATTGGACAAGTGTGAGTTTCACTTATGTCATAAGGGCGGAACCCTTATGACTAAGAAATTATAAGGGTTACCAACTTTTGTTACACAGTACCTATTTATCTACTTCGATAAAGAAATCTGTCCTAATGTTGTTCAAAAACTTTTACTGCGTTCTAATATTTGTAAGATTATTTCTCAATGTTACGGGATTATTAAGGGAATTTAATCTGCTACCCGGGTTCATTTAGGAAAAGTCTGACCCACAGTTCCAAACTTGAATAATTTCGAGTCTGATGAAACAAAGAAAGCATTTGTCGAAATTCATAATTTTATTAAAGTTGATGATTGAGAGCAATTTTCGTAGCACTAGCACAATCTTCCGAATGAACATAAGGAGGCGAAATGATATAGCAAATACGATAGTTAATAGAAAAATTAATATTAAATGCAAATAATTTAAGACACACATTTTCAGATTTTTAGAAAACCAGTACCTCTACGAAATGTTACGAAATGGCGGTAAACTGCCAGTATCACATATAAATTTATTTATATTAATCCCACTAATATTAATAAACGTGAAAGTTTGCATGGATGTATGTTTGTTACTCAATCACGTAAGAACGGCTGAACGGATCTGGATGAAATGTTTATCCCGGAAAATGATCCAGGATAGATTTGTTTTTATTTTTCACGGGATCGATATTATTTTTTGCATAGTGGTAGTTTATGACATATACTAGTTTTTATACCACGAAATCGGGCGAGAGAGGGGCCAATTACAGCCACGGTGTTCGCGACGAAGTGATCAGTGACCGTGAAAGTGAAATAGAATTCGAAAATGAATCAGTGAATTAATGTCTCATAGTGCCAGTGCTTAAAATAGTGAAACATAGACTATCAATATAGAGTTTAGACATAGGCCTAAGTGAGCGAGTGCACTGCGTTGCGCGAGGGCGGGGGTAGACCCCCAAGGCAAGCTCGCACCGCGAGCTATGTCAACCCGTAGGCTCGAAAGGCATCCGCTGACCAATACCCGTTGTCTGTCTAAGACGGAGAGATTGTTGCAGCGACTGGCATAGATTCGTATTTCCTCTGAAAAGGTATAGCTTCAGACGAAAATTGATTCGGAATATTGTACTGTATAACTTGCTTACAGATTGGAACGGCAACTAACTTGCCATTTGTACCTAATGTTATTATTCGGAATTACACATGTGTAAACTTACCTCGCTTACCACGAGGCGGTCGAAGGGTTCGTTCGACCATGCTATCGTTAGGGACTATGTCCCTAAAATAATGTATATTGATGTGAAATAGTATTTAACACTACTTGACTATTCTTGAGGGCCTGATCAACTCCCAAGGATAAACTTATGACTACTTGACTATCGACGTGTTCGCCTCCTTCGGGAACGCACCACCCGGAGGAGCTCTCCAAACTCATAATCGGAGTTTGATGGTTACCATGTCCTTGTGGCGTGAAGGTTCCACCAGGGAACGACTGACTTGACTTGTTCGCCTCCTTCGGGAACGCCCCGCCCGAAGGAGCTTTACAAACTCATATTCGGAGTTTGCCAAACTCATATTCGGAGTTTGAAGAAGACCATGACCTTTGGCATGAGGGTTCCAAATGGGGAACCTCCAAACTCATATTCGGAGTTTGATGGAAATCATGTCCTCGAGACATGTAGGTGCAAAGGGAGCAGTCAAACTCATAATCGGAGTTTGCCAAACTCATATTCGGAGTTTGATAGAAGCCACGTCCTCTTGGCAGGAGAGTTCCACAAGGGAGCCTCCCAAACTCATATTCGGAGTTTAGAGGACACACTCATATTTGTTGATGTGAGTCTTTCGTCGTGAAATAGTTTGAGATCACTCGAACCGAGCCTTACAACCTCGGTTTCACCTAATAGAAGGGTAAAAGCGTCAAAGGGATATAGTAATGATTGATGCATATATATAACTCATATTCGGAGTTTGATAGAAGCCACGTCCTCTTGGCAGGAGAGTTCCACAAGGGAGCCTCCCAAACTCATATTCGGAGTTTAGAGGACACGCTCATATTTGTTGATGTGAGTCTTTCGTCGTGAAATAGTTTGAGATCACTCGAACCGAGCCTTACAACCTCGGGTTCACCTAATAGAAGGGTAAAAGCGTCAAAGAGATATAGTAATGATTGATGCATATATATTACTCATGTTCGGATTTAATATATAGTTTGGCGAGGATTGATGCATATATATTGCTCATGTTCGGATTTAATATATAGTTTGGCGAGGATTGATGCATATATATTACTCATGTTCGGATTAATATGTAAAGCCTAATGATGTTACATACATATGTTTACATTATTTATATTTGGATTATCGTGTACAGCTCAACGAGACTTATGTGTTTATAACCCTGTATTTAATATAATATTTATAAGACTTGTTTGTATTTAAATCTGTGGAGTTTCTTGCCATTTCTTCTCCACAGATATAATTTCCGAAATGGTGGTAAACTCATGTATGTTTGTTTAAAATAATAATAAACGATTCTATACCCGTTGTGTTTCACTGAGCGAACTGTGCTCTGATTGGTTGACGTTGACCGCGTGGGAGGTTCTTGTTGTCGCGGCGACGTTCCGTGCGCTGCCCGCTATATAATGGCGAGCAAACGGAGCGACCGTCAGTCTGCGTCAAGATCTCGCGACAAGAGGACCTCCCAGCAACCAAGAAGAGCTCAGCCGTCCAGTGGCCGCCCGGGCTAGATTGAAGTTACATCGTGCAGTTTCAATAGTCTCCCAGTTTCCCAGTCTACCTACCTACCCTACCTTGATAGTCAGTTCCCTGGGTCTCGCGCTCTCTACTGCTGCAGAGCAGACCGCCGGAACATTAATTGGTCGACTTCGAGCCGGATCACTCAAGACTACGGAAGCTGAAGAAACATACAGTCCACAAGGCCGGATCACTCAAGACTACGGAAGCTGAAGAAACATACAGTCCACAAGAATGCCCATCACACGGTCGCAGACAGGGGAGCGCCAGCAGTGCCCGCTTCGTCACGAAGAGCCGCCACTGTCCCCAACGGACGAAGCAAGCCCACCGACGAGCACCGAGCGCCCCGCATCGCCGCAGCCCGCAACGTCCGTACCCGCGCTCGCGCAGCGCGGTCGAGGCCGTCCGAAAGCTCCGGGCCACCGCAACCCGTCGAAGCACCCGAGGCGGTCCGTGTCGACTGAGCCGTCGCTCGCGCAGCGCTCCCCGTGTAAGGCTCCAGAGGTGCGCGCTCTGTCGAAGCCCGCGACGCGTCCGATGTCGCCGGAACCCCGTCGGTCGAAAGCTCCGGAGCCCCGAGCTCCGTTGAAGCTCGCCGCCACCGCCGTCGCCGCACGACAGGCTCCGCAGAAAGGCCGGCGCGCGAAAACGGGGCCGATACCCCCGTCGACGGCCGCCCAGGAGCACCGCACTCCGTCGACGCGCGCTCCCTCGGATCGCGCAGTGTCCCGTGCCGCAACAGCAAGACCGGACCGTGAACGCAGCATCTACCAAGCCAGAGAAGACCTAGCCCGCTTGAAGATGGAAGCGGCAGAAGCCAGGCTAGCTCGGCTAGAGGCCGAAGATGAAGAGCAAACACTGATGGACCCGTCAGAGAGCGACCCCGATCCAGAGACCAATCCGAACCCAAGGATCGAAGAATGGCTTGACGCACAACCACAAGCCGCAGGCAACCCGGAAGCAAGACCGGTACGACCCGAGACAACTGGACAGATAGCCGCTCCACTACCACCGAAGAGGCCAAAAATAACCGAACGAACGCCGTCAGTATTGACTCGAGAAGAAAGGCAGAGAATCGTGGAGATAGCCTCTGCCGTAGCCGAAGTTACCCGGGCGACCGCGCCACAAGCTGCTACGCCACACCCAGCTACCAACCGGTACCTACTAGGAGAGCTACCACACTTCAACGGGTCGCACGAAGACTGGCTGGCGTTCAGAGCAGCCTACAACGAGACGGCGGGTCACTTCTCAGCTGTAGAAAACACAGCACGACTCCGTCATGCACTGAAGGGCAAAGCCAAAGAAGCAGCACAGAATCTACTTATAGCGAATACAGCACCAGCCGACGTCATAACAGCACTAGAAAACAGATTCGGGCGCCCAGATTCGATCGCAATAGCAGAGATGGAACGAGTGAAGCGACTACCACGGGTACCGGATTCGCCGCAAGAAGTGTGTGAATTTTCCAACAAATTGGTGAACAGTGTAGCAGTTCTACGCGCCTTGAATAGACCGCACTACCTACACAATCCAGAAGTGGTACGACACCTAACGGAGAAACTGCCAGCTGTACTCAGATATCGCTGGTATCAACATTATGAAACGAAGCCGAGCCATGAACCGGACCTAGTGACCTTCGCTAACTTTGTGAGTACCGAAGCCGGACGCTGTCGTCACTTCGCTCCACCAGAGGTCGTGACCACGCAGAGAGGGCCAGACGCCGGACCAAGCCGCGCACGGCCACAGCGAGCATATACGATGAAGGAGGAACGCAACAAGAAACCACAACTTCCCTGCCCCATCTGCCAAAGAAATAACCACGAGCCGAGCCAGTGTAACGAGATGAAAAAGGCTCCGGTCAACACGCGGTGGGACATTGCCAAGAAACATCGCCTATGCTACCGGTGCCTCAGACCCATGACCGTATCGCACCAATGCCGGTACAAACGATGCGGCGAAGAGAACCGCTCCCGGAGTCATCACTCCCTGCTCCACCACCGGAAGGAAAGAAGGAACCCCGAGGTTGTAGCTACCACATCGAGCCGATCCCGCTTCGCCTACTTGAAGATCGTACCAGTACGCGTCACCGGCCCCAAAGGGCACGTCGACACACACGCCTTGTTAGACGACGGCTCAACGGTGACACTACTGGACGCCACTGTCGCGAAGAAAATCGGCGCCCGAGGACAAGTAGAGCCGCTAAGAATGGAGGCAATAGCGGGAAAGAAGATCGACGCGGCTGAGTCCCAACGAGTTACCATCGATGTAAAAGGACAGAGCGAGACACACACTATTGATGCGCGCACCCTCGCCAACATCGAACTAACAACGCAAGCCGTCGACCGGAGCAGTATCAGCCGGTATCCACATCTGAGAGAAATAGAGGGACACCTCACCTACACAGTCGCTCGCCCTACAATCCTCATAGGCCAAGACAATTGGCATTTGTTCGTGACGAAGGACACGCGACGAGGGACGCTAGAAGAACCGGCCGCTTCTCTCACGCCGCTAGGATGGACACTGCACAAGGCGTGCACCCGCTCCCTTGGACGCCGAGTGCACCCGGTGTGTTGCACGAAAGAAGACAGGATGGACGAAGAACTGAGGAAATTTTTTGCTCTCGAATCCCTGGGGGTGGCCCCAAAGAAAACTCGCGCCAACCCAGAAGAACGAGCGCTCCAGCTCCTGAAAGAAAATACACGCGAACGACCCGAAGGCGGGTACGAGACGGCCCTACTTTGGAAAGAAGACACAGTGAGCCTCCCCGATAACTACGACAATGCGGCGAAGAGATTGAAAAGCATGGAGAGGAAATTGGACACCTCCCCGCAGCTCAAGAGCGAATATAACAAACAAATAAACGGACTGATAGAGAAAGGCTACGCGGAAGAGGCTAGGACGCCCGGGGCAGAAGGAAAAACGTGGTACTTACCACACTTCGCGGTGCATCACCCCGCGAAACCGGGCAAAGTCCGAGTCGTGTTCGACGCCGCAGCCAGGACGGGCGGGACCTCGCTAAACGAACATCTACTGCCAGGCCCCGACCTATTACAGTCTTTACCGGGGGTTCTCATGCGTTTCCGTCAACATCCTGTTGCCCTAGCAGCCGACATTGAAGAAATGTTCCTGAGAATCGGAATAAGGGAAGAAGACAGAGACTCCCTACGCTTCCTGTGGCGAGGCGACCGGCGGGAGGGACCGCCGAGAGAAATGAGAATGAAATCAGTGATATTCGGTGCGGCGAGCTCGCCATGCGCCGCACTGTTCGTGAAGAATTTCAACGTCGAGAAATATCGTGCAGACTTCCCAGAGGCCGCTGAAGCCATCGTGATCCACCACTACATGGACGACTACCTACAGAGCTTCCCCACCATAGAGAAGGCGGTAAAGATAGCCAAAGAAGTAAGAACTATACATGAGAGAGCTAACTTTAGACTCCACAAATGGGCCTCCAACTGCGTCGACGCCGTGACGGCCCTACAAGGGACACCCCCTCCGCCAGCCGATACGCTTGTGGAGCTCAACGACGGTACCTCCGAGGAAAAGGTACTCGGTCTCGCCTGGAAACCCAGCACGGATACCTTGAGCTTTAACTTAGATATGGCTCGTGTCGCACCGGAAGTAGTCGACGGAAGCCGCACTCCGACCAAGCGCGAAGCTTTAAGCACGATGATGTCAGTGTTTGACCCCCTCGGCCTCGCTTCGCCAGTGACGATACAGGCGAAGAAAATACTGCAAGAAACTTGGCGCAGGGGCGTCGAATGGGACCGGCCGTTACCAGAGCCTTTAAAGACCGACTGGAGCACCTGGCTAAAGAACCTGACCCTGCTGAGAAGACTGACCATACCCCGATGCCATGGCGGGTGGACGCACGCCCGGCGGAGAGAACTACACACCTTCGTCGACGCCAGTGAGACGGCCTACGCGGCCGCGGTGTATTGGCGCACCATCGACGACAGCGGACGCGTCCACGTTAGCCTCGCCGCAGCCAAGGCAAGGGTCGCCCCGCTGAAGATTACTTCCATCCCACGACTAGAACTCCAAGCGGCCCTACTCGGGAGTAGACTATCAAGGACCGCCGAGACAGAGTATCAAGCAGACATAGATCAGCGATATTATTGGACGGACTCATTGACAGTTCTGTCATGGTTACACGCCGGACCACGGACCCTAAAAACCTTCGTCGCCCACAGGGTTGCAGAAATCGAGGAGCACACCCATGTAAAAGAATGGAGATGGTTACCCTCGAAACATAACGTCGCCGACGACTCCACACGACAAGTTCCAGCAGATTTCGAGTCTACTCACCGATGGTTCACCGGGCCAGAGTTTCTACTTAAGGACCAAGAAGAGTGGCCCGCCACCAAGAACGCGACAGTAACCGAAGCCACGGGGGAAGAGCGGAACCACGCACTGACGAGGAATAAGACTACGCTCAACGAAGCAATCCCCAACATAGAACGCTTCTCATCTTGGCATAGGCTCGTGAGGGCGACCGCTAGGGTCCTCCAATGGATAAACCTACTAAAAAATCGAACGCAGTCAAAAACCAGCTGTCATTATAAAAGAACGACCAAAAATAAAGAAGCGGACCCGACGTGGGGAAAGAAGGTCGCGAAGACCACCCCTCCGAAACACAAGAAGGCCGCCACGAACAGTAAATACCTACCGCTCGAGGCTCACGACGTAAGGGCCGCCGAACAACTGCTGGTACGGTCATCACAGGAAACCACATTCGGGACAGAAATCGAGGCGCTGAAGAGGGGAAAGGAGCTGCCGCATGACAGCCGACTCCATCAACTCGCGGTGCACTTGGACGACACAACTACTTTACGACTGAGATCGAGGATTGCCGAAGTAGAGAACGTTGGCACAGAGCAGAAGTCGCCCGCAGTACTCGACGGAAATCATCACTTGACAAGATTGTACATAAGAATGGTCCACGAGAAACTACACCACGGGGGGACGGAGATAATAGTCAACGAAGTCAGAGAGCATTTTTGGATCATCAAACTCCGACCCACAGTTAAGAGCATAGTAACGAGCTGCTTGCGCTGTCGTATACGCAAAGGAAAACCCGCGGTCCCAGCCACCGGCGACCACCCACGCAATCGTCTCGCCCACCACAAGCGCCCTTTCACCTACACGGGCCTAGACTATTTCGGTCCCTTGTCAGTAACAGTGGGGAGACGACGAGAGAAAAGATATGTAGCCCTCTTCACGTGCCTAACCACGCGAGCCGTGCACTTAGAAATCGCAGACAGCCTCAGCTCCGATTCCGCCATCATGGCATTGCGGAGGATGATCGCCCGACGTGGCTGCCCCGAAGAAATATACAGCGACAACGGGACGAACTTTCGGGGAGCCGACAGAGAACTACGAGAGGCCCTAATCGACGAAGCGGCTACACGCGCCATCAAATGGCGCTTCATCCCCCCAGGCGCCCCATTTATGGGAGGCGTTTGGGAACGACTTGTGCGCGCGGTAAAAACCGCCCTGTACAGCATATTGACGGAGCAGCACCCGCACACCGAGACACTCGCCACCTTGCTGTGTGAGGTGGAATACACCGTAAACAGCAGGCCCCTCACACATGTGTCCACAGAAGCAGACGACCCGAGCGCCCTGACACCTAACCACTTCCTGTTGGGCGGCTCGGGACTAGTGAGGCAACCAGGCATCTTCACCGACGACGACCTACATCTACGCGCGAGGTGGAGACGAGGCCAGAGGCTCGCCGATCTTTTCTGGCAGAGATGGCTGAAGGAATACCTTCCGCTACTGCAACACCGGCGGGAGCCACGCGGGCGGGGTGAGACTCCGCGCGTCGGAGACCTCGTGCTCATAGTGGACAACTCCCTGCCACGAAATACGTGGCCGAGAGGAAAAGTCGTCGCCCTCTACCCGGGACCCGACGGCGCAGTACGAGTCGTCGATGTAAAGACCGCGGGTGGCGTGCTGCGACGTGCCACTAAGAAACTCGTCGTGCTGCCTACGGCCGCTGAGCACCCCGTCGCTCATACGGGCTAGGTGCAGCGTCGTGACGACCAACGCTGCACGGCGGGAGAATGTTCGCGACGAAGTGATCAGTGACCGTGAAAGTGAAATAGAATTCGAAAATGAATCAGTGAATTAATGTCTCATAGTGCCAGTGCTTAAAATAGTGAAACATAGACTATCAATATAGAGTTTAGACATAGGCCTAAGTGAGCGAGTGCACTGCGTTGCGCGAGGGCGGGGGTAGACCCCCAAGGCAAGCTCGCACCGCGAGCTATGTCAACCCGTAGGCTCGAAAGGCATCCGCTGACCAATACCCGTTGTCTGTCTAAGACGGAGAGATTGTTGCAGCGACTGGCATAGATTCGTATTTCCTCTGAAAAGGTATAGCTTCAGACGAAAATTGATTCGGAATATTGTACTGTATAACTTGCTTACAGATTGGAACGGCAACTAACTTGCCATTTGTACCTAATGTTATTATTCGGAATTACACATGTGTAAACTTACCTCGCTTACCACGAGGCGGTCGAAGGGTTCGTTCGACCATGCTATCGTTAGGGACTATGTCCCTAAAATAATGTATATTGATGTGAAATAGTATTTAACACTACTTGACTATTCTTGAGGGCCTGATCAACTCCCAAGGATAAACTTATGACTACTTGACTATCGACGTGTTCGCCTCCTTCGGGAACGCACCACCCGGAGGAGCTCTCCAAACTCATAATCGGAGTTTGATGGTTACCATGTCCTTGTGGCGTGAAGGTTCCACCAGGGAACGACTGACTTGACTTGTTCGCCTCCTTCGGGAACGCCCCGCCCGAAGGAGCTTTACAAACTCATATTCGGAGTTTGCCAAACTCATATTCGGAGTTTGAAGAAGACCATGACCTTTGGCATGAGGGTTCCAAATGGGGAACCTCCAAACTCATATTCGGAGTTTGATGGAAATCATGTCCTCGAGACATGTAGGTGCAAAGGGAGCAGTCAAACTCATAATCGGAGTTTGCCAAACTCATATTCGGGGTTTGATAGAAGCCACGTCCTCTTGGCAGGAGAGTTCCACAAGGGAGCCTCCCAAACTCATATTCGGAGTTTAGAGGACACACTCATATTTGTTGATGTGAGTCTTTCGTCGTGAAATAGTTTGAGATCACTCGAACCGAGCCTTACAACCTCGGTTTCACCTAATAGAAGGGTAAAAGCGTCAAAGGGATATAGTAATGATTGATGCATATATATAACTCATATTCGGAGTTTGATAGAAGCCACGTCCTCTTGGCAGGAGAGTTCCACAAGGGAGCCTCCCAAACTCATATTCGGAGTTTAGAGGACACGCTCATATTTGTTGATGTGAGTCTTTCGTCGTGAAATAGTTTGAGATCACTCGAACCGAGCCTTACAACCTCGGGTTCACCTAATAGAAGGGTAAAAGCGTCAAAGAGATATAGTAATGATTGATGCATATATATTACTCATGTTCGGATTTAATATATAGTTTGGCGAGGATTGATGCATATATATTGCTCATGTTCGGATTTAATATATAGTTTGGCGAGGATTGATGCATATATATTACTCATGTTCGGATTAATATGTAAAGCCTAATGATGTTACATACATATGTTTACATTATTTATATTTGGATTATCGTGTACAGCTCAACGAGACTTATGTGTTTATAACCCTGTATTTAATATAATATTTATAAGACTTGTTTGTATTTAAATCTGTGGAGTTTCTTGCCATTTCTTCTCCACAGATATAATTTCCGAAATGGTGGTAAACTCATGTATGTTTGTTTAAAATAATAATAAACGATTCTATACCCGTTGTGTTTCACTGAGCGAACTGTGCTCTGATTGGTTGACGTTGACCGCGTGGGAGGTTCTTGTTGTCGCGGCGACGTTCCGTGCGCTGCCCGCTATATAATGGCGAGCAAACGGAGCGACCGTCAGTCTGCGTCAAGATCTCGCGACAAGAGGACCTCCCAGCAACCAAGAAGAGCTCAGCCGTCCAGTGGCCGCCCGGGCTAGATTGAAGTTACATCGTGCAGTTTCAATAGTCTCCCAGTTTCCCAGTCTACCTACCTACCCTACCTTGATAGTCAGTTCCCTGGGTCTCGCGCTCTCTACTGCTGCAGAGCAGACCGCCGGAACACACGGGATTATTTCTTTTTGGAACTATTTCCACGAGGGTGAAACCACGGACAGAAACTTGTTTCTAAATAAACCCCAGTTTCGCAGAAGTGGATTGGTGTAACGATACGACGACGTGATGTAATTTCAAACTTAATGAATGCGCAGCTCGTTTTAAACTTATTTCACATTTACGTAACTTTATCTGCGTAGAGAGCGGGTAATTAGTACGAAGCTCTCTTGATACATTGTCAATGGGGAATTTTAATTTCAATAATAAATTTTCCTAACTTACAATAAATATATTTACCCCATTTTCTCATAGGGGTAGGCACTAGGAAGATAGGATTAAGCTACACTCCCTCAATACATACATACTTATTTTACTGACTAGATAAATTTATGAGGAAGACTTTGTCATCCACTGGGTACACTGGGGCCGGCAACTCGTGAAGAATGAAAAAAATTTCAACAAAACTAATAAAATACAATTAAATATTACACCTACTATAATATGTTTAAAAACAAACCAGGCCAATGCGCCATTGCGCCAAACTAAACCGGAACAATGTCATTAGAGAAGAATGCGGAGTGAAAGATGATGTTGTGACTAAAATGAAGAAAGTAGTTTACGCTGGTTTCGACACGTTGAAAGAATGAAGGATGAAAGATTGACTGAAAAGAGCAGAAGACTGGCAGAAGACGACCTAGGTGTACTTTTATTGAACATATAAAAAATGTATTGATGGAAGGCAATATTAATATTACACATAATCTCCAAGCATGTATGAAAGGTATGATGAATATAAAAGAAGCGAAAGAAGTATGTCAGGATCGTAGCAAATGGCATTCTATTGTCTCTACATACCCCTCTTGGGATAAAAGGCGTGATGATAGATATATAGATTTAACGTTAACCCACAAAACTTCAAGATTTTTTACCGACTGTTTCATTCCTAACTTAGGTATTGAAATGTCAAGTTTTCACTTGAAGAATATAAAGTAACAGGGCGCTGAAATATTTAATTTTTCTCAGTGTTTGCTAGCAGACTCTAATGTCCTAGATTCAATACTCGCACTGCAAAAAATCGTTTATTTTTTCAGATTCTTTTCTTGAGAGGAAATCCTGCAACACTCACGGATGGGCGGCCATTTTAAATATGTACGACGTATACATAACACTCTTAGCTAGAGCGAAGTGGCCTTTTTTCTTTAATTACTTATTTTTGCTATATTTTCTGCATAATTCTCGTAACTACCTATATGTGTTGTTTGAGAAAAATAAAAGTATGTACCATGTCACTGATATTTTCTTAGGCTAAAATAAATATGTTCATGAATTATTTATAACAGAAAATTGTTTTCAATTACAGTCAGCGCAGATATGTGCACGGCATATTGTGATCAAAATAAATCAGAAAATCTATTCCACACCCCCACACCCTTCGTTCTTACAAATATCCACTATTTTCATAGAGGGAGCTAAATTCCCTTATAACACGTTAAAACACATTTCCAAAAGCTTTTATTACTACTGACAAATTACAAGGACTGTCATATACGGACACACATACACAAAGCAATCCCTTTCAAGGGCAATGTCATATAGGGGTAAGTCTATTATTCGGTTTTTTTCTGGTCAGGATACCCTTTTACGTCCATAATGACCTTTTGTTTCTATTGTATGATACTTTTGTCCATTAATGGATACATTCGTGATTTTGTGTTGCTTATTTCAGGTAATGTAATTGGAATATTGACTTTTATAATAGAACTCATAGATTATTTCAAATAATTTATCAAAATATCTGTTTGTTTCTGTAATTTTAGGTTTTCGAATTGCCTCTATATTTCTTTATTATATACATATATAGCAAAGTATATATGAAAGGTATGATGAATATAAAAGAGGCGAAAGAGATATGACATGAATGTAGCAAATGTCATTCGATTGTCTCTGCATACCCCGCATGGTATTATATTATAAACCTTTTAAAAAAAAGTGTACCGACTTCAAAAATTTGCACTGAAAAGTAAGAAATAATAAAAATTTCGTCGTAGAATTGGAAGAGGGTTGGTGCCAAATTAGGATACAAAATTAAGTAAACATCCAGGGACATAAAGATCTGTTCAATATTATCTGTGTTTGTACTGATGATCGTAGGTTCCTAATGAATTATCTAGATTAGTGAATTTGGTTACTAAATTATTTCTAATTTGGCACCAACCGTCTTCCAATTCTACGACGAAATTTTTATTATTTCTTACTTTTCAGTGCAAATTTTTGAAGTCGGTACACTTTTTTTTAAAAGGTTTATTTTTCCCTTTTAAGTGATTTTGTTGCCCTGAGAAATAAATAATAACGCAACTAAAAAAAAATGATGGAAAATTAAAAAAAATACTGCGGTGGATGGGATTTGAACCTCGCGCAATGTGCACCCTGCGCTGCATCCCATACCTTTAGCCGCTAGACCACCGTCGATACGAAAATTGACAACTTCGTGTCAATAGCAACCGTTGCTAAGGCTTTTCTCTGATATAATTTTCAGCAGTAAACAGAGACAGATTACTGAATTTCTGAAAAATTACTGAACCGATTTTCGTCATATGACTGTGAGATAATGTCAAGAAATTATTATATCCTTAAAAAAATAAGTCGTCAAAATCGGTACATATTTCATCGAGATATTACGAAAAGTTGACTTATAAGGTCAGTTTTTTCAAAATTTCTGAAAAACTAAAGAACCAATTTTTATGAGATAAAAATGGGACCAATCCGGAAGAATATCTGTCGATTAAAAAAGAAACCATCAAAATCGGTTCACAACTGGCGGAGTAATCGATGTACATACATACAAAAAAAATATATACGGTCCGAATTGAGAACCTTCTTCTTTTTTTTTCGAAGTCGGTTAAAAAGGCGTGATAATAGATATATAGTCGAAATAAATACTTCCAATTTCGTACAAAGATTTTATCACGAAGGGTAGTTGGCAATTACAGGGCTGGTATCCCCATCGAAATGACATCAAAGCGACCATGTCATCAAAGTCAACGCGATTAGCCGACCGGTCGCATAGACGCATACCTGTGGCCAGCCTTTTATTTTTTCCCCGCAGTCTTATCACGGAATTAGCAACTGCGACGAATTGCATAATAATTCCTGTCAAAACGCAACTTAACTCACAACAACTAAGGAATTAAAAAATGACAAACAAAAATTTTTGATGAAACTGACACTTTGATTCATACTAGAAAATGTCATTTACTTGCGAGCAACTAGACTTATTCTATTGGGTCATGTATTTGCAATTTGCGATCGGTTGCTATAGCGACTGAATTGCGACTGGGACTGAGTTGCAAATTTTCAGCTCATAAGCTTGCCGATTAGCTGCCTGGTCGCATACCTGTGGCCAGCCTTTCATTTTTCCCCCAATTCTTTGATCATTCGATAAATTAAATTGGCATGCCCGTGACATGAGGTTTTGTAGACTTTATTGTCAAGTTCTTTGTTCCAATACTCGGATATTGGAGAAGTTACTTTGTGGAACTGATCGGTACGTGATTGAATTTTGTACTAGGTGTTCCTCTTGTTTTGTTCTTATTAACCTTTAATACTTTATTAAGTATAGGTATATTTATAAAGGAAATCCTCTAAGTGTGGTTTGTCGAATTATGTACATACATTTTTAATATTAAAAAAAACCATTGATATATGTCAGAGATCGCACAACAGAACTGGCCACTCGTCAAAATACCATCGGCTAAAAGAGGGAGACTGATAGCACGGTTTCGGGAGCTGTAAGGCAACCCGTAAAAAAAAACTTTAATAAATATATACTGATTGAATTCACTTGGACACATCTCTATCATGACTGGTAAGCAGCGTCGTAGCTAGGGGCTGGCAAGGGAGCGCAACCCTTAGGGGGGCGCACTTTGCTGACCCACAGCCTGCGGTCCAAGTAACCAGGTAATAATATATAATAAAAAGAGCGCTGGCGATGTAGGTACCTACTATCGATTAAATACGACACTGCAACAAGTATTAATGTAGACCATATTATTGATAAATTGGTCTCAGAAAAAGCCAAAAAAGTTAACTTTTAAGAGATTTTATAATGCCACTCGTACTCTACTGTTTCCCTATAAAATAAATAAAGAATAGTAAGCTTCAATGTATACGTAACTAAAATTAAACTTCCAAAGATATAGTGTTGTTTCTCTTCCTAGAAAATAAGACTTGGGGGCGCAAAATTCAAATCTTGCCAGGGGCGCTCATGACTCTAGCTCCGACGCTGCTGGGGTAAGTATGCCAAAAAAGTGGCCTATAGAAAGCTTAAGACGTGCTTCTAAAAAAATAAATAAATTCAAACAAATCTAGGTCCATTAAGTGCAGCATCAGACTTGCCGTTTTTATTGTTTAATATTGATATCTGGCTAAATGTGGCCTTGAACAATTACTGTCCGTCTAAAAATAATTACTTTAACATCCACTGATGGCATTTACCATATAAATTCTTTCAGGCGATTTTCCACTTCGATTTATCTTACTTGTATAACATATGTATTGTGTATATGCCGTAAATAAGTAAATTTTGTCAATGTTACCTTTAGTAATAAAAATATTCTTTACGTCCACCCTAATTTCATAAACTAACACGCCATAATAATATATTTGTTGAAGAAGTCCCTCCGTTTTCTGTCACAAGCTATATTAAAGTCTGTCTGGAACAAATCTGATTAAAAGGTAATACAGAGCGGAACGAGACACGAGCAAATGTGTTTCGTCACGTACATCAAAGTATATCAAATTATCGTTTTAACGAGGACAATTTTTGCAAATACAATTTTGTGTGTAATCTGTAAAGGGGGTTTCAGATTATATTACCGAATGGGGCATGTAACTTAGTTCTCTAGGATTTTACCTTAACTCATAATTATGAAAGACTAAATGGTTGATAATTCTTTTATATTTTTTGTTTAGACCTTCGAACAGTATCTAAAACCATTGTGACTAGAGACACCAGTAACAGCCTCACCTGCTCCACAACAAACGAGGCTCTGGCGGAATAACATACACCTAGCTAGGCAACTGGCTGGAAGAGGCTACACCGAGCCTGAAGACCTAAATAGTCTCAAAATGTCTGGTGCAGAAGGCAAGGGGAACCACTGCACTATTCTTCCCAAGAAAGTAAACCATGTCGAGTCAATACAAGGTGCGTCGCGCTGTGGACCGCCATAATTGACCACGACTGAGAAAAAGAAAACCGAGCTAAATAATAGAGTTAACCCTTGACACACCTTTTCCCTGAAAATATATTAAGTACCACTTGCTATCAAAATTAAAATTAAAATTCAAAAGATCATTTATTTCTTAGCTACACAAGCACTTGAAATCGTCACTTTATACACTTCCGAAAACTTTATACAATCTTTACAATTTTAATTTTATATTTTTATAATAATTTCTAATAATATAATGTTTTATTACCATGCCTTCATATATATATATATATTTATTTATTTTTTTCATTTAATTATTATCAAACGTTGTTAATTTATTTCATTCTGCCTGTAATTTTTAATACCCAGTGTCCCACGACACATCTCGTTTCTTTTACATTGAAACCGGATTTATGCAAGTGGAGCCGTAGACAGTATCTTGTACTAGACAGATACAAAATAAATAATAATATCCAACACTCACCAACATTTCCAGACTCTATTGAGAATGGACCCTTGAAAAATAATCGAAATCCATGTTTACGCGAAAAATATAAAAATTATATATAGGGGAGAAATCTTTTTCTCATCATTTTATCAATCTGCTTACAACACAGAAATTCAGAATATCTTTATTGTATCCAGTTTACTTGGGAAAGGCTCTCTCACAGTAAATATGCGTTTAAGGGAACGTTAGCCCGTAATGTATTGAAAGAGAAAATATTATTGACAAGTTCTCGACGAAAAACGACATCAAAGAAATATTAAGAATAAAATAGAGGCTGTCTAGTACAATTACTTTTCTTTCACATCTTCATGGAAACTTCACTCATATTTGGAAGAAGATTCCTCTTTCAACCTGCAGTATTCAGCGCTATTTACAAATAAGTGAATCTATAATATAAAAATTGGTAGATCTGTCTGTCTGTTTGTGCTTTATAGACTCAAAAACTACTGAACCGATTTTGATAGGGTTTTGACTAACAGATAGACAGATTCACAAGGGCAGTTTATGTGTACAAAACATCACGTTACGTCTTTTGAGAGCGGAGCAGTAACCAATAATGTAAATGTTCTTTATTGTATCAACGAGATCGGGTGAGCGTGTAATATTAAAATTCCATGAGCGAAGGCGGGTCGCTAGTAGAAAATAGATACTAGAATTTGCATTTGAATATTTTAACTTAGTTCTTAGTATTAAAAAATATCGCACTTACCTAAATTCTAGAAACTTCTTGAATATTAATAAAAGTAGATTAAAAATCATAAAAGCAAAGTAGAAAAAAATAAAGCTAATGTAGTAATAATGTCATTTTTATGGCTGACTCGAGACGGATATTATGTAGGATTGTTGTCATTTAGACCTATTTCCATGTTACTTTAATCAACAATTTTTTAAAACCACTAGTTAAATAGCCAAATATCTAACATAGTTCTATAACGTACTAAGCGAACCTCCCCGGCTTTGAACGGGAAAGCAAAATGTATTGCCAAAAATCCAATAGAAAATCCTGAATAAATTAGATATAAGTATTAAGTATCCTTACGGACTCTTTATATTTGTGAAAAAATACGTCAAGCGTTAAGAAAAGACAAACAAAACACTTAAGCATATCTAATATTATCATTGAGTTACGATTTTTTAAAAGAATGAAGTCCATACAAAAGAATGAAGTCCCCTAACCAAAACTATAACACGGACTACACCTAAAAACTGTGTACTTTGATGCCAAAGAGAACAAAATACTCCTCTTGACGCCAAAATGTTCTGAATCCAAAATCGTCCTTCATACTCCGCCCCGAAGACGGCTTACAACGTTTTTATACTTCATAATTATATTACATCCTATATCTATATTGGTACTTGTTAACTTTTTGAATATTACTAAAACCTGGCCTTCGATGAAATGTACTTAAAATCTGAAATTCTACTAAGAAGATATTGAGAATAAGAACTTTGGCAAAATAAGAATAGGCCGTATTGGAACCAAACCATTATGCACCCTCAAGTCAAGTTGACATGCCCTCGTAGCGCCTCCAAAATAATAAACATACATCAAGAGGCGGAATTTTGACAGGGTGTATTAACTTGTAATATGGAAATTTATGCAGAGATACAAAATGTATCTATGTTACCTGGCTCCGTTGAAATAACCATATTATTAGGAGTTGAGAAAAAAATTACGACTATCTTCTATAGTGGCAGGTAGAGAGCTAAGCACAAATACCATCCCATTCGATTAACTTAGCTTATATTTCTTGGTGACAGTAACGACCCGGTACCATAATATGTATATGGGTTTTCAAAATTTTTTATTATATGATTACTTTTACGTTATGATTATGCTAAAATACAAACATAATAGTTATAATTAATGATTGGAAACACTATGTTCCCGTAAGTTTGACGTCCTAGATAACCTTTCCCATTTAAAAGATCATAATTAACTATTTTTCTAGAGCTCTGTCTCGCGACACAAAACGATATCAACGAAACCTAAGGTAACTTAAACTTAACTTTAACTGATCAGTTTAACCGGTCAAAGAGCAAAAAATTTGCGAAAGGGTGAAATAGACTCTTTGGTAAGTATGTAATGTATGTATACATTGGGATACCTTTGTCTACGAACTGGAACTAAATACCTAGTATAGTAATTTTTTTAAAAGTGAAAAGCAAAAAGCACAAGTGTGCGAAAAGTAACTTTCCGCACGATATAGAGCTACGTAAAGTACTAATCACACAGTTTTGCGAAGACGTCAATAGTAACAATTTTATTAAAATCGAGTAGCATATGAAACAATTTATTAAAATATCCATTTCAATAAAATTGTCGCCATTGCAACGAAATTAAACTCAAGATTTTAGGATTAGCATTGAAAACGTTAATAGGCAACTTGCTAAGTGTAGACATTGTTAAAAGTATATCTAGTAATTTTTCTTTCTTCATGGGTTGCCTTACAGCTCCCGGAATTGTGTTACGGTTCCAGGGTACCCAGCGGAAGACCAAGTCTCCCTCGTTTATCCGATGATATTTGTGAGGCTATACCTAACGAGTGGCCAATTCTGTTAAGGTATATTTAAATGGATAAGCCTCTAAGACGTTTTTTTATCGTGTATGATATTATTATGGCTGTGAACATATTATGTATGAATTGTTTATCCTTCGTTAGTACAATAACCTCAGATGAAACCCGGTCTTAATGAAACCCACGTAATTCTCATAATTAATGTTGGTTCAACAAGAACAACATTTATCAATCAGATTACGACCTAAATAAACACAAATCAGGACAATAGTTGGAGATATTTCTGGTTAATCGCATGAATACACCTTACCACAATATTTGGTTCAAAATTTACCTAAGGTTACAATTTTATTAAAATACTGGTATACATAATGCTGTTTTAGTTCCATCACTTACTTATGGAAGCATGAAAGCAAAATAAATGCAGAGGTCTTTATGTAGAATGTGTGATATAAAACATATTGACCGCATCCAGAACGATGTCATTAGAAAAGAATGCGGAATTAAAGATGATGGTGTGACTAAAATGAAGAAAAGTAGTTTACGCTGGTTTGGACACGTTGAAAGAATGAAGGATGAAAGATTGACTAAAAAAGTTTATATGGCTGAAGTGAAAGAAAATACTATAAATAAATAATAAAAGCATGTATGAAAAGTATGATGAATATAAAAGAAGCGAAAGAGGTATTTCAGGATCGTAGCAAATGGCATTCGATTGTCTCTGCCTATCATCTTAGACAGAAACATTAACCCTAATTTACCATATTCTATATACAATATAAATTATAATATCACACACAGTTTGAAATATATTTATTTCCGTTATAATATACAGAGTATGAATATGACAGCATACGAGGTAAACAAGGGATGTTCCGGGAAATGAGTTCAGCCTTTGAACGTAAAGTACTTTCTAAACGAAGACAGGTAAATTTCCTTTAGGAATTTCTGTTATGAAATATTCCGGATAGAGATCATTTCAAGTCATAATAAATTTTAGTTTCGTAGTGGTACTTTTAGATTACAGCATTTTTAGCACTGAATATTAAATTATTTTAATTTCTATATTATTATATATTATTATTATATCATGACATAAGAAAATTATAAGAAAATATATACAAAAAATAATAAACGAAACCGTGTTATCGGCCCAAGTCTCCCTCTTTTAGCCGATGGTATTTGTGAGGCTACACATTTTTTTAATCGAACTTCAAAACATAAGGAGGAGGTTCTCAATTCGTCGAAATCTTTTTTTTTATATATGTTCCCCGATTACTTGAAGACGTCTGGACCGATGTGGATTTTTTTTGTTTGAATGGGTACCTATACTTCACAGGTGGTCCCATTTTTTTAGTGAAAATTGGTTCAGTAGTTTTTTTAGAATATCAGATCTTTAATAAACTTTTTGGCACAACATGTATATAATTGAACTATAATTTTACTTTTTTAGACTCTGCGATTTCCGCCGCAGCTACTGCTTTGCTTACTGTTTTCCTGAGATGAGACAGGGTTATAATGTGTCCACGCACGTAGCATTTCATACAAGGACCCGACAAATAAAAAAAATTGCAAGTTTACCATTTTGCAACCACAATTTCTCTCAGAGTATTTCAAAGTATAAATTACTACCTATCATGTTTAGGAGCTGAGCATTACCAGTATTATATAAGTAAATCAAGTCGGGAAAAAAGTTAGCCCCAGTGAGTTTTTTGTCTAATCCATCAGATATACAACAAAATTATGTAGGAAATAATTGTGCAGAATAAAAAAAATATAATACAAAGAAGTCCGCGGTAGTCTATATATACCTATCTCTAATAGGTACTTGGGTAAATAGGTGCGTCGGTGGCCGAGTCGTTAGGACGTCTTGTATTAACTAGGCAGACCCCAGGTTCGATTCCGGTTCACGGCCATGTACCAATGGGTTTTTTCATTAAAAACTTATGTACATAATCCGACAAACCACACTTTTCCATCTAAATATACCTCAACAGAACTAGCCACTCGTTAGGTATTATAGCCTCACAAATACCATCGGCTAGACGAGGGGAGACTTGGTCTTCCGCTGGGTACCCTGGAACCGTAAATACGGTAAACCCAAATTGTACCCGTACGAAAGTTTGTATTTGTTTGTTTTTTACCCTTCTTTGACGCCAAAACGCTGCAGCAACAAGTGAGATCCTGAAAATGAGACATGTAGGCTACTTTTTATCCTGAAAATCCATTGGGATAAAGTCTTATTAAATTTTTTTCCACGGATTAATCCGGGACTGAAACCTACTAGGTATTAGTATAAATATAATCCGTACAACAAAATCAATTTCGACCATCACAAAGAAGTCTTCGTATTTAATTTCACGTAGTCATAATTCCTCTCTCAAAGTCGGTATATTTTGCTCTCCAAATAGTATTTTCTGGAGACAGGCACTGTAAGAGGACTAGAAAGGACATATTGCGTCTAGGTGGCTTCCCTTGAGAACAAATTACATTGACGTCGGCAACAACCGAGACGGTGTATATTGAGCCGAGACCGCCGTACTATGAATAAACTAAGTTTTGAAAGCATTTCTCGGCAAAAGGAGCGGTACATGTTTTATTTACCACTAAAAGTTTACAGTTCTCTGAAAACTTTGTTTACATATAGAGGGATTCCGAACGAAAATTGAAAAAATACTTACAAAATTCATGAGAAAATATAAAATAACTGGATGCTGTGCCCAATTATTTTGATATCACTGCTCATCTAAGTGAAAACTTGTTTAGGCCCGTTGAGCGATTTTTGGTAACGGAAAATCTTATGAATTCGCGACATGCTCTCCGCACAAAGGTTGGAGATCCATGGGTTGCCGGCAGCCTAATTGCGTAACTTGAAAGCGATCCAATCACTATCATTTTTTTACAGATAAAGGTCGAATTTAGCCCCACACTTTTCGAAATGTGTATTTTCGTTAATTGTGCTACATTGTGCTGCGTTTGTGTCGTACTGTGCCGCAAAAAATAGCTCAATATCTCAAACCGTTTTTGAGAAAAAAAATAAAAACAATTAAAAACATGAAATTTTCGTTTTTATTTTTTTTCTCAAAAACGGTTTGAGATATTGAGCTATTTTTTGCGGCACAGTACGACACAAACGCAGCACAATGTAGCACAATTAACGAAAATACACATTTCGAAAAGTGTGGGGCTAAATTCAACCTTTATCTGTAAAAAAATGATAGTGATTGGATCGCTTTCAAGTTACGCAATTAGGCTGCTGGTCTGAGAATGTGCGGGCAGGAATTCGTGTACTGACTTACTTCCAATTGATGGGTCAGTACGGACCGAGATTAGAAAAATGCTCGCTAGGTAGCTATTATATGTTATATACCTACTTATAAATTTAAAACCACTGTTATTCATAGTTTTATGTTTTCACTTCTGTGCAGTCCCCATTACTGACTATGCCTTTTTTTATTGAGGTAAAAAAAAGCAATCTTTATTTCTAAATACTGACTAAAGTTTGTAGCCCACACACTGGTCCGGTATCTCACAGAAAATTTTAGGTCCGACCGACGATGATATGATCGACATTGAAGACAGGCCACACATTAGCAATATATATCATACGATCTGGATCACATGCAATTCACTCACCCACACAGACATACAAGATTCGATTTCACAAAGGCGTGTGGATGTGTGTGTGTGTGACAGATCGTTCTGGTCATTGAAATCAACCACAAATACAACGATTTAAAAACGGATGGTGGGATTCTTATCGCGGAATTGGACGAGTCTGTGGTCGGTTTCAGTGGACCGTACGGCGACCGGCCGGGGATTGGACAAATGTGTGGCCACCTTTTAGGCTTTAAACTTTCGTTTAAATCTATTAAGCCAATTCGGACCCTATTCTAGACAAAGATTGAAACAAACAGAGAGACAAAAGTTCTAAAAACCGAAACCGTGTTATCGGTTCCGGGTACCCAGCAGAAGACCAAGTTTCCCTCTTTTAGCCGATTGTATTTGTGAGGCTATACCTAACATGTGGCCAGTGTGGTTTGTCGGATTAAGTGCATAAGTTTTTAATTATGAAAAAATACTTGTTAGCGCAATGAACTCAGTAAATCGCGCGGCTTATTTTGTGGATATCTCTTTAAAATGTAGTTAAAGAGATACACTTCAAAAATAATCTATAAAATAACCAAGGATAAGATAAGATAGGACAAGATTCACGTACCAGGAACATGAGAAAGAACGATTTCACAAAAATACACAAAAAGCAGATATGCTCTTCCAGTATTATACAAAACTATTAGAAATAGCAAGTTAAAGTAAATACGAGAAAATGGTACATTAGTTCGAGTCGCAAATTCGGTTGCAAATACCCGTGAAATTGATGACTTTCAAGGCTTCATAAAAACTTATCTTTTTTTTAATTCATACTGTGTCAAATATATTTATCTTTCGAAAGCTATTTAAATTTCTAAACTAAGACATATAGTTATCGCGTAATTTAAGAAGTCGTGAGCATGTAATTTGTATGGGACAAAAGTTATGAGGCGTCTCCTTAATTTTGAAAACACTGACGACAGCCACTTTAAATTTTTTTTATTTGTTTAGTTTAACTATAGCAAATTTTAGCACTATCTGGCTTTTTAGGTCTCATACGACCTTAATAAGGATTTTTATATAATATAATTTTCACAAACAACCTTTCAACACGAAGTATTTATCATTAAATGTATTTTACCCTTAGTTGTACCCTAACCACGAATAGCGTTGTCTGTAGAAAAATATCACTTTTCTGAGACACATGTCATCCCTTATCAAGCGAAGTTCAATCTTGTATTTTATTTCTTACGTATTATTTTCTCAAGTAATTTGTATCCAGTTAACATTACCCTTGCCTGAAAAACTTTCAAGACAGTTTCATCGGTTTTTAGGGTTCGGTATCTGTAAATTAATTTCCAGATAGACGTGATTTAATTTAACCATTTTTAAACATAAATCGATATTTTTAATAGGCTCCGAAGCATCTTTTGATAAAACTTTCAGTGCCTCGGTGGCTGAGTGGTTAAGGCGTCTGGTAGTAACTAGGCAGACCACGATTCGAACCCGGCCATGTACCAATGGTTTTTTTTTACAATTTAAAACTTATGTACATAATTCGACAAATAACACTTCAATAAATATCACCGGCTAAATGAGGTAAACTTGGTAAACGGTTTCGGGAGCCGTAAGGTAACCCGTGAAGAAGAAAAACGGATATTTACACGATAATGAAGCATACATAACAGTTTTGTCTGTCTGTATGTATGGCTGTTAAGCTTCGAAACGAATGGATTTTTAAGTTACAAATCCTGATAGCTAATTCTGCTGGGTAATTCAACATTTTCGGATTTTAAAGGTTTTTCGTCCCCATCTTCTCCTCTGGAAATTTACCTCCGGCCCTCATACTATCATTGTGCCAAAAAAAACACATCAATTTCGTTGCAAGACAAACAAACAAACACATTTATAATATAAGTTACGATTTTTAAATCCAGCTACTGAATAAATAGATATACCAATATAATGAAGGATGAAAGATTAATAAAGAAGGTTTATATGGCGGAAGTGAATGTAAATGCTGGCCGAGGACGACCTAGATGTACTTTTATTGAACATATAAAAAAATATTGATCGAAGGCAAAATTAAAAGTACACACAATCGCCGAGCTTGTATGAAAGGTATGATGACCATAAATTAAGCGAAAGAGGTATTTCAGAATCGCAGCAAATGGCATTACATGCTGCCTACACCTCTTGGGATAAAAGGCGTGATGATATATAGATATATTATATACACTTTGCTAGTTTGATTCGCTACATTATTTCAAGATCCCTTTATATTCCGCATCACGTCTTCGTGTTTACACAAGTACGTCGACAACACTCTATGCAAAATATTAAACGCAATTTCATTTTGTATTGAATACTTGGGCATGGAATAAGAAGCACAAAAGTAAGATATGTGTGATGTAAGGCGTATTGATCGCATCCGGAACGATGTCATTAGAGAAGAATGCGGAGTGAAAGATGATTTTGTGACTAAAATGAAGAGAAGTAGTTTACGCTGTTTTGGGCACGTTGTAAGAATGAAGGATGAAAGATTGACTAAAAAGGTTTATATGGCAGAAGTGAAAGGAAATGCTGGTAGAGGACGACCCAGGTGTACGTCTTTCACTAATAGGAAGCTACATTATCTCCGAGTGCTATTTTTTTTGTTCGCAAATATCGACGGGCGAAGCCGGGGGCAGAAAGCTAGTCTTTAATATTTTTACGGTACTTTCCCTCCAAGTCATGTATAATAATAAATTTCTATATAGCATTTCGCAATATAAAAATATACATTTACATCAGCAAACGGAGAACGGACTTAGAATGTATTGAAGAGGCTTTCTCCAAATCAATATACTGTGCTCAGAGTTGAGACCTGTTCAAATAGAGACCTCCCAACTCCCTACTACCTACAACCTCAGACAAACAAAAAATATAGATAGATCACGACGGTCGATAGAAGTGAAGCCTTCAGGACTTGTTGGTACGGCCGGGACGTGGTTGAATTTCTAGAGGCATGGTTTTTGAAAATATCATTTCTATCGACTGCCGTGATCTGTCTATCTAATTTTGGTTGCCTAAACCTACAACCTATGAGAGTCTTTAACAGTTCACCCTGTCCCTTCCCATTTCTGAACCAAGAATTGTTATATAGGTACTCGTATTATAATTAAATGTGTTTACAGTAGAGAATACTTCTAATAGTTCTATAAAGGTATCTTACATTCAGTGTTGCGAATTAACACGGCTTCAATGTTTACATAGCTACAACAGAGCCCTCTATGATATAGATATGAAAGAACAAGTAGATTTTAAAACTATTTACCCACTGAAAGTTTCATAAAAAAACATTCAGCCGTTTCGGAGCACAGTCTGAACAAAAATTATTACAGACAAGAAATCTATCTCAAATTTCCATGAAAATTTCAGTTGTTAAAAAGCTTGATCTGGACAAAAAGGTAGTAATTTCAGCGTGAAATAAAAACAAACTGTCGTCACCCTGCTTTTAAGGTTATGAAAATTCATAGATTGTCATGAAAATACTAACGTTACTAATATACCTACAATCTACTTTGCTTTAGATTTTGTATAATCTAACTATAATATTTAAGTTTCCAGCGCAAATATTTATATCCAACAGCCTTCCAACATCCCCTCACAGCTGTCCTAAGCCTCGCAACAACATGTACTTACTGAGCAACTTTTACTATAACTTAATTTGAAATTAAAGGATTCACTTACATGATTTCAGCTATGGTTTCAGTTTCAATGTTTGCTTGGTACAGCTTCATAACACTTTCCACTTTCACAATGCAATTTTAAAATAACAAAACTGGAACACACTCCGTTCGATCATAACTAACCCTTCATTCTGTTTATATATTTTCCCCACATTTTTTTATACAGTGTTGCCATCCTTCTCATCCTCAAATCACGAATCGAATCGATGAAATTCGCCTACCTACATTTCGATCCCAGATCCCAGCCATGTACCAATGGGTTTTTTATAATTAAAAATGTATGAACAATGAACATAATCCGACAAACCAAACAGATGCTTTACCATATAAAGGTATATATAGACCACTCGTTAGGTGTAGCCTCAGAAATACAATCAGCTAAAAGAGGGAGCCGCTGGGTACCCTGGGACCGTAACACGGTTTCGGGAGCTATAAGGGAACCCGTAAAGAAAAAAAAATTACTTTGAAGCTGTGTCCGTTAGAGAATTCTTTTCATAGAGGCATAGGCTAGTGGACGCGTGCCTTTATTCGTTCAGAAATAAGTTATAACTTTTTACATACAAATACATTAACACACACACCTTCACGTATTTATACCTTGCGGTGTGACCAGAGACAGTAACGTGACAAGAATGTGAGCGTAAGAAGGAAACCGGAAAACCACCAGACCGAAGTGAAAAATTATTTAAAAAAAAAAGATTTAGTAAATATTTGTACCTAGATACCTAACCTAAAATAGAATTTAAAAAAAACCACGGGCGCAGCTAGCTTTATCTATATATATACACACTTTCCCATTATTAAAGCTGCAATGTCATCATTACAAGCAGAACAGAAAATCCTGCAACGAATATGTAATTAAAAAGCAGACCCCTAACTTAACCCCAGGTCTCTATTACTGTTGCCTCTTCAAAATTGATACAGCCATGACACCGGCCGCTCCTAACGAATATTATTTCCAGGACGGATCTAACGTCACTGATGGACATAACGGAAATCATTTAAGGGTTTCATGGGGTGACTATGCTTTTAGATTTGTATCTAAACTACATCAGAAATTATTAGTAGATGATGAAATCATGATCATTTTCTACCGTTATGTAAAAATAATATTAGATTCCGAGTTGTTACGACGTATCGTATTAATAAGGCCGACCACAGTTTGGCCCGCCCATGTACCAATGGTTTTTTTATAATTAAAAACTTATGTAGGTACCCGAAGCCCATAATCCGACTTCATCTAAATATACCTCAACAGAACTGGCCACTAGTTAGGTATAGCCTCACAAATACCATCGGCTAAACGAGGAAGACTTAGTCTTCCGCTCGGTACCCTGGGTCCGATGACACGGTTTCGGGAGCTGTAAGACAACTCGTGAAGAAAAAAGTACCTACAGTTCCTGTACAATTTAAAAATAGTGGTTACTTCTAACTGTGTAGCGTTACGGACTAACAAGGACATGAAAATGGACCTAATCGCAGGACTCTCGTTGTTTCTCACAAAACATTAGGTAGCTTTAGCTTTTCCCTTCCATAGGCCAATATTGTTTGTGAGACTGTAATTTTCTTTGTTAATATTTTTGTTTATTTGCTTTGGGCATTTTTATTTATTTTTTGTATCAAGAATGTGAAATAAAATAAATAACATAAGTGCCACAAAAGTGCTTTATTGACAAACTGTTGAACAACCCTCCTTATAATCTAAGAAATAGCATCCGAGCTATTTTTACAATTTATTAATAAAAACAAAAAAAAAATGAAAAGACTACCCAATACAGATAACAACTAAAATCAATTTTAAAGAACATTTCCCAGATATAAATTTATTTTATTTTGATGATTTAAAAATAATAAACTTAAAAGTTAAAGAACATGAAATTCATTCATTCATTATTATATTGCTAAAGCACTTTACGGAATTAGCGAGGCTATATTACCTTCAGAAATAGTACTTTAATATAATAAAACAAAAAGCAATACTACCTAATAGAAACCATGCATTTATTTTGTAATTATCATTTCATTGAAAATGTAAGACGGCGAGGAATAAATGAAATTACTAAAATACATTACTCAATAACCCACACTGACCTCCAGTTTTAAAAAGGTTTGTCAAGACTTAATCAACGATTATGCATTTTGACAATTGTTTAATTAACTTATCTCTAATAAACTTTGACAAGCCTTTCATAAATTGGAGAGTAAACATCAGTAGCATAAACGGAACAACTGTTTAGTCACTTTCTTACAAATATGTCATTCCATATGATAGACGGAGACAAAACTAACTTGTTAAACACGGTATCCGTGACTTTGCTTCAAATCCTTAGTGATAATACAACTGACCTTCACATTATTAGGTTCATTAAAACTGCATAAAGTTGACTAGCTGGGAGACGTGCACCCGTATTAACATTAAAGAAATTAGCGCAAGAATTAAAATATTATGCATAGTACTAGAACGACATATTTCTAACCGGTACTCTGTTATTATGTAAAAAGAATAACAATTATTATAGCAAGCGGTTACACTTCGACATCACAATCAATAGCAAATCTCACTAATGTTTAAAATTCAATATCTTAAATATAAAACGTGTGCGGACGATGCATTCTAACTATATTCTATTATATATTTACATCACAAAGGCCATTTCATCACTAACATATTATCATAATACCACCACCATCGAAGTAAACCGCTGAAGAAAAACATATAACTAATTTCTACAAAAGGAAACAAAAGAAAAAAAACTTATTTCTTACTAAATAACAACATTGACATTCATCACAAAATTCCGTTTCCCTGATTTGAATATTTAAAAAACAATTAAAAAAAGATTTTTGACGATTTGAAGTGTTTTCAAGAAATGGCGAACAAAATTCTCACTCACAGCTACAAACTTAAAAATCATTACTTTCTGTTTAATTAAGAATTTTCTTAATTTTGTGTATAGACAGGTAGGTGCTACAGCAGTATCATTTAAAATTTAAAAGTGTTATTTAAATCTACAGAAAATATGTTATGAAAGCAATTAAACTAATTTAAAAGTAATTTGAAGAAATTTCTAAAAACTTTGTTTCAGTTTGTTAGAAGTTAAATTGTTGTGCAGTTATATAAAACAAAGTCGGTATTGTTAAGGTTTAAATTGGTAAATTTTGGAAAATAAATATTAAGTACATACAATCTGACAGGGACCAAATAAACATAAAATATATAGTAATATATATAATAATTATAGTGAAAATGATATGAAAAACAATTAAATAAATAACTGTACTTCCTCTATAACGCAACTTACTTTTCATAATATACTTAATATGCTAGTTAATACAAATGCTACAATGTTTGCAATTGTTCATTTGCTTACATAACATGTGCAATCACACAATTATCTTTTGCTCACCGTGATGTATATAATCTAGCTAGAGGGTACACATTATATTAAAACTACGACTTGTAAAGGCACATTATATTAAAGTACAAAAGGAACTTGGTCAAAAACTGTACTTAGTCACCGAAATGTATCAAAATATGAAAGGAGATGTTTCAAAAAGGGCCTCGTACCATAGAAAACATAAATTAGAAAATATAATTAGAAATATGAACAGAGAACAAATATTAACTTTTGATCATAGGTTTTTTTTATTTCATTATTTATCACAATTATACCTAATTAGTTAAATTGGTTTTGTAATCATAGGAATATTATTTTACTATTCATTTCTTCATTTGTAATTTATCATTCATACCGTCACATAATGAACAAACTATAGGTATTTGGTTTTCATAATTTTCATAATTTTCTAGATTAGATACTATGTGATAGTTCATATTGAAACATCTCCTTTAAATATCGCAAGTGCAAATAATATGTAGCAAAGTAGTATATTTATTCGACACGAAATATACCTACATATAAATGCCAAAAATACTTGTCAATAAAATTGATACGATCTTACACGAGTTGACTGTACTTTTAAAGTAATTAACATCTAGGCACTTAATAAAAACATTAAATGTTTCTTGTTGGATATGATTACTCTTTACTAATTAAATTAAATGTAAACTAAATAATGCAAGAATAATTCTTTGTACATTATGTCATTAATTTGGACATTTAGAACTATGGCATATGTATATGTATGTAATTAAGGCAACGTCGCGCGAATTATTTCATTAAAGTCCTAAGCTTGCATTATATATGCAACAGAAGAAGGTTATTTTAAACATTGCTTAGGACGTCTATATTTTAGTTATAAAACCTACCTTAAATTTAAGTTACTTTACGAATGGTAATATGTATAAATTCAAATGGAGATATTTAGGAAGTTACTTTGTTAAACCAATTTATTAATATTAACCGACATAGAACGGTTTTCATCTCATTATTATGAAAACATTGTAAGCTTACAACCATTGATGGTTAGCGACATCGAAAACCCGTACATGGGAGTAACTATCACAATATAAAATGCTAAATTTAATATTATTATTTTAAAACAGACATACAAATAGACGTTATTGACTGATTCCCTGAATTATTATTGTGTTATTTAGATTAGATTGAATGTAAAATGTATAACAATGTGAACTAATTCAGTCAAAATCTATTTGAAGTATGAATATTTTATTATGTTATTGTCAGTATGTCGAACATTATTTGGTTCAGCAAAGCGTAGGTCGCCTTAAAATATAAAACGTACTTAGCTAACGTTTTATTTTAAAATATTGACTTGATTTTATGTCACAGCTCACTTTGATTTTTAAATAATTCATCAAAGAAAGAAATATTATTATGCTAGTTGGTAATTAAATTATTTTGTAATTTTACTAATTTTTATCTTATTGTAATCCTTCAAATATTAAAAATTAAAAATGTATACCGAAAATTAATCGTGTTACTTCAGATTAAACTATTAAATAATAATGTGAAATTAAGATTTATTCCGAAAAGTTATACACGACGTAAATCCGAAACTTTTTGGCATTATTATTTTTATTATAAGAAATTACCTTTAATTTATTGGTCCTAATAGTTATGACACATACATTAAACTATAAGCAAACCAAAACTTAACTAAAAATTTCGTGACTTTTGCAATTTGTAAACTGATTTAATTAATATTACAAAACGACACTATAACGTCATTTCTTGTCTCAAAATAAACTGCAGTTAAGAAAACCAAACGTGTGAACATTTATTTAAAACAAATATTTTATGTTATTATTCAATAATCGTTAAAAAACTAAAATGAATATTCTAATTTACAAGAAAACCTGGGACTGTAGTTATGATCGGTGCTCGTACAGCTCTTTTATGTGCAATTTCTAAACCCTGATTTCCCGAAACTGCAGTCCATAATAAAAATGCACACACGTTTGAACTTTCCGTTACCTGAATTCGGTATGTTAAGTAAAAACTGTGTTGCTTATATTTATATATCAAAGATTAATTTATTTTAAACAACTAATTTGAACAGTTTTATTTTCTAGAAAAAAAAAATTTTTTTATAATGAATTTTCGACATTTTGAAAGTAAAGAAGCCATTCTGTCCTCAATTTGTCTTACTGGTAGTACAACGGGACGAAACGTTACGTGATGACGTAATTACGTCGATTGTCAGCAAAATTTATTATAAAATACTACTGCATACAAAACATAAACAGGTATTCAAATTAGTTTCTTATTCTTTGAAATAAAAATATTTAAAGATTCTTTAGTTTTTACTTTACATACAGAATTACCAGAACGATCCTAGGAGATAGGATGCAACCTGTACTTGCAACAAGGTCGACGTAATAAAGAACAGGTGGATAATGAGATATCTTAAGTAGTCCTGTCTCACAGGCCTGACTGTCTGAGGCACAGAGTCTCGAGCGGGGAACTTTCCTGTACGGTAAAACTCGCGGAGCATTTCATCCTTTTCGTAGAATCTAGCGTAGAGCCAGTTGGTCATGCCCTCAGTGTCAGATGGAATCTGAGAAAAAAATGTTTTAAAATATCATTAAAACGTAATTTTGGCCCTTTCCTAATTAGGAATCTAAAAATGGCCCTGAAATGATATATTTAAAAAAATCATGACCTACAAAGAGCATTGGAAATAAACTTAGACATGTATATTTTGACAGCTGTCATCCGAAATGAGGTTCTTCTCGAGACCTTTCATTTTGGTAACCAATTTAGGGTCAGTAGTTTTCAAGATATTGCTCTTTTAAATTGTGATCTTAAAATCGTCATAACTCCAAAAAATATTATAATTTTCAAACATTTCTGAACACGCAAAACAATACCCCAAGAAATAACCACTTTAGAGCTTTTTATTTTTTTTCAAAAATACACGACTAATTATTTTTTTTTTGTATATTGTAGACTCGTCAATACAACTTCTAGAGATATGTCGCAATTTTACTGAAAAAGGAGCCCCTGCAGAGGTGATAGCAAAACCATTTTCAATGTTAAAATACATTTGGGTCTATGCTAAGTACACGATAGTTAATCTCTTAAATATAATATCTTAAAGGGTTGGAAGATATAACTTTGTTACTAGAATCGGTTTGCAGTGGTAGCATAAAAAAACTTACTTCGGAGCTGTGATAGATCCTGTAATGTATATTAGTTGTGCAAGGCGGTCGAATCCCGCAAACAATATCGTACAGATGTAGCGGTATGCGGTCTTCATAAGCTATGGTAACATCAAGTACCCATTCGAGGTGCTCAGTCAGAGGGGTCGAGTTGTTAATAATTGTCTCGCCTTGATTGAAATTGGCATCTGGAACTATTACAAAACGGCATTAGTACAAAATTCTGATATTCAATCTCACGAAGTCCGTTTGACTATGAATGTTGTCATTGTCAGGCGTACACGCACATGCATTAGTATTATGTAAATGCGCTCCCGAGGTTACGCACACTAAAACAATGTGCATGTGCACGTCTGACAACATTCATAGCCAAACGGACTTCGTGAGATATAATATCTGTATCTCATTTCTATTTATTTTTTTAATTCACACCTGAATCTCATAGACGCAAGTTTCTAAGTAATGGGATGCAGTTGTAGACCGACCCCGTACTAAGAAACGCTGTGCAATGCGTAAGCGTTGAACAAGTGTATGAAGCGATACGTGTTGTTTTATTTCGACGCTAGCATAATATTTTTTGTTTCCATTTTTTCCGGCTGGCCTGGAAACAGACTGTCTTTACTCGTGGACTCGTTATAATTACTTAACACCAGGCGATGGTATTAATAGTATAGTCTTACAAAAAAAAGATAGATACTTTGATTAAATTTAATGTTTTTAAAAAAAGTCAGTAAATTATTGCAAAAAAATTTGATAGCAATTTGAAAAGCAAAGTTGTGAATAAAAACTTGTGCCTACTTATTCTTATCCCTAACAATTTTTACATAATTAAGAAACAGTCAAGGTTTTTTCTTCACGGGTTGCAGCTCCCGAAACCGTGTTACGTCTTCCTCGTTTAGCCGATGGTATTTGTGAGGCTATACCTAACGAGTGGCCAGTTCTGTTGAGGTATATTTAGATGGAAAATCTTCTAAGTGTGATTTGTCGTATTATGTAGGTACATAAGTTTTTTTTAACCCATTGGTACACGGCTGGATCCGGGATTGAACCCATGGTCTGCCTAGTTAATAACCACTCGGCCACCGACGCACGAAAAGTTAAGCTATTACTTTAAAACTTTAAGCCTTGCACAAAGTTATACAGTATATTGTCTACCTCTAACAGATATATGTCATTCAAAATTATAGAAGAAGACAAAACATTGTTTAACTTTGTACAGCGTTATTAGTAAGGGGGTCTACCTTTTTTAGTATTTGAGGTGCTAGGTATATTTTCCCTGTTGGCATGCGGCCCCACTTCAGCCATAATAACACTTAAAGCACCAGCGCGAGGTATCGTCACATACTCCAATTGACGGAGATTGTTCTTCTCAGCAAATCTGAAATGTCCAAATAATTAATTATAGAGTCTGAGAATGTTCGTACAGACAGACAAATTTTAATAATACTTTTAATTGCGTAAAATATATACCATTATTTAATTTTTATATTGTTTAACTAGCTTTTCGCCCCGGCTTCGCCCGTGGAGCTTATATTCACTTTGATCCCCTATTATGATCTTGAGTTCATGCAAAAACCCCATAGAAGAAATGGCGCATTTAGACCAAAGTTCCAGTGTACAATTCAATTTTCTAAGAATAAGTATTTTAATCGACTGCTCCTATTTCGGAGGGCAAGAAAGTCATCATAACATAATAGATACTTCTATATAGTCCTATAGCTTATGGACAACTCGATGTAGGTGGTTTTTTTAACCGACAATTTTCAATAATTCACAACAAAAGTAACATTTGTGCGCCTGAAAGTATTACAGTATCTTCAAACCTTTGACTAACTTCTCGTCTTTTATGAAGGAATCCACCTTCAGGGAAGAGCACCATAAACTGTCTTTGTACGGGCAAGTACGACCGGTGGATGTGATGCTGAAGATCTACTAACGACTGGTCACGAGTAGCTCGACCCTGAGAACAAATAATAAAAATAAATATCTTCCTGACAAAATAAATATAAAGCTTTCCGCCCGCAGAAACTTACTTTAGTACATTCATCCCCTATTATATTATATCCCCTTAAGAGAGGATTTAAAAAAAGTTACTTAATTAAAAATTGCGTCGGCTCACAACTGCGGAGTCGCGGTTCGATCCCCACATCCGACCATGACCAATGGGTTTTTATAATAAAAAACCTATGTACATTATCCGACAAACTGTACAAAGAGGCTTTTCCATCTACATACCTCAACAAAGCTAGCCACTCGTTAGGTATAGCCTCAAAATCATCGGCTAAATGAGGAAGGAAGACTTTGTCTTCCGTGGGTACCCTGGGGCCGGCAACGGTTCCCGGGAGCTGTAGGGCAACCCGTGAAGATTTTTTTTACTTAATTCCTAGCTTTTTGCGTAGACAGAGTTACTTTCGCCTTTATAATATTAGTATGAAGGAGTCGATAGTCTCGCTCGTGCTTTTTAGTAGGGAATCCTAATCCTAGCGACCCCGCCCCGGGCTTCGCATGGGTACAATATCGGTTTATAAAAATTGTAATACCTACACAAATATCATCATATCGGTAGCTTATTTTCGCAAAATTATAGCCTACTAACTGTTTGCCCGCTACTTCGTACCCGTTGTATTAGGAATACAATTCACCTCCTTGGGTAGGTAGCGTGATGTTAAATAGCTAGTTGAACCATACACCTTCCTCAAGAATTGGGCTATCAAATGCAAAAAGATTTTTTCAAATCGGTCTAGTAGTTTTTGTGTATATAGAATACGAACAAATATACACTGACGAGCAATATAAAAAAGGCAATTTTTGTTTTTTTGTCAAAAATATTTTCTTTTTACATTGTTTAATTAAATTTGTTTTGTTTCCATTGGGTGCAATGTTTTTAACCGTTATTAAATACACTTGAATGTTGCTTTTTACTTCCAAAAGCTATCTGGCGTGGTTTCGGAAATATTTCATGATAAGTTAGTGCCTTTCTATATTGCTCGTCAGTGTAGTTATTTATATATTTCATAACGTATTGAGGATCCGTACAGTAGTTTCTGAAATTAGCCTGCAAACAAACACACACTCAGCGCTTCATATTAGGTTAATCAACAACAATGTAACATATAACGCGACTATAAAACCCGAACAACTACTGCAACATAACTGCATTCGTACGCCGAACTTTGAACTTTTTAATAACAAATCAATATTATACACCGTGAGAACTAACTAATGTTTACGACAGAAACTGAGTATCATATTTACGCGTTACTAAACTTCGCCCACGACATAGCCTACATATTTAATATGAGCTGCAACTAAATGTTACGTCCCTGGTTCGATTCCCAGGTGGATAGCAACTAGCAAGTTTCGTCTATAGTCTTGAGAAATAAACACAACTAGCTATGGTGAGTCGGGCTTGCACAATTAAGGTTAGGAGAGCCCCCCCCCCCTGCGGAGCGGTCATTTTAGCAAATTTTGAGCTATATAATTAAAACCACTGTACAAAAATCATATATATATATCAACAATAATATATTTTAACTTTTTTTCCAACCTTTGACTGACTAAAAAGGTTTATATGGCTGAAGTGAAAAGAAATGCTAGCAGAGGACGACCTAGGTGTACTTTTATTGAACATATAAAAAAAATATTGATCGATGGATATATTAAAAGTACACACAATCGCTTAGCATGTATGAAAGGTATGATGAATATAAAAGAAGCAAAAGAGGTATGTCAGGATCGTAACAAATGGCATTCGATTGTCTCTGCCTACCCCTCTTGGGATAAAAGGCGTTATGATTGATAGATAGATTGACTGACAATACAATTATGCCATACTTATACCAAGTTCCTAAGTCACTTACGTTTTCCAGAAAAACCTCTAAGACGGACGGACACAAAAGTCTTATAAAAGTTTCGTTAGATGAGGTATAACATCTTAAAAACTTAAAATATAATTCGTTCACAAAAATGGAACTCATGATACAAATCTCAACACACACGGTTTGTATACAAAGAAGACATTCCCATAAACACAAAAAAAGCCAAAAGTACTAAATTAAAAAGCAATCACTAAAGAATTCCACCCCAAAAGCTCGTTAATGAACGGCTCTAGAAAAGCCATAAAGTTTAATATGTGATGTGACGATAGAATCATTGATGAAACCAATGAATAAGCTGCATTCTGCCATGACACTGCAACTCTTAGACCACCCGCAGGATACATCACACACTTACTTTTAGTACCTACGTAACTGTATATTTTCATATGTAGGGAATTTAATACTCTTAAAGTAACTAAAGGAATAGTTAATATTTGTATACTACAAAACAAACTGCTTGTCCCGGGTTCAATATTAGGCGATATGATATATAGACGAACTCTTATTTTATTTTAAATGTTGTTTTTAATGCCATTTTTAATCACTTGTCCGTGGTATGGGTTTAAAAAATATTTTCATCTCAACTTTACATAAAGGGGAGGTATATGAAAAATTTTAAAATATATAATGTTTTGTTAGGTTAAGATTAAGATCTCTAACAGGAGTATATTATATCAAATTTTATCAATTAGGTAGGCACTATAATTTTTTGACAGACTGGGATGGACGGACGGACGGACTGAACGATTTTATAGGGTTCCTTTTTTTATTACGAAAACCTAAAAAAACTATAATACACGGCGGCTTGCACTACATTTCAAATAAATATGTTCAGATTATACAGTAAATTGGTTTTTTTTATTGTGTCAAACAAAGTCCCCCGCGTTTCACGCAAAAACTACTTAACGCATTTTGATACGGTTTTTACTATAAGATAGCTTGATTCACCGGGAACGTTTACGATTATTAAACATGGACCTATCAATCCTATCATGTTTAGGAGCTGAACATTAACGGTATAAGTGAACCAAGTCGAGAAAAAAGTTAGCTCCAGCGAATTTTCATGGCGTATGCTGTCTAATCCGTCAGAGGTATAACAAAATTATGTAGGAAATAATTGTGTAGAATAAAACGATCTACAAAAAAGTCCGCGGTAGCATATATCTATCTCTAATAGAAAAGTAGATATATGCGTATTTGTGTAGGTATTGTGAACCAAATTTGTACCCGTGCGAAACTGGGGTCGGGGTCACTAGGTTAGCTATAAAACAAACAAACATATTTAAATGGTAGATAGTGCAAGAAATGCACAAACCCATTTAATTTATTTTAGTTATTTACTCGTAGATTGTAGTTAGTTCTCATTGAAACTAAGTTTACGTCACGTTCAGCTCCAAATAGTAGGTTCCTCTAACAAAACTATTTTTGCAACAAGCCAAACTTACCGCTGCTCGACAGAAGCAATTACCCGCGGTGCCCATTTAAAAGTTTTATGAAGAAAACTCTGATCACGAGTCAATAGTTCGACGGCTTTAAGAACTTTGTCCAAATAAAGGATATAATAGGCTGGCAGGACCACCAGTGTGACCATGATGCAAAAATTAATTAAAATAGTGGCGGGTTTTTTTCGCCGCTGTTTTAATGTTTCGTAGCCAAAACTTTTATCATTTACCTTGTTAATATGAATAAACTTGAAAAACACTTTAATATTTCATTTTCAAACCTTTGAAAGACAAAAGGTAAAGAGTTGGAAATACGGAGAGATGTGTTCTATTCTACAACCTGACTGAAAAAAGACACTACGAACTGTTTTATTTACGTGCTAATTAAAAAAGTAAATATTACTGTGATAAAAAATACTAAGAATATAGCTAAGTGTGAGTGGTGGTGTTTACCTAGGCAAAAGCTTCAAACTTGTAACACCCTTTTGCATTCGAGGTAAAAAAAACCAGAACGAATGGAGTCCCTACAATTCCCTCCACAGGGTTCACCTTCCCACGGGTGTAGTGAACGAACCGATTTTATCCAATCCGATCGCCAGAGTTCTTAAATCGTTAACGATCGGTTCGTAAACTAAAATATCTTACTTGACTTTTATAACAATATTTAAATATAAAACTTGAGGTAGCATATCCTACTAATATTATAAACGCGAAAGTTTGTATATATATATGTATGTTTGTTACTGAATCACGCCAGAACGGCTGAACGGATCTGGATGAAATTTGGCACAGAGATAGATTATAGTATAGATATAGTATGTGCAATATAGATTAATTTGTTGGGATCGACATGATTTTTTGCATAGTGGTAGTTTAGGGGTCAGAGAATGACACCTATTACTTTTTATACCGCGAAAGCGGGCGGGGGAGGGTCAAATTACAGCCACGGATTATTTATTTTTGGATCTATTTCCATGCGGGTGAAACCGCGGATATAAGTTTGTTTTTTTATATTTTGGAAGTATTTTTGGACGTACCTATCCTTAATAACGATTGTAATAGAATTTTTGTTTTTGAAGTTTTTAACTTGCATGAAAAAAGTCAATGAAACAAACAAAATAGACAATAATTCTATTTTATTTGTATACGTCGTATAAAGCTGGGGTCCCACAGCCTGATTTTTGATAGGCTGCGTCGGACGTTGCCACGCTTATAGAGGTCTGACGCGGCCTGGCAATGATATGACAAATATAAAATGGTCACAGACGCGACGTTTTCCACCTGTCAAAAAACGGTCTATGGACCGCATCACGATGTTGAACAAATAATTGTTTCAATCATATTAATTGAAATATTGGTTGGAGAGTAACAAGACATTTATTATTAGAACAAATTAAAAAGAAAATAATTCGTCCATGGAAACAGGAAAATTGTGTATGCTTTTTTAGCTTCTCATATTTTTTTAGAGACTGACCAAACATATTATAAGTCAACAGTTGTTCAACAACGTTTATTTGTGTAAGATCAATAAATAGTGTTTATACAAAATTCAGAAACTTTCTTCTGTGTATATTTTATGCTGGCCATAAAATAGATTTCCTACCTACAGTTACCAGAACAAACTTCCCGCCGAACGTTAATTCGCTAAATTGTTACCCGGTACGGAGCAGATAAGTAGAAACATTTTAACAATTTTGTCGGAATTCAAAATAGTTGAGGCAACAAGACCCCCGTGAGAGACTCGTTCGCGGATATCGACCGAAGATCCCGTAATCGCTTAACTGACCATATATCACTCTTTAAACATTTACAAATACTAATATATTATAAATACGAAAGTGTGTTTCTACAGATCAATGGCGAGACAGAACCGTGTTACCGGCTCAGGATTTATGAGAATGTCTAAAGGTGCCCACTCATTCGTCCAATTCTTATCGCGCGGCCCTCCATCCGTTTTCAAATCGTTGTAATTGTGGTTGATTTCGATGACCGGAACGATCTGTCACACACACACACATCCACACGCCTTTGTTTAATCGAATCTTGTGTGTCTGTGTGGGTGAGTGAATTGCATGTGATCTCGATCATACGGCGGCCGGACCGAAAATTTTCTGTGAGATAACGGCCCAGTTTATTACGATTCGAATGACTAGCTAGTTAGTTCTATTGAGGTATTTAAAAAAACAGAAGTCAGTTGTCCTATTTTAGACGTTGCTCCTCTCGATTGCATACAGACATATAAGAATGGATTCAAAGTCATGTCATGGCAACCAACGAACGCGTAAAACGCGTGGCATGGTGGGGAATCCAGTTTAATCCCGGCCGCGCTGTGATAGTTGTGGTTAGTCTGCGATTAATAAGACATATCACAGTCGGCGGGATCATCTTAGAAACCGTTTAATCGGCATATATACTATAAAGGCTGCAATAGTTGACATTGGCAAACCATCGATTAACATTGGTGGAGCCACAATAAAAGAAGAAGAGAAATATAAGAATTTTCGACTTTCCTATCTATCTATCTATCATCACGCCTTTCATCCCAAGAGGGGTAGGCAGAGACAATCGAATGCCATTTGTTACGATCCTGACATATCTCTTTTGCTTCTTTTATATTCATCATACCTTTCATACATGCTCGGCGATTGTGTGTACTTTTAATATTTCCATCGATCAACATATTTTTTATATGTTCAATAAAAGTAAATCTAGGTCGTCCTCTGCCAGCATTTCCTTTCACTTTCCGTACATTCATATCACAGCACCTCCTCAACCCACTTTTCGGAAAGATAATACACAGAGATAGTAAAATTATTGGTCTCAATAAAACAATAGTTAAAAACCAAAACGAGCCTCGATTGAAATCGTAATCAATTTACATAAGAATGTTTAAAGAGTAGCTGCATATGTCGTTCTTAGTACGGTGAACTCAGGAAATGCACTCACTCACTTTTATTCCGTGTCGTAGCTCTCGATTAGGACGCGACGCGAGGCTTCCGTAATCCAATAAACGTCCCCAACAGTCCGCCGTGCCATCCATTCGTCGAATTTGGGAGACATTACAACAAATTTCTCCTCACATAATATCATTATTCTATTTTTTTTCTTCACGGGTTGCCTTACAGTTCCGAAGCCATATTACCGGTCCCAGGGCACACAGCTGAAGACCAAGTCTCCCTCTTTTAGCCGATGGTATTTGTGAGGCTATACCTAATGAGTGGCCAGTTCTGTTAATGTGTGGTTTGTCGGATTATGTACAAAACCCATTGATAATGGCCGGGATCGAATCAAACCGTGGTCCGCCTAGTTAATACCAGACGTCATAACCACTTTGCCATAGACGCACCTTATTACCTATACTATACTTTATTACCAGTCCCAGGGTACCCAGAGGTAGAACAAGTCTTCGACCTCATTTAGAAGCTCATATTTTTGAGGCGCCCTAAGGTGTGGTCAGTTCTGTTGAGATATTTTGAGATCAAAGCTTAACGGTCCTTGACAGTCGCCCATCTTACTTCCGTCAAAAATATGGCAAATCTCAATTAATCCCAGAAAAAATTGTATATTTATACAACATTTTCAACTCAAATTGCTGATAGTTAATATTTTAAATTGGATTGAGCCATATTTTTATTAGTTAGGGTTTTAAATAGGCGTAGTTTTTAAAACAAACATTGCTATTACGTTTTAAAAACTTTAGAAGTCTTAATAATGAAAATATGGCTTAATCTATTTTAAAATAACTTGAGTTGAAAGTGTTGTATAAATAAACTCATTTTTCTAGGATTCATTGAGATATGCCATATTTTTTACAAATATAAGATGGCCGACAGCCACCGTTCTATTTGTTAAAAACAATTGGTATATGGTCGAAATGGGGATCGAAATAGCGTCTAGTCTGTGCTGAGCGCTTTAAATTGACACTGGGCCATAATAGCACGTTTCAAGTGTAAAATCGTTGTTTATTCGTACTCAAATAATTTACAAACACTCAAGAGCAAGATACATACTACAAATATCTAGATTAAACTCACGACAATCTATTTGACGGAAGTTTTGGTTTACGAGTTAAGCACTTCTCCAATACCGTGGGGGTTAGCATGCATAACAATAACGAATTATCGTGTCGTGACGATTTGATCGCTTTTTAAACGTCAATCGTCAAAATATTGCTCATGTAGCATGAGCATTTTAGTATCATGTGTCAAAGATAATAAAGTAAAAAAAAAAACACGTTTACAAAGTGAACAATCGTCACTATAAATTGCGCTATTATTTTTGTATTATTTCAGTGCAGAAATGATAACCGCACAAATAATGTGTCTAAATATAGCAGGGAGTAAATTGGCAGAAAATATTTTTCTTACAACCGAGAGGTCCCCATAAATGCTGTTCACTCATTTTCTGCCAGCTTGTAGGAGTGGTTTTTTTATTTATTTATTTTTCTAATCGGCTCAGCGGCGTACCGACAAGCGCTGGACTCCTACTCGTCTACAAGAATTTGTAGAGGGGGCTCAGACTACACGAAAAAGAGGTTTTCTGCCGGCAAGTGCTTACAACCACTTTCTGTCTCCATCTCTCTAACTAATAGTATACCACTCACCAAGTCACCACCAATGACTTTTTTATAATTAAAAACTTATGTACATAATCCATCAAACCACACTTAGAGGTTTTTCCATCTCATACCTCAACAAAACTGGCCACTCGTTAGGTATAGCCTTACAAATACCATCGGCTAAAAGAGGGAGACTTGGTCTTCCACTGGGTACCCTGGGACAGTAACACGGTTTCGGGAGCTGAAAAAAAAGTTAACAAGACTAGTTGTTCACAATATTGTCATTGCAGTACAAAAATTTGGTTACACCGGTTTTCATATAAAAACATGCTACTTCTACTTTATTTATAATGTTCTGTGGAACCACTTATCCCCTCATGATTGGGAAGACTTTTTCACCAATCTCTACTCAGTAGTTTTTGTTCATAGCTACATTTCTTTACATAACTTTTCTCTAATAATACGAAATGACAAAATAAAAATATAATAAAAAACATGGTAAACCTAAATCACGTTTTAAATCATTTTTCAATACAAACACAAGAACTACCGTCTCGATTACAACAGAACTTTAGTTGCATCCAACCGCTTTCCAAATGCAAACGGAATCCGATTTCTGATTTATAAACTTGCAACCAAAGATTTGTTTAACAACCATTTCGAAGCTCTCCATACAAAACGTCGAAGTTGTCGCTACGTAATTTGATTTTCTACAATTGTCATGCACAAGAGGCGACTTGCTCGGAAACTTGAAGAGTTGAAGCACTGAACAAACAATTACTAAACTTGTAAGGAGACACCTGCTACCTACCGTTAATATGCGTTTTGTGGTAGGTATATGTTTGAGATTAATATACTCAAAAACTACTGCACTGATTTTGATACCGTTATGTTCTCGGAAATGTATGTAAACCGTCAATATATAGAAATCCTAGGAAATGTATAAAATTTCTAAAATAGACAGGAAATGTGTGAAATAAATTATATTATATATATTTCCGACGAATTATATACATTTCCTAAACAGCAAACGGAAATGTGTTAAATTCAAAAGTCGGTAGGTTAGGTAAAAGTTATCTTAATCTTATAGTATAATGTTAATTTATACATTTCCTAGTACCATTTAGGAGTTGTATACAATGCCTAGGATGTACATACATTTCCTAGTAAATGTATTTGTTAGGGAATCTTTGAAAAAATATTTTACACATTTCCTAAGCGAGTTTGGTATTGCATACATTTCCTAGGAATTGTAAACAATTTCTAGGTTTCATACATTTCCGGTAATGTTTAAGTGTATAAAACATTACGCTACGTTTTTTGGGGGCGGAGCAGTAACCAATAATGTCAATGTTCCTTAATCGAATTGGCAACGAGCATGTGATATTAAACTGGTATATATACGACATTTTACAGAGTTTTTAGAGATTACCAATGCGTCGATAGCGCGTTGGACAAGATACTGTAGGTTCAGATTCAGCTAGCACCAATATGACATCTCTAGTTTCATGTGCACAGACAGGCTTCTGTTTAGAATGTGACTCTCGCTAAATGTGGACACTGCTATCAGTATCTCTGGCCACAATAGCCACTAGCCACCCAGCAAGGTTTACAGACCCTGATGATAATGGGTTGACAGGTTTTTTAAAGATAGATTAGGTACTTAAATAAATTATTTCCAATTATAATTTATATCTATTAGATAAAAATAAGCTATTTTGCTCTCCTTGTTAATAACTAGACACAGTGATTTTATTGTTAACTTATTCAAAACCTGCTCTAGCTACCGACGACTGAATATATCTCGAACGGAGCATAACATATGAAAAGTTAGCCTGAATTGCAGCATGTGAAATTGTGAATGAGGCCCCACCGCGGCGTAGCTTTGTTCAAAATTGTCTTGGCTAACTTTTACAAAAGTTTACCAATGAGGGATGTAATGTGCTCTGACCAGACCCTACCTACAAATTAGAAGGGATAAAACTCGATTATCCCTGCTGACTACGTGACCGAGAGTTTGGATAAAGTTTTTTGTAAATTTTATATGTTTTCATATATGAGGGAGAGCTCATAAAATTAAAGTTATTCAATATAATTAGTTTTTAATGAAATGAACATTCATTTATTTTGTGTTTAATTTTAGACTAGATGCTGTCCATGGCTTCGCCCGTATTAATTTAACATCACAATTTCCACCCTGTATTAACTTTCATCCTCTATTATGGTCTTGAGTTCATACAAAAGTCCCATAGAAAAAATCATTTTCTACTCGAATTTTCCAATTTTCCGGGCAACATTTCCAATTTTTCTTTTCTTAAGAACTTTATTCAGACTGTTACAAACATTAAAAAAGATTGTTAAATCGGTTCAGCTAGTGAAGCGCTTACCAACGGACAGCATTTAATTTGTATAATAAAGTACGCAATAAAATAAAGAGGAGATTTTAACAATGATCTGACAAATATTAGGACAGACAGAGAGATAAAAATACTAATTCATAAATAAGAATTATTAGTTATGCATATCATTAGAGAAGAATGCGGCGTGAAAGATGATGTTGTGACTAAAATGAGGGGGGGGGGGGAAGTAGTTTGCGCTGGTTTGGACACGTTGAAAGAATGAAGGATAAAAGGTTGACTAAAAATGTTTATATGGCTAAAGTGAAAGGAAATGCTGGCAGAGGACGACCTAGGTGTAATTTTATTGAACATATAAAAAATGTATTGATCGATCGACATTAAAAGTACACACAATGGCCGAGCATGTATGAAAGGTATGATGAATATAAAAGAAGCAAAAGAGGTATGTCAGGATCGTAACTAATGGCATTCGATCTCTGCCTACCCCTCTTGGGATAAAAGGCATGATGATTGATAGATAGATAGTTATGCGTAATAATATCTCGCTATCCGTATTCATTTTGCAATCATGCAATTGCAATTTGCAATGCAATTATTTTTATTTGTGCAGATAAAAGTCATTGTAAAAAAATTGTTTTTATACAAAATCACAAATTTTTGACAAGCCTTCATTGCATTGAAAGTTATATTCCTAATCCTAACTAATATCATAAATGCGAAAGTGTGTGTTTGTTTCACGTCACAAGATAACAACGGATCGACGTGTTTTTGGTAATAAATTAATCTAATAATATACATTAATAAATAATAATAAATAATTCTTTATCAAAGCTAAAATCCAATAAAAAAATTGCAGAAATACACACTCGCTTTTTACCAACAATATAACTAGTGAAATAAATACGACAATTTGGTAACTCAAGTCAGATCATTAAGACGGAACATAAGAAAAAAGACACAGAAAAAGGAAAACTTGTAACTGGGGAGGCCATGGCTCGCTAGCTAACTCAGCTAGAAACAACAATTACACGAACAACTTTCATAAACTTCCAACATCATCATAACATATTCTTGTAACTGCCTAAAACTATTTATATTCGTGTTATTGATAACTTCATTTACAATTATATAATACACAATTCTTTTAATATATTTATTAATTTACAATTTTATTTCCTTTATTTCATATATTTTAAGAAAACATTAACTACAACTTGCTTTTTCTAATAGTCTTTGTATAATACTCAGATATCCGAAGTCCGTTTCGTGTATTATCGCAAGACAGGTTTTGTTGAGAAATCGTACTTTCTCATGTTTCTGGTACGTTAATCTTGATCTGTTTTATCTCGATCACATCTTTCTCAAGGGATATGGACAAAATAAGTAGCCGTAAAACTGAGTTCATTGCGCTGTTTTTGCGTATTTACATAAATTAAGTAACTATTGCTAATGTAACGAAGTCGCGGGCAACTACTAGGAGTCCTTTCATTTTTTCAAAATCATGTTGCTGTGCAGTTTTAGATATTTCATCAATATAGTGTTAAATATCATAGTTTATATTTAGTATATTTTTCTAAAATTTTCACATAACTGCCTATTGCAAATGCAATTTTGAGTAATTAGTGATTTTCAACTTAGGTACTTTATTTGGGTCATGAATGTATGTACATTTAAAAGACCCTAGAAATCTACCAATAAAAATATTATTTCCCTCTAATCAAAATCATTTGCATACTAAATTGTTAGCAATCACCAATTACCAACACAAAAAAGAATAAATCACAAGCCATTGTATCGAACTCCAGCACGGTGATGCGAAAAGTGATTATTTTAACAGCAATTACGACAATAAGGTCCTAATACTAAATACCACCATGCGCGAGCACAGCGTGAAAAACGCTTTTGTAATGCAAATTTGATGTCAGTGAATGCATAAAGGGTGAAGAGGAAAAACTGTATCGGATCGGCTCGGACGAGCGGCGCGTGCGCAGGGCTTCGGAAGTAGAGTAGATTAGTAATTAGATATGACACCTGTTTGAAACTGATGACGCTAAATGTAATTTATAACACTACTAGTATTCAGCCCCGGCTTTTAACTCATATTCTTAGGGTTCCGTACATCTCCGATGAAAATACGGAAACTGTATGTCTGTCTGTCCGTCTGTAACATCTTATTTTTTCTGAAAAAGTTGAATTTTGGTACATATATTATGTATAGCGTAAATAATCGAAATCTACAGAACCCTTCAATATTTCGAAATTAAACAAAAAGCCAATTAATTCTATGTCTAGACAAACATTGGAATCCGAACAGATTTAATACCTATTAATATAGAAATATTTAATATTAGAAATAACAAAAAATATATGAACGATCACATCTATGCAAATAAATAAAATTGTCTATCTTTGATTTTAGAACTGGGTCCAGAATAGACGGTTAAATTAATTTGGATGAAACGATCATCTAAGTATATTTATATATTTACAATTAGTGATATATTTCTGTCTCAAAGTAAAAGCTACGTAAAATTATTTCAATGAACACAAAAAATCAACTCTTTGACTAAACGTGGTACGTATGTAACATTAATAACACGTCATATGGAGCGGAAGTGCGGTTGGCCGGTTACAACCTGCGCATGCGACGGCACGCGCTACTTTTACGGTACGATAAGCTTTACTATACACAAGCTGACTAGTAAAACTATTACCTACTACAACTAGATATTTTTAAAAAGTATACCGACTTCAAAAATTGTTAACTGAAAAGCAAGTAATCATTAAATATTTCGTCAATGAATTTCGTTAAAAATCAGTTTTCTCAAAATTTCTGTAAAACTATGAACCAATTTTCACCAAAACAAAAAATGGGACCAATCCGGAAGAATTATATATGTCGATCAAAATCAGTTCATAATCAGCGACGATTTCACATATACACACAAAAAAAAATCAGAAGTCCTATTTTGTAGTCGGTTAACAAAGTAGTGCAAAAATGTCCTATTATTTTTTATTTTTTATTTTTTTTTATTATTTTAAGAAACTTAGTTGTAAGACAAGAAAATAACTCTACTGCCGCCTGTTGTTAGGCTGGCTTTCTACGAGCTCTGTGCGAAAAATGTAGGAAACAGCAAGGAAAAAATCCTCCTATCCGCTTAAATTTGCTATAGCAAGTGGATTTTTCCTTGCTCCCCGCCCCAGGTTTTTCGTACAGCTTTGGTATAAGCAACCTTCAGCGATAGTGGTGAGTCCATGGGTAAAAGTATTGATATATTACTATGAGAATCGCAATTTTTCACGTTTCACTTGAAGTTATATGAAGGAAGTAAGTACGTACCATTCCTATTGAACGAAGGAAAATTATGTTCTTACATAAAATTAAAAAGTTTAAAAATAAACTTCCTACTTTGCGTATTACTCGAAAATGAAGTTAACCATACAAAGTAATTAGGTTCGAGGGAGCATTCAAAGTATCGAATTGAAAGGAAATAAGGAGGCTGGTGTGCCCGGGAGAGTTTAATAATTCAATAACCCAGTACGGTTTTAGCACAAATGTAAACATAATCTAGCAAGCACAGATTATGCAAATTATATCCTTGTAATTAATCTCGTCTTTTATCCCATGATAAGCAGGCATAGACAATCGAATACCCTGTCTACCATAGCTTTGAACATAGCCCTCAATCAGCAATATATTCGTGTAGTTTATAAAAAACTAAAAAACACGCCTTTGTCAGTAGCGCAAACCAAATTAATCCAAACTCAAACTCGTTACGTTACGTCGTTTCGTTACAGAGTTCCTGTGGCCACCTTCCGGTTCCATCATCAGGACCCTGGACATCATCTAGGACCAGAGTACATATGAAGACAAATCAAACGAGCCCAAACTCGATGAGGTTACGTACGGCATTTTGTTACAGAGTTCCTGTAGCCACCTTCAGGCTCCATCATCAGATCAGACCGATGGGGCCAAATCGATACGACAATTAGAAGTTGGGTAAATTCGAGTTCTAAGATTTGTTTACATACATACATAATATTACATACTTATTTACAGGTAAAGCTGAAAATAAAAATGATCGACTGCTGTTTGGGTTGACTTACAATGTTGCAGCACTGTAAATATCTTAAAAATCATAACCCTATGTTTTGAAGAAATGGTGAACATCTATTCGTATGTATCTACATATGTAAATATTATTATTTATATAAATTATATTGTCAGTCACCAACAAACACGGATAGCATATTTTCTCACCGTTAGTTCAAGTGATCTCCAACAGATGGTGTCTTTTACAAAATACATAAATTAGTCTAATTTTAAAAGCAACATTTAATTTTGATTTGTCTGAATTATTTTTCATCATTAGAGCGGAAAATAATCTTCAAAATCGCGTGTCAAATATTAATTTTGATGAAATATTTAGGGAGATATGGCGTACCGACAAAAAACACCCTTAAGAAATAATAAAACAAAGTCTTTAGGTATACAATAAATACACCTCGTCTATTGAGAAAAATATCAAAAGCACAATTCTATGGTAAAATTGTTTGTCACAAAACTTAGCAATCAGCTATTCAAAGGAAAATTATATTGAGTGCAATTATTGGGACGGAAACCGCGACGCGACAAGCGGGGAGGAACGGAGACCGGGCTTCTAAATTAGGCCTTTAAAGGAATTGTGAATATGAAGGTACAACGTTTATTTGAAAGATATTTTGTAAAATATTTGTGCTTTCTTTCATTTTCTTTGTACATTTTATTTTTGAGAATTTCCGTGTAAAATTGTCCGTTCCTAAGTGTAATATTAGCGATATTCCTAATCATATTTGGTATTATAGTTTTTAGGGTTCCGATGAGAAAACGGAAACCATTATAGGATCTTGTGTCTGTCTGTCTGTCACAGCTTATTTTCTCCGAATCTACTGGACGAAAAATGTTGAAACTAGTACTGGTACATATATAGAGTTTGATGACTCAATCACGGACGTATAGCGTAAATAAACGAATTTCGATTTTGGGGGGAAATGAAAACGTAAAAAAATTGTTTTGTCAAGTACATCGCTATAAGGAACACAATTTTTTTATAATTTTAATATGCATAGTTTAAATTATAAGTATACAAAAATTAGCCTTTCAGTTTACAGGAAAACCTAAACGAAAATACTGCATCTTAAGGCAGGGTGCAAACACGAAAGTGGCATTTTTGAACGCTTACTTTGAAGTGTCAGGAATCAATCTCAATTTTAAAAAAAATATAGTAGATAGCAAATAATACTACATAAAACTTTAACCGCATAGATTTTCCATAAGTGTTTTCGTCTATTGAAAAAAAATTATGCAAAATACCTCTATAAAAAAACTTTTGAGCGTAAATTCACAATATTTTGGGCGACAACTATATACTTTTTTTTAGGAATCAAATAGCTTGAATAATCTATTAAAACTTTAACCGATTACTTTCACTGTTTAATTGTTTTTCTTTAACAAATTTTAAGAAAAAGCTACAAAATAAGTAAAATTTCAAGTGTAGCTGCATGACCACGTAAAATATGCCAAGCAATATTCAACCTTATGTCGTCCTACATAAGCATCCGCCCACCGGAGTGCAAATAGTATTTTTTATTGAGGTTGATCCCTGCCTTAAAGTTCTGACCGTTAAACTGGAACGGAACCCTAAACGCGCGAGTCATACTCGCAACTTGGCCAATTATTTATTTTACTTTGATTTACAAACATTCTTCATCAACATCACATTTTTCCTCACAGCCAGGACCATATTTTAGTTCATATGTGATGGAACGATTTCTTCTCATTTTATCCCATTTCGATTATATAAAAATACTGGCTCTACACCCCGTCGATCCGTTGCTCTGTTTTGAGGTGAAAGAAAGATAAACACTTTCGCATTTTATAATATTCGTTAAATATTAATTTCATACTTGACCGCTTTCAGTAGCTATTTCTCTTTCAGAGTTCAATTGCTTAATTAATACAATGTCGTCTATAACTTTAATTGGGGGAAAGTGTGATTTATTTCTATAACAATTAAATAAGTATCAGAACATCTCTCTGATTAATGTTAGTGGCTTCACAGTGGGGGGTCCTTTGATGGTTCCCTCCATATTCTTTATTGAAAAAGATATATATCCAGGTTGACTTAAATTGAAGACCGTTCTAATTTCGCCAATTATTTTTGGTCCTCAGAACAATTTACAATATAAATTAAATATTCCTTAATGACTGCGAATTAACTTTACTGCCTTTATACCTGCGGTGTGGCCAGAGACACCGGGTAACAGTGTCCACTTTTTGCCAGTTGTCCATATTGAACAGAACAGGTGGCAAGCCCGTTGCTGCATTAATGGACCTATATGTGTCACTTCTTTAACAGACGTATAATCTGTTATTTTTTACAAGAAGTGCGGACGCCGGCTTTTCTTGCCATCCGAAGCACGAGGAACCGATTAAATGTTTTTAACTTAAACACACTGCGAGATTTAAGTAAAATATAATGACAATGACAATTCAAAGGTTAACAAAAGTCTTCGGCATATGATCCTTAACTTTTAACACTCTACTTCGAAAATGATACACTCAATATCTTATCAAGATATAATAAAAATATTCAAGAACATGTGAATTTTCTTCCTAAAATATGCTTTTTACCTCGGTAATTTTCCACGTGGGCGAAACAAAGGTTAGTAATAAATAAGTTACCCACACAAAAAGAGCAGAAAACGCCAAGGTAAAAATAATATACAGACCACTCCGCATAATACAGAGTAAAGAATCCAAGTAATTATTCATGTAACGCGGCTTCCTAACAAACAGTAACAGGAAAAAATAAAAACTCAATATCAATAAAAAAAGCTTTCCTTTCCCCGGGGCTAGACTGGGAAGTCTCGAGTGTTCGCCCGCCCCGGAAATGAAGACCGCAACTTTCTTCCAATTTATCTGTGAGTCACGGGCCAGCTGTAGGGCGCTGGGAACTGTCTCTTAGAGACGGAGGAAATTAGGTGCCGTGCAAATGGAATGACGGGAATAGTTCTAGCTTATTTTGTGGCAATTTTACTTGCTGCGATTTGTCTTTGTGGCATTCTATAAACTTGTGATACTTATCGAAACTATTCATGATAATTAAGGGACCGAATTGAAAAAATAAAGAATACATTAGTGAATAAATTATCTGAAAATTATTAAATATACATATTATTTTACGCCACACTTTATTTATTCGCAAAATCTTAATCTTAGAATAGACCTTTGGAGTTATTTACAATATCTAAGTTTTAGAACGTTAGACATAGTAAATGAAAACATAAACATAGACGACTGGCATCATAAGGCGGGAGAAAACGAAAACAGTTGGAAATAACAAAGTTAGAGACCGAGTACAAATTGTTTGTGCTCCTTAAAGATTTGTTCATAAGAGATCAAAAATAAGGAAAATTAAATTATTTTTTATTGATTGAACGTGAATAGTCAAGAATGTTTTTAATGATATTCATTTCAACCTCAGCATAAAGATTCTACAACTCAAATAATAAAATATATACGTGTTTCAGCGTTATTCAAAATGTAAAGCCTAAGGAGGTAAACATCGAGAAATCGTGTCTTGGGCATATAGATAGACTGAACGTCTAAGGAATAAAACAAAAAAAAAATCCTAGTATTTGCGATTTTAGATCTATCATTTTATTTAAATAAAAGATTAACAATGCCAGCGGCAACACTAGCAATCCCGTTATGTTTATTTATACATTACCTTGTATAAAATATTAATTTCATTAGGAAAAAGGATGAGGGAAGGTCGACCTTATACGGGATCTTGTACTATAATTGTCTGTTATAGTTACTATATGAATGAGATGAAATAAACGAGGCACAGAGTAGTAATTTTTTAACGCATAAATACTCTTACAGAGTATCGGCTAGAGATAAGTATGTTTGGATCTAGAAAAATTGTGAAAAAAAACTTCACAGGTTGCCTTACAGTTCCCGGAACCGTTGTCGGCCTCAAGGTACCCAGCTGAAGACAAAGTCTTCCTCATTTAGCCGAAGATTTTTTGAGGCTATACCTAACGAGTGGCCAGCTCTGTTGAGGTATGTGGCTGGAAAATCCTCTTTGTACGGTTTGTCGGATAATGTACATAGATTTTTTATTATAAAAACCCATTGGGACATGGTCGGACGTGGGGATCGAACCCGCGACTTCTCAGTTGTGAGCCGACGTTTTTCCCACTCGACCACCGACGCCCCTCACATTTATATGTTTGTATGTTATAAATACCCAAAGTTCATCTATAAGGTAATGTAATTGGAGGAGCAATTTCTGTCGTAACTATTTCTAAAACCACCACCAATTCCGGAAATGGCAACAAATTAAGCGTGCTACAAAATAAGATATTATCTAATGTACTTCGCAGTTAGCAGGCTTCACGGTCTCCTATTACGGGCTGACACGTGTATCGTCGTAAAAACTCCGACCAAATTCGATTAACTTCATTAAATAAGTAACATAAAAAGACGGCAACGGCTTATCTGGGCGTCATGTGTGAATCGTTTGTTAATTTATTTGTGGAGAAATGAAGAAGATTTTTGCATATTTTGATTACCTTTTCCACACGCTTACGTCCTATTAGGATAGACAGAGTAACCCCCACTGGTAACAATGTCCTCATTTAGCAAGTTGAGTATTTCAATCAAAAGTTCAAAATTAGTAGGTATCCTTTCAGTGTATCTTCTATTTTCAGAAAAAGAGCTGAGACCCGTGCCCTTCGAAGCAAGATAAATCTATTTTCGTTAATAAATTGATACCCGGGACATTCAACAATCAAACCGTTGTTTCATAGAAAAGTTGATTAAACATTTATGATTTCTGAATTGTACAAAATATTGGATAACAAGCCATACAAGTAATTTCCAAAAACGTAAAATAAAAACATCTGAAATTTCCTTTCCTACAAAAGGAAAACATGACACGTACACAAACAGATGAAATTACATTTTCATGATGCAAACGAAAAGTCGTTGGATTTGTGTGAAATATAATTGTTATAGCTATAGCGAAATGTGATATTTAAATATTACATTTCCGTGTGAATAAGTGATTCGGTGAGTGTTTTAAACGATAAATAGAGCCGCTGTTTTCAATGGAAAGTAGCGTCAGCATTCAGTTTTATAACTGAAAATGTCATAAGTCAATTTATTCTAAAACAGGCTTCTATAAAGTTTCGGATATTTAGCTGCTAGATAGATTATAGGCAGCTGATACAAAAATCCCACAGAAAAAAGAACTTTCAGTTTTACCGAATTTTCCAATTTATTCGGACAACTTTTAAATTTTATTTTCTTCTTTTTCTTGATTCGGACTAATACGAACATTTAAAAAAAATACCATATCGGTCGAGCCGATCTCAGGAGCTCCGTACCCAAAGGGTGCCAACGGTAACCCTATTACTAAAGCTACGCTGTATGTCACAAGACTCTATCTTTTGAACCGTAATAGACACTTTAAATCTTCACAAAGTGTGTACTATAACAACAAATAATAAAAATAAAATAAAGTTAAAAATTAAAGGGGATCCCATACAAGAAACGTGTTTTATTCCGGAGTTTTTTGCTCTTTTTTTTACAAAACTTTTTTTTTATATTAGTGATAAATATTGTACGGTGGTACGGAATCCTTCATGTGCGAGTCCGACTCGCACTTAGCCGGTTTTTATTTATAAGATAACATATAATATATGTACCTATAGAGCAATACTAGGAAAATATGAACCACACACCACAATAATGAATTATAATAACTTAATGAAAGAGGGTCCTATATTGGGATTTTTTCTGGGATAAACTATTCCCAATTTCTCTGTAAATAATCAACCTGTGTCACTGTAATTTAGCATATAGTTACTTATTGAATATATCTAAGTGAAATAGCTCTTATTTTTTCAATGGGTTTTATTGAATAGGAAACATGGGTAGTTTAACTTTACCCCTGCTGTCTCTTTCATAATCTATCACAAAACTCTAAATTTTTTTAAAAGCGCTGTTATACCATTACCCTTCAATTATATATGTCGAATTTTTTGGTAGCTTAATGAAAATTTTAAATAAGTAATAATTATTTTATTATTTATGCCAAATTAAAAAATCATAAAATATTTTTTTTTGAATTTTCAATAAGCTACAAAAAAGAACGATATATATAATTAAAGAATAATAGTATAAGAGCGCTTAAAAAAAATTTAGAGTTTTGTGATAGATTATGAAAGAGACAGAAGGGGCAGAATAATCCTTTATTCTACCACCCATATTTCCTATTAAATAAAACCAATTGAAAAAGTAACGACTATTTCACTTAGATATATTGAATAAGTAACTATATTATTATGCTAAATTACAGTGACACAGGTGGAGTATTTACAGAGAAATTGGGAATAGTAATATCTCCATACAAATTCCCAGTATAGGACCCTTAATATCCTACTTCCGACTAATCAGACTATGTGATTTTGTTGCCACAAAAAATTTTTCATTCATTTGAATTGTATTTCAAAGACTAAACATTAAATACTCAAAAATATTAATTTTAATGTAAAACACAGTCATACAGTAAAAAATTTTATTTTGACGTTAGTAACAGAACAAGGTTCGTGTTTAGATAACATCTATATGGCATGATGTTTAATTGCAGTTCAGGTATAAATTTGTCTATATCGCCATGTATCCAGGCCGTTACTTGGAGCACTAAATCATAATCCGTAGTCTTATCACGGAATTAGCAACTGCAACTAATTGTATAATACTTGCCGTCACACAACTTAGACGCTACCGGACAACTAAGGAATTAAAAATGACGAGCAACTAGAATACAAGTTTGCAATTTGCGACCGGTTGCTATAGCGACCGAATTTCTGTCGCGCGACTGGATGTTAGTTATATTTAGCTATCAGCTTGCCGTAATGGTGTATTTCCCATTTACACTTAGTCAAATGAAATTTTGTAACGAAAAAAATAAACCCACTTTTAATAATGAGTTTAAAAAATTAAGAATAAATGAAACAAAATCCCTGACACGGGTCGGATTTGGATGCGGCCTTCACTATTATGATCTTCAATTTGTGGAAGTCGGAATTTTTGTCGCCAGCAGTGCCAGCACGATCTCATGGAATGTGCTGTCTAATATTTACAATTTAAAAAACGCAGTAAAAACTTCACTGTGTTTTCTTTTCAGTGCAATATTAATTGTGTTTGAGGGTGTGTGTGTACACACCTAAAAAATATTGTAACGAAATTTTGATGGAATGGAAAAGACATTCACCAAAAATGTGTGTTTGGCTGAATGAATCAAAATAAAGCATCACATCACAAGTTGCGCATTGTAAGCGAGAATTTCACTTCACACGAGAAAGTTGCCTATTTCCACCTCATTTCCAGATATTGACTACCTTACGTCTCGCAAGTACGAATGTGTTAGCAGAATTTACGATTTCCCAAATATACAGGGGAATTCAACCATTTTCAATTAATTTTTTTCATCAAAATATCAGGGGGCTTAGACAATGTAGAACTAAACGAATAGAATAGAATGTAGAATAGATAACTTTAAATGTATGGGATCGACTGAAATACAACCACGTGACCTAACGAAACTGTCCTTCACTCTGACCAAACCAAGGAGTTTAAATATTTAAACGCCTTGTAGAAAATGAAGCATAATTATGTATTTTTTTCTTCAATTAGCGTCTTTCGTGAACGCAAAGTTAGCGTCTGCCCATACCCTGTACATAACGCTGAAAAAAAATAGCGAAGGTTTTGGTCTATGAGCAAATTTTTTGAGGTTATGCCCGGTTGTTTTTCAGATTTTGAGCTTTTTGTAAGCGCGCATACTTTTCGTATAATTATTATAATTCGGTTAAAAGTTTCTGCATATAATACTTGATAATACACTTGCGTTCGTACATTGTCTAAGGGGGCAGATATGTTCTTATCTATCTATCTATCATCACGCCTTTCATCCCAAGAGGGGTAGGCAGAGACAATCGAATGCCATTTGTTATAATCCTGACATATCTCTTTAATATTTCCATTTCTTAATATCCTATTTTTCTAATAATATTTGCGAAAAATTTCAAAATCTGAATCTTGTTTTTGAGATAATTTGAGTATAAATGAAAATTTTTAACCGTCTTTAAAAAAAGAGGATACCGATATCTCAGCGAGTAGTGAACATATGTTGATGTTTTCTTTTATAAGTATTCGACAGGGTATTTCGCTACCCTGTCCTTTGCACCCTGTATATCGGCGGGAAGAATGGTTGCGTGTACGGGGGCAGGCACAGTCAGCCGTTCGACAATACAGCAATTTATCAAACGAGCCACATTGTCGATCTCCCCTCACTTTCTGAGCGGCTGCTGAAATGTTTCGGTGCATTTTTAATCCACTACAGCTAGGCTTTATTTTTCAAAAAAACCATCACCAATGAATTGTCAGTTAGTGCTTTTACATTCGTTAACGAGTTTCGCTAAATCCTGGACTGTGGTAAAAAACGTAAACCTGCCCTTTTGTAACCTTCTAAAATCTAGAAACACAGTAGTAATGTCAGCCAAGTTTGCAATATAAATATCGAATGAGATATGTATATGATTTCTCTCTCTCTCTTTCTCTCTCTCTCTCTCTGCACGGGTTGGCTTACAGCTCCCGAAACCGTGTTACGGTCCCAAGGTACCCAGCGGTAGACTAAGTTCATAATTTAACCGAGATAGTGAGGCTATACCTGGCCTATAGTGGCCAGTTCTGTTGAGTTATATTTTAGATGGAAAATCCTTTAAGTGTGGTGTGTCGGAATTGATTCCGAAACGGCTAAATTATTTTGCAATGGGCTGCATATATCTTTTTCTATAAATGTCATAATATTTATGTTAAATAATATTTAGAAAAAAATATCAAATTCAAAGGATTTAGAAGCGAAAAGCTCCAATGACTCCACTATAACCACGACGGTCTAAAAGCGGTAAATAGCTTCCCAAACGAACTCAACCGACACATAATCTAGTTACAGTATTCTCGGAACAGACAAATTAAAAGAATAAAGGCGAAGTATTGAAAACAACACAATTAGCCATGTAAATTCAACACTTGTTCTTTGTCCGTAACACCTAACACCGAGATAACAACAAGAAATACCAAAAGTTTCAATAATAAATTATATCAAAAGGAACTGGCGGTCTCCCATTTTATCCCCCCACGCAGACACAAAAAAAGATAGACAGATCACGACGGTCGATAGAAGTGAAGCACACATCAACACAACAAGCATCCAAACCGTGCCTCAGCATTTGTAGGTGTAGCTGGAACGTAGTTGAATGTGTGTGCAATGTGTGCATGTATTTGCTTGTCCATGGATTTTGCTGGCTTCACTTGGAGCAACCGCCATGACCTGTCTATATGTTTTATTGGTCTGAGATCCCCCTATATTCCCCCGGCCCGGTGAGCTGTGAACGGCCAGAGAGGAGGAATTCCGACACCTCTTGACGCCTTCCATATTGTGTCCGCGCCTTATTGAAGCTTAGGGTGTGGTTAGATAAAACATGAATTAGGATTACAGCAATAGTGATTTTGGGGAACCTTAATATTGTTGTGGGGAAAAAACGGTAACAAAATTTTTATGATAAGATGATTTGGAAGAAGAAAGAAAGAAAGAAGAGACTTTTAAATGCTATTTGCAGAGCCTAGGTACTTCCCTAGCCATTTTTAAACAAAATAACTTTCTCCTAAATGATGATATATCGTTTATATATATATAAACGAAATAAGTGTCAAGTAATACTTAACATTGGCAATCAAATACAATGTAAGTTTTAGGGTCATGCACTAGAACCTACAAATTGTTTAATAGATTTTTATAGTTTACGTTTAGTTTATTTTATAAACGCGAAAGTACTGATGTATGTATGTTTGTTACTCAATCACGCCAGAACGGCTGAACGGATCTGGATGAAATTTGGCACAGAGATATATTATAGTCTGGAATAGCACACAAGCTAGTTTTTATCCCGGAAAAATTTATGGTTCCCGTGGGATAGATTTGTTTTTGTTTTTCACGGGATCGACATGTTGCATAGTTGTAGTTTAGGGGTCAGAGAATGGCATATACTACTTTTTAAACTGCGAAACCGGACGGGGGAGAGGCAAATTACAGCCAGGGATTATTTCTTATTGGATCTATTTCCACGCGGGTAAAACCGCGGACAGAAGCTTGTAATATAATAATTTCAAGGAAATTTCAGCCATGTAATAAAAATAAATATTGACTGTAGGTACCTATTTTCCCCTGTTGAGATATTTAAGAAGCGAGCTGTGAACTCAATAACTTTCTAGAATGAAAATACTCTGAATTCTTTCACAATTTCATAACTCTCTGCGATATAGAATAACTCGAAGCATCGAAGCTAAAAATTACGTCAAAATTGAATTAAGATAATCTCTTTCAATAATATGAAAAATAAATGCATCGGTGGCCGAGTGGTTAAGACCGCAAGTTCGATCCCATGTATCAATGGGTTTTTTATAGTTAAAAACTTATGTGTATCATCCGACAAACCACACTTAGAGGCTTTTCCATCTAAATAACTCTACATATACAGAACTGGCAACCCGCTAAGAAAAAAACAATTTTAATATAAAAATTAATATTTCTTTGTTCGACTCGTATAGATTTAAAAACTACTAGTTTTGATACGGTTTGCGCGATCAGATATATTGAGTCACGTAGGTTTTAGATATATAAAACATGACGCTAAGTAGAAGTAACCAATAATGTCAATGTTCCTGCAGCGAACAGTGATATTGAAATTTCACGGATGAAGCCGGGGCAGGTCGCTAATTAGAAATAAATCATACGATAAGTGGAGAACGCGTTTACAACGATTAAGCAGAGTAAAACAGGGTCACCATGTTGTAATCACCGAAACAATGTGACATGTCTGGCAGTTGTGCTAGTGCTACGACAGGCTACGACGTAGCAAGTAAGTCATATTTTCACAAAATTATTATTTTTGTTAGATATTTGATTTAAAACTGTCTCTGTTTCAATGTTACGACCAGTGAAATGATTCCGGTATTTTGTGTCATCTATATAATACAAATGGATGTTGGTATATCTGAGATTAATAGATTCAAAAACTACTGGACCGATTTTGATACGGTTTTAACTAATAGATAGTCTGATTTGTGAAAAAGGTTTATGTGTATAAAACATCACGCTACGTCTTTTGGGAGCGGACCAGTAACCAATAATGTCAATGTTCCTTATTCGGCGAATTGTATCAATGGGATCGGGTGACTTTATGATTTTATAATTTCACGGGCGAAGCCGGTGTGTATCGGTAGTATACATATAGATCCCTACATCAAAATAATGCGTTACCGAATTGCGACCGTTTAAACGTCAAAGTACGCCCGTCAATCACAATTAATGTAAAAAATAGCTCACTAGAGGGCGTTGCTACGACACCGGGGGGATTTTTATTAAACTTTACTCGCCAATTTTCATTATTAAATTTTGCGAAGGCGTCCTCGATATTAGGACTTGAAATATCACGAAATCCTTACATGTTAGACATTTCTTTCTTAAGGTACGAAACTTTTTATATATCTTATTCGATGACATTTTAAAAGCTATACGAAACTTTTACTTCATATACATATAAGTGTTCCATATTATAATTTTCTGAATTAGTGTTTCTATTTTCATTAGAAACTTTTGAAATTAAATGATGAAATGATTATTTATTTGTCAGAATATGGCATAAATACATAATACAGGTGGAGCAATTTTAGATGTGTAGCACATTCTACCGTATTACAAGCAAAGTCTGGGATGTTCAATATTCTAAACTACAGTCAATATTACAGTCATGCTAATACAATTCAATGTCAAATCAAAAACTCAATCAATAAAATCACACAATAAATTACCACACACATGTCAAATAATTACAATAACAGAGCATATACAATCAGTCAAATATAGTTATAATTAGTTATTCTATAAAATCACGCAGTCAAATATAATAATCATAATTAAAAAATATGTCCTATTCTATAATATCACGCAGTCAAATATAATAATCATAATTAAAAAATATGTCCAAAATAATAAAATAAGAATGTAAAAAAACTTAGCTACTTATATGAAAGTAAATTTATAATTACTGAATCTATTCAATTTTTCTCTCTTCACGGGTTGTCCTTACAGTCAACAGTCGCAGGGTACCCAGCAGAAGACAAAGTCTCCCTCTTTTATCCGACGGTATTTGTGAAACTATACCTAACGTTTGGGCGGTTTTGTTATGGTACATTTAGATGGAAAAGCCTCTAAACGTGGATTGTGATATTATGTACATAAGTTTTTAATTATAAAAAACCCATTGATACATGGCCGGGATCCGGGATTGAACCCGTGGTCTGCCTAGATAATACCAGACGTTTTAACCACTCGGCCACTGATGCACTTCTATTAATTTTCAATCCTAATCCTTACTAATGTTATAAATCCAAAAATGTGCTACTTTATATCCCAGAAATCCTTCTAGTAAAACTCTTATGTCACATTTATAAATTTTAAATATTTTAAAAACCATACAAGATAAAATTCTACTTCATTTATCATACAGTATTTTACTCGACTTAAGGGCCCTATCCCCATAATTTGTATGGGTATATTACTTTTATTTCTCTGTAAATAATCTACCTGTGTCACTGTAATTTAGCATATAGTTACTTATTCAATATATCTAAGTGAAATAGTCGTTATTTTTCAATTGGTTTTATTGAATAGGAAATATGAGTAGTAAAATAAAGAAATATTTTGCCCCTGTTTTCTCTTTCATAATCTATCACAAAGCTCTTAAATTTTTTTAAAGCGCTGTTTATCCATTATCTTTCAATTAAACGTCTTGCGTTTTTTGGTAGCTTATTGAAAATTGAAAATAAAAATTAATTTATTATTTTTTAATTGGTCAAAATTAATAAAATAACTATTATTTTGAATTTTCAATAAGCTACAAAAAATCCCAAGACTTTTAATTGAAGGGTAATGGTATAACAATGCTTTTAAAAAAAATTAAGAGCTCTGTGATATATTATGAAAGAGAAAACGAGGGCAAAGTTTACCACCCATATTTCCTATTAAAAAAAATCAATTGAGAAAATAACAGCTATTTCACTTAGATATATTCAATAAGTATCTATATGCTAAATTACAGTGACACAGGTTGATTATTTACAGAGAAATTGGAAATAGTTTATCCCAGAAAAATTATGGATATATGAGCCTTAAGAAGATATATATGTAAATTCATCATATCAACACTATCACACATCTAAAAAGTATAGAAACTTAATAAGCAACGAAATGTTTACAACAAGATGGATTAAGTGGAGATAAAATATCATAATAAATCTTAAGTAGCGATACAGCTCAGGCCGGCCTTTTCATGTGGCCATATTTATTTAGCAGTTGTAAACCATAGACTATAGAGAATGTGGTGTACATTGTATAAAACACAAAGCAGTGTTTTATAGGCCTTCTATAGAAAGTCGACGGTAATGGCTCACTAATCCTATTAGACGCTCTATTCAGCTATAAAATCCTGCTCTGCGCTTATTGAATATATTAACTTGGTACTTACAGCTAGTCTAATTGCGATTTGACTTATAGAGTCTGTCTAATAAATTGTGTCGCTTCAAAAGAGCGGCAATTAAAAAATCTTCAGCTACAAACAAACGGAATTACTCGGCTTGATACTTTTATTTTTTTAACTTTATTAGTTAAAAAATCAGGTTCTTATACAGACTATGAAAGCTCCATAGATATGTTAAGTAAGTGGGTGGATATTGTTTTGAAGAAACAAAATAAATAAATCAAACAAACAATATTAAGTTTATTTATTTTATCTATATCATCACGCCTTTCATCCCAAGAGGAGTAGGCAGAGACAATCGAATGCCATTTGTTACCATCCTGACATACCTCTTTCGCTTCTTTTATATTCATCATACCTTTCATACATGCTCGTTGATTGTGTGTTCTTTTAATATTTCCATCGATCAATATATTTTTATATGTTCAATAAAAGTACACCTAGGTCGTCCTCTGCCAGCATTTCCCTTCACTTCAGCCATATAAACTTTTCAGTCAATCCTTCATCCTTCATTCTTTCAAAGTGTCCAAACCAGCGTAACTACTTTTCTTCATTTTAGTCACAACATCATCTTTCACTCCGCATTCTTCTCTAATGACATTTATTTTATTAGTTCATAATTTTAGTACTTACCATAAAAAAGCTTCCAAAGAGATTATTTTATTATTAAAGGTCGTAATCAGATTCCAAATATTCTACATTCATAAGTAATGGAATCAGAATTTAAATTTATTTTATTTAATTTTATAGCAAAATTTCATATTGAGAAAATCCTCACTTTCTAAAATTAACCAGCTGAATTCACAAAATCTGGTTACCAAAATCAATGAAAGTATCAAACCCAATTACCCCTCCTATAAAATTAAGAGTAACTAACAGTATAAATACTGCCATAGTAAAACTTTAAATAATACCAAATGACACGATTAATTAGGCAAACTCTAGCTAGAAGTTATGTGATAAGAACATGGCAAAAAATATTTATAATGCAACTTCTAATCACTCGCGAAAATCCTAATCTAAAAATCTTAAATAATATAATGAATGCAAAAATGTGTTTATTTGTTTGTCTTTCTCTCACGTCAATACAGGAACGAAATGACGTGATTTTTTTTTTGCACAGAGATAATTGGAGGCCTAACGATTAGAATTAAAATTTTTTGCTGTTACAAGTCAAATGTCTAATTGTGGTAAGATTAAAATAAAGAAAAGTAGTATGAATTAATTTGGTTAGATACCTTTAAAGAATGAAAAAGGAATTGAACACATTAAAAACTTGATGAGCGAGGGCAATGTTCGAAACACTCAACCGCCGCGCCACGCCAGGCATGTATGACTCTTCTGTGTATTGAATAAATAAGAAAGTGAAATATTTAAAGCATTAAATGGTCTCTGCCTACCCATAAATAAATAAAAGGCGTGATGATAGAATATATAGGAATCTAAAATTATAAAATATCAATATTATAAATTTCCTTAATTAATAATACCAATTTATATTAATATCCATTAAAATTCCTTGTTACAATAAAATTTAATAGGATTATTATACCGTAGTAAATGTAGGTACTCACGCCAGCTGTGCAGGCAGTTAAAATAATATTCACTCTAATTAATCTGGTGCTATCTTTGTAATATGAAAACGTTTAACCATTTAGTTAATCGCAAGGCCCAAGACAATATTGATATAGAAAAACAATAACATTTTTTTTTAATTATATTTGTTTTTGTCATGTACCGAAAGAGCTACGGAACAAATTTTCATATATAACAAACACTTAAGGGCAAACGTCTTTGTCATAACTTCTAATAGATGGCGCGCTAGTGTCATATTCACTCTTTTTACGCCTTTAGTGAATCAATTCAAACGAAATTTACCATAGCACAGACAATTTATAATATTGTTTTATTAGTTAGTAACTAAAAGCACAATTAATATACTTACTGTATTTGTAAAATGCTGTTTTAGTTCCATCACTTACTTATGGAAGCGAGACTTAGGTATTATTACCATTATAAATCATCTACGCTATGGTAAATTTAGTTATTTTATTCATTAAATTTCGCGTAAAAAGTTATATAGTACGATACTAGCGCCATCTATTAGGAGTTGGGACCGAGACGTTCGCCCTTAAAACAACTTTTAATGAAACGAGGGAAGCAAATTATATTCCGACACAATGCAACTCTCGAGTTGAGACAAGTTGTACAAGATAGAAGCCAGGAGGCTTTTAATTAAAGTCAGAATACCTAGCAATAAAGTTACAAACCTTTTACAAATTCGCTACAAAGTGTTAAAAGTTACAGTCGAGGAAATTAAGAGACGCGCCATCTAAGTACCTTGTAGATCAATGGAAGCTTTCATTACAAATAATACAATGAAGACTCCGAAACGGCTGAATGGATTTTGATGACATTTTCAGGGATAGGGTAAACTGTCCCACAGTGAACCAAGTCCCAGAGTGAACCTTTCGAATTTTAGGTTTAGGTTCAAAACATTTTATTCTCATAAGAACATTTAAACATTCACTGAGAAAACTAAAAAATCTAGTGATTTCACATAGATTGTAGTTTTTTTTCCCCTAACTCTGTTCTAGGAAATGTTGTTCGGATATGGGATGAACTCCTAGTGTTACGATTATAGAATGAACTATTTAATGAATATGATATTTCAGAATGAATATCGCCTTTTAGAATTCGATAAAACTATTCATAGTAATAATAATGAAACAAAACTGGCAGTTGAAGCCTCTCCCAATACCGCCTCCCTAGCACGATCTGTTCGTCTGAGCGCACGAATCTTAGTAAAAAAAACTTTCATAATGTTTAGAATATAATTATATGCGTATCATTAGGTAATAGCTTATTATAACTGATTAAAAAAAGTGTAGTACTTTGTTTGAATTTTTATTTTACATCATGGCTCGCTAAAAATACCATCGTAAAATATGTAATCATACTGAAGAAAGCATCTTTCATCATTCATTATTAATATTAGTTTTTTTTTATTTGCTGTTTACAAATATGTAATAAAGCTTTTCAAGACAAAAGTTACGTATTGCGTAGGAAGTCATTGTACTGCAGTTAAAACTAAATTAACAGGAATTCATAAAATTCAGAACAAAATAATTTCAGTGGGAGTCGCGGAAAATTTCGAAGGTAAATTTTTAATTAACAAAACAAAAGACAAACACAACTCTAAAAATAAAACAAAGAAATGAAATTATATTTTGCAAAAGTGGTGGATTGGATTTCGCTTGGTTATTTCCCGAGACGCTTTAGAAGCTTCTTTGCATAGAAAACAGTCCAACAATAAACAAGAAGGTAAACGAACTTTATAGATAGATACAGAATCACGACCTTTATACTGTTACGAGCTAGGGTTCGAAGAGATTTAAAATACCGATTAAATAGACAAACTTTACTTCAACACCACAAAAATACAGTTAAATAATTAAACACTATAGAATAACACTTAGTCGCACTAAAATTCCACTTCACTGTTTAGCTTTGGTCGCTCTGATTCGCACTGTGTTCTCCCGGCGACGATCCTCTGTTTATATTGCCGTCCGAACATTCGAGAAACGCCGAGATTGTTGTACAAAGTTGTAGACGCGTCTCGATGCGGCTCGGTGCCAAATACCTACACACCGACCGCGGCCGATTTTGGTACCTTTGGCTAGGCACATACGGTCCATTTTCGTTTGTACTTGATTCTCTCTGGATGTTTCTAGAGACGTCTATCGACCTTGATGTGTTTAGGTATTTATTTGTGCGATTTAAATACCTACTCGTTCCAATACCTTGTGGTGTAGCCAGACACAGTGTCCACATACTAGCTTTCCGCCTCGGCTTCGCCCATGGAAATATTTGAAATTTGACATGAGAATTTATCACGAAGGATTTCCGGTATAAAATGTCATTCTTCGGCTCTCCATTAAAAAAATCGCATCGCTCCATTGCTCTGTGTGAAAGAAGGACAAACAATCAAAACAAACAAACACACTTTCTGATTTATAATTTTAGTTAAGTTATACAGAAAGTATTTATAAAATTGTAATGACTTCCCAACAGTTACAAGTAAAGTATCACTAGACCGATAACCTTGATCGATAAAACAGACCCTAACCGTGCTATAATGAAATAAATGTTAGCACTTACGGGAGGCCGAATTAATTGCAAGGGTCGCTATTGACCCGTCCGCCATTTTGGAGGCAGGTACGCATAAATTCGGAAGCTCGAATAAATAATCTGAAACGCCCCAACTTTAGCAACGAATTTAATTTTGGCGAGTCGAAGCTTTAATAGCTGATCTTGAAGTTGCGAACGCTCTTGCGGAGGAGATTTAAAAAGTTGTAAGTGCCTGTCGACTGTAATTCCTAGAAGATGATGGTGAGTTTGAAACAACACTTAAACTTCAAATGGATTACTCGAGATTCGCACCTAACAAGTGTTTGTTCAAAAATTTACATTTTACATTCTTTACCTATCTATATGTGGAAAATGCGATTGTAATTATTACTAAGTAAAATATGCCTCAGACAAACAAAAAATAGACAGATCATGACACATAATATTCATGTATGAAGAGTGCAAGTATTTAATTGTAGAAAAATTGTGTTTTGGGCTTCATTTCTATCGACCGTCGTGATGCGTTTTGTTAGTCCGAGAACTAGTCTTAAAATTTGGAATAAGTCAAGCCATTATGAAAGTCAAGTCTTCGACGATCGCTGTTCTAATAAATGTAATAGAAATTCCAGGCAACATTAAATCGGTTGTTAGATAACCTTTTATGACTTCATATCGATCTAAGTATGGTTCAATTGCGCTCGTAAATCTGAGAATAAACGCGTTGTCTATCTTTGGTAACTTGTCCATTCCTTTTAAATACACGATATCTATAACAGCATTTGTGAATTGCGTCGTAGAAAAATATTTAATTTTAAAACGAAATTTGTAACAGAATTTCCGTAATGAATGGGACAACGAGAATTGTTAAAATAACTGAAACATTCCCTGTGATAATATTGAAAAAGCTGTGTAAGGAAAATTTAAATCATCGGGGCTAGGTGGGTCTTAGAGACGCAGAAATAGGAAGTAGGTGTCTATTCAGAGGCGAGTCACGTACAGCCATCGTTTTGAGGAGCCCAGTTCAAGCTCAATATTAGACATAAAGAAGTGGCTTTTTTCCTTGCCCTCCCCATTGTATAGACAGGGGTTTTGGGGTGTCATGTTTGTCCGAAACTACCGTAAAATGATTGCACGGTTAAAACTTCAAATCGTGCGTTCACACCGAGTTTTTCAATTATTCCGTCGCTTGAATATTTATGAGTATTTTATCTGCACTTTATAAAGTTATGTTGCTTTCATACAAAATTGTTTTCAAAGGGCAAATACGTAGATACGGTCGTTAAGATTTACGAGTTCGGAAAGTACTGTTTAAACACTTTGTATGTATTACAATTATTGTCATCCTTTTGTTCTGGAGAATATATTATTTGTTATAGCCAGTCTTCTAATGATACTCAAATTTAATACGGAATGGGGTTCATTAAACTTTAAGATATCAAGATTAAACCAAAACCCACTTTGACAGCTGAGAGTTTTATCGATATTAATTTAACCGTTTCGAAGCATTTTAGTTAAAACAAAAGATATAGACAGATAGACGAAATTTATTAAAACAGGTATTTATGCTTAAATATCATGTTTGTAAAGAGTAGTATTTTTAGGAGTCCAAACATCTCCGATGAAAAAACGGAGACCCTTAAAGGACCACTCATGTGTCTGTCTGCCCGTTAGCTTGTTTTCTCCGACTCTGTTGGTCGAAAAATGTTGAAACTTGTTACATATATAGAGTTTCCCAATCACGGACGTATAGCGTAATTCGATTTTGGGAGTCAATTTCGGGGGAAGATGAAAACGTATTTTTTTTTTTCAAATACCTACATATGAATATAGGTACAAATGGAAGGGCTCGTTATAACGAATTCAAATATATTTTCTATAAGAAAATATACGAAAACTAAACGCCCCGCCCCCCTATCTCCGAATCTACTAAGTTTACAGAACTTGGCCAATTATTATTTTGTAATTGTAATTGTCCGTGTTTGGTGAGTGGCCAATCTACTGAACCGAGAAAGCTGAAAATGCTAAAATGCTAAAGGGGGTATAATAAAGGAATGAAAGTTAGTATGAGCGAAGCCGGAGCGGCAAGCTAGTATTAAATTATTTTAATAAACCTCCCTAAATATAAAGACAAATATTTCCGGAAATAATACGACATAATATTCAAATATAGAGATGTACGAAATTGAATAAATAAGATCAAAGGAAGACTGGAATCTCTATTGAATATACAGAAATTTATATTAAGTCGTAGATTTTATAAAATATAACATGAATTCATTAAACATCACAAGATTTCATTCTATAAAACGTGAAAACGTTTTAATAATATTTTTGTAATATAAAAACCCACTTTGTCTGTTTGTTTTATTAATTCAGTATGATTCGTAGCAGTTTCGTAGTATGCAAGAAAGTCTTGAATTTGTAACCTTTTATATTTTCATAGCGGTGACCCCTGGCCGTATAGTAAACCAATTTGGTATGAGAGCTTCCGGCTATTACCCATACATTGTTGAACGTCTCATGATAGGTGATGATCCTTATTGATAACTTTTTTAACAGTTCTTAATTTATGAATAGAAGTATAGATAGGGTGGTATAGTTTTTATCAGGTACCTAGTACTTGGCAATTATATGTTTACGTTGGATACACATGTAAGAAAAACACTTAAAACTCTGAATAATAGTGGTTTTTAATTTATAAGTATATAACGTATAATAACGCCATCTAGCGATCATTTCACATATAAATATATGTTTCCGGATCGAAGAATTGCAGGTTAGAAATGCGCAGCCAAAAGTACTCGACCCAGGCATGTGGAAGACAGTACACGAATTCCTGCCCGGACGTTCTCGGGCCGGACAATCCATGGTCTTGTGCCGAAAACATGTCGCGAACACAGGTCGCGAAGCCATAAGATTTCCTCTTCCATAAATTTTCACCTAAAGAAGTTTTCATTTCAAAAATGTCCACGGGCGAAGCCGGGCGGAAATTCCTAAATAAAACTCGAGACCGATCCTATATATATACACATTAAACACGTAATTTTTTTCCACTCTTCGTAACAAAAACATTGCGATTCAATGAATGAAACTCTGCCCCCTAAACAACCCATGCTTGCACAGTAGAAGCGGGGGTTTGCCAATAAAAATAAAACACATTTCATAGCGCACATTAAAACAGTGGCGAAAGTGAACGTGGGAGAGAACTCGCTCCACGAATAATCAATACGCACTCCCTCCCGTGCGCAGGTACCAGTGGACGAAGATATAGCCAATTTAATGATACATTGATGGATTGGCTGAGGTTACCGTAAACCCATTCAACACTAAAGTTAAGTTCAAGATTTCTTAGTTAATTAATTAAAATGTATATCTACTATCTAATCAAAATAATTTCTGAAAACTGTGGTTAGCCTAAATAACTTGACATTATTAGCGATAAAACGGTTGAAATAATAATTTAATAATGTAGTCTAGACGACAAGTTCAAAATGGTCTAAAATAGACATACTGCTCTTAAAATTATGTGCGATAGCTCATTGGATTCGGAATGACGCCTAGAAAAATGTGCCAAAAGAGTGTATTAGCACATAAAAAATTATAAATAATAAATTATAAAGTTATAAACAATTAAAGATGAAAAAAAAGGCATTTCGTATTTCGTCAATATTTCATAGACTATTCATATTTAAGAAATTTCATAAAAAGATTCTTAAAGAGGAGGAAATTTCCAATAAAAAACTCCCAGCTCCCGGAACTCTATCTCCATTATTTATAATTTTAATTTAACGCTGAAAATGGGTCTCCGCGCTTCATTTTTAGGTTGCGCGCGCGGCATCAAAAGCGAGTACGACACATTGATTATTTTTTTTAAGGTATTGAATTATTTTTTTAATTTAAAAAAAATTATGGTGTATTTTGAACACTTAAAAAAATTTATCCCCGTTGGAAATTTTCGTTAAAGTTAATTTTTCAACAAGTTAAACGATTGTTAACTAACAAAATTTTCTCGAACTTCCGTCTTCATTGTAAATGTAAAAAAATGTTTAAATAATTGTCGTAAAAATATTTCGCTACTAATATGAATATAAATATTTTTGTACTTGAACAATATTACTTGGATTTTTCAGTTTTTGTTTAAATACAAAAATTATTATAAACAAAGTATGAATATTTTTTAACTTTTATGGCGTGATCTTGTTGAGTATGTATATAAGAAAGGCTCCACGAAGTGAAATATTTTTACGACAATTATTAATTTTTTTTTTATATTTACAATGAAGACGGAAGTTCGAGAAAATTTTGTTAGTTAACAATCGGTTAACTTGTTGAAAAATTTACTTTAACGAAAATTTCCAACGGGGATAAATTTTTTGAAGTATTCAAAATACACCATAATTTTTTCAAATTTAAAAAAAAATATTCAATACCTTAAAAAAAATAATCAATGTGTCGTACTCGCTTTTGATGCCGCGCGCGCAACCTAAAAATGAAGCACGGAGACCCATTTTCAGCGTTAAATTAAAATTATAAATAATGGAGATAGAGTTCCGGGAGCTGGGAGTTTTTTATTGGAAATTTCCTTTTCTTTAAGAATCTTTTTATGAAATTTCTTAAATATGAATAGTCTATGAAATATTGGCGAAAAACGAAATGCCTTTTTTTCATCTTTAATTGTTTATAACTTTTGCAATTTTTTATGTGCTAATACACTCTTTGGCACATTTTTCTAGGCGTCATTCCGAATCCAATGAGCTATCGCACATAATTTTAAGAGCAGTATCTCTATTTTAGACCATTTTGAACTTGTCGTCTAGACTAATGGAGGCTGGGCGCTTTTGGTCATTTATTCGCAACAGCAAAGTGTTACTGTTTAGTGTTTACCTATCCATGTCTATTCGGTAAATCTTTTAATGATAGTACAAGAAATTCAGACACTTCAGTTTCATGATATGTAGTCACTAGATGACCGGTGCTAAATCTTCGCACGGTTAGTTCAACACTTATTTCCAATATATGGCGTCTTTAAAAAAAAATAGTCTAATTTTAAAAGAAACATTTTATTTTGATTTGTTTGTTTATTTTTCCTTATTAGAGAGAAAAATAATCTTCAAAATGGCGTATCAAACATTAGGTAACTTTCATACAGTATCAAGGGAGATATTTGATACCGCCAAAAAGCACCTTTAAGAAATAATATATAGAGATGATACGTATTAAAGGTACAACAAAACAAATATCTAAAGAAATACAAGCAGAGATATAACAAGATGGCATTACTGCAGCCGGTGTCGCACTTGAACACTGTGCAGTTGAAATTTAACAGACAAATGGTAGGATCCGCTGCAATGTAATTAAACAATCTTAGCAAATGCTGCCTGGAGAAATTACCTTTATTACGTAACACGAGTAGATTAGGTACCTACCGCTCATCTGAATAGTTTCGTGCATTATTCATTGTAATGAACTAGCGACCCGGCCCGGTTTCGCTTGGTTGCTACTTTATTTAGTTTTTTTTAGTATTAATTTATTAAGGCTTTACGGGCTTAAATTGACCTGCAATAAGAGAAAGTGTGTTTTGTTTGTCCTTTCACGTCAGAACGCAGAATCTCCTACAAGTGGAAAGAATCCCAATAATTAAATTCTGATCATAACAACGAAAACAGCATTTAAATTCGTTCAGTGTTTCGTTCGAGTTTGGCATATTAGTTGGATTGGCATTGGACTTTATTATTATGAGTGATGTTAGTTCGTTGTGATATTATGAGATCGAAATCAATCTTAGCATAGAGCGATCACCGCGATCATTAGTTTGATATTGTTACGAGCTGGGGTTCGAAGAGATTTAAAATACCGATTAAATAAACAAACTTTACTTCAACACCACAAAAATACAGTTACATAAATGAAAACACTAAAATAACACTTAGTCGCACTAAATTCCACTTCACTGTTTCGCTTTGATCGCTCTGATTCGCACTGTGTCTCGCACTGTGTCCCTTGCGGCAATGATCCTCTGTTTATATTGCCCACCGAACATTCGAGAAACGCCGAGATTGTTGTACAAAGTAGTAGACGCGGCTCGATGCGACTCGGCGCCAAATACCTACACACAGACCGCGCCCGATTTTGGTACCTATGGCTAGGCATATACGGTCCATTTTCGTTTGTACTTGATTCCCTCTGGATGTTTCTAGAGACGTCTATCGACCTTGATGTGTTTAGGTATTTATTTGTGCGATTTAAGTACCTATTCGTTACACTGCCCCCCGCTTAGACTTGCTCGTCCCGAGCAATATTCGAGCCTTTGTAAGGAGCCAGTCGATCAATATGGACAACCTTTAACTGTCCACGCGGGCATCGTTGGATCCGATAGGTCACGTCATTGATCCTCGTGATGACCTTATACGGGCCTTCCCAGCGGTTCTGCAGCTTGGGAGATTTGCCTTTTCGGCGTTTCGGGTTGTGTTACACCAACGATCCCTCGTCAAAACCGTTACTATTGAAGTTTCTATCGTACCTGGTCTTCATCTTTGTACTGGTCACAAGACTGCTCTGACGAATCTGGTCATGTATGTCGCACATCTTGTTTTTCAGGTTCGATACGTAGTCACTTACAGGTTGCGGCGCATCCGGAGGTCCGCCGGTCAGGAGATCAACTGGTAGTCGGAGCTCTCTCCCAAAGTTGGCATAAGCAGGAGTCACCTTTATGCTTTCATGCTCTGCGGATCGATATGAGAGCAAGAACAAGGGAATATATCGGTCCCAGTCCCTCTGGTGATCCTCAACCAGTTTCGCCAAATGAGTCTCCAAAGTGCGGTTGAACCTTTCAACCATTCCGTCGGACTGTGGGTGATACGCCGTAGTCCTCGTTTTATTTATTCCCAGGAGACGGCATACTTCCTGGAACAACTGCGACTCAAAGTTACGCCCTTGATCAGAATGTATCTCCAATGGTAGCCCGAACCTGCAGAATACGTCGTTGACCAACTTAGTCGCCACTGTTGTCGCTTCCTGGTTGGGAATTGCGAAGACCTCCGGCCACTTCGTGAAGTAGTCCATCACGACCATGAAGTACTTGTTCCCGTCTTCAGTGGCCGGGAACGGTCCAGCAACGTCCACCGCAATTCGTTCCCATGGAGCGCCAACATTGTACAGCTGCATACGTCCCCTCGTACGTGTCGTAGGTCCTTTCACGGCCGCACATACTGTGCACTTACGACACCAATCCTCGACATCTTGCCGGCAATGAACCCAATAAAATCGTTTCCTGATTTTCGCCAGGGTTCGATTCATGCATAGATGTCCTCCCGAGGATCCATCGTGCACGGACTCAAGCACTGCGCGCACCTTTGACCTAGGCACGACCAGCTGCATCAGTGTCTCCTGTCCACTTGGCGACTCCCACTTGCGGTACAGCAACCCGTTGTGCAGCACTAGACTTTCCCACTGAGCCCAGTAGCTTTTCGTGGTGGAACTCATTGCTGATACAACATTCCAGCCGGGCCTTGGAACATTCTGCGTCTTCCATTCCATTATCGGCGCCAAGTTGTTATCCTTGAGTTGCTCGTCTCTCGTCCTCTCGTTCGCCCATTCGTCACTAAGGTTGTTAGTCGTAATCACTTTGATGACAGAATCACTGATTTCACGCCTCGAGCAGTGTTTACAATCTTCAGGGCACGGCCTGCGTGACAGTGCGTCAGCGTTGCCATGCATCCGTCCTCGTCGATGTTCGATCGTGAAATCGAATTCTTGTAACTGCTCGATCCATCGAGCGACTTGTCCTTCAGGATCCTTGAATTGAAGTAACCATTTCAACGCCGCATGGTCTGTCCGTAGCTTGAACTTCCTTCCGATGAGATACTTGTTGAAGTGTCGTACTGTCTTCACTACGGCCAGAAGTTCGCGTCTGGTTACACAGTAGTTCCTTTCTGGTTTTGACAGAGCCTTGCTGAAATACGCTATCACAACTTCCTTGTCCCCCTTCCGTTGTGACAGCACACCTCCAATGGCGATGTTGCTTGCGTCTGTGTCCACCACAAACTCGCCGACTTGGTCCGGGTAGCCCAATACAGGTGTTTCACACAGTCGTTGTTTCAGTTCCTGGAACGACTTCTCACAGTCCTCAGTCCACTGAAACGAACGCTTGTCCTCCGTCAGTCGATGTAGGGGCTTGGCTACTCCCGCGAAGTCGTATACGAAGCGGCGGTAGTATGAGCACAGACCAAGAAACGCCCGAACATCTGTTTTGTTCCGTGGGGTGGGCCATTCTCGTACAGCTACTGTCTTTACAGGGTCGGTTTCTACGCCATCCTTTGTAATTACATGCCCGAGGTAATTTACACGTTTCTTGAAGAAACTACACTTCTTGGCATGCAATTTCAGGTTCGCGAGCTTCAACTTGGCAAACACTCTTTCTAAATTCCTCACGTGCTCGTCGAAGTCGCGTCCCATGATGATGACGTCATCCAGGTAGACTAGGCAAGCTTTTCCCACGAGATCCGCAAGCACAACTTCCATCAGCCTTTCGAACGTTGCGGGAGCATTGCATAACCCGAAAGGCATGACGTTGAACTGCCACAGTCCATTTCCGGTCGAGAAAGCAGTCTTTTCCTTGTCCTTGGGATCGATCTCCACTTGCCAGTATCCACTCTTCAAATCCAGTGTTGAGAACCACTGGTTCCCACTCAACCTGTCTAAGGTGTCGTCTATCCGGGGTAGAGGGTAGCTGTCCTTTCTGGTTACCTCGTTCAGCCGACGATAATCCACACAGAAGCGAGTGCTGCCATCCTTCTTCTTAACTAGCACAACTGGAGAACACCATGGGCTCAAAGAAGGTTCGATGACATTAGCCTTCTTCATGTCTTCCAGCATGCACTGTACTTCGGCTTCTCTTCCTACCGGGATTCGTCGAGCACGTTGACGTATAGGTAACTCGTTTCCTGTGTTGATGGTGTGTTTCACCAATGACGTCCTGCCGAGATGCCCATCTCTGTCACTAAAGATGTCAATGTAACGAGTAAGCATCTCCTTCGCTCGTTTGTACTCGGAGATTGACAAGTCCTTCTTCGAAATGTCGACGAGTTCCAAGGGGTTTGCACTGTTATTTTTCATCGCCGACAGCTTCCCCTGGGTGCAGCTCCGCATCCAATTCGCCTCGTCGCACTTCGCCACGACTTGATCCTTATTGAGAGTGACAGGAGCGCCATTGAAGTTGGTCACCCTTACTACAGCTCGTCCACTCTGGCTGTTTACTAAAGTTGGAGTGAGTAACCAGCCTTTATGTTTAGAACGTTCCAGGTGGTCGATGATAGAGCACCTCGTATTGGAGGGGTCCCCATTAGTTGGTAACTCCACATCGACAAGCGTCTCCGAATATGGGTTCAGTTTGACGCCCTTGGCACAGCGCACATAGCCAGCATAACCACCTTTCAAAAATACCTGTTCCTGGCCGCACTGCAGTACACCATTGCGCAAGTCGATGCCAAACTGGAACCGCTTCATAAAGTCGAGTCCGAGAATGCAGTCGTCTATAATGTCGGCCACGATGACGGTGTGTGGGTACTCCCCGTCACCCACCTTGAGTTTCACCGGCAGCTCGTCGTATGCGGGTATAGGCTGACCGGTTGCCGTGAAGAGTTTCAGACAGGAAGATGGACGTCTGGTTCTGCTCGTAGATCGTCCCAACAACTGAGGTCGCACAACCGTACGCGTTGCTCCTGTGTCGATCGTCATCTCACATGGCGTCCCGTTGACCTCGCCGACGATCACCAGACTGTTCCCGTCGAAAACTTGTCGGATGGTAACTTTGGGGGCTGTGTCACGAGCAGCCAGTACCCGCCCCGCGGCTCTGGCTGTTACTCGTTTCCCGGAAGCTCCGTAGTTACGGCACGGACATCAGCTTCGACGTCCCGTTTCGGCACTCGTTGATCCGTGCCTTGTCGTTTAAGCGCCGGGCAGCTTGCTTTAAGGTGCCCCAGCTTGTGGCAGTAGAAGCAGCGGGGTAAGTAGCTACGCCTCTCTGCTACAGGTGTCGTTGTTGGAGTAGCCTCCTCCGCCACTTGTCGCAATCGCTGAGAACGAGGCTCCTGTCTCACGGCTTCCACCTCTAGAGCATGGGCGAGTGCATCTTTCAGGGCGGTGTGGTGGCCCAGTCGAACTGCAGCTCTGACCTCCATGCTGCGGATGCCGTCGATGAATGCTTGAACGAGGTTCGCAGCAATGAACTCTTGTCCGGCAGATGGGTACGCCTTCCTCACGATCTTCTCGATCTCCAGAGCCCATTGTTGCAGATTCTCACCAGCATGTTGCGTCCTGTCCCTCAGCTGCGCTCGGTAGACGTGCTCCAGGTGTTTGTCGCCGTACCTGGAGTCCATTGCCTCGATCAGGTTCCCGTACGTGGTGCAGCTGTCTGGAGAGGCCTCCAGAACCGACAGTGCACGGCCCCTTAAGGCCACTGTCAAGGCGGTCAGAGATTGCTCGTCTGTCCAGCCGTTGGCAGAGGCGACCGTTTGGAACTGCAATTTGTACGCTGTCCAGGACGTAGTCCCGTCGTACGGCGGCACCTTGACTCGGGGGCCAGAGACGACGGCGCCTCCAGAAACAGGAGCGGTCAGCTTCAGTTTCCTTACTTCATTCTGGAGCCCCTCGCATCGGCTGTCCAACTCTCCGTAGCGGTCGTTAAGTCTTGCATCCAGTTCTCTGCTCATCCTAGTCTGTATTTCCTTGCAATGCTGTTGGAGGTCTTCAATTCTCTCCTCGTGCATGTCTGTAACCCTCTGTAGCTGCTTCACCTCCATAGTCACCTTTCCCAGTGATTCTGAAAGCAGCTCCTTTAGGCTAGCAGACTGCTCCTCTTGACGTCGGGCCTGCTCCTCTTGACGTCGGGCCTGCTCCTCCAATAGCTGCCGAGTCTGCTCCTCCTGACGCCTGGCCTGCTCCTCCTGACGCCTGGCCTGCTCCTCCTGACGTCGGGCCTGCTGCTCCTGACGTCGGGCCTGCTCCTCCATTAGCCAAACCAGCATCCCCATATCCAATGCCTGGGGAGCACCCGTAGAACCCGCAGCACCCGTATCAACTCCAGCAGCAGCTCCAGCACCAACAGCAGCAGTCCCAGCAGCACCAGCAGCGGCTCCAGCAGCAGCTCCGGCACCACCAGCAGCAGTCCCAACAGCACCAGCGGCGGCTCCAGCAGCAGCCTCGTCGACCTCCTCGCCGTGATGTCCAGCAGTAGTTTGTCGTGTTTTGGGTCGCCGTGATGACGACGAGTCACGTGGTGTAATCGGCATTTTTGAATCCCACACTCCTGACACCAATTTGTTACGAGCTGGGGTTCGAAGAGATTTAAAATACCGATTAAATAAACAAACTTTACTTCAACACCACAAAAATACAGTTACATAAATGAAAACACTAAAATAACACTTAGTCGCACTAAATTCCACTTCACTGTTTCGCTTTGATCGCTCTGATTCGCACTGTGTCTCGCACTGTGTCCCTTGCGGCAATGATCCTCTGTTTATATTGCCCACCGAACATTCGAGAAACGCCGAGATTGTTGTACAAAGTAGTAGACGCGGCTCGATGCGACTCGGCGCCAAATACCTACACACAGACCGCGCCCGATTTTGGTACCTATGGCTAGGCATATACGGTCCATTTTCGTTTGTACTTGATTCCCTCTGGATGTTTCTAGAGACGTCTATCGACCTTGATGTGTTTAGGTATTTATTTGTGCGATTTAAGTACCTATTCGTTACAATATGCTTTACCGCTGTTACCGGTCTCACAACCACAAGGCCTAGGACATATTTAGGTTCAAATAAAATATTATTTTCTAATCGAGAAATTTGGCAAAATGTAGAGATATTTTCTATATAATCGAATTTGATAGTGTTCACTGTACCAAAAAATAGCACATCACATCTAAATCTTTCTGTAAAATCATCTCTATGAATTTAATGTAAAAATTGCCTTGTAATTTTTTCTAAACTAAAATATCTTCTCATTACACAGAACAAGTGTTTTTTCGGTCAATGATTTACAATTTAATACCGAGCAAGGCCACAGACTCCTACTTGGTTTAATTAATCATCCGTCGGGCCGGAAAATTGTGCAGCTGCTCACCGATAACGACATCGTCTAGAAAGTTCACTAAATAGCCTGCGGGATTAATAATACCCCAAAAATTTTACCTTCCATTACAGGTTTGTTTACAAGCTAGGAAACTTAATTCGGTTTGAATGAGCAATGGATATCGAAGAAGTATTAAGCTAAGGCGTGAAATGAAATGGGGCTGGAAGAACGCGGTGGATCCTGGATGACAAATCGTTCGCAGCGCGAAAGCTTCCAAAGGCAGTTTTAACAAATGCGTTATAGATTTACTTTAACTATTTATATTTTAAAAGAGTATTGCACTCAACATGGAATCAATACGTCTAGACAGGGTAATTAAGTACTGAAAATGTTCCTGAACTCTCAATTGACATGTTGGCTGATTAATTACTGTACGATGCAAGTATGTGTTTCCATACTTTCCTTTTATTATATTCTAATCTAATGACATGATGATTAGCAATTTTTGTACTTGCTACGATTTTGGTAAGACATATTAAAATGGGTACGTCGGTAGCCGAGTGGTTAAGACGTCTGGTATTAACTAGGCAAGACCAGTACCAATGGGTTTTTAATTAAAAACTTATCTACATAATCCGACAAACCACACTTAGAGGCTTTTCATATAAATGTACCTCAACAGAACTGGCCACTAGTTAGGTATAGACACACAAATACCATCGGCTAGACAAGGGAGACTTGGTCTTACGCTGGGTACCCTGGAACCGTAGCACGGTTTCGGGAGCTGTAAGGCAACCCGTGATGATTTTAGGGGCTGACAGAATTTAAAAACATTTTAATTTCACCGGTTGACTCCGTGACACATTTTTTCAGAGTTCGATGATTTTAAATTCATGATTTTAGTAATTTGGCATAAATCGATCGATATGCAAAATAAAACACATCTACTTTCAAATCGCAATTACAGACCCCACAATTCATATTTTTAATACAATTTCCATGCAAATTTCAATAACAATAGTGCTCGTCTCACAGCCGACCGAAGCTAACTTGGTTGAGCATCGTCGGGGCTCGGGCTAATAACACGTGCGTAACCCAACAATGGACCGCAACATCGGCCGTACATTAAAACTTATTACAATAGATAAGGAGATAATTCAATAAGCCACTCGACCGCCCGCTCTCAAACTTTACCCATAATTCATATGCGGTGAATAAAGTGCGCTTCCATTTTCAGCATATGTTATATTCAGAACTTAACGCTTATTTATTTGGTAAGCTTTTTTGGCAAGGTCGAATTATTTTCGTAATTGTTTGTGCGGAATTATTGGCTTACCGGAGGGATTGGTATGAATTTCTATGTTTTTATGTGAAAATTCAACGCTGATGTATTTTGTACTTAAATTGTAATTATTATAATTTTATTAAAAGTTCTTAAAAAATGTTGAATAGTCCACATTTTAATTTAGCTTTGAAACGCTTCTATAAATTCTCAGATTTTTGCAATAAACACAATCAAATCCATCACATGTCATGTAGCATTCAAAAAAGGATAACAAACCCCTTCGATCATAAGCAGTCAAAAAAATACAGCCACGAACAAATAGCAAAAAAATACATGGAAATAAAAAAAATATTCAATGTGCGATACGTTGTACCTATTACCTACCCTCGGGCTAATGCCACATACAACCCACCCCAATATTATAAATACTATTAGAGCAACCCTCGATCCCGAGAGACTTTCATACCCACAATCCGCCGTTTCTCCCATCACTGGAGCCTAAAACTATGTGCTCCTAATCCTCGACTATTTCGATAAAAATGATAACTTCCTTGTAAAACCTCTCAGAATAAAATATATTATATATTATTACAAAACATAAGAAGATTAAATGTAACGAGTAAAGTGCTTTAGTACTTATTGTAATATTAATGCTGGAGAATATCGCTTTGGAAAATTTTCAACTGAATATTAATAGACCCAATATATTGAATTACAAGCTTAATAGGTTCTTCACGAAATTCTAGTCCAAAATTATTATTTTTTTACTTCGCAATCTCGTAGGTAAAATCAGTTTTATCTTAATTTTACGAAGTTCAGAAAATCCAGATTGAATAGATGACATTTTCTCCACAATAGATCCTAAAGAGACTCTGCAACTTGTTATTTCTTGTAGCTTGTAAATCCGTTTCGTGTATTTTTCACAAGATCGTTCAACGTCAATCATTGGAAGTCTATATTTTTCACTAATTTTGATACTTTTTTGTTTCATTAAAAATCTAGAAACCAAATTCTAATTGGTCGAAAATTAGCTCGGTTCAATAACAATTTTTTTAAATCTATAAAAACCCATATTTGTATAATACATAAAAAACCGCAACAAAGTTATAATATTTTCAACTGAAAATATTCTATGACATGCATCTTTTAAGAACCCTCACAAGCCGGATGGGTAGAATGCGTAACAGATTTATTGTTACCCGTAAGTCATACAAAAATTGTATTTTGTAAACGGACACTTTCGCAATAATATACGAGTACGAATAACTATATTTCATACCTCTTCCGTTGACAGTATAATATTAAAACGAATTTAAAAATACCTTTCGCCGTGGTCAGAGACCGTAGTAATGTATACAATGTCACTTCCTAAATATAAGTATCAGAAAAGGGCAGTCGCCAGCTTTACGGATCCTCCGAAACACTATATTAGTATTCGACTCTTAAAGACCCCGCTCAAGTCCAATAATTATCGACGCAAATCTACTTTTAAATCTCACTACTTTTTAGAGAAATTTATGAGATTCGTTAGACAAAGACTAATGAAATTTCTTACATCTGTTGCACTACAAATAAGTGGAGTGCTCCACCCAGCCTTTGTCATCTCTAAAGTAATATTAAGTGACTCGAGCTTTTCGCAACAAGCTTAAAAAATATAATAAACGAGCTATTTTATTCAAAAAAAAAATATCTATCGCCAGTGAAAACTTTTGAAATGTGAAAAATGAGAGTTCTAGACTGATATTACTCCGAACTCCGAACACACATCCTCAAACTTACCTCTTTATAATATTGGTATAGAATAGCTTTCAGCCCCGGCTTCGCCCTTGGATATTTTCTATACTAATAAGTTAAAGCTAAATAATGTGTTTGTTTGTTTGAACGCGCTAATCTCTGGAACTACCTATCGGATTTAAGCCCAATTCTTAAGGAAGGTTATTATATATAACATCACGCTACGACCCAAAGGAGCTGACTGAGCAGTAACTTTAAACGCTGGTGCCACCACAAGGCACAGCTATATATAACTGCTAACTCGATCCTATTATCACAGCCATATCTTCGGAGTCCCTTAAAATATTAAGATGAAAAAGAGCAAATTGAAGTTTATCAAAATCCATTCATCCGTTTCGGCGTCTGTTCTGGAAAAACACTATATAATTAAAAATGGTTATTATGTAAATGTGTAAATCACAGAATGTATGTATTTGAAAGTACAGAAACACACTTCAGTTTGTATAGATAACGGTATGTATTCACGGTATCAGGCATTATAGGAATAATCAAAGGAATAAATGTATTTATTGATCGAAGGCAATGTTAAAAGTACACACAATCGCCGAGCATGTATGAAAGGTATGATGAATATAAAAGAAACGAAAGAGGTATTCCAGGATCGTAGCAAATGGCATTCGATTCTCTCTGCCTACTTCTCTTGGGATAAAAGGCGTGATGATAGATAGATAGATCATGAAACCAGCAAATCAAATCTACCTTTATAACGATCGGTACATACAGCGAAATATTTCTGAAAATATCCCACGTGGCATTAAGTAATATAGAGACATCGCCGACGCGTCTATTCTCCGTTCATCCAGGTATATCCATATATACTCCAACAATTCCTACACACTTACTTATAGGGTTGCCAAATAACTATGCATTGATTTCAGTAAAATTATTTATAAAAAAAAACAAATCTAGAAATCTATAAGTTTATGCGGGACTATTATGTAATGTCAATACCTACTATAAATTAATATTCAACCGTAGGAAAACTTAATACATGGAACTTAATTATTACTAAGACAAAAGAAAATTACAAAAAACAGAGGCAACGTGTGTTCGCTGTCAACTGGCCCATATTAAACAGAACATTTGGTCGGGTGTAACGAATTTGTCTCTGGTGTGGACACGCAAACGAATCGGGATCGGTGTCTTGGGCTGGAGGTGACCACACGAAGATGAAATTCGTTATATTTTTGGTTGATATTTAAAATGTGTAAAAGAATAGGCTGTATGATGGAAGTTTCCCTTTGCTTGTACTCGAGGTTGAAAAATAAGTAGGAAACGTCAAAAGACAGATCGATAACCTCCGGTGCAAGGAAAGGCCACAAAACTAATCGCTCTTGAAAAGTTATAGTAAAACTGGATCTGATATTGGACACGGTGACGAGAAGGGGCTAGATTGGACGACAGAGGCGGACACGTCGGGCTGCGGGGCTGCGCGATGCTGGCCGCCGACAGCCCGGAGAGATGCAAGCGGGGCAGCGGGCTGCACGAGGACTATTTCCTCGGGCAGCGAGAGTGGCAGACCACGACGGCATCAGGGGGTGCCATGCAGGCTGCCAGCAGCTTCGTAGGTGCCCAGGAGGATTGCTTCCTGGGGCATCGGGGGCGATACGCCGGCCATGACAGGGGTGTACCAGGACGGACGCACTCCGCTTCAGAAGAAGCAAAGATGGGAGCAACAGAACTTTAGTCCGTAACAGAAGTCGCGCCACAGACGTGTGGCTCGACCGTCCATAAATAACAGAGAAGAAAGAAGACGGTAGGGTTATTCATTTTATCAACCTCGAGTGGAATTTGTGTAAATATAGTGTTAAACATGTAAGTGTCTTTTAACTGTTCACTCCTAGCAGGCACCCGTGAGACCTTGTAATGTAGACCGCCGAACCACCCCTGAAGTAATGTAGGTACATGAGCTAGCTGGGAAACATCTATCTCCTCCTTTCTCTTCATCTACTTTCTCTATCTTTCCTCTTCTTGTGATGTCTAGGAGCCCTAGGTTTCCTAAACGTTACACGGGCAAGCCTGTTGCTGCACTTAACGGACCTAGATTTGTCACTTCTGTAACAGATGTGAATTTCTGTTATTTTCCTCCAGTTAAATTCAAACGACTTGGGAAATTCGGCATGTAAAGTAAAAACTAAGGTAAGTATGTTTTTTATATTTTTATTTCAAGTAACTTAAATATTTTTGTTTTCTGTACAGCAGCTTTTATACAATACATTCTCAAAGTTTAATAAATAAAAATAATAAAAATAGACGTCATAATTTAGTACTCGTTTGTGATAAAAATAGTCCCACGGCCCATAACTTGCCCAGTGGTACTACCAGTAATACAAATTAGTTGAGAAAATGGGGCAAAATGGCTACTTTATCCAAATCATTTTGTCGTCTGTGGGCAACATTTTTAAAAATTAATTATAAAAAAACGACTGCATAGAAAACAAAAATATTTAAATCAGTTTCTTAAAATAACTTAATCTTTGAAATAAAAACATAAAAAATATATCTTAGTTTTAATTTTACAAAAAAGAGATTAAAGAGTGCCAACCCTAACACTAGTATTCAATGCAGCCGCCATATTTTTGCGTCATCTCCACATTTATATGATAATGCGAGCCCAGACAGGAGGCATTCGAAACTGATCCACCGAAACTTTCCCCCGATGAGTTCCGAAAAATTTCCAACTCGCAAATCTAATTTCGCAAACCTATAGTCAGAAAAAATGTATGACGTTTTCACTCCTCGTTTCGTCTAAAATTGGATCTAAGTTTTCATTTTGCGATCGTACAAAAGTTTACTATCACGGAATTTTACGTAAGTTATTATTGTTTAAAATATAAGCGAAAACTTGTGAAAATGTAATATTAAAGTTTACATTATGTTATAATAATATAAAAAGTTTGCTTGGTTTGATTGTACTGTCTTGCATGATTTTGGACTTCAGTAATATTAATTGTGTTTAATTGTCACTTGTGCCAATAATGCATAGAACAAATTTTCTTTAAGAAAATTTGCTTTAATCGACTTCTCACGCTTCGGGAAATAACCTCGCGACCTGTCAAAAAGTGGTCACTGTTACAAGTGTTCGTTTACTTTTGTGGAGTAGATTCAGGCAAATCACAAATTTCAAGACAATAATAAAAATTAACAGCTTTTGTCTATATTAACATCTTCACGACCTTTATACCTTGCGGTGTGGCCAGAGACATCAGTAACGGTGTCCACTTTTTGTCAGTTGTCCATATTGAACAGAACAGGTGGTAGCAAGCCTGTTGCTGAACCTAGAAGTGTCTTTAACAGACTTAAATAAAAGCACGACATATTCTCTACCAATTAGGCTATCGACAATTACATACAAACTCATTATTTAAAGTTTGTTTTAGACAGAGCCCTAAAATGGGAAAAAAGCTAACTCGTTTCTCAAATTTACACCATTCATCAAATATCTCATTTAGCTCGGGAACTCTTTATATAAGCAATTATTTTGGCAACTAACGCTAAACGGAAACAAACCCTCCTTAAGTAACTTCCCTTAAAAATAGAGAAAAAAGGGTTTGTTGGTACTCGCTAGCGACCCCTGGATAACACCGCGGGACCCGTAATAAATTATATTAACTGCCAAATTAATTAAATCTGAAAGCCGACGCGCCACTGAAGCAGTATTTTGAAAAATATTAATAAAAATTCATGACAGAAAACGGAGAGCCTCGTCCCGTATTAATAACCAATGGTTTATTAAATCATTTTGAAATGAGTTTACTTTACTACGAATTATTGGCCGCTCGTGCAAAATTTTATCCGGCCAGTTGCAACGGGCCAATTGAATTAACCATCACAGAGATAGAAGAGCCAACGCAAAATGCTGTTTCGACAAATTAAAAAGCTGTGTTAATTGCTTTCCAACTATGTGATAACAGGTATGTCCATCACTCATCCCACTCAAGCGTGTATTGCTTTATTGTCGTATCATGTGTAAAACGGTTTTTATTTTGGTCATTTATGCCACAGTAGAAAGCCTTTCATACAGTATTTTAACATTTATTTATTATATAAAAAGAATTACAAACAAAAACACATCTTCATGGCCTTTATATCTTACAGTCTGGCTAGAGACAGCAGTAACAGTGTCCACTTTTAGTCAGTTGTCCATATTAAACTGTATGGCAAGCGTGTTGCTGCACTTAATGGACAGAGATGTGTTACATCTCTAACAGACTTAAACATCTGTTATTTTTAGAAGAAGTACGGACGCTGGCATTACATGCCCTCCAAAGCACGATCAGTAGATTAAAGCACATATTCGTAAATAAAAAGAAAAAAAAAAAGCATTTTTGGCACGAGTAGAAATTAAACTCTACCAACAAAACTATCAACTCCTTTATAAAATTATAAACTATTATTATAATATATTTTTAATAGGTACCTAGATTGTATCCTAAAAATAGTCTACATTTTTTTTTTTTAATTTTTTTTATTTTTATTAGATAATTTAATTTCAAAACTAAAATAAAATGTATTCATAAATATATAATGAAATGTTATTTAATCCGTTTAAAATCATTCTTATGCACGAGAAATATCAATAAACTCAACAAAACAGACCATTTCATATGCAAAGCAAGTTTGCGTGGGCAGCTACGGGCGCCGCCTTCCATCAATAATAACACTATAAATTTCGAACACCTATTAATAAAATACTTCTCAAATGGTGAATGAATAAATCATCAATAACATCATTAATCTGACCTAAGCCGAATTTGTTTCGACAAAGCCATGCTAGCGCAATAACCTAGCTCGGTTAGTTTGACCTCGTCGCCCAATCAATGCCATAAAATGTGATAAATGTGACATTTATGAAAGGCAGAGGTGACCTACTAACCACCTACGATATATACCTATTGGATTTAACAGCGTTTTCCGATGAAACGTTTCAGAGAGGTTTTGAAAACGTAAGTACGATTCCAATCGGTTTTATTGGAAACTGTAATACGTGCCTAAGCTGAACTTAAAAGTTAGTGACGAGATGCTAAAAGTTTGTCTGTATGTGTCTGTCTTGCTTGCTGTATCACTTACAGGAGCTGAGCATTAACAAGTCGGGGAAAAGCACGCTCTCGTGGAATATGCTGCTTAATCTGTTAAAGAAAAATCTAAAGCATGTATGAAATAGTTGTGTAGAGTCAATTAATTTCTATTAAATTAAATTAAAGATAATTAAAAATACAGTTTCTCGTACTAAACCAAAATACTTTCACATTATATTCAAAAAGTAAGACTAAGACTAATTAATGAATGTGTAATATAAACAAGACACAGTTCGTCTTGTTATGAAGTCAGATTTTTAAAAGCTGAGCATAATTTAATTTAGCACAAAGTGATACCACCTAACCAAATATTCATTCCCGTCAGACGGAAGGTGGTGGAATTTACACTTTAACATTTCTGGAAGCGCTTCCTCCTACACCTCCAAAAAAGTCCGGAACAAAATAATAATGCCTTTTTTCTCTCACGATGCCACATGCCACATTTTTGCCATATTTCGACCACACGGCGCGGTGTATGTTTTCATTATTTATAAACGTAGGAGAGCCAATGTGCGGTTGCTTCGTTTGCTTGTGTACATTTTCGTATGCTACGGGTTCACAGATAATTTATTTTTCAGACAGTTTATGTTTTACATTTTTTTATCGTCACAAACCGTGTTGCCGGCCAAATAAGGGTACCCAGCGGAAGAGTGACCAATTCTATTGAGACTTTTCAATTATTATATTGTTATAATAATATTTTCGGCTATTTAGCAAAAAAAAAAGGTAGTTTACACGTATTCCAGCATTACTATATTTTGGGTGAATCCATATTATAAAGATACCATTTACAAAACAATTCAAATTATTTGGGAAATACAATATTTATTTCAATTTGAAAAGCCCAATGTTGATTTTCATTCAAAGAGCAGGCCTAAATAAATGTACCAGCGTATGTAAATTTAATTAAGAGATCTATCAGACTTAATTAAAATTATATCAAATCAAAGAACAAATAGAATATTGATTCTTGCCCCCGTGTTAATTAATCAACATCACACACAAACGAATTTTTCAATCTCATCATTGTCCGAGGCTTAGGTAATTTTTCACATTATAAAAAAGCAGAGTTGAATGATCTAACTTTATTGGCGAGGGTCTACTGACGACATAAAAGAGCTGTCAAAAACACAGAAGCTTTTGATATAATTGCCTGCTGCGCTACACGGCGACAGAGAGAAATGCTTTTCATTGAGTCCGCATTATTACCACTCGTATTTCGCATATTTTCCGCGCTTCAACGCGATTTCGGAAAAATGCTACCTATCTAAAAATATTTTTTTACACTTTGTAAATACAAAATATATACATTTATTTTGTTGGACATATATACTTGACGTTGATCCTTCTCGCGTCAGAAAATAGATTTGGATTATTCTAACTAATAACTAATGCGAAAATGTCGAAACATAGCAATGGACCGACGTGATTTTTTTGCAGAAAAACCTTCGGAATATTTTTTATGCCACATTTAAAAATTGTCCATGTGTAAAACAACATATCAATGTGTATTTACATACATCGAAAACTTATATAATTTCAGAAAGGCGAGGCATGAAATAATGACAATTATAAGGTCATAAAGGAAGAAATGAGGCAATGATCTGTTTATACACGCACACACACATCTTCACGGCCTTTATACCTTAGAGTGTGGCCAGAGACACCAGTAACAGTGTCCATTTGCAGCCAGTTGTCCATATTGAAAAGAACAGGTGGCAAGCCTGTTGCTGCACTTAATGAACCTAGAATGTGTCATTTCTTTAACAGACGTAAATATCTGTTATTTTTAGAAGAAGCACCTGTTTTACCTGCAGCACGAGGAGTCGATTAAAGCACATATATCTGTAAAGTATGCAACTGCAGCACACACATTGATATAAATTGTAAATGATAGGTTTACCACTACAAAGGCTATACCGTCCGAAATGTCAGAATCGCTCCAACATCGTTTAATTTATGTACGTCATATCATATTTCGGTATCACATTCCAGAACATTAACATTTCAACTAATTTCCATTTCAGAAACAAGGACGCGGCCCAGTAACCTGGCGCATTGGCGCAGCACTATCATTACCATACCCAGTGAAGTTTTCACAAATTTTTCATGTATTTGCAGCAAGTGATTTATTTAAGCTTATATACATTTTATAATTGTTTTTTATTGATTTAGGAACATAGCAAAGATAATGTTTTATTGTATGTTACTATCTATTTATAGTTCCTATTAATTTTAAAACGCTAATAAACTGTATAGCCTTTTGGCGATGTGTTAGAAATGTAACAAAGGTTATTTAAAATAAATAAATAATTAAAAAAAGAATTCGAAAATATACATAGTTTTATGCTGATTGATTATTGCCCTTGACAAACCTGAAACAGGAGGCCGTAGGTTCACTCCTCAAGAAATGTGTTTAATTTCAAAAAAGTTTTGGAAAAGTTATTATTATGAAACTGAGGGTTTTATTTTTTTCTGTTGAGATGGAAAAACCTCGTAATAAAAGTGCATAATTTAAATGTGAAGTATATGGTGTGTACATAATGTTACGAATGTGTTGACACAAATCGTGCTCAGTGGAGCGTTCCCTACGTACTAGACAAATGGCCTGTATCACACTGACCTAGTTTCAGTGCATGTTAATATTTCACTTTTAAAAGTTAAAATGTTTTTCAACCCCGCTCGTAGCATATGCATATCAGAAACTGGCAACAATGGCCACAATTATCGAGTTGCCCGTGCATAACGGATCGCAAGACTGTCGCTGCACACATCTTCCGAAGCACTATAAGTCAATTACATAACATAGTATATATCTACTAATATTAAGACGTCTGGTATTAACTAGGCAGACCACGGGTTCGATCCCGGATCCTGGCCATGTACCAATGGGTCTTTAATTTAAAACTTGTACATAATCCGACAAACCACACTGTTTAGCCTGTTCCATCTAAATATACCTCAACAGAACTAGCTACTCGTTAGGTATAGCCTCACAAATACCATCGCCTAAACGAAGGAGACTTGGTCTACCGCTGGGTACCCTGGAACCGTAACAAGAAATATATACATATCGATAGAAATATCTATTGTTTTCGGCTTTCCTGCCATCCATAGCACGCGTATTGGATCAAAGCACTTGCTTTCTGGTTTGACTGATCATTGCGCTATCGAGGCTCAAAAATGTGATCATCTAAATAATACAACAGAACTGGCTACTCGTTAGGTATAGCCTCACAAATACCATCGCCTAAACGAAGGAGACTTGGTCTACCGCTGGGTACCCTGGAACCGTAACAAGAAATATATACATATCGATAGAAATATCTATTGTTTTCGGCTTTCCTGCCCTCCATAGCACGCGTATTGTATCAAAGCACTTGCTTTCTGGTTTGACTGATCATTGCGCTATCGAGGCTCAAAAATGTAATCATCTAAATAATACAACAGAACTGGCTACTCGTTAGGTATAGCCTCACAAGCAACATCGGTTAAAAAACTATAGCACAAACTAAAATCCAATACCTATCAAAAATAGGTGCAAACACTAACTAGCATATGACATATAACAGTCATCCAATTTCATAGCAGCAATAGAACTGTTCCATCGGAAACGTTCCGATTACAGCGTGACCCAGAAACGTTAAATGGCTGAAACAAAAGTGCACTGACACTAACAAACGGGGTGAATATGTGACTCTACTCTACAAAGAAGGAACGTAAAGTAGGCGTCATGAAATTATAGTAAATTTGTAAACAATCATGCAATATTTTTCATGGATTTTAATTTTTTTTAAATATAGAACGTAACTCACACGAAGGGTTCCGTATGCACTATGGTCAGACCAAGTTTGAAGCCCCTGTATGACACTGGAACAAATTAGCGCAAGTCCGACTCACACTTGGCCGGTTTTTATTATTTGTTATTGTTTTTGTTATACCAGTTGGACGTTTGTATGTATTGCCATTATTAAGATCGAACAATAAACGCCGAATAAAACACGTTTCTTGTATGGGAACCCTTATTTATTTTTAACCAAATTTTATTTTTATTATTTGTTATTGTTATAGTAATACACACTCTGTAAAAATTTCAAGTGTCTACCTTATACAGTTCAAAAGATACAGCACTGTGACAGACAGACGGATGGACGGACATAATAGGGTTTCCGTTTGCACCCTTTGGGTACGGCTCTTTAAAAATTAAATGCTGTTCATTGGTAATCACATCACTTGAGAACGACTGGACCGTTGTGGCATTTTTTTCGTAATAGTCTGAATAAGGAAGGTATTTAAAAGAAAAAAATGAAAATATGACCGGAAAATTGGAAAGTTCGGGAAAAACTGAAAGTGCTTCTTTCTATAGGATTTTTGTATGAACTCAAAACCATATTAGGGGATGAAAAGTAATATGGACTCCACAAGCGAAACCGGGGCGGGGCGGATTTGTTTAGTTAACAAATTCCTCAAATATTTGTATACTATTGATGCTGATTGTACACGGCAACAATACCTTGGGAAAAAAACTAAATAAAAACTAACATCAGATATATTGAAAGGTCTAAAACGTATCCCGCAAAACCTCCAAAAATAGGAACCATTAGTGCGCCTACCAGCAGTGAGTATAAATAAATAAACGCACTCCATAGAAATCAATTTCGCTTGAACAATAATGGCGCACGGATATTGCACATTGACGCGGATGTACGCGCGGAGATAAGCGAGTTCGGGCCCAATTAGCTTCGCACCCTGAGAACGTAACTTTCACTTTATTGCACATTTTAAAATACAACAATATAGTCGTTAAATTAGCAACAACAGTTTCAATGTAAATTGTATAGTTCTCGTTCTCATAATAACTTGTATTAGTAATTTTACTTTCATATTTTTACCCACGACTCCGCCCATGGAGATATGGTAAAAATAGTTTTTGTTCCCAAAATCATCGTCAACATCCATTCAGACATCGTGATTAAGTAGAAGACATACAAGCACTTATGATATTAGTGACATAAGTTAAGCAGACATGCCACAATCCGTCAACATCACTTTTTGCTTCGTACGATTTATTAATAGCAATTGACAATCGACTAAAATACATTTTTGGGCCAACTGTATTTGGTTACCCGATTTCTGGCCGACTACTCACGACCGATTTCAGTCGGTATCCGATCTGATTTTACGCTGACTCAACTCACACGTTGAGAGTACCACCAACAAAAATCGGATCGAATCGGTTACATTTTTGAGGGACATTCTGTGGTACTAAAAATATTCTACTATTTGTTTACATTCTCAGTCTATATGCTAAACATTGCAATTGGAATGGAACATTCGATTGCAAACCAGCCTGGTCGAAGTGCAAAAGTTATTTATTACTTACTCTGCGCGCGTAGTTCCGAGCGAGTTTGTTTAACAAATTCGATGCTTTAATTAAAACACTGACATTGTTTGTTAAAAAAATACTAGGCGTAACTACTAATCGTACCTACTTGCCGCCATAATAAACTTAGTCATAATTATGTTTTGACTAACAAATGTGTAATTCAATATGATAGAGGGAGGCATATCCCAAAAGGGGTAGGCAGAGACAATCGAATGCCATTTGCTACGATCTACACACCTCTTTCGCTTCTTTTATATTCATCATACCTTTCATACATGCTCGGCGATTGTGTGTACTTTTAACATTGCCTTTGATCAATAATTATTTTATATGTTCAATAAAAGTACATCTAGGTCATATCCTTTGCCAGCATTTCCTTTCCTTTCTACCAAATAAACCTTTTTAGCAAATCTTTCATCCCTCATTCTTTCAACTTATCCAAACCAGCATAAAAAATACTTTCCTTCTTTTGGTAAGAATATCATCGTTATTTATTACATACTGGCTTTCCGTCCCGGTTTCTCCTGTGAAAATTTCTGGTACACGGTTTCGGGAGCTGTAAAGCAACCCGTGAAAAAAAAAATTCAAATCAGACTAGTAGTTCCTAAGATTTGTGCATTCAAACGTACAAACTCTTCAGCCTTATATATTAGTATAGATAACTAAACAAAATTGTTCAGCTGAGTGTGTTTCTTCATAGTCATAGTACTCTTGACAGAGTAATCATGGCGGTCCGCAGCGCGACGCACAACCCTGCGCCATGTTGGCCTCTTTAGTATCACTTGAAAGAATGGCATAATATTCTAAGATATTGAATAAGGTCGACCTCCCTTATCCTTTTTCTTAATTAAATCTATATTTTGAGTTTTATAAATACGATTTAAATTTTTTTTAAAAGGAATACTATATAATAATAAGAAAGATAAGCAGTAACTTCTAAAAGTTTGAATCACGATTGTAGGCAAAAATTGTAATGAAAACTACTCGAATTCAAGGAACGTAGTTCTATAACAACGATACGCACACAAGACATTTGCTCTATCGTTCCGAAGAGATTGAAAACTTTCCCATCTTTTTGTATTGCCCGTACTTTCTTCCTATTACCTTCCTTCAGGAAAATGTGAAAAAGCAATTCTACACGCTTGAGTTGCTTTAACTATAGTACTGTACCCTCATTTTAAATGTTTCATATACCTACCAACTTATTTGTTCTTTAGATGACTTAAAATCTCAATATAGCAGAATATGCAACACACACACCATAACAGTCTTTCTTTCTTGCAGTGTGGTTAGAAATACCTGTATCAGTGTCCAATTTTAGAGTAGTACCCATATTGAACAGAAGTGTCAAGCCTGTTGCTGCACATAATGAACCTAGATGTGTCACTTCTTTAACAGATATATTTCTTGCATATCTGTAATTTTTAGAAGAAGTACGGACGCCGCCACCATATATTCTTAAAGAAAATGGTGTTTATAATTTTTGATACGAGACTTTAGTACTATAATATATTTTGTGGTACGCGTGAGGTATGACCCAAGTCGCCCCGATTTCAAATCCAACACTTATATATACATATTGAGAAATCCTGCAGCCTAAAAAGAGTCTTAAAAAGATAACCCAAATAAAATAATTATTCAAGTAAAAATACGAACGAAACCCGAGGCGCTTGTCACTACACCGTAAATCTGACTTAAAAAATCTCTCCCAAAGACTACACTTGCAGACACAAATACATCAAAAGTTAATTACATAAAAGCCGGCGAGCGAATCGAATTGCCAACAAAGAAGACATTAAGACTATCAGAGTAATATGAGTACGCAAAATTGTGGCATAAGTAATATTTATTGCCCAAACGGCGACGGGGTAATTATTTAAAGAGAAACCTGCCCCATCTCCCAAAACCCATTGCTTCGTAGATATTGTCTTCACGCCCGGTATCTAAATAACGACTATTTCATGAGGTGTCGGGGCATTATGATAATGAACTGAAAGCGTTTTTAATGGTAAAAATTGTAGCAGACGAAGAAGTAATATCCCAGGTTATTATTTTAAAGACGTCTAAGCGTCATTTATTTTGATGAAATATTTTGTTATCTAGTCTTCCCATTACCGACATTTCCCCACAACGTTTGCGCTGATGTATATTAATATACCTACTCTATCTCTGTACCATTTATACAAATCTGTTCATAATTTACAGCGCAAAAAATAACAATTATAAGTAATCAGTAAAAATTAAAAGTACAAACAATCCCCGAGCACGTATGAAAGGTATGGTGAATATAAAAGAAGCGAAAGAGGTATGTCAGGATCGTAGCAAATGGCATTCAATTGTATCTGCCTACCCCTTTTATGATAAAAGGCGTGATGATGATAGATAAATAGATAGATAAAAAAAACTTATTTTCTTGATATCTGTTAATCGATTTCTGTTATATATAATGTTTGTGTCAGTTTTATGTTTGATTTTTAAATAAAATTTTAAAAATCACTTCCGAATATACGCCTCAGGCATACAAGTTGTTTGAACGGCAGCCAATTTTTCCTCAAATAAATCTCCGCAAGGCCCTAGATAAAGCACCAGCGACATGAATAAATGGTGCTCCCTAGTCTATCCCAGCTCATCACAGTCACAATACTCAGCACTACCGAGGACGGAATAAAAAGTTTTTGTAACCTTTTCCAGAAGTCCTTCGGCCCAAAGCATTCACCCGTTTCAATCACGTCATGTTATATATTGGCCTTTTTAGACGTTCCACTAAAACGGTTCCAAGGAAATAGCTATTATTGCTCGAAAATTCAGTAGCTTTAAGCTTAGAGAAAAATAATTAAAGGACACTTGAAAATATTGAGAGAATAATCTTTGACCTAAAAAATATTCCGCTTCGTCACGTTGACGGAAAATCTCCGACGTCAAACAAAATTTTCATGAATAATGTAGAGACACATGTACGAAAAAGTTCAATAAAGTGTATTATTTCGTCGTAAAAGAAGACCGGTCCCCAAAAAAGCAGGGTCCCAACAACACCTACTTATGCAAACACCGCCAAAGAAATAGCAAAGCAGATTTTTCATTAGCATCCCTTTGTTTCGAGATCAATCAGGCCTCGGAAAAGTCGAAGTTGATTTTAAAATCATTATGTTGGATCGTCGGAGCTTCTTCTGAAAAGGCAATCAGTTCCCCATGTCATTATTTCCGGCTTACTTTCTCATCCTTTTTATGTTCGTTCACATTATGATCGTTACACTTTTCCTTATATCATACTTATGATCTAAATATAAATTGAAACTCATTGTATATTCAAAAGACTGATATTTTAATGAAAATCATACATACATACATTTTAAATACAATAATACAGGTAAATTTATTAATATTAGAGAAATTAACTCTAATCTAATGACACTTTATTTATTAAATCCGTCTAGCCCTTTGAATAAAACTAAGGGTATAAATAATCCGACATATATGCGCGAAAAACATAATCCACTTGCTGCCGAGTCGGATAAACATCAAAAATGCAACAACAACTAAGACATAATCTAGAAATATCCAATGTGTGCAATTAAACGCACTACAAATTCCGCCCAACTTACTGTGTTGGTAAAGTACGCGCATTATCCTATAAGACATATTTAATTCAAATAGTCGGGTTAAAATCGGTATGTAGTTTAACACATTTAAATAATCGCTAGTTATCCCGCGCGACAGTTGTAGGTTCGCTAAGAGCGTACGTACACTGCGGGCAGGCTTGTTGTTCAGAACTGGCCGGATTTTCATATCATTTACATAATCTGTTGCCGGGGCGAAACAAGCTTTCAAGTGCGACCTTGTGACAAAATTTAACGTCGCGACTAATCAAAACAGCCGACGTTCCCCCAATTTTATTGTTCGGAGATGTTTTAAGGTTATTTTGGTAGCTAGGTACTTCAAATGTCGCTAGATTAATTACAGGATGCCTAACTAGCTGTGAAAGACTCTCTCATTTCTAACAATAATTGCCTTTTAAGAAAAGGTGTACCGAGAAAATTGTGCACTAAAAAGTATGCTTTCCGAAAGCAATTTATAAAAAAAACGTAAATCGCTTCAAGGGTGCCTATAAATTTTGAAGAGTTCTCGATTTCTCCAGGATCCCATCATCAGATCCTGACCTAATGACCATAGGACCATCTGAAAAGTATATCCTTTCAAACAAAAATAAATTGTCCATATCGTTTCAGGCGTCTTCAAGTAATACATACAACAGTAATACAAACATAAAAGATTCCGACGAATTGAGAACCTCCTCCTCGCTTTATTTAAGTCGGTTAAAAATAATAAAATCTTCAATTGTTATTACTATGTAATGTAAATAATTAATAACACAGACTTCATTATATTTCTCCACGATTATAAACCAAAACCAAAACGCAACCCTAAATTCAGTTCTGCCTGATCTCCGTCGATATGCATAATTGTAAAGGGTGCAAAATGTTTAGAGGCAATTTATACACAAGTACAGAAATATCAAACACAAACAAATCGTTTGACAGATCCATTTATTTGTTAAATAGTTAACAGAATCGTCTACCACCCCCATGTACATACAAACGAGGAAATCGTTAGCTTCTAAATCTTCATAATTCGTATTTTACGGCGCTTAAATTCGCTAGTTTTTCATACAATTCAGGTAGTCAATAACATACTAAGAAATTAGGGGTAGTAAAACGTTTCATCCATTTGTATAGACATGGGCGCGGTAGTCGATCCTCTACAACAATCTCTGCACTAGTTGGAATACTAGTCGTTGAAAGGATTTGAACATTTGTTAGGGACTGTAATGTTGAAACTTCAAATTGTCGAGTAGGGCGGTGCGCGTGAATAACTCAAGTAATAATCACTGAGTAGAAATTGCCTAAATAGCAGTTTTAGATCGCATTATGGTTTAATAGTTTGGGAAATGGACACAAATTATATCTTGAAGTTTCGTATCGATTTACTTTATATAGAACGGAAATCATTTCTAACAAAATTATTATTAATAAAAGTTCACAGGTTATTTGTTTTAAAATACGGCTACAAATCTATATAATCTGAATAGTATGTCATTTTTTTATTTTCTTTCTTCACGGGTTGCCTTACAGCTCCCGAAACCGTGTTACGGTTCCAGGGTACCCAGCGGAAGACCAAGTCTCCCTCGTTTAGCCGATGGTATTTGTGAGGCTATACCTAACGAGTGGCTAGTTCTGTTGAGATATATTTAGATGGAAAAGTGTGGTAATCCGTGATCGAACCCGGGGTCTGCCTAGTCAATACCAAACGTCTGAACCACTCGGCCACCGACGCACCTTTACATATTATATTACAAAAACATCTTTACGGCCTTTATACCTTGTGGTGTGTCAGTTCTTTAACAGACGTCAGTTAGACTTCTATTTTTAAACGAACCTTTTGTGCCCTTCGAAGCATATCATACTAATATTATATCCTTAAAAATTTTACCTACTTAAAACACAACTTGTATGAATGAATATTCATAGCCACTCAGACTTTTATCTTTTAAATTCGATATATTGTATTTTCATGGAATTTTTCAACACACACCGTGCTTAAATTTTCACGATCCCATCTGCACTTTTGTCACTGATTACGGCATGAAAATTTTTACACGAACATAACACATGTAAGCTTTTCACAGCAGTTGTGGTTCGAGCGATCTCATTAACACAAGAGTGTCTTTGCATTGAAGGTTTTGAATAGGGGACGAATTTAGTTCTAAAATGTCGTAACTTTACCATATTTCAACGTCAACATACGACTTTGTCATGTATAAATCCATGAATACACACTCCAAAATGGAGATGGAGGGTGGCTTCTTATCATTTTATCATCATTTTAAATCAGTCTCGCACATACAAATCTAATTAAGTTACATAGTTAAATTCTGCTTCAAGCCCGTGGTCCAGTTGATAACCACGGGTAACAAAATTTCCCCTTGGTACAGTCAACGAAACTGTTATCCTATAATAAATTGTAGTAACGATTGCTACAGCGAAATTACAGGTCAATTCTTCCATGAAAATACTATAAGTATAATAAAAATTGGAAAACAGACCCGGCTTAAATAGTAAAATAACTTGCAAATTCCAAAGAGTGAATCAATTAAAGACATCAATTTCAATTACCAAAATGAACAAGAAAATCCGATTACAAATCAAGGCTCCATTACATTCACAGAAAACAAACACCATTCCCTAAGTCGTTCCATCAAAATATTATTAGAAATTTCTCATTAAACCCACCCAAATCTGGTAACCCTAGACGTAAACATTTGTCTAGCACGCGCCTTCAGGGTTGTCGGAGACGAAATTACATCCATTTGTATGCAGATGTCAGCGCAAGGGAATTAAGTCGCGAAGTCGACGCTTTGACTCGATGCAAATAACTCGTGGAAATTAACCCATCGATATGAGGCTACCCTAATGTGTGGCGACACAAAGTTCTGAGAAATTAGGACGTTCCTGTTTTAAATACCAATTTAGTTCAAGTTCTGTGTACAAGGAATTATTGCTTAGAACAAAACCATAATGCTAAAATGAAAATGCAAACCTCACTTCGTTGTCTGCCTGTTCATCACAGACAGTACTTTGTTTAACTTGAATTAATTCTACGAATAAAGATTACCCTCTTTTTGGGGCAACCGGGTAAAAACGTGGTAAAAACGTATATGACCTGTTTATGAAGTTAAAAAATGTGAAATAAAACAAAATTTAAGAACCCCTGCTAGTTGCGAGTCCACCATTTTATGTTTGCCAAAAATATGGCAAAACTCGAAGCATCGTTGAAATTCGAGCTTGTTTATAAAATATCGTCTGACCGAATACATCAATATTCGCTATCAATAGTTATAAATAGTTTCGGAAACTCTTCTTAAAAACCCAAACTAAACTTTTCTTAACTCGATGATATGCCTTGATTAAAGTATGAATAATTTATTTCTAGCCCACTTAAACCCGAAAGTAATCGTAAAAAATGAAAAAAAGATATTACTTTAAACAAAATTTGAGAAAGTTTGGTCACCCTATATTAAACCCTTTATCAACGTGCAGGATAGCAAGATTTGAATTTTACTATTTGGGCTGATAAATGAGGGCATCTGTTGACGTCAGCTAATATTGTAAACGTATCTCACTGTTATTGTTCGAGCAGACGGAAATGACGGAATACTATATTACCATGCAATTATTTTTCACTAATTATTTCTGAGGTTGATTATTTCTACCAAAGGTTTCCATTGTTTTACTAAAAGATTATAATTATACGTGGCTCAATCAAATCTAGTGTCATATTTAAAAATTATTACAAACTTCGCTTCGCCCGTGTAAATTTCTGATTGATTAACGTTTATGGTATTGCTTCTTTGTGTTGTAGCGTGATGCTATATAGCATTTAAGAGTGTAGTGTACCGCGTCCATGCCCATACAAACGGAGAAAACGTTTTACTACCCCTAAATATCATTTAATTTTAACGATTTTGTAATTTGTTACTGACATAATGAAAAACTACGTACGTATTTTTTCCTTTTTTCAAAATTCGTAATAGGTCAAAAGTTATAAGCCCCTCAAATCTCGGTTTTTTTGGTTCATAACTTGCTCGTAATAAACCGTCTGTATTTGAGAAACAAAGCAAAATTTAAAAAAAAGCAAAACGTACGTACGTAGATTATAATCTGCTAAAACGTTTGACACCAAAATTATAAGGTTTCGTTATAGTTTAGTAGGTGTAAATCGTTTTCCCCCAAAACGTAATTTTCAACGAAGAACATACCTACGAACACTCACGAGCTGCAGTGTTCTCTGTCGCACTGATGCCCGTGGGAAGAGCGCGCTTGAGACAGAATATGATTTTCTAAATACCTATTTCGCTGCGTACGCTGAGCCTTCCTCAATAAACGGGCTATGAGACTGGTAGGTCCTGAGATTAGCGCGTTCAAACATTTAAGGCAGGGATCAACCTCAATAAAAAATACTATTTGCACTCCGGTGGGCGGATGCTTATGTAGGACGAAATAAGGTTGAATATTGCTTGGCATATTTTACGTGGTCATGCAGCTACACTTGAAATTTCACTTATTTTGTAGCTTTTTCTTAAAATTTGTTAAAGAAAAACAATTAAACAGTGAAAGTATTCGGTTAAAGTTTTAATAGATTATTCAAGCTATTTGATTCCTAAAAAAAAGTTATATAGTTGTCGCGCAAAATATTGTGAATTTACGCTCAAAAGTTTTTTTATAGAGGTATTTTGCATAATTTTTTTTCAATAGACCAAAACACTTATGAAAAATCTATGCGGTTAAAGTTTTATGTAGTATTATTTGCTATCCACTATATTTTTTTGAGATTGAGATTGATTCCTGACACTTCAAAGTAAGCGTTCAAAAATGCCACTTTCGTGTTTGCACCCTGCCTTAAACACCGGCTTCGCCTGTGTAAATTTCTGATTGATTAACGTTGATGGTATTGCTCCTTTGTGTTGTAGCGTGATACTACTAAACGGGCTATTTAACGACGAAATTATTTTTCAAATCGAATTGGTAGTTCTTGACATTAGCGCGTTTGCCAGATTGGTTGACGATTTAGAATTATTGTCTGCCTGTCTTGACCAAAATAGTCGCACCGAAATAGTCGAATTAATTTTGTAATTGAAAATCTTTCCGATATATCCCACCAAATCACAGAGAATTTCTCACTCATACATCCACAGGCGTCATACATCACGCGTCATAACGAACCTAAGCGAGTGACACGTCCTATTAATTTGACAACAAAAACAATGTTGTTGATTAAGACGAGGCAGTAAACTTGTTGCTCGACACGGCGAGTTTGACAAATACCCTCATTTGGTAGAAACATGGCGCGATTACCTGAGAGGATCACGTACGGAAGCTGTTGCGAGTGGGTGGTATAAGCGCTGGAGTATATATCATTCCCCGTACTAATTATGGCACAGGTTATTTGATATACTTACACTGGCAACGCTGGGCATCAATTGCTAGTTGATCATGCCGATATATTATGGAGAAATGCATCTTTTCTCGCTTAGGCATATTTAAGTTAACAGTACTAACTACTAACTAAATGACCCGAGACCAGAGGAAATTATCAATGCAGGGCTCGCAATATATAGATTTGATATATTTCTAAAAATAACTTACAATGTCCGGATCTGAATCTGTGACTTACCTGAAAAAATATAAAACTAGTTATAATGTGTTATAAAAATAAAATTAATTGATAATTACTTAAATTTAAAACCTCGCTTCGCCAAAAAAAGCTCTTTTCTGCAAATGACACATGTTCTAAAGTTCGGGTAACTCGCTAAATATGGACATTTAGCTATCTTGCCATGGCGCAAAAATAAGAACTTATATTTCCAGTCAAAATATGTATATTAATATCAAAAGTGATGATAGAATTTAAACCAAAATCACTAACTATAATGTAGTTAACGTGGAGTGTCTGCGGCATGCACATACCGCTTAGTTAGGTTAACTATTTCGTTCCTACAGTAGAACCCCGTGTCCCTTCGCTGGTGTTAATTAAAATTTGCTGATGTCCATAGAACAATAAACGTAGGGGAATAGAAGTGATTTTAGTCCATCCAACCAACATAGCTCAACAGAACTGACCACTCGTTAGGTATAGCTATAGTCTCAAAAATTCCATTGGCTAAAGTAGGGGAACCCTGGGACTGGCAAGTGGCAACACGGTTCCGGGAGCTTTAAGGCATCCCGTGAAGATATTTAGTTATATTATAAACTAAATTTGTATTTAGATGTAAAAGCTTATATGCAGACAACCGATTTAAGTCAAGTGGAATACTAGAAAACAGAAGCTTTATTCTTTTTTCTGTGATTATAAATTTAGCTCAAAGCAAAATGGAAATAATATAAATGCGAACAAAGACGTTTAGTTGAGAGACATTCCTTTCTTTTCCTCCACATTCATACGAACATCAGTCCTCTTTACATTTCGTACAGAGAAAACAAATAGTAGAGCAGAATAGGCGTGTAAACTTTGAACAAAATATTATCGTTTTTAACCTTCACCTAAGAGCACATAAAATATTTGTCTCCTCTCAACGACGGCTCTCTATGACCCGTGTCGTAATGACAACACGCCCTACGGCGATCATAGAGTCTGGCGAGGGTGGCCAAAATATTAATTCGGTGTCTCAAAAAACCCGGAATTGTTTCATGAATATACTAGGGGAATGTATATAGAGTGCCCTAATAATGCCCTTGATGTGAAATCGAAAAAAACTTCTAAAGATACAATAGAGAATAATTTAAATTATTTAAAAGAATTAAATGAAAGATTGAATCTCACAATTTACTTGTGAGAGCATAAGTTTACCACAACAATAATAATAATAACTGGAAGCAAATGGCGGCCAAAAAAAGTTAATTTTTAACGACTTCCTTTTTCAGGGACATTGCTGTAACTTTAAAACCGTCCAAACAATTATTCTGTTACAAAAAAATATTTCGCAATCGCTACGAGTCCATGAAACGATTGGTAAAATAATTTGAAGATTGAAAACGATACTACCCGTTTTGTTAATGCAAACACTAGGTATACTCTCATAGTAAATCGTCTACAAATTATACACGCAATGAGCAAATTTTTGTTTTGCGCACTGAAATCAAAAGCTCGAATTATTTAGGAATTAAACTAGTCAAGGCACGGTAGGGCAGACTGAGAACTGTGGCAGGTGAAGTAAAAGTGTATTATTCCACATATTGTGTTATCCATTCTACTCTACCTACCGTGCGAGCATGACTGTGGCGGGAGAATCTCTCTATGTAGACAAAATCTCAGTTAGAAAGGGAAAGAGATAATGCCCCATAGAGACAAAGCAAGACAAAAAGGTACGGTTTTAGGTTACCGGACTTTACTCTCGTTTTTCTACAAATAAACGGAAATGAATATGCTTTAAGCATGGTCACCATAATCACGCATGTAGACTAAAGGCTAGAAGGGTTGCGTCATTTACAGACCGTCTGACAGACAGACGAGATTGTGTTAGCTTTTAATATTAGGCGAGGTCCAGTTAGGTAGGTTTATGCCCAAAATTATTATTTATATATGTATTGATACGTATCTACCTATATCAATGCACCCAAAATTGAAAGTCTGACTCACACTTGGCCGGTTTTCATTAATACTAATTAAACGTTTGTATGTATTGCCATTATTAAGATCGAGCAAAAAAACGTCGAATAACACGTTTCTTGTATGGGGGTCCCCAAACATTTCAATTTTAAGCTTTATTATTTGTTGTTATAGCGGCCATAGTAATACACACTGTGTGAAAATTTCAAATGTCTACCTATTACGATTCAAAAGATACAGCTCGACGGACGGACAGACAGCGGAGCCTTAGTAATAGGGTTAACGTTGGCAGCATTTGGGTACGGAACCCTAAAAAATTTAATGCTCGGTTTCAAATCCATACTATGAAAAACATAAATGTTTAAATAAACCTCTGTTAATCCTGTTATGGAACTTAGACTTAACTGAATGCACAAATACAAGCCCCACCACAGTTGCAAGTCACAAACTCCCGAGGGAAACCCGAAATCTCATTGCTTTGCGATGCATTCGTTCATTACGTTTGTATTGTATTCGGTTTCAACGGTATATTTTCAACTGAAAAACTCTGTCATGCCTACGTATGTTTCAAAAAATATTCTATGCAAAATGAAACAGTAAAATATTTCACTGAATTCTGTTCCCTAGGAAAACCTATAAATCTATTGGAACTTTTAAAATAATATTATGGTTTCAGTCATATACAAGTATGTACTTTCAAACGAAAACATGGGATACAGTGGTATCACTTATGTGTTCATCTATCTATAAATCATCACACCTTGTATCCAATGAGGTATAGGCAATAGGCCAATTGCTACGAACTCGACATACGTCTTTCGTCTCCTTTACACTTCTCACAGATAAAGTGTAGACAACAAAAAATCATTGATCCTAACAATACTCTTTATCTTTTTCTATTTGATAATATCGCAAGTACAATCCGGGTCCCGGGGGGAAAAGGGGTGTAATTTCCCGTCGCCCCATGGAAGCATGCCTCTGGAATCCTCATTACTGCCAATTGTACATCCAAAATTTCATCCGCCTCTAGTGCGAGATTTACTAACGCATCTGTGACGCATAATTTACGTTCGTCCCAGCGGAATGTCCTCGAATATTGTCGACGTGTTTGTCACTCATTTCAATAATTTGATTAAAAATAAATCATATTATAAAGAATGTCAGAAAAATTTCAACCAACGTGATACACGAAAATCGAAAATGTTCAGTAATATTTGGTTTATATGCTAATGGCGTTCATCGAAATAAATTAAATGGTTTGTCAATGTCAAGTTAAAGGTATAATGAATGTATAATTGATATATATCCAACAAACTATGCTATAATAATAATGAATATCTGTCAACATGCCTTAAATCTCGTGAGAGGTAGGCAGGACAATCGAATGTCGTTTGTATCGTATCCCTTGACATATCTCTTTCGCCTCCTTCATATTCATCACACCAGTCATACTATACCGTATGCTGATCGATAAATTAATGAAACATTGTGATGATACGACCTTATTTTCCTGGCCGCTTACAAGCTGGCCATCATAAATAGCATTTATTTTAATTTTAGAACACGATATTGTTCATTTTAATTCAATAGAACATTGTATGTTATTTTCAAATATTCGATGTGGAACCTAAATTAAAATGTTACTCATTCCTTCACAAACTGTTGACTTAGGCAGTTACTCTGCCAATTGTAAAATTTATTATATTTCTATTTTATAAACTAAGTAAACAACTAAATAAAATGTATTGAATCAATATTCAAGAACTAATATCTATGTTAATATAAAAGGAGCGCAAATAAGTATTGTAAGTATTTTTATCATACTTTGTATTGTGTTACTTCAATAGCTTAACGCCCTGTAGTAATGTGTAGTTCATTTTTATTACAGTGCGCTCCTTCTCCTTACAGCTCCTTTCTCCTTTGAAGGCTCCTTGGCTCCTTACGGATGCTTTTACTGGTTGTTCTTTTGCTGCTCCTGCTTGTTCCTTCCTTGTTAATTCGACCAATAAACGAATGGTGAAAGTTTACTACGAGTTTTCCTGCTACATACCTACCCGGCTTCCTGGCTACCCCACACCCGACAACATATAGAACAGAACACCACCTGTTTTAAAAGTTGGGACGCCGGCTTTGCATGCCCTCCGAAGCTCAAGAAGTCGTGGTGCTTAGCATTTTTGGCACAAGTGAGAGGGCCCCCGATAATTTTTTTTTTAAACTGCGCGTCACGCCGTTTACAACCGTCAACGTGACATAGAATTAACTACAATGTATTTGAACCGTCTACACGAGCGTACCTAGATACCACTACCAAAACAAAGGCGATTGCCCCAATGACCCGAGTCGTCTTATTACGCAAATGGCATTGTCTAAGTAACATAGCAGTATAGAAACCGGAGCTTGGAGCTTTTGCAACTACGGTATCAGCCCACGATGATCGCCCACCCGTTATGGTGGAGCTTCGGGCCACGTTGCGTCCACAATTGTAATATGAACACATCGGAAAACATCCATTATTCTTGCATTACATACCTACATATTGGGCAACTTATCAACCTTCGCCAGTATAATGACCGCATGTGTTAATGCAAGGTATAATCCTATTCCTGTACAAACATTTTTTTATAATCAACTAGCGACTTGCCCCGGTTTTGTACGAGTAGAAAAGTTCATTATAGAAAAAGTATTAGTAGTAGACATAAAAAGTCTATGTCACTATCCGGTCTTCCGCTCGTAATGAACTCAGTAAACCGCGCGGCTTATTTTGTCGATATCTCTTTAAAAAGTTGTTAGAGATACACTGCAAAAAGAATCGATAATATAACCAAGGATAAGATGAGATAGGCCATTCACGTACCAGAAATATGAGAAAGAACGATTTCACAAAAAATATGTAATGCGAAAATACACAAAACCGACATATGCTCTTCCAGTATTATACAAAAACTATTAGAAATAGCAAGTTGTAGTTATTGTTTTCATAAAGTATGTGAAATTGTCTATAGGATAAATACAAGAAAATTATACATTGGTAAATATATTAAGAGCACTCGAGTCGCAAAATCGGTTGAAAATATGCGTGAAATTGATGACTTTCAGGGCTTCATAAAACTTAAGTGTAACTGATTTTCATATATTTTTAACCGACTTCGAAAAAAAAAAGAAGGAGAAGGTTCTCAATTCGGACCGTATATATATTTTTTTTTGTTACTACTCCGATTGATTACTCCGCCAGTTGTGAACCGATTTTGATGGTTTCTTTTTTAATCGACAGATAATTCTTCCGGATTGGTCCCATTTTTATCTCATAAAAATTGGTTTTTTAGTTTTTCAGAAATTTTGAAAAAACTGACCTTATAAGTCAATTTTTCATAATATCTCGATGAAATATGTACCGATTTTGACGACTTATTTTTTTAAGGATATAATAATTTCTTGACATTATCTCACAGTCATATGACGAAAATCGGTTCAGTAATTTTTCAGAAATTCAGTAATTTGTCTCTGTTTACTGCTGAAAATTATATCAGAGAAAAGCCTTAGCAACGGTTGCTATTGACACGAAGTTGTCAATTTTAGTATCGACGGTGGTCTAGCGGCTAAAGGTATGGGATGCAGGATGCACATTGCTCGAGGTTCAAATCCCATCCACCGCAGTATTTTTTTTAATTTTCCATCATTTTTTTTTTAGTTGCGTTATTATTTATTTCTCAGGGCAACAAAATCACTTAAAAGGGAAAAATAAACCTTTTAAAAAAAAGTGTACCGACTTCAAAAATTTGCACTGAAAAGTAAGAAATAATAAAAATTTCGTCGTAGAATTTGAAGACGGTTGGTGCCGGTGGTTTACAAAATACATAAATTAGTTTTAGTTAGTAAACATTTAATTTTGATTTGTTTTATTATTTTTCGTCATTAGAGGGGAAAAAATCTTCAACATGGCGCATCAAACATTATATTTGATAAAGTATTAAGGGAGATATGGCGCACCAACAAAAAACCCCTATGAGAAATAATATATAGAGAATATGTAGGGACATTTACTTTTCTAAAATTTTGTCCGTCCATCTGACAAGAGGGGAAGATCTCAGGCAGAACATCTAGAACAGGCTCCGATAGTTTCAGCGATCATACTTATAGTCTGCTCCTTGTTTTATCATATAATGGCTAATTTAATAGGTTGGAGTGAGCAGCGATATCAGAATAATACGACCGAATCTGTGTGCACAATTTATTCAAAAGAACTAGCCTGCCATAGGTACCTATTTTACTTATCAAATTGGCTTGTATTTTCAACAAATGGCCAGTGGGTCGAAAAGCAATCATAATCCATGCAGGCGATCGCTTTCATAACACAAGTCGAGGTATGTCCAGACGAACCATGTCGAACACCGTTACCGATTTTATCGTGAACACGACCGAACGGAGCGCAGAAAGGTCACCGCTGATCCTAACATTCCGCACTTGTCTTGTACAACTGGACCGTGAACATATCAAATGGAGAAATAGACCAATAAACGTTATACAAACTTATACAATGTTTCGTATCCCTCTAAAAAAATCTGACATTCAATATGGCAAAGAGAAGTAAGGCGGAAGACGTAAGGCAATTATCTAATCTAATATTAAAAATCAATATTTGTTTATTTGTTTATAGACTCAAAAACTAGTGGAGCGATTTGAAAAATTCTATTTGCATTAAGATTTCGGGGAAGGTTATAGGGGGTAAATTGTATTCCTAATACAACGCGTACGAAGTCAGCAATATATAAAAAATATTTTGTTCGTATTCAATAGACTCAAAAACTACTGGACTGATTTGAAAAAACACTTTTTCATCTTATTGTTCGAACTTGAGCGAAGGTTACAGGCTATTAAATATCACGCTACCTACCCTAAGCGGGTGAATTGTATTCCTAATGTAACGCGTACGAAGTAGTCTATTAAATATAGCTTAATCACTGTTACAGCTGTCAAAGTTTTTGGAAAGCCTTCAAGTGGAAAACTTATTTTATTATCTTTCGCTAGCAAACCTGGCACCGGTAGCAGGGTCCAAAGTTCCAAAGCGAGAAAACTCGTCCTCATTGAATTTAAGTAATTAAAAAAAAACAAAAATATATATTAGTGGTGCATTGCACAGAGATCGGAAATTAGCGCGTCCCGGGCCGCCCTAACATTTCCGATCTTTGGGGGGCATTTTCCCGTGGGAATGAAATTTTTTCCGAGACAAAAGTGATCTATATCACTCGCTATCTCGATGCAAAAAAATCATGTCAATTCGTTGCTCTTTCGGCGTGAAAAAAAATAAAGCCAAACAAACATACACACTTTCGCATTTATAATAATAGTTTTAGTTAGAACAACTTTTTTACGAAAAAAAAATACGAAAATATGTAAAATGTATATATACCTCACAGAAAGCTCGTTCGCTGCTTGTTTTTAAAATTTAGAATTGTCCTGGATTACCAGGGATTTGGTCGCGGTGCACTCTACGGAGTGGCGGCTTTGGTAAATTTAACTGCTACACTCTCCGAGAATCGCACTAAATTATTTGCGCTGACAAAATATTTTAATTACTGCTAGTCTGTATTCAACACGTTCACTGCTACTTAAATACGCTTTATGTGTCTATTGTGCAACACATATTAGGAAAGTAGGAAAATTATACTCTACGTCAGTCTACGTACCTTGCGTCGTGGTACACTGGTAACAATGTCTACATTATCAAATTGCCGCACCTAATGGGACTAGAGCTGTAAGACCAGAAGTGTCTTTACGTGCTCTCCGAAGCGCAAGTAGTTCATTTAGGTACTTTATGATAAAAAATAAGGACCGAACCCGGGAATTCCGATTTCACGTTCAACGCTTTAACCACGCTAGCCTAAATATTCGGTCAAATTTCTAAAAATTACTAATTGATAAGTAGCCATGCCATACATCCTGATTTGAAAAAAAAGTCTCGCAACCCCTGCTGACGAAAGTCGTAATAAAATAAACAAAAGCATTCGAAAACCTATAAAAGGCTCGTTAAAACTATATACAGACAGACATATCCCAGTCCGCGTTATACGCACAGCTATGAGTCGTTAGGGTGACCATAAAACTTAATAATATGTAGTATATGTATTATGCAACTGTTAAGTAATTGGGTCCATAATAATACGAGTGCTAGTTTGTGACACGAGGGTGCAGCACACTTTTTAAGACCAGGAAATAAATTGAATAAATAATAAAAGTAATGAAACAATATGAAAAAATCTCCGTACTCATCTGCCAGAATATTTCTTAAATCGGTTTTAAATTAAGCGGTTTATATGCCAATAAAATATAAATTGACTGTATAATTTCTTCCAAGCCATATTTATTTTCTCTTCTCAGGCGTAGTGCTATTGACAGAGCAGTCGTGGTCAATCATGGCGGTCTAAAGCGCGACGCACAACCTTGCGCCATGTCTCTCTCGACCTGCCTTGCACAGTCATTTAAGGAGGTGTTAGTTAATGACTTTATTTGGTCGGTCCAGCGCAAGGGAGAACGTCCCCGCGATCTGCCGCCATCGACTCTACCCTGCACAACCTGTTTCTCTATGGACTGCTCGTCTCGTCGCGTAACATGTCCAAAGAATCGATGGATCCTAGATCGAACGACAGCCGACAGTCTCTCCTTGACATGAAGTTGCTGGAGGATGGAAACATTTGTGCGGTGCTGCCTTTTTTTTTTTTGTCCAAGATATACCCAGTATTTTTTCCAGCACCACATTTCCATTGCGTCTATACTCTGTCGTCCCTTTCCTTTATTGTCCATGTTTCCGCTCCGTATAAAAATATAGGGAACACTAAAGCTTTAACTAAGCGGGTCTTAGTAGCTTTTGTTATGTTTCGGTCCCTCCATATTTTAGACAGTCTATCCATAGCAGCTGTAGCTATAGCCACGCGCCGCTTGATCTCTTCTTCAGAGCCACCGCCACAAGTCACCAATGATCCCAAGTAAATGTATGATTGGACGACTTGACAGTTTCCAATTTCGGTTATTTTCGCAGCGTTATTGCTGTTGCGGTCAACAATCATAATCTTGGTCATTTAGGTTAATAAATAAAAGTGAAAAAAATATGTAAGTATGCAAAATTTCAGCTCAATCGAACACCGGGAATTTTTGGTCTTTAACTAGTAACACACCCACAGACACCGGGATCTAAATAAAAGCTTGTAAAAAGACCACAATAAAACTGTCATCGTGTTAGACCCCTATACAAACATCCAAACTTTCTTATTTATACTGAAGATACAAAGAATGTTTCTGTGAGTTTGTTTGTAATAAAATTCAAAACTACTGGACCGATTTGAAAAATGTTTTCACTGTTATAAAAACATTATTCCAGAGGAACGTAAATTATGTTTTATTTGAAAAGGTACCTATAGCAATATTTATGACTAAAACCGGAGAAAAGCGGCCGAAGGCATGTCGGGAAATTTTTTATAAAAAGTAAAACTGTGGCCACCGTAGTAGGTAATGTTGGGGGAAAACCTGTACGTCGACCGGGGTACTTTATCGAGGCAAGTTTACGTGCAATATCCGTATCGCCTTCTAGGAACCTCCCTTACTAGTCTCAACTCGACATTACCAAAGACGTAAAGCGACCGTTCAAACAGTACTGACACTTCCGTACCTAGGTTTAGAAGAATTCTTGCAAGAAGTTGACCTGTCTGTTTATTGTCAATATTTACAGCCTGAAAATCTACTTAACCAATTTTCATGAAGAAAATACTCTATCGAAGAAAAAAAACTCAACCTAATCGGGGCTCTTTTTTGAAGTCGCTTGAAAAATTGCTTTGAGGGTAAATTGCCCAATAGACAATGATTTTAGATTAAATATATCTTGCAGACATTAATTACGTCATTATTAATGACTAATTTGGGACTAAAAACAACGAAAGCATCATTGGCAAATCTTAACTAAATAAATGCACTTATTTACATAGTTTAGCCAACGGTTATTGATAATATTGATATATCAAACATTAAAAAATCTATTACAACATTATTTTGATACGTTTAAATGTCAGCTGACATTTAAAAGACAAAGAGTGTATGTTATAATAGCATTGTCAACATGAATTAAAATATTCATTTCTATCCTTTATATTCTTTGACCATTTTTATGAGGGGAAATACGCGATGCTTGTGTAACGCGTAGCTCAAACTGCTCAAAGTAAGTATTCAGTTTTTAATGGAAAACTCTCCTATGTTTAACAGCTAAATTATGGTTACCTTATTATAAAAACAGTCAAGGGGACTGCTGACAGAAGTGAAAACTTAAAACTATGAATAACAGTGGTTTTTAATTTATAAGTATATGACGTATAATGACGAAAAGTTAGTAATTAATGTAATTGTATTTTGAGGGCCTAAAATGAAAAATAAGGTGGGTATACTGTTCATCCAGTTCCTGCTCCATTTTCTATTATTATACTTGAAATTAACAGTTTATGGATGAATAATTCGAAATATACATTGTAATGGAGCTTCTTTTTTTTTAAATTCAAAAATTGAAAAACTCAAATTGCTAAATTTATAGTCGTTTTGTTGGTTGTTGCTTGTGAAATTATCTGTTTAATTTAGTTGATTTGTTTTGTTTAGTTTTGTTTGATTTAGTTATTTGTTTCGATTGTTTTTGTATTTACTTTATATTATTAATAAGTATACAGTTAGTGAAAAATTGTATTGTTTGTAGGTACCTTGTAATATTGTAATTATCGTCACATATAGGTCTTATCTATTTTTAACCGAACTTCAAAACAGAAGGACCTCCTTACAATTCGTCGGAATCTTTTTTTTTTATGTATGTTCCCCGATTACTTAAAGACGCCTGGACCGATTTGGAAATTTTTTTTTTGTTTGAAAGGGTATACTTCACAGGTGGTCCCATTTTTTAGTGAAAATTGGTTCAGTAGTTTTTTAGAAATTTTGAAAAAACTGACATTATAAGTACATTTTTCTTAATATCTCCATTAAATTATGTACCCATTTTGACGACTTATTTTTTTAAGGATATAGTAATTTTTCGACATTATCTTACAGACATAATGATGAAAATCGGTTTAGTAGTTTTTCAGAAATTCAGTAATTTGTCTCTGATTACGGCTGAAAATTATGTATCAGAGAAAAGCCTTAGCAACGGTTGCTATTGACACGAAGTTGTAAATTTTTGTATCGACGGTGGTGTAACGGCTAAAGGTATGGTATGGTATGGTGCAGCTCAGGATGCCAATGGTTCAAATCCCATCCACAGCAGTATTTTTTTTATCTTTCCATTATTTTTTTTTATTTACGTTATTATTTGTCTCTCAGGGCAGCAAAATCACTTAAAAGGGAAAAATAAATTTACTTTAAAAAAAAAGTGTACCGACTTCAAAAATTTGCACTGAAAAGTAAGAAATAATAAATATTTCGTCGTAGAATTTGAAGATGGTTGGTGCCAAATTAGAAATAACTTACTTCCCAAATTCACTAATCTAGACATTCATTAGGAACCTACGATTATCAGTACAAACATAGATAATATTGAACAGATCTTTATCTTCATAGATGGTTATTACTTTGTATCCTAATTTTGCACCAACAGTCTTCAAATTCTACGACGAAATATTTATTATCATTTATGTTCATTGTAATTTGTATGTAATGACTGTTTTGTGATAAATAAAAAAAATAAAAAAAAATAAAAAAAATAAGTCTTTCAACCGCCCAAACAATTAAAGTACAATTTAGTAGAGTATAGAACTTTGTCATGTCGAACAGTGTCGTCTCTAGGTACTTTAGTGACCTGGCAGTGCCTTCATCAAACGCCATAAACAAAACAACAAGCACTTAGTCCCGGCATTGTTTGTAAACTAAACTATCTGCTTTGTACCAACGTAAATTAAGTACCTATTTCCCAAAACATTTAAGCTCTAGCAGCATTCTAAATAGCTTAGGGTTATCATTTATCATATATCTATATTGATTAATTTCTTCAAATAATATTTAAAAATTTTGAAGATTTTGAGTATAATACTAATATGCCAAAGTAATATCACAGGTAATATTCTGAGTTTTGTCTTATTGGATAATCATATGCAGTATAAAAACTAAAAATCAAGTATACAAAAAAAAATCTATGACTAACCGTAATTTTTAGAATGAATACATAGGAATGTCTAGAAGTTATCCCATATATGCCACAAAAGATTTTCTAAAATCTAAAAGATGTTTAGATTCATTTGTTTGTCTGTTTGTTCAGAATATGCTTCGAAACTTTCGGCAATCATATAAGTTAGGTAGATATCTCTGTTATGCCTATGTTAATGGAATCGGGCAGCATCTAATCAATAAATAAATACATAAAATCGATATCTAGGTAATGCTATTTATCAACACTAATATATTCGGTAAATAATATATACTACGCTAAAAAGCCTGAAGGTATTTTCTACAAAATTACGTATTTCATGAAAAATTAAACATAAACTAAAAGTTTCGAGCAACTGTAAATATTTAATTAGCATTCCTGCAAATAGCAAATGAGTTTTGATTCCAAATTGTTCGCTGTTCAATTCAACTTTTCACAGGCAGCTCACAAAACAAATACAAACATTGAATTGTACAGTTCCATAGGTACAGAATAATTGGCAGCCCTGGTTGCTGGTTGCCTACAGTAAAAACAACCATCTAGATCGAAGTTTTAATTATGTTTTGCGCTCGAAATTCCCCGCCATCCGCCCCCTTTTGGACACCTGGAGATGAAAGGTTAGGCAAAAGTTATCAGACATCCTGGTACACAAACCTATGCACTTGTCTGGCCGTTGTTGCACGTAGGTGCTATGGGGAAAATTTTAATTGGATATCTCCCTCTTTGCGTCTGTCGGGATAGTTTCCGGAAATGTACAATGTGCTCATATGAAAACAATTTGCGATTTTAGGAAACATGTCAAACGAACAACTAAATATATTTTATAAATGTTGAAAAACAATGGACTTTTAGTGTTTTCTCAATGCTCATTATTTTACTTATTATTTAACTTCGGAACTGGTTAAGATATAATAGGGAGAGAAAGCAAAGAGAAGATTTTAAGTCCATGGTCACTGAAAGTTTCATCAAAATTCATGTGTTTTCAGTTTCAGGGTACCCACCGAAAGTAAACCCATTGATACATATTTTTTAAAGATTATTTATTTGTGTCAAATGAGAAATGGACTAGGATTTTGAGTATTGTTGTCGATTACATTTACTTCAAGTATTAGAACGTATTGTTCTAAAACTCCAAGAAATATTAACATAATACATACACCATATACTAAACTATACTCTATGTTTAACAACATGGAAGCAGGTACAATGGGGAGATTACAAGTAGGTATATTATGACCATTGTCTAATTCTCTAGAGACAATGAAAGCCTCACAAGAGCCTAGGAGACCTTGTCTGTTCAATGTTCATAATGTCATGGAAATGTTGATCGCCGTTTGAATCAATATTATCACTCAAAACATCACTACGTTTGCATGACTCACGACTAGATACTAAAAACAATACCGTAAAGTTAATGCAATATTTTAAAAGTTATCTGGTTAAGGCGAGGCGAATCGTGTGTGTTGAGATTTGTATAGAGAAAAACTCCCGCGCTCAATTTTGATGTACGAATAAGTGGTTTGAGGGTTTTTATTTGTTTTACAGATGAGTCTAAAGCTACGCGAGCCATTTCACCGCACTAAAAAATTAACTGCGTGGGAATTGATTACAAATTAATTACAATTTATTACAAATGGACAAAAATTTATTACACTTAACGCAAAAAAGATACGAGGTTGTCGGTTAGGTTTATACTCAAGCTACCCGACATCCTCGGAAAATGCAGGAAAAGGCCTGGGAACCTCACAGGAATTTATTACAAATTAATTACAGTTGGATAAAATATATAATTTTTTTTTTTTAAATTTTTTTTTCGGAAAATCCGCATTATTTTGATTGTATACACTGTTTGATTCACCGCACTAAAAAATTAACTACGTGGGAATTGATTACAAATTAATTACAATTTATTACAAATGGACAAAAATTTATTACACTTAACGCAAAAAAGATACGAGGTTGTCGGTTAGGTTTATACTCAAGCTACCCGACATCCTCGGAAAATGCAGGAAAAGGCCTGGGAACCTCACAGGAATTTATTACAAATTAATTACAATTGGATAAAATATATAATTTTTTTTTTTTTAATTTTTTTTTCGGAAAATCCGCATTATTTTGATTGTATACACTGTTTGATTCACCGCACTAAAAAATTAACTACGTGGGAATTGATTACAAATTAATTACAATTTATTACAAATGGACAAAAATTTATTACACTTAACGCAAAAAAGATACGAGGTTGTCGGTTAGGTTTATACTCAAGCTACCCGACATCCTCGGAAAATGCAGGAAAAGGCCTGGGAACCTCACAGGAATTTATTACAAATTAATTACAGTTGGATAAAATATATAATTATTTTTTTTTAAATTTTTTTTTCGGAAAATCCGCATTATTTTGATTGTATACACTGTTTGATTCACCGCACTAAAAAATTAACTACGTGGGAATTGATTACAAATTAATTACAATTTATTACAAATGGACAAAAATTTATTACACTTAACGCAAAAAAGATACGAGGTTGTCGGTTAGGTTTATACTCAAGCTACCCGACATCCTCGGAAAATGCAGGAAAAGGCCTGGGAACCTCACAGGAATTTATTACAAATTAATTACAGTTGGATAAAATATATAATTATTTTTTTTTAATTTTTTTTTCGGAAAATCCGCATTATTTTGATTGTATACACTGTTTGATTCACCGCACTAAAAAATGAACTACGTGGGAATTGATTACAAATTAATTACAATTTATTACAAATGGACAAAACTTTATTACACTTAACGCAAAAAAGATACGAGGTTGTCGGTTAGGTTTATACTCAAGCTACCCGACATCCTCGGAAAATGCAGGAAAAGGCCTGGGAACCTCACAGGAATTTATTACAAATTAATTACAGTTGGATAAAATATATAATTATTTTTTTTAAATTTTTTTTTCGGAAAATCCGCATTATTTTGATTGTATACACTGTTTGATTCACCGCACTAAAAAATTAACTGCGTGGGAATTGATTACAAATTAATTACAATTTATTACAAATGGACAAAAATTTATTACACTTAACGCAAAAAAGATACGAGGTTGTCGGTTAGGTTTATACTCAAGCTACCCGACATCCTCGGAAAATGCAGGAAAAGGCCTGGGAACCTCACAGGAATTTATTACAAATTAATTACAGTTGGATAAAATATATAATTATTTTTTTTTTAATTTTTTTTTCGGAAAATCCGCATTATTTTGATTGTATACACTGTTTGATTCACCGCACTAAAAAATTAACTACGTGGGAATTGATTACAAATTAATTACAATTTATTACAAATGGACAAAAATTTATTACACTTAACGCAAAAAAGATACGAGGTTGTCGGTTAGGTTTATACTCAAGCTACCCGACATCCTCGGAAAATGCAGGAAAAGGCCTGGGAACCTCACAGGAATTTATTACAAATTAATTACAGTTGGATAAAATATATAATTATTTTTTTTTTAATTTTTTTTTCGGAAAATCCGCATTATTTTGATTGTATACACTGTTTGATTCACCGCACTAAAAAATTAACTACGTGGGAATTGATTACAAATTAATTACAATTTATTACAAATGGACAAAAATTTATTACACTTAACGCAAAAAAGATACGAGGTTGTCGGTTAGGTTTATACTCAAGCTACCCGACATCCTCGGAAAATGCAGGAAAAGGCCTGGGAACCTCACAGGAATTTATTACAAATTAATTACAGTTGGATAAAATATATAATTATTTTTTTTTAATTTTTTTTTCGGAAAATCCGCATTATTTTGATTGTATACACTGTTTGATTCACCGCACTAAAAAATGAACTACGTGGGAATTGATTACAAATTAATTACAATTTATTACAAATGGACAAAACTTTATTACACTTAACGCAAAAAAGATACGAGGTTGTCGGTTAGGTTTATACTCAAGCTACCCGACATCCTCGGAAAATGCAGGAAAAGGCCTGGGAACCTCACAGGAATTTATTACAAATTAATTACAGTTGGATAAAATATATAATTATTTTTTTTTAATTTTTTTTTCGGAAAATCCGCATTATTTTGATTGTATACACTGTTTGATTCACCGCACTAAAAAATTAACTGCGTGGGAATTGATTACAAATTAATTACAATTTATTACAAATGGACAAAAATTTATTACACTTAACGCAAAAAAGATACGAGGTTGTCGGTTAGGTTTATACTCAAGCTACCCGACATCCTCGGAAAATGCAGGAAAAGGCCTGGGAACCTCACAGGAATTTATTACAAATTAATTACAGTTGGATAAAATATATAATTATTATTTTTTAATATTTTTTTTCGGAAAATCCGCATTATTTTGATTGTATACACTGTTTGATTCACCGCACTAAAAAATTAACTACGTGGGAATTGATTACAAATTAATTACAATTTATTACAAATGGACAAAAATTTATTACACTTAACGCAAAAAAGAAACGAGGTTGTCGGTTAGGTTTATACTCAAGCTACCCGACATCCTCGGAAAATGCAGGAAAAGGCCTGGGAACCTCACAGGAATTTATTACAAATTAATTACAGTTGGATAAAATATATAATTATTTTTTTTTAATTTTTTTTTTCGGAAAATCCGCATTATTTTGATTGTATACACTGTTTGATTCACCGCACTAAAAAATGAACTACGTGGGAATTGATTACAAATTAATTACAATTTATTACAAATGGACAAAACTTTATTACACTTAACGCAAAAAAGATACGAGGTTGTCGGTTAGGTTTATACTCAAGCTACCCGACATCCTCGGAAAATGCAGGAAAAGGCCTGGGAACCTCACAGGAATTTATTACAAATTAATTACAGTTGGATAAAATATATAATTATTTTTTTTTAATTTTTTTTTCGGAAAATCCGCATTATTTTGATTGTATACACTGTTTGATTCACCGCACTAAAAAATTAACTACGTGGGAATTGATTACAAATTAATTACAATTTATTACAAATGGACAAAACTTTATTACACTTAACGCAAAAAAGATACGAGGTTGTCGGTTAGGTTTATACTCAAGCTACCCGACATCCTCGAAAAATGCAGGAAAAGGCCTGGGAACCTCACAGGAATTTATTACAAATTAATTACAGTTGGATAAAATATATAATTATTATTTTTTATTTTTTTTTTCGGAAAATCCGCATTATTTTGATTGTATACACTGTTTGATTCACCGCACTAAAAAATGAACTACGTGGGAATTGATTACAAATTAATTACAATTTATTATAAATGGACAATAATTTATTACACTTAATCAAAAAAGATACGAGGTTGTCTGTCAGGTTTTTACTCAAGCTACCCGACATCCTCGGAAAATGCAGGAAAAGGCCTGGGAACTTCACAGGAATTTATTACAAATTAATTACAGTTGGATAATATATAAATATATATATATATTTTTTTTTTCGGAAAATCCGCGTTATTTCGGTTGTATACATGGTTTGATTCACCCCACTAAAAAATTAACCGCGTGGGAATTGATTACAAATTAATTACAATTTCCACATATCTAATGCACGGCCCTGTTTTATACTTGTCCGGCGCGTCTTTTATTAAGAGGTTTCACCTCTATAACGCGTTCTTCTGCTTGCGCTACGCGTATGTGTGCTGCTCTCTTGTTTTCGCGCGGTGAAGAGGTAGTGTAAACAATCCGACGAACTCTTTGTTTTTGGCAATTTTTCGTTGCCTGTCCTCGATAAATAAGAATTGGGTGTTACATCAAATACCAATCATGTTCGAGCCGGAATAAGCAGATTAGAAAAGAGATGACTACCAGGAAAACAAGGGAAACTGAAGATTAGTAAAAAGTAAGTAAGTATAACTTTTTTCTTGCGCGTTTTCTTATAATTCAATAATTTTCCACGTTTTTGCGTGCAAAACTGATTTATGTTCAGTTGGTTTTTTTTCTTATGGTAGATAGCACAGATAAATTGATATTTCGGTCCGTATACGGCGAGCGGGGTATTTGCGCGAACAGCACGCGGCCAGGGAGCCAGTTCGAGCCGGAATAAGCAGACCAGGAAAGAGACGACTACCAGGAAAGCAAGAGAAATTGAAGATTTGTGAAAAGTTAGTACCTATTATAACTTTTTTCTTGCATGTTTTCTTATAATTCAATAATTTTCCACGTTTTTGCGTGCAAATCTGTTGGTTTTTTTTCTTATGGTAGATAGCACAGATAAATTGATATTTCGGTCCGTATACGGCGAGCGGGGTATTTGCGCGAACAGCACGCGGCACAGGGAACCAGTTCGAGACGGAATAAGCAGACCAGGAAAGAGACGACTACCAGGAAAGCAAGAGAAATTGAAGATTTGTGAAAAGTTAGTACCTATTATAACTTTTTTCTTGCATGTTTTCTTATAATTCAATAATTTTCCACGTTTTTGCGTGCAAAACTGTTGGTTTTTTTTCTTATGGTTGATAGATAGCACAGATAAATTGATATTTCGGTCCGTAGACGGCGAGCGGGGTATTTGCGCGAACAGCACGCGGCCAGGGAGCCAGTTCGAGCCGGAATAAGCAGACCAGGAAAGAGACGACTACCAGGAAAGCAATAGAAACTGAAGATTTGTAAAAAGTAAGTACCTATTATAACTTTTTTCTTGCATGATTTCTTATAATTTAATAATTTTCCACGTTTTTGCGTGCAAAACTGTTGGTTTTTTTTCTTATGGTTGATAGATAGCACAGATAAATTGATATTTCGGTCCGTAGACGGCGAGCGGGGTATTTGCGCGAACAGCACGCGGCCAGGGAGCCAGTTCGAGCCGGAATAAGCAGACCAGGAAAGAGACGACTACCAGGAAAGCAATAGAAACTGAAGATTTGTAAAAAGTAAGTACCTATTATAACTTTTTTCTTGCATGATTTCTTATAATTTAATAATTTTCCACGTTTTTGCGTGCAAAACTGTTGGTTTTTTTTCTTATGGTTGATAGATAGCACAGATAAATTGATATTTCGGTCCGTATACGGCGAGCGGGGTATTTGCGCGAACAGCACGCGGCCAGGGAGCCAGTTCGAGCCGGAATAAGCAGACCAGAAAAGAGACGACTACCAGGAAAGCAATAGAAACTGAAGATTTGTAAAAAGTAAGTAAGTATAACTTTTTTCTTGCGCGTTTTCTTATAATTCAATAATTTTCCACGTTTTTGCGTGCAAAACTGATTTATGTTCAGTTGGTTTTTTTTCTTATGGTAGATAGCACAGATAAATTGATATTTCGGTCCGTATACGGCGAGCGGGGTATTTGCGCGAACAGCACGCGGCCAGGGAGCCAGTTCGAGCCGGAATAAGCAGACCAGGAAAGAGACGACTACCAGGAAAGCAAGAGAAATTGAAGATTTGTGAAAAGTTAGTACCTATTATAACTTTTTTCTTGCATGTTTTCTTATAATTCAATAATTTTCCACGTTTTTGCGTGCAAAACTGTTGGTTTTTTTTCTTATGGTTGATAGATAGCACAGATAAATTGATATTTCGGTCCGTAGACGGCGAGCGGGGTATTTGCGCGAACAGCACGCGGCCAGGGAGCCAGTTCGAGCCGGAATAAGCAGACCAGGAAAGAGACGACTACCAGGAAAGCAATAGAAACTGAAGATTTGTAAAAAGTAAGTACCTATTATAACTTTTTTCTTGCATGATTTCTTATAATTTAATAATTTTCCACGTTTTTGCGTACAAAACTGATTTATCTTCAGTTGGTTTTTTTTTCTTGTGGATAACAAGATAAAGATAAATTGATTTTTTGGTCCGTATACCGCAAGCAAGGGATACGCGCGAATAGCAAAGGGGGGTTCCATGATAAACGCGTACGTTCGTGCGTTGCGTTCTGTTCTCCATCTTGTGTAAATACGCGTTCGAAAGCCTCATAACGGAAATCGGACAAACGGATTCTGTCTTGTAGCTGATTTAGCGGAGAGTCGAGCTTCTTTCAGCCTTTTGCTTCCGCAATCTTGGGAAAATGACATTTCTCTGAGACGCTTGGAACAGTTCTAGTATTTTTTGATGACCCTGTACATTTCGCAGGGTATCGATTATCATGGCGCCACAGAGAGGACGGAAATGTCAGATTACCGAAGCACAGTTCGTATCAATTATTGAACGATACAGAGACCAGTTGGTGGAAGATGATCATTTGGTCAATAGATATGACCCTATATGGTCTCAGTTAGAGGAATGCGCCTCGAAGATGGGTGCCTGTCTGAAAGCTTCGTCCTTCCATACGCACGTTCACGGCAATAGGTACAATGTCAAGACAGACATATTGCTTCTAGACAATAACACGGTTGACCGATATAAGACTCTGGAATTCGATGCATCAGACACTCAGGATCCGAGCTACAAAGCAGCCGACCTGAGCTCGGACGATCAGCGCGTCACATTCGACTTCTCAATTTCGTGTGACGAAATGAAGGCAATCACCGAGTTCCGTCCGCGCAATCGCTCTAAAGGCGGAAAAAGGATGTGGCACGTTTTCAAGTCTGGGCTTTACCAAGACTTCTTTGCAAATAAGATTTTTGGTGCATCTCGGTTGCGCTGCGGTTTCAATTTCCAAAGAACGTACATCGACATGTCCGGGACGTCTGGAAATTTGAAAGGTGAGTTTTCTCATGTTTTTGAAATAGCGAGAGAGAGAGAGAGGGGGGGGGGGTTTCAAATGTTTTATTTTACTCCTGTCCAGAGTTACTGATCAAACATTTTTTTCATTCTTGCAGCAACTTGTCGGTGCAGGGCAAAATTGACTATACTGTTGGGCAGGGAAGTAGGATTACAAGATTGGACTGCTACTTGCAGCTATGCTCCTGGACACGCCAAGTGTGGAAAACCATATCTCCGCGGTGCAATTCGGCAAAAAATCGCCGAGAAATTGGAGCATGTCCCAATAGAGTGCTTTAGAGCACAACAAGCTGGAAATTTGATGACCCAAGATGACGACCCTGAACCCCCAATAATTAGAAAACCAGATGTGCTGTACCAAGCCAAACATGAAGCTCTTGCGAAAAAATATCTGCATCCTGATCCAATCCAGGCTCTAGTTATTATGAAAAAAGAAGGGTGCTTCGGAAGTATCGGTGAGATCGGCCACGATCCTTTCTATGTACACTACTCTACAAATGTGTTGACACATTCGTATAAAAAAATGCACGCCGAAGCGGAGCGACAAGGAAAGAAATTGTGTCTCGCCATTGACAGTACCGGAGGTCTTGTTCATCCCCTAGGTAGCAAGCATATTTTTCTACACGCTATTGCAATCGGAATACCAGAAGGCCAAATATCCCTTTGGCATATGCTGTCCGAGTCCTCGCATACAGAAACTATATGCCATTGGTTGAAAATGTGGAGGAGGGAGAAGATTCCAATTCCTCATACGTGTGTTGTTGACTGGAGCAAAGCGCTTTTGCATGGAACGGCAAGCGGCTTCACATCTGCTCAAACTATTGAGGAGTATGTTAACAAAATGCCAGAAGTTGAAGTTTACATACGGTTGGACGTAGCACATACAATACATAAATATGCCAGATTCTTTAAGAACTATAGGAAAGTGATAAAAAATTTATTGATGGCATCTGTAGGGGAACTCCTGCTATCAGAGTCTAAACTCCAAGCTCAACATATCCTGCGAAATATTCTGTTGCTGTGTTTAACACCTACCACCGGTCGCTTGCCAACAGGAGAAAAATCCCCTTCTGCTGTTGCATATGATGAACTAACTGAACTGATTAGCGCAGATAATCAATTTTTATCCTTTTTATCTATTAACCTAGATTTACGAGTTTCTCCAGAAATAGGAAAAAAATCTAACCTACTCATTATAGACATCTAATCTCTCAAAACTTCATCAAGTGGCGATGTTTACTAGTTTTATTGAATCATGGCAACTTACACACGCACACACACGCACAAACTCACATATATATGTGCCTGCCACTATCCTTCGGTGAAAACCTGCGCGCAAGATTCTCAGATCGGGCTGAAACTTTTAAAAATGGCCCGACCATTTCGTTTATGCCGATTTCAAAAATTATTTCACCATTAGAAAGCTACATTCACCCTAAGTGACATAGGCTATATTCTATTTAAAAAAAATTAAGGATCCTTACTAAAACTCCAATAATGTAACCCAAGGTGTAAAAAAATTTGCTAAGAAATTCCTTACATCGCGTACGCTGCAAAAACTATTGATGATAGAACAAAATAATGTACTACGACTTTGCAGAACACATCATTATCTACAAAAATTGTCGCGATAGCATATGTCTAACTATTATAGTTAAGTCACAATAAGTTTTCTTTCATTTATTTATAAGTGTTCTTTTATTTTAAAAATTTAATTTAAAAGCCGCCGCTAGAAAAGGCTCTTTATTTGTAACTTGCTATTAATCCGTATCAAAATAAATTACTTTATATGCACAACTGCTTCAATACCTTTACATAACTTTTTGAAATATTTAATTCGGACATTCCATTCCAAAGATATCACGAGTTAAAAATGTAAGTATTTTTTTAGGGGGTAAGGGTAGGGGTGGGGGTAGGGGTAGGGGTAGGGGTAGGGGCAGGAGTAGGGGTAGGTATAGGGTATATTTTATTTTGTTCGTAAATATCCACGGGCGAAGCCGGGGGCGGAATGCTAGTATAATATATAGCTGTTCGCCCGTTGGGCCCGTAATTACTTCCATCACTTATTAGATCCCCCTAAATAAAAAAAATAAAAAAAAAGTAGCATATATCCTTCCCTAGGGTTCAAGCTATCTCCGAATCATATTTCATCAAAATCAGTTGAGTGGTTTACCCGTGAAAGGGTAACACAGAGACAGACAGAGTTACTTTCGCATTTATAATATTATTAGTAAGGATTGCGGGTATATTGAGGTTTTTTCTGAATTGGCACAAATTGGTTTTATAAATAAACTTACCCAAACTTCCTCAAGTAATTATTACTTAATAAGTAAGGGGGACGCTCAATATATATTAATGGATATTCTTTATAGGTGGCACATTGTCGTATGAGGAACTAGCAGATACGGTGCAAGGTCCACGTCCAGGACAAAAATATTATGACCAGTTAATTGATAATCCATGGTATCGGTGGGGTCAGGAGATAAAAAAGGAAGTCCTGGAATATATAAATAGCTTTGAAGAAGGAAATGCAATAAATGCTTTTTATGAAGATTTGGATGATTCGAAAAATTTCGTTTCATATCTTCTCAAAGATATTTCATTGTTCCCATTGTGGTCCAATGTACATGCAGCTAAGTTTGGAGTACCAGCAAAGAATCCCTCATCGGCGTGCGTAGAACAGGTGTTCCGTAAAATAAAACACACTGCTCTATCGGTCAAACTGCCAGTCCGTGTGGATGTTTTTGTGCAAGAACATTTGAAATACTTAAATGGAAAGGTAAGGCAGATTGATGATGCCATTGTTGTTAATGCACAAGGGCGAGAACTTGCGGACCCAAATGAAACCTCCACGGAGATGGCCGTTGTAGACGAGATTGAAGAACCGGAGATGGACGATAGCGAAAGAATCCCGCCATCTACCGTACATTATTTAAAAGGTAAAAGGTTTAATATTCTTAAGGCATCGACGTTTTGTCAATCTTGTTAAAGCAATTAAAGCCACGCGATTGGGCTATTCTCTTGAAAAAAAATCTGTTTTTTTTTTCAGAATTCTATGTGAATTACTTTCGGGATTCTTAAAATTTTTTCAATTGAAATACTTTAAAAAAAATACAACGGGTTCAACATACAACATCGATATACAAACCACACTTAAGAGGCTTTTCCATCTAAATATACCTCAACAGAACTGGCCATTCGTTAGGTATAGCCTCACAAATACTATAGGCTAAAAGAGAGGGAGACTTGGTCTTCCGCTGGGTACCATGGGACCGTAACACTGTTTCAGGAGTTGTAAGGGCAATCCGTGAAAAAAGATAAAGATTCTCTTAAGAGCCCTATATCTATAATTTGTATGGAGATATTACTATTCCCAATTTCTCTGTAAATACTCCACCTGTGTCACTGTAATTTAGCATATAGTTACTTATTCAATATATCTAAGTGAAATAGTCGTTACTTTTTCAATTGGTTTTATTTAATAGGAATTATGGGTGGTAAAATAAAGGATTATTTTGCTTCTGTTTTCTCTTTCATAATCTATCACAAAGCTCTTAATTTTTTTTAAAGCGCTTAGTAACCATTGTCCTGCAATTAAACGTCTTGCGTGTTTGGTAGCTTATTGAAAATTCAAAATAATAATTATGTTATGATTTTTTAATTGGTCAAAAATAATAAAATTATTATTATTTTGAATTTTCAATAAGCTACAAAAATCGCAAGACGTTTAATTGAAGGGTAATTGTATAACAGCGCGTTAAAAAAATTAAGAGCTTTGTGATAGATTATGAAAGAGAAAACGAGGGCAAAGTTTAACCACCCATATTTCCTATTAAATAAAACCCATTCAAAAAATAACAGCTATTTCACTTAGATATAATATATTATTCAATATGTAACTATATGCTAAATTACAGTGACACAGGTGGATTATTTACAGAGAAATTGGGAAAAGTTTATCCCAGAAAAATTATGGATATAGGACCCTTAAATACTTACATTTTATTAAATTTCACAGATGATCCCCAGGAACCTTTGTGCACAACATGCAAAAAGCCTGCAGGAAATCATGTGTGCCAAATTTGTGAAAATAAAGTTCACGCAATACCTGGTTGTTCTTCTGGCTTGGGAGACGAAGGCTACGCACAGAAACGAATCTGTATCGCCTGTCAAGATAAACCAGATAACCAAAATATTCTCGCTCTACAAGCTATGGAAAATTGGAAAAATTTGGCTGTCAAAAATCAGACAGCCCCAGAAAAACGTACTCGTGGGAAGGAGAACAAAATTCGAAAATCAAAGAAATCGCTCTACTTAGGTGGGCAAAGATCCACAATTCGAGATAGGATATTGCTGAAGAAGACCAAATCAATACCCGTCATGAAAAATGGTAATTGTTGCGGGCCAATAACTCATGAGAAGAAAGAAATCCATGTCACAAATACATGCGGTATTGATAGCATCCTACAAGTTTTACTTGCACATGCACACGACGACGAATTTTTTGCTGAAAAGGTACTTAATTCTTTATCATGGTCATCATTCTTAAGAGTGTAGTGTACCGCGTCCATGTCCATACAAACGGAGAAAACGTTTTACTACCCCTAAATATTATTTAATTCTAACGATTTTGTAATATGTTACTGACATAGTGAAAACCTACGTACGTATTTTTTCCTTTTTTCAAAATTCGTAATAGGTCAAAAGTTATAAGCCCCTCAAATCTCGGTTTTTTTAGTTCATAACTTGCTCGTAATAAACCGTCTGTATTTGAGATACAAAGCAAAATTTCAAAAAAAGCAAAACGTACGTACGTAGATTATAATCTGCTAAAACGTTTGACACCAAAATTATAAGGTTTCGTTATAGTTTAGTAGGTGTAAATCGTTTTCGCCCAAACGCAATTTTCAACGAAGAACATACCTACGAACACTCACGAGATGCAGTGCTCTCTGTCGCACTGATGCCCGGGGGAAGAGCGCGCTTGAGATAGAATATGATTTTCTAAATACCTATTTCGCTGCGTACGCTGACACATATATAACATAATTATTATCCGCTTAGGGTTCCCGGTTCCAAAGAACTTTTGACAAATTTAATACCACATTCGACACACATGTATCACTATCTATCTTTCAATCAATCCTATTATCAAATATTTGAATGTACGTATCGATATCTCAATATATCGAATTGTCAAGATCGATATATCTTGCGTCATAATAGTTCGATACATGCCGAGTTCAAATATTCGTGAGATCAAAAGTTTAGGGGATTTAATGTTCGGGGGATGGAGAGATCGGCCACCTCTCTTACTGATTACGATCATTATTCTCAAAAAATCACGATGATGAGTATTTTGAACATTTTATAACAAAAACAAGTTCTGGGTCTATTCAGTGACCACTATCTTTTCAGGATTTTACTAAATAAGTAATTACTCTGACAAAATAGTTTCTCTTCTCTTCATAGATTTTGACTTGATCTTACTCGTGATTTCCATTACAAAAGTATCTCGCAATTAAAAAATACTATTTTCCTCAGGTCAAGGAATGGGCATCCAGATCCTTATTGTTCACCTTGGTACATCAAATAAAAGAGCATGGGATCACAAGCCACAGCTACGTACTGAGAGGGAGAACATTACTGGAAGCCTATAATGAAGAAATACGCAGATTAATTCCATTTCCGGGAAGAGCCAATGTATATACATTGAATTGCACGGACTCAATCTCTAATCTTGTGGATCACGTTTTTACAGAACAATTCAGCAGCTATTTTGAGGTACAAAAATGCTCAAATGGTTGTCCAGATTTGATCAAAGGTTATGGAGGGTACTTGGTATCACTTGCTCGTCAGTATGAATTGGTCCGAGATATTAAACGATTGCTGCAGGGTTGGAAAAATTGGCCGATGTTCTCAAGGAACATGTTCTAGCACAAGAATAAACATGCACACCATAGGCAAGTGAAAATTTATATTGTTTTATTATTGTTACGAGCTGGGGTTCGAAGAGATTTAAAATACCGATTAAATAAACAAACTTTACTTTAACACCACAAAAACACAGTTAAATAAATGAACACTATAGAATAACACTTATTCCAGTTCACTGTTTCGCTTTGATCGCTCTGATTCGCACTGTGTTATTTCCGGTCAAGATCCTCTGTTTATATTGCCCACCGAACATTCGAGACACGCCGAGATTGTTGTACAAAGTTATAGACGCGCCTCGATGGGACTCGGCGCCAAATACCTACACACAGACCGCGCCCGATTTTGGTACCTAGGCATGGCTAGGCACATACGGTCCATTTTCGTTTGTACTTGATTCTCTCTGGATGTTTCTAGAGACGTCTATCGACCTTGATGTGTTTAGGTATTTATTTGTGCGATTTAAGTACCTACTCGTTACATTATGTTAATCAGCACTGAAAAAAAGTTCAGTATATATATTGTGCAAATATCTATTTCAGGTGATCTTGTCTTCTTTTATGGTCTCTCTGTTGGACGTGACGATACCGTAGCACTGAAGGATATTCCAGAAATCATTGTATATGACGAAACCCGAAATCTACGGTTGCAAATTATTGGTGTTGTCGATTTTCGCATTCGGCGTGGATGTTTGAATGAAAATGAGATAGGACATTACACAGCGTACAGTTTGAGAAAAGACAAAAGATGGATTAATTACGATGGCTTGCCAGTGTCTGAAAAAATTGCATCTGCTCGGACAGTCGTGAACCCAGCTTTAATTATTACAAAGAAAATTGAAAATTAAAATACATATTATTTAGTATAAGGTTAAGGTGACGCATAAGGTTAAGGTGACACTTAAGGTCAACATCTAGGCCTATGTGATATTACATTTAATTTGTCCTGACACGTAGGACAAAGTTATAATTGTAATTTGTGCAATTTGTTATCAGCCAAAATAAAAAGAAAATTAAACTTGAAAATGTTGTGTTTTAACTTGGGGCATTGGGCATACGGCAATTATAAGGATAGGAAAATCACCGGAAGTGGCAGTCTTTTCTTCGGGATCAGATAATCATAGTACGCGCCTTGGCGTGATAGATTCTCCGAGGCACCAGTTTACATATGTAAAACTAAATGCTCCTTATCAGGCATTTTAATAAAATATCAGTAACTATATTTTTTCTGAACGCGTATTCTGCTCTCAGTTGCCATGTTGAAGTTAGTATCTAACTGATATTATGGGGCGTGGGTTTCAAATAAACAAAATTGTGGCCTTTTCATGCATTTTCCGAGTATGTTTTTAGTGCGGTGAATCAAACAGTGTATACAATCAAAATAATGCGGATTTTCCGAAAAAAAAATTTAAAAAAAAAAATTATATATTTTATCCAACTGTAATTAATTTGTAATAAATTCCTGTGAGGTTCCCAGGCCTTTTCCTGCATTTTCCGAGGATGTCGGGTAGCTTGAGTATAAACCTAACCGACAACCTCGTATCTTTTTTGCGTTAAGTGTAATAAATTTTTGTCCATTTGTAATAAATTGTAATTAATTTGTAATCAATTCCCACGCAGTTAATTTTTTAGTGCGGTGAATCAAACAGTGTATACAATCAAAATAATGCGGATTTTCCGAAAAAAAAATAAAAAAAAAATAATTATATATTTTATCCAACTGTAATTAATTTGTAATAAATTCCTGTGAGGTTCCCAGGCCTTTTCCTGCATTTTCCGAGGATGTCGGGTAGCTTGAGTATAAACCTAACCGACAACCTCGTATCTTTTTTGCGTTAAGTGTAATAAAGTTTTGTCCATTTGTAATAAATTGTAATTAATTTGTAATCAATTCCCACGTAGTTCATTTTTTAGTGCGGTGAATCAAACAGTGTATACAATCAAAATAATGCGGATTTTCCGAAAAAAAAATTAAAAAAAAATAATTATATATTTTATCCAACTGTAATTAATTTGTAATAAATTCCTGTGAGGTTCCCAGGCCTTTTCCTGCATTTTCCGAGGATGTCGGGTAGCTTGAGTATAAACCTAACCGACAACCTCGTATCTTTTTTGCGTTAAGTGTAATAAATTTTTGTCCATTTGTAATAAATTGTAATTAATTTGTAATCAATTCCCACGTAGTTAATTTTTTAGTGCGGTGAATCAAACAGTGTATACAATCAAAATAATGCGGATTTTCCGAAAAAAAAATTAAAAAAAAAAAAATTATATATTTTATCCAACTGTAATTAATTTGTAATAAATTCCTGTGAGGTTCCCAGGCCTTTTCCTGCATTTTCCGAGGATGTCGGGTAGCTTGAGTATAAACCTAACCGACAACCTCGTATCTTTTTTGCGTTAAGTGTAATAAAGTTTTGTCCATTTGTAATAAATTGTAATTAATTTGTAATCAATTCCCACGTAGTTCATTTTTTAGTGCGGTGAATCAAACAGTGTATACAATCAAAATAATGCGGATTTTCCGAAAAAAAAAATTAAAAAAAAATAATTATATATTTTATCCAACTGTAATTAATTTGTAATAAATTCCTGTGAGGTTCCCAGGCCTTTTCCTGCATTTTCCGAGGATGTCGGGTAGCTTGAGTATAAACCTAACCGACAACCTCGTATCTTTTTTGCGTTAAGTGTAATAAATTTTTGTCCATTTGTAATAAATTGTAATTAATTTGTAATCAATTCCCACGTAGTTAATTTTTTAGTGCGGTGAATCAAACAGTGTATACAATCAAAATAATGCGGATTTTCCGAAAAAAAAATTAAAAAAAAAAAAATTATATATTTTATCCAACTGTAATTAATTTGTAATAAATTCCTGTGAGGTTCCCAGGCCTTTTCCTGCATTTTCCGAGGATGTCGGGTAGCTTGAGTATAAACCTAACCGACAACCTCGTATCTTTTTTGCGTTAAGTGTAATAAATTTTTGTCCATTTGTAATAAATTGTAATTAATTTGTAATCAATTCCCACGCAGTTAATTTTTTAGTGCGGTGAAATGGCTCGCGTAGCTTTAGACTCATGTTTTACAGTAAACCGACAAAGCGTTTAATTACATAAAAGATTCCATTATAATCTTATTATTGCTCAAAAAATAGAGAACTTCGAACGCAAACTTTTCTTATTTTCCAGTTTATCATATTTGTCGAAGTGTCATTAAAATTAAAGTACCAAAAATAGACGTGCAATGTGCATGTATGAAATGATGTATGGATGTGGATGAAGCAAGAGAAGTATGCAAAGATCGAGAGAAGTGGCGCTCCATACTCTCTGCCTATAACCGTCATAATAATTGACCGTCAAACATAACCATAAACCACGTATTTCGGCTCATATAGCCTTAAGACTATTGTATCGAACAACTTTTACTTCATTACTTTTATTGGATTATAGACGAGAGAATTTTGTGAAATGCCTTAATCCGGAAACCGTTTATTTACTCACTGCCAAACTAAGTTTTAACTCAGTTTCAGACGCTAAGAAAGTTACACTGGCAAATCAAATACGTAAGGTTGAAATCTAAGTAAACAACGTGAAGTCTCTAACAGGATTTGGACTAACAGAATTCACAGACAAACATTGGAATGCATTATGTATAATGCACATATGTAGAAATCATACATAATTGTCTTTATCTAAAACTTGAATCCATCTCATCTTCCGTTAAATTATCCACAATTTTGTGTTGTGATTGTGAGTAAACGGAAAATGATTTCGATAAACTTTGCGTTATTTTGAAAATAAGCTCTTGCAGATAGCTTGAATGTAATTTTGAAAATTATTTTCAGAATAATAGTAAAATCTTTATTCAGAGCTCCGTTGTCGAAAACTCACATTGATTATGATTTAAAAAAACATTTATCCTAAGTCCTTAATCTAGTTTATTGAGTCCTTTTTAATAAAGAAGGTACTCCTTATGATGCCCATGCTTAATAAATATCAAATATTCGTGGACAAACGACAATCAAAAATATTTTATAGAGAAATATAAAATAGAAAAAAGACACCGATTCGCTTCATAATATTTATAACATGCTAGACAAGGACATGGAAGATGTGAAGCTAAATAAATATTTTTTGATTGAAATAAAACGTGAGGATTCGACTTATTGCATATTCTTATTTCCTATGTTTACAGATGTACTATGTCTAGTACCTAGTACCGTGGAAGAGTACAATAATACAGGTGTTCTACACTTAACAGGAGAGTCCCAACACTTATAAAAGAAACTACTTCTAAACATAATAAATAATTTTAAATTTGAATTTGAAACGGCGTAAATTGAATATGATAGACAAGTACAAAATTAATAATAATTTAGGAGTTAGTGTTACGACTAAGTAGACAATGACGAAATCAAATACAAAGAAATCCCTTCACAGAAATTTCAACAATGTCGAGTATGTTAGAATATGATAATGTATGATAATAGGTCGCTTTTATGTTAAATATCAAATCTCCTAATTAATTCCATACATTTTCGTTTTCGCGATTTTTAATGCTTTGCGATCTTATCCGACTTACCATAATAAATATACTTTAAATATTAATTTTAACAGTGGCGTTGGAAGTTACATACATAACGTACCTTTATGCCTGTTGCCCAAATGGGTAGGCACAGGGAATGGAGCGTCACTTCTGTCGATATTTCCAATGGACTCTTGGTCCGTGGGGTTCAAATGCCAAAAAGTTTATTAAGATATCCCCACTACTAATCATCTCTTCTGGTGACAGGGCTGGCTGATTGTTCGCCCAACGAATCAGCATCGCGATTCAGCGGGGAAATGCAGCCAGTATTCTTGCCACTATTCCACGTTTTAATGTTTAGATTAATTTTAAGGTTTATATTGTTATGTGTAAATAAATAGGTAAGTGATAAAAAAAATTAAGTTTATTTAAAAAATATTAGGGCACTAGCTTTCCGCTCCGGCTTCGCTCGTGGAATTTTGTAAAATGTGACATGAGAATTTATCTCAAATGATTTCCGAAATAAAAAGTAGCCTATACAAGATATATTTATGCCTATACTATCTCTGTCAAGAAACACGTCAATCCGTTGCTCTGTTTTGACGTTATTGAAGAAAAAACACGCTTCCGCAAGTTAGGATGTTTTCTATACTTTAAGAACCCCTATTTTTCACCTATCGCTCGGTAACCTAACATATCACAGAAGCGGGCCCCCCGTATAAAATTGCCTCCCGTTAACTTGTGTACGTTCCCAGCGAGTACCTACATCTCTTCACAATTGAAGAGTCACGTTGGCGAATGTTAGCACACAGAAGGAGCGTAGCTGAAAAATGTTAAGAGTGCGTGTTCACTTGAGGGGTGGCTTTGTGCAAGTGCACCCGGGTACGTACGGCGGTCGCCCGGGCAACGAGCTAGGCCCGGGCCGCTACCCTTATCCCCTGCCTCAACTAAAAACTAATCAAATTGAACTTAAACCTATCAACATAGAGCTCAAATTGAATTGTACGATGTTTTAAATACATGACAGGTGAATTTATACCTTAATTTGCGCTACATATAGCTCAATATCAAAGGGAATCTTGAAGGGGGTGCGAGGGGAAGGTAAACTCCTCATTCATAATCACGCCGCCGCGGTAGGGGTGGCACGTCGAACGCTCAGGTGGCTTAGGTTTTAGATTTATCGTTCGAGGTGAAATTGTCCAACGTTTTTACAGAATGGCATGAATTAATACGCGCTCCGGTTGGATCTGTGGTTTTTGTGTGTTATCGCGAAATGTACTGACGGATAAGTTAACTCCTTTATTCATCTGCATTCCCATGCCTACTGACAAATAAAAGCCAGTTTGATTGTTTTTTTTAATAAAAAAAATTACGTTCTGAAAGATTTCTTAGCTCTTTCGATAAAGTAGCCCATTTATTGAGGGACCTTCCTTAGGTTATTTAACATCACGCTACGACCCAAAGGTACGAAGCAGTAACACAAAACGTCAACCAATAGAAATTATCCACGTACAAAGCCGGAGCAGAAAGCTATTAATTCATATATGACAACAATATAAGTAGGTACTTCAAGCTAGAACTAGCAGACGTGTGAAACAAGACGGTAATTATACCTTCAAGTTCGACACCCAAGTGCTACGAGCTAAGTGACGCCCGCGTTGCATAATTACACTGAATGCTAATAAGTTTGAAGCAGGTGCCTTGAGGAATCTCCGAGCGAAACTAAATTAGAGAAACACGCATGACAAATACACTATGTATGAAAGCACTGTGTTAGGTTATGTTAACGAGTCCTAGAGTTAGTACTGACAAGATAGTTCGTTCGTTACCTTTTTGTCTTGGCTAGAAATTAAACAGTGAAATTGTGAACATCTAGGTATATGAATAAACTTAAAAACCGGCCAAGTGCGAGTCGGACTCGCGCACGAAGGGTTCCGTACCATTATCTATAAAAACGGCAAAAAAAAAAAAAAAAATGTTAATTTTATTTTAATTTAATTATTTATTTTTAAAGTGAATATATAACTAAATATTCTGAGAATATTTCAAGCGTCTACCTGTTGCCGTTATCAATATCGAGCAAAAACGAGCAAAAAATATTTATTTTATTCTGTTTTTTAGTATTTGTTGTTATAGCGGCAACAGAAATACATCATCTGTGATTTCAACTATCTAACTATCACGGTTCATGAGATACAGCCTGATGACAGACAGACGGACGGATAGACGGACAGCGGAGCCTTAGTAATAGAGATTCCGTTTTTACCCTTTCCGTTCCCTAAAAATGGGAAATATTTTGAAAAGTCCATTTTGTAAATAGGTTAGATATTCATGGTTTGGCAAATCAATCGAATAAATTATTGTAACATCACGAAAATATAAATTAAAGCGATAAAAAGTAGCCTAAGTATGTTACTCTGTTCCAAAAATAGCGTCAATCTGTTGTTCTGTTTTGACGTGAAAGAAGTATCTGTAGATATATATAGGTACGCATGTTTCATTTCAGTCATTCCACTTAAAAATATATTTTACCGTTCATAATAAACCCATAAAATCGAAATTCGATTATTTACGCCATATGTCCGTGATTGGGTCATCAACGGACTTACATACACAAGAAAGGTCCTATAAGGTTTCTGTTTTTTTATTGGATGTACGAAATCCTAATAAATAATTTCAAATTTAAATTCAAAATTAATACAAATCCTAGGTAAGTATCTAATACAACACGATACTAAAACTTTAATCTCTCCCAATATTTGTGCTTCAGATATAAGTACTTCAAAAACGTCAAATTTACTAAGTAATTCTCATTATCCAATTTTTAGGTAAACTTGTACTTATCCGTTACACCATAAAAAATCCTGAGCTAATGACTACCACACGTTTCTGGTTTACCCTGAACAGTAATTAGTTTGCAGCTTGAGGAAACTGTAAAGGAAACGAATTTACGGAAACACGGACGGAAAACTCGCAATGTATGAAAAACGAGGCATACAAACTGAATATGAGGGGAGTTTGCGTTTGGGTGCCTAAGGGCACCTTGTGAAGCTATGTGCGTTTGTACTAGTATTATTATGCTTTTGATAATAATTACGTATCATGTTTACTTAACAAGTATACATACATGTCAATGTATTCACAGTCCATGTTTCGATTTTAATTTTGCAGACGAGTAGGAAAATAATTTTCGATTTCTTTTCAATATTATTATCTTGTTATATGCATGCACTAACATTATTAAGATGTGAGGTAAGATTTATGATATAAGTACACATTAAGACAGGATTTTTCGAAATTGAACCCCAATGTTAAAAATAATAATACGTTTATAAAAAGTATGGGAAAAAAAAATTATGTTTTGGTCGGATTTAGTTCTTTAACATAAATACTTTACAACACAAACACTTTAGCATTTTTTTATTATGTGTGAGAATTTTATTTTCCAAATTTCTAAATTTTTCGCAGACAAGGCTCGGGTCACAAAGCTAGTATTAAAAGCAGGGAAATTCTGAAATTTTGCAGTAGCGCCCACCCACACTCCACAGTCAATCTGTTAGTGAACTGTAAAATTTTAGATACTCGGCTTATTTGACTGATTGCTTTATTTTTGTCCATCAGGCACACCATGTGAAAAACTCAGTTAAATTTTGCGTTATAGAAGTACGAATATGGAGAATTTAAGTCAAATCGCAATATGACCAAAGATAAATTGTGTCTATTATTTCTATACTAATGACCCGCCCCGACATCACGGATATTCAACGTCAAAGATCAATTTGCACTAAACCTTCTTCTAATCGCGTAACCGAAACATAATCCAATTAGTGTAGTTATGAAGAAAATTGTGCATAGACAGACTGACAGACGCGAGAGGATTTTCAATATATTCGCAAGAAATATCTAGAATAGATATTGTTTAAAAAATAATTGGCATATCACTATACCAACATCAACCGTAATGCTACATTTCATATTACCTACTTCAATATAAGACATGTGTCAATCATTGAAGTAAATACTTCATTCATTGCAAATTATATTCCCAAGGTATCAGTATTTGTTTCAATTCACGTGTCAATGCTCCCAGGGAGGGGTTCTTATGGAAAGGGCATGCTAGCGATGACGTAATAACATCAATATTTTAATAAATACATAAAAAAAAACTTAGGGAAATAATTTAAACAATGTCAAATGAAAGACAAATAACATTGTAAACACATCAAAAGTAATTCGAATAGTAACAATACTGGCAATATTTTGAATACCCTAAAAATAAAATCCCAAATGCGAAAACATTGGCGGCCATCAACTCCACAAAATGGCGGAAAGTCATAATAAATGAGGCACAATATCGACGCTTATGAAAATAACTACTCAACAAATAAACCTCTCATCAAACCGGAAGCATTATCACGGAATTAGCAACTGCAACGGATTGCATAATACTACATGAAATAATTTGCATTTAAAAAAAATGTACCGACTTCAAAAATTATGCACTGAAAAGTGTGCTTTCCGAAACAAATGCACAAGTCACTGTAAAAAAATACCCAGATCGCTTCAACTGTGCCTATAAAATTTAAAGAGTTCTCGAATTCTCCAGGATCTCATCATCAGATCCTGACCTGATGACCATGGGACCATTTGGAAACCTTACAAACAAAAAAAAGGCGTCTAGGCGTCTTCATGTAATAGGGGAACATGCATAAAAAAAAGATTCCGACGAATTGAGAACCTTCTCCTTTTTTTTTAAGTCGGTTAAAAACGCAACTATAGTCACGACCGATGTTCGAGCCCCTACCAAACAATTAAGAAATTAAAAAATTACATAAATAAAACAGTTTGATGACATTGACAATGTACTTTATTTGCGAGCAACTAGAATAAAACTGTGCTAAATGTTTTCAATTTGCGACCGGTTGCTATAGCGACTGGTTGTTTGTTGCAAATTTTTAGTTGATAAGCTTGCCGCAAGCACACTTCAACAACTAAAATGCACCAACGAACTCGCAGAATGTACATTAAATCCAATTAACTGGCGCTGGTGATAATTAAATTTAATATATTCAGGATAATATACAGATACAGCACATATAGACAGACAATAAACTGACAACAAAGTCTGCGATAACTGTTCGAATACGTTCATCTCGTCATTACGCAAAATGTTTCGACTAATATTCATTTGTTCAATTAGAATGCTATAAGAAAGCCATGATCATATGTGTGCAGCCAAACAGTAATAACAATCTATAGGAAGCAATAGCAGCGTCGGTGGCCGAGTGGTTAAGACGTCCAAACCACGGGTTCGATCCTGAATCCCGTAAATTAAAAATATAAGTACATAATCCGACAAACCACACTTAGAGGCTTTTCCATCTAAAATACACCTCTGCCACTGCTTAGGTATAGCCTCACAAATACCATCGGCTAAAACGCTGGGTAAAGTAAGAAAAGAAAACCCGTGAAGAAAGGTATGCAAATGTCAATTAATTTTTAATTCACGCTTTAAATTATTATTAGAAACCAAAAATTAATTCTGGGAGGTTATAATTACGAAATTAAGTAAATAAACTAGAAAGAGAAGCAAATAAAAATTAAGCATGCAGCACCATATACGTAATAGAAGTTTAGTTTTTGGAAGAATTTTTCTATTAGTCACAATGTCCACATTTAGTGAGTTTAGTGAGTAAACAGAACAGAGCCTAGAGCTGCCAGAAGTAGGTATCTATTATTTTGAGAAGTGCGGACGCTTTAGGTGCCCTCCGAAGCGTCTACTACCATTGCATTATATAGACTATATTAATTTTAATTTAACTTAAAAGCTCGCATATTAATTTAGTGCACGCGTAATTGACACGAGCACAACATTAGCTTGTTAAATACTTGTCAGAAGATAGTTCGCTCCTTCACAATTTCGCCTCTCGTGCTCTTTGTGTGCTCACGGTTCCATAGTCAACGGCAACTTTATACAACTCCGTTCCAATTAGTATTTTGTGAAACTTGGAGCACAATTATTATATTCACAACAATGATAAAACTACACATATATACATTGCTTCGACTCTAAACAACGATAAGTCATATACAAAATATTAGACAAATACAAAATGTTTCTACCGTGGATTTTTTGAAATGTGACAAGAATTTATCCCAAAGGATTTCCGAGATAATCAGTAGGCGATGTCAATCTCCAGCCCACCAATTATATGAAGAAGATTGTTTGCTCTGTTTTGACGTGAAAAGAACAAACAAACAAACCAATACACTTTCCCATTTGTAATATAAGTTAGGATTTGATCCCGGGACAGCCTGTTTCGTAGATCACTAACCTATTTATTAATATAATACAATATTTGTATGCCACGGTAGATAATATAGGCAAGCGAAAAGTATACAATTCACCATTATCTAATGTTCGTTCTTTAATCTCCTTAGAAAGGTGTAGTTGAACCTTGTTCTCTTCCATGAACCAAATCTTGGCTACTTCTATGTAAATTATTCTTTTTGTCTTCTTCTTCAGCCTGTGTCCATCTACTGCACTCAGTATTGCGCCACTTCTCCCTATCCTCAGCAGTTCTCCTCCATGCTCTACCCTCTCTCTTCACGATGTCATCACTACATCTCGCTGGTGTTCTGCCGACATTTCTGTGGCCCATTCTAGGTTTCCACTCAGTAAACCTTGATGTCCATCTCCCATCGTGTCTTCAAGCTACGTGTCCCGGAAATAATTATCACAGACAAATAACATTCATTACTCGAAATACTACCTAGAAATATCTCTCTATTCATATAATTATATTATTGTGATTTGATTTGGAAAAAGCATTTCTAATTATTGATATGTCAAAGCTCAGTTCACTTGCCATAACGAACTATATTTAGTACAAGGTACACATCCTAGTAATTGGTAGATGATTGGATGTCCAACGCATGAAACTGCGGGCTTCAAATCCCACTTGTGTCAAAATGCTAAGCAACTGTGCTTTAACCAACTTCTCGTGTTTCCGAGGTCACGTAAAACCGGCGTCCGCACTTCTTCTAAAAATAAAACATACCTAACGTTTGTTAAAGAAGGACACTTTAGGTCCATTAAGGGCCACCTGTTCTGTTTAATATGGACAACTGGCAAAAAGTGAACACTGTTAATGGTGGATCTGGCCAAACCGCAAGGTATAAAGGCTGTGAATATGTGTCTGTACTACATACTGAATTATTCCTGCACAATATTCCTGTAATTATTCTGAAATGTGACATGGGATGTGCATAAAATTTGCAGTCATGAAAGGGAGGCTATTTTTCGTATCCGCTAGTCATGGGAGGGACAGTCTTAACTATTACTATAAAAGTCTAGAAAAGTTTAACGTACAGTGACAATATTCTAATTTTATTTCTAATTTTGCATTTTTAGTAGTAAATAAAATGAAAAGTAGTTTAAAGTCACGGTTTCTGCCTAATAAATGAGGAAATACATAAATGCCGAATAAAATTCAATGGCATACATTTGTTTAAAGTACGGTCATATCCACCAAATTGCGGTCATCTGGAAACCCTAAGCGTGGAGGGAAATCATATAACAATTCTGTGACATATTACGAAAATGTCAACGTGTTATTTTGTATTGTTTGACACCCACCCGTGTGGAGGTAACTCTTTTGTATAAATATACTGCGAGACATATTGTGTCTATGTTGTGTAGAACATGTTCATTACTTCGCATACTTCTTTGTTCTAATTATAATGAATTTTATTAGCATTGTTCCCACTAATTAGAAGTTAGATATCTGGTTGGTACTTATAGTAATTGATATAAAAATATCTATTTATCCATCACCACATCCTTTATTCCAGGATCCTGATTTAGCTCTTCCATCTCTTTTGTGTTCATCACATCTCTCATTAATTCTAAGTAACTTCCTATTTGTTGCCAAGATTTCAAAAAAAAAGTTTACATAAAAAGCAGATTTTAAGTAAGTGGTAGTCTCTCAAAAATACTTTGCGATAATATTTTTTACTTTACCTTTAACAGCGCTACCGTAGTTAATAAAAACAAAAAATAAATTCGACGCGTCTTCGTTCTAGGTTTAAAGGTACTTAGTCCTCTACGCTCTTCTCTAAATGCAATAAAATTGCAAAATATTATTCGCGTTTTAAAATCCAACAAGCGTCCCCTCGCAAGTGCACTCATTCAAGCGGAAAATCGTATAAAATATAATTGAAATGTACTGGGAAATGCTTTTCAATTGGGACTTTTATTTTGTGTACGACCATATTTTTGCGTATTTAAAATGTAATAGGCAAAACATATTTGCGTTATTTGCGTACAAGAGCATGAATAGACTGCCTGCCAGCTTTCCATTCGCAGCGTTCCCTTAACTAATTAAACATTTTATTTTACATTAAAGCTTGTCGTAGAGCTCAATTAGTTCTTAACCTTCTTCAAGTATGTTTTAAGGTTACTACTAACAAAACGAGTTACTGCATTTTTAAATTGAGGGATTAAAATATTACAAATTAAGATAAATGAAACACTAAGTGAGCAACTCACTATAAAGGCGTTATTACTCAAGCTCGAAAACAACGACTTGTAAACATTTAGTTCAGTAACTAGATACATTGGCCAAGTTGGGAGTACGACTCGCGCGCTGAGGGTTCCGTACCATTTTTTCGGTCAGAACTTTAAGACAATATTTTCATTTAGGTTTTACTATAAGAAAGGCCCTTTTTTTTTCAAAATTTTAGACTCAGTAGTTTTGGAGATAAGGGGCGGGCGATTAATTTTCGTATATTTTCTTTAATATATGTTAAACTATGCATTTTAAAATTATAAAAATAATATATTTGTATTCCTTATAACGAGCCCTTTCATTTGATATACATACAAGTCACATGATGCACTTGAATAAAAACATTTTTATATTTTAATTTTTTTCCCAATATTAACCCGTTAAATCAAACTCGATTATTTACGCTATACCACCGTGATTGGGTCATCAAACTCTATAATGTGAACCAAGCTTCAACTTTTTTAGTTCTTTCATCGGAGATGTACGGAACGCTAAAAACGAATAGCACGAAAATGTTCGAGCTAACTGATTTTTATCTGACTGACAATACTAATTACTCGACATTTTGGTTAATTATTGGATAAAATACTAAATTTAACACTGCTCAAATTTGTTAAATACATTGTACTTTTTTGTGTATACAACGGTGTTTATAAAAAATATTCATATACCACTCTCAAGAAAAAGATAGATAGGGGTGAAGTGGTCCATGGGGTGAAAACCCACAAACTTCATTTTACGAGGTAGAGTTACGAGAAAAGTAGCGCAAAAGCCCCGGACGAACCATTAAACGCTATCCAGCTCAAATCTCGTAAACTCTACGCGGCAGCCATTTTGGTTCTCATAAAATCGCATTAAAATTTCCGCCTATTTTCAGCAACAAGTAAAATTAAAAATCAATTTGTATGTAAACCGAGGTACAACTTGCCGTGACATTGGCGGAGATAAATTATTTATTCAAAATGTGTTGTTACCCATCGGTCTTCTCAATCGATGGAAGATGGAAATGTTTAGAAAATACTTACAAGAATAAATAAATAATAATAAACTTATAGTATGATTTGTTTTAATTTGCCCCTTTGCAATATTTGTACACATTTGGACATAAAAATTAACACAAATAAAAGCACCAGAAATCGATGCATGAAACAAAGGTATGATCGAGTGGATATCTTTGGTCTCAGCAAGTAATTAAGACGTGAACATTTAAGTTATACATACTGTTGACAGACATTATTTATTTATTTATTTACAAGGAGAATTTACAAAAGGTGTAGGTAAAACGTTATGTACACAAGATAATAATAAAAATAAAAATAATAATGAAATGGACTAATAAAATAAATGAGAATGTCATGCGAGCGTACTATGCGGCTACAGAGGGAGGAACTAACCTCACTGCGTACCGTCTACGGATGCTTCCTCTGTTTCAGACCCTGGAACCAACTGTCAATGTTTCGGTCCAACGACTATCGGATCAAGTGCGGGCAATCCAACGCTGTCACATGCTGGATGAGCCCGTACTGGAGAGGCTGCGCGCAGAATTACGAATTAACTGCATCATCCCTGTCCCGTCACAGCCTGCGGTAAGCAGACTAACATCACGTCCTACTACACCGCAGACTGATGATGTAGACATGGATAACGCGGTTATAACAGTAAGTAGCCAGTATAATGAGCAATTGAGGAGCGTTTTGGAGGATGTGATTTTGGAGTATCGAACGACACCGCCCCTACTTAGACCGCGTTTGCCACGTTTGCCTATGCACAAAAAAAAACATAAACATTGTGAGTGCCCTAGATTCACTATTATCAAACTATTTTGATAATAGTGAAAACCTCGCCGACACGCATTCGATCCTGTACTGCGCCGCGGTTACGGCTTGCCGTGTAGCAGGAGTCAAGTTTCTCAATGAAGCTACACGACCGAAACCTACAGTACCCGCGTGGCAGAGCAGGATCCAGAGGCGAATTGACGAGGCTAGGGTACTCATAGGCAAGCTTACCTGCTTCAGGAACGGAAACACTCGTCCGCGAGTGATGCGTTTTGTGCAGCGAGCCTTCTCGGGGATTGACATCAGACCCCGGGAATATATATCTCATAGACTTCCTGAAGCAGAAAATTTGTGCATGGGCAAACCGCATTCGCAGGTACAAGTTGCGAGTGGATCGATACGTCCAGAATCACATATTTCAAAACGATCAAAGGCAGGTTTATAGAGACTGGGAACAATCCAAACAGGGTGTGACTGAAGGGAGTGTACCCGATGTTAAAACCACGAATACTTTCTGGCAAAACATCTGGTCGACTCCCGTCAGTCACACCGAGGACTCTTGGATAGGGGATGTTGAGCGGGCCTGTGAGTCAGTGCCAGAGATGGGGTCTGTCATTATTGACCCCATCGATGTAGTTTGTGCAGTCCGTCCTATGGCAAATTGGAAGTCTCCAGGGCCCGACGGACTACACAACTATTGGCTAAAATGGATACGCAGCTCACACGCTCGCTTAGCAACCCAATTCCAAGAAGTTTGGATCGATCCCAGAATTTATGACTACAGGCATTACTCGCCTGCTTTATAAGTCAGGTAGTACCACGGATCCTAAGAATTATAGACCCATAACATGCTTACCTACCATCTACAAGCTCCTTACATCCATTTTGAGAATCAAAATTGGTTACTATATAGATACCAATTCAATCATGTCTGCTTCTCAGAATGGATGTAGGGCTGGGTCCCGTGGTACTAAAGAACTTCTCCTCATTGACATAACCATTAGCCAACAAGTTCGACGTAACCGAAAGGATCTATCGGCATGCTGGATAGATTACAAAAAAGCTTATGACTCTGTACCACATACCTGGCTCATGAGGGTGATGGAGTTGTATAAAATCGATACAACTCTACGCACCTTCCTGAGCTCATGTATGGGGCACTGGAAAACAGTCCTTATCTATCCAGGATGTCGAAGAGCTTTCAGTGACGACGAACTAATCAGGATTAAACGGGGTATATTCCAAGGCGATAGTTAGAGTCCCTTGTGGTTCTGCTTGGCCCTAAACCCACTCAGCGCACTGCTAGGGGTTTCAGGGCTAGGCTACCGTTTGCGGAGAGAGAGTCAAGTTATATCGCACTTACTTTACATGGATGATTTGAAGTTATTTGCCCAAAACAAATCACAACTGATAGATTTACTAAGGATAACTGAAAACTTTAGTAAATCTATCAGTATGGAGTTTGGTTTGGACAAATGTGCGATCATACATGTGAAGCGAGGAGTGATAACGGAATCTGAGAGTACACAACTCACAGATTCTGTAAAACTTGATTCACTCTCTGAAAACGAAACCTACAAGTATTTGGGTATGTCACAGACAATAGCAATCAATGAGACAGACATGAAACAATCTTTGAAGGAACGCTTCTATGGCCGCCTGAAAAAAGTACTGAAGAGTCTTTTATCAGGTGGAAATAAAGTGCGTGCCTTTAATGGTTGGGTCATGCCTGTATTATTGTATTCCTTTGGCATACTCAAGTGGACTCAAACTGAACTGGACGCCCTGGACAGACGAGTTCGGACACTATTGACCGCATATCGTATGCATCACCCACGCTCATCTGTAATGAGACTGTACATCCCACGGAAATGTGGAGGTCGTGGCTTTCTTAACGCTAAGACTCTCCACAATCGTGAGGTATACAGTCTCAGAGAATATTTTCTCAACAATGAGGGGGTGATGCATGGAGATGTGGTCAAGGTAGACAAGGGCTTTACCCCGTTATCCTTGGCTAAAGAGAACTGGCACAAACCTATAATACTGAGTACCAATGACTGCAAGGAGGTATGGCAGAGCAAGGAGTTACACGGAAGGTTCTACAAGGCTCTTCATGGTTCTGATGTAGACCTTTTGACTTCCGTGTCCTGGCTACGCTTCGGTGATCTCTTTGGAGAAACCGAGGGTTTTACTTGTGCAATTATGGACGAAGTTGTCAAGACAAATAACTACCGGAAATACATCATGAAGGACGGCACGGCTGACATCTGTCGAGCATGCCACCGTCCCGGAGAGTCAATCAGACATGTTATTTCCGGTTGTTCTCGTCTTGCCAACGGCGAGTACTTGCACAGGCACAACCAAGTAGCCAGGATTATACACCAACAACTTGCTTTACGATACAACCTTGTAGTCACTGAAGTACCGTATTACATGTATGTGCCTGAATCAGTTCTTGAAAATGGTCATGCCACGCTCTACTGGGATCGATCTATCATCACAGACAGAACTATTGTTGCCAATAAGCCTGATATTGTGTTGGTAGATCGATCAGCGCGCCTTGCAATGATAATCGATGTCACTATCCCACATGACGACAATCTTGTGAAAGCTGAGAAAGATAAACAATCAAAATATCTTGACTTGGCTCACGAGATTGTCGACATGTGGGATGTGAAGTCGGCGATCATTGTACCGATAGTCGTGACGGTCAATGGTCTTTTTGCTAAGAGTTTTGGCCGTCACCTTAGGAGCCTTGAGATTGGCAGTTGGGTCAAGGGTCAGATCCAGAAGGCAGTACTCCTCAGTACGGCCCGTATTGTGAGGAAGTTCCTCTCTCTGCAGCCCTAACCACCGGTAGTTTGGGTATTAACCTCGCTTCCGGGGGGATAAATCCTTTTTTTATATTTTTATATATTTTTGTTTATTTTTTATACCTAAATATGTAAAAATATAATTTAAAGAAATATGTGAAATAAAGAGAAAAATAATAATAAATGGTACTAAAAAGCCCTCGCCTATAATTCTACGCAGATTTGTAGCAAGTCTCTCTTATTTGACCAGAATGACTCAGAGTGGCTGTTTGAAGAATGGATACAATTTGTCACTATGTCAGTGTAGGTATATCGGTGGTTCGCAGTCCAGAGGAAACTGGTGAAAAATAACCCATTGGCCATTTAACACGGGTCTCCCCTTCGAGCTAATTTGTCAAGTAGGTGATAAGTTTATTCGGACAGTTCGTGTGTCTTAGCTTCATAGTATTTAATACTAAAATCGTTATTTTAGAACGCCTTTAGTACCAAATTGTCAGACCTCGCAAATAGTCGATAAATATTTAAAAACTAGCTTTTCATTACATAATTATAATGCAAAGTCTCTGTGCCATTTTAACGCAAAAACTACGAAATGGATTTTATTGCAGTTTTCACGCTTACATAGGTTGATTCACGAGGAAGATTTACGAGTACTAAACATGGACCTATCATGTTTAGGAGCTGAGTATTAATGGTATAACTGAATCAACTAAATATATTAATAATTCAAGTAAATCCAACCAAATAATATTTAGTCAATTGGTATTTTACTTTGTTATAGATAGATATCGGTCAAAGTCGCATAATATATGTCAAAAATATTGTTACAATGCATAGAGGTATGCAATATGTGACCCATATTAGAGGGTGACATATGTAATATGGCTTGGCCGGTCGTTATAATGTAGTCAGACTGTAATTAGGCTTTAGTTATGCGACCCGCGTACAAGCCACGACGGACTTATGGCCATGTCGGGAATATCTTACATTATGACTTAACAGTACTTAGCTTTGTGATGGATCATCTCCCTGTACCATAAATGTAAATGACTGATAAGCAAATTTTATGAAGATGCCGACATTTCTACATATTTTGAGAATGCTGGTCGTAAAATAATAGATCCTCGCTCTCTGGGAAACCATTCAAGGAACAAACATGAGTGAAATAAGAAGATCTTAGCTTCACTAAAACGAGCTTTGTTAGTAATTAGTCATCAGTGATTGATGCGAATAGTAAACTTAATGGAATAGATAAAATAACTTTAACAAGTTCCTGTGATTTTCTTAAAGCTTGTTTCGCAACTCTATTATAACTGTAGATTAACCATTTCATAACGCTAGACGACGATTGTGAAATGAACTTAGGGAATTATTTAGTATTTTATTTGCTAAACAGAAAATATACCCTTAAATTAATAACACAGGCTTGATAGCATGATAATTAAATTAATATACATAACTAATAAAAATCATCTAGTGCGTTTTTTTATTAACTTAACAGTGCTGGCAGCCCTAAAATTGAGGTAAAAAGCGACAACAAAATCTGAAAGCCATATATTTTTTACTTAGCACTCTACAAATAAGGTAATAAACTGGTTCTTCCTCCGTTATGAAAAAGTCTGTAAATAGCCCAAACCTAAAATAATAAACACACATGCCTTTTTAAGGGATTCGAGTTTGGGACCCTCTCTGTCAACAGCGCTTACATTTCCGCTATTTGTGCGTACGAGTATCTTAATTAAATAATTATTTTATCTTAAATCAAATTAAGTTGGAGGGTTACTTAATTAAGTTATTATTTTAAGAATGCCTCTTTGTTAGGTAACTTCTTTTATTTCTTTAATTAACAAAATTGTGATTTGAGCTTTATTAAGTAGAAAATGTTGTCCTGAAGACTTTTCCTTCTTTGTGTAGGGTTTAATTAAATTAAAATAGATTTAATGAATGTGTTAAGAAACATCTAAAAAATATGGCTTAGTATTATGAAAACTGAAAAGTAAATCAAATAAAATTAAGTTAATGAAAATGAATAGCTAAAACATGAGAATCACACAAATCCACAATCAAAATCGAGCATAACAAAAAAAAAACAATCCGTGGTGAACACAAGATACAAATTAAAAGTACATGTGTTTAAAGGGATAGGATTCATAATATAATCCAGTTTTCAAAAACAACTCCAAACAAAAGGATGAAAAAGTGTGAGGGACGTGTTTTGTCACGCCATAATCAAACGTCACGTGACAACACAGGGTCGCGGGGAGGGGATGCCCGCTTAAATCCACCCCCTCCGCAAACACTCGCTTACCACCTACGCGCGGATTAGGACCGACGTGTGCCCCATCCACTGAAATAAAAACAAACTTAATGTAAAGTTGAGAAAATTAAAAAATAACGTTATTTTTATGGTATACATATGTGGATTAGGCAAATGCAAGTACTTAGTGATTTATTTAAGCAATTTTACGTGTGCAATGTGCATGTCATATTTTGTGATAAAAAAATATTCACGAACGTCTCTAACCTGACCAACTCAAGGTCCATTTCACTAGTCTTGTCTTATTTGGTAAACAAACTTGCATATATTTTTTAATTAAGATGTAATTTAAAATTCTTAAAAGACGTTATAGTTTTACATAATAATTAACATTTTTAACCTATTTTACATTAGTAGAACTAATAATCATACAATAATAAATAATAAACAAGTAATCTAATATCAAACTCGTTATTTCTTTGTGTCTCGTTTTGTGAAAAAATATGTATATAGTATTTTTATAGATGTACCTATTTAACTATTTACACATAACAATAAATAAATAAAATAAAAAAGCCTTTTATTTCTTGCAAGCTAAGTGTACACTTCTATTTATATACCACTATTTTTTTAAATTTATTTTTATGCTAATTTTACACATTCTTAGAGTAGGGTTAATTTAATATGTTTGTTTTTATTAACTGTTAAGTTAGTGTTAACTAATTTGAAAAAATATTACTAATAAATTAGACTATTCTGTCTGCAAGAACCCCTCTGCAGGTGAAGGCCTCCTCCAAAGTAAAGAAGCCATTTATCTCTATATTGTTTTTTAATTTATTTTTTTTTGTCAATTTTTTCTAGATATATAGTTCGGTATTTTTATAGTTGTTTTTTTCTTTGAAGGGTTTCCATTCCACACATAACAATATAAACCTTAAAATTAATCTAAACATTAAAAATAACTAAATAATAGAATGGAATGCTTGGAATAGTGGCTGCATTTCCCCGATGAATCGCGATGCTGATTCGTTGAGCGAGGAAGGAGCCAGCCCTCTTGTCAATGATTAGTCGTGGGAATATTAGATTATCACAATCTATCTAAAATTGGTATAAGATTATTTCAATGGATGGATGACTATAGCGCTTACTTCGCAACCCCCCAGTTCCGAAGTTTCACTAGGTGTTTGTATTGCATTAAACATTCTTTGTTAAAAATAATGAATAAAGCACGCGCAGGTTTATTGTGCACGCGATCGAGTTTGTGATACTAAACACTTCTCGATTTTCTTATTTGTTCTTTGATCAAACATCTTATAATTAAATGTTATAAATGCTTTAAATGCTTTAAATGATGTCAAATTATTATTTTTTAATTTAATTAGGTACTCGTTTATAATTTATTTTTTTCTTCACGGGTTGCCTTACGGCTCCCGAAACCGTATTAGCGGTCCCAGGGTACCCAGCGGATGAACAAATCTTCCTCTTTTAGCCGATGGTATTTGTGAGGCTATACCTAACGAGTGGCCAGTTTTGTTGAGGTATACTTAGATGGCAAAGCCTCTAAGTGTCGTTTGTCGGATTGTACATAAGTTTTTAATTATAAAAACTGGCTGGAAGGTGAATAACCAAAACAAAATACTGTACCGCATATTAGTATAATATTTCACAATATCTGTTGCCAGTAAACAATTCAGTGAAGTATTTTGCACAGTCCAAACGCATTTTTCTCACTCGTAAGCAAAGACAATAATATGGAAATGATCCACTTGGTCCGCTCAGTGGTTTCGACTGAAAAATAGCACTTGGAGCAAACAATATATTTCTATCTCCAAAAGAAACGTAGAATAAACAGACAGGCGGGGACCATTTCGATGGAAATAACAAAATTGCAAAGGCATGAATGGTTAATGCCATGTACGCGGTAGAGGGGATATCGGATTAATTTTGCCACGAACTAGACGGGTATTGTACTTTTCCATCGGTTCAAAGTATCCGATCTGATATAGTACAGGCGCTAACACATAATATTACGGTTAATATTTTTCATTTCTTCCTTTGTTACGATAGGAGGGATATTCATCCATTAAATGACGCCTTTAAGTAAGAAAAGGAGACTCAAGAGTCATTTAAAGATCTATCAAATACACGCCATGATACACATCGGCCCCATTATCATGCTTTTCCTTATAGGTAACTTTGCTTTTAAATTAGACACGGGGGATCCAAAAGCGGAAATGACTATATTGCTGCACACTCTCCCAAGCTAACTGACAATACACAAAGAAATTCAGATGCTTTTTCACATCACGCTTGAAATATCCAAGGTTGGATATGGGAGGGTGTTTACTTCACTGTACAAAAGATGGGGAAGGGCTTTATTTCCACGTTTTATTTTATGTTGAAGCAAATAATTCAGCATTGTCCGTCCATTAAAGATGAATACGTATCAGTTTTCTTATTAAAGTTCACGGAGAAGTAAATTTCTCTTCCCATAGCGCGATCTCATTTAACAGAATCAGAGTCTTGAAAAAAAGACATTAAATAACAATTAGGTCGCACAACTCCTGACGTGGAACGACGAGGTAAAGTTTGCTTATTGGAACGCCTCGCCAACGTTCCCCTCACCTTTGCGCCTCACAAAGAGGGGCAAAAAAGGAACGTAATTCTCGATCGAAGTTAGGTATGGAATCTTGATGTGTCCCCTTCAGTAATACATCAGAGGGGAGAGCGGGGCGCTGTTGCCAGGTGGGTAAAAAGTGTTCTATTATTGTGGCCATATGCTGTTAAATCATTGTAACGACTTCACTTCTTTACAAAGGAAAACTTTAATGATACAGAAAGCTTCCGAGAGTTTGAAAACTTTTTACTTTGCCAGATTTAATATCATCCAAGTACCAAGTTTAAGCGACATTGATACACTATTAATACAATACCATATATGATAAGATGTACGATTATGGGGGATATCAGGAAATGTCTGAGACTTTTGTGAGCTACACTAAGACGAATTGTTTTCTAATGTTTTTCTGGAAGGCAACATACAGCAAATAAAATGAAATAGATTATGGTAGGTAAAAAATGTTTGGAGGGTGCACAAATTTATATTTCTCTGCATCTAAAATTAAATCATTTGAATAATGTATCAATTTTCAATCAAGTCACCCACCATAATTTTGGAAATGGCAATTTCAAGTCTTGTTTTCAAAATTATGGGTAAGATTAAGCGCGAAAATATTGCATAATCCACTTTGCAATGCATACTATATTATAAATGTAAAACTCTGTCTGTCTGGCTTTCACGGCTAAATCACTAAACCGATTTTAATGAATTTTGATACGTAGAAAGCTTGAACTCTAGGGAAGGACATAGGTTACTTTTTTTTTTAAATCCACCCCCTCTTAGGTGATATAATCGGAGATGAAAGTTAATATGGGTCCCACGGGCGAATCTCGGGGCGGAAAGCTATAGATAATAAATTAAATCAAAAAGTTGACAGAAAGGCCCTTAATAAAAGGAGAGCATATTACTAAATCTATGAAGGATAGTAAGTGAATAACATTAATTGAAAATTCAAGGCAACGAGACGTCTTCGGTCGGCTCAAACTAGTGAACCACTTGGGCACTTAAAAGCCTAAACAGTTCCAGGTACTAAAGAGGGAGAAATGAGGTCATGAACTCCTCCACAACACTCAATATCGATGGAGTACTAGAGATGCAACGTGTCTGCGTAACTCAAGAGGATCGAAAAGTCGAGGGAGCGCTGAGTAGCCATTAATGCTGATGTGTTTTGGTCTTACTCGTATAAATATCTAAGTAATTTTATGTTTCAGTTAGGTAATATTACTAACTAAATGGTTTGTCCGTATTTTTTTAGGGTTTCGTACCTTTAAAAGGAAAGAAAACCGGTCAAGTGCGAGTTGGAGTCGCACACGAAAGGATCCGTACACTTAATAGTATGCACTTTACTTTTAGTCAGACCAAGTTTGACGCCCCTGTATGGCGCAGGAACAAATTAGCGCGAGTTGGAATCACACTTGGCCGGTTTTTTTTTGTTTGCTGAATATGCATTATAGTTATACGTTTGTATGTATTGCCATTATTGCCATTAACAAAACGAGCAAAAAACGGCGAATAAAACACGTTTCTTGTGCAATTTTTAATTTTTTAACCGACTTCCAAAAAAAGAAGGAAAAGGTTCTCAATTCGGACGGTATGTTTTTTTTTTATGTATGTATGGACATCGATTACTCCGCCAGTTGTGAAACGATTTTTCAAAAATTTTGAAAAAACTGACCTTATAAGTCAATTTTTCGTAATATCTCGATGTGTAAATATGTACCGATTTTGAAGACTTATTTTTTTAAGGATATAATAATTTGTCGTCATTATCTCACAATCATATTACGAAAATCGGTTCAGTAATTTTTCAGAAATTCAGTAATTTGTCTCTGTTTACTGCTGAAAATTATATCAGAGAAAAGCCTTAGCGACGGTTGCTATTGACACGAAGTTGTCAATTTTCGTATCGACGGTGGTCTAGCGGCTAAAGGTATGGGGAGCAGCGCAGGATGCACATTGCACATGGTTCAAATCCCATCCACCGCAGTATTTTTTTTAATATTCCATATTTTTTTTTAGTTGCGTTATTTCTCATGACAGCAAAATTACTTAAAAGGGAGAAATAAACCTTTTAAAATAGTTACCGACTTCAAAAATTTGCATTGAAAAGTAAGAAATAATAAAAGTTTCGTCGTAGAATTTGAAGACGGTTGGTGCCAAATTAGAAATAATTTAGTACCCAAATTCACTAATCTAGATAATTCATTAGGAACCTACGATTATCAGTACAAACACAGATAATATTTAACAGATCTTTATGTCCTTAGATGTTAAGTTAATTTTGTATCCTAATTTGGCACCAACCGTCTTCAAATTCTACGACGAAATTTTTATTATTTCTTACTTTTCAGTGCAAATTTTTGAAGTCGGTACACTTTTTTTTAAAAGGTTTATAACTTTATTTCATTTTTATTATTTTTTGTTATAGCGGCGGTTATAGTTATATATAATATTTATAGTTATACACACTCTGTAAAAATTTTAAGTGTCTACCTATTACGGTTTAAAAGATACAGTCCTGTGACAGACGGGCGAACGGACGGACAGAGCCTTAGTAATAGGGTTTCCGTTTTTTTTGTTTTTCCGTCCTTTTATGTAAATTTTTCGTGAAAACTGTGTACCTAAGATAGGAATTTGTAATTTGCATAATACTCGTATATCGCCAGTCAACGATTAGAAAAAAAGTTTTAATTACTATAGAGTAAGGTATCGTTTGTAAGAGCTACTTCTACTGATTTTAAAATTTTTAGAATATTTAGTCCAGCCCAGTGTTCTTAATGATATAGCTCAAAATTACCGATCCCCCTTATCCAATCCAATGAACACACATCGTCACTGAAAACATCACCTGTTTCTTAGCTTAGGTATCTAAACAAACATAGGGACAGAAAAAAATTCAAAGAAATTAAACCGATCATGAAATGTTCTTTCTTCCGTGTCACCGATCACAGGATCTACCTAGCAATTTATTTGAAATATTAAGTACATATAAGTAGATGAAATTCCACAAACTTAAGGCACAGTGATAGACTATTCATTTCACGTCAACGTCACTCATATAAATTGCAATTAAGTGCCAGTTAAGATCCATTGTATAAGTACCAATTAAAGCGGATATTTTCAGTGTACCCAACTTTACGTTGTTGGATCCCTTCTCTAAGTGCATTCTAGTATTTTATTGTCAATGTTATTGTGAAGAACTCCGCTACTACATTCCTCGTGTTACGATCTCTTACTATCTTAGTTTTTAACTAACATCCTATACGTTTTAAGATTTATGAAGAAAAGGCTACGAGGAATAGGTACCACCTTCAATTACTATTACTAGTATTCCAACTATTAAGTCAGTATAAAAAAATATCAATACGGGTTTTGATTATTGTGGATTTTTATCTTCTTCATAGGTTGCCGGTTGCCGTCATACGGCTCAGGAACCCGTTTTATCGGTGCCAGGGTACCCAGCTGAAGACAAAGTATTCCTCTTTTATTATTGAAGATTATTAGAGATATTACTAATTCAAACGTCTGGGATTAACTAAGCGGACCACATTTCGATCCCGACCAATTTAGATGGAAAAGAAGCGTGGTTATTTCATAATTAAAAACTTATCCGACAAACCACGCTTCTTTTCCATCTAAATTATACCTCTACAGAACTGGCCACTCGTTAGATGGCCTCACAAATACCATCGGTTAAAAGAGGAAAACTTGATCTTCCGCTAGGTACCCTGGGACCGATAACACGCTTCCAGGGAGCCATAAGGCAACCCGTGAAAAAAAAATTGGATCTTAATGTGCTGACTATTCTGTCAACGACTTGAATTTCTACTCTATACATTACTCTAAGAATGTGAAGAATTTGCATATAAATAGATTTAAAAAGGTAGTAGTATATAAATAGATTTATTTGTAGGTAATATTTTTCAAATTGTTAACACTAACTTTACAGTTAATAAAAACAAATATATTAAATTAATCCTACTCTAAGAGTGTGTAAAATTAGCATATAAATAGATATAAAAAATAGTAGTACAAAATAGAAATGTATACTAGTTCTTGCAAGAAATAAAAGGCTTTTTATTTTATTTTTATTTTATTATTTATTACATGATTATGAATATTGTAAACCAATAAGATTAATTTTCCATTGTTTAGATTTTCTTCCTTCAGTTTTGTTATTGTTGGCTTTTCCATCTTAGTATACCTCAAGACAACTGACCACTAGTTAGGTACCTTCTTCTGGGTACCCTGACGTACGTGTGGTCTACAAACTGAGTTTTGAAAGCGATCTCAGATTTCTTAACAAAAACTTTTGTTTGCCCAATTTCTGAAAGGCTAACCAAACTTAATCAGAGATAGTTAAACAACAACGTATTTCACAACTGTTATGTTTATCTTGATGTATGGTTTTGACAGTTATTATTTAAGTAATGTCTCATTAACTTTGACTTTCGCACAAATCGTTTTTTTGGACAAATCAGAAATCGCTTTCATAACTCAGTTGGTAGACTTTGCTTATATGCTTCCGGAGCCGTATGGCAACCCTTGAAAAAATCTATTAAATAAAGGTTAAAACTTAATTAATTGCAACTTTTCCTTTCCCTGCACTCGGAAGCCTAAAAGCTCCCGTGATACATTCATTATTTATTTTGGGCGTACCAAAATCATTATTTTCGGGTAAAAGCATTAAGATGAGACTGTACCCATGTAAAACACTGGCCTCGCTCAGACCTAAATTAACAAAGGAAAACACTTTCTAAAAAGGTATTTCCTCATTTTAAATCATGCTAAATTGCATTCGTCCCAAAGGAGCAGGTTAGGGGAATGGAAAGATAATAAGAGAAAAGCTTTTGTGACCAAGGACCGAACGAATTTTTTTCGGTCCCTTTTAAAATCTCAGATAAAGGGTAATGAGGGTGAAATCCCAAAATTTATATTCATAAGGTGTACACCAAAAATTGTATATTTCAAAGAAACTATAAGGTAATTTCATTGTATAGCAACAAACTCACGCAAAATGTAAATTCCAAAACTACTGGACCGATTTGAAAATTTATTTCACAAATCTACAATATTCCAAATTGACACAAGCTAAAATATTCGGTTATTTATAGTAAGTTAGTTGTAAATAAAATAAGAGACTGGTAACTTTTACATTTTAATAAGTATTAAATTGTCCATGACGACATCAGAATTAATGGATGCCCAAGAAGTCTTTTTAAAACAAATAACATGTAAGGATCGAGGTAATATCTGCCTACCCTTATAGGAAATAGGCGTCAAGGTATGTAAGTATTATATTATTCGGCAAATATTTCCATAATATTCACTATTAGTTTTGCTCACGACATGCCGCTTTATGGTAAGTTTTCCACCCCGGCCATAGCACATAGGAAATTTTCAAAATTACTCTGAATCGTCGACTACCTGAGGAGACTTTGTCTTCCGCTGGGTACCCTGAGGCCGGCAACGGTTCCCGGGATCTGTAAGGCAACCCGTGAAGCTGAAGTTGAAGCTTAATTACACATGTTGCTATATCTTACGGAATCCAAATTCACATAATCTTTTTATTTTCAAAAAGGTCCAATAGTTTAGTTCTCATAAACGCAAGAAATACGGAGACAGCAGAAAGTTCGTTTCAAGTTCATTGCATTGTGTAGTAGAGACGCGGTTCCCCACGGAGTTACCCAAATTCCCAGCAAAGAGATCAATCTTAAAAAGCCCAATACACGTAGGCACCGCTTCATTTGCTGATGGATCGCGCTCCCGCGGCCCATTTCGTCTCTGGCGGCACTCGTGGGATGGCTCTAGATTTTTCAACAAAATGACTTTTGTTAAAACTCCGTCCTGCTTCCCGACTTCAAAATTTAAAATATCGCGTTCATTATAAACTTCATATTTTACCCGCAGACAATCACGTATTGTGTAATACTGAAAATAGCTGTATATAAGGTCCGTTTTTCTAGACTTCTCTTATTTGGTAAACAATCTTTGAATGTCTTTTTTTCTTATTTTTTTTCTTAAAAGACCTTATAATAACATACATATTAATTAACATTTTTAAACTATTATACATCAACTAATAAAAATCGGCTCAGTAGTTTTTGAATTTATTAATTACAAACAAAAATACAAAAAATCTAATTTTACCTCTTTATAATATTAACACTAGCCTTTGCTTGTAGCAACGGTAATCGATGGAGAAGGATTTTATTGTCAATTCAATTTTCATTTTGTAACTGTATTGTGTAACATAAAGCTATACAAAGAGGAAACGTAGCTTTCTTGATAGCTTTTTATATTACAGGTACTTTACCTTTTCTATTTTTTTCTTCATGGGTTGCCTTTGAGCTCCCGAAACCATGTTATCGGTCCCAGGGTACCCATCGGAAGACCAAGACTCCCTCTTTTAGACGATAGTATTTGTGAGGCTATACCTAACGAGTGGTCATTTCTGTTGAGGTATATTTAGATGGAAAAGCCTCTTATACCTTTTCTTTATAAATTAAATAAATTTTAATCGACTTGCTTATTTCGGAGGGCAAGTGAAGCCAGCTTTCTATTTAAGAAGTGTTGTCCCCTAGCCTTAAATTGCCACTTGCCAAATTCAGACATTGTTACGTCATATGACACTGCTAACTTCGCAAACCACAAAGTCTGTTATGTTATGGTACTTATGGTTTTATGAGATTACGTTCTACCCAATACACTTCGTTTATATCCGAATCCATTCAGACTTCGAACTTCCACAATAACAATAAAATAAAACAATGTTTACACCATACATGTTTATCTAATACGCCATCGCATTACACCCAAGAATGATTTCATGCGCGAATCACACCAATACACAGCGAACCTACCAAGAGGAAAAATCTTCCATCAAGCAACCTTTATCCAGTCGGTTGGATAATAATGGAATTTCAATCAGTAGCAAAGTTTAGACAAGGCCCTGGGGACGGCTTATTGCGGTACCAGATCTGAAACTTTCTTATTAAAGGATTATGGAAACGAAGAGTACGACAGATGACGGAGACAAAGTCTCTCACAACTGAATATTCCATTACCTTTTCTTGTGAAGAGGATAAATTTATTATTCCTTTTTGCGAAATGAAATAGGTGATAGAACTCGGTAAGCGCGCATATTGACGAATATTTATGAAGCTGGATTCAAAGTTATTGGAATGGTTTAATCTCTGGATTAAATTACGCGTCCTAAAGTAAACATTAACTTATTGATAAAGTAAGCTCTTTTTAAGAAACTAAAATATTGAAAATTTCAAAAGTGCTAAAGCATTTTTATCACTTAGTCAAAAAGCACTTAGAGTACATTTACAATTATATTTTTTTATACCTGGCGACGTGGCCAGAAAACGCTGGTAACGAAGTTCACATTTCTCTGGACATTTTCAAACCCAAAAATCAAAACCAAATTTGGTTGTGATGGCGACAGCAATGACAACTTTGTTGAAGTCATGTATGTAGTCGATTAGATAACTAATTTGACAAAACTTGGATTGGATTTACATTTACAGTTTATTTAGGATTAAGATTGCAGTGAATATCTGTTATTTTCAGAAGAAGTGTAGATTTTTTTTTAATAGCGTAACTGGAAAACTCAAATTTTCTTTAAGAATATGTTTTAAACGACTTCTCGTGCTTCGGAGGGCACGTAAAGCGTAAGAGATACGTATGTTAAAGAAGTGACAAGAGAATGTATAGAGCTAAATGCGAGTTTTATGATGCGTAAAAGTACATGATCCACTGCAGTGACCATAATCAAAAAAATATATGATATTCTTGAGGTTATGCGTTATTAAGATACTGTGTTTAAAACATAATACAACTATATTGATTCGATAGAAAAAAATCACGAATGTACCTCTAAAAAATATTTTACTGTCTAGAAACAGTACTAAAATGCATGCAATGATTCTGATTTTTTGACAGATTTTTTATCTAGCAATATACTATCGTAATACTGTTCTATTTTTTAATCAAATTTAATAAAAGTTCCTTTATTCTCATTTTCGAGATTTTATGTACGCACTGCACGCGTGTGTGCGTAAGCGCTCGTGTACCGACAGTACCGGCTGCAGCCTGATGCTATATTATTAGTGGCAGCCACGTCGTTTGGTGTGTATGTGTACCCGCGTGGGGGCGGTGCCATCTCTCAAGGTCGTTGGCTCTATCCAGCGTCTTAAGTGCAGCAACAGGCTCTGTTTAATATTGACAACTGGCAAAAAGTGGACTGGGAAAATGTTGTGCGAGTTTGCATCGAGTACAAACGCCTTGACAGAACCCGCGCCGTTCAGTTTCAAGTCCAACAAATAAATAGGTAGGTACTGCAGTTGTAAATGTAGTAACTTTAGCACAACCAGTTGCAACATTGATACATATTCCAATAAGTTAAAGTTGCATCACAATGCCCCCGGTAACCCACTTGCCCTCACTTCTCTCTCGACCCGCTCTAAGAACCCTGCGACATATGACCTGACATTTTACATATCACACGCAGTTACAATGTACACTCAAACGCAAATGCTAACTAATATTATAAATGCGAAAGTGAACAACCTGAACTGATAGGGAAGATAGTTGAAAATAATCTGATGCATTGGATTCACGACCCATACTGCTTTTAATACTAGGTCCTTCAATCGAAGCCTGAAAAGCATATCTAATGGGCAGACTGATTATTATGTTCTGCCAGTCGCGCGTATTCATGGACCAGTCACCTTCGCTTAAGAACAGGCTGTGGCAAAGTCACATGTCATCTTCTCTATTAAAAAGAATATGACAAAAGGTAGAGGCAGAACCAATGCAGAATCTCGTGTACTTACATAATTTACAACATTGTTGTCCAAATCCAAAATGAAAACAAAAACAAAATAAATTCACAAGTATCCCTACTCCAAGAAACGTTAAAAGTTGCAAACTACTGCGGAATAAGTAAGCTCAATTCAGGTCGAATTTTGAATGCGGTTAAAGAAAGGCCTTTGGCTGGCGGGATTGTAAAATGTTCAAACAAAGTACAAGCGATACCGTGCTACAAGTTTGTTGGATGGGAGCCAACGGGTGTCGGGCGTCTTGTGAACACCGCCTTAGATAGCGACCTTTAGCTCTTTATAACGTGCCAGGTGGATTACTGACGGAATCACTCCCAAATTTTAAGTACTGTCGCCAATCTCATTACCTTAAAATAATACATTTCGTAAAAAGCTTTTTGCTTCTAACGTGTAGTTGACTGGGGTAAATACAATGGATGCCGCCCATGATTTCACGCGTATTTCAGAGGGTTGTTAAAAAAGTGAAAAATCCAGGCCTATTAAGTGCAGCAACAAGGATTCACTTGTTTTGTTACTAGTATCTCTGACCACAGACTGGGTATGTAGGCCTTCTAAATATTCACTGAAATGTATGTAATAATCTATAATCACGCCCTTTTATCCCAAGAGGGGTAGGCAGAGACAAACGAATGCCATTTGGTACGGTCCTCACATACCTCTGTCGCTTTTTTATATTCATCATACCTTTCATACATGCTCAGCAATTGTGTGTACTTTTAATATTGCCATCGATCAATATTTTTTTATATGTTCAATAAAAGTACTCCTTCATTTCAACCATATAAACCTTTTTAGTCAATCTTTCATTCTTTCAACGTTTACAAAAGTAGGTAATTAATAATGATTATTTTAATCACTAGACATTTTTTAAAAGCAACCCATTTAAAGCTACTAGAGTCGCTTAAAAAGACCATATCTCCCACACAGCCACAATATATTTATTATTTTAAAAGATATATTTAAAAACGAATCATTCAAATAAGGTAAAATCCTGAAAGCTTCTGAAGTACCGTATGCATGCAACAAAGCCACAATCTTTAATATCGATTCTACACAATGCGGATCACTTACTACACTGATGGAAATGAAAAACTTATGAAAGCACAAAGATTGCGATCAACCAACTCTAAATAGAAAATTGTGAAAGTTTCAAGAAAAACAGATAGTATCGGAGCTCATGACTAGTTCCCGCGAAACTATTCGGGTCCACTGAATAAAATATGACGATAACGTGTAACCCTGCGGCAAAAACTCTATCTATCTACGGAACCTTATATATTATTCCTATGGGGACAAACGAAACTGCGACACCCATTAAAATATTTCTCGAACTATCTTCTATTCGCATACATTTTGTAAGTCTCAACTTTGTCTGTTAACCAGCGAGCTTTATTGATGTTTCCTCAATTCCTCATATGTACAGTAAAAGTTATAAAGGTTTATTTTTTTATATTTTTATTTCAAACTAGCTTTCGCACCGGCTTCGCCCGTTATGATTTTTTTTTCAAATTTCCAATTTTCCGGGCAACTTTTCCAATTTTTCTTTCCCTATATACCTTATTCAGACTATTACGAACATTTAAAAACATAGCCAAATCGGTCCAGCCTTTCTCAGGTGATACGCTTATCAACGATCAGCATTTCATTTTATTTTTAACCGACTTCCAAAAAAAGAAGGAGAAGGTTCTCAATTCGGACCGTATTTTTTTTTATTTTTTTTTTATGTATGTATGTACATCGATAACTCCGCCAATTGTGAACCGATTTTGATGGTTTCTTTTTTAATCGACAGATAACTCTTCCGGATTGGTCCCATTTTTATCTCATAAAAATTGGTTCATTAGTTTTTCAGAAATTTTGAAAAAACTGACTTTATAAGTACATTTTTCTTGATATCTCGATAAAATATGTACCGATTTTGACGACTTATTTTTTTAAGACATCATAATTTCTCGACATTATCTCACAGACATATGACGACAATCGGTTCAGTAGTTTTTCAGAAATTCAGTAATTAATTTCTGTTTACGGCTGAAAATTATGTATCAGAAAAAGCCTTAGCAACGGTTGCTATTGACACGAAGTTGTCAATTTTCGTGACGATGGTGTAGCGGTTAAATATATTGGGGTGCATAGGATGCACAAGCACATGGTTCAAATCACATCCACAGCGGTATTTTTTTTAAATTTTCCATCAATATTTTTTTAGTTGCGTTATTATTTGTCTCTCAAGGCAGCAAAATCACTTAAAAAAAAGTGCACCGACTTCAAAAATTTGCACTGAAAAGTAAGAAATAATAAATATTTCGTCGTAGAATTTGAAGACGGTTGGTGCCAAATTAGAAACAACTTAGTTCCCAAATTCACTAATCTAGACAATTCATTAGGAAGCTACGAACATCAGTACATACAAACATAGATAATATTGAACAGATATTTACTTAGTTTTGTGTCCTAATTTGGCACCAACCGTCTTCAAATTCTACGACGAAATATTTATTATTTCTTACTTTTCAGTGCAAATTTTTGAAGTCGGTGCACTTTTTTTTAAAAGGTTTATGTTCTGTAATGTGAGATATACATATTACATATTGAACTTTACCTAAATGATGTCGGCCGAAATTTAATTATAAAAAAACTACTGCATAGAAAACAAAAACATTCTTAATAGTTTATAGTAACTCAATCTATAAAATATAATAAAACATAACTTAATTTTTGCGTACGTCGGTGGCGTCTGTTATTTAACTAGGCAGACCACGGGTTCGATCCCGGATCCCGGCCATGTACCAATGGGTTTTTTAATTAAAATCTTATGTACGTAATCCGACAACCCATACTTAGATGCTTTTCCATCAAATATACCTCAACAAAACTCGTTAGGTATAGCCACAAATACCATCGGCTAAACGAGGGAGACTTGGTCTTCCGCTGGGTACCCTGGAACCGTAACAGCTGTAAGCTGTAAGGCAACCCGTATAGAAAGTAAAAAAACTTAATATTTTCTTTATATGCCAGATTTTTATTTGAAAGCCACAAAATATAGTAATTAGGTTATATCAAAATTAAATAATAAAGGTATGTAATGAAATCCAATTATATTCGTAAAAACAATCATGTAGAACATTAAGGTAGCAATTCTCTCACATTAAGCCTCTAAAGTTAGTCTAACGTCTTCAATTCACGCAACAGAGGGCAAATTATTGTAGATAGGCTCAGATATATGTAGTCTAAAAATAATAATATATATAATAAAGCTAAAGAGTTTGTTTGAACGCGCTAATCTCTGGAATTACCAGTCGGATTTGAATAAATATTGCATTTGATAGCTCAATTTTATTGAGGAGGACTACGACCCAAAGGAGCGGAACAGTAACCATTAACGCTATGTAGTAAAAGATATAATTAAAGTTAATTCACTATATACCTCTTATGCCATGTATAAAATTGCATGCAAATCTATACCTACAGCCAATATGCGTGAACAATACCCATCCCTCCAATTATTTTATTAGCAAATAATTTATTTTAAAATTATACGTATATGTACGAAATAAAGAAACAACTATATAGCTACCAAACCAAAATATTTTAAGTCAATAATTACACACCAATTTAATGAACACGATTCTCCAAAACATGACAGCAAGGAATAGCCCCATACAAACAACCTCAAATTATTTCTGCATTAGTGATAATAGGAACAAACGCAATCAAAACACGAAGAGTAATATTGAAGAACACACATAACCCTTGCCTGGCGGAAGTTATCCTTTTCCCTATTATGGACTGTAAGTAATAAAAGTTGAAATCGTTTTACAGCCGTCCTAACGCATGCATTATTAATATCAAGAGGCTTACTCTTAAATTCAATTTCAATTTCATTTCAATCGTAATCCTACGTCACCTATAGGATAGGTACTCAATTAGTATGAGAGGTTTAGGTATAAAAAAATATTTTAAAGTTTAAATATTACTAAGCAGACCACGGGTTCGAACCCGGATCTCGGCCATGTACCAATGGGTTTTTATAATTAAAAACTTATGTACATAATCCGACAAAACACACATAGTTTAAGCCTCTATGGCTGACCATCTAAAATATATACCTCAACAGAACTGGCCACTCGTTAGGTATAGCCTCATAAAAACTATCGGCTAAAATAAGGGAGACTTGGTCCACCGCTGGGTGCCCTGGGACTATAACACGGTTTCGGAAGCTGTAAGCCAACCCGTGAAGAAAAAAAATTTCATAATTTTTCGAAGGTTTACCGTCACTGTCTACTGCTTTTTGAAGTCACAACCTGGGCAAAGAACCTTCTCGTCTAGTATGACAAGAGCTTAGAAATGGAGACAGAAAGGCAGAATTCCAATTCAAAGTACCACTTGGTTGTCAAATTGAAATGACATTTTAATGCACTCAGATATGTAATCGGCTATTCTTTATCAACAAAATTGTCCTCGTCTCAAGAGTATCGAACGAAATTTCATTCGAGATTTTGAGATTTCAAATTGAAAATATCAATGAGTAAACCATCTGGCAGTTTGTGAGGTATAACCTCACAATACAAAGTTATGAGTGCCTACATTACACCAATTCTACACCCTAGTTAAGTTAAATTCTATGAAAGTGAGCTAACAAAGTTTCATAATTTGTTTTTAATTATAGGGTTTGAACTGTATTTTAACAAAAGTAGTTTTCCTTAGTAATTGTATTGTTGGCAGTAGGTACCTACTGGACTTTTAATCTAATCTATTGATTTAATTTTGAGTGGAATAACAAATACACACTCACACCTTCACGGCTTTTATACCTTGCGGTGTGGCGAGAGACACCAGTAACAGTGTCCACTTTTTGCCAGTTGTCCATATTGCACGGAACAGGTGGCAAGCCCGTTGCTGCACTTAATGAACCTAGATGTGTCACTTCATTAACACATAGGTACATTTTGTTGTTCAAAAATTTGATAATTATGGTCCGAATGCATCATATAACTTTATAGTAATATACACCGCTAGACTCAAGAATAATTTAAAGTATTTATACACAGTTTTCACTGTGGCATAGTTGAAAGCTTTGAACATTTCAACTTGTTTCTAAAACTTAAGTTATTTTAATTCTCTGACAAAGTATATCTATCTATCATCACGCCTTTTATCCCAAGAGGGGTAGGCAGAGAGAATCGAATGCCATTTGGTACGATCCTGACATACTTCTTTCGCTTATATTCATCATACCTTTCATACATGCTCGGCGATTGCGCGTATTTTTAATATTTCCATCGATCAATATTTTTTTATACAAATTTATATATAATATATACAAAGTATAATTTGATGAAATACCTGTAATATAAAAAGCTATCAAGAAAGCTACGTTTCCTCTTTGTATAGCTTTATGTTACACAATACAGTTACAAAATGAAAATCGAATTGACAATAAAATCCTTCTTCATCGATTACCGTTGCTACAAACAAAGACGCAGTAAAAAGGTAGTTATTAAATAAAATATCTCCCAATCCACAATTCTATTACGCACCATTCTTAGAAATTGGAGCGAAGAATGCGAAATTACGCTGCTTTTATCGCTCCAGATTTTTGGGGACCGATGTTTATTCTTGCAGGTATTACGATAATTGAGTTTCTCTGAAGATCCCGTTTGGCGGAGGGATTGGAAATAAAATTAACAATTCGGCCCAATTGGAGATTCCCGCGGCATAAAATATTAATGTGGAATTACGTTATCTGTATCAGGCAGGTGGCAAAGGAGCATATCTATTTATTACAGTCCTGTTAAAAGGACCTCTACATATAAATAAGCACTTCTTGGATTAAATGTTATACTTATTCAGTGCTAGTTCATGAATACATGCGACGTACTGTAGAAGAGCATTTAAGATATTTAATCAATTTGTAGGGACTTACATAAGCTTTAAATAAGTAGGTATAGGTTGAATTAGAGATTTTTTGGGTATTATATCTTAATCAATCTTAATGCATGAATATGTACAGAAGATACGTTTTCGTAGCATTTTAGGTATTAAATTTTTGTGTAGTCAAAATATGTAAGCATAAGAGGATAAGTTAAGATCTGTCTTAGTTAAATTAGCCCACAGAACATCTGAAATGAAGTATAGATCATTTATATAAATAGGCAAGTAAATTGCAATAAAAGTAAAGTAAAACTCGGACTCGCACACTAAGGGTTCCGTACTATCGTAAAATATTTACTAAAAAAATAAAAATACTTAAACAGTTTATTAAAAAAATTGCGCGAGTCCGACTCACACTTGGCATTATAGTTATACTAGTTAGACGTTTGTATGTATTGTCATTATTAAGATCGAGTAAAAAACGCCGAAAAGTTTCCTTCTTTAATTTTTTATTTAATTTAATTTTTATAATTTATTATTATAGCGGCCATAGAATACACACTCTGTGATATTTTCAAGTGTCTACCTTTTAGGGTTCAAAAGATAAACGGACAGACAGCGGAGCCTTAGTAATGGGGTTTCCGTTGGCACCCTTGGGTACGGAACCCTAAAAATAGTATTTTATTATTTGTTGTCCAATTATTCTATTTGCAAGCTCTATTTGGCATACAGTATTTACAGTTGTTGGCAATGCTAATCGAAACATCAGATCTTGTCAAACAAAACATACGTACCTGTCTAGTAGGCGAGAGGTCAAGTAAAAAAATATTGATCTGTCAATGTTATTGTTGTGTTATTTCTTATTTCACTGCCCAACCAGAGAAACTTCGAGTGTTTTGGTGCGATAGTAAAATAATTAGTTGCCCTTCACAGCTGACTAAATATATATATGTACTTACTATGTTAACTATGTTACTTACATTCAATATCCATGAAACAAATATTAGTAATGTATTTTTATCTATTCGGCGAAGTAAATCTAGTTCATACGTAGATAAACATGATATGATCAAACTCGTTTCTTCATAAAAGCGTAATTTTATATGAAATTATTTAAATACAATCTATGTAAAATTATGCTAAATTAAATCGAAGTTTCTATAAAACACTGCAGATATTAAGATTCACGAATGAAGAAGTATTGCCCAGCTAAATAATTTATGTGCCAGTGGTTTGGATAGAAAAATTGGCAACAGGACGGCACTGGAATAAGAATAAAAAGCATAAAAGAGATTTAGATGGATATATTATATTTTCAATAAACTAATATCTCAGTAATTCGAACCGTCATAATCGCATGTCTGGTTTTAACAAAGAAAACATAATGAAAATAGCCCCAAATTGAGTTGTATCAAACTATGGACAAACAAAATGAAATCCAAAGACAAGACAATAAATCGACAGACACTTAATCCACTTAATCAAGAGAAAGTCGTCATAAAGCTTGGAGACATAATTAACTTAATAATGCAATAGCAAACAAAAACAGAACTGTTAATTGCATTTAGGAGAAGACAACTCTACTGTGCTCGGAGACAATGATAATCGCGTACAGTCGCCGCCTTAGCAATAAAACTTGCTAAGTTCGTAAACTCGGAAAATAGGTCGAAAAGTAAAATGGTTTTAAAGCACGCCACGAGAATTGGAGCATTTAAAAAGATACTCATTTTCATGTTCTTGAAAGCTATTTTCGACTGAAATTTTTATGGCACCTTTTATGGGGTTGTCCGAGATTTTCTTAAATAATGAACTGGAAGACGGAAGTTAAGAGTCCCTTCCAACTTTGATTAATATTTTAGCCCTTGTGCATAATTAAATAAATATTTTCACATTTTTTATGTTGCAACTTTCTGCTGGGTTTATGCAGCCTCGAAATTCTTAGCATAAAATGTGACATAGATATTAACTCTAGATTTAAATAAGTATAACGAATGTATATATACCTATAATATTATATAGAAAAAAAGTAATTTTAAACACATCCTATTCATTTCCATAGAAATACGAATTGCCACCAGCGGTTCATATCCTAGGCTTTTTGAAGTTAGGCACTAAAAATCTTGAAGTACATGTCGTGTCGCTGACTGACTGACAATCAACCTACAGCCTAAACCGCTGAAGTTATAAATATGAAAATCGGAAGATAAGGAAAAGGATCTTAGGGGGTTTAGAGGTGAACTAAGAAAGTATTTTTCAAAAAATGGGGTGGAAATGTTTGTATTTCAAATTGTTTTCCCTGCGTGCCGTATTTATATAAATTACGTCACTATTCCAAAAACAAGTTATTTATTTGCCCTTAGATCATATCATATCTTGCAAAAACTACTGAAAATAATCACCGTCTTGTATCTCATAAGAAAACAGAATATCACTCACCCCTTGTATAAAGAAGTCCTCGTGCAGCAAACTGACGATACCGAAGTTTGTATATATGAACACTCGATCCATGATCCACATCAAGTTTGACAAGACCCCAGGTCGAGGGTTCCATGCTGTCATCAATATAGGAACGTCGGCGGTGCTCTGGTGGTTCGCGAGCACGAGGGTACGCCGTCCACTACACGCTTGTGGCTCATCGCCGCTTTCCACAACTGAAAAATATAAAGGGGCTTAGGCGTCTGTGAACTGTGAAGTATACCTAAATACTATAGTTGTAAGTAAAACTAGATGTAATTAAACAAGATTTAAAGTGCAGCAACAACAGGCTTGTTAGGTACCTGTTTTGTTTAATATATGGACAAATGGCAAGAAGTGGACACTGTTACTGATAATTCCGGTCACACCTCAGGATATAAAGGCCGTGAATATATGTTGTTGTCACTTTTATTGATATACAAGTTTTGGTTCATCATACGACTCGTACTCATAAGCCTAAAATGCTAAGCATTAATTTTCTCTTTCCGAAAATAATGTATAAGAAGTTGCTGCAGTTTCCTTTAGTTTTGTCATCCTTGTTGAACTCGTCACTTCCGTTATGAAATTTTAAACTAATCTATCCTAGATTTTCATATCACCACATTTTTCGAATATCGATTCAGTAGCCAGTGTAGTGTAGTAGTGGTAGTGATTGGGAAATATTTTTTCCTTTTGAAAGAATAAATCGTAGTCAATTACAAGTAAGTTCAACTCTTTGCTTCTTAAACTAACCACGTCCTCTCACAAAAAGAAAAAAAGTCTTTATTAAATGCCTTTATTAACTTGTAATATCCAAGGCTACGCTTCAGAAACTGAGAGATGGTGGACGAACACGATTTTTATGTAAACAACATTCTGGATATGGTATTTTTAATTATTTTTGTTTATCGTAACTTCAATTTCATATACCAGAATCAATCATAAATCCACTTTTTGTACCAAATAATTAAGTACAGAACTAGTTCTTAAAAGAAGTTAACAAGCTGTATAATTTAGAGTTGCAAGTAGTTTTTACTTTTGTTCGGAACTTTTGGTTTTTACAACACTTTATTTATGGCGGGGCAGTTTTAAATAATTTCATTTGCTGTATTTAAAAGAAAGGTTTACTTTTAAGACTTAAAGTAGGATATAACAAAAAATCTATATTATCAGACAAATCTTTTCTACATACCTCATCAAAAAAAATCATTGGCTAAATGAGGAAGATCCACTGGGTACCCTGGGGCCGGCAACGGTTCCCGGGAGCTGTAAGGCAACCCGTGAAGAGAAAAAAAAGTATGATAAGATTTTTAGATTTTTGCTACAATCGCAGTAGGCATAGCTATTTTACATTTATTTGTGAAGTATCTGACCTAAATTCTCCGAAAATTTTAATCACAGATTTTCCAACTCAATTTTTACTTATTTTTTCGTAAGTATATTATTTATTTTTATTGTTGCATAAAATTATCAATTCACGTGTGTTATAATTAAAAGAGCTGTGTACAATTTTTATACCGTGATTTTCTTGGAAATCGTCAGAGCCGTTTTCAAAAATTCCCTCTCTGAAAAAATAGTCTCTCAGCTAAAAATATTATGGCGAGGGGGTCGCAAGGTATTTACCAAACTTTTAGGCACTAAAAGGTTGCCCCGACCTTTTGCGAACATCCTCATGTAGAATATCGCATCCATAATAATAATTGATCCTCGTTGCGACACAGCTGTCTCCCCGCCCCTCCTCAACCGGCGCCGTCGAGTAATTACCAAAGGAAAATGAGAAAAGCGGAAATATCTCCCTTTTATTGCTGACGTGCTACCCCTAACGCGAATGTTTACGAGTGGCCTATAGCCATCGCGTTTACTTTATATGAGATTTTTGCGGATAATGCCGCTAATCCCGCGATGTATGCGCACTCATACGTGTAGCTTGGTTTTCTTTGTACATACGTTCATAACCTTAACAAGGTAATATTACCCATGTCTTCTTTAAATATGTTTATAACATGACACATAGGATATTTTCTTTTTCTTTTTTTATATTCACGGGTTGCTTGCTTACGGCTTCTGGAGTTTTTTGATAATATAACGCGAGTCGATGCTAATGACGAGATTCTATCTATCTATCTATCATCACGCCTTTTATCCCAAGAGGGGTAGGCTGAGACAATCAAATGGCATTTGCTACGATCCTGACATACCTTTATCGCTTTTTTTATAATCATCATGCCTTTCCATACATCAGATAAGTTCTCCATACTAGAAAAATATGCATCACTGAAATTCAGAAAATACCTAATTATGAAGCATGGCCCGTGCTGAAACTATAAAGGTTTCACTGTTAATTATGTAAGCCCATCTATTATTAATATGATAGTGAATATATACGTTTAGAGGGTAATCAAGCGCAAATCTTACGGTAATATTCAGGATACACAGCGGGGCAGCGCTCTCTCGGTGTAATTAACTCTTCATAATTCTACATATAAGGTTAGGGAGAAGACACATTAGGGAAAGATAACGCCGTTTCGTGCCTAAATTATTTCTAGGCAAGTAGAATAAAAGACGTGGTTTGGGCAATGTTAAATTGTATTGTATTATGTGTGGGTATCAAACCAGAATAATACTGAATAGCATAAAAGTTCCAAATAAATAGGTATTTACGCGATTTTCCGCACAAGTCATACTTCTCGCCACGATTTACCAATTTTGGGATAATTTCTTATTATCAAGAGATATGAAAATCTTAATCTTATTCATTTTTCTTATATGTATTATCTTCTTACCAAGAAATACAATAATCGCGTACACTATTTTAGTGTACTATTTATAGCCTTAGTTTGAATAATGTATGCGGATTCTGAGTTGAAATGTCACATACAAATTTATCCTGAAAGATTTCCGGAATAAAAAGTATGCCTATGTCACTCGACGGCCCTCCAGCTATATCTGTGCAAAAAATCACGTCAGTTGCTTTGTTTGATGTTTCACGACAGACAAACAAACACACTTTGGCATTTATAATATTAGTTAGGATATAAAGCTTCTCCAATAGAATATTTGAAGAGCTACGATAAATAATGAGTCTCAGTCAACCCTCATAGGATTCCGACATATGTATGAATTTACGAGATAGAGCTTTTGAATCTAAAATAATGCATTGCTGGATTTAAGAGTCGCTCAATAACATACCCATTAAAGCTGCAATTCCATACAGAACACATGATTTATCTGAAGATTTCTGTAGCACAATAAGCCTCGCGATAACGACTGACGGATATAGATAGTATCAATTTACTTTGCCGTTCAAAGCGAAACGTTTGTAATAGCAGACTAAAAATTTAAAGGAGAAAAGGATCTCGTTAATTAAGCTTCTCGTAGCAGCGTTTGCCTTAGTAATTGAAGGTCGGATTACGAGAGATGAAGCTTTAAGGTAAAGTGAACTTGTGCGTTTCGATTTATTTAGGACAATTGGAAGCGATTCAGCAAAATCTATATTTACCTCAGAAAGTATTTGGAACTGCTCAAAAAATGATAAAGATTGAGAAATGACAATTTTTTAAACCAACCAAACTACATTTGACTCTTCTTTATAAAGAACGGAATGTATAATATCGATAAAAATAAGTATTTCAGTAAACAAAATGTAGTATTAATAACTTTTACCCTTAAATCTACTGAAGTTAGCATATAAATTCCAATTTATTTTCATGAAAGAAAATAAAGCTAATTAAATTTAGCATATTATTTTGTTTCAACAGATTCAATTACCAAGTTACTTGGTCACTATAATACTGAAGAAAATTAAATAAGCTAAAAGTAAAACCGCCAACAATACATATTTTTCTCTTTCGTGCTATAAATCCTTGATTAAAAAACCGCTCCAGGCTCCAGGCATCCCATTAAACAGTACAAAGCACTTATTTGCATTAAATAGTTTGATCTCCAAATAGAATTTAACATTTTGTAGGGTAAAGAAAAAAGTAAAAAGAATAATAAATTAGAACTTAAAATATGTATTAGATTTCTTAGGGAAAAGAAATGCCCACGCATTTAATTTAATACTGTGATGAGATGATAGATGGATATATGAAGCAATTTTTTACTACATATTTACCTTTACTATTCAAACTGTATTAAGTATATTAATTAAATTGAGTTTGCCTCCTAAACGCAATTAAAACCACGCCCGTCAGTATGGATTTTCATGCATATTCAATTAATTTTAATCTAACGTTCAAATTGGCTTTCAATTATAATAATGTACTACCTACTATAAACCTCGTTGAAAGCCGATAAAAATTAGGTTTCATGCTGACTAAATTAAGTCAATTTATTAAAGTTTTATGTAAATTAAGTTATAAACTTGAAGGTAACTTAATGGTTGTGATAGGTTCGGTGTATTTACATACGTAATATGGTAAATAAGTAGAAGATAATCCTTTTACAATCATTTCATTAACTATGTTTTTAGATTATTTATTCAATTTGTATTAAATAAACGAATTAATTGGACCTAATTGATTTTAAAAAAGAGAAATTTTCTTATTTGTAATCTTTTACGTCTAATAATACTTTCTATGCTCATTTGATATATATTGGAATGGTATTTTAAATGTAAACGAAAACTCTCATTCACATATGAAGTTAGAATGTAGCAGAATTTTCATACTGTATATTTTTAAGTGCAGAAAACGATAAATTTCAATGTCAACGCCTTTTATCATAAAAATTACTTGACATTTTGCACTGAAACAAATTCTTTCTAACACAAACACATAAAGAAAACAGCCATCTCCACGGTATCATAGTTTTCTAGAACGTTCCCGCGGTCACTCAGAATTATGGCTCCCAGTGGCCCCTGTGTGCCGTACTGTACATACAACTTATCACCAACTTGGGCTATCGTGATGCTTGGCGGAAAACCTAACTCATTTCAAAGGAAATGTACAATACTATAAGCTAGAAATGTTTAGGGCAATATTTTTACAATTTCATACTATTGAAAAAAATTTGTTTATGTTGTTAAATATTTTTATACTCTCAGCAAGTTTGAAGTATTTTGAGATCAAAAACATATTGTCGGATTATGTGGTGTTTTGAAAATCTTTCAACGATATTTCGATTGAAAATGCAAAGGAAAGTATATTCGTGGTGCTGCAAATGCAAATCTGCTGTAAAAATTAAAACTTTAGCAGCTTCATTTCATAGATACAACAGAAAATTCAAATATTTTCTAAGCCACGAATAATTAATTTGGGAACAGGTGCAGTCTAAAGTACAGTGGGAAAATCCCCTCAAACCTACTGAAAACACCGCGTATTATATTAAAAAATAAAAACATATATTTTATACTAGACTTGCTCGGAAACTACCATTCCATTCAGAATAGACAAAGGTACCCTACTATATGGCCATGTTTTCAATATAAGTGAAAATGGCGCGCGTGTTGCTTTGTTGAAATAGTTAATTTCTTGTATTCCTCGTAGGTGTAGTATAAAACTTTAACTACTTTAATTTACACACCGATAACTTTCATATTAAAATCGCTATCGATTCAAAAATATCCTCAGCCAAATTTTCAACCATTAGGGTTCCTGGAATAACATGTAAAAAACCTGTGACAGGAAATGTCACAGTAATAATGCACACGATGTACTTTCAATGAACGTACTTATTTGATGATTGATGGCAATATTTGAAGCATATTGTGAGACGGTACAGGATAGAACGACATGGAAAAAGCTGGGAGAAGCAGTGGACAGACGCAGGGCGAAGAAGAAGACACTGGCTTACAATTTGCTTTTTATTTCACCTCGATATCTTAAATCGGGTAAGCAGTGATATGAAAATAATACAGGCCAAGCCACGGGCAGCATCTAATACTCTAGTACCTCCACTCCTTTAAACTATCAGAGTAAATACAAAGGAAGTAGGCAACGTAAACATTATTTATAAGCTAAGGTGACATGTCCAAACATTAATAATTCAAAATGTTCGGGTCAGGAGAGGGTTCTAATTGTGGACTGTTCACCCTCGTCAGCTCACAAATGGATGTTATCGATCTTGGATACACGTATTTACTTACAATACTGTCAACTCAGTCGCACACTTACCTACAGTTCTAAGTGATCCAATTTTTTGTCCAGGGTTTGTAGGACAGTATTTTGTCTGTCTGTCATATTTTTACTTTTATAAACGGCGTTTCTCATGGTTTAATAAAAATAGCCCTATTGTTAAAACAATTTTAGGGTTCCGTAGTGACACAAGACCGTCCGTAACAGCATAGTTGCTACAATTTTGAACCGGATTTGATATTTAGTACATGTATACTAATATTATAAAGAGGTAAAATTTGCGGGTCCGACCCGTGGTACAACTACGATGTTCAATTGGTTGTACCATGGTTTGATTAGTTGTACCACAGGGAATTTGTAAGCTTGTAAGTTATCCGATTCAGAAAACTCTTTCACTAAATAGGAAGCTTCATTATCCCAGGCTATATCAATGACGTAAGGCTATATTTTGTTTTATTCGAAAATATCCACGGGTGAAGCCGGGGGTGGAAAGCTAGTAATATAGACAGGAGTAAATTAAATATCTCAATTTTAACTTAGAAATAGACATCACGTCACGAATGATAGAGACGACGTTCTATAAAACCGAGATCTCTTAATGCCCATTTATTTTCCTAGAGAACTACTGAATAAGAAAGTTTGTATTACCTACATTCCACTGAAATAGTCATCATAGCTTAATAGCCCCGGTGTAGGGTACAAGAGACACCCGACAGCGCGACATGATCTCCTGTGGCGACCGCAAGTCGCTGCTACGAAATTGATTTTGTACCGAAATAATTATTGTTTTAATAATAGATATTCAATTAACTATCTGATTATCTGCAATGGGTAAATATTAGACCAACCGAACTTCAACTTTTTTTATGTAGATATGTTCCCCGATTACTTGAAGACGCCTGGACTGATTTAGATTATTTTTTTGTTTGAAAGGGTATACTTCACAGGTGGTCCCATAGTCATCAGGTCAGGATCTGATGATGGGATCCTGGAGAAATCGAGAACTCTTCAAATTTTATAGGCACACTTGAAGCGATTTGGGTTTTTTTTTATTTTGTTTAAAAGGGTATACTTCACAGGTGGTCCCATGGTCATCAGGTGAGGATCTGATTATGGGATCCTGGAGAAATCGTGAACTCTTCAAATTTTATAGGCACAGTTGAAGCGATTTGGGTTTTTTTGTTTTATAGTGACTTGTGCGACACTATATACTGAAATCAGTTAATCGAAAAAATCTTTCACTATTATAAAAAACAACAGGGGAACCCAAGAACGAACCAAAGTGCTATAACAGAGGTTGTTTCACATAAAAAAACACGAGAGAGGCCGAGGCGAAAAGCTACCTCCAGAACTATTGCTCTATCGACGTAGTGACACCGAGTGACCTCAAATTGAGCTGCCAATGCATTATTCATGGCCTAACCACTTTCGTTTACTAACAGGCGACAGCATATCTACATGTATTCTTAGAGTACACTTACTATGTTCAGTTAAACGGACAAAGTCCGCCATTTAGCAATTAGCCAATTGGTGAAAACAGGATATTCTCATTCAGTACAATACGGACAGACAGACCAGTGACCACCCACCAGATAACGGGACAATGGGAACACAGATTGTGTGAGATGACAGTACACTGAATAAGGTATTCTAGCATTTCACAAACATTTTCATCCGGGGTCGTGTTTTACCTTTATTGCTATTCTAAGCTGCTACTACGGCTTTGGCCCTTTGTTTTCGATTCACTGGTTACACTTTTATGGTGCAAAGGCGTTATGATACCATTTGTACCTTAGTGGCGTAACAATAATTTTGGTAGCAAAAATATTATAGATTTTTTTTCAATTAAACAAGAGTTGATCGATTAAGGGCGCCCCAGAAATAAATTCACTGATGACATTTAAAAAAGGGCAAATAAACAGCACCCGGAATCGAAGAGCTAGCATGAAAAGATGTATGGATTTGAATGAAGCGAAAGAGGTGTGCCAGGATCGTGGTCGTGGCAGGATAGGGAAATAGGCTTGAGCATTATGTATGAATGTATCTACGTATGTCGTATGGTTTTAAAGTTTACAACAAAATATGATACTTACAGAACTGATATTCATAATATTGGAATTATTCGTATGTATATTTCAGCTTTTGCCGGAAAACAAATTCATTGAACTTTTACCGCACGCTTCTGTGGTTTTCATTAAACCATATGAAAAGCTTTATTATTTGTATTTGCAGAAAATATTGAAATCCTTTGAAGGTAATCATGTTTAAATTAAATTTTAAACACATGATTTTATCATAGTGAATTAATTCATATGCAAAATATTAGCCTGGTAGTTGGTTGAGCTTAGACACGAATCAAACAGTGCTGGTTTCAATTTCAAGCCAATCAAGATTTCCATACTGAAAATAAAATCCACCTTCTAAATATGTACTTATGGCAAAGATATGAGTAGTGTACAAAACTAAGGTCAACTAAGTTACCTTAAGCATAGTACTTAAAGATTTCTTAATACTTTTTTCACAATAAGTTAATAAGTAAACATGATTTTCTTTTATTTTTAGCAATTTTTTCCAAGTAGATATAAGTGAAATATAGGTCAATAATGTTTTATTCAAAACATTTTTAATTTCTTGATGTTGTTACACGATATACAATCAGGTCGCTCCGTCTGTATATTGAGTACGTCCTAAACAAGATTGGCGCCGGGTATCGAGTAACCCATCTGAATATCGCCGAACCCATCTAGGTAACGAATCGAGATTTCCTTCGCATTTCTTCCACTTACACAAAAACTTTGGGGTTTATCGTCAATCTTCTCAAGGACACTTGTTTTCAGCTGAATAAATTTGAACTGTAAAGGAAACCCTTTCTTGTTTGAACCCGGTTGACATCACAACTTTTTATTTGAAACGTAAATTATAGGGAAACATTATTGTTTTTAGGGTTCTGTGGTAAAACAAGAAACTCTTATAAGATCGTTCAGTCCGTCCGTCCGTCCGTCCCAGTCTTACATAAAAATCTAGTGTCTACAGTTTTGAATTGGTATATATATAAATTTAATTTTTAATAATATAATTTAACAATAATAATATAACTTAATAATTTAAAAATCTCAAAACTACAAATTAAAAATTTCTTCTAGAGAGTCCGAATCCGCTGCCATAGTGCCTAGAACACATATATATATAATACTAGTGTTAGAGATCTCAATTTTGTTTATGTAAAGTTGAGATGACAAAAAAAATTAAACCCCAACCCATTGAGTCATTAAAAATAAATTCTTTTGAAATTATTATTTTTGTTGGAGTAGAGACTACGGAACCGAACCCTACTCTCCGCACGCACTTGCCGGTTTTTATATATAATAGGTTTGAAGGATTTTTGTGCAAATGACGATGAATATCAAAGGTCAAAAAAAAGTAATTTTAGTAAAACTGTTGGTGATATTATGATCATACTCTTATACGATAGTATTGTTCCTCCTGAATATTTCAACAAAGAAAGTCCACGTATGCACCCTACATCGCTGTTAAAACCAGAAAAGCCGCGCCGGGCCGCTAGTATGAAAGCAATATGTAAATTAAATACCAAAATCTAAACACATTCAATATAGTATTACTAAATCATATTTAACGTAAACATAACCCACAAACAATTTCGACCTTTCGTCGTGTCATAAACGTCAAATGTATAATTTAAAGTGACCTTTAAGTTAGTAATAGAAATTTTAAGTATTTTTTGATAATAACCAACTAAAACGTAAACGACCTCATAACGGCAACCTATTCACGTTTGAGCCGGTATTTCACGGGCCATCGATTTGATTGAATTATTATGATTGAGCGGCACGAGCCTACGTTCTACCAATAAAATTAGAGTCAACTCATAAATTTTTAATAAGTATTTTCAGAAGTAATCGAGATTATAATAACGCTTAGAATCTTACAACCCACACGTTTGATCAAAATCCCATAATGTTTATTCGAGAACGGTTGTGAACTGATGATTTTCATATCTTCACAGTAGACCTGTGCAGATTTGAGGCTACCTAACGAGTAGGATTTTTTTAGGAATTTTTCAGTTTTTGTAGGAATTTGGGATCGAGTAGTAATTTTTAGGATTCCGTACAAAACGAATAGTGTTTGCGGTCGGTGTCTGTCTGTCTGTACGTCAGGACAGTTTTTTTATCGACCGACATAGTAATAATTGTACAAGTAATTTGCCCGTATTTCTATTGTATAAAAATGTAAATAAAATTGGGAGCACGCTTTTTGTATGAAGTATCCTGGAAATACAATTTGAAATAAATAATTTAAGTAAGTTAATATCAGAAGAATACTTCAAGCGAGGAGTTTAATTTACAAAAGAGTATTATTAGAGTATATTTATATTTTATGTAGTCAATATTACACCGTTGTAAATAGTAAACAACTTTCAAAGAACTCGGCAAAAAATAATATATTGATTCTTATTCACAAAACCTAGTACGAATGTCCCTCCATGCCCAATGAACCTTCGATAATATCGATGTGGGTTGCCCTAACAACTCTGAGAATGCGGGCATTACTCATCGCTTTGAAACCAGATATCAAATAAATTCCCTTTATTAAATTATCATTGACCTGAGAACGTCCGTGGGGACCCCTGAATTACAATCGCTAACATCTACAATAAAGCTTATGGAAGCTCTAGAATTGCCTATCCATAATATTGATTCCTTTTCTACGACATGGCAGCCTTACAAGCCTTATATGAAAATAAAATTGAACGTATTGTGAGAGGCACAATGGAGAAAAGTTACTTATTGAAGGCAAAGGAAACATTAAAATAATACGTAGCACACGTCCCACTAATGTTTAATTGTAGGTAGACGTTTGTTACAGTGTCTTGCGTCCAAATTTTCGTCGCATCTTTCATCAAAATCGGATTAGCCGTTTAAGTAATACACACCCAAACTTCTATACTTAAATAATAAAAAATCTTATGATCATCTTTTTAATATTTTCCGATTTCTTTTTTTATTCTGACTGATAAAATGTTTAATAGAGTGTTGTATTTGAGCTTACACCGCCTTAAATAGACCAGTATAATAGTTTTGTATACCGGTATGTACAACAATTATTTACAGTACATAATATAAGAACAGAAGCTTACTACTAACAGAGGAGAATCAATTTGCGTCTATCAAAGCAGTTGAAGATTAAGGCAATACCTTTAATTAAAACCGTCTTGCACAGTGTTTAAGGGAAGCCGCACTTTGACATACAATCTAAGTTTGAATGTTCAGTCGCTAACGAATACTATAGGTACGGTAGAAATAGAATATATCGCCTTACACAAAGAGAATCTTCGTTAATTTTCTACCAAAATTGGATAGTAATTTTCGGTATGTTGTTTAGAATAATTTACCATAGATATGATATGTACTTGTGAATTGCAACTAACTTTAGCGCGTTAAAATAAATAATTTCCATGCGAAAAGCAATTGTCATTTTTACTAATTATTTTAGTAGGCTTTTTATTGCATAGTCCTGTTTTTCGTGATAAAAGTAGCATTTGTCTTAATTCTGATACAAACTATTTGTCGTGCAAGTATTATCCGAATACAGCCGTTAAAACGTGAATTAGGTTCTTTATGATTACTAGTGAATGCTAGAGTAAATTCATTTATCAAAATTAACCTGCAACGATACGTGAATATATCACGTATCGTTGCAGGTTGATTTTGATTCAATTTTTGACTCAAAGGGACTTTGACGACGCGTATAGCACACTTTCAAATCCTCCAATAAATCAATCCCAATCAACTGCAGTTGCAGTTTGTCGTCACTTAGAATCAGTACCTATAAGCAAATATAAGTTGAAATTTGTGTGCCCGCTACTGGGCTTTGTCGGAAAAATATTTAGGGCTAAATTAATACAAGTCTTTAGAGGAACCGAAAGGTGATGGTAATATGCTCATTCATTCTCGCAAATATGAGATCCAATATGAATATATATAAAGCGTGAAAAATGTATGGATCAAAGGAAGATAAAATACTTCAACCTGTTTACGTACTGCCAGATGACAGGCGTAAATAAAAGCTACGTTATTCCAATGAAACATGAAACAAAATCAAATCCTCCAATAAATCAATCCCAATCAACAAGATGCAGTTTGTCGTCTGTCATCACTGTAGTCAGTATGTCACAAGTAGGACACAGGCAGGTCCGTGTGCCCGTTAATCAGATTACTAGGCTTAGTCGGCACAAGTATCTATGTGCTATAGATAGGGTTGCCATGGTGTCCGGAAATGGCCGGACATGCTGGTTAGGCATGAACTTTTCTGGCCTATTCGATTTTTTTAGACTTTTATCCAACTTTTTTTGATGTGTAACACAGCATTAGCTCTCGCTATTTTACATAAATTTGGAGGGAGCAATTTCGTGAAATGGGACCGAAAAGTGTAATGTCAAATAGAACTGATAAATCAAAGAAAAATATCTAATTCACGACTACTGTAAGACTCGCTTTTTGTATTGTTTTGTTACCCAAATTTCGGACCAAACTGACTGGTAAATACGGTTTTCTGTTTTCTAGTCCTGGCAACAGTGGCAACCATATGCGAGTGACGACATACTGCGGTCAATAGTCCACGACCTCTCTACGAATGTTACAGTTACTGTTGAACTATTACTATAGTAATGTCTGTGAATTCTGGATTTCTGGTAGAGGAAATTATATTCTACTAACTTTCCATTTAATTTTTCTGGGATAAACTATTCCCGATTTCTCTGTAAATAATCCACAAGTGTCACTGTAATTTAGCATATAGTTACTTATTGAATATATCTAAGTGAAATAGCTGTAATTTTTTCAATGGGTTTTATTGAATAGGAAATATGGGTGGTTAAACTTTGCCCCCGTTTTGTCTTTCATAATCTGTCACAAATTTTTTAATTTTTTTAAAGCGTTAATAATTTTATTATTTTTGCCAAATTATAAATTCATAAATTTTTTTTTTTTTTAATTTTCAATAAGCTACAAAAAAACGCGATATATATAATTAAAGGGTAATGGATAACAACGCTTTTAAAAAAATTTAGAGTTTTGTGATAGATTATGAAAGACACAGTAGTGGCAAAATAATCCTTTATTCTACCACCCATATTTCCTATTCAATAAAACCAATTGAAAAAATAACGGCTATTTCACTTATCTAAGTAAACGACATGAATATTTTAATTTTAATACTGCTTCAACTTTTGTAGATATACTTCATATACCTACTTCAATTTCAAGAGCACTCGTTATGTAGTCTCAAAAATATGATTAGCTATATGACGAAGACTTGTTTTCCGCTGGGTACATTGGGTCCATTAACATTAACATTAACATCTCTAAAGAGCTCAAATAACCTCAATATCAGACAAATCAAGAAAATAAATTTAGGGCAAATAAAATCAAACCTCTCATGACAGGGTCAAAACAACATGGCAAATTGAAGGTGATAAAGGTTTTCAGATATACAAAATAGATTTAAAACCCAACAAAATTTAAATTAAAGACTGCCACAATAATTAACTAGCGGAATACGGCGAATTTCACGAAGCAAGTTACAAAATAAATAGCCGCAAGAGGCGGGAATAGAATTATAACTTCGTCTAATTTACTGAGAGACGTCACAAACAGACGGACCGTGGTACAAAGTCGGTGTGACAGCAACTATACATCAAACGTTTAGATAGCAAACCCTACACACAACTTAAAGAGCACACAACACACATTAGAAACCTACTTTACACGCGACGATTATTCAATACCCAATACATTACCCCTTTTACACACAGATCTGGAACTAATAATCCAACTGCAAGCTGCAATGGACTTTAAACTATCTAATATCAGAGCTTTCTTGTACATAGTAGTGAAGGAACCAGTGATGGATGTAGTGGGAACAGCGTGGGCGTTTAGAATGGTCGGCTCTAACAAATAAACCAACAACAATGCGACGAATTGTCGACAAATGCAGTCCGTGCAAGCTCGTCTTTGTTATAAGGTAGGTATATCTCAAAGGCGTGTCAGGCCAATTAAAGAGAAAGCCTTCGAGATCCTTTCTGTTACGTAAGTCAGGGTTATATCGATACGGACATATTTGATTGTAACAGAGACGTTAGGCAAGGTTTGTATGTCAAACTGAATTGTACGTATGTGTATTGTGTAAGTGGTTACATGTAACTATTGTATTACCAATTAATATTAATCTGGAACATTGTATTCATTAAATTGCTAATTATGAACAATATTTTGACACGCGCCGCAATTAAACTGAAAATAGATTGTTGTTCTATGTTAACTTTTTGGAATTAAAAAGTTTCTATACGAGTACCTGTATTATACTTATATCATGCAAAATGGTTTCTTCAGTTTAAAGGAGTACTGAAGTGAGATTAACTTGATATCGACCATATTGTTTGGAATATCATTAAACTTTAGACTGCAGGCATGGCCGGATTTACCCTTAGTGCCGCCCTGGGGCACCGTGAAAAATTACTTAAATCCTACATAATTTTTAAATAAATAAAATTAATCATTATTATTCTTTTTATTATAAATGGGATAAATAAACGTTAAATGTGCAAATATTTTCAATACAATCATATTTTTAAAGCATTTTCGATAATTTAAATCTCTGCCTCTGAATTTTGCCGCCCCTGGAAATTTGCCGCCCTGGGCACTGGCCCCTGTGGCCCCTAGTGTAAATCCAGGCCTGACTGCAGGTGTCTGTCTATTATCTGCATTAATATCCAGTACCTACTAATCTTTATCAATTTTGTCATAGATAATTTCTAGGTATATATTATTTCTGAAATGTGTTTTCTTGTTAGTACGCAATTTTGAATATTTTTTTTATCAAAATTGAATGTTTCTTTTTAAATTAGACTAATCTATTTATTTTATAAAATACGTCATCTATTGGAATCAGTTGAACTAACTAAGTGTAGACTGACTGACTCTAAGGTGGACTAAGGTTGGTCTCCTATATTCATATAAGAATTGATATTACGTATATCAAAATTTCTCCAGTAACAAACGCATGGCAAGTACAAAATAATCGATATTCGTCCCCTAAAGGTCAACGTAACGTCAAAAGTGTAACTCCAAGTATCACCCCCGCCTCCTGTCACCAAATGACATATTATTTAGTCAACTTGATATAAAAGTGAACGCTTTGTATGCCTAATTAATTCAGATCGTGTTCCTAAAGGACCCTTTTCGATGTTGCTGAGTTGTGTCCCTTATAATTATGCGCGGTGGGTTTTATGACGTGTGGATTTACGAGCACGGTGTTCGGATTTTTGCTCTTTGTCCCAATTTTTAAGCTCGAAATGTTTGTAATTCATGGAAATGCATATAAAACACAGTTAAGCATTTTATGGTACCGTAAAACCGCTTTAAGAATTTACTATGTCATATTTTGGTCCCATCATCACATAATATACTTAATAGTACTTACTGCAATGGCTTGTTGAAAGGTGAGAAAAAAATAGGAAATTTTACTCAGGATAATTACTTGGTAATTTAATGAATTAAGTAAGTGCACGGTAAGAATAACTCTGCCTCTCTTTCTTGCATTGCAATTCTAATGGAAATTGACTTGACAACTTATGGAAGCGAGACTTGGGTAATGGAATAAGAAGCATGAAAGTAAAATAAATGCAGTGGAAATGCGGTCTTTACGTAGAATGTGTGATATAAAAAAGGCATCCGAAACGATGCCATTAGAGAAGAATGCGGAGTGAAAGATGATGTTGTGACTAAAATGAAGAAAAGTAGTTTACGCTGGTTTGGATATGTTGAAAGAATGAAGGATGAAAGATTGACTAAAAAGGTTTTATGGCTGAAGTGAAAGGAAATGCTGACAGATGCCCTCTGCCTAGGTGTACTTTTATTGAATATATAAAAAAAATATAAATCAATCGCCGAGCATATATCAAAGGTATGATGAACATAAAAGAAGCGAAAGAGGTATGTCAGGACATTGATTAAATAATAATTACTGTCAGGATCGTAACAGATGGCATAGATATATGTAGATTGTCTCTGCCTACCCCTCTTGGGATGAAAGGCGTGATGATAGAGATAGATAGCTAGAAACTATGCTAGCAACTCGAAGCTTATTATTAGCTGACATGAATAATAATATCAAAAAAATAAAATAATCAAGCAAAGCTAGTATTAACAGCACGAGCACACGTAATGACAATCTATTTTAGTGTGACCTGGACCTGAACTGTATTATTCCCACCTTTGAACTCTTAATCGATATCTCAACTATTTTAAAATATTTGCAGTTCCATATACATTTTTAATCAAATCTAAAGTTTGGTTATTTCCACTGAGCTCATCTAGTTTGGAACATATTATGGACTTTTAAATAAAATACATAATTTTGCCACTATTATAAAAAACTTCAAGATAATGCTTCTGGCTTTTTTATACATTTAACCGATGATACTTTTAGTACAGTTTGTCGAATTATAATATCACTGAAGTGAAAGGAAATGCTGGCAGAGGACGACCTAGGTGTACTTTTATTGAACATATAACAAATGTATTGATCGATGGAAATATTAATAGTAGGTACACACAATCGCCGAGCGTGTATGTAAGGTATGATGAACAAAAAAGAAGCGAAAGAGATATGTCAGGATTGTAACAAATGACATTCGATTGTCTCTTCTTGGGATAAAAGGCGTGATGATACATAGATAGATAGATAAATAATATTTTTAGTATTCCCGTTTCTATTATTTACTACCTCTGGTGTCCACCAGTTTGCAGACAATCCTAGTTTGAAGCCAAAGTATTATAATATGTTTGTTTTGTGAAGTACGCCAACAGTAATATAACTCAATAACTTTGCAAATATCGTCAGTGCGCTTGCCAATGTATATGTCGTAGGCCGATCGTAGAACTAGCCTTTTAATGATATGGCCAACTAAAATCTGCAATATGGATTAAACCCATACAAAATTTAAAAATAAATTACACTAGTAGGTACACGGGTACAAAACACTGCGGACTTTTTTTGTTTATGTAAATTTTCATCAAAATCTGTCTAGTAATTTTTACGTGAAAGAGTAACAAACATCCATCGCAATCCATTACAACTTTCTTCGCGTTTGTAAATATTAGTAGGATTCTTATAAAAAATCCGTTAAAAACACTCCACAATTTGATATGGCCAAGCGTGGTCTGACAAATTGAACTATATATATGTATATTATAGTTGGCCATATCATGAAATGGCCGAATTCTACTATCGGGCTACGACATATACTTATACGAAATACAGTAAAAAGTATCTACAAAAAGCAACTATTACATAATACATTGAACCATATAAATAATTCAGTAGCGTCCAGCTGAATTATTAAACCAATATTTTTACCGCCCTCAATGAAATAGATATTTATTTTCTCATTGACCCAAAAACCTGTGATTACGTGAAACAGAACAGGTTTTAGTAACACATATTATTTATTAATGTTAATAAGTAGGAAGTGGGAATTCATTTTCATGAAATTATGTACATAAATTCACGCCAGCGTCCTTTAGGGGTGCTTGTGGCCTACAACTACTCTTTTAGTTTATGCATTATTTGGTTTTCAATTCGCAATTCCTTTTTACAAACATAAGTATTGCTTGGGTTTAAACTAGGGCCCTGTGAAGTGGAAACCAAAGGCAAGACAAATCGAGACATACTTTTCATAGTTTCTATAATAATTATGGGATCAAACTCTCATATTCCAGGCAAAGGCAAAAGCAAACTCTAGTTTTATTATATCAAAACTCTACCTAATTTGAGGCAACCTATTCAAAACGAGAACAAACGTATATTATACAATTTACATTTAATGTTTACGAGAAGTTAGTCGTGCCGTGTTGTTAGTTAAATGATAATGTGATATGTAGTCGAGATAGAGCGGGTCGCATTATTATATACCCCCGCATAATACGTGACGGATAAACAGAGCTCATCTTGGACCGCTTCCAGGACGAAAAATAATAAAATGACTTCACCGCTTCGTCCTTAATTTGGTCATTTTATTAGTCACCGCAACACTACATTCTTCTAGTATTTCTTTTTCGTATATTATTTGCCTTGTCATTATTTTTAGTGAAGATTTCGTACAAGAAGCTATTTGATTTGTGCAAAAAAATATTGTTTGGTATCTGATAAACAGGAATAGGTAGCGTAGCGGTCGTGAATTAGATTCTTGACTTCATTAATATGGGCAAGTATCTCTGGCCACACTGTAAATCATAAAGCCCGAGATGGTACATTACATTTTGTCGTAAGTGATAAATGCTCAGTGTCATAAATCGTTTTGTGACTATTTTATTTCAAAAGGAATATTGGAGCTGTATTTCTAGCTGTGAAATTTCCAGACTTGAACGTAGAAATAGAGCAAGCGTTTCTTTTGAGCAACAAGAGCGTAGGAGAACTTATAAATTGAAAAATGTAAAGTGCCACGAAACAGAACAACGAACTAACCTTTACCTATTCTGTTACATATTTATACAGCGCTGCTGCGCGATTTTATCGTGAAATATTATTCACTTCAGATAACTGGATTTTCAAATTTCAAACATGAAAAACAAACGTCAAACATCGGAAAAACCAATTCTGTGCCCATTCGTGAACCATTGAACGTACCGCGTAATGAAAAATGATTTCACATTACTCAACGTTGGGATATCGTTGCGGGCACGTTAATCCGAAATTGGAATTATCCCTTTGTAGTTTTTACGTGACGCGAGGAAAAACAATATCTGACAAAGCCATTCAATTTAGTTGCGCATTGCGAATTTAATTTATATTATTGAAGAATTGAGTCGATGCATTAAATACCTACATAAATATAATAAGTTCTTTCAGAATAATATCAAATACAAACACAATATTACTGTTTGTTTATAAAATCAACAAAATGAAGATATTTATTTTACTGTAAAGTACTTTCCATACTTTGTATGGACAGTGGATAATACACTGACGAGCAATATAAAAAGCCACTTGCAAAGTGCCTAAAAAATATAATTATTTTCTAAACAAACAAGTTAGCTTCATGTTTTTTTAATCGTTATTAAATACACTTGAATGTTGCTTTTTACTTCAAAAAGCTATCTGACGTGGTTTCGGAAATATTTAATGATAAATTAGTGGCTTTTTTATATTGCTCGTCAGTGTATTAATGAAAATGTAAATGAGTTTTTTTAATATTGAGTGTCAGATGACACTACGTAGTTGGTATTGAGATATTTTGAGATCAAAATGCCTTTTAATACCGTTTGTCTGATTATCTAAATAAATTACCAATCTGGGAGTCGAACAGTTTTCAACGTTTAAAAATAATCGTGATTGTGAAAATTGACAACTCACGGTCTATTAACAGATTGATCGTCGGTAATTGTAATTAATTTCTTTTCTAACTTAATTAGAGGGTAAGGAGGTAAGGAGTTTTTTTACTTTTTCCAATTTCTTTTTTATCAGTTAATATAGTAAAGATACGAAACAACCCTTTGATTGCCCCAACTCTAATTAGAGAGAAACTTCCTAAGTCGCCTTCTGAATTTGGACCGTAGTTCATTATATTGGTCCAAGTTATATACAGAGATTCCCAGCTCTGTGCAAACTTTGATTGTTTTTATTCCTCAACTTTTGTTACACTCATTCCCTTAACTTAACCTGATTAAGTTTGATTGAGTTAACATCGTCCAAGTTACATTTGAAGGATAAAACTGGCCGGTCCCAGGTCGGGCTATTATTTTTGGACAACGAAATTGCAGAAAATAACTTCCTCACTAGGGATTGACAGAAATTACCTTATTTAAGAGACTGTTTCATAATTCTACTTAACAAAACACTAACACTAACTGATTGACAGATAATGTACAGCCTAAATCGGTGGACCAGATTTGAAATTTGGAGAAACTATTCCTTGAGCAGGTAAGTATAACCTAGGGGTGCACCAAGGAGGGATGTTTTTTAATTCCATCCCTAAAGAGGTGAAAAAGGGTGGTAAAGAAACATGTTGTCGATGGGAAATCCTATAAGGCACACGGTAGGACAAATTGGTAGAACTAGAAAGGATAGACGGCTAGTGTATATCATAAATTTCTAGTTAGTAACTGCAACTCAACTGTCAAACAAATGAATTCGTTTGCACAATCGTGGTATTTGCTACAAATTTTTATTTTAGTGTTGGATAACAATTGCAAATATGAAATATAGTGTTAAAGTAGCATTCACCAATACTCTAAATATCTTGTAAAACTTAAGTAAGAAAACTTACATAAATCTCATGGAAATGACGACATGAAACCGCCAAAACCGCACTGTGGTATATAGAAAGAAACCTAACTAACGCATTTAACAAAAACTTCATACAGAAATGGAAGTTTCTTTTTAAATTATTAATGTGTTACACTTTATAATAATATCTATTATAAGTCAAAGTTTATCATCCCATTATCATAAATAAAAGCATTTATATACCACGATACGTATATTGTACATAATATTTTAACACCTGCATTTCATAGGGGTAGGCAGAAAGGATAATTATAAAGAAATAGGAACATAATATTATTCCTAAATACATAATATTATACATTCTCATCTTGTTTCATCTTATGGTTACTGATTGATCTTAATTTATTAGATGCCTTCAGATCTCAAAATACTTCACCAGAACTGACCAAAATGTATATAAGGAAAATGTAAAAAAAATATGGCTTGAACGTCCTCTCACCCCGCTATCATTCTTTACCAGATTATATTCGTATGTTGAACAACAAAAAAATATAATAATCATGAACTAAGTATACGGAAATGACATTAATTCAGTCAGAGCGACGCAGAGCTATTGTGTAAATATTTGAGGTTTGTATCTTCCATTAGCACGGATTTCTGGTTTCGAGCGTGCATTGTTTGCAATCGTGAGTTACTGTTGCATAACTTACGTACATATCGCCTTGTATTCCAGAATAGTGGGCGTCACTATGCTATACAGATGCACAGTAAAGTGCATCAATATATTCTCACTGAAAACTAACTGAATAATCTTCCGAGGAGTACTCTAGGGCCGGTAACATGGTTCTAGGAGCCGTAAGGCAATGTTTGACATTATTTGATTTTCTTTTAGACTGATACTAAAATTTCTTACCATTAGTACAAATTGTATGATAAATGTATCATTAAATTTGACCAACTTTTGCTATTACGATTTTTTTCCTTTAGAAACTGGATTTCAATCTTTTTTAAAAAAGTATGCACTTTACCAATAAACAACGTATGCCAATTTTAGTTTCAGACGTAAAAAAGGTGAAGTCCACAAAGAAAGTATGTTCCTATCTCTTCTAGAAAAGGAGGCTGTCTTAGTATTCTTTAGGTTCTTAAGTAGATGTTACACATTATTGGCGACTACTGTAAGACTCGCTCTTGTTTTAGCTGAATATCAGCTAATTCTGTATTCCTTACTAAAAATTACACGACTGTTGAAAGTATGTATGTATTCTTTTCATATTTTAATTTTTACCTCGAGAACCACTTTACAAATTTGCCGGTTTTCACTTTTCACTATCTGTATCTACTATTTAATTTCTTCTTGCGTAGACAAGTGACAATCCCGCATTTTATCCTAGAAGGGGTGGTCAGAAACAATCAAATGTAATTTGCTATTTCTTACTATTCTGCCATACCCCTTTCGCCTCCTTTATATTCATCACACCTAGATGGATTAAACTCTTGAAAATCTAGACATATCATGAGAAAATGTGCATGTGTGTATGTCTATTTTTTTAGAAGTTTACATAATCTCATAATATCAATGATATAGTCGTGATGTTAATAACAATTTTCCGGAAAGAAAGTTGTAGCATAGCCTCAATTATAAACAGAATTAGGGCACATAATTTCCATAAACAGTAGACTACTTTGCAAGCTTCGTTAGCCACCTAATACATTTGTCTATACAAGAACAAAATGAGATTATGTAGTTTAGAGGTGCATCGTATTCGTGGCTAGAGATTCGTATAACAAATATGTACTTAATAAAACTTTAATACCTGACTGACAGAGGCTCAGTCAAAACCGGTGGACCAATCGTTGATCCTTAATGAGATGCCTCATAACTTTTGTCCCATACAAATTACATGCTTCACGACTTCTTAAATTACAAGATAACTATATGTTTTAGTTTCGAAATGTAAATGGCTTTATATTTGACACAGTATGAATTTAAAAAAATATGAGTAAAAGTTTATGAAGCCCTGAAAGTATTCAATTTCACGCGTATTTTCAACCGATTTTCCGACTCGAGTTCTTTTACCATCTTCTCGTATATTTATTCTATAGATAATTTTACATACTTTATGAAAACATTAATTACAACTTGCTATTTCTAATAGTTTTTGAATAATACTTATTTAATCTATGGTATTGTCGCAAGACCGATTTTTTGTAAAATCCTTTTTCTCATATGTCTGGTACATGCATCTTGGCCTATCTTATCTTATCCTTGCGGTTATTTTATATATTATTTTTGCAGTGTATCTCTCTAACAACTTTTTAAAGACACATTAACAAAATAAGCCGCGCAGTTTACTGAGTTCATTGCGCTAACGAGCTTTCTCTTACCTCTTAAAAACTTTTGAGCTATTTCGAATCTTTAAAAAAGGAAAACGCGCGGACCTAGTTTATCACTATGCCAATAACATACTAAATTTTCGTTAAAATTAAATAATATTTAGGAGTAGGAAAACGTTGTCTCCGTTTGTATGGAAACGGGCGCGGTAGCTGCGCCGTAAACAATCTTCTTAAATCGCGAAATAGACATATCGCTAGGGATAAAGTGTAACCCGATCAAGATAATTAGAGCCACGAGTATGGCGCTGCATACTAACTTTGGCTTAATAAATCTTGGTCGGGTTGTACTTTATCACGAGCGTTATGTCTATTTCGCGAGGTCAGAATCAATATGTGATTCGTCTACTGAATAGACTCTAATCTAATCACTAAGCTAAAGTTGTCAATAAAATTGTAATTTGCTGTGGATTTTGTTATTTGAATTATTGTGAAAGGTTGCTTGGATGTGTGTTAATCAAATGCGTCGTAATAGCTCCTCCCACGTAGAAACGTACGTCGTACACATAAAATTCTTCCCAAGGCTGATATATACCTAGATACTAAGGCAACATAATATATTAAGCCCATGCCCGCCCCGCTTTTCAGGTTAAAAGTATTGTGGAAGTAATTTTTGTACGTCATTTATATTTATTTGCTGTGAACTAGCTAAATAGGAAGAAAATAGTATTTACTGTATGTAATTTTTTAGTCAATTTTGGTGAATATTTATTATTTTTGGGAAGAAAGAGTATTTTTTTGTCCGTCATTTTTGATTACTTATATTTTTGGTGAGCATTTAAATTAAGAATAATATATTTTGTCAAATGATAAAGAGAGATAAAACACAAAGTTAACTTCGCACCTTTTTAACCAAATATCATCCGAATCTGTTAATTCATGAGTATTTCTAATTTCAAATTTTAATTTCATATGCCCTCCTTACCCTTGTGGTAATCAAGCGTAAGTACACGAGAAAGAAGTATAAAAACCAATCCAAATTCTCATTCAAATAATCTGGTTAATTAAATATTTATATAACAATATGATAACAATTATGAAAACAAACATTACACTTACAAAATATTCTCATAATAAAATTGTTAACACAATACTGGTTATGAGAGATGTATACTACAGAGCGATCTTATAACAAGGATCTGTAGGTACGCGCTTTCACTTCCATTCATACGAACCGTGAACCGTGACAAAACCAAAACGAGTCCAACGGTTCTTAAATGTTGACAACTTAACTTATTTTAAGCAGGTAGAAAAGGAAACTATACATCTAGACACATAGCAGTGTGTCAGCCAAGTAAAAAAGGTGACACATCGGCCTTGTGTGTATTACACGAACCAGTACGCAGTACTTTCGACCCCCCGCATAACTTAAAATCTATTTGCCCTAAACACTTGCGATTTTGCGTGTCTAGTAAAGTAATATAATCACCTAGAATCCCAATTCTCATTAATGTACCTCTTGTCATTTCTGACAGACACTGAGTGACACACTCATCAAAATTCTAGACTAATTCCAGATGCCCTAGGAACTTGAAATTTGGCCCATGTCAATGGATGTATAAAAAAGAAAAACAAAAACACCAAATTATGGTCTTCAACCTCTACAAAGTAAAGAGTGCATATTTCTTGTACATTATTACAAATTTAGTATTAAAAGTAACTAAGAGATGGCGCCAGTGTTCCTTACGTAATAAGGTTGTATTTATACTCGGTGGGGTAAAATATTAAAAAGCTATAAATAAATAAAAAGTTTGTACAAAAAGATTTCACATCTCATCAAAAACATAAATGTAAAAATTGTCGCGAAAAAAGTAGTGAGATCTCATTTGGAGCCAAGTATCATTCATTCATAATTCACTAAATCCGCCACTCCATCATGTATCTTTAGTTGCGGAATATTTTGTCATGAGACTGAATGTTCCAGTACTTCCAAGTGCTGCTTTTACAAATCTGGGTGGACTGCATCATACAGAATCATACTAATATTGATATAATTTTAAAAATCGACCGTAACTAATAAAGCATGATACGTAAGTAACACGCAGTTTTCAAGTGCTAAAATATTCTGCAACTAAGGATACATGGAGTGATTTGTGAATGAAACGACAGACTTGGCTCCAAATGAGATCTCATTACATTTACGGGGGCTCAGAAAAATCACGATACTTGGCACCAAGCGCCATCAAATTCAACAACGAAATATATTAATAATATAATATTAATTATTTCTTGCTTTATTGTGAATAAGTTTTTAAGTCTGTATACTTTGTTTAAAGTTTTTAGTTCCAATGAATATTTCATCCAAATTCTTTGAAAGTTAGAAGACTTAATACAACTTTTAATTTAATGGTTAGAATGTTAACCCTGAAATATTTTACCGACTGTTATTTTTTTATTGCGGTAAAGTGATTCAAGAACATTTTTTTTAAATAGCTTTTGAATAACATCGCTTTTTTAAACTAAAATAATTTCGTTCCGTTTGGAGGTTATTTATTTCTAGTTACGCAAGATGATGAATAAGTTGGAGACAACAAGTCCGCACATCCAAGTACCAATCTCATCCAAGGGACTCCCGTAAATAAATCAAGCAGTACACCTCTGATCCCTTAAATAAGTACACCCTCGTGTGTGAAATATCGAGAGGCCGTGGACATTTATATTCATGGCACGGCGGCCTGTGAAGCGACACGCGCACCAGAAATTCTCTAGTTCGGGCCTCCGCGATATGTCCTTTGCAATCACGTTTGCTACCTTGTCGGGAAAGGAAACTGTGTCGTATTTTTATGTCTTCACGTACTCACAGAACCGTGTTTTACCCATGTCACCCACCAGCCCCAGGATACCCAGGTCTATAACCAAATAAAGCTATACTACCTATACGAATTTTAAAGTCCTTCAAATGGCGTAGATGTAGCTACAGTTTGTTGGATTATGGCGTATTAGATAAAAAAAAACTCAAGCACCATCATGGCGTGGCCAGATACATGTGAAAAATGTAACATTATATTATTGTCAAAATAAGATTTAAATGTCTGTATCAATTATCCTGGGTTTATCACGATGACGTAATATATTAGTTGTTAGTCACAAAGATTGCAAATTCAATACAAAATTCACTTTTATCCGGGTTTATTGTGTCTCGGCTGAATCACAATGTTTTTGTTGAAGACATATGTATAAATCTACTTTATGCTAATGCTAATGTATGTTAAGTATTTAAATAAATTCGTAACGCGTAACATGCGCTTTAAAAGTTATGCCGCAACTATTGTACAACCTCCTCTAAAATTAAATTTATTACTAAACAGGTTACTAACCGTTGCAAAACTAAATCTTTGAGATTATTAGAATAGGTGGCAAGTTTGTCGTTGCATTATACATGATCGATATTTTATCAAACCAAGAATGGAAGAAAGAAGGAAACAAGAAAGACCTAGAAGATGATAATGCAGCAGATATATTATGTGGTGTCATCGGATGTGAGAAAGGGAAGGACGAAAGTGCAGGGAAAATTGAAAAAAAATCTCCACCGACAATAGCGGAGCTTTTAAATTCTAAAACAGAGGTCCTATTTTAAGCTTTAAGTATCACCCGATGCACCCGAAGCACGCAAAATCGATAAATGCACTTATTAAATAGCGATTATGTTGTGGCTACAATCGGGCTAAGTTTATACGCTATTGACGGAAGCAGTAACTAAAGCATATAGCAAATCGTTTTTCATCTTCCTCATACACAAAAATCCCAAGCAAACACAGTAGATTAAACAGTGAGAATAACAAAGTATTTACGTATCATACCTAGGCATATATAACAGAATATGACTAACACAGCGTTATAAATAAAACAGACACAAAAAGAAACCACATTAAAACAGTGTTAAGACATCAATCACAGACAAAAGTTTTATCTCACACGTACACATGACATTAAATTTTATTTAACTTGTCCATAATGCGCCACGTGGGGTGGTTATCGGAATGACCGGTTTCAATTTAACTAAATCTACATATATTAAGAAGTACTAAATATAATAAAAGCGAAAGTGTCTTTGTTTGTCCTTCTTTCACGTCAAAACAGAACGTAGAACGGATCTACGTGATTTTTTGCACAGACTTTGGAAAGCCAGACAGTGTCATCATCTTCTTCTTCAATTACCTGTATACGTCCACTGTTGGAAGCAGGCCTTCTCAGCATCGCGCCACTTCTCCCTATTATATCCTCCGCAGTTCTTCTACTCACTCCAACTCGCTAGTGGCCTGCCGACACTTCTGTAGCACATTCTAGGTCTCCACTCAAGAACCCTTAACGTCCATTTCCCATAGTGTCTACGAGCTCAATAACCTGTATCCGTCCACTGTTGGAAGTAGGCCTTCTCAGCATCGCGGCACTTTTCCCTATAATATCCTCCGCAGTTCTTCTACTCACTCCAACTCGCTAGTGGTCTGCCGACACTTCTGTAGCACATTCTAGGTCTCCACTCAAGAACCCTTAACGTCCATCTCCCATAGTGTCTACGAGCTCAATAACCTGTATCCGTCCACTGTTGGAAGTAGGCCTTCTCAGCATCGCGGCACTACTCCCTATCCTCCGTAGTTCTTCTACTCACTCCAACTCGCTAGTGGTCTACCGACACTTCTGTGGCCCTTGAACCCTTGATGTCCATTTCCCATCGTGTCTACGAGCTAAGGGTCCTATCCATCTCTACTTCAGTGTCGCAACTCTAGTTCCAATGTCCACCACTTTTCTCTTCTCTCATATCTGGACATGGTTATTACTCGATCACTAGGGAGATCACGAGCATCCAAGCTCCATAGACCTTTGTGCCACCTTTATCTTCAGAACAACCTCCTTTGTCAAGGTGGGAAATACGCACTGATCAAACAACTTTGTCTTCAGACATTAGGGCGCGTCTTCTAAAACGTATTTATTACGTATATTATTACTTCATAAAGTATTTCGTTTCACCGCTATAAATTTCATGAATTCATAACCATTACGGGCCATTTCAGGAGAAACCTGCGCCTATTACCACCACCGCGAATGTAAACAACGGTCATTGTCTACGAAAATACTCACAAAATAAGCAGAACAAATTCGAGAAATACTTACTGTGAGCAATGGTTATTTTACTGAAGAGCTCTGGTAATGTCAACCGATTATATATTTAACCATCTCTCCGGTAAGAATAATTTTTCCCGAACGATATCCAGGATATCTGTACAAAAAACATGCTCCGTTTTGGCGAAAAGAATGACAAATAAATTAACAAATAAACAGATATGATAGGTGAAAGTTTAATTAAAATTAATTCAGTCGTTTAGAAGCTTATTTTAAGAAAATATCCTAAAAACAGTTATTTATGCTTATAATATTGTGGTTAACAAAGCCTGACATTAACGAATAAATTACTGCTAATCAATGACATCATGAAAGCATATTAAAAAGTCAATTTCAGAGTAAGAATCGATAGCGTAATTGATACAAATTTAATGCTAAACACCAATTTTTAAATATGGGATTTAATAGACTAATCGCGCACGTTAAAGAAGTGACAAATCTAGCACGTCCTGTTCTGTTGAATATAGAAAACTAGAAAAAAGTAGACACTGTTACTGTCTCTGGCCACACCTCAAAGGTCGTGAAGATGCATGTGTCAAGTATATATAGCAAGGTACTAAAACGTGTAAGATTCCAACCCATCTAAATTCAAAACAAACGTCCGTAAGTGTTGCAACATTAATCTACGACGACAAACTCGCTTAAATTACTTACAATACATTAAATTTAACTAGCTTCTACCTAGGCAGCGCTGCCGTGGACTGCGAAGGTCCATTATAAATTGTGACAATCAAAACGACAGATATAACTTAAATTATTGCCTCTAAACGTTAAGAGGACTCTGGGACATTTAAAGTAGGTAAGTAAGCAAAATGTTTTTAAAATACAAAATTAACTTTTTTAATTAATCAAATAAATTAATTGTTTAAACACTAAATATTGAATAACAAATAGCTAAAGCAAATCTGTTGATTATCAGCAATGTATTATTCAACATTGGTTGAAAGGCTGACCAAATAAATATGTAATGATGTGAATGATTATATCAGAACAAAAATAAGTCCAAGATGTTAATTTTAAATCAAATAAAGAAGTAGTAAAGGACGTCAAGAAATCAGTACTTAAAATAGTCGTACATCTCATTTATAAATAATATAATATATAAATGTATATAAATTATAATAAAATGTATATATACAAAATGCTGTTTTAGTTCCATCACTTACTTATGGAAGAGAGACTGGGTATGGAATAAGAAGCATGAAAGTAAGATAAATGCAGTGGAAATGCGGTCTTTACGTAGAAAGAATGTGTGATATAAACCGTATTGACCACATCCGGAACGGTGTCATTAGAGGAGAATGCGTGAACGATGATGTTGTGTTGTAAGTGTTGTGACTAAAATGAAGACAAGTAGTTTACGCTGGTATGGACAGGTTGAAAGAATGACGGATGAAACCTAGGTGTACTTTTATTGAACATATAAAAAATGTATTGATCGATGGAAATATTAAAAACCTACACACAATCGCCGAGCATGTATAAAAGGTATGATGAATATAAAAGAAGTGAAGAGGTATATCAGGTGAGGATTGTAACAAATGGCAATCGATTGTCTCTGTCTATACGTCTTGAGATAAAAGGCGTGATGATAGATAGATAGATGGTGTCGGAGATACATTGTATGAAACCTAAGAACAAGGACATCATAGCAAGAGAAGTAAAAAAAAAAACAAGCTTAAACATAAATTCAATAATTTAAATTAGGACATAATACGACAAAGGATAGCTTCAAAAATATGGCTAAACTAAATGAAGAAGACTAATTTATCCGATGAATAGAAACTACCTGTTAAAAGTGAAGTTACAAAAAAAACACATGAATAAATAAATACAGAACTAGGAAACAATAAGACTTGGTATATAAGTTCCCACAGTTACTATAATGGTGATAATGATATTCATCAAACTAAACACTTCCATATAAAATGACACCAAAAACCTTGTAAAACTAACAGCGGACATTACGTGAGTAGGTCACCCCGTGTAAACATTACCATTATCAACCGACAACTATTATGCGATTATAAACATTTACTAGCAACTACTACAACCACCTACATTCAAGTGTGTAGCCTAAAGTAGCCTTGTGTTTGATTATACATGTACAACTAGATTTGCTTGTTATTTCGTCATGTTAGAACCATCCCGACCAATAAAATAAAAAAAACGACTAGGTATTGCACTCTTGTTCGTCACTTCCATTCATGAACTCCCATAGTCACTTTCCACCAAGTTAGTGGCGACTGGCGAGTCACATGTCGTGCTATCTATAAAAATAAACTTTAAAAAACTTAGGTTTCGTGTTACAGTTTCTGCCATATTAATAGAAACGAAAATAATAAAAATTGTAAATTGTCGTAAAACTCGGAATAAAACTTTCAGAAATAATTTATTGCGGTGGTTGAGGATTAAGTTTAGTATTATCAACATTGTAATTCTAAATAAATATTTTGCAATGCTGTTTTCTTTATTATACGAGTATTATTAATAATACTACACTTAATCCTCAACCACCGCAACAAATTATTTCTGAAAGTTTTATTCCGAGTATTAAAAAAACTAATTAAATGCTAATTGAATTTTTAGTAGATTTTAATTATCACAACGCTATAAAATACTCACATTTATTTAATTAATATTTAATTTTGTACGTAAATTATTTCGGGGTCATTTATATTGCATGTGAGAGACTATAACGGACGTACTCAATAATATGCGCACTATAAATCTGTCAAATGCACAAACACTTATTCAAGATCTGAATGGCACATCACTATAGTGTGTCTTCACACAGGATGTGTTAGTTTCTCTTCCTAAATACAGAGTTTATTCCTCTGAAATTTAAATTTAGGATATCGTTCTAAACTGCAATTTTACACCAGTAAAACCAGTCAACAACCCGCAACATAATCTTCCATATCAACAAAACAAACAAGGAATGTTCCACCGAAATTTTCTTATTTAAGTAGTTAAAATATATAGGTAAGTATAGTGTTTGCTAACTTTATTTTCCAAAACAATGAATGCAAGAGCAAATTATCGCCAATGCACAGCGACGACAAAGTCCGGAATTTCAAAGTGCCGCTTCCATATGCGCCGCTTGCAGGCTTGGGTTGGGTATCAACGTAAACTCATATGACACCGCTGTTATATATTTAGAATGATACAAACAAGGTATTGTTAAGGGTTACTTGTTTATTGCTATTTTACATATTTACATATAATACAAATCACCACCAAGGTGCGAAATCACCACCAAGGTGCGTGTTACACAAAGTACTCTTAATTGACATATCACTGACAGCTCACTTAGACTAGTGATGTGATGTCTTACATCTCCCTTTCTTTCCTTTAAACAAACAATATTTTATGAAGGATATCTATTGGGTCTAATAATGGCTCTACCTGACCTTGATCTCTGTACATTATCATAACTGTGTACCTGAACCTGATCTGAAAAATGTACATGTCTAGGTTGTTGAACAGGTCCCTGTATTGGTACATTATTATCAAACAAATCGTCATCATCATCAAAATCCAACAATCTATTAGAACCAAAATTATGTTTCGACCCTTTAAAAATATGAAAAGTATTTCTTAAAACTATCTGACCATTTTCCAGTAAAATTTTATAAGTTCTAGGTTTATCTGCTACATCTAAAATTAATCCTTTAATTAACTTATTACTATTCTTATCTCTAACATATACATTTTGGTTTTTATAATACTTGTTCGTTTTGCCTTTATTCTTTGTGTCATGATAGCATTTGTATTTTACCCTTCTTTCCTCTAATTGATCTAATATTTCTTTGTAATTAATTCTTTTACGATACTTTTTAATAGGTAAAATAGACTTGCTTTGCCTTCCAAGCAACAATTCATTAGGCGACACATTAATATTTCTAGAAATAGACATATTACGCAACTCTAATAAAGCTAAATAAAAATCTTTATTATCAGTTATACATTTTTTAAACATCTTTTTAATAGTTTGAATATGTCTCTCTACCATACCATTAGATCTATTATAATATGGTGAAGAAGATGTATGTTTGAAATTCCAATTATTACAAAAATCTTTGAAAATTTGTGCTCTGTACTGAGCTCCATCATCGGTATATAATACATTAGGTATACCCCATCTTGAAAAAATTGATTTTAAAGCTATAATATGATTTTCAGCACTTTGGTCTTTTAACTCAACAATATCAATATATTTAGAAAAATAATCTACCACTAACAAATAAGTTTTATTCTGACAGAAAAACATATCAGCTCCCACAACTTGCCATGGTTTCTTAGGAAATTCTCTTAACTGCAATGGTTCATAAGAATGACTTTTTTGAAAACGCAGACATGTGTCACAATTAGTAATGAGATCTTCTATTTCTTTATTTATAAATGGCCAAAACAATATTCCCCTTATTCTACTCTTTGACTTTTCTACACCCATATGATTGTAATGAATCAAAACTAGCATTTCTCTGCGCAGTGTTTTAGGAACTAATAATGCTGAACTTTTAAAAATTAAGTTATCAACTATGTACAAATCATCCTTAATTGAATGATAAAATCTTAAACTAATAGGAATGTTCTTAATATTAGGCCATGAACTCTTAATATAACTTTTTAATAAACTTAAATCTTTATCTTTTTCAGTTTCTATTTTAAACTTATTTAACATATCTTGACTCATATCTAAACTATTTTTTATCATACATACATGTAATTCAACCTTTTCATCTATATCTTTATTACATATATTATCATTTACATAGCATCTGGACAATGCATCAGCTATTAATAAGTCTTTTCCGGGTTTAAATCTAATTTCAATCTCATATTCTTGTAAATTCAATCTTAGTCTTTGTAATCTTAACGGTGTTTCACTCATAGATTTCTTGAAAATACTTTCTAAAGGTTTATGGTCACTTTCAACCACTACATGTCTACCATAGATGTACTGGTGGAATTTTCTACACCCATACACTATTGCCAAAAGTTCTTTTTCTATCTGTGCCCATGATTTCTGATTATCAGTAAGTGCTTTTGAAGCATATGCTATGGGAAAATTATTTTGTAGCAATACGGCTCCTAGACCTGTACTACTACTATCCACCGACAATGTTACTGAACTATTTACATCAAAATACTTTAGAACTGGCTTAGTAGTTAAACATTGCTTTAATTTGTCAAAATCGGTTTTCTGTTTATCACCCCATACAAACACTGAGTCTTTTCTTAATAATTCTCTAAGGGAATGACTTTTATCAGACAAGTTTGGAATGAATTTGGTCACATAAGTTATTATACCCAAAAAAGTCTGTAACTCTTTTTTATTAGATGGTTCTTTCATACTAATTATTGCTCTTACTTTCTCTGGATCCGGCTTTATACCTTCACTACTTAAAATATGACCTACATACTTCACTTCTTTAACTCCAAACTGACACTTTTCCTTATTAAACTTTAATCCTGATAATTTAGCTTTTTCCAAAACCTGTATTAATCTCTTATTATGTTCCAACATAGTACTACCCCATACAATTATTTCATCTATATACACTTCTACTCCTTCTATGTCCATAAATAAACTAGAAAAACATCTACTAAAAACTTCCGGAGCTGAATTCAAACCAAAAGGTAACCTCTCATAGCAATATCTACCATATTGACCAGCATTAAATGTGGTAAGTATCTGACTACACTTTGATAGTTTTATCATATAAAATCCTTTAGATGCATCCAAAACTGAAAAATACTTAGCATTGGGCATGTTAGCAACTACTTCTTCAAAGGTAGGTATTTTACATCTTTCTCTAATAACATATTTATTTAGGTTCTGGGGATCTAAACATATTCTAATATTATCTTTACTTTTCTTTGTAATCACCATAGAATTAACCCACTCAGTAGGTTCTGTAACCTTCCTAATAACTCCCATTTTTTCCATTTTGTCTAACTCGGCTTTAACTTTATATTGCAACACAAAAGGAATCCTACGAGGTCTCTCTGCCACAGGTATACAATTATCGCTCAATTTAATTTTATATACATAGTCAATCACTCCTAAACCCTTAAATAAATCTTTATATACATGTGTAATATATTTTGTATCATAACTACTTTCTGACTCAATTTGATTCACTATTTTTATCAAACCCATTTCAACAGCTGATTGATATCCTAATATACATGGAGTTTTAAACTTAACTATATAAAAATCTTTCTTATATATTTTATGACAATACTTTAATTTACACTGAGTAATTCCTTCTATATTTATTAAACTTCCATCAAAATTTCTTAAATTCACAATAGATTTTCTTATATTCAACCCTAACTTTTGTACAATTTCATAATTTAATATATTTACCTGGGCTCCAGTATCAATTTTAAATTTTATTTTTATATTATTTATTTCTATAGTTTCTATCCAATCCTTTGACACAGAGTTTACTGACCTTATAGTATCTATACATATATTTCTACTGTCCACTGAGGATGTCTCTGATACACTTTCTTGGTCGTCCTGTACTATAGCACAACTATTCCTATTATAACACATTTTAGCAAAATGTCCATACTTTTTACATACAGCACATTTTCTATTAAAAGCTGGACACTGGCGGTACTGGTGATAGGAATCACACTTTCTACACTTAGATTGCCGCTCTCTTGAATAGCTTGCATGTTGTGCCTGTCTCCCTCTGCTGTCATACCTGTTCCTTTCCTTGTAAGTATCTCTTGAATCTATGCTAATTTTCCTTGTATCCACTCTAGACTGTCTTCCACTTCCTTGATTTCTTTTGTTGATTGCTAATATTGCAGAGGTCGATCCAGTTATCTCCTTTATTTGTTCTTGAGCAACCTCTGAGGCTTTACAAATGGTTATACACTTTTCTAATGTTAAGTTGTTTACTCTAAGTAATTTTTCCTTCAATATCATGTCATTTAAACCAAGTATAATTTGATCTCTCACCAGACCATCTCTCAAATTTTCAAAGTTACAATCTAAGCTTAGTTTTTTAATTTCTGTAAAGAATTGGTCCAGTGATTCTCCATCTTTCCGCTTCCTTGAGAAAAATAAATGGCGGTTATAGGTCTCATTAGAATATGGACTGCAGTGCTCTTCAAATTTATTTATAACATCATTGAATTTTAGGTCCTCTTTTCCATCAAAATTGTTGTATATTTTTAAAGCTTCATCGCCAATACAATGTAGTAGTAGGGCTTTCTTTTGTTCGGATGTCAATCTGGTTTCGGCCCCACTAGCAGAGAAATATAGGTTAAATTTTTGTTTCCAATCCTTGAAGGCTTGATTTAAGTTGTTTCCGGTTAATACCAAAGGTGCAGGAGGTCTCAATAATTCCATTTTTGCCCTTTTTCAGTCCAAGAGTCCAATGTTCAAAGCACACGTTTGTAGGTAGGTGCAGTTTCCACGTGCCTTTTTCACAAAGTATTTATAGGTTATTTTCACAGTTTTTCACTAAGTTATTTAGTTTGTCCACGCAGCGCCATGTTATATATTTAGAATGATACAAACAAGGTATTGTTAAGGGTTACTTGTTTATTGCTATTTTACATATTTACATATAATACAAATCACCACCAAGGTGCGTGTTACACAAAGTACTCTTAATTGACATATCACTGACAGCTCACTTAGACTAGTGATGTGATGTCTTACAACCGCCTCCCTCTACCTGCGAGATAACGAAGTAAAACTTGCTAAAACTGAGACTTGCACTCGTTAACTTACCAAATACGGCTGCACGTATTCTCTGCTCGGATAGGCAAAAATTTTAACTCAAAATTTGAACAGCATGAACTACAATGAAATCATAAAGAAATATGTCATCAAATCAAAACCAAGTTAAACTGAAAAAATGTCATGTTACCAAAATTAAGATGGCCTCCCTCACTTATCGGAACCTTTGCTTTCCCAATAAATCTCATAGCTCCATAAGCACAACACTGAAAGAGTTTCATGAAAATCGATCCAGCAGTTTCAGAGTTTACTTTATTATCATAGTACCTAAAGATTGTCGCATGGTGTCGCTAGTAAAAACCTACCTCACAATGTAATAAATGTACTGTGTTTTAAATATAATTCAGGAACACTCCTGAGAATTCTAGATACAGGTAGTACGTGCTAGTACATATACTATATTTGACACTGACCCGGCGCGTCTAGGCGAGCGACGTGGATGCGATGTTCTAGAACTCAAACGTGTTAGATGGAAAATTCATTGTGACTACCTGACGGTGACTCCGCGTCGCAGCATGTCATATTTAGGGTTTATAAAATAAGATCACTCTTGTGCCCGTCCTCTGTCACAGAACTTTTTAAATTTTTGTAAGGTAACCTTTGAAAGATTTTTCGTCCAGTGGTCTTAATGTCATAGCTCAAAGTATGTATAGTACAGCATATTATGACCAACATATAGGTGTATAGCTGTTAGGATCGGGTGAGCAGTGATGTGCGAGCCATGGCCAGCATCCAGTAATAAAATAGATGAACAGCCAAAGAGATCAAATAAGTACTTATATGAACATCTGTGGAAACAGCTTATGATATTTTGAAATTATAACTAAATAATATAAAAAATATGATCATACACAGTCGTCTACGTTTACGTTCTAAATCTAGAAATAATTTATTATTCGTGTCAGGCAGGAGTAGATTCAGGAGCGCAATATGCAGCAAAATACGAACTGACCGGCTCTAGTGCTTGTGACGTTGGAATAAATGATTATTATATAACTGACTGTCATAATAATATTACTCAAATCTTTTTTCTTCGAAATTGGTATTATAGAAATATCAACGGATTTTATTATTTTATTTTTTATCTGCGAAACTTTTTCACAAAAAAATATTGAGGCGATTTTGGACAAACATTGCAATGGGAAAACGCTTTCATATCCATGTCGTGTAAAAAACTCTACATACCCACCTACTTAGGAGATATTTTTTTTAAATAACTTCAGAAAAGAGGTCGTTATTGGAGTTTAAAAAATCAGAACTAGTCGGAACCTGTTAGATCCAAGAAGAAAAGATAACAAGAAAAAAAACAAGAGTTAACAAAGAGACCACCATTGTATAAATGTATAATGTATACACCACCATTCTAAGAAACATGAGTAGGTACCTACCAAAAAAATCTTTTGTTCATCTTGGTAGAAGCCAAAGAAAAAAAAGGTAGCAATTCCGTCTTTTACTTTAAAATCGTCAATTTGCTACGGCTTTACCCACTTAGAGATAACTTTCAAGACTAATTGAATTTAAATTTAATGTGATTTGGAATATATTCATAGTTTGTTTAAAAATAGTTATTTAATTTTTACATTATTTGGAATGCTTAGATTTCAGGCACATAGTAGGTTAATACACTGAATATATTATTTATCTGACAGCGGGTCATAGCGAAAAAAAGTGTTTAGGGTCCGCTAAATAATTAATTAATAATGAAACATCATCACTTCGTCGCCATAGTTTCTCGTGTATTTTTTTCACTAAGAAATAGTAATAACAGAGTTGACGAATTCCAACAAAATTGTTTGAATTGTCATTTTCCCACATTATGTATTTATAAATAAAATCAAAATAATTCACTCCATTTCCTCTCACTCAAAGAGCATATTTCAAATTCACAGCTTTTGTAAACGCGTTGCGGTTACAAAGCGTATAAAGAGTATTCTGTGATAAGGTTTGAAATAATGTAAAAGTCGTAACACACGAAACAGCTAAAACAATAATAGACCCTAAAACCAAAACTTAAGGTTAATATTCTGAATAATGTAATAATTATTTTGTACATAATACTTTTTTAACTTTTGTCACGTGGTCAAATAAGTCTTAATTTTTGCGCCAACGGACTGTCTGACGGTTTGGTTGACACAACAGAAGTTAGAACTTTCCTAAAGCTTAATTTTACTGTTCAGCTAATTACGAAAATACATTATGTCGACTTGTCGCCCCACACTGAATTTTGACATTATAACTTCAGTGGCAAAACGAAACAGAAAAGAATATTGTATCAGTACTAGTACCTATGTGTGTGAAGTATGCAAAGAGGTTCAACGTATCATAGTGTGTGTGTGTCTAATGTACTTCAGACACATTGGACCCAAGTCCAAAATATAAAAAGCCATCCAATTAGCAAACAATTTTCAATAATATCAGTGTGTTAATTAAATTAATACGATGTGTGCCGTAATTTATTACCCGACTACGGAATAAAAGGAGGGTTATGTTTTTGACAGTTTATGTATGCATGTGTGTATGTTCATCTTTCTGACGTTACAAAGAACGTGCGTACGATTTTATAACATGGGCTTTACGATACACGACTAAATAAAAATGTTTAGGGTTACATAATAAATATCTACATTCTACAGCAATAAAATATCACCAAATTACATTGCCGATAAAGTAATTTGGTTGCTTTCATTTGTTATTACAAAATCAACAGGAAATCGAAAAAAACCGCGAACAACGCTGCCAAGTGCCAACCGGAAGTATCAACACAAATTACACAAATTGTATGAATACACATATAGCGGTGTCATTACACCGGTAACATTCATAATTTCATTACCGTTATGGTAACTAAAGTGTGTAAAGCTGGTTGAAAAATCGGTCAAGTGTGAATTGCACATGCTCACTAAGGGTTCCGTACCATAGAAAGGTGAACTTACTATTTAGAATATATTTATTTATTTATTAACCGACTTCCCAAAAAAGAAGGAGAAGGTTCTCAATTCGGACCGTATGTTTTTTTTTATGTATGTATGTACATCGATTACTCCGCCAGTTTTGAACTGATTTTGATGCTTTCTTTTTTAATCGACAGATAATTCTTCCGGATTGGTCCCATTTTTATCTCATAGAAATTGGTTCATTAGTTTTTCAGAAATTTTAAAAAAACTGACTTTATAAGTAAATTTTTCTTAATATCTCGATGAAATATGTACTGATTTTGACGACTTATTTTTTTAAGGATATAATAATTTCTCGACATTATCTCACAGTCATATGACGAAAATCGGTTCAGTGATTTTTCAGAAATTCAGTAATTTGTCTCTGTTTACTGCTGAAAATTATATCAGTGAAAAGCCTTAGCAACGGTTGCTATTGACACGAAGTTGTCAATTTTCGTATCGACGATGGTCTAGCGGCTGAAGGTATGGGGTGCAATGCAGGATGCACATTGCACTTGGTTCAAATCCTATCCACCGCAGTATTTTTTTAATTTTCCGTCTTCAAATTCTACGACGAAATTTTTATTATTTCTTACTTTTCAGTGCAAATTTTTGAAGTCGGTGCACTTTTTTTTAAAAGGTTTATTGACAACAAACTTAAATATTACTGTATATTAATATTAAAATTACATACAGATACTTTGTTTTTTTTATTTTGATAATTATTAATTACGGAATAAACCAGATACTGATCATTAAAAATTAAAAAAGTGTAGAACCGCGAAAAATATTTAACTATACTTTCCAACTCCAACATATTGCATTTCCATAAAGCAAGATATTTCCAAACGGATAACACTGTCTATAAAAGAGAATCCATCATGCAAAACCGCAAATTATCTCATTTTCTTATAAATATCAGAGTATTCCATAATAAAGATGAATGGAGTTGCCGCTAAAGCCTTAATAAGTCCTTTTTGCTGCTCTTTTAGAGTACATGCATTTCTCATGTGAACACTTTCTGCGGTTTATAAAACTTGAATATTATTGTGTGTATGCATGGCATATACGCCTAGTATAATTATGTGTATTTCCATCACATTTACACCTTAAAAACACGTCTTCACGACCTTGCGGTGTGGTCAAAGACACGAGTAACAATGTCCACTTTTTGTCAACAGGTGGCAAACCTGTTGCTGAACTTAGAACTTTTGTATACGTAATGTATCTATCTATATCTATTGGAATGATTGTGGTTCTTTGTTGAAATTAAAGTAGAGCCCTTGAGCACGAGTCATTTATTGGCATACATATTGGTAAAATGAAAAAATAATAGCAATAAAAAAAAACCTTGTGTTGAACTAAATAAAATAGAAATCTCTTATTTACGTGCATATTTTTTGTCTGACCGTCCCAATGTTTGTCCAAATTAGGCTCAGAAACGGCTGAATGGATTATGGCACATCTTTCAGCAATTATAAAGGGTTATGGGATAGACATAAAATTTGTTCTTTGTATTTTAATGGCCGTTTTTACCAAACTTTTAAGTCGATTCTTAACGTTAATCAATTCTTTTTTTTTTCACGGGTTGCCTCACAGCTTCGAAACACGGTTCCAAGGTACCCAGCGGAAGACCAAGTCTTCCTTGTTCAGCCGATGGTATTTGTGAGGCTATACCTAACGAGTAGCCAGTTCTGTTGAAGTGTATTTTTTGATGGAGAAACCTTAACCATATTAATATTGAAAACGGCCCTTAGGGTTCTGAAAGCAGTGAGTTTTCACTGAAGAAGCCGGGGCAGAAAACTAGACGAACGAAGAAAGGATAACGGTAGATTGATGAAACTTTAGTCACAAAGACATTTCATCACGTAAGTAAATCCCCAGTTGCAGTAACAGCAGTTGAGTGTATGCACCCGCCCGTGAGATGAGACACGTGATCGCATCTGCTAGACTAGATACCAGATTTACTATATTGATTATAGAATACTGCAGAAATAAATGTGCGAACGTGAGCAATACAATATGTACGTGGAATTTCTAATCCTGGACACCGAATTCGATTAAAATCAAACCGCTCAAATTGAAATACTGGGGTTTGAGAGCTTTTCATTTTAACATGACATGTGTCCATCGTATCAATCGTGTACACTGTACGTTATATGTTTGACTGTATTGGTGTGTCTGAAAAACATAGTAGTTAAAAAAATATGGTAACGAAATGGATTTGTGATATTTTAATATTGAATTCAATATGTATCAATTGCAATTAGAGGAATACTGCGTAAAATGCATGGCCGGAAACAAAATTAATATTATAATTATCCGCGAACACACATAAAAATAAATAAAAATATATACCTACGGTCGAATTGAGAAACACCTTTTTTTAAAGGTAAAACTTGATTTTTTGTTTGTAATTAATAAACTCAAAAACTACTGTTCGTTTATATTGTTCGATATATCCACGGGTAGAGCCGGGGCGGAAAGTCTAGTACTAATAATAAAGCTGAAGAGTTTTGTTTGAACGCGCTAATCTCTCGGACTTTTGCATTTGATAGCCCAGTTATTGAGAAAGGTTTATAGGCCTATTTAACATCACGCTACCTACCCTAAGGGGGTGAAATGGGATGTAAACGTTGTATTCCTAATACAACGCGTACGAAGTCGCGGGCAACTTGGCTTGTGTGTGACCGTTTTGTATTTTTAATTGAAATTCAAATAATGTACTAGGGAAACATTTCTTTTTCTTTCTTCACGGTTCGTGGGTATACCCAGAGGAAGACCAAGTCTCCCTCGCTTAGAAACTTCTGTACGTTCTTAGTACTATTATTTTTTCTGTGCCCATAGCATAGAAAAACAATTATCTACGTTCTCATGCCAAAATAGAGATAAAACTGTTGGCAAGTATTATTTTACTGACGAAAATTTTTCAAGTTACACTTTTCTTTGTACTAAACTAATGTCATATTATGTGAAAATATATCCTCCTAATTATGCATTAAAAATTGTAAAGTTTGTTCTTTCACGCCTAAAACTATATAAAAATTAAAATGGGGATTTTAAAATACCTTATATCCTGGATTCATTTGAAACCGAAGGCAAAATGGAATGCGAGAATGCACGCAAAGAGAATTTCTGCCGTTTTTCTTCACGATTCGTTTGACGAGGATCATGAGTTATATTCGTGTAAAAATGTGAAATAATAACTTAAGTAATTAACAATAAACCCTTGGGAATTTGAGGAATGTAGTTGTTAACCTGAAGACACGAAGGTACAACAAAAGTCGTTGCGGCAGTTGATCCAACTTTAAGTTTCGATTAAAGAAAGGTTAATGAGTAAGGAAATGGCGTTCCACTTTTCGTTTTTCGGTAGGAAAAGTATTCCATTCTTGACAGACCCGAGAAGCCTTAATTAAATTTCAATTCCAAATTGATCATTTAGATCAATTAAATTCCAAATGTCGCGCATAATTAGATTTTCTTTCATTTTTGCTAGAATAATTAGTAAATTTTGGCACAATGAGGAATGCACTTTCAGAAATTATTAAAACATAGCATAACTAAAGCATTACCTACAATACAAGTGGTACATTGTTGGTAACTGGCCACATTCAAATTTTGAAAAATCTATAAATTTGTAACAAATTTTAAAGCAATACCGATGCTTACCACAGCTTGCGTGATCTAGGCCTATTTTATATACCTATACCCAGATATTTTGAGATATTCGAAGGGCACGTAAAGCGGCGTCTACACTTCTGAAACTAACAGACACTTACTTATAGAAATTTAATATGAACAACTGGCTAAAAAACACCTTTGTGTCTCTGGCAACACCGCAAGCTATAAAGTTAGTGTGTTTTGAGATATTTTATATTTTTTTTTTTCTTCACTGGTTGCTTTACAGCTCCCGAAACCGTGTTACGGTTCCAGGGTACCCAGCGGAAGATCAAGTCTCCCTCGTTTAGCCGATGGTATTTGTGAGGCTATATCTAACGAGTGGCTAGTTCTGTTGAGATATATTTAGATGGAAAAGCCTCTAAGTGTGGTTTGTCGGATTATGTACATAAGTTTTTAATTAAAAAACCCATTGGTACATGGCCGGGATCCGGGATCGAACTCGGGGTCTGTCTAGTAATTACCAGACGTCTTACCCACTCGGCCACCGACGACATACATACAATTAATTTTTAAATTCCAATTTAACTTTTCAGCGCACAAGCAGCGAGATGGCGAGCACGTATTCCACGTACGAAAGACCTCGAGTGTCGACCGGGTGTTTGTGACATTAGGGCATCGCGGGACCCTTGTTACAGCGAGTGTGCCGTCCCAGTAAATAGATGAAGAAATTCTTGTGATTAATTGAGATAGTTACGTGTTAACTATGGAAACTGAGCCTCTTTATTTTGATAAAGGTTGGGCGAAAACGATTTTCTTGGTGCTAAGTATTTTTGTAGGCAAACGTGTTGGAAAGAGCCTACAATGTATACCTATGGTATTGATGTCTTTTTTATTAGGGTTCCGTACCCAAAGGGTAAAAACGGAAACCCTATTACTAAGACTCCGCTGTCCGTCCGTCTGTCACCAGGCTGTATCTCATGAACCGTGATAGTTAGACAGTTGAAATTTTCACAGATGATGTATTTCTGTTGCCACTATAACAACAAATACGAAAAAAACAGAATAAAATAAATATTTAAGGGGGCTTCCAGACGCTTGAAATATTCAAAGAATATTTAGATATATATTCACTTTAAAAATAAATAATTAAAATAAAATAAAACAAATATTTAAAGGGGGCTCCCATACAACAAACGTGATTTTCTTTGCTCGTTTTTGCTCGATATTGATAACGGCAACAGGTAGACGCTTGAAATATTTAGGTACAGAATATTGAGTTATATTATTCACTTTAAAAATAAATTATTAAATTAAAATAAAATAAATATTTAAGGGGGGCTCCCTTACAACAAACGTGATTTTTTTGTTATAGATAATGGTACGGAACCCTTCGTGCGCGAGTCCGACTCGCACTTGGCCGGTTTTTAAATAAGATTTCTTACTTTAGATGTTGTTGTTTTACTTTATATGGAGATTATGCTAAAATAACAACATAACAAAACATAACATAAATAATGATAGGAAACACTATGTTCCCGCAAATTAGATGTCCTAGATCGCCTTTCACATTTAAAAACCACACAATTAACTATTTTTCTATAGCTCTGTCTCGCGACACGAAACGATACCAACTTAACCTAAGGTAAATTATTACTATGCTAATGGTCAGTCTCATGATCAAATGAGCAGAAAATTGGCGAAAGGAGGAGCTCGTCTATCCGTCTATCGTCGTCCTTAGTCTTAGTAATCTATGTTTTAAAACTAAACCCTAAGAAATGCTTTTCAAATCCTATCCTAAATAATACTATAAACGCGAAATTGTGTTTATTTGTCCTTCCTTCACGTCAAAACAGAGCAACAGCTATTTTTATCACGGGAAAATGTCCCGGGTTCAATTCCCACGCGTTCAAAAAAAATATCATCAATTTTCTTTAAGAATTTAATGTACTTTAAACGACTCCTCGTGCTTTGGAAGGTACGTAAAGTCCGCACTTCTTCTAAAAATAACAGATATTTAACATTTATGTCCATGTTCTGTTCAATATGGAGAACTGGCAAAAAGTGGACACTGTTACTTCTAACAGCCACACCGCAAGGTATAAAGGCCGTGAAGGTGTGTGTGTGTGTGTCTCATTGCCCCGGGAAAATTGAATTGTTCATAAACATCTTTTCTATTCGTGCTATCCTATAATGGAAAACTAGTACTGCTAATCTCGCAATCATTATTCCTAAGCGAAAGCTAGTACTGAAATATAGAGGGCAAATGTTATCAGAGCAAATACTGAATTCCATTAACATTTCTCGTTGTAATTGGCGTTTCTCCATTTCATTGCCAATAACGTATGTAGACCGCCGCATTCCAAGGTAGTGGAAGTTCAAACTCCATACGCTCAAACAATAGGTGTCCAGTTCATTCAAATGGGACGGGCTATAAATACTTCGGAGCGAATTGCAACAAACCAGAATGCAAATAAGTCACCTTAGGTGAAAATAATGTAGTTTTATTCAGTTAAATTTATATATAATTTTTTTAAAGTATCCAACTTCAAAAATGTATCACTGAATTAGTAAGAAATTATTAAATATATTGTCGTTGAATTTGAAGTCGGTTGGTGCCAAATTAGGCTACAAAAAGAAATAGAAATTCTAATGAAGATCAATGTTATTCATATTTGTAATTAAGGCTCCTATATCCATAATGTTTCTGGGATATAATCCACCTTTGTCACTCTAATTTAACATATAGTTACTTATTCAATTTTAAGTAAGTGAAATAACTGTTATTTTTTCAATGGGTTTTATTCAATAGGAAATATGGGTGGTTAAACTTTACCCCCGTTTTTTCTTTCATAATCTATCACAAAGCTCTTGAAATTTTTTAAAGCGCTGTTATACCACTACCTTTCAATTATATATATTAGAGAAAACAGGGGCAAAATTATCCTTTATATTACTACCCATATTTCCTATTCCATAAAACCAGTAGAAAAAATAACGGCTAATTCAGCTAAATTACAGTGACACAGGTGAATTGTTTACAGAGAAATTGGGAATAGTTTATCCCCATACAAATGGATATGTGACTCTTAAATGTCTAGATTAGTGAAATTTAGAGCTAGGTAATCATTTCATTGATTCATAACATTTCGTGTAAATAATAAAATAACAAAAATACAACACCATCTATTTGTAGCTAGGTGAGAGACACTTAATATTAATTAACTAATTAATTGTAGATTGTAATACATCTATAGATAGAATCCATTCGACAGGTCAAGTACATACCGTTTTAAGTAGTTTAATAAAGGTTAAGTAATAAATTGTAATATTTCAATGATATTATCTTGCACACTCCTTTGTATAAGGAACAGACGTGAGTTTGATTGATTATTGAAAGACACATAAAAATAGAACGGAAAAATCTATACCTACACTAATATTATAAAGAGAGTGTGATTTTGTTCCGCAAGATATAATAATATTTGTAACTATAAAGGTAAATTAGAGCAAGTAAATGAATTTGTTTATTTAGGTAGTATGTTTACAAGAAGTGGAAAGATAGAAAAGGAAATTGAAAGGAGAGTGAAAGCGGGAAGCAAGGTATTTGGTGGACTAAACAATGTATGCAAAAAAAATACACAACTTACAATTACAATTTAAAAGTAAAATTATTATACATGCTGTTTTAGTTCCCTCACTTACTTATGGAAGCCAGACTTGGGTATGGAATAAGAAGCATGAAATAAATAAATGGAGTGGAAATACGGTCTTTACGTAGATGTGTGATAAAAAGCGTATTCACCGAATCAACAACGATATCATTAGAGAAGAAAGCGGAGTGAAAGATGATGTTGTGATTAAAATGAAGAAAAGTTTATATGGCTAAAGTGAAAGGAAATGGCAGCAGAGAACGACCTAGGTGTACTTTAATTGAACATATAAAAAATGTATAGATCGATGGAAATATTAAAATACACACAATCGCCGAGCATGTATGAAAGTTATGATGCATATAAAAGAAGCGAAAAAGGTATGTCAGGATCGTAACAAATGGCAATCGAGTCCTCTTGGGATAAAAGGCGTGATGATAGATAGATACATTGATATTTCTTGCATTTCAAAACATGTCTCGGCCGAATCCCGATGTTTAATGTCTACTTCATCCTTGAGACAGCCTAATTCATGAAGGTTAAAGAACAAATGGAATCGATGGCGATCTCTTGTCATTCAAGCAAACTTCAAAGAATATGTTACTAAAATCTTAAGCAATAACATCAGATATGGACTTTGATGTGGCATGAAAGAATACCCAAACACTGTTACACGAGTTACGACACAAAGGAATATTTCTTAGACATAACTCTATAGAAAATAGACTAAAAACGATAACATCGAAAAAGACAATCTTAAGTATGTACTTACAATTAGATATATTTTTCTTATTAACCGATGTATGTATGTACGTCGATAACTCCGCCAATTGTGAACCGATTTTGATGGTTTCTTTTTTAATCGTCAGATAATTCTTCCGGATTGGTCCCATTTTTATCTCATAAAAATTGGTTCATTAGTTTTTCAGAAATTTTGAAAAAACTGACTTTATAAGTACATTTTTCTTGATATCTCGATAAAATATGTACCGATTTTGACCACTTATTTTTTTCAAGATATAATAATTTCTCGACATTATCTCACAGACATATGACGAAAATCGGTTCAGTAGTTTTTCAGGAATTCAGTAATTAATTTCTGTTTACGGCTGAAAATTATGTATCAGAAAAAGCCTTAGCAACGGTTGCTATTGACACGAAGTTGTCAATTTTCGTGACGATGGTCTAGCGGTTAAATGTGCATTACATGGTTCAAATCACATCCACAGGGGTATTTTTTTTTAATTTTCCATCAATATTTTTTTAGTTGCGTTATTATTTGTCTCTCAAGGCAGCAAAATCACTTAAAAGGGTAAAATAAACCTTTTAAAAAAAAGTGCACCGACTTCAAAAATTTGCACTGAAATGTAAGAAATAATAAATATTTCGTCGTAGAATTTGAAGACGGTTGGTGCCAAATTAGAAACAACTTAGTTCCCAAATTCACTAATATAGACAATTCATTAGGAACCTACGATCATTAGTAGGTACATACAAACATAGATAATATTTAACAGATCTTTATCTTCTTAGATATTTACTTAGTTTTGTATCCTAATTTGGCACCAACCGTCTTCAAATTCTACGACGAAATATTTATTATTTCTTACTTTTCAGTGCAAATTTTTGAAGTCGGTGCACTTTTTTTACTATTTTGTGTCATGAAATTAAGACATAAATATAAGACTTAGTGAAACAGTAACCTGAAAGCAATTTAGAAAGATGATCTTAAAATTTATTAAAAAGGATTTCCGCCTATGTATAAACCAGCCCTCCAACTAGCTCTGTACAAAAAACCGCCCTGATTTCGCCCGTGAATTTTTTTATGGTGTGACATAAAAATGTATCTCGAAGAATTTCCTATACTTATCCCTCTCAGGCGGAAGGCCTAGCTATCTCTGTCCAAAAAAATCACGTCAATTCGTTGCCCTGTTGCGGTGTTAAAGTATGATAAACAAACAAATACATTATAATATTAGTTAGAATAAGAACTAATAAGTAATCTGTGGTTTAAATTGTCCTTTATATGTTACAACAGAGAAACGAACGTGATTATTTGCACAGGGAGAGTAGATATAGACTAGGCTACTTATATCGCGGGGAAAATATCTCATTTTCTATTCTATTTTTGTGTTATGGCTCCATCAGGGTTTTGATGATTACGCCAATGTCAAGTATTATAGACGTTATAGTATCAATATGCCGATTAATCGGTAGCTAAGATGTTCCCGCCGACTTTTTAATCTTTGTCTTATTAATCACAGACTTATGTTATCACTGGAGGATACATGACGTAGAATCAATATGGTTCTTTCAGTAGGTAATTTTGACGTCCTTTAGTTTTTTTAAAAATACTCTATGTTTTAGTCAAGTCAAATTGATAAATTAGGGCTTCTATTTTATTAGTTATTTTTCACGTTAAAACAGAGCAACGGATCGACTTAATTTTTTTGCTCAAATATAGTTGGAGAGCTGAGGTCATCTTTGTCAGAGATTAAGCTTTTTAACCAGGAAATCAAATGTGAGAAATCCTTGTCACATTTAAATAATTTCTACGGTCGAGCCCGGGCGGAAAGCTAGTCTATACTATCTATACTAATATTATAAAGAGGTAAAGTATTTTTGTAAGTTTGTATGGTGATCTCTCAAACTACTGATCCGATTTTGAAAATGATTTCACTAACGGAAGCTACATTATCCATGAGTCCTATAGGCTATATTTAATTTTGTTCGAAAATATCCACGGGGGAAGCCGGGGCCGGGAAACTAGTTAATACTAAAAGCGTAGATTTTAGATTTTTTTACTCAAATACAGTGTCAAGCAAATCAGAGTTGAAACATAATATGAAGTCTGTTAGTCCGTCTGCTTGAAAGTCGTGCATCGTGCCTTATCATAGAACGTACTACAATGAAGTCACGTGCCAAGGAGAAAGAAACGTCCTAGAGGAATTGTTGATGCAAACTACAAAAGCTTTTGAGTGCCGTAAGCTTTAAGTACCTGCCTTGAATGTCTTGAAAAATATCATTTTCTCTTTAATAATGCATTTAAAAACGTAGCATCTTCTGGATGTCCTTGACTCCCAGTGGAACTAACAGTGGTTTGAATATCAAGGGTATAACGATAAAACTTATGTCAATGCAACGTCTCTGATGAACTCATCTCATGGACTCTTATTCTAAGCAAAACAAACTATTGAGATATAAATCAAATACATGTCACACGTCTACAGACCCACGCCAGATTCCATCTGGGCTTATACTAGAATCCTTCAAACCCCAGTATTAAAGTGAATTCACTCTGATGCCCAAAAAAATATAAAAATTTCTAACCAATCAAACAAAAACATAATTATCATTAAATATTATAAAATAAATCCCCCGCCACGTCTATGGATGGATATTGTTGCGGTTTTCACTATTATATAGGTTGACCCACCGAGAAGGTTAACGAGTATTAAACATGGACCTATCATGTTTAGGATCTGAGCAGTATAAGTGATTGGAAAAAGTTAGCCCCAGCGAGTCCTCATGTTGTCTAATCCGTCAGATATATAAAAAAATGTAAGAAAGAATTGTGTAGAATAAAATTATCTACATAAAATTCCGCGGTAGCATAATATATATCTCTATGGATAAGTAGTTAAAATCGAAGCCGGGGGCGGGTGTATTTTGGCGTGAATCAATGCATTTCTGTGTTATAAATGCCTTTTATCCAGAAAGTCGAATAAACTTTAATAACTTTAGAACGGCTACCATAATAATCATTTACAGGAAATAACAAAAACACAAGATATACTTAGTTCCAAACTTCCAAATTCTAAAAACAGCATGGATTACGTGGTCGAAATGAGAGGTTGTTCTGATATGCACGCACCCTAGGTTCAATGTCAAGGTGACGACGGGTTAAAGGTTAAGTGATTTTCCTCTTTGTAGAGTCACGAAACTATGTACCCAACTACAACTAAACTTAACCACCTTATGATCTATGCTTTATTGTAATTTGCCAAGTTATGGATAGCAGAGAATACTAAAATGTAAACGTATTTAAATTAAAATTGTGTGGTTGCTATTATTTTTTGAACATAAACTAGTTGTTCATAATATAATAATTCAAACGGATTGCTTATAAAAAATCAATTTTCCCGGGATAAAAGTAGTATATCATTCCACGGCCCTCCAACTATTTCTGCAAATGACGTCAATCCGTTGCTCCGTTTTGACGTGAAGGGACAAACAAACAAATAAACACACTTCAGTATTTATAATATTAGTATATTGGTGCGTCAGTGGCCGAGTGGTTAAGACGTCTGGTATTGGTTCCATCCCGGCTATGTACCAATGGGTTTTCTATAATTAAAAACTTATGCACATAACCACACTTAAGAGGCTTTTCTATCTAAAATATATCTCAATAGAACTGGCCACTCGTTAGGTATAGCCTCACATATAATATCGGCTAAAAGAGGATGATTTCGTCTTCCTCTGGGTACCCTGGGACCTATGGCACTGTTTCGGAAGCCGTAAGGCAGGCAACCCGTAAAGAGAAAAAAAAATTGTATACATTTCCTAAGTTCATTACTGATATGAGTATGGCTAAACACGGTAGCAAGCATAATTTCTAAAATGTATATATGCTACCATTTAATCCTTGCACTAATAGCAAATATTATGTTACTAAATAGTTGGTTATACTGTTAAAAAAATGTTGTAACATCTTCAACACAATATTGAGATAGCTTTGATATTTTTTTTATTCATTTTATCAAAGGATATCAGCCCATTTTTTTATAAGCTAATATATAATTCCACCATCCTGCCACTACAAACAGACTGCCGTCGAATACAAGCACAAACAAATTACACAAAATTAATTAATTACAAAAAGTAAATCAATGAACGACATCTCCGTATAGTTGGCACAGTTAACCGTCACGCAAAACTGAATATCTAGGGCTGACGCCAATTCGTATTTTTGTAATCACTGTGTAATAATTGTTTTTAATACTGATATTATCTAGGACTATACTGATCTAATTTTAATAATTTCGGTGAATGTGTAATTTTTGTAATTTATTTCTATGTATATGTGTAAACTAGTCGTTCGTACGCGACTACGCGTTGTATTAGGAATATCCTTTCTTAGAGTACTTCTACACCCCCTAACGAATATACCTTCCAATTTTCATATTAATATCTTCAGTGCTTTAGGCTGTGCGATGATTGTCAGTCAGTCAGCGACACGACAATTATAATTTTCTAACGGAGTTTCTAAATTTTATCTTTGTTTCTGGATCAAAATATCTAAATAAAATACATAGATCCTTTTTTATATCCATTTGGCATGTTAAATGTTCAATTATTCAACTTATGTAATGTATGTTGTGCTTTGGATTTTTAATAAATAAAGTACCTAGTTATTATTATTACTTTGAGTTATTTTGAGATCGAAGTCTCATGCATCTTCCAGTTTGACCTTGTTCGAAGTGACTTCGCAGGGTCGTCTGTCCTCATAAGAATCCTCCAAAAATTCCTCTAAGGTAGAGAAAGAGGAAAAAGTCGTAAAATGTAATATTTCTTGGAGACAGCCCTAATGTGGCCATAATTTCATATGGCACGCGATATTATTATTATTCGTGGTTTTGAAGGTCTAGGTAAAAATTCAGATGTTTAACTGTTATGTGGTCGATAAAGCTTCATAGAACATTGTCGAAAGTTAAATTCATTCATATATTCATAGGTGACCATTACACGACCAATCTGACATCAGTTCAATCCTTAATTACGGTGACATAATGACAGAATTTTAGTTAAGTACGTACCATTAAAACCTGACTTTTGTTACAAAATTGAATCTAATTGAAGGACTTGGCCGATTTTGTAACCAAATATTGTGTAGAATAGATAGAAAATGGACTACACAAACTTACATAATGATCACGTTTTAATTCCCTTAGGCAGAGTTCAAAGATATCCACTTGCTATCTTTCTGGAACACCTCTTTCGCCTCATTCAATTCCGTACATTTTTCATAACCTACTTACTGCTAAAGTTATATTTGCATGCCTTCATAATGTAACGGTAAATATCGACTAAATTGGTAATAAAACTGAAATATAAGAATAAGAAAATCTCCAGGGTCCGCCATTCCCGTCTTGTATAAAGGTCGGGGCTCCTATTTCGTTGTGATGTACGACCTGACAGTCTGACAGACCGCCTAAGTTATGAGTGGTTACCATAACAAAAAATCCAGAGCGAATAACTGAGAAAAATTGGCAGTGGCCCCATATTCATGCCTTTTAGTCGAGATTAAGTAAAATATATCATTAAAACATACATACGACTTTCTTTAAAAAAATATGATCTTCAATAATTTTAATTTAATGTCTACTGTTGCCGATTAGTTTGGACGCACATAAAAAAAATACTATGCGGTGTCACGCCTATGCAAAGTTAAAATTGTGTCTGATAAGGCAATTGACCGTTAGGCCGACAGGTCTAATATTGGTATACTACAACTATGGATTTGATTTGATCTTTCCAAAAGTTAACTAAGGTACTATGAATAGAAAACTGAAAAAAATATGGCATTATCTTAAAAATTAGGGCTACGAAAATAGCATCCATCTTTGATGACCTAACGACGACCTAAAGATCGACTAAACCATCCATCTGCGAATATAAAGCACAGTTAACCGTAACATTATAGGCAATAGTCCCACGGTGTTGGAACTTGAAAACCACTCGAACAGCTTATAACGGCGGTTCAGACTCAGTTGCAAGCTAACAATACTCACAGTCCCCTGTGGCGTTGCACAATAACACCGTCCAGCGATGCAATGCCATCACCCTCGGGGGATACCCACGACAAGAATTACAGATAACACGAAAATACACGCCAAAATGATACCAAAGTTTCAAAGCATAAAGTTTAAAGTTGCCTGATGAAAATTCCGATTCTCGTCAGGTTTCGATACAAGTCGAATCCCAGAGCAGCGCTATCGCAGTTACGGCTCACTACCACAGTCACGAACGACATAAATAAAAGCTAAATCGACACTAAGGTATGTTAAATTTGAAACCCTTTCGTGATAGACTAAGAGTTGATATTAGAACGGTATTTGAAGCCTAAAGGAAGCGCGTGAGCATAGAAATTCGAGCGTGGCCAAATCTGAAGCGTACGAAGAGCTAAACCGTGACTGTGGAAGTGAGATAGTGGTTTTCCAAGAAGGAATGGTCAGAGCAAGTGGCGATGCGGCTATTGTTTGAATTTGTGGGATGAATGAGGGACGCGTGGCCGAAGAGATTTCGTTGCGTGACTGCGGAGTACCGACAAGCGGAGCTTTTTAAACTTTTTTACTGTTAATCGAGATGAAAAACTGCCTCGAGTGACTTGATTACGATCAATATGAGGTTTAAAATTATATAACGTGGTAATAAATTAGTAGCGTGTTGTATGAAGTTATTTTTGATCACGCTTCTTAAACAGGAATTTGTGTGCGTACAAGGTGTGTTTGTGTAACTATACCATAATTCATACAGACACGTCCGTCGTCCGTTGTACATAATTTAATAATAGAATTTATTTATTGAAAGAATTGCCTCAAACTGCTATATAGATAGCAAGAGTATAAATTATGCGTGCGTCGGTGGCCGAGTGGGTAAGACGTCTGGTATTTACTAGACAGACCCCGAGTTCGATCCCGGATCCCGGCCATGTACCAATGGGTTTTTTAATTAAAAAGTTATGTACATAATCCGACAAACCACACTTAGAGGCTTTTCCATCTAAATATATCTCAACAGAACTAGCCACTCGTTAGATATAGCCTCACAAATACCATCGGCTAAACGAGGAAGACTAGGTCTTCCGCTGGGTACCCTGGAACCGTAACACGGTTTCAGGAGCTGTAAAGCAACCCGTGAAGAAAAAAAAGAGAAAAAAAAAAAAAAAAAAAGAGTATAAATTATATTCGTGACCTGATAGAGATATCTAAATTTTTTATAAATGATTGACCTGGGAATCGAATCCCGTGTTATACTATGTTCATTGGTGGATGGACCACGTGTAAGATAACATTAAATTTCCCCTATAATTGATACAGTTGCCTGTTGCACTAATAGGTACTTTTTATTCTAAATATACCTCCAACACAATAGAACAATCAAAGTTTAATCACAAATCTGATACATTATTAATGTAACAATGCCTCTAAAATATTCCCAAATGACAACAAAAATGTATATTTAGTTATGTAATGGTTGCGTGTGGGAATCGAAGCAGGCATTTCGATTAGGTTATTTAGATAGTAGATACAAAGGAGCCGACGCGAAGGAGTGGTGATTAGCCCTCCCCCTGTGACTGTTTGAATAGTATTAAAAAATTAAGACCCGGCTCCACCCCATATTTGAGGTGCCTACACACTTATGGGGAATTTACGATCCTTTTTGACAGTTAAAAAATAGGCCAAGTGTGTATCGGACTCGCCTACGGAAGTAAGTGTTCCCATTGAAAATGTAATTAAAAAGTGTGTTATTGTTGTGATTTTATTAGGGACATAATTAATAAGAATTTACATTATGAAGATGTCAGAGTTGAGCTAGATAGGAGTTATTTAAAGATTGGTTGTCGAATATTTTTTACAGATAATGCGACAAACTTACATCATCAATAATAATCACCATTGCGAATGTCAATGAAGAAAAGAAACAATTCGCCGGTCGTTCCACTTTGTAACATGAATTTTTATTTTGTGTTCGAAGAATCCAAAATGAACTTGATAAGCTATTGCCAAATATTTTCTCGTCTGATCACATGTCGTAATTTCTAAAATATAAATTTAGATCCTTATTTTGTAAAGCAGAACAAATATTATCAATACAATAATATATTGTTTTTAATCTTTATACAGGAACAAAGTTACATGGAATATTCCGAATAATCACTACGACACATGTCAAAACATATCACTGTATGACGATAAATAGACGTGTTTATCGGAACTTTGCGACAATTTATTTTAGTGACAACAATATGATAATATTATAATAAGAGAAGAGAGGAATTTCGACCAAAGGCTCTAAAAATTAGTTCAAATCAGGGATAAAAAATATCAAAATATTGTGAAGAATGAATTCCACGCTTGTTACCGTCATATTTTATCACCATCACGGCTCCCGGAACCGGAAGCATTTATCTCTACCAACTGAGATTTGAAAGAGATCTCTGAATTGTCTATAAAAACCCATTTTCTGAAAGTCTAGTCAAAGTTAATCAGATATTAGCAAAATCATAAGACTAGCTGATTGCCCACTACTTCGTACGCGTTGTATTGATGTTAAATAAGCCTATAACCTTCCTCAAGAATTGGGCTATCAACTACAAAAATATTTTTCAAATCCAATGAGGTTTAATTAATACCTCAATGTTCACTTCAGTCCAGTTACTGGACTCCAGTAGTTTTTGAGTCTATAGTACACGAACAAACAAACATTATTTTTTATATACTAGATAGATTAAGTTTGACTAGACTTTCAGAAATTAGGTGTTAGAGATCGCTTTCAAAAACTCAGTTGGCAGATTTTTGCCTATATGCCTCCCAGCTGAATAGAAGCCTTCCACATTTAGCGAACGGAATTTTTGAGTCTAGCTAACGACTAAAACAAACTTATAAAGCTTTCAAATATAGAGATATTTTTTATCCTGACTGTACTTAGAAATCCTATACGAAAATAAGCATATTATAGTACGATGACTAAGTCAAAAAAAGTAATGAAAGCATGGCCACCACGTGCCGACTGCCGTATGCAAACAAACTCTGTATGAGTCACTCTTGAATAATTCCCCGAACTTGAGTAATATTTTTTTTACCATTTAATTAGCTATAAGTATATTTTGCTGGGATTGAGATAAAGGAAATCTTCTTCAAGGAATCAATAACCATTTCCTGTTTACAATAAAATATTCTTATAATTATTTATAAACACACGATTTATAAAATGTCTCTGATTTAGTTTACGTTTCCCAGTATGTAGATAAAATGCGCTATTGTTATCCAATACATAAGATAACAGTAAGTTAACTAACCATTTTATGTATTGTAAAATAACCCGTCTTAACACAACTGGAAATTTAAGTGTCCGACCGAAGATTCGGTTTAGTTTTCGGCTATATAGTTTCTGCCAAGAAATCTATCTCTCGTGGCTCTAATTATTGTCTTTTATTTCATATGTGTATAAATTTTAAAAATACACTATAATTCGGTATACAATAGAAATTTTAACATGTCTAAATAAGTTTCGGTTTCGGTTGTGTCATCCGAAGCTTGCTTTTTGTCTCGGGCTAGCATTGAATCTGGGACTTCTGGTTTAAAATACATGCTATAATAATCATAGAATACACAATACAAATAGTGGTAATTTTTTAGTTCATAACTTTAATGATGTGAACAATATTCGTTCGAGATATTCGTGACGTGTCCATCACAGTGCGGCACAGTTTTTACTGCAGATAAGATAAATAACATATTGTATCGTTGAGTACGCGATTGTAAGCAATACTCATGCATTAGTCATTAGTTATTTAGGACACAAAAAATAGGCCATTGGTGCTAATTTTAATATCATTTTGTACGTGTATGAAATAACAAAATTAGATGTTTTACTATTTATTCGATTTTGTTGAGCGGATGTGGCACAGAACAAGGAAGAGTGGTATGTGGTATGATGACAGACAAACAGAGCATGAACTGTAATTTTTGGGCGGATATTTCGAAATCAATGCTTTTTAGGGTTCCGAACATCTCAGATGGAAAAACGGAAACACTTATAGGTAGGTACGGTAGAAAAAATGGTAAGAGTTGTATCCGCAACTTGGCCAATTATTGTGCATGATGTCGAGCCAACTCATTAGGTTGTATAAAAATTATCATCATAGCCTAATTGAGAAACACTTGTCGTAAAGGTACAATGCCTGCCCGAATCAATGAAGTAATTATTATATTATTGGCAATTATAGGGTCACTAAGGTATCGTTGCTTAACCACAGTAACACGGTTCTCAAGAGTAATCATTAGACTTCCGTGATTGTTTAGTTACTTTTATGCTGAATGTAACTCAATTTTTTCATTACCAAAATCACACAGAACCAAAATGTATTCATTTGGTTGAAGAAAGAGAGAATACAAAACGTATATTTCAATAAAATACACCCTATCCTATCAAGACAGGATAGACAAACGTAAACAAACAGTCAATGCATTCCAATTTATCAATACATATAGTATTACAAAATTAGGAAGTTCTACGCTTTATGGAATACTTCTCACGGTTGGATAACAATCAACTTTCTTTCAATCCTGCCACACAATTCCAAAATTAATTTATTAAATAACATTGCGATAATGGAAATTAAGAAGGATGTAATTCGACGCAAATTCGCCAATATCACTTGCTATTAATCCGGCCATTGTTCGGAAAAGGGGCCATCATCACACGTGGAAACACAAAAGAATCGTGTGACAATCAAATTCTGTTGAGCGTCCCACACGGCTTATGAACTTGCGCTTGAATGAAACTACTCGATTTATTGCACAGCTTAATCGATTCGTAAAGCCTTTTAAACTTTATTGTAGTATAAAGTAATATGGAGAAGTAATTTCATGATAGCTTTCATTAGCAACTGTACAAGAGTGCACTAATCACTGTTTGGTCGTTAATTCTATTTTTAAATGGAAAGAAAAGACGTACACTACATACGTATCGTCCGTCCTTTTCAGATAAACTCTTGACTTTGGATATGTATTTAAAGTTTAAATTAAATGTAATATTGCATCGAAACAAATACTATTGAAAATAACCAATAACTTTTAAAGTTTTATTCTGTAATATACCTACTTCATTTCTTAGCCTCTCCCTATTTGCTGAGGATTTTCTACATCTATCATCGCGTCTTACAGATATCTTCCATAGTCTCTTATTCGTTCAGATGTTAAATCGAATATTTCGCGTTTATAAATGTCGTGCCCATCCAGAATTAGAAGTGACAGGGGTATAACAACAAAACGTCTAAAATCCAAGTGAAACCACGAAATCAATCAATTAAAAACAACAGTTACAGCAACATTTCACGAACAATTACAATCAATCAACGCACTTTTACACCTCGGATACTTTCTCACGGCCCACATACCGCAGCGATGTTTAAAATGGAAGATTGTACATAAATGAACATCCCAGAAACAAGGGGCTGGAGTCTTTTCTTTTTGTGCACAAGGACATCGCGTGGGGTCGTAACATGTGGGGTTTTACACCCCTCTTGTGCCCAGTGCCACCCCTCTGGTAGCAGCTGTTAGTAAACGCACAGTGATCTTTAGAACATACTAACTGTGATAGATAGCTTTGATCTCACGTTTTGGAACTTCTTGTTCTGACACTCTGTCTTGATTAAACTTTATTACACGTGAGTGGGTGTCATTAATAAGTTGATTATATTAAAAGATTTCTCATTTATTTAAGAGGGTTTTGGAAAACCTAATATACATTTCAAGATTTAATTACTGAATCAGCCATTAGCTGAACACTTTTAATAATTTTGAAGAAACGGGGCAGTGAGGGTCGTGAAATATCATATGCTTGTGAAAAATTGTGTTTCTCAATACAAACTGTTGTACAGTTATTTCACTAGGTTAATCAGTTTAAAATTTGCTTAAAGTTCAGCAATCAGATTACAAACATACCACGCGTGTAAAACAAACATCAAATTTTAAATTTTATTGTAAAATTATATAATATTTTTTCACAAACACAATAACAATAAAATTTATATGTAATTGCTATAATACAAGGGGTGGGGTAGCATCACACATACCCATAATCAGCACCCTCCGTCGGGTATTGAAGCTGCTACCCTCGGATGAAAGAGCACATCTGTTCAGAATTGCTTCAGAAACATTATAAATTCTCATTGTTTTAAGAAATTCAAGAAAAAAAAAATTTTTGTATATAAAAAAAACCTCAATTACTAATAGACAGTATAGAATGCATACAGACAGACACCGCGATCGTTTTACTCAGGTTATAGGTATAAGATTTATTATATTATACAGATTTTTCGACAACATTTCAGGTCAAAATCCCTCTGTACAAGTTAATTTTGTTCGAGTACGCATCCTACTTAGACGAAGCTATGAAGAGAGATCTTCCAACAAAAGAGCGCTTACCTTAAAACCTTCGCGCTTCTATTCATCTCCTTTGTACTCCGGGTCGGAAGAGTACGACGCCCTTCACATGACAATAAAAAGTATCAGAGGATTCTGTCTAAATAAACATACATTGAGGGATCTTATATGTATTATGTTTGTCGTACAATTTGGTTTATGTGATGTAAAACACAAATAAGTTAGTACTTACATAATATCAACAACTGATTAATTACAAAAATTACCACTGAAAATCTGTAAAAGAGGATATCTTAATTGGGGCAATCTGATTTTTAAGGATCAAAAGATCAACCTTATTTGTCATTCTAGGATAATATAATAAGATAGTTATATTAGCAAACAGTTTCTAATCGTCATGCTGCCTTTTTTGTAAAATTATGCACCAAAACCTTATGGGTTTGTCTGAACACTGAAAACTGTATTGAATCAATTGTGTTTTTAGCTAACATACAGAAAAATACTGAAAGGAAAAATTTACCGTTGTGCAGGACGAAATGTGAAAGCACATGGTTAATTTTTTAAACTACATAATTGTACTTTATATTTTTTAATATTCTATCTATCTATCTATCATCACGCCTTTCATCCCAAGAGGGGTAGGCAGAGACAATCGAATGCCATTTGTTACGATCCTGACATATCTCTTTTGCTTCTTTTATATTCATCTTACCTTTCATACATGCTCGGCGATTGTGTGTACTTTTAATATTTCCTTCGATCAACATATTTTTTATATGTTCAATAAAAGTACATCTAGGTCGTCCTCTGCTAGCATTTCCTTTCACTTCAGCCATATAAACCTTTTTAGTCAATCTATCATCCTTCATTCTTTCAACGTGTCCAAACCAGCGTAAACTACTTTTCTTCATTTTTGTCACAACATCATCTTTTACTCCGCATTCTTCTCTAATGACATCGTTCCGGATACGGTCAATACGCTTTATATCACACATTCTACGTAAAGACCGCATTTCCACTGCATTTATTTTACTTTCATGCCTCTTATTCCATACCCAAGTCTCGCTTCCATAAGTAAGTGATGGAACTAAAACAGCATTATGTATGTTCATTTTACTTTTAGTTGTAAGTTGTGTATTTCTGCATACATTGTTTAGTCCACCAAATACCTTGCTTCCCGTTTTCACTCTCCTTTCAATTTCTTTGTCTATCTTTCCACTTCTTGTAACCATACTACCTAAATAAACAAATTCATTCACTTGCTCTAACTTACATCCTTTCACACAAATCTTACACTCCGTCCTTTCATCTTCCTTTTCAAATACTAATACTTTTGATTTCGAAATATTAATTTTCATGAATTTCTTCTCACATTCCTCATTCAAAATTGCAACTAGGTTTTGCAGCTCTTGCTCCGAAGATGCAATTAATACCGCATCATCGGCATATAAAAGACAGCAAAGTCAAGTAGGACCCATTTCTATCCCTAAGGAACATTGTTGTAATTTGGTCAAACAACTATCGAAATACAGATTGAATAGACAAGGTGACATTACACAGCCCTGTTTAACACCACAATGTATATTAAACGGGGTTGAGCACTGTCCACCCACTCTAACAACGGCAGTACAGCCATCATATAATGATTGTACTGCCCTTATGAGTTTTTTATTCACTCCGTATCTCGCTAGTGTTGACCATAATTCCGTTCTGCATAGGTTGTCATATGCTTTTTCTAGATCAATGAAAACACTGTAAACTTTTTGATTTTTTGCCAAATGTTTTTCAACAATGTTTCTTAAGGTAAAAATTTGGTCAACACAACTCTTACCTTTCATAAATCCCGCTTGAGCATCCCACATCTTATTTTCTGTCACCTTTTGCACCTTTTCAATTATTATTCTTCCATACATTTTTCCAACCAAGCTGATAAGGCTGATGGCGCGATAATTATTGCAATCAAGCTGTGAACCCTTTCCTTTAAACACTGGAACTATTATGGCTTGACACCAGTCTCCTGGTACTCGTCCGTCGCTCCAGCATTTATTGAAGAGAGCACACAGTGTGTTACATATTATCGCTCCTCCATGTTTTATCATCTCGGAGGAAATCCTGTCTTTCCCTGCCGCTTTTCCGTTCTTCAATCTTCTGATGGCTGACACAACATCATCCTCCGTGATAATGTCATCGATAATTTCCGAGTCCTCATAGTCCTCACTATCAGCATCCGAAGGATGTGTTTGTTGTCCATCAGAGTTTCCATATAATCTTTCATAAAACTCTTTCATTCTTTCTAATACTTCTCCATTCAATGTCATTAACCGTCCATCCTCTGCTTTAATCATTTGTACATTAGAAGTCCTCAATACTCCTCGAGATTTTCTCACTAAATTCCAAAAAATTTTGACGTTCTCTTGGAAAAATCTTGAGAACTTCTTCTCTTCATTCATCTTTTCTTTCATCTTACTTTCTTTAATTATCTCTTTTACTCTCTTCTTGTATTCTCTATATTTATTCTTCATTCTCTCTTCAAGTTCTGTATTCTTTCCCGTTACTGCCAAAATATCTAAATATGCATTCTTCTTCATTTGTACAGCCACCCTTACTTCATTATTCCACCACGGATCCCCTCTCATACCACCAACCTTCACAACTCCACAAGTAGTTTGTGCTGCTTTGACAATTCCATGCTTAATCTTCTTCCACATTTCATCTATACTGTCATCCTGCTCAATGGCATCTAGTTTCTCTTGTACTTTCCTTACATATTGTCCTCTAACATCTTCCTCTTCCAACTTTTCTACTTTTATTCTTTCGGCTTTTGGAGGCGACACAGGGGTACGTTGGCGCCAGCCTTGAAACAGACCCTTAAATGAGGTCATTACCATATAATGGTCCGTTTCAATACCGGTACCTCTGTACACCCTCGTGATTTTTGTCGCACTCTTTAGCCTATCGTCAATCAAAAACAAATCTATTATGCTTCTTTCAATTCCTCGATGCCATGTATAGAGATGAATATCCTTGAGATCAAACATAGTATTCGAGACAAACATATTCATCTCTAAACATAGATCAAGGATCTCTAGTCCACTACTATTCATTCTCGGGTCCCCAAATTTTCCTAGAGTGGACTCAAGCCCGTCTCTTCGGGTCCCCACCCATCCATTCAAGTCACCTATCATCATTAATCTTTCATTTAGTTGCCTCTGAGCTAGGATGTTTCTTACATCAACCCAGAAGTCCTTTATTTCTCTCAGTTTGTTGGTGGCACAAACTGGAGCATATCCAATAACTATTAAAATTCTTGTTAGTCCCACCTTCAAACGGAGAGAGAGTAATCTTGGGTTGATCCTTTCATATCCATACATACATTCTACCATACGTTGTGATAATAAGACTCCAACACCACGGTTTGCTCTTTCTCTATCTTTAACGCCGGACCATATTCCGGTGAAGCCGCGATGTTGTGTTCTGTCATTACCACGACGCATGGTCTCTGTCAGGCATAACACATCTATCCACTTTTCTTCCATCATATCTAAAATCTCATTCATTTTTCCATTCATTCCGCCTTGTACATTTAACGTAGCGAAATGGCATTCGCCCGTCCTCGTGTAGCCCCTTTTGTGTATCAGGCGTGATGGTTGGCAAAACCTATCGCCACCTGTGGTGTCAGAAGACATTTAAATGTCTTTTGACACCACTACCACTAATATAATTATAAATAAAATTATTAATAATAAACTATATATAAATAAATAATATAAACAAATGTTCCGCTTCACTTCACTTCATTTCTTTTAATGTATTTATTTCTTCTGACTTTTTCTCCTGGTCCTTGGTAGAGTTATCATTCGTTTTATCATCATTAATTTCCAGTTCATTTCTGATTTTTCCTGTTTTGTGACGAAAAGCATATACGCCTCCTTCACAGCCAAATTCAAGCCGAGATTTATTATTGTTGTTAGCGTCTTGTACATCCCAGGGATTCCAAAACCTGAGGATGTAAGTCTGTAAGAAATTGTGCCATAAATATAATAATACAGGCACAATGAAGAACTTCACGCACACCATGTTGCATTTTTTAATTTCTTTTCGTTGTGAGTCATATCAATAAAACTGATTATGATTAATTTATTTAGAATATAATATTATGTTAAGAAAATTATTGTATATTGATGTAAATTTGTTTTATTTTAGTAAATAATATTTTTATATAAATTTTTTGTTGTTTACTTGATAAACATTAAACTTCATAAATATTAATTAAAACCCAGATATTACAATTCATATATATATATAAATTAATTGTAATAATAAAGATTACTAATCGAAAGGGAGGTGGCGACTGGCGATACGAAAATACAGGAAATGAGAAATGCAGATAAAATGTATGGCCAGTGACATACGATATGTCGTTGAGTCATTTATTATCATATCAACTTTTTAGGTAGGTACATGGAGCGAGTACATACTGTCAATGACTTTGCTAATGCTAAACGGAGTTTATTTGGTGTCATTTTTATTTTAGGAAGTTTTTTTAATTTTTCACCTTCATTTTAATTACCACATTACAGCTCCCGAAACCGTGTTACGGTCCCAGGGTACCCAGCGGAAGACAAGGTCTCCCTCGTTTAGCCGATGGTATTTGTGAGGCTATACCTAACGGGGACTGGCCAGTTCTGTTGAGGTATATTTAGATGGAAAAACCTCTATAAGTGTTGTTTGTCGGATTATGTACTTTTAATTAAAAAACCCAGTACATGGCCGGGATCCGGGATCGAACCCATGGTCTGTCTATAGGTTATACCAGACGTCTTAACCACTCGGCCACCGACGCACCTTACTTAACCGGAATAAAACAGACTTGCATACCTTTTTCGTTTGATATGGACAACTGGCTGAAAGTGGACAGTGTTAACGGCGTCTCTAGCCACACCGCAAGGTATAAAGGCCTTGATGGTGTGTGTGCGTGTGTGAAATAAAACCTATGTTTTACCGATTGATGAGATTACACAAAAACTAATTACAATGTCAAAATAAAATAGTTTTAAAATGAAAGTCTTGGTTAATAAACAACTCACTTTTAGTTCGGTAAACATCTCTTTCGTTTGATATTAAGAGCGTAGACGGTCTGCAAGGGAATTGAGAAATAGGTATTTGAAGAAACTATTGCCGTCGCCTCACCCTTTGATCCCCCCGTAGAGTGCGATAGGGACAACTGCAGCTCAGACTGATTATACCTATAAAACCTTGACCAGATAGACGTTTCGTATTCCCCTGTAAAAAACGATTGCTCTAGAGGCATTATCCGTGAAGAAAATAGGGGAATACATTTGTATGGAGAAAATGCAGCCCGGCTACGCTCTTAACCAAATCCCAATGGTGCGTCATGTTTACAAATCCCGTGTTCTTCCTTTTTTGTGTAGTTTACGACAGTTAATAGTTACAACTGTTACATTTATAAAGCAAAATGTTCTTCTATTTACGTTATTACAATCGTTAAATGATCAATGTACTTTAGTGAAGAACTCTCTAAGTCACGGGTACAATGCCCAATATACACGTAGAGGCCCTGTAGAGGTTTAATCCAAAGTGTTGTGGCTAACACCCATCGGGGCCTATTTCTGAATGCACCGAGGCGTATGGCCCCAGACAAGCCCTGTCAGGTTCCTGGACTATTGCTGAGATTAAATTAAATTAAAATTATAAATACCTAAACAGAGCCGGAGAGTGGCATAGGCTTTTTTTCTGAAATCCTTCAACGAGCGAAGCCGGGCGGAAAACTAGTTTTGAAATCTTACGTCCACTAAACTTATTCTGTCTGACACGTTCTATAAACTATGCGCTGAATTTCGAAACAGTCATTAAAATTTGGACCTTTTATCACATTGGACATTTTTCAACGAGCGAAGCCGGGCGGAAAACTAGTTTTGAAATCTTACGTCCACTAAACTTATTCTGTCTGACACGTTCTATAAACTATGCGCTGAATTTCGAAACAGTCATTAAAATTTGGACCTTTTATCACATTGGACATTTTGACATACTAGATTAGACCACATGATTGGGATTAAAATGAAAGATCTTGAAATAACTAATGAACCTAGACAATACAAAGATAAGGTTAATATGCAAGACCTATTATATACACTGAACAATTTGCTACATACACATAGTCATTATGTATTACATCAAGTGCAGTTACACGTGACTTGGTTTATGCCATCAAAGGAAGTCTAATGGAGATCATCTAACAACAGTTAGGTTCTCTTGACCAATCCCGTAGGTTAGAGGAACGATAGATTGATTATGCAAGCGGATGAAGAAATTGCTCGACCTAATAAACCGACCGTGGATGTATGTAACAATGAAGGTACAATGTCTTATTATTTTAGCAATTTGGTCCTGTTAGTATAAGATGGAGCAAGTTACGAGTTTGAAAGATCTTTCAGATTACAGAGTTGGCGTATTCGTGTTCCTTCTTATTTTAGCAACGTATATAGTTATGTGTCAAAATAGCAAATAAGCGAACACTTAAGTGATGTGCGCCATGAAAGGATTGCCAAAGTTAATTTAACAACTGTCAAAATGCATACATTATCGCTCAGAATAGACGCGAGAAATACTAAATATATGACATTTTCACGTATTTTACAACTGTTCATACTTTCAGAAGCTGCAAAACCGTATGGAATAAAATTTGAAATAATCTTGAGCACGTGTACATTTCTGATTAGATTTGATGAGCTGACTCATTGATGTAATTATTGCATAACAAATTCAAAACCGTATCATCTTACCTATGCTTTTCCCACGAAACCAATAAAGTGGGCAATGCTCGGGTATGCCGACAACGTACGAGTGACGGTTCGAACAATGATTTAGGTGTGCCCAACACACATTACGGCCAGAATTTATTAATGGAGATTTACGTTACGATGGCGCCATACCTCTTCCTTCCGATAACATAGATTATTGTACTGCCATAGATGGCAGAAGCTACGTGAGTGTCCCCAGTGAGGGCTATTTGGTTGCAGATTGATTGAATTTTAACTGTTCTTCTAAATAATTGTTAATTTTGGTGAAAAATAAAAACTCAAATTAATTAAAAATGATGATCCGTATATAATAACTAATTAGAATGTGACAGAGAACTAAGTCAATTGTTAAAAAAGATTAGGAATGTAATTAATCTGGTTGATACACAGAGAAATACTTCAGATACCAAAGTCGTTAAATAGCCTACTACCTATTACTTTATCTTGGCCATAAATAAGTAAGATAGCTGTCGAGGAAAGGGAGTGGATCCAAATTTATATGGTAATTTTCAATACTTTATGTTGAAAAAGTTCCCTATCTCAATAAATAAATACAAATATATGTACAGCATAAATTTGTATACTGTTAGCAGATAATTAACTCAAAGCCAAGCCACTAAAAAGATGTCGACAGAAAATGCTACTGTAATGTCTTAACCACGCAAGAAATCTTATTAAGAATCCAGTTCCAATGTATAATTGCAATCCCTTGGTACGTGATATAAAAAACATAATGGAAGTAAGTCGAACGCATTAGTCACATATCTAAATACAATATCTAAAGTGGTGGCAGTCGTGGTACGGTTCACAAGGCCGTTTACTTTACGGCCGAGCGGACCAATCAGGCAACTCTTGTCTCTAAAGTCTATAAGACCAACAAACATGTGACCAAATGAGTGGGTGACCCAAGAATAAGCTGGCGCCACTAAATGTCTGCTCATTTCTTGCACTACTGTTTTTGTTTTTTTTACTCCAAACAAGACTGAAAATAGTTTCGGTGGTGTAGAGATGTAAATTAAATACAATCCAATTATACACGGATGCGTTACCTCCTGCGCTGGAAGGATGCCAAGTGGCATTGAACTAGTGCATTCAAACACCAGTTATCTGCTTCGAATCTCTCAACGTGACAATAGGGAGCGGAAAACTCGACGTTTAATTAAATTGAAGACAAAGGGCTTCCTCCAGAGGTGGACATACAAAGAAAGAATCCGATAAAGGATGAAGATTGAGACAAATTATCTCAAGTATTCGACGATTCTAACAGTAAAACATAAAGGAGAGTTAAATGGGATCTACAATGTCCAATAAAAAGGTTACTTATATGATTTGATGGTCGCGTGTTGCATGGACGATTAATAATTAAAATACCACATGAGCACTCATAAATGTATTCTATAACAATCCGAAGACTTGTTTCGAGTATGAACGACAAGCTGGCACCGTTTTATTATTGCCAGACATGCAGAATGGCACATTAGAATTTACCGTAGGTATATGATTTATGCGTCGCCCCTACCTTGATAACTTTGGACGTTGAACTACGAATTCTAGGAACGATTGCATAGCATTCGTGCGCAGGTTTTTAAATTCCACAATGTTTTAAGTGGAAAGTGACATTGTCGTCGATGTCGCATTTTTTCATATCGTGATTCGTATGAAATATTAAACGTGGAATAAATAAGTAAACCACGTGGTACCTAGACTGGTTGCGCAGAATTATTGCTGTCGTTAACCTTTACATAAATCAATACCTTGTCGAGTTTAAATGGTGGGTTTCCCAGGATAGCTTGATAGTAAATCTAATCCATAAATTTATGACACTTGCGTAATAACAAAATGTACGCACATCTAAATCATCTTCACGAGTTTCATTGAATAATTTTCAAATGTAAAACACAAATATTTTACCTTACCTGATATAACAAGCTTACCCTCCCAGCATCGCCTGTAAACATTCTTGAAGGATTTCCGGGATAAAAAAATAGCCTATGTGACCTCCGGCCCTCCAACTATATGTTGCTCTCCGTTCATCCGTTGCTCTGTTGTGATGTGAAAGAAGGACAAACAAACAGACACAGTTTCACATTTATTATATTAGTTAGGATGATAAATTATATGACCAAATACAGTCAGTCAGTTAGTTTTTTTGAATAAACCGATTATCTCAATAATTTACGTAGGTCGAAGCTACTAAGGCAGGGTACGCCAGCTCCTGTCAAGGCATTAATATTTCACAGATAGCGCCTTGACACGATTATTTTTCAATTTCAATTTTCCCTGGTTATGTGTGACTCTGTTCACGGTTATTAGTCGTTTTAATAACGAGCAATTAACAGAAAGGCTCGATAATTCGTCGGTGGACCGGAGAGGCGCCGACAAAAGCGGCAATTACTACGAATTTTGTATTGACGGAGCAACCGGCGCTATATTGGGCCGCCATCTTTGTTTGGGTTCTACAAGATGACCTGAACCATTTGTCAAGTCATTGCTCAATAAAATAAGGGTTGCGCGCATTATACTTTTATTTCAATTACGTACTTCCATTCAATCCTGTCTTTTCACGAAACGAACAGCATCCTGTACTAAAACAAAGGTTGGGTATTTCTGAAGATAATATAGTTATATTTTTTTATAAATGCATATTTAAAAGGATGTGTGGATAAAAGTAAATGTTTACAACAAATTGTTAACAATTGATTAAGCCCAAGTTCCGCTGTGGCAAATTACACCTTTTTGCAGTGCCTCAGAGTAACGAAATTGCCAAGTCGCAGGTGCCAAACCAGTCTCGCTGCATTTTTCTATCCGCCTCAACTCCGCCGGCTATCTCACGATGGACGACACAAAAGAAAAAGAAAAGTAAAAACCGTTTAATACAAAAACATTATCGACACAATAGACGGCCATTGTGTACGGTTTACCGCAACTCGCGTGTAAGAAAGCTAACGCAAGTACCTACCTATATTGGCCGGTTTATATTGTGAATCAAATAACCTATTGTGTGAACATAATATTGAAGACGGAAATTTAATGAATAAAAACAAAGCTATTTAAAGGGAAAGTTCGTGGAAAAAATATCAAATTGTTTTCCAAAGAAACGATTCTTATTTGCCTTTCAACTCAACATCAAAAATATTGCAGTTATTAGTTGGTGACTTTTTACCGATGATTTTTTGATATGCATCTATACGACGTCAGTAGGACGCTAGTAGGTAGCACTAGCACATGCATAGCCTCACCATATTTTACATGGTAATTAGGCTAAAATATTCAATGACATTAATTAGGCACGCGCCGAAGCTTAAAAAGAAAACAATTAATTAGAAATCGTTAAGTAATCAATAATTGATTTTATTGTTTCAAGTATATTTGAAATCACAAAATTAATTGTACTATTTTAATTGAATATCTGTAAATAGACACTTTTCTAACTTGAATTCTTCTTATTAGCCAAGGTATTTCAAGGAATTAATTAAGTATTACAATATTTTTTAAACCAAGTTTAGACGAGACCATATTTTATTTAACCCGAAACACACTTGAACGCTTTTTATTTATTAATTGGAACGATTCGCAAATTCCGACTTCAATTGCGCTTCGTTCGTCGCCCATTACGTTCGGTTTATGGTATTGGCAACGAATCAAATTATAAAATATTTTATAGATATTAATTTCATCTTGCCATAGCTTAATTTATTTCGTTTTCTAACTACAAAGAATATTTACTTGGGGACAAATTAATTTATTGAATTGATTACCCGAATAAAAGTTATGAGAATATTTTTCAATCAACAGCCCTGCGACCACAAAAGGAATAGACAAGTAACTAATACGCAAAAAATGGCACCAGGACTTATGAGCCGACACGGGCTAATAATATGAGCCGACGCTGCTGTCAGTCGCCCGTCACTCGCCGAAATTCGCGATTGTGGTGACAGTTCTCACCATATTCAGTTTATACCTCGTAATTTGTTTAAAATGCCGTCCTGTGTTGTCAAGTGGTTAAAATTTGTTGACATTTTTACTAGCGTTTGCATCGTTTTAATTGGTCGACATTGCGGTAATTTATGGGGTCATTTTTATAGACAATTTTGTTTGCAGTTACTTTTCTATACTTTTTCTTATTCGTAGCATCAACCTCAGAACAGTGTCGAATGCGTCGAACTAATATTATAAATGCGAAAGTGTGTCTTCTCTCACATCAAAACAGACCTATTTATTGTTCAAGGCTGGAGTTTGACAGGCTACTTTTTATCCCGGAAATCCTTTCGTCATATTTCAAAAATATCCACGGGCGAAGCCGGGCCGGAAATCTAGTTATCTATATTTTCTTCTTTCTTTCTTACAGCTGAACTTACTCCCTCTTTTAGCCGATGGTATTTGTGAGGCTATACCAAACGAGTGGCCGGTTCTGTTAACGTATATTTTCAGATGGAAAAGCCTCTAAGTGTGGTTTGTCGGATTATTTACATAATTTTTTAATTATAAAAATCCCATTGGTACATGGCCGAGATCCGGGATCGAACCCGTGATCTGCCAGTAGTCATAGAGAACACTAGGCATGATATTATATTTGTATACATAATATAATTTTAAATGTAATAGTTTCTATGTGCTGTAATGTAACTATATGTCTTATCTAAATGTGTTATCCCCCCATATGAGTCATGATATCAGTCACTCGTATAACCGGATTTTGGAATTTAGCCGACAAGTTTGTGCGAGTTGAAAACCACGATACAATACAAACGATTTAAAATAATTTATCATATTAATTTAAAATTCATAATTTATACCTATTTAAAACATGCATATCTATGTTTTATTTCGTCCGTTATTTTGATATCTATTTATTATGTTTAGGTATTTTCGCAACAATAAGCAGGGTGCAGAACTGCAGACTACAGACAGATAGACAAGAATTCTAATAGACTACAATAATTTATGCTAATTAAATATCTATGTAAACACCATAATTTTAATTTTAATTAAATTTTGAAATAACAGACAAGGAATTTTATTTTTTATGTCAAACATCTAATGGCGTGTCATGTCCCCTCTATCTACTCCCTTGTGTGTGCGTGGCGCGTATACTATATACTTAGTTGCTACTCCGTGCGAGTGTGTGTAACTGTGTACTGTTTTTGCCTCTCAGTAACAATTTCGATGTTTCACATCTGCCGGGCGTCCCGTGACGTCCACACTTTTCTTTGCATACATTTAGGGCCCAATATGATAATGTGGGTAATAGATAATGCATAGTTTAAATTATATCAAAGAAAATATACGAAAATTTAGCGTTCCTCTCCCCTTATCTCCGAAACTAGTAATTTTTTTTTAAATAGGGAATAAAGGGTCCCTCTTATAGTTTATAGGAAAAACTAAAAGAAAATCCTGTCAGAGTTTTGACCGAAATCAGAATGGAACGGAAGCGCGCGGAGTCGTACTCTCAACTTGGCCAATTATTGTAACTTCGTTTCTAAGTTATACACAACGTGCAATGTAAACAAAATGTCTGCCTACCACAACCACATTATAAGAGCGAAACCAATCATTAAGGTTACTTTATGCAAGATAAGAGAGAGCATCGTTCGCATAGGTCACCCGACCGGACGCTAGCTTGCCGCACGTTATCAAGCTACCTGATAACCCGGCAAAGCTATATATATTTCAAGCTTTTTACTGAATTTACTTTGCTTTGGTAGAAGTTCTGAGTTGTTAGCACTAATAGTTTTTTGCTTCTCGTCCTATTGTCATGAATCGAACCATTTAAGGGTCCGTGGCTGTCGGCCATCTTATATCCTAGAAAAATAAGTTCATTTATACAACATTTTTAACTCAAATTGTTGATAGTTATGATTTTAAATTGGATTACTTAAGCCATATTTTCATTATTAAGACTTCTATTTTTTTCTAAGAGTTTTTATTGATTAGGATTAAATAAGATTTCCCATATTTTTTTAACGAAGTAAGATAGCATACTGCCAAGGACCCTTAAATAGCGTATCGGTCAGATGGCGTTGCTGTCAAATTCCTATTGACATTATTGTTACAATGCGGAGTACCAGTCCAGCCAGTAAGGAGATGCGCTCTGTCAATGGTACGCTGTCAGAATTGAAGAGACAGTTTTTGTTTGTGGTGGTGATCGGCGATTTTCAGGGGAATAATCTGAATAAAGGGAATGTTGAAACTAACTAATACAGCGACAAAAAACCTCGTAGTCTAGCAACTCAGATATGTTATTACAATAGGTTAGAGTAGGTACCGAATTTCATCCAAATCCAATAAGACATCATCTTCTGACGGGGTAACAAACCTAAGAATTGACATTACAGTTAAGTAGGTACATAAACTATTTATTTATTAAATAAGTCATACATAATGTTGATTGGCATCTGAATAGAATCGACGACAAACAGAGGATCAACCTTAACCAATGAAAACATACTTAATGAGCTGACTCAAACACTTGAACCGACGCAAGTGAAAAAAAATAAAGACGGCATTTCGAAGTTTATGTACCTTTGTTTATGTAAGTCCATACCAGACCTCCAGTCTCCCAGAAGCGGCTAAGCAAGCAAATACCACTGGAATGTAGCGTCAAACCAAAGGGCAAACACATTCCTGCGCCTGCGCCGGTCGGGACTTGTAAAGGCAAGTTGACATTGACTACGCTCTACATCCGGCGAGGAACGGAGGAGGGGGGCAGAACTTGTTCCGGAGGCTGCTCGGTGCTCATGCTCACCCACACAATGACTATATATTTCCTAAAAAGGTGATATTACATTTTTTATAAGATTTCATTCAATTTTGACGTTTTATTTACTTACGTGTTCATCATCTTCATATGACGCGACAGCTAGAACAGCTCTAAGTTGCTATCTCGAGTTTCTTGTCTCTCGTCCTATTGTCATGAATCGAGCATTTTCTATGGATGTATTACAAAATTATGTTAATTGATGACAACCGACGAGTACCGTCAGCAACGTTGGCTTATTTTGGCTTTCTTAGAGATTCATAGGATCCATAGGTCGCTTGCTGGTACATATCCGGTTCGAAGAACCATATGCAGCCTATGAATGTCCAAGGAGACCAAAAGATTATGGCGTATCATCATTACTTCAATATGGCAACGATAAAAACTGCTAGGTCATCAGAGCTGTTCTTAGCTGCTAAGTATAACCGATGTTTTTGTATTTAATCCAACAATATTTTTAATTGTAAATAGTTAATTAAGATTTTTATTAGAAATCATGAACGTGAATGAATGACTCGTTATTTATTATTAGTAAGCTACATTGTTTTGAACAATCTAAATATACAGCGTGCCTTTCGCCGAAGAATCGTGATCGATACACTCGAAAGCGACACACATTTTGGCATTTCTGAAATAAACGATCGTAATTTTATATACCTTCTTGAGAAGGTCACAAAAAATAAGGCCAGTAAAATATGCTTATCAATTCCGCATACCAATCATTTTTAATCATTACTATACAACCGAATATTAATAATAGGCTTTTCAGTATGCACTGGAATTTCTCAATATTTGGATAAGTATCTAGAAAGTATAGAGAAATAAGTAGGTGCTGATCGAGTTTTATAATGCCATATACATGAGAGTAATGAGACTATTAAGGCAGATTGGACAGCAAGGAATTACTCTACCTTTAAGGGGAAGTTAGTCATCAAAATCCAATTTTTAATCAAATTTTTCAGAAAAGCTGATCTACTTACGAAACTGAATAAACCTTTTAAAAAAAAGTGTACCGACTTCAAAAATTTGCACTGAAAAGTAAGAAATAATAAAAATTTCGTCGTAGAATTTGAAGACGGTTGGTGCCAAATTAGGATACAAAGTTAAGTAAACATCTAGGGACATAAAGATCTGTTCAATATTATCTGTGTTTGTACTGATGATCGTAGGTTCCTAATGAATTATCTAGATTAATGAATTTGGGTACTAAATTATTTCTAATTTGGCACCAACAGTCTTCAAATTCTACGACGAAATTTTTATTATTTCTTACTTTTCAGTGCAAATTTTTGAAGTCGGTACACTTTTTTTTAAAAGGTTTATTTTTCCCTTTTAAGTGATTTTGTTGCCCTGAGAATAAATAATAACGCAACTAAAAAAAATTATGGAAAATAAAAAATACTGCGGTGGATGGGATTTGAACCTCAAGCAATGTGCATCCTGCGCTGCATCCCATACCTTTAGCCGCTAGACCACCGTCGATACGAAAATTGACAACTTCGTGTCAATAGCAACCGTTGCTAAGGCTTTTCTCTGATATAATTTTCAGCAGTAAACAGAGACAAATTACTGAATTTCTGAAAAATTACTGAACCGATTTTCGTCATATGACTGTGAGAATGTCAAGAAATTATTATATCCTTAAAAAAATAAGTCGTCAAAATCGGTACATATTTCATCGAGATCTTACGAAAAATTGACTTATAAGGTCAGTTTTTTCAAAATTTCTGAAAAACTAAAGAACCAATTTTTATGAGATAAAAATGGGACCAATCCGGAAGAATTATCTGTCGATTAAAAAAGAAACCATCAAAATCGGTTCACAACTGGCGGAGTAATCGATGTACTATGTACTATTGTATGGCTATAATATAGATAGATGGTAAGTGTCATTACAAAAATTAACATGAATATTTTTTGGTAATTAACTATCTTTTCATTGTGAAATTATTTCTCTTATATAAGTTTTTTTTAAATTGCGTTTTAAACAAACATTATCTCTTACGTTGAATCGCTTACTGTTTAGATAAATGCTTTTTCATCACTCAATTTTTTTTTCCCATCGACCACTTCACCTTAACTAAAAAAAACTTAATGCTAAGTTAGGAACCTTAAACTGTTACTCAATATTTCCGAATATTATCTTATCATTTTTAAATTACACAGAAAGAAAGACACATACAATGTACACAGAAATAAAGTGTCGATAACGAATTGATATCGAGGAATTTCATGCGAACATGGCATTTTTATCCATGAAGCAGACAAAATGTTAATAATATTATCAAACCAACAGAGTGGGGACAAATTCACAAGATTACCTGTCGCAAAACCCCTTTATTTGCCTAACCTAGTTAAGTTCGCAATTTACTAAATCGAATTATACACCTGTTTCCTCAATTAATTACTTGGAAGACAGTAATTTCTGTATAAACTGGCATTATTGTGTGTTTGGAATAATAAATTCGTTGTAATCAATCGTTGTTGTTATTAAAATATTTTAATCTTCCATGGATTAATTAAATATTGGGGGCAAAACGGCATAAACTGAACTACTACACAAGAGCTATTAACTGTATCCTTTTCTATTACATATTATCATGTCTCTGGAAGTCATTATTTCCTTATAGGAACGGTAGATCAAAGGATTCAAAGGTCGTATCGCGACAATAATCAGAATTGATTAGATATTGATTTTCCTTGAATTTAAACCTGGTATAGCTCATTTCCAAGTAAGAAAAACTTGTAGATTTTTTAATCAATATCACCCCATTAAGTACTGTGGCGGAACCTAAAATCAAATTGGACTTCTATTGTCAAAAATATCTATCTCTTTCATTTATTATGTAATTAGAAATAGTAAGTAGGCAATCCTGATCCTAGTAACTTTTTTCCACAAGGGTAGGCAGAGAGGATCTCTCCAAACTTTTCGGCGTAACCAATCAAATGATGCCGCAATCAGAACGGAAACGCTACCTACATTAAATTAAGACTAAAAGTATGAATTAATTGGTCAATTATGGTCAGAAATCTCGCAGTCCAAAGTTAGTTACAAGGTGGTCACTTAGCTGCTATAATAACTACATAATAGTTGTAGACAGACAACCGGACTGACATCCTGTGAGAAAACACCGGGACGGCTGCGACTTGTCACATGCATTACAAATAACATCCTAAGGTAATGCTACATCTATTAGTCTGCATAAGTAACTATTGTATCATACTGCAATACAACTACTTACTAGATTTCGCCTATCTACAATAATAATTGCACAAACTACACTATTTCAACATTTATACTTGAAAAAACAGAAATAGAATATTAAACTAGTCACTACAAGTTAATGCCACATTTTTTTACCAATTGTTACTTGTGCCAAATATATTATATTTTCGACTATCGTTTTTTGTAAGTTCAAAATTATGTTGCTAGCTTAAGAGTGTAGTGTACCGCGTCCATGTCTATACAAACGGAGAAAACGTTTTACTACCCCTAAATATTATTTAATTTTAACGATTTTGTAATATGTTACTGACATAATGAAAAACTACGTACGTATTTTTTCCTTTTTTCAAAATTCGTAATAGGTCAAAAGTTATAAGCCCCTCAAATCTCGTTTTTTTTGGTTCGTAACTTGCTGGTAATAAACCGTCTGTATTTGAGAAACAAAGCAAAATTTAAAAAAAAGCAAAACGTACGTACGTAGATTATAATCTGCTAAAACATATGACACCAAAATTGTAAGGTTTCGTTATAGTTTAGTAGGTGTAAATCGTTTTCGCCCAAAACGCAATTTTCAACGAAAAACATACCTACGAACACTCACGAGCTGCAGTGCTCTCTGTCGCACTGATGCCCGGGGGAAAAGCGCGCTTGAGACAGAATATGATTTTCTAAATACCTATTTCGCTGCGTACGCTGAGCTACACGATCCTCTTAAGTCATGTGTTTATTTATTTTGCCTGGTAACACCATTAGTGTAGGGTAAAGATGCTTTTTCAGGTTTCGCTTGAAGGACCCAAGGTTGTATGTGACTGGAAACACAGAGGAAGGCAGACCATTCCACTTCTCTATTGCAAGACTTTGTCCGTTTTCTAATTATATTGATGATATTAGAGTGCATCTCGTTCCCCGGGCACGAGGTAATTGGAATCTATGTTACATAGTCAATATTGGGTGGCAGCATAATTTTCAATTTACACATTTATTGTTTGTCATTTCAGTCTATGGAATTATAAATCGAAGTTTGTCGTCTTGTTGTATTGCCAGTCTAGATAAGCCGCTTAGCTTATACGTATTTACGTATACATATTTGGAATATTAAATGTACATATAAATCAACATTCAAACATAATACAATATAATTGATACTTGATACAATTCGTAATGGTAATATATTCATTATTTAGCAGCCAAGTTAGAAACAGCTCGTATATATTTCTCAGAAGAGCCGTAGTTATAAGAAACTGATATAAACAAACTGTTCCCACAACTTCTGACGTACCAACTCGGTAAGGTAACATTTTTAGACAGACAAAGATTCCTAATAGACGGAATGCTGACATATTATGTCCATGAATATTTGGCGTTAAATATCTTCAATTGATCCTATCTCTGAAAACCGATGCAGTAAAGTTTCAAAATATACATACATACCTACTTTACAAAAACTAAAGATGCCGCCTGATCTTATAAGCGAATCTGGCTAGTCCTTGATTTAACATACCTGGCACAATATGAACAGTGCCAGATGCATGCAGTGCAGAGATGCTTTTTCCCATTTCGCTTGAAAGACCCTAGTTTGCCATGTAGTATGATGCAGGAAACATGAAGCATGAATAAAAGCTAGTTATCATATACGTGGTAAAAAATGAATTGAATATGAACGTAAGCTCGAATTGGATACTATGTGCTATGGATTCAACCAAAGGCAACGATTCAAAGAAAGCAATTAGTTCATTTGAAGCAGTTGTGTTAGTGCATGAATATATGTAATGTATTCAGGTTAAGTCATATCATAGGAGGAAAGCATTGTTAATGACATAAAGTTAAGAAAAGAAAGACACAGACAGACAAAATAAAAATTACACATACACTGTCATTGAAAGAAAGAAATAACACAGGCACATGCACACATAATTTCGCACATAGCAAAAATATAAAAAAAGAATACACAAAACAAAGAAGAACAAGTGCTATGAGGGTTCCGTACCGATTTATATTTATTTTTTTCAATAAATTATGTGGAATTATTGTGTGTCAGACAAAGAATTTTATAAAAGACCGACACTTAAATAATTGATTTTATAGTAGGTACGGAACCCTATAAAGTAAGAAAAATACATCGCAAATCAAACAAAAAACCACATAGCTCGCTAAATATTATTTCATGCATAATGTGAGATTTTAAATAAATATTACCCATGCACAATTAATTTTCTGTTAGTCTAGTACTAACTAAGAACAGCCAGTCAAATTTTTTATCCTTTTTGATATAAAAAGCTGTTAGATATTATTTTCGAAGCGGACTATCCAAATTTTGAGCTACTATCTAAAAATCAATAATCTTATAAATAAAAATTAAATGATGTTCGTTGGTAATCGCATCACTTGATAACGGCTGGACCAATTTGGTTTTTTTTAATATTCGTAATAGTCAGAATCAGGTAATCAAAATTGTAAAATTGGGAAAAACTGAATGTCCTGTTTTCTAAGGGATTTTTGTATGAACTCGTTAATATGGGCTCCACGGGCGAAGCCGGGGCGGAAAGCATTTAAAACAATAAAAACATCTGCAAAAAAGTTGGCGGTCATCCAAAAAATTTACAACTACATAAAGGTCATTAGATGATTACAACTCCTATTCATGCACTCTGTTTTAAACATGATGTCATATATCTAAAATCGACACAATACCAGCATAAGTCGAGTTTATAAACAAATGTTTTCCGACTACATAAAAAATCCTAGAATATATCAGATAAACCTAGGTCAAGTGGTAAATAACTAAAATTCAGATTAGGTTTTAAAACGGCTGAATGTTAACGCGACTTTTACCCGCTACTGGTCTAATTTGAAATTTTTTTTCACTGATTTTTTATATATGATATAATTCTCCAGTATTTAGTATTTGTAATACCGTCAAAAATAAAATATGTTAGCTCTGGCTCTCCTACTTCTTAATCACTATAAACATTATAAAATGCAAAAGTTTGTTGCTAAATCTCAATCATGTCCTGGATTAAATTAATTTCTTTCTTCCTTTTCTACGCGTGTAAATTCGCAGCCAAGCTATTTTTGTAGGTTCAATTGTAATTAGGTTATTCTAATACCTACTCATAGATAAGAATATAAACTAACCACATTAGTTCACAACATTCATTTATACAGAGGTCGTATATAAAAGATGCGTCAGTGTTATCGCTTGCAGACATTTAATGGAAACAAAATGTCTGCTCGCCGGAGACACGCACCAGACCAACCCATTTCTGGATTAGAGTAAATAAACAAAAACTAAAAATAAATATATTATATGTATCTCTGGTCGAATATCCGTTGTAGCTCTTTAGAAGTTTGGAATAACAGAACTCTTTCATCTACGAGTATATTCGAAGGGATTGACAAATTCATTTTCTGATTCAGTTTTAATTCATATGGACTTTTGGTCATATATCAACGATAAAGTATGTCGAACAAAGGAGTAATTGACCACATTGACCTAATGACTTAAAATGTATATCTAACCTAAATTAAATTAATAAATAAGTAGGGCTAAGCTAATAAACGTTGTATAAAGTTAAACACTGTTTCATTTTCCTCCAAAAGGCGAACATGACAGTATAGAAAAAAAAATCTCTCTACGTAGACAAAATCTAAAAAAAAAGTTAGAAAGAGAAAGATATAATTTCCCGTAGTGACAAAAAGCACGGAAAACGGTCCTTTTTGTCTTGCTTTATCTCTATGGGACATTTTCTATTTCTAACTGAGATTTTGTCTACGTAGAGACATCTGTCTACCTACATGATCATGGCACGGCTGGTGCAAGCAAGGGATGAGACTGGCGAGTCTATGAATGACGACAGCCATTGCTGCATGATGATCGCAATTCGCAATGGCTCTATTCACTGCAGATGAATTCAGGTTTCGTTCACTTTTTTACTTTCTACAACGTTTAATTGGTAAGATGGATTTTGATGAAATATGGAACGGAATCATCATACCCTAGACTAGATTTAAACAAAAATTTTGTAAAATTACCTATACATGAAATATATTACAGTCACGAAATAGATTATATCTTTGTTTGATTTCCACAAGAATAAATGAGAAAATAATGTGTTTACTTTGATACTGTTAAACCGATTTGGTTAAATTTGTCTGAACAACAGCCTCAGGCAAAGGCCAGTTAAGTACAATATTGAACAGATTTAAAATATTACCAACATCGATTGGATATATCCATTATAAAACGCCTAGTTGCATTAAACATGTGTTGTCAAGGTAAGTCAGTTAAGAGGCAATAACAACTTCGCATAATCTGTGACAATGTGGTTTGTTCATACAAGGTTCGTCGTTTCAACGAGGAGAATCGTCATAATGATACTGCAATATGAATGGAAACCTCGCGAATTTTAAGTTATTTTTGAAAATCAAGTAAAATTTAACATACGCGCTTGATCAAAAACTTCAATCCAGAACAAAAACATGTGTCTCCTGTTCTCCCATAGATAAAGATTTTCCCCCCGACAAGGTAGGCAAGACATTATACAAAAAATCTATACAAAATTACAAATAAACAAAACAGAAGTGTTTTCTGATAGCAAATAAGTGGCATGTGCTAATTACACCTATGCTATAGTTAAGCATATGTACCTACATACTTGTTTATAGATTTTCCTTGTTCGTACGCGTTGTATTAGGAATACAACGTTTACACCCCATTTCACCCCCTTAGGGTAGGTAGCGTGATGTTAGATTTCCTCAAGAATTGGTCTATAAAATGCAAAAATATTTTTGTAAATCCGATAGTTCTTGGTAGTTCCAGAGATTAGCGCGTTCAAACAAATTCTTCAGCTTTATTATTAGTATAGATGTCTGTCTGTGATACCAATACCCAAAATACCAATGTCCAAAATATGCTCCGAAACGGCTAGGTGATTTTTAATTAAACTTTCAGCAATCATATTGACACATATATACCTACATAATATAGACTGAAAATCTGCTCTTTGTCAGCCGTGACATCAAAATAATACAGTCGAAGCCGCGGGCATTATATAGTTGAAAATATATAAAGAAACTTAAACCAGTAATCTATTCACTGATCTATACAAAAACAGACCAAACACCACATGTCCTTGTTAAAGATTCTTTACATGCACAAAAAACATTTTTAGAACGAGGACGACTTCATAACACTTTGTAGCGTTCAACGTTATCTAGAAAATCAATGCTAACTGAAACGGAAATAATTATAGATTTTATCTGCGACTGCGCAATTGACATCTAGGTGTCTCCAGTCTCATGAAGTTGCAAGGAGATGTCAGCCAAGCTGTTATTTAGCACTATCCCCTGAACAATACTAATCTTAATTGAAATTATAAAAAATGGCGTCGCCCGTAGAATATTAATGTCCTTGCAGCCATTACAATTTTAAAAATAAAACAAAAAGCAGTTTCTAATATATCTATCATCACGCCTTCTATTCCAAGAGGGGTAGGCAGAGCCAATCGAATGCCATTTGGTACGATCCTCTTTAGCTCGGCGATTGTGTGTACTTTTAACATTTAATAAAAGTACACCTAAGTCGTCCTCTGCCAGCATTTTCTTTCACTTCTGCCATATAAACCTTTTTAGTCAATCTTTCATCCTTCATTCTTTCAACGTAGAAGTGTCCTAACAGCGTAAACTACTTTTCTTTATTTCAGTCACAACATCATCTTTCACTCCGCCTTCTTCTATAATGTCATCGTTCCTGATGCTGTCAATGAGCTTCTATAGTCATAGAAGTCATATCAAAATCCTTTGATAATTTGTATAACTTTTTTTCAACGACATAACGAGTAAACAGATCGACGTGATTTTTCACAAATATAGTTGGAGGGTGGCAAAATTACATCTAGGCTACCTACTTCTTATCCCGGAAATCCTTCGGGATATATATTCTTATATAACATAAAAAAAAATCACGACTAGTTTCACTCTAAAAGGATAATGGTAATCAAGTACTACTGAACTGATTTAAGTGATAGGGCAGCAGAAGTTAAAGTATACCATTATTATAAGACAAAGTTTCTTCATCAATGTTTCAAGATGCTATCTAAACTTGGATAGTAATCAGTTAATCAATTGCTATTCTTACGTCGAGCTCCTCCCGAATGACTCACAAAAAGTAAACCGCCACAATGAATCGATTCATGAAAACCGACCGGATGATATACACAATGATTCATACATATTAAATATAAAATTCTTATAATGACAGAATATTTCAGGGTCAGGATTGAAACTTGTTTGAATAGAAAATCAGTACTTTCACACTTCGACTAAATGGATTTGTATTATTTACATTACATTACATTATACACAAATAAGAGAGGACTGGGTCGGTAAACAAATCACCAGCCAGTCCCCAACTGGAAAATTTTAATGTGTTGTACTTCCGTTAGTCTGTAATTTTGTGTGTAGGTATATGTATCAAGTATACTAGATGACCCGTGCGAATACTTCGCACCGTTAGTGGTATTGTTGTCATAGTTAAACCTTTGAATATTTAGACAGTTAAACTGATCTCCAATAGATAGCGTCATTTACAAAATACATAAAAAGTCTACTTTTAAAATAAACATTTAATTTCGATTTGTTTGTTTATATTTCGTCATTAGAGGGGAAAATAATCTTCAAAATGGCGTATCAAACATTAACTTTAATACAATATATAGTGATTATGTCACCACAACAATAATTTATACATTTAAAGACAAACATAAAAGGCATTTCTATACGTTTTAATACCATGGTTTTTATGTGAACCGTCCGTAGTATCATATATCTCCAGTAAATACAATAAAACTGATGCACGAGTAATAAAAGTGACTGCATCAAGCAAGTAAAGTTGTGTTGTAGCCCAACTAAACATACAATAGATAGTCAAAGACCTTGAACTAACTGTGGCATTTGAATGGCCCGAGTAAACAAAACGTAATATTTGCCTTCAAGTAGTTGAAGATGATTTAGTTAAGACAGAAATCGCGTGTAACACGCTTACTCCTATGTCATGTGTAAGTCACTTAGCGACAGGAAAGGCTCAATTTGAATCCCGCCTCCTACAATCGAAGGATGTGACTGGGTACATTATAGTTCCCTTGTTGAATGATTATAAAAAACATGTGCCCGTAATAAAAGGGACGTAAATGTCCACGTAGGAGGCGCTGGCTGAATACTAAATTAGGTTCAATTTAATCAATGTTAGACCAAAAAAATGTTTCTCATTATTTTGTAATATTGCGTCACTTTGTAATGTTATTGGAAGTGAACATTGTTAGTCATATTATGTGTCATCATAATGCCAGGAGATGTAAGGCAACCCGTAAAGAACGTCTACCACCGCCTGCTCCTCAGGCATGACCACCGAAGAATGTCATTAAGAAGACTGAGAAAGTAGCGTCGCAAAAACCGGTCCTTTTTTCTTGCTTTATCTCTATGGAACTTTATATCTCACTCTTTCTAAGTAAGATTCAGTCTTTGCACTGAGATTCAGTCTTCTGAATGAGATTCTTTCTTCGGTGGTCATGCTCGCGGAGCTGGTGTTAAGATATAGTGGAGAGTCTATGAGTGAAGACAACTATCACATGAGAGGTCATATTAATTATTGTAGCCGGCCTGTAGAGATGATTTTTCACGTTTCGTTTGAAGGAGACCCCACTTTAATTTATAACATAGATATAAAGATAGCTACTTAATTTGAAATAAATAATGTAGAATATGATCTCAATACCTCTCCAATTGATTGTATTATTCACTCGCATCTCTCGATAACAATTTATGCGAATACAGCAAAACCGGAATACAGCCGCGGATGCAACTTTCACCTCAACCACAAAATGATTAAAAGTGGATTGCCCGAGAGCCATTCACAGCGTGCATGGCGACATGCAAATTCGCCACTCGAAATGCAACGTGACATGAAAAGTGGTGGAGGGAGGCGGCATTCCTAGCGCTGCGGTTCGCGGGTGGGCGACGGAAGAGTGGTCTGCGGTCATCGACCGTCCCTCCGACGGCCGAGCATAAACTACGCAGTCGCATAAGGTCAATACAAAGCGTACTACTGACAACTGGACCGAAATTGGTGGCGAAATTGTTGCGAAACCGAGTGAGCATGAAAATCAATTACGGGCCCACATACTAAATCCAATCGGCTTGTGCAAGAGATATCAATCTTGTACAATATTTTGTTTCGGCTCTTGTTGTCTACCAAATAAACGTAAGGGCGACCACAATGACGTGTTGCGTACACTATTCCATTGCCACTATACTAGAAACCCGAGAATTGCAAAATTTAAGCATTTCAATTACCTACAGTTTAAAATGCACTATCATAAAATGGTCTAACAAGTTATGAAACTGTATTTTTATGAATCCACAAATACACGCGTCATCAAGTTGGCAGCGCGTTTATTTCGGTCACAACTTTTATTAGTCATTTTAGCAACCAATATTTTCTTGGAATATACAGTTTGTGAATTTTAATAATGATATCAAACAACGTTGCACTTTCATTATACAATATATATATTAAAAACCTAATAAGACCTCTGTTTTTGTTGTACAACAAAAATAATATTATTAGTAAATGCAACCATTATTTACAAGTTAGGTTCTTACAGCAGGTTTCCAATAAAGTTTTTAGTACATACAAGTTTCTCACAAGTGTCCCACTTAAAACAGCTGCAACGGCGAGGTTGGCAGCCATTGCTGTGACTCACAAGTACTGACCATGTGGAAAGAATTCACAAAGTTTATGACTTTTAACACTCTCTCAGTGGATCTTTGAAGAATGTTATCTTTTACTAAGTTATCATATGACACGGTTTCGATCTGATAACACGTTTCTTAAAGTTGTAAATGTAGTGTATTAATATATATATATATATTTGTTAGATAAGAGACATCGCTATCTTTAATGTCTGACTAGTCATAGAAGATTACGTAATCATGGCAAGCAAGTGACATCTTTACTCAGCGACAGAAATACAAGGAACTTTGGTGAATAGATGGAAACCTTATGAAAACTTTGTCTTAGTATTTGGATTAAATTTAGACTAATCTATTAGGATTCCAACATAGGGTAGGGTTAATTACGCTAAGGTGGTAGGTGAGTAGCAGCAAGTCTGGTTTCGGATAGCATAATTTCGCTATATTAACGGAAAAAAAAAGAGCAGAGACGAATAATAATCATTATAGGTCATGTCACGAATAAAAATAATACGCCTACTATATTTATATATAAGGCATATTATAATAAAATATCGATTATTTATCCATTGTCACACGACAATCTTGTCGTTACGTTAGCGTCGCATAGTTCACTCGACGACATCACATACCTAAACCTGTTTTGAAATATTTATTTTGGTGTGGGCAAAAAGCTGAACCTAATTTTATTCAGTAATAAGACAGTCAGTCATAAATTAGCATATTAGCAAATATAATCAATACTTGTATGATGCTAACGTTGATATCACGTCCGAGATTGTATAGGAACACCTCTAGAAACTTATTGAAATAAAATTGTCATTATCTACATTGCAACCACACAACTTCCGTTGAATTAACTAGTAGATAGTAGAGTCCAAAAGTAATGAAGCGTAAAGGCCGGAATGATATCGCAGCCGAGGCGAGATGAGTAATGAATGAGAAGTAAATATGCCCCTTCGAGAGAGTGCATGTAAGCTTAGCGCATGTGTGACTTACTTTCGTATCCCGCCGTCGTTGTCCACAAGGAGACCATCGCCAGCAGCCAATGGAAAAGCAGACCTTCGATCTTCCAATAGAACGAGGAGAAAAGGGGTTTGATGGGGCGCAGCGCCATCATCCACACCACGTAAGCGGGGATGCAGTATAGGTTGTTCACGACCGCGAATGCCGTGCGCGCCACGATCCGCACGTACCGGCTGAAACAGCAGGGCTGGGCGTCGGTTCCTTGTTCACCGCACACCCGCACCGCGCTCCCTGCCGACAGCTGCCGAGGCCCGAGAGACTAGCGACACGCGGTGGCTTTCGTCGACGCGGACGTGGCGCTGCGCCGCCGGGCGGGTTGCAATCAAACGAACGCATACATTCGACGATATTTATTAATGGAATCGTTTACCGGTTCACTGTCGGTATTTCATTAAGTAAGATTGCGAGTACAAATGTAAGGCGACCGTCGACGGGCGGCGGGCGAGACCGGGCCGCACCAGGCCGCCCGCCGGCAACTCGCACACGACACACATTTTACACCGATCGACGTAACATTAACTCGTACGACGCGAGCACACATAGACAGACATACACAATTTATTTTATTACGATGCATACGGTGGCTCGGCCGCAGCCGGCCGACTTCGTCGTGTAAAATTAATACAAAGTTCATTATATAAAATTAAAAAACGACATCGGACCGCTGAAATTATACAAAAATTACAATATTAAAGACTGTACACTATCTAATATATACAAGTTGCCAGCATAGATATGTGATCGCTATATACAGACTACACGTTATAGTCGTGAGCCATGAGCCCGTGAGCCTGCTCGAGGCGGTAGGCGAGTCTCTGTTTCTGAGAGAACTCGTCCTCCTCGAGAGTCACCATGAGCTGCTCGTTGTACTTGACCGCATACGCGTACAGCTCGTTAAGGGCGCAGTTCGTGTTAAACTCCTTGGTATGCAGGCGCGACTCCTCCGCCAGCATGGCGTTCATGTCCTGGTCGGAGATGGCCGGCATCAGCTTTATGTCCTGATAGTATCGCTCGACCCACTCTTTGTACACCGGGATATCTTTGGCATACAGCAGTTTGGACGATGGGGAATCTTTACCGAGAATGTGATCGGAAGTCGAGCACGAGTCCATGAACGTCTGAGCGATCACGGACAGACAGGAGTCTACGGTGTTCGATTTGTGTACGTCGAACACGAAATTGGGATTTTTAATTAAGTTTACCCAAAACCTAAGGGGAAGGGAGTTGCTTTTCCAAGTGTGGACTACCTCAGGGTCGGAAATGGCGTGTTGTAAAGCCTGATCGTCAAGAAAGTCGAACATGTACTTTATGGCTAGTGGCAATGCGGAACCGCGATGCGCGGTACTAAATATTGTTTCGAATAAATCGTCGACGAACTTCTGTAGAGTACCTTTAGTGGCAAGAAGGCGAGTTAAATATATTTCCGACACCATTTTGTTACCTCGTTCTCCCTCTTTGTGAGCGTCGCCATCGTGATGTCGTACAAGGTGCCAATACTTGAAGCCGCCGCCGTGTTCGTATTTGAGTGGACTGGCAGGCGGGCTAGCAGAGCCGTATTTCCCCCTATTTAGAGTTTCGTACGTGTGAGATTTATCATTTTTCTCCAAGTTTGACAAGTTGTACACGGAACTCTGTTTAGCGACTAGACTGAGACACGCGCCGTCAGGCACGCGATAGTGATTTAGGGTGTTAAGTTTACGCCAGTCTCCTTCACATTTTGTGGTACTATCTTCGTCATAAAGTATCAACCTTCCGCAGGTTCCTGTGCGCCATTCCAGATCCAATTCGTCGCGACTCGGTCTCTGAGAGTAGGGGGTGGCACGGTAAATAGCATCTAAACACTTTTCCTTAACTTGACTTATGGTATCACAATCTAACACTTTCACTTGCACGTTATCCATGGTAGCCTCTAATCCACTGACAAAGACGGTTTGCTGCGAAATTGACACACTGACAGTCAAGGCTTTGAAGTCTATAGATTGCCGTATAAGCTTCTCCTCGCTTAAAGAATACCGCGCCTCTGACGTCACATTGTCAACAGGACCTTTGTCTACTTGGCCTTTCATAGATCTAAACAGTAGATAGAGCGGTTCTCCAGCACATTCGCGTAAGAATTTATAGAGCAAAAAAGTAAACCAAGCACTCAGCATTTTCTCAGCAACGCTTTCTGTCCTCCTCAGCAGCAGTTTAGGGTGGCTTTTACCTTCCATGCACTTTTCAATTAATTCTGCTAACAACGTCTTCAACACGTCGGTACAATATTCCATCTTACTTTGTAAAGTGACCATAATTAAAGAAGCTACATTCACACGATCACGCATAGAAAAATATCGATTACTTTCTAAAGTACGAATAAATAATAATAGGAATGTTTTATTCATGATTAGTTGACCAAACATCCTCAGACCTTTCTCTTTCCTAATGAGTTCCGGACGCTCCCATTGTAAAACGGCGTGGTCGTCTATGTTGGGGAACAATATTTTCATGGCATACGTTCTGTAATCGAGGAATGGTATTCCGCCGGTCACATCGCCGGTTAGATCTGTCATCTCTGTTTGTAACTCAGCAAACGCCTCCTTACACTCAGCTGCCACTCGTAACTCGAGAATATCCATTTGCTCTTGCATATTTTTCAATACTCTAATGTTCTCGGTGGATTTTCGCCTATACATTATTAAAAATATTACAAATATTAATATAACTACAGCAAGACTAACAGTTATTCCGACAATCACGGAGTTGCCGATCGCCCCTTGTAGGCCGGCTTGAGAAGAATATGATAATTTTCCAATTCTATAAATAAGAGAACGGCCAACTTTTACTATGACTTCGGGTGTATCTTCACCATCTGGGAGTTCATCGCGTGCAGGAGGTCGACATGTTAGTTGATGTCTTGATAATGAAGTGACGTTACATAAACTCTCGCCGATTCGAACTTCGACATCGTTCTCTGTGCACGCTCTGTCCAGATGTTGCCCGTTAATTGTCAAGTATTCAGACTTGTAATATTTAACGTCCTCGTCGAACTTCTCGTACACAGGATCCGGGTACAACAAGAACGCATCGCCGGTTTTAGATGTTAAATTTTGAACACTCTGTACGTCGTCCATAATGAAGCCATATTCAAGTTCTAGCGGTCTATCAGGATCGATATTTAGGCCGGCGCTTTCTATACCGGGAGATTCGCAGATTAAATTACTTAAATCTATTCTGTGGCATGGAGCTATGTAAGGACGGTTATCGTGATAAATATATATTTGGGGAAATTGAATAGAGTAGAAATTTCTTCCCATCACTCTGATGTTTATGCCACCGGAAGGTATACCTTTTGGCTGTTTGCGTTGAGTCGCTAGGGGTGGTCCGGATTCAACGGATACGACGACAGGATCTTCAATATACTCAAACTTCTCCCTCTCTAAAGTCCTCACTCCGCCGTCGAACTTCATGCGTAAAGTGCCCATTTTTAATTGATACGAATGACTTGTTCTACAAACTGCCTCTTCATGTGATACTGATAATATTGCACACGCCATGTCATCAATGAATGCTTGAATGTTGCTACCTGCATTGAGATATTCACCAGTAATGCGTAATTTTGTTCCGCCTGATTGTGGGCCGAATTTGGGTTGAATTGATTTAATTTTTGGATTTACAAATGCATAATGATGTTTAGATTCACCGCGATAGTCCGCCACGCGTACGACCACGGGGCCATCACGTGGTACCTCTTCTCCAGGGCCGTCGACAGTGCATACAATTCTTCTGGTCTTGACATACAGTTCTCTTATAGGTTGACATTTAATACCAGCTATAGTAACGCCATTGTATATGTCAGATATGTTTCGACCGAGGTTTATACCTTCAATGGTAATATTAGTCCCGCCGTCCCAAGGACCGAGCTGTGGACGAAACGAATGTATCTCCGGATTTGGACATGTTTGGGTACGATTTAGCCACACGCTCGGAGTGGAGCATTGTTCTTGTACCTCACATCGATCCGATCCCTGGCACCAACCACATCCAAATTTTTCTGGAAGAGCTAGACATATACCACAGTTATCAGCCATATCAGTACATCTATAAATAAGTATATGAGTATTATCAGGATTATCTAAAGGTTTCGACCCACCCCAAATAACGGCAAAAGAAGCTGTGATATTGGGCGCTCGGGAAGTATAGGTAAATTCAACAGCCTCACAATAAATAGTATCAGCAAGAAGTTGTGCGTTTACATGAGTTACACGACCTTCTATATTAAATTGACACACAAAACGAGTTTGAACTATAAACTGTCCAATTATATGTACCTTAACTTTAATAGCTTTCTTTACGCCGGATGGAACTAAAATTTCGTTAGTACCGTCAGATGTTGAATTAATAGTGGGACAAAATCCTGGGCCGGAGCGATAACTAGGACCAATTCTGCTGACACCAGTGACCAAAATATCATTACGGCAATTTTCAGGAGTATCATGTGTACAGCGATGGCCGTCTACACACCAATCGCAAGGGAAGGAGGAACTTACACACTGGGTACACGAGCTGTACGTGTTACAATCGAAAAAAGTAAAATTGGTAGCTACAAAATCAGGTCCCTCTGTAGTGCGCACTGACAGCTTAGCCGTAAAGTGATGCTGACCGGCGGGTATCGGTGGGAGCATATCGGTACGCGGAGTAGTACAATTAACACCGTAAGCTTTCCTAGTAGCATTAGTAATTAAAGTACGTTCTAAAGCTGTAAATGCGCACAAAAATGATTGTCCATTTAACGTGGGCAAGTTTTCAATAACTAAATCTAAAGTTCTAGCAGTTGTTCGCTGCAACAGATTTGGTGTCACTTGAGTGATCGTGGTGCAGCGACCACTGCGGTAAGAGATCCAATACAATGGATCTTTAGCTGCTTCTTGACAGTCCGAACGTAAACTGCACTTGTTCTCCAAAGAACACCATCCGCAATAAGGGTCTTTGGCTCCGAGACACGTTAAACACGACTTATATACGCTACACTCCTGTACTTTCACTTTTGAAACTTTACGTTCAGTCATTACATATAAATGCATCAATTGAGTATCAAAGAATAAGTCTTTATTCACTGGTGAGCCTTCATCAACCACAATGTCTCCATATTCGAACGCCGATGTAGAGCTCTCAACGACGATCTTCTTGAGATGACCTTCAGCTGTGCCCGCGAACACCACAGTGTAGTCTCCGGTCGAAGTAGCAGCCACAGCAGTTAGACGTTTATTGAAAATGGCAACAGGCACGGCCTCTACAGGTTGTTCGCCGCCCAATGGTGTGTTTACATCTAACCCACAGAAATCTTCACTGATTGATTGCAGCTTTGTTCCAATGCAAGCGTGAGATGGTGATATAAAGTCCAGCCCTCGAGATCCGTTACCACTAAAGCAAGTTTTAATATTTTGCATAAATTTGCGTCGTATGGCTTTTAGAGAATATACACAAAGAGCAGAAACATCTGATGGCACGTTTGTATTGATAGCTTCGCTTTGGCTGAATGCTGCGAAAAGTACATCATCTTGAGCAGTAATTCCCAACTCTCCTGCCAATACAGATCCTGCTTTTCCAACAAAAGCTGCCTGAATAAGGTTGTACCCAAAGTTTCCGCCGCCTCCTCCGTTGCAGGACATCGGTATCTCAGTGTACGAGTAGTAGTTCTCGTCGTCATGACATACTCTCACTAACTTGCTATAGTACGTATCCGATCCCACACCTCTCAGCTGGGTCGTTAAGAAATAGCTGAACCCGTCTGAACTGAAGCCGTATACATAGTTAATAGGGTATCGCTCGCGTGACAATGAGTTGACAAACATTCTAGTCCCGGTGGTAACGGCTGTTCTAGCTATCATGAAAAGTTTATCTTCCTCTAACGAGCGGCTGCTGACGGCCGGAACTTCAGAGCGGTAGGGAGAATTACCGGTGAACGTGACGCCCACGTACATGACCTGCGTCATGGGAGGGTTGGGCGGACCCGGCGCGATGAAAGCCACGGTGGAGGCTGTCGCATTGTTAGCCACTACCGGTTCGCGAACTTCTCGAACGTCTTTCGATATATTATGCAAGTTGCGAACCGAACACAGTCCTTGGAGCACGGAGCCGCACGTAATGAGACGGCTGTTCGCGTAGTCAATGACGAGCGCCTTGTTCACGTTATCCGTGGGTTTCTTGACAAAGTTCGGCGGGCAGTCGAAGGTGCAGAAGGCGGAGTCGTTGACGGGCCCCGTGTGGACGGTCTGCGCGACGTCCAGCTCGGGAGAGAGCTGGTAGATCCTGTTGACGGCCCCGACGTACACCCGGCCGGTGTGAGTGTCCACAACGAGGTGGTTGAAGAGAGAGGAGGGCGCGGGTAGCGGGTCGGCGAAGGTGCGCAGGACGTCGGGCTCGGCAGCGGCGCTCGCGGCCGCCAGGGCCAGCACCACGCTCCACATGGCGGCGGGCGCGACGAGCGCGGCACATGGACGACTACCGCACGCGCCCCGCACCGCCCGGCCGGGAGCCCGCCCGCGCGGCGCATCTGCAACCGCAACACGTCCGCTCAGTCGCGCTGCCGGCCGCGCCTCGCCCCCATCGCACCGGCCGCTCCGGCGCCGCTCGGTAACCCTACGCTGCAGCCCGACCGCGCGCGCGATTCGACGGGACGCGGGTCGCGGGTCGGAGGGGTCCAGTGCGATCGGAGCGAGAACGCTCGGGCCGGAGAGATCACGCTGACCGTGAACCGCGTCCGACATCCGATATCGGTGCCAACCTCGCGGACTGATTGTTGTTTACAAAGACATACAATACTAGAGAGTAATAGGTATTAAGCGACAAAACGAAATGTTGGCAGAGAAGTCGGACGAGACGTGGCTCGCGGCGCGACGCGTCCAGCGCGCTGTACCGGCACAATCACACGCCGACGAAAGCCTCACCATCAATCATACAAGGGAAGGAGAATAAAATAATAAAAGATGCAAGTTTGCGGCATGCTGTTCGTAACCAGGGAGCGATCGAGGTTGCGTACAATAAAAAATTAAACGACAGAAAGAAGGGAAAACTCAAAAACATCGAGAAGCCATCAATTTACTCACCGAATCGCCATAGCGGGGCGGAGGCGGCCGGCCAGGGGCTGCGGAGTGCTGCGTTGGAAGCGATCACGAGCGGTCCCGCACTGGCATAGCGGGCGGACGACCTGCAACAGGCCCCAGTCAGACACTATCGATTGTCGCGCGACGCCGCAGCCTGAAGACACACAGTACACAGCCCACACCCTCTGAGCACCTTCGTCCTACGCTAGCTACAAAGTACAACATGATGCCGTAGCCGTACAGTCAGCCATTGCCGCGCACCCGAGTCGATAACCGCGGCCGACTCGCAACTGCATCTAACTAGACTTCTACCTCCTACAGATTCCAATATTCTATCTAAGCATTCGATCAGAAACCAATACGGCACTCACCTTGATATTGCTTTTTATAAGCGCTGCAAAAAATCCGTCAATATCCAGGTAGGTATGTACTCATATAAAACCAGAGATGTGAAAGCACTGAATCACCACAAAACACGTTTTCTATTTATGCACTATTGGTGTATGTTTTGCAAAAGACGCACACGAATATCACTTATAAACAATATTATAAAATCACTTCATGTTGTAAAACACAGTTTATGGCCAGCAGCAGGCCCACAATAAGAGCGTCAATACACGCACATCGCCGAGAAACGACTCCGTCTGCGATTGCCTCCTGTTGGGCGATGCTAGGCGTGACTGGCCGAGTTCGACCGACTGCTCCCGAATGGTGAGTTTCGCATAAATTCCGGTAGGTGGCGCAGTTGAAAAGATGCGTTCAATTTTCAAGCAAGTGTGTTCAAAATATAGGAATATTTCTAATGTATTGTGAACTTTGATTGTGAAGTTTAGTCTCGGCAACATTGCTGTGGAACTAATTACAGCTTGGACATCAAAAATGTATATATTGTTAACGTTTTTAGGTTTCTTTATTAATATTCATTAAAAATAGCCAATTTTTAGACATTTTGCAATTCAGTAACTGACTGAAGTTTTGAGTACTGACTGAAGAGACTGACAGTGCCTGACTGACAGTAAGGTGACTGATCTGTGTGACTGATTGAATTTGAAAAATTTGGCGAGAAAGTTTATAGAAAGTTTTACTATATTTTAGCGGGATTTATTAATTAAAACAATGGCTAATTCATTGTTCAAGCTATCTACATCACTTATAAATACGTCTAAAAACTTTCGGTGTGTTGTTCGCCTTGTAGACAAATGTAATTTCTCTACCACAAATGTCAAAGCGGTAAGTTGCATAATCAAAAATCAAATAATAGAAGTAAATAGAGTCTTGTAACTATAATTAACTCGGGTGTCAAAAAAATAATTAGTAAAATGAACTCATAGATAAAACATTTGTTTCTAAGTTAAAAGGTACTTTACCTGTTTTATATAATATAATAATACAGCTGATTTTTAGCTTGAATCAAAATTTTATTCTGTTTTCAAGTCTCAAAAATTATATTTATTATATATAATTATAATTATTGTCTATACTATAGCCCATGTATTTATGTGTACCTATTCTAATAATCATATGTCTTAAATGGATGGTTTCAATCCTCAATCGAGTCTTAGAACCAAAGCACTATTTTTCTTTAGGAACATGTACTTTTAAGAGCATTTATATCTGCTGTCTACTCTTCCTCTGAAAATAATAGTAGATGCCTCTACTTTAAAAGATGCAGCCCTATTCTTTTTATATGCAGAAATGCTACCTGTTCTCATTAATATTGGCCACTTACTATACATGACCAGTCCTTTGTAATGCTTGTGTAGGGACAACTTGTAGTGGCTTTAGAGTATATTATTTAAAATGTGTTGAGACCTAACGCTGAACGCAACAGCAACCATTAATTTATGTGATGTGTACCAGGCTGTATAACCACCTTCCAGATGACTTCCCAGAGGCTTATTTAAAGCCAAACTTAGAAAAATATTGGTCAACATGGTAAATTATAGTGTTAATGACTTTTTAAATGTGTTAATGTTAATGGGTGTTATACATTAATTGGTCTATCAAGTCAATTGTGTGAGGCTATGGGTATCATTAATATCATTAAATGTAAAATAGGCAGAGGATGGATAGAGAGTCCTAGGCCTCTGTGGATTCCAACCTAGTAGTTGATCTCTTTACTCTCAATAGCTTGCCACAAGCTGCCCTTCAATATTAATGATTGTGTGTTAAAATATTATTTTACATTATAATTCTGCCCCGGCTTCGCCCGCTTTCTTATAGGTTGACATTATGGTTACTATACTGCTCCTTTGGATCATAGCATGATGTTATATAGCCTATAACCTTCCTCAATAAATGGGCTATTTATTGATGACCAGTAAAAAGTATGTATATTTAAGTATGTGTAAAACAATGTTGCAAATTAGTTTCAGTCTACAATCAACAGTACAAAATATTATACTATCTATACTCTGTTCTTCTTCTTCTTCTTCTTCTTTTTTATTATGGCTCTACCAATGTTCATCGGTGATTTGCCAATGTCAAGTATTATAGCCTTTATAGTGTTTATAGCCGATAAATCGGTATTTAAGATAATCCCGCCGACCGTGATATGTCCTATTAATCACTGACTAATCACAACCATCACAGCACGGACGGGATTAAACTGGATTCCCCAACACGTCTTCGCGGCGCGTGCGCTTTCCACCAAGGCGTGTCGTGGAATCCCTATACTCTGTTCAACATATGGTGGTGTCTGTGACAGGTAACAAAAAGGATTTCAATGGATATTGAACAGCCCAAATCGAAAGTTTTATATTTTAATAGTGATTATTTACATCTATATCAAATTACTTAAATTGGTTTTGTAATTATAGGAATATTATTTTAATATGAATTTTCTTAATTTATACTTCATTAGTCACCCCATCTGCCCCAAAGTGTAAGTGATCCAACATTAGATCTACTGTTTTGTGCTATTGTTTGATAGTCTTAAATAAACAATAGAATTACAGATCAAAAAAGATTGGTTCTCAAGCTTTCTCAACTTGTAATATCTAATTTATATGGCTTTCAATTCATAATTGTTGCATCTCATGATGTATGAGAAGTCTAATAAGAGCTTAAGAAACTGTCCAATATGAACTTAAGAAATATTTAAAGTTAAAAGAGCTGAGGTTCAGAGCTGAAGACTCTTAAAATATAGGTTTAATTAGTACCTAGTTACCTAAATATAATGAACAAAAAGAGATGACCTAAGTTCCTATACATATTTGGTCTAGTCTGGACTATGGAAATGTAACATAAGGTGGTTCGTTTTCCATACAAAAATATAATTAAGATAAAACTAATTAACTAAACAGTAAAAATGTGTAAATATGTGCTTACTTAAATATTTTCGGCTTTTATATTGCGCGAAATCAATAAAAAATAACTTTTTTTATAATTTTTATTATTAATTTTTACTGTTTAGTTAATTAGTTTATCTTAATTACATTTTTGTATGGAAAACGAACCACCATAAACAGAACAAGAGATACAAAATACATCAAAATAAAAGCCTATATTTTTCGTCTAGGTAGCTTATTTTATTTTTATTTTACAATATTTTGTATAGTAGCAAAACTAATTAGCAATGTTGTAACAAAATGTTGTATTTGTGAAATTACTAAAATTGTTGCATAATACCATTCTTTGAGGAAACCAAAACTGTTATTGATTTAATATCAAATTATTTTATTATTCTATTGTCAAGTCAAAGGATCCTGACATACCTTTCATACTAAGATTTTATAAGACGATGCGTGGCCCGCGTCTTGCAAAATCTTAGCTTTCATACATGCTCAGCATTTTCATACAAACAACTATTGCTGCTTATTAGCTACCTAATTGGTCATCTTGACATAATAACTTCAATATAAGTCTACTTACTACTACTTTATGACCTTACTGTAGTATAAAAACAATTTAGCGAATTTTCATATAATATGATTAGTTCTATATATCTGCTAAATGATCTTTTTTTGCTAACATAGGGTATTCGATTTTGCTCTGTACTTTCAGAGATTATAATGAGTATTCATATTTTAGAATCAACTCTTTGTTTGATTTTATATTATTTTCTAGATTTGATATTTTCCTATTACTTCAAAAAACCAGTTTATTCCAATTTGTGCTTTAATGTTTACACCTTAAAGTTCAGTATTAACATTTTAATTACCTTAATTATGTAAATCAATATAAGTAAAATTTTCCTCTATTGTCTGACTAAAAATAAGACATAACATTTTATATTGATAACAATGTGATAAGAATAATCTTGGGGCGCATGCGTCATTATATACTTCGCGGCCGTCAGACCTGCTTGTGTTTTAAATGAGGACACAAAACTAGAACCTTGCAAGTTGAATGTAACTGGTTTTATTCACAGTTCAGTTGCAAATAAGGTCATACTCAATTTGGTTGCGCTAGTGTGAACTTGTGTTGTCTGCTAATCTAAAATTTGAAATTTAAAAATATAAGTTGCTGCTAACTATAATGACAAGTGTATTGTTCTGTGTTTAAATTCTGTTGTAGAAAAAAACAACTGTCCATAGACATTGTTGAAAGTCAAATTGAAATTTTTTGTACTGTATTAAATTATTGTTGTTATTTGAATTATTTATAGTTGTAATATAAATTTAAAAAATGGCGTGCTCAATTTGTATGAGTCCTGAAAGGAAACCTATTAAAATGGTGAGTTAGACTTTACTATGAATTTCATCAATGACCTGTTGACACTAAACAGTTTATCTTAAGTATATGATAAGTGTGTCATAAGTAAAGTGAACAATTTCTATGTAATTTTCTAATAATAAGTATTTGTCTCTAGTTAAATATAAATAAAACGTCAAAATTACAAGGTTTCCAGGATATACTGCAACTAATTTCATCCAAATACGTTTTAACTAGCAGTTGCCCGTGACTTTGGACGCGTTGTATTAACAAAGAGATTAAAATTAAATGTCTTTGTGTATTAAGAATGCAATGTTTATACTCCATTTCACCCTTTCAGGGGATGATTTTCAAAAAATATTTTCTTAGTGCACCTCTATACCTGCTAAGGAATATATCTTCCAATTTTCATATTTATATCTTCAGTGATTTAGGCTGTGCGTTGATTGTCAGTCAGTCAGCCACACAGCGGTTTTATGTATTTAGATAAACATCCTAAAAAAATCTAATATTATTTTCAGAGAAAAGAAAGAGACACATTTGGTGAGCTGGATGTCCCAGATGACAAGCTGTATGGAGCACAGACAGTTCGATCCATCATGAACTTCCCTATTGGTGGAATTGAGGAACGTATGCCTGTAGGTATATAATTTTATACTAGTGTTCTGCGCTCGTCTTCACCTGTGAAAATTGTCACTGAGACAAGTGGTGAAATTGGCGGACCCAGATCCAAAATGCTTCCATTGGTTGAAATCATAACAAGTTTTAAAATACTCAATTTTCTGTAGTTTTTCTTTGGTTATTTATCTTCTCTGAAAGCCTTGAGATGATTCCCGAGCGCCCTAAAAATTAAATCCTGGATCCGCCCTTTTTTGAAAATAGTTCAGTGGTAACAGAGATTGTAGATTTAAATTCTGTCAGTGTATGGAAATGTAGTTTTCTTACATAATACTTACAAAATTATGGTAAACAATATATTATTCTGTTATCCATAGTTTTGAAAACATATATTTGAAGTAAATGTAGGTATAAAGATAATATTTCCATGTGAACAACTTCTATATCTATAGCAATAAAATTTATCCTTTTATCTGTATATGTAATTACTTGCTCTAAAGTTAATATTGATGAAGTTTGTACTACAATCAGTATTTTAATTATTTATTATTGGTTTGCCAATATAATATGTAGTAGAAATATAATCTTAATGGTTGGTGTTGATGTCTGTCCTGTCTGTCTGTTTGTATAAAAGTAATTGGCCAAGTTTCGAGTACGACGTTTAAGTTTCGGAGATGAGGGGGGGGGGTATATTTTCTTTAATATAATTTAAACTATGCATTTTAATATTATAAAAAAAAATGTTGGTATTCCTTATAACGAGGCCTTTTATTTGATATGTCACATGATGCACTTGAAAAAATAATTCGAAATTCGATTATTTTCGCTGCTGTACGCCCGTACTTGGGTCATGAAACTCTATAGGTATGTACCAAGTTTCAACATTTTTCGTCCAGTAGATTCAGAGAAAATAAGCTGTGACAGACAGACGGACAGACAGACAATGGGTGATCCTATCCTATAAGGGCTTCCGTTTTTCATCGGAAACGTTCGGAACCCTAAAAATTATGGAATCTGGATTAGTTGTCAGAAATACGAAGTATGATAGATCGACATTGTCTTCGCCCGTATGTCGGTAGTTTATGCACAGAACAAAATCAATCAATGATAGAATTGAAATAATTTTATACTAACGACCCGCCCCCGACGGGTAGAAAATGCTTTTATTAAAAGAAAAACTATTTTCCGGCCCCCAGCTATCTCTGTGTAAAACATTACGTCGATTCGTTGCTGTTTTGAAAGACGGGCAAACACAAAAATATACTTTCCTTTCGCATTAGTTAGATTGTCGTCGTAGTTCACATTGTCCACCGATAGCGACTTGAAATATCGCAACAGCGTTCACTTCTTGTCGCACTACATATGTTTTGAAGGCGCTGAAAGAAACTGAAACTTTAATCATGATCTTAATGAGATCATTGCCTATAAAAATCTGTTAGTCCTACGGCTGGCTAAGCCTGGATGTCCTGAAACACGAAACACCTCGCCTGTGTTGAAACTCGAAACCACAGAGCACGGAATGTTCAGTAGCTGTGTTGGTATATAACGCGTTATACTAGCACAGCTAATGAAACAATTTCGTGATCTGTGCCTGAAATGTCTTTGATTCAAAGACATTTCAGACACAGATCACGAAATGACTTTGATGTACGACTAAATCGAACATAATGTTACAATAGTCAGTTGTGTTCGGTTTAGTCGTACAACAAAGACGTACCCCTATTTCATTTTTTTATGTGTAACATCGAATGGCTTGCCGTGAGGGTAAGACCGACTCTTATTGGTCCGTGGATGTCGGCCATCTTATATATCTGTCAAAAATATGGCAAATCTCAATTCGTATCGTATAATAATAAAACTTGTGGCAAAATTTAAGTTTTGGTTAGTTATTTTATTCTAAAAATTCAAAAAAAATGGGTGGAAATCTTTCGATCCGGTTAAATAATTACACATTTGTCGAACGATAATTTAAAAATTAACCTAGCACTCGTGTATATATACCTCCCATTATGTGACAGTTGCATAAACTACTATTATGAAATGGGCCCCTTATAGAAAATATTGTATAACTTGTTTTGTTTTTCTAACGTTATATTCAATCTAATCTATTCAAAATAAATTCGTCGTGTTATTGAGGGTAAACTCTAGAATAGTCTAGAACACAAGGTCACATAGAATCTGTTGGAAAGGTCAGCTGTAATGTCACATACTTGTTGGGTTTCTATTATTTATTAGATGATAATTATTAAATAGAAATGTCCGTCTGTCTGTCCAAACACTTTTAACTCTAGTTCCACTCAAAGAATGTCATAGCACAAAATACAGCCTAAACGATCAACTTCTACAAAAAAACACAAGCATGTGAAACCATTAACTTTTCTTATAGTTCATTTAAATTAAATTAAATCTTTTTCAGTACCCAGTGATAGTCGCTTTTGGAATCTTAAAAAAAGCAGCTGCTAAAGTTAACATGGAATATGGTCTGGATAAGAAAATTGGTAAGTATTTTTTTAAATAATCTGATTCTTGCGTTACGTACTCAACTATTTAATCTCAAAACACAAAAATTCACCATCGCGGCTTGTATTTTTGCGGTGCGGCCAAAGCAACCATTATAAGTGTCCACTTTAGGCTTTTTTTTTACAATCACACGTCTCTGAACCTTATTACCATCCCGAGGGTACCCAGTGACTTCCTAATTTGGCCGATTATTTTGAGATCGAAATTCGTAAGACCTCTTTGGCTGAATTGCACTATTTTACATAAACAAAAGTCAAATTGGCTCGAAAAACCGATTTTGAATCTAGCATTTTTATGTCGTAAAAACCTTGCTGAGTTTGCATGACTGAATCGTCGTAAGATTCGTGCCATCTTAATTCGTAAAATATCATGTTCCAGCCGAAGCCATAATGACTGCGTGTGAAGATGTGATATCGGGAAAATTGTACAGGGAAGGTCACTTTCCGTTGGTGATCTGGCAGACTGGTTCCGGCACACAATCCAACATGAATACAAATGAGGTTTGACACTAATTTTTTGCTCACTTGGCCTTGTTAGTGATACAAATAAAACCAATATAATTTAAATTTAAGTGTCTGACTGTGATTGCAAAGTTAATAGCAATGGTATATTATTATGGTGTTCAGCTATTTATTTTTTTATATCAAACCCAAGTTTTAGTTTATTTATTCCTAAATTTTTTTTTTCTTTCTTCACGGGTTGCATTACAACTTCCGAAACCGTGTTACAGCGGAATACCAAGTCTCCCTCGTTCAGCCGGATGGTATTTGTGGGGCTATACCTAACGAGTGACTAGTTCTGTTGAGGTATATTTAGATGGAAAAGCCTCTAAAGTGAGGTTTGTCGAATTATGTACATAAGTTTTTATTAAATTGGTACATGGCCGGGATCCGGGATCGAACCCGTGGTCTGCCTAGTTATTACCAGACGTCTTAACCACTCGGTAACCGACGCACTTCCTATTCATTCATTCAATATATTATACTAGCTTTAGAATTAGAATTTCCGGGATAAAAAGTAGCCTCCAATTTTATCTCTGTATAAAAAATCACGTCGAACCGTTGCTCTAAAGGACAAACAAACAAACACGCTTTCCCATTTATAATATTAGTAAGGATGAAACCAAACCAGTGCTATTATTATATTTACGTACATAACTTTCCTATTACAGTTTTTTTTAACTAGACATTTGCGGTGTTTTCTATCATTATTTTTACAATATTTTTGAACAAAATAAATTATAGCACTCGGTCGATAGCCTAACTAATTGGTAGGACGGTGGACTTGAAACCGGAGGTCCCGAGTTCGAATCCTACCGCTGCCAAAATGCTAAGCACCAATTTTCTTTAAGAATATGTGCTTAAATCGACTCCTCGTGCTTCTGAGGGCACGTAAAGCCGGCCGGCGTCCGGTCATAAACCCGCCTGCCAAGCGTGGTGACTATGGCAATTCCTCTCAATAATCACTAGAGGGAGACCAATGATCCAGCACTAGATCTTAAAAAGGTTGATGATGATGATGATGATAATTAATGTAGCTTTCTATTATTGAAATAATTTTTAGAATCGGTTCTGAGGTTACCCCCTGCATCCAAACTCGTACTCGTCGTAGCGTAATGTTATATAGCATATAACCTACCTCAAGAATTGGGCTATTTCAAATCAGACTGTTAGTTCCAGATATTAGCGCGTTCAAACAAACTCTTCAGATTTATTTTTAGTATAAATGTTCTCATACAATTTTCAGGTAATCGCCAATCGAGCCATACAAATAATGGGCGGCAAACTGGGCACAAAAGACCCCGTACACCCAAACGATCACGTGAACAAGTCGCAGAGCTCCAATGACACTTTCCCCACAGCCATGCACATTGCCGTCGCGATGGAGCTCAGGGACCGTCTGATGCCGGGCGTCGTCGCGTTGAGAGACACTTTGGCGTCGAAAGCCAAGGATTTTGAGAAGATCATCAAGATTGGACGGTAACTAATATACCTTTTGCCTCGATCCATTCATGCTTTTTATAAGGTTTCGCCCGTTGATAAATTCAAAGAAAATAAAATATAGCCTATAGCACTCAGCGATAATATCTATATAATAATATATATTATTTCTCAAATTTCTATATCTCCCTTAATACTGTATCAATGTTAATGTTTGATACGCCATTTGGAAGATTATTTTCCTTCTAATGACGAAAAATAAACAAACAAATCAAAATTAAATGTGACTTTTAAAATTGGCCATGCTACATATTTATAATATACTTTTTTTATAATTTGTTTTGAAAATATAGCCCATTTTAAGAAACTAATTTCGATATTTTTGTTTTTTATCCATTGCGTCTATTTTTAATATATTTTACAAATTTTACCCACGAAAAGTAAACGTGACGTCACAAGAATTTAGAACAGGATTATAATCTTGGCCACTACACATAAAAAGTGACAGTCAATCAAATTAACGTCAAGCAAACGTCAGTCAAGGTCGACTAACCTAAAAATTACTCTTGTTTATATACTCGTGTTTATATTTATTTAAATTGAATAGTTTTTTACAATGGCAAGTAAATAGTGTTTCATTCCGTCATGTCCTAATAACAAAGAAAATAATTACACGTAAAATATAATTTATAAAGCTGTCATTCAAAGATTGACGATTGCCCTTTTTTGTAGGCAAAGGTATCATTTTTTCATACTGCTTAAGATGACGTCATACATCGGTCAAATTAAGGTTATTGTTTGTTATTGAATATCTTAAAAAGTATAGACTTAATTTAAAATCTGATAAATAGAAATTGTACTGAAAGCTTATATCTCGAAACGGTTTCGAGATCTTCGTTTCTGTTCAAAAAGTTAGCATGGCCAATTAGACTAATTTGATTTTGTTTAAAGACTCCATCAATAGATATCAGTTGAACTATGACAACAATATTGACACCGCATCGTTAGTGGTGTCTCGTAGCGTCCTATTAGTGAAACAGTCGTAGCCTTGGATCCCTTTATGATATTGATATTAAACAAAAAACAGACACCCACTATGATCGGAAACTATTCTGCACAAACATTACCGAATAAACAGGCCTATAGACAAAATTCTAAAAACCGTTTTTTATGCCTCGGTATCGTATTCCATGCACATGGTAGTATCCCACTTAGGTCTTTTTTTTTTATTCTTCACGGGTTGCCTTATAGCCCCAGGAACAGTGGCCGGCCCCAGGGTACCCAGTGAAAGACAAAGTCTTCCTCATTTAGCCAATGATTTTTGTGAGGTTATACCTAACGAGTGGCCAGCTCTGTTGAGGTACCTATATAGATGGAAAAGTTTGTCGGATAATGTACATAGGTCTTTCATTATAAAAAACCCATTGGTTCATGGTCGGATGTAGGAATCGAACCCGCTACTTTTCAGTTGCGAGCCGACGTCTTACCCACTCGACCGCCGACGCCCCTTTATATATATATATATATATATATTTGGTTTTCATTGTGAAACCACATACATGTTTAGGTATTTATTTCTAAAGATTTTAAACCCAAGTCTCACTTTCATGTCTTCCTTCACTTTGCTGATTAAATATTTGTTAAAATCTCTTTTTTTTTATTACAGAACTCATTTAATGGATGCCGTGCCGCTTACGCTGGGCCAGGAGTTCAGTGCGTACGCAGTGCAACTCACATACGGCATTGAGCGTGTTTGTTCTACGCTGCCCCGTCTCCACTATCTCGCTTTAGGTGGTACAGCTGTTGGCACCGGGCTGAATACCAGGATCGGATTCGCCGAGAAATGCGCCACGGAAATTAGCAGATTGACTGGTAATTTTTGTTTAAAATAATCTATACTAATCTAATTTCCCGCTTTTGTAAGATGGTCAACATGAGCAGTTTATCAGTGAATATTAACATAGATTCAATTAGCACCATAAGAAAATTACTTGAAGACGCCTGGACCGGTTTGGATTTTTTTTTGTTTGAAAGGGCATTTTGGTTTTGAAAGGCGGTTTTTTTCTTCATCAGAAGTGGTTTTATTTAGTTTGCATGTTGTGTCTGTCCATAAGCGCACCTACAAAGTTTACAACTGTCGACAGACGTTTTTTAAACAAATAAATATAAGTGGTTTGGCTATGCTGGCCGCTGGTCTGCTGTAATTAATAAATTAGTGCTATAACCTAAAGTATACAATACATCACTGCATATTATAAAACAAAGTCCCCCGCCACGTCTGTATGTCTGTGACCTTTTTCCTTTTTACGCAAAAAATACTGAATCGATTTTGTTGCGGTTGATTCACCGGGAATATTTACGAGTATTGAACATGGACCTATTGTCTTTAGAAGCTGAGCATTAGCCGTATAAGTGAATCAAGTCGGAGAAAAAGTTAGCCCCAGCCAGTTTTCATGGCGCGTGAGATATAACAAAATAATGTAAGAAATAATTGTGTATAATAAAATTATCTACAAAAAAGTCCGCGGTAGCATATATATCTAATATGTAGGTATTCAAATTGTTGTAAACCCATATTGTACCGCCAAGGGCGGGTCCGTAGTTTAACATAAATAACATGATGTACAGGACTAATTTGATCTTCTAACTAACGTTTTTTATTATTATTTACTAAATTGATCCCCTGGCTTGCTCCCTGTTTCAGGGTCAGCCCTCATACTCTTGTGTTATATCTGGCGTTCAGCGTCAACAGGTCATTTTGAACGGTTCGCATCCAGGTGATCGGTGAGCGTCCTCTGTCCCGTTTTCTATTTTCCATCTTTTTCTACTGTACAAATCTTTCATAATTCCAATTACAGGTATTCCCTTCGAAACCGCTCCTAACAAGTTCGAAGCGCTCGCCGCCCACGACTCTATGGTAGAAGTGTCGGGTGCTCTCAACGTACTCGCCTGCTCTGTCATGAAGATCGCCAACGACATCCGTCTGCTAGCGTCGGGGCCGAGGTGTGGACTTGGGGAGCTGATGCTGCCAGAGAATGAGCCTGGATCTTCTATTATGCCTGGTTAGTTGGGTAAAAAAAACAAGGATGGGCAGTCACAATGTGTGAAAAGTGTAATGAATATAGGGTAGATGAAAAAACATCAGAAACGTGGCTCTTCGATTGTCTCGCATGCCAGCGACATCTGTCTGATAGCATCGGGGCCAACAAAGTGTGACATGTGATGTTATACCATTGGTCCACACATGTGTTTACTGTGACAATGACGGGGACGGGGTTCAAAATCATGAAATTCGTGTGACGTAATTTATCATCATCATCATCATCAACCTTTTAAGATCCACTGCTGGATCATGGTCTCCCTCTAGTGCACCATTTTTAGTGGTGCTCATTGAGAGGAATTGCCATAGTCACCACGCTTGGCAGGCGGGTTGGTGACCGGACGCCGGCTTTACGTGCCCTCCGGAGCATGAGGAGTCGATTTAAGCACATATTCTTAAAGAAAATTGGTGCTTAGCATTTTGGCAGGGGGTAGAATTCGAACCCGGGACCTCCGGTTTGAAGTCCACCGTCCTGCCAATTAGGCTATCGACTACTACGTAATTTATGGATGGCCCCAATAGACTAAGGATGTTTTTATGGAAAGAAGACAAATAAACACACTTTCGCATTTATAATGTTAGTAAGTAGAGTTAAAAATGTAATTGTACATTATACTTTTCCAGGCAAAGTGAACCCGACACAGTGCGAATCCCTTACGATGATCGCCGGCCAAGTGATGGGCAACCACGTCGGGTGCACCGTCGGCGGTAGTAACGGACATTTTGAGTTGAACGTGTTCAAACCTATGATTGTCGCCAATGTGTTACGGTCCATCCGACTTTTGGGTAAGTGTTGCTAATAGGTCGAAGAATAAACATATTTGATTTTAGGGAAGGAAGGAACTCTTGTCTGTTTGTCTGTCGGTTCGTGTGTCACGAATTGAGGTATCAATTTGATATTAATATTTAATACTAAATTCTCATACTGCTGAACAAAATCCAATAATAAGATGTGACCTTTCAAACCCTATTTTCTAAGGATCTACCGATTATTCGGCCATTTTTATAGTCGGCGATTAGTCGGCAAAGAGGCCAACTATTCGACCATCATTATGATGCAGATAGTACAGGTCTTTGACAATCCCAAATAAAAAAAAATCAGTACTTATTAAGAGGATCTATGGACAAGTCGGTAATTTTCGGTCCATTAGTCGGCGAGTCGGTAGATCACTAGTAATTTCATACAAAGCTCCCACTCAGTGAGTAATCATCAAAACCTTTGAGGTACTTCCCGGTGACCTACGAAACTTATTTTTTATCAAGTGAATATTTCACGAAAAAAACTCACTCGTCGTAGGTAAATCTGAAAAACTTGCGCTTTTTCGTAATTAATTTTATAATATGCATTTCAGGTGACGGTTGTCAGGCCTTCAACAAGAACTGCGCAATCGGCATCCAGGCTAACGAAGCTAACATCGCGAAGATAATGCGAGAATCTCTCATGCTTGTCACAGCTCTCAACCCGCACATTGGATATGATAAGGTATAGAGAATATCACTTACGACTCCCGGGAGACATGTCTTCCTTATTCAGCCAGTGGTATTTTTTAAGGTTACTAGACGGCGAGGCGCAATGCACCAGGGTCCCTTTGGACGGCCTCTCTGAGCTTCTTTATTTACGCATACAATACACATTAATCACTATGTATACCTAAGGTCAGGAGAAACTGGTGACAATGTCAATATTTAACAAATGTGATAGGGCCTGTCTAGTCTACTGTAGCCAGCTGCCACTCCTTATTTCTTATACTTATAAAAAAAATTGGCCAAGAGCGAGTCAAACTTTGCGTGGAGATGGTTTCGTACCATTTTTTTCGTGAGAACTTTTCACAGGATTTCATTTAGGTTTTCCTGTAAACTATGAGCGAGACCCAATATTCCCAATTTTTTTTCAAAATTAAAAATTTAACGAGCTCTTCATTTGATGTCACCATGATGCACTTGAAAAAAATTTCCCCAAAATTGAAATTCTATTATTTGCGCTATACGATCATGATTGGCTGATCAAACTCTATATATGTACCAAATTTCAACCTTTTTCGTCCAGTAGATTCGGAGAAAATAAGCCGTTATCCTATAAATAAAGGTTCCGGTTTTTCATCAGATGGTACGAAACCCTAAAAACATAATGGTTATAAAATTTAACATTCGGCTCGATCTATGTATATATTCTAATGAATCCGCACGTTAAATATGAAGCTAATCGCTAACAATTTTTCCATTTCAGGCGGCATTAATCGCTAAGACAGCTCACAAGGATGGTGCTAACCTGAAGGACACGGCAGTCAAACTAGGTATCCTAACTGCTGAACAATTCGATCAATGGGTGAGACCCGAAGACATGCTTGGACCCAAATAGACTTATATATTTTATTATAGGAGTATTGCCCCTTTACAAGTTAAATCTTAAAACCTTACACAATAATAGTGCTTGTGTGTAAATATTTTTATTTTACAATAATTTAAATTACATTAACAATATTAAATACTTGTAAAGGTGTTATTTATTGTCGTCAGTAAGATCGTGGATGTCAGTACAATGTTGCCAATGCATTTAATTTTAAACAGTTCAAAAATATAGTAATTTGTACATAATTATTTATTTGTTAAAAATCATATTCCACTTGTTTGTTTATAGTCTGAGACTATTGTGAAAGGTGTCGTTTGTTTTACAATAATATCATGTGGCAAATAAAACTGTATATATATACTTATTTGTTTTTCTTACTATATTAACTTTTATTTACCCCACTATTAAGGAGTCTATACACTAAACCCGCCGCGCCGACACAGCCCGGCGGTATACATGATTCATTTGAAATAAAGCCGCCGACACCGAATGTCGTGACCCTTTATAGTGACCCGACGCGGCTTCGTACTGGTAGAAAAGTTGTTTATCAAAAATTAAATTTTCTGGTAGATTGAGATATAACCCTGGGATAAAAAGTAGTATATATTCCTTGCCATGCCAAGGTTACGTGCGGAGATGTTATAAACAACCATGAAACAACTTGCAAAGAGTTTCAATCAGTGTCAAATAAAACCTATTTCAAAATTTTTCTTCGTTTTTTCGTATTCGACTGTGCTTCGAGCTGATCTGGCCAACGAGAAAAAAAAATCCCGTTGGCCAGACTAGTCTAACTCAGTAAACCGCGCGGCTTATTTTGTCGATATCTCTTTAAAAAGTTGTTATGCCGGCACCAGACTTCGTTATGCGTTAGTCGTTATGCGGCTGCACCTTATTCGCAAGAATATTTGGTATGTGGGCGAATAAGGAACATGCCACCACACTTCGTGTCTGTGTGCCGAACATGCCAAATATGTGTGTTGTTTGCTTTAAAAAAAATGGACGTGTTGACAGCAGCAGCTTATTATTTTTATATAAATAATACCTGTTGTATAAGTACAAAGTTACTAAAGGAACGAAAAGAAAGCGCTGGTGGATCATCACAAGTCATAGGAAACGAACTAGGTAAGTAGTATTCGAGACAAAGAGAATATACCTATACGTCGAGACACGACCCAACACGACCGCTGCAAGCGAGCGAATGAGTGAACGAAGTGTGGGCAGTCGACGCGCATATTTGGCTTATTCGTGTCATTTGAAGTGTGCCAAAAACGACAAGTCGACGGATAGCGTATGCGTTATGCGTGCGAATAAAGCACATATATGGCACATATAGCCGAATAGACCCGTCACACTTCGTTTTATGCGGGCGAATAAGCCGCATAACGCATAACGAAGTGTGGTGCCGGCATTATATAACTATCAATCTAAGCACTGGGAAAACCGCAAATTTCATTACGATTAATTCCCTTGTGCACTTTATTATGTCAATTTTGATCAGTCATTAGGATTGAATTATTGTTTTGGATGTTTGTTGCTCAATCGCCTGCTGATCGGATTTGGATGAAACTTGACATATATATAGTTTACTTACATCCTGAATTAAAACAGGCTGCTTTTTATCCTTCTGAGAACTGCTGCTCAAAGGAAAATCTGGAGACCGACTCTACAGGTCAACCTAAATTATTATCGATAATCAAGGTTGTTTTGTCCCATTAGTCACATTGCCAGTATACATATGGCATCAAAATGGCTACTACTGATAAAGCAATGGGAAAGCATCCAAGTTTATTTTAAAATTCTTTCAAATTATTCACCACAACAAGCAAAATGTATGGGGTAATCTCTAAACCAATTCTAAATAATATTTCACATAGAAAGCTACACTATTCCTGAGTAATATAAGCTATTGAAAATTATTATTGTGTGTATGTATTATGATGTATTACATCAGGGTAGGGAAGGATATAGAAAATAATATGTGTATTCTTGCTTCATCTACAGTATATTGGACTAAATAATCATTACATTAACATTACTATAACACTAGGTAATTTTATATTTGGAAAATCTTTGGTATATAATTAAATTGTTTTCTTAAATAACAAATAAAACAGATCTTTGCCTCAATATAGGTCATGGAATGTAACAAATATAACAATACTAACAGTATTTGAAAATATAAATAAAGAAAAAACTATCACATAATACTGAAGAATATTATAAAAATATCCTTAAAAGAAATGCTTACACATGATTTAAATTCATGTTTTGATTAATCTAATCCTACATTATTAAATAATTGAATGTTTTCAAGACTGTGCTAATAAGCTATAAGGAAGATCTAAACATTAAATTAGGCTACACCATTAAATTAGGCTCAAGCTAAATTAAAGCAATTTAAAATATATCTGGTAAAATAGACCATTGTTCTACTATTTTCTTCAATATGACTAGAATTAGACTATTTATAATAATAATTCTAAATGCAATTAATAGAAGGCATCATATAATATGATTATGTATAAATGATTTTACTCTTAGCATTAACTAATTACATAAAGACATCTTTAATATTTTGAAATTGCTTCACAGCAAGGTCAATGGGCAAGTCAAATTTGTGTGGAGTAAGCCTATCTAAGCTCTGCAAGGCATCCTGGAATCCTGTGTTCACCACATAACTTGTTGAAGAATAGTATAGATCAATGAGAGATCTACTTTTCAATATAACATTCAACCAACCCACAAGTTTATGAGTGTTAAGAGCGGCACAAACAAAGGCTTTAAAGTGTGCATCATAACTTCTCTTATAGGGTGTGTGTGAAGCCAGAATACTGCCAATAGTGCTAAGTAAGCTCTGTTTGTTAGATATAGAGGTCCCTCCTACAATATCCAAATTAAAGCTTTGACTCAATTTTCTCGCTGGTGTAGAATTAAATCTCTCACCATCATTGATATCATAGTACCTTAATATTAAATCCCAAATGTGCATAGGACGAGCTGATGATGATCTTCTTATTGGAAAACAACCAATCAATGGTACTATTGATGTGGATTCCGGTCCTCTCAGACCATGTTCTAGCAAATCTTTTAAGTTCATTGCTAAATGTCGTCTCACAGCAGTGGTTAAAGGGACATCATTGATTATTATGTCTCCATCTTCAGAGTCACTGTCGTAGTTGTCTACCATGGAATGTGAAGGGCGGTCTCGAGAAATAAGATTGACTACTGCATCAATAGACATTTCTAATTTAGCTCTCAAGTTGCCCCAGTGTGTTACTATTGGGGATTTATGATCATGTCTTTTGTTAGAATGGGGAGAACAACCAAATTGTGATACAGTGAATATTTGAATCAGAGTTGATGCTTTTCTCATTAAGTTTATTGTTTCCGCTCTTAAATCATCATTAAACTTGGGTTTATTAGTATTTCTATCAAACAAATCTTCTTGATCAACTTTCACATTCCCTTTTTTACTTTTAGACTGGGAATTTGATACATCTTCCTTCTTCATAAGTTTAATAAATTTCTGCATGTCTTCAATGTGGACTTGTAGCTTGGTAATAATTTCATCATTTGATAATTGGTGATCAGCATATTGTTTCACTGCACAATTTATTTGATGTCTCAATTCATCAGCAGTGAGAGGCTGGTGGAAACCTTCCTCTAAACTTTGATCAATTTCAGTTCGCAAATGTTCAACTAATGCTCTGTGTTGTGATACATATTCATGATTATCTGGACATTTAGCAAACTGCTCAAGTTCTTGAAGTTGTGACTTTAGCCGTTGAATAAAATGTGATTGCCGGGCCCTTTGCTTTTTTATTTTATGTTCTAATTCTACACATTCACTGCAGCTGGTCTCCCCGGCACTTCCTTGTGGAGATGCTCTTGCATCAGGTACACCCCGCGATGTGAACTCTTCCAAAGCCTTTAACATGCCATCCTTTTCTTCAGGGGGTGCTTTTACTATTTGTCGTAATCGAAATTCTACTTGTGCGAGATGGGAAGTTAATGAAAATACTGAAGATGATAATATTTCCTGTTCCTCTTCTAAAGCTTGAATACGATCTCCCGGTAAATCTGACACTTCCTCGCATAGGGTCTCTTTAGGAGCTCCCAAAGGTTCACGTCTTGGTTCATCCCATATAGAGAAATCAGCATCAGTTTCATCACAGTCAATTGATGAAGGCACCTCCAGATTCATTTTACTTTAGAATACTAACAATAAACGTCCACAAATTAGACTTTCAACCTGCACATTTTGTTATTTGTGTTCCCGGGTACAAAATATCGATACTATATAAAAGCAAATAAACAAAATACTTTGGTTGGTAAGGTAAGTAATATTTTCAATTATTTTCTTCGAATTATGTTCGAATTACATATTTTCATTTTTTATCAGCCACAGACTATATTTTGACAGCTATCAACACAGAGCAGTCAAGTGAGCTATCAATTCAGTCTGTTGACGTCATAATTTGTCACAATGACGTCAATGAAAACACTGCGTTCATTCTTATTAGTTTTTTTAAGCTGATAAAAATATTAAATAAATCTATCCACACTTGCCCCTCGTAGGACTGTAAACTGTGGTGTGGGCGCCTGGGCAATGTGGCCAGAGTGACCATGTAGTAATAAGAGTGTTCACTTTTTGCCAGTAGTCTTTTTAAATAAGTATCTGGGTAAAAAAAACTAGACTAGCCTAGGCTAGTTGTACACCCCGGGTCTCCGGCGGAGGGCGAGGGGAGTCTCGCCAGCCGCACTTAACGGAGACCCTGGATGAAGCCTTAAATAAAGAGCTGGTTACTCCTAAGATCATAAGAGGAGGGGCCAAAAGCTATCCGGCGGCGGGTTGCGGAAGACTGCTAACGCGTGGGGTTTAGTCGGTTGGAGTCAGACATAACCCGCTCTCTCACTCCCGAGGGGGCGGGTACGCATGATGCATTTCCCAACGTAAAAAAAAAAGAAAATTTGTACACAATCAAAAAATGTTCATGGTTTTTATACCTTGCGGGGTGGCCCGCGAGACTATTAATAAGCCTATTGCCTATTTGCTCCTCTCTAGGCTCCTCTGCTGTAATTTTGAAAATATCAAAGATTTAAAAACCAAAGAGTATAAAATAAATAATAAAAAAATCAGAGTCGTCAGAAGGAACTCAAGGAACAAAAAAAGCAGATAGCAACACTAAACTCTATATCCTTTTACTTGCTCTGTGTCTGTATCTAATCTATATTCTATATTGTTTGTGACCGCTTCTTGCACAATTTGCCATCATAAGATAGGTTAGAATTTTAGAAATTAAATAGTGATAGCGGTGTTCCAATAAGAAGTAAAATTGTAAGCTTGTAATTATGGCCCAGAGCAAATTTAACGACATGGCAGGTAAATTTGCCAAAGGAGGGCCCCCGGGCCTGAACATCGGACTCAAATTGCTTGCATTAGGCGGCGCGGCCGTATATGGGATATCGCAATCCCTATTTACTGTGGAGGGTGGTCATCGAGCCATTATGTTCAACAGGATTGGAGGAATACAACAGATCGTTATGACTGAAGGCATGCATTTCCGCATACCCTGGTTCCAGTACCCCATTATTTACGATATTCGTTCTAGACCCAGAAAAATATCTTCGCCTACTGGTTCCAAAGACTTGCAAATGGTAAACATATCTCTACGTGTCCTCTCTCGGCCTGACGCCTCAGCCCTTCCTACTATGTACAGGCAATTGGGAACTGATTATGACGAAAAAGTCCTTCCTTCAATTTGCAACGAAGTACTTAAATCTGTGGTCGCGAAGTTCAACGCGTCGCAGTTAATCACTCAGAGACAGCAAGTGTCACTGCTCATCAGAAGGGAATTAGTGGAGCGAGCTGCTGATTTCAATATTATTTTGGATGATGTGTCTCTCACTGATCTAAGTTTTGGTAAAGAATATGCTGCTGCAGTTGAAGCCAAACAAATTGCACAACAGGAAGCGCAGCGCGCGGCCTTTGTAGTAGAAAGAGCTAAACAAGAAAGACAACAAAAGATTGTTCAAGCCGAGGGTGAAGCCGAAGCAGCAGAAATGTTGGGAAAAGCAATGGGTATGAACCCTGGGTACTTAAAGCTGCGTAAAATCCGTGCAGCGCAGAGCATTTCTAGAATGATTGCTCAATCACAAAACAGAGTATTCCTACCTGGCAACAGTCTGATGATTAACTTGCAAGATCCTACCTTTGATGATTTGTCTGAAAAACTTACAAAGAAGAAGTAACTAGATATTGAGAGTGAATGTGTGGAGAACTATTCTCCTGCACCCACTCTCGACCAAGATCAATCTGTATTAATTTTAAGTGGTGCCACTTCTATGGCTACTTAGCCTTTGCATTTCATACATAATGTAGCTTTACAACTGCGTATTAACCTGAGACATGTTATTATGTTATTTAGTATATAGTGTGATAATCTTTGGGAAAAACTTGTAATAAAAAGTTTTAAAGTCAAATTGTATTGTGTGTTTTATTATAACAATTCTTATTAGGCATATTACTTTTTGTTGTAGTAATTTAATGTATTCCTATTTCACAAATTTATTTATCACAATTTTTTCTAATTATTATATATATGTTGGCTCACAAACAAATGTTTTCATATCAATAGGAATGGGATCTAAGATACCTATTTATTATATACAATGAAATACAAATTATTGTACAATTAACAATTTATATATACACTATTTAAATAATCTAGCTGTTTTTAACAGTTTAATTTTATAGATTCAAGCCTTTTTATTCATAGAATCCTTTAGAATCTTTGCATACAAAGCCTGTCCACATTGATCTAGTGGGAATGCTTTTAATGTACATATAGGCAACCAGTTAAAGTTTTAGAAATATAAGGGCAAATTAAAATATGACAGGCAGAATTAAATTACAATAGGAACCATTAATTGTATACTTGACTGTCATCTAAGAAACGATATGCAGCAAACATCAAAAGAATAATTTCTCCGATATTAGTGAAAAAGGGGATAAGTCTGAAAATACTGAAATAGAGTTAAGTACATTCTAACGTTGCCGGTACCGAAGTTTAGCCTGTGAAAAAGGGGTTATCTTCAAATAATGCTGGTTTGCTAAACAAACGTTTGTGTGTTGTGGGATAACTGACGTTTTGTATTTTCAAAGTGGTTATGTTAACTTATCCTTCTAAAATTTTAAACTTTTAAATTTTTAAACTTACCCCCTTTTTCACTATTATCGGAGATTTATTCATTTAGGTACATAACTATAGATAGACACTGATATTGTATGGCAAAGTGAATGGTCTATCTTCTGCTGGATGCTTTATTTGTAAACAAGTATTTCTAATCAAAACTGGGTCCAATTGCCAACAGGGAAGTTCAAATGATATAGAAAGGCTTTTATCTTCCATTCTTCATTTCAATCTATACAAATATTATAAAGAGGTAAAGAGTTTGGGTGTTAAGGCCGATTTAGATGTTACTAGTGTTTAGTAGAGTGTGTAGGTGGCACTCTAATGCCAGTGCATTAGTAGGTTTCCAGTGACGTTTACACTTCTTCTAGTAGATTGCCATTTTGTAGGCCAAAACACACATGTCTCTCCTTGTCAACTTGTGCAATCTACTAAAACTGATCGTTTAGACTTTGAGGGTTGATTCTAGTAGAAAGGCGAGTGGAACGTACTAGTACAAGTACTAGAAACTTTCGTTTACATGTCTCTACTAATGTACTCTCCTAACGCACTCTACTAAACACTAGTAACGTCTAAATCGGCCTTAAAGGATAATCTCTCAAACTACTGAACAGTCTAAAAATTATTTCACAATACAAAGCTATAATATCCACGAGCGACATAGGCTATATTTTCTTTTGATCAAAAATATCCAGGGGCAGATAGCTAATCCTTCTATTAACTGGTGGGTTCCGTTAATTTGGACAGTGTATGTATGGGTAACAGTAGAACAGATGACGTAAATGAAACAAGAAGTATGCTTTTTTAATAAATTCTAATTTGTTTATCAATAAATAAGCTAATTGAAAACATATTGAGCACTACTTTTTCAGAGCTGATGGTTGAGGCAGTCTGTACTTGGCCATTTCTACTTCTGCTTCAAAAAAACTTTCATTGTTGTAGCAAAAGTATTCTGGCACTTTATAGGCTCCAGATTTATTAGGATCTACACCAGGCCCTACTGGTTGACTAGCTGGAAGAATTACTGCAGCACTTAAGCCAGTAACATTAGAATCTATTTGTACTTCAGATGCAGAAGCTCCTGAACTTGACTGTTGACCCTGAGGAACTTCAGAGCAGAATCTTCTGAGAGTCTTGGGTAGGTTCCAAGTCAGTAAACGGCTCCTAATCATTTTCAATCGAATTTTTTATTATTACACAATCAAAATCAAACAAAAAAACAAATTTACAATTTTTTACCAATTTCAGCCAATTTGTCAGTTGTCATGTCATTTTGTCATTTTTTCTGACTGACACTTGATGACACAGTTGAATGTTGACAGTTATATTATAATTGATAATAGTCTGTGGGCGTAGACTGAGTATAGTAATACTGTCCTTTATAGTGTATAGTCTATGACTCTGTCTGAGACTCTGTCTACGTCTAAAGACGTCTGTGGGTGGTTTTATTCTGCCTAGGTGCCATTGGCTCACAAACAAATGTTTTCATATCAATAGGAATGGGATCTAAGATAGGTATCTATTATACTGTATGTATGTTAGACGATGCTCGGCCCGCCTCTTCTAGATGCTTTGAGTATTTAAGACTTAAATAGGTACTCAAAGTCTAGATGTAATAAGTTATCGGTTTCGTTGGTATCGTTTTGTATCGCGAGACAGAGCTGTAGAAAAATAGTGATGTTTTAAATGGGAAAGGCGATCTGGGACTGGGACGTGAAACTTGCGGAAACATTTATTGTTTATATTTTAGCATAATCATCAAATAACGTAAAATCCGTTGCGACAATAAAACGAGGAGGGATGAAACCAACCAGATAAATTGTATTATAATCGAGCGCGCTGGATTTGGCATAAAATAAACCCACATGATAAAACAAATTATAATTATATTTTAAATATATTAATATTTTTGTACTTTGTACGTTTGTAGCTATCTCTTTGAACATAATCGTTTGTTGTCTATCCTCTATAATCTATGGCAGTTTTCACGGCTGTTTTGTAGAGTTTACCTACCTCGCCTATTTCGCCGAGTTCGCGCTCTGCGGCGAAGATGTGTGTATATTTGCATTTTCGGTCTAATTCGACAGCTCGATAATGTTTGTGAACTGAGTGTGAGACACCGTGTTTGATACCTGGTGCATCATACAAGCCTTCTTCTATAAACTTAAAGGTGAGTGGAAAAACTGCGGATACTGCCGCTTTTTTTGCTTTTGCTGGGCATAGTGTGCAGTTTTTGTTGTAGAGCTGATTCTCGTCATATTTTATAGCGGGTTTATATGATAGGTCTGCTTTCTGTAATTAAACAGTTACGAAATCACTGATTTGTCCTTTTAATTATGTATAAAACGCTTATATTCATGTACATATATGTACTATAGCTACTTAAATAGCTGTACTATTTATATATTTATGTATAGAGTTGGGATAACCCAACCACGTTACGATGTTGCAGTGTTGTATTTTGGAACTGAGTAGCATTACGTTCCGGTTACTTCATTCGTAACGAAAAGTTTTAACATTTTTTCAAATATTATAAAGTTTAGTCATTCTGTTTTGCCTTACTTAACATTAAGATGATTGTTTTTCTCGTTTTAAGTATTATTTTGCATTAAAATTGCGTATACGTGAAATACTGTCCGTTATTAAATTTGTCAAACATTTTCTACTAAACTTTATGCATGGAACGGAACGACGAACATGTTTTGATTTTTGCCGCCTAATTCAGGTTATCTATGGATGGCTGCCATTTATAAAGCTTGTTGTATAGATTGTATATTTTATCAATCAAATGTCGGAAATTTTTGTTCAATATCTGCGTTCTTGTGAGTTTTATAAATGTAATGATCTGTGAATATATATAATAGTTTTACAAAAATATACTGCTGGTTTACTGTGCAATTATGTCCGATGAATCTGTATGCAATTTGCTGTCGGAAGCGGCAGAGTACCTTAGAAAATTAGGAAATAATCTGAAAGTGCGCTCAGAGAATCTACAACATAAGCGTATAAGGAAAGACAAGTTGAAAAATACGCATGCAATACGGAAAGCTGTTACCAAAATTCTTACTATTTGCGACTTATCAAAGAAATCTCTTGAGCATGTCGAGTCTGGCGTTAAAGGTTTGTTGACAAACGTGGGCTCTGGCACTTCCTCTACTCAGAGGAGAGTGGAACCCATTTCCGAGCCATGTAGCTTTCAGCTGCATAAAATTAAGTCAAAAGAAATTAAAATTCCTTTGCATATTCGTCTAAAACATTGGTTATCATGTCAAGTGATTGTTAAGAATATGACTCCAGCAAAACTGGATAATTATAAGGTGTTCCACAATTGCAAATTATATCGTAGAAGACAGAAGTGGCAAAATAGACATAAAACATCCGTATCTGATACAATGAAAAACATTCCAATGACAACTTCACCATCAAAACAAAAGGTCAAGCGAAATAAATCTGATGTTGATAGTGACACAGAGTCTATTGTAAAGAAGGCATCAAAAACTAAAAAAAGGGATCCATTTGGCAGTGATTGTAGTGATGTAGAGACAGATGATTCTAATAAACCGGATAAAGGCAAAGAAAACAATGGATTATGTAATAATACAAATAAAGATCCTATTGTTAATATATCGGACAGTGATGAAAATGATAATAAAAATGTAGATGAAAGTAAAAAAGATGATAAAAAAATTCAACTAATAAAATGTGTTGATATTACTAAACTTTTAAAACCAGAAATAGTAATAAATGAAAAAATACCTAGTAAACAGATTCCAAATGTGCATTTAAAAAAAAAGAAAGAAATATTAAATAAGCCTTCAAGAGGTATTAATTATGAAAAATCTAACACAAAAGAAGATGAGTATTGGTTTCAAAAGAGACTGGAAGTTAAGAATTTTAAAAGTAAAGGTTTTGATATAAATGTTTGTTCATTACCAAAGTTTTCAAATAGTTTTATGCTGTCACATAACATAACAAAGATAACCCAAAACAATAATATTGTTTTCGAGTTAAATAAGGAAAGTAATACGTCAAAAGTGGTCTGTGAGGAAGCTAAAATACCAGATGAAGTGTCAGATCTTGGAAATACTGTCAATTTAATTTACTCTGATGATGATGGTGATGATGATGATGACAATGCACATAGGAAGAACTCTGAACCTTCAAATAATAAATCTTCTAACAAACTGCTAGTCTCTGAAGATTCCAGTAACTGTGACAATGAATTAAATGTACAAAGAAGTGAGATTGACAAAGATAAGATGGAAGGTAAAGACAAATCTAAGAAAAAACAAATGAGAAAAGCAAAAATATCTGTAATCTATAGTTCTGATAGTAGTAAAAGCAAAGAGGAAATTACAAAAGAAAATGAAAAAGGCAGTGCCAATGAGAACAGCATAAAGGAAAATCTTGAAAAAGCTAAAACTGCTTTACTTGACAGTTCTGATGATGATGCAAAAAGTAATAGTGGTAATAAAGATAAAACAACTGCTAAGAAAACTAAGGGTGAAGATTTGTCAGATAGTGAAGAACAAGAAAAGGGTGGTAGGGGGAAGTTAGATGCTGATAATAACAAACAATTAGAAAATGGAGTGACATTAGACAAGCCAATTCATTCTAAAAGAAAACACACAAGGGAGGTTATGGAAGCTAAGAGAATGCTTCTTACTTATTCATCAAGCTCAGATACTGATGATGAGTTGCTTAAAAATGCTTTAACTAATATAAAAGATGAAATACTTACTGACATGTCAAGCCATGATCAATACCAGGTGAGAGATTCTATTAAAAAAAAAATCAAGAGGGCTTCTAGAACTCTTAATTCAAGTTCAAATTCTGAATCAGAATCAAGTATTCTCAAAAACAAAAAAGAAGACGACACCCAAAGTATACTTGAATGTAAAAAACGTTTATTTGAAAAAGATAAGTCTCTAGAAAAGGATAAGTCTTCAGAAAAGGATGAGTCTCATATGTCTTCGGAAAGTACTAATGAAATAAGGGACAGTCAAGAAAGAAGCACAAACAATAGTGACTCTAATGATGGAAAGGTTAGGATATAATTTTTTTTAATTTGTTTATTCCTAAGGATATGTATTTATGTGTTAATTAAAAAAATATTTTGTTACTAACATTGGCTAATTGACTATGAATTAAACATAAATGTCATCAATTGGATTCAAATTCTAAATTATTTATTGTTTCAGTAGGTAAAATAAATAGTTATAAAAAAGTTAGGTGTATAAGTAAGAATTACAATAAAATTTTATCCCTTGTGTGCTTCTCACTCAGATGTATAATTATACATTACTTATCTACTTCACAGTTAAATGTTATGTAAGTTAAAATGTCAAGTTAAAGTTTAAATATTAATTCTATTAAGTAGGTATAACAATAATAATAACATGTCTCTTTATGATTCTGATCTTGATGATTTCTTTAATGCCATATAAAGTAATAATAATATGATGAGTAAACAACCATTTGTAGAAGTGACTTTGCAAAATTAATTATTATTGTAGCTTGACATTATATTTTTAAATATGTTACATAGTGTTACTTTGTTGGTACATTTAAGACCGAAATAATAAAATGTTTACTATTGACCTTTTTTTATTGTTTTATTTACTTAGATTAAACATGTCCTACCATTACGAATTAATTAAGATATTTGTTCAAGCTTTTGTGTTGTTTTTTATTACCTAGTTAGTCAACATGTATGAAACATTTTCAGATGGGCCGTTCCAAAGTAAAACCCAGTGGTAGCGGCAATCAGAGTTCTGAGACAGACGCCTCATTAGAAAAAGAGGTTTTAGGGTAAGGATATCTTGCAAGTGGGGCTCTGGTAATGTTTACCAACCACTTCTTGGGGACTTTTTAAATAAGCATGCCACAGAAAAGCAAAGTATCAATAAAATGTTTTGCTTTTCTTAAATTAAAACATAATATCCATTGATTAAAATAATTAATTGGTCACTAGTCTTCAACATTCCAAAGAAAATTAGATTGTAAAAAAAACTTTTATGGTGGTAGTATAGTAACTTAGTAAGCCTATTATAAAGATAAACTGATATGAAATGAATAGTAGGACCTTCTGAAATTGATATTCATTTAAGTTTTTTAATAACATCAAAATGTGAGTGTCAGGGCAAAAGAATAACTTTTATATTTTTCTTACACTTCACATTTTTATTTTGTATTTCTAACTTTGACACCAACCAATGATAGTTTGCAAAGAAGTCTAATAGTAATAGTGCATGGAGCAGTCGGCTTAGGTCTTTTTCATATATCATATTATGAACAATCAACGACGCTAAACAAATAAAAATCACGGCATTTGCTTCAGAAGTAATTTGAAGATGGGAACCAATACACATGTAATGCATTAACACAGGAATCATAGAAGGTGCAAGTGCAGTTTAGGTCTTCCATGCAGCACATGCCATGCACCAAATGCTAATCTGTAACAGATAAAGATCATTGATTAGTCTTGTTATAAATATTTTTTCTATGGGAACATTACAAAATTGTTTATTTGCCATCAATATTGTCTTGATATGACAACAAAAAAGCTCTAACTCTAGCTAGTAATTTGGAGCTGTTCTAAGCAGACACATTTGTTCTTATCTATGATCTATTCTATTAATTTATGTGAAATAGATCAATGTAAAGATTCTAAAGGATTCTATTATAGAAATCGTCTATCTATGGGAAACCACCTTTAGGAAGTTCATAATTTTAACGTAATTGATCTACAGACAGAAAGAGATGAGCTTTGAGTTTGTGTTAGTGGGCGCCAGAAGTAGAAACAGTCAACTGGTACCAGCGGCAAACGGAGACAGGGGCTTTCTCTTGACGTAAATTCTCTGTTGAAATTACATGGACAAAGCTCATTATAGTTATTTGCATAGATTTGACCATCAAATTGTTGGTTTGTAATTACTTTTAGTTGAATTAGGTTTGTTGCAGTGAAATTGAAGTCAAAAATAATCCCCCAAGAGCAGTATGCAAGTTGTGTGTCAAAATCCTGTACAAACTGGCCAATCACAAAGTTCATGTCTCTGTAACATAGTACAAATAAAGTTTATATATATATATTATATAAATAAGTAATTTTACAAGTACTAGTTTACCAATTTTGCACATGTGCTAAATGAAACAGCCACTCCTAGGGTTCTCAGTGGTCACCAGTAGAAGATGGTCAGTGAAACCTCAGAAACCTGCAAAAATATACATAGTGGTTGATACATTATGTTTGAGTGCCATCGGTGAGTGTACAATGCCAGAGAGATAAAAAACCGGCCAAGTCGGACTCGCGCACGAAGGGTTCCGTACTATTATCTATAAAAACGGCAAAAAATCACATTTGTTGTATGGGAGCCCCCCTTAAATATTAATTTTATTTTAATTTAATTATTTATTTTTAAAGTGAATATATAACTAAATATTCTGTGAATATTTCAAGCGTCTACCTGTTGCCGTTATCAAAATCGAGCAAAAACGAGCAAAAAAAACACGTTTGTTGTATGGGAGCCCACTTCAATATTTATTTTATTCTGTTTTTTAATATATGTTGTTATAGCGGCAACAGAAATACATCATCTGTGAAAATTTCAACTGTTTAACTATCACGGTTCATGAGATACGGCCTAGTGACAGACAGACGGACGGACAGCGGAGCCTTAGTAATAGGGTTTCCGTTATATTACCCTTTGGGTACGGAAACCTAAAAAAGCCAACCTACAACTTTATTTCCCAAAGAATGCGATTGAAAATTGTGATAGCAAAATCTAGCTTTAGCTGCACTTTCAACCGCATGGAAATAAAATATCCCGTTTAACGGCGTAATACGCCTGAGAAAGAAAATAGCAAAGTTTGGTGATTTCATTGCTATATTGTAGCTTTTCGCCCGTGGATATTTTCGAACAAAATAAAATATAGCCTTATAGCACAACATATCTTCCTATTAGTGAAATAATTTTTAGAATCTCTGGAACTATAAAACCGATTAAAAATTTAAAGATACACTATCACAGAATAATAAAGGGATATTTTATTTTGATACCAATCTTATTCATATCTTGCTGGCATTTAACATAATTCTACTATAATACATCAATTAAAACATGAATGCCCTTCGATGAATATAATGCAATAGGTGGAGAAACACATTATGCCACATAGCATATTATTATGCTCTGCCCATACTCATATGATCTCTTTGTCATCTCTTTTCTTTATATTGATCGAAGTGCATTCATAATTTGGTTCAAAGTCCTAGCTTAGTATGTATTAACAATTTCAGATTAGTGAATTTGAAAACTCTGACCAGATCGAGTAGGAGGCGAAAGTCCCCGACTTCTACAGATAGTGAAAGGAAGAAATCGCCAATAACTTTGAAGATTGTCAAGAAGGAGGGTTCTTCTGTACCTGTTATAAGTAAAGAGAACATGTTAAAGGAAGTGAGCAGTAGCTCGGATGAGGCTTCTGAGGCCAGCGGTGGTGAAGGTTGGTTTGTCTGAAACTTAATTCCATGTTACAGGCTCCAGCCAGGGTACTCAGCAGAATACAGGTCTTTTTCATTTAGCCAATTGTATTCTTTGTGACTACTTAACAAGTGGCCTGCCTGCCCCCTATTATGTGTTGTATGTATAACTTGTACACCATTTATTAGTAAAAACGTCAATGTGAATGTATTATAATACAAATGTTCCTCATGAAACGTTTGGTGAAAACATACCAGATAATTAATCAAAGTAAGTTTTTAAATTGTTTTTTCAGAATTACAAGTTTCATTGCCAAATCATAATGGAAGTGGTATAGGACACTTGTCTAAACAGGACTTGCTTGAAGACAGCGATGGGTCATCATCATCCGACAATAAATCTGAGGTAATTTCTTCTTCCTTTATTACGGCTCCACCAACATTCATCTGTGTTAAGTTTAAAAATATGTTTGTCAATTTGACGTACTTGGAGTTGTTGATATTCTGAAATGTATTTTGAGTTTTGAGTTTAATAAAAATTACTTATAGATTTAGTTCATTGCCAATTATAGTGTTTATAGCCGATTAATCGGTATATAAGATAATCCCGCCAACCGTGATATGTCTTATTAGTCGTCGACTAATCACAACCATCACAGCACGGACATGATTAAACTGGATTCTCGATCACGTCTCGGCGGGCGTGTGCGTTATTCACCAAGGCGTGACGTGGAATCCCTGAGGTAATTTAATTAATAATTCCAGGTCCTTCCTGTCAAAGAGAAAACTTGTGTGATAATGTTAGAAATAATGATCTACTACAAAATAACCAACAAGACGCCAAGAGGGTGATCCATTAGCATACCAATCTGTCCAATAGTGTGACACCGAAGTCAAAACCATTTATCTCTATTGGTGGTTTTGACTTTTGTGCCAATGGATCATCCCCTTTGCACAAGGCATACTTTCTTTTAAAATATCAGTGAAGTAGGTGTTATACATCTACTTAACTTCACTTAGTTCTGACCAAACATATGCATTTTTAACTGTTAACTGGTCTGTTATTTCATACGTAAAAATAAAAATAGATATGTTTAATTTTTATGGCATAACTTTAGGCCTATCAGTGTGCAGTTCTACTAGCATCACCAATAGTCAATAGACTGCAATGCATTTAGCCATTGGCAGAACTAGTGACTACGGATCTGTCCGACTAGTCGTTGACTATAAAAGTGGCTGAATAGTCGTCGGCTTTACGCATTTGTAAAGAACTTGTGGTTAATGTTGTGAAGAGGTAACTGAGTTTACTACCTACTTATAATAATGGTGGCTTTTGTTATAGAAATCTGAAGAAAAGAAGGATGACGAAGGTTATACAGTGACAGATGACAGTGATAACTGTGACAAGTGAGTAATTTTATGTTAAAACTAGTAGTCAGAGATGGAGACAGAAAGTGGTTGTAAGCACTTGCCGGCAGAAAACCTCTTTCGTGTAGTCTGCACCCCCTCTACAAATTCTTGTAGACGAGTAGGGTCCAGCGCTTGTCGGTACGCCGCTGAGCCGATTTAGAAGAAAAAAAATTAAAAAAAACATCCACCAGCTGGCAGAAAATGAGTGAACAGCATTTGTGTTGGGGGACCTCTCGGTTGTAGGAAAAATATTTTCTGCCAATTTACTCCCTGCAGTTTTATATATATATATATATTATTATTTTTAGTTTTTTTTGAAAGAATTTTGCAAGTCGCAGCAGGGAGTAAATTGGCAGAATATATTTTTCTTACAGCCGAGAGGTCCCCACAAATGCTGTTCACTCATTTTCTGCCAGCTGGTAGGAGAGGTTCTTTTTTCTTCTAAATCGGCTCAGTGGTGTACCGACAGGCGCTGAACCCCTACTCGTCTACAAGAATTTGTAGAGGGGCCTCAGACTACACGAAAAAGAGGTTTTCTGCCGGCAAGTGCTTACAACCCATTTTAAGTTTGATTCCATAAATAAAAGTGTTTTAGAACTGGTTGTCTTTTACTGAAATATTCAGGAGATATAAACGTCCATAAAATTGGTTTAGTAGTTTATAAGGAATTTTGGAAACATTGATCTTATTTTGACATTGAATTTCGGCGGTTTGGCAGATTATTTATCTAATTCAGGATGAATACTGCTTAATTAATTTTGTAAATTTAAATTTTCAGCCCCAAATCCAAACGTCGTAAGGCGAACACAATATCATCAGATTCTGAAGGCGGTGCTACTAACAAAAAAAGTGCCAAGAGAATGAGTGACTTTGATGATTCGGAGGCGGAAAGCGCCGAAGCAACGAAGCGGAACAAGAGAAAGAAAAAAACAGTTCAAAGCGACGACTCTGCTGGTAGCTCCAGTGAGGAGAAAGAGTAAGTGTTCATAAATATACCTATTTTATTCGCTTTCTACCGTGGAATTTTTTGAAATGTGACATGAGAATTTATCTCAAAGGATTTTAGGTTTAAACAGTAGGCTATCTATATCTTTACAAAAAATGACGACGATGAGCTCTGTTTTGACGAAAGAGACACCTACTTTTGTATTCATAATATTAGTTAGGACTTAGGTGAACCGCTGAGAAAGTACCTAGCACTCCCATGTCCATGAGGGAGGAGTGAGGGGCGGACGTGATTCTGCTATACACGATGCGAGGTTTCGCGCGATGTGTCTGTTGTCGAAGCGATTTACCTCGGGCTTTTGCGGGTAGGTTTTGACAACAGATATATCGCGTGAAACTTCGTGTATGGCAGAATCCCGCCCGCCCCTCTCACCATGGGAGTGCTACTTTCTCAGTGGTTTACCTAAGGTATATTTGGGAAGCCAAAACAAGCAAAATTAATATTTGGTGACTGGCTCGTCCGTCTGACGCTTCGATAAAGAGCATAATGATAATGGGCCTGTATCTTCTTTCTTACCTCAGCCAAAACCACATGTATGTGTTATTCACCCATAAGTACCAAACTTCAATTTGAAGACTGTTGCAACGTATTGACGATACGCTACACGCAATCACAGCATTGTTATTGTATTGCCTAAACATTTTCAGCAAAAAGAAACGTCGCAGAATCAAACAAGTCAGTGAAGCGTCAGGATCAGAATCTGAAAACGAGGGGCGAAAACATGGCAGGAAAAATATTCGTAGAGTGAGTATCATTTATCCTGTTACCGAGTTTCTGAATCACTGCTATAGTCTTCGGAAAAACGGACTTTGACACAATTATTATGTTAACGTCGAAATAAAACGACTTCCGTTTTTCTAGAAACAGTCTATATCACATTTACGTTATAGGATTTCTCTGCGAAATCAAATGTCTATTTGTATGTAAATCTGTTGCGTCATAACTATCAATCTGTTGAAAACTAGCTCGATTTTCAAGCCATTGAACGAAATCACAAAATTTGTCTTTCAAAATCGTCTTGGATATGTAAAGGGACGCTAATAAGAAACAAAATTACACTTAAAATTGTTTCGTATTATGTTCACAGGTCATGGGCAAAGACCAGTTGGAAGAAGCTACAAAGAAAGCAGCCCGCCAAGAAAAGGAGAGGATTGCTCGTATTAGTGAACGACAAAAATTGGTAAGTAAATATTATAAATTTCAGAACGTATCTTACATTTTAAATGTTTAGCATTCTTGATGTCAAATGTTCTTCACCTAGCAGAAATTCTCCCACAGTATTTAGGATTAACCTTCCGCTCCCGGATTTGCTCGTGAAAATCATTAAAATTGTAAAAAAAAATAACACCATGTAGACATGTAGTAACATTCATCAATCATATATCTGATAATGTCTGAGGTCTAATATGCAGTACTAAAAATTGGGTATAATTTACGCGGACACCAAAAATATTTTTAAGACTCTAAGCAAAGGCACCAAATAAAATAAACAACTCCAAATCAAATAATTGACACTATTAAAAGTGTCCTAAAGTATATCATATTATGATCCAAAATAATAGAAAAAACATCAGAAAAATCGCACGCTTTGTACTAATATTTTATTTGGTTTCTAAAATGGATAAATGGTCACCAAGTAAGGTAGGTAGGTTAGGTTAGTATAAAATTTATTAAGTATAAAGTGTATTTTAAAGGCGTCTATATATTTTTATGGCAGTCAATAATACCAAAAATGGATCTATTTCATAATATTTTAGGAAACGTAATTTGGTGACCATTCATCCATTTTGGTAACCGTTTAGTTTTTTTGGTACTAAAATAGATACATTTTTGGGCGCCGCTTAAACACAAGCCCTAAAAATTTAAGTACATGTATGAATATGGATGAAGCAAGAGAAGTGCCGCTCTATACTCTCTGCCTACTCCTTTGGGAAACAGGCGTAAAGGTATGTATTAGCCGATAGTATCGCCGACGTCTTTGCTTTAGTTTCAGAGATAACCCCAAACATACAAACTTACGGATTTATAATTATTTCTTATAATAAATTCTTGTAGTTGGTATTAAAATTGGTTTTGTTCTTTTTTTTTTCAGTACAACAATTTAGCGTTCGATGAAAGTGGAAAGCCTGATGAAGTGGTCTTGGATAAAGTGATATTAGATTTTGATCCAGAGACTAAGGATCCGTTGATACAGGTTGACTGCGGTTTGGTTAAGAAACTGAAACCTCATCAAGTGAGTTAAAATAATTTATATTTTATTAAAATCTATCTATCTATTCTATACTAATATTATAAATACGAAGGCGTGTTTGTTTATTTGTATGTTTAATTGCTTTGTTTCACGTCAAAACTGAGCAATGGATCGACGTGATTTTTGTACAGAGATAGTATCATAGGCTATAGGATGAGCCTGAGAAAAGATTTCATTTTCGGAAAAAATCTTATTGGGATTTTTTATAGAAAATTTTGTTTACCAATGCAAAGCTGGGGCTGGTCGCTAGTGTAATATAACGATAGTCCTAAAACTTCCCAGTAATTACTGGCAGCGGTAGAAAACTTTATTAGCATCCATCCATAGTCTTTATTTAGCTGATTTTTTTTTAACGCTTGACATAGGCTTTAATATAAAATCGCTACCTATTTATTTGTTTATAAAACATGCTAATTTTGAATACGCTATTAATTTCAGGCCAACGGCATCAAGTTTATGTGGGACGCTTGCTTTGAAAGTGTGAAACGTATCAAGAAAGATAAGGGATCCGGTTGTATTCTAGCTCATTGCATGGGTCTCGGGAAAACTCTACAGGTTTGTACTTTCACCTTAAAATAATCCGTTGGGAATCTTCAGTTCTTAAAATAATTTAGATTTTGAAATATTAAATTTTAACAAAGGTAAAAAATATTTTCTTTTTACATTCTAAGCGACCTTAATTAATATAGATATTTGACCGCAATTTTTTTCAGGTGGTATCCCTGACCCACACGCTCCTGACTCACAGCGACTTGACCGGCGTCAACCGCATACTGGTCGTGTGTCCGCTGTCCACTGTACTCAACTGGGTCAACGAGTACCGCATGTGGTTGAAGCACGCAGACAGCGACATGGATATCGATATATACGAATTGTCCAGGTAAATATATTGTTTTAGACATATTTTATCTAAAGCCCTATGAGGTGAAATACGTGTATAAGGAATTACTTTTTCTTATAATGACACTTCCTCAAATGTGAAGAACTTAAATATAAATATGTAATGGAGAATTTACTAAAACTTTCAGAAAAACACTATCGATCATATTTTTAATTATCTTCATAATTCGACTACCATAATGGCACGCGGGTTATGTTTTATCCACCTACATTTCAAACACGACAGCAAATCACCTCTCTTTAAAGATTTAGCACATTTAACGTTTCGGCACCGTATTAGCACACTCGAGTCGCTGTAATAACTTTATATGAAGGTTTATACAGCACATACATTTATCAGCATTATTTTTTAAGGTCTTAGAAAAGGTCTCTTGGCTTTTAAGGACTTGTTGTTATCTTCCAGATACAAACAGAACTCTGAGCGCGCGTACCAGCTTCAAGAGTGGCTGGATAACGGCGGGGTGTGCGTGCTCGGATACGAGATGTTCAGGAACCTCTCGGCCGATAACAATAAAAAGTTCCGCAAGAAGATGCTCAAGAGCTTCCAGGAGAGCCTGCTGGATCCAGGTGGGTTATTAGCGTAAAATTTTAATTTAAAATGACAAATAATAGTAATGACAATTTTGTTGAAATCGAATTGTTTTAGAATTATGAATTAAGAAGAATATTATTAGAATGTGTTTGGCCACCTTAACTCTAAACCACAAACCTTTAATTGAGAATGTTTTAATATAGGTCCGGATTTGGTCGTGTGTGACGAAGGCCACTTGTTGAAGAATGAGAAGACCAGCCTATCTCAGTCCATGAACAGAGTGAAGACTCTGCGACGAATCGTACTCACCGGCACACCGTTACAGAATAACTTGAAAGAATGTGAGTTGGAAATATTTGATACATATAAAGGGCTGCAAAGGGTTGCACCTGCGTTAATGGTTACTGCTCCGCTCCTTGAGTCGTTGTGATGTTATATAGTCTATAACCTTTCTCAATAAATGGGCCATTTAACGCCCTTTGTAATACCCTATTGCACCCACTTAAAGGTTCATTTTCGACAAAAAAATATTGTTAGTGCATCTATACACCCCCTAAGAAATATACCTTCCAATTTTCATATTTATATCTTCATTGGTTTAGGTTGTACGTTGATTGTCAGTCAGTCAGCGACACGACGGTTTTATATTATTTAGAAGATTGCCAGAGAGACAAAAGAAAAGATTGTCAGTTTTGTATTTTTTTATACTTTTTAAATACATGGGACTAATATACGAAATAGTGTCAGTTGTCCCATCATTGGACAACACTATTGGACTAGTGGGATAGACAGAAATTCAACACGTCGGTCCGATATAGGCACATAGTCGAGATTTCTCCTGTCGTCTGAGATCAAGCTCGAATATTGAACTAGTGGACATCCTGAATCTCATCTGGAAACGCTCTTAGGAGTGGTGAACAACGACTTTAAACTTTTCATTTAACAATAATCATATAACATAACAATTTTATGTGTAACAATGGCACACTTGATGAAAAATACTTTGACATTTCCAGATTACTGCATGGTACAGTTCGTGAAGCCGAATCTGCTCGGTAAATACAACGAGTACCTGAACAGGTTCGTCAACCCCATCACCAACGGGCAATACACCGACTCCACAGAGTACGATATTAAAGTTATGAAGCGGCGCTCGCACGTGCTGCACAAGATGCTGGACGGTGCTGTGCAGGTACGCACTATTAACACAGTACTATAGATCTTATAATAATTATACGCTTACAACATGATTCATTAAATAATGGGATTGAATTGATTTGACTCTTGCTCATTGCTTTATATTATGTTCGCACTTGGTGATACGGTGAGCAAAAAAGCAATGCTCGCTTTAAATATTTAATTTGACATGTTTTGAAGATTGTGGTTAAATTTATTTTTAACCATCTGATGTTAATTCGGAAATTATAAGTTCAAGGGCGAACGTCTTGGTCCTAACTCACAATATATCCCTATTGTCGTAGTTTTGTTTTTTTATTTCTTATAATAAAAGAATATTGTATATTACATTACCATTATAAATAGAAAAAAATGGCAGCTTTTATTGAACATAAATTGTACTTATTGATCGATGGCAATATAATATAGAAGCGAAAAAGGTATGCCAAGACCATAGCAAATGGCATTTGATTCTCTCTGCCTACTCCTCTTGGGATAAAAGGCGTGATGATAGATAGATAGAAATAGTCTGCGCTATGGTATATTTCTTTTGATTTGACAAGACTTATTTAGACTCCAATTATATTCATAAATTCATAATAGATCAGCATGTGTTACAAGTACTAAATATGAAAACACGACGTAAAATAACTTCTAATCCATCGAAGACTGTTTTAAAATTTTCACACATTTTAGAATATTGCTGTAGTTTGTCAGTGTAATTTCTAATGACATGTTAACTTTCAGAGGCGAGATTATGGCGTGCTGGCACCCTTCTTGCCACCAAAACATGAATATGTTTTGTTCATCACCTTGACTGAAGTGCAAGTCAAGTTGTATCAGCATTATTTAGATAATTACTCTAGGAGGTGAGTTTTGATAATTTTTTTTTATTCTTCACGGGTTGCCTTACAGCTTCCGAAACCGTTGCCGACGATAAATTAACTCTTATTAGTGGTCCAGCAGCTAGACTCTAGCTCAATCTATTGAAGGTTTTTATTAGAACCCTCACATTTTTAAAGCGAAGTTACTTAACACATACTTCGGGATGTTAACATAAAAAACCGACCGTCACATTATTATGGTCCTTAACATATTTTACGTGTTATCTGGTACTAAATATACTTAATGGTTGTCATTACAGACCGCAGGCGGGAAAATCATCAGGGTTTCTGTTCCCTGATTTCCAGTCCTTGCAAAGGATATGGACTCACCCACTAGTACTAAAGTACAACTCTGAGAGATATGGCATTATGCAGCAGAAAAAGGTTGGTATTGCTGAATTTAATAAGTATAGTAATAACAAATGCAAAATATATTCATGTTCACTCTATTTACATTTTGAAGAACAGACCAATTTACGTACATATTTTCCACAAGTGCGTGTCCATTAGAATCCATTGGTAATCAACTTACGTTTTTTTTTCTCGATCAAGATTTAGGGTGCAATACCCACACCATCAATACAGTTTCTATGCGAGCTTATTGTGACATAATAGAACGAACGCTTAGAACTCGTGCTAGGCCCTCAAGACGTACTGGACCTTACCACTAACAAAATGTCTAGCTAAATTATGTTTTGTCACTCTCTTACAAATCTGTCATTAAATTTGAAAAACTAAGACAGAACTATGTTTAAACACTGGTTGATTAATTTATTTACAACCCCTTCTGTTAAGCAAACAAATAAGGGGTAATTTTTATACTCATTTTTTATTTGAGCGTGTTGTACTGAAATATTAAATTACGTATATTTTAATTTTTTTTAGAGAGATCGTGAGGAAGAGGATTCTGAAGGATCGCTGGCCGACTTCATCGATGACGACTCGACGCCTGACGTGAGTTACTTTTGTTTAACACATGGATTTTTTTATACTTTTTCCGAAATGTTACCGGCCCCAATGTGACATATTTTTGTCAAAAAAAAACCAATTGGTACACATGGCTAATTTAATGTTAAGTGAGATCAAATAGATATCTTGCACACCAGTCACTACTCGGCCACCGACGACGCACGAAACATAGATTTACAAAACTAAATGCAAAATATGCTTATGAAAAATTTAACACATATTTAATTCCGTTTTCGAATAAATTCAAAGAGGGAGATTGTTAGGGTGTTCATTACTAATAAACATACTTAGATGTTAGTATAGATAAGGTATGTTATACATTCAGGCCATCTTGGACCGAAAGTAGACTAGTATAATCTAAAATGTTCCATGTTTCAAAATAAAAAAGAAGCGAAAGAGGATCGTCATGTCAAAATCGTGGCAAATGGTATTCGATTGTCTCTGCCTGCCCCTCTTGGGATAAAAGGTGTGACGATAGATAGATCAAATTTCCTGAAATTTATAAGTGTCTTTCCATCACCATCATATTGAGAGGGGAAATATCTTTTTCGGCAAAGGCAGGGGTAGGAAATAATGTATTAATTTACGTTAATTAGTGAGGTGGAGATTGTGTAACTAAAAACTGAATGTTACCCTTTTAGGAGTCCACAACAGAGGAATCAACCGATGACATGTCCGATGTTAGTGATGATAGCCGGAAAAAGGCAAAGAAGAACAAGAAGAAGAAAAAGGAAGCGAAACCGCGACGTGGCACCAGAGCTAACCCTGGTAAAGCAGGTTTATATTATACGATTTTTTATCAAATAAGAATTTAAGAAAGAAAGAAGAAAAATAAGAATTTTCTTAGAGGAATGAGATATTTTCCCAGGATAAAAAGTGGCAAAAATCACATCGAACAAATATTCAAATAAACACGTTCACATTCCATTCTGAAATAATTCCAATCTATTGACGTTTGAAGTTATTGCAATCAACATGTCGTTAATTGTAATTTTGGACAGATGTTATTCTCAGTAACTCTCTCTCTCTATTGGAATTCTATTTCAATTATTTTATTCTATTTGTGTATTGCATTCATTACAATTTTATATAAACTTTAAAATATATATTTAATATTGCCCAATAATATGCAGCTTAGTTTCAATATTATACTTTTGAGAAGAAGTAAGCTAAATACGCATATTCTAATATTTTAAATTAATTATAAGAAGAATAATATATAATATAATAATAATTACTAAATAATAAAAAAAAATTGTACATATATAAATACATATTCGCATACAAATATTGAATATATCTAATTATAAAAAATCAACCGCTGAACGAATTTTGATGAAAATTGGACGATAAATAATTTTTGTCCTGAAACATACGCTAATTTTTATCTCGGAAAAGAGGACAATGGATTATTTCTTTTATTTTGTTCTATTTCCATGCAGGTGAAACCGCGGGCATAAACTAGCATAATACATTCCTCTTTTGTACGTCGTACCTGTGGCTCTTGTTTACGCAGGTATAAAAACTTGTCCCTTTCACAGCATAATGAAATTAAAGAGTTGGCTAAAAGGACTAGCATCCAAGTCAATAATATAATTATAAACAAAATAAAGCAATGGCGTGAAGTTGGCGCTTTTGATTTCGCAACGATAAGGCTCTTTTATTGTAATTGAAATTATTGCAAAAGTATTAGAAATTTTCAGAATAGATTAACAACCTCCGATTTTTTTTACAAAATTCCATTTGGAATAATGTCTCTATTTGTGAAATAATTTTTAAAATCGGTTCAGTAGTTTCAGAGATTTCACCCCCTGCATACAGACAAATTTATAATAGACCTTTTTATAATATTCGTATAGATAATTATTAATTGAGAATTTTAAATTTTTTTAAATTATAATTATTGTAATTTCTTCTTCCAGGGGAAATGGCCGACGAAGAAGAAGTGAAGAAAGTTATGGAACTGGATGAAGTGAAGAGCGACAACCCGACGGAGTGGTGGATCCCTCTTGTTGCTGACGACGAACTGGACGATCTGCGCAACTCTCACAAACTTATACTCCTATTTGACATACTGAGGCAATGTGAGGGCATAGGTGATAAAGTGTAAGTTATGCCTTTAACGATCTGGTCTTGACTCGCCCGCTTGTAATTGGCCATAGATATGCACAAAAGTATTTATAGATAGATTCAAACTTTATGGCGGTTCGGATATTAGCTGCGAGTGCGACTACGCGCAGGTACAGTCAAGTCGAAAATAATTTGGGTGAAAAAAGCGCGCGCGGGAGTATGCCCCGTCGCCGCCTCCTTGTACGTCCCGCATATACCTAATATCGTGCACTGCGCATCGTCTCGCGCGATGTTCCGAACCGCCATAAAGTTTGAATCTACTTATACCAGTCTACATTGAAGTAAATGTGAGATATTTGCGTTCAAAGTTAAGAATTTTCTAAGAAAATAGTAAAGCAAAAATTAATCTGTTACAGCCGATTCTATTGCCATTGTTGATTGGTTTTCTTTTTAAAATATATTTTATTCAAAACATTTTTGGTTATTTTGTCACAGTCAATTTATTTTATATCAAATTTTAATTTTGTTATTAATATCTAACTGATTAGACAGCGCGCTGGCGGAACCTTTTCCCCTGGTAATATTATTAATACCGTTTAGGCTTAGCTTCAAGTTTAGGCTTAACAAGTGATAGAGTAATTTTTAAACAGGTATGGTAATTTTGTCAAAAAATTTACTTGCCATGAACTGGTCACTTGTTACATATAGCCTCAAAAATATATGAACTAAATGTGGAAGACTTGTTTTCCGCTGGGTACCTAGGGTCGGTAACACTGTTCCGGAAGCCTCATTAAGTTATTTTTAACATAAAATTATATTCAAATATATTAACCATTAACTTTTCCTACAGATTGGTGTTCTCACAGTCATTGTATTCACTAGATCTGATAGAGCACTTCTTGGGGAGAATAGACGAAGCTACACAGGAAGCGAAAGTGGACGAAAAGTTAGGGAACCATGTTGGTACGTACATTATTTACCTACACAATTTTATTGAGGAGTATTAGTAATCGACTATGTCTAAAGAGATTCGGCATTTTGGGAAAGCAAAATTTGCATGTCTGCCTGTTCTCCTGGGTTACAACATTTGGTTCGAATCGTCAAGAAAAAAACGGTGTAGAACTCAAAATTCTACCACTAATAGAAGTTATTTCCGTTCAGCCCTTTAAATCTGTTTGAGTAACAAACTTTTGCATAATATTAGTAGGATGAACGTCCTTATGGTCAAACTATTTTCTATGTGGTTCTTCTACATAATAGGTTCCAATTTTCAGGTTCGTGGTCTCCCGGTATAGATTACTTCAGACTGGACGGCTCTACGTCGTGCGAGAACCGCTCCATTTGGTGTAAAAATTTCAATAGAGAAGACAATCCTAGGGCTAGGTATGTATCATATTTTGGAATTTTTTCGTCAATTAGGTAGGTCAAAGAGCTACCTTAATCGTTGTACTCGTATTTACAGCAATATATTCTTACTTTTTTATCATGCCATTGTAAATGCTAGAAATTGCAAAAAAAAAAACTTACAAAATGTCACAAATAACAGAACTGTTTTCCACGTTCAATATTGTTCATGTTAACAAAACATGTGACAAGCCTGTCGCTGCACTTAATAGACCTATTTTTTTAACTCTTTAGTCGGTTTTAGATCTCTTTAATAAATGTATCTATTATTTTCAGACCTTCCAATTTCAGACTAATTTGTATTTTATAGGCTATTTTTAATATCGACCCGAGCCGGCGGTCTGGGCATCAATCTGGTGGCAGCCAACCGTGTGGTGATATTTGACGTATCGTGGAACCCCTCGCATGATGTGCAGAGTATATTCCGCGTCTACCGTTTCGGACAGAAAAAGCCATGCTATGTTTATCGGTTCTTGGCTATGGTGAGTATTGTTTTTTATACATTAACTAGCGACCCGCCCCGGATTCGTACGGATACAAGAAACAGAAGGGTTAAAGAACCATTTGTACACACTGACAAATAAATTACCAATTTTTGTCCTTTTATTCATGAACAATTTTACAATCACCAGGGCACAATGGAAGAGAAGATCTACGAGCGCCAAGTGACAAAGCAGGCGATATCAAAACGGGTTATCGATGAGCAACAGATCGACCGTCACTACGCTGAGAACGATCTCGCAGAGTTGTACAATTTCGAGCCGCGACCACCGGAGCCGAGACCGCTGCCGCCGCTGCCTAAAGATAGGTTGTTTGCTGAGATGCTGAGGGAACATGATAAACAGGTAGGAAAATGTTTTAACACATACATACACGCCTGTATTCCGAAGGATAAAAAAATGTGAATTCTACGTGAATTTTGTGTATATTTTAATAAATATTTTTTTTCACTAGTATTAATTAATATATTTTACGGCACTTTTGATATAGTACTTTAAAAGTTTAAATTCGTATAGACGCTAATATACTACATTTTTTTTAAAAACAGCGAGTCTTCCCCAATGATGTGTAATATCTAAAATTGGTAACCTATAATGTGGAAAAAAAATTTTTCAATAAAGAAAACGGCGGGTGGGGCACGGCCAGTCAGTGGTCAAGGAAGTCATCGCACGGCACCGGCCGGACGCTGTAGAATTTAGATAGACGGCGTCTAGAATCATTTGAATTTATATCTACTTCCTGTTACACATTTCCGTCGCATTTCACGAAATCACTCCCACCAAATGCTCTCGGTATGAGCTAAGATGTTACAGAAAAATCTCGTATTACATGTTTTATATAATATTTTCAGATCTACAAATATCACGAGCACGACTCGCTACTAGAGAACAAGGAGGAAGAGACTCTCACTGAGGAGGAGCGGAAGGCTGCCTGGGAGGACTTTGAGAACGAGAAAAACAAGCCGCCGCCTGTACCGTTCAACGCTTGGCCCATGCACAATGGGATGGGTGAGTTTAATATCATGAAGTGGTCATAATATAACTAAAATGGGACCAAATCGGAAGAATCATCTGTCGATTAAATAAAAAAATAATCAAAATCGGTTCACAATCGTAACATACACACTAAAAAAAAACAGGCATATACAATTAAATGTACTATTGGTATACGGAGGATGCTATGGCAGCCTACTTTTCTAGAAGAGATTGGATCGTACTATGTAGTGATTAAATAGGCGAAAACTGATCCCATACAGATATTGGTATAGTTTTATAATACAAATTGTATTGTCTTTCAGCTGGTATGATGGCTCAGCAGCAGCAACAGATGGCATATGCGGCCCTCGCAACCATGATGCGTAAAGAACAGCCGAATATTACAGAAAATCAGCTGGCCGCCATGCTTCCTATCTTATACAACTCTAATCCCGCGGTAAGGGCTCATGTTTTTTTTATTACTTAAAAAATACATAACAGGTCTTACTCTTGACTTCAATTTCAAATCCTAAAACCCTGAATTTAATTTCGTTGCGATGACGACCACAGTGACAATTTTATTTCAATAAAATTACACTATTGTTACCATCGCAACGAAATCGAACTCAAGATTTTAGAACTGTATAGTACGCGCCAAATAAATTTGTTTGTATAGGGAGGACGTGATACTTTTCGGATCAACTTATCGATCGTTTATAGATCTAAGATAAAATGACACGCCCCTCTAATTACTTGGTTTAGTTAGTTGTTTCCCAAAGTAGACCACTTTTGCTGGGGGTCCATACCATGGGAGAAAAAAATTGGAGATATACGACATAGTATAGGCAGAATTCAATATTTGGCAGGTTATGGGGCCTCTGGTTTAGTTGCTTGAGCTTTCAAGCAAGACGTATTAAATGACATTTCCGTGGGGTGGGAGCGAGGATAGTACCGTGTACGGCGTGTTCTTGCATATATTTTACAATTTAAATATATTGCGTTCATATTTTAATGTTGCATGTATATGTAAATGCGATGGAGGGGCGCGAAATGTTAATTATTTTTATGTAAATTTTAATAGCAATCTTCACTCTATAGACACAGCTACTATTTATAATTTAGTGACATCTGCGTTCTTTTCTCTAATTTTATTTGTTACTCAAGTTATGATGTCTTAAATGAATGTACACATATTAACTTCTGTAAAATTATTTGTCCAGATGTTCGGTGGATATGACTATGGTGTAAGTGTTATTTAAACACAGTAGACGTTCCTTACGTGAACTAGCATGTTTATGTATTATCCCTATGTCTCTGGAATGCAGTTATGTTATAGTTATAATAAAGTAAGCGCCAGGATAAGAGAGAAATTTTGTAAACAAACGACGGCATTTTAATTATTATTTTTTCAATGAAATTCAAATGTTGTCTATTCATTTCTATAATATAAGTATAAACCGGTCAAATTGAACAGTTCGCAAGTTCTGAATAACTTTCTTTATATTGTCTACTGAGTTATTTAGCAGTATTTCTATTATTGGTAACATATAAACTGTAATTGGAACACATTGACATATTTACCAAATTTCTACAATCTGCTGAACCTTACTTTAAGCTGATTGTTATATTTTAAATTATATTTTCTTATTTGATTTATTTTTACACTTTGTAGTGCATTGTATACAACTTTTTTCAAATGAATGTTGCTGTCACGTAAATACTTTAGTTTACGAATATATACTATTTTAAAATCTAGTAAAAAAGATACTTATTTCAATAAGGAAATTATACAAGCATGTGATTATAAAGTATATTAGATATTGAATATTTTTAAGGTTGACAGCATTTACCCTCACTAGCTATGTACTAAAAATATGTTATTGCATTTGTATAGTTAATTAAGCATTCATAAATATATCATTTTTCAAATATGGTGTTAATGATGTTTACAGTTAATGCAGAAAATGAGCGAAGCCTACATGAAGTCGTATTCAGCGCAACCTGGTATGCTGAATCCAATGATGAACCCAGCAGTTCTGAACGGTAAACATTTTTCGTAACTAATATGAATATTATCTTCTTAACGAAATTTTATCATGTCCCGTCATGTCCGATGTCATTTTTGAGGCCATATTTGTTGAGGTATTTTGAGAACAAACTATATATGCTTTACATGTGGCACGAGTGGGAATTGAACCCAATTAACTGAATGAACACAACCATATTTTCGGAATTCTTTAAGAAATCAAGTTGAAACAAAAAGCAGATTATACTTTTAACGAGTGGGTCCCTGAATGTTTCATAAAAATTAAGTTAGCCGTTTCGGAACTTATTCAGACAGGCAAACAAAAATTCTAAAAACAGTCATTTAGTACTCAATATCATGTAAATAGCATTATTTTTATTATATTATTATGTAGTTTCATTTTGACAATTTTATTTATTTTTATAGATTGTATATTTAATAGTAATAATCTGTTTAGCCGGTGCCATGGGCGGCACCAGTGGTCTGCAGTACGAGCCGCCCTGGCAACGTCAACAGCAGCAACAGCAACAGATGAGACTACAACAACTCATGCAGCATCAAAACAGCGTGAGTGCCATTACTTATTAGTTAAAACGTAAAAGACTATTGATGTTGCGCTTATACTGTGATTTGTTCTATCCATGAACTAAATACTTAAGTTTTGTATCGATAAACATCAATAGAATTCCAGAATACAATATAAATAGTACCAACTTACTACATACTCATATAGAAACACGAGCATTCAATTTATAAAAATAATATATTGAATATTGTATCTAAGTGGATTAAGCATAATTTTCGCTATTAAAAGTTATAAATAAACTCGTGCGTCGGTGGCCGAGTCCACGGGTTTGATCCCGGATCCCAGCCATGTACCAATGGGTTTTTTTAATTAAAAACTTATTTACATAATCCGACAAACCACACTTAAGAGGTTTTTCCATCTAAATATACCTCAACAAAACTGGCCACTCGTTAGGTATAGACTCACAAATAACATCGGCCAAACGAGGGAGAATTGGTTTTCCGCTGGGTACCCACTTAGATGTGAGTAGCAGACACGGCTCTCGATCCGGTCGTATACAAGGGGTCTAGGTAAAGTCTGTTTACCAAATAAGACAAGTCAAAAAGAATGCACTGAAAATATCAATATCTATTTGTCCCCTTCAAAGTAATCCCGATATAATACACTTGTGCCAGCGCTTTTTCCCATCCTCGTAGCGATTCTGATATGCACTTTTTGGTATGGCGATGCGGTCTTTATCCCAATCGTGGTTAAACGCCGTCCTTTCTTGGGTCTTTTCAGTTTTGGGAACAGGAAAAAGTCGCAGGGGTGGCTACGGTGGCTGAGACGTGATTACGGTGTTGTTCTTGGCCAAAAAATCACGAACAAGCATTTTCGGAAACCAACTTCGCTGCCACACGTTTCATGCGCAAACCATCCGAAAAAATTGCATGGCATGAGCCAACAGATATACCGACATCCTTAGCAACTTCTCTAATAGTGATTCGACGATTCTTCATAACAAGTTTCTTCATTGCTTTAACGTTTTCATCGGTTGTTGACGTGCTGCGCCCCAGCCAGGACGGGCATCGTCATTAACATCGTCTCGGCCTTCTGTGAAGAGATTGTACCACTTATAAACATCTTTTTGCTCAAAATAGACTGGCCAAATGCCACAGTCAACATTTCAAGTGCAGATTCTTTGATCCGTTTTTTTTCGATTGCAAAAAATCGCCAAGCACCAAAACACGTTTAACCTTTATATCTGTCAAAAGCAAACTGCAAATGTCGAGAGCCCGCGAAATTTGAAAAATCACCATTTTTTAACAAACCTCGTATGTCTAGATGGGCCAGTCCCAGAAGTACTACGCCGGCGGGCTGGGCAGTCGCGATCCAGTCGCCATGGCGATGCAGCAGCAACGAGCGAGGGAGATGTTGCTGGGAGAGAGCGCAGCGTCACGTGGACGTCCCCGCGGTCGACCGCCGCTACATACAAGACCACCACCAACCTCCACAGGGGATATTGTGGATCTGGATTCGGATTAGGTATGGCAGCTGTATAGTGAATTATTATTATCAACTTCACACGCCGCAATGGCAACGAGTAATGCTTGCCTTAATAAGTTAACGTTTTTGCCGACGGAAAAATGATTCATTTGACATGCAAAAATTAGCTAGTATTTTAATTAGAATTACTGTAGAAACAGTTTCCTGAAATCCCCGCAACAAGCGAAACTGGTGACTCCGACGTATTGGTTTACTGGAATTATTGGAATCAACAACGGCTTTTTTTAAATAAAACATGTACAAAGAAGCCTTTCATTGAAATGACAAAATCTTGCATAGGTACATTAATAAACATAAAAGTTGGTAAATTACGTTTTTTCAGCTTTATTAAAAAAAAGTAAACCAAATGAAGCCGGTTTTATTTCGATTATCGAATCAATTAATAGCCTGAACGTTTAGATAAAAAAATTACTTCGGCCGCAAGTAATCTATACAGCCGACAAAATCAAGGATCTATAAAACCATCAGACGAACTAAAAGGACTGATGACTCCTTTGTATGTCGTGATATGGAGAAGAGGAACGGTCTGCCTTCCTCCGTGTTCCCAGCTTCATACAACCTATGGTTCTTCAAGCGATCCGTTAAAAAGTATCTACAGGCAATGTGACGATTGCGGCTCTCACTGCAGTAGTTGCCTTCACTTTAGCTCCATATCAGGCGGTGGATGAGTCGTATGCGCTTGTTTTACAATAAAAAAAACCCATCCTCTTTCTAAAAACTTTCTTGGAAACAAAAATAATGTGACTTCTGTATTTATGTTTCAGACTATCGCCAACCCGCTCATGTATAGAACGTTGTCGTGTACAGTGTAGTAATAGAGGTGCTACGGTTTCTTACCCCGACCGGACATATCGCCTGCAGCCGCTAAAATTATTTTGTATGTATTTAGTATGTGGTTACCGTTACGCGATCAATCTAGAATAAGTTTAAGAGGATCGACTACCGCGCCCATGTTTTGCTAACCCTAAATATTATGTAATTTCAACACTTTTTTAGTACCTGTATTCAATTACAGATTCAGTCTTAGCGACATTACAGAATGAACTGATGCCTGATTGATCGTATAATGTTCATTTAAAAATCAGACGTCGGTATCTCACGGCCTATCACTTTTTTTTGTTTCAAAATATAGAAATTAACTTCTAGCGCATAAGTATAATGTTTATGATTTAATTACAACTTTATCCAAAACAACGTACAATCTCTCATTTAATATGATAGAAGGTGACAAAACATGTTATAACTAATCAGTTGTTCAAAAACATTTATAACGGTAGAGGAATGGAACTATATTTTCACAAGGTATTAATGAAAAATAAGTTTTTTTTTCTGGCAGCTTGATTATTTAACCGACGTCTGTTGATGATTGATGTGCTGTCATCTTATTAATTGTGAAGAGTCTGTAATAATCTGTAAAAAAACTCAATTCGCTTGTGAAGTTGTACATGTATTCTGTTTCTGTTTCCTGTTTCTGATTATGACAAAACAATTATCATTACAAATATAACAAAAAACTTTTAAACTAGGTACTGTTAAGAGCACCACTTGCTGTATTTCCTTATTCATTCAGATTATATCACATTAAAAAGAGATAAATATTATTTTCAACATTTATCATAAAATGAATGAGAGATGCTAAATGTACGAACTAATTTTACCCTTTACGGTGGCCGAAGAAAGTTGCTCTTGATACCTAGTACAATATTAGCTATGTAGTGTAGCTAGCGACACTAAAATGTATAAGAGCCGTCACATTCAATATTTGCATTTTTGATACATTGTTCAAGCCAGCTCTTGTTAACCGAAGAAATTGCAATTTACCGATCATAAATCAATTCAAATGATTAATGATGTTGATTTTACAGTTCTTTGAAATTACGTAAACAGTGACAACACAAACAATATAAATTACTTATAGAAATTAGTAGAAGATACTGGATCGATTATTGATTTAAAGTTGCAATTAGGTGTATTTGATGCAAAATGCGTATGGCAACTGTACTACTTAATATTTATTATTATATTAATTTTTTTTTGGCAATGTTATAATGGAACCACATATCAAAGAAACGAATCTCAATCTCTTATGTTTACTTATAAAATAAAATCGTAGTAGCGCATCATATTCTGTACTATATTGCCATTGCTTTGATTCTTGGGTATTTCCAAATTGTAATGTTTGTGCGAAAAGAGAGCCATTATGGAATTAAGGCGTTTAATTAGCGCGAAAATCACTAAATTTATGTCTCATAAAGCAAAGACGAATTTGACATTAGACAACTTGACGCTTGTCTGAATTGGGTTAACAATGTCCGTTCCATTTGTTAACCAAGTCGGTTTTCTTTCTAAACAGATTTCGTAATTGCATAAAGTGTAAATGCATATTCATTGTAAATTCTTAAAGAAGCTAGTTTGACACTTTTGTATGTCAAAAATGATGCTTGTATTTGAATTCCTTGATTTGCGTTTAAAATGTTACTGCTGAACATTCCGTCTGCTGAATTAGTGGGAAAAGTGTCAAACTGGCGATATGTAATTGTATCTATCATTACAGGAAATTAGACATAAGATATGTTATATGTCATGTAGCTAGATTTCTGTGTCGAACATAATATTGTATATCTACTCTACTCTGCACCTGATGTAGTCGTGTCATTTGCTCAATGTATTGTCTGTCAAATGTTTGTAATATATTAACGGTCAAAGAAAGCTGGCCGCCATTTTATTTCTGTCAAAAGTATAGCTAAATTCGTATAACATAATATAGTAACCGGCAGAAAATAATGCTTATCGAAAGGAATTACGGAGACGACGCTTTGCAAAAGCACGATTTTCTGTCGATGTTAGATTTGTCATTCTTTTGTTAGAAATAAAATGGCGGACTCATTAAATGAAATAAAAAAAAACTGTTTTTATTTCAATCTGAAAGTCCTATAAATTATAAAGGGTTCTCTGGATTCAAGTTTAAAATATGATACGGCTACTGCATCTACATTAAGGCTCATTGTCTTCATTAATGTACGTATATTTAGCTATGTATGTGCGAAAATAGAACACCAAAAATAACTTAGTAATCATTGTTATATACCAACATGAACCTAATGCTAATTTTGTACTCGGAATATGTATGTAAAATATACCTTTCGTTTCAATTATAAATACTTGCACAATTTGGTTATGGAGGTTGTTTATTACATGTTTTGATTTCAAATATAAACCGCGCCAAATAAGTTGAGCCAGGCCGAGCGCTAGTAGTTGGGAGGACGGGTATGCTGCGTATCAGCTCAACAATATCTTCAATTTTGTTATGTTTTTTTTAACTGTGTAAAAAAATATATTTTTTAAATGGCTATTGAATTTGGTTCTTTTTCTGCTTCCACAAACTTAGATTTTAATTGACATTTTAATTAAATATAGTTTTTCAAGGTTTTTTAAATTAAGATATATAAGCATGACCACAAGTTGTACTGGATCAGATATGAGGTTATTTATTTCACCTGTTTTGTATTTTTCATTGGCAGGTGGTTTAGTTGTGATATTGCTTATAATTCTATGTATACGTTACTGTAGCCAGTCACAACTGTGACTTTAATATTAAATCGATAATTTAACGTAGTTTATTTTTACTTTTTTTTTAGGAAGAACTTTAGTTTTTGTAACTCTATAATTCTTTGTTCTTGTTTATGGTACTCAAAAAATTTCAACATTATCAATTTGTTTTATTATGTCGGAATTAAATTAGTAAGGTCTTTTTTACGTGTTATTTATTAATTTTATGTATGTATATTACCATCTTCAAATCAAACAGTATTTTTGAAATAGTTTTTAAGATATCATTAACTATGAGAGCACACATTTTTGGAAAGTGACATCTTTAATTTAACTATAATAATATTTAATAATAATTGGAAGATAGTTGTATGATGTGAGAAGGACTGCTATATTAATGTTTGTTTATTTATGTGATATATTGTAAATGTAGAAATACCTTCCTATTATTTTGTAGTACAATCTATAATAAACAGTTCATAAATATATTTTTTATTTATCAAAATAATTTCCTATAGCCAGATACAGTAAATTCCAGAATCCACAGGTGCATTCGCCATTTGCCATGTTGTGGGGAAACCCCGCTCGACTCCAATTTTCTTTGGAAAAAGCCAGCGACACATTTAAAGGAGGAGGGGGACGTAAGTTTTCTTTGGAAAAAGCCAGCGACACATTTAAAGGAGGAGGGGGACGTAAGCACCCTAAAGGTGCCCACCCATTCGTTCAAATACCGGCGCGCTGTCGTACGGTCCACCGAAACTTACCACAGACTCGTCCAATTCTTGCAACAAACGGTCCGCCTAGATCATACGGCGGCCGGAATGGGAAATTATCGGTGCGATGCCGGACCAACTGTGGACTACTTAAGGGTTGGGATTTTCGAGGGGATACTTCCGATCCCGACCCGTCCACCCACTGGACTTTCCCACTTCTAGGCTCCTACTTTACGTACGTTTGACAAAAAATCTACTTTTTGCTATGATATAAAACATTTTTTTTAAATATTAATTAATATAATATTCATAGATTAGGCATCCTCAAAGAAATTGAAGTCGAGTCCCTCTATATAGTCTGTGAGCGTATATTGGAGAGCCTCGCATCCCCGCTCGTGGTAGAATAGTAGGACAGTCGATTCCAATTTCTCCTGTAGAGAAGACATCGCCAGGATAGACAGGCAGCCGCTGGCCGCTTTGACGCCAAGAAGAATTCGATATTCGAATTCGCTAAAGAAGATTCCGGGGGTCGTTGCTCCCCGAGACATTGTCGGCGCAACGAGGATTGGTTTATTTATTCTTTCTTGTTATTGTTCTCACTGATGGTTTATTTATACAACATTTCCATGCCACACCGTGCCAAACTGTATTCCTTCGCCTGTTCACCACAGACTAAAATATGTCAAACTAAGAAATATACTGTCAAAAATAGGAAGGGAGAAGTAAAATTTAAATAAAAGAATAGTATTTGATTTGAATTGAAAGTATAGTTATTTTCATAAGTGCATTTAATAAACCGAAAAGTTACTAAATATAGATACATAATGAGCAGAAACGAGTTCCCTCAAAATGGCTTTGAAGCCTGGGGAGGATACATGCAAGCAAAAATAACCAAACTTGAAGAGCAGTTCTCATCTAAAGTCAGCCGAGAAAACCAAATATCCAACATATTTAGTGGCATTAGTATTTACGTTAATGGATACACAAAGCCTTCAGCAGACGAACTAAAAATATTGATGTCAAAACATGGAGGAATTTATCATGCATATCAGAGAAGTAATGATTTCATAATAGCTTCTAATTTGCCTGATACAAAAGTTAAAAATCACAATTTGTCCATAGTTGTGAAACCAGATTGGATAACGGAGAGTATAGTGGCAAGTAGGTTGCTAGATTATAAGAATTACTTATTATATGGCACATCCAGAACACAACCAAAGTTGAACTTTGGGAGCATGGTAAAATCTGAACTCAGTTCTACTACTGATAATATCACTAATGTTAGTACTTCAAGCTATACAACTATTCAAGCTAACTTCGAAATAGATCATGATAAAATTGTGGTCCAACCGGCAGATAATATAATGGAAACCAAGCACTATGTGAGTAACAAAAATATTCTGGAAAATATAAATCCTCAAAGTGAAAGTAAAGGTACAGCTGTGGATCCAAATTTCATTTCAGAATTTTACAACAACTCTCGCCTTCACCACATCTCCCAATTAGGTGCATGCTTCAAACAGCATATAAATGAATTAAGAGATTCCAGTGACTTTGTGTATCCAGCTCGAATTCAGTTCAAAAATACAATTTTACAATCTAAATACTACACTCAAAATAATGCAAGGTTAATTGAGTTTGAAGGTGGAAAAGTTATAATGCACATTGACATGGACTGTTTCTTTGTATCTGTGGGATTAAGAAAGAGACCGGAGCTTCGTGGACGCCCAGTGGCCGTTACACATGCCAGAACAGGTCAACAGAAAGCTGGTAAAAGACCAGGAGTAGATAGAGCTGCTGAATTTAATTTATATAAGCAAAAAATTACAGGTTCCCTAAATAAAGCAACTGGAACATCTATGAAATGTGATATAGAGACAAGAGTGGATCACATAACAGATGAAGATGACATGTATGGCTCAATGAGTGAGATAGCCTCATGTTCATATGAAGCCAGGGCAAAAGGAATAAGTAATGGAATGTTTATGGGTGCAGCCTTGAAACTTTGTCCAGATATACAAACAATACCCTATGACTTTGAAGGCTACAAAGAAGTGGCGTATACATTATACAATACCATAAGTCAGTATACTTTAGATATAGAAGCTGTTTCCTGTGATGAAATGTATGTAGATTGTACAGAATTGTTAAAATTTTTAGAAGTTAATGTTGAAGTTTTTGCTAATGTGTTAAGAAATGAAATTAGAAATAAAACTGGATGCCCATGTTCTGCAGGTTTTGGTGGTAACAGATTACAAGCTCGGCTGGCCACCAAACGCGCCAAACCTGATGGTCAATTTTTCTTGACAGTAGAACTTGTTAATGATTTTATGTATGAAATAAAATTACGAGATTTGCCAGGAGTGGGTCGACAAACATCACAGCGTCTAAAAGTATTGGGTCATCAGACTTGTGGTTCATTGCAAACCTTACCACTAAATATACTACAACATCATTTGGGTAATAAGACTGGTGCTCTATTATATGATCAATGTAGAGGTAAAGACTCCAATCCCCTTCAATTTAATTCTGTTAGAAAATCAGTTTCAGCAGAGGTCAATTATGGAATTAGATTTGAAAACAATGAACAGTGTACAAAATTTCTAATGCAGTTATCAGCAGAAGTACACAGTAGAATGTTGCAATTCAAAGTAACAGGGAAATGCATAACTTTAAAACTAATGATTCGGGCTGAGGAAGCACCTGTGGAAACTGCAAAATTTCTTGGTCACGGGTTTTGTAATATCATTAACAAGTCTGTTACTTTATTAACTCCTACAAATGACTTACAAGTCATAACTCGAGAAGTTTTAGAAATATGTAAAAAACAAAAAGTAGACCCTAAAGAAATGAGAGGAATTGGTATACAAATTACTAAATTAGAAAGTACTATCACCAAGGCTAGAACTGGTGCTATGAGATTTTTTTTGACTATGAAAGGACAGGAAGCACATTGTTCAACAAGAAACAATACTTTAGCAATTAATTTAGACAAGAAAATTAAATTAGAAAAGACACCGCCAAAATCATTTGTGTCCCCACAAAAGAAAAGGTCTCCAATATCAAGTTCAAAGTCCCCAATAAAGAAGAGGAAAAGAAAATTAAAGTTTCAAACAACCAATATTCCAAATGTAATGAACAAATTCTTGCAAGGAAATATTAGTAAAAATGAATCTGTTCAAGAGACTGTTAGAAATGAAACAAAAATATCTAATGAAAACAATAACAGTGAACCATTAAATTATAATTTTGAAGATGGCCTATACAATCTGCCATGGGATACAGTGAGAGATATGTTACGTGCCTGGATTGTAGCAAGTTTACCTCCTATGCAATGTGATATAATTTTTTTATCAAGATACCTCACCAAGATGATTATGCAAAAGAAAATAGATAAAGTAAAGATACTTATGAACTTTTTAAGAAGAAATACCAAAGAAACAGAGTCTAGTGAGTGGCTAGATGTTTACAATCACATTGTCAATGAAGTTCAAAATTCTATGATTGCAGTTTATGGAAAATTATTGCTATTGACAGACTAAATATTTAAAGAATCAGCAAAAAAGCTGAATGTGATGCTTCAAGAATTATTTGCAATGTTCTGCAAACACAAATAAATAAATTCATTGGAAATGAATCATTAATCCCCTGATACTTATCCAGATAACATGTTGTATTTATTCTGTGAAAGGTAATTGCTTTGAGAAATTGAATGAAACAAACAAATTCACATTTAACTTTTGTTTATAACTAGTACATTTTATAGTAGTATGCATTACAAAATTCACTTACAATTTGTTTATGTTATTGCAATTATCACTATCATAAGGCTGCCAAAGGCCACATTTGCACTTATTTAATTCATATTAATTGCATTCATTACCATTGTTACACCATTTTAAGCATAGGGGTAAAAGATACAATCAGAACCAAAATATTGTAAATTACATTATTTGAAATTGTAATATTTGTAAGTTACTTACATGATTTGTCTTTGGCAGCTTAGAGAATTACAACAATTTATCAAAAAGAGAAATTCACAAAAGCAACAGATTTTCATGGTTTATAATGGCAGTTAGTATCACTTAATTACATGCACAAAGTCATCATGACACAATTTATAAAAAAGTAAATATGAAATGTCAGTTATCTCAAGAAGTACATAATTATTTTATGTAAATTGTTAATGTATCACAGCTTATTGAAATTAAAGAAATATTAAATGTTGCAAACGTAAGAGATCATGTAAATGACTTTGGATAATTTGATAGATAATTAAGTTTATTTGAAAAATATATAACAATTTAATCAATATTGCTCTCCGTCCACTTGGCTCCCCTCGTTTGGATCCCCTGGGGGATCCATGTGGATTTTTTTTCCAAACAGATCCCCTGGGGGATCCATGTGTTTTTTTTTAATAAACAAATCCCCTGGGGGATCCATATGGATTTATAGTCCACACTGATCACCTGATCAAAGACATATTTAAAGATTATTGTTGGAATAAATTAAATAACTAAGACATCAAAAATACTTTAAGTAATTAAACATAAAATTAAATATGGTAAAGATTTAGATAATCAAATCCTGAGCTTTTCGTGTTTAAAAATAAAACTAAGGTTTCCAGCGCTTCGGCGGCCGCTGCCGCGGCACCGTTCGCTTCGCTCGCTCGCCTGGCGCCTTGTTTTTACACCATCCGAACCACGCTCGTCGCTGCGCTCCTTTTTGCGGAGTAAAAAAATTTCGATCGTGTCTGAAGATTTTTCACCGACCAGACGGTCACGGGATGGGTTTCCGGGATAATGGTGTCCTGGACGAAAGTTGCACCTTATGACGCCTTTCATCCTATGGTATCATAAAAAATGGGTGAAAAGTCTTCAGACACGATCGAAATTTTATTACTCCGTAAAATAGGTTAGCGAGGAGCGCAGCGACGAGCGTGGTTCGGATGGTGTAAAAACAAGGCGCAAGGCGAGCGAGCGAAGCGAGCGTTGCCGCGGCAGCGGCCGCCGAAGCGCTGCAAACCTTAATATTGTATTTTTAAACACTAAAATCTCAATTTCAGATTTTGAGGTTACGTTTTTCAATGTCAATTTTCTTATAAATTTGTGAACGCCGGCGAAAAGTGGTGCCTTACCGAGACTTCAAAATAGTTAAAGTATGTAATAAAACAGTGCAGCAGTTTAATAAAGTCGAAAAAACACGAAAAGCTCAGGATTTGATAATCCAAATCTTTACTATATTTAATTTTATGTTTAATTACTTAAAAGTATTTTTGATGTCTTAGTTATTTAATTTATTCCAACAATAATCTTTAAATATGTCTTTGATCAGGTGATCAGTGTGGACTATAAATCCATATGGATCCCCCAGGTGATTTGTTTATTAAAAAAAAACACATGGATCCCCCAGGGGATCTGTTTGGAAAAAAAATCCACATGGATCCCCCAGGGGATCCAAACGAGGGGAGCCAAGTGGACTGAGAGCAATATTGCAATATGAATTTCAGAGCTCCCAGCTCATTTTACCTTAGATCTAATAAACATAAACAAACATCCAATCACAAGATGCTAAAATTATTGTGCATCATAATTTCTTTAAAATATAAGCACAAAATGTTAAATTAAAATATTTCGTTAAAATAAAAAAAAAATAGTTTTATGCTTGAATGAATTTTCGTAAAGGGACAAATTCCATTTAAAAATCCCTTTATAAAGTTAGGAGAAAGCATTGAGTATGTGTATGGAAGACCTACCTCTATCCTCTCTAAAAATTCTGCAGACTGATATGTTATCTTAATAATATGTAAGTAAGTAACATAGCTACTAAGTAGCTACTATTAATATTTATATAAATGTATAGGGAGTATTTTACTATTTTGTTCAAATCATAAGTCAACTAAAATTACTTTTCTATAACAGAACCACCACTCATGAATCATTTTACCCCTCAAACATTTTCACATTTACAATAGGTAATTGTATTAAGAGAAGAATTAAGATGCAGAACCTGCTGAAATAGAGTGTTTCAATTTAGAATCTATGATGATCTCGTCCCCTGACCGAATGTTGTAAGAATACAGCTGCTTCGTAGGGTATTTCATTTCCTCTGGCCCCTAAAAATATAAAGAGTTAATTATGTGTAGGTATGTATGTAATCATTACATTACACACATAAATTACAGCATCGATTGGTAAGCGTTGGAATTGAAAAATAAATTTTCTTTAATGCTTTAATAGACTTCCGTCTGAACTTCGAAAATTAATACGTAATAAGTATATACTTGCTTAGGTACCTATCTCTAGATTAAAATAATACCTACAACTTACTAAATATGAACATCGTTTCCAGTGTCGCTAGCCACGCCGCAATGTATAGAGGGCGTGACGATGTATTTGTTTTGTTTATGATATCTTGTATCATTATGGGTACATTTCGAAATGACTAGATTTTTTTTTTATTCACACTCATTTATTTACCTGAGAGTCTCTCAACTCTTGGTCTACATAGAAAAGTCTCATCTTGGAAGCTGGGAATCCCGCCAATCGTTCCAAACGGGTCTTCAAATCGGATACAGTTCTGAAATGTAGTTATGATTAGGTAAGGTACTCAAAAAGCACTGCAATTAAGTGAAAAATTAAAATGAATTGAAATGGCCTCTCGCTTATAGAAAATCTGCTATTTTCACTGCTTCGCATGGATAGAAAAGATTTATGGCCTCTCGCTTGAAGAAAATCTGCTATTTTCACTGCTTCGCATGGATAGAAAAGATTTATGGCCTCTCGCTTGAAGAAAATCTGCACTATTTTCACTGCTTCGCATGGATAGAAAAGATTTATGGCCTCTCGCTTGAAGAAAATCTGCTATTTTCACTGCTTCGCATGGATAGAAAAGATTTTTTATGAGAAAATACGTTTTTAATTTTTTTTCTATGTCACTCTCCGGCCCTCTAGAAGTCCAGATATCTCGGTGCAAAAAATTACTTTCGCATGACTGATTTTCATACCTAAACCTAATTCTAAAATAAAGGCTAATGATTTTCAATTCTACTCGGAGACTCAACACTCAACGGACTGGCTGCATTGCCTCATTGGATGGCAAATGGCAATGCTTATTCTTTGACCGAAATAAGAGCCACTCCGTTGGTCATGTGAATATTCAATGTCTTTAAACAAACTTTGCGCTCCAAGTCCCATTTCAGCATTGTAGACTGCATTACCAGATTTTAACGCTGTACGTATCTACTTATATGGAAGCTACACATGTAGCATACCATACATATATATAAATAATTGAGCTCAGACTCTCAGTGTAACCACGCTATTTTGGCTCAACTTACCTACAGCTATAATAGTTTCTAGGTTTACCTGTAAACATCGACAGTCCTCACTTCGCTAGTGTCCCCACACACGAACGTGATCTGAATTCTCTTCTCAGGTCGGAGGTCCACAGATACAAGAGGGTCCAGTTTACCGTGGACTCCCACAAGCTCCCAGTATCTGTCAACAAATACATTTATATTAAGTAGGTATACTAGCTGTGCCTTGCGGTTGCACCCGCGTTAGTGGTTACTGGGTTTCTGCTCCGCCCCGTGATGTTATATAGCCCATACCTTCCTCAAGAATTGGGCTATCAAATGCAAACATATTCTAATCCGACTGGTAGTTCCAGAATAGTCGACTTGATCACTTAAGACAGTGTAATTTACAGGAGACTATTTGAAAAGAAAAGGGAGCTGGTGAGAGAAGTACTTACCTACTTTGTTGAGGGGAAGGAGTTATTGGGCGAAAGGGCATTAGAATAATGGATCAAAAGCATCTAGGAATTGAGAAGGAACTAAAGAAGAAAGGCAGCCGCAGGAAGTGTTTTATAATAAACTATAGCATTTCGCCCGTGGAAGAATTTATCCAGAAGGATTTTATAGATAAAAAGTTGCCTAATGTCACTCTTTCTTAAATGATCTTTGTGCAAAATATCACGTCGATCCTTTGCTCTGTATTGACGTGACACAAACAAACACTATCGGATTTATAATGTTAATTAGGATAATAAATGTAAAAGGACTTGAATGAATCAACAGCCCCTTAGTGGGAACCGGGCCCACCCAGCCGAAATTTTCCTCATTATCTATATATATAAAAATGAAACCCGTTTTCCGTTGTCACGACATAACATGAAAACGGCTTGACCGATTTGGCTGATTTTAGTCTTAAAATATTCCTAGATATCCAGGGAAGGTTTTAAAGGTGAGACAATTCGAATAATTGCCGAAAAACCCCTAAAAACAGCCCTTTTCTTTTTCCCATAATAACAGAGTCAATTTGAACCTTATTGCTATTCAATAAAGTTCATCTTTATATATATAAAAATGAAACCCGTTTTCCGTTGTCACGACATAACATGAAAACGGCTGAACCGATTTAGCTGAAAATTGGCAGGGAGGTAGTTTAGAGCCAGGAGAAGGACATAGGATAGTGGTAGGGGTAGTTAAAATTATAAATTTTAATTGTGAATATATGGCGTCATCTTGAGTTTTACATGTGTACTAAAATGTATTTGCAAACGTCAATAGATGGCGCTGTATTATACTTTCTACCACGGAAATGTGTTAATTCCAGAGTCGGTAGGCCAGGTAGGTTAGTTAGGTTATTTATAACTCAAGAACGGCTGAACCGATTTAGCTGAAAATTGGCAGGGAGGTAGTTTAGAGCCAGGAGAAGGACATATGATAGTAGTGGTTGGAGTAGGGGTAGGGGTAGGGATAGGGGTAGGGGTAGGGATAGGGGTAGGGGTAGGGTAGGGGTAGAGGTAGGGGTAGGAGTAGTTGTTTTCCACGGACGAAGGAAAGTAAATAGCAGGCAAGCCAACGTTTGGGCAGGACAACGTCTGCCGAGTCCGCTAGTAGTCAATATTTATTGAGGCTAATTAGGTTACCTAACGTTTGGCCAGCTTCGTTGAAGTACTTTGCGGTAATTTAGGCCTAGACCACACCACGGGTAAACCGCCGCGGATTTTAACCGCTCAACCTCTACTTACAATTGACAAAATACGCAATGTCGTCTTTATTGAAATCTACGTATGTATTAAATTTTTAGCGGTTAAAATCGACGGCGGTTTAACCGTAGTGCGGCCTAGGCCTTGGTCTGATATGATCTTATTTTTGTGAGTACAAAAAATAACGGATTTGAATGTAGGATTAGAATACCTATTTGTATTGTATCTATACTATACCTAACTAGGTACCAAAAAATATACTTTCGCGTATATATTGTGAAATACCTACTTCTTTTACCCATTGGTACATGGCCGGGATCGAACCATACTATAAGCCTAGTTAATACCAGACGTCTTAACCCAAGGAATATACTACTCTCTACCGAGAGTAGTGTTTTAACCACTCGGCCACCGACGCCCAATAATAAATGCCAACAAATATAGAAATATTGGACATATTTTGAAATGTTAAACAGATCCTTGCTAACTGACACCCACAAACAACCTAACACGAAGTTATTACCATACTGTTATAGATATTTAGGTCGAACATATTATATTCAAATTGATCCGCACACCTACCGTCCTAAGCTTAGACCTTCTCAAGTTTTATTATTTGTATAAGTATTTCCATGCAATCCTCCACAAAAATATTTTAAAAATAATCCTTCACTCACTTAGCCATATGATACATACATAAATGTCGAAGTCGCCAACCATTATCTCTGTTGTCAAATAATGTGACCTATTCCTAGGTAGCTCCTCAAAGAAACAGCAGAGAATATCATCTTGCAATCTTTTGATAGCCATCGTGCATATGAAAATGTCTTGACTCCCGAAGCCTATTACCGATTCTGGGCTTTCGATATAATAAATGTTCATGGTCGTCTTCACGCTGCCCAGAGACGTTCGTCATGCACGTTGAGAAGTGGCACATTTTCAGATTGTTGTGTTTTGTCCATACTAACTTACCTGTCAGGTCTATCAGCTTCAGGCTTGTCCATATAGTATCGAATAAATGCACGCTCGGCGGATTCACGCTCTTCGACTGGCACAGCACCGCCACCGTTTAATGTGCTCACTCGTGGCAATCGTGCCAGTAGTAGGAGACGTCGCTCATGATCCGTGGCTTCGGATCTCTCCCATAATGGCCAACCCTGAAAAAAAAGATTTTTATTAATAGGTACCACAAAGTTATCAGCACGCTTGTTCGATACATAAAATGGATGTTGCTGGTATATCTGTCAGTCTGTCTGTCTATGCCTTATAGACTCAAAACTACTGGACCGATTTTGATACGGTTTTCACTAATAGATAGTCTGAACTCTGATTGACGGAAAAGGTTTGTGTATATAAAACATCACGTTACGTTTCTTGGTATAAATCAATAATGTACAAAAAAAATGTATTCTTTTTTTTCTATCTTCACGGGTTGCCTTACAGCTCCCGAAACCGTGTTACAGTTCCAGGGTACCAGCGGAAGTCTCCCTCGTTTAGCCGATGGTATTTGTGAATTTGTGAGGCTAACCTATACCTAACGAGTGGCTAGTTCTGTTGATATTTAGATGGAAAAGCCTCTAAGTGTGGTTTGTCGGATTATGTATAGGTATAAGTTTTTAATTAAAAAACCCTTCTATTTTCTCCTATTATTATAAATGCAATCGATAGACAGGTTTAAAATGAGTAAATTTTTTAATACTTATCTATACTAATAATAAAACTAAAGAGTTTGTTTTTTGTTTAAATGCGCTATCAGTCGGATTTGAAATCCCAATGACATTTGATAGCCCAATTCTTGAGAAAGGTGATAAGCTATATAACATCACGCTACAACCCATAGGAGCGGAGGTGCACAGCTAGTACCATAGCGTCCACAGCTAGTACCTAATATTTTCGTAGTTATAGAGGTTGAAAGTTAACCAAAGTCATGTCACATTACAAACATTTCCACGGGCGAAGACGGGTCAGAAAGTTAGCATAAAACTACCTAGCTAAGCAATCTCAAGGTCAATTCAAGCTTCCATTTACAGTGCGGTCACGAATTTTATTGAAATAAGGTGCAGAGATAAAAAACAAAATAGTCAAGAAGAATTAATTGCAAATATGTCAAACGATACTTTATTGCCATGTTCGCTTGCGCGGGTATTGATGATTTCTACGCCGTCATGCGCAAGAGGTGCGCGTCACTACTTGCGCGAGTCCGCGGTAGCCGCAACACCATCCTGAACACGATAGCCGACAGATGGGATTGTCCCATCTTAGGGCATTGGGTTCGGTTGCACATAAACAACTCTCCCTCCAGTGTGTGATCAATGTAGTAATGTTGTGTTACTTTTATTTTTAATTAGGTACTAACAATAGATTAAGATAAAAATACTAACAAATTATGGATCATAGTTGTCCGAAATAAATAATTTTTATTTTATTTTTATTTTATTTATTATTTATTTATTTATTTTAATCAAAGCAAATCTCAATTAATTCTCAAACATTTTCAACTCAAATTGTTGATAGCCGGCGAACGTATTTTCATTATTAACACTTTTAGAATAGACATAATGAAAATATGGCTTAATCCAGTTTAAAATAATAATCTATCAACAATTTGAAATGAAAATGTTATTTAAAAATTTAATTGGTAATTTTTTTTCCTAGCGTCAATGAAAAATACTCATTTTTTCTAGGATTAATTGAGATTTAGCATATTTTTGACAAGTAAGATGGCCCTCTAGCATAGATTAAATTCTAGTGTGTAGTATATAATATACTCAGAATAATAATGCTTGTTATTATTCTGAGAGTATATAAATTATATCGAGCTCAGCAGAGGCCAAGGAATAAATCGGTAAGACTGATGTTTTGCAAAAAAAATAGCAGTACAAAGTTAGTGCGCGCCAGATTGACCGCTATAGAGTGGAGAGGACGCCTATACAAATCATATTATGAAGTGCATACCTAACCTACGTGATATTTTTCGGTGATGTCTTATAAGGGTCAGCTATGGAAAAATTTTGTAACTGTTAGATGATGTAACTAAGAAACCATGTCGTTGATTTTAGAAACTGCAGTATTCAAAGATTTTCAATAAACTCGCACACAACTTAGGTATAGTCATTGAAAAATCACAAATTGTTTTATTGCGGTAATTTACAAACACATCTTCACGGCATTTATATATTGCGGTGTGGCCAGAGACACCAGTGGCAATGTCCACTTTTGCCAGTTGTCCATATTGAACAGAACAGGTGTAATTTTATAGTCCACACCAAATAGTAAAAACTACAATATTATTTTGAACCTGCGATAATAAAATACAATTCCATAAATAATTTACGACCAGACAGATTCCATGCAGTACTCGCGACAACCTTGTACTGATATCCTGTTTTGCCTAAAAATGGAAGGCGGAACTGAGGAGACAGGTTTTTCAAAGGTACGAACGAATAAAATATTAATAACTTGATCAGGATTAACTGGGGATTCCGATGGAAGACAAAAAATATCCTGGATTAAAACTTTATTTTACTTTATTTTTCTTCGCGGTTGCCTTATGGCTCCCGAAACCGTGTTATCGGACCTAGGGTACCCAGAAGAAGATTATGTCCCCTCTTTTAGCCGATGGTCATTGTGAGGCGAGTGGCCAGTTCTGTTAAGGTATATTTAGGTGGAAAAAGTGTGGTTTGTCGGATTATATACATAAGTTTTTAATTATAAAAATTCCATTGGTACATGGCCGGGATCTAACTGTGCACGGTCCGCATTTATACATAAAATCTCTAGCGCGTGTCTCTTTGTCTGCATGACTAGACTACGCTAATCTCTGGAACAACTGGATGAATTTGGATGCGAGTTTCTTTCACTGTTCTGATCTGTATTTGTCGAGAAAGGTTTGTATGTATTGAAAAGGGCGTATAGCAATGATATTTTTCTGGGGTGGGCAGAGGATTCTAGTATGGGACCATAAGGATTTTAAGGCCTGGAAAATGCGTAAAAAGTTTGCCACATGCTCGCTGTCATGGTATAGATGGAATATACTGCTAATATCTGCATTTGTATATAAGGGAACTGCAAAGTCTGGTTTATTAATAACTACTAAACAAATCAATTGAAACTGCATGCGTGCATTATGATTATTTATGGATTGCTTTTATCCAAACAGAATCAATATCCTGTAGAATCAGTCAGTCGCAACGAATGACGAGACGGCGCGGCATGGAACGGAACACAGCATTCTACAGCTGATATTAAAACTGTAATTAACGATCGCATTGTTTGGAAATATTAATACAATTAATATTAACTACATGGTCATTTAAAGGATGCTCTCGAGTTGCATTCCTTTTCCAAACGACATAGGTGTCAAAGTTTTCGATTTTTAGGTTTAAAAGTTGTGAAAAGGTGGCGTCTGGTATAACTAAGCAGACCACGGGTTCGATCCCGGATCCCGGCCATTTACCAATGGTTTTTTTAATTAAGAACTTATGTAGGTACATAATCCGACAAACCACACTTAGAGGCTTTTCCATCTAATTCCTACCTCAACAGAACTGACCACTGCTTAGGTATAGCTTCACAAATATCATCGGCAAAACGAGGGAGACTTGGTCTGCCGCCGGGTACCCAGGAACGGTAGGATACGGTTTCGACAGCTGTAAGCCCGTGAAGAAAAAAAAAAGTTGTGAAAAGTTTAAACTGTCGCAATTCTGATGCAATTACCAGACTTGGTTTTATTTTAGAGCTTAGTTTTTAAAATATTTAGTCCTATACTCAATCTGATAGATCTATGGGGCGAGAAAAATAACAGGACATTTCGTTTTTTTAAGTCTGGGGGCTACAGTCCACGCCAGAAATTTTTAGAAAAGTACCTAAAACGGGCGGTTGTTTGCGCCCTCTATAGAATCCCGGACCATTGCTAACTCCAGGGTTAAGACCTAAATATCTGGCCTTCTGCATATAAAATTAAATGGACGATAAATTTTCTTTTAGTACTGAAGAACCGGCAGTAAAAACAATAAGCTAGTCATGCCACGCGTATACAAGCGGAAACCTAACAACACGCGCATAGATCGAAGGTTAACTGCAATATATCTACACAAAAGACATAACGTGAACGAGATATACATCTGTATAACGGAGGTTTTCCGTTTAGAATGACCATATAAGTATTCAAGCATGTATTAGGTTTATCTTATGGGTGCTCCTTGAACTCTTGAACTAGTAAGGAATAATATTTTCTAGAAATAGATTGCATATATCTATTTGTATTATACGTTATAGTTTATCTAGCTAGATAATTTTCCGAGAATAATAATTGTACCTAATGCATCTGTATGGTAGAAAAATTTCGACACCTAATTCCAGAAATAACAAAATGTTAATTGAAATGTTATTCAAACCGTGTTCTGACCAGTGTATGTATTTGTAAAGGAAGTTTAGCAATTAACTTTACATATGCATGCAGTTACCGAAGACGTCAATCAAATGCGATTTCTTTCGAAACATTACGACTACGCGACTGGCATTTATTATTTAACAATATGGTAAATAACTGTTATAATTTTAACAAATTACCATTTCTTGATTATAACAAATGAAAATATTCCGCCCCGGCTTCGCCCGTGCTCCAGTATTAACTTTCATCCCCTATGGGTCTCGAGTTCATACAAAAATCCCACAGAGAAAGCACTTTCAGTTTTTCCAGAATTTTCCAATTTTCGGGGACTTTTTCATTTTTCTTTCCATAAAAACCTTGTTCAGACTATTACGAACATTCAATAATTGCCTTTTAAAAAAAGGTGTACCGACTTCATAAATTATGCACTGAAAACTGTGCTTTCCGAAAGCAAATGCACAAATCACTATAAAAAAAACCCAAATCGCTTCAAGTGTGCCTATAAAATTTGAAGAGTTCTCGATTTCTCCAGGATCCCATGATCAGATCATGACCTGATGACCATGGGACCATCTGGGAAGTATACCCTTTCAAACAAATAAAAAAATTCTATATCGGTCCAGGCGTCTTCAAGTAATCGGGGAACATACATAAAAAAAACAAAATTGAGAACGTCCTTCTTTTGATGTTCGGTTAAAAAAAGTAAAATGACCCAGCCGTTCTCAAGTGATATACTTTAAGTATAGATTTAAATCTTGGAAAATTATGTAGCTCTATAAGTCGAACATTGAAAATTCAGTTAATGTAAGTATAAAAATATAGAGAACTAGCTGTTTCCCACGACTTCGTACGAGACTATTTCAGAATGTTGGCAAACATACACTTCATACATAGCTTTTGTCATGTTCACCTCTGCCGTTCCCGTCGTCATGCCGTGATGGTATATAGCCTATGTTACTCAGGGATAATGTAGCATTCCAATGGTGAAAGAATGATCAAAATCCGTCCAGTAGTTATTCGTAACAAACATACAAACATACAAAAATACAAATCTTTCCTCTTTATAATACTACTAGCATTCCGCCCCCGGCTTCGCCCGTGGATATTTACGAACAAAATAAAATATACCCTACCCCTACCCCTACCCTACGCCTACTCCTACCCCTACCCCTATACCCCTACCCTACCTAAAAAATAAATAAATAGGGGTGGACCACCCTTAACATTTAGGGGGAACATTTAGGGGGAAAATAGATGTTGTCCGATTCTCAACCCTAACGGATATGCACACTAAAATTCACGAAAATCGGTCGAGCCGTTTCAGAGGAGTTCAATCGATCGATCATTTTTAGAAAACGTTTTTTTTTCGAAAAAAAATTATCATATTTCATCAGTATCTAATTCGTATCTAATTGTAGCTGACCGAAATGAATAATATTCATCTCTTTGGCTGTATAAAGAGTTCCTTTTTAAGAAGATTTTGATTTGACACATTCTTTACTTTATATTTGATAGCTGTTTCCCACGACCTCTAATTTCAAAATGTTGGCAAACATATACACTTCATACACTGCCCACCCCGTTCCCGTCGTCATGCCGTGATAATAAAAAGTATCCTATGTTACTTCTAATACCTCCAAGAATATATGTGCAAAATTTCATGATGATCGGTTAAGTAGTTTTTGCGTGAAAGCGTAACAAACAAACTTACATTCGCATTTATATTAATAGGGATAGTATAGATGTATTAGTTGGATTTGAGTTCATCTCTACTATTTTAACATTATAGTCGGCATTTGTCAGTCTGTTTGACTCCGCTAATCTCTATTTTCACTATAATGTTCTGCATTTCTCGATGAAGGTTTTGTATTTTATGATTTGTCCTTTGTACTAAGTAGTAGGAACCAAAACGCTTTCTCAAGGAATTTACTAGCTAAATAGTTCGAGATAAAAGAAAATTATGAAAGAAATAATTGTGTAGGTACTATTGTGTAGAATGAAATGATTTATCGGTAGTCTATAAACGTAGCGACGTACTGTAATCAACTGTTTTCCTTCAGTACAAACTATTGCAGTACCTCCTAGCCGGATAGAATTTTCCATTTCATGTACAAAATGCACTCACGTTCTAGCTATATAAAGGGCAGTTGACCTACAAGTAGCACGAGCGGTACTTTATGCATGCACAGGTCACGCCAGTGTCACCTTTGTGTGCCCGACCAACCAGACAAAGAAACTTACATTTTATTGGATAATGGAATTAATATCGCTAACAAACTGTGTTGTCTCATTTGAGGTAAAAAGTGGTAAATACCAAAGCTTAAGATTTTTAATTGATTTGTTTTTAATTTTTTCTACGTAACATCTTGATCATATTGTAATTAGGGATCTACCGACTAGTCGGTGATTAGTCGGCAAAAATTACAGGAAACGGGAAATTCATGAAACCTACTAAACGCCAATACCTAGTTACATGTTTTACTATTTTAACGAGTCTTAAACAATTTCAAATTCTCAATTTATTAGTAAAGGTAAAGCAGACTATTCGGCCCTTTTATAGTCGGCACATGTCGGAAAATAGTCGGTAATTTTGTGGCCGATTAGTCGTGTTTTGTCTAAACCGTAAACAAAGGTATGCTTTCTGGAAAACTTTTACTATAGGTATCGAACTATCGAGTTAACTATAAATCTGGCCAGAAAGTTGAGCTATAAATTAAATAAATACATAAATCAAAATGTCAAATGTGATCATTATGTAAAACATATATAGGTACTGGGATAGGCTCGCAATTTAACTAATACATTTTGGAGAGTGGAAATTCGTATAACACAATCTATGATAATATGTACCTACATATTTTATGTTTTATCGATTGATTTGCCCAACGTGGAGGTCGAATGAAGTCAACAACTTATAGATATTAAGAACATCGTAGATACGTGGCTATTATGAAATCCATAATGAATTCTAGCGCAGCTTAAGTTAGGTTCTGTTTTTATTTTTCATGCTTGGACCAAATATATAAGTGGAGCGTTAATGTAGTTATGAATACTATGAGTATGTAGTTATGTTAATTTTAGCGCGCAAAAACTTTGTTCTGAGAAGGACGAAGGTGGACGAAGGATGTTACCGTCAGGTAGATATACCATCAAGAGCGCAGAATGCGTGGGCAACAATCCGTTGAACATATGAATCACTTCGAAAAAACTTGTTTGATACTCTGAGATTTTCAAATAGGTATAAAATATCCAAACGTTTAAAAATTTCCGCTCCTAACCGTCAGTTATGTATTTAAAATAGTTAGTGGCTTGATGATGTCACTTTATGATAGGTTGAATTTCTGTTATTTTCTCATCTTACTGCTTCTGTTTAATTTCGTCTAAATTCATACAAGTTTTAAAATTTAAAATAATAATTTTGTCTTTTATAATTAGTCGGCAAAACATAAATAAGGTAATTAAGAGCCCTATATTCATAATTTGTATGGGGATAAACTATTCCCAATTTTTCTGTATATAATCCACCTGTATCACTGTAATTTAGCATATAGTGACTTATTTAATATAAATAAGTGACATAGTAGTTATTTTTTCAATTGATTTTATTTAATCGGAAATATGGGTGGTAAAATAAAGGATTATTTTGCCCCTGTTTCTTTATGATATTTTAGTTGGTCAAAAGTAATAAAATAATTATTATTTGGAATTTTCAATAAGCTACAAAAAACGCAAGACGTTTATGAAGGGTAATTGTATAACAGCGCTTTAAAAAAATAAGAGCTTTGTGATAGATTATGAAAGAGAAAACGGGGGCAAACCAATATTTCCTATTCAATAAAACCCATTGAAAAAATAACAGCTATTTCACTTAGCTATATTGAATAAGTAACTATATGCTAAATTACAGTGACACGGTGGATTTTTTACAGAGAAATTGGGAAAAGTTTATCCCAAATAAAATTATGGATATAGGAGCCTTAAGTAAGGCATAAATAAATAAAGCATGGGATATAACATAACGGAACCCTGAATTCTGAACAAATGGTATTGCAGATTTAATTTAAACTACTAAAGATTCGCCCGTGAAAGTTTTATGAAGTAAGTGTGACATAAGATTGTATCCCAAAGGATTTCCGACCCAGAAACTATCTCTGTGCAAAAAATGACGTCGATCCGTTGCTCTGTTATGGGCTATGGCATGAAAGAAGGACAAACAAACAAACAAACTTTCGCATTAAAATTTATTTATTTATTTACTAAAACGCTTTCACATTCCTCGTCACGAGCGTGTCGCGGGTAATTGTCGCTATTATAATATGTTACGTGTTTAATATCGATTAAATAATTTATGTTAATTTAACTACAATATTCATCGTTCGATCTAGTTAACTGGGCTCTGTCAGGACACAACTTAGCGCATTACCTACATCACTAAAAAACTTTTAAGTTTAGTTTTTCCGACAGCTGAATTTATCTAGATTTATTGCAGACCTCACTGAAAACTGTTCAGCTGTAGTTATCTACCTAACAATAGGATAAAAAAACTTTGGCTAAGAAACTTCTCGATCGCAATATCATCATCATCACATAAATCATCATCATTGGGTTAGGAATGATTAGTCGTATTATTTTAGTCAAAAGACTGCGGTAAACCATTACCTATATATGTTCTATACAATATCTATCATAAAGTGGCAGAGTTTAGAGTTTGAGAATTATTTTATTTTGTTTCTTTTTCAGACAGACTTGGCCTGACAGACGATGGAGTCCTTAGCACTCGGCACCACATCGCACAACATAAATCTACTGGCTGTTCATGCCAAATAAAATTACATAAGTAATTCATTAATTAATATTTAAAAATACTTCATATCGGAAATATCAAATTAACGTCGCAATTAGTCATAAAATTTCAATATCGCAAGCAAGACCGTCAAGGTTGTTCCCGATCCGACCCATTCCGCTCTCGTCCCGTCGAGGTGTCGAAAGCGTGACTGTCTGATGCTCTTGCGCAACGCTCGCGGCCGAACTATTTCTAGAGACCTTCACCTGGATTTACATGAAGATAGATACGAGTGCTCCCGAGGGAGTAATGCGGTTGCATTATCGTAATTACGTCATTGAAGCGCTATTTACATAAATAACTTTGGTCTTCTGTACTAATATTATAAAGAGAGTGTGTGAATTTGATGATGCTATATTATTCCAAATGGAGATAAGCTAAGGTTAGACTTCGGTATTCATTCATTATTATATTTGTATCCAAAACAAAAGAGTTATTGTTTTTCCGCATTAAAAAAAAGTTGGAAAACAATATAAATGTGTTTACTTACTTGTACTCGTAGACTCTTTAGTGCAGGAAATTGGGCGAGTCGGTCCACTTCGTCCCAAGTGGCAAGACCGGAGTTATTCAAGTTCAAGAACCGGAGTCGGCTGAAAGACATTAAGATACGATTAGAATTGCCAGCAAAAAACAACACATTAGAGTTTAGACGATGTAATAAATAAAACATGAATATAACTACATATAATACTACATTTTGATATAAGTGCAAAAAGTATGTCATTACTATTAAAATTACAGTTCCGTGTATCAAACGACGTTTTTCAATACATTTGCAAGAAGACGACAATAAAATTGAAAAGTTATGAAAATGGCGGGATTTCGCTTTACTTATAACTGGCACACTTTTTATTTTCAAAAAGGCAACGTATGTAACTATTCAGCCAACATCATAGTAAAATACGAAGATTATGTTATGCGGTATGTTGCGACATAGCGATCGGTGAGAATGTCCACTGAAAACTTGAACTTTAAAACTAGTATCAGTCTTCATCATGATAAAACCATCCATTCTTCAAATATGATTTAGACTTCGTAATAAGGACGATTTCTTTATAATTAAAAACTCCATAATCCGACAAACCATACTTAGAGGTTTTTTCATCTAAATATACCTCAACAGAACTGGCCACTCGTTAGGTATATATATACCTCAATCACAATTACTATTGGCTAAAAGAGGAAGGCTTTGTCTTCAGCTGGGTAACCTGGGCCTGATAACACGGTTCCGGGAGCCATAAGAACTGTGAAGAAAAAGAAAGAAAAAACAATAAAATACTTACAGGAAGGCATCATGACTTTTCCTATTCCCATTTTTGTCGCCACACTTCTCACACGGATCTGGCTCAAGAGTCGTAATGGGACAGTCATTGAGTAACAGAGTTTCTAAGTTAGGAAACGCAAAACCCAACTTCAATATCTCCCTCCATGTGCACACCGGGTTACCAGAAAAATGAAGTTTCTTCAAATCTTTGTGAACTGGTGCTGTATTCTCAGGAATACTAAGGCGAGAGCAATCCTCGCATCGCTTTTCCTCAATAACTTCTTGGCCACTTAAGTCTACGTGTGCGTATTCGTTTAGACTCAAATGTAGTTCATCTAGGGCAGGCAGAGCTGTAAGTAAGGAATATACGCTAGGCCATCCTACGTAAGTCGAGTTTAGAACAAGGTTGCTTAAGTTGTCCCAGCGCGGTTGAAGTGATAGAGCAGCCTGTATTTGCTCTGACAGTCGATTGAAACTTAGGTTCAAGAATCTGACTCTAGGTGTCTGCTGTAATATGGCAAATACCTGCAAATTAATAAATAATATATATACCTATATTGTATATTTTTTAATATAATAAGGCGTAATAGGGAGTCATTCACAGCACAGCACTGACGGTACTTACAGATTAGTCATATGTACTTAAGTTATCAGCTGATGATTTGAATTTTTATCATGACAAAAGATAAGTTGTATGCAACATAACAAAGCATTCATGACAATGTTGCTGTTTGTAGAGCGAGTCAAAATAATCAATGGTAATATTGTTAAAACCAAGAAAGGTCAAGTACTATGAAGTATTAAAAACAGACACGTGTATACATGAATAGTATGAAATATTGTTGTATGGATAAGCAAGAGATAAGGATCAAGAGAGGGCCGCTTCAACTTTTTCCCAATAGGGAACCCATTGAGAAACCATTGAGAAATTGGGAAAACCTTTTATAAACTGAGGGAAATCTTTCAGAAACTGAAGAAACAATTTAGAAACTAGGGGTAAATGTATCAAACATTAAAATATCGCACATGCCAGCTAAATTAAGCTACAGACTTACTTCTTCCCAATTGGTCAGCCTGTTCTTAGCGATATCCAGTTCTATAACATCTGCACATTTGTCAGCAAGCGCACCTGGGTCTCCCGCGCAGTCAATGTCACAGTCATTGAGCACCAAAAGCGTGGGTACACTTAGACGAGGGGACCTTTTTGGGACGAATATTGCCACTGGTAGGTCGTCCAATGGCGGATGATGGCCACCACTTGAGCCGTATTTTCTTTCTAATGCCTCTAAAAGGGACGGCATTGTTTTTACTTTTAATTTTCTGTAACAAACAAGAAAAATATGAGAATATTGTTTAGTGTTTGACCTACTTTGTGAAAATAATTTGATTTCAATTCATAACATAGATCGTAGAAAGAGGATCCGAAGAAGAAACCTTGATTATAATTAAGGTTGTCAGCAAATTTAATGATTTGACCCTGGACTTTATTTCTTCTATAAACTACTAGCAACCCGACCGGCTTCGCACTTTGAAATATACATATGGCAAAAAAAATAGACAAAGGCATGTAGTCGTGGACTTTTTTGCTGACCTATTTGAGAGCTACTATTCTAAATGGTTTAGTCATCGTAAGCGATAAGCGATGCATGTAACTAAAAGTTAGGTTAGGTTTTTGACGATTTGATAAATTCTCTACTTCCTATAGCCATGTTTATTCGCTCACTTAAGGGCCGTTGGTCAAGGTCATCTTATAACTCTAAAAAATATGGCAAATCTCACTCTCAAGATTTGCCATATTTTTGACAGATATAATATGACTGAGACCAATACGGTCCTTAACATCACCTTTCACAAGACAGACAAACGCGGATTGCGACTTCTTTTATTTATATTATTTAGATATTAGTATTGAAACACAAAAGGCATTGCAATAAATATAAATATAAATAAAGATTTAGTGCATCTAATGTTAATATGAAGCAACAGTGTTTCTAAATGAACACATTTCCTTCTCAACTATATATGCTCGTATGCGTGACTAAATCAATGTGTTGCTTGATGAAGCGATAAATCTTTTAATTTTATATTTTATACCTACTTTCACATTATAAATATTGTATCTTCTTTATAATAACAAATCATTATAGTATTAGGCATTATGTACTAGCTGCGAGTCCGGCTTTGCTCGGGTTCTTTTGATAGAGACTGGCGAATTGTATTTGTCAGGGAGCTGTGCCTGATTTTACCAAAAGGTAATGAATCCGTCTGCTCTATTTGTGAAATATGATTGTTACTGATGCCCCGCACCGCCTCATCACATTTTGTAAGTTGTCGAGAGGGAATCTAGGATGTTCTGGACCATTTTGAAGTAGGTATAGTATCCATAGAGTCGGTTTTCTAATGGTACGGTTACCGTCTGCTTCTTTGATCAAACGATAGATATTATTTGTGTTTTGAAGCTTTAAAATTGTTATAAATTTCAATTAGGTCCCAGGACAATAATCTACTTTGGGACAATAAATAAGTAGTAGTTTATGAAAGTGTTGTATAATGAGGGGTATTAAAATACGAGTGTGTGCCATGTTTAAGAACCGAGCCGCTGCGAGGTTTTTAATAGTATCACACGAGTGTTTTAATACTTAGTTATATGCAGTTTCATACACTACTTTACCTACTCTCGTACATTGGGATTCAACCTACTAAATAAAATATCCACGAAATTTAGAAACTACAACAAATCATATTCAATGAGTGGCGCCAAAACCTAGCACATCACCGTGCATGCGAGCGTTTTAATACCCCTCATTATATAATACTTTCATAAACTACTATTTTAATTTTATTTCGGTATTGTGTTTATAAAGTATGTCAATATAAATTCGTTTTGAAGTTTATAATTCGACTTTTACGATATGAGAATAGATAAATATTTTTATGGAATGTGCAGAGATATCGAATTCACAAAAATTAACTAGTTGGCTCGTTGATCAGGAACTGGAAGCGAACAATAAAAATTACGAAAGAATAGTAAAAATACGACCGCTGACGAGCCATAATGATCGTTATATAATTTTACATATACATCGACGACCGAATCTAATCGTATTTGTGTTAGACACATCACGAATGTGTTTACAGAAATTATATTAGACATGGTCGTGATTCAAAAACTGAGTTGACAAATCGTAAATACAATCTACGTTTCCATAAAAAACATTGTTTAAATAAGTGTGAAACAATGTCTTTCCTTCCTTAACTTATATGTATAATAAGTATGTATTATATTACGAAATAGAAATAAATATAAAATATGATGCTCATTCTAGACTCTATTTATTAAGACCGTACTATTGCACAATACTATTAGTCTACCTAATTACTTACCCTAAAAGATCTACTAATTATAGTAGAAAATAATACAAGTTTTACTTCATTTATAATAAGTAACTTGGTTCACACGTTTGTACAGCTTACCAATGTTTAAAAAAAACAAACAAAAGGTAAAAAACTAAATGTATGTGTATAAACGTAAACAAAATTAAATAACAGGTGTAAGTATATTTAATTGCGCTAATACTTGATTAGTGCAACCTCATAGTTCATCGTTGAACCGTGTGCGTGACGAAACGTTATCCTACCATGCGGAAATTTTTTTTCGTTTGACGAAATAACAGACGATGTTTAATGTCATTTCGCAATATTTTTTTCATTTATATTTAAAACTTAAATAAAAAAATTTAACAGTGTGGTTTCGGTTTTTTTGGAAATAGGTAAATTATTTGTTCGGTAATCATCTATCTATCTATCATCAATTCATCACGCCTTTCATCCCAAGAAGGGTAGGCAGAGACAATCTAATGTCGTTTGTTACGATCCTGACATACCTCTTTCGCTTCTTTTATATTCATCATACCTTTCATAATGCTTGGCGATTGTGTGTACTTTTAATATTTCTATTTTTTCCATCGAACAATAAATTGTTTATATGTTCAATAAAAGTACACCTAGGTCGTCCTCTGCCAGCATTTCCTTTCACTTCAGCCATATAAACCTTTTTAGAGAATCTTTTTTCTGTAAATTGGTCAAAAAATAAAAAGTTGAATGCAAGAATAGGTTTATGCTACCTATATACTTATCAAAGATTTTTATTTACATTTTTAAATTTTTCAAAACAGATTTTTTTTAAATAAAGCTTGACCATTGAATAGGATTAAGCAAACCCTTGCTACGTGATCATTTGAAAACATTTAGAAGGGAAGTTACACAATGAGCTATGAAGTGACAAGGTCAATTCGTGACTAGCATCGAAGGCTTTTATTAAGTGCAATTTTAATAATTAGCGATTGTAATTTTATCTTCACACAATATCGTCGTTGATTATTTCGATATAGGTACATGATAGATCGCCGATTAAGAATTTGTAAAAAAGTGAGCCGAATAGTCTAGTCGGTACATCCCTAGAATTAGGTATGAAGGCCGGGCTAATAAAATTCTCCAAAGAAATAGATTTTAGGATCAGCAAGAAATACAAACTTCTCTGTGATCATCAGTTTTCTTGACTGTATACACAGGTAGGAAAATTTTGCAAACGGATCGACCTTGTTAAACTTTCCTACAAAAGCCAACAAGTAAACAATGCGATGATATGATTTCATTTCATATCACAAGAGCGACAGATTGTTTATGAAACAGCCCAGCCCCAGCCTCAATAAATAAATAAATACAGGCGCCGCTATAAAAGTTTCGGAAGGTCGTCGGTGGTAGAGGAAAATTACCAAAGTATATACTACGATTTCACACATTATTACCTATTTGTTTTTTGCCCTAATTTTTAATTTGCTGTTTTAGTTCCATCACACACTTCTGGAAGCGAGACTTGGTTATGGAAGAAGCATGAAAGTAAGAAAGATAAATAGAATGTGTGATGTAAGGCGTTTTGACCGCACCAGGAACGCATGTTATTAGAGATTAATGCGTAATGAAAGATAATGTTGTGACTAAAATGAAGAAAAGAAGTTTACGCTGGATTGGACACGTTGAAAGAATGAAGGATTAAAAGATTGACTAAAAAAGTTTATAAGGCAGAGGTGAAAGGGAATGCTGACAGAGGACGACCTAGGTGAACCTACTTTTATTTAACATACTTATAAAAAAAATGAAAACACAATCGCCGAGCTGTATGAAAGGTATGATGAATATAAAAGAAGCGAAAGAGGTGTGCCATTCGATTAGTAGTAATAGTAGTAAATGGCATTCGATTGTCTCTGCTTACCCCTCTTGGGATAAAAGGCGTGATTATAGACAGATAAAAACGGTCAAATCCCAGGCAGACACTTATAGATTCAAGGTCAAATCACAATCGTTATGGCAGAGCCACACGTTTGTCTGACAAAAAATATAGGTACTTTGTTAAAATCACAGAGCAATGGTCAGAGTCATGTCAGTTTAATATAAAGGTTATAATAAAAGTCAAGGCACTTTGAAAGTACATTTTAATAAAGTTTAGAGTTGTTTCAGTTTAAAATCATACGAGGTTTTAGTGGCAAGTTAATTCACGACTGACCACCAAAGAACAGAAACTGGAGCCATAAGAACCTCCATAAACTAAATAAGTAGTGTTCTAAAATATAGAACTAATTTTTTTTCCATTTTGGGAGATACAAACTAAACTGCAACCAAAATCATGTGATTAAAAAAATAAAGATGGTGGCACTGGAAATTATTTAGAACAAAGTATTCGATAGATCCTCTCCTACTAATATTATAAACGCGAAAGTTTGTATGGATGTATGTTTGTTACTCAATCACGGCTGAACGGATCTGGATCAAATTTGGCACACATTATAGTCTGGAATAGCACATAGCCTACTTTTTATCCCGGAAAAATGTATGGTTTCCGTGGGATAGATTTGTTTTTGTTTTTCACGGGCTCAACATGATTTTTTACATAGTGGTAGTTTAGGGGTCAGAGAATGATATATACTACTTTTTATACCGCGAAAGTGGGCGGGGGAGGGGCAAATTACAGCCACGGGATTATTTCTTTTTGGATCTATTTCCACGCAGGTGGAACCGCAGACGGAAGTTCAGTTACCAACGAACTTTTTATTTGATGCTTAGACCATGCTGTAGAACCTGTATGTCCGACACACACTTGGCCAGTCTTACATTTCTCAGTGAGATACTGCGTCTGAACTAATTTACGTATTATTAATTTATTACACATGTGTAATTTTTTGGTACACAATAATAAAATCAACACTTCCGCCATTATTAACCTCAACACGTAATTGAAAACGTAATAGTAGCGGGCACGACCGTGAACTCAATTGCTTATCAGCAGTCTATCATGCGTATTAGACGAACAATATAGTATATTTGTTTGTTTATTTATTTTAAAGTTAATATCTATCTATCATCACGCCTTTCAAGAGGGGTAGGCAGAGACAATCGAATGCCATTTGTTACAATCCTGACATGTATACCTCTTTCGTTTCTTTTATATTCATCATACCTTTCATACATGCTCGGCGATTGTGTGTACTTTTCATATTTCCATCGATCAATATTTTTTTTATATTTTCAATAAAAGTACACCTTAGGTCGTCCTCTACCTTTCACTTCAGCCATATAAACCTTTTTAGTCAATCTTTCATCCTTCATTTTTTCAACGTGTCCAAACCAGAAACTACTTTTCTTAATTTTAGTTACATCATCTTTCACTCCGCATTCTTCTCTAATGACATCGTTCCGGATGCGGTCAATACGCTTTATATCATACATCCTACGTAAAGATTGCATTTCCACTGCATTTATCTTACTTTCAGTCTTGAGGACAAGACGTGTGAATGTTAAATACAAACAATCGTCATATATAATCTATCTATCTAAACATAAATATGTACAACGGATCCCTCAAAGTCTCAAAGTCGGTTAAAAAAATGTTTCTCCATACAAACTTTAGCACCCTTTTTCACCCCTTTAGAAATGGAATTAAAAAAAACCTCCTTAGTGCACCCCTAGGAATATTTATTCTTTTCAAATCTCTAGGTCCTTGCGTTTCGGCTGTGCGTTGTCTGTCAGTTTTTTAAATTACCGCTGTCAATTAATTCTTAACGGACCCTTGTTGGTATACCATTTGAGACAAATAGGTCGAACTTAGTTAGACCAATTTCATAGTTAAGATCTCTAGGCCCTCAGAATGATGAACATAAAAAACGAAATCAGAGACCGAGAGATGGTCTTGAAATGTATGTCATATACCACTTTAGCTAACTTAGCTGTGTGAACCTGGAACCCGACTTTGGAAAAAACATTTTTTTTTAATTGCATATGATTGTACTAGGTACGTACTGGTTTGTACCACTTTTCATTTCGTTTGTACCTCAAAGGGTTCCGAGATAGGGGGGTTTCAAAATTGCTTACAACAGTTACAACCCCGACTTTGGAAAAAATTAATTTTTATAATTGCATTCGATTGTACTAGGTACGTACTGGTTTGTACCACTTTTCATTTCATTTGTACCTCAAAGGGTTCCGAGATAGGGGGGTTTCAAAATTGCTTACAACAGTTACAACCCCGACTTTGGAAAAATTGAATTTTTATAATTGCATTCGATTGTACTAGGTACGTACTGGTTTGTACCACTTTTCATTTCGTTTGTACCTCAAAGGGTTCTGAGATAGGGGGGTTTCAAAATTGCTTACAACAGTTTCAACCAGACTTTGGAAAAAAATATTTTTTATACTTGCATTCGATTGTACTAGGTACGTACTGGTTTGTACCACTTTTCATTTCGTTTGTACCTTAAAGGGTTCCGAGATAGGGGGGTTTCAAAATTGCTTACAACAGTTACTACCCCGACTTTGGAAAAAATGTTTTTTTATAATTGCATTCGATTGTACTAGGTACGTACTGGTTTGTACCACTTTTCATTTCGTTTGTACCTCAAAGGGTTCTGAGATAGGGGGGTTTCAAAATTGCTTACAACAGTTTCAACCAGACTTTGGAAAAAAATATTTTTTATACTTGCATTCGATTGTACTAGGTACGTACTGGTTTGTACCACTTTTCATTTCGTTTGTACCTTAAAGGGTTCCGAGATAGGGGGGTTTCAAAATTGCTTACAACAGTTACTACCCCGACTTTGGAAAAAATGTTTTTTATAGTTGCATTCGATTGTACTAGGTACGTACTGGTTTGTACCACTTTTCATTTCGTTTGTACCTCAAAGAGTTCCGAGATAGGGGGGTTTCAAAATTGCTTACAACCAGACTTTGGAAAAATTTAAATTTTATAATAACATTCGATTGTACTAGGTATGTACTGGTTTTTACCACTTTTCATTTCGTTTGTACCTCAAAGGGTTCTGAGATAAGGGGGTTTCAAAATTGCTTACAACAGTTTCAACCAGACTTTGGAAAAAAATATTTTTTATACTTGCATTCGATTGTACTAGGTACGTACTGGTTTGTACCACTTTTCATTTCGTTTGTACCTCAAAGGGTTCCGAGATAGGGGGGTTTCAAAATTGCTTACAACAGTTACAACCCCGACTTTGGAAAAAATGATTTTTTATAGTTGCATTCGATTGTACTAGGTACGTACTGGTTTGTACCACTTTTAATTTCGTTTGTACCTCAAAGAGTTCCGAGATAGGGGGGTTTCAAAATTGCTTACAACCAGACTTTAAAAAAATTTAAATTTTATAATATCATTCGATTGTACTAGGTATGTACTGGTTTTTACCACTTTTCATTTCGTTTGTACCTCAAAGGGTTCTGAGATAAGGGGGTTTCAAAATTGCTTACAACAGTTTCAACCAGACTTTGGAAAAAAATATTTTTTATACTTGCATTCGATTGTACTAGGTACGTACTGGTTTGCACCACTTTTCATTTCGTTTGTACCTCAAAGGGTTCCGAGATAGGGGGGTTTCAAAATTGCTTACAACCAGATTTTGAAAAAAAATAAATTTTATAATTTCATTCGATTGTACTAGGTACGTACTTTCCGAGATAGGGGGGTTTCAACGTTTTTTTATAGAATATCTTAAAAAGTATTGACTTAATTTAAAATCTGATCAATAGAAATTGTACTGAAAGCTTATAATATATCTCGAAACGGTTTCGAGATCTTTGTTCCTGTTCAAAAAGTTAGCATGGCCACTTATAAATTATTTTTTTTCAAAGTCTCCACTGGTTGAAACTGTTGTTAGCAATTTTGAAACCTCCCTATCTCGGAACCTTTTGAGGTACAAACGAAATAAGAAGTGGTACAAACTATTACGTACCTAGTACAATCGAATGCAACTATAAAAATTCATTTTTTCCAAAGTCTGGTTGAAACTGTTGTAAGCAATTTTGAAACCCCCCTATCTCGGAACCCTTTGAGGTACAAACGAAATGAAAAGTGGTACAAACCAGTACATACCTAGTACAATCGAATGATATTATAAAATTTCAATTTTTCCAAAGTCTGGTTGTAAGCAATTTTGAAACTCCCCTATCTCGGAACCCTTTGAGGTACAAACGAAATGAAAAGTGGTACAAAACAGTACATACCTAGTACAATTGAATGAAATTATAAAATTTAATTTTTTTTCCAAAATCTGGTTGTAAGCAATTTTGAAACCCCCCTATCTCGGAACCCGAGGTACAAACGAAATGAAAAGTGGTACAAACCAGTAGGTACCTAGTACAATCGAATGCAATTATAAAAAATTTTTTTTGCAAAGTCTGGTTGAAACTGTTGTAAGCAAGTTTGAAACCCCCCTATCTCGGAACCCTTTGAGGTACAAATGAAATGAAAAGTGGTACAAACCAGTACGTACCTATTACAATAGAATGCAATTATAAAAATTGATTTTTTCCAAAGTCGGGGTTGTAACTGTTGTAAGCAATTTTGAAACCCCCCTATCTCGGAACCCTTTGAGGTACAAACGAAATGAAAAGTGGTACAAACCAGTACGTATCTATTACAATCGAATGCAATTATAAAAATTGATTTTTTCCAAAGTCGGGGTTATAACTGTTGTAAGCAATTTTGAAACCCCCCTATCTCGGAACCCTTTGAGGTACAAACGAAATGAAAAGTGGTACAAACCAGTACATACCTAGTACAATCGAATGATATTATAAAATTTCAATTTTTCCAAAGTCTGGTTGTAAGCAATTTTGAAACCCCCCTATCTCGGAAACCTTTGAGGTACAAACGAAATGAAAAGTGGTACAAAACAGTACATACCTAGTACAATTGAATGAAATTATAAAATTAAATTTTTTTTCCAAAATCTGGTTGTATGCAATTTTGAAACCCCCCTATCTCGGAACCCGAGGTACAAACGAAATGAAAAGTGGTACAAACCAATAGGTACCTAGTACAATCGAATGCAATTATAAAAAATTTTTTTTGCAAAGTCTGGTTGAAACTGTTGTAAGCAAGTTTGAAACCCCCCTATCTCGGAACCCTTTGAGGTACAAATGAAATGAAAAGTGGTACAAACCAGTACGTACCTATTACAATCGAATGCAATTATAAAAATTGATTTTTTCCAAAGTCGGGGTTGTAACTGTTGTAAGCAATTTTGAAACCCCCCTATCTCGGAACCCTTTGAGGTACAAATGAAATGAAAAGTGGTACAAACCAGTACGTACCTAGTACAATCGAATGCAATTATAAAAATTAAATTTTTCCAAAGTCGGGGTTGTAACTGTTGTAAGCAATTTTGAAACCCCCCTATCTCGGAACCCTTTGAGGTACAAACGAAATGAAAAGTGGTACAAACCAGTACGTACCTAGTACAATCGAATGAAACTATAAAATTTAAATTTTTCCAAAATCTGGTTGTAAGCAATTTTGAAACCCCCCTATCTCGGAACCCTTTGAGGTACAAACGAAGTGAAAAGTGGTACAAACCAGTACATACCTAGTACAATTTAATGAAATTATAAAATTTAAATTTTTCCAAAATCTGGTTGTAAGCAATTTTGAAACCCCCCTATCTCGGAACCCTTTGAGGTACAAACGAAATGAAAAGTGGTACAAACCAGTACGTACCTATTACAATCGAATGCAATTATAAAAATTCAATTTTTCCAAAGTCGGGGTTGTAACTGTTGCAAGCAATTTTGAAACCCCCCTATCTCAGAACCCTTTGAGGTACAAACGAAATGAAAAGTGGTACAAACCAGTACGTACCTAGTACAATCGAATGCAATTATAAAAATTCAATTTTTCCAAAGTCGGGGTGGGGTTGTAACGGTTGTAAGCAATTTTGAAACCCCCCTATCTCGGAACCCTTTGAGGTACAAACGAAATGAAAAGTGGTACAAACCAGTACGTACCTAGTACAATCGAATGCAATTATAAAAATTCAATTTTTCCAAAGTCGGGTTCCAGGTTCACACAGCTACTTAACTTTACGTATTATGAACATCAAAACTTAGCCAATGTTGGAGTGTAGGTTGCAGTTTGTGCAACAGTCCGCAATTTGTAGCGCTCAGATATTACTAAATCTGTATCATTATTATTTACTGTTTACTTTCAACGCATTTTCGTACTAAATTAACGCGGAAGTTTGGTTTTTACTCAATCACGCTGTAATAACTGAAAAATCTATGCAATTTTCTTCCTAGAAAAAGAGTTTCGGACTTTGAACTGGAAGTCCAGCATTAAATTCGTGATGTGACAGTTCTAATCTGGCAGCTTGCTAAATGTGGACAATGGTACCGTAATGGTGTTCTTTGATTGTTTTCGGAAATAAAGGGGTGAATGATATAAAATTCCTAATATTTTAAGCATATTTGTTTTCAAAACACAAAGTGAGTGGTGTGGGACTTAGACCAGACGTCTGGCTTGCTGTGGCTAGACGGGGAATGAACTCCTAAACAAAGATAGGTATCAAAGTATGTAGGTAGAAAACAATCCCAGTGGTGAGCGGACAGCATTCTGAGAAATGATGTAGGTTATTTAATTTTATTCATTTTTAAATAAAAATAAATTTAAGGTAGGTATAGGTAGATATCGATGGAGTTTCCGGGAGCACTTCCGTCTTCTGGCCCCCCGTCTCATGGGAGCAGCCAAAGCCCTCGGGCGACTGCTGCCCAATCTCGGGGGGCCAAGCGTGGGATGCCGCCGCCTCTACATGGGCGTGATGCGCTCTATGACGCTGTACGGTGCCCCTATTTGGTATGAATCTCTGTTGGCAAACGAGAGGAACAAGGCCCTGCTGCGGAGACCGCAGAGGGCTATGGCCACCAGAGTCATCCGTGGGTACCGTACAATATCCTTCGAGGCGGCGTGCGCTCTGGCGGGCTCGCTGCCCTGGGACCTGGAGGCGCTGGCTCTTGCGTCGTTGCACGACTGGCGAGAGGAGGCCAGGGCCAGGGACTTGCGACCCACGCCAGCGGAGAAGAACTACTGGAGACTCCGTTTTCGGCGGCTGGTGATGGCCGAATGGCGGGAGCGCTTGGAGCGCCCCACCGCCGGCCACCGGACCGTCGAAGCTCTCCGCCCCGTCATCGACGAGTGGGTGGAGAGACGACATGGACCCCTCACCTTCCGGCTGGCGCAGGTGCTCTCGGGACATGGGTGTTTCGGGAAGTACCTGTGCCAGATTGCCCGGAGGGAGCCGACGGTCGAGTGCCACCACTGCGATGGCTGCGGCGACGATACGGCGCAACACACACTAGAGGAGTGCCCCGCTTGGGATGGGTAGCGCCGGGTTCTCGCCGCGGCCATCGTCGGTAAAGACCAAGAAGGAGAAGAAGACGTAACAGCGAAGAAGCTTGGGCGGCGGCCTCCTCGTTCTGTGAGGAGGTCATGTCGCAGAAGGAGGAGGCGGAGCGAGAAAGGGAGGGAGGAGGAGCTGACATCCGCCAACGGCGAAGGGGAGTGCGCCGGCGTCAATACGTCCAGTTAGCACTCCCATAACTCGGGTCTCTGGCGGTCGGTGGGTCCCGACTACCGGAGCGATGGAGTACCGTGGGGTTTTAGTGGGTTAAAGTCCCACATACCCGTTCCCTCACCCCCGAGGGCGCGGGTATGCATGATGCATTTTGCATTTCCCCACGTAAAAAAAATATATATATAATTTAACTTTACATATCCTTCCGGCCGCGTATTCAGGTGCTCGTGGTTCAATGGTCGTGACCACGGCGAATTTTCCATTTCTTGTGGTCCGATTTAAAAGAAAATTGTCCAAGAGCGACTGCAGCGGGTTGCGTACCATTTTTTCCGTCAGAACTTTAAGACAGGATTTTCGTTTAGGTTTTCCTGTAAACTCTGAGCGAGCTCTTATATTTTTTTTTTATTTTAGACTCGGTAGTTTTGGAGATAATGTTGTTTCAATTTTCGTATATTTTCTTTAATATAAATTAAACTATGCATTTTTTAAATTATAAAATAATATTTGTATTTCTTATAACGAGCACTTTCTTCGATATGTCACTTTTTTTCTTTTTATTTTTGTTCCCAAGATTAACATTTTGAATATTTACACGTTGTACGACCGTAATATAGGGATTATTATTCTATGTTCGGTTCTATTTATGAAAATAATCGCATATTTATCTTGAAATACAATAACTGTCACGACTGATGGCTTTATCAAAGTATTTGACATCAAAGACACAAAATTGTTGAGGCAATTTCAATTAAATTTTCACGTTTCGCTTGAAAGATCCAAGGTTGTAGGAATAAGAAAATAGTTCTACTTTTTAAGGTGTTAGGGGATAAAAAGTTGCTTTGAATTCTTCCAAAAGCCAATAGCCAAATAAACCTATGTAGCTTAGAACAAACTTATTTCCTTTACCTTTTTTCGTTAGTAATAATTTCTTACCTTTGGCTTTTACAGACGGTTTTTAATTTGTTACAATTTTAAAAGAAAACCTCTTTATTTTTCGTCATTAGCGGTGTAGATAATCTTCAAAATGATGGCTTAACAATTGGTTTTAATGAAGTAGGGAGATATGGCGAGGCGTAATGACATTTGAGAAGGCTATTCTATTATGCCTTCCACTATCATATAAAACCTTTAAAAAAAAAAGTGCACCGACTTCAGAAATTTGCACTGAAAAGTAAGAAATAATAAAAATTTCGTCGTAGAATTTGAAGACGGTTGGTGCCAAATTAGGATACAAAATTAAGTAAACATCTAAGAACATAAATATCTGTTCAATCAATGATATACTTTGTACTGATGATCGTAGGTTCCTAATAAATTATCTAGACTAGTGAATTTGGGTACCTACTAAGTTATTTCTAATTTGGCACCAACCGTCTTCAAATTCTACGACGAAATTTTTATTATTTCTTACTTTTCAGTGCAAATTTTTGAAGTCGGTGCACTTTTTTTTAAAAGGTTTATTTTACCCTTTTAAGTGATTTTGCTGCCTTGAGAGACAAATAATAACGCAACTAAAAAAATATTGATGGAAAATTAAAAAAAAATACCCCTGTGGATGTGATTTGAACCATGTAATACACCATCGTCACGAAAATTTACAACTTCGTGTCAATTTTTTCTGATACATAATTTCAGCCGTAAACAGAAATTAATTACTGAATTTCTGAAAGACTACTGAACCGATTTTCGTCATATGTCTGTGAGATAATGTCGAGAAATTATTATGTCTTGAAAAAAATAAGTTGTCAAAAACGGTACATATTTTATCGAGATATCAAGAAAAATTTACTTTTAAAGTCAGTTTTTTCAAAATTTCTGAAAAACTAATGAACCAATTTTTATGAGATAAAAATGGGACCAATCCGGAAGAATTATCTGTCGATTAAAAAAGAAACCATCAAAATCGGTTAACAATTGGCGGAGTTATCGATGTACATACATACATTAAAAAAAAAAAAAAAAAATACGGTCCGAATTGAGAACCTTCTCCTTCTTTTTTTGGAAGTCGGTTAAAAAATGATCCTATTTATATGATTCATAGAAATATGACAATTATATGACAGTGTAATATTAACATGATTCATATATTGCCATTACAAATCATTTTTATATGATAGTGGAATAGCGGCCTTAGACCTATAGGCATTAGAGGTAGGTAGGTAGGTGTAGTTACTACCTATATATTTTTATAATTATGATTTTGAGAAAGTAAATCTTATTAAATAAGAAATGAAGAACCATTTTAGTAACAATTCAACTGACTGTAATTTAGTTTGCTTTTTGTTACCCAGATCTACGTAACTTTAATGAAACTTGTTGAATTCAAATTCAGTCACGACGCAGTATTTGTCACGTGTATAAATAATGTATTTGCCCTTGAACAAATGACTATACCTACCTACAAAGTGTTTTTATCTGTATAAAAATCCTTATTTGCGATTTTTTTTTGATTTAGATAACAAGCAATGAACTGCGTAGTTTTAAGTTGTAAATGTTTAGTTTATCCTCTACTGCGTATTAAGATGTCCAAGAATGAGTGAATGTCAATGTTTTGACAACAAAATGAGGAATCTCCGAGATAAACGATTTGACATAACTTTGAAAACAGCAATAGCAAACACAATGCAAATAATTTTGAATTTTTACGGAGCCGGATGCCCCACCGATTACCTACCTGTTGCTTTAATTTTTTTAAATTATCATCATTACAGTTTTTCAGAATTTTGTTTAATTATTTTTTGGGAACTGGGATGATCCCACAGAGACGATAACTCTTCCACACTTAGCCGATCATATTTTATAAGGCTAGGAGGTACATAAAGCGTGATTAATTCATTCGATTTTTATTCAATTTAGCAACATTTTAACTCCACACTAGCCTTTCAAACACAGTACATTTCCAGTAATAAATAGATTAATTAAGTCTTCCATTTTAATGGATCCGCTGACCATCAAGTGGATATGAAAGTGACGTGTTTGTTATAAAATTGTTCACTTTGATGTAGGCAGTAAATTTCGCATAAAACCAACGTCACACAAGGACGAGCGCTAATCTATTTCAGCATGAGAATGGACCGATTGTGTTGCAATAGCTCACACAGTGTACAAAATTAACTACAGAGCTAAATGTCCGTGAGACTACATTACAAATAGATAAAACATAAGCAGGTGTTTCATGTCATTTGTGCCAAGTGTACCTATAATCTACCTAGAAGAAAACTTCGTCAAATAATAAAAAAAAAAGTTTTCTCTAATCGATCAAGATTCAAGACATAAAAATGAGATATAGGTAGGTATAAGGTACCTACTACCTAGGTGTAAAACAATGTTTTCAAGCGCGTCTGTGTGTCTGTATGTTCGCGCTTCGCGGGCTACTGAGTAGATTTTTATAGATACCATAGAGTAACTTTATATGTTTTTTTTTTTCAGTTTTGGGTGTTTCGCAAAAGTCGTGTTTTCGCCGCGTCTTCGTTACCTATATAGTAGACAAGCAGAGAGAGAAGTTATAGACAACGATGTAGAAATTGTAGATATATACCTAATGTAGGTAGGTATGTACCTAGGTCCCAGGTACTAGTTATTTCGAACGAATAGGTTTAAGGAGACGAAGGAAGCTGCGGGCAAAAGCTAAGGCTTTGCTTGCCCACCACAACAAAGATTCATCTAGTCTACATATTATAGCGTGGAACCGACGTAAACAGGTTTTCGTTGCTCATTACTTATTATCTGCTGGCAGTAGATAGGGAAATAATTAGAATATGTGATTTTACCTGTGCTTATAGGTAAATGTTTTTTTAAACAAATAACCATGACCATAACTGAACTTCTGAAGTAGGTAACAATACAACATTAATGGCCAATTTAATGGAACTCGTAGAACGCAGGTAACCCGTAACATCCTATCCTTATCTTATATCTAACCTAGGTAGGTAATAGAATCAGATGGAAAGGCTATTTAAGTAGGTAGGTGCCTACTTATTTGCACATAATAAAAATAAAATAAAACAAAAGGTTTACCTGTTTGAAGCAGATCACTTGTTAATTTTTATTCCAAATTCAAAACTTGTTACAATTTATAACTTTTTAATTTTTAGATCAAGGCATTGATCACTGTATCATATCACTTAGAATCTTCTTTCGCACTATAACAAAATTAATTAATTGTTATCTCATCAATATTTACAAACAAGGGAAAAGACACACTTCTTAATCACTGCTAAATTATGTAAACAAAGAATTCTACTTTGTCTTAGTTAAAACGTAGAATATATTTACGTTTACGCTAACTACGTAATAATCAGCTGTTCGTTTTATTTTTCAGCACATACGTCCAGCATTGCGTACTGAAACAAAGTGACAAGAAGGAGGGAAATGTTTACATCAATAAGTGCACACAAATACAATCTCACTACACAACATAACATTTTTTCTGTATGTACACGACATCGCGTTATTGATGTAGCCGGAGTGGGGATAATAGAGTTCAATGACGCCACCGTAAAGCATAATGAAAGAGAAGAAAATATCACCAGCCAGCGTTATAGAAAGAAATAGATAGACAACAAAAAGTATTATGTATGCCATATGTGGGAGTGTGATATTTTTTATTTGGCACTGACGAGTGGCTTGGGTTCAAAATTATGCTGTCTTGGAAATATCTACCTACTGAAATAATAAGGAAAAAATTGTTGGTTGGAAAATATAGTTTCTTCTAATAAGATTTTTATTAGAACGATACTGTCATTTATTTTATACCATGATACTGAATGGTATTTCGATATTATATTATAGGACGTGGACTTAAGATAGGTACTCATTAAATGAAATTATATTTTCCTAAATTTCTATATTTTGTATCTAGATAGAAAGTAAGTCTTTGTATCTTTTCTTACCTTAAATAAAATTATTTTTAAAAATACATTGGGAAGTAAGTAGGTCGTTTACATTATTTTTTTGTATTTTTAGTAATATTACAGGCCCGAATACGATCGTATAATAAAAACAATGACAATGACAAATAATTTTAATATATATTTTTAAAATTTGATGAAGTAAATGTTTTTTTTTATATATAAAAATAATGGACTGCGTTATAATAAGTAACATAAAGCTGAAACAAACATTGCAAGTTTATTCTTATTTTTAGGACAGCAGATTGGGATGGCGTTTTCTAGAATTCTTTCTATAAATTGGGGATTATTAATTTATATTACATTATTCTGTGCATTATACAAATTCATTGGATAGAATAAACAATTCACATGGCTTAAAAAATTTAAACTAATAATATTGATTCAAATAAATAAATTCCAAGCCATTCTTGTTAAAATAAAAACATCTGTCAAAATCGACCAACTGAACGACATAGAGTCACAGAGTATATAATGTAATCAGTCAAATCAAATCAATCAATGTTGAGTTAACCGTCATTCATGTCATAGAGTAACTTATAATACTGAGAATTTATGTGAATTTATTTACGAATTTATTTATTGGTTATTACTGTGGTGCATAAGTTGTACAATAATTTATGGTCCATAAATATTTATGTGCTTGTACTTTTGTCTGTGCAAAGAGTTATCTTATCTATAATAACCTCTTCATGTCAGTAATAATCTATAATTTTTATTATACACTTGAGGATTTTCAAACCACAATTTAAAAAAAATTGTTGCTATTGCTACCTAACTTTGCTACTGAACAGAAATGTAAGTGCCTTCTTATCTTTTCATTAATAAAATTATTTAGGTATATGTAATAGGTGCAGTATAAAGACAAAATACTAATTGGGATGCCTACCAAGGCTGAAGGCAGGCAGTTGTATGTATGCGACCTTTCACGCAAAAACTACTGAACGGATTTTGTTTTTTTTTTATGTTTTTACTATTAGACAGTTTCATTCACTGGGAAGGTTTACAAGTGTTTTAAACATAGGCCTATCATAGTTAGGAGCTGAGCATTAACAGTACAAGTTTATCAAGATGGGGAAAAAGTTACCCCTCCTTCAAGTTTTCATGGTGTATGCTGTCTAAAGGGTCAGAGATATAACAAAATAGTAGGAAAGAATTGTGTAGAATAAAATTATCTACAAAAAAGTCTACAGTTTCATATCTATCTCTATAGTTATAAACACATTTATGTAGGTATTCAAATGGTTGTAAACCCATTTTTTACTTGTGCGAAGCCGGGGCTGGGTTGCTAGTGCTATGATAATGAATGTTTTGGAAAGTCCTTCCTAAATCCTATTTATATCTATAGTCTATACCTCTACTCAAATATCTCCTCATAAATTCTAATAACTTGAAGAGTTATTTAGTGCATTGATGATTGGACCCTGGGTCATGCATGTAGTTAAGTGAAAAATAAACAAAAAAGACTCCTTGATTTTGGCCCCTGGAAGATCTCGAACCAAATCTTGCCCCCCTGAACAAAATCTTGGCTACACCCCTGGGTGAACTCAGAAACTACTCTGTAATCTGTTTCTGATATCCTAATTACCAACTAATATTACAAACCTGAAAGTTTGTTTATTTGTCCTTCTTGCACAGTAATAGTTGGAGGGCCAAAGTGACAGAGGCTACTTTTTCTTATGTCACATCTTAAAATTTCCCAGGGTGAAAAAAAGTTAATCAGATCCCCTGAAGACATAGTTATGTCTTGTTACCATAACATGATTGTTGATTAGGTAAAAATTAATGGCACTTATCTGATATAGTGATAAGATAAGTGATAGTATGTGTCAACAGGTAAAATAGCAGTAACTTGTTCAATGGAAAATAACTCTTATCTGTAACTAACTAGGTGTCTTATGTCACTGGCCCCAGGGTACCCAGCATAAGACAATTTATGTCTTCCTTATTTAACTGATGATTTTAGGTTAAACCTAAGGGCCTGTTCTATTGAGATATTTTGTGATTGACCAACCTCTTAAGTATGGTTTGTTTTTAAGTAAGAAAACCCATTGGGCCGTGGTCACAGTGGGGATCAAACAATTTATTTATTCCTAACTAGCTTTCTGCCACAGTTAAGTGAGAACATTAAATAGAACTCTATAGATGTAAATAAATTTAAAAAAAATCACATCAAACCAATATCTATTGGTTACTTTTACTGTGGATCCAGTTGTTAAGAGAAGTAATCTCAATAAACAAAACAAAATAATGATAAAGGTATAATATATATATATATATATATATATAAAAGTACACACTGGATTCGTAATTTATTTATTGACACAATATTTGTTTACAACCATATGAAAACCCACACAAATATGCTTATTATACTACTTATCTATTAGATATATATATATGCTACTGCAAACTTTTTTGTAGATCATTCTATTCTACACAAATATTTTCTACATCATTTTGTTGGTTTAGACAACAAACATCCATGAAAATATACAGAAGTTAACTTTCCCCCCTACTTGATTCACAATACTGTTAATGCTCAGCTCATAACCATGATAGGTCCATGTTTAATACTCGTAACCTTCATTGTGAATCAACATATCTGTTGCGAAAACCGCATCAAAATCCATTCAGTAGTTTTTGCGTGAAGAACTTTGTTTTATAATATGTAGTGATCATTATCACTGTATTTAAATGTATAGAAACAAAGGAAACTGTGATATTATTGTGAAACATATTGAAGTTGTTTGCATGTCATTTTATTGAGTCAACAATGATGTAACCTTGCACAATGTATTATACATACTTTTATATATTTTTGTATTTGACTTAAGAGCAAGCTTGTTAGCGCAATTAACTCAGTAAACTGCCCGGCTTATTTTGTAGATATCTCTTTAAAAAGTTGTTAGAAAGATATACCTGCAAAAATAATCAATAAAATAACCAAGGATAAGATAAGATAGGCCAAGATTCATGTACCAGAAACACGAGAAAACGATTTCACAAAAAATCTGTCTTGTGAAAATACACAAAATGGACAAAGTATGTGAAATTACCTATAGGATAAATACGAGAAAATGGTACATTAGTAAATTTTATATATTAAGAGAACTCGAGTTGCAAAATCGGTTGAAAATACGCGTGAAATTGATGACTTTCAGGGCTTAATAAAACTTAGGTGTAACTGATTTTCATATTTAAAAAAAATTCATACTGGTCAAATATATTTATCCTTCGAAAGCTATTTCGATATTATATAGTTATAGTATACTAATATAGTTATCGCGTAATTTAAGAAGTCGTGAAGCATGTATTTTTTATGGGACAAAAGATATGAGGCGTCTCCTTAAGTCTGCATCCACACTCGACTATGCAGGCGGACCTGCAATTTTCCATAAGAGAGCTATTCCACAATATGCCACTGTGCCATATGGCATTGCCACATGATGGGGAATACCAAAAAAATGTTCCATAAAAAACATCCAAGCATAACAAGTTTTCCAATAATATAGCTGTATAATGTATTTAATGACATTCACAATATAAGGGGGGATGTTAGCATGTTACAGACAGTGGCGGCGAGAGCGTCGAGGACGCAAGAACTATTCCATGTGATGGCCAAAGTTAATTGTGGTGTGAGATTGGCATCTACAGCTATGGCTAGCAGTAAAACTGACTTTTTCTTTAGGCAGGTACAGTAATGTTAAATATTTGGTATATCAGCTCTATGCTTAGTGATTTCTGGGATGAGAAAGTATTGCCAAAGTGTTTTTGTTTGTTTGTTTGTCCTTCTTTCACGTGAAAACGGAGCAACGGGTCGACGTGATATTTTGCTCAGATAGTGCGGGGCCGGAGAGTGACGTAGGTTTATTTTCCCAAAAAAAATTAAATGATTTTTTTATGAACAACTTGCGAAGTCGTTTCGGGTCGCTCGCCAGTATGCTAATAAATGGACGTCATCTGTTGGAGATTAGTTGTACTAACGGTGCGAAGTTTTCGCACGGGTCTTCTTTACGTTACACGTTATTATTATTATTCTAGTTTCGGCCATAGTTAGGAACAACATAATATTTATTCTTCTTTGGCTGTAACTATATTCATTTAATTTGTTTATATTTTCAGTTATTTGATAACATAAGCAGTACATACACATACTTACTGGGTGACATATTTACTAAGGAAGCTGTATTAATAGACCCCGTATTTGAACATGCCTATCGAGATGCTAAACTGATAGAAGAATTGGGATTTACACTTGTTTATGCGAGTAAGTGCTACAATTTAAACCTTAGAAAGTAGAGATGCTTAGAAAGTATATGTTTCAAATATTTATAAGTATTATAGGTTTATATGGCTGAAGTGAAAGGAAATGCTGGCAGAGGACGACCATCGAAGGCAATATTAAAAGTACACACAATCGCCGAGCATGTATAAATATAAAATAAGCGAAAGAGGTATGTCAGGATCGTAACAAATGGCATTCGGTTGACTCTGCCTACCCCTTGGGATAAAAGGCGTGATGATAAATAGATAGATGATCTTACCAATTAATTCTACATAAAAAGTTTTAATGAAAAATCTTGGGCAGTAAGTGTGAATAGTACATGAATACACAAAGCAGACATTAATTTGCCAATATTTATAATAAACTTGATACGTAAATAATATGATAAACGCTTGTATATTTTGTTTATTTGAATTTTTGAACGCGCTAATCTTGGGACCAACCAGTCCATTGAATTTCTTACCGCTTATTGGAAAAGGTTAGCTATAATATAACCATTAGCCTAAAAGAGCGGAAAATGGTTATAATAAACGTCAATCAATCTAAAAACGTCTATTAAAATTGTAAATGTTGATTTACAGTGAACACTCATATGCACGCAGACCACGTCACGGGCACAGGAAAGTTAAAGAAACTAATACCTGGCGCTAAGAGTGTTATAGGCACAGCCAGCGGAGCTCAGGCAGACTTGCACTTGTGTGATGGCGACGTGTTAACCTTCGGCAGACACGAAATACTGGCGGCTTCTACTCCGGGACACACGAATGGGTGTCTTACCTATATTTGTCATGGGCAGGTGGGTTCAACTGTAGTATTCTTTGTCGCTTCGTTTGCAATGTATTCTTTGATATCACTGCATCATTAGATGGAATTAGTGAACAATAATGAACTGTAATTTGACTGTACCTACATGAGTAAAATATGAAACCAACAACAATCAGCGCTTTTTCTATGCGACATTTCAAATACCAGTACATAGTTAATTTTGAGTTATTTAATTTCAATTATTTAGAATAATTCAATACCTATCTGAAATTAAAATCATTCGCGGCCTTATTTAACTTTTTTACCTAATATATAAAGCTGACGGGTTTGTACATATGTTTGTATGTTTGAATGCGCTTCTCATTAACTTCCAGTTCATTTTTAAATATTATTTTTGCGTTAAATAGCCTGTTTACTGATGAATGTCATAACCATTACGTCAACCTCTCTGAAATTACCACGGGCGAAGCTTGGGCGGAAAGATAGTTTTATTATTACATGCCATTGCGTTAGTATTTTTATATACAAAAGAATAGAGATCGCACTAACATTCACATCCCCTCACCGAAACTACACCTAATAAGGTGTGATTTTGACCCAATCAAGGTATACACTTTACACGTACTCCGCCCCGATGACGGCTAATACATTTTGATACTTCATTATATCTAGCGTTATCTCTTTTGTAGTTTTTAACTTTATATGAAGTTTATACAATAAATACTTTTAGTAACGTCTTGCACATGAAAACATGTTATCTGTTGATCCATTAGTGAAACAATGCTCGAACATAAAGTTGAAATTAATGCTTTTGTGCATTGTTTTGCCTGTAAATTATTATGTTTTGATGTTGACAGCTCATTGTGTTTGGATCGCGGCTTCACTATCAAAGGTTTCATCTGTTATCATATTGAACCGTATTTTTATATGAGAAACTACCGCCCCGGCTTCGCACAGGTACAATATGGGTTTATAACAATTTGAATACCTATATAAATACGCTTATAACAACTTATCTATTAGAGATAGATATCTACCGCATTTTATTCTACACAATTATTTCCTATTAGTGGATTAAAAGCTTGACATATAAAAATCTCGGAATCCAATTACTTTGATCAAATTATTATAAAACCTGTTGGATTGTATTATTAATAAGGTATTTTACAAAGTTTACCCATTAAAATTCGTTGCTTTTTATTTAATAATAAAATAAATAAATACAGATATATGCATGAGCAGAAATCTTGCTAGTTTTTGCTACCTGCTCCTTGCTTCTCTACGCTTGCTTCTAAAGGTTTGCCTTGTTTTATTAGTTAGGCCCGGGACTTATTGAGTAATGATGTGTTAATATGTAGTGATATTTTTGGGGTGCCCGTCATTGTAAACTTATTTAATAAATTAAATCTTATCTACTTATTTTCAGGCTATGGCGTTCACGGGAGACGCTCTATTAATACGAGGATGTGGCCGTACCGACTTTCAGGAAGGCTCGTCAACTACACTGTATAATTCGGTACATTCGAGAATTTTCACATTACCCGATCATTATCTTTTGTACCCGGCCCACGATTACAGGGGACAGACCGCTACAACGGTCGGCGAAGAGAAAAAGTATAATCCTAGATTGACGAAGACTTTGAAGGAGTTTATTAAGATTATGGACGGACTGAATTTGCCGTATCCTAAAATGATTGGTGCGTTGTTTTGTATATTTTTAGTTTATTTGTTTATAGTCAAATTCTCAAGAATATATGTGCATGTGGCCGAGTGGTTAAGACGTCTGGTATTCACAAGGCAGACCCCGGGTTCGATTCCGGATCCCGAACCAATGGGTTTTTTAATTAAAAACTTATGTACATAATCCGACAAACCACACTTTAGAGGCTATTCCATCTAAATATTACCTCAACAGAACTAGCCACTCGTTAGGTATAGCCTCACAAAAACCATCGGCTAAACGAGGGAGACTTGGTCTTCTGCTGGGTACCCTGGAACCGTAACACGGTTTCGGGAGCTGTAAGGCAACCCGTGAAGAGAAGAGAAGATGTGAATTAATCAATTTTCCGTGCTCCGGAGGGCACTTTTAAAATAATAACAGATATTTACGTCTGTTAAAGAGTTCATTAAGTGCAGCAACGGGCTTGAACTGGCAAAAAGTGGCCGTGATTGTCTTTTGTCTGTTTTATTCAGTGATTCTATGATGAGTCACTTTAAAAGTTTTATAGATAGTTAGCTACGTGTGATAAAGTTTGGAGTTTGGAGTCACACAATTGCAGGAATTGTGGCAGTAACTTTTAAAATTTCATTTAGCCGACGGACAAGTCTAAAAGTTGAACGTGTACATGACAATGTAGTTTACCATAAAGTTTGAACGAAAAATGGAAATAGCGTTAGACAATTGAAGTATGAAAATGTCTTAAGCCTTCTAGGGGCTTAGTATGCGGGGCGAAGAGTGTGAATTTAAGACAAAGTGTATATATTATTTGGTCAGTACTTTTTAGATTTAGTACATTTTGCCATCAAGAGAAGTATTATTTACTCTTTGGCGTCAAAAGTACACCTATTTGGTGTAGTTTTGGTAAGGGGATGTCAGTTTTAGTGCAAACACCCTAATGTTTAAAGGTGTTTAGCACTACCGGCTGGGCGAGACTTATGTAGAATTTTAACGTTTCTTGTTTCTTGTTGCGGCTTTAAATTAGGGTTCAATTTTTTATTGTTCCGCCAAGTCCTTCGCTGTTAAAATGACGGATTTAAAGCCTGCAGTCTCTTATCTCATTAAAAAACGCCCAGCGTTTTCTGACCATTTCTAAAGTATTTGTTAGATTATTATTACTTGATGTACCAGTATATATTTTGTAATTCTGTCAGTTACTTAGCTGCCGCTGTCGAGAGTGCCACAAGTCAATTTAGAAGTCAAGTTAATGGTATTTAAGGGTCCTATACTGGGAATTTGTATGGAGATATTACTATTCCCAATTTCTCTGTAAATACTCCACCTGTGTCAATGTAATTTAGCATATAGTTACTTATTCAATATATCTAAGTGAAATAGTCGTTATTTTTTCAATTGGTTTTGTTTAATAGGAAATATGGGTGGTAGAATAAAGGATTATTCTGCCCCTTCTGTCTCTTTCATAATCTATCACAAAACTCTAAATTTTTTTAAAGCGCTCTTATACCATTATTCTTTAATTATATATATCGCTTTTTTTTGTAGCTTATTGAAAATTCAAAAAAAAAAATTTTATGATTTTTTAATTTGGCAAAAATAATAAAATAATTATTATTTTAAATTTTCAATAAGCTACCAAAAAATTCGACATATATAATTGAAGAGTAATGGTATAACAGCGCTTTTAAAAAAAATTAGAGTTTTGTGATAGATTATGAAAGAGACAGCAGGGGCAAAGTTAAACTACCCATATTTCCTATTCAATAAAAGCAATTGAAAAAATAAGAGCTATTACACTTAGATATATTCAATAAGTAACTATATGGTAAATTACAGTGACACAGGTGGATTATTTACAGAGAAATTGGGAATAGTTTATCCCAGAAAAATTCCCAATATAGGACCCTTAAGAAGGAATTATTTTAAAAGTGTGCCCTAATCTTATCATTTAAAATTTTCAGATAAGGCTTTGCCTGCCAACAGAGTATGTGGTCTCCATGAAGTATGAAGCGAGAAAAATAAACTTTAGTACATATAGATGTACATAGAGTACATATAGAATAAAAGTGAACAATTTATTGAACAAATCAATTGATATTCTTTATTTAGTAAATCAAACTAAGCCAGCGTTTTTCAATTTTAATATTTTTTTTAATTTTAGAAAGCAAGACACGGCCAAAATGTTTTGTTTAGACCGTTTCCAAGAAATTATAATAAATTTTCTTAAACGTGCATATTTTAATGTATAACATCTTTCCTCTCGCTTTTCTGCAATCTGTGGGAGTGCTTTCGTGAAAAGGGACGGAAGTGTGTAACAGGAAGCCGGGGAAGCGCGCGCTATTTGATTAACCAATGAGCGCGCGCGGTGGTAGAGTTGGCCGTCAGATGGTACCAACCCATTTTCCGAGAGGTTAGTCCTGTCAGCCAACAGTGTGTGCGTGTTGCTTATTACCAAGGTGAGATGTTAGATGTTACACATCATATGCGACTACTGTAAGGCTCGCTCGTTTTTTATATTAACATAATAACGTTAAATACAATTACGGAGACACTTATAATTGGCAATAAATCAATTATTTATTTATAAGTAAATGTGGTAAATAAATTGCAATTTAAATTAAATTTACCTGCTTACATATAAAATTGTGGTAGTTATTTTATTTAAAAAGTCAGCGGTATACATTTTTTTATCAAATTAGGTTAATCAATAAACTATATAATGTTTAACTACCTACTTTTATTTAACTTTCAAAGGGTATATTGCTCAGATTATAAAAAAAATATAGTAATTATATAAACTCAAAATATAAGTGATGGTTGTAATTCTAAACTCAATGTAATTTTAAGATTATTTTTTAAACTTAGCTGTGATATAACGAACATTAAATGGTAGATCATACTAATCTTGTCGTTAAGAACAAATTGTAAAAATATATATTCTTTTTTTTGTTATTGTTAATAAATTTTATTTTTTATTTTTTGTATTTTTGAATTTACAATATTGACACTAAGAAATAAAATCCCAATATTGGCATTTCTTATTCTTCTTTTCACTTTTACATGTAAGAGTATATTTAAAGGAGTAGTACCAACCAGTAGCACTTGGTAGTAAAAGAAAATCGACCTAAATCTTCGGCAATTCTCCTTAAAAATACAATAACATTATATATGCAACATGTGAGACAATCCACAACTGTGAGGTGTGCCGCGGAATTACTTGGAGAACCGACCCCCAACTGAAATGGGAACGCCAAGAACTCGAGAAGTAGAAGAAGAAGACTTATCTAATTATATTGTATACGATGGGAGGATACAATAATTTAAATAATAAAATACAACGGAATAATAACGGAATAAATTATTGTAGCCTCTGATGTCACCTACAAAATATTTAGTTGTGATGTATCGAACATTACTTTAGTACTCGATACTACTATACTAGGTACCTAAATAATAAAAAAAACAGGAGCAATCGACATTTAGCCAAACGTAAAAATAACTCGCTTCTTGGTTCCTTTATCACTGTTTCGGCCGTTTTTCGATAAATTAAGTGCAAATAAAAAGTTCGGGAAGACATATTTCATGCCCTATCAAAGTAATTTCTATAGAGAATTTATTGAAGAATATTTTCGTCACAGACAGTTTTCTTTCATATCTAATAGTTTTTGTAGAAAATGAAGAAAACCGCGGTTAGGGGCACGTTTTGGGGGGTAGGGGGAGAACGGAGCGCGAGAGGGGTTGGCACCGGGCAGAATCGTGTTCAGCGGGGTCGAATTAGTCTAAAAATCCCGGTGCCAAAAAGTTTTACGAAATGCCGTTCGATGTTGAAAACAAAATATACGCTGCCAGTCTATAACAAGAATTACTAGGAAAAATGTAGGTACATAACAGCATGGAAGTGAATCTGGGATAAGGCAGAAGAAGCATGCTAGTAAGATGTGATCATTAAGAAAGATACCTATATATCACTCAGATATAGAGTGAGAAATGATGATAACATGTATAGTGACTGAAAGTGTTGTATGTATATAAAATTGAAAGGGGAATGCAGCGTGCATGTATGAAACGATGTATGGATGTGTATGAAGCTAGAGAAGTATACAAAGATCAAGAGAAGTGGCGCTCCATGCTCTCTGCCTACCCCTTTGGGAAACAGGTGTGAAGGTAGGTATGTGTGTATAAGTTCTGTGTATGGTACAAGGTGAAAGAAATGGTTTGCTATATTGAGGTTCTCTGAGGTAAGATGAAGTCAACATTTCTCGTCCTCCAAGGAAGAAACAAAATTGAAGTCGGGTCAATGTGATTAGAAAAAAATGTGGATTGCAAAATGATGTTTCTTGTAAAATGCAGAAAAATAGTTAACTATTAAAGCGATGATTGGAAGTTAGGTATTATATATAAGTCATACATTCTTTCAATGAGTACCTACAATACAACCAACACAAATAATTTGTCTTAGTTTTGTTTATCTTCTACAGTTTGTGAGTTTTTTATGTCCACCTGCATGGACTGCATGTGTTTGTGTGCGTAACATGTATTTTATCTACTCTTATATCGTAAAGTCTCTATTACAAAATCGAATTATACTTCATAATGATATGTTTTATTTATACAGTCACTTTAAACTATGAAAATATCGACACGCGCAAGTCCGAGACTCCGAGTTACTTGACAGTTACTAATGCGCAGATGGTAGGTAACCGCGGTTTACCGCCAATTTGTCGATTAAGAAAAATATCTTGGTTCAATTTGTTTTGTACTATTGCATGGGATTAGATAAAGTAGTGTATGAACGGGCACATAACTTGGAATTAAAACATTCGTGGATGATTCGCCTCATTTAAAAAAATTCCACTTGTGTTTTAATTACCCCTATTATGATCCCGTATCATAAACTACTATTTTGTCATTATAGTCGGACTGGACTAACCAATTTTGGTCCCCAGTATCATAAAGGTTCAATTTCAAAATAATAAATTTGGTGGTGTTATGGGGAACGCATATGTATGCATTTTTACAATTACCTACTACACTACTGGGCCAGTATTAGTGCAGAAGGGAAAAAAAAATCCCACGACACTATCAGTAGTGCTAGTAGTAGTACTACGACTTAGTAGTGCTGTGGGGAAGTAGTGCATCGCGCGCTGATTTTAATAACACTTTTTTAAAATATTACAAAAATACTATAATTGTAATTTTAACGCTTAAGTTCTAAAGAAGATGTTGTTCTATTACAATAAATAATTATTATTTAGAATAAAGTGAGATTTATAGAGAAAATAACAATTTTATGGGCTATAATTTTAACTTTTTTTAATATGATTGTGATTTTAATTTCTGAAGAAAAGAATCAAAATAATAATTATATTTATTGATAACTATTTTCCTGAGGATATTTATAGTGTAATAATATTTTTTTATTGTGAGATCGGCAAGTGATTTCAGATAATAGTAGTTTGAAACTTGATGATGAAAGCGAAATTGAGAAAAGCCGTCTCAATTATCTTGTTATAATTCGAAAATTCTTTATTAATTTAAAAGTTTTCTCAATTAACTTTTTAGATAACAATATTTTCTATAATGTGGCTAAATAACAGGTAATTTTTTCAAGTGCTTCATGGAAATTATAGTGTTCAAATAGTACAGTTATTGATCCAAAAGTTCATGATTTTAAGTTTCTCATGAAAAGAAAATAAACAAAATCAGTTACATCTAAGTTTTATGAAGCCTTGAAAATCCTCAATTTCACGCGTATTTCAGCCAAGTTTACGTCTCGAATTCTTTTAATATATACTACTACTAACTAATTTACAATTTTCTCGACATTAAATGAAAGATAATTTCACATACTTTAGTTTACTTTATTCTAATAGTTTTTGTAAAAACATAGAAAAGCCGAAGTCCTTTTCGTGTTTTTCGAAATACAGATTTTGTTTAGAAATCGTACTTTTTCATGTTTCTGATACGTGAATATTGGTCTATCTTATCTTATCCCTGGTTACCTTATCGATTTTAATAGTAGTCCATCTCGCTTACATCTTTCTAAAAATATATGGACAGAATAAACCGTATGGACCGCGTAAAACTGAGTTCGTTGCGCTGTCTCTCAAAAGATACGGAAGAAATACCCGGAAATGCCAACAGAGGGCGCCCTCGGTGTATTTTAATTTCACATACATACATACAAGCATACATACCTTCACGCCTGTTTCCCAGAGAGTTAGGCAGAGAGGATTGGATTGCTCCTGGAGTGGAGAGGCTTCTCTCGATCTTTGCATACTTCTATTTTTATATATACCTACTGCGTACTTGATCTTTTTTCACACAACTCATTTACATTAGGTATAGGTCGCGCAACGTAAGATGAGCACAATAAATTTATGTCTATGAGTACTAACCCACACTCATGGGCGTAGCTATGGGGGGGCAAGGGTGGGCACAGCCCACCCTACAATTCTCATTGCCCACCCTAGAATTATCGACGGTATCGAAGGCCATGTCACAGCCGTTTCTGATAACACATTTTTATTACTCAAACAAATGAAATAGTGTGTGGATAGAACAATGCATAGACCCTAAGATTTTTTTAGAGGATGTCAGGTATAAATCCGTCTCCCGCGCCACTCGCTACACCCACCCCGCCCGCCGCCGCCCAGCGCCACCCCGAGAAGTAGTCTCGATCCTATATATTAGAAAATAGCGTTGAAAATGGCACGGGCGACTGTAGCAGCGGCGATCGCTAGCGGTTTGAAGCTTTGAAGAACACAAAATTACAATTCAGTCAGTTGTTCATTGACTGTGTTCTTGTTCGGCTATTGTCTGTCTTGCGCGCGCTGCTTCGTATTTTCATTTCCTGGATTATGTACATTGTTTAAAAGCAAACAAATACAAGATAATCGATTAGTAAGGTATGTTATATTTTTTTACTATTTAGTAAATTAAGATATTGGATTGGATCGTGTAACGCGCATTAATGTCCATACAAAATGAGAAAACGTTTTCTACCCCTAAACTAAATAGGTATCTGTAATAATATTAATAGTTCAAAACACCTCAAATTACACATTTTGAAAAAGGAAAAGCTATGTATTCGGTACCTACCTAGCTTTTCATTAAGTAAGTCAATAGCAGTCTAAAATAGTTGAAATTAGATAATAGGTACCTATTTAAACACGCAGTACACAATCTTATTAATAGAACAAATCTATAAGCACTAATATTGTAAAGAAGTAAAGTTTGTAAGTTTGGATGTAAAATGTAGGGGTTAATCTCTGAAACTATGGAATCGATTCTAATAATTATTTCACGAATAGAAAGCTACGATATCCCTAAGGATATATTTTATTTTGTTCGAAAATAATGGGCGAAACTAAAATAGAATAAGTTCACGTTCATTTTAACAGAGTTAGCTTTTGATACACACCTTTTTTTTTTAGGTATTATAGATACCATGAAGAAATTCCAAGATATCAGATCATTTTTTAAAATGTCCGAATTGCCGATGACACCTGGTGATGCGAATACGGTAAAGGTAACTAAAACCACTCCTAGTTCTTCTGCACATCTTGAAACATCAACAAGCACATCTGAAAAACATCCTCCAAAAAATGAGGTAGAAAACACAGAAGTTCTAGAAAACTGTCTCCCGCCGACGACCTCAGGCCAAATAGCTGATTCAGACTTAGAATTGGAAGTAGTTACGTTTGAGCCTTCAGAATCTGCTGTTAATGAAAAACGAAACAACTTAGGTACTCTGCATGCTGGACCATCACAGCCATATATAAATTTTCCAAAAACAAAAATTGGCAACTACTTAAGATCTTTCACATCTAAATATTATCAACTATACAGATGGTTGGAATACAACACAGAAGAAGACAAGGTCTACTGTTTTGTATGTAGACACTTCAATAAAGAAGGAATTCGTGACCAACACGAAAAATTTGTAAAAAGCGGTTACAACAATTGGAAGAAACTGGGAGAGGGGTTAAAAAAACATGTAGAGTCTTCGCTTCATGTTGAATGTACACAAAAATATGTATCCTACAAAAACTCTCTTAAAACTGGAAATGTCCATCAGCAAGTTCTGAATCAACAGAAGCAAGATGTCATTCAAAATAGAGAATACTTATTGAAACTCATTGATGTAATACTGACCCTTGTCCGTCAGGGTTTGCCTTTAAGAGGGCATCAAGAGGACACATCGTCTAAAAATAGGGGTAATTTCTTAGAAATAGCGCAACTTTTCTCAAAGTACGACAAACATTTTTGCAGACACTTTGAAAAATATTTTAATTATTGTAGTCCAGAAATACAAAATGAAATTATAGAAATAATAGCATGCCTAACTATAGAGAGAATTGTAAAAGAAGCTAAAATATGTGGGTTTTTTTCTCTGAGTGTAGACGAGGCGAGATGCTACAAAGAGGAACAATTGTCAGTCACCATTAGATACGCAATCGATTTAAATGTGGTAGAAAGGTTTATTGGTTTCATTAATTGTTCGACGTCTAGAGACGCACAAGGACTGGCAACGCTAATTATGGAAATACTAAACAAAAACCAATTGAGCGATGTTCCGATTCTTGCGCAATCTTATGACGGCGCCAGTGTCATGTCTGGTAAAAATAGAGGTCTGCAAGCTATTATAAAAGAAATTCACCCTCACGCTATATATATCCATTGTTTAGCGCATAAATTGAATTTGGTGGTTGTCGATTCCTGCGCAAATGTTCCGCTAGCAAAGACCTTTTTTAATGGAATCGAATCGTTATATATTCATTTTTCACAACCTGGTCATCATGCCAGTCTTAAAAAGATACAACTATCTCTTGGAATAAAGACCAGATGCGAAATGGGAAGTTTAAGTTGTACAAGATGGAGTTGCCGCTTCGAAAACTGCAAAGCAGTACTTATCAATTTTGAAGCCATTAAATTAGCTTTGGATGAAGAGATCGCGGAGAATCGTGACAAACATGCTGTAGAAGCACTTGGATTGATAAGCACTATATCTAAACCAGAGTTTATAATATCTTTGCATATATTTCATTCCGTTCTCGCTACAGTAAATGTACTGAGCAAATATTTTCAGACTAAAAATGCAACTTTGTCTCAAGCTAGTGACTTAATAGCAAGTACAATCCATTCTTTTGAGGAATCAAGAAATGAATTTGAAATTTGGAAAGATATCAAGCAGTTTGCTGAAAATCATGAAATTTCTCTAGAACCTGCCAGAGTATCAAAGAGGAGGCGTCAACAAAATGATTTCTATATAGAAACAACTGTTGGCAAAAGCAACACAGTGGATTTGCCGACCAATACCCAACCCAAGGACTACTGGAAGATTAATATATATAACCAGGTCATAGACAATATAATTGTTAATTTAAAACGGCGGTTTGAAAACCTCCCATTGGCGAATGCAGTTGACGCTTTCATGAGATTAGATATGATAAATGCAGAAGCTTTTATTAGTAATTATAAAAATATTTTAAAAATTGATTCTGCCGCACTGAATGCCGAAGCTGTGGTAATGAAAAACATGTTTCAATTAAAAAATTATGAAGTAAATATAGACAATTTAAAAAAACATATTAGAAAGGAGTTCTGTCCTAACGTACACAAACTGCTTCAGGCAGCATTAGCGCTCCCAGTGAGCTCCGCCAGTTGCGAAAGGAGTTTCTCTGCAATGCGGCGAATAAAAACGTGGTTGAGAACAACTATGCTCCAAAACCGTTTCTCGCACATGTCTTTGCTGCACATAGAAAATGAGATAGTGAAAAATTCAATCACCTCTGAGGCAGTCTTGAACCGGTTCAGCGAAAAATATAGAAAACTAAAACTTAATTAACAAATTAAATATAACAAAAAAAAAATCTATGATTGTCGCTATTTTAATTATGTGTAATGTATATAAATAATTTTGATTGCTACTTTATTTCTTTTATTAAATATTAACTATTCTTTAACAAATTGTCGTTTTCATTTTTATTTTAGTTAGCTGCATTGTCACTCGTCAGACTTTGAGCATTACTGCAGAGTTGAGGAAGGCGCAACTTTGTATAAAGCTTTGTATATAAGGAGAGTGAATGAAGTAGGCATCATAATCTTTCATTAAATTACTTCGTTAATAATAAAATTTGTAAATTGTACTAAAAAGTTAGTTGATTCTAATCGGATTACCAAAATGGATAACATTTAATTTCAAATGTTGTCCATTGATGAATGATGGGTAGGTTGCCCCCCCTAGAAAAACTCCCTAGCTACGCCAATGCCCACACTAATAGAATTTTAGAAATATACGGACTGATTTTCGGATTTGGTTATTGGCAATTTTGGGTTACAATATCGGCCGATGAAATTACGTGTTTTTGAAGCACGCACGCCTCACACACAAAAATTGTGTGTAGACTGTAGATGTGTTGTTGCTCAACTTACGCCGCGCGACCTATACACACATTATTATACTTATCGTATCACTCAACTATGCGAATTATTCCGAAATTGATTAGCTATTTCGACTAATTATATTAGCTTCGCCCATTGAATTTCAGCATTTTCCAACTCCTAAGCTCCTAAGTATAAAATTATTAGTTTGATCAGATATAAGTATTTGAAATATAATATTCAACAAAAAGAATGAAACAGATAGGTATTTTTAAAATTGAGGTACCAACAGATTTGATGATTTCTTTTTTATTTGTTCCGGATTGGACCCATGTTAATTGGTTTTCAGGAATTTTGAAAAACTGTCTTTATAACTTATTTTTTTAAGGGGACATTATCTCACCGAGACATCATGAAAATCAGTTCAGTTAGGTTTTAAGGAATTTAGTAATTTGCCTCTGTTTAAAATTATATATTAAAAAAAAGCCTTAGCAACAGTTGCTATTGATGCATATGTGCCAAATTTTCGTATCCACGGTGGTCTAGTGGATAAGCGCATGGACACAGCGTATAGAATGCACATGGTACAAATTACACACACAGTGGTATTTCTTTTATTTTTCCATTTTTTTTTATTTTGCGACATTATTTGTCTCTCAGGGCAGCAAAATCATTTAGAAGGAAAAAATAAAACTGCCGGCTTCAAAAATTGTTCACTGAAAAATGAAAAATAATTTTATTATGCCTTAGAATTAGAAGACGGTTGGTGCCAAATTAAAAACTACAATTAGGTACTTGATGTACGATGATCAGATAATATTGAACAGATCATAATCTTCTTAATGTTTACTTAATTATTTTATCCTAATTTGGCACCACCGTCTTCAAATTATACCACTAAATAAAATTATTTCTTACTTTTCAGTGCAAAATCGGTACATTTTGAAGTCGGTACATATATTTTTTGAGTTTTATTATGTCAAACTTAAGAAGCTTTCAAACTGTTGGTCTTAAAAATGTATAGATTCAAAACAAAATGGCAACCTTTTGCATGTTGATGCAAAAATGTTCAATGAGGTTCTAACATACGTGTCGCGCTTCCTGCAAATATTGCCGATTTCAGCGGGGAAAGCCCAACACTGGGTACAAGCGCAAACAAAATGTTTAAAATGGAAATTATATAATAAACTTGGAAACGTAATTAGTTAGCTATTAAACGCCTTTTTGCGTTTTGAGTAGGAAGTTATAAGAATCAAAATTGACATAAATTTATTGTGCTATAATATAATATACAGCACATTTACTCAAATAACACCAGTAACAAGGCCCACTTTTTGCCAGTTGTCCATATTAAACAGCCTGTTGCTGCACATGCGTCACTTCTTTAACAGACGTAAACCTATTATTTAAATTAGAAGAAGCGAGGTCTCCGGCTTTTCGTGCCCTTAGTGCTTAGCACTTTTGGCACGTGTGAGTTTGGAACCAGTTTCAAGTCCTTCTTGCTTGTTAAGTAATTCAGTAGAAAACTTCGAAAACGTTCTAGAATTAAAATTTTCTCTTCGATTGTACTACAGGACGCTTGCGCAGTGTAACCGCTCAACCGTCCTTATCGCACGCATAGTTTTCCCAGAACGTTACCGTTCGCTCCCAGCTCCTCGATCTATACTGCCGGTAGGTAGGTTTCGAGTCACTAGGAGCTAACTAGTAGTACTCGTCTACGTCGGAGCGGTTGCGTGCGTACGGTCGCAAAATGTCGCGCGCCGTGAAAATTTTAAGTGTGTTTGGCATATTTTTTGGAGCTCTCCACGCCGCACAGGTAAGAATATATTGTAATTCTTTTGAAAATATTTTTTTTACGAATCGAGGCAACTAAGTCGAAAATCGATTAAACTCGTACGGTGTTTTCACGGCGCGTGAACGTTTGACGACTGAAAAGAAGCGATTTGGATACTTGCTGTCAACCGTAAAATGTTTTATATATTTCCTTTTGTGTCTCTTTTTCCTGAATTTTTATTTGTTGCGTAAATGCGTAGATTGTTTCATATCCATATAAAACAGCGGCTTTATGTTTCTAAACGTTGTTACTACTGAATAATTTTAAGATTTACTTATTCAAATTAAAGTTGAATTACTAATATATTTTTTGTCTTAGATAAAAATCAATAATAAAAATATGTACTTACAGCAACGTTTAGTTGTAATTTGTTTATTTAATGGACGAGTAGTCGAGTATTTAAAGAAAAATCAATAATACACGATGTATGTTAAGATATACCTAGTTACGCACTCACGCATAATTATATAATTTCTAGAATGTTCCACAGGGTTCCGTCGCCTCCCCTATATCAAAGGGAGACAAATAAAAAGGCTTTACGAAATAACTTTTGTTTTTCTACGAGTTTACAGGCTGCTGCAAATTGGATTTTTCGCTTTTAAACACACAGTTATTATATGCATTTTCTAGTAAGCGTCTGAAGAATTAAGCTGTCTAAGTGCAAGAAAAAAAAAAAATTTCAATCGACAACTTATGATATGATCTATACTTATAAGAATTTTATGGCGTTCCATGCAGTTTATACCTTTTCCGATTGCCAGGAAAGAACTTAATTAATGTTTGTAAAATGAAGTGGTTAAGACGTCTGGTATTAACTAGGCAGACCACGGGTTCGATCCAGGCCATGTACCAATGGGTTTTTATAATTAGGAACTTACGTACATAATCCGACAAACCACACTCAGAGGTTTTTCCATCTAAATACAGGTACCGCAACAGAACTGGCCAAATGTTAGGTATAGCCCTACAAATACCATGGGCTAAAAGAGGGAGATTCTTCCGCTGGGTATTCTGGAACCGTAACACGGTTTCGGGAGCTGTAAGGGCACCCCGTGAAGAAAAAAAAAAACGAAAGAAGTACTTAGCAGAAATTGGATATTGCATATGAAAGCTTTTTGAGATTGATTGACAAAAGAAACAGACGTTAGAAAGTTTGTTAAACACATAATCAAGAGAATTTCACAAAATCACAAAGAAAGTTTCAGCTGAAAAGAAATTCCTTAATATTTCCTTTCTAAACCCGCATTGATTACAACTGGTTCTTACTAAATTACCTTGTATATAAATACTGAACTGAAAAAATCAGCGGTGAAAATATCTCAGTCCGATCCCCACAATGGATTTTCAAATAAAAAAAAAGAATGCCGTAAAACTGTACTAAGAGATCTTTGAATCTCAAATACCATCGGATAAAATGAGCTTGGTAACCTGGGGCTGGTAACACCGCGACATTTTTCGTTTCGACTCGGGCAATGGCCAGCTAAGAAATGCCCGGCCCGAGATTGTCCAACACTAGAATAAGATATTTCACGGATTTACCCGGACATTCTAAGGTAAATTCTTGAATGTATGGAAGGAAGTCCGTACCGTACTGAAAGCATTGCTATTTGCTTCTTACCTTTTCAAACGGGCAAAGCTTTGGGCTAGAGCTAGTATATCCATATATCAATAAGTAAGACATAAGGGTAGCCGATACAAAATGAACACTATCATTTATACATGAAACTGGGCATTGTTACAGAAAATACGATTGTACCCGAGGCATTACTAAATCCCTCGGGATCTTATAGGTCTTCATTGTAAGCGAGAACCTCTTCTAATACAAAGAACAGTTTTGGACCCGTTCAATAACCTATATATTCTCAATTTGGAGAATATTTTGAGTTCGTGGCATTTCTTCTGAAAATAAAATACACCTAAGAGACGTATTTATTGAACTCTCTAAATGTAGGCATTGTAACCAGTGAATCCTTAGGACACAAGGAAAGTAAGTCATGCTAATATGCAATGAGGTCACCACTGATGCGTTTTGATACTAAATAAAATAAAATTAGACTTCAAAAAGTTTGATTCGGAAATAATTTAAGATTTCGTCTTAGAATTTGGTGTCCGTTGGTGCCAAATGACTTAGAAATTACATTTTAGCACCAAATTTCGAATTTATTTTTATGAAATTTTCAACAATCAAGTATGTAATCAAATTAGAATGTCTCTGTGTTAGTGATGAGACATCAATGTCCGATCATCGACACATCAGATTTGAAGTAGAATTCATTGTCAACTACATTCAACACACTTTTAGGGACCCTAAAAAGACCTCCTGGGAGTCGTATGAAAATATACTCAAAAAGCACGTGGAGGAGCTCCCGAAAAACATAAAAACTCCAACATCTCTGGAGCACTCGGTGGCCTTGATTTCACAAGGTATAATTGATGCCTATGAATCAAGTTGCCCCATTAAGACTATTAAATCCAACAGTAAAGTCTCCTGGTGGAATAATAAACTAGAAGAACTCCGTAGACACACTAGGAAACTTTTTAATAAGGCTAAACATACTCATGATTGGACACAATACAAAAAGGCCTTAACAGAATATAATACGGAAATCCGGAGAGCTAAAAGAGCCTCCTGGAAAAGGTTCTGCGAGAGCATCGACAACATGCCTCAAGGAGCGAGAGTGCATAAAATTCTAGCTAAGGCCTCTCCACACCAACTCGGTTTACTAAGAAGGCCTGATAACACATTCACTTCTTCCGAGGTAGAAACCTTGAATCTGCTAGCTTCCACTCACTTTCCTGGATCGCTTCCATATCTGGACCAATTGGGACCACCTGGTAAACACCTCCAACATAGACCTCAATCCGAGGACTGGAGGCTGGCATCCACCGTATTCAGGCCCAACCAGGTTAGATGGGCTGTTAGCACTTTCAAACCATACAAATCAAGTGGACCGGATGGAATATTTCCTGCACTCTTACAAAATGGAATAGATGTGCTAATCCATCCTCTGGTAAAAATATTCAGAGCAAGCTTTGCCTGGGGTAGAATACCGGAACCTTGGACTAAAGTCAAAATTTTGTTCATTCCAAAATCTGGAAAAAAGGACTATTCACTGCCAAAGTCCTTCAGGCCCATTAGCCTTACCTCATTCCTGCTGAAAACTATGGAAAAGGTAATTGAACAACATATCAGAGGGAATGCATTAATACATAGACCTCTACAAACCACTCAACATGCCTATCAGAAGGGAAAATCAACCGAAACAGCCCTTCTCAAGTTCATCGATAAGGTCGAGAAGGCATTAGAGGATAAACAAATTGCTCTCTGCGCATTCTTAGATATAGAAGGCGCCTTTGATAACACTCCTACCAGAACACTAATTGGAGGGCTGATTGACAAGCAAGTTGACCATACAACAACTAAATGGGTAGAATCAATGCTGTCAAACAGAGTTGCAATACTAACACTTCACGGAACTACCATAGAAACAATAACATCAAGGGGTTGCCCGCAAGGAGGAGTGCTTTCGCCTCTCCTGTGGACACTTGCTGTTGACAAACTCTTGGCTACTCTGGACAATCTTGGCTTAGACACAATCGGTTATGCGGATGATCTTGCAATTACCGTTCGAGGAACATGCCAAATGACCATTGCATCCAGAGTACAAAGAGCTCTCAACATCACGTTAAATTGGTGTAAAGAGAACGAATTATGCATTAATGCAGACAAGACAATAGTAGTCCCCTTCACTAGGAAGAGAAAAATCGACAGACTGACTCTACCAAAAATAGGTGGCAAGACTATACAATTTTCTAATGCTGTTAAATACCTGGGAATTACCATAGATCATAAGCTCACGTGGAACACGCATTTGGAAAACGTCACCCAAAAAGTCAAAATTACAATGGGCACTTGTTCCAGGCTAGTTGGGAAGACTTGGGGTTTAAAGCCCAAAATTTCACAATGGCTGTACACTGCCGTGGTAAGACCTACGATAACATACGCCGCAGCAGTGTGGTGTAACAAAATAAACCAAATAACAGTCATTAATAAATTGAGTAGATTACAGCGAACAGCCTGTGTCATGACTACTGGGGCAATGTCTACAACACCAGGGGCGGCACTCAATGCCTTGCTGAACCTGCCGCCACTTCACATTTATTTGCACAAGGAGGCGAGGGCTTGCATGCAAAGAGTAGCAGACCTGGGAGTGACATCATGGCATTCGCAGGCACTGATCTCGTTGCAAAAGTTGACTCAAGATGATCCTGTTATGCAAATGACATCAGACACCATGCTCCCGCATAACAACTTTATTAAACTATACACTGTGGAATTACCAAGCAAGGACGATTGGCTACATAACAAAATACCGCCTTACGAAAACCACAACTTAATATGGTTTACTGATGGCTCCAAAATGGGGCATAATGTAGGCTGTGGAATATATGGTGTTGAACCACCCTTCAAGGAGGCAATAAATCTGGGCAAATATGCCAGTATATTCCAAGCTGAGGTGTATGCACTAATTATATGCGCTGAAGCTAATATACAAAAGCACTACATAAACAAGAAAATTTATATACATTCAGACAGCAAGGCGGCTCTCTTGGCCATCAACTCCTATACTATATCCTCAAAGCTGGTCATGAACTGCGTTGATGTACTAAACAGACTGGGTAGCAAAAACCAAGTTATCCTTAAATGGGTACCAGGGCACTCGGGAATAGAAGGTAATGAAATTGCTGACTTCCTGGCACGTGCAGGGGCTAAGGATACACAGTATGGACCTGAACCGTTTTGTGGAATTTCTAAAAGCCTCACTAGAAGGATTTTAATAGACAGGTGCAATATGGAATCAGTACAACACTGGCACAAGTCACCAGTACAGCACCATGCAAAGTTACTTATAAAAGGACACATGCATACACTTTCGAATGAACTCAACTCACTCAGTCGAACAAATCTTCGTAGTATCACAAGAATTCTTACTGGACACTGCAAACTGAACAGTCATATGTTCAATCTAAAACTATGCTCCACGAAGACATGCAGATTCTGCCAAACGGAAGAGGAAACAGCATTGCACATTTTGTGTGAATGTGGACCTCTCATGCAGAAAAGATATACTCACCTGGGAGAACATGTATTGAGACCAGCTGCAGTACAAACAATCACTGCAAAACGCCTACTAAAGTTCCTGAAGGAAATAGGTATCTGCAGTGAACTTTAACACTGAAAAAGGGAGATCACAATAAGCCTATTTTGGCTGCAGTGATACAGCTCTGTATAAGACTGAAATAGCCCAAATTCCATATAATAATAATAGAATGTCTCTGCCTAGCCTTCTTGAGATAAAAGTTAGATTGTTAGATAGATAGAAGTAGAAATCTACTTTGACTTGTACCTATACCTATGTTCCATATACTATTAATTCCAGTTTTCCACATTTGGACAATTGATTAGAAAGTTGCAAGGAGCTTTCAAGTTCTCTCCCATAACCCACTTTAACATACCTTTGAATTATCGTGAATAATCTTATTCTAAAATAGGAACTAATTAATGCAATTGCTGAAAGTGTGTTTTAGTTCATTCGTTTGTTTGTTTGTCCTTTCACGTCAAAACAGAGCAACGGATCAACGTGATTTTTTGCACAGAGCTAGGTGGAGGGTCGGAGAGTTTCATAGGCTACTTTTTATCCCGGAAATTCTTCAAGATAAATGATTATGTCAAATTTCAAAAATTTCCACGGCCGAAGCCGGGGTGGAAATCTTGTATTTTTATAATTTGAGCCAAACAACAAAGCTTCTTCTCCAGCTTCGTAGGATTTTCTCTGTTTATGAAACTCGCAAAAAATGTATATAAAAATTTCACGAAATGCACTTTATAAAAACTTAATTTATAAAAGTTTTAGTAAAATATCCATCCGTTGTCTAGGCACAATGAATGTGGTTAGACTGAATTTTTAATGTTCACAGTATGAAAGCGTTAAGTATTCAAGGATTTAAATATTTTTCGGTAAATCCCAAAGCTTTGTGTAAACTTCTATACCTTTTATTTTCTGTGCAGAGGTTAAAGCTTTTGCGCGGATTGTGGAGAGCTTTGAATCTTTTTAGGTTGAAATCTTTTCTACTTTGTAATTGCAACCGATTATTACTTTTTTTTTGATATCTACTTAAAATATCACGAAACTGAAAATAAACACTTCATAATCTGAATTAGTTTTTGAGTTCAGACGCAATGCAAAAAGAGAGGTGTTATAAATTTAAAAACATCCAGAAAAAGTTTAGGAACATTTCTTAGTTACTTTACAGCTCCCGGGAACCGTTGCCGGCGCCAGGGTACCCAGCAGAAGGCAATGTCTTCCACATTTAGCCGATGATTTTTGAGGCTATATACTTAACGAGTGGCCAGCTCTGTTGAGGTATGTAGATGGAAAAGCCTCTTTGTACGGTTTGTCGGATATTGTACATAGATTTTTTAATATAAATACCCATTAGTAGGTACATGGTCGATGGGGGGATCGAACTCGTGACTTCTCAGTTGTGAGCCTACGATTTCAACGTTTTATTTAATGAAATGATTATGAGTAGGTTTAGAGTAGATACGTAGGTATTATTAAAATATTATTTTGAACTTTTTTATTCTAATTTTCCAAAAATTTCTATTGTTTTTAAAATTTTTCATGAGCTTTTAAATATTGTTGGATATAATCTGTGATTCGAACTGGAACTCTTTGTTTCCTGAAAAGCAACACTACTTGCTAGGCTAAAGCTGTTGTCTAGGTTAAAACACTTAACACTGAATATACCTAGATTAATAGAGGAAATAATGTGCTTTCATCGACTTTTCATGCTTGAAAAAACTTGTAAAAATAACAGATAAGAAAGAATTGACAAATCTAACATGCTGGCTTCAAGTGGTGTCTCTGAACACACCACAAGACCTTTAGGTCGTGAAGATGTATTTTGTTTTGAAAAAAATATTAAATTATAAATACCTACTAATGAAGCCGAAAATCAGTTACAATTTAAAAATGTATCTCCAGAAATAAAATCCGGTGTTCTGTTTTTTGTTAGTTCCTGATCTAAATATATACATATAGGTATCGAACGGTTTGGTTTTATCTCTACATTCTGGGCTAATGCATGTTAACGTCCATCACGGTTCACTGGCCCTCTACAATGCCCTACAGATCGTATACACGTATATACCGCCATGTCTATGTATACCAGATATATATGATGTCGTAAAATTTTAATATTGGATCGTATACTTATTTATTATGTACATTACTGTTATATGAACGATGTCATTAGAGAAGAACGCGGAGTGAAAGATGATGTTTGGACACGTTGAAAGATTGAAGGATGAAAAGGGTTTATATGACTGAAGTGAAAGGAAATGCTGGTAGAGGAAGACCTAGCTATACTTTTATTAATCATATAAAAAATTTATTGATCGAGGGCAATATTAAAAGTACACACAATTGCCGAGCAAGTGTGAAAGGTATGATGAATATAAAAGAAGCGAAAGAGGTATGTCAGGACCGTTGCAAATGGCATTCGATTGTCTCTGCCTACCCCTCTTGGGATAAAAGGCGTGATGATAGACAGGTAGATAGATAGATAGATATTTTGACTCAAATGAGGATTTACTAACTAACTATATTACTGTTTAATTAAGCGGCAAAACAAACAACATAACCGTAAATCCACAATTTTGTCAGCATTTCTCGTGAAATTAACACCTATTTACAAATGAAAATTAAATTGAAAACGATAAATTATTTGAATGCTGCCGTAACGGGAGATATGGCTCACGATAAGGGTATACCAGTACATCACATTAACAAGGTAGATATGTTAATTTACACATAGTATTGTCAATGTCATGACTCTAGTATACACTGGGAAATATATAATCAGTTTTATTACTTATGGAAGCGAGAATTGGGTATGGAATAAGAAGCATAAAAGTAATGCAGTGGAAATGCGGTCTTTACGTAGAACGTGTGATATAAAGCGTATTGACCGCATCCGGAACGATGTCATTAGAGAGTTGTGTTGACTAAAATGAAGAAAATCAGTTTACGCGGGTTTGGACACGTTGAAAGAATGAAGGATGAAAGATTGACTAAAAAGTTTTATGACTGAAGTTTTGTGGCAGAGGACGGCATAGATGTACTTACTTTTATTGAACACATATAAAATGTATTGATCGATATAAATATAAAAAAAACACACAATCGCCGAACATGTATGAAAGGTATGATGAATATAAAAGAAGCGAAAGAGGTATGTCTTAACAAATGGCATTCGATTGTCTCTGCCTACCCCACTTGGGATGAAAGGCGTGATGATAGATAGATAGATAGATCAGTTTTATTAAGAAACCCAGTAGATTTCTGAGCCTTCTTGTACAAGTTTTACATTAATTAATTAACCTAAAGATCATCTCGTTTAAAAGTTCTATTTTCCCCAATATCATACTTAACTGTATTTTTCACACTGTAAACAAAGAAATCCAAAATAAAAGAATTACACTTATTACCCAGGAGTATCACGGTTCGATCCCGACCAAGTACCAATGGGTTTTTTATAATTAAATTCGACAAACTTAGAGGCTTTTCCATCTAATTTATACCTCAAAAGAACTGGCCACTTGTTAGGTATAGCCTCACAATTACCATCAGCTAAGAGAGGAAGACTTGGTCTTTCGCTGGCTGGGTACCCTGGAACCGATAGCACGGTTCCGGGAGCCAAGAAGAAAAAACAATGTTAAGCCTAATTTCTAAAACTTTTGGTTAGATATAATGGTTTGAGTTTTGGAGGTCCTGGCTTTAATTAACTCTGAAGTCAAAAAAGCTAAGCCCTTATTTCACCAATGTCTTTGGCCACCCTTGATGGGATTTTCCAGAATATTATGACCAGAGTTTTACAAATAACGAAGCTGCTTTCTCATGGTACTTCTAAATGAAAGCTAAAATCTTCATAACGATCTTAATATAGCTTAACAAATTAGAGTACATGGTTTGTTATTATGCCCTTACTAATGAGACGAAAGTAGAGCATTTGCATTTGTGGATTATAGACTTGGTGGTGATTCATTTAGTATTTTTTTTAATGGATTACTGATTTTAAACATAGCTAAACAAATAAATAAAAACTATAAAAATTGAACATAATTACAAAGTTCGGTAGTGTTTATAATTATTTCTCTATAGATATTCCGATACTTCGGAAATATTAATATAATATTCAAATATTATAAGTAATTACGTATTTTCGGCGCTTGCAGTTAAAATAATGGGTCCATGGTCTGTAGAAATAAAAAATATCATGAAAAATTTAGGTATAAGACTAGTCCACGCCTCGGGTGACCTAAAGCCTTTTACCTCGCTCAAAGGATCAGTTTAATAATTCAGCGAGGTAACGCAGCCAGTATTTTGGGAACCATGCCACAGGGAGGGGTTCTGGAAAATGTATTATTTTTATAAATTGTATATCTATATATATATATATATATACATTTTAAATATATTATTTATTATTGTACATTTTAGTTAAATTATAAATGTGTGAACATTCTTAAACTCATAAGCAGTTAAAAGTACTATTGACTAGCAAAATCAGTCAAAAGTACTTTTGACTGAACAGGTTGGTCAAAATGGGTTTTGACTGAAAATTATTGGTTATTAGTACTTTTGACTTATTGTTTGATATTGGTTGGTACGGTACACTTTTATTATTACATTAGTGTATTTTTTCATCTGGCAACCGTGAGTAGTGAAATTTGAATTTAATTAACATCTACCCTATATTTTACTTCTCACCAGTTGCCACGGTTGATATGTGACGGTATTACGGGAATATTATTATTATATTAATATATGATATTATTTTCCGGAATATAAACGAAGAAAAAAACCAGTCTACTTAAAACAGGTCAGAAACTTCATTTCATTTTATCAAGTTCCTATATCGCCCATATTGGCGTAGAAAATAATTCGTAGTTCTTTGTTAGGAATAGGCAAATAGCGTACTAAGTATTAAGTAAGTAGGCAGTTTATGCTGGTTTGGACACGTTGAAAGAATGAAGGATGAAAGATTGACTAAAGAGGTTATATGGCAGAAGTTAAAGGAAATGCTGGCTGAGGACAACCGACCTAGGTGTACTTTTATTGACCATATAAAAATTAATTGATAGAAGGCAATATTAAAAGTACACAATAATGACATTTGCTAACAATGACAGACAAAAAGACAGAGAAGTATTTTTGTGTAATAATATCATATCAGAGGGATGAAGCGTCTTTTAAAATGATCTAAGGATTGTGGGCTTCCTTTCACGAATAGTAAATCCTCTTATAGAACAGCTTACATCTGTACGAGGCAAGGCAGCAGGCATTCATATCTAAATATAGATACTGATACATGATATAAGCTTTTATACGAATTCTATTTGAAAAATGTGGTACCTTCGCTAATAAGAAATATAAGAAAGATCCCTGCGCATTTTGGATGGTGTTTTTTTACTGTACTTTGCATTTCTGGCGGAAGTTGGCAAAACATTATTATATCACCTAGGATTCTGTTTTTAGATTTATTTATTTCGCTTAGGTAGATACACTGAAATTAAGTACACCAAACCTACGCATAGAAGGATATTGAATATAGAAAAAGAAATTTATATTTGGAAAATACGGTATTAATTTATTGCAGCTAATAAGACTTTTATAAACGACATAAGTACTAGGTAGTTTTTCAGGTATTCGTATGTTTTCGGAATTATGAAAAAATACATCTAATAATATTTACGGAACGGGGTATGGGAAGATTTATTTCTGTGGTGTCTATTGTACATAATTATAGAATTCCTGCCTGCTTATATGCAGAATATTTAACATACCAATCAAGGTAGTTAGTTATTAGCAGTATTACCTGCCTGCACATATCTATCTGCATTCCAATCCCACAGGATCGTTCAACTAATATGCACATAAAGGTGTCCTCCATATGGCATGAAACACTTTTTATGCAATACTACTTGTAGTGTAAATAAATTCTCACGCTAAGGCGACAGGTTTAGCCTAGACTAGACGTCTCAAATTCCAATCCCATATGGATAAAAATATTTGTGAAAATGTCCGTAAAAGTGTAGACAAATCACTATATTATTCTTTAGAAATAGTAATTTAAAAAAATAAGAGTTTCTCAATTCGGATGTATTTTTTTTTCACGCATAATCTCCGTCAATTTTAAGAGTGTATTCGGAAAGGTTCCGTCCCATATCTTTTACATGAAAATTGATATAGTAGTTTTTCAGGATTTTTCTTCATTCAAAAGTACATATAAATATATAATTTATTATATATATACTAAATACTGCGCATAGATTTGTTGGTATACTTTAGATGTCATTGCTCACCTCATTCAATTACTACCTATATTTTGTGCTGGGTAATATATTATTTATTAATTAGATATATTTATCTACGAAACTATATATATCTCGAAATGAAATAAACATCGGAGTTAAGGGTTTTTTTGCAGAGTGTATGGCAACGAAACAGTACCAACTTGAAATTAGTCCATTGGGAGCACTGGTCTCACCATTTAAACTATGTTTTTGTAGAATTATTGCAACTTTTAAATGAAAACGAATTCCAGACCAATGTGAAACAGAAATTACGTTCATAAATAACTCAATAAAACTGCCCACGGACGCAATTTAACTGTAAATCAAGTGGTCAGCCTTGGCCGCCGCAAGGACTCTGCAATATACCGGTTTTAATTAGGTATTATTATGAACTCGGTTCACATATGTTTCAGCAATACTTAGATAAATATTTTTATGAGAACACTAACCTTCCGCCCCCGGCTTCGCCCGTGGATATTTTCGAACAAAATAAAATATAGCCTATGTCACTTAGAGATATCGTAGTTTCTATTGGTAAAATAACTTTCAAAATCGGTTCAGTAGATCCAGAGATTACCCCCTAGAACCTCACAAACTTAACCTATTTATAATATTAGTATAGATAGATAATGTTTGTATATTATTCACTAATAGCTTCGTCCCAGGAAATATTTCAAATGTGACATAGAAAAAATTTATTTCGAAGAATAATTTCTAAAAGATAAAAAAAATTAATAGTTAGATATTAACGGCTCAATGGATTGATTGATTGGGTTAGTAAATTTTCCACATACTGGCAAGACCTCTTAAGGTTATGCATGACGGATTAAGTAATCATATGTGAACATAGCTTATAAATGCACCTGTTAAAGTGGACAAAGAAAATCAATATAAATAGTCCTTGAAGTCCACTTCAGTAAATACAAGTCATACTAGTTCCTCAACATAATTATAATTAAAAGATCGTAAGTAGAATATAATTAGGGGAGTCATGGGGGGAAATTTTGAAATATGACATAAAAAATATCCCGAAGGTATTCCGAGATCACGTCGATCCGTTGCAAACAAACAAACAAAAAGAAGTACAAACAAACAAACAAACAGACAGACAGACAAACAAACACACTTTCGCATTCATAATATTAGTTAGGATTAGGATTCATTAGAGTAATTTTGGTTATATCATATTAACTCATGTTTCACCAAAGTTAATATAAAAATAAGTTCAGATCCAATTTTAAATGAGATAGTTGTTCTTTCTAAGCAAATAAGTTTGAATCCCGGATCTAGTAAAAAACAAATGTATCCATCCATAGTACCAACTGTATTTATCCATCCTAGTTTGGGACAAAAGTATAATAGATGTGTTTGTATAGGTACAAAAAATGTATCCTAGAGATTTCTCTGAATCTCACAAAGAACAAATAGAACGTGTACAAAACTGACATGAATTTGGGCAAATTTGTTCTGGATTAGCTCTAGATCGTTGTGTACTTACGTATAATTGGTGTCGATTATCCTTAGTTAGGCAAACAAAACATTTTCTGTTGAATTTACAAGCTAGTTTGGATTGAACTTCGAGTTGGATTTTGGTAGTATGACAAAACATACACACACCTTCACGGCCTTTATACCTTGTGGTGTGACCAGAGACACCATGTAACAGTGTCCACTTGCAGCCAGTTGTCCATATTAGTCAGAACAGGTGACGACAAGTGATGTGGTCGATCACTTCTTTAACAGACAAGAGTGCCCTCCGAAGTACGAAAAGTCGATTAAAGCACGTACATTTCCTAAAGAAAATTGGTGCTTAGCATTTTTGGCATCGAGTGAGGATTGAACCCGGGCCATCCCGGTTTAAAGTCAACGCTCTATCGATTAGGCTATAGACTCCTTTTAGGGTTCCAAACATCTCCGATGAAAAAACGGAAACCCTTATAGGATCACAGTCTGTCACAGCTTATTTTTTCCGAATCTACTGGACGAAAAATGTTCAAACTTGGTAAATAATATATAGAATTTCATGACCCAATCACGGATAATCGATATTTTTCAAAATGGTTTCGGGGAAAAATTTAAACTATAATATTTATCAAGTGCATCATGTGACATATCAAATGAAAGGGCTCGTTAGAAGGAATACAATTTTTATTTATTTAAGAAAATATACGAAAACTACCTTAAGTAACTTCGAAACTGCTGAGTCAAAAATTTTTAAATAAAAAGGGCCTTTCTTATAGTTTAGAAGAAAACCTTAAAGTTTTGACCAAAAAAATAACAACCCTCAGTTCGCGAGTCGTACTCGCAACTTGGCCATCTAAACGTCTTTACGTCTGACAAAGAAGTGACACATCTAGGTCCATTAAGTGCAGCAACAGGCTTGCCACCTGTTCTGTTCAATATGGATAACTGGTTGCAAGTGGACTGTTACTGGTGTCTCTGACTATCGCAAGGTATAAATGCGGTGATCGTGTGTTTGTTCTGTTTGTGTTATATTGACTACTTGGAGAGATCTTTATCATATTTATACAATAAAAAAAATGCTTTGTATTTGCAACGTGGGAACGTAACAATAATTTTCCTTTGTTTTAATTTTGTAATTTTAAAATATATTTGTTTCCTTTCGACCTTTAACGGCTGTAATAAATATTCCCCTCCCCGAGGGTCTTAACTCGGGGTTTCCAAGATCCTCTAGCCTCACTAGGGATATTCAAGTAAACACAAGCTATATTTGTCATTACATAATATTTTATCATCTTGCGACCCAGCCTGGCTGCGCCCGGTTACAATTATTTTTAAAATTACATTATTTTTTAAACAAAGCTTTCATTAATACTTACTTAAAGTTAATACATCTACAATTCCTGAATCTATCTGATCGTGAAAATCTGAAAAAATCCGTTTAGTGTTTTTGGAAAATGGTGAACAGAACTTTGTTTTTTTTTATAACTTCGCACGGGTACAATAATTTGAATACCTACATATATACGCTTATAACTACTTATCTGTTAAGCATTGATATATGCTACTGCGAACTTTTTTGTAGACCATTTTATTCTACACAATTCTTTCGTAGTACATCATTAGACAGCATACGCCATGAAAACTCGCTAGGGCTAACTTTATTTCCGACTTGATTCACTTATACTGTTAATACTCTGTTCTGCTATGAAAGAAAGACAAACAAACATACACTTTCGCATTTATAATAGTTGGAATGTAGTGATGTGTGCCATGTTGCCTAATATTGCCTAACCTAACCCAAGTACAAACATCGAATGGAACCCAATCGAGTGAAAAATCTACTTATTCCGCTCCACTTGCCATTAAGATGGGTCACACTGTATCAACATAGTTTCAAAAAGGTCTGATAATGTCATTAATTTATTATAAATAGATGTAGCCTACAGTTTCGTCTATATTATTTTGATATCATTGCTTATTTCTCATCCCATCCCATCCCAATCCATAAGTAGGCACAATACATTATTTGTAAATAAACATTTGTAAACAGATTTCTGTTGAGGTATATTTAGATGGAAAACCCTCTAAGTGTGGTTTGTCGGATTATGTACATAAGTTTTTAATTATAAAAATCAGGATCGAAGCCATCTTGCCATCATCCAATACAATATCTTGTAGATAAATAACATATCCGACCTGAATATTATATATATTTTTCGACATCCTATATAGAACACAATATGTACAGTCAGTCCCGCCAGCATGACCATGAAGAATGAATCTCACTGCGAAGATAAAATCTCAGTTAGAAAGAGAAAGATATAAAGTTCGATAGAGATGAAGTAAGACAAAAATAGCGTCGCGGAAACCGGTCCTTTTGTCTTCTTTTATCTCTATGGAACTTTATATATTTCTCTTTATAACTGATATTTTATCTTCGCAATGAGATTCATTCTCTTCTTGGTCATGCTCGCGAGGCTGCAGTGAAATATTACCCGTCTTAGAAATCTCACGATTTTTTTCTTCATACTGATGTGTGAAATTCAACAATAATGTTAGCTAAGTATTTGAAAATGAAAATGAGTTTCATTGCTTTGTCCGCAATCATCGTCATTGCTTGACACCATTCTCAAATATTTTTTTCTCCCGGGAACCGTTGGAATTTTTTTTGAGGCTAACGAGTGGCCAGCTCGTTGAGGTATATAGATGGAAAAGCCTCTTTGTACGGTTTCTTAAATATAATAACAACATTTCAAACAAAAACCATATACTTTTTTTAATTTATAAATAAAATACATTAATTAATACATAGTCAAAATTATTCCATTGTGCTATTGTACATCGCATAATTGGGACAAATTCATTATCTTGAGTGTACAGAACACACTGTGTATACATGAACTAATAGCATTCCAATATGCTCGTTCACGGTGATTACTCGGCTAAATCAAATTCCAATCAACGACCTTATTAAATTGCTCTACGGGTCGGCACCTTAATTCCATCGACTAATACCTAGTGCTTCAGTTCCGAGGTAAATCCTAGAGCTTAGAGAAATTAAGTGCTTTTAGAATTTCAGATCTTCTCCGATTTTATTCTCAATTGGCTTCGCTTGTGTTCAATTTGAAAAGCTATTTCACTAAATTGATGAGAATTCTAAAGTTAAAATCCTGAGATTTCGTTTCAGGTTTGATGCCTTGCTTGAATAAACTATTTGTATAGAAATTGCAGGTATTTGTTTTCGTCATATTTGGTTAAAGTATTATATTAAATTAAATTATATTTAAGTAAGTAAGTATTTCCATCTCAAATAATATGTCATCTAACCGATGACATATTATTTGAGATGGAAATACTTCTTGTAGTCTTAATACAGTTATAATTCTGACAAAAATATGTGTGAAAACTGCGAAAAATCGTATGGCAAATAATATTCTTCAATACGAACCTTTACAATAATGTATTTATTGCGAAAATGGGATTGAATTGCTTTAAATTTTCCTGTAAGCAAATTTCGTAAGGGCCTAGTCTATTTCGTATTCGTTATATAAGGGTTGTATAAGGGTCCCTTTTGTACCTATATCGACATAGTGTGGGTCAGGTCTTCGTCGATGTGTGAAATTTAATATTCCACAACCTTAGAATCTAAAAGTGGTCTTTAAATAGATCATTCTATATCCTATTTACCTTTTAGCTCTGTTGCAAAGTAAATGTGACTGTAGACACCTATTTATTTGTGTTGGGTTTAGATCCGTAGAACGAAGAACTTAGTATTTGAGTACTTATTAGTTATTAGCACAGAATATTTAATAGTAGGTACAGGGGTAGTTACAATTAGTATGAACGATTTACATTCGTTTACAACTTTTCGATGACATTATTGAAAACGCTCACAGAAATAAAAACAAATTCAGATGTGTTCTGCCTAAATAAAAACACATTTTTTGCACGTACATATTTGCAGGAATCTACCAACGGGTTGGCTCTTATTTTATAAAGGAACTACTTGTGCCTTGCGGTTACACCTGCGTTATTGGTTACTGCTTCGCTCTTTTGGGTCGCAGCGTGATGTTATATAGCCAATAACCTTCCTCAAGAAGTGGGCTATCATTTTTTTTAAATCCGACTGGTAGTTCCAGAGATTAGCGCGTTCAAACAAACAAACAAACAAACAAACAAACTCTTTAACTATATTATTAGTATAGATGACGTTTACATGACTGTATATAATATATTACCTACTAGCTTTCCGCCCGGCTTCGCCCGTGGAGCCCATATTAATTTTCATCCCCTATTATGGTCTTGAGTTCATACAAAACACCCATGAAAAAAGCTCTTTCAGTTTTTCCAGAATTTTCCATATTTCCGGACAACTTTTCCAATTTTTCTTTCCCTGATAACCTAATTCTGACTATTACAAACATTTAATAAAATAAATTAACCAAATTGTTTCAGCCGTGATGCGCGTTCCAAATTCGTTTACCCGTAACAGTTTGATTCACTAACAGACATTTCCCATTAATAATATTAGAGAGATTGTAATTTCAATCAAGCACGAACTCTGAATTACTATCTGTAAACAGAGTCTGTATTTACTGGATGCAATCTAGCAGTTTCAATTTAACTTAATCCTGCAAAATCCAGACTGGACGGGGAATATCACGTGACCTGTTCAGTGCAGCAGTATACCTAATGCCTCTAACCTTAATGCACGTTAAAGCTCATCTTCAATTATATTATCAGGAATATATGTATAGACAGTTTTTGATTTTTGAAGTTTTTATTTATTGATTGTAACGCAAAAGTATGGAGGATGTTCTCAATTTTATGTTTTTTTACATTATGTTCCCCGATTACTTGAAGACGCCTGGACCGATATGGAATTTTTTTTTGTTTGAAAGGGTATACTTTCCAGGTGGTCCCATGGTCATCAGGTCAGGATTGATAGAGGACACGGAAAATTTAAAGCCTCTCACACCATCAATGTTTTTGCAAGTTAATGCACCAGATTATGACACATTAACGGAGCTTAATTATGTCGACAGTAAATTATTAACAGTACTGGTACGATATATGCGTAAACTAATGGAAGACTTAAAAGAGCGTTTTCGCAAAGAATATCTTTCGCTTTTGATTGAAAAGACATCCAATCACATGTCGCGAGATATAAATGTAGGAGACGTCGTTCTCATTGGTTCTGATGAAGCAAAGAGAATTAACTGGCCTCATAACAGAGACATTTCCTGGGGTTGATGGAGTTTGTAGGGTAGCTAGGGTCAAAACCGCGAATGGGGAGCGCATTAGGCCTTATCAGCGTTTATACCCGTTAGAATTGATATCATCAACATCAAATGAAATAGCACCTCTTATTAAGGCAAATATTGGACTGCCACAAGAGCCAGTTGTTTCGCCACCGCATCACACAGTCACCACCCGTGCTGGTCGTTCTATAAAAAAACCACATAGGTTTTTGTAGATTTGTTATTGTTATTATTATGTTATTAGTTTTTTCAATTTATATATGTTTAAAATTGCAACGCCGGGTGTATGTTACGAAACCTCTTTCGTGCAATGTGTACGTAGTACGTCAAGTAGTGAAAAATAAAGCTTGTCACTTGTCAATACACACTTCTATAGAAAATATAGTAAGTTTCCTTTATTATATCTTTATTTCATTTTATGGGAAAGTAGTAACCCAGTAACCCTAGAACCTGAACCCAAACAATAGCATCATGGAGAAATCGAGAACTCTTCAAATTTTATAGGCACACTTGAAGCGATTTGGGTATTTTTTTTTTTCTTTCTTTTTTTTATTTCGGAAATCACAATTTTCAGTGCATGATTTTTGAAGTTGGTACACCTTTTTTTAAAAGGCAACTATTTATAGATAATGAATGAATTATCTATGAAATATGATCTGAGGCGTATAGATTCTGTAAGTAGTTCTGATTTCTAGATCTTTTTTTGGACTAATACTAAAATAATTATTTTGTAGGTTGAATCAGCTCATCATTATATTATTATGCTGTTAAAGGGTTAATTAGATTTAACTTTTCGTTTCGACTCAAAGGCAAAAATGACGGGTCATAGGTATGGTAATCCCTCAGAATGCGTATTTAAAATGCTAGTCTTCGCTTGTGGAAATGTTTGAAATGTGATATTAATAACTATCCCGAAGAATTTCCTGGAGAAAAATAGCATGCCACTCTCCGGCCCTCCTGTTCGATCCATTGCTCTTGCCAAACAAACAAACAAACAAACAAACATAATTACTTTCTCATCTAAATATATAAAACCGTCGTGTCGCTGACTAATTGACAATCAGCGCACAGCCTAAACCACTGAAGATATAAATATGAAAATTAGAAAGTATATTCCTTAGGTAGGTAGGAAAGGATTTTTCGTAAATCAACCCCTTTAAGGCGGTGAAATGGGGTGCAAACGTTGTATTCTTAATAACTATACTACCTATTAACTTAGTGGTTTGCTTTAGCAGAAATTAAACCAAAGCAGCTAACCCTCCAAAATGTAATTAATTGTTTGTTACTAAACAAACCTGAATAGCCTCGTTAAGTTTAGTTTCCATCAAAGAAAACCATAAAGATCATAGGACCATTATTTGAAGAGAGCACGTTTTAAGGGGGAACATCTCGAACCCAGCTCCCAATAGATGGCCATATTTATTGTAATTTTTTTAATGAATCTAATTAAATAGCGCAGACGATTTATAATGGTAATGTAAAATACAATATTGTTTTATTCGTGAATTAGAGCTTAAATAAATTAGAAATTACCAATAATAAAAGACAACCAAGACGAACTTTCATTAATCAAATATCTAATCTCCTTAAAAAGGGTCAAATAAGTAGTACTAAAAATAGACGTACATGTATGAAACGATGTATGGATGTGGATGATGCAAGTGAAGTATGCAAGAATCGAGAGAAGTGGCGCTCCATACTGGCTTACCCCTTTGAGAAACAGGCGTGACAATTTAATAATAGAAGGCAATAAAATAATAAAATATGGACTACTGCAAGAAATAATGTAAAATCCAATATTGTTTTATACGTAAATTTGTTAGTGACATATTATTATTGTATGCTGTCCACATAGTTTTAGTTTGAATTGATTCATTAAATTTTGCGTTAAAATAAAAACCAGTAAATACGAGACTATATTATCGCCATCTATTGGGAGTTGGGTTCGAGACGTTAATTGTAGCATCTCGGCTCGTTTAATGAATTTATCTTGTCAACGGCGAACATTAACCAAGTACGGGAACAAATTACGCGATTTAAATCCTCACCTCGCGTTTCGTTCGACGTACCCTAAATAATTACTGCGCAATCTGCCGAAATGTTAAGAGGCGTTTACACAAGCAGTGCATTACTAGAAACTGTTGCCGGGCGTCAAGGGCAATATTGCCAACATCACACAAAAATGAGTCGACAGCGGGGGGACCCGGGTTTTAATCTCACTTCAGCTTTAATCGACTTCTCGTGCTTCGGAGAGCACGTAAAGAAGGCGTCCGCACACGTCTAGGTCCATTTAGTGCAGCAATACGCTTGCCACCTGTTTTATTAAATATGAACTGGCAAAAAGTGTATATTGAATATCAACCCTGGGAATACGGATTCCTTTAGTGTTTTGTATAATCGAAAATCGAGATGCAATAGTAGTCATTCGACTGTTTCTCTTAGTTTAAGGGCTTCAGAGCATATTCCTACCTGTCCGGACTCTAAAGAGCCTTTCCTCAGCAGTTATCATAGGTTTGGATCAAATAATCAAGAGCCTTAGGGATAATTATAGCCCATTTCATAATTATTTAGCCCGTCACAGACTAATACTCTGTTCATATATGATGGTGTCTGTGACAGGTAACAAAAATAAACTTTTGGGATATTTAGCAGCACAAATTGAAAGGTTTTATTTCATTATTGATTGACTATTGATCTTACATCTATATCTAATTTATTAAATTGTTTTTGTAATAATAGAAATAACTTAAGTACATAATCCGACAAGCCACACTTTTCCATCTAAATGTACCTCCACAGAACTGGCCACTCAGAAATACCATCGGCTAATCGAGGGAGACTTGGTCTTCCGCTGGGTACCCTGGAACCGTAACACGGTTTTGGGAGCTATAAGGCAACCCGTGAAGAAAGAAATAAAAAGTATATACTTACTGTTGCTGGTATGTTAGCCACACAGCCGTAAAGATGCGTTGTTTTGTTGTTTAAATACGAATAGGCAATATGGACGATACAAATAATCTAGTTTACGCAGCCATAAACAGTCATATTCAATCAATCAAGCAAGCAAGCAATCAATATTCACATGAAATACATATTTCTGCAATATCACCGACCATTTAAAGCAATAATTGCAGACTACATGCGACATCGTTGAAATGTTGCTCGTGTAAACGCCTCTTAACAGCCTAGAGTTGCTTCGATGCTTTTATTGTTGGAAAGTCTGGCAACCGCGCATCAGAATCGTTTTGGCGCGAACGAGCGAGATAACCACTTTATGACTTTAGAAGGTGCCAGGGTGTATTTAGCTCGTATCTATGAAATGAATGTTACGTTGTATGCTCTGTAACCTAATTATACCTTAGGGGTGCTTATTTAAGACTTTCTCTTGGTGTCGTTTTTATTACTTTATTTTATATCAAATTTAATTAGAACTTGTCCTCGTGGAAATCTAAATACACATTTTACATTTAAAATATCGTAAAAACCGAGCGAGTCTTACAGTTGTCGCATATGGTATGTAACATCTCACCTTGGTATACGCACACACTGTTGGCTGACAGTACCAACCTCTCGGAAAATGGGTTAGTACCATCTGACGGCCAACTTTACCACCGTGCGCGCTCATTGGTCAAATCAAATAGCGCGCGCTTCCCCGGCTTCCTGTTACACAGTTCCGTCCCTTTTCACGAAATCACTCCCACAGATTGCAGGAAAGCGAAAGGAAAGATGTTACACATCAAAAATGCGACACAAAACATTTACTTAAAAATACAATGTAACAATACACTTATGTTAGGATCGCAGAATCAGATCGCAGATCGCAAATATGCTAATCTATTGTCTCTGCATACTCCTCTTGGAATTATAAGGCGTGATGCTAGATAGATTGATAAAAGACAATAATCATATTATTGATATTTAAAAGCCATTTTTCTTGCCATCATTAGTTCTACGAAAAGCAAAGCAGTTTAATAAGCAGGCCTGCTAATTTATTTTATTTGATTATTTGGCTGTATTGTCAGTTTCATGAGTTAAACGACTATTGAACGTATAAAATATGTCATCTTATATAGGTATTATTAAGGCCTCTCATAAGAGCTCCACTGATCAAATTTCCCGAAAATGATTTAGATGTGATGAAACGAAAGACACTAAATGAGTTGAAATGAACCAAAGTGAAATGGTTGGAATAATGTTACACCATACTCGTAAAATTTGCCAAGTTCCGAACATTCCAGAAAATCTATAAAAGGCTTTGATGTATCTTCGGGGCCAGAGCGCGCCTTTCGCGTTATTAAATAACGCTTTATTACAGCTTCGTCTCTGTATAAAAGGACCCTTCGACACATGTGAAGCCTATATCTAAAAATAGATTGGGGTTCTGTGAAACTGCGTAGTCACTTTCAAATTAATTGTGCATTTTCTACGAGATATTGTATAAACTGTCATATGGTTGATGCTTTCAATATCTATAAGATACTATGGAAAAAATTCTAAATTTGACATTTAATGAAAATTCTTGGACCCAAGCAACATTACCCATTAGACTAGGTGGCATCGGCGTGAGAAAAATTTCTAGTGTTGCTCTACCAGCCTTCTTATCCTCAGTACACAGTGTTAAAGAACTTTCTCTAAAAATTTCCAAACTTAGTGAAATGAGCTATGTTTCTGAGGCTATAGAAGCCAGGGAATTAAGTTGTCGTAACAAAGGTGTCCCGAAGGAAATAAATAAACAAAAACTTTGGGACACTCCATTATTACAACTAACACACAAACGTTTGACACAAAATTAAATCAGTGATCACGACCGCGCTCGGCTTCTGGCTTCATCAGAAAAGGAATCTGGCCACTGGTTACACGCTCTTCCATCTCGAAACGTCGGTACATTTTTGGATAACGAAATTTTTAGAATTAGTGTAGGCCTAAGGTTAGGAGCACCAGTATGTTGCGAACATAAATGTCCGTGTGGAAAAGATGTAGATCAATTTGGAACTCACGGATTTTCCTGCATAAAAAGTGCAGGCAGGCTTTCTCGCCACAGCTCCCTCAATGATACCATCAAAAGGGCTCTTGCGTCAATAGACGTCCCTGCTCTCCTAGAGCCAACGGGAATAATCCGGGAAGACGGCAAGAGACCCGATGGAATGACTCTGATTCCCTGGGAGCGAGGTCGGGCCCTTGTATGGGATGCTACGTGCGTGGACACATTAGCCCCGTCTCATCTCAGGGAAACAGCAATCAAAGCGGTAGCTGCGGCGGAAATCGCAGAGTCTAACAAACGGCGCAAATATAGTTCAATTATTGAAAACTACAAATTTGTGCCGTTTGGTGTAGAAACTCTAGGTCCGTGGGGTTCAAATGCCAAAAATGTTATTAAAGATGTATCCCCTCGACTGATCATCTCTTCTGGTGACAAGAGGGCTGGCTCCTTCCTCGCTCAACGAATCAGCAACGCGATTCAGCGGGGAAATGCAGCCAGTATTCTTGCCACTATTCCACGCGGACCGTTTATTTAGTTATTTTTAATCTTTAGATTTTTAAGGTTTTTATATTAATAAAGTATTAAGTAGGTATATCTAGAATTGCAAATCGATTTCTCGTGCTTCGGAGGATACTTACAGTCGGCGTCCCCACTTTTTCTAAACATAATCATTACTTCTGTTAAAGAAGTGGCACATCTATAGGCTTGCAACCTGCTGTTTAATATTTACAAATGGAACTGTGGACACTGTTATTGGTATAAATTCCGTGAATATGTGTGTGTGTGTGTGGTCAAGTGTGATTCACAGACTAGAGTAATGCATACAAAAATAGATAATAAGCTAACAATTGCTAAAGTATTAGTTAGGCTGAGTCTTCTGGCGTCGGTGTCGACGTAGGAACATATAGGTTAAGAGCTCTCAGGTTCTTTGTTAGCGCGCCCTAATCACTGCCGACCCTAGTGAGACTTGAGATGCGGTAGAGGAGTCTGTGAGACGTTGGCGTTTTGTGCTCCTCTCGACTTGTTCTAGTGTTGTACGTGTTATACCTAGTTATCTGTATTTTTATGGATTAAAGACAAAAAAATAATATGGCGGAATCTAGATCTACTTATATTAAAAAGTCTTTTGAAAAGTAAGAATTTTCGTGGTAGAAATTGGATCCAAATTCACTAGTTTTATAAATTAAAGTGAATTTAGATTTAAAACAGCCTAAAGTAGCCCACGCACTGGTCCGGTACTTACTACATGTACTACTTTTCCATTAAAGTAACAAATCGAAGGGGCGTCGGTGGTCGAGTGGCAACGACATTGGCTTATAACTGAGAAGTCGCGGGTTCGTCCCCCACATCCGACCATGTACCATAGGGTTTGCTATATGTACTTTATCCCACAAATCAGCTAAATGAGGACGACTTTGTCTTCCGCTGAGTACCCTGGGGCCGGCAACGGTTCTCGGGAGCTGTAAGGTAACCCGTAAAGAAATAAAAAAAGCAAATCATTGACAATTCATGACCAAATAGTCGGCGTCTAGTCGGTAAAGCCGGTAAGGTCGACTACTTTTATAGTCGGTGACTAGTCGGCAAACAGTCGGAGATTTTAGGGCCCTAGTCGTTAGTCGGCTAGTCAGCAAATCCACAGTCGGTAGATCACTAAAGAACATTGTGAAACATTCATTTTAACCTAGTATTAGTGTATAGGAGGAAATCCTCGTTCAAAACTACTTGTAGTGTCTTAATAATTACATTTGACCTAAATCGATAAATTTCATTAGAGCGCAATACGATGCTATCTTAGGTTGCTATAAATTGCAACACAAAATGGTGTCTCGCAGCCATTTTGTCGGCGATACTAGAAGTTACTGGCCACAATCCAAGGTAGCAGGAACCTTATTTCTTTACTTAATTTCCTACAGAATCGAGGGCACCAAAGTCACATTTCTCATGATAAACAAAGCCAAGCAAGTCGGCAATTCGTTTTGTTTTCGCAAAATTTGTTCTCGAACGAGAATTTTCTGGAAATCTGCGTACGGAATACATAATTGGGTATCATGAACTTCATATTAAAATCGTTGGCATGGAGCGTTAATGCTGTTATAACTGTGTAATTTCTTGTAAAATTATTATGATAATTTTGTTTAAGTAATCAAACTTAATTACTTTCCTCTAAAAATATAAACTGCTCATGATAGGTGGTACGCTTATCGCTGACTTAAGGTTAAAAGGATACAAGTATATTGGCTCTTGCATAACTACTGTACTATCAAAAACTCGGTATTGTGAGGTGACAAATATAGGAGTATAATATACACTCTTGTTTGTTACTTTCATTCACCACGTCTTCTTATGAATCTCACTGCGAAGATAGAATCTCAGTTAGAAAGAGAAAGATATAAAGTTCCATAGAGAAAAAGCAAGACAACAAGCGGTTCTTTTGTCTTGCTTTATTTCTATGGAACTTTATATCTTTTCATTCTTCATGGTCATGCTCGCATTGATGGACTACCATATGAATTTTCCATCAACGAGTCAGATGTCGTGCAATCTAATATGTAAAAAATCTCGCTTGTATTCCTAGTACAATGCGTACAAAGTAGCAGGTAATCAACTAGTCTTTAGTAAAAAAAAATATCAAGTACAAGTGATCACCCATTCACTACGTTTTTTATAAATTTGCAAAAATAAACATCTTCGTATTCTCATTTTACAGTATTACTGAAACATTGTACTAAAATGAATTTTTCCGTCGCACTGGTAATGAGGGCTGCTTTCTTGCTGTCGCTAAAGGCGGGGAAACTCATTTCCGGTTTGTCGTGAAGGCTCTAGCGGCCAATAAGTGGAGAAATGTATTCAAGCCTCACCGCCTTTACGGTTTAATTTCATATTTCCTTTTTGTTTGGCTTGCGTGTGTAAAGAAATCATTATTTTGATGACTTTATAATATTATTTTTTCCACAATCTTTCCATCCCGGCTTCGCCCGTGAGCCCATATCAACTTCTTATAACAACCCCATAGAAAAAAACTTTTTCAGTTTTTCCCTAATTTTCCAATTTTTTAGGCAAATTTTCCCAATTTTCTTTCTCTAAAAACCTCATTCAGACTATTAGAAACATTTAAAAAATAATTGCCAAATCGGTCCAGCCGTAGGTACGTATATAGATTAATTTTAGGACTTTCTTCCTACTTAGATTATAAAGTTTTATTACTGATTGAGAGCAATGTTTAAAACATTTTGCTTTAGATAAAGAGAAGAAGATTGTATCTGCCCACCCCTTTTGGGATAAAAGGCGTGATGATAGATAGACAAGAAAATAAAAGGTAAAGAAATATTAATATCGTAGCAATTGTCATTGGGTTGGCTCTACCTACCCTTCTTGGGATATAGGACATGATAGGTCGATTTATATGAAATATGTTCTGAAAAGGCAGAAAATTGTATTCATGTTCAAAATTCTAGGTTAAATAAAACAAAAAAATCTGGCTAGCGTATATGAAATGGGGATGCCAAACGTTATGTACGTTCTATCATTGGGATTTACAGATCCGGGTCACAGGGTGCTGGCTGACATCCAACCTCCCCCGACATTAGCACAGATGTAGAGAATCCTATGACACTTGTTTGTTCCAAAAAATAAAATAACGCTTGATCAATGCTCAAGCCTTGGCCTATATTTTATATTTTTACTAGCGACGGGTACAATATGGATTTACAACAATTTGAATATCTACATAAATACGCTAATAACTACTTGTGTATTAGAGATAGATTGATGCCACCGTGGATTTTTTAGGTAATTTTATTATGTCTCTGATGGATTAAACGCAATGAAAACTTGATGAGGCTAACTTGTCCACCGACTTTATTATCTTATACTGTTATTGCTCAGCTACTAAACATGATAGAACCATGTTTAATACTGGTAAACTTTACTGGTGAAGTAGTTCACGCAAGAAAAGGGTACAGACAGACACACGCGGGGGGTACTTTGTTTTTATAATATGTATTGATGATTTCACATTTCTCCCCAGCCCAGTTATTCCTGGGTACTATTCCAGGATGTTATATACCAAATCCCATACAAATTCGTAGCAATAATTATTCGAAGGTCAGATTCTCAAATTCAGGTCAGTTCGCAATATTATCCTGTGTGAAAACTCTCTTCTCATTTTTACGATTGTTTCAAAACGTGACCGAAAATTTTATGTCATATTATAATGGCATAATGTTTTGGTTTGTCTACAATTCTACATCCTTATATAAATTGTATATGAAATTGTATCTAATTTATAATTAACTACCTTTTAGTATAGATTAAATTAAAGTTCACATATAAAAGTACTTTCAGTTTTTGTAATTTATCTTTCCCTAAAAACCTTATTTAGACTATTACGAACATTTAAAAAAAAATCCAAATCAGTCTAGCTGTTCTCAAGTGATGTGCTTATCAACGAACAGCATTAGCAAACTTAACTTCTCGTGCTTCAATACCTACCTACCTACATATAATATTGAGACAAAAATAGAGATTTTTTTATAACAGGCTCACCACTCGTCTTATGTATGTACAACTCCCTAAATGTGGTCATTGTTACAAGCGTCTCTGACCATGCTTATGATCAATGATGCTTATATTCATATATAATTTTTCACTGTTTTATTTCGGAGTCGTTAACTACACTCTGTTCATTATATGATGGGTTCCTCGTAAATTATACAAAACATATGCCAAAAGTAAATTACCTATTACTAAGGCTCCGCTGTCCGTCCGTCTGTAACAGTGCTGTATTTTTGAACCGTAATAGGTAGATACTTGAAAATTTCACAGAGTGTGTATTACTATAGCCGCTATATCAGCAAATAATAAAAACAAAATAAAGTTAATAATAAAAAAAAAATAAAGAGGCTCCTAACTCCCCATACAAGAAACGAGTTTTTTTCGGCGTCAATATATACAAACGTCTAACTATAATGCATACTCTTAGGTAAAACAACAAATAATAAATACTGGTCAAGTCTGAGTTGGACTGGCGGTAATTTGGAGCATACAGGGGCGTCAAACTTGGTCTGACCTTAGTGCATACTATTAAGTGCGATGGTCAATTTGTTACCTGTCACAGATACCATCATATATAGAATAGAGTATAATTAAGCGTTATTGCACAATTCGTATTTCTTTGCAACTCAAGCTAAGTATTCTAGATTATCTTGAACTTTTTATCGAATTTTAATATCCACTGAATTATAAACCAATTTTTATTACTAGCAAAAAAGAATATCGCAGATTTTATTTTTAGTATAAAAAACTAGAGAGCGGTTTCAATTGAAATTGTATCTTCGATGCGCCTCCATTCGCCTTCCTTTTATTTCCAGTTTCCACTATTCTTTTTAGTTTAGTCTCGTGGTGGGTAACAAGAAATCATTTCCATCTGTGGAAAAGGAATAAAAACTGTAGTGCCTTTTGGATGTGCATTAGAAAGGAAAACTTTTATATAATATTTTATTTATATTTATTTTGTGAAATTATTTTCTTTCTGCTCCGGCTACCTACGTGAATATCTTTAAAATGTTAGCAACCATCCCGTTTTAGCTACAAATTTGAAATCGGTCTAGTAGTTTCCTAGTTTATTTCTTACAAATATATTATTCTTACTATATTACGTAGAAAACTACCTAGGTATATTAAATTCAGTTTACTTTATTTTAGAATCGTTGTTAATTCCCCAACTGTCGTTGAGGTTAATGGAATACCTACTAGCTGCTTATCCTGGATTCTGGGACCGGTATAATGATTATCCGGGAATCATCAAGCATCCGTGATGAAAAAACCAATTTTTATAAAGAACATCTAATTTTGGTCCTTCCTTGACTGTTTATTATTTCCATTAAATTGTTTCATAGCTTTCAATTAAGGGTAATTAAGTATTGAAAGCAAGAAAATTTCCTTTCAATCGCAATTCTAAGGGTCGTTTTTGTCGCAAACTTCGACGTAACGGAATCATTAAATTTACATCTATTCTTTGTTTCAGGTACGTTTACATTATCAACTTTGAAAGCTGAATAAACAATATTGTCATGAAAATTTATAAAGACGATATTATAGAGGGAGTGTACTTAAATAATATGTAAAATAAAATCTAGGGGCTTACATTTACTTAAAAGTATTTTTAATTTAATTAAATTTCGAAATCATACATAAAAACTTGGAGGAGTGGCTTTCTACCTCAAAATACCTCAAATAAGTAAGCCATTCGTTAATTACTACATTAAAATCAGTGCAGTAGTTCTAGAGTTATAATGTAACCAGCATACAAACACAGAATATAATATTCATATTAAGGAAATGATATTTAAATTTCCAAGTTTAATTACAAATGAGCACTTAATATTGAGACGCAATATTATTTCTTCAAAGGAAGGCTAAAGCAAAACGGAGCAGAAAGTTAGTACCTGAACAAAGTAATTAAAGAAAATTGCTACTCTTACAAATTATGAAATAATATAGACCCACTTTTATAAAGGCAACCAAAATTAACGATAACGAGACCTTATTTCGGTATTATAAATCGATATAATTCTGCGGTGAAGTTATGAAAAAATTCCACAAAACCAATTGTTTTGTGAATAATTAATTCAATATACTCAGCCGAGGTCAGCCACGGTCCGAAAATTATTTTTAATTATTTTCCCCAAAACGGCCTGTTGGAGCTATCTCGTTGAATATTCATCGGATGAAGAGTCCGCCTGTCATTATTTTTCTAGGGCCTCTCTAACCTAATTCTGAGTAATGAGACTCCCTTGGCCTCTTTATGGACCTCACTGTTGCCTAATAAAATGCTCCGTTAATTTACCTTCATGATCATATTTCCTTACAAATATTCGACTAAGTTTTGCTCTCAGCTCCACCCGGGATTCAAAACGTCATCTTAATTCATCTTAGCTACTGTGTTTATTATTAAAATTATCGTAAGATCTACAACACAAAAATCCCACAACGAATCTTTAACGCAAAAACATAAAAATCGAGGATTTCGTTGAGAACCATGCAGTAATTGCGTCAACCATGTAACATCCAAATAAGGAAATCTCAAAATATTCCTCAAAATAGCGGCCAATTGGCTGACAGGAAAAATTCTCTGACGGTAAAATGGATCCGAGGTAAAATTGAATTATGTATGTATCTGTCAATGTGTTTTTAAGATTAGATTTTGCTATTGCATATTGATATTTCAAAGATATTCCTATTAATCAAAGATACTTCTGACTGTATATAATATCTTATATACTAATAATAAAGCTGAAAAGTTTGTTTGCTTGTTTGAACGCGCTAAATCTCTGGAAAATTACGCTACGACGCAAAGGCTAGCTAACTATAAGGTAACTATAAACGCGGGTGCAACCGCAAGGCACAGCTATAGTATATAGGTAGGTATAAGCCATGCAGTTCCTTTCATTCTGTCCACTCTTTTATGAATTCATGTCATAATCGTACATGTTCTTTATTATGTCACGTCTCAATATTGTCTCGTTAAAAAAGTGGAACAGCAACCGTGTTCATTATGAATGAGATTTTTGTACTTAAGTTTGTAAAGTTATTTTTTTTGATGTACTTTGCTGTATGTAATTTTAATAACAGTGGAATCTGTATTGAAATCTACTAATAATACTGTACTTTTGATCTATCTATCTATCATCACGCCTTTCATCCCAAGAGAAGAAAGGCAGATACAATCGAATGCCATTTTATTATATTATAATAATAAAAATTTTCCCGAAAGAATTCGGGGATAAAAAGTTACATTATGTCACTCGCCGGACCTCCAATGATCTCTGCCCAAAAGAATCGCCTCAGTTTTCCTGTATTTTTTTTAATCGCGTCATAAGAAACATTTACTTTGAATAAATAATAATATATACCTACGTAAATTGGCTTATAACTCCTTATTTAATAGAGTTAGATATATGCTACCGCAGGCTTTTTGTAGATAATTTTATTCTACACAATTCTTTCCTACATCATTTTGTTATATGTCTGACGAAATAGACAGCATACGCCATTCATGCTGGGGCTAATTTTTCTTTCTATTTGACTCACTTACTTGAGCTCCTAAATATGATAGGTCCATGTTTAATACTCATAAACCTTCCCGAAATATTAAACTCTTTTTTCAGGCAGTCCTGTAAAAAGCCTTTAGAGACGTGATGTGAAACTTTAAAAACAACGCAAAAGTTGGGGCACGTAAGTGAAAAATGACTTAATTTCCAGTCACCTATACCTGCCTGACTGTGCGCTATGATCAAGACCAGGGATATTACTCTGATGCGATCCGGATATAAATCAAATGACGCTCGAGTGAACTTGAGTCTTTTCGTAGAAACTTTTGATTATTTTCCTCTCAGTGTTATGAAACGAATTTTGCGGCAAATTCTAATTTCTTTTGTGATTCCTGAATAGCTTTGGAATTTTAAATCTTTTATGTGATATTTTCTATAAAAGAAAAGTACTTATTGTCATTTCTTAAACCACTGAAGAAAAGACGAAGTTTTGTATAATAACATTTTATTTGATCATTGATTTTCATGACCATTTTCATAGTGAAATTTACCATTTTGAATCCTTGAAATTTTGAAGTGGTTATATGGCTTACATTTGTATAGTTGCGAATACTATATCTATACACATCTTCACAGCCTTTATACCTTGCGGTCTGGCTAGACACCAGTAACAGTGTCTACTTTTTGCCAGTTGTCCATATTAAACAGATGGCACACTATACTTCATTGACCTAAATACATGTGTCACGCTTTAACAGACGAAAATATCTGATTTTAAATTTTTTGTGCTTTTAGCATATATTCGAAAACAGTTTTTTTTACATCCATAGAAATTTTTTTAAATCCAAAAAGTCCATAGAATTCCCGAATTTTCCCATTTTCCAGAGAACTTTTCAAAATTTTTTTTCCTTAAAAACCTTATTCCTTAGGTCCAACCGTTCTCAAGTGATGCGCTTACCAACGAACAGTAATTAATTTTATTTATATAGATTTCAGTAGGTAGTATATAAAACCGTCGTGTCGTTGACTGACTGACAATCAACGTACAACCTAAACCACTGAAGATATAAATATGAAAATTGGAAGGTATATTCCTTAGGGGGTGTCAGGGTGTACTGAGAAAGTATTTTTAGGGGGGTGAAGTCCCGAGCATCTGCTATATAATTATTATTATATTATAAACCTTTTAAAAAAAAGTGTACCGACTTCAAAAGTTTGCACTGAAAAGTAAGAAATAATAAAAAAATCGTCGTAGAATTTGAACACGGTTGGTGCCAAATTAGGATACAAAATTAAGTAAATTTACTTGATATCTCACTTAACAAGGTTACACTGTAATAGAATAGATAAAGTAAACATAATTTAATATGTATAATATAACAATATTGTTTCAAAAAAAAAAAAAAAAAGTAAACATCTAAGGAGATAAATATCTGTTCAATATTGTCTATGTTTGTACTGATGATCGTAGGTCCCTAATGAATTATCTAGATTAGTGAATTTGGGTACCTACTAAAGTTATTTCTAATTTGGCACCAACCGTCTTCAAATTCTACGACGAATTTTTTATTATTTCTTACTTTTCAGTGCAAACTTTTGAAGTCGGTACACTTTTTTTTAAAATGTTTTTTGCTGCCCTGAGAAACAAATAATAACGCAACTAAAAAAATTTATGAAAAATTAAAAAAATACTGCGGTGGATGGGATTTGAATCATGTGCAATGTGCATCCCTTTGACCGCTAGACCATCGTCGATACGAAAATTGACAACTTCGTGTCAATAGCAACCGTTGCTAAGGCTTTTCTCTGATATAATTTTCAGCTGTAAACAGAGACAAATTACTGAATTTCTGAAAAATTATGAACCAATTTTCGTCATATAACTGTGAGATAATGTCGAAAAATTATTATATCCTTAAAAAATAAGGAGTCAAAATCGGTACATATTTCATCGAGATATTACGAAAAATTTACTTATAAGGTCAGTTTTTTCAAAATGTCTGGAAAACTAATGAACCAATTTTTATGAGATAAAAATGGGACCAATCCGGAAGAATTATCTGTCGATTAAAAAAGAAACCATCAAAATCGGTTCACAACTGTGTTCAAATCGATGTCCATACATACATATAAAAAAAAAATACGGTCCGAATTGAGAACCTTCTCCTTCTTTTTTTGGAAGTCGGTTAAAAAGTGCACAACACGACGGGGCTTTTTAAATTTAGGTTACAAATCTCTGAAATCTATACACATCAGATCATAACTTCATCTACTCATTAATGTGCAAATCGACGGTAGGAATTATGCAACATATCTTCGTAATAAATACCCGGGCGTGAGAGGTCGTGGACGCCTTCATCTGTATTCAGAGAGGCACCTTTCATCACTCGCCCGCATTATTCCTCTCGCCCGGATGGCACCCGGATATAAATCACTGAGGGATAACGATAAAACTAATTGTATTAGAGATATGTATATAAGATATTATTTTAATTAATATTGGAGAAGTTTCATTAAATTAATTAAGTTATTAAATGGACTGGAAGTGACGAAAGCAAGTCAGATATTCTATTAAAATCCGTTTGCATAAAACATACGATCATATGTTTCTATGTGTTCACTGGAAAATTAATAATTTAAAATCATTTGAGCGAAGCGGAAAAAAGCGACTCACATAAGCGCTAACTTGTTATTTACAATGACATGTGTAAGATGACATATCAACGATCGCTAAATCCTTTTGCCTTTTGTCTATGGAACTGTACGAGTTTTGAGTCAAATATATTTGGTACAATAAAAATATTAATAAAAGAAAACTTTTTAATAAATGCCTTTAAAAATCCTTACGAGTTTTTAATGTAACTCCACGGAGCATTCAACTGCAGTTATTCACACTAAATAACACAAAAAAGTACCAAATAAATCAAAAGGAATGGCAATAAAATGGCCACCTCTACTGAAGAATCTCCTGTCCAGTGATATATTATACGAGGTATACGAAAAGCGAGTGCTGCCAGCAAGAAGGCGTAAAATTGGGAAAAATATCAATATAATAAGAATAAATATCAATGAAAATTTTTAATATCACGCCTTTATATCTACTTTGCGGCGTTAACAGACACTTTGAGAAACAAGATCCACGTTTAGCGAGTTACCCTTATTAAACAAAACAGGAAATATTTACTTATCACTATCACCATGACCTATTCACGCAAAAACTACTAAACGGATTTTGTTGCGGTTTTCAGTATTATATAAGTGGATTCAGCTGGAAGATTTACCAGTATTGAAACATGGACCTATCATGTTTAGGAGCTGATCATTAACAGTATTAGTGAATCAAGTCTGGGAAAAATTTAGCCTCAGCGAGTTTTCATGGCGTATGCTGTCTAATCCGTGAGATATATAACAAAATGATGTAGGAAAGATGTGTGGAATAAAATTATCTACAAAAATGCCCGCAAAAGCATATATATATATATATCTCCAATAGATAAGTAGTAATAAGCGTATTTGTGTGGGTATTACAATTTTTATAAACCGATATTGTACGCGTGCAAAGCTTTCTCTAAATCTTTTATTTCTAGAATTGAATAGAAAAAGTTAGTATCAAAGTTTATTGATATTAACACCTATATGTGCATACGATATTTCCTAAATATTTGTTACATTACTAATTACAAAAGAGAAAGCGCATAGATACGCAGACGAGACCGTTTTTCAATAACTCTAACAGCCTGTAACAGCCTAGCCTAGTATAATTTAGTGTTTATTGGACGTGATTAATTATGGTTACGTGAGATGTAACTCATCTAAGACGAAAAATCCTCAGAATTACACATTTACATCTATTTACCCGAACACTGATGTAGTAATTTTTGATCTCGTCCTAATCGCGACAATACTAATCTAGTAGAGAAGGCGCCAGCATACCTGTTATATGTGTTTACTTATAATAAAACCTCCAAAAAACTTAAAATAAAACACTAGCTATTTGCACAGAAACAAAACGCCAGTACTAGCGTGAAAATCGCTAAAATGGCATCGCTGGAAGGCGTTCAAACACTTTAACGTGAAAATTCCACTCCGGATATTTCTGTGGCAGACCAGTGGGCTTTAGAGTGAAATGACTTCGATCTACGGTGGAATGGAATGGTCCAGTGAACCACAATGACCGGGGCGGAGCGCACAACGACACGGAATTTTAGATGGAGATATCTGACATTGCGATGGAAAATGGGAATATTTTATTATTTAACTTGGAGAATATTCTAGAAGTTTTGCTGAATGACTAGTTTTAGCTGTGATCTGGGACTAATTAAAAAAACCGGACAAGTGCGACACAAACCACCGTTCATTTAACAATATTTAACATACTTAAGAGTATGCATTATAGTTAGGTATACTTATTAGACGTTTGTATGTATTGCCATTATTAAGATCGAGCAAAAAACGCCAAAAAAAAAACTCGTTTCTTGTATGGAGACTTTTAAATTTATTTTATTTTTGTATGAAAATTTCAAGTGTCAACTAATTACTATTCAAAAGATACAGCTCTGTGACAGACGGACAGACAGCGGAACCATAGTAATAGGGTTTTGCACGGAATTTTCACGGAATCCTAGGAATTACCTATCATATTTTATATTTATGGACTGTAAAACGATTTTGGGTGATATATTCTTAACGCCATCGAAACATTTTATAAAATAAGATTCAATAGTTTTATGATTGTTTTGTAGATGATTCATACAAATTATGCTCAAACGAAAAATAAACCACAATAGAATCCAAAAAGTCCTTTCTATCAATACCGGAAGGTGGCCAAATAGCATTTATTTGATGGTTCATGACATGATATATCTTGATTTTAGATTTGGGCGCGGTAGGCGATCTTTCCCTTTCTGCGGCAGCTCCCATTTTGTAGTGGTTCTGGTATATTAAAGTGACTTCAGGCGACGCATCACAGCGAAACGAACTCAGTTTTACGCGCGACTTATTTGGCCATATCTCTTTAGAAATATGTGAGCAAGATGGACTACTATTAAAATCGATAAGATCACCAAGAATAAGATAGGATAGACCAAGATTCACGTAACAGAAACATGAAAAAGTACTATTTCTCAACAAAACCTGTCTTGCTATCGCAAATACACAAAACGGACTTCAGTAATTCAAGTATCGTACAAAAATATTAAAAATAGCATTTCTAGTTAATGGATCCATAAATAAAGTATGTGAAATTATTTTTACTCGTATTGTAAGACAATATTGTGAAAAACTGTAATTATATTTTTTGCACTGAAATGTATTTGTTAATTTTTTTTCTATTTCAGGGAAAATTTTGAAGTTGTGATGAAATCACAGCGCATATGTGTGCTTAAGCGGGAACACCCACTTGCTACTTCTATTGTTCTTTATAATGTTCTGTGTTAGAATCACGATGACTTTACATGAGGAGTGTTGGTTACTTTATGATTCAATTAAGGAAGGATTACTACGGGAAGCTTATCTAGAGCTTGATGACACCCACCCGGGATATTCTCATTAAAAGTTTCTGGGGACCTTTATAATGACCTTTATAATAGGATTCATGAATGTTTAAGGACTGTAATACACTATTTTACAGTTTCTGTTGAAATGTTAAATATTTAGAGCACTTAAAATCTAATACTTTATTCAATACACATATAAATAATCTTTTTTTTAAGTAAATTCTCGGTCTTTTTTCGTTGATATAAACTCTATTTTAACTCTATAAATAGATGGATTTACTGAAGTGTGGACGAACCACAATATCGAAATATGGTTGTAGAATATTAAATTTGAACTGAAATTACTGCTCTTTCGACTGTAAAATATTTAAACTCTCTCTATAATTTAATTTCGCGCAAAACGGGTGCCCCCAGACTAATAGTATAGGATCGCCACTTATTATAAGTTGCCAACAGTTAGAAAATCAGGCAGCTGTACCTACTTGTGAACTTCCCAGCGAATAAATATACAGAGTATTTTATTTAACGAGGGACCTATGGCAACACACTTATCTAGAAGAGACAGACAATGTTTTCTTCTGAAACCCAAATTTGGCTACTTTGTTTTTCAGTCAAACGCGTACAGAAATATAGGTATGACAAAAAGAGACAGACAAACAGACCAGTTGCCACCTATTCTGTTTTCAATGCCCAACTTAATATCTCTAGGTTTAAATGAATTATTCCAAGTATTTTCCATCCTAAGTTATTATTTAAGAGCAAGCTTGTTAGCGCAATGAACTCAGTAAACCACGCAGCTTATTTTGTCGATATCTCTTTAAAAAGTTGTTAGAGAGATACACTGCAAAAATAATAGATAAAATAACTAAGGATAACATAAGATAGGGCAAGATTCACAAAAAATCGGTCTTGCGAAAATACACAAAACGGTATGTCCAGTATTTCCCGTATTACCTATACAAAAACTATTAGAAATAGCAAGTTGTAGTTAATGTTTTCATAAAGTATGTGAAATAATCTATAGGATATAGTTATCGCGTAATTTAAGAAGTCATAAAGCATGTTATTTGTATGGAACAAAAGTTATGAGGCGTATCTTTAAAAAAAACTGAATTCTAAATGAAATAAAACTAAAAGTAAGTAAAGTAATGTGAGAGCTGTGTTGATTAGTGTCGACCCGAATATGTGTATAACAACCCTTAGTCCGGGCTGAGGTTAGCTTCATGCCACCTCGACTTGCTTAACTCGAGTATTGTTCCCATTTTAGTTGGCATTTTGCCTTCACTATGTGTGCCGTTTGGATATTTATATAATTTTCATTATAATTCAGTTTCTAGTATGCAATATTTTTAATTAAAAATTTCAACAAGAATTTTCCCGGGGGATTGAGATATTTTCCCGGAATAAAAAAAACATATGTCACTAATAAATAGTCTGTGAGAAAAAATCACGTCGATCCATTTCTCTATTATGACGTGAAAGAAAGACAAACAAAGATAAAAACACTTTTTCGCATTATTATCTTTGTAAGAAGCTACGAAGTACAGTACTATCAGCTTGTAGCATCCACTATTATCAAATCATTTTAATTTGACGATGAAATTATTATTCTTCTTCTTCTTCTTCTTTGGCGATATTTTTTGTTTAAAACGCAATTTAAAAAATAATCTTATACAACATAGAAATAATTTTACAATGAAATATATATAATTACCAAAAAAGAACTTTTACGTTAATTTTTGTAATGATACCATCTATATTAATTATAGCCATAAAATTTGATAAATAAAGTTTTTAGAGGTGTATTTAGGATTTTTTTCTATCGAGTTAAATGTTTTTAATCCCATTTTCAAAACAATAAAAAGATTTGTCTTATCCTTAAAATCAATATACCTATATATTTTTTTAAGTTTAGTAAATAGATCAGGTTTTCTTAAAAATTTGATTAAAATATGGATTTTGATGACTGACTTCCCCTTAAGTCATAGGTTAAGTAGAGAAAATTGAATGATATTTGCTACGATCGTGACATACTTTTCAGTTTATAAACCACCACCCAGAAGACAAACATGTCTTCATAGAGCCACTCCGGGAAGACTTATTCCCTCGTCTCTACGGCACCAAATCATCAGATCAAAATTCCGGGGATTTATAGTACCTACTATCATAAAGGTTGGCGTCTCTGTACTTTCATACAAATCTATTCAGACGATTTGATTATCAAATATGTACTTGATTTGTTAGAAATATGTTTTGTCATATTTACAGCAGATTATACATTCATGTTATTTCTACTCGTATTTTTCCAGGCTAAAATCCTTTCATTGTTCATAATTAATGACTCAAATTAATTTAGGGCTTTTTAATTAATAAATCTTAAAAGTTACAGTGTGTAACAAAAAAGTAAAACACCCTATTTATCTTCCGTGACGTTCGAGATGGTAAGCAATGTTGCAATTTACTTAAATTAACGCTTAGATATTTTTGCAAACAGACATTTTGTATTATTTCGTATATAACTTTAATAATTATATTTCCGCAATTTGTGAACCGATTTTAATGATTTATTTTTATACGATCGAATATCTTTTGAATTTGTTCCAAGTTTTTTATGAAAAAGTACTTTTCAGGAACTTTAAAAAAATGGTGATGATGATGAAAGCTTCACGGGTTACCTTACAGCTCGGGGGAACCGTTGCCGGCCCCAGGGTACCCAGCGGAAGACAAACTCTTCCTCAGTTAGCCGATGATTTTTTGAGGCTATCGACTGGCCAGGTATGGAATGTTTGTCGGATTATGTACATAAGTTTTTAATTAAAAAACCCATTGTGTACATGGTCGTATTTGGGGATGGAACCTGCGACTTCTCAGTTGTGAGCCGACGTCTTACCCACTCGACCACCGACGCCCCTATTTCTTGAATCAATTTTTTGTAATATCTTGATGAAATTTAAACATAAGCTGGGTATACTTCCAATTTTACGTTAATTTGAGGTAAATATAAATTCTCCGCAGGATACCTTGACAGCGGTCATGTAGGTTACATTTATTCAAATAGTGATTTCGAAATGATGACAAAGCTAACTTAGTTTCAGTCGTTATTTTGAGAAAGTTTAATTTGTCGCTCTGTTTGCTATCAGGCAAGGAAAACTTTGGATACCCTTTGTGTTCCAAACAATGGTAAATGTGTTGAGAGCAGTTTTAGACCGAACACGTCCAAGTTCTAGATCTAATATTCAGGCTGGCAGGCCTTTTGTATTACTAACTTTATCTAGGTTTCAGGTATATAGATTTGCATTTAAATTATTTGTGGGCAAGAGTAGGTGAGAGTAGTCATCGAGTACTGATGTTGATTACCTACTTGGTGATATATCATCAATTAACAATAAGGTATATTAATTAATGAAGTATGAGTGATATATATTCGGATAGTGGATTTGTCATAGTAAGTAATCTACCTATACAGACTTATATGATTGAAAAACTTAGCGTAGGCAGGATTACGTCCAGGGAGGGGTTCAAAGAAAGAAACCCCTTGATTTAGTAGTTTTTATTTTGATATTTTCAGAATTCTATGCTACGCTACACGCTTCACAATATTTTTTAGCAAATATATTTTAAGCATCTTATTATTATTATGGGTAAAATGCCCGGTGCTTTGAAGGGCTGCAGACATAGGTCCAACACGTAGAGGTCCTTTAGTTAGAGTGTTTAATCTAAAGTGTTGTGATTAGCACCTGTCGGAACATATCTCTGAATGCATCAGAGACAATGCGACCTCAGACAGGCCCCGTCAGGTGCAGAGATAAAATTAAATTACAATTTTATTAGGCTATTGTTTTGGGGTGTTAATTGGATCGGTTTATCAAATCTATTATTATTTAGAATCTATATACATTTCTTATAATAAATATTTATATATATAGTTTATATACGCGTTTTAAACCAATTTACATAGTACATTGTCAGTATTAAGCTGTGGATCTCATCATGGCACCCACTCGACAAAGGAAGTGCTCTTCTTATCTCGAGAGTCCTCAATACGGGCGGCGCTGTCGTTGACAGGGAACTGTGGGAAGCCATACGAGATTACATACTAATCTTTACTGTAAAATATATCTATACCTACTATACCTGCTCGGAAATTACCTATTTACTTCGAAAAAAAAACAGGGTCGAAAGTATGTAATTGCGGTCATACAAATATTCGGGAAGAAAATTCATATTAAAATATGGATTTGACAAGGCGCTGTTGACTTTTGATTTGTTGGTAATCGACCACTTTCTTCCCTTGATGAACAATCTACTATTTTCATATAGCCTGTAATATACCTACATGAGAATGAGAAATATTTGTAAATTTAAAAGAACGGTCAAGTGCGAGTAGGACTCGCGACCTGAGAGGGTTCTGAAGCATTACCAAGTTAAGGTCCATTTGCTCAGAAACGGTTAGTCCCACTGACTGATCCTCAAAACCTTCGAAGCCTATAGGGTAAGTACTTACCGTTGACCTACATACAATCTTGATATTTGACATAAGTAAAGGAATAAAACCCAATTATTATTATTTATTATTACGAGATAAAAAGTATTTAGTGTAGGTAGGTATTTAGGTAACCGGACTTCGAACGATGTCAAGGAGTATGAAGAGTTTCCCATCTTATCTTGAGCACACTTAAGGCGCTGTGTGCTCAATTCATGGTGGCGTTATTGTTTCAAGATTATGCCTTAACAAATTTTCAGCCATTTTACCTTGAGACTATTGGGAATATGGCTGAAAAAGACATTAAAGAAAGAAACATCCAGTTTTTTCTCAATCACGCCTTAACTTCCAGCCGGATTTTGATTAAACTTGGACATAGTTTACGTCCTGGATTAGAATATAGGCTACTTTTTATGGTAGAGGAGCTGAATAGCTACCGGGTTGTTTCTTTTCTTTGTTCCATATCCTGGTAAAGTGAAGGGTGTGTCGGTGACATTAAAATTAATGCCAATTTCTAGTAATAGTATTCATTCTTAAAATAAGAAAATAAAAAAAAACTCGCATAATGAACGTACACACTCAATAGTACGCACTAAGGTCAGACCAAGTTTGACGCCCCTGTATGGAATAAAACACGTTTCTTGTATGGGGGTCCCTTTAATTTTTAACTTTTTTTTTTTATTATTTGTTGTAATACACACTCTGTGAAAATTTCAAGTGTCTACCTTTTACGGTTAAAAAGATACAGCCCTGTGACAGACGGACGGACGGACAGCGGAGGATTAGTAATAGTAGTTTCCGTTGTCACCCTAATAACGTATCTTACAAACACCCGGAAAATTCTTATATTATCTCTGTCAATTCACTTCGTCTAATTCAGTTTGTTCAATGACCTGTTTAAAACGGGTCGAAAGACACCGACATATGCATACAACGATCCGATCCGAATCCCAAATCCACTTCCGAGGCACAACATGCAGTTTTCAGAGCCATTTCACAATTTTATTTACATTTTTTCGTTTTATATTCGCATATTGAAGCACTTCTTGTTATTTAGTACTTGCAAAACGAAATGCGAAATATGAAAACGGTTTGAATGGATATTGTGCCCATACATTTTCATCCTAAAATAATGAAAGTTTTGATGTTTGTTTCTCAATCACGCCGTAAAGGTATGAACACATTTGGATGAATACAGAACTTGTGCTATTTTTAAGACTAATCTGAATTAGCTTTATCCTTTTAAATATATTTTTTGTTAATAGTTTTCAAAAAGAGCTATGTATCTACCTTTTTTTCTTCATGTTCTGCATTAGCATACCCAGCGATAGACCAAGTCGCTGAATAGCCGATGTTATTTAAGAGGCTATACCTAACGAGTGGCCAGTTGAGGTAGATGGATGTAACTAACTAAAAACATAATAAATTTAAATAAGTAGAAATTTGATTCTAAGTAATTCTAAGCAAAATAACAATTATAAATAATAATGATGGGCGTTATAAACTCGTACATTTAAGATAAATCTAGCCTTAATAAATAATAGTATAGTAAACATGAACAAAACAACTGCCAAACAATCGCTGGAAGTTTAATTAATTTTGGTGAAAGAGCAATATGAGTTTTCCGTAATTGCTATAACTCATTGAGCGTCATATGCTGTCAGCGGCAGTGACCAAGCGCCCACAAATGACCCCATCAACCGTAAATCAACAGTATACGACTGGCCGTAACTATAAATCTAAATCAATTACTCGTATATATAGATATACAAATACAGACAGAATTTTGTTGATATTTCAACAATGCAATAGACTTGCGTTATAAAAAAAGCGTTTATTAACTAAAGTAGGGACTAATTAAGGCAAACTGAAATGAAAGACTGAAGGGTGGGGGGGGGCACATAGGTATATTATTACATAATACATGTGTGTGTGGGGTGGGTCAATCAAGTGTGAGTATTGTAGGAGTGTTCAGGATTATTTTGAATAGGCGACAGGTTTGCCACCTGCCTGTTTAATATGGACAACTAGCTAAATGTGGATATCGTTATCTGACTACATCGCAAGGGCTGTAATAATGTGATGTAGTGTAGGTAGGTACTGTTGAGTTAACTTTTGTATTAAGTATATGCAATTTCAAACAGACCTTTTTTGGGAAATACTTTTATTTACGTCATAAAACTTTTCATTTTATTACTAGCACGGTAGAATACCTCCTCCAGCTGTAAAGAAAGTCCTGGTGTCTTACCTCGGTGATCACCAGACTTTTCAATAAGTATCCAATTTTAAAGGCAAAGGGCCAAGAGTCCAAGCAGCGAGAAATACTTTTAAATTTTTAAATCAGAAGCTGATTAGATAAAATTTCGAAAACCAATCCTCTCTCTCTCACTCTTTCTTCACGGGCTGCAGTCCCAGGGTACCCAGCGGAAGACCAAGTCTCCCTTCGTTTAGCACTTTAGCTGATGGGATTTGTGAGGCTATACCTAACGAGTGGCCCGTTATTTTGAGGTATATTTGGATGGAAAAGCCTCTAAGTGTGGTTTGTCGGATTATGTAGGTTTTAATTAAATAAACCTTTTAAAAAAAAGTGTACCGACTTCAAAAATTTGCACTGAAAAGTAAGAAATAATAAAAATTTCGTCGTAGAATTTGAAGACGGTTGGTGCCAAATTAGGATACAAAATTAAGTAAACATCTAGGGACATAAAGATCTGTTCAATATTATTTGTGTTTGTACTGATGATCGTAGGTTCCTAATGAATTATCTAGATTAGTGAATTTGGGTACTAAATTATTTCTAATTTGGCACCAACCGTCTTCAAATTCTACGACGAAATTTTTATTATTTCTTACTTTTCAGTGCAAATTTTTGAAGTCGGTACACTTTTTTTTAAAAGGTTTATTTTTCCCTTTTAAGTGATTTTGTTGCCCTGAGAAATAAATAATAACGCAACTAAAAAAAATGATGGAAAATTAAAAAAAATACTGCGGTGGATGGGATTTGAACCTTGAGCAATGTGCATCCTGCGCTGCATCCCATACCTTTAGCCGCTAGACCACCGTCGATACGAAAATTGACAACTTCGTGTCAATAGCAACCGTTGCTAAGGCTTTTCTCTGATATAATTTTCAGCAGTAAACAGAGACAAATTACTGAATTTCTGAAAAATTACTGAACCGATTTTCGTCATATGACTGTGAGATAATGTCAAGAAATTATTATATCCTAAAAAAAATAAGTCGTCAAAATCGGTACATATTTCATCGAGATATTACGAAAAATTGACTTATAAGGTCAGTTTTTTCAAAATTTCTGAAAAACTAAAAAACGAATTTTTATGAGATAAAAATGGGACCAATCCGGAAGAATTATCTGTCGATTAAAAAAGAAACCATCAAAATCGGTTCACAACTGGCGGAGTAATCGATGTACATACATACAAAAAAAAAATAATACGGTTCGAATTGAGAACCTTCTCCTTCTTTTTTTTTTCGAAGTCGGTTAAAAACCCATAAATAGCATGAATTTTATATAGAAAAACATTATTTACAACTGAAATCTAAACTCAATTTAAAAATTTCTTCAACTCTACGTCGTTTATAAGTGTATTTATTTCACTTGCGGAGTTGACAGTCCTATTTACCGTTAACTTCTCCAGCGGTTGTAGGAACTCTTGACAACTGCGAAGTACTTTACCATACGAGAGCGTACTGCACTAAATGAGAAATTCCTTTAGGAACGTGCCCGTTCTTGTACATTCTTAATAAGGATGGGAAAAGGATCTTAGTTATATCGATAAAATTTTTAAGTTTAGCTTCTACAATAGTAGAGGAAAATAGATTTACAACAATTTGAATATACATATACATAAATATGCTTTGTAACTACTTATCTATTAGAGATAGATATATGCTACCGCGGACTTTTTTGTAGATTATTTTATTCTATACAATTCTTTCCTAGATTATTTTGTTATATCTCTGACGGATTAGACATACGCCATGAAAATTCGCTGGGGCCTTTTCCAGGACTTAATTCACACTGTTAATGTTCAGCTCCTAAACATGATAATAGTGGAAACCACAATAAAATTCGTTCAGTAGCTTTTGCGTGAAAAGAGCACAGACAGACAGACGCGGCGGAACTTTGTTTTATAATATGTAATAGAGATAACATGTTAACATGTTAAGAATATGTGCTTTTCGTGCTTCGGTGGGCAAGTAAAGCATTAAAAATAACAGATTTTGAAGAAGTGGCACAGGCTTGCCAGGCAAAAAGTGGACACTGTGAGTGATGGTTCTGCAAGGCCGTGAAGATGTATATGAATTATAATGGATCAGATAATTTTCTGTTGCATTTTCAGATTGTAATAAGAAGTTGCATTATGTAATTTAAAAAGGTATTTTTTTATTTAAGTAAGTGAATAATCCGACCCTAAATATGATGATTTAAAAATTCAATTTACGAAAGCGCAAGTTCATTTCCAAAATACAGTCTCCATTACGGAATAAGATTACTTTTTCATATTTTATTTTATAATATAAATAAATTTACTCCATGTAAACTCGATAATTTAGTAAAGAAGCGACCCTCGTGCAGGTCGCATTCAGAGCTCGTATTAATTTCACCAAGTTAAGGTAAATTCTCCGAGTTATTAAAATACCGGTAGCTTGGCTGAATATTTTGCAGGGCCAAGTTAATTTTGTATCTTAGTTTCAAAATGTACTTTCATAATTTTGTAATATCTATCTTCTATACCTACATAAGTAAAAACTACTGAACCGATTTGGTTGGGGTTTCAGAAAAATCTGATTACTCAATTAAAAATATAATGATTTTCATTGGAGCAGCAATCGTAAAAAAATTGGCACTACAAAATAATATTGATTATTTATTCTAAAGTAGCCCACACACTGGTCCGGTATCGCACCGAAAATTTCCGGCCGGCCGCCTTATGATCGAGATTGAACAAAGGCCACACATTGGCGATGAAAATCATACGATCTAAATCGCATACAATTGTCTGTCACATACAAAATGTGAGTGACAGATCGTTCCGGCCATCGAAATCAACCACAGATTCAACGATTTGAAACTGATGGTGGGCCGCGCGTACAAGAATTGGATGAGTCTGTGGTTGATGAGATTGGTCCAATGAGTGGGCGCCTTTAAGGCTTTTGCATCTAAATATACATCAACTGGCCACTCGTCACAAATACCATTGGCTAAAAGAGGAAGACTTGGTCTTCCGCTGGGAACTGGGACCGATAACACTGTTTCGGGAGCTGGGCAACCAGTGAAGAAAAAAAAATTGTTAAGTTCATTTTTACAAAGTCTAGACTAGTTCAAAGTCAATAACCAGTAGGTGTAGAGTGACCTGTTTATATGAACAGGACTTATGAGTCAGTCGTGGGCGGTGTGTGGGCGGCAAACGTACGTCGTACATATGTGCAAACTGCAAACACGTTATTAATTTTCAAGTTACTGACTACTTGTGGAATATGTATTATTTAATCATCATTGTTTACAAATTTTTAATGGGTAACATCTTTCCTCGGGGTAGTACGCGCTATTTGATTTGACCAATGAGTGCGCGGTTGGCCGTCAGATGATACCAACCCATTTTCCGAGAAGTTGGTACTGTCAGCCAACAGTGTGTGCGTGTACCAAGATGAGATGTCAGATGTTACACATCATATGCGACTACTGTAAGGCTCGCTCGTTTTTTTTAAATCGGTTCAGTAGTTCAATCCTAACAAACAGGCAATATTGTTAAAAAACTTAATTTTGAAAATAATGCTGACACAAATTATATGAAGATTTAAAAAGGATCACATAATTTACATTCACTGCCTCGAAATGCAAATGCGTCGGGGCGCTAATCAAAGGTAGGTATTAAAAATATATGTTTTTTATATCTGTTTATGCCTTATAGACTAAAAAACTACTGGACCGATTTTGTTACTGTATACGCGATTAGATAAATTGATTTACGAGGAAAGTTTAGGTGTATAAAACATCACGCTGTGTCTTTTGGGAGCGGAGCAGTATCAATATGCCGATTAATCGGTATCTAAGATGATTCCGCCGATTGTGATATGTCTTATTAATCACAGGCTAGTCACAACTATCACAGCGCGGATGGGATTCTCCATCATGTCACGACGGGACGCGTGCGTTGGTCGTCATGACATGACGTAGATTTTCTTGTATAAATCAATCATTGACCTTGTCACAGGTACTTGATACCACTTATATACTTACTATAGTAATAATTGAAATACTAAAATTAGTACATATTTACGTCAAGAAAATGTATATAATCTGAAAATCAATTCATGAATTAATTCTTGCGTGTGTTGAATAAACTGTTGTTGTGTTGATATGTATGTAATGACTGCAAATACTGTTTCACAAAAATAATTGTAAAAGTCCCTGAAAAAAGACATTAGCTGTAAAACTGAAATGATACCAGGCGAAGCCAGGCCGGGTCACTAATTAGGTTTATAATCATAGCGTAGATTCTTATTCTATGAAAATGATTAAATAAATAAGAATAACTAATTAACATTTTTTCATATTTAATTAGCGGCAATATAAAAATATGAATATTTGAATAAATAATATTTCTTTGTCCACAATTTATTACAGTAAAATTAAATTAAAGTTAGAGAAATTCCGACAAGAATGCCTCCCGACCTTCCTCTCAAGTACAAGAGAAATTGTTCAAGGAAATATTTTCTTTGATTTTTCCTTAAGCAGTAACATTACCTCGCCACATTCATAAAATTTTCTAACAAACCATTCCGTTTGATTGATACCCTACGCCGACCTAAAAGCGTTTCTTTCAAAGGCTATCAAACATAAATCATATAGGTATTTCAAGAAAAAGCCTCGAAGCAAGGCGGATCTCAATTTATTTAACCCATTGCCCGTGAAAAGGTCCGCTTGGACCCAAAAATCGAAACCGAATTATCATTACGTGAACCACATCCGAACCTCCGCACCCTTAAATATACAATGAGTTACTTATTTCCGTTCTACACTCCGAGTGTTATTCAACTTTATTAATACACTGTGGATATGGAGAAAATAAAAGCCGATTGATGTCGCATCGTTACTATCTCACAATATTTAAATTGAGACCTGTATCGCGTTATTGAAAATATTTAATAGATTGGCATAATACATACAAATTACCAACGACACGCGTAGGAGTATTCCCTTTACTCACAGCCGTTGGATTGTTGTATGTATTGCCATTTCTATAAGAGTAACCATTTTTATGTCACTTCGACCTACACATTACGATGCAGGAAGAAAAATACTGGAAAACACATTCAGAGCTTTGGGGTTAATTCCTATGAAATAAAGTTTTAAATTGCACTGTTATATAATATGTAATAGTATTTTCTGTCGCCTGATATTCATAGATACACACAAGCTATGTAAAAACTTAACAACTATAAGAAAAGAAAGAAGAAAGTAAAAAAATATGATAAGAAATACCATAATTATCGCAACTTAGCCGTTACGAGCATAAAATTAATCTCATTAGACAAAGTCTTAGAAAGTGAAAGAAACAATTTCCCGTAGTGACAAAGCAGGACAAAAAGTAGCGTCGCGGAAACCGGCCCTTATTATCTTGTTTTATCTCTATAGGACATTATCTCTTTCTCTTTCTAACTGAGATATTGTCTACATTCATTCTACATCAACATGCTCGCACGGTTGGTCTACGGGCTACCAAGTGGAAATATAGTCCATCTCTTTTTTTTCTTCACGAGTAACCTTACAGTTCCCAGGAACCGTTGCCGGCCCCAGGGTATGCACGTCCTCCTTTTAGTCTGATCTTGTCGGTCTACCAGTCACAGAGCCACTTTAGAACTCTGGAAGCCCTTAAAATATGTCCAAATAAAACAGTGTTGATATTACAAATTATTCATATGCCTTGAATTTGTCGTTTCGTACGTATCGTTCCCGACATCGTATGGAGGCACTCAAATTTTCGCCCAGTTCACGTAAAAGCAATGTACTTCTCATACAATATTAGATAAAGCAACACTCGCCTTAGCTCGAGTTTTATGTGATTGAAAAGGCTTTGTTCGTTTTTATTGTCAGACCTCAGTGTGTTCAACCGTGAATCTCTACTACATATAAAGTTTTAAAGGCTCTTATTTTATTTCTCTTGTCCAGCTTCTAAGTTAGTATTTAGATAAATGTAGCCTTGGACTTTAACTTATCGCTTTTTCCAGCGTCAAGTCTTTTTTGTTACATTTTTTATTCAAACGTTTTCAGACGTTACGAAATCTAATAAACAAAGCTTTAAACTTTTAGATTCATATTAAGAACTAGCTTTCCGCCTTCGGCATCACCCGTGGATATTTTTGAACAAAAAAAAAATAGGGATATCATAGCTTTCTATTCGTTAAAAAAAATTTAGAATCAGTTTACCTAGTAGTTTGAGAGATTAACTTACAACCTCTTTTTATTAATATTAGTATAGATATATATTATCTAGATAACTTTTCGCCTTGGCTTTTCCCGTGGATATTTTTGTAATGTGAAATTGTTTGTTGTAAAATCATTAACATCGATTTCCATTCCTTCATTGCCGGCTAAAATAAACAGCCATGATGAACGATTTCGCGACCGAAATCTCTCCAAAGGAAGCATTCGTAAAAAATAAAGAGAAAATGTCAACGTCAATTCAATGTCGCACAATGAGGAAAAAAACTACTCTGGTAATGATTTCGTAACAATGAACCGCTCAGGCCATTGTGATTGAAAAAATGTAATTTAATTGAATCGAGATCGATGGGTATAATGGAATCGGAGTCTGTGATAATGAAGTGAAAATGCACCTCCATACCAGGCCATACCTTTGGTACAAAATAAGTGACAGTTTTAGTCGTACAATATGTCTTACTATGAAGAAAGAAGGTTTTTTTGGCTCTGGCACTGATATTACTTATCAAAACGTTCAGTTTATTGTTTAAAAAAAACCGATCGTATATAATTGATATGTTATGGAACAAAGGATAGATAGATAGATAGGAAGACTAAATAAATAACTGAAAAATGATATATAAATGTACCTATAAATTAATTGACAAAATGACGGGTGACAAGAGGGCTGGCTCTTTCTTCGCCCAGAGAATTAGCATAGCTATACAGCGAGGAAATGCAGCCAGCGTTCTTGCCACCATGCCACGCGGACCAAATATTTTTGATTATTAATATTATTTTAGATTAAAAACTGTATACTTAGTTAATTCTTTGAAACAAATAAAAACTAATTATTTTTAAATTTTAATATGTGTAATATGTTTGATATATTTAAATATGTTAAAATTACTGCATTAGAAATATATAATTGTGGTAAAAATTGTAACAAGAAATAAAAGTCTTTTTTAACCTTGTTATCTTTTTATCCAAGTTTAATCCTTGCTTGAACAAAAAAAATATTTGAGCACCAATTTTCTGTTCTTCTTCGTTATTTGGAGGGTTATGTACCAGTGTTTTCATTTTTAGCTCGGTGCCAGCGACAAGCTTGTTACATTGTGTGTTTTAAAACGTATGTGTAAATTATAACATTGCCAAATTAAAGAGCTTTTGTTCGACTCTTCATGATATAGCTGGGTGCTACAGGTCCATATTAAATATGTACTTATATTGAAAACCCCTTGAATAAGTACGTTCTCGATGCGCCTGTGTTCGGGCGAGTGGGCGCTCACTCGTTCGGAAACTTCACAAATACCACGCCCTCTCAAACTCGTCTATATGCCAGCATTGACGATAACTTGACCTAACAATTGGCTTTATGAACATATTCGCATGAATTTCTATGTTTATTGTAAATATTCTGTGCCGATACGATTTTTGTAAGTATTGTCCAAGGGTGTATGCTCAAAAGAAGGTTCTTACTCAAAAAAAGCGAAAAAAAATTGCGAGAACAACCGACAATGAAGTCTGCCTACATTCGGGTCAGTCGGATAAAAAACGTGAAACAATTTAATAAAATCTATCTTTTTAATAGACCGCACTTATTCTGAAAATAACAGATATTTACGTCTGTTAAAGAATTGACACATCTCGGTTCATTAAGTGCAGCAACCACTTGCTTGCTACCTGTTCTGTTAAATAAGGACAACTGCAGGCCAACAGTGGACACTGTCGTCTCTTGGTGTGTTTTTTGTTTGTTTTGTGAAAATATATGCTGATAAGCGGTATGTCCTGCGCGAAGCCACAGTTAAAGATGGTTATCTGTAAATCTTTTACGTGATAGACAAGTATTGACATTTATTGACATTATCAACGCCACCCACGGAGGTACTTAGTAGCGACTTGTTGTCGTAACGCTTGTTAAAAGGTTATATCTAAAAATAATACAAAAAGACAAGTACAGCTATATGCTACATTATCTACTTGCTTATTTCTTAAATGGCAAGTCTCTTTCCATAATACATCAACTTTACACAAAACAGTTTGTAAAAATTATAATATACCTACCTACTTCATGAAATGTAGTCGATAGCGTAGGTACCTTTGTTAGAGCGTATTCGGGTTCAAATCAAACTATAGCCACGGAATACGGAATAATAATATTTGTGCTTTAATCGACAGCTCGTGCTTCAGGGGTTACGTAAAGCTGTCGTCCGCACTTCCTATAAAAATGGTGGATATTTACGTCTGTCTGCAGCTCCAGGCTAACCACCTGTTCTGTTTATTATGGACAACGGCGTCAAGTGGACAATGTTACTGACGTCTCTGACCACACCGTAAGAAATAAAGGCCGTGAATATGAGTGTGTTTTGTTTTATGAAAGTCCCTACAGAAAAAAATGTGTAGTACTCAGCCATCCACAGCTTTTTTGATATGCGCAAAGTTCATACGGTCTCATAATTAAACTTATGAGTAAAAATTAACTTTAAAAAAAAAGTGTACCGACTTCAAAAATTTGTACTGAAAAGTAAAAAATAATAAATATTTCGTCGTAGAATTTGAAGAAGGTTGGTGCCAAATTAGGATACAAAGTAATAAACATCTAAGAAGATAAAGATCTGTTCAATATTATCTATGTTTGTACTGATGATCGTAGGTTCCTAATGAATTGTCTAGATTAGTGAATTTGGGAACTAAGTTGTTTCTAATTTGGCACCAACCGTCTTCAAATTCTACGACGAAATATTTATTAGGTATTTCTTACTTTTCAGTGCAAATTTTTGAAGTCGGTACACTTTTTTTTAAAGTAAATTTATTTTTCCCTTTTAAGTAATTTTGCTGCCCTGAGAGACAAGCAAATAAAAAAAATTAATGGAAAAAAAAATTACTGCTTTGAACCATTTGCATCCTGAGCTGCACCATACCACACCATACCTTTAGCCGTTAGACCACCGTCGATACAAAAATTGACAACTTCGTGTCAATAGCAACCGTTGCTAAGGCTTTTCTCTGATACATACTTTTCAGCCGTAAACAGAGACAAATTACTGAATTTCTGAAAAACTACTGAACCGATTTTCGTCATTATGTCTGTAAGATAATGTCGAAAAATTACTATATCCTTAAAAAAATAAGTCGTCAAAATGGGTACATATTTCATCGAGATATTAAGAAAAATATACTTATAAAGTCAGTTTTTCAAAATTTTTAAAAAACTACTGAACCAATTTTCACTAAAAAAATGGGACCACCTGTGAAGTTTACCCTTACAAACACAAAAAAATTTCAAATCGGTCCAGCCGTCTTCAAGTAATCGGGGAACATACATAAAAAAAAAAGATTCCGACAAATTGAGAACCTCCTCCTTCTGTTTTGAAGTACGGTTAAAAATCAATGCTGTGTCCGACGGTATAATTTCGATGGTATAATTTCTCGAAACTATAGTGTAAATTGTACTACTGCGTAGAATCATAGTCTCTTTAAACAAAAGTCCGTGTAAATACACAATATTGTCTCCTATCAGAATTAAGTTTATAACAAGTTTTATTTCACAAAATGTACATAGGCTTTGAAGTTAACTATCAAGTGCCCACGAAGTCAAAATGTCGAGTCCCGATAAAAATTATAGAAACCTTTTTGTAGTATTTAACCTTCGTAGGGTGGCAAGCCTCAACTACCCTCTTCAGTTCCCCTTTCAGATAATTTCACCAATAGACTATAAGCTTTATCGTAGTCCAATAAAGGCTAAATTAAATTGTCTATGTAAATAATATGTTTACAATGAATAATCGACCGCTTTGCCTAGACAATTAGGTTGATTATTCTACTTCTAAATATTGATTGTAAAGAAAATGTTCTGTCCTTGAAGCTAGACATCAAAGGCTTTGGATTATATCGGTAGGCCTTTGAAATTTCAACCTTAATACAGTTAAGTTTAAATGGTTTGTGGAAAATACCTAAAATTCTGTTGAAAATGTAAAATTCTTAAGTAATTTTCAATGTTGGTTATCTGTGTAAGCGAATTTAATTTATTTTACATTTATAATTATTTAATTATATTATTGTGAAGAATCTTTATAGTATTCAATTTAAAATCTAATCTTTGGATTTGATATTCTAGGTTCATATTTTTTAAATTAAATATTTAACTTACTAAAATCTGTGAAAGCATATTTAAAAATTATTACAGAAGGAAAATACTTAAAACATTAAGGTACCCGGCGGAAAACATAACATATCCTTTAGGCTCCAATTATGTAATCTTAAATCCTTCAGGAAATTTCAAGGATAGAAAGTAGCGGTTTTTACGGAGAATGCGGAGTGAAAGATGTGTTGTGACTGAAATGAAGAAAAGTAGTTTACGCTGGTTTGGACACGTTGAAAGAATGAAGGATGAAAGATTTATATGGCTGAAGTGAAAGGAAATACTGTCAGAGGACAACAGTACTTGTAGGTGTACTTTTATTGAACATATGAAAAATGTATTGATCGAATGAAACATTAAAACTACACACAATCGCCGAGCATGTATGAAAGGTATTAGATGAACATAAAAAAAGCGATGTCAGGATCGTATCAAGTTACATTCGATTGTCTCTGCCTACCTTTCTTAGGATAATAGGCGTGATGATAAATAGACAGAAAGTAGCTGATTTTCCAATTATATCTATGGATAATTAAAAACTTATAATCCGACAAACCACACTTAGAGGCTTTTCCATCTACATATATCTCAACAGAACTAGCCACTCGTTAGGTATAGCCTCACAAATACCATCGGCTAAACGAGGGAGACTTGGTCTTCCGCTGGGTACCCTGGAACCGTAACACGGTTTCGGGAGCTGTAAGGCAAACCGTGAAGAAAGAAAAAAAAATCATATTGATTCGTTCCTCTGTTTTGGCAAACAAACTAACACACACGTATTAATTAATAATATTTATTTGGATGTAGGTATAAGATAAAAAGTATACATTTTCCTTGCAAAATTCACCATCCTACAGTGTAAATTTCTTACGGAAACAAATCTTATTTCACAAAAAGTTACCTAACACCAGGAGGCCCCTAAAGGGAAATTCATCATAAATACTGACATCCAACTGAGAAAAGATGTCTTTTGAGGGATATAAACGGATCCTTTACAGCTATACTTTTAATTCGTTCGACTTATAAGCTCATTTTCGTGTTTCCCTGAACTTTTATCAAATTCTTTTTCAACGGATTTGAATCGTTTTTATTTAGTTACTACCTCATCGCTTCTACTTTCCCGGGGGATGAGATATTTTCCCGGAATAAAAAATAGCCTATGTCACTCTTCGGCTCCCCAACTATAAAAGAAGGCAAAGCAAACAAATAAACAAGTTCTCGCATTTATATAATAATAATTCCTGAGAGAGATTGCAGTACATTTTAAATATTAACAAATACTTTTTGTTACCTAACCTAAATGTAACTTCAACAACAACAACAACAACAACATAACTTCACGACTTTTATACCTTGCGGTGCGGTCAGAGACACCAGTAACAGTGTCCACTTTTTGCCAGTTGTCCACATTGAACAGAACAGGTGGCAAGCCTGTTGCTGCACTTAATGGACCTAATGTGTCACTTCTTTAACAGACATAAATATCTGTTATTTTTAGAAGTGCGGACTTGCCCTCCGAAGCACGCGGAGTCGATTAAAGCACATATTCTTAAAGAAAATTGGTGATTTACTTGAAACGAGTGGGAATTGAACCCGGGAAATGTAACTAATGTATTTTTTTTATTTTCAGGTAAGATTCATATTCATTTGAATATATCATCATACTTATTTGTGCCAGAGAGGTAAGCAGCTTTTTCTCTTGTTCAACAAAAAGCGTTTAAAAAAATCTTCATTAGTTGCCTTATAGCTGCCGGGAACCGTTGCCAGCCCCAGGGTACCCAGCGGAAGACAAAGCCTCTGTTGAGGTATGTGGATAGAAAAGCCTCTTTGTATACGGTTTGTCGGCTAACGTACATAGATTTTTTTTATAAAAACCCATGTACCATGGTCGGTTGTGGGGATTGAACCCGCGACTTCTCAGTTGTGAGCCGACGTTTTACCCACCCGACCACCGACGCCCTTTGGTTTAAAACATTTTTCTTCATCGACTTCTCATGCTTCAGAAGGCACTTCTGAAAATAATAAACACTTCTATTTAAAAATTCACAACTCTAGTATTGCAACAACTTGCTTGCCACGACGGCCGTGACGGTGCGAAATCAAACCCACAGTTGGTTCATAATTTGAGTTGTTACTCGTATACGATGGCTAATATCATGCCCTATTTTGTAGACAACTATATAACCGAGGCGATCGTAAAGGCAAAACTATTTTGATGGGTCCTTATCCCAGTTTCTTTGTCCATCGAATATTAGAACCCTTAGGGCTGTGCATGACATACTTGTCTATATCTTCGGGAAATTTCTTAGACGTGTGTTGGGCAATAAAGAATTTATGAGAAATTTCTTTCTGACAAGATTAATTTACCGTGTATCCAATAAAATGTAATTACGAAGCCTTGGCATCTCGCATTTCCATTCAGTTTGAAATGAATAATGTTTTTTTCGTTTCTTCCATATTTTGATATAAATTGGAATGGTAGCTAGCTAATAAAAACGAAATGCCGTCTTTATTTGTTGTGTCTCTTTTTTAATTAAACGGATTGGATTTGGTAGTGATTCTAAGTAGCTATGTTGCTGTGAGTCCGTTAACAGGAGTTAAGCAGTTCAGACTAAGAATGGGGGACTGCTACAAGACCTCAAAATACCTCAATTAAATATCATTGGCTATATTAAATTTTCCGCTGTGTGCCCTGTGTGCCTGGAGTACGATGACACGGTTAACGGGAGCCGTAAGGTACCCGTAGTAGGAATTTTTCAGTGATTGATATATATACGAACTTGTCCATTTTTAAGGAGAGAGTGAGAGATGTTTGTAAGAGGTTAACTCTAAAATGACTGGTCCGATGAGAAAATATTTAGTTGGTAAGAAGCTACATTATTCCAGACTATGTTTTACAAAAAAAGTTAAAGTTCCGTATTAAAGATACAGCAATTTTCTTTCTTTCTTCACGAGTTGTCTTACAGCTCCCAAAAGCGTGTTACGGTTCTAGGGTAACCAGCGGAAGACCATATCTCCCTCGTTTAGCCGATGGTATTTGTGAGGCTATACCTAACGAGTGGCCAGTTCTGTTAAGGTATATTTAGATGGAAAAGCCTCTAAGTGTGGTTTGTCGGTTACATAAGTTTTTAATTAAATACATAAATAAGATACAGCAATATTTGTAACTATAATTACATTTTGAAAAAAAGTGTACCGACTTCAAAAATTATGCACTGAAAATGTGCTTTCCGAAAGCAAATGCACAAGTCACTATAAAAAAATACTCAAATCGCTTCAAGTGTGCCTATAAAATTTAAAGAGTTCTCGATTTCTCCAGGATCCTATCATCAGATACTGACCTGATGACCATGGGACCACCTTACAACCAAAAAAAAAATTTCCAAATTGGTCCAAGTAATCGGGGAACATAAAAAAAAAGATTCCGACGAATTGAGAACCTTCTTTTTTTAAAGTAGGTTAATAAGGGTAAAGCAATATGAAATAAAACCGTGTAACTTTAGAGTAAATATAACAAGATGTAAAGACATTGTTGCTAATCTGAGCTCTGTTTACAAGTTGTTATCGGAACCTTTCTTGCTATTTCACTATAATAATATTTAGATATCCGCCTAAACAAACACTCCTTCGAATATTCATAGCCACGAAATATTTTCAATGAAAACATATTTCTTAAATACTACTAAGTATTATGGTAAATTATAAGACCACAAAAAATACTATCGACTAACTACTATGGAAAAAATACAGGAAAATATTATGGCATATTTCTGAAAAAAGTTCGATAGGGGCCATGTAGCAATGGGTTTTTATAATTAAAAACTTATGTAAAAAATTCCGACAATCCATACTTAGAAGCTTTTCCATCTAATCAACAGAACTGGCCACGTAACTGGCTTAAACAGGAAGACTTTGTCTTCCGCTGGGTACCCTGGGACCGATAACACGGTTCCAGGAGCTGTAAGAAAGGGTATAAGTACTGCCGACAGAAGTGAAAATAACAGTGGTTTACATATATAACTTATAATAACGCCATCTAGCGTGGACCTAAAAATGTTTTCAATAAAAAAAAAACTCGGTCTTGATCGAGAATTGCCGGCCAGAAATGCTCAACCAAAAATGGCCGACCCAGGCATACGTGGAAGCCAGTACACAAATTCCTGCCCCGATATTTTTGGGTCGAGCATACTCAGGCCGGACAATCCAAACATGTCGCGAACACAGGTCGTGAATTCATAAGATTTCCCTGAACCAAAAATCGCTCATAAAACATTTTCAGTCGTTTTTCATTAGTAAAATATCGCTAAATCTTACGAAATTCTGACTTTTTTAAAAATTAAACTGTAGCTTGACAGTGAAATATAAAAAAATCCTTCTTTTAAACATCATGGTGGCCCTTAGACCGACTTAAATCCCTTTAAAACCTTATAACTTATTCATACACTTGAGATGCTGGATTAGACCTCAAAGTTCATGCATCATTTAATTTTCTACTTGGAAAATAGAAAGTAGGATTACATAAACTCAAGCCCATACATATCTATCGTATATCCTCATACATTTAGTACTGTGAACTTGACCTTTCTAAGGACACATCAAATCCGTAAATAAATTATTTTCGTCCTGGACATCCCACATGTTCCGCTATAACGATGTAGGACGGCTTTGTTTGGTTCGCCCAAGTGATAATATAGCATCCGTCTATTTCCAATTTTAGGAAAAGCCTTGTTATCAAATTCATTTTCGTTGGGAAAGCTAAGACCGCTTAAATTAGTATACTGATGTATGATGTTGTCACTAAAATGAATAAAAATAGTTTACGCTGGTTTGTACACGTTGAAATAATGAAGGATGACAGATTGACTAAAAAGGTTTATATGGCTGAAATGGAAGGAAACGTTGGCAGAGGACGATCTAGATGTACTTTTATTGAACTAATGAAAAATGTATTGATCGATGGAAATATTAAAAGTACACACAATCGACGAGCATGTTTGAAAAGTATGATGAATATAAAAGAAGCGAAAGAAGGTATGTCAGGATCGTAACAAATGGCATTCGATTGTCTCTGCCTACCCCGCCTAGGATAAAAGGCGTATAGATATAGAATAAGAGGCGTAAATAAATACTTGTGAAACCACGAATAAGGTTTCAAATAAAAGTTACATTTTCATTATTACCACACAACCCATATCCTGAAATTTTCATCATGAAACGGGGCTAATGCTACGACGGCATATGAAAGTCGCCGTATGCTCTTTGTCGCGTGGAAAAAAAGGAAAAAAACTGCGTTTCTTTTCTCTCGTCTGCTACAAAATAGATGTCGGAGTGGGAAGGTTGAAATAGTGTCTTGTAAAATAATGAACATTGGAGAAGCGAGTTTATGCAGCGGAGAATACACGAGATATTCTTTCAAAGATTGTACTTATCTACAATTCCTATTTCATCTAATATTAGAAAAAAATATTGCCACTGTTACTGGTGTCTCTGGTCACACCGCAAGCTATAAATGTTGTGAAGATGTGTTTTTGTTTTGATTTTTATATTTGTATTTATTAGTCAACTAACTTATTTTCTCATTAATTTTATTGAACCGAACCGACTGCAAAAGCTATAACTAATAAATAAAGTACGTCGGTGACCGAGTGGTTAAGACGTCTGGTATTAACTAGGCGGACTACGGTTCGATCCCGATCATGTATCAATGGGTTTTTCTAATTAAAAACAAACAAATAGAAGCTTTTACATCTAAATTACCTCAACAGAACCGGCCACTCGTTAGGCGTAGCCTCACAAATACCATCGGCTATGAGAGTAAGACTTGAGCTTGGACCGATATCACGATTCAGGGAGCCGTAAGGCAATCGGTGAAAAAAATAATTTGCCTTTTAAAAAATTGAGTACCGTCTTCAAAAATTATGCACGAAAAGTCACTATAAAACAAAAAAAACCCAAATCGCTTCAAATGTGCCTATAAAATTTGAAGAGTTCTCGATTTCTCCAGGATCCCATCATCAGATCCTGACCTGATGACCATGGGACCACCTGTGAAGTTATACCCTTTTAACAAAAAAATAATTTCTAAATCGGTCCAGCCGTCTTCAAGTAATCGGGGAACATGCATAAAAAAAAAAGATTCCGACGAATTGTAAACCTCCTCCTTATTTTGAAGTTCGGTTAATAAATAAATAAATGAAAACCATCTGTTCTACAAGAAAATTCCCATTCTTTGTCTTTTTAATGAAGCCATCTATCAAAAACATTATCCCAACAAAACTCAAGCGAAACCATCTTTTGTTGTCACTTAACTTATATTTACTTTGCAAAGTTTTAGTCGCATTTTTTACTTAATAAAGGCAAACTTGACTAACCCCGTCGTAACCTCGTTACGACATTGATAGCAAGTCGCTCGAGGAAAAATGCCTTATCATAATAATTACATTACTGAACGAGTCGAGGGTTCATCAGCTAAAAGGGAACAATTCTAGTACAATGAGAGCCTACCTATTTAGACTTATCGACTATGTATGCTGGGCCTGCTGTTTAACATTTATTTATTTACTAGAAATCCGAACAGAATTCGCACGGCTAGATATTTTTTCGACAGAAATTTGTTATTTTCTCAGGATAAAAAGTAAGGCCTGTCACTTCCCGGCCTTCCAACAAACAAACATCTTTCGGATTTATAATAAGTATTAAATTAAAATGCTTATAAAATTTAATTCAAATTAAGTTTTTTTATACAATATCGTTTACAATTTACAAACTTATTTAATCTGACATCTCACCTTGGTACACGCACACACTGTTGGCTGACAGTAACAACTTCTCGGAAAATGGGTTGGTACCATCTGACGGTCAACTCATTGGTCAAATAAAATAGCGCGCGCTTCCCCGGCTTCCTGTTACACACTTCCGTCCCTTTCACGAAATCTCTTCTTCGCTCAGAGAATTATGATATCTATACAGCGAGAAAATGCAGCCAGCATTCTTGCCACAATGCAACGCGGACCTAATCTTAAAATTGATTTAGTATTAATTTACAATATTGATATTACATTATGTAAGGATTCGAGGATTCATCAGGTAAAAGGGAACCTGAGAGCCTTTGGTATAGTAAAAGGCTTATTGACTATGTATGCTAGGCCCGCTGTTTAACATTTATTTATTTATATTGGCCACACTAGATGCTACTCACGGCTTTGTCCGTATTTTGATATCATACTTATCAGATCTCATTATATGTGGACTGTATAAAATTTGTGTAAAAGTTATGCAAAACACATACCTATTCTAAGTCAACATGAAAATCTGTTTAGGCGTTTCGGAGCCTTTTCTGGAGAAAGTTTGTTTATTAATAGTATCCACTTTTTGTCGGTTGTCCATATTTAACAGAACAGGTGACAAGCCTGTTGGTGCACTTAATGAACCTAGATGTCACTTTATATATATTTGTTATTTGTAAATATCTGTTGCCTGCAACGCCGGCTTTACGTGTCCTTTTCTTTATCTCTAAATATCGCATAAATATCTAAAAAAAAAATTAGGCATTGGTATTAATTTGGAAATCACTCAATTTTATTTATTTCTCCTCCGCTGTTTGGCTCTCAAAAGATGAAGTGTGATATTTTATACACATAAGCCTAAATCGCGTAAAGAGTAACAAAATCGGTCCAGTAGTTTGTGAGTTTCAGTCACGGGATTTAAAAAAATCTATTTCTACGGAATTTATGCCTCAACCCTTATATTGATGGAATATATGTAAATGAAATAGCATTTACGAAGCTAGTGCTATTGGTCTAAAGCCAGAATGAATCTATTCTGAAGCCTAGCCTTCTACAAAGAACGTAATTCAGACAATAGACGGACCAACAAAGAACGGTAGACAATGAGTCTCTGGTGTTTTGAGCTATTCATTATTCGTTTTTTACCGACCGACCAGATTCTATGGCTTTTGTCTTATAAAACACATTTTTAGGGATTTAGAAAAACGTTTGGGTTTTCAGTTTGTTAATTTAACCTTTTCACTTCAAAACAATACTAAGTGTCACGCAAAAAATACTGAACCAATTTTGTTGCGTTTTTCAGGATTAATAGGTTGATTGACGAGGAAGGTTTAAGAGGACCTATCACGTTTTGGAGCTGATGATTTGGAAAAGATATGGGTAGAATAAAATAACCCATCTAAAAAGGCAGCATATATCTATCTCTAATAGATAAGTAGTTATAAGCGTTTTTTTGTATGTACTTATTGTCAATATTTTGTAAATCCATGTTCTCGTGTGAAACCGGGGGCGAGTCGCTAGTTAAAAAAAGTAAAAAGTTCACTTTGGGCACATTGTAAAACAGATCCTAAAAATGCGATTGTTGATGCCCTGTCATTCCTCGATTATTCAGTACTATCTCTTATTATTGGCAAACATCTCAGCATTTCTTTATCAATCATGAACTGAACTCAAACTTCAAAGAAAAACACACGGCCTTCATACAAATAAACAAATTTTTAGCGTCGGTCGGTCTCAGAATTCGCTTCGAAAAGGCTCAATGGATTATAATGGGAATTTGGACTTAGAATCTGCCTTTTGTTTCCTTTCGTTACTTTGAAGGGTTCTGTAGATATATAAAAAAATTCAGCATCCCAATTATACTGTATCAAATTTCCACGGACGAAGCTGGGGCGAAAAGCTATATAAAATAAAAGGAAATGCCGTTGACATTTTGTTGCATTTCTATGAAAAATTGAAAATGTTTCGTAACATAAGTGGCCGGATAGTAATTTCCTAGCTGTCACTGCATGGTAACGTCGAGATTGTAAAATTGTATTGTTGCGCATTCTGCGAATGTATTTGTTGACCTAGTTTTCATAGAATATAAACATAATTTACTTTTTTTAATGCAAAAAACTTTACTTACTCTTTTGTCAGTTGTCCATATTGAACAGATAAGGTGGGAAGCCTGTTGTTGCACTTAATGGACCTAAATGCGTCACTTCTTTAACAGACGTAAAATATCTAATATTTTTAGAAGAAGTGTGCCGGCTTTATGTGCCCTCAGAAGCACGAGGAGTCAATTAAAGCACATATTCTTAAAGAAAATTTTAAATGCGAAAAAGTCAACTAACGGTTCACCAATGAAGTGATTTAAAAAAAATAGAATTTTTGTCTATGTCCATATGTCTAAAATAGGCTCTTAAACGGGTGATGAAACCTTTGTTTCAATATATATGCTGTGTTTCAAAGATAAATAACAATTATGGAGTTAAAGATATTGTAGAAAATGTATTCATATCTATGAAGTAAATAGGACAGCTTAACGGAAATACGATGCTGGCACATGTCTAGCACATCGACGTTATCAAATATACGAAGACCGGAAATAAATTTTCATCTCCGCTTTAAGAAGATTTTTCGATTTTACTTTAGAGTGAATTTGTGATATACGGGAACTGGCACGACCCTTCGGCTTCGTGGTTACAAAAATAAGCCTCAGTAATTTCAAGCCCCTCCCTCGCTCCGTTTAGATGTTTGTCGGGTAGTATAAGTTGTATTAGCTTATTTTCAGATCTTGGCCCATCTGAGCTACTGTATTTTTGGATAAAATTACTTATTGAATTATCTAATTATCGGCTAAAGGAAGAAAATTCGACTTCCGATAAGAAACATGTGGCTTTTTTTATGTTGCATGAGAATTTATCTTGAAGGATTTTCGTAATAAAAATCATGTCAATCCATTGCTCTGAAAGAAAATAGTTATTTGTTCAATAAGTGAGTAAAGTTATTTTTTGCTTCGAGTGCTGATTTAAAGGCACGAGACATAAAAAACATACCTACAACTTTTCACCTCTACCAGCAAGAAAAGTATTATAGGTTATTGCAATGGTAAGAAGATTTAACAATATGTTTATTATAGGTATCAAACCTTCATAAAACATTAATTCCAAAAGGTGGTGTTTGAAATTCGAATCACTTTTACTCACGCTCAGCAAAAAGCGATTTTGCTGTGACTTTTTATGCACCAAAAACGCCCTTTTCGTGCTGGAGAGGTGAAAACAAACAAACCACTTTCTTATTAATAAAATTAGTTAGGATTATATAACATACCTAAGTAAGTTATAATATACAATATACAGTACGTAAATTGAGAGTCAAAATGTTTTATAACTTGATATTTTCAGAGAAATCCGGCCCGATTTGTGAAATAAACACGTACGGTCCCTTTTATTTGTTTATCCACTCTTTGGTGGAACGTGAGACTTGCTCTCTGGAGATACGAACTTTCGCTTCCGACGACAATATCGCTGACAGTATAGATATAGCTAACCAAATACCCCCCGGTAAATCGAAATACTGGCCCCTGAATACTTTTTGGTATAAGTAGTGCTTATACAGTAGTGTAAGATTTTCATTTACAAACTAGCTTGCCGCCCTGGCTTCGCACATATTAACGTTTCATCCCCTATTGTGGTCTTGAGTTCAGTTTTTCCCGAATTCTCCAGGCAACCTTTCCAATTTTTCTTTCCCTAAAAATCCTTATTCAGACTATTATAAATATTAAAATAAAATTAGCCAAATCGGTTCAGCCGTTCTCAAGTGATGCACTTACCAACGAACAGCATTAAATTTTTTTATCTATTAGTCTAAACTCATTAGTTATACCTTGTGTATCTATGTTGCAAAGAATTAGATTTAATTTGAAAAAATAGGACAGGAAAGGAGATTCTCATATTGCAGCCTAATAACATTCGATGGTACCTGCCTACACTTTATGAAGGTATAAAGGGCGTAATGATAAATAAAGTGTATTATTTTAACATGAGGTACCCATAACTATTACATATACCACAAATTGCGGTTACAGTGTCCACATATTGCGTGTCGTTGCAATTATGTTTGTATATTTTTAGAGGTAGCGTTAATGATGGTGCTTAGTTTTTAGACTAGACTGAACCTGGAACCACCAACTTCATGTAATCTAAAATCAATTTCTCAGCTTTAATTCCTAACTAAAAGTTATAGATAGTTTAGTTGAAGTACTCGTAGCAGTTTTGAACTACCCTTACTCAGTCATGCTGTATCCCATTACACCCTCCACCTAAGGGTATTAAGGCGCGGTCTTTCAAGTTGAAATGTTGTAAACTAGAAAAAAAATACACAAAAGCGAAATACTCATAAAACACTGTATTGAACATAATTTACATCTATCTATCTATCTATCATCACGCCTTTCATCCCAAGAGGGGTAGGCAGAGACAATCGAATGCCATTTGATACGATCCTGACATATCTCTTTTGCTTATTTTATATTCATCATACCTTTCATACATGCTCGGCGATTGTGTGTACTTTTAATATTTCCATCTATCAACATATTTTTATATGTTCAATAAAAGTACATCTAGGTCGTCCTCTGCCAGCATTTCCTTTCACTTCAGCCATATAAAGTCAATCTTTCAACGTGTCGAAACCAGCGCAAACTACTTTTCTTCATTTTAGTCACATCATCATCTTTTACACCGCATTCTTCTCTAATGTCATCGTTCCGGATGCGGTCAATACGTTTTATATAACACATTCTACGTAAAGACCGCATTTCCACTGCATTTATTTTACTTTCATGCGTCTTATTCCATACCCAAGTCTCGCTTCCATAAGTAAGTGATGGAACTAAAACTGCATTGTGTATGTTCATTTACTTTTAGTTGTAAGTTGTTTATTTCTGCATACATTGTTAAGTCCACCAAATACCTTGCTTCCCGCTTTCACTCTCCTTTCAATTTCTTTGTCCATCTTTCCACTTCTTGTAAACATACTACCTAAATAAACATATTAATTCACTCACACAAATGTTACACTCCGTCCTTTCATCATCCTTTTCAAATACTAATACTTTTGATTTCGAAATATTAATTTTCATAATTTACAAATAGATGCGTAACGAATTGGAGCACGAGGACGCATTTTAAATATTATTTCAGATATAAGAATAATCGCCAAAACAAAAGTTTGTTCATTTTCCGTACTAGCTGGTTTATGTTTTTTAGGGTTCCGTTCCCAAAGGGTGCAAACGGAAACCCTATTACTAAGGTTCCGCTGTCCGTCCGTCCGTACGCCTGCTTATCACAGGGCTGTATCTTTTGAACTGTAATTCTCAAAGTGTGTATTACTATGGCCGCTCTAACAACAAATAAAAAAAATTTAAAAAAAATTAAAGGGGTCCCCATGCAAGATACGTATTTTATTCGCGCTAATTAGTTCCTGCGCTCTACAGCGCCCCTGTATAAACTTGGTCTGACCTTAGTGCTTACGAAACTCTTCGTGTGCAAGTCCGAGTCACACTTGGTTTTTATTTATTAGTGTCTACAAAAAGGCTACATTTTTATATAAGTTTAAAACTTAATGAATTATTCGTTCAATAAAATGTCAAGCCAAAGTCGCATGTAAGCGCCTTAATGCTTCACAAATCTCAAGACATGGAAATCCTCGCCTTAAGCTAGGAACATTCGAGCAAATTGATTTTAGAGAGTAACTTCTATGCAGCCCCGGCGCGGCAAGATTCCGAGTGAGGAAATTTGCTTAGGAGGACGCTTTCAATTAATGACTACGTCTATATTAACAATGCATGGAGACTGTTGCCCTCGCCTCCCCTTAATGAAGATAGAATGGGAGCGCCTCTTAATAATTTAATTAGAACACGTTTGGAATAAGGTATTTTTGACTTTTTATAATTGGCCAGGGAAATTTTGGATGAGGAAAGGTTTTAGAATGTTGTTGGGCATTATGTAAGTGTTTTTTGAACAAAATCTCCAACAACATTGGAAACACGTCCTTTAGTTTCTGCAAGCATTTTGGCTAAATCCGCTTTTTTAACCGACTTCCAAAAAAATAAATAAAAGGTTTTTAATTCGGACCGTTTATTTTTAATTTTTTTTATGTACATCGATTACTCCGCCAGTTGTGAACCGATTTTGATGATTTATTTTTAAAAATCGATAGATAATTCTTCCGGATTGGTCTCTCTCATAAAAATTGGTTCATTGGTTTTTCAGAAATTTTTGCTTTGATAATATTATACAACGAAATTATTTTTTCAATTTTATAAAATGTCACTCATGAAAATATTTAAGTGTTGATTAAAAATATTATCGTCTACGAGGAAATTCAATTCAGGTGTGAAAAATCAAACCGGGAACCTTAAAATGTTGATTTAGAAATTCGAATTAATAAAAAATACTAGAGCCATTACAAAGAAAAAAGATATCTGTGATAAAAACTTTATTTCACATTGATGTTTGCCGCGTGTGCCATCGTATAAATCTCCAGCCATTTCAGTGAGCCCTTTTATACTGAAACAACTGATAAAAGGCTATTAAGCGCATTTCTTTCAGTGAGGGAATAAAGTGGAGAGCTCACAAACAGCTTTAATGGTGGTAAAGCCTGCAGAACAATGCTTGAGGTAAAGAAGGGATGTTGCGATAAAAAGTAACGCCGAATTGCCAATTTTACTTTGAAAACAATCAATGTAAATTACTAAATGATATTTTTTGAGGATATTTAACTCTACGACTAGAAACTCTACGTGAATTGCAAATTTTTACACGCTTTATATTAGTTTCACCTGTAACTAACTATGTATGTAAACAAATCTTGGAAGTCGAATTTGACCAACTTCTAATTTGTCGTATTTTTATTTGGCATTTTAAGTGTATGTAATTCGGATGACAATACAATAATTTGGTGCCATCAATCTGATGTGATGATGGAGCCAGGATGTGGATATTGGAACTCTGTAACGAAACCCCATCGAGTCTGGGCTCATTTGATTTGTCTTCATAAGTACTCTGGTCCTACGTGATGTCCAAGTTCCTCATGATAGAGACGGAAGGTGGCCACAGGAACTCTCTAACGAAACGACCCTATAGAGTTTGGGCTCTTTTGATTTGCGCAAGTGTGCGTTACTGATAAAAGCTTGTTTTTTTATAAACTACACGGATTATTCAATTTGATCTAGTTGTAAACAAACAATCGAATCAGTAAAAGTTTTTTTTAAGGTTTTTGTATTGATAACTAATATGCGACAATTCTACGAGAAAAAGTCGTAGCAACATCGTAGCAACAGCTAGTAAATTAAAAATAAATTGCATTTGACGTATAAAGATCTTACAAAGGATTATTTAGTTAGTAGAAGTTATCTCGTCCCCTATTTCGTTTCCTTCAACAAATCCAACCATAAAGAAGGAGGATTCATTCAGTTCATTCTGAGGTATTACGGAATTTGTATAAGAGACGTTTAGGAGATATGCTCGGTTTAAAGTTTGCCAGTTAGTTTTGCAGAGTGTTTGTGTTTGTTAACTTAAATTAGGTGTAATTTGAAACTCAAGTAATTTTCAGTTAGAAAATAAAATAATAAGCTATTTGGAACTTTGCTCTGTTCCTGTAAATTGTCATTTCATAACTTTATCAGTGATGTCGATAAAAGCGCATACGAGGGGTCAATTTTGATTTATTTTAATTTATTTTCTAGCTATCACATTCCTTCCGTACCACCTTCGAGGTTTCTTAATTTAAATAACCCTCTAAAATCAGAATTCGTTTGTATACACTATTATATATTTGGCGGATATTTCAACTTTTAGTCTAGTAGATTCGGAGAAAATAGGATGTGACAGACTGGCAGACAGACACGAAAATAAATGGTAAAACGGATTTTTCTTATAGTATAAACGGAACCCAAAAATACAATTTTCTTGCACGAAAACAAAAGTCAAAACCGGGTTTCTAATAAAAATAAAGTTTAGTTAATATTACGTACCTAGTAATAATAATAATGGCATAAGTCCGCAACGAAATGTCTGGTTGGATCGTCTTTTCCACAAAATAGTCTGCGAATGGGGAAAACGGGAAGAAAAATTATAAGGAAGGATAATATTGGTTCTCAACGGCCTAGAAAATATTATATCTTGAGTGAGACGTAACAGAGCATCATTAGGGATACCTATACGTACTTAACTAACAAATGATTAAATGTGAGTATTTGTTATATTTCTGGGAAAATGTTCATGTTGTTTTTGTATGAGCTTCTATTACCAAGAACTTTTCTCGGTTCGGTTTTTGTGTGGTATATTAAAATCTGATGACAATGCTATTTAATTATTTTTATCTTCGTTTATATGAGACTAGGTACAATTTGTACACAGTGAATGTTGCTGCGAATTTTACGTATATTTTATTGCAAAATTCAACATTGTACCGCAGTCTTTTTTGTGTATCATTTAATGATATACAGTTCTTTATTACATGATTTTGTTGGATTATGCAGCATTTTGCATGAGACAGCGTTTCTTCAGCTTCATTAACTAATCCTATAAATGGTAAAGCTATTTTTAAAACACATAAATATTCTTCGAGTAGTGCAATCTATAACGCACTCAAATTATTTTAGTGGTTAGGTTAGATCAGCGCAGTCATACAGACAGACAGATGCGCTTCGTGGACTTTATTATTTTTTATACTATACTAATATACTATTTTTTAAATGTGACAAAGAATATATCTCTGTGAAAAAAATCACATCAATCCATGCGTTGCTTTGTTTTGCTGTGGAAGAAATACAAAGAAACAAATGCATTTATATTATAGGAAGTAGAGTAGTGATTAAAAGTGAGTAGGTAGAACTAACTCTAAAACTTTCAACAAACGTTACATGGTTTTGTTTAGTACGTGTGGTAGAATGAGTGATGTCCACATAAATATGTGTCAGTTGTAACATTTTTCACCTCAACCGTCCACGTTGGCTGCCGCCTGCCCAGAATGTTATCCGGGCGTGATGGATTACGCCCTTAGCCCAATAGACCGTGGTATTGCACTGCATTTTCATTGCTTTCACAGTTCTCAAAATGCTGCTCGTTTGTGATAAAAAATTGTTTTAAACGGGGCTGAAATTATCTCTTTTGATGTGTAGTTTAATTGAGGACTACGTGCTGCCATCGGGTTCACCTCTATTATTAGGTCCTTGCATATAAAATTGGCGTTTGGTTAGTCAGTCGGAAAACATTCGAAGGATAATTTTACAACATTTACATACATTTCTTTACCATTTATTAATGTTTCTACTGATATTAATTTTTACGATTTTATATAAGCGTAAATAATAAATAAGAGTTAATTATTGAATAAACAAAAAACTCAACTGCAAAATATCTGAAAATTAAAAAAGGTCTTGAATTTTAACTAGAATTATAAAAGTAGGTACATATCTCAGACGGGATAAATCAATTAAATAAAATTATGCTATAATTTTGTTTGTCCCGCTTGCTATAACTTTTTAGTTATATTTATTCTAGAGTTTATTTTTATTTTTCAGTTATTTTGCAGTTGGGTTTTTGTTTATTCATTAATTAACTTTTAATTAAAACTTTTAGGTTATTAATTTTTTTTACTATTAGGCTATTTACTAAAAAATTACAAACAAACACTGTCATTCATAATAATAGGATTTTCTAAATAAGTGAGCCCCAGTTCGGTTACAAAATACTAAGGCCTTTATTCATAAACGTTTATTAGCAACGTTTTTGTTAAAATATGTTTTGTCACTCTCTAACAAACCTGTCTTTACTAATAATAGAAAGAAACAAAACACATTTTAACAAAAACGTTGCTAATAAACGTTTATGAATAAAGGGGTAGATATTTACCTCCATCACAAAAGTTCACTCATTTTTAGTCAAAAATATAGTTTATTTGCACATTCGTCACGCCATTGTCTCCCTAGGTAGTCAGACATGGGGTTTCGTGTAGAACTGTAGACACCCTTTGTTCAACGGACGAAGGGAAAAGCTTGCGTGACCGACACCAAGGACATATATATTTTTAAATATTACGTCCGCAAGGTGCCAAGTTTCTACATTAAAATATATGTTGTTTCTGTTTCTATTGGCAAAAGAAAAGTTATTTATTATATAATATTTTATTCTTGGGACATAAAAAATAATAAATACCAGAGCCAAAAAGCTAAGCACCAATTTTCTATAAGATTATGTGCTTTAATAGTAATTCGGAGGGATGTAAACTCGGCGTCCACGCTTCTTTGAAAAAGTTTGAAGTGAAAGACAGAATGTTCTTGTTAATTCTGTTTAATATAGAAACTAGCCACATGTGGACGTTGTTACGATATAAAGATATAATATTAATATAGATCAACTATTATAGACAAAACTATCGTCAAATTAAATATAAAGTAACAACGTAAGGTAATGTTTGTAAGTTTGAATGTAGAAAGTAATCTCCGAAACCGATCCGTTTTAAAAAAACTTTCACTAATATTTAGAATTAAATAGACATTCAGGGTGGACATAGGCTAGGTATATATTATTCCGTTAAAATAAAAGGCTTTAAGTGTAGATCAATCGTGTTCGGGCGCCAATTGTCGCTTAGTGGGAAACTAGCCACAATAATAAATAAATATTTTACTCCATAATGTTTTATTTTCAAGTTTAATGAAGAGATTACAGAGGAATAAAAGGAATACAAGGAATCAAAGGAGCACGCTGAAAAATAAAAATAAAATAAATAAGTAAATGATTTACAGGATATGATAGAATCTAAACATAATACAACATAAATAGTAGGTACTTACAAATATCATGCTCCTTTATAATATATTTTAACAGCTGGTTGAATTTGTTCACTGTATTACATTATTGATATAATAAAATAGGTGTGCTCTTTAGCAAAGCTAAAACGGAATTGACTAAAAATGGTAGAAAATAAACAAATAGCAGACACTGTTCCAAATTCAGATTATTTTGAAAAATTCCTAAATTATAGGTAGTCAGTAACTTATTTTGTAAGGAGGTTAACAACTATTTTTGCAAGGAGGTTAGCAACTATTCAAACCTCTTTAAGAAAAAGTGGTCTCATTTATTTACTAAATGAGCACAACGTTACAACGGTATATTTCATTTCCACGCGGATGAAACCGAGGGCAAAAGCTAGTACATTATAAATGCGTGATTATGTAAAGACTTCCCCGTACCCTATTCTTTGCGTTGAGTCACTTTTATGAGTTTTTTAACTTAGATCCAGGATCCCGGCCATTTACCAATGAGTTTTTTAATTAAAAACGTATGTACATAATCCGACAAACCAACACTTAGAGGCTTTTCGATCTAAATATACCTCAACAGAACTGGCCACTCGTGAGGTATAGCCTCACAAATACCATCGGCTAAACGAGCAAGACTTGATCTTCCGCTGGATACTCTGGAACCGTAACACGTAACAGAACAGTAACAAAAATCATTTATTTATTCTCAGAACCGTGCTACTATCCCAGAGTACCCAAATACAGCTATTCCTCTTTTAGCTAATAATATTTAGTTCTATTATAGTTAAAATGCTCATGTAGGAATCGAACTCGGCCACCGATATACTGTTTTATAAACAACTTATTAATGTTGACTTAAATAACTCCTATTTATCTCATTATAGGACTATGAAGTCGGTTGAAGCAAAAATTTCCACTACATTGAAGTGAAAATGTTCACTGAAAATTGTAGAGAGGTTTAATTTGAACTCGTTAAGAGTGGGTGTTGCTGTCGTAACTTTAGGGGAGGCTTTTTGCATCAAGATACTGTATGAACTACCGCATTCTACTAAATATTTGCTTTAAAGTTTAGCTCGTTTAGTTACTGATTATAAATAAATGCTTTCAGTTATCAAAAAAGCCGGCCAAGTGCGAGTCGGACTCGCGCACGAATGGTTCTGTACCATTATCTATAAAAACGGCAAAAAAAATCACGTTTGTTGTATGGGAGCCCCCTTAAATATTAATTTTATTTTAATTTAATTATTTATTTTTAAAGTGAATAACTAAATATTCTGTGAATATTTCAAGCGTCTACCTGTTGCCGTTATCAATATCGAGCAAAAACGAGCAAAAAAAGTCAGGTTGTTATGGGAGCCCCCCTTAAATATTTATTTTATTCTATTTTTTAGTATTTGTTGTTATAGCGGCAACAGAAATACATCATCTGTGAAAATTTCAACTGTCTAACTTATCACGGACAGCCTGGTGACAGACGGACAGACAGACGGACAGACAGCGTAGCCTTAGTAATAGGGTTTCCGTTTTTATCCTTTGGGTACGAAACCCTAAAAAAACAAAATACGGGTGGTTAAGATGTGTGGTATTAACTAGGCAGACCACATAATCCGACAAACCACACTTAGAGGATTTTCCATCTAAATATACCTCAACAGAACTGGCCACTCGTTAGGTATAGCCTCACAAATACTATCAATTAAAAGAGGGAGACTTGATTTTCTTTTTTTGTCTATGTACTATTCTAATGTATAAGCTATAACATTGTAAAGTTTCATCAAAATCCGTCCTGTAGTTCTCGTTTGGATAGTATTATGGATATTGTGAAAGAGCCCCTAAATCTCTGTATATGAAAATGATTATAGATTGTAAACTAACATACATTTACTTGTTTCAGGTGAGTCATCGGCACTCCCCATAGAATTCCCTTTGTTCCGACACCCTCCGACATTCTATACCGCTTTGCAATTTAGAACCAATAGTATGTATTAACGATCGTGTAGACTGTAGAGAATATGTAAGTACATAATATCTATACTAGTATTCCGGCCCGGATTCCACCGTGAAACAAAGTTGTTTAATTTTGGAAATTCATCCTAATTTCCGACCAATTCGGCGAAAATATATATTATAATGCGACATACTTTCACGTCTGTTTCGCAAAGGGTTAGGCAGAGAGTATGGAGCGCCATTTCTCTCAATCTTTGCATAGCTCTCGTTTTATACATGCATGCATTGATTTAATATCTATCAATAATTCAATATAATATATGATATATATGCATGTATGTCTTTTTTTAGTACTACGTATTTGACCTTTTTTTTAATTTCAAGTATCGGTCATTTTCAAAATTGGTAATTTTTAATTATTCTCAAAACGGGTAGTTTTCAGATGGGATGTTTATCGTATGGAGATGCATTTGATGGTGTAGGTACGTGAAAAGTGTGAAGTGGCTGATAGTGTTGTATATAAAATTGAAAGAGGAACGCTGAATTGTTTTGTTGAACAACGCATGTTGAACGAATGTGTGATAAAAGAATGACGAAGCAAATATATAAAGTTTTTCTACCGAAAGGACCAACAAGGAAAGGAAGTTCAAGACGAATTTCCATTAATGAAATATTTGATATCCTTAAGAGAGGTCAAATACTTAGTATTAAAAAGTATGAAACAATGTATGTGGATGACGCAAGAAAAGTATGTAAAGATTTATTTTATTATTACACTATAAATAGTTATTCTTTTGAGTAAAACATTCCATAATATTTACCATGGAAAGCGTCCAAGCAATATAAAAGTAGTAAAAGTAGTTATGACGGAGGTAATGCTGTTACCGCGGACAGTGGAGCGAGCGAACTGGGAATTAACTGAGAGATGCCTATCAACTAGCCTGTTCGCTTAAAATAACGTTATTTAGCTCCATTTAAAATCTTTTTAAGAGCATTTTTATAAAGGTTTTGTACTAAAAATATATTGGGATACTTATGAAAACATGGCAACTCGTGGCAAATGCGGCTGATGGAGCACCGAAGAAGGGCTTGTCATGTCTTCCGCTGGGTACCCTGACGCCGGAAACACGGCATGAAGGTTTTAAAAAAATTTTAACCGACGTTTTCACTGCCTAATTTAATGTAAGCACGCCTTCACACATGTGTACTTCCTCGAGAAATGTAGATTTTAATGCAAACCTCAAAATTCGTGCAGTGGTTCTCAACATTAGTGCAGAGTGATAGACGAGTGGCGTGGAGTAGAAAATCTTGGAAAACGGGACGGGGAGAATAGGCGTGCTTTTGTCAAAATAATAAAACTTTGTCATTACTATATTTATGTAAAACTTGGATATGATACACAAAATCTATAGATAATTTACCTAATGGCTAATATAAAGTAATTTTTTTAGACTTGGCTTACTTGGTAAACAAAATTTGCATGTTTATTTATTGTAAAATTTTTAAATAACCATTTAAAATATGAATATATCAGTTCAGCAAATGCAAAATAGGTTAAAAAATATGTTTATTAATATGCATTTTTTTAATGACAACTTATTTTAAAAAGCCATGCAAAGTTTGTTTACCAAATGATACAAAACTAGAAAAACCGACCTTAAGTACTTGCTTTTCTCTCTGTTTCAAGTTAAAAATTTAAAAAAGTGTTTCAGTTATTCATATTGAAACCATGCGTCACGCCGATGTTTTGAGTATATAGTTGGAAAACTTTTGCGGTTCGAGTACAAACTGTGGAACCAAACTTTAACGGTTGAACATTGTTAAACAAATAATTATTGCAACTGCTAACAAGGTACAACATTGCAACAAGAGAATATATCCTCAAAATCTCAGAACTAGCTGAAAACTCTTGCCAAACATAAAACATTACATTGTATTTGGTGTGCGAAGTTGAAATTACAGAATTTTCAGATAAACTTGGCTAATAAGTTATCCTTGCTTTTCACGGTTGTAATTTTAGACCGAGATTTCTCATATATGTTTTACTAGCATATCTGCAAGATTGTACGATCTTACGATTCTGTACACGTAAAGTCACATTTTTGTTTTAGTAAACCTTACAGCTCCCGAGAACCGTCGCCGGCCCCATGGTACCCAGCGGAAGACAGAATCTTCCTCTATTAGCCGAAGATTTTTTGAGGCTATACCTACCTAACGAGTGGCCAGCTCTGTTGAGCTTGCAATGGTTATTTAGTGTTTACCTAAAACTCGGAACTTATATGTATTATTATAGACTCGGAAACTACTGGACCGACTTTGTTAATGTTTACGCGATCAGATATATTGATTCACGTGGACAATTTAGGTGTATCAGACATCACGCTTCGTCTTTCAGGTTAGTAACCAAAGCCGGGGCGAGTCGCTAGTACAAAATAAAAATGTAGGTATGCAGTTAAGCGCTTGTTTACAAAAAATAGAAAAGTTACATCCACTCGCGCAACTCGAATTGGATTTGGATTTTACGTTTGTTTTTCCATTTTGGAATATTCTTCGCTAAACGGCTGGCGTTAATTGCTTCCCACTCGATTAAGTTAAATGCGAATCGGTATCGACTTTTGTTGTATTCATTCGATGCATCCTCTACCTATTTAAAAAAAAACAGGAATAGCGGTAATAATACTGGCTGAATTTCCCAGCTGAATTGCGATGCTGATTAGTTGAGCGAGGAAGGAGCCAGCCCTCTTGTCACCAGAGGAGATGATCAGTCGTGGGGATATTTATTTAATTTTTTTTTTTGTAATTTGTACCACGGAGTTTCTACACTAATCCGCACTTTGTAGTTTTCTATAATTGAACTATATTTGCACCGTTTGTTAGGCTCCCGCTTTGATTACTGTTACACTGAGATGAGACGGGGCTAATGTAGCATCCCATACAATTTAAGGGCCTGACCTCGCTCCCAGGGAATCAGAGTCTCATTTAATATATGTAGACGACTTTTAGTTTGTTAACTTTATTTTATTTAGTAAGTTATTTTAGGGTCCATATCGCTTTGTGCCGCCGCGTCGCACATTCTCAGAAAAATGGTATATACAATATATATTTTTAGAATCTTGCATTTATACTAAATTCGGTATTTGTATCATTTATGACATCATATCTACGAAGTCAACGATACATCATTTGGCAATATTTGATGAGTATAGACTGCTTTCTGGGGTCCCTGGAAAGCACTGGACTGGGTTACTTGTTCCGGTGGCCCGGTACAGGGTTCCATGAGCAATTCTAGGGTTATTTCACATATAAATACATGTAGGTATAGGTGCTAACATAACTGTAAGTTTAATACTATCCTGAATGGATCATTGTTGTCTAAATAAATAAATTTATTATTATTATGTGACTATAAATCCTTATTACAAATATTATTATTACAAACTTCTGTCCGCGGTATCACGCGCGTGGAAATAGAATCCAAAAAGAAATAATCCCGTCGCTGTAATTTGACCCTCCCCCGCCCGCTTTCGCGGTATAAAAAGTAGTCTATGTCATTCTCTGACCCCTAAACTACCATTATGCAGAAAATCATGTCGTTCCCGTGAAAAACAAAAACAAATATATCCCACGGTAACCATGCATTTTCCGGGATAAAAAGTACCCTATGCGCAATTCCAAACTATAATCTATAATATATTTCATCCAGATCCGTTAAGCCGTTCTGGCGTGATTGAGTAACTAACAACCATACAAACTTTCGCGTTTATAATATTAGTGGGAACCCTGCTTCTGCTTTGCCTTAGTCGGGTAAAAATCGTAGGAAAGTAGTAAACTAGAATCATATCTGCACATAAATATCTGAACTCAGATCTGTTGAAAAGTCTCGATAAGGCTATAAACTAAATTTTTCATTATCAACCGAAAGTAAAATAAAAATTGTTAAACGAAAAGGTTCTGCTGGCAATCGGCCAAGTGAACAAGAGCCGTGCTGAAGGTCTCTTGAGATGTTAATGCCTTAATGGATTCTTTATATTATGTGCAGATAGAACTTCTTAATACCTAGTAACTGCTTTTGCTGCAATGTTGGAGTCAAAACATTTTAAAATGCTCAATCTTTTGCTTCGATTTTTAATAAGTGCTTAAATAAACTTCTCGTGCTTCGAAGGGAGTATAAAGCAGACGTTCGACTTTTTCTGAAAATAAAGAAAGATAGTTTCTTCTATTTAAAAAGTGTCAGAGATATGTTTGGCCGGTCCAAACATTTTAAATTTTCTCTAGCCAAAACGCTAAGCATTTTTTTTAATAATATCTCGTAGCTTTTCGCCCCGTAGAGCCCTTATTAACTTTTATAACGTTCATACAAAAATCCCATATAAAAAAGCACTTTCAGTTTTTCAGAATTTTCCAGGCAATTTTTCAAATTTATCTTTTCTTAAATATTTGATTCAGACTATTACGAACATTTAAAAAAATAACTAAATCGGTCCAGCCGTTCACAAGTGATGCGCTTACCAACGAACATCATTTCATTTTTAATCATAAGAAGATAGATAGATTTTATTTGAACAACTTACTAAATGAGGACATTGTTGCCAGATGTAGACATTGTTTAATCCCAACATTTAAAAATAAACAACCATAATTGCTTTGATTCTTGAATTATCATGATTCGGAGGCCACTGAATTGTTTTGAAAATAATAAATAAGTTCTTCAACCTAAGATGTGACATGTTTAGTCCCAGATACAGTGACCATGATAGATTCGCTAAATGTGGAAATTGCTACCATATCTGGTATGGTGCATAGATTTCTTGTAAAGTATTAAGTGCAAGGACAGCTGCATATCCGATTTAATGTTGCGGTTACATCACCCCAAGAATAATTTAGTTAGGGTGGAACAGCTATGAATCACCGCAACACGCAAGGCTTTCCTACTTAGTCATAAAATGAGTACTGATTACTAAATTATTGATGAATAAAAATGAAAAAAAGGCAAAGGCAGTCATGGGGACTGCAGAAAGAAATGAAAACTGCCATGTAGCAAACATTTAACAATGTATCTGAGGCCGGAGCGAAGAAATGGGAAGCCATAAGTGGAAGCCAGTACCCGTCCGTACATTCTCGGGCCGGGCAATCCATGTCTTGTGCCGAAAACATGTCGCGAATTTATAAGATTTCTTCCTTACAAAAATCGCTCGCGCCTAAAGAATAACAGTTTACTATGTCAACACTTATTTACTCATTTTTAAAGTACTTAAAATTTCATGTCAACTTCTAAAATTCGAATTTGGAGCTTTTTAAAAATAAAATTTGATTAATAGTGGATCTCTGGAGTAGTTCTGCAAGTCAAATATGAAAGTTCTGGTCTCAATATTCGCAGAACGATGTTTGGATATGGATGAAGCAAGAGAAGTATGCAAAGATCGAGTGAAGTGGCACTCCATCCTCTCTGCCTACCTCTTTGGGAAACAGGCATAAAGGCGTGAAATGTATGTATGTAAATTCGCAGTACTATGAAATGTTTTACTCGAATTGCGGAATTTCGATATGATACAATTCTAAGTATTCTAACTAATATTATAAGTGTATTTCACGGGAAAATACCGGGTCATTGTTTGTTTAATACGAAATATGAAAAAGTTAATAAATAACACATTTTCAAAATGTTTACTACGAAAATATGAAAAAGTTAATAAAAACACCTTTTCAAAGTCGTTATTAATTTGTTTCTGAACGATTCATCACTTTTCAGTCGTTTTGTAAAAGTAAACTAGTAATACAATGCAATTAACACTGCTCGCTCAACGTGTTAAAATAAAAGCGCTAGAAAATTGAAAATTGCTCTATACCTCTACCTAAATCTTGTTATTGGAAAAACTACGTAAAACTGCATTTAGTATTCGAGGCAACGATTCGAGCTTAATTGGACTGTCGATCAGTGAACAAATATTGTTTTTTAACAACGTTTCACCTACAGGGCTTTAATTCTGAAAGTGACGTTTACAGTTCTTGAATAACTTGATGAAAATTATGTTTTTACTTCAAAATAGAACACAAAAAGGGAATTCAGTTAAATTCAGTTGATCTATCTATCAGCACGCCTTTTATTCCAAGAGGGGTAGGCAGAGACGATCAAATGCCATTTTAGGATCGGCATAGCTCTCTCGCTTCTTTTATATTCATCATACCTTTCATACATGCTCGGCGATTGTGTGTACTTTTAATATTTCCATCGATCAACACATTTTTTATATGTTCAATAAAAGTACATAGTATAAGTAAGTAGTAGGCATTTCCTTTCACTTCAGCCATATAAACCTTTTTAGTCAATCTTTCATCCTTTTTAATTATTATGTATATGATATTAATAAATAATAAAAAAATAAAGTTAGAAGTTAGGAAAATAATTACAACGAAAACGAATCTGTAAATATACGAGTAGGTATTGTATTCCAATGTCGTTATCATACATTTTCTGCTCTGGCTTCGCCCGTGGATATTTTGACATTAGGTTTATCCCGAAGGATTTCCTCTCATCTCTGTGGAAAAATCACGTCGACCCGTTGCTCTGTTTTGACTTGGAAGAACGACAAAGAAACATCCTTTTCTCATTTTGAATTTTAGATTACACCTAAAATATAAACCCCTTTGTTTCTTGTTCCAGAGAAAACTATAATAAATCGTATCTTTTTTTCCTTCACGGGTTCTTTTACGGCTCCCGAAACCGTGTTACGGTCCCAGGGTACTCAGCAGAAGATTAAGTCAGATGGTATTTGTGAAGCTATACCTAACGAGTGGCCAGTTCTGTTAATATCTTTTTAATTAACCGATTTGTAATAAAATTGTATATTAAAAAATAGGTCACATAAGCCAAGCAAAGTCTCGACAAGTGACTTGTATTCAATATTAATGAGCACTTTACTTCGCATGGCGCCGTACTAACTGCATTAAGCGGTATAGTGTATCCGCCCTGCTATAATTAGAAGCCAATTTAAAATAGCTCTTAACATGGTTACTGTCATAACGCTTCCTTAATTATATTACAAAATATTATATAAAGCAAACTCGTAGAGATTTTATAACAAATATTGCTTCTGAAGTCTACTTGTTTCAATGGCTAACATTTTTGGTAAAGTATCAAAATTCGAAAACAGTTTGGAGAATAGCTTAGAACATTTATTTTGTCTGTTTATTTTCCAGTTAGTATTTAAAAAGTACGGAAATTATAGCAATAATGCTGATAAGTTTTCCTAAGCCATCGTTTTTTGATTGGTCTGTGTTCGTTTGGCAGATTGTCTTTTTTATTGCGTTGGTAAGCGCATCACTTGAGAACGGCTGGACCGATTTGGCTATTTTTTTAAATGCTCGTAATAGTCTGAATAATGTTTTTAAGAAAAGATAAGTTGGAAAAGTTGCCCGGAAAATTAGAAAATTCGGGAAAACTGAAAGTGCTTTTTTTCTATGGGATTTTTGTATGAACTCAAAACCATAATAGAAGATGACAGTTAATATGGGCTCCACGGGCCAAGCCGGAGCGGAAGCTAGTACTAAATAAACAATACGTGTCTCGTATTTACTTTCCCGTATATTTTTTTTTTATTAATAAAAACGGATGATTAAGAAGTGAAATGTTGTCCAGCTCTTAATATTAAGTGGACACTCTATCTATCTACTTTTTTCGTTCCTAAATACAAGGAGCTCTTTTTTTATTACAATTTAGTCTAAGTTTTAAATCACTGAGAATAATTTAAACAATTTTTTAATTCATGAATATCAAAATCTGGTAATATTTTAAAGAACTCGCTAGAAAGTTCAACTTTGCAATAAATCCATTAAAGTTAGACATAAAATACATAGTTCACTAAAGTTACACAGTATATTTCAACTCGGCTCCGATCAGCTTGTTTGGTTGTACGTGAGGTGAATTGATATTCCGTCGACAGTGTTGCTGAACCTTCTCTCACTTCAGATACCTATAAATCCACTGCTCATTTCAGCACAAACAAATTATTTTGAACATAATATATTTAGACACTTTGTTATTCTTACATAAATAATAAAAAATATCTTACATAAAATAACAGTTTACCTCCTGAGCCTTACTTTTATCACTCTCTTAAAAATCTATCCTACTATGTTCCTAAAAATGAAATACCTCATCTAAAACCCCCCTCTGATTTAATAATTTAATTTAAAGCTTCTTATTAAAATTAGCAATTGATTCATCCTAACAGATTTTTCGCAAAGATTTTAATCAACATTTATCCTATTTAACTTTAGCGTTCATTCCTTAATCACAAAAAGCCAGCTATTCTAATCAAACACAAAATCCTACACGAAACTTAAGTTATTTAAAATGTCAACTTTAATAAAAACTCATCGGAAAGATAAAAGTTTGACCCTTAACTCAAGGACTCGTTAAGAAACTTCTCTACGTCTGACCTATAAAGCGAGGGTACTGTATTATCTAGAAATTAGGTACAACATTTTGGCAAAACTTCCCGCGGATTGCGGATGTTTTGCACGTGCCAATAGACTGGGATTCGTGGTCGGCACGTGGCAGCTTTCCGCACTGCAGTCAATGCAGTAACATAATAACTATCAAACAATTTCTGTCTCGATTTATTACATATTAATTTGGGGGATAAATGGGGTGGCCATATATCATACTAATCTTTATTAGTGATACATTTTTCTGACAGTATGTTCAAATTTCACGGTTATTTTTCCAAGAAGGCTACATTTTCTTTATACAAACACAAAACACACCCGTTTTACCTTGGCCAGTGATATCAGACACGGTTACCACTTTTTGCCAGTTGTACTTTTCTCCTATTTTTAGAAGAAGAAGAAGTCGAATAAAATATAGTGTTTACCATTTTTGTCATGATGAGATTTGAACCAATTAAATTCCAGTACAATAAAAAGGCTTTCTTGGAATCAAATTCAAGGAGCAAATAAATACATATTTAAATTTTGCCATCATAAAGTTTCTATCAAAAATATTATCCATTCTTACCTACATGGTACTACCTAATACATATTACGTATTACAACCTCTTGCTCAAAAGAAATCAAAGGCACTTGTAGTTCTTTATTCTGTGTCAGAGGTTTCCGAAGTGTTAGGCCCTGTAGACCCCTTACCGATTTATTTATTCTCCGTAGACCTCATTAAAATTATATCGTGAACTGTTATGAACCCCAGCAAGTGAAAGTCGATTCATGGGGGTCCTATAGACCACTTTATGAAACAATTCAAATGCAAATAAGAAAAATACCAGTTTGAAATTCAAAAGCAATAATGTCACTTTCATACCTAATGAGAAATATTTATGAAAAACCCACCCGTTAAGTAAAATAACCTCCATCACAAGGTTGACACTCCACACTTCAATCAATATTTATCAAGGTCAAATGTTAATATATTATTTCATAGATTTTATTAGTAGCAATGTCATGTCTGCATATCTCATGATGGTTTTTATCACAGGAGGCGTAGGCAGTGACTATCTTATATTATGTGCTACGATTTTAACACACCTCTTTACATGTTTTATATTCATCACACCTTGAATACATGTCAATTACCAAGGAATGCTTTGAATATTGCCATCAATCATCATCTTTTCAATTAAAGTACACCGAGGACGCCCTCTGTCGGCATTTTCTTTCACTTTTGTCTTTTAAGTATTAATCCTTTCAATGTGTCCAAATCAGCGCAAACCACTTTTCTTCATTTTGGTCAATACGTTATCTTTAATACGCATTATTTTTAAAATAATACATAATAACGGATAGACCGAATTGGCTAATTCTTTTTTTATGTGCTTTTAATGTGCTTTTTTTCTATTGGATTTTTGTATGAACTCAAGACCATAATAGAGGATAAAAGTTAATATGGACTCCACGGGCGGAAAACTAGTCTATAATAAAATAATTTGTTAAATAGGTCCAGTACTTTTAGAGTACTTACAAACAAAGATAGGCGTAACAAATTATAGGTGGGTCAGGCCAACCCCAGAATCCTTTTTCGGCCAATACTTGGAGTCCTTCTTTTTCAACCCCAGAATTAAAGTAAATTCACTCTGCCTACCCCATAAAATATAATTTCTTCGCCTTAAAACAAACCAACTCACACTTTATAATATCAAATAGATTTGTAAACTACTTTCCACTGAAACCATAAGTTGATGGTGGTATTAGTACCACAACTTGATTAATATTGTCACGAACTTCGTGCATTAAAACCTTGGGTGAGTAGTTTCAGGTTTTTATGATTTGTATCATGTAAGGATATCGTTGTCACAGAACATTATAAAGAACATAAAAGTAGCAAGTGGGCACTCTTGCGTAACCACACATATATAAGCTGGTCATAGCTTTTCGCCCCCGGCTTGGCCCGTGAAACCAAATAAAATGTAGCCTGTAGCACTCAAACTACATTAGTTTCCTATTAGTGAAATAATTTTCAAAATCGGATCAGTTGTTTAAGAGATTACCCCCTACATCAAAAAATACAAACTATAGGTACTTCCTTATAATATTAGTATAGATTTCCGTACATATTCATAATTTTCCACAATTCCAAAAAAATAGAAAAAAATATGTATATTTTGTCTAACAAATAATTTGTCTAAAGATTGCACAGTATACCGTATAATAACTAAACTAGTTTTTCACAATATTGTCACCACAGTACAATAATTTGGTTACACCGATTTTGATATAAATATGCTAACATGTTACTTCTACTTTCTTCACAATGTTCTGTGATCGTTCTAGTTAAAGTCCTTGTAACGAAATAGCTCTAGACATGTAGGTGAAGTTACGTAACGAAAGCAGTATTTTTTATGTTTCATAAAATGTGTAAATCGTAAAAGATGACACAGCCTTTTTGTTTCAACAGATTTTAATTAAGTGCATTTTTATTATCGACAATTCTGTGCGTCGTTTTCTGCAAGCCTCTTACATCCATTTAATGAAACTCGTTAAAATTTTTAATTTAATTAAGATGTGTTCTTCTTGCGTCGATAGTGGAATGGATTGGGTGTGTGACTGGAAACAGGAGGATTCGGGTTCAATCCTTGCACGAGCCAAAAAACTAAGCACTAATTTTATTTCCTCTCAGTTCGAGTGCCTCTGAAGGAACGTAAAACCGTTGTATGAGTATTGTTTTTGATTCTCCGTTATCATCTTGCTGCTAAAAGTATTAAAAAGATGACTCTCCTTTTAACTCCCAAATGCTGACATGGTGAAAAAAAATAAACCTTACAGAAAGCATTTTTAAGTAGGTACTACTAAGAATTTTTCACATTTTTTGAGATAATAATCCTGTAATGTTTAGCATACATTCTACGGTTTTAATTCTTTATCGTATTAGGTATTTTGGCACTTCTTATGATTTAAACGAGACTCAAACGAAGTCGTGAGAATTTGTTATCATAATTATATGCGTTTTCCGTCAACTTTTCATGATGACACATTTAGAAATTGATAATTTCCTCTAAAATCGACTTGGGCACCGGATATTTCTGTCTGAAAACGAATGACTTCTAATACCGTAAGTCTTTTGCCAATGTGGTAATCCGTGTTTATGCAATCCAAACTAATATTATAAATGAGAATGTGTGTTTGTTTGATTGTCTTTCTTGGTCATGAAAATGTCATCAAAACAGTTTTTTTTTAAAAACCTTCACGGGTTTGCCTTACATAAAGCTCCCGGGAACCGTTGCCGCCGACAAAGTTTTCCTCATTAAGCCGAAGATTTTTTTCGAGGTTATACCTAACGAGTTGCCAGCTCTGTTGAGGTATGTAAGTAGATGGCAAAGCCTTTTTGTATGTGTTGTCAAATCAATGGATCAAAATAGATCAACAGATCATTGTATTTTTTTCGGATCAATGTGATAGTTGGGGGGATGGAGATATTTTTTTATCCCGGAAATCGAAAGTATTTCTTTAATTTCTTATGTCTTATTTTTAAAAAAATCACAGGCGAAGCCGGGGCCAAAAGTTAGATCTCTATGTAAGTGGGAGTGTCAGTTTGTCTGTTTCGTAGAAAATAACTATTCAGATGTAGGTAAAGGTGTCCACCCATTCATCAAATTCTTGTAACAAATGGTCCGCCTAGATCGTCTGGCGGCCGGAATGGGAAATTTTCGGTGCGATGCCGGACCAATGTGTGGCCTACTTTAGTGCTGAATTCGAAATTTAGTGGTGACCACAGAGCTGGTGCTTACTTTGCTCAAAGAATCAGTATAGCCGTGCAGCGAGGTAATGCCGCCAGCATCTTGGGCACCATGCCACAAGGCGAACATTTGGAAGGGTGATTTTCATGACATAACTATTTTTTTTGACATAACTAGTTTTAGTTTAAATATTTACGTGTATTTAGTATTTAAGATAATTTTAATACCCATTTCTTTGTGTTCAAGTTGATTTTATTTAATAAAGTCAGTGCTGAATTAGGTAAGTTTGGTTCTAATTTTCTTCCATTCAACGCAAGCGTAGGCGACTACGAAGGCTTGTGGTGCATATTTTACCATATTATATAACGAAATCGTTAAATCCACTGCATAAACTGCTATAACAAAGAAGTAGATAATATTTTATGATACTGCAAGCTTCGTATTAACATATCGAATAGCATAAAATATGGTTAGTACGGCCAGTGAAATTTCAATACCCTTTCAATTACCAGTCGAGCAGTATTTTCCCACGAACAAAGCAATCACTCGCTGAATCCAGCACATAAATTTAGGTTACACGCGTGTGTCTAGATTTGATATGGAGCTTTTCCGTGCTCTTTTTATATCTTTTTGTGATTTTCTTTTATTATGCAACACATTTCACGGCTTTTATACTTGGCCAGAGAAACACATTCAGAACTGGTGGTAAGCCTGTCGCTGCATTACTCTTAATGACCCTAGCTGTCTTTACGTGCTCTCTGAAGCTCGAGAAATCGAACAAAGCATTTATTCATATATTTATACATAAAAGTAACGCCTGTTTCCCAGACGGGTAAAGAGACCAAGGATTTCCATTTGCTACGATCCTGGCATCATATTTTTCATGTATGCTCGTCAGGTACTTCTGACCTGGCCTTTTATGAAAACATATCTTTTATTTCACGGCCTGATTCCCGAAAGAAAATATTGCTGACATATATAAACTAGCTTCGCCCGTGAAATTATAATTTCACTGATTCCGTTGACAAATTCGCCGAATAAGGAACATTGATATTATTGGTCACTATCTATTAGGGAAATAATCAAAATCGGTCTAGTAGTTTTTGAGTATGTAAGGCACAAACAGACAGCTAGAGCCATTAGATTAAAACAAAGAGATCTTTTAATAAATATTTATGACTATTTTGACACATGGTTTGGTTACACCCGTGTGGAAAATATGCAGAAGTAACGCCGCTCTTTAAGCTTGTCAAAAATACTGTGTTACCATTATACAAATTTTAATCAAATCTTCTCAGTCGTTACGACGTAATTGACTAACAAACTTTCACATTTATATTATTAAAGCGCAGAATAATTTTCTTCACTTGTATGTTGCTATAATGTATAGAAAGAAGTATTATTCCTTTAGCAATTTTAAATATGAACAAACTCCACTGAATTATAACTCGAAGCTTATGAGTTAAAACATAAGTTAAAATCCTTTTCAATTTCATAATTTCTAATTTAATTATATAAGCTTGGTAATAGATATAGCAAGTAGTAAATAGTTTCAGACTTGAATTAGCTTTAATAGTGACGAAATGAGAAAAAGTTCTGAATTCAGATACACTTTATGTAGCTCGTAATATATAATATGTAGCAAGCAATATTTTTTCGTACGTGAATCAAATGTGATCAAACTTGCATTCGATATCACAAAATTATTTCCGTTTTTGTTATATTGCCTGTGAAACCAAAAATAAACCAACAACAAAAATAAGCATATAAAACTACTTAATAAGCAAGATTTTTAATCATCAGTGATTGGTCATTAAAAAAATATTTATTAAATAATATATCAGAGCAGCAGACACATTTACAATATTTCGCATCCATAAATTAATTAATATTTGCCGTTGATATTTCACTGCTAACGACGTTTTACTGTGAATTTTCAATTTACAACATTTTGGTGAAATTTTGCACACAAATTGTTGTTTGGTATAGAGGTTAGTTTAAGGAATCTACAAAGAAAGAAATAAAAAACTTTGAAAAATTACTTCTTTGTTAATTATATTTATTACTAACAGTTGCCCGCGACTTCGTACGCATTGTATTAGGAATAGTGGCGTATTTTATGTAAATAGGGTCGATTTTGAAAAATCCTTCTTAGTGCTTCCCTATACCCCTAAGGAATATACGGAATATACCTTCCAATTTTCATATTTATATCTTCAGTAGTTTAGTCTGTGCGTTGATTGTCAGTCAGTCAACGACACGACGGTTTTATGTTTATTAAAAAAACGTTGAAAAAATATATTTATACAAATATTAAAATTTTTCTTATTGCGTAAGACATTTTAAATTGGCAATTGTTAAACGTTTTCATAGACAATAAAATATAAGACCAATCGTTTTTACCAATAAAATACAAAGATACCTTAATATGCAGTAAACATTCTCCTTTGAACACACAAAAAACCTTCTATCTCAATCGGCTTCGTTTCACCCCTGTTCCGTTTTTCACCCCCCTTTTTCTTGTCCCCACACACCCCCTTTCGGGTGGGGGTGGGGTTAAACCGAGTGACTCAGAGGTATGCGCGCGCAGATAAAATCAATACCAGGGAGGACGTACGCACAAATACTGGCGCGACGGCAGCCATTCGTACTGCGAGACAGTGAATTTTAAGGATGGGACAACAGTCGATATAGGTGTCGATACTTTCAAAATTTATCGACTTTTCATTTATAAAAGTTCTCCCCGAAGCGATAAATAGACAAGTAATTTTAATTTACACTAACAAAATTAAAGAACAAAAATAGTCGTGTAGTGAATTATTATAATAAGTACCATAAATTGAAATTACGGCGGGACGGACATATCCTTTGAAATCATCTCAAGGCGATGTACTAAATGACAATCGCTCACACGAACATGTGATAATTTGAAATATTAAAAAAAATAGACTAAAACGTTTCATCCGTGCGAACATGCAGACCGCGAAGAATTAATCTCATTACTGTAGACAAAATCTTCAAGCGGTAGCTTGACGTACTCATTGCGTCAATTTGTCTATTTATGACATTTGTCACGTGATGCTTTAAAAAATAAATTCTCTAGGGATCACGTGACAAAACTGATAGTGATTGTTTTTGTCTAACCCCTGTAGACTTTCTCTACGCGGTCATGCTCGCGGGGTATGAGCCTACAAGAATATGACTTTTACTTATATCACAAAAATAAACAATGAGACATTGATTCTACGTCATGTCATGGCGACAAACGCACGCGTCTCGTCGTGACGTGATGGGGAATCCAGTTTAATCCCGTCCGCGCTGTGATTGTTGTGATTAGTCAGTGATTAATAGGGCATATCACGGTCGGCGGGAACATATTACCTACCGATTAATCGGCATATTGTTATTGTGACGTCTATAATACTTGACATTGGCCGAATCATCAAAACCCTGATGGAGTCATAATAAAAAAAACGAATACAAGACACACTCTAGTATTATCTCCAGTACTTTTCGATATTAGGGTACATCCCAACAAGTTGTGACAAACGTCAAAAGCACGCTGCAGCTGAGTGGATGTGATTAATTACTCCCTACGTTATAAATGGGAGGAAATTCAAATTCGACCACCACAAAACTGTTAATCCAGCAGATTTTAACCATATTTGTTTAGGGGTTCCAACTTCCACCTGTGATGACATTAATACCTGGGTTATAGTGTTATAATTAAGTCTCTTGCCAGTACAAGCGTAGGTAACAGTTTTTGAAATATCTATCAAAGCAAATCAAAATCCATTAACTAAGTCTAGAATTTGCAGATAGCCTCGCTTTTGCAACGTATATATATATTAATAATTTCGTCAAGGGGTACGGTAGACTTGATTCAAACGCATACTTGAAATTGTTAAGAAAAAAAATGTAATCAATTCTGGTTTAGGAATCTGCAAAAATCGTATAATCGCGTAATTTTAATAAATAAGTCCAAATTTATTTAATAATATCTACTGTCAGAAGTTAACTATACTCTGTCTACGGTCAGAAGCAATTTTCAATGTGACAGTAACGTTTGTTTGAGTCAAAGAAAAGAGTGGGCATTGGGTAACGTTTTGTTTGAGCCATGAACTCAGGTCAACTCCAAAGTCAGGTCGTTTTATATAATTATCCAATTCATATAGGTAATTACCTAAATAAAACAGTAACATTAAAAAATTGCTATTAAAAAAACATAGACCATATTACCATAGATTAGCATACCTACTACGAAAAGTGTCATTAGTCACTTTGTTGTTTTGTTTTGTCAAAAAAATATATAAAACGTAAAGAACACCCGAGCGAAGCCCCCTTACTGTTAATATTACTAGTAGTTATATTTTTTTCTAATATATCTCGGCAGTTATGAAAGGTCACCCTTAAGAATAAATTTACAACTATTTATTATCAAAAATAGACGCAGTGGTGATATAGTGAACTACTCTGCCTTAGGCAAGATATTCCGTCGTAAATATTTAAACAACTATTTTATTTTATAGATTGTATAACGGGTTTTAAGGCGATTTCAATGATAAGAGTAGGTTTTTATATTAATATATATATTTCAGTGAGTCCTATTTTACATCATTCCAGCGTTGCTGATGCCGGACTCCCTTCAGTCTCGAATTCTACAGAGCTTCAAATATAGTTTATAATTATTTGAAACTCTGTCCAAAAGATTAGTTGCCAGTATTAAAACATACAGCCAGTATTTTCTACAAAAAGTATGAATGAGTGCTCATACTTTACATCCCCCCTTCTACAAAAAAAGTTTAGAACTCGTTCGAAACTGAAGCTTACAAAAACTATAAAAAGATCTAACCTACCTAATACTTTGTCCATCGTACGTTGAAAAACTACGCCACTAGTCTTTAGACCAAAAGGTAACACGTTAAACTCGAAAAGACCCGACGGAGTTACGAATGCGGTTTTTTTCTTATCTTCTTCTTTAATAGGAATCTGCCAATAACCTGAATTTAAATCTAAATCAGCAAAATATCTAGCTTCCGACAAATACAATAATAAATCTTCTATTCTTGGTAATGGATATGAATCTGTTATAACTTTTTTATTCAACGACCTAAAATCGATACAGAATCGCCAAGAATCATCGGATTTTTTAACTAGCACAACTGGTGAAGAATACGGACTTCTCGACTCACAAATAATATTATTCTGCAACATTTCATCCACCTGTTCGCGTATTATACGATGCTGCTCGTGCGACACCCTATATGGAGCCTTATGTACGGGAATAGCTTCCGTAGTGTTAATTTCCACTTCTGAAATTAAACACGACCCTATCTCATGCTTCTCAAATGCGAATTGATTTCTATATTTATACAAAATATTAATTAAATTATTTCTACATTCTATGGATAAATTTCTAGAAATATCTAAAGAATCAATATTCTTCTCTGGGCAAGAAAAAGAATTTAAATTTTCATTTAACGATGTAGCACAATTTAAATGATATAATTGGTCAGATTTAGACAAATATGGTAACTCTTCACACTCATCTGTTCGTAATTTGTTCATAAAAGTTATAGAACCTAAATCAGGAAATAATACATTATTACTTCTGAAATCCATTGTTATTCCATACCTTCTGATAAAGTTACACCCTAATATAATATCTGAAGTTATATTTTTAACTACAATAAACCTATTTTCTAGTAATAAATTTGACACAGAAAACTTTAATATTAATGAAAACGTTGTTTCAAGAAATTTGCCATTGGCGACACGCACATAGGGCACTTTATTATTATTTAATTGACATGAACCAATATCTACTTTATCTAATATTTTAAAAAACAACTTCTCGGAGATCACTGAGACGCTGGCACCGCTGTCCAGTAAAGCACACGTAGTAATTCCGTGTATCTTAACTTCAATAAAAGGTGTCAGAGACGAAATAGAGGGACCTTCAATTTCCTCGGCGGCTAGCATAGTCCCGGTGTTTAGTTGTTGTTGCCTCACATCTTGTGATGGCTGTTGTCTATTTCGCAAGGCATATCCATGCGTTGGCTGCTGAGCGACCATTGATGAGTCTCTTCTCTCAGAGTTTTGAAACGTCGGTCTCTGAGTGGGCGTCGAGAAATTATTTCCTCTTCCAGCAGAAAACATGGGTTCCATAGGGCGTATTGACGGTGGGAACCTACGTGAGGGTCCAGACGTAACTGGTGTTGAAAAAACATCAGTTGGTGCCTGTCGATCACTGAATTGACTTTCGAAATGCACAATTGGTGCATTTTGGGTCTCGTCACGGAAATCACCCCGCGAGCAAGTATGTGTACAAGTGTCCTTATCGCCAACCGTTTGTATTTTTAAAGGCAATGATAAGTGTTGTGACTGAGAGTTAAAAATCTCATATTCTTGTTTGGCCGCATTTTTAAAATCTTTTAAGGTGGTAAACAATTGCGTACCAAATTTCCGCTTATTATAAAAGGACAATGTGGATAATATTTGTTTAATAATAATTGGCTCATTCGTAATTTCGGCTTTCTTTGCTAATAGAGTCATTCGATATATGAAATCTAAAGTGCTTTCATCTTGATTTTGCCTTGATGTATAAAATTGAGCGGCATAATCAGTCTGTGTGCTGAATTCTTCCCTTAATACTTGTAAAACTTCATTATAAGTCGTAGAAGCATCACAATTAGTTTTAAAAAAATTAAGAGCTGGGCCTGTTAAATAGTTTATAATGATGAGAGCTTTAGTTTCATCAGTCCATGAATTCAAGGCACTTAGTGTTGAAAATTGGGTCAAAAAATTTTCAAAGGAAGTCGAGATTCCGTCGTATCTCGATGTTGAGGACATTTTATTAATTTCAAACCACTTAGCTTTATATATTATCCTCTTGTTTCTTATTATTTTTTCTGTCGAATTATACTTCAAGTTCCAACAACTCCGTAACAGCTTCTTGTCTCCACAAAACTGCAATCTGGGTATACCTTCTTCTTCTTCTCTTGGTACACTCGCGATTTTACACTAATCCCGAATATACACTATACTATGATATATTATTAAATTATTTTTTATATCACGTAAATACCGTATTTTAAATATATATACCCGATCAATACAATATTATCAATCGAATATATACTACCCGGCGCCTCCACCATATAACGGGTTTTAAGGCGATTTCAATGATAAGAGTAGGTTTTTATATTAATATATATATTTCAGTGAGTCCTATTTTACATCATTCCAGCGTTGCTGATGCCGGACTCCCTTCAGTCTCGAATTCTACAGAGCTTCAAATATAGTTTATAATTATTTGAAACTCTGTCCAAAAGATTAGTTGCCAGTATTAAAACATACAGCCAGTATTTTCTACAAAAAGTATGAATGAGTGCTCATACTTTACAGATTGTGAGTGTGAGTTTGTAAGAAGTAAACACAAAATTACTAGCATGATTTGAAAAATTCTTATATTGTTTTAAATATTTTCACGGGCGAACCCGGGGTGGACAGCTAAATATTTATAAATAACAATTTAGGGTAAAACATCGGATGTTAAACAGTCGTTTCCAAATACCAAATATCGTTTTAGGTCCCTTATAAATCAAAACACAGGGACAAAATCGTTAGTTAAACCCGATGCAAGCCCAGCACTCCTGGGACTATTTGATTTTCGAGATTGTCTGATCAGTTTATTTAGTACGTAACTTTTCTGTAAACTAATTTACTGCCCACTTAGATTCTAGATTCTAACAAATATATTATTTTTTTTAATTAACAATTAATCATATCTATGAAGACAGTAGTTTTTAAAAAAAAACAGATTTTTTGTTATTGTACTAGCTTTTCAGCTGCGTGGAAATAGGAGAAATGAAAGAAAATAACCTTACTTATGGCTGAAAAAAAAGAACAGTTGGCACTTTTTTGGAATTAGAAGAAGCATATGTTTAAATCCAGGACGTATTTGATAAAAATCCGTCCAGCCGTTGAGGCGTGATTTTTGTTGTTACACATAAACATCCAAAATAATATTATTAGAATCGTCTGCAATGTGCAATACGTGATAATCGCACGGAAGTCCCGTCGCAATCTACATCGTTAGGATCCCCCGTCGAATTAAATCGCTACAAAATAATTTGTTTTGCTGACGCTAATAAATTCGTTTTAAGCTCCCATTCTGTGGAGATTGCAAATAATATTATTGTTATAAAAGTTGTGGCCCGGAGAATATTTAGGTATTCATTATTCATAACGAACTCAATTTCTCAAACATGATAAGGGATCAAATATAAATAAAAAGCGGTTTTTTGATCCTTTATTCTAAAAATATTATGTTTTATTGTAAACTAGCTTTTGCCCGCGACTTCGTCCGCGTAGAATTAGGAAAATTGACGTAATGTATGTAAATACGCAGAGATTTTCCTTAATTTTATCTTTTACCCCCGTAAATTCCCCGTCAGTCAGAAGTTCAACAAAGTATAAATACGGTACCTATAAATTAATATCTTCCCAGTCCCGTAAAAATATTTCCCCATGTCCAATTTAACAATTTCTTGAGGGTTGTTTTAAAAAATCCTTTAGGTCAACTCCTATGTTCTCTAGCTAAGTTTCTAGTAGATTCGTCCAAAACAACATATTTCCCCATACAAACTTCTACACCCCGTAGCACCCCTCCTTAAGGTTCCTTTTTAAAAATCCAAAAATACGTGTTTTATTATTTGTTTTGAAGAATATTTGTACCAAGTTTCAAGTTGATACACGCAGATAATACGATTTCCCTATACAAACTTCTACTCCCCGTTGCACCCCTCCGTAAGGGTCGTTTTTATATATCCAAAAATACGTGTTTCTTCATTTGTTTTGAATAATATTTGTACCAAGTTTCAAGTTGATACACGTAGGTTTTCCCTATACAAACTTCTACACCCCGTTGCACCCCTCCTTAAGGGTCGTTTTTAAAAATCCAAAAACACGTGTTTTATTATTTGTTTTGAAGAATATCTGTACCAAGTTTCAAGTTGATACACGCAGGTAATACGATTTCCCTATACAAACTTCTACACCCCGTTGCACCTCTACTTAAGGGTTGTTTTTAAAAATCCAGAAATATGTATTATTTGTTTTGAAGAATATTTGTACCAAGTTTCAAGTTGATTCACGCAGGAAATAAGATTTTACATACAAACGTATTTATCCCATTTGACCCCCTTAGGGGTTGAATATCGAAATTTCCTTCCTTATTCCTTGTCTACATAATAAAGGGAACCTCTGTGCAAAATGTCAGCTTCATAGGTCTAAGGGTTTGGGCTGGGCGTTGATGAGTCAGTGAATCGGAACTTCTCTTTTTATATATATAGATTATGCAAGTAATTTAAATTCAGAAAATACCGATCTTACCACGCCAATTATACTTTGACGCGTAGCCAGAACTACTGGTAAGAATGTTCTGAATATTTAGCGAGTTAGAACTGCACTCAGCAATGATTTCAGAAGGAATTTCCTTGTCCTACGAGCACTAGAACATTTGTCACCTTTTTAGTAAAATTGGTAAAAGCAAGTAGGTTTAAATAAGTTAGACAAACCCCAATTTTCGTAATCACAAAAATATATTTAAAAAATAAACTTATAAACATATCGATACTGAGTCACGGATAGGACAGAGGTAGAGGCAAATTAAAAGCAAACAAAATCCAAATTTTGTACATAAACAAACCAAATAAAGTACACAAAATAAAATCAGGTGTTTCGCGCGACACATGGTTAGGGGAAAGTCGGGAAGTTTTCCCCCAGAATCATAAGAGGGGAGATAAAGGTTGAAGTGCGATAATGGATCTCAAGGGACAGGAACTGCAATTGGCCCCAACAGCCCTTATTTCATCGTATTTGTACTGAAACTTACCATAATACAAGATGACACTTCAATCTATTTGGTTAACCTTATAAGTTTTATGCACACATTCTTTGTGGTTGACATGTGCTTAGGATAGTTATATTGACATAGAATAATAATTATTGAGCATAAATTGAAAGGTATTATTAATATTCAATATAATTGCCTTTTAAAAAAGAGTGTAGTACCGACTTCAAAAAATATGCTTGTGTGAAAAGTGTGCTTTCCGAAAGCAAATGCACAAATCACTATAAAAAAACCCAAGTGTGCCTATAAAATTTGAAGAGTTCTCGATTTCTCCAGGATCCCATCATCAGATCCTGACCTGATGACCATGGGACCACCAGGAATGTATACCCTTACAAACAAAAAAAATTCGAAATCGGTCCAGGCGTCTTCAAGTAATCGGGGAACATACTTAAAAAAAAGATTCCGACAAATTAAGACCCTCCTTTTTTTGAAGTCGGTTAAATAGAGGCGAAAGAGATATGTCAGCAGGATTGTGTTCAATGGTCTCTGCCTACCCCTCATATAGATAGATTGAATTGTCTTTAAATGTTTGAAATAGATTGAATGTAAACCGTTAACAAGCTGATCCATTAAAAATTATTCACCAAACCAAAAGTTTTATTTTCACAAAAATCGTTGTGTGTGGACGAAACTTATATTTTCGTACTAGCGATTATAACTCGGTTCTGGGAGCCGCAAGGTAACCGTGAAATTATTAAAAACATGTCAGACTTATAATGTGCGTGAGAATGATATCAAGAATAAGTGACCACTTCACATTGAGAAGTCTTTAGATCCCAAAGATTGAGTTAGGCTAGGTTGATTAAGTAACCACTTGACACCGTTCCTATAATACACTTGCAGAAGTGCCACGTTGAATAGCAATCTATGACATCGGGCGTGGTCGCCACATTCTAGTAATACTCGCCTTCCAGCTCGTGAAGGAATTCTTGAGCTTCAGGTCGGAGTACTCCAAAAGTCTCAACATTAAATGCCACAAACTGATAATTTTGGGCCAAAGCTAACTGGTGAGGTAACCAAAATCTGTGATTGTGCAAAGGTGCAAGTTGTGTCCCATAGAGCTTTTCTACGGAACCAGCATGAGACTGGTCTCTTCCCGTCTGACTCCTGAAGGCTCTAGTACAGTGGGAATTTTTGCTCTAGCCATTGTTCGACGGAGTTGGATACACTGAGGATGAGCAACATGGTTCTCAGGACTCTAAGGTACCCGTAGATAATGGTATTTATTTAAACAATAAATTACATAAATAAAATTGTGACAAGGGTTTTGTTTACGATACTGACATAAAAAATAGGCACTCGTTCCGTATGTAAAGCTATGGTGATTTATGCATTTCCTCGTTTTCGCTTTTAAAACACAGTAACATAGTATATCTTAATAAACCCGCGCTGTCAACCTAAAGTGAGGTGTGTCACATAATCATTAATTTGGACAGTTTTATCGCGAAATTTTGGTGGTTAATTTTTATTTCACTACGAAACGCACTATCACGGACGACTACTGCAACATGGCCAGACAATACCCACTTGTAGCTCAAGAGCTGTCACGTCTTTAATAGAAGTATATATTATTATGTACCTATATTATTTTAACGAGAAGTCGATTAAAAATGTTAACTAGTTTTCCGCCTTGACTTCTCCCGTGGTTTTTCTTAAAAAAATGTAATATAGATTAAATCGATATTTTTTAAGTTTTCTTGAGGATTTTTGAGGTATAGGTACTTACTTAGTTTGCCGAATTATGTAGATAATAAATCTCATCTCTTAAGAGGATCGTGTAGCTCAGCGTACGCAGCGAAATAGGTATTTAGAAAATCATATTCTGTCTCAAGCGCGCTCTTCAGAGAGCACTGCAGCTCGTGAGTGTTTGTAGGTATGTTCTTCGTTGAAAATTGCGTTTTGGGCGAAAACGATTTACACCTGCTAAACTATAACGAAACCTTATAATTTTGGTGTCAAACGTTTTAGCAGATTATAATCTACGTACGTACGTTTTCCTTTTTTTGAAATTGGCTTGGTTTTTCAAATACAGACGGTTTATTACCAGCAAGTTATGAACCAAAAAAACCGAGATTTGAGGGGCTTATAACTTTTGACCTATCACGAATTTTGATAAAAGGAAAAAATACGTACGTAGTTTTTCACTATGTCAGTAACATATTACAAAATCGTTAAAATTAAATAATATTTAGGGGTAGTAAAACGTTTTCTTCGTTTGTATGGACATGGACGCGGTACACTATACTCTTAACTTTGTGGCTCTCGCTATGTGGCATAAATTTGTAGGAAATAATTTCGTGAAATCAGACGAAAGTATGTAACCGGCAGCAAATAAATTCAAATCCTTGAGATTCTTAAAATGTATCATTTGAATATGAAAATATTTGAAGTCCTTTAGATGCTACACATCATTGTATATTGTAAGACTAGATCTATAAAAAAATTACTACTTTCATTGTCGAGAAATAGCTGTCAAGCAAAACAGGCACAAAAGCTCTCACTTCGTCATCGCGAATGGGTTTATGTTACTGATGGAGGTTTAATTAAAACAACGACCGACGCTTTTGTGATTACATAGTAGAGTGTACGAGAACATGAGAACAGAAAGCCTCTTAAACAAGTGTTTAATATATATTTTACATCCTAACTCGTATTATAACGCAAAATTATGTTTGAATGAGACGTTAATGAAGAAAAGTAGTTTTAATGAAAAATTGACTGAAAAGGTTTATATTTATATGGCAGAAGTGAAAGAGAATACTGGCAGAGGACTACCTAGGTGTACTTTTATTTAACATTTAAAAAAAATTATTGAAGGCAGTGTTAAAAATACACACAATCGTAGAGTATACTTGAAAGGTATGATGTATAAGAAGCGAAAGAGGTATATGTCAGAATCATAGCAAATGGCATTCGATTGTCTCTGCCTACCCCTCGACCTAATTTATGAGTGCATAGACTAGTTTTAGTAATTAGACTAGACTAATGTGAGCAATTTGGAATAATACAAAGAAATCTTCAAAATAGATTAATAAATAAAAAATGTGCAATGCGTTTTTACTGCTAAACTCAGCCACATCTACCGGTTTCTTACAAACTTTAAAGAGCGGATGTCTCGTGACGGTTGAGTTCTAAGGTTATACCACTATGTATAACGTATTAATTTTAGTTGTGATGAAAAGGGGTGTGTGGAAGTTTAGTTCGGGGTGGAAGGGCTATTATATCGATTTCACATCAATATTGAGGCTATGTTCGTACGTCACGCAACTTGGGAACCCTCGAAGTGTACGATGATCGGCTATTGAAACATTTTGTATGTCTATGAGGATCAAATAAAATATTGCGTGATTTTGAGAGTAAAGTGTGGAGTGAAGGATGATTAGTGGGTTCTGAGTTGACTAAGTACACAAATAAATAAAGTGACTTAAAAAATAATACAAATATCTAAGTTATTTATTGTATTTATTATTAAATAAAAAAAACTTAAAATTAAATGTACACACAACAACAACAAACACACCTGCACGGCCTTTATACCTGGTAGTGTGGCCAGAGTCATAATTTCAACTTAGGAGCTAGCCTGTTGCTGCACTTAATAAACCTTAGATGTGTATCTGTTATTTTTTAGAAGTAGTGAGGATGCCGGCTGTACATGCCCTCCGAAGAACGAGGTGTCGCTTAAAGCACATATTCTTAAAGAAAATTGGTTTTAGGAACGAGTGGAATAGTGGCAAGAATACTGGCTGCATTTCCACGGTGAATCGTTGAGCGAAGAAGGAGATGATCAGTCGTAGGGATATACCCATCTTTAATAAACTTTTTGGCATTTGAACCTAGAGTTTCTACACCAAACGGCACAAAATTGTAGTTTTATATTTTAAAAACATTTGAGCTGTTTGTTAGACTCTGCGATTTCCGCTAATAATGCTATTTACATGACGGTTTTTATAATTTTTGGTCTATCTGTTCCAATTTTTCGTTAGTAGAGTCCCCAAAACGGCATAATGGATTTTGAGGAAACTGTCAGTGATTATATCAGGTATATATTGCGGGATTATAGTAGACTTAAATTAGAATCTGCTTTTCGTTTTGTTTCCATTGGATTCCGGATAATTCCACGGGCAAAGCCGGTTCAGAAAGCTTAGTTAATAAATTATTCCATCAGTGGTACCGAATGATAGCAGTGTAAGAAGGAATCCAGGGGACACCTTCAAACAAAACTTCTAAAATAGACTGTAAAATTTAGGTATATTTGTATTTCTATGCTCTCTTATCCTGTAACATTTGACGCGACATGACAAGATGAAAAATTGTAATATGATACTATACAAATTTTTCCACTTCACTGCTAATGTATCCAGGAACTTTTATTACATCGGGGAAAATGTTCTTTTTTGCCCAAAATTAAAACTAATATCAACGAATTTTTAGCAGCTTTTTCTTAGTCGGCTAAAAATAAGTCCTACGGTAGCGTTGGTATATACTTCAATTTTGTAATTATTTTTTTTCAACATTGGTTCTGAGAACCGTGTTACCGGTCTCAAAGTGCATACAAAGACAAATTTTCTTCATTTAGCCTAGATATTTTGAGATTGAAAGAACTGGCTTTTGACATTTATTGCTAAGTAACTAAAATGCTGTTAGCACACGATGGGACTGCGGTAAAAATGCGATAAAATGCCTAACTTAAATTCTAACTATAAGTAATAGTTATATGACATGGTATCGCAATGTTACCTCAATTCGCAGCGCCGAGTACATAAGTTTGATTTAAAACTAGCTTTCCGCCAAGGGCCAACAAGCAAATCAAAATCAAAATCAAATGTTTTTATTCAAAATTTGGAAGAATACTTCACTCTTTCCACCACTTCGGTACACTTTCGCATTTATAATATTACTAGCTGTGCCTTGCGGTTGCACCCGCGTTACTAAGTTACTGCTCCGCCCCTTTGGGTCGAGGCGTGATGTTATATAGCAATGCAAAAATATTTTTTCAAATCCGACTGGAAGTTCCAGAGATTAGCGCAAACAAACAAACAAACAAACAAACAAACAAACTTTAGTATAGATTATTTGGGATTACGATACCTACATTAAAATGTACTTTCTCGATGTGATTTTGTAAACATGAAATGTATTGATTGAGGCCAATGTTCGAAGGCAGTGGCGTACCCCTCATGGTATAAAAGGCGTGATAATATATAGATAAATATAATAGAATAGAGGAATATAAATAAGTGCAGAAAAGTAGCACAAGGGTATTTAGTCATCCGTACAAATTACCAGTTAGTAAGAAGCAAAGAACTTAATCTGTGTTGAAAGAGTTCAGCGAGAAAATGAGTTGCGAAGCAACCACGGCCGAGAGATACTTGAGTATCTCTTTATTTTTTTAGTAGTGGCCAAGGACTATGAAAGTGGGGTAAGAAGTGTAGCCAACCCTCCCATTTCTACCCCCTTTACTAGTGTTGAAAGTTTGGCTCTAAGCGGATTAAAATTTTTATTTTCAGCCTTGTTTGTTCGGAAAATTGTTGCAGTTTTCCGAGGGAAACTTTTACAACGGTACAGTGTTTCGAGTTTCATATTTCTATCGTCAGGAAGGATATTTGTTTGCGCTTGGACGCCAAGTAGGAATTTCCATCGTTGCTTATTCTGTAAGAAAATCAGAAGTATTAGATTTTGTGTCAATTTACTTTGTATGTACGAAATCACAAAAATTTATTTTCCTATATTATTTTATTCTAGCTTGCCACCCCACCCCAGATTCGCCCGTGGAGTCCATATTACTTTTCATTCCCTATATCACAAAAATCCCATAGAAAATTTTGCACAATCTTTTCCGAATTTCTCAATGTTTTTACCCTAAAACCATATTTAGACTATGACGAACATAAAAAAAATATTTAAACTGATCCAGCCGTTCTCAAGTGATGCGCTTACTAACAAACAGTATTTAGGAAAATGAAAATGGTGAAAAAAAAGTGAACAAATTTTCACCAAGCAACGTTTAACTACTTACATAACTTTTCGAGGATGAACATTAATATAAAAATTATATAATAACAAATAAATAAAAACACATAACAATATAAAAACCTTAAATATATAAACCAGGTTCGCGTGGAATAGTGGCAAGAATACCTGGCTGCATTTCCTCGCTAAATCGCGATGCTGATTCGTTGAGCGAGGAAGGAAAGAAGAGATGATCAGTCGAAGGGTCTAAGGATCTTTAATAAATCTTTAATGTAGTACTTATTTGAATATTTACTTTGGTCGATATAAACGCCGTAACGGATGAATGGTTTTGTTTGATTGAAGCCATTTTCCTGTTTAATATAGACTCTGACTACATAAAAGCCTTCATAATTATGTGAACTACATTCTCGTACATAAAGAACTTTCAAGCCCGTAACATAATGCACGCTGTGTTGACTAGAAAATTCACTTCTGTAAAATGTATTTTTCATTGAAAGCTTCAGAACACAAGTGTAGATTGTCGACTCTGTCGGCGGTAAGAGCTTTTAATATGAACTTAACAGGCTCCCGGGATTTCTGTCGTCTCGCTTATAAAAGCAATATAACCTTCTTTATTAAGAAAATATCTAATTATGAAGCAATTAACTTTATACATTGGACCCTTTTAAACATTTTATAATTAGATTCTGAATCATGTAAGGTTTTTCTATACTAATATTATGTAAGTTTGTAAGATTGGATTTAGGGGGTAATCTCTGGAACTACTGATCCGATTCTGAAAAAATATTTTGTTTAAAAATATCCACGGGCGAAGCCTCTATATACCCACCCCAATTGGATTTAAGCGTTCCACTGGGTCCACTCACTCATTACAGAATTAACTGAACTGCAAAGCCCATTAATGCGGCCCCAAACCATAGGGTGTTAAAGTTTGGGGGGGGGGGGGCATACTAACTTGCTGTGGATTAAAAAGAAAGTAGCATGTGATGGATCTCTAAGTTTCAATCTTTCTCGGTATCGATATGGATTTTGAATTGAAGGTACTTATTCGAAATTTATTTAGAAGACAAACAAAGTTTAAGAATTATTTTGGTATAAAAATAAACCACGATATTCTATTGCACTTGTAAGTCAAGTAGGTATATAGTATATAAAACAGACATTTTTCTTTTTATAATATTAGTAGAAGCGTGTGACACCAAGAATTTATGAACAATTACCATTAATTTATGGTAAATACACATTCTGTTTATGAGTTTATGGTATGCTGTAGTAATTTGTTGCAGACAGCGGATGGTATTTTATGACTGCCGGGTTTTATATCTTTTCAGTAATAAAGCTATCATCTTCGAAAATCAAGTTGATCTACTTGACAACAGTGTCATTGATTTATATTCCTCGTGTGTATAAACAAGTATGATACGTCCCGTTTAATATTGAATTGATTTTAATATTGTTTGCCAATATGATGCTGTGGACAAATTCTTTACTAATCTATCCTAAGTGATATTATAAAAACAGCGTGAGTTTCTTTGTAAAAAGTATTCACAAGGCAGACCACGGGTTCGATCCCGGATCCCGGCCATGTACCAATGGGTTTTTTAATTAAAAACTTATGTATATAATCCGACAAACCACTTAGGGGCTTTTCCATCTAAATATACCTCAACAGAACTGGTAATTCGTTAGGTATAGACTCACAAATATCAACGAGGGAGAATTGGTCTTCCACTGGGTACCCTGGAATCGTAACACGGTTTCGGGAGCTGTAAGGCAACCCGTGAAGGAAGGAAAAAAAGCTTAAAAACTACTCAAACTACAACGGAATATAAAAAAGTTTTAAGCTGCTAGAAAGCTTCATTATTCTATGTTTTATTAAAATCAAAAAATCTGTTCGTGTAGCGAGTACAAGAAGTGAAACTTATTTGACTTAAATAATAAATAAATATAAATTTATTGTTAATGGAGTGCCATCTGCATATTTTCCTTACGTGTAACGTAAAATTTTCTCTACCGTGCCTAAAAAGTTCCACTTCAAAAAATGACAATTTTCGTATTCTACGGGCGAAGCTGGGGTGAAAGCTAATATTATTCATAGACATTATTTGAATTAGATTTTGGTAAATATTTTAAGTATAGGTACTACACAATTTTTTTTTGCAGCAGCCTAAAATTCATGAGTAAAGAAATATAATTGTTAACTATCTATTTTCACTAGAAATTCGAAAATGAAATAGAGCCGTAACAGTTTCCTAGTACATAATACGTGTTAAGTTTCGTGGGATCCACTTTTCCACTTTAAGCCAAACATGTAGTGGTCTGAGAACATTTTTAAGTCTCAAAGTTGTACTGACTTGTTCCAAGTTTTTAACTTTTACTTAGAGAGAACTAAAGACTGTGGCTTCAGCACTCTTTGTATTTGAATTCAAAGGTAATTTTATACTAGTATTCTCCCACATTGTTTTTATTTTAAAGAAGTAAATTCGAAATCTATTGGGCCGTATTAAAAAAATCTTTCAGTTAAAAGTCCACAAAATTTTTATTTGATATAAAAAAATATCCCCAATTTCATGAATCTCAGGAATCTATTTATCAACCTCCACCATCAAGGATCTCCAAACTCCAATATCCATTGAAGTAGGTAAAAAGTTTACAATAATACCATTTGTTTCGCATTATTACACGGTATTTATAAAAAAACACTGCAGTGTCTATGAACTTGGAACATGCGATAGTAAAACTATTTTTAACCACGAATTCAGAACGTTCACTGTACATTGACTTTTCGCTTACAGTAAACTATACGATGAAGTATTTAAGAATTCAAATCGAAATTATTTAAACCCTCTTCTACAAAATTGTGGGGGAGCATTGGGGAATCAAACCGTCTAGACAATCCTGACAGATGTAATATATATGTCTACTTTGTGGGGAAGTTGCCTTTTCCTCTTCTCGACTCGAAAATTAGTATTTATAAAGGAAATTACTAATAAAGATTACTCATTTGTCAGTGAGGCCTTGTTGTTGTAATGTCTGTTTTCAGAATTGGTCACTCGTTAGGTATAGCCTCACAAATACCATCGGCTAAAAGAGGAAGACTATTGGTCTTCAGCTTGATACCCTGGGCCCGTAACACGGTTTCGAGAGCTGTAAGGCAACCCATGAAGAAAAAAAAAACAGAATATCGTATGGAACGACAGACTATTTGTACTATAGTATGCAATTTTTATCCAACTGTTAACTATTTGATAACGCTCTACGACGACTACTGTGAAACGAACTCATTCGATTTATTTGAAAATGTAATTGCAGTTAGCCTATCTTATATATGATCAACCTAATTATGAAGCATTTCGTACTTCTTTGAAATAAAATAAAGACTCGTTTTTCCCTTCAAATACCTAGCGAACTTTCTATTTATTTAAATAAATACATTTTAGCCTTCAGGTATTTTGTCTCTAAATAAAAATGTTAAAGAGCGTTTGTTTGTTTGTTTGTCTTTATTTTTATACTCAGAAGCAGGACCGGGAAGATTGACAATTTAAATATATTTAAAGAAAATATTCTTCCTTTCAGGTGGCTCCTGGCGGCAGTGAGCCTCAAGTAGCAGTACTATGCGACGCCGGCTCATCATACCACCCTCAATACCTGTCAACTTCAGGAAGATGGACCCCCGACATTAACACCAAGCCTCACTCCTGCCTCAAAGATAAAATGGAAATCCTGGATTACTGCAAGAAGGTAGGAAACAAATTAAAACTTCTGACACTTTGACAGACCTACAATGTAACTTGGCAACTTTGAGCGTCAATTTGAGAAACTTCAGTTTGTTACAATGAAACTAGCGGATAGTCGTTTTGTACTAATTGGACTACGGGAAAATTTAATGCCGTACCTTTAAAATGCGGTACCTAAAGTTTTCTTACTTTATTAGATATAAGCGACCCGTCCCAGCTTCGCATGGGTATAAATGTCTTACCTATATGAAAATTTTCACTTGATCTCATTCCCGGGATATATAAAAGTTAGCCTATGTCACTCTTCAGCCATCCAGCTATCTTTGTGCAAATAAATCACGTCAAAACGGAGCAACGGATTGTCAATCAAAAGTACTATAAATTACAGATACATTTATATGTGAAATGCTCGCTAAATGGCGTTATATATAGTTTCCTTTCACTTCGGTCGGCAGTCCCCATGACTGCCTATGACATTTTTATATTTAAAAATGACCAAATCGTTCTACTACAAACTGTGATGAATGTCTCCGAGTGAGGGTAATAATTGCTACGAGTGTCGTAAAGCGCTTTTTACGTTTTGCTTGGATGACGGAATATTATATGAGTCTTCATTCATCTACTCAGATAGATTCTACTGGTTGTATTGATAGTGTGTGATTATAATCTCGTACCCTGAGCGTGTGGTTCGGTTGAGGAATGGACAAAGAAAGAATAAGGTCTTGGAGTTCTTTGGTTCGATTTTATATAACCGTTGAGACTGAGATTTAAATATTTTGTAGTCTAGGAGTCTAAATACGTGTTTTGTTTGCAGGTGTTCCCTACCCGGGACATCACGAACATCGTTGAAGCATCTCACTACGTCAAAATCAGCAACTGGTGCAAGATTGGTTCCAACAACGCTGCTAAGTGCAAAGTAACTCGCTGGGTTAAGCCTTTCCGTTGTCTCGGTATGAATATTTACTAATTAGTAAACCTATAGTTTAATTATAGTTGCCAAGTTGTACTAAATTCTAGTGTTTAAGCAACGTTCAGCTAGGACCTAGGTCATGTATGAGCAACTGTTTGTGCTGGCTTTTCGAATCCAAAATTCTAGTTAGCTGATCTTATAAAATGAAGACGACACATAATCCACTGGGCACATGGGCAAAAGAAACAAAAGATTTGGTTAATAGGTTGGGACGTGAGCTGGAATATATCTTGGCCAAAGCATAGCCAGCCATTCAGCGCGGCAATGCAGTATACATGGCCCCACATCTAAACTCTTTATTTTATTCGTATATTTAAATTTAGATGTAGGTATAGTTTTAATTTTAAGTCTCTTTTTCTGTATTAATTTTATTGTTATGCTGAATAAAAGTTTTGGATTTCACAACATAATGTTTCTTAGCTTATTTTTAATCGAAATGCAAAACAATATATTTATAGAAGAGGTATCCAAGCCAAAGGTAACTAACTTCTCGTTTGTTTTATTCTTCGTATATTCTTTTATATATTTATATATACTTTAGGATTACTTCAAATTTGTTTTTTCTGCCATCTAAATCGACCCTTCAGGGTCCATAGCAAATAATTCTCTGGTCAATAAAAATCGATAGCCTTTATCTACAACAGCTTTCATTGTCGGCAGAAGGTCCATTCCAGTCGGACGCGCTGCTGGTACCTGAGAGTTGCCTCTTCGATCACATCCACAACCAGAGTCGGTGTTGGCAATTCGCTAGATGGAACGCAACCGCTGGACACGCATGTCAACAGCGGGGTCTGCGACTGAGAACCTTTGCCATGCTTCTGCCGTGCGGTATCAGCCTGTTCTCTGGTGTCGAGTTTGTTTGCTGCCCTAAACATTTCAAAGGTAAGCTGAAGTAATTGTTGTACTTTGCTTGGTGTACACTTCAAGAATAATTCAAGACAGTAGAGGCCGAAAGAATTGTTCGCTGAAAAATGAGGTGAAAAAATTCGTAAGCATGTAAGTAGATAAAGTATGTGGATACCACACTTAGTTAAAATCCCACAGCGGCCATGTACCAATCGGTTTTATTATTAAATACCTATGAGGCTTTTCTATCTCAATATACCTCGACAAAGTTGGCCACTCATCCCTATAAATTCCATGAGCTAAATGAGAGAGACTTTGTGATGACAATGGGGCTATGAATTTATATATATGTTACAGATAACGTAAAAATGCACAAAGCAGTTGATGTGGGAGTTCCGGTCAGCCCTGGTAGTGAGGAGATGCTCGCCGCTTCAGCTGCTATGGATGAACGAGATGATGACCTTCTGGATGATGATGACGCAATTGATGACGACGATGACGATGACGCACTGAACTTGAGCGATGACGATGATGACGATGACGACGATGGTACGATTAATGATTTTGCTTTTTGAATAGAAACTCGCTTATGTGAATTCCAATGGCTAATTTTAAGCAAATTTGGTGAATCCACTAATCCAGTAATAAATACAAATGCGGTACGGTTTAAATAGCCGTCTCTAGACATGTATTTGTTCATGCTTGAAGGTCCTCAGATACGTAAAGATAATATAGTTTGTTTAACGGAGTAAGAATAAGATAAAGAAGTTCTAAAAACTATTCTAAATGCAAAAAAAAAAATTCTTACAATTTGGAAATTTTGCTGTGCTCAACGCAAAATACAGCCAGTATTCTTGCCATTATTGGATTTTGATTTAGATTAGTTGTTAGGTTTACCTCAACAACTTATGAAATGCATTATTTTCCAGATATGGAAGAAGAAGAAGACACGGACGTACCTCGCGACGAAGATACGGAAGATGATGATTACACAGACGGAGACGACACCGCGTGGCCGCGACAGGACTCTACTACCGCTCCTGCTACTACAACAACTATAACTACCACCACAACTGTGGTAATTACAATTGTACCTAATGTAGTAAGAAATTTAGTAAGGTACTAGCTTTTGACCGCGGTTAAAATTATTTAAAAAATAGCCTTCAAGCCATCACCCCGACCTGTGTGTAGGGATAAAATGAACCATATGTCTTAATCCAATAATTACTTTATAAGCCTTTTATCCGTGATCGAGGTAGGTGAATAAAAACATACATACTTACTAGTAGAATAACTGATAATGTTTTTATATATTTATTTATTAACGGATGACATATTTCAAAACTACTTATATATTGGTTATGGTGTGAGGACTCTATGAATTAACTGAACTCAATCCTCTGAACTGCTTTTTATTTAACGGTCTCTTAGTATTTATCTGCAACCTATGTTGATTAACCGCCACCAACCATCCCACAACGACGTAGCCACACTGCCCACACTAAACTAAAACCGCTCCTTGAATAATTCATATTGAAGATGGGTTTTTAATTACAGTCATCAGCGACTTCAGACCCGTACTTCTCCAACTTCAACCCGCGCACCGAACATCAAAGCTTCAAGGACGCTCAAGAACGTCTCGAGGAAACTCACCGTGGAAAGGTAATAGATGAATATACAAATGTAAATTAAAAGCTTGTCTAAAGTAATTTGTAATGGCCAATTATTTGGAAAAGCATGTGGTGACAGGCAGGGTGGAGAGAAAGTGACCTCGAGGACTCAGCCGTAAACTATTATCCGATTAGTTGTCGGAGAACTTGGATACCTCTATAGCCACAGCTCTTCATCAGGCAGAGGGCCGCAGCCGATAGTGAAAGACAGTCGAGAAGAAGCTCATGCTTCGGAGTCACGATCCTCAGTAATAAGAGACGGACTAAATCTATAACACCCATGACTCTGGAATTGTTACTTCCCTAAATTGGTAACTCTTCAATTTAGTGCCTTATTTCTTCAATAATCGTTTCTATATATGGAATAATCCTTGATAGTCGACTATCGACTAGTGGGCATGTCTAGTATGTCACAAATAAAGTGATCCTTTGAATTTCAGGTCACACAAGTGATGAAAGACTGGGCCCTGTTGGAAGAACGCTATCAAGAGATGATGACTACAGACCCCGCTGCTGCACAGACATTTCGACGACGCATGACTGTCAAGTTCCAATCGAATATAGCGGTATGTTACCTTTTACCAACGGCATTCACCATTGACATATATAAACTAATCTAGATTATTTAAACTATATATTTTAATTCTTAGTTTTATTACATTTTTTAAAACGTAGGTATTTCTTTAAAAAAAATTTACACTGATAGTTTTACAGTTTTATTTTAACTCTTCTATTTTATTTTACATCGTCTATGAGTAAGTACATCGTCACGACTGATATCCTTCTCAGGTGACAAGTAGAGTAGCTGTTCCCTCGCTCATTGCCACAATTCCACATGGACCTGGAAAAAATAATGTCCATACAACCAAATATTTACACCGTTGTTTATTATTTCATTCATCACAGGCTTTGGAGGGAGAAGCTGTAGCTGAACGTCGTCGACTGGCCGCTCTTCATCAGCAGAGAGTGTTCACTCACCTGGCACAGCGTCGCCGCACTGCTCTTAGTTGCTACTCTAGATCTCTACGAGACACACCTCCAAGTGTAAGTTAAAGTCACACTTAGTTAACAGAACAAGTCCTAAAGTCTAGTGGTGGCGACTGGCGAGATCAAGTATAAAGTAGGTCATACATTGGTCCGGCATCGCACTGAAAATTTCCCGTTCCGGCCGCCGGATTCTCTAGGCGGACCGTTCAGGTCAGATGATCCAAATCTTGATTCAGGGTTGCACATTCAAACTCTAACGATTACAACATACATTTAAAATTACTTGATGTTGCTCCTTTCATGTCCAAAATCAATTCTTCAGTAACAAAAAGTAAAACTATCCACACAGGCTCACCGCGTACAGAAGTGTTTACAACGCTTGGTCCGAGCTCTAGCAGCTGAACGTGCAGGTGCTCTATCTGCCTGGCGCCGCGCTGCCTCTACCGGTCCTGAAGCTGCATCCGCTGAAAGAGTTCGTGCTTCTGATAGACTGCAGGTAAGTCAATTGTCAATATGATATACTACACTCTATTTGATATTTTTTTAGAACTTTTAGACTATTTATTTTACTAGACTGACGTGTTTTAAACAATACAAGGTACCAAATTCACATAAACACAGTTTTCTTATGTGGTTCCAGTTGATATAATTTTTTTAAACATAATAATAGCGCTATAACCTCTGTGTAAATAGTTTAAATTATGTAACAGGATGCCGATCGTGCACTTCAACGTGCTCTGACTTCTCTGCGTCGGCGACCTCACCTTTATGCAAACATCGGAACTGCTATTGAAGACTACGTCCAAGTAAGTGTCTCCACTAAACTTAAAATACACTCTCTTAATAAGATCCAAAATAATAAGAAATAAAACATGGCTACTCTACAAATTCACTGAATCAATAATCAAGCCTTTGAATGTTTTTATCCAGTCAATGCAATCAAAAGACGACATGGCTGTTTCCTTGATGTCAATGACTCCTGAAGCGGAAGAGTTACTACTGGACCGCATCGCTGGAGAAGTCCGTCGTGAACAGATGGAGCGTGAACAGAGAGGTGCACAACGGGACCTGCGTTTGAAGCAACGTCAGGACATCCAGGACGAGAGGGTTAAGGTTTATACATTTTTGTTTACTTTAATTCCTGAGTGTGATCAATTTTTTAAAATTATGTAAGGCACTTATTGGTGAGGCAGGAATCAAAAAAATACAAGGCCATACTCAGGTTGGGTGACCGGACTAAGAGGCCTTCGATCTCAAAATTGCTCAAAGAAGTTATAATAGTCACTCGTTATGTACTCTCAAAAAATAAAGACTTATGTTTTCCGTTGGTTACCTTGGGAACATTGGTGAACCATTTTAACGGGTTGCTTTACATTTGCTAGATGACATTTTTGAGTTACCCTAACAATTGGCCAGTTCAGCTTAGGTATTTTGAGATCGAAAGGCCTACATTACGTATGTTATTAAAATCCCTTACACGCTTTTATCATTACAGTCATCAAACGGCATAAAGGAAACAGAAGAAGTTGATGATGAAGCTAGCGAGATGATAGACGAAACCACCGCGGGTACACCTGCCGCACGAACAGTACCACCAGCTCCCCCCACTCCGGTCACTACTGTACGTGACAGCACCTCGTCTGCACCGTACACCCAGGAAACTACAACAACCGTAAGTATTGTTTGGAGAAATAAACTAATAAGGCGGCAAATATATAGGTAAATATAAAAGTTGCCGTGCGTTAGTCTCGCAAAATCTCAAAAATGGCTGCACCGATTTTGATGATTTTTTTTTGTGTGTGTTTGAGTAGGTCCCTGGATGGTTTAGATTCACAATTGGACCCGGTAAGTGGCGCAGCAATCGGGTTCTAGGAATTTTGTTTTTCATACAGGCGAAGCCGGTGACGGAAAGATAGTTACAGTACATTTATTTTATCCTTTGTATTCTCAAAAATTTTAATCAAACCCTGACCGATGCAGGAATCAAACAGTTCTAATTGCATTAGCGACAGGCTTGCTACCTGTTCGGCTCCATATGAGCAACATTGAGTGAGTAAGTGGGATTTCGAGCCATTCGAGATATCTTACTTATTTTATTTTACGTTTTTAATTCAAGTTTATGTCATCGGTTTAATCGGTTAACTTGGGGGCTGGTAACACTGGGGACTACTACTAGGGAACAGTAAGAAATTTTAAAATAATTAATAAATTCCATCACGAAATATTGAAATAACTTTTAGCAACTCATTTAGCATTTATTTCACTTCCAGGAGATTATCAGCAGCACCGTGACAGAACCTGCAGTTAGCGAATCTGTTGACACAGAGGGAGGCATTGAGGGCTCGGATAACATTGATGACCCAACAAGCGCACCAACGGTTGACAACGGATCTCTTCAAGACGCACTCAATCAGGCTGAAGAACGTGTCCCGCCGCCGCCTGCGCATGCCCTCAAACATGATATCGCTCATTCACAACCGGTACGTAATACTAATACACTCGATTTAATTATTGTCTGATACCCTGATCGATATCAGTGGCTAAGCAGCATACAACAAGATGACTAAGAGAGAAAAGAACAAGACTAAGGATGGTTGAACGCTTGTACTTACTCAAAATACTTTAGCAGATCTGATCATTCGTTAAACAGCCGCATGAAGTATCATCGGGTTAATGAAAAATACTTATGCCTTGAGGGCGGGTAACACGTTTCTCAGGAGCCGTAAGGGCTTTTTTTGAAACCTGTTTAGGAACGTAATAAATAATATATTTTGAATCTTGGGACTTATAGGTTACCTTATCAATAATTGTATCAATAGAGATTGTGAATAATCCAAGTATCTTAAACAAATACATGTTTTATATTTTCAGGGTTACACAGTGCGTGGGGCTGGCTCAGGAAGTCAACCATCAGGAAATGGCGCAGGTGCTCTGTACCCCGCACTGTGTGTCGGCGGGGCTGCTTTAGCGGCGGCTGCTGCGGTGGCGTTAGCGGTGGCACGGCGTCGCACTAGGACTCCACCTGCTCAGGGCTTCGTCCAGGTACTAACCTAAATTCATAATATTTCTTAATTATAATTCACCCATGTTTGCACCAGCTTTTAACTGGCTTGAGAAGGTATGAATGGAAAAGTCAATCCAAAGGAGTCGCAGAAAAACATCCACTATCTGTTATATTCAGTTTGAATTCAACAAATAATATTTGCACCAGCTTCTTTTAAGTTTATTAAAGTATATATTAAGTAATTTACATTCAATTTGTTGTTTTAATGAAGTCCTGCATTGTACAGAAATTGAAATCATGAATAACATTCGAAATCATGGGAATTAAATGCATGTGCCATTACTACATGGACAGAACCTCAGTGTTTACAGATAAGTAAGTGCTTAAAGTTATTATGAAATTTTTGATGTTAAAAATATTTTTCCAGGTGGAGCAGACAGGAGCCGTAGCTCCGACTCCCGAAGAGCGGCACGTTGCCAACATGCAGATCAACGGCTACGAAAACCCCACCTACAAGTATTTCGAGGTCAAGGAGTAGACGAACTCTTTTACACACCCACTCACCAGACTGATACAATCCCTCTCAAACTTTTTGGAACAAAGCAAAATTTAAATTTGTCTACGGTTCGTTCGAAATTTGAAACTGTATTTTGTGAACGTACCTTACATAACTTTAAAATTTCATACATCCATGCTTAATTATAAAACTTTTAATCTTTGCATTGTAAGAAATAAAGTATATCTAAGAACATTAATGTTAGGAATTCAATTTATAATCAAACCTATGGTAGAATTGATCATTTGTCGTATATTCTCTTAATCAATTGGCTATTCATGTTAAAATATTGTTGTGAATGTGTTGTGTGTTAGATGTCCCGTAGCTACACGAAATGTGTCTATGTGTACCCTCTCACCAACATTTACATTGTATTTCCTTCTAATTTTTAATATAATATTTTTAAGAAAGCAGGTTTGGAATATAGTCAGTGAGAGGGTTGTAAGGCTGGTGTGAGACGGGTGGACACGTTAATTATATTATCAGTTATATGAACATACATTATTTTTAATATTAAAACAAATTGCTTGTGTGGTTAGTAGATATATGTTTGCGATAATTCTCGCGCAGTCATTGAATATTACGATTAATTAGTCGTGGTTCAGTTTTCCGTTGTTATGTTGCACCAAAATATTTATTATTATTTCGTAAGTTAGATCTAAGTTTTCTTCTAGTAATACTAGAAATTTAAGTGTCACCTTTGTAGTGAAGTTTTTTAATTAATTAAGACCTTAATCGCGATTCTAATGTTCTACACTTTATTCGTAATATTTTACTTATTTAGTATTGTCTGCCATATCTAATTGATCTCAGTGCAAGCATTTATTATTAGTACGTGTTTACTTTCTACGAAAGGGTTGAGCATTAGTTTCGTGAAGTCAGTCGAACAAACGTCCATTGTACGCTGTATACTCCGCGTACAACATCGATCCTTAAATTTTTCAAAGTCCCGCTTTCCTTTTCTTTTCTAACGTAGGTAGATCATAACGTGAATTTTATGTAATAAATGCGAAAGTATATTTTAATATTATTAATGTGTATTTAGTGACCATCATGGAGAGCGGCGAAGCCGGCGCGGGCGATCTTCTAATTACCTTCATACTTTAAACTCTTAATCTATATAGATGTCTCTATTTCTAATGCTGTTTAGATTCTTCTAGTACCTACACTATTCGCCCGCGAGACAATACTCTTATACCCGATTGGTAGGACTGGTACTTGAGGTGTATTTCAAAAGTAACAAACAGTCATTGTATTGTTTTAATAATATCTAGTCACCATCGAGTTACCCTGATTTTGATAATATCTCCAAAAAGAATATTTGGAAGTCGCAACAATAATTCCCAAAAATAATTGGTTGTGGGCATTAGATACACCTCGAGTACTGTCAGATGATGGCAATGTAAGCTTAGTAAATGTATGTACGGTTATATATAAGTAGATGTACAAAATAAAACATATATAGGTGTTTTAGCGTCAACATAGATATAAAAGCAAATTATGGTTATTATATATCGCATTCGTCCGTCTATTGTAAGGGCTTTCGCTCGTGTCTACTCTACATACCACACTTAATGTTACGCAGTAGTTAAGATGAATTTCTGACTCAGTATTATATACATTTAAGCTTATTTGTTATATAACCTCATATATACATTGTGTATCATTCGTTGACGGGCGTTGAGGAATCATATCAGTCGTCGAGCAGCGCAAGGTTGGCTGGCCTTCAATAAAACCTTCAATATGAAAACAAACTCATTTATTTATATTAATTTCTTAACTTTCAGCATATTTTAATGTGTTTGTTACTTATGGGAAATACTATCAGAGCCAACCCAGTCGCTAGTATCGCCCGTAGCTTGTCGATCAATATTTATGAATATATTCACGTAATTTAAGTAAGTGTAATCAAGCATCAATAACCGCCGCCGCGTGTATTTTTAATAAAACAAGCCGATTGTTATTTTTTTATCAGACTTTTTGCTCAAGTCAATACGTATTTTGGAAATTCAGGAAAAAGGCACATCCAGCGTGTTTATAATTTCAAAACCTCTTTGACACTGGTTTCTAATACGTCGTATCTAATCACTGTTCTTTTCTAATTATGTAATGAATAGAGTAAAAACTGTATGGATTTTTGTGTTATATGTGCTGCATTTTATTGTGAGTTCAAAGTTCAAATTGAATCAATAAATAGAAATTTAAATATTCGTGTTATGATTTCAGAACCTAATTTCCAAACTTCTTTTCCAAAGGAGACATCATTTTTTCTTAAAGGTGTTTTTTGTCAATATGTCATATCTTCCTTATACCTACTTCATCAAAATCAATGGTTGAGCCATAATTTTGAAGATTACCTTTACCACTAATGACGAAAAATAAATAAACGTCGAACGTTCATGATATGTCTGTAAGATAATGTCGACAAATAATTATATCCTTAAAATATAGGTTAGGTTTTCCAAATTCCTGAAAAATGAAAGAACCAGTTTTTATGAAAAGAAAATGGAACCAATCTGGAATAGGGAATAATATCTGTCGAATAAGACAAGAACCATTAAAATCTGTTTACAACGGGTGGAGTACTTATAGTTACACTAGGTTTTGCCCGCGTCTCCGTCCGTGTTGATGTTAGAGTTTCTTTTCTGTACCCGATTTCTTCCTTTTTACCCCCACGATCCTTTTAAAACCATGATACATGGTTTTCTTTATTTGTAACCAAGAGGTAAGCACCAGTTTCTATGAATTTACCTATTTAATTACCTACATAATTTTATTGTTAACTGTCGATTAAAAAAGAAATCATCAAAATATTTTATAACTGTACAGTGTACCTGTACGTACATACATACCTACATAAAAATGTTTTTTTAAACATTTTATAAGAAATATGATGATTTATTTGGGTTCGATACCCTAATAATACCAAAATGGCCTACATTTATAACCGACTTCGAATAAATGAAGGAGAAAGTTAAATCGGACCGTAATTTCTTATTTTTTATGTATTTAACCGATTTTTATGTTTTTAGGGTTCCGTACCCAAAGGGTAAAAACGGAAACCCTATTACTAAGACTCCGCTGTCCGTCCGTCTGTCTCTCCGTCTGTCACCAGGCTGTATCACATGAACCGTGATAGTTAGATATTGTTGAAATTTTCACAGATGATGTATTTCTGTTACCGCTATAACAACAAATACTAAAAAACAGAATAAAATAAATATTTAAGGGGGCTACATTTTTTTATTCGACAGACAATTCTTCAGAATTGCTTCACTGGTTTTTCGGAATTGGAAATAACTGATTTTATAAGTATTTTTTTGTAATATCTCGATGAAATATGCACCGATTTTGACAACTTATTCTGTTAAGAATATAATAATTAAATATATATAATATAAATATAATAATTTGTTGAAACATTTGTTTCAAGTTGGTACACGCAGGGAATACGATTTTCCATACAAACTTTTACACCCCATTTCACCCTCACAAGGGTGGATATTCGAAAAATCCTTTTTAAGTGCACCCCTACACCCCCTAAAGAATATACCTACCTTACCTACTAGCCAATTTTCATATTTAAATCTTCAGTGGTTTAGGCTGTGTGTTAATGTCAGTCAGTCAGCGACACGACGTTTTATCTATACTAATAATAAAGCTGAAGAGTTTGTTTGTTTGTTTGTCTGTTTGTTTGAACGCATTAATGTCTGGAACTACCAGTCGGATTTGAAAAAATATTTTAGCAATTGATAGCCCAATTCTGGAGGTAGGTTGTATTGTAGGCTATTGGCCTGCGTGCTCCGCTCACCAGAATTTGTGACAATCACAACAAAAACTATCTACCTCTCGGTCGACAATTTTTGTAGTAGGTAATAAGAAAGTTTTTTAAAAAATCTGTAAAAATATATTACCTAATGGCCTAACTAGATTAATTTGTTCGTACCTACTTATTGTTTACTGTTTTTCTTTATCTTTTTGTTGTTTTTGGGACTAATTATGTTTAACTTTGAGAGAATGTAGAGGTGGTGGGCAGAACTTAATTTATTTAACTACTTTATGTACCTATATAATATATGTCTGTCTACTACTGTTATCTAAATAAGTTATCTCCATATATTGCTATATTTTCTTTTTTGAAATCGGTTTCATTTGGCGGAGAAATACGCCATCTATAATTTTTACCACGTAACCTCGATCTACGTATGTAACAACACTATTTTATTTCTTTTGTCAGTACTTTTGGTTATTCTGTTACTACTACCAGAATGTAGATGGCGCTTGCATCATTTAGATGTAACTGTGAACACACCACAACTCTGTGCTATATATAATTTATGTAGGTTATTACTTGCAAAAACTAAGTTTCTTATGTTGTTTGCAATTTACCTTTTAAGAAAAAAATCGGCCACATACCTACGTTTTGGAATTTTATTTTAGGGATATTAGGGATTTCATTACTAGTAATTTAATTGCTTTTATGAAATAGGAGTAAGTATCGTGGAAGAATATCGAAAAAATCTGACAAAAAAATGACCTTTTTAACGAAACACCTACAAAAAACGTATTTATCTGCCAAAGTACAGCCACCTAGTCTGCGAGAACAAAGGATTGCTGTGACCTACAGAGTTTGAGAAGGGGAGGGACGGACTTAAATACTTTATTGACAACGGAACCCTAAATAAGGAGACAGTATTATAGTGAGTTTAGTTTATACATATAATACAGTAAGTCAACGCCCTTGATATTGTCTAGACAGCTTGAATAGAGGACAGGGTTGTTATAAGTACATATTAGAACCATGTACCTACATTACCCTAATATTTCTTGACAATCATGACTGTTCAGTTCACGGATTGTTAAGATCCCGGATCACAGCCATGCACTAATGGGTTTTTTATAATTAAAAACTTATGTACATAATCCGACCAAGCACACTTAGAGGCTTTTCTATCTAAATATACCTTAACAGAACTGGCCACTCGTTAGCTATAGCCTCACAAACAACTCTTTAAGGAATGTCCTTTTTTACTGAGGACAATTCAGGACGCTACCCCCCCCCCCCCATTACATTGCTCTACCTAGAGGGCGTCGTCTAGTCTCTGCTGCTCTATATCTACTCTGTGTCCAATTATAACCAAAACACAAGTAGGTATTTGACGAATGCTGGCAAATCTATGTAGAATAACAACTTAGCTTCTTCTTTAATTAGGGAACCCCAGATAATCTAGGGCCTAGACTGGGTATCCTGAATATCCTGAAGCCGGTTATGATGATATTTGGGTACCCATTGATGGAGGCGTGTCTTTTGCCCATGGCGTACGTGACTACACCCACGTGGGAAAAATGCAAACATTTTCGCTTCAACCCCTCCCCAATCCTAAGTGTTATTCAGTCTTTGTAGCTCTCAAATAGGTACTACCTTCAGGTATACTAGCTTTCCGCCCGGCTTCGCCTGTGAAAATGTGGTCAATACGCTCTATATCACACATTCTACGTAACAATCGCATTTCCATTGCATTTATCTTACTTTCATGATTCTTATTCCATACCCAAGTCTAGATTCCATAAGTATACCCACTATTATACAATCTCAGATCCAACGATTTGTAAGAATCCCGAATTCTACCAATACCTAATTTTTTCCATTTATAATAATTGCGTTAATTCTAAATTTTTATCACAATTCCGGTAATAAAATTATCGTATCGTCGCACAGTTTACTTTCTCTAACGATGCAAATTATTTATGTACTTATCACCTAGCTGTGTCAAACTTTGGTCGGCCAGGAACGGTGAAAGTGACGTGAACTAGATTTGTTAACTTTTAATATTTTTAGTCTTGCCCGGCCCAAGAATGGCCGGCAGTAATTCGTGTACTGGCGTGTATTCCACCTAATATTCTAACATTTTTGGCTGAGAATTTCTGGTCGGCAATTATTCGGTCCGGACACAATATATATACATTGTGAAATGATCGCTAGATGGCGTTATTATACGTTTACACTGTCGGCAGTTCCCGTTACTGCTTTTGCCTTTGTTTTTTCTTCTTCTTGTCATCATGTTCACGGTATTGCAATGTGACCAGAGACTTTGATATGTCACTTACTTAAAAGACGTTAGTAGTAAAATTATATGTCTATCTATCTATCTATAATCACGCCTTTTATCCCAAGAGGGGTAGGCAGAGACAATCGAATGCCATTTGTTACGATCCTGACATACCTCTTTTGCTTCTTTTATATTCATCATACCTTTCATACATGCTCGGCGATTGTGTGTACTTTTAGAATTTCCATCGATCAATACATTTTTTATATGTTTAATATAAGTACACCTAGGTCGTCCTCTGCCAGCATTTCCTTTCACTTGAGCCATATAAATCTTTTTAGTCAATATTTCATCCTTCATTCTTTTAACGTGTCCAAAACAGCGTAAACTACTTTTCTTCATTTTAGTCACAACGTCATCTTTCACTCCGCATTATTCTCTAATATGCACTAAAAATCAAATTCGTTCAGCCGTTAGTAAGTAACGTAATAAGTACCTACAGCGAAGATTCAAATGTAATAAGGTAGGTATTTAAAATGTATCTGCGAATAATTTACCTTACAATATCTATTTAATTTATACATTAAAATAAATGGATAGACTGTAATTACGCACAGTATAAAGTTTGAAATCAATTTGGCCCAAACAATAGTGTTGGTACACCATTTGCTCACAAGAGTCACCCCTCGCCAAGTATGCCTACGAAAATAGCAACCACACTGGCTTAAATTTGAGGACAAAAACCCTTAAGGTAGGGTACAAATATCGTATTTTTCGACGCGTAGGTTATGTATCAGGAATCAAATTCAATATCAAAATTACACAGTGGAAATTCATTAATAAATACTGTAGTTTGTTTATTTACAGATAGGGTATTAAATTTTTTATTATTATTCTCTTTATTTCACATATTTCTTTAAATTATATTTTTACATATTTGAGTATAAAAAAAAAACAAAAATATATAAAAATATAAAAAAAGGATTTATCCCCCGGAAGCGAGGTTAATACCCAAACTACCGGTGGTTAGGGCTGCAGAGAGAGGAACTTCCTCACAATACGGGCCGTACTGAGGAGTACTGCCTTCTGGATCTGACCCTTGACCCAACTGTCAATCTCAAGTCTCCTAAGGTGACGGTCAAAACTCTTAGCAAAAAGACCATTGACCGTCACGACTATCGGTACAATGATTGCCGATTTCACATTCCACATGTCGACAATCTCGTGAGCCAAGTCAAGATATTTTGATTGTTTATCTGTCTCAGCTTTCACAAGATTGTCGTCATGTGGGATAGTGACATCGATTATCATTGCAAGGCGCGCTGATCGATCTACCAACACAATATCAGGCTTATTGGCAACAATAGTTCTGTCTGTGATGATAGATCGATCCCAGTAGAGCGTGGCATGACCATTTTCAAGAACTGGTTCAGGCACATACATGTAATACGGTACTTCCGTGACTACAAGGTTGTGTCGCAAAGCAAGTTGTTGGTGTATAATCCTGGCTACTTGGTTGTGCCTGTGCAAGTACTCGCCGTTGGCAAGACTAGAACAACCGGAAATAACATGTCTGATTGACTCTCCAGGACGGTGGCATGCTCGACAGATGTCAGCCGTGCCGTCCTTAATTATGTATTTCCGGTAGTTATTCGTCTTGACAACTTCGTCCATAATTGCACAGGTAAAACCTTCGGTTTCTCCAAAGAGATCACCGAAGCGTAGCCAGGACACGGAAGTCAAAAGGTCTACATCAGAACCATGAAGAGCCTTGTAGAACCTTCCGTGTAACTCCTTGCTCTGCCATACCTCCTTGCGGTCATTGGTACTCAGTACTACAGGTTTGTGCCAGTTCTCTTTAGCCAAGGATAACGGGGTAAAGCCCTTGTCTACCTTGACCACATTTCCATGCATCACCCCCTCACTGTTGAGAAAATATTCTCTGAGACTGTATACCTCACGATTGTGGAGAGTCTTAGCGTTGAGAAAGCCACGACCTCCACATTTCCGTGGGATGTACAATCTCATTACAGATGAGCGATGCATACGATATGCGGTCAATAGTGTCCGAACTTGTCTGTCCAGGGCGTCCAGTTCAGTTTGAGTCCACTTGAGTATGCCAAAGGAATACAATAAGACAGGCATGACCCAACCATTAAAGGCACGCACTTTATTTCCGCCTGATAAAAGACTCTTCAGTACTTTTTTCAGGCGGCCATAGAAGCGTTCCTTCAAAGATTGTTTCATGTCTGTCTCATTGATTGCTATTGCCTGTGACATACCCAAATACTTGTAGGTTTCGTTTTCAGAGAGTGAATCAAGTTTTACAGAATCTGTGAGTTGTGTACTCTCAGATTCCGTTATCACTCCTCGCTTTACATGTATGATCGCACATTTGTCCAAACCAAACTCCATACTGATAGATTTACTAAAGTTTTCAGTTATCCTTAGTAAATCTATCAGTTGTGATTTGTTTTGGGCAAATAACTTCAAATCATCCATGTAAAGTAAGTGCGATATAACTTGACTCTCTCTCCGCAAACGGTAGCCTAGCCCTGAAACCCCTAGCAGTGTGCTGAGTGGGTTTAGGGCCAAGCAGAACCACAAGGGACTTAAACTATCGCCTTGGAATATACCCCGTTTAATCCTGATTAGTTCGTCGTCGCCGAAAGCTCTTCGGCATCCTGGATAGATGAGGACTGTTTTCCAGTGCCCCATACATGAGCTCAGGAAGGTGCGTAGAGTTGTATCGATTTTATACAACTCCAGCACCCTCATGAGCCAGGTATGTGGTACAGAGTCATAAGCTTTTTTGTAATCTATCCAGCATGCCGATAAATTCTTTCGGTTACGTCGAACTTGTTGGCTAATGGTCATGTCAATGAGGAGAAGTTCTTTAGTACCACGGGACCCAGCCCTACATCCATTCTGAGAAGCAGACATGATTGAATTGGTATCTATATGGCAACCAATTTTGATTCTCAAAATGGATGTAAGGAGCTTGTAGATGGTAGGCAAGCATGTTATGGGTCTATAGTTCTTAGGATCCGTGGTACTACCGGACTTAAAAAGCAGACGGGTAATGCCTGTAGTCATAAATTCTGGGATCGATCCAAACTCAATGGCTTCTTGGAATTGGGAAGCTAAGCGAGCGTGTGAGCTGCGTATCCATTTTAGCCAATAGTTGTGTAGTCCGTCGGGCCCTGGAGACTTCCAATTTGCCATAGGACGGACCGCACAAACTACATCGATGGGGTCTATAATGACAGACCCCATCTCTGGCACTGACTCACAGGCCCGCTCAACATCCCCCATCCAAGAGTCCTCGGTGTGACTGACGGGAGCCGACCAAATGTTTTGCCAGAAAGTATTCGTGGTTTCAACATCGGGTACACTCCCCTCAGTCACACTTTGTTTGGATTGTTCCCAGTCTCTATAAACCTGCCTTTGATCGTTTTGAAATATGTGATTCTGGACGTATCGATCCACTCGCAACTTGTACCTGCGAATGCGGTTTGCCCATGCACAAATTTTCTGCTTCAGGAAGTCGATGCGTTCTGTGACTCGAGATATATATTCCCGGGGTCTGATGTCAAACCCCGAGAAGGCTCGCTGCACAAAACGCATCACTCGCGGACGAGTGTTTCCGTTCCTGAAGCAGGTTAGCTTGCCTATGAGTACCCTAGCCTCGTCAATTCGCCTCTGGATCCTGCTCTGCCACGCGGGTACGGTAGGTTTCGGTCGTGTAGCTTCATTGAAAAACTTGACTCCTGCTACACGGCAAGCCGTAACCGCGGCGCAGTACAGGATCGAATGCGTGTCGGCGAGGTTTTCACTATTATCAACTACTGAATGTCCCAAGTATTGTTAAATTGTGGACACCGTGACCAACTCCTCCCTTCAGCAGGGGGACAGGGCAGTGCCCTTCCCATAGGTATTTATAAGATATCGCAATCCTCGAGCCCTATTCCAAAATACGGGTCCAAAAACTTCTTTGGGAAAATGGCGAGCAAACATATGAAAGAAGGTATGAATCAAATAAGTCAGTTTGTAAAGGATATGTGGGACATAATAACCACAACCATGAATTACATTATAATTGAGATAATTTTGTTTACAGATATACAAGTATATTCTTTACTTGGGAGACTTGGTCTTCCGCTGGGTACCCTGGGACCGTAACACGGTAACCCGTGAAAAAAAAACGAGATAGTAGTCGCATATGATGTGTAACATCTGACATCTTGGTAATAAGCAACATTAACATTAATATCCTGAAAACATTAACACTTTATACACAACACTGTATAGGTTATGCGCACAGCCGATGCGTTCTCCTTCTCTATTTCTCTTTCTCTTTCTCGTCACACACACGCACACACTGTTGGCTGACAGTACCAACCTCTCGGTACCATCTGACGGCCAACTCTACCATCGCGCGCGCTCATTGGTCAAATCAAATAGCGCACGCTTTCCCGGCTTCCTGTTACACACTTCCGTCCCTTTTCACGAAATCACTCCCACAGAAAGCGAGAGTTACACATCAAAATTATTTAAATTACCAAGCTCACACACTAGCAAACTCTTCAGCAGATTGTAACTTCTATTTTATCCTTGATAATTTGATTAAAATCCATCCAGCCGTTTCGGAGCTTATTCGACATTTTAAAAACCGTCAGCGTTTGACATTGCAGTCTCCAATCCATTCAGCGTGGTTAATTTGACAGTTGAGCACCCTTGAGCAGTTGAGAATCGTTATTCATTGAAGAATCCATAAATATTTCCTAACTAGCATTATAAAAATGGAACAGTGCGTTTGTTTGTCCTTCTCTTCTTTGACTTCTTTCACATCACGTGCCTTAGCAACAAAATATTATATAATACGTTGTGATTATCTGCATAGAGATTTTTGAGTGGCCGGCGAGTGGCATAGGCTACTTCATAAGCTAGGTAGGTATTTCATAAAATTCTAAAATTATATCAGTTTTCTATTAGTGAAATATTTTTAGAATCGTAGTTTGAGGGATTGACCCTTACATCTATCTATCTATCATCACGCCTTTCATCCCAAGAGGGGTAGAGACAATCGAATGCCATTTGTTACGATCCTGACATACCTCTTTCGCTTCTTTTAAATTCATCATACCTTTCATACATGCTCGGCGATTGTGTGTACTTTTAATATTTCCGTCGATCAATACATTTTTTATATGTTCAATAAAAGTACACCATTCCCTTTCACTTCAGCCATATAAACCTTTTTAGTCAATCTTTCATTCTTTTAACGTGTCCAGACCAGCGTAAACGACTTTTCTTCATTTTAGTCACAACATCGTCTTTCACTCCGCATTCTTCTCTAATGACATCGGATGTGGTCAATACGCTTTATATCACACATTCTACGTAAAGACGTATTTCCACTCCATTTATCTTACTTTTATACTTCTTATTCCATTCCCAAGTCTCGCTTCCATAGGTGATGGAACTATAACAGCATTATGTATATTAATTTTATTTTTATTGTAAGTTGTGTATTTCTGCATACATTTTTTAGTCCACTCCTTTCAATCGCCTTGTCTATCTTTCCACTTCTTGTGAACATACTACCTAAATAAACAAATTCATTCACTTGCTCTAATTTACATCCTTTCACACAAATGTTACACTCCGTCCTTTTCAATTCGTAAAGCTTTTGTAATGTTAGTACAGATATCGTAACAAATTTTAGATTAGAGTTTGTGCTGTCTACCCCGCGGTGAATTTCAAACGTGAGCACATGTCAACATTATCAATAACATCTAAACACGTGTACATTTTTTTTTTTCAGAAAATCTAATTTGATAAGGAAAAGGTCAGATCTAAAATAGAGTTTAACCTTATAAACAGCAGCTGTAACAGGCATTTTCCTTTATTCACCTCTCTTCACTTTAAAAGTTATTATTCGCGATGATTTACCTCCTACCTGTACCTACCTGTGATATTTAGATATTATAATATACTAGCAGTTGCCCGCGACTTCGTACGCGTTGTATTAGGAATACAACGTTGACACCCCATTTCAACCCCTTAGGATAGGCAGCGTGATGTTGAATAGCCTTCCTCAAGAATTGGGCTATCAAATTCAAAAATAATTTTATTAGTCTATCTATCTATCTATCATCACGCCTTTTATCCCAAGAAGGGTAGGCAGAGACAATCGAATGCTATTTGTGACTATCCTGAAGTACCTCTTCCGCTTCTTTTATATTCATCATACCTTTCATACATGCTCGGCGATTGTGTGTACTTTTAATATTGCCGTCGATCAATAATTTTTTTATATGTTCAATAAAAGTACATCTAGGTCGTCCTCTGCCAGCATTTCCTTTCACTTCAGCCATATAAACCTTTTTAGTCAATATTTCATCCTTCATTCTTTCAACGTGTCCAAACCAGCGTTTTATTATTAGTATAGAAGATATAAATAGATTACTATGGACCCAGCCCGGTTTTGTACTGGTAGAAATTTCTTTAAAAAAAGAAGTCGATAAAATTGGTGGAGTGTTGACTCCGGGTTCGAAAGGTCCGGGTTCAATTCCCACTCATGTCAAAAATGCTAAGCAACAATTTTCTTAAAGAATATGTGCTTTAATCGACTTCTCGTACTTCGGAATCGAAGTACTGCGCCACTCGGCCACTGACGCACCCTCATTTATTTATACTAGCGAACTGCCCCGGCTTCATCTGATACCATTGGTACAATTCGCCGAATAAGGAACATTGACATTATTGGTTAGTGCTCCGCTCCCAAAAGACGTAGCATGATGTTTTGTACACATAATCCTTCCTTCTGAATCAGTCTATCTATTAGTGAAAACCGTATTAAAATCAGTCCAGTACGTTTTGAGTCTATTAACCTCGGATATACCATCATTCATTATTATCCCTGTTAGCTTTCCGCTCCCGGTTTCGCCCGTGGATAATTTTAAACAAAATTAATCAGGAATTTTTTAACAAACTTTATCTACCTCTTATAATATTAGTATAATTATTTAGATATTTACTATTTAATTACTTGTTTTCCACCCCGATTTCGCCCGTGAAAAATTACTGCTGTTCGGAAGCCTTTAAAATATTGAGATGAAACAAAAAGCAGATTCTCTAAACCTTTCCCTAAAACTTTCATCAAGATCCATTTAGACGCTTCGGATTCTATTCAGAACAATTCGATTATTATTAATAAATTCATATGATTAATTTCGAATTCACAGATAGGAACTTTATATTTTTAATTTCATCTTTGAGTATATATGGGGAGGGGGGAGGTAGACGCCTAGTAATAACCCCAGTACTACTGTATTTTTCTGTCGTTATATTGTGGCAGCGGCTTTTATTTTATATGAAGATTATGCTAAAATACAAACACAATAATTCTAAATAATGATAGGAGATTCTTTTTTCCCGTAAATTTCATGTCCTAGACTAGAAGAGAGTCTTTCACATTTTCAACAACGTCAACAACACAATTAACTATTTTTCTAGAGCTCTGTCTGTCACAAAACGGTGCCAACGAAACCTCAAGTAACATATTAGGATCAGATGACCAGTATTACATCGAAATTACCAGAAAATTGGCGGAAGGGGAAGCCCGTCTATGGCCTCTCCTTCGTCAGATAACGATAGACTGGTTAAATAAAGCATTGAATGAAGTATCAGATTCAATTATAAATTAGAATACATATTTTTATTCTATTACCTACTAACTTTCATCCCCTATTATGGTCTTGAGTACATACAAAAATCCGATATAAAAACACTTTCAGTTTTTCCCAAATTCTAGGCAACTTTTCCAATTTTTCTTTCCCTAAAAACCTCATTCTGACTATTCGTTCTCAAAATTAGTTTTTTGGTAAAATTCAAAATTACCGCGCGAAACAAAGCAGTATCGTTGAATCGAGCGCGCATCATGTTGTCAGTAAATAAAAAGCATTTTTAAATTCCTACTACTTATCGAGTTTATTTATTTCTACCCCACATCTAAAAAATCTGGGTACGCCCATGACTCTACCTCTTCATGATGGACACGACCTTCAGCAAAGAAGATGCCGTCTGAGATATTACTCTCGAGCCCTTCAACTATCTCTGTGCATAAAAATCACGTCTATCCGTTGCTTTATTTTGAAGTGAAAAAAGGACAAACAAAGACACTTTCGCATTTGTATACTTACCTCGAACCTTCAACCATAATGTTGAAGTCATCTTTACTTTTTTATTTGTATATTGTGAAATTCGAGTCCACAAGTTCGTTAAAAGGACATATTTTGTGATAGTGACCTTTCAGTGAACCCTTAAGGATTATTTATAAATATCTAATACGCACTTGCATAAAAATGTTCCTACGACGCAATAGTCGTAATTTGGAGTCAATTAGAACCAAGTAAGTACAGATTAATTAAATAAGACAGGTTGCTTTATATGTGAGGCTCACAAACTCATACACACCTTCACGCCTGTTTACCATAGGCTTAGGCAGATATATGACTTCTCTCAGTATTTCTTTCGTTTACTTTAATCAATAGTAACATCACGACTATGTTATGTGGAGTACCTATTGCTTCAGCGCAAGTTGAAAACATTAACATTTTTCCCTTCAACTATGATTATTGATTATGATGTAAAATTGTAAGATGAGTATGAAAAAAAATCTAGTAGTTCACTGGGGATCTATATACATATATCCAATTATGTTGTTTACTTATTGCAATTAATGTATGAGGCTGGGGCTGCCGCTTGCAAAGCCGAAGCTGCGTTTGGAGTGGAAACACTGGGCCCGTGAGGACCTAGCGCACGACATCTCGCCAAAAGATTGGTAGAGGTGTCCCACGACCAAAGAGCTGGCTCATATTTAGCTTAGCTCAAGGAATCAACATCACTATCCAACGTGGCAACGCAGAAGATCCCAGAAGATTTTTTATATATAGGTTTATTTGTATATATAGCATTTAGCATAGTAGATATATTTAATTGTATTTTATTGTAATTTTCTAGTAATAAACAATAAAATGCTTATACCTACTATTAATGTAATTATGCATATGTAAACTAAAACCTAAAACATGTTATTATAGTATCAGTTTATTGAAAATGTCGAATTCATGAAAATAGAAATGCGTTATACGACTCTTTTCTTAGATTTTTTTTAAGATTTAGCGAGGTCCTGAAATCACATAGACAGACATACAGTCACTTATCTCGGCACAAGAATTTCAACATACGTATCAGGTACTTACTTTTATTGACTACGTATCTTGTGCGCAAATAATTTTGGGTTTTAGGTGACTTTTTCACCTTATGAAAATTTAGCTTTTGACTTGTTTTATTTGGTAAACAAGTTTGTTTTGCATGTCTTTTTTTATTGCATAATTTTTAAATAACAGTTTAAAAATATGATTATTAGTTATGCAAATGTAAATAGGTCAAAAATTATTTAATCCCACTTATATTAAAAATGCGAAAGTTTCTATGGATGTATGTTTGTTACTCAATCACTCCAGAACGGCTGAACGGATCTGGATGAAATTTGGCACAGAGATAGATAGTCTGGAAGCACATAGGCTACTTTTTATCCCGGCAAAATATATAGTTCTCGTGGGATAGATTTGTTTTTGTTTTTCACGGGATCGACATGATTTTTGCATAGTGATAGTTTAGGGGTCAGATAATGACATAGGCTATTTTTTATACCGCGAAAGCGGGCAGGGGAGGGGCAATTACAGCCACGGGATTATTTCTTTTGGATCTATTTCCACGCTTGGATCAGAAGCTTGTTCTTAATATGACGTCTTTTAAGAATTTTAAATGACAGCTTATTTAAAAAAAGACATGCAAAGTTTGTTTACCAAATAAGACAAGACTAGGCAAACGGACCTTGTGTGAATAGGATAGGCTGGGAGGCGGGGAGCTTGGTGAAAAAAATATTAACAAAACATTTTTTTAATTATGTTTATTTATTAATAATCTCTTAGCATAATGACAGGAAACATTTATAAAATAGTTGCTAATAATAATAATTGTAACATTTACACTTCATCGAACAACAAGACATTTATATCTACTGGGCGATAATAAATTCTGCATTTGTACATTTTTGCTATAACCCGCCCACAAATATCTCAAATCATTTGTTCGTGACTACAAAAATGCTACTTATAATAAATAATGCCGGTAAAATGTGCGTTTATTTAAAACTTCATCAAAAGACGACACTTATTTAATTTTAATTTGTGCATTAAATGTAACTACACGGTATGGATTGATGTTAAATAAATGTTCGAAATCAGTCTTTTGGAAGAAACATAGTAAATCTAATAAAGTAATAAATTGTCGTCTTTTGATATTTGTAGCAGTACTTCCCTTAAAGCCTTCAAATATTATTTTTTGAACATCCTTTCTCGGATATTGAATAACAATTGTTTCTAGTTTACAATTATCTAATTAATTTAACTAGAGATAAATATACGCGTTCTCTATACATCTTTGTAAAAATGCAAAGTTTTGTATGAAATTACAAAATAATTTACCTAGATTTTTAAACATTGCAATTCCAATCATTGACAATAACATACTTTAAGCAATAGATTTCGTTACATAACTTTTGTAAAAGGTAATTAATTCGCTTGAACAACATTATTGCTATCATAGTCAGAGAGACTGTGTACATTTTTTTCGTTAATGTAGGAACAACAGAATTAACATCATTATATTCGTTTCTATATGCTAATACTAATGTAAATGATTACTGAACAAATTTCTAATTAAATCAAGTGTTTATATTGCTTTCAATATTACAACATTCAGAATTTTAAATCAACGATCTTGAGTTTAAAAGGTATCGTGAACTTTTAATTAAATTCTGAATCGGAATATTTAGTACGCGGCCCTTACGAATACTCCTGAGACGAATTTCGTAGGATCAGTTCTGTTATCAGGTTTCCCATGTAAGATGTAGGCAACTAACCGACATAAGGGAATGGTAATTCCGTAATATTATATACGTATTGTTTGGTTCAAAATACCTACGTATTTTGTTTGTTAATTAATTAATGAGAAGTTTATTATAGATAGATGCCTATTACTTATATCAGATGAAAATAATTTTCGCCGATCAGCGAGAAAATTGTATCACTGTGGAATTCTTTGTTTTATAAACAACATATTAGGAACACGAATTCCAATAGTTTCGTTTGGTACAAAAAGAGAATACAGTTTTGTTATGAACCTTTAAAATAAAGAATTATTTCAATATCATTAGATTTTAAACATACAGCACATATCTGTATTCAGCCGGCGAACTAGCACAGTCACGACATACAGACTCTAGGCTAATATCACAGAAGTGCTGGGAACGGCGACTCTACCCCACCTCCGGCCTTGTACCACCCCTCCCGCTAAGGAAGGCGACCACGACTGCGTAACCTACCCTCAATACGCAGGTACCGGCGGCGACTTGAGAACATATTTACAATATAACTTTTCAATTGCACGATTTCAAATATTAGCAACAAAATAAAAACAAAATAAAAAAATAAACATTCATAAATAAAAAAGGAAGATTTAGATCATCTTTCCAGTGGTAACATAAAAACAAGTCAGGTAACACTTCAAATAAAATACATATTACGAAATATACGTAACGACACAAACAACTACGATGCGGAATGATCGTTTGTATTTACTACGCATCGTTGTTTCTTTGTTACACTATAAATAAGTACATAAGAACATTCAAGATACAATATATAAAATGTTAAAAAGAAACAAGAAATAAACATTATTTATATGGCAATATACAACACGTCTCACCGTTCCCAAACATTTGCACTATCTTCTAACCTAACGTAATAATTGTTTATATTACAATAAGGTAATAACGATCATCACTTATAATCTACTCCAACTTATTACAACCGTTCATAGTCCACTCACTTTTCATGAGATTAACAAAAAAATATTTAATAGTAGTTGAACACTAATTGGACCGCGCCCGTCGTCGGCGCTCGAACAACTTTCACTAAAATAAAAAACCTAACAATTTGTAAGTACTTCTCTCAAGTTCAACAAAAATTGGCTAAAAGTCAACAGTGGTGGCCGCGCGTGTGTGCACGGGTGGTCACGAGTCGAGCACTGCTAGTAACGCGGGAGGGAGTAGCTCAGGGCGAGGTAACCGGGCCATCTGTGCGCAGCCCAGCTCTGTGTCTGCCAGTTCAGGAATGGCATCAAGGAGAGCTAAGCATTCATCTTCAGCTGCGCGCCGAGCTCTCTTGCCAGCCCATGAATCTTCACAATCTTCCCTCGCACGTCTCCGTCTCGCTTCCTTCTCTCGTCTCGCTTCCTCGCTCAAACGGCAATAAGTATTATTTATGCAAACTGAGCGGCGCAAATCTCTAGCAGGGTCATCTATGTTCTCAAGTTTCTGAGAGCAGATTTCGATGACTCGCTTTCTTTCTTCATTGGCTCGAATGCGTGCAGATATCATGGAAAGTTTGGGACGAGTGGCTGGCTCTGTGCGCGAGGGACCGAACATATCGTCCTCAAAGGAGTCCGCGGTTTCTCCACCACGACCGTTCTCGCGTTCCTCTTGCGGTGTCATTCTGAAAAGAGCAAAAAAATATACATTATTAATCATGCACACTTCACTTGTAAATTGAGGGAGTACTGTAACTTCAAAGTTGTAAACATCAGCTAACTGGAATTATTTCCAATTAATCGAACATCAAACGATATTCCACTCAAGTGCGAGCGAGATGACAATAATTAAACTAAATCACAGGAAAGTTACCGATACGCGGTATTGTTTTGTTTAACTTTCAGTTCAGTAGCGGTCTTTATCTTTTGTTTATAAAGCGGTGATGCGTTCTGACGACCTTCACCATACTGATTCATTACAGTCATCGTACGCGGCAAGAAAATAACAAAACCAAGTGGAAGTTTATAATAATTGAATTATCTAAGTTAAGTTATTAATTTAAAAAGTATCCCATTTGTATATAACACTAAAAACATTAGTAGTCAAGACTTAAACAAGAAATAATATCAAAGGTCTTGATAATATATTTACATATTTACTTTGTTAATCACTAATGAGGTCAGTTGACATTAACAAAACGCAATTGCAGTAGTATACCTACCTATCAACGGTATGAACACAAAAAACAACGCAAAACAAAGATACACTGACCCAATTTGTCGGTCACTAGCTGTATTATTATCTTCAACAAAAAACACACACTATCTCTTGGACTATAAAGAATCAACTAATTTAATTTGAGAATTGTTTAATTTTTATTTAAAAACGTATTGGCCGAGACGTTCTCTCACGTATTATAAACGGCATATAATATAAATTCGTAATAGTAAAGCTGAACAGTCAATTGCGTCATGTTTTGTTAGAACGCAACTACGCGAATGACGCACTCCTACGTCATATCTGTTGGAAATTTGGCATAAAGGATAAATAATTAACATCTATGTCCTCCGTCATAAGTTGACATAAGTTTTGTGATCCTTAAATTGTCTGATGTTAAGCTAAATTACATCTTATGCTCCCGTGCTACCGTAAAAGGCACAAATCAAGTGCGTGCCGAATTCGTGCACCGAGGGTTAATCCGCAAATTATTAGCTTGCAATTTTCGAGATAAAAACAAAAAAATTATATAAGGCGAGGTCTTGATAATTATTTCTCAATTACCTAGCAAATATCTCCCTTAATACTGTATCAAAGTTAATGTTTGATACGGAATTTTGAAGATTATTTTTCCCTTTAATGACGAAAAATAAACAAAAATGTTTCTTTTAAAATTACACTAATTTTTTTTTTATTTTTTTTTATATATATCTCAACAGAACTAGCCACTCGTTAGGTATAGCCTCACAAATACCATCGGCTAAACGAGGGAGACTTGGTCTTCCGCTGGGTACCCTGGAACCGTAACACGGTTTCGGGAGCTGTAAGGCAACCCGTGAAGAAAGAAAAAAAAAATTATTTTATAAAAGACACCATCTATTGGAGATAAGTTGAACTATAACAACAACACTAACGGTGCGAAGTATTCGCACGGGTCATGTAGTTGTATTAATTAGTAATCCATATAAATAAAAATTAAATGCACTTGAGATCGGCTGGACCGATTTAGCTACTTCTTTTAAATGTTCGTAGAAAGAAAAAGTTGCCCGGAAAATTCGGGAAAACCTTTAATATACAGAACCCTCGGTGCGCGAGTCTGATACGCACTTAATTTTTCTTCTACACAAATATTTTTTGTGATTCTCACAATGTGCGAATGTCACAAACCTACCTACATACGACAACACATAGTAGAATGATTATGGTTACTGCTTATCATTACAAAAACTGAGGTCTAAAAATAAATTGTAAGTGAACGAAGATAAACAATTCATGTGGTTGAACATAATATTTTCGTAATGTGCTTTAATCGACTCCTCGTGCTACGGAGGGCACGTATAGCCGGCTCCGCACTTCTTCTCACAATAACAGATATTTACGTCTGTTAAGGTTCAGCAACGGGCTTGTCACCTGTTCTATTCAATATGGACAACTGGCAAAAAGTGGACACTGTTACTCGTGTCTCTTGGCGTGAAGGTGTTGTATATTTTTTTATATCTTTACGGGTAACAAAAACCGTGTTGTCGGTCCCAGGCTACCCAAAGGAAGACCAAGTCTTCCTCTTTTAGCCGATGGTATTTATGAGGCTATACCTACCTAACGAGTGGCCTAGTTCTGTGAGGTACTTACATATATTTTAGATGGAAAAGCCACTGTTTGTAGGATTATGCAATATTTTTATGGAATGTCAAATTACTGAAAGTTTTATCAACATTCCAATTTTCCAAAATTCTAAAAAAAAATAAAGACAAATAAAGTTACGTGAAAAGTTTATTTATGCTTAAATATAGTCCCTTTGTTTGTATTAAACTTTTGAAAATACAGATAAACGACTTCTGATTTATTTGTGATAGCTTTTCATTACAAACTAAGCCCTAGGTATCAAATTGTGAACCTAAAAGACGAAGGCATTTTAAACTTTAACAAATAACGTTGTAGTAAAACACAGCGTCTACATGAAGGTTAAATGTATTCGTAATATCCATATAGCCTTGATATCTAATTCATTAGAATACCGCAGTGATCGCATCTCGCGTAATAAAGAGCGAATATTTTAACTTTGGGACATCAAAAGTTAATTCCTTTTGGAGTTTAAAGGAATTTTTAACTAGATGGAATAAACTTAGTTTTAAGTTACATACATAAATAGAAAAAGATTTATCTTTTATTTCAACAACAACACATATTCACGTCCTTTATAACTTGCGGTGTAGCCAGTGACACCAGTAACAGTGTCCACTTTTTGCCAATTGTCTATATTGAACGTTCTATATCTATACTAATATTATAAAGAAGAAAGATTTGTATTTTTGTATGTTTGTTACGAATAAACTCAAAAACTACTGGACGGATTTTGATCATTCTTTCACCATTAGAATGCTACATTATCCCTGAGTAACATAGGCTATATACCATCACGGCATGACGACGGGAACGGGGTGGGCAGATGTGAACATGACAAAAGCTATGTATGAAGTGTATGTTTGCCAACATTCTGAAATAGACACGTACGAAGTCGTGGGAAACAGGGTAGGGGTAGGGGTAGGGGTAGGGGTAGGGGTAAGGGTAAGGGTAGGGGTAGTGCAGGTTTTATTTTGTTCGAAAATATCCACGGGCGAAGCCGGGGGCGGACAGCTAGTAATATATAAAGAAGAAGAGTATGTAATATATCTTTGCTAATCTTTATATGATATTATAACATCACGCTACGACCCAAAGGAGGAGAGCAGAATCATAAAGGTCAACCAATCAAACATTTTCACAGACGAAGCCAAGGAGGACACCTAGTAATTTTATATAGGTAGGTACAATAGGATTTTTGTACTTTATTTATTGAGTAGCTACCTTGCGTAGGCCATTTCATTGTGTGATTTAAATCATAAACAGGAAAATTATGTAGGTATTCATGAATGAGTGAAACGTCAATCGCCATAAGTTGTGTCATAAAAGAGGAAAAACATGGTTATTTAATTTTATTTTGGCCGGTTAGGAGTTAGGAATATTGCGCAAGTTGAAGTAGAAATATTTGTACCGAAAAAGTACTTACTAGCACAAAATCATCACAAAATTATGGTTTCATTTTAATCTGCCGTGAATTGTGAAAACTTTTCTTGGAATCTGCCTAGCCTACCCTAACAGGTGATCAAGGCGTGAGTTTATATAATGTAACCTTTATTACAAATCATAAAGGTTGTGTGAAATTTAATGTAAAAAATGCCTAAGTTTTGTTTTATAACCACAGCAATAAAGGGGGGTAAATCATTATATAAAAAAAAGAGTCTGTCTGTCTGTGACCAATTCACGCAAAAACTACTGAACGGATTTTGTTAAGGTTAAGATAGGTTGATTCGCCGGAAAGGTATACGAGTATTATACATGGATCTATCATGTATAAGTGAATCAATTCTGAAAAAGTTAGCCCCAGCGAGTTTTCACGGCGCGGCGCATGCTGTCTAATCCTCCAGAGATATAACAAAATGATGCAAGAAAGAATTGTGTAGAATAATATGATCTACAAAAAAGTCGTCGGTATCATATATCTATCTCTAATCGTTGCTATAAATATGTAATTCAAGCGATAGGCACACCACTGTAATTTTCCAAGTTACCATCAAGTACCAAAAGGAAAAGTTATATCACAGAGTTGTTCCACGGCCGTTACGATCCAATAAATCTTAATACCGACCTGGGTTCCACTTACTATACTTTCTCTTCCACACTATACGACCAAGTTTTAAAATAATATAACCTACTCGAATGCATTTAGTTAGTTACAGGATTAATCTTCTTTAAAAGCACTGTCCCTGTTTTGTGGTACAAGGCGATAAGGAAACTAGAAATGGGCCAGGTACATAGCGTAGATGTACTGACTTACTAGCGACTAATCTACCAACTGAGTTATAAAAGATATTTGTCCAAAAAACTTTTGATAGCTTTACTCCCAATTTCTGAAAGTCAATTTAATAAGAGTTTTTATTAACATAGATAAATACAATAAAATATATCATCAAGATTTTTGTGCCCATAACCCATAAGGCTGGCTGTGTTGGCACGTTGGATGGCGATACTGATTCTTTGAACCAAGTTTGGGACACTTCTACTGTTTTTACTAAGAGTTTAGTTAAATAACAACTGATAAAACCATACGCATAATCAAGAGTTAATATACGATCGATTGGCAAACATAACAGTTGCTTTCAGAAATTGTACGTTTGCTATCAAAAGTGTTTTTGGAGAAATCAGAATTATTATTTATTTATTTACTTTTGACATAAGCACGCCTATAATTGACAGGCAACCAAAGACAAACAAATGCAACACTTCATGGATGTTAATTCTTTACAATAGTGAAGCGACGAGCTCTGTTATATTTATCGATATCGATATTTATTGAGCCCACAGACTATGTAACGAAGATTATTCAAAATGTGGCAATGTAAATTAAATATTTTCATATTATTCACATGCTTTACATAAAAATATAAAATAAATGCTTTATAGTAGTAATTTAGTATAGTAGATTTTACTTATGTTCGAAAGACAATACTTACTGACTATTACAATAATTTATATATATTTATACTCGTGTATATGTATCTAATTGATACCAGCTAGGGAAATTTTTAATACAAATAAACCTTCCTCGAGAAACTTAAAGCATAATAATGAAACCCGCATCTAAATCTTTTTAATACATCGTTTATATGATATAAATAATATGAGAAAATGATGTACGTGTTCATAGAGCTAAAAAGGTTAATATGGCTGAAGTGAAAGGAAATGCTGACAGAGGACGACCTAGGTGCACTTTTATTGAACATATAAAAATGTATTGATCGATGGAAATATTAAAAGTACACACAATCGCCGAGCATGTATGAAAGGTATGATGAAAAAAAAGTAGCGAAAGAAGTATGTCAGGATCGTAGCAAATGGCATTCGATTGTTTCTGCCTACCCCTCTTGGGATAAAAGGCGTGATGATAGATATATAGATAGAGCATAATGCTAAGAATATTCTCATGAGATACGCGTGAATTATTAAGGTATGGCAATATTTGTTGTTCCAATCGAACTCAGTTAATAGCTAACTAAGCTAGAAGGCCAAGTTTTGCGATTAAAACTTTATTTTGAAACTCTACTCGGAATTTAATAGCTGTCTAGAAACACAATATGTATACATATATATCTAGTTTCTATATATCTACTAGGTACTATATTATTTGTCAAATTTTATTTTTAGTAGGGATTTTAGGATAATTTTTTTTGTAGATATACTTACCTAATTAAAATAACAATAAATCATCGAGATTGCTACTTAACTGCGGAGATATACGCAAACTAGGTACTGAATACTGAAAATTGCTGCACTGTTTGTCATGAAATATCTATGAGATAATCTCTATAATATAAGACTAATAAAACTAAAAAATTTCAAAATTCCTGATAATTTATTGAAACTGTTTTCATGAAAATCCATATCAAAAAAATATAATTTTTGAATAAAATATAACTTTTGAATAAAAAATAAATCATCGATAGTGGTAGCTAGCATAACTGGCGGATACGCAATTAACTGAATTCCTGAAATTTGCTGCACTGATTTTCGTGAATTATAGATCTGTGATATACCTAATCTCGAAAATATATGATTAATAAAAATAAGTTTTTTGAAATTTCCTGAAAAACTAATAGGTACTGTAACAATTTTCATGGAAATGAGACCATATTGGTTTGAAAAGAGAAATACGATAGAATGCGATACTTTAGTCAGTCAGAGACGAAAGTGATGAAATGACGATAGAATGTAAATGTGACATAATTACGTGCGTTGCAATATCATACATTATTTCACATTTATAACTATTTAAAATAAATAATTGCATTGTTTGTGCTACCCTATTTCTCTCTGTATGTGTTATTGTTAGTTTGTTTAGAATTTGGATTAGGTATAATATGTTAATGTCGTTGAATTTTTCTATAACTCTTGGTGGGAATCATTTAAAGGGTAGGGCACTTTCTCACTTATTTTTTATTTTATTATTCTTATCTTGTGTATGTCTTTTTTATTATTATTATCTTGTGTACATAACGTTACCTACACCTTTTGTAAATTCTCTTTGTAAATAAATAAATAAATATTGAATTTTTTCATGTTTACTCCCCATTTAATTTTAACTAAATAAAGAAACGAGAAAGAGCATACAGTGTTAAGGGCCGTTGGTCAAGGTCATCTTATAACTGTCAAAAATATGGCAAATCTCAGTTAATCATGGAAAGTTGAGTTTATTTATACAAAATTTCCATCCCACATAGTTGCTAGTTATTATTTTAAATTGGATTAAGACATATTTTTATTATTAAGAGTTCTAAATAGCCGTAGTTTAGTAAAAATATGGCTTAATTCAACTTAAAATAATAAATATAAATAAACTCAACTTTCCAGGATTAACTTAGATTTGCAATATTTTTGACAGAGATACAAGATGACTGAGAGCAACTTAACTTCTGTGATGTAACACTTAAAACCTATGAAGAAATTGAAACTATTTAACAGCGCTTACTTATGTTGACCTCGCTAGATGGCGCTATGTACCGTTACAATACAAAGTGACACAAAGTAATAAAATAAAACAATGGTGAAATTATTAAAATTATTGTGTCTACCAATGATTGTTTTGTTACAAATGAATTTAGTAGCAGGTACAATGTTGGCCATTGGTCACCAATCGATTAAATGTTTAAATTAAGTAGGTAATTAGGTATCATTATGAACCCTAACGCACTCTGTTATATTTCTAAAATTAGTTTATTTAATTAAACTACATCAATGTGTTAGCTTCCATCCACGTCACTGAACTATTACGTCATAAGATTGGAATGTACATCATAGAAAGTTAATTAGGATTATGCTGTAATATTGTTTCCGTAAATTAGATTTAAGAAAAATATTTGGTAGGTAATACACATTTATTTTCAACTAATTAATTTAGGCCGAATTGCATCATTAAACGGTAACAAAAGTTAAATCCGCTGTCAATCTCCAGTTTCTAATACAACTGGCTTATAAGCATAAAAGCTACCTGCTCTATGTTTTCAAATAAATAAATCTTTTCAAATAAACGAAAATCGAATATTTTGCTACGAAAAACTAATTCATTCTTAAAACAGTTTCAATACGGAAGAGGTATCAATAATAAATGAGTTAGTAATTGAAATGGACACCTACACACGGCGCAGCTAGCAGGCTACACACACCTACCTACCTAAACTAAGTAGGTATAAGGTCGTATAAAGAGTACCAATTTCTCCACATTGCCAGCTTATTATGCGACTGTGAACATACTTTCTTTGTTCCGTCCCATCACAAAATATTAAATTGTAAGGAAGTCATTGCAAAAAATGCTAAGTACAATCTTTATCAAATTAGATAATAAAATGACAATTTTTTAAATAAAATGTAAAAAAAATACATACATATTTTATTGAAATAATGTGTAAATAAAATTTAATAGTTAAGGAATAACGATAGATAAATAAATCAACTGATTAATAAGATAAACTTAAACCATTGTTAACAAACTTGCTAACAAAGACACAAAATAACCACATTTACATTTAATATATTTAAAAAGTATAATTAAACATCAATATAGAAAACCAATTACCTCACAAAGAAATTCCGCAAATCACAAAAGATAAAACTCCACAAAATAAAATCCAAACATTTAAGCAAACATGAGTGGCCAACTCCGCAAACAATATCACATCCAATGATCCGGTTAACAGTTGTTCAAACAGCGACGCTACTACATAACTCGACACGAGATGGCACGACAGGCGTTTAAGAAATTAACTAATAACACACAACCTCACGTTACAGCGTCGCGCGCCAAACTGCTTCGGCTTCGTTCCGTTTCATACAAACTAGGGCCGGTGATTTATTGAAAGGGCGCGCGGGTGGGGTAAGGGGAGGCGGGGGAGACGACCAAACGACGCGATGCGCCCTTGTAAAAGGATACGTCATTATCCTTTGAGTAATCTGTATGTCTTTTTGTTAATTTTCAATAATGTCACTTGATCCCTTTACCACTTAATATGGTTGAGGAAATATTTTAATAATATTGTTAGTAACTTTTTGACTTCTTGTTATATTTAGAAGGTAACTGGTAAGATAATAAATAAGAGGAAAGGTATTTAAATTGGTCCATCATGGTCGTATTCGTATTATATATTATACACATTACACACACACGTTTGACGATTACGTGACTATAACTTGTCATTGGCGTTATCAGCACAAACGACAAAATGTATATTTAAAAAAGGTTCTGAAGTGTTACAATATCCAAATCCAGCGTAATTGACTTACAAACATCAAAACTTTCACATTTGTAATTTTAAAAGTAAGGATAGCGGCATACTCAACTCCATGCATGTAGCCCCAGTCAAATAATAAATTGTGAATGTGCAATAAGCAGTGCAGGGCCGATTTAAGAAAAAAAAAATAGCCCACAATTCGGCAGGGATATTGCGCGCAAGACACCTTTTTTGATTAGGGCGTCTTGTGTCAGTGGAACTATTCCCTAAAATGGTTACATTGTTGTGACTTCAAAAAGCAGACAGCTTATTTTTATTTCTTGTACCTACTTAATGTAACAGTGTTCATTAGTAAAAATCGGAAAATATATAAAAACAAATAAAGTTACGTATTATGTCTACTAATCGTTGTTTAATATTGTACTACCTAATTTTATTTTTATGGTTTATTCAAATAATTTAAAATATGTAGGGATGTAGGCAAGACTTTAGCCACAGATTAAATAATAATGTTTTAGCTAAAAGGTTTCCGATCGATACTTAGGTAGGTACAACCCAAAGACATTTAATTATAATCTCTTTGGTACAACTAATATATAATTATTCTTAATAATTTTAATCCATTTATTTTACAGATTGTGTGAATGGCTGTTATTTGTATACCAGACAGGAATGTATACTCCAAGCCAGAAAATACAGGAGACGTGTTTTAGTATTCATATGGTAGGTTACGTTACGTTACGACAAGTCCTCTACTCTAGTAGAGTACCCATGGACATGATGGACACCAATCAAGCCGACATTGCTTCAATCACCTCGGGTTAGCTAACGCAAGATCAATTTTACAGAAACCTATAAAAGTTTAATGGGATTAATTCAATGGGAATACCTACTAAATACTCTTTCAAATAAAACCAAATAATCCAAACATGTTGCTTATAATAAAATAATTACTTTATATGAAGACAAAGATATTAAAATTAAATATGAAGATGACTACAAACACAATGTGATTCATCATACACCTGGTCTAAATAAGTCATGGCTTTAACGGAAGTGACAAACGATTACCACTATCACGGCCTTTAGACTTGTGGCGTGGTTAGAAAGAAAAACAGGTAACTAACCTAACAATTTGCCTAGTAACAATATCTGAATAAAGTAAACACACTAAATTAAAAATAATTTTAGTATTTTTTGTTTTGTTCTACCTATCTTTGTAAGATGGGAAGCGGGAATAAAGGATTTAGCAGGCAAAAACAATATTGTTAAGAACGCAGGTAATAAGAACATGGGAACCAACAAAGAAACTATGAATGACTGTGCTAGACAAAAAAGGGCGCGACATATGTTTTAACGTAGAATAAAATATTTGGGATCAAAGGATTTTATTTAGTTGCCCTTGCCAATCTGTATGAGGTAACATAATTTAAATTCAATAATTAAATTAAGAATTAAGTTGGTTAGTTGGTAGGTAATGTTATCTAAACAGTAATAAGGCAAATTTTAATAAATCATTAATTTACCTCATAATTAATTAATATACTAGTAACTAGCTGTGCCTTTGCTGCCCCGCTCCTTTGGGTCGTAGCGTGATGTTATTACCCTCCTCAAGAATTCGGCTCCAAAATGCAAAAATATTTTTTCAAATCCGACTGGTAGTTCTGGAACTATCAATCTCTGGAGATTAGCGCGTTCAAACAAACAAAATTAGTTAAACTGTAGATAAAGTTAACAAGATAGTAAATACTCCAAATCAATCATCATGCTTGAAAGGTTGGCCAGGATCAAGCCATAAAATTCTTAATTTTTTTTAAGATTTTGTGTAGGTATGGTTTTGTATAATATTGGATGTACAATGAAGTAATAATTCGATACTCCTTAAATTATATGAATTTTTACAAAGCTTGTTTAATAAAATATATTAAGTACCATTTTAGTAACTACAAGAAGCTGAAAAACCAACAAACAAAGGACTAACTAACTGTTACACATAATTAATAAATAATATTAGATAAAGATGGCAGAACTTAGTGACGACAATATCATATTATCAAAAGATAAAGAAACAAGAAACGCTAATATAAATTGCGGTAAAATAATAAAGAAATATTGTGGTTGTGAGATCGTTAACATCGGTTAAATAACAGCAAGGCTAGGACAATCGTACAGAGGTTTTTAGATCTCAAAATATTTCAAACAAGTAGGTTGCGTCATTTAACATTTTAAAAGCAGTCAAAAATCCTATTCATATATTCGAGCAAATCACCCGGAACTTAGAAAAACATGATTGCATCAAGATCTCTACCAATGGAAAAACCGGTATTCTATGTAGACTGGTTTCATTCAGCCATTATTACTTATTTACTTGTAACTTAATAACACTGTCCGAATTTCTGACAACAGATTTTGACAAATATCAATATCATTAAGACAATGCTTACTAGTCTTGACTGGATTCTCTAAAGTGACCTCAATTTAAAAAAAAAATTCTGGTGATGGATTAGTTATAAGCTTAATAAACTATCCGTAGGGGTTGCATACAAGAGTTCTACTCTTATTAATTCCATAAGAGCTAAGAAGGGCAATTTCTTTTTCGCACCTGATGACCTGATCACTTGTCCACATAGGCCACTGACCACTGCCTCCAGTATTTCTGTTCATCAGTGTATAGCCACATGTTAACCCCGATATAGGAGGATGTCAGGTCGAGGTTCATTAATTGCTGCAAGACTTTCACCTTCGGCGCGCGGCCGTACGACCAACCAAGGCCGCGTACCGTTCACCGTAACTTCCGTCCTACAGTTGCTTTGCGAATTCTCACATACAGTGATTTTAAATTTAAAACGTAGCAAAGTTTGACACTTTACGCCTTTAATGCATTGGGGTTAGGCAGGCAGCGATGAAAGACTAAACTGTCCATATCCTGATATTATTCTTTGTTATGCTCTTTGAATATGAGGCGTTGCGAGACCAAAATACTTTAATTCTAGCTAGTCCATAAAACTCATAGAAGTTTTGATGTGGACCCAAGTGATACTAGATTTAATTGACAAATCACTCAATATGCATCACCTTTGCGCCCAGGTTGTATAAGGCTAGCCAAAGTTAATTAACAACTGTAAAAATCCATACATTTTCACGTATTTGATAATTGTTATGTGTGTTTACTAAATCAATAATCATACTTCAGGAACTGGGAGTAAGTTAATGAAATTTTTTGCCACTTGGCAACCGCACTAAGTCATACATAACTTCCCAATACTTCCCATCATTCTTCAAGCGAGACGATTATAGACTTAGTTACGGTCGATTCCTGAGCTTTGAGTTATCTGTATCACATGATACAGCCATTTGTATTATGTGAGAGACTTCATGAATTGTGTTATTTTTATCCTGGTGAAATGGGACAGGCAAAAACTAGCTACGGCAAGGATTATTCCATGCGATATTTTCACAAATGTTGAAAGCCTCTTAAAGGAAGACCTAGAGGGTAAGTTGTAGTAGGTGTAGATGTATAAAGCAATATGCCTAGAAATGAATTGTCAATTTATTCTGCTATTTGGTATGCTTAGTTCATAATATTAAATAGCGTTGATATACAGTTTGCGAGTATATAACCATCCTAACATTCCTTTTCCAACATACCCTCTATGTCTGCCTTTAAGAGGCTTTCAACATTTGTGAAAATATCGCTAGTTTTTGCCTGTCTCATTTCACCAGGATAAAAATAACACAATTCATTAAGTCTCTTACCTAATACAAATCCATTCAGTTGTGTGTAAGTAAGAATAGTAGCATATTTTATTCATAAACTTTCTCATTTATATAGGTTCCTTTCCGATAAGGTTTCGTCCGTTGATGTTTTTGATTGTTCCGCTCCTTTTGGTCGTAGCATGATTTGATTGGTAGTTCCTGAGATTAGCGCGTTCAAACTCGTCAGCTTCATATATATTACTTTATCTTTCCACAACTCTATCACTTTTAATTTTAGATATATCTCAGCAATACTTGTATGTGTAATTTTTTCTGGTCAGAATCGCGTCATACAAATTGATTATTCTGACAAAACAGTGTTTATCTAATGTTATGTAGCCTTGAGTGTTTATCGGTCGTTGTCTTTCTTCACAGAAGTTTTCAGTTTTGGTTTATCTATGGTTTCACAATTGGCAATGAAAAATAGAAATATATTGTTTTGATTTTAATTTGTTTCATTTGGGACAAATGGTATACTGGATACTTAAAAAACTCAGAAAATTATCGTATGCAAATGTTATTAGGTAAGAGAAAGCTTCTAAGACATATTAAACCAATTATGTAGGGAGCGAGGAACTTAAAAGGGAAGTGGACGAAGAGTGGTGCTTTAAACATATTAGTTCTGTATTTTCCTACTCGTATTAAACTGTTGAGAAAAATTGTTAAAACAATTTCATTAGTATTAAGGATTGCATTAATATTAATAAATACAACGTTTTATTGAACATATAACGATAGAAATATTAAAAGTACATATACACAATTATGAATATAAAAGAAGCGAAAGAGGTATGTCAGGATCGTAACAAATGGCATTCGATTGTCTCTGCCTACCCTCTTGGGATAAAACGCGGGATGATAGATAATAAATACGTAACCCGTGAAATTATATTTTTAACAAAAAATGAAATAAAATCAACTTGAATATGTTGGTATTAAAATTATATTAAATACATTTAAATTACAAATAAAAAAATCATGTAATACGCTGTCTACTGGGAACTGACTGGCAATAATAATATTATGAAGTGTCATGAAAAATACTTTTAACAACGGCAATCTAAGCCTAAAAATTATAATCCCAGCAAAGGTCCACCACAAAAAATAATATTTATTTTTTATGGTTAGACTTTTAGACTGAGGATCTATTTTGTAGGTTTGCCACCTATATCATTTAGCACCTTTAGTATGTATGGTACTATATGACAGAGTGTTCCACATTATTGCGTGACAATCTACCTAACTGTACGCTTGGGGAATGTATCTACCGTATGTAAAAGTAGAAGAATAACGGCACAGGTTGCTCTCTCATTTGAAGGATTTTGGTTCGTTTCTTTTTCCCGAGTTGTCTTATGGCTCCTGGAACCGCGTTATCAGCTCCAGGGTACACAGCAGAATACCAAGTCTCCGTATTTTAGTCGATGGTATTTTAGAGGCTATACCTAACGAGTGGCCAGTTCTGTTGAGGTATATTTAGATGAAAACGTGTGGTTTGTCGGATTATGTAGTTACATAAGTTTTTAATAAATTATAAAACCCATTAGTGGAAATAAGTACCGGTGCCTATTCCACGTTTTACAAAGTCGTTATAATTCCTTAAAATTGAGAAATTCACAAAAACAACTAATAGCAATAAAATGTAGAATTGAAAAAAAATCTCCATTACGGGCTTTTTTATGACCCAGTGTCCCATTAATGGCCATGATATTAAAAAACTATTGATATCTGGATGAAATCAATTTATAAGTATATATTTTTTAACAAAATATAATAAATTTTGGCATAATGTTTAATTTTAGACTTACCTACAGCGAATTAATTAATCAAAATTTAAAATATCTAACGTCTTTCTACATAATATATACCAATCTGACTAAAACCATAAAACGAAGAAAAGTAGTTTACGGCTGGTTTGGACACTGAAATAATGGAGGATGAAACATTAACTAAAAAGGTTTATATGGCAGAAGCGAAAGGATATGCTGGCAGAGGGCGACCTAGCTGTAGGTACCTACGTACTTTTATTGAACATATAAACATATTAATAATTGAAGCCAGTATTAAAAGTACACACAATCATGGATCATGTATTAAAAGTATAATGAATATAAAATTAATGAATATGAATCTTAGCAATTTGCATTACCTATTATTTGCCTACCCCTCTTGGGATGCATCCGAGGCGTGATGATATATAAATAGTTTATATATGTGAAAATGTTACATTGTTTAAAGTAGCGAAAACTAATCCCATACGTATGTCGTAAGACTTTAAGGCAAATCCCATTTTGCCCTGTACTGTACTACTCTACATCATATTATGACGACAACGACGTGTCGATGATGTCATACTGTCAATAATATAACGCGTCGTGTGACGTGAAAGCATAATTAAGTATTTTCAGTGCTTATTTCAGTCAGCTCTACCCGTTTGAAAATGGTGTGTCTATATAAATAAATCACTATCTGTTAAAATGTCCACCACTGCGTCTGTTTGTGGCTGTCTCACTACGAAACTGCTAAACCGATTTTGTTGCGGTTTTCAGTATTAGATACATAGATTCATGAAAAAGATTTATGAGTATCGAACATGGACCTCTAACGATTAGAAGCTGAGCATTAATAGTATTAGTGATCGGGGGAAAGTATAATAATAAATTTTTAGGAAAAAATGTGTTGCTAGTTCCTAATATTGTTCATCGAAAATGTAGCAAAAGTGTAGTGAGTAGGTTGTAAAACCGTTAACATTGATTAAGCAACAAGCATAATATCGAAGGTGGGGCGCATTGATAGTTGAACTCCTCTTGAAATCAAAATGCGACTTACAACGTTATCATACTTCTTTTGAAAATAAAGCTCTATTAATTTAATTTCAGAAACAAAATTCAGGCGGTGGAGATGCTGTGCTGTTACAGTTTTGGTACGGAGACCAAGTTCATATATTTTTGGTCATGAGGTATTTGAGGTCGAAAAGAATCTTAGTATTTTTATTTAAAAGCCAATAATTCCTATAAAATGAGAAATTATATATGTAGTTTTGAGAATATATTTGATCAATGTTATTGTTTTGCTAAGTTGGTTATAAACATTCGCTGCTAACTCTATTGTATTGTTTGTAACTGTTGACACTTGACAAATAATAAATGAGAAGTCACCAAATGGCGGTTTTGTGGTACCTATGTAGGTACTTATATCCTCCGGGTGGAAATCATCACTTCATATTATAAAACAAACAATCAAACAACTACTGAACTGATTTTGTTGTTGTTTCATTGTTTTCATTATTAGATTGGTTGATTCACCGGGAACGTTTACGGGTATTAAACATGGACCCATCATGTTTAGGAGCTAAGCATTAACAGTATACGTGAATGAAGTCGAAAAAAGTTAGCCCGAGCGAGTTTTCATGGCGTATGCTGTCTAATCCGTCAGAGACATAAATAATAAAATGATTTAGGAAAAAATTATGTAGAATAAAATGTTCTACAAAAAAGTCAGTGGTTATATATATTTATCTGAAATAGATAAATAGTTATAAGCGTATTTACGTAGGTATTAAAATTATTGTAAAACAACCGAAGTTGTAAATAATAGAAATTATATCTCCACAGAAATCGTCTGTAAAATACCATTATATTATGAGCAAAATATTGAATACACAATAATGTAAAAAAAATTCAGAACCGATGGATTAATAAATATGGACACTGGCAAAAAGTGGACATTGTTACAGGTGACGATGGAAAGATGGCAGAGTTATAGTGACATACAGACGGACGGACATGATGAAATTAATTATATGGGATGTTATTACAATTTGGCTACGGTACCCTGAAAAGAAAGGAATTTTGTCTGTAAATCCTAAATGGAGCAAGCACATTTCTTGCATATTAAATTGTATCGCGTGATTTGTGGTACTTGCCTGATAAATTAAACACAATTTGGGGCAGTCAGTTTATTAATCAATGTAATGTAGGAATTGGGTATTACGATTATTCAAAATTATTTCTAGTTACTATCTATTTTCGCATATTCTATAAGATAAAGGAGACTTTTTAAGTACTGAACTAAACCAACCCGAAAGAACTATCAGAATCTGTCGAATAAAAAAGAAATCATCAAAATCGGTTCACAAATTTGTGTGATATAAAGCGTATTGACCGCATCCGGAATACGATGTCATTATAGAAGATGATGATGTAACTAAAATAAATAAAAGTAGTAAAGAATGAAGGATGAAAGATTGACTAAAAAGGTTTATATGACTGAAATGAAAGGCAATGCTGGCAGAGGACGGCCTAGGTGCACTTTTATTGAACGTGAGTACAAAAAAATATTGATCGATGAAAATATTAAAAGTACACACAATCGACGAGCATGTATGAAATGTATAATGGATATAAAAGAAGCGAAAGTGGTATGCCCGGCTTCAGGATACCCAGTGGAAAAACGATTTCCTCATTCAGCTAACGAGAACGAGTCAGCTCTGTTGAAGAATTTTGAAATCGAAAATTAGAAATTGGGCCAAGTGCGTATCGAATTTGAGCCACAGTAGGGTTCCGTAGTATGCTTACCGATTTTATTTTAATTTTGGGCTGCATTAATTATCAAGTTCATACGTCATTTCGTTGCTAAAGACGTTAACCTACATACTTGCGACTCACTGGAGGAAATACTTGAAGAATACCTCAAAACAAGGACAGCAGTCTGGTATCAGAGGACAGATGTCGCATCGCGCTCAACTAAGAGCAGCTCTACCAAATTACATTCGATTCAAAACCGCACAACTACTTGCACATACTAAATCACAAGTTCCCTAAGGAGAGCCCTAAAGGGCGAGTTTTTGTACTGGTTATATTATGCAGAATAGTATATGTATTAGGTATAGAACTTAAAAAAATTTTGTGTATTGTTTTAGTTTTTTTAATTGTTTTTTAAAGTTTTATTTCTATTTTATATTGTGTCAAATGTTAACATCGTCGTGATCAATCATGGTTAATTTTCTTGGGAAAAATAGTGCCTTTGCCTTCTGCACCAGACATTTTGAGACTATTTAGGTTTTCAGGCTCGCTGTAGCCTCTTCCAGTCAGTTGACTAGCTAAGTGTATCGTTATACCGCCATTGCTCGGTCGCCAGAGTCCCGTTTGTTGTCTAGCAGAGGGTACCAAGCGAGCAGGTGTGGATGACATTTGGGGTCGGATAGATCTTATTCCGTTCTCCCCCTTACCCCCTTGCTAATTAGTTTTGCTATTATGCGTAATATTGTAAAATAAAAATTGACTCTAAACCGCTGCTAAAAACTTATTTATTATCTCATCTTAGTTAGCTTTGTTCTGTATATCTCCAGACTAGCCCAAATATGTGTGGGAATTTAGGGATCTCCTTTAGACCTTAAAGGTTAATTAATCCTACATGGCAACTCTATCGCATTTAAAATCGCATGTCGTTGACTTTTACTGGCAAACTTTTCAATGACATGGGAATATAAAAATAAAATATTATTCCTAGCTAATTGTGGCAATGATCTACTTAGTGACGTGTGTCTGTGTATGACAGTGTTTAGTGTTTATATTATACTTACCTTGATAGTTGGTTTATTTTAGAAGCTATTTGGTTCAAAAAGTATGAAAAAGTTTTCAGCTTGCATAAAAAATGTATGAAAAAGGTGTACTGTCATATCTTTTATCTCTACCGAAAAAGAAAATTTTGTTAATTACCGCGTCTGAAAGTAATGGCTAAATGAATTTGTATACTATATCCTGAAAATAACTATCTACTTCTTAGACACAAAAATGTATATATCTGTACGAAATGAATATAGAGTAAATTATAAGACATTAGTAAACGACTAATTAAAAACTCATATGACTAACGGGCTGGCTTTTATTTCGGTCAAAAAATAAGCATTGCCATCCAACGAGGCAATGCAGCCAGTCTGTTGGGTATTCTCCTAGTAGATAGCAATTTACATGAATTTTCTTTATATTAGCTTTCCAACCCGGCTTCGCCCCTATTTTATGGTCATACAAAAATCCCCCATAAAAAAGCACTGGCCATCTCGTTAGTTATAGCATCACAAGTTGGCTAAAAGAAGGGAACTTGGTCCTCCGCTGGATACCCTGGGACCATAACACGGTTTCGGGAGCTGTAAGGCAACTCCTAAAGGTGCCCACTCATTCGTCCAATCGCCGGCGCGCCACCATACGGTTCACCGAAATCGACCACAGACTCGTCCAATTCTCCGCCATCCGGCCTACCATCCGTTTTCAAATCGTTGTATTTGTGGTTGATTTCGATGGCCGGAAAGATCTGTCACACACACACACATCCACCCACACTCCTTTGTTTAATCGAATCTTGTGTGTCTGTGTGAGTGAGTAAATTGCATGTGATCTAGATCGTATGATTTACAACGCTAATGTGTGGCCTGTGTTAAATCTATCCGATCATACGGCGGCCGTACCGAAAATTTTCGGTGAGATACCGGACCAGTGCGTGGGCTACTTTAAAACCTTATTCAGACTATTACGAACATTTAAAAATAAAATAGCCGAATCGGTACAGCAATTCTCAAGTGATACGCTTACCAACGAACAGTTTATTTCAGGAAACTTTTATTTCTATAGAAGATTATGACTTGGCATAGGATAGAGTCAAGGATCTTTTAAAAAAAACTGATGCCCACGCTCTGAAAATCTACTTGCCAGTTTTTCTGATTACCTCTGGCCACCACAAGTTATAAACTCCGTGAAGACGGTGATGTTAGAGTCCACGACCATCGGATATAGTAGATTTTGAGAATATGCCTTTGAATTGAGGTATATATTGTTGTGAAAGTACCATTTATGTAGTAATGACATGGCCTCGCTTCGTACAGTACGTCACACAACCTCGGTACCGACTACGGTCGCGTATCGGTGCCATGAGGGATCTCTATTTTTGGCGCACTTTGTAAGCCCTACTGCGTAAAACTCGATGCTATAAGGAACCATTTTTAGGGATGTGTAGTCTATAAGGCAATCGCTAAAGGTCTTCACATAGTAACAGTGTCCCCTTTTTGTCAGTTGTCCATATTGAACAGAATAAAAAATATGTAGCCGATCATTTATTTAAATCTATCTCTGTATAGAGAATTCATAATTTAAAAAAAACTAATTATGGTTATCACTTAAAAAATTTAAAAGATAAATAAGCGTTTGCTTTTGAGATTATGTAACTACTCATATTTTTTGATGTGTAACATCATAGCTCTCGGTATGGAGTACGAGTTTACCAGAAGTAAAGAAATTATAATTCCAAACTCTAAATAAACTATTATTAACTCGCTCTTATAAAGTTTTTTTTTCTAAAATATGATAGTTTTTAGGGTTTCGTAGGAAAACAGTAGCAAAACCACACCCCATTGAGTGGGATTACATTAAAAAGGTCTTGTGAAATGAATAAAGGTTTCAGTAACCATAACCCTTATAAAAAATAAAACTGGAATACTGCCCTTAGTTATAATCAATGAAAACAAGTAAACATTCCGAAATACAAAATGAACAGTATTGCACCATCCTGCGTTGTGTCTGCTACGGAACCCTCTTTCATTCAACCCTAATTCACACTCTCATTAAATATGCTGCCTTAATCCAAAAGAGATATTTATATAGATATATATTGCTTTACGACGATAAGATAATAACTGATAACCTCCAATTAACTTATATTTAAAATAAATAAACAATATTTATTACACATTTCAATATTTATTAAGTACTTAGTCATCATATTTTTAATCTCCAAATTCTCTAAACAATTGTAGGTTAATTATACTACAACTGCTCGGAAATTACGTGAAAATGCTTTCGCCCCGTTCAGCAAGTAGTTTAGTAGGCGGTTTTGACAACTTGCTTTTGACATTTTCTTTTTTTTTGGTTATGTAAATTCCATTTGGAAAAGCAAAGGTACAATAACATACAGCCAAGTCTTTAATATAAGTGAAAATTACGTGCGTGTTGCTTTGTTGAAACTGTTAATTTCTTGTATTTTTCTCGTAGGTAAAAAAAACAAAGTCTTCCTCACTTAGCCGAAGATTTTTTTAAGCTATACCTATAACGAGTGGCCAGCTCCGTTGAGGTATGTAGATGGAAAAGCCTCTTTGTACGGTTTGTCGGATAATGTACATAGATTATTTATTATAAAAACCCATTGGTACATGGTCGGATGTGGGAATCGAACCCGCGACTTCTTAGTTGTGACCGACGTTTTACCCACTCGACGTATGTATCACTAATTGGTAATCAGCCACTTGCATCCTTTATATTCTTTTATGATTAAGATTTAAAGAATAAAAAAAATGTCATTGGCCCTTCAACTACATCTGTGCAAAAAATCACGTCGATCCGTTGCCCTGTTTTAACGTGAAAGAAGGACAAACAAACAAACAAACACACTTCCGCATTTATGATATTAGTTAGGGTTCCGTAAGTAAGATACAGTAAAATTTGCAAAAAAAACCGGAGCATTAAAAAAATCCACGGGAACCGGGGTAAAAGCTTATTATAAACTTTAATTTTTTTTTTTTTTTTTTTTTTTTTTTTTTCTTCACGGGTTGCTTTACAGCTCCTGAAACCGTGTTACGGTTCCAGGGTACCCAGCGGAAGACCTAGTCTTCCTCGTTTAGCCGATGGTATTTGTGAGGCTATATCTAACGAGTGGCTAGTTCTGTTGAGATATATTTAGATGGAAAAGCCTCTAAGTGTGGTTTGTCGGATTATGTACATAAGTTTTTAATTAAAAAACCCATTGGTACATGGCCGGGATCCGGGATCGAACTCGGGGTCTGTCTAGTAAATACCAGACGTCTTACCCACTCGGCCACCGACGCACCATAATAATAAATATAAACTTTAATTACAAAGCAATTTGAACTAAAATCCCTTTGCTTAAAGTTACAAATATAATGGTCAGTTATTTTGTCGATTACATTACTGAACATCCATTAATTTAATGTATGGGGACTAAATTTGTTAAACTACAGTCCGTGAGCGGCATTCTTTATAATATTTAATGAGGTTCTCAGTTTGAAATTTGACTTCTTTGTATCTTCACTTCCTAACTACATAAATGCGAAAGTGTGTTTGTTTGTTTGTTTGTCCTCCATTCACTTTAAAACAGAGCAACAGATAAACTTGATTTATTGCACAGAGATAATTGGAGAATGACCTAGGCTAAATTAAAAACAATATTAGTGATTTTCTAAAAGTCTCCGGTATTATAAGTCCGTATCTAGAGAACTATTAAATGAATTTGGATGACACTATTACGTAAGATACAGATCATTGAGATCACAGACAAATAACAATTACGATTTTCCAGCCTTGTTTTATTTGGTAAACAAACTTTGCAAGTTTTTTTTAAATAAGTAGTAATTTAAAATTCTAAACTTATATTAACAACTTTATATATATTAATTAACATTTAACATTTGCAGAACTAATAATCATATTAAAATTTAACAATAAAAAGACATGCAAAATTTGTTTACCAAATAAGACAAATCTAAGATCTACTTACTTACCATATTCTTTGTTAAAATAAAATTGTTGTCGTGAGTAGAATAATGATTTACCTGCAACAGAAAATACGATTTTATTAGCAATTTTTTTATAGACAGGCTAATGCCACCTGCCCTTCCCGCGTATCCACTCTTTGCATGGAATATGTTAGGTACCTATCTAATTTCCAGGTTAAAATTAAGTTTGTATTTATGTTAGATTAGAGAAATTCAACGAATAAATATTTATTTATTTCTTGCTTTTCAGTGAATAATTTTTGAAGTCGGTATGTATACTTTTTTCCCCTTTTAAATGATTACATAATAATATAATATCATTCCAAAAAAACATCGAGCATCGGCATACATTTCATCGAGTTATGACTAAAATTGCTTGAATTTTTTATTCAAAATTTCTGAAAAACTGCTGAACCAATTTTTACCAATACAAAACTAGGACAAAACGAAAGAATTCTCTGTCGTTTAAAAAATAAACCATCAAAATCAGTTCACAATTAGCGGATAAATACAGTCGAATTGAGTACCTCGAATCCTCCTTCTCTTTGAAGTCGGTTAAAAAGTGTGCTTGTGTAGAATTTATTTATGACTGTACTAATGAATGAAATAATTTCAGTGGATTCATTTTGAAATCACACACAGGTGATACATACATACATACATACACTTAAAATTCAATATCTATTTGTAATTAAAAAATAAATAAAAAATTTAGCATTTCAGTCACTCTTTCAATACACTGACTCATTCAACATTCGACTCTATATTTAAAAAAATATAGGTCACATTTCGTATCATCACTTGAATCTAAATTCCTAACGAACGACAAATCGATTATGAGGTAATTAAAGGCAACATCAAAATATAAATGTAATTAACGTGTCATATATTAACGAAATTGAGATTTCACCCGAAATGTTTCTGGCACTTTTCCACGGTAAAGGACGCAGACGTCTCGGTCTCGAGCGAGTTCACTGATCTAGACAAATACTACTTTGTTTTCACGAGAAAATTTGGATGGAAATTCTAGGTTCGATTCCTGGTTACGACACAATTTGTAGCATTATTCCCATAAGGATGAGTAAACTTTTATTTTTTTATATACATTTATATAGCGTTTCATACATCCTACCTAATATCTATATAAATAGTAAAAAATATAGCCAAGAGCGAGTCGAACTTGTGTGGAGAGGGTTCCGAATGGATTTTCGTTTAGGTTTTCCTGTAAACTATGATTTTCTATTTTTCAAAATTTTGGACTGTAGTTTCGGACATAAGGGGGACGCTCAATTATTTCTTTAATATAATTTAAACCATGCATTTTAAAATTATAAAAAAATATATTTGTATTTCTTATAACGAGCCCTTTCATTTGAAATGAATCATCAAACTCTAGAAATGTGCCGAATTATTAGAAACTGGAGAAAATAAGCTGTGACAGACGGACAGACTTACCGTTTTTTCATCGTGTGTGTGGTACATCATAGGTGTACTGAATCCTAAACAATTAACCAAATCGGTCCAGCTATCCTCAAGTGATGCGCTTACCAACAAACAGTATTTCATTTTTATTATATAATAGATGACATAATAGGGAAAAAGTATAGTTGGTTTAGTTACTAGTCGGCACAATCAGTTCTAATTATTATAACCGGAATTGATACGACGCCATTACAACTCACCTAGGTAATGTCAATCAACACTGGAAGTAAGAGGAAACAACAATTACCAAGAATTCTTAAGAATCTCCGCATCGGCCATGTACCTATGGGGTATCTTATAAAATAAGATAGTAATTTTCTGCCCCGGTTTCGTCTTTGTAAAATTTTGAAACGTGACATAAAAATTCATCCCGAAGGATTTCTACACACTATCGGATTTATAATATTAATTAGGATATAATTTTGATGACGTATTATATCAAAGATAATGTCTTGCGATTGCACCCGCGTTAATGGTTACTGCTTAGCTCCTTTAGGTCGTAGCGTGATGTTATATAGCCTGTATATCTTCCTCAAGAATTGGGTTATTAAATGCAAATTTTTTTTTATTCCGACTGTTAGTTCCGAAGATTAGCGCGTTCAAACAAACGAACTCAAGCTTTATTATTAGTATTAGTTGGGTAGCCTGGGTCACCGGGAACCGTAAAACAAGGAAAATATATAGAAATAATCTGCCTGTGATTTCTAAATTAAATTAATTAAAGTATTTTGATTCCGGCAATGTACCAATGGGTTTTTCATACTTAAAAACTTATTAAATCCGATAAACCACACCATCTAAATATAATTCAACAGAACTGGTTACTCGTTAGGTATAGCCTCACAAATACCATTGGCTAAAAGAGAGGGAGACTTTGTACGCTTTGACTTGGAGACGCAGGGGACCCTGGGACGGATAACACGGTTTCGGGACCTGTAAGTTTTGTTTCTGTCTGAATTTTTGCCTAGAATAAGATCTGAAACGGCTCAATGAATGTTAATTAAATAAATATTTACAATATTTAATTGAGTTATTTAATACATATTTAAGTATATAATATCAATTCTGTAAGGTACAGGGGAAATCGTAAATAAGGAAAGAGTGGATGGAAACCTGTGGAAGTTCTATTATTATACCACTGGGGTAGAAAGCTTTGTAAAACATTTCTGTGTTGACATTAAAATATATATCTCGAATAAAAATACATTTGAAGTCGTCACTCCGCAGTCAAGTATTTATCCAAAAAAGGGCGGAATTTTAGCAAATTTAACAGCAGCTATTATCTTCACTTCAACACCGTAAATTAAACGACTACGTACAAAAGCACAGAGCGACCGGTCGCCGGACGTGTGACGCAACACGCAGTATTTCTACACAATACGCAGACCGATCTGAAGACAAGTTCAGCGATATCAATCTGTTTTCTTTGTCCGGAACGTCTGCTCGACAAATCGGGCGACTGGTTCGTGTAATGTTGCGAGTCCGTGTAGAAGAGCTCTATAAACCGCTTCAAAGATACTTGGGGCAGCTTTGTGGGGGATTTCAGTTTGGGGAATGAGGGCAGGTGCTCTTATTTCACGGGTACAGGACTCAATTTAAGATCGGATATATTAATTCTATTGGTAAACGCGGTTGGTTCTTCATACGCAAAGTAGCATGGGCGTCAACCCCGTCAATATGATATTGCTTATAACACTTCCTACGCTTCTTGTTAATGTCATGAAGCCTACGTGACTAATATGATTAACTTTCTTATGATCGTCTAAATTGTTATTGGAATTGTTAATTTAGTGACAATTACAATACAATTAATATCTACCTACTATATATCTATGATCACGCTTTTTATCCCAAGAGGGGTAGGCAGAGGCAATCGAATACCATGTTGTTACGATCCTGACATACCTGTTTCGTTCTTTTAATATGAATGATACCTTTCTTAAATGCTCGGCGATTGTGTGGACTTTTAATATTTCCATTGATCAATATGTTTAATAAAAGTACAGCTAAGTCGTTCTTTGCCAGCGTAAACTACTTTTCTTCATTTTAGTCACAACATCATCTTTCACTCCGCATTTTGAGTAAGTTATATGATATTATATTATTGTAAAAAGTAGATTTTTTAGTATAATAATAGAACATTGAATATTATGCATATTTAAGATATGTTTTTTAATATACGTAATACATATTGGGTACCGCTAATCAAAAGATTTTGCCTCCAAAAATTATAATAGTATTCATTTAGAACATAAAAATATTTATACTACATACGTAGGTAAAGTTCGCTGACCATTAAATAGATGTGAAAGTGATGTTAAAAGAAAGTGAAAATTGTAAAAAATAAACCGAAAAATTGGTAAAACGGAACTCAAATTATGTACACAATTTTTGTTACTACAATTTGAGCAATAACCATATTTACCGAATACTTAATAGAAATTCGAAAAGATATCTTATAGATAAATAAGTAATTGTCAATATTTACTAATCGATAAATATCACACAAATCCCAAATAAACAACATAATCGATACAATCGATGCAAGCAAACCAAAGAGGTTTTATTCCGAAAGAAAAATTAAAAAAATAACTAGGTCGTTATCGTAGAGATTACGCGAAAGTCGTTCAAATTCCGAACGCTTGCAGTGTCGTAAGTTCCTTTCACGAGCATCTCGACTCTTGAAGTCGATTCGAGTCGATCTAGCACAGTAAAAAGAAAGCAGTATGGATAACTTTTGACAACCTCACACAGTGCACTTGTTCAAATGCTCGTGTCTTCCACTCTGACCCAATGATAACGTTAATTTTATATCTATCAAAACGTCTTTTATTCCAAGAGGGGTAAGCAGAGACAATCGAATGCCATTTGCTACGATCCTGACATAGGTACGTCTTTCGCTTCTTTTATATTCATTATACCTTTCATACGTGCTCGGCGATTGTGTGTACTTTAATACATTTTTATATGTTCAATAAAAGTACACCTAGGTCGTCCTCTGCCAGCATTTCCTTTCATTTCAGCCATATCAACCTTCATTTTCTTTACTTTCGGTTTACACATTTACGTCCCATTTGACATTTAATTTCCGCCCCCTTTTACGAAATGTTACCATGTTACACGTCAAAAATTCACAAAGGGGGAATACTGAATTAAATACTTTCTCGCCCAGAGTTACTTAGATTAAGTAAAAAAAAGTTAGCCTACGTTATATTTTTTTGTAAATATGAATTGTCTATTATTTAACTTTATCGACTTACCCCCTTATTCATAAACGTTTATTAGCAACGTTTTTGTTAAAATGTGTTTTGTTTCTTTCTATTATTAGTAAAGACAGGTTTGTTAGAGAGTGACAAAACATATTTTAACAAAAACGTTGCTAATATACGTTTATGAATAAAGGCCTAAGATTTTTTCTTTAGATCCGCGGTTTATTTTATTATTCGTCCACCTAAGTGAATGTAGCGCGGGAGTTTTTCTCCATACAAATCCCACACACGAATTTGTGAGATCACAATCAGTGAGCTTGTATCAAGTTATCATACTGCTCTTGTTTTACTATGATTCTAGCGTCACTTTCCCCGCACCAACGAGTTTTTTTCCCTCCCCGCTATGTAACACCACACATATGGTTACATCAATATCGCATGAGCATCGTTCCGAACACACCTGCTAGTCTAATGTGAACATTACAATTTGCTTATATTCACGGCTATGTCAAGATTGAAGTAGGCCGGGATAAAGCCTCGGAAAGATGTCTCGAAATTACAAACAAACACATTTTCGCCTTTTTCGGAAATTACAGAGTCTATTAAACGGCGCAAATATAGTTCAATTATTGAAAACTACTTTGCGCCGTTTGGTGTAGAAACTCTAGGTCCGTGGGGTTTGAATGCCAAAAAGTTTATTATAGATATATCCCCTCGACTGATCATCCCTTTGACAAGAGCGCTGGCTCCTTCCTCCACTAATCAGCATGGCGATTCAGCGGGGAAATGCAGGTTTTAAGGTTTTTATTTTGTTGTGTAAATAATTTAATAAATACTAATATTATAAATACAAGGCTAAAGAGAGACTTGGTCTTCCGCTGGGTACCCTGGGACCGTAACACGGTTTCGGGAGTTGCAAGGCAACCCGTGTAGATAGAAAAAAAAATGTTATAAGATTAAAAATGGTTAGTGGCGAAGAGTTCATATAAAACGACCGTGTTCCCATTTTCTTTCAGCGTGAAAACTTTTTATTCTTATACAGGAATAAAAAGTTTTCATTTCTTATCTGAAATTATTCACTCTTCGTCACGCATTTTTTTTATTATCGATTGAACGATTGTCAGTTCTGTTTACCCCAAAGGAACTCAAAATAAGTTATGCCTGAAATACTTTACACCATTCAAAATACACATGACAATAATAATTAATTAAGAAAAATAATAAAGTCATTTAAATAATATGTTATGACATCATAAAAACACATATCGACATTTTCTTTGATATCAATTTTTGATATTGAAATATTTCTTATCAAATAAAACTAAGCAAGAATAATATTATGTAAGTAAAAATTACATAATTTTATTTATTCTTTAATCTAACCTGAGTTCAATTGGCGATATGCATACCATCTATATCTTTATGTCAAGAAAAAATAGTAAACCGACGAGCATGCATAAAGAATATCATGAGAGTGCCAAAGATGTCAGGATCGTAGCGAATGATCTCTGTCTACCCCTTTGGAAAACAGGCGTATATGTACTTTTTTTTCTTTACGGGTTGCTATATAGCTTTAGAAACCGTGTTACCAAGTCTCCCTCGTTTAGCCGATGGTATTTGTGAGGCTATACCTAACGAGTGGCCAGTTCTATTGAGGTATATTTAGATGGAAAAACCTCTAAGTGTGGTTTGTCGGATTATATACATAAGTTTTTAATTAAAATACCGATTAATACACCGGGATCCGGGATCGAACTAATACCAGACGTCTTCACGCAGGAAGGGCTGTACACTTTCGTCTATGGTTAGCCTTGATAGTTAGTTAGTCTTCTTTAATAAATTAATTAGAAAATTGTAGAGTAGTCTGTGTTCCAATTCTTCGCCCTTGAACTAAATCTCCCTTAGTGAAGGTTGTATGGGTAGTGTGGCGTAACCTTCAATATAACAGCTTTTAAAGTGAGTTACTATAATTAAACAGGTATTTGCGCTTTCATTTCAGTAGCTTTGAGTTTCATGTAGCTTGTTTCGGACCTTTATTTTGTTACTATTTTACATAAGGCAACACGTGAAGAAGATAAATATTGGGGGGGGGGGGTCAATTTTCGTATATTTTCTTTAATATAAATTAAACTATATGGCCATGGGTTTCCGTTTTTTCATCGGAGATGTTCGGAACCCTAAAACAGAAAAAAAATGCTAGTCTTAACAAAAATATCCTCATAATACTATATACCCCAGAATTTTTTCTTCATACTTGTCTATATGTAAAATATATTCTAACCCTCCTTTTACGTATCCACGAATCCTATCCTAAGGGAGTGTATGTCTCAATTGCAAAAAAAGATACGGACTTTAAAAGCGTAAAGCCAATTGACTAATAAATCAAAACCTATATGGTATTTTTTACCATTGACCTAGATTTGATACGAATACAATTTCTCAAGGCGTAACTCCGACAAGCTGATACAAGTAATGCAACCCTATTGCCTAATTCTTTCGATCCTCGGCAAGAGTGAGGCCAAAAATCTTCCTATCGAAATACTGGAAAATTTGTTCTGAAAATATATCGTTAGGTAGTCCTCTCAAAAGTGTTAAGTCCTGTCTTCCGCTGGGTATCCTGGGACCAATCACACTGTTTCCGAGAACTTTAGTTGGTTACATTCCATCAAATCATACTTCTTATATTATATGAATGTAATTAAATTGTACCTAAAAGTATAATTTGTGATTGCACAACATGTCATTGTTTGTCAACAGTCCGTGGAATTAAAAGGTACAAAATTATATATACTTACTAAACCTATGCGCTTGCATCACTTTTATTGTAGGTACCTACTTACTTTACATAAAGGGTAGGTACAGGCAAAGAACAGGGAATGTCACAATTTTTATTTTTTTTAAACTCTATTGAAAGCAAATTTTATCTATGGTAGTTTAGTAAAAAAAGTAAACAGATGGCGCCAAAAGGCGTTTTTGTTTATGGCCGAAGCGAAAAGAACCGGGAATGTCCATGACATACCGGTAAAGAAGAAGGATTGTCCAAAGTGACAGTTGTGATTTGGAGGTTAGAATTTCTGACTGAATTGGACATTCCTTGTTTATGTTGTCTTGGACATTTCTTGGTTTCTGTTCTTCCAATATTGTTTTATTTAGTTTTTGTTAAATTTTAATATTTTTAATAACTAAAAAGTGCATCATAACTACACAGTTATATTAATTAATAAACATTTAATGAGCTTTAAGTAAAAGTTACTGCATACATCGATCTCAATAAAAAATATATAGGTACCTACTTCTAAACTTTTAATTGCATTTTTCTCAAAATCTATTCATTAGGACATTCCCTGTTCTTTGCATGTACCCTTCACATTAATATTCTTTATTTTATGGAAATATTAAAGCCTTTGGGCCTCCAAATAGTTTTTAGGGATTTCCTAATTATAAACTTGATTTATCCGTGATTAGAACTCTAATTCCCTATTATAATTAAGCATAGCGGACAGCGGTCGTAAAGTAACGCCCTTAGGCTATGCTAATGTATGACAGATAACAACCAGCCGTAGCTAGCGAACATGATAGTGTAGAAAGAATCTCAGGTACGTAGACAAAATCTCAGTTAGAAAAAGAAAGAGGGTCCCATAGTGATAGCAAGACAAGAAAGAACCGGTTTCCGCGACACTAGTTTTTGTCCTGCTTTGTCACTACGGGATATTATATCTTTCTCTTTTATACCTGAGATTATTTCTACGCCGTCATGCTCGCACGGCAGGTAGTTGTACTAAAAGTAGTTGTACTAAAAGACTTTTTAGTACAACTACCTACCGTGCGATCTGAAAACCTCAATGGAGCTGGTCAAATAAGGAAGACTTATCCGCCATGGAAAGAACCAAATGATACTCTACTCTCGTACTCACGTTCAGTGGTTAGGTAGTAAACCTGTTTCAAAACAACACAGTTTGTTAACAAGAGACATTAACAACATACTTTATGCATTTCTACAGAATGTTAATACCTCATTACCTGTCTATCTTTAATACGAATCTATATCTATGCTAATATATAAAGCTGAAGACTTTGTATGTATGTTTGAACTCGCTAAACTCAGGAAACCCCAGCTGATTTGAAAAAAATTGAGTTAAATAGTCAAAGGCTCTATAACATCACGCTACGACCCAAAGGAATGGTGCAGTAATCAAAAATTCCCACGGGCCAAGCCGGGATGAAAAGTTTGTCTACGTCATAAACTGTGCACAGTAAAACATTACTTCTAGGCAGAAGAACACATCGTACTTACGAATTCCATTCGACCGCAGTAGATATCATTCGGTACATAGGGTTAAGTATATGATATTATACAACATTCAACTCTAAAGAAAAAGGCATAAAGTTGAAAATTAGATACAAAATTTGGTAGTAGAAACGCATCAGTACTGCCAACCACATAGTTCTATTTTTACATTTTATTTCTCAATGCGGTGTCTCGAAGTAGAACATGCTTAGCTTTTTCAATTAAACAACTATTAGAAGCTCCCGTTACGTAATTTTAGGACTTCCGAGGTGGAATACGAAAATCGTCTTGAAAAATCTATAGAAATAATGTAATTGTGTGGGATATTTATTGTATTTAACCGACTTAAAAAGTTTTTTGTGTGTGGTTTCTTGACACAAAAATGTGGAAAATTGCTATCCCAGCATGAGTCTCAGCTCAGGGTACTAGGGTCAATATAATACATGCACGAACACTATGCCTATTACCTAAACAAAATTATGTTACATATTATAGAATTCTCAATTTAATCAGTAGAATAATCAAAAATTTAAAAATTCTTACTTGTCGCCGCAAAACAAAACACAAAACGAGCGAGAAAAAAGTTAAAATAAAAGAAAGAAAATGCAGAAGTAAGGTCACATGTCACATTGGTTGGTATAAAACGTTATGTTTCAAATCACCGGCGACTATAATTACAGCATTTACAGCTCGATAAAATAGTTAAAACATTTAAATTAGTATAATTTTTTGTAGTACCGGAATTCCCGGGAAATGGGTTTCATTTCCCGGTACTGAAGGCGATGAAATTTCTCGGGAATTCCCGGGAATATCAGTACCGGGAATTCCTGGGAGCAATCCCTACAGGGTACCCAGCTCAGATGAAGTCTTCTTCTTTTAGCCGATGGTATTTGTGAGGTTTTACCTATCGTGTAGCCAGTTCTGTTGAGGTATATTCACTTATATTTATTTGGTAACACTATGGCAGCGGATTCGGACTCTCTGGAAGAAATTTTTAATTTGTAGTTTTGAGATTTTTTAATTATTAAGTTATATTATTATTATTTAAATAATAAATCTGCACGTTTTATTTGGTTCTTAGTTCTTATCTATGTATGAAATGAAAAACTTATGTACATATTCTAACAACTCTCTATTCTGTGACACTTAGGTATAGCCTTACAAATACCATGGGCTAAAAGCGGGAGACTTGGTCTTCCGCTGGGTACCCTAGGAGTCCTAGGACCGATATAACGGTTCCGGGAGCCATACTGAATCCCGTGAAGAAAAAAAAACCTTTACCTAATAAACTAATTCTACAAGATATATCAAAATAATCTATGATCTAATAAAATCAAGAAATTCGCGTTAACAGATAGACTTTATCCACCTAGCTAGAGCTAGACAGGTAATAAATATTTTGAGAGATATACTCGTGCCTTGTAAGTCGTAAAAGTCAAGGTAACATTGGGGTCACAAAATTTTAGTAAAAATAATTGGCCAAGTTGGGTTTCCGTACCATTTTTTCGGTCAGAACTTTAAGACAGGATTAAACTTTGTATGTAGATAAATATTATTTAATATTAAAGTGAGAAAAAAAAGACAGGATTTTTTACTAGATTCTGAGATAAGGGGGGGAACCGGTCAAAACCCTAAAACACATCTTAAGAGCCTTTATACCTCACGATGGCCAGAGACACTAGTAACAGTGTCCACTATTTGCCAGTTGTCCACATTGAACAGAATAATTCATAGAAGGTAAACGGGAGTGTCAGTAAATAAAATACTTTTCCTACCATAAACTACCTGTAACTCTACTTGTATTGCAACAAAACGCTTTCTCTGCGATGTGCGTTGGAGCGTGGGTATACCGCACTCAACGATACCACAAATCTAACTAACGCACTGTTGTTTTCTTTTAATATCTTGGAATAAAACTGTTACTTAATTTGTACATGAAGAAAAACATATCTTTAAGGTATAAAGCCTTGCGGTGTGACCAGTGGCCACTAGCAACAGTTGTAAGTTGTCCATAACAAAAAGAACAGGTGGCAAGCAAGTATATAATCAGAAAACTTTTAAACTACTAGTGACCTAGATATGTCACTTATATAACAGTGTTTTACGTACCGAAGCAAATCTTTTATTCTGTTAAAGAAGTGACAAATCCATTAAGTGCAGCAACAGGATTGCTACCTGTTCTGTTTAATATGGGAAACTGGCTAAACGCGGACACTGTTATTGATGTCTCTGGCCATTCCGGAAGTAGTAAAGACCGTGAAGATGTGTTTTGTTACCATGTTATCGGTCCCATTTTACCAAGCGGAAGACTTCTTCTTTTAGCCGATGGTATTTGTGAGGTTAACCTAGCCTAACAAGTGGCCAGGCAAATATTTAGATGGAAAGTGGTTTGTCGGATTATGTACAAATTAATTATAAAAAAGCCATTGGTACATGGCCGGAATCGAATCGTGGCCTAGCTTGCTTTATAAAACAATATTTGCGATAGTCTAGAAAAAATAGCGAGCGTTAATTCACCGCATTTTTGTATCAATGTCTGCATATATGACGAAACATTTACGGCTCTAATATGGAACAGTAAAATTCAAAATATTTAACAAGAGACAAGTTTATTATTTACAATCTTATGCTAATAACTTTAAAGTTCAATTTTGAGTGGTTCCATTGAAACTATTCTCTCCTATGGCACAGATGATATACTTTGTATCTATGCACTGTATTTTTCATTTCAGCTTTTAATCTTTGAATGGAATAGGTACAGACACTCAAGTATATATCTCCCACTGGGGTAGACATTCTAATAGTGATTTCTAGAGAAAAATTTTTTAAAATGTTTTTTACATTATCCGAGTTTTGTTTCGCCTTCTTTTAGTAATGACACTAATTGGTAAGTTTTTGACTTGAAACCGTGAGTTCCCGGGTTCAATTCTCACTCACTTTACACATATTTTTATTGCATGTGACGAATTTACTTTCAATGTATGGAGTGTACAAAAATGTGACGAATTTACTTTGTGACGAATCTACAACAACCCCCCAAAATGCTAAGCATCAATTTCCTAGAAAATCGTGCTTACTCCCTTTTTTTAAATAACAGTCTGTTAACAAGTGACACATTTAGGTCCATTAACTTGCCACCTGTTCTGTTCAACCTGTAACTGACAAAATGTGGACACTATTACTGCAGGTGTCTCTGGCGACACATGCGCCGTGAAAATGTATTTTTGACTGTTGATTCTGGCAAATTATTACAGATTGAGTCGAATTCTACCATTATGGACGCGATTTAACTTTTTGTCTTTTTTTTATATACTTTTAAATAATAATACCGCATGCATGACAAATCATATTCAATAACAATATTTCTGAAAACCACTTAATTTGTGGTTAAAATAGTGGTAACTAACACGTGTTGTAAAATTTTTTTTTTTTGAATTCTCGTACTACAGCACCCATGCTAGATTTTTGTCGTCTGACGTCACCAAAGCGTCATGACACGATACGATATCACGTGTGCCGATAATTATGTAAAAGTCCCCTCAGCTAGTTTGACATAAGTAATGTTACTTCGGTGTAGGTAGAAGAACGTTACAGCTTGTTCACGGGTGAACGCAAGCATGCTTCGAGCTCCAACCACCGTTATATGGTTATCTACAATTCCTACAAGTTTAATGACTCACTGAACAACACAATTAGGGCCCGTACTCCTTCTAAATATCATTAGTAAGAACTAAGAAGGTTCCATAGTATAGTATGTATATGTACTAGGTAGTCGATAGCCTAATTGGTAGGACGGTGGACTTGAAACCGGAGGTCCCGGGTTCGAATCCTACCCCCTGCCAAAATGCTAAGCACCAATTTTCTTTAAGAGTGTAGTGTACCGCGTCCATGTCCATACAAACGAAGAAAACGTTTTACTACCCCTAAATATCATTTAATTTTAACGATTTTGTAATATGTTACTGACATAATGAAAAACTAAGTACGTATTTTTTCCTTTTTTCAAAATTCGTAATAGGTCAAAAGTTATAAGCCCCTCAAATCTCGGTTTTTTTGGTTCGTAACTTGCTCGTAATAAACCGTCTGTATTTGAGAAACAAAGCAAAATTTCAAAAAAAGCAAAACGTACGTACGTAGATTATAATCTGCTAAAACGTTTGACACCAAAATTATAAGGTTTCGTTATAGTTTAGTAGGTGTAAATCGTTTTCCCCCAAAACGCAATTTTCAACGAAGAACATTCCTACGAACACTCACGAGCTGCAGTGTTCTCTGTCGCACTGATGCCCGGGGGAAGAGCGCGCTTGAGACAGAATATGATTTTCTAAATACCTATTTCGCTGCGTACGCTGAGCTACACGATCCTCTTAAGAATATGTGCTTAAATCGACTCCTCGTGCTCCGGAGGGCACGTAAAGCCGGCGTCCGGTTTACCAACCCGCCTGCCAAGCGTGGTGACTATGGCAATTCCTCTCAATGAGCACCACTAAAAATGGTGCACTAGAAGGAGACCATGATCCAGCAGTGGATCTTAAAAGGTTGGATGATGATGATGATACTACACTAGGGATCCCACCCGCATGGATACAATATGGGTTTACAACAATTTGAATACCTACACAAATACGCTTAGCAACTTAGCTATCACGAACTTATTTGTAGATCATTATATTCTATACAATTCTTTCCTACATCATTTTGTTACATCTCTGACGGATAAGACAGCATATGCCATGAAATTGTATTGACGCGGATCCGGAACGATGTCATTAGAGAAGAATACGGTGTAAAAGATGATGTTGTGACTAAAATGAAGAAAAGTAGTTTACGCTGGATTTGGACACGTTGAAAGAATGAAGGATGAAAGATTGACTAAAAAGGTTTATATGGCTGAAGTGAAAGGAAATACTGGCAGAGGACGACCTAGATGTACTTTTATTGAACATATAAAAAATATGTTGATCGATGGACATATTAAAAGTACACACAATCGCCGAGCATATGTATGAAAGGTATCATGAATATAAAAGAAGCAAAAGAGGATCGTAACGTAACAAATGACACTCGATTGTCTCTGCCTACCCCTCTTGCGATGAAAGGCGTGATGATAGATAGATGCCATGAAATCTCGCTGGGCTAACTTTTTCCCCGACTTGATTCACTTATACTGTTACTCGTAAACCTTTCCGATGAATCAAAATCCGTTCAGTATTTTGTGCGTGAAAAGGTCACTGCTGCGGGGACTTTGTTTTATAATATCATTACTACTGTATATTCTGAAATAAAATCATTGCCTGACCTGAAATACAATACAGTAGATTTAACTCATATCAACAGTTTAAATTAAATGTTATAAACGCAAACATTTGATACATATTACTACACTAGCTGTTTCCCACGACTTCGTACGTGACTATTTCAGAATGTTGGCAAACATACACTTCATACGTAGCTTTTGTCATGTTCACCTCTGCCCACCCCGTTCCCGTCGTCATGCCGTGATGGTATATAGCCTATGTTTGAGTAATGTAGCTTTCCAATGGTAAAAGAATTTTTGAAATCGGCACAGTAGTTTTTGAGTTTATTCATTACAAACATACACACAAACATACAAACATACAAAATACAAATCTTTCCTCTTTATAATACATATTAGTATAGATATATAATAATTATTGTAATGAACTATTTCTCTGTAAAATTTACTACGTTGGTAATACCTATAGTTCTTTAGTAATAGGTACCTACTTAATTAGCGGGCCGCCCCGGCATCGTCTGCGTGGAATTTTAATATCACATACTTATCCGATCCCTTTGATTCAATAACGTACATTGACATTTTGGTTTCTGCTCCGCTCCTAAAAGACATAGCGTGATGTTTTATACACATAAACCATATTAGTGAAAACCGTATCAAAATCGGTTTCGTCGTTTTTGAGTCTATAAGGCACAACGGCTCAAGTGATTGATCAGTGATCAGATGACTGATCTCAAATCCACAATGAGAAAGAATTGTCCCGGGTAACCGCGCATAATAAAAACTTTAATAAAAAATGCGGTACCTACTTTTAATTCCGAAAAGGGCATCGATGTGGGAAAGGGACATGGACAACTAGCAAAAAGTACACACTGTTACTGCAGGTGTGTTTTTTTGTTTTGTATATTACATCTATAACAATGTTTGTATTGTTTGTAGATACTCAGGCGAAGCCACATGAAAAGTGCGTCGGTGACCGAGTGGTTAAGACGTCTGGTTTTAACTAGGCAGACCACGGGTTCGATCCCATATCCCGAAACCAACGGGTTTTTTAATCAAAAACTTATGTACATAATCCGACAAACCACACTCAGAGGCTTTTCCATCCAAATATACCTCAACAGAACTAGCCACTCGTTAGGTATAGCCTCACAAATACCATCGGCTAAACGAGTGAGACTTCCGTCTTGTCTTCAGCTGGATAGCTGTAAAGGCCGATTTAGACGGTTCTTATAGTGGTTAGTAGAGTGCGTTAGGATAGTACATTAGTTGAAACATGTAAACGGTAGTTTCCAGTACTCGTACTAGTACGTTCCACTCGCCTTTCAACTAGAATCAAATAGAATCGCTTTTTATTTTTGTTTCAAGTGACACCCTCCCGCGCCCGCTCAACCCCCCGCGCGTTCCTGACTCGCTACTCGTTGTAGTCTAAACGGTCAGTTTTAGTAACTTGCACAAGTTGACAAGGAGAGTTATGTTTGTTTTGGCCTACAAAATGGCAATCTACTGGAAGAAGTATAAACGTCACTGGAAACCTACTAATGCACTGGCATTCGAGTGCCACCTACGCACTCTACTAAACACTCGTAACGTCTAAATCGGCCTTAAGGTGAAGAAAAAAAATAAAATATAAATATTGTTTTAGATTTCTTATACCTTTACTCATTTAATGCCTTTAGTTCCAAATTGTTGGGTTTATCAGTGCTAACACAAACACAAATTAATAAAAGAGTATATAACAGTTGCGTTCAATACATCAAAATTCAATCTCGATAACAAATTACCGAACGTTGTTGAGAGTGGAACATTGACTCGCGCTATCTTATCGGCTTTGGTAACAAGCGTTCATATAGCAAGTAGCAAGTAGTCTCGATTTATATGTTTAAAGTACCTGTAATCCACTATTATGTATGGATACGAAATGGCTAAATTAATTTTGATGAAACTGAAGAGAAAATGAAGTGTCTTTATAGCAAAATAGTTACTAATATTTAAGTGGGATATGGTTATTTTCCTTCACGGGTAGTCTTACAACTCCCAAACCGTGTTACGGTTCCATGGTACCCAGCGGGAGACCAAGTCACCCTCGGTTTTTTTAGATGGAAAAGCCTCAAGTGTGGTTTAAGTCGGATAATGTACATAAGTTTTTAATTAAAAAAAAACCATTGGTAAATGGCCGGGATCCGGAATCGAACCCGTGGTCTGCCTAGTTAATACCAGACGTCTTAACCACTCGGCCACCGACGCACCAGAATACTATAAAAGCGTCATTGTGTGCAAAAAGTACGAGATTTCATACTTCTCGCTACGTTTGGGATAATTTATTATAATCAAGAGATAGGTTCTTCTATTCATTCATAAATACGACAAACCGCACTTGCTTTTGCATCTAAATATACCTCAACAGAACTGGCCACTCACAAATACCAAGAATAACGGATTTTGATGAAATTATAAATTGAGGCCTACTTATCATCCCCAAAAGGCCAGAGGAAAATATTTTTCATTAGTCTGTTATAGGTACCATTTATTATATATTTCTGATGTTTTACTTAATTTGGTATTCATATTGTAAAACATTTAAATAGTTATTAAATAATATGTATTACATAACGTTACATTTTATTTCTTTGTTTCTATAAGAACGGAGTTTAATTGATTTTTTAAACTTACACAGTTAATTAGCCATAGGCCCCAAAGATAAACAAAACTCGACAATGAAACAATATATTGTGAGATAAATGATCGCTGAAATCAGTATATATAAATGTCCTCAAAATATGGAACAAACCAGAATATACATGCGCAATGAATACTATAAAAGCGGCATGTGTCTAAAAGATACGAGATTTTCCGCACCAGTCAGCCATACTTCTCACCACGATAGGATAATATTAATAAAAAATAACACCTAGTCTATGTTCTTAAAAAGGAAATGCTGGCAGAGTACGATCTAGATGTACCTACTTTTGTTGAAGTCATATGAAAAATGCAATGATCGATGGAAATTTTAAAAATACACACAATCGCCGAGCTTGTATGAAAGGTATAGTAAGAAATGGCATTCGATTGTCTCTGCCTACCCCTCTTGAGATAAAAGGCATGATCTATGTTCTTATTAATTTTTCTTATATTGTCTTTTTATCAAGAAATACAACAACCGGGTGCTCAATTTTTAGCCTTAGTTTGAAGAATGTTTACGTATTCTGGTGTATTCTATGTTCTGAGTAAAATATACCGTGTAAATAAATAGCATAATTTCATACTTAGATGGTGTTGGTAGATATTAATTTTGAATCACAGACACTTAAAAATATTTATTTGAATATATTTCTGCATTTATCAGTTAGAAATTGTAAATCTTGAGGACTATAGTATTGTCAGATTTTCGTCGACCAAAAATAAATAGTTGAGTAGATATTAGGCAATAACGTGAAAAATGGGTATAGAGTGAAAAGGAGAGGTTTAGGGAGTTACGGATGTTTGCCCATCAAATTGGGGCATTTTTCAAAAGGGAAAAGTAGGAAAACTCTAACGAACAAAATACTTGGCGGAATGAAACCAGTAAAATCAGAGAATGTTGTTAATAATGTATTTGATTTTTACACAAAACCCGTAACCACACATTTTATTTATTTATTATCACGTCTAACGGTAGGCAGAGAAATAAGCCTCATATTTCCTCTCCGCTAAGTTTTATCGAAATGAAAGTAGGTATGTATTTTTCATTAAAATCTTTTAATTTATTAATAAGAGTATTTTTCTTTTTGTAACAGCTGGTGAATGTTAGATGCCATGTTTTATCTATCTATCATCACGCCCTTCATTCCATTAGGGGTAGGCAGAGATAATTGAATATCATTTGCTAAGATCCTGTACCTTTTTCGCATTTTTAATATTCATCAGACCTTTAATACGCTTCAATATTCTATATTATTCTTTTTTTTTCTTCCATCACGGGTTGCTTTACAGCTCCCAAAACCGGGTTACGGTCCCAGGGTACCCAGCGGAAGACCAAGTCTCCCTCTTTTAGCCGATGGTATTTGTGAGGCTATACTTAACGAGTGGCCAGTTCTGTTGACGTATATTTAAATGGAAAAGCTTCTAAGTATGGTTTGTCGGATTATGTACATTAAGTTTTTAATTATAAAAACCCATTGGTGCATGGCCGGGATCCGGGATCGAACCAGTCGCCTAGTTAATACTTAACCACTTAACCACTCGGTGGCTCCTTTAATATTGAATAATTAATTAAATAATACAATAAACCTTTCAATTATACTAATGGAGCTAACATAAAACAATATAGAAAACAAAATTTTATGCGCAACCAAATAATGGAAGGGACCTTGTAAAATCAATATAATATAACACAATACAGTATAATTTGATTGTAGATGGCTCATAACCACAATCCCTTACATTTATTTATTTGAGAACTACCCTGTATATTAGAGCTTTCGGAACGTACTCTTAGAAACTAACAGCTACAATTTATACCTTAAAGTGATGCTAATAAGGTTCAAAATAAGTTAAAAGAGCTAATAGCTTTAATTTTAGGGGCACGCTTTACTGCCCCTCTCACGAAATGGAAGTTTTCGCCGAATTAGGGAAGATGTAGTGACAGACGCCGCTCGATTAATTATGTTTTTCGCGTTGCCAAACACAAAAGTAATCTGTTTATTTTTCAAACATAGTCATTTTGTAAAAATAGTTTAAAATTGCTGAAGATAGGTGAACAATTGTTCTAAGATGCCCTTAAAACTCATAATGTTAGTTACCAGTTACATGTAACTTAGGTGGGTTCGATCCAGGATCCCGGCCATTTACCAATGGGGTTTTATTTAAAAACTTATGTACCTACATAATCCGATAAGTCACACTTAGAGGCTTTTCCATCTAAATATACCTCAACAGAACTGGCCACTCATTAAGTTAAGCCTCACAAATACCATCGGCTAAACGAGGGAGACTTGGTCTTCCGCTGGGTACCCTAGAACCGCAACACGGTTTCAGGAGCTGTAAGGCAACCCGTGAAGAAAGAAAAAACAAATAAACAGTTACGTTATGTGAACTCATATCGGTATTTTTTTTATATTATAAATGCAAAAGTGTATTTGTTTGTTTTTCCTCAAAAACGTCAAAAGCGGAACAACGGATCATCTTGAATTTTTGCACAGAGCGCTGGGAAAATACTTTTCTACTCGTGAGTTGTAAAGTATGTATAGTAAAAAATAATTATGTCGAGTTTTGTTTAGTTGTAGTTACCTACTTAGTTACAAATAAAATATTATTGCTGTAAAAACTTTTTTAATCAATATTTTTTCACGACGATTTATTTGTTTTGTAACTATTGAACCGTTTTGAAATTACATACTATAAAACAAAGTCACCCGCCGCGTCTGTCTGTCTGTGCCCTTTCACGCAAAAATTACAGGTTGATTCATGGACCGATCATGGAGCTAAGCATTAACAGGATAAGTCGGGGAAAAAAGATAACCTCAGCGAGTTTTCGTGGCATACCCTGTCTAATCCGTCAGAGATGTATTTCCAAAATGATGTAGGAAAGAATTATGTACAACAATGTATTATAAAGAGGAAAGATTTGTATTTTTGTATGTTTGTATGTTTGTTACGAATAAACTCAAAAACTACTGGACAGATTTTGATCATTCTTTCACCGTTGGAATGCTACATTATCCCTGAGTAACATATGCTATATACCATCACGGCATCACAACGGGAACGGGGTGGGCAGAGGTGAACATGACAAAAGCTATGTATGAAGTGTATGTTTGCCAACATTCTGAAATAGTCACGTACGAAGTCGTGGGAAACAGCTAGTCTGTAATATAAGCGTATTTACGTAGGTACCTATTCAAATGTGTAAATCCATAAAGAACTTGTGCGAAGCCGGGGGTCGCTAGTGTACTATAACACTTTCATTTAGTCCTGCTAAATTAGCAAGTATTAATGGAGAGTTAATAGTAGGTAGGTAATAGGTAAGTTCAAGAAAAATACATAATATTCATACATAGTTTCATAATAAGCTCTAGTTATATAATTATACTACAAAATAAACGACATTTAGTAGATTCAACCTAGATGTTTTTATTATAAGACAAAATAATGTGACTCTACCACCGCCTACGAGGGTCGGAATTGCTGCAGCGTATCGCATTTTGACTAACTAGCGTCCCGCCCCGGATTTGCCCCTGGAATTTTAATATCACACAACTCGTATACGGAACATTATTGATTACTGCTCGGCTCCAAAAAGACGTAGCGTGATTTTTTATATACCTAAACGTTCCTTATGAATCAATCTATCTGATCGCGTAAAAAATAACAAAATCGGTTCAGTAGTCTTTGAGTCTGTGCGGGACAAAGAAAGATATTTTTTTATGTATATTTTTCAATTAACTTTGATTCCACTAGAATAATATTCATAAAGAGATGAAAGTTGTGCACTTTTTCTCGGAAAGTGGAACTCAAAACACCTTGATATTTACTTATGATTTTGTTATTCATTTCTCAGTTCTTGGTAGCGGGCGTATAGGGGTCCCTGTGCCTAACTCACCCTATTGTTACCACCTCTCCTACAATATTGAGGGCCCGTGGAATAATCGAGCGAAGTGAAACGAGCCTCTTTACGCAAATTGTAACATATTTTTATATGGAAGTGAACTTAATAACTAAGTAATTACTGTTTTGAATTTATTTATTTATTTTATTTTTATTATAAACTCAATCTTCAATAATATATACTTTGTAAGTTTGGATATAGAGACGGGTAGTCTCTGAAACTACTCAAACTACTGATCCGATTATAAAACTTTTTTCACATATAGTGCTATAGGCATGGACGTAAAAAAGTAGAGAACGGATCGCCGCTACGACAAAAGTGAAGCACCAAGCGTGCATGTGCATGTGTGCGTGCATTATCTCTAATATATTTTTAAATTGTTGAATAAGTGGTAAATTACTCACTTACCTATGAAATGTGATTCCTTGAAATTTTTTTTTTGAGTAATGGAGTTGTTTTTGCATAATTTTACTACACAAGACGGCATTGTTTTTTATTTTCTTAATGCGGCTGATCAGCATAACCGAATGAGAATGTGTGCGTGAGGCTCGTATTTACAGTGAAACTGGCATAACTTGGTTGCTTTACTTTTGTCTTAGCGGCGATCCGTCCTCTCCTTTTTACGTCCATGGCTATAGGCTATATTTTATTTTCTTTGAAAATATCAACGGGCAAAGCCGGGGGCGGATATCGAGTAAACAAATAAATTAAATATATCTATCTATCTATCATTACGCCTTTCATCCCAAGAGGGGTAGGCAGAGACAATCGAATGCCATTTGTTACGATCCTGACACACCTCTTTTGCTTCTTTTATATTCGGTATCCTCTCAAATGCTCTAAAATAAAATATATAATTTCAGAAGCTATAATTTTAGTTGCTATAAATATTCATTTTCTATAAATTTAGCTCCTGTAATTTTAAAAATCTATAAATTTGTTTGATATATTTTTTTAAATCTATAATATTAATTCCTATAGCGTATTGTTTTCTATAATTACAGTTGCCATAATTTTCAAAATATATAATTTCAAGTCCTATAATTTTTATAATGTCTATTTTCAATTGCACTAATGGCTACTTTTCTATAATTGCTGTTACTATAATTTTGAAAATATATAATCTCATGTCTTATAATTTTTATAATCTCTAATTTCAGTTGCACTAATGGTTACTTTTCTATAATTGCAGTTATTATAATTTTCTAAATATATAAATTCAATTTCTATAAATTTATTAATCTATAATATCATTTGCTCTAATGGATTGTTAAAATAAGTGTACTCACTATATTATTAAACGTATAACTTCATTCTATTTACATTTACAAATATATAATCATAAAAAATAATTTTCTATAATGTAATCAATTTAAATAAGTACTATTATTAAAATTTACAGTAGATTTTGTTAATGTCTTTTGCAGTAATTTTCGATTCCTATTCCCCTAATTTGTAAATAAAAATAGGTTAGCGAGGAGCGAAGCGACGAGCGTGGTTCGAATAGTGCTAAAACAGAGCGCGAGACGAGCGAGCGAAGCGAGCGTTCCGCGGGAGCGGACGGCGAAGCGCCAGAAACTCATAAATACCTAAACAACCATCACTTGTTGATAACGGATATGATACCTATATATATATTATTTATAATAAGTAAGGAAGATTTTTATATATTAATAAATATTTCGCAAATAAACTGGAAAAAATATAGCAAATTAATCATTACATAATTAAATGTTGTACCTTTTGATAATTTAGACATCTTGAAAATTATAGAAAACAATTTTAGATAAAACGAAAATTATAGTAAATTATAAATTAGATCATTTAATGTTATATATTTTGATAATAGTGATTTTGAAAATTACGGATATCGATTTTAGACAAAAGAAAAATTATAGCAAATAAATAATTATTGAATGTAATTTTATATATTTTGATAATAGTGATTTTGAAAATTACAGAAATCGATTTTAGGGTAAAAAAAAATTATAGCAAATGAATAATTATAGAACTTAATTTTATATAATTTGATAATAGTGATTTTGAAAATTACAGAAATCGATTTTAGGTTTAAAAAAAATTATAGCAAATGAATAATTATAGAATGTAATGTTATATCTTATGTACCTATATATTCTAAAATTATATCAAAACATTTTAGAGATATTGTAGGAGACCCTTTATATTCATCATACCTTTCATACAAGCTCGTCGATTGTGTGTACTTTTAATATTTCCATCGATCAATACATTTTTTATAATAAATATAAAAATAAACCTTTTTAGTCAATCTTTCATCCTTAATTCTTTCAACGGTCACAACATCATCTTTCACTCCGCATCTTCTCTAACTGACATCGTTCCGGATTCGGTCAATACCACAGAACTTCTAAGATCTGTGGTCAATACGCTTAAATAATATATATAATACAATAAATGAAATATAGATACAATAAATAAAGAGGTTACTTAAATTATTTACAAACATCCTCCTTTGTTTATTAAAAAGGTTATTTTCAAATTTCAAATTTAGAAGACCACTGTTTTCGTTTACATGAAAAGGGGGGTAATAAGACCTCAAAGATTATATTTTAATGAATTTAAATTTGAAATCGAATGTCAGATGTTTGTGGTAACGACGTTGATGGTTGTAAGGTCGACCCACTTTTAGGTAGCTGTTTGTAGGTCATTTAATCGTGGTCATTGTTCTTGTACGCAACCTACGCAGAATTACTTTACTACATTATAAAACATCTAAAGAAATTCGGTATGTAAAATAAAGCTAATACATGTTTTTTTTATATATTGTGTTATTTTAAGCAACAAATTTAATATTTTCAAAGTTTAGCCCTTTCTGTACCATTTCTCAACTCATTTGTCTTACTAAATTGATGACGTCACTATGTCGTTTGTCGGCCAAACTTTGATTTACTATAAAAACTACTGGTTAGAAAACAAAAAAATATCAAATTAGTTGCTTTGTGTTAAAAACATTTAAAAAAAACCTTTATTTTTTATTTTACATGGCTTCTAATACATAATCTATACTAATATTATAAAAAGGAAAGATTTGTATTTTTGTATGTTTGTGTGTATGTTTGTAATTAATAAACTCAAAAACTACTGTGCCGATTTCAAAAATTCTTTGTGCCATTGGAAAGCTACATTTACCCTGAGTAACATAGGCTATATACCATCACGGCATGACGACGGGATCGGGATGGGCAGAGGTGAACATGACAAAAGCTATGTATGAAGTGTATGTTTGCCAACATTCTGAAATAGTCACGTACGAAGTCGTGGGAAACAGCTAGTCTTGTTATAAAAATATAATGAAATGCTGTTTGGCTGGACCGATTAGCTATTTTTTTTAATGTTCGTAATAGTTTGAATAAGATTTATAAGGAAAGAAAAATTAAAAAAGTTGCTCGAAAAATTTAAAAATTCGGGAAAAACTGAAAGTGATTTATGTATGAACTCAAGACCATAATACCCAGCTAGTTGTAAATAATAATAAAATAATAATAATAATAAAAATGCTTCTTTATTTTCATGGACGTAAAAAGGAGAGGACGGATCGCCGCTAAGACAAAAGTGAAGCAACCAAGTTATGCCAGTTTCATTGTAAATACGAGCCTCACGCACACATTCTCATTCGGTTATGCTGATCAGCCGCATTAAGAAAATAAAAAACAATGCCGTCTTGTGTAGTAAAATTTTGCAAAAACAACTCCATTACTCATAAAAAATCTCAAGGAATCACATTTCATAGGTAAGTTAGTAATTTACCACTTATTCAACAATTTAAAAATATATTAGAGATAATGCACGCACACATGCACATGCACGCTTGGTGCTTCACTTTTGTCGTAGCGGCGATCCGTCCTCTACTTTTTTACGTCCATCTTTATTTCCATATAAAAAAATACCTACCTATCCTATTTCCAATTTTAAAGTTGTTTGTGTTTGCCATATCTTAACTCTAGTATTACTCAATATATTATATTGTATTTAGTATTATATGGACCCCCTTTGGGTAAAAGCCTCCTCTATCTCTTTCCATTTTTCTCTTTCTTTGCCGATATTTGTCCAGTTTTGTCCAATAGCTAGTTGTAAATAAATATAATAATTATTAATTGGTAGCATTGTATGTGCTAGTTTTCGCTAGTGATTGATGCTTGCTTGTATTCAATGATTTTTGTTGTTGATTGGGTTTTTGTAAAGTACAAAATAGTTATCCACAAGGTCATTGTATTAAGAAACAAGACAATAAAGCATGAAGTTTGATCATTGTTGTAACTAAACTGGTAAACGTCAGAAATACTTTCAATTTTGTAGCTCAGCTGCAAAAGATACAGCTTCAAATCTCAAATAATATCGACTACTCGTGCTTGGCATGATAATTATTCTTTAGGTGAGTTTTTATTTATATGAAAAAAAAGAAGACATGTCATTTTTAGATTTTAATCTACTGAACGAAAAAAGTTGAAATTTGGTACATATTTAGAGTTTGATGACGCAATCACGGACGTAGCGTAGGTAAATAATCTAATTTTGTGCGTTAATTTTGGGGAAAAATTATAAAGTTAAAAAAAAATATCTGAGCTTCATGTCAAATGAAATGGGGCTCGTTATAAGAAATACAAATATATTTTCTATCATTTTAAAATGCATAGTTTAAGTTGTATTAAAGAAAGTATGTAATATACGAAATTTATAGGACCGCGTGGCATAGTGGCAATAATGCTCACTGTATAGCTATACTAATTATCTGGGCGAAGATAAAGCCAGCCCTCTGTCACCAGTGTTTGATATTTTTGCAAACGGCACAAAAAGAGAAAAAAAATCGATTGTCTCTGCCTACCTATATAACTAATAAAAGGATATTGTGTTAGGGGAACCTAATGAGAGATGCAATAGGCGATGTTAGGTGGGTACTATATCTAAGGTAATTCGTGTGCATTCATGATGAAATCGATTGCATTTGTAATGTAAAACTTGAAGAGTTCCATTCTCTTCCGACCGCATGGAATTGTAACTAGGATACATAAAATGATAAACAGTGTATCACTACACAGAAAGCAAAACGCCGCGTCTGTCTGTCTGTCTGTTTTTGACCACGAGGAAGATTTAAGAGTATCAACCATGTTCCTATCATGTTTAGGAGCTGGTCAATTACAGTATAAAAGAATCAAGTTGGGTAAAAAGTTAGCCATATTTTGTCTAATCCATCAGAGATATATCACAAAATGATGTATGAAAGAATAATACCTACTAGTTTTTATGCAGGTTTTCAAATAGTAGAAATCCCATAAAATAAATAATAAAAAAAATTTAGTTATGATTATGACATTTGTCATGTGATCCCTTAAAAGACAAATTGTCTAGAGATCACGTGACAAATGTCATAAATAGACAAACTGACGCAATTAAGGACGTTATGCTACAGCTTGTAGATTTGTCTACCCCCTGTAGATTTTGTCTACAGTAATGAGATTCTTTCTACACGCGTCATGCTAGCACGGATGGTATACATTTTTTTAATGCGGCATTCGATTATCTCTGCTTACCCCTCTTGGCATAAAAGGCGTGATGACAGATAGATAGAAATATTTATGTTTTATCCTACTGGATTAAAATCCTTATATCCTAGAAAAGTCCTGAAATAACAAACATCCAAGATCCGCCTTTTCCCGGAAACGGATTCATTTATATTGCCTATTTCCACACAGACGGATCTGAGGGCTGTGTTAGTAAACACACAAGAAATAATGGTAGGTATATGAATTAATTAATTAAGAAACAAGCTTCAATTGTGTTGCTAGAAATTCTCCGGTATTTTTTATTTGAATACCTATATGCTCCTTGCTTGACTGCATTCTATAATTGACTTATTGATAAACGAAGGCAAGGACACTGTTTGCCGATAACAAGTGTATTTAAAATTGCTTGTTAGTCTTCTCAGTAATGTTTGAATTTTAATTATATAATAATTAGTTAATTATAAGTTAAGTTTTTTTAAACAATTTTACGTCATTTCATGGCGGACAGCGTACGCGCCCCTTCGTGACATGATGATGGTTGTGATTAGTCGATTAATAAGACATATCACAGTCGGCGGGAACATCTTAGCTACCGATTAATTGGCTATTGTTACTGTGACGTCTATAATATGTAGATATACTTGACATTTGCGGAATCGTCAAAACTCTGATGGAGGTATTACACAAAAAATATAGAATAGAATAGAAACAAAACTTGACCTGGCACTCTGGCACTTCATAACCCACCTATGTTAAAAATAATCTTAGATGAACTAAGCAACTATACAGTACATTTTCCTAGTCTCCATCTACTCCAGTTGCTGAAAATGTTAGAAAGAGTTTTTGAAAAGGTAGGTAAATTTAGAAAAGTTCAATATTTGTATTTTTTCAGCTATTGTAAACCAAAAACTGACAGTAAATTTAGTAATAAAGTAAATAAGGTTCTATCTATAAACAGTTTAATTTAAACCACTTTTCACCCTTTAACACTTAACCTTAGTTTATTTAAAGAAGGGGCTGAAATGTGAGCGCGTGCTAGAGATAGCGTTAGACGTATGAAGTATGAAAATGGTTTAACTCAGGGTGGAGTATGCGGGGTGAAGGGTGTGAACTTGACCACAGTGTATTTACAATCAGAAGTGGTAGTTTTTGGTAAGGGGATGTTAATGTTAGTGACTTAGCTTAGGGCAAGCTCTAATCTTTTATTGTAAAAAATGTATTATAATAATGTCGCGAAAACTAGTGGGACAAGAGAGGATCGCATAATATGTATGTATGTGAGTTATATCCCTTGCCGTGTAGGCTTTTATTTCTAAACTAGCTGTGCCTTGCGGTTGCACCCTTTTTTATTGTACTGTTCAGCTTCTCTGGGTCGTACCCTATAATCTTCCTCAAGTAGTTTTTAAATCCGACTGGAAATTTCAGAGATTATTAGATTTCTATGTATAATTTCCTCACAAAAAAATTACAAATTTTATATTAAAAAAATCTCCCGCCGCGTCTGTCTGTGCTCTTTTCATGCTAAAACTCAATGTTTCCACGCGTACTAGAATAAGTAAAATCCGCACAGACAACTTTCGCAGCGCGTGAGGGCGATGTCGTCGCGGCCGTTGGCCGGGCGAGACAGCTGTAGTGTTGTGCCGTTGTAGAGAGCGGCGCGGCCTTAAGTCATAGTGACGTCACTAAGGTCGCGCCGACTGCGCTTCCGAACTACCATAGATATTTTTTTTATTTATTCCAATTTATTCAAGGAGTTTACTTTACTAGTATGTAAACTCCTTGAATTTATCCCATACGAGAAAGGCAAAGGACATCGTTCATACAGCCAATACTGGGAATAGTTCTGTTGTCTTTTATCAATAAAGTTAAGTCTGCTGTCACTTCTTCAACAATAAGGCTCCAAAGCCAAGTCTGTATTTTCCTAATTTTAAATATCTCTATCATAGACAAGTAGAGTTGTTTATCTTTTTTTAAAATTAATTTACTTTATCTGGTGGCAACCTATTTTTGCTGCTTAATTATTTGTCGCGCCGACTGCGCTTGCGGACTACCATAAACAAGTAATTGTTATCTTTTTTTTTAATTTAAGGTCTTTTATCTTGTGTCAACCCATTGATTGCTGCTCAATTATTTAGTTTTAATTAGTTACATAAACGAGTGTGTATAAAGTGAAAATCTTTTTGATTATTAAAGGGTCAACCTGATTACAATCTTGGAATTTTTTAGGTACCTTAGTACATGTACGTTTTTAGTTTTAATTAGTAATATGCAAATTAATGTGAAATACTAAGTACATACTAGAATTCGTTATACTTTAACAAATAATTGTCTGATCCCTAGTTGGCAATGTTTATGATTTATAAGCAATTAAAACTTTTATCTACCTACGCTAGTTAATTATAATTTTATTATTACGTCTGAAACTGAATAGGAGGTCCGAGGTACCTGTATTCTATATTAGTTTACGAAGGCTACTTTGCCATAATGAATATAATACCTATATTATGCAGTACTTTTTGAGATTTGGTTAAATACGTTCAAAACTTTATACCACAACTACAAATAACTTATAAAAACCAATTGTCGTATTTTTTTGTTATTGTTCGCAGTTGAGCGAAGCAAGGTCGCAAACTATTATACATTCCTGTTGAATTAATGTTTTCAAATGTCGCGTTTTCATTGCGTGTTATCACTACACAGTTCATGAAGAAATATTATTATTTAGAATTGTAAATGAAAGAAACGTACTTTTACATAAGTCGATAGTTATGCAATATCACCTACCTAATTTGTTTAAGAGCCCTATATCCATAATTTGTATGGGGATAAACTATTCCCAATTTCTCTGTAAATAATCCACCTGTGTCACTGTAATTTAGCATATCGTTACTTATTCAATATATCTAAGTGAAATAGTCGGGTTTCATTTAATAGGAAATATATATGAGTGTTAAATAAAGGATTTCATGAACTATCAAAAAGCTCTTAAATTTAAGATTATGAAAGAGAAAACGGGGCCAAAGTTTAACCACACATAATCCCTATTCAATAAAATCCATTGAAAAAATAACAGCTATTTCAATTAGATATATTGAATAAGTAACTATATGCTAAATTACAGTGACACAGGTAGATTATTTACAGATAAATTGGGAATAGTTTATCCCAGAAAAATTATAAATATAGGAGCTTTAATGAGATTTTTTAAAATTTTGATTATTTTTCAGAACTACCCTAGATAAAATACAACCCCAAAATCATTACAATGATAAACGTATTTCACAAGTTTTTTTCTTATGTTACTTAAGCATCGAGTAGATAGATATAAAAATACTTCATTAATTTAAAAGTTACCACTTATCATGAGAAACATAATTATAACTAATTTATTTTACAGTTACCTACATATTATACCTACCTAGAATGGCTAAACAGTACCTACGCATCGTTACATTTCTAAGAATTTCCAAGAAAAATATGTCCGTTAACCACATACCTATTTATCCACAAAATCTTCGAGAATGGATCAGTAATATGTAACAAATCGAATATATTGGCGTGGTGTTTCCCGTGGAAGGAAATGACAAATGACTCCGTCCCTAGTACAGCTAAAAGAGAATGATATTGTGAGATGAATAATACATGAAGTTAAAAAACTTGGCAATTTCATAAGCTGCGAAACGTTACTCTTGCAATACCCCTTGAGGTTTATACAATTTTACTCATTGTCAACAACATAAATTTAATTTGATTTATTTGAATATATAATGCACATAACAACACATTAATTTACAGAGGTGCATTGTTTAAGTTTAATTGTTAGATAGTGTTGGAATATCTTCTTTTTCCTTATCATAGAGATTTTTGTTACTTCAATTACGGCGTATTAACTTAATAATTGATTAACATGAAATAAATAATGTAAACAATAAACATAATTATATCCCGGATTAATAATTTAAGACCGGAAAATAGTAACCGAGGGAGGAGCGTGACTATCAAAACTTAAGGGATACTTTTCGCTGACCCAGAATGTCACGAATGAAGTCTTTACATGCAAGAGAAGGGAAAAGTCCGAAAATCAATAATCTCTAACTCTATCTGAAATTATTACTAAACTACATACCTTTTCTTTTTTTACTGAACCCTCTAAGTACGACCCCTACTCCGTCTTGTACCAAAATATCCATCACAAAAAGCGATTATTGCATAAACCAACAAAGCATATAAAAGTTCAGACACAAGTGCACAAACTATAATACAATATAATAATATTAATATAAATATATTAATAATAATAATATAACTACAATACAACCCTATTACTAATTCAAACATTAACCATAGACAAGAAAATAAACCACACACTCTTTCTCTGTCTCATCTTAACATTGTGAAAGGGACAGACTGTGTGTATCATATTATTAGCCAGCCACACGAAAATGGAGGTCCGCTCTGGATAAATTGATTTCTGTATAGATTACTCCCTCGAGAACCATGAACCATGATTGCATTCTAAATGATATTTACGTGTATCTAGTCCTGTTTTAACATCGCTAGGATTACGTCACGACTTAGTTAGAACTCGCCTTCCCCTCCCACTGTGTCCATATGCCTCCCCTCCCCCTACTTTCCTCCATTTTCGTTAATTACTTTTTTAATCGCCCTTTGGCTGTCTTGAAATTGATAAGTCATTAATAGTAAACAAATAGACCGACATTTTGTGGCCATTAAGCAATAACAATAACAATGTAGGTCGTCTTCCCTTACAACAAAGATCATGAAAATATTTTTTCAACCACGCTATAAATTACTGAAAAACAGATTAGTTATTAAATACTCATAAAGCCATGCAAAGTAATATTACAATTTATATACTCAAGTTGAACAGTTCAACCTTTGTTTAGTTTTCTTTCCAAGAATTTAGTTGGATGTACTACACTATCTACCGTACCTACTTAGTGGATTTTTCATATTACGTTTATTAATTAATTTTTATAGTAGATAAGCATAAAAGATCTCCCTATACTGCTTACAATAAATAGATGCTCACCGTTTCACCACATGTTCTATTGAAACCAGTTTACGTTCACTCATTCTTGTTATCATTCTTTCTTAGTACCTAAGTATACTGTTCTACCCGCATAAATATAGGTAGGTATGTAGTTAGTTGCCCGACTTATAAAGTGTAAAAGCAACATAAAACCCAAAGAACAGCAAATAAAATCACAAGACTACGGAATCCTAAAGTTAATAGAGGCGCTCGCTTACCTGCTAATTAGACAAAGAGCGCGCGATCGCCCGCAGTGTCAGTCACCATATGCAACACACACACAAATAAAAGAATACAATCGTCAGCAACAAAATCCACGTACACACACGTCGGCGTCTCGACGGGAACTGAACAAACTGAATTCGAAATTCAAGTATTGGACTCGCGGAACAAGCCGATGACGGCACGAGCACTCTATGAACAGCTGACGAAGGCACCTGTGAGCGTGCTGCTTACCAGCGACTTCGCACGACAACATATACAACCTCATTAACAAATGCGCGTAAAATGTGCCATCGCTTTCCAAGTTTGACGCAGTGTTGTCAATCATAAATCCAGGATACTGATAAACTTATCCAAAACTACCAGAAACTACCAATCAGATGACCACATTATCTCTGTGCACTCCTATGGGATGCAGGCGTGATGAAGATGACATGCCATATGTGGTTCAGTATTTTTCATGTGAAATTAACTTTTTCTACGCTAGCATACAGGATTTGAAATGGGGTCTCCTACAATATCTCTAAAATGTTTTGATATAATTTTAGAATATATAGGTACATAAGATATAACATTACATTCTATAATTATTCATTTGCTATAATTTTTTTTAAACCTAAAATCGATTTCTGTAATTTTCAAAATCACTATTATCAAAATATATAAAATTAAGTTCTATAATTATTCATTTGCTATAATTTTTTTTTACCCTAAAATCGATTTCTGTAATTTTCAAAATCACTATTATAAAAATATATAAAATTACATTCAATAATTATTTATTTGCTATAATTTTTCTTTTGTCTAAAATCGATATCCGTAATTTTCAAAATCACTATTATCAAAATATATAACATTAAATGATCTAATTTATAATTTGCTATAATTTTCGTTTTATCTAAAATTGTTTTCTATAATTTTCAAGATGTCTAAATTATCAAAAGGTACAACATTTAATTATGTAATGATTAATTTGCTATATTTTTTCCAGTTTATTTGCGAAATATTTATTAATATATAAAAATCTTCCTTACTTATTATAAATAATATATATATAGGTATCATATCCGTTATCAATAAGTGATGGTTGTTTAGGTATTTATGAGTTTCTGGCGCTTCGCCGTCCGCTGCCGCGGAACGCTCGCTTCGCTCGCTTGTCTCGCGCTCTGTTTTAGCACTATTCGAACCACGCTCGTCGCTTCGCTCCTCGCTAACCTATTTTTATTTACAAATTAGGGGAATAGGAATCGAAAATTACTGCAAAAGACATTAACAAAATCTACTGTAAATTTTAATAATAGTACTTATTTAAATTGATTACATTATAGAAAATTATTTTTTATGATTATATATTTGTAAATGTAAATAGAATGAAGTTATACGTTTAATAATATAGTGAGTACACTTATTTTAACAATCCATTAGAGCAAATGATATTATAGATTAATAAATTTATAGAAATTGAATTTATATATTTAAAAAATTATAATAACTGCAATTATAGAAAAGTAACCATTAGTGCAACTGAAATTAGAGATTATAAAAATTATAAGACATGAGATTATATATTTTCAAAATTATAGTAACAGCAATTATAGAAAAGTAGCCATTAGTGCAATTGAAAATAGACATTATAAAAATTATAGGACTTGAAATTATATATTTTGAAAATTATGGCAACTGCAATTATAGAAAACAATACGTTATAGGAATTAATATTATAGATTTAAAAAAATATATCAAACAAATTTATAGATTTTTAAAATTACAGGAGCTAAATTTATAGAAAATGAATATTTATAGCAACTAAAATTATAGCTTCTGAAATTATATATTTTATTTTAGAGCATTTGAGAGGATACCTTTGAAATGAATCCGTTTTTTACGACCTATCAAAATGTAGTAGGGCCGTGGTTTTTCATGTTTCTAGTCTCATCTTATTATGATTCCGTGTCAATACAATTAGTTTTATAGGATTTCTGTCACGTAATCTAGTTTTTACGGTGAAGTTTGCCTATGGTTTTTCCTCTTCACGTTTATAAAGATTGCAACCAATAAAGTACCTTTTTTGTAAAAAATTGTCATTCAAGAATGAAAAGCTAGATTGGCGGCAAGATCAAATTAATATTTATTGAATATTAAATATTGTTAAAAAATAAATATGTATTTGAAATTTTAACCGTGTTAAACCTCGATTTAAAGTTTTTTTAAATGCCCAAAATAGCTAGGAACTTTCAAACATGTACTGAAAATATTATTTTTACACTTTTTGGTTAAGAACCCTAAACACTCTCAGTTTTATATTCGACTAGCTCTCCGCCCCGGCTTCGCCCGTGGAATCCGTATTTTGAGTTCATACAAAAATTTAATAGGAAAAAGCACTTACAGTTTTTCCCGAATTTTCAAATTTTCCGGGCAACTTTTCCAATTTTTCTTTCCCTAAAAACCTTTAATCTGGAAAACGATAAGATTTTTTACATAATTCCCACGAGATTGGTGTTAAATTCGATATTATAATATCTTAAAATGAACTCATTTTTAACTTTATTGCACTGAATAATATTAAAGTTACCAAAAGGACGATGTAACTGTGTAACCTACAGTAGTTTTTAGTTGATTTTGAAGGGACATCGAGCGAACAGCTGTCAGAGACACCTGTGAAGGACACGGGTGATAGACACTTCGCATATCAAAATATATTTCAATAACATCTGTCTTCTTGTGTGCTTTAACTAAAGTAATTTTACAACTAGTGCGCCTGTTGAAAATAAAATTCGAAAAATATATAATGCTATAGTTTACGGAACCCTAAAATAATATAATCTATAGTAAGTAATAGCTTTATAACAGTGAAATAAATTTTTAAACGGTCCAGTAGTTTTCGAGTTTATTTCTTACTAGCAACCCCGCCCGGGTACAATATGGGTTTACAACAATTTGAATGTCTACATAACACTTATAACTTATCTATTAAAGATACACAATCATTTCGAGGAGTCGGTGGTCGAGTGGGTAAAACGTCGACTCGCAACTGAAAAGTCGCGGGTTCGATTCCTACATCCGACCATGTGTACCAATGGGTTTTTTATAATAAAAAATCTATGTACATTATTCGACAAACCGTGCAAAAGAGGCTTTTCCATATATACCTCAACAGAGCTGGCCACTCGTTAGGTATAGCCTCAAAAAAATCATTGGCTAAATGAGGAAGACTTTGTCTTCCACTGGGTACCCTGGGGCCGGCAATTTACCCGTGAAGAATAAAAAAAAAGATACACAATAAATTCACCTACACGGATTAGACAGCATATACGCAATGAAAACTCGATGGTGCTAACTTTTTCTCCGACTTGATTCACTTGTACTGCTAATGCTCGTAAACCTTTCCGGTGAATCAACCTATCTAATAGTGAAAACCGTATTAAAATCTGTTCAGTAGTTTTTGCGTGAAAAAGTCACAAACAGACAGACAAACAGACAGAATTACAGTAGAACAGAATTACAGAAAGAATTAAAGTTCGGATAATCAAAACGCGGGTTTTTTGGTACGAGATCATAAACGACACCTTTTTACCTACATAAATATTAAAATTTGAAACATATTTACTTATGTTTTTTTAACACCTGAAAAAAGTCGAATGCTTTTTTAAATATGTTTTTTTATAAAATAGTCTCCGTGGCAACGAGCAACAATGTATCTTTCGCGCCAACGTTACTAAGCCATCGTTCGGATAATTGAGGGTTCGGATAATCGAGGTTTTACTGTATATTATTTAGAACTAGAGATAAAATAAAATAAAAGTCACTGAAAGTTTCATCAAAATTAATTCTAATTTCTACCGTTTCGACCTACAAACCTTCATCATCAAACAAATCTTCACGCGGGCCTTGCGGTGTGGCCAAAATATAAAAACCGTGATAGTGTGTTTGTTTTGTTGTATAATATTTCAGACATTTCAGTCCACATAAGACGGAAATATCTTCTTTTCATGACCTTTGACACATCCTATTAGTTTTATCTCGAATTATTATACTAGTACGTAATAAACCAATTATATTCTACTAATTACCTGTCAAAAGAATTAGCTAAATAATAATTTGTTGTGATACTAGATTTCCGATCCGCCTTTGCCCGTGGAATATTTTGAAATGTGAATGTATGCCGAAGGATTTCCGGGATAAAAAAGGGCAAACAAACAAACAAACGCTTTACACCCATTACAGACTCTGCGGATATCTCACCGAAAATTTTCGTCCGTCCGCCGGATGGATCTAGATCCTAGATGTGTCACTATTTTAACAGATGTAAATATCTGTTATTTTTAGAATAAGTGCGGACGAGGAGTCGATTAACGCACATATTTATAAAGAAAATTGTTGCTTACCATTTTTGGCATGAGTGGTATTGGAACCCGGGACCTTCCGGTTTCAAGTCAACTTTCTGCCAATTTGGCTATCTGTCTGTATATATAATAAACCTTTTAAAAAAAGTGTACCGCTGTGGATGGGATTTGAACTATGTGCATCCTGCGCTGCACCCCAATACCTTTAACCGCTAGACTATAATACCGTCGATATGAAAATTGACAACTTCGTGTGTTGCTAAGGCTTTTCTCTGATACATAATTTTCAGCCGTAAACAGAGGCAAATTACTGAATTTCTGAAAAACTACTGAACCGATTTTCGTCATATGTCTGTTCTGTGTGATAATGTCTAGAAATTATTATATCCTTAAAAATATAATCGGTACATACAATTACTTATAAAGTCAAGTTTTTTCAAAATTTTCTGAAAAACTAATGAACCAATTTCTATGAGATAAAAATGGGACCAATCCGGAAGAATTATCTGTCGATTACAAAAGAAACCATCAAAATTTTACAGCTGGCGGAGTAATACATACATAAAAAAAAATGCGGTCCGAAATGAGAACCTTCTCCTTCTTTTTTTGGAAGTCGGTTAAAAAAGAAGTTCCGATTCATTCATTCATTCACTCACTGACTCACTTAGGAAGCTGAAATTCCCTTTATTATGTAGACAAGGAATAAGGAAGGACATTTCAATATTCAACCCCTAAGGGGGCAAATGGGGTAAATACGTTTGTATTGAAAATCTTAATTCCTGCGTGAATCAACTTGAAACTTAGTTCAAATTTTCTTCAAAACAAATAATAAAATAAAATACGTATTTTTGGATTTTTAAAAAGCGTGTAGAAGTTTGTATAGGGAAATCGTATTACATGCGTGTATCAACTTGAAACTTTGTACAAATATTCTTCAAAACAAATAATAAAACACGTATTTTTGGATTTTTAAAAACGACCCTTAAGGAGGGTGCAACTTGAACTTCTGACTGGCGGGGAATTTACGGGGGTAAAAGATAAAATTAAGGGAAACCTCTGCGTATTTACATAAATTACGTCATTATTCCTAATTCTACGCGAACGAAGTCGCGGGCAAAAGCTAGTCAATAATATAAGCGTAAATTCCTTGGTCAGTACATTTTGGATTTAAAACATTTTGGCCTCCAGAGGAGTAGATATTATAATACATACTTACACCTTCAGGTCTGTTTCCCAAAGAGGTAGGCAGAGAATATGAAGCGCCACTTCTCTCGATCTTTGTATACTTTTGCTTCATCCACATCCATACATCGTTTCATACATGCACTTCTATGATTAGTACTACATATTTGACCTTTTTTAATGACAACTGATATTTGATCTCTTTGCTTTGGCTTCAAAAGTACACCATGTCAGCGTTAGTGCGAACCTAACTCAGTGTTTTGCTTCTCCACCTAATAAAATCACATATTTATTACATTATTCTGACATAATGTGACAAGTACGGAGAAAAGACGTGACAAAATCAGTGTAACGCCCGAAGGCGTGCGAACAAAAAACTGTAAACAATCAATTGTCTTGAGATTGCTATTCAGAAAATACAAAAACTATGCTAAAAAGTGCCAAAATATAAAACAAAATACATAGATGTAATTAGAGAATAATGCGGAGTGAAAGATGATGTTGTGACTAAAGTAAATAAAAGTAGTTTACGTTGATAGAATGAAGATTGACTAAAAAGGTATATGGCTGAAGTTAAAGGAAATGCTGGCAGAGGACTACCTAGGTTTACTTTTATTGAACATATAAAAAATGTATTCATCGATAGAAATATTAAAAGTACACACAATCGCCGAGCATGTATGAAAGGTATGATGAATATGAAAGAAGCGAATGAGGTATGTCAGGATCGTAACAAATGGCAATCTATTATCAATGGCGTTCAAACATACAAACAAACTGCAGCTGAAATAAAAAAGGATTTCAGTTTCGAATGGGGAACTATCTCAACGTTCAGTAAAATGAGTCTGTCTGCAGTGTACACGAAAAAAAAACAGTTTTCCCTCTTTGTGTATATATCTTTGTGCAGGAAACAAATTCTGATTGGATTTTCACCATTTGATTTCACATGCAAAATTGTTTTTTTTTTTTTTTGCGTTTTAAATCAGACCGTGAGTGGAAAATATTGGACCAAACTAGCATTACAATTATCTACATAAATACGATTATAACTACTTACCTATTAGAGATAGATACTTACCGACCGATTACTTTTCTGTACATCGCTTTATCCTACACAATTCTTTCTTACATAATTTTCTTATATCTCTGACGGATTAGACAGCATACGTCATGAAAACTTGCTGGGGCTAACTTTTTCGGCGATTTGATTGACTTATACTGTTAATGCTCAGCTCCTAAACATGATCGATCCTAATTTAATACTCGTATTCCCGGTGAATCGACCTATCCAGTAGTAAAATCCGTTCTTTGAGTGAAAATGGCATAGTGATATGATAGCTTCTGCCAATCTTTTTAGCAGTCTATCCAAGAAGGAATCAAGCGAGACACAAATAATGATTTAAATTGGTTCAGCACTTGTAAGGAAGTGATAAATAGACAGACAGACATACAGAGACTGGTATCAATGTTTTCTACCGGATGTAGTATAGTACGGACGCTTAGATTGTAGAGTTATTTCTAAATATTTTTTCTTAGCAAGCCAAAGCTTTGTCAGATACTTTGTAAATGTTTCACTAACGCTCCATTTGAAATGTAACCTTATGTCAAGGCAATAAAATACAATTTAAGTAACTTTTTCACTGCCGTTGTAGTCCGCCACAATTAATGCACAACCGAGAGTCGTTATTCCGAAATGAGATGACGAAACCGTAATGACGAAGGAATGTGCAATATTGTGAAGTAAATTGAAAAGAACAATGAAAAATATTGGGAGCAAAGGCAAAACGAAGAAAAATATGGGGGGAAGGAGTGTTTTCACAGTTTTAATCTAACCGAGCGGGCGAAGCCGCAGGTAATGGTTAGTGTGGGGAAAAAGCATCGCACATATTTTAATTTAAAATAGGTTTTTTTCTGTCATGAACACAAATTGTTCCTAAAATATTGGGAGCAAAAGCAAGCAAAGCAAGGGGGGAAGCAATTACTACAATCTACAATTTCTTTGGTTTCCACTTACATTTCTAACCAAGCGGACGAAGCTGCACGCAAATCTAAGTATAGAAAAAACATTTCGGTCATGTTTGTCTGCAATAGGGTTCGACATGGCTGAATTAATTTTGATGAAACTGTCTATATTAGTGTACTCGGCCGAAAATAATACACTTGGTGCCTCAAGCTCAAACGAATGACAGAGATGACGCTCTACAAAACTTTCGATTTTGTATAGCGTTGTCTCTGTCATTCACACAAAGTAGTTATAATTTGGGTCATATAAGTGAAAATCTTTAAGCAATAGACATGTCATCTTTCATTGAGGGTCGAAATAAAATATGCCAAAGTTATTAGATTAGATTAGTTTAAAGATTAGATTAAAGTTGTAAAGTCTACATACAACGAGAAATCAATATTTTCCCATAACTACTGTATCATAGTGAAATCATACAGGAAACTCAATGGAAAACTTACGCATTTTATCCAAAGGCTAACTAAACGAAGGCGCCAGCACCACGGCTATGTTCATATGTGTCTTTGTAACGAATGGTATAATTTTTTTAATGCCTCTTAAGAGTGTAGTGTACCGCGTCCATGTCCATACAAACGGAGAAAACGTTTTACTACCCCTAAATATCATTTAATTTTAACGATTTTGTAATATGTTACTGACATAATGAAAAACTACGTACGTATTTTTTCCTTTTTTCAAAATTCGTAATAGGTCAAAAGTTATAAGCCCCTCAAATCTCGGTTTTTTTGGTTCATAACTTGCTCGTAATAAACCGTCTGTATTTGAGAAACAAAGCAAAATTTCAAAAAAAGCAAAACTTACGTACGTAGATTATAATCTGCTAAAACGTTTGACACCAAAATTATAAGGTTTCGTTATAGTTTAGTAGGTGTAAATCGTTTTCCCCCAAAACGCAATTTTCAACAAAGAACATACCTACGAACACTCACGAGCTGCAGTGTTCTCTATCGCACTGATGCCCGGGGGAAGAGCGCGCTTGAGACAGAATATGATTTTCTAAATACCTATTTCGCTGCGTACGCTGAGCTACACGATCCTCTTAAGGGTCCTATATTGGGAATTTTTCTGGGATAAACTATTCCCAATTTCTCTGTAAATAATCCACCTGTGTCACTGTAATTTAGCATATAGTTACTTATTGAATATATCTAAGTGAAATAGCTCTTATTTTTTCAATGGGTTTTATTGAATAGGAAATATGGGTGGTTTAACTTTGCCCCTGCTGTCTCTTTCATAATCTATCACAAAACTCTAATTTTTTTTAAAAGCGCTGTTATACCATTACTCTACAATTATATATGTTTAATTTTTTGGTATCTTATTGAAAATTTAAAATAATAAATATTTTATTAGTTTTGCCAAATTAAAAAATCATAAAATATATTTTTTTTAATTTTCAATAAGCTACAAAAAAGCGATATATTTAATTTAAGAATAATGGTATAAGAGCGCTTTAAAAAAAATTTAGAGTTTTGTGATAGATTATGAAAGAGACAGAAGGGGCAGAATAATCCTTTTTTCTACCACCCATGTTTCCTATTAAATAAAACCAATTGAAAAAATAACGACTATTTCACTTAGATATATTGAATAAGTAACTATATGCTAAATTACAGTGACACAGGTGGAGTATTTACAGAGAAATTGGGAATAGTAATATCTCCATACAAATTCCCAGTATAGGACCAAGACCCTTAAGGTGCCCACTCATTCGTCCAATCGCCAGCGCGCCGCTGTACGGTTCACCGAAATCAAGCACAGACTCGTCCAATTCATCTAACGAATGGCCCGCCTAGATCGTCTGGCGACCGGAATTATCTCTTAATATCTCTAATATTATTAGAAACCGAATTATCTCTTCATTATTAGATATGTCTTGATGAACTAGCGCTAATGTAATGTTTTGTATTTGGTTAAATAAATAAAAAGTAAAAAAAAAAAAATTTATCCAATAAGTTTTTTTCTAATGACAAGACAGGGTTGTCAATCAACATAACAAAATACGCTAATTAGTCGCTCAATTCCTATAACTAAATAATTAGTTTCTGGTTGTAAAAGGCAAACTTGCTGGTTCCATGCCTGCCCCCGTTGCACATCTCCATGTGACTAAAAAGACAGCAATAATTAATTTAATTTTCGCTCGCGGTTGATGATCGGATTTTAGCGCCCCTACACACAATATGGCACCTAGAGCGGCCGCTCCTCTCGCCCTACCCCAGGGCCGCCACTGTCTATAACCACAGCTATAACTAGGGATGCCAACCGTCCCGCGTGAGGCGGGACATCCCGTTTTCAGGGCTCAAATAATGCGTCCCATCATGGCGTGTCCAGAGACACTAGCACATAATTAGGAACTGATAGCAATGGCCACATTTAGCAAAAATAGATGTATCTATTATTTTTGGAAGTGCAGTCGTCGCCTTATCGTGCTCTCCAAAGAATTACCAAGTTTAATTAATATATATGCACTTCTTCTAAAAATAACAGATATTTACGTCTATTAAAGAAGTGAGACATCTTGGTCCATTAAGGGCACTATCGACTTAAATTTTAATTTCAAATCCTAAAATCCGAATATATTTTTATTGCGATGATGGCAACGGTGACAATTTTATTTAAATCGAGTAGCATATGTGATTATTTATTTAAATACAATTAATTCAATTTCAAAATAACAAATTGCGCGTGCAGCAGCGTACACACTACACTTGATAGAAATAAACCTCATTATTAATAAAATTTTCTAGCCCATGTAGTACACTCTGGAAATGAGCCTTATCTGGGACATAATGGTCCACTGTGTACAAGAGGCTTTAGATATAAAATGTATAGCTCTCGCCATTATATCTCTCTTCTCTCTCATGTAACGAAATATGCCTAAATGTGACGCGTCCTTGAAATTTCACTCTCAATTCTCGTCCAATAAAAATTATCGAATCGCCGCCTAAGAAGTATCACTTCAAAAATTGTCCCTACGTTTTTGGATTAGGATTAAAATTTACCTCAAAAGTTCCCCCCGTTCCATATGGACAATTGGCAAAAAGTGGACACTGTTCCTGGTGTGTTTGTGTTTATTTTGTAATGAATATAATCCATATGTGAACATATCTGACGTGCGCGAGTGAAGGTTAGTGCGACTTGTTCACCGTGCCCCGGCGAGGTCGTTGAACATTTCGTTATACAACTTACAATGTCCTAAATACTGTCGAATTAGGAGTTGACTCGGCCACCGACCATAATTTCCTAATGTTTTCATTGAGTTTGTCGGCTTATTGTCTTTGTAAAATACTGCACCGATTTAAATATGTTTGAGAAAAATTACAAAATTATAATTATTTAACCAAACGTCCTGTTTTTAACCGACTTCAAAAAAAGGAGGAGGTTCTCAATTCGTCGGAATCTTTTCTTTTTATGTATGTTCTCCGATTTGGATTTTTTTTTGTTTGAATGGCTATACTTTCCGGTTGGTCCCATGGTCATCAGGTCAGGCTCTGATGATGGGATCCTTAAGAAATCGAGAACTCTTCAAATTTTATAGGCACACTTGAAGCGAAGGTTTTATTTTTTTATAGTGACTTTTGCATTTGCTTTCGGAAAGCACCCTTTTCAGAGCATTTTTGAAGTCGGTACACTTTTTTAAAAAGGCAATTATTAGTCAATTATTGAAAGATTTTTTTATATTTTCCGTTAAAATGGTGACGCCCTTATTACCAATAAAATAATTTACATAAGTATTCTTTGTCATTTTATTTATAACTACCTTCCCGCTCCCGGCTTCGCCCGTGGATATTTTCGAACAAAATAAACTATAGCCTATGTCACTCAAGGATATCGTAGCATTCTATTAGTGAAAGAAATTTTAGAATTGGTTTAAAACTTGGTTTTTCCTTGCAATTTAATGTGTTTTTTTTATTTATTTTTCCCTTACAGGAGGCTAAAAACACCCGTGAAATAACAAAAATATTTATATTTATGTAACTATTTTGATGTAAGACTAGGTTTGCTAATGAACTTTACCTAACTCTATGGAAACTGGAACTATAAAGACTAAAATAGCTTGTACCTCGCTAGCAATTTACTGTCAGTTACATGGTGATATAAACACCATAAAACACCTTCACAGGCCCTGCTGAATAGTATTGAACCTCCGATAATATATTTAACAAAATTTTATTTTTAAACAATGGATGGCAAGGAAAAATTTAAAGATATTATAGAGCTTTTAAATGGAGATGTAAAAATTTAACTAGGTAATGTACCGACAATTTTTATTTTTATTACTTTGTTTATTTTTCGTCATTAGAGGGGAAAATAGTCTACAAAATGTTGTATCAAACATTAACTTGAGATTTTTGGTACCGAGAAAAAACACCTTTGAGTGAAACATTTTCTTCAAAATGGCGTATCAAACATTAACTTTGAGGGCCCTATATACATAATTTGTATGGAGATATTACTATTCCAAATTTCTCTGTAAATACTCCACCTGTGTCACTGTGGTAAAATAAAGGATTATTCTGCCCCTGCTGCAGTCTCTTTCATAATCTATCACAAAACGCTTAATTTTTTTTAAAACGCTCTTATACCATTATTCTTCAATTATATAGGTATAAATCGCTTTTTTTGTAGCTTATAAAAATTCAAAAATATTTATGATTTTTTAATTTGGCAATTTCAATAAGCTACCAAAAAATTCGATATATATAATTGAAGGGTAATGGTATAACAGCGCTTTTAAAAAAATTTAGAGTTTTGTGATAGATTATGAAAGAGACAGCAGGGGCAAAGTTAAACCACCCATCTTTCCTATTCAATAAGACCCATTGAAAAAATAAAAGCTATTTCACTTCTATATTCTATAAGTAACTATATGCTAAATTATAGTGACACAGGTGGATTATTTACAGAGAAATTGGGAATAGTATATCCCAGAAAAATTCCCAGTATAGGACCCTTAAGGGAGATATATGATACCGAAAAAAAACATTTGAGAAATAATAAGAGATAGTGAAGATTTGATGACGACACCGGAATTAATTTATCTTTTATTTTCCTCACATACGTGCTATAAAGCACTGTACTTATCACTCGGAAGAAAGTGCGATTATCAACTCAAATTACACACTCGTTTGTAATAGACCCCTTTCATCCCTTGGTGAACAATCTACTATTGAAAGACTACTATTCCTCAGACAGGGTTTCGTATCTACCAAGTTAGTCAAGCTATCTGCGCTAATCTTGAAACCTAATGAACTGATTGACTTATACTAATTATGTAGTTTTATCTATCTATCTATCATCACGCCTATCCCAAGAGGGGTAGTCAGAGACAATCGAATGCCATTTGTTACGATCCTGACATACCTCTTTCGCTTTTTTTATATTCATCTAACCTTTCATACTCGGCGATTGTGTGTCTTTTAATATTTCCATCGATTTTTCCTTTCACTTCAGCCATATAAACCTTTTTAGTCAATCTTCCATCCTTCATTATTTCAATGTGTACAAACCAGCGTAAACTACTTTTCTTCATATTAGTCACACCATCATCTTTCACTCCGCATTCTTCTCTAATGACATCGTTCCGGATCTGGTCAATACGCTTTATATCACAAATTCTAAAGACCTTATTCCCTGCATTTATCCTAGGTTTATGCTTCTTATTCCATTATATTATTATAAGTGGAATTGAATTCTGTATGTAAACTGAAAAATTAGGTAAGCAGAGCAGTTCTTTTACCTAAATAATGACGTCACTTTGTCGTCTGAAAAACATATATTAATTTTTACTTTATATACCGAATTGTACCCAGACAAAGCGGCCCGGGTCTCAAAAGTATGTTTTAAATAAGTAATTAGCTATCCAAATAATATTAGACATAATTTACAATTTAATTTTGGCAGTTGTCCATATTGAACAGAAGTCAGAACAGATGGCAAGCTCGTTGCTGCACTTAATTTATCTAGTTGTGTTATTTTTAAAAGAAGTGTGGCTTTACGTGCCTTCCGAAGCCTTCTTAAAGAAAGTTGGTACTTAGCATTTTTTTTGAACGAGTGGGAATTGATACCGGGTACAATTAAATTAAGTATTATAATGGCGATATTGAAAAGAGTTGTTCCAAAATAATTAGTGTCTATTTTTTTTATATTTTGGACAGATAAATCCATTTGTTTTTTATAATTTACTTACTTTACAACTTGTTTACAACAAACCTTTTTTTTACTTTAGCTTAGATTTGAAAGTGATACAATATAGTGAAATAGTGATACAGTTAGTGGATGTGGATGAATCAAGAAAGGTATCTAAAGATCGGGAGCATAAAATTTTGGGAAGCATAAAATGAATCTGAAGAAAGTAGCTACCTTCACAAAAACAGGTTACTAATTTCTGTAAAATCTTCAATCATTATCGACTATTGAAACGTTCAGAACTCACCGACTTAGGACCTTCTGAAATACTGTATTTGTCCCAGTTTTGCGCCGTCCCTTGTACAGCCACGGAGGATAGGAAGGATGGGGGGAAGGGTATGAACGTTCATACTAGGGCCACCATGATTTTAATAAAATAGCATAGAAGGCGTTCCACACGGTTGTAACAACCACCCAACTCAACCAAAATTTGGTTGTGTTGCAGTAGAAATTGATCGTATGGACGTCAGTTGTGGTCAGTTGGGCAACCAAATTGATTTGCCTTGCCCACAATTTCCCCTTCAATTGACCTTTGTTGCAAGCGCAACCACGTGACCGCATAAAAGGAACAACAAGTTTCGTAGACATGATGAAGGTCACGTCAGTTGAGTGGTTGCCCAACCATGTAGAATGGGTTAAATACATTATTGAAATGTAACAAAAGAATTTAAGGATTTCCAGGATAAAAAGTAACCTCTAACTGTCCAAAAAATCACATCGATCCGTTGCTCTGTTTTGACATAAAATAAGGACAAACAAACAAACACACTTTCGCATTTATAGTAAGTTTAAAATTAATTATAATTTTCTAACCGACATTTCTTATGCCTGTGTTTTCTAAATTTAAAAGTCCACTAGATAATAAACTCAAATGTATTAAGCCAACTACAATTTGTTGCTGCTGAAAGTGACTTAATGTTTTGTTAATGATGGCATTTACCACCATTTTCCAAATAAATGTACCTATCAAATCACGTGACTACGTAATTTCAATACTTATAGATAAACGAAGAAATGTTTGTAATAATTTAAAGAATACACATTATATCGTTTAGCATATGAAAGTCCTTTTAATACATCTTCAATACAATCAACAGATAAAACTAAGAAGAACAGTCTGCCCTCCTCCTCCATGAAGGTGTGTGTGTGTGAGGGGGAGTTGATTTCTGAATAAGAAGTAGATACATTTATCAAGCTCATCTTCCTCATATTGTCCATGAAAAGTCCTTATTGATAAAAACTTCTAAATTGGTCCCGTTTTCGATACAATAATTGCCACCCTAACCCAAAACGGGATCTCTCGTCGTCTCCAATTTACATTTATGAAGCCAGTAACAGAGCTCAGACTGTTTACTTACGATAATTAAAAACTCCTCAGGTGTTGATACTAATCTGATTTATCTGCCAATAATATACTGTGTATTTGGTAATTGTATGGAAAATTTAATTTAAATCAATATTAACAACAATAAATCCTAACATACTAATTTATAAATGCAGAAGTGTGTTTGCTTGTTTGTTTGTTTGTCCTTCTTTCACATCAACACACAGCAACGGATTGACGTGTTTTTTGCGCAGAAATAGTTGGGTGTGGTATATAAGCTACTTTTAATCTCGGAAATCCTTTGGGATAAGTTCTTGTCACATTAAAGAAATTACCATACAAGATACAATTTTATCACTATTACTACTATACCTACCTATTAAATTTCTTGACTTTCACGAAACTCATTTCAAATCATTGAGGTATAATGTACTATGAAATTTTCTTTCAGAAGTTACCTGCGTCCATCCACACGTACCCCATTTTATTTAGGGATCGATGGAGTTTAAATACTATGTATACAATATACATGTATTTGGATTGAGTATTTAAGTTGAATAGTTTTTGATATTACATAGATTTCATAAGTGGGTGATGACTCCATTTTTTTTACCCAAAATTATACTATAAATATAATAAATAAATAGGTCTAGGCAGGTAGATTAGTCAAAAAAGCTAATAATTAATTCCTGACCTATCAAATTCATATTTTGGTGCTTCTGCCCACACCACAGCTTATGTATTCATCAACAAACAAGATTTCCGCCGCGGCTTCGCTCGTTTAAAATTTTGAAATGTGACAAGAATGTATCCCTGTAGCCTATGATGTCACTCTTAGGCCCCGTTTCTTTGTTTTGATGTTAAAGAAGGACAAACAAACACGCTTTTGCATTTACAAGTCTCCCTCTTTTAGCCGATGGTATTTGTGAGGCTATACCTAACGAGCGGCCAGTTCTGTTGATGTATATTTAGATATTTAGTGGTATGTCGGATTATGTACATAAGTTTTACATAAAAAAACCATTAGTACATTGCCGGGATCCGGGATCGAACCCGTGGTATGCCTAGTTAATACCAGGCGTCTAACTACTCGGCCACTGACTGGGTGGGTACCCTGAGACCTTAACATGGTTTCGGGAGCTGTAAGGCAACCCATGAAGAAAGAACAAAATAAAAATAAATGCCTTGCTGAAAAATATATAAATATTGGGTAAAAAAATTACAAGGACACCAAACCAACACACCTCCTCATCTCATATAACTTCCTACTTCCGATTAATCCTTTCAGTTCGATTTCATACTCAATATCAAACAAATAAATGACCTTATTCAGTTTCGAGCAATTAATTAAATACGGTTGACATTATCGGTCAGGATTATTACGTATCTTAAGCTACGTATCTCTTTCCCGTTCAATACGTCTAAAAGAGACAGACAGGCAGACAAGACGTAATCACCCAACAGCAAGCTTATCAGCTAAAAATTTGCGACGAACTGTAACAACCAGTCGTGCGACTCCAATTCGGTCGTTAAAGCAACCGGTTGCAAATTATAAGTCGCATTTCTAGTAAGAAATTATGAATCAAAGTGCCAATGTCATCTAAAACCGTTTTATTGATTCTACGTCATGTCATGGGGACCGACGCTTTCCGTCGAGACATGATGGGAAATCCGGTTGAATCCCGCCCGCGCTGTGATAGTTGTGATTACATATCACAATTGGCGGGATCATCTTAGATACCGAACCGATTAATCGGCATATACTATAATAGTAGTTTATGATACGGGATCATAATATGGGTAATTAAAATACAAGTGGATTTTTTTAATAGCATCCACAAGTGTTTTAATTCCAAGTTATGTGCCCGTTCGTACACTACTTTATCTAATCCCATTCAATAGTAAAAATAAATTGAACCATTGGCAAACCGGCGTTACCTACCTACTGCGCATGCGCGTTAACTGTCAAATGACTCAGACATGCGCGTGTCGATATTTTCATAGAGTTTAATGTGGCTGTATCAAACAAATTCTCTGCACTTTCTGCATTTAAAAAAAAACAAAACTTACGATATCGTTTTTGTATTACAGACATATTACAGACGCGTGTATATAAAATATATCATTATGAAGTATAATTCGATTTTGTAATACAGACTTTATGATATAAGAGTAGATAAAGGCTATATTATACTTGATATTGGCAAATCATCTATTAACATTGGTGGAGCCATAATAAAAGAAGAAGAAGGAGAAGAACTGTTTTTAGGTCATGTTTAATTCATTAGTTGTTCGGTAGGGGCGCTTGCGTCGGTTGTTGTGTGAGTTTAGTTGCGTTTTGACCTCAGAATGTTAGAATACAGAACAAACCAGAATACACTTGCGCAGTGAATAGTATATATAGAGGCGTCATGTACCCAAAAAACGGTACTTTTCGCTACGATTTATCAAAAGGAAAAACCAATAGTATCAAGAGATAGGATAATATTGTGCATCCAATGGGTTTTTTATAATTAAAAACTTATGTAGGTACATACCTAATCTGACAAACCACACTTAGAGGCTTTTCCATCTAAATAAACTTCAACAGAACTGGCCAATCGTTAGGTATAGCCTCATACTTTGGCCATAGGCAACCCATGAAGAAAAAAAAGGATAATATTTTTTGTATATTGTCTTTTTATCAAGAAATACAACAACCGGGTACTCTATTTTAGTGTACCATTTATATCCTCAGTTTGAAGAATTTATGCGGATTCTGGTTTACTATGTATTCTGAGGTTTTGACAGCAATTATTGTTAAATTAGTTGCTGTTGCTAATTCAGTAATAACCAAACAGATCTGCATAGCGCGACTTGGAAAGTAACTTTCGATATGCAACTCTGTGATCGTGACCTCATTAGCTCATTGTGTTACGTGAGTTCGCTGTTTAACTGAATCTACATATTTTTTTAACCGACTTCCAAAAAAAGAAGGAGAAGGTTCTCAATTCGGACCGTATTTTTATGTATGTATGTACATCGATAACTCCGCCAATTGTGAACCGATTTTCATGGTTTCTTTTTTAATCGACAGATAATTCTTCCGGATTGGTCCCATTTTTCTCTCATAAAAATTGGTTCATTACTTTTTCGGAAATTTTGAAAAAACTGACTTTAAAAGTACATTTTTCTTGATATCTCGATAAAATAAGTACCGATTTTGACAACTTATTTTTTTTAAGACATTATAATTTCTCGACATTATCTCACAGACATATGACGAAAATCGGTTCAGTAGTTTTTCAGAAATTCAGTAATTAATTTCTGTTTACGGCTGAAAATTATGTATCAGAAAAAGCCTTAGCAACGGTTGCTATTGACACGAAGTTGTCAATTTACGTGACGATGGTCTAGCGGTTAAATGTAATGGGGAGTCATAGGAGGATGCACAAGCACATGGTTCAAATCACATCCACAGCGTTTTTTTTTTAATTTTTCATCAATATTTTTTTAGTTGCGTTATTATTTGTCTCTCAAGGCAGCAAAATCACTTAAAAGGGTAAAATAAACCTTTTAAAAAAAAGTGCACCGACTTCAAAAATTTGCACTGAAAAGTAAGAAATAATAAAAATTTCGTCGTAGAATTTGAAGACGGTTGGTGCCAAATTAGAAACAACTTAGTTCCCAAATTCACTAATCTAGACAATTCATTAGGAACCTACGATCATCAGTACATACAAACATAGATAATATTGAACAGATCTTTATCTTCTTAGATATATACTTAGTTTTGTATCCTAATTTGGCACCAACCGTCTTCAAATTCTACGACGAAATTTTTATTATTTCTTACTTTTCAGTGCAAATTTTTGAAGTCGGTGCACTTTTTTTAAAAGGTTTATTATCGGAACATTTATATAGGTACTAAAGCTTGATGTAGAGCGATATGTGATTTTAGTAAGCTTTTGGCAGTGACTCTACCCACAACGAAACGGGAACAGAAAACCCAATATATATATAATTTATTTATTTTGTAAAAGACGCCATCTATTGCACTATGACAACAACACATGGTCATCTAGTACCTACCTACTTATATAATGTGGCACTAATATATCTAGACTATGTGAGCTTGTGCCTGAACTCTGAAGTGAGAAATTTCTCAGGTCACCAGGCTCTTTGTCTGGTCCGGAGTAACATAACATTATTAATAATTTATTTTGATCTAAAACACCTAATAAGTAAGTAATTGCTTGTTTAATCTTCTAATGAAATAACTAACAATGTTATTCAATCGTTCACATTTTCTTGTAACACAAATTCGGTTCTATTCATCGTAACTTGGGATCCTTTGTATCGACAAGTGAGGGAACAGGCTTGTGTGAGTTTGTCATTTACGTGAGCAACTGTGTTATGTATCTGTATAGGGAAAATGTGCTTTAAATAATACACATTAGAGTTCAATGTAGATCGGAATTTTATATTATTTTATTACACGACATAGTCGGGTTACAAAATAATCTCCCATGTTTTTCAAATTATCGTAAACTACGATATTATATTAACTAGACTTGAGGCTTGTAATTTTATTGTACTGATTTTATTATTGCACTCTATTTCCAACAGTTAGCGCTGACGTGTATAGGCATATTATTAGAGCTGGCACTTTCATTATTAGAATAAACATCTACCTACTAAATGTATTTGTTCACGCCAATTCTTATAATAGCAGATTCAACCTCGGAGATCCTTTAAAAAAGATTTTGCATCTCATCGCGAACAAATGAGATGTTATAGATAAAGTATGATGCCTAAATCACACTTCTAAATTAGTTCTGAGAGCTTCAAAGTGCAGAAGCTGCAGGCCGAATTTCTAGGCGGACCACGGTTTGTCCCGCCCGGCCATGGGGTTTTTATAATTAAAACTTATGTAATCGGTGGCCAAGTGGTTAAGACATCTGGTATTAACTAGGCAGACTCCGGGTTCGTATCCGTAGCCCGGCCATGTACCAATGGGTTTTTTAATTAAAACTTTATGTACCTACATGATCAGACAAACTACACTTAGCGGCTTTTCCATCTAAATATACCTCAACAGAACAGACCACTCACATCGGCTAAACTAGGGAGACTTGGTCTTCCGCTGGGTACCCTGGACCGTAACACGTGAAGAAAGAAAAAAAGCGTAAATACATAATTCGACAAATCACACTTAGAGGCTTTTCCATCTAAATATACCTCAACATAACCCCACAGAACTGGACCCTCGTTAGGTAGCCCCATAAATACCATCGGTCAAAAGAGGAAGACTTTGTCTACCGCTTGATACCCTTTTTTTCCGAGCAGGGGAAATCCGTCATGGACACCCGGGTTCTGGGTAGTGCCGGACTTAAACCGGCTAAAACCCCTCCTCCTTTATCACTTTTCTATGACACCTGACCGGAACTTCAGGGTATTACATCGTATCAGGTGTCAAGTGATCTTATCATTTTCCTTCTCTTTCTCTGTTTTCTTTTCGGGTCATGGTCTTCTTTATGAAGTCCACCACACTATCCCACGTCGTCTCGCACTCCAGGATGGTGTCCAAGAAGTTCTCCCTCGTTAGTTGGCGTCCAATTTTTCTAGCCAAAAAGTCTCTGGACTCTTGGAATTCCATACAATGGAATATTGTGTGTTCCGCAGTATCTTCGTCTTCACAAAAGAAAGTGTGAAAGTTGTGAAGACTGCTTGATACCCTGGGACCGGTAAAACGGTTTTGGGAGCCGTAAGGCAACCTGTTAAGAAAAATAATGGTACTAGCACTACTAACTCTTGGCCTCAATCGAATCCGAAATAACGCTTGCGGATGGATCTGTCTGTGCCTATTGAATGCATATTGTTGCGGTTTTAGCGATTACTATAATAATAGATAGACAAATAAGCAAATATGTTCTAAGTGTTCTAACTAAGGAACCATGCTGACGATTTTAAAGAAAAGGAAAACTGAGATAATAAGATTTTCGTAGCGTACGGAGTCGCTGGCAATGGCTCAAGGTTAAGTGTATTTTATTGACTTGTCTTATTTGGTAAACAAACTTTACGTCTTTTTATTGTAATTTTTTTAAATAAGAGTTTTGAAAATAAAATTGCGTCGGTGACCGAGTGGTTAAGACGAGACCACGGGTTCGATCCCGGATCCTGGCCATGTACTAATAGGTATTTTAATTAAATACTTATGTAGTTATATAATCCGACAAACCACACTTAGAGGTTTTTCCATCTAAATTCTAAATATACCTCAACAGAACTGGCCACTCGTTAGGTAAGTATGCCTTATTGTTGCACTCGTGTTTTTAGAAACTAAACTAACCCCCGGTGCAACAATAAGTCACTTTCTGCTCGGGTCAGTAATCTACTTGAATCTTTTAAGAATTTTAAATGACAACTTATGCAAAGTTTTTTTTTTCAATAAGATAAGTCAAAAAATACACTTTGTTTATCTTTCCGCGCCGGTGGAATTTTTTGAGATATCCCGATTCCCGAATCCGGCTCTCCAATTTAAATGTGTTCAAGAAATCACGTCGATCCGTTTCTCCATTATGGTGTGAAAGAAGGACAAACAAACAAACATTAGGATATTTAATTGAGTGAAATATTAGTAGACCTACTAAATAGTCGCACGAAGCCGCTACAAAAGCGTCAAAAGGCCAGCTGTGTTGATAATCACGTTCTGTTTCATTTGCCGTCTACACTCCATGTTTCTTTTTAGGGTTCGGTACGACATTTAAAATTTAAAACTACAGCGTCGAAAGTTTTTACAGCAAACAAAGCAGCAAAGAAAGAAGGTTTGTTGTATGGGAGCCACTCCTTAAATATTAATTTTATTTTAATTTAATTATTTATGTTTAAAGTGAATAATATAACTCAATGTTCTGTGAATATTTCAAGCGTCTACCTGTTGCCGTTATCAATATCGAGCAAAAACGAGCAAAAAAATCACGTTTGCACCCTTAAGAGGATCGTGTAGCTCAGCGTACGCAGCGAAATAGGTATTTAGAAAATCACATTCTATCTCAAGCGCGCACTTTCCCTGGGCATCAGTGCGACAGAGAGCACTGCAGCTCGTGAGTGTTCGTAGGTATGTTCTTCGTTGAAAATTGCGTTTGGGCGAAAACGATTTACACCTACTAAACTATAACGAAACCTTATAATTTTGGTGTCAAACGTTTAAGCAGATTATAATCTACGTACGTACGTTTTGCTTTTTTTGAAATTTTGCTTTGTTTCTCAAATACAGACGGTTTATTACGAGCAAATTATGAACCAAAAAAACCGAGATTTGAGGGGCTTATAACTTTTGACCTATTACGAATTTTGAAAAAAGGAAAAAATACGTACGTAGTTTTTCACTATGTCAGTAACATATTACAAAATCGTTAAAATTAAATAATATTTAGGGGTAGTAAAACGTTTTCTCCGTTTGTATGGACATGGACGCGGTACACTACACTCTTAAATATTTATTTTATTCTGTTTTTTAGTATTCGGCAACAGAAATACATCATGGTTCATGAGACACCAGGAACAGTGTCCACTTTTTGCCAGTTGTCCATAATGAACAGAACAGCTGGCAAGCCTTTTTAGAAGAACGGCCGGCTTTACGTGCCTTCTGAATCACTTTTATATGCAAACTGTACAATAGCTGGATCTCGTCTAAAATTAGTTCTCTATTGTAAAGACTTTCGGTTTGATACGGAACCTATCTTTATAATCTTCTATTCACCCTTGACTAATTTTTTACCGCATCTCGCCATTATCTCGTTGTGATACTAACAGATCGCCCTTCCGCTCTCGCAGGTAGTCAGCAATCCCCTTTACATATTTTTTAAACTTTTAAAATGTGGTATTTATTCTATTGTATTTTTTTTTCAGGGAGCAAGCCTTGAGACATTCTCTTGATGGTCAATCTATGGATAATAAAATCGTAAATAATTATATTCCAAACTTTTAACATAATATTATCAATGATTCGAAAGCTTCAATGCTATATATCATCACGCCTTTCATCCCAAGAGGGGTAGGCCCGGTAGGCAGAGACAATGGAATGCCATTTGTTACGACCCTGACATACCTCTTTCGCTTCTTTTATATTCATCATAACTTTCATACATGCTCGGCGATTGTGTGTAGGTACTTTTAATATTTCCATCGATTAATTTAATACATTTTTTATATGTTCAATAAAAGTACACCTAGATCGTCCTCTGCCAGCATTTCCTTTCACTTCAGCCATATAAACCTTTTTAGTTGAAAGATTGATCTTTCATCCTTCATTCTTTCAACGTGTCGAAAGCAGCGTAAACTACTGTTATTTATTTTAGTCACAACATCATCTTTCACTCCGCATTCTAATGACATCGTTCCGGATGTCCGCATATCTTCTGAAAATAAAAAAAGCTTGCGCTCACTAAAGTTGCACATGGTTACCAGTGTCTCTGCCACTACTGTGAAGCAAAGTTTGAAGCCACTGGCAAAAATCTTACATTTGTAAAAATATTGTATTTTTTTTAGATACACCTACTCTGGATGAGCAGTCTGAAAATAATAATAAGGAAATAAACCCGTTGCTTTAAAATTTAAAATATACTTCAAGTTACTCCCCCGCCCCTTTTATTTAAGAGTAAAACTGATCCAGTAATTTAACTTATGCATAGAAGTAGGAATTTCTCATAAATTTCCATAGAACTATAACAGGTAAGGTAACATTGGAAACAAAGGCATCGAAATCACAGACAAAATCCATAATTCGAAATTCGAACTAGGAATGTCCAAGGAATGCCTGTTTTGGGGGTAAAATCATTTCATCGAAATTCGTTTAAACATCAGCGAATTTTCAGTTAAATATGAAAGCACTGGATGGACGCGACTGGCATACTATATCTATAATAATAATCACATTTATACAAAAAAAAAACATTAAAAATTAAAATAATAAATAAATAAAATAACAGCGCAACGAACTCAGTTTTACGCGCGACTTATTTTGTCCATATCTCTTTAGAAATATGTGAGCAAGATGGGTTACAATTAAAATCGATTAGATAACCAAGGATAAGATATGATATACCAATATAGTACCAGAAACATAAGATGGTACGATTTCTCAACAAAATCGGTATTTCGAAAAACACAAAAAAGACTTCGGCTTTTCTATGTTTTTACAAAAACTATTATCTATCTTTTAATTTCGAGAAAATTGTAAATTAGTAAATATATTAAGATAACTCGAGTCGCAAACTGAAATGCGTGTGAAATTGAGGATTTTCAAGGCTTCATAAAGCTTAGGTGTAACTGATTTTGGTTATTTTCTTTCCATGAGAAACTTTAGAATATATTTGTCTTTGAAAAGTAATTTTAATTTCGAGTCTAGCACATACAGTTATTGCGTAAAACTGAAAAACGAACCATCTGCTTTGTATGGGACAAAAATCATGAGGCGTCTCCTTAATATATATAGTCAAAGAGTTCGTATGTTTGTATGTTTGAACCCGGTTTGAACACGCTATCAGATAAACTACCAGTCGTATTTGACAGATTCTATGGAGTTTGAAAAATTCAAAGGAGCGAAGCAGTAATGAAATTTAATATAGAAATAAATTATGCGGAATGAAAGATGATGTTGTGACTAAAATGAGAAAAAAGTATAGTTTACGCTTTGTTTGGACACGTTGAAAGAAGAATGAAAAATTGCCTATAAAGGTTTATATGGCAGAAGTGAAAGGGACTGCTGGCAGAGGACAACCTAGGTGTACCTTATTGATTGAGGGCAATTTTAAAAGTACACAAAATGATGAAACAAATCATTACAAATGGCATTAAATTGTCTCTGCCTACCCCTCTTGGGCGTAAAGGCGTGATTATAGATAGATAATATAGAAACAAGAAATTTAAAAAACAACTACCTATTGTAAAAGGTACGTAGTGTGTAAATAAACGTAACTAGTCGTTTGTGGGGTTAATTATGGGTTGGCATGCCAGTGACAGTCAACGTGTTTTAAAAAATGAGGGTGCAATTCCTACTTTAAATTTACATTCTATGGTGTACATGTGCGAGCGGCTTCGCTTCACTGAATACGTTCATTGACCTCGTTTACTGCACCGATTTGACTAAAGTTTTTGCATTTTTTTTGTTTAGAAATTCTGATTTTGAAGAGATGGGTGTGCCATCAATTTGGAGAAAAGTATGCCAAAAAGCAATGCTAATTTTAATTCCTCTCCTAAAAAATTTAATTACTTATGTAATTTTTTTAGTTTATCTACACTCTACAGAGTTATAGTCTAAATAACATCCTTTATATTATATTTAAAATCGCAGACAGCCTGACATATACTTCAATTTGCGTGTACGCGTGAATAAAAAAAGAAAGATAAAATGATTTTTTTCGACTTCTTATCTGCGACTAACTTCATGGTGTGTTAATCTGTTACCTACTAACTTCATGGCGTGTTAATCTGTTACCTACTAACTTCATGGCGTGTTAATCTGTTACCTACTAACTTCATGGCGTGTTAATCTGTTACCTACTAACTTCATGGCGTGTTAATCTGTTACCTACTAACTTCATGGCGTGTTAATCTGTTACCTACTAACTTCATGGCGTGTTAATCTGTTACCTACTAACTTCATGGCGTGTTAATCTGTTACCTACTAACTTCATGGCGTGTTAATCTGTTACCTACTAACTTCATGGCGTGTTAATCTGTTACCTACTAACTTCATGGTGTGTTAATCTGTTACCTACTAACTTCATGGCGTGTTAATCTGTTACCTACTAACTTCATGGTGTGTTAATCTGTTACCTACTAACTTCATGGCGTGTTAATCTGTTACCTACTAACTTCATGGTGTGTTAATCTGTTACCTACTAACTTCATGGCGTGTTAATCTGTTACCTACTAACTTCATGGCGTGTTAATCTGTTACCTACTAACTTCATGGCGTGTTAATCTGTTACCTACTAACTTCATGGTGTGTTAATCTGTTACCTACTAACTTCATGGTGTGTTAATCTGTTACCTACTAACTTCATGGCGTGTTAATCTGTTACCTACTAACTTCATGGCGTGTTAATCTGTTACCTACTAACTTCATGGTGTGTTAATCTGTTACCTACTAACTTCATGGCGTGTTAATCTGTTACCTACTAACTTCATGGTGTGTTAATCTGTTACCTACTAACTTCATGGCGTGTTAATCTGTTACCTACTAACTTCATGGTGTGTTAATCTGTTACCTACTAACTTCATGGCGTGTTAATCTGTTACCTACTAACTTCATGGCGTGTTAATCTGTTACCTACTAACTTCATGGTGTGTTAATCTGTTACCTACTAACTTCATGGCGTGTTAATCTGTTACCTACTAACTTCATAGTGTGTTAATCTGTTACCTACTAACTTCATGGCGTGTTAATCTGTTACCTACTAACTTCATGGTGTGTTAATCTGTTACCTACTAACTTCATGGCGTGTTAATCTGTTACCTACTAACTTCATGGCGTGTTAATCTGTTACCTACTAACTTCATGGTGTGTTAATCTGTTACCTACTAACTTCATGGCGTGTTAATCTGTTACCTACTAACTTCATGGTGTGTTAATCTGTTACCTACTAACTTCATGGCGTGTTAATCTGTTACCTACTAACTTCATGGTGTGTTAATCTGTTACCTACTAACTTCATGGCGTGTTAATCTGTTACCTACTAACTTCATGGCGTGTTAATCTGTTACCTACTAACTTCATGGTGTGTTAATCTGTTACCTACTAACTTCATGGCGTGTTAATCTGTTACCTACTAACTTCATGGTGTGTTAATCTGTTACCTACTAACTTCATGGCGTGTTAATCTGTTACCTACTAACTTCATGGCGTGTTAATCTGTTACCTACTAACTTCATGGCGTGTTAATCTGTTACCTACTAACTTCATGGCGTGTTAATCTGTTACCTACTAACTTCATGGCGTGTTAATCTGTTACCTACTAACTTCATGGCGTGTTAATCTGTTACCTACTAACTTCATGGTGTGTTAATCTGTTACCTACTAACTTCATGGTGTGTTAATCTGTTACCTACTAACTTCATGGCGTGTTAATCTGTTACCTACTAACTTCATGGCGTGTTAATCTGTTACCTACTAACTTCATGGTGTGTTAATCTGTTACCTACTAACTTCATGGCGTGTTAATCTGTTACCTACTAACTTCATGGTGTGTTAATCTGTTACCTACTAACTTCATGGCGTGTTAATCTGTTACCTACTAACTTCATGGTGTGTTAATCTGTTACCTACTAACTTCATGGCGTGTTAATCTGTTACCTACTAACTTCATGGCGTGTTAATCTGTTACCTACTAACTTCATGGTGTGTTAATCTGTTACCTACTAACTTCATGGCGTGTTAATCTGTTACCTACTAACTTCATAGTGTGTTAATCTGTTACCTACTAACTTCATGGCGTGTTAATCTGTTACCTACTAACTTCATGGTGTGTTAATCTGTTACCTACTAACTTCATGGCGTGTTAATCTGTTACCTACTAACTTCATGGTGTGTTAATCTGTTACCTACTAACTTCATGGCGTGTTAATCTGTTACCTACTAACTTCATGGTGTGTTAATCTGTTACCTACTAACTTCATGGCGTGTTAATCTGTTACCTACTAACTTCATGGTGTGTTAATCTGTTACCTACTAACTTCATGGCGTGTTAATCTGTTACCTACTAACTTCATGGTGTGTTAATCTGTTACCTACTAACTTCATGGTGTGTTAATCTGTTACCTACTAACTTCATGGCGTGTTAATCTGTTACCTACTAACTTCATGGCGTGTTAATCTGTTACCTACTAACTTCATGGCGTGTTAATCTGTTACCTACTAACTTCATGGTGTGTTAATCTGTTACCTACTAACTTCATGGTGTGTTAATCTGTTACCTACTAACTTCATGGCGTGTTAATCTGTTACCTACTAACTTCATGGTGTGTTAATCTGTTACCTACTAACTTCATGGCGTGTTAATCTGTTACCTACTAACTTCATGGCGTGTTAATCTGTTACCTACTAACTTCATGGTGTGTTAATCTGTTACCTACTAACTTCATGGTGTGTTAATCTGTTACCTACTAACTTCATGGCGTGTTAATCTGTTACCTACTAACTTCATGGCGTGTTAATCTGTTACCTACTAACTTCATGGCGTGTTAATCTGTTACCTACTAACTTCATGGTGTGTTAATCTGTTACCTACTAACTTCATGGTGTGTTAATCTGTTACCTACTAACTTCATGGCGTGTTAATCTGTTACCTACTAACTTCATGGCGTGTTAATCTGTTACCTACTAACTTCATGGCGTGTTAATCTGTTACCTACTAACTTCATGGCGTGTTAATCTGTTACCTACTAACTTCATGGCGTGTTAATCTGTTACCTACTAACTTCATGGCGTGTTAATCTGTTACCTACTAACTTCATGGTGTGTTAATCTGTTACCTACTAACTTCATGGCGTGTTAATCTGTTACCTACTAACTTCATGGCGTGTTAATCTGTTACCTACTAACTTCATGGTGTGTTAATCTGTTACCTACTAACTTCATGGCGTGTTAATCTGTTACCTACTAACTTCATGGTGTGTTAATCTGTTACCTACTAACTTCATGGCGTGTTAATCTGTTACCTACTAACTTCATGGTGTGTTAATCTGTTACCTACTAACTTCATGGCGTGTTAATCTGTTACCTACTAACTTCATGGCGTGTTAATCTGTTGCTAACTTCAATCTTCATAGTGTGTTACATCGGCGCGCGCAACTTCTGTCACATGATTCGTTGCTTCCGCGCCATAAGAAGTATAACTTCAATAAAAATATACACTGTATATATTTATGCAATGTTTTGTTTCCCTCGACTTTATCCTATTGATATTGTACGTTATTCAGTTAGAGTTAGAGGGAAAGAAATCATTGTATAATTTTGAACAAAGTTTAAGTGAATACCGAGTGTTCCAGGTAAAACGACTGATGTGTTTCTTGGTTATAATTACGATATTAGTAAATCAATGGTTACGTTTTCACAAGATTTTTAGCACGGGTGGGCGTAGTCAATGTGTGTCATGGCCGAGAAGTTAAATGATTACATTTTGGTAAAATTACGTTGTAAAGAAAAAAAAATGTTAAAAGGAAGTGACGAGTCCATGAATGTGCGCGATTGCCTACTTATTACGATTTAGTTTCATTTTTTGATGTGTAACATCCACGTAACATCCTTCCTTTCGCTTGATAGAGTTGGCCGTAATATGGTACCAACCCATTTTCAGAGAGGTTGGTACTGTCAGCTAACAGTGTATGCGTGTGTGTGACGAGAAAGAGAATGAGAAATAGAGAAGGAGAACGCATCAAGTGTTGTGTATAAAGTGTTAATGTTTTCAGGATATAATGTTAATGTTGATTATTACCAAGGTAATGTTACACATCATATTATTATGTGACTACTGTAAGCTGGAGCAAGCAAGCAAGGTGGATAATGAAACTCTGTAACGAAACGACGTAAGTTACGTAACCCCATTGAGTTTGGGCTCGTTTGATTTATCTTCTGCACAAGTAGGTACTCTGGTCCTAGATTATGTCCAGGGTCCTGATGATAGAGCCGGAAGGTGGCCACAGGAACTCTGTAACGAAACTACGTAACCCCATCGAGTTTGGCGTTACTGACAAAAGCGTGTTTTTTTATATTTCAATAATATTAATTATTACTTTGTAGAAGCTTTTACACGTCTATAACTGATTTAAATTAAAACACTACAAAGAGATTCATTTCCAGGTTCCTATTTCTGACTTATTTGATTTAGCCCTAAAAAAATACATTTAATTAACCCTTTTTGAAATGTTGTAGAGCGGACGTGGAGTCAAGTGGTTTGTTTTGTCTTTGATTACCACAAATACGATTCTGAGACAACCCTATACGAATTGAAAATTACATAATTGAAATAATGGTGTCGTTTGTTCTTTGTCAAAGGAAAACGCTTCCATATGTAATATTATATATGCAAAAGGGATTTATATTAAATATCCGACAAACCGTACAATAAGAGGCTTCCATCTATATACCTCAACAGAGCTGGCCACTCGCTCAAAAAAAACATTGGCTAAATGAGGAGGACTTTGGTCTTGCACTGGGTACCTTGGGGCCGGCAACGGTTCCCGGGAGCTGTAAGGCAACCCATAAGGAATAAAAAAAGCGATTTTTATGTACAGTCACCAGAGTGAAATCTAAAACCCATTTTATGAACTAAGTAGGTACACCTAACATTACTAACCAATGAGCGGAAGCTAATAATATATTTTTATCAAACAAGTCAAGTGTACCTCGCGACATACAAACAAAATTCTTTACAATATAGCAGACGGTCGTTTTAGTGACGAACTTCACAAGGGTCTCGTTAGTTCGTATAAATATTCAGAGGTTAACGTAGTTCACGAGGTGCTTTACCCTACAAAAAAACTATGGATATCTGTCTGACGACGCTCGAGTTAACAAAATGCTCTCCCCTACTCAATAACTTGGATTATTTTTTTAGACATGTGCAGCATGATATGTGGTTCTTTCTCTTTGTTCAAATATTAAGATTTATAATAAAGAAGCAAAATACTGGTTTCGGAAATATTTCATATAGTGGCTTTTTTAAGTGTCATTGCATAAGTCTTAATTGTTTTGAGAGAAATAAATTTATTTTTATTTTATTTATTTATTTTATATTGCTCGTCAGTGTAGGTATATAAAAATTAATACAAAAATCGGCAAAATTTAAATCATATGTTATCCATAATAATATTATAAATGCTGTCTATTACGCCATTACGGCTAAACCACTGAACCGATTTTGATGAAATTTGATACGCATAAAGCTTGACCCCTGTAGGTAAGGGCGGTCTATAAATAGGGATGAAAGTTAGTATGGACCCCACGGGCGATATATCTTATTCACCTAGAAGATAAATTTAAGAAGATTTTAGAATATTTATCCAAACAGCTGAAAGGATTTTAATTGAACTTTCAGATGTCATACTAACTGGTTCTTAGGAGTGAATGTGGACACTGTTACCAGTATTTTATTCTCAGAAGAAGAGCAATAAAATAGTAAAAAGAAATGTTTAATATTAAAATTCTGCCACACTGATCGACTTATTCAATGAAGTAGGTATATTTATTTCTTACTCAAATGCTCTAATGTTACATTGTTTTACCATCTACATTATGCATATAAATTATGCTCTCAATATCCGGTCCCAAAACCATTCTGTTCTTTATAAAAGAGCCGACAATTTTATACATGTTTGATGGGCAAGACCTTGACGTGTCTGATTCACCTTCCCAGAGAAGCTATTCTGCACGAAACATGCCACGAATGGATTTTAGTAGGAATTGTGACTGAGACTTCGCGCGACTGGTAGCTTTTGGTATTAATTTGCTTTAGTTTTGATTTATTGGTGGAAAGTAAAAAATATGTACCTACTAAAATTGTCAGCTCCTTTTTAAGATTTTAGCTAATAAACACGCTAATCTCAGGAACTGACCCGATTTGATTTTATTTTGCGTTAAGGAAGGCTATAACCATTATGCTACGATCCAAAGGAGCAGATAAGTAACCATAATCTATCTATCATCTCAAGAGGGGTAGGCAGAGACAATCCAATGCCATTTGCTACGATCCTGACATACATCTTTCGCTTCTTTTATATTCATCATACCTTTCATACATGCTCGGCGATTGTGTGTACCTTTAGTACCTATTGCCATCGATCAATATATTTTTTGTTCGTTACAACACAGGGGTGGTTTAAAAGAAAAAAAAGTTGGGAAAAACCCTAAAGTTCAGCTGAAAAATCAAAAAGTAGTTTTGTATGGGAATCGCAGGAGTAGAATTGTAGGAGTAGAGGTAGGGGTAGTGGTAGTGGTAAAGGTAGGGGTAGGGGTAGGGGTAGGGGTAGGGGTAGGGGTAGGGGTAGGGGTAGGGGTAGGGGTAGGGGTAGGGGTAGGGGTAGGGGTAGGGTAGGGTAGGGTAGGGTAGGGTAGGGGTAGGGGTAGGGTAGGGTAGGGTAGGGTAGGGGTAGGGTAGGGGTAGGAGTAGGGGTAGGAGTAGGGGTAGGAGTAGGGGTAGGGGTAGGAGTAGGGGTAGGGGTAGGGGTAGGGGTAGGGGTAGGGGTAGGGGTAGGGGTAGGGGTATGGGTAGGGGTAGGGTAGGGGTAGGGGTAGTGCAGGCAAGCCAACGTTTGGGCAGGACAACGTCTGCCGGGTCCGCTAGTGTTCAATAAAAGTACCTAGGTCCTTTTCAGCATTTCATTTCACTTCAGCCATATAATCCTTTTTAGTCAATCTTTCATCTTTCATTATTTCAACGTGTCCAAACCAACGTAAACTACTTTTCTTCATTTTAGTCGCAAGCGCAACATCATCTGTCACTCCGCATACTTCTCTAATGAATCCAATTCCAATCATAATTTTCCACGGGCGAAGCCGAGGCGAAAAGCTAGTGATATGAGATAAAGTTATTGTTTTCCATAACGATTATTAAAGTATTTTAGCTCAGATTTATAAATTGTACAAAAAAAATCTGCAAAAACCGCTACTTAAATGACCTTGAGGGTAGAAGTAAAACCGTAGGTCAAAGACTAGCTATATAAACCGCTACTCGACCGTTCTAACAAACGGTTATTGAATCACGGTGTACTGAATTTGTTGCATGACTATTTCACTCTTGTTACGTTTTACTTGAATGCGATAAATAGCAATTTTAGATTGTGTAATATTAAATTGCGGTTTTAAAAATCAGACGCACCTTTGCTTTGTCCTCCTTGGTTTTGGATAGACAAGATATTATATACTTACTAACTTTCCGCCCCGGCTTTGCCCGTGGATAATTTTGTAATGTGACATAGGAATTATAACCAGAAGGATTTTCGTGATGAAAAGTAGTCTACGTCAACTCTCCGGCCCTCTAACTATCTAATTAAATCACGTTTATCCGTTGCTCTGTTTTGACTTGAAAGCAAAAGGGCCCGTAGCAAAATGTTATCAAGGGGCCCCAAGGATCAGGGGGCCATGACCCCCACCCCCCCATTTTTTTGACGCATTTTTTTTATGTTTATTAGTATGGACAACTAGCAAAAGGTGGACACTGTTACTGATTATCACTTTTTACGCCCAGGGGCGGGAACCCTAGTGTCGCGGACCCGTAGCATTTGCGACTCCTGCTACGTGGTTAATCCGGCACTGAAGACACACTTTATAATATTTATTAGGATTAGGATTCAACAGGGAGCAATTGTTTTAAGACATTATCAGGTCGAGCATACTCGTGCCGGGCAATCCATGGTCTTGTTCTGAAAACATAAGATTTACCCATACCAAAAACCGCTCGACGCGCCTAAAGAAGTTTTTACTTCAAAAATAAAGCCAATTAATTTTATCGATTTTTATATTTATATATCACTGTATTCGGCTGTATTAAATTAATCAAATGTGACAAGTCAATGAACAAAGAATAAAGATGTCTAGCGACATCACATTTTCATATTTTCGCTTAAAATATTCAATACTTATTGACCCGTGTAGAAAAAATACTGTAAAATATACTAAATTGTTATTTTTTCAAATTGCATTCAAATCTGTTTAGCCGTTTCGGCGTGTTTGAGTACAATACGATTAAAACTGAAATAAACCATTTTTAAATCAATATTAGTCTATGATGTTACATAATATATTATCAAAATTTTCAATTAAATTATCAAACGCTGGTAGATATAAATCGGTCTGGAGAGCAAATGTTAATGAACTTTTAACTTGGGACGCCTTTGAAACACTTGTATGAAGTTGCCAAAGGCTGTACTTGTCTTAGGGTTGTCAACTTTGCAGGTACCTACAATTTTATGATATGTGAGAAAACAAAAATATTCAAATTAGTTTCTTAAAATAGCTTAATCTTTGAAATATAAAGCATACCTTATATACCGAATTCTATCTTTGCTAATTTTAACGTCAAGGATTTACTAAAACACCAATAAATACTATCTAGCTCAAATACTGTAAACAGAATGAACGGCCATTGATGGATTTTCCCCATGAAAGAAGGATAATATTATATACTTATATTACCGGGGTATTTAATGTTTGTGATGTGTTGTTGTGTGTGTCCATGCCCCAGGGAATCCTAGTGCGGTGGGTGTAAGTGTGAAAAATGTATTTGGTAGAGCTTTGGACTTATAAACCTTTAAAAAAAAGTGTACCGACTTCAAAAATTTGCACTGAAAAGTAAGAAATAATAAAAATTTCGTCGTAGAATTGGAAGACGGTTGGTGCCAAATTAGGATATAAAATTAAGTAAACATCTAGGGACATAAAGATCTGTTCAATATTATCTGTGTTTGTACTGATGATCGTAGGTTCCTAATGAATTGTCTAGATTACTGAATTTGGGTACTAAATCATTTCTAATTTGGCACCAACCGTCTTCCAATTCTACGACGAAATTTTTATTATTTCTTACTTTTCAGTGCAAATTTTTGAAGTCGGTACACTTTTTTTAAAAGGTTTATTTTTCCCTTTTAAGTGATTTTGTTGCCCTGAGAAATAAATAATAACGCAACTAAAAAAAATGATGGAAAATTAAAATAAATACTGCGGTGGATGGGATTTGAACCTCGAGCAATGTGCATCCTGCGCTGCATCCCATACCTTTAGCCGCTAGACCACCGTCGATACGAAAATTGACAACTTCGTGTCAATAGCAACCGTTGCTAAGGCTTTTCTCTGATATAAATTTTCAGCAGTAAACAGAGACAAATTACTGAATTTCTGAAAAATTACTGAACCGATTTTCGTCATATGACCGTGAGATAATGTCAAGAAATTATTATATCCTTAAAAAAATAAGTCGTCAAAATCGGTACATATTTCATCGAGATATTACGAAAAATTGACTTATAAGGTCAGTTTTTTCAAAATTTCTGAAAAACTAAAGAACCAATTTTTATGAGATAAAAATGGGACCAATCCGGAAGAATTATCTGTCGATTAAAAAAGAAACCATCAAAATCGGTTCACAACTGGCGGAATAATCGATGTACATACAAACAAAAAAAAATAAAAAAAAAATACGTTCCGAATTGAGAACCTTCTCCTTCTTTTTTTTTTCGAAGTCGGTTAAAAACCGAGAGTCCGGCGTTCAAATCTGGTGGCAAAATGCTAAGAATCTATTTTCTTTAACAAGTTAACTGTCCAAGCTTCGGAGTGTAAATGTGTGAATGGTACTTTTATAGTTGAGTTAGTAGTAATAGTTGGGCTTTACTGAATACCAATGTATTGGAAAATGTATATACCCAGCTGAAAAGTATTTTGTTTTACACAGACCACATAATGGTGTGTGAAACTGTGAACGTCCCTAAGAAAAAGAAAATCTAGCCTATTGAGGCCTAATTTTTTAACTACACATTATATTGAGCTAAAACTAAAAGTATATAATTAAAGCAATAAAGTAGCTCACATTTCTATATAATAATTTAATAAGCGCTATTTTGCCATTACCCGGCCGGCGGGCGGCGCGGCACTTTTTAACGACTTCAAAAAAAAAGACGTTACTCAATTCGACCGTATATATATTTTTTTTTTTATGTGTGTTCGCGGATAACTTCGTCGTTTATGAACCGATTTTGATGATTTCTTTTGTAATCGACAGATAATTCTTCCAGATTGGTCCCATTTTTATCTCATAAAAATTGGTTCATTAGTTTTTCAGTAATTTTGAAAAAACTGACTTTTTAAGTCAATTATCAGTATCTCGAAGAAATATGTACCGATTTTGACGAATTATTTTTTTAAGGATATACTAATTTCTCGACATTATCTCACCGACATATGACGAAAATCGGTTCAGTAATTTTTCAGAAATTCAGTAATTTGTCTCTGTTTACGGCTGAAAATTATGTATCAGAGAAAAGCCTTAGCAACGGTTGCTATTGACACGAAGTTGTCATTTTTTGTATACAGGCCACACATTAGCAATGTAAATCATACGATCGATATCACATGCAATTCACTCACCTACACAGACACACAAGATTCGATTAAACCTAAGATTTTGCAAGACGACGGCGGGCCACGCATCGTCTTATAAAATCTTAGGATTAAACAAAGACTTGTGACAGATCGTTCCGGCCATCGAAATCAACCACAAATACAACGATTTGAAAACGGACGGTGGGCCGCGCGTACAAGAATTGGACGAGTCTGTGATCGATTTCAGTGGACCGTATGGCGGCGCGCCGGCGATTTGACGAATGAGTGGGCACCTTTAGGACAAGTTTAATCGTTGCTTCAATAATAGGGTGGAAGTTGCAACTTTTCGGTGACCCTAAAATTGCATACAATGCGAACTTGATTTATTTAAAATATTGAACAATTTTTTTTTAAGTACAGTTGTCAACCCTAATTTGGGATGGGAGGGTGGCGGCCGACATTCTTTGTTCTTAGTTCAGAATTGAAAATGGTACCTCCTAATATTAGGACACAAAATAGTGATATATTTAATTTAACAAGTTTATTTCAGTGGCTCCGTCCCTGTTAATGTGGTCCTCGTTTACGTTTAGAAATCTTGATAGTAATAACTTCCCTACCTCCATCACGGCTTTTAAACCGTGACAATGTCCACAATTAGCGAATTATCGTCTTTATTAAAAAGCAAGCCTGTCGCTGCAATAAAAATAATTTTATAAATTACATTACCTATATGACTAATGACTTGACTAATCAGTTGAGTTATTGTCATTTTTGTCTATTCTATTGTCTATTCTATATCTATCATCACGCCTTCTAGCCATGAGGGTAAGCAGAAACAATCCAATCTCATTTGGCACGATAACTATCTCTTTCAACTTTGTAGCCTGTTTTAGCGCTGTTTTAGCTTACTGTCAAACGTAGTGTTGTCACATCTAATAAAGAAAAATGTTATAGCTATTCCAGTCGAGTGTTCTGCACGTGCGCGGCGATTACAAACGATTCTAACCAAACGGCAATGAAAACTGTATACATTACCGCTTTTAAATAAAATACATATTAATAGTATCAATATTAACACGCAAAGTATTGTGATTTTATGTTGTTTTTTTTTGAAATTTGCGATATAGCTCGCTACATTATTCTTTAGTTGTTTTTCATACATAGTAGCCGGAGTTCACAGCCCGTTAACTGACAGGCCGCGCCGGACGTTGCCGAGATACGGCCTGTGTCAAGCAGTACCCACCTGCGAACACAAAAGTTTTGCTTGGCTTATTAGTGCAGTGATATACTGAGTTGAGCGACCAACTTCTACGGATGGGATGGGCGACGACGGTCCATCGCAGGCCCAATCGGACGCGCGGCCTGGCCTGTCAAAAAACGGGCTTTTCAGGAATTAAAAGTGTAAACTCTAAAAATAACTAAATTCGAAAATTTCTTAGTACGTCTAATAAAAAGTGACACATCATAGGTCCATTATTTGCAGCATTACCTAATATGGACAACTGGCAAAAAGTGGACACTGTTACTGGTGTGAGGTGTCCCTGGCTGCTGATCATATCGCAACTTATCAAGACCGTGAAGATGTGTTTTTTTTTAAAAAAAAGGTCCGTCTGTCTGTCTTTCAACGGCAGATTGGCAGACTGAAAATCATACATACATCATACATAATATTATGTATTTCCTAAAAATTACGGGGGGCACCCATACATGCAAAAGGGGGTTAAAATATAGTTCTATCTACTCTTGTAGGGTATCTCTATATATATTATTTCTCTCCCTTAATCCTGTATCAAAGTTATTATTATTTTTCCCTCTAATAAGAAACATTAAAAAACAAATCTATATTAAATGATTTTTTTAATTAGACTAATTAATTTATTTTATAAAAGACGCTAACGGGTAATATAGTTTATTTTTCTTTTTTAAATTTATCCGTGAATGCCACCTAAGAAACTCCATTAACATTGCTTTTCATCCCTTAAAGTTATATTTGTTCGAGCATTATAAATTGTGTTCATAAGATTTCCCCCTCGACAAGCAAGGGGTCGCTTTGACAGGTGGTTTACTCTATACATCCATATGTCGTGACACTACGAGTATATATAGGACTTTGAAGCGTGTCATGTTTTCTGTGCATAAACTATAATATCTATATTTCTGTGTCTGTGTATTTTATTATTAAATAACTATTTAAATTAAAATAAAATTGTTAATATAACGTCTTTTATTATTTTTAAATGACAACTTATTTAAAAAAGACATGCAAAGATTGTTTACAGAAAAACGGATCTTACTGAGTTAGATATTTGTGACATACGGAACCCTAATATTATTTTTTAAACTACACATATATTTATGCTCATGCCTTAATTACTTTGAGGTAGGTAGAGACCACTCACACAATTCTGAGTTGTTTTTTATTTTTCTTATATCTTTCTTTTTTAAATAACTAGCAGGCCCGGCAGACTTTATCCTGCCCAAACGTTGGCTTGCCTGCTATTTACTTTCCTTCGTCCGTGGAAAACAACTACCACTACCACTACCACTACCACTACCACTACCACTACCACTACCACTACCACTACCACTACCACGACCACTATCACTACCACTACCACTACCACTACCACTACCCCTACCCCTACTCCAACCACTACCACTACCCCTACCCCTACCGCTACTATCCTATGTCCGTCTCCTGGCTCTAAGCTAGCTCCCCACCAATTTTCAGCCAAATCGGTACAGTTCTTGAGTTATAAATAACCTAACTAACCTAACCTGGCCTACCGACTCTGGAATTTACACATTTCCGTGGTAGAAAGTATAATACAGCGCCATCTATTGACGTTTGCAAATACATTTTAGTACATATGTAAAAATCAAGATGACGCCACATATTCACAATTATAAATTATAATTATTTAGCTACCCCTACTGCAACCCCTACCACTATCCTATGTCCGTCTCCTGCTGGCTCTAAGCTAGCTCCCCACCAATTTTCAGCCAAATCGGTACAGCCGTTCTTGAGTTATAAATAACCTAACTAACCTAACCTGGCCTACCGACTCTGGAATTAACACATTTCCGTGGTAGAAAGTATAATACAGCGCCATCTATTGACGTTAGCAAATACATTTTAGTACATATGTAAAAATCAAGATGACGCCACATATTCACAATTATAAATTATAATTATTTAGCTACCCCTACTCCAACCCCTACCACTATCCTATGTCCGTCTCCTGGCTCTAAGCTACCTCCCCACCAATTTTCAGCCAAATCGGTACAGCCGTTCTTGAGTTATAATCGGTGTAACTAACTGACTTTCTTTTATATATATAGATATCGCGTTTCGGTCCAGATGATGAGTATATCTAAATATATAAAAGTGGTAGGGGCAGGGGTAGTGCAGGCAAGCCAACGTTTGAGCAGGACAACGTCTGCCGGGTCCGCTAGTGGTAAATAATATAATAATGAACAAAATCCTGAAAAAAATTACCTAAGTCAATATCCAAATTGGTAGAGCCCGCTTCTGTTCCAAAAAAAAGGCTAAGCACCAATTTTCTTTAAGAATATGTGCTTTAATCGACTACTCGTAGGGCACGTAAATTCCAAAAATAACAGATATTTACGTCTGTTAAAGAAGTGACACATCTAGGTCCATTAAGTGTAGCAACAGGCTTGCCACCTGTTCTGTTCAATATGGACAACTGGCAAAAAGTGGACTGGTGATTCTGGCCACGCCGCAAGGTATAAAGGCCGTGAAGGTGTGTGTTTGTTTTTTAAACTAAGTACTAAAATAATGTTTTTTTTTAGATCATTTAATTACTCGAAAAATATTATTCATATTTTTTAAAATTAATAGTGAACGGGTCACTATTCCAAACTTTAACGATTTCTTGTAGGTACTTCTCAATATCCCAAATTTTTTATCGATCCATTTTAATTCCTCATGGCAGTTCCCGTATGAAAGCCAGCTCCGCACAAAGCAGTAACCCACATTATTAACTTAAAACCATATAAACCTTAAAATATACTATATGTAAATGTGGCAACCCTCAAAGGTTTAGAAGTGCCCTTCGGTTAATTTTCGTAAAATCTGACCTCCCCGATTGTAGGTTGATTGTGCAGACTAGTTGACGGACTAATCCGCAGATCTTGTCTGGAAATTTAACTAAAATATTTATTAGGTAAGAACCCGTCGTGTCATATGCAAGTTGGGTTTGCGCGCTTCAGTTAATATTTAAAATATATATCTATTATCACGCCTTTTATCCAAAGAAGGGTAGGCAAAGACAGTCAAATGCCATTTGCTACGATTATGACATACTTCTTTCGCTTCTTTTATATTTATCATACCTTTCATACATGCTCGCGGCGATTGTGTGTACCCACTTTTATGTTGTCATCGATCAATACATATAAAAATCTCCCTTAATATTGTATCAAAGTTAATGTTTAATACGCCATTTTGAAGATTACTTTTTCCTCTAATGACTAAAATTAAAATAATTTATTAAAATTAAATGTTTCTTTTAAAATTAGACTAAGTAATTTATTTATTTTGTAAAAGACGCCATCTGTTGGAGAATGGAGATCAGTTGAACTATATAGTAGGTATATAATAATATTAAAATATCTAATTGCTTCAAGTCTATATATTTGACACTACTTGTGGTATGGTGGAACCTAATAATATTTTTTACACGCTACATACATTTTATTTTTCTTTATGAGTTGCCTTACAGCTCCCGAAACTGTTCCAGGGTACCCATCAGAAGATCAAGTCTCCCTCGTTTAGCCGATGGTATTTGTGAGGCATACCTAACGAGTGGCCAGTTTCTGTTGAGGTACCTATATTTAGATGGAAAATCCTCTAAGTGTGGTTTGTCGGATTATGTACTTACATAAGTTTTAAGTTTTTTAAGTTCCATCGTTTCCACACCAAACGCCTCAAATATGTATTATTTTGGAAGAGATGCATATTTGCGACGTTTGGCCATTTTTAGCACTATCAGCTTTTTATGAAAAATGTGACGGTGCGAGAGTAGGTATCTCTACACAATGTAGCGTCCCATACTAGTAACTAATATTGTTTATTTTAACTATTACTTAGTTTGATTTTGTAATAATAGGAACAATATTTTAATATGTTTTTCCTTCGTTTATAGTTTATCAGTCATAGCATCCTAAAATGAATTTAAATGAAACTAGTTGGTCGACCGATCCGCAGATTTACTATTTGAAATGTTTTCTCCAACAAAACTTTCTCCCGCGGCGTCTTTTTATAGCTATTCAAGTAATTCGTTTAGGTTTTAAATAATTATTTCTGTGTGATAAAACTTCACATCTTGAATTTTTCATCGTTTATCTTCCCCAAAAAATCTTGGTCTGATGAAATCCCAGTGAGGATACTATAGGTTTTGAAATCTACTTAATTATTTATAATACTTTAGTTTTTATTATGTTAGTAGCATAAATATTATATACACTAGACCATTGTTTAGAGATCAGTTTCAAAACGGCAGAACCAATTTTGACAGGATTTTCACAAGCATGTAGAGGACTTTTTAGGGAATATTAACTACTCATATAATATTTTGTTACATGTCCCACCTTAGAAAGGCTAGTTCAAATCCATTACAGATTTTCATCTTTTCGCTTGAAGGAAGACTTTATAGCTAGCTGGATGGAAAAGCGATACACATTTATGATGCGACAGTGATGTATTAGCGAATTAACTATATAAACATTTTCTTGAAGATCGAATATTATATTTTCTTTTCGACGTTTTTTTTGGAGATCACGATTTTGATGAAAGGAGTGTATCCTGGATTAAAACATAGACATTTCTATCCTGGAAAACAAGAATACGAGAGAGCTTGATCTTTTTGGTATTTAGAAAAGAAATGCCAATAAACTTCGCTTTACTCAGGCTCAATTCGGTTTTTTTATAAATTTACATTATTATTTAAGTATACCACGGGCACATTAAGGGCCGTGGTACCACTTTTATGACAAACCAGTAGTACCACGGGACCGAACAGCTACTTTACCTAAATGATGACGTCACAATGTCGTTATAAAAAATATTATAAAAAACTACTGCATAGAAAACATAAATACTTATTCAAATTAGTTTCTTAAATTTAAATAACGAATTGCTCTATTTCGCGGCCGGCAAAAGCTAAAATAGTACCTACATATTAGAATATGACTAATGATCTATGATATGACAATGAACCATGTGGTTTTCACGGAAATTTTATTCATGAAAAAATGTATATTCACTCACAATTCCTGTACTCTAAAAGTTAGTCTCATTCTCATCAAAATGCATTCAGCTGTTACGGCAGTTTTTTTCTTTCCATTTCAGATTTCTATTTTATTAATTTGGTTCACGGTTGGACAAAATCATGTTTTTTTTAAATTAATTCAAAACAAATCACAGTTATTTATTTATTCTTTGTTTTTTTTTAGGTTTCATAAGTAATTCGTTTGCGATAATTATTTCAATAATAATTAACAAAGACTCTATTTTTATGATTTTGATTTAAATCAATGAATTTTTTTTCAAAGAATCGAGTGATTTAAATCACTCAACCCTGATTTGTTTTAAACTAAAATAAACCCAACCGTACCTAAAGTCCTACATGAATCACATGTGTTTCACAGACATAACCACCTATATAACAGTTTCTTACATTGTTAATGTATTGTAAGAATGAATCATAATTCACTTATTCCTCGGAAAGTTCATTAAACTATAAACCTTGAGTTGAATTAAATTTTCCAACCATTCTCCGTGAAAGTCTTAAATTTAACTCATTATTGTAAATTACAGTAAATTTGTTATAGGACCCCTTATAGGAATATTCTACCATTCTTTGGTGAATAGAATATTCATATTAGCAAACATCCGATGAAAAAACTCTTGGATTACTCTTGTGTCTCTCTGTCTGTCTGTCCGTCTTTCACAGCTTATTTTCTTCAAATCCACTTGACGAAAAGGGTTGAAATTTGATACATAATTAGTACAGATACATAAATAAATTTGAATTTTATGACCCAATCACGGATGTATATTGTAAATAATTTTGATTTTGGGGGAAAAATTAAAGTTAAGCAAACATTTTTTTCATATGACTTATCAAATGTAACGAGCCCTTACAACAAAAAACAATTTTTTAAAGTGAAAATTTCTTTAGGTGATGAGTTATTTTTGGTAAAGGGAAGTCTTGTAAATTCGCGACCGACATGTTTTCGCAACAAGACCATGGATTGCCCGGCCCGAGTATTAATTTTGTATCCTAATTTGGCACCAACCGACTTCAAATTCTACGACGAAACATTTAATTATTTCTTTTTTTTGAAGTCGGTAGGTATACTTATAAAAAAAATATTGTAATAATGATAGGAAGCTTAATTTTTTTTTATGTTTCTATATTTATCATACAGACTCTCCCAGCTGTTTAGGCGGTCAAAGCAAGTCAAAATTTAATTTCAATTATAATTATATTTAAACGTAGAGCGTCGACCCTCTAACGACATACTACGCAATGGTCTAAAATCATCGCATGAATAGTCCATGAATATGTAAATTTTTATTATGACCACTTTGATCTGAACGGTCTGTGTTCGACAGTGCCCTTCCCTTGGCTAATTCTGAATCATGATAGTTTTTTATTCCATCGTCTGAATCTAAACGTATATATGCATTAGAATTTGGCCAAGGTTTTCATGTAAATTATATTTCTTTTTTTTTTCACTATTTTAAACTCAGTAGTTTCGGAGATAAGGGGGGGGAACGGTCAATTTTTATAATTTAAACTATGCATTTTAAACTTATAAAAAAAAATTGTATTTCATTTGATATAGCACATGATGCACGTGAAAAAAAAATCCCCCTAAATAAAATTTTTATTATTTACCTACGCTATGTAATAATCTAAATATATAAAATACGTCCGTGATTGTGTCATGAAACTCTATGCACCAAGTTTCAGTATTTTTCGTCCGGTAGATTCCGAGAAAATAATCTGTGACAGACGGACAGAAAGACGAGTGATCATTATAAGGATTTCCGTTTTTTCATCGGAGATGTTCGAAACCCTAAAAATCCACTATAATGGTAGGTATACATTTTGGTCTGTCTGCCATCAAGCTGAAGTAAAATCACACAATGTGTTCCAATAACAAAATAGCGATCGCAATGGCTTCGGTCGTTTTGCAAGTGGCGGCGGCCGACAGAGGTCAATGTCTCGCGATTGACACACATCGGAACTTCGCGCTTGTGCGCTTCACCTTGCTTACTTCTGGAATCCTGGTACTTTTTTATTAGAATCTGACTCACTGGTGGTAAAATTGAATGGTAATAATGTCCACATTTAGCGAGTTGCTTATATCATTGTGTACAAGTCCGACTTTTTTGTAGTATTAAACCTGGACGAGACTTCTTTCGGACACGTATACAGTATAATTATGTATCTTTTAGATGCGTACACGTCCGGCTGGAAATACATTTTCAGCGACATCAAAATTTGAAAAACTTTGAAAACAAACTAGCGCAGTGATACCGTTAGGGAGCAGGTGTTTATAGTGACAGACACAACACATGTCCAGTTGACCACATAATGCCGATTACCTCGTCTCTAAGTATCTAACACACATGCTACACTATAGGGTTTATAGGGTTCCGTGAAATTTAGTATATGTATGTGCAACTAAAATCGGAGAAAACCGACCGAACGAGCTAAAACATGCTGTTCGTTGGTAAGCGCATCACTTGAAAACGGCTGGACCGATTTGGCAATTTTTTAAATGTTCGTAATATCTGAATAAGGTTTCAAAGGAAAGAAAAATTGGAAAAATTACCCAAAAATTGGGAAAACTAAAAGTGATTTTTTTTCTATTGGGAAGTTGTATATATGCCAATCTATTAAATATTTTCAATGGCGCGATACAGGTTTCAATGAGATAGTAACAGTGCGACATCTATCGACGCAGTGTGTCGCCACAAGGGGATGAAGCCGGAGCGGAACGGGCTATAGTATCTAAAATTTTATTTTCAGAAGAACGAACACAAATTTTACTTCCGTTTTCCGTGGGTCCTGTCCTACGGTCCCTCCTATTTAGATTTTTTTACAAGTGTTGTAGCCATGTTCATGCCGGTGCTAAAATGTTAAATTATACACACACTGCATACGTATACAACTGCTAGTGTATAAGAGAACGCCATAGTTATGTAAGGAAATTTACCTTTAAACATATCTAACACTGTCGCCGTGCAAGTGTTAGGTAGGTATTTACAAATGAAACTATTGCCTAATTCACAAGCAACCTAGATTATTCTTAGTGTAAGTAATTAGACCTTCCGTATTGTGTAACTAACTTGAACTCTATCTAGAAACTTAATGTGTTCCGTCTAAATTCGTATTCAACTTTATTCAATTACTAGACTTTCCGCCCCCGGCTCCGCCCGTGGATATATTCGAACAATATAAAATAGTCTTCAGGGATATCGTAGCTTTCTATTAGTGGAAGATTTTTTTGAATCGGTTTGCAGTTTTTGAATTTATTCATTACAAACAAACATTAAAATTTTACCTCTTTATAATATTAGTATAGATTGTCCAAATACCTACCTATAATTAAAAAAACCCTTAGCTTCCATTTTTAGGGTTCTGTACCTACCTCAAAAGTAAAAAAAGAGCGACCACGCCCCTGGCTTCGCACGGATACAATATGGTTTATGAATACCTACATAACTACTTATCTATTACAGATAGTTATATGCTACCGGGGACTTTTTGCAGATAATTTTATTTCTTTCATATATTGTTATATTTATCGATGTGTAGTTATATTGCAGATTAGTCAGCATATTACGCTATGCAAACTCGCTAACTTTTTCCCGACTTGATTCACTTAAACTGTAAATACTCAGCTCCTAAATATGACAAGTAACCTTCAACACTTTGACACGCAACAAAATCCGTTCAGTCGTTTTTGCGTGAAAATGTCACAAACAGATAGACACAGCGTTAAAATGGAATTGAGTCACAGATAGCAGAAAAACTAATTGAATACCACCGACCGGTTTTTTCGTTATGTAAATAATGTAAACCTATGTAAATGATGTAAACTGATTTTACTTGTTTGTTAAACATGCGCACGAAACTACGTATCTGAATCCACGAAAATTAGACACAGAGATAAATATGCTGAAAACTGAAATTCTCAATTTTAATTCCTCATTCATACACTTATGTATTATGTATTTTGAAGCTCACAACAAAAAAAAACAAACAAATTAAAAGATAATACCTACTAGAGATATTTCGAGCGCAGCAGCGGTCCATCATGGTGTTAAAATTCGACCCCCTAAGGTCAATCCACCCTAAATAGTGAGATGTGTGCATTACCCCACGGTGCAAGTTACCCCACACCGTGACTATTATGGGGTATCGATTATTCACCCCGCCTTCTTCCGCAATCATTGTTAAAATCTTCTTTAACTACTAAATAATACAAAATAAACTCTATCCAGTTAAGATAAGGTGTATAATCTAGTAGGAATTAAAATGACGTTATGTTTCTTTGCTTTTTAGTTAGATTTTTCGATCGCTTCTCACTAGATGTCGCTTGAAGCGGTGTAATAAGATTGTTTACAGATAATTTCAATGTAAGTTAATTTCTGCTAAGTGCTTATAGTTAGCCACTTCATAGGCTCTAAATAAGTACCTACGTAAAAAAGTACTACACACTAAGGGTCCGGTTATTTTTAGTAAAAAAATCCATTGATCAAACGACACCATACGCCATTTAGCTTCATGAAAACAGCCCTTACCAGACTAGCCGATTAACGACTATTTGCCGACTAGTAGCCTACTATAAAAATGCTCAAATAGTCGGTACCTAGTTCCCTATAGTAGATACCAAAAAATAATTTGCTAGATTTGGAATTCAAATATAAGAATTTCTGTTGTATGGTAAGGATCAGTAACCACTCCGCAAAAAAACCGGATATCTAATCGGAATTACTTTTCTAGGATGTTTTCCTTCTGTTTCATGAAACTTACAATGACACTAAAATATATACAGACCATTGATGCTAATAAAAGAAAAAAATACATACCTACCTACCTGCATACATACATCGCCGCCGTACGGTCCACCAAAATCGAGCACAGTCTCGTCCAATTCTTGTAACAAATGGTCCGCCTAGATCGTTTGGCGGCCGGAATGGTAAATTTTCGGTGCGATGCCGGACCAATGTGTGGCCTACTTTAGTATATAGGCAGGCAAATACAAAAGATACTATCCATTCGCCACGATCCTGGCACACCTTATTCGCTTCATGCAAATCATACATCTTTTAATGCATGCTCTTCGATTTCGGGTGCTGTTTATTTCCCCTTTTAAAAGTTAAAAAATTCAATGTAGGTATAGGTACCTATCTCTCTGTCTGTTGCACCGCATCACGCATTCAAGCTACCTAAAAAGTTTTGTGATTTATGAATCTGGAATGACTGTAATGCGCATACCTTTAATATTATCTTTCCCACATTGAAATCAAAAACCTTTGCTCTTTACCCCATCTGATATTAGTCAAATGTGGACAATGTTACCAATACCAATGGCCTTGATGGTTTTTTGGGGTTCCGAACATCTCCGATGAAAAAACGAAAAAACTCATGTGTCTGTATGTTTGTCTGTCCGTCTTAGCTTATTTTCTCCGAATCTACTGGACGAAAAATGTTGAAACTTGGTACATAATATATATATAGAGTTTCATGACCCAATCACGGACGTATAGCGTAAATAATCGAATTTCGATGTGACATATCAAATGAAAGGGCTCGATAGAAGGTGTATTTAATAAATATTTTTTTTTATAATTTTCAAATACATATAGTTTAAATTATATTAAAGAAAATATATACGAAAATTTACCGTCCCCCCCCCCCCCCAAATATATCTCCGAGATACATAATCTAAAATATTAAAAAAAAAACGGAATAGGTATAGTGCCTTTTTTTATAGTTTACAGGAAAAAATATACAGAAGCCTCAGCGCGCGAGTCGTACTCGCAACTCGGTCAATTATTTATTAGTTAAAAATTGTCTTCTATGACTAATTTGTATAAAGGAATAATACCTAAAATACATCGCTTTTATTGCCCAAAAACGGCTCAAGGATTGGAATGTGGTTGTTACACATAGCAACACGAATAATTATACAAATCTTCAATAGTCTTCTTTCATTTTAGTACTATGCCCGTTGATTTAAAGTTAAAATTCGTTTGATATCTTTCTCCAAATGAGATTGTACATACAGAGTTGCCAGATGATTCATTTTCATTTCATTGCTACCATGCGTTAGCAGCATTCTTGTCTGTGGTTGACCCCGTGTTTAGTTGACCAATTACATTTTTTGGGACTTGCCAGTACATGCACACAATCAAGCCTAAATCCCTAGACTACATCACTTGTGATTTAAGTATTAGAATATAAACCTTTTAAAAAAAAGTGCACCGACTTCAAAAATTTGCACTGAAAAGTAAGAAATAATAAATATTTCGTCGTAGAATTTGAAGACGGTTGGTGCCAAATTAGGATACAAAACTAAGTAAATATCTAAGAAGATAAAGATCTGTTAAATACTATCTATGTTTGTTTGTACTGATGATCGTAGGTTCCTAATTAATTATCTAGATTAGTGAATTTGGGAACTAAGTTGTTTCTAATTTGGCACCAACCGTCTTCAAATTCTACGACGAAATATTTATTATTTCTTACTTTTCAGTGCAAATTTTTGAAGTCGGTGCACTTTTTTTTAAAAGGTTTATTTTACCATTTTAAGTGATTTTGCTGCCTTGAGACAATTGAGAGACAAATAATAACGCAACTAAAAAAATATTGATGGAAAAATATCCTGCGCTGCACCCCATTACATTTAAATGCTAGACCATCGTCACTAAAATTGACAACTTCGTGTCTTTAGCAACCGTTGCTAAGGCTTTTTCTAATACATAATTTTCAGCCGTAAACAGAAATTAATTACCGAATTTCTGAAAAATTACTGAACCGATTTTCGTCATATGTCTGTGAGATAATGTCGAGAAATTATTTTGTTTTAAAAAAATAAGTCGTCAAAATCGGTATATATTTTATCGAGATATCAAGAAAAATGTACTTTTAAAGTCAGTTTATTCAAAATTTCTGAAAAACTAATGAACCAATTTTTATGAGATAAAAATGGGACCAATCCGGAAGAATTATCTGTCGACTAAAAAAGAAACCATCAAAATCGGTTCACAACTGGCGGATATCGATGTACATACATACATAAAAAAAAATAAAAAAAAATAAAATACGGTCCGAATTGAGAACCTTCTCCTTCTTTTTTTGGAAGTCGGTTAATAAAAGTAAGTCTTACAGAGTCGCTAATAATAACATTAAAATAACCAAAAAAAAAATGATTCGAAATCGAAATTCTAATTTGAATTTTTTTACTTCCGGTTACATACCTATTTCAGTTCCATTTCACGAAGTTACTCTCTACTTTATGCCAAAAAACGAGAGATAAATGTTTAACATAATAACCACTTCTGACGAGGAAAAAATACTGCCTTCAAAACGAAAATGTTTTTGAATTCTCCAGGATCCCATCATCAGATCCTGATCTGTAGACCATGGAACCACCCTTTCAATTTCAAACAAAAAAAAACAATTAGATTGTGAAAGACATGGATAAAATTACAATTATTATTTAACAGGTGACATCCAACTTAGCACAAACGGCACAAAACACACACATCCTATTATTTTCACGTCTGACAAGGAAATTTAACTTTTATTACCATGCATTACGGTTTACATTTCACCTTTTACCCAGTAGCTATGGGCTTGGGTTCCCCATTGTTACCATTGTTGCTTACTCTAAGATGTAATCTGTAATTTTATTATTATTCCTAGAGCCTTTACTGGGAATGAATTGACGGGGAGGGAAAAGTGTAAAGGTTTTAACATTTAGCAGTAAGGTTCAGTTTTGAACAATAAAAGTTCTGTAAAACTGTTGCTTAGAATTCCGTTTCATTATTTCACGCCTTGTCCACCCTACTATATTTATGAATTGGGGGCGTAATGACAAATATTATAAAATGATCCGGGACCTGGGTGAATTAAGTCATAGATAGAACTAATTGTATTTGGATAATAATATTAATAACCTATATTTACCTAAGCCCACCAAGATAATGTGAAAGAAAATATATACGACCTACACACCAATATATGCGACAGCAGCTATTTACCATGAATAGAGAAGCGGCCTAAAAAAATACATAACTTTTACTTATATAAAAGAAGAAAATACAAATGCCGGTGGAAATTAGATGATATACCTAAATATATTCATGACATGTTTAGTCAATGATTTTATATAAGAGCGTGGTATTTGAAATACCATTTCAATAAAGCTTACTAGAACATGAATAGATAGGTACACATTGATTCTATTTTCTGCAATTTTCCAACACGTAGAAAAACATTTACAGTTATACCTACATATTTTCACTATTATCGTATAACATTATTTTAAATTTTGAACCAAGTTTATAACTTCGCAAGTATCACATGACTAAGCTCAAGTTATATTTTTACAACATTCTTCACACGCTAGCTTATAATATTTATTTACTTATATATTTTTTTGAAGGCGTCCTAATGAAGAAAAGGAATCTGGCTACCGGTTACACGCCGAAACGTCGGTACATTTTTGAATAACGAAAGTTTTAGAATCAGTATAGGCCTAAGGTTAGGAGCACCAGTATGTTTCGAACATTTCGGACATTCAGAGGCTACCTTCATATTAAATCATATTTTTCAAATCGTTTTGAGTGAAACCTAAAGCTCTTAGAAATATAGAAAAAATGTTATAATTAATCATATTTCATAATAATCTGTTAATCATAAAACATGTTTTAAGAAACTTTGCTCGATAGAAAAAAATTGCAAAGTAGCCTCTGAAAATAGTCTCCTTTCCAAATTTCTCAGTAGTACATGAAGTATTGTTTATTAAATTAAGTACAAATTTGTATCATCTATTACTAAAGTAAGATGTTAATTTAGATTTTCAATAAAGCTACTCCTTTAATTTAAATAAATTATTTTTGATTTGTCACTTAGGACGTTTGTTCCAAGCACCTTCCGTGCGCCTCTTCTCTTTTGTTTCTATTCAATACGACAGAGAGAGATTCAGCGGAGAGACCAATCGATCACGTAGCGCTGGGTAGCGCTAGAGTATTGTATGCAGCTAGGCCACGCCCCTCAAACTATGATTTTATTTGAATGTATCGTCTTCAGGGCAGGCAGGCAGGCTTTCTCGCCACAGCTCCCTCAATGATACCATCAAAAGGGATCTTGCGTCAATAGAAGTCCATGCTCTGAGACCCGATGGAATGACTCAGATTCCCTGGGAGCGAGGTCAGGTCCTTGTTGGGGTGCTTCGTGCGTGGACACATTAGCCCCGAGACGGGGAAACAGTAATCAAAGCGGGAGCTGCAGCGGAAATCGCGGAGTCTAACAAACGGCGCAAATATAGGTAAGTAGTTCAATTATTGAAAACTACAATTTTGTGTCGTTTGATGTAGAAATTTTATTAAAGATATATCCCCACGAGTCCCAAGACTAATCATCTCCTCTGGTGAGAGGGCTGGCTCACGATACAGCGGGGGAATGCAGCAAATCTCATGTGAGGATAGGTAGGTACCTATGTACATTTTATTATGTTTTTTTCCGGACTGACGATCGCGCTAGTAAATATATATTATTTGTATTGTATATGCATAATTAGTACCTATCACTAGTACCTACCATACCACCAATGGTAGGTACTCACTTGTCAATGGTCTAGCTAGTGACAGGGCGTATCATATTTAATTATTACGACGCCTTTATTATGCAACGCATTGCACTTGGAGAGCGAAAATACCTATCTATCTCGAGCTTTCCAAAACAATATATTGTTCCATTTTCAAATCCATCGATACCTGACTGAACAATAATTGTTTTCGACCCTTTCAACGATTTATACTACAATAATAAATCTTAAAATTATGTAAGTGCTGCCATCTAGTATCTTGTTACATGAAGATTCTATGGTTTTATTTACCATTAAAAGTAACAAGTTTATACACAGTGATTACTAGATGGCAGCATTTTGCGATTTTAAAACAAAGTCCTACTATCGAAACAAGGATTTTTTTTTCAAATTTGGCGCCATTTCTTAATGTTGGCTTTATTCTAAAAAAAAGTCTTATTGTCGACATTGAGATATAGGTACTAGAGGAGCTATAATAGACAAAAGGCATGCTTCATTTCTATAAAAAATAAAACTTAAGTTCGCTGAAGCGCTTGTTAGTCGCTAGTCGAGTAACCAAACGGTATAAACACACAGCGCTAGATCGCTTCTAGGATGTAGTTTTCTCGCGACCAAAAGGTCGAAAGCGCCGTGAATTTCATGGCGCTTACGCATTTCGTTCAACGTACTACAACAACATGCTTAATATAGACTAACTACGCTTACAGAAAGGACATACCTAACAAGCTCATTTGTACAAGATTTGTATTTTTGTTTGTAATGAATAAAATCAAAACTACTGGACTGATTTAAAAAAATATTTCTAAATATATATATATATATATATATATATTATATATATTGAGTAACATAAGTTTAATTTTATAATAGCGGCTTGCCCCGACTTCGCCCGGGGTAACATTTATATCCCCAAGTAAAAAACTACTGGACCGATTCTAAAAGTTCTTTCACCTGTAGAACGCTATTTATTGTATTTAAGGAAACTTACAGACTAAGAACGACTCATTAAAAAAGCTAACTAATATAATAACTAAGCCTAATACAGTTTCAACCTATCATATAATGTATACTGAATACCATAGGCTATATTTTATATTTCCTATTGTATATAATAGTTACCCCGGCAAAGTCGAGGCAAGCCGCTAGTTGTTTTTGTTGTAACTTGAGTTCTTCAGCATATTGAGTATAAGCAATATTTTCATAAGAAGAGAGCGTGGTGAAATGGTGACTATTATGATTTAGTTACATGCCCTTAAACAATTTCACTCTCATTAATAAGTAATAATTAATATTCTGATCAGTTTTAGCTTCATGTTTCAAGCGAATTGTTGTATATTTGTTAATTATAGCCCGTATCAAATGTATTCGGTGATTCAAAGTGCTCGGTTGATTAAAAGAATGAACTAAAGATGTAAATACTTCTTACTGGATAAAATGTTCTTTTCTGCTTTTGTTATGTATTTAATAATGTAATAAAAATGCAATGAACATAATATATAACTATGTTTGGATGGTAACCAGGTCTCTTCACTGCGGTTGTTTTGGACAAATTTTATCCATCTTTCTCTTGTTTCTTGGCTAGGGCGTGGAAACCTTCAATAGACAAAATACCACAAATTTCAATAACTATTTTATTACAAACTAGCAGTTTGCCTCGACTTCGTCCGGGGTAACAATTATATATCATATAAAACATAGCCTATTTTATTCAGTGATATTATAGCATTCTACTGGAGAAATACTTATTTAAATTGGTCCAGTAGTTTCTTACTAGTGGATACAATTGTTACCCCGGGCGAAGTCGGGGCAAGCCGCTAGTATAAAATATTGCCTCCGTTACTCAGCGATAATAATACATTCTACTGGTGAAAAACATTTAAAATCGGTCCAGTAATATTAAGTTCATCATTACAGACAAAAATAGAAAAATCTTTTCTCTTTATAATATTAGTGTAGAAGTGTAGATAACACATTACACAAACAATAATATTTGCGTAGAAAATATATTGTATTATTTTCCGCTATATACGGGAACGTCAACCAATTCTACCTATTTTCACTTCTGAATGTTTTTAGTCTATGTCGAATGACACAACATGCGTCTGATAAATGTTATGTTCGTATTTAATTTTAAAATGATTATACCTAGTTACTTAACGGTGGAAAGTTATTCCTTTACACTTCGCCGTATTCCTTGAATTATTAGTGCAATATTTCAACACACACCACGGCATATTGTATGACTTTCAAATTTTTTCGATTAAAAACAATCACTAGCGTATAACTGCTCAACAGCTAGCAAGCGACTGTGTGAAGTGCGGCGCGATCGCCGCAATTGAATGGAACATAGGAGTGATGGGTAGCGTCTTCTCTAGTACCTATAACTCACTGATTGTCGATTGTTTTTTCTGTGATCCTTCAACGTTTTCGGAGCAAAATGGGAGTAAACCAGAAAACAGAAAAATTAGACCAAAAAAAAATCCTGGTTACGGGCTTAATGTCAAGCATGCTAAACGATTTTTTGCAAGAGACACGGCGTATCGCTTACATTTTTTTCCTTTTTCACCTAACCTAAGTCTGAACCTTCTTTAACTTACACAACCATACAGTACCTACGGTTGCATAGGGTGATACCAAACAAGACTTGCATAAGAATATTGGCTTTATTTAACATTAAAATTGATACATAGGTAGGTAAATATAGTATTGACATACGATTGGCAGTAGACACGCTGACATTTAGCTTTATCTATAGATGGTCAATAAGGAGTTTGCATATTACGACATTCACCCGTCCTTGTTAATTGACCATATACTTCACTCACGAACATAGTCACCAAGATGTGCGGGCGGCCGTCTTTCTCGCGCCGAACGGCGGGGTGGAGTATCTTGAGTTTCTTCTGCTTCAGTATATACAGAGGTATCTCCATCAGCTGGAACAGTTGTATCAATGTCGTCTGTAATCTCAGTTGCGTCCTCTTCCATCATCTCTGATACATCTCGAGCCAAGGGAAAGGGAGCCAAATGTCTATTAGACACAGTAGATTCACGTCCATCTGCAAATATAACATTTGAATATAGCGGATTACCTTGTAAAAGTTCTACTTCTTCTATGATCGGATCGTATTTAGACGCTCTTGCGTGCTTCTTGACGAGGACTGGTCCTGGATACATAAGCCAACTAGGCATCGATTCTCCATTTGGTGAACGACGAGGATGACGAAATAGTCGTTCATGAGGAGTGCAATTTATGCTTGTACATAGAAGGGATCGAATTGAATGTAGAGCTATCGGTAATACTTGTTCCCATTCAGAAATAGCCATATCATTAGAACGAAGATTTAACTGTATTGCTTTCCACAAAGTCCCATTCAAGCGCTCAACTTGTCCATTTCCTTGTGGGTTATAAGGGGTTGTTCTACTAGAAGCAACTCCAACTGAAGTAAGTAATTTATTTAATTCTTCTGACATAAATGAGGCTCCTCTGTCGGAATGAATATACAATGGAAAACCATATGTATAAAACACATCTTTTAAGTGTTTTATGACCGTAACTGTAGACAAGTCTTTACAAGGATACGCAAAGGAAAATCTTGAGTATTCGTAAATAATTGTAAGTAAATATCTGTTTTGTGTGTTAGACGGTAGAGGGCCTTTAAAATCTATATTAAGTCTTTCAAAAGGTGATATAGCTTTTATCAAATGTCCTTTTGTTCGTAAAAACTGTGGTTTTATCTCGGCACATATTTGGCAAGAGGCCGTCATTGATTTAATTTCTTCAATTCAATAAGGAAGATTCTTTGATCTTACCCAGTGAGCCATTCTAGTTACACCAGGGTGACAAAGTTGGTTATGTAATTCATAGAGTTTATTTGTATTCATGTAAACACAAACTCTAGATAAAGTGTCGGCCACTACATTTTCTGGACCTGGACGATAAATAATATCAAATTTGTAATTAGACAATTCAAGACGCCACCGTTCAATTTTCTCGTTCTTTATCTTATTGCTGTGCTTCTGATCAAACATAAAAGCTACAGATTGTAGATCAGTTATTAAAATGAAATGTCTTCCCATAAGATAGTGACGCCATTTACGAAGACATTCTACGATTGCATAGGCTTCTTTCTCTATAGAAGAATGACGACGCTCGGCATCATTTAGAGTACGTGAAAAGAATGCAATAGGACGACTGTTTTGTGAAAGTGTAGCAGCTATTGTGTGTTCAGAAGCATCAGTCTCAACGGTGAAAGTTTCATCATCATTGATAGCTGTTAAAGAAGCTTTAGCAATTTCTGCCTTCAAAGACTCAAAGAAAATTTTTATTTCCTTATTCATGGGAAAAATAGTAATACCGAACAATGGTTTTATTTTATGTGAAAAATTATGAATCCATTTCGAGTAATGAGCTAACATTCCTAAAGCACGTTTTAGTGAAGTTTTATCTGTGGGTAAAGGAAGATCTAACAATGGTTTTAAACGATCTTTATCAGGTTCAATGACGTTGTTGTGTATTGTATAGCCCAATATACTAATAGTGTCAGATTGAAAAGTACACTTCTTCTCATTTAATGTAAGTCCGTATTTCTTGACAGCGTTCATGAACTTTTGTAGATTTTCATCGTGTTCTGTTTTAGTTTTTCCACATACAGTTACATCATCAAGATAAGCAAAAGTTCCATATAAATTCTCTTTTTGGATGATGTAATGCAATGTTCTTTGAAACGCAGCTACTCCATTTGTTACTCCAAATGGAATGCGTGTGAATTGATATAAAGCGTTACAAGCTTCAAAAGCCGTATATTTTCTTTCATTTTCTACTATAGGAACCTGATGGTAAGCACTTTTCAAGTCAATCTGACTAAAATAATTATATTTAGCCACATTCACATCGCTTCAATATTAGGTAAAGGAAAAGCATCTACTTCAGTATATTTATTTATAGTTAAAGAATAATCAATAACCATACGTTTTCGACTTGTTTTTGATTTTGTTACAAGTACTTGAGCTCTCCAAGGTGACATACTAGGTTCGATAACTTTATCGGCCTGCAACTTAGAAATTTCTTCACGAATAAATATTTCATCATCAGTACTATACCGTCTGGACTTTATTGCTATTGGTTTAATGTCTGGTGAAAGATTAGTAAAAACAGAAACAGGTGGTACAGTCGCTTGCATAACACAAACTTTTAAAGTTTCTCTCAAACCACCGAAGTCAAAAGTCAAAGACTTATGATTCTCTAATAAGTCGTGACCAATAATAATATCTGCACATAAATCATTTATAACAAGTAAAGATTGTCGTTTGTAGATATGCTTGTCTATTTTAATTGTTGCATACGTTATTCCCTCTGCAAAGGATATGTGATTTTGAGAAGCCAAGTTAATGGTTTGTTTATATGGCTTAAATTTAAGATTAATATGTTGACAAATTTTCTTGTCTATAAAGGTGACAGAACTCCCTGTATCAATAAGAGCTTCAGCATGGTTATCATTGATCATGACCGATACTATAGCCTTACGCAAACTTAACGGAGAAGCAGCAGAAATAGTGGCTGCTTCATTTCTATTAGTGACATCAGAAGTTACAGAATTTATACTTGGTTTATGACTTCTACAGACAGTCGCATAATGACCTTTCTTCGAACATGATTGACAGATAGCATTAAAAGCAGGACATTTAATACGTTGATGCAACTTATTACTTCCACAAAAGAAACAACGCTTATGTTGAAAATGTTGAGACGTAGAAGCAGCTAAGTTTTGAATCTCCTGTACTTCAGCTCTATTTGTCACTGCATGTAATTGCATAGGATTAGTAACATAAGACAAGGAATGATTCTCTGCGGTCTCAAGAGAAATAGCTTGATTTTCTGCTTCGTCTAAAGTTAAGGTAACATTTTCTAAAAGTCTTTGTCGTATCTTTTGACAAGTTATTCCTGATATAAAGGCATCTCGTATATATTCTCCCTTATTTTGTTCTGAAGATACACTTTTGAAATTGCAATCATGAGCTAGCCCCTTTAGAATACGAATATAATCAGCAATAGATTCCCCAGATTGTTGTTTCCGGGTGGCCAGAACATAACGGGCATGAATTTCATTTTTGGGTTTTATATATATATTATTAAGTGTTTTAATAGCACTTTCATAACTTTCGCAGTCTCGAATGAGGGTATATACAGTAGGTGACAAATGGTTCACTAATATCTGCAGTTTAAAATTATCTGGTATTTGAGAAGTTACTTCTGCTAAAAAAATTTGTAAAGGTAATTCTCCAGTGTGCCCACCTTGTATCAGACGCCGTCATGCTAGGTTCGACATCAAATCGTTCAGGTTTCAGGTATCGAGATAATGGCATCATGTTGCCAACACTTTCACACTTCACTGTGACTTCTTTAGTAGACATTATTGTTAGGTACATTGCTTACGATATTTATTAATGTTAAATAAATTGATACCAAACAAGACTTGCATATGAATATTGGCTTTATTTAACATTAAAATTGATACATAGGTAAATATAGTATTGACATACGATTGGCAGTAGACACGGTGACATTTAGCTTTATCTATAGATGGTCAATAAGGAGTTTGCATATTACGACATAGGGCTCACATTTTATTTTCTTTTATTACATAACCATGTGTATATTCCACAATCGACTTGATCACGGATTCCTCATCTTCAGGCATCCATGGCACATTTGAATTCAAAATCTTTATATAAGTACCCTATACATTTTTTAACTTCTGACTTACGGGGCAGCTAAAGTTGTCATAAAAGATATGATAATTTTTTAGATAAATCTATAACTTTCGTCGAAGCCTTTCTTTCGTCATGTTGACGTATAAATTAGAATAAAACACTAATGTAGAGTACGTCCTGCGGGTAATCGCCCCGATTACGCTACACACGATGCGACAATGCTCCTTAGTCCGATAATCGCCCCTAAATCGTGGGCGAACCGATCGTGGCGATCAAGGTAGCGATCTAGGCTATGGTTGGATGTATTGGCACATGCCTTTGCTAATAACGCGAAGTGGGGTCTACAGTGACAGTTTACTTTTTAATGCAATTTTTAAAATAAAAATGTCGCTCGGTCTCCGCTCTGCTTGTATTTGTAAAGTTTGATGTGGTAAATAATAACCAAACGCGTTTCTTTCTTTGTTCTATTTTAATACTGTAGTATTGTTTATAAATCATATTAAAATTACAAAGAAAACGAGGTTCACAGTATGGATTCCTGTCTAGGAGTAGAGCAAGATCTTGAAAGAGCTCTAACGAAGTTCAAAGGCCTGGGTGAACATACAGACAGGGTCATCGCAGAAACTATTGAAAACATCGAGAATTTGAGACAAGAAATTGCTGAAAGTAAGTCTTTAAAACACTTGAACCAGTCTTTCCATAAAATTAACATCCAGTGTTAATTTCATTCCATAATGTCTCAGATTTCTGCTCTGCCAATAACAAGTTTATTATAATAAACGTTCTTAATGAATAATATCCTAAAGTATACAAATTAACTTACTTTATTAATATGAATTATAAAATTGGCATTGGAGTTATTAGATGTAGTACAAATAAATATCACAATGACTTTCATTTTCTGCTTCTTTGTCTATAGTTAAATTGGCATGTGTTATTATGTTTTTGCATCAATGTATAAATTTTTTCAGTACAAGGAAATGGGCCATTGACACATGGACAAAACTTGATTATAAGAGATACTATCCAAAGATGCAAAGATACCATACAACGCTTGGCTTCAGGTATTTTTCTCTTATTATTACACAGCTTTCACCCATGTTTTTCACGGACAAAGGGAAGTAAATAGCAAGCAAGCCAACATTTGGGCAGGACAATGTCTGCCGGGTCCGCTAGTGATTAAATAGATTAATTTATGAGGAAGGTTTATGTGTACCTTTCAAAATTTAGGAGCTGAGTATTAACAGTATTAGTGAATCAAGTCTGAGGAAAAGTTAGCTCCATGGCATATGCTGTCTTAAGGGTCCTATACTGGGAATTTGTATGGAGATATTACTATTCCCAATTTCTCTGTAAATACTCCACCTGTGTCACTGTAATTTAGCATATAGTTACTTATTCAATATATCTAAGTGAAATAGTCGTTATTTTGTCAATTGGTTTTATTTAATAGGAAATATGGGTGGTAGAATAAAGGATTATTCTGCCCCTTCTGTCTCTTTCATAATCTATCACAAAACTCTAAATTTTTTTTAAAGCGCTCTTATACCATTATTCTTTAATTATATAAATCGCTTTTTTTTGTAGCTTATTGAAAATTCAAAAAAAAAAATATTTTATGATTTTTTAATTTGGCAAAAATAATAAAATAATAATTATTTTAAATTTTCAATAAGCTACCAAAAAATTCGACATATATAATTGAAGGGTAATGGTATAAAATCGCTTTAAAAAAAATTTAGAGTTTTGTGATAGATTATGAAAGAGACAGAAGGGGCAATGTTAAACTACCCATATTTCCTATTCAATAAAACCCATTGAAAAAATAAGAGCTATTTCACTTAGATATATTCAATAAGTAACTATATGGTAAATTACAGTGACACAGGTGGATTATTTACAGAGAAATTGGGAATAGTTTATCCCAGAAAAATTCCCAATATAGGACCCTTAAACGTTGGAGATATTACAAAATGATGTAGGAAATAATTGTGTAGAATAAAATGATCTACAAAAGAGTCCAAGTAAGTGTGTAGTCATTAAAACTAATTATACTAATATTATAAATGCGAAAGTTCATGTCACTCATGGATATTGTAGCTTTCTATTGGTAAAAGAATTTTCAAAATTGGTTCAGTAGATCCAGAGATTACCCTCTACAACCTCACAAACTCACAAACTTTACCTCTTTATAATATTACTATAGATTAGGAAGTATAATAGGGTATGAAAGTTAGTATGGGCCCCACGAGCGAACAGGTAGTAGTTTATAAAAATCTTGATTTATTCCCATCTAATACCAAAATCTAATACCACTGGTATTAGTTTCTGTTTATTTCTAACCATATTTTACTTTTATTCCCAATGAATACCACTTTTTAAAGTAATCCCAAAACATGTTTTAAGAGGATCGTGTAGCTCAGCGTAGGCAGCGAAATAGGTATTTAGAAAATCATATTCTGTCTCAATCGCACTCTTCCCCCGGGCATCAGTGCGACAGAGAGCACTGCAGCTCGTGGGTGTTCGTAGGTATGTTTTTCGTTGAAAATTGCGTTTTGGGCGAAAACGATTTACACCTACTAAACTATAACGAAACCTTATAATTTTGGTGTCAAACGTTTTAGCAGATTATAATCGTACGTTTTGCTTTTTTTGAAATTTTGCTTTGTTTCTCAAATACAGACGGTTTATTACCAGCAAGTTATGAACCAAAAAAACCGAGATTTGAGGGGCTTATAACTTTTGACCTATTACGAATTTTGAAAAAAGGAGAAAATACGTACGTAGTTTTTCATTATAACATTACAAAATCGTTAAAATTAATTAATATTTAGGGGTAGTAAAACGTTTTCTCCGTTGTATGGACATGGACGCGGTACACTACACTCTTAAGGTATTAGGTACAGTCAGAATCATTTTTATGAAACAAAATAATAGATATTGAAACGCCAATGTCCCCTTGCCTATTTTAAATAGTTCAATAATACTTTCACTGCATAGTCTAGTGATTTATTATTTAAATTTTTCAGATCATCGAGATCTCCATGCGAGTGTATCCCGTGTCGGCAAGTCAATAGACCGTCACTTTATAATAGAGTATGCCGCTGTTGCACCCAGAGCGGAGCTGTTTTGTGTAGATGAGAGCAAGCTTCTCATGGAGGAGGCTATTACACAACATTTGTATAGACAGGTTGGAATATTTTTTAATTAATTATTTTGGAGAATGATGATTGACTGGACAGTCAGATTGTTTAAAGTCTGTCTGGTCGAGATTATGAGCCGGATATCCGTATCCGTATCCGCGGATATCCGAGGGAGAAGAAAGATCCGTATCCATTAGTTTTTGGCGGATCTTTTACCTTATTAATTTTCAATTCATAGATGAAATTTTATATATATAGGTGATTAGGTAACAATGAAAAACTGTTAAATTCCATTCATATTATTTTTTATTTCTTAAAATAGCATCTGTTATGAGAGTTAACTCTTAAAGAGGTCAATAACTTTTGTCCATAACACTTTTAGAAACTCCTAGTACTCTAAGAAAGTTAAGATCCGTATCCGTATTCGCGGATCTTGAGACCAAATATCCGTATTCAGATCCGTATCCGCGGATATACATTTTTTACGATCCGGCACATCACTAGTCGAGATAACTGATGCTTGAATTATTACAAAAAATCTGCCATTTGTCGTTTTCAGGGCTTAGAGGAGGCTGGCGACACCCTGAGCAGGGAAGCCGGCATCCCTCCTGCAGAGTGCGCAGAGCCGTTCGCGGAACTACAGCGGACGGCCGCTGCCCTCGCGGTCGGCAACACTGGGCCGGCGCTCGCGTGGGTGGACCAGTACGCGGACAGACTGACACACTCGCCTCTGCCGTTTGTATTGCATCGGATGCACTTCCTCAAGGTAGGGTGCTGATCAGGCATCAGGGGATAGTATAAAAGTGTTATACTCTGTTCAACTTAAGATGGTATGTATGACAGGTAACAAAATGTTAACTTTTGAAATAATTATTTAACAGCATAAATTGAACGTTTTTATTTTAATATTGATATACCTAATTAGTTAGATAGTATTTTTAATAATAGGAATAATATATATGTACAGTGGTGGTATGAAAACCTTCGTCACTTTTTGTGACATATTCTATGAACATATGAAAGCAATAAAGCTTATATTCGCATAATTATGTAATGACATTTCTCTATTTCAAAAATATCTGCCACAATGACAAATCTGTAGTCAACATACATAAAGAGTATATTTTAGAATATTTAAGAGCTATCACTGTCATTAAATATATTATTTGTCAATGTAATTATCTTTCATCACAGATTAATTACTATTCATAGATTTTATTGTCCGAATATTTTATAATGCCCAGAAATTTAAGAGTGGAAAAGGGAAGCGATTATCGTTGACCACGAAGCTGGCTATAATCTAAGTCAAATATCGTGTCGTCTCAACATTACCAGAGATAGTGTGAGATTCTGGATCAGAATACATGGTGAAGAGGGCGCTCTGATAGATCGTCGGCACACTAACTCGGATTTCAATTAACATGTGGGGGGTGGATATCGTCAGGTGGAGTAGGCGAGCTCGTCTTCATTCCTTTGACTGTAAATGCTGCATTTTCAGCTGATGAATTGCTACAGTTTCACTATGTAGAACCCTATAGAAAATGTATGGGGTTTAATGGTGCAGTGATGGCAAAATAGAAATGAAAAAACAAAGCAAGCATTACAGCAACATTCTCAAACCGTTTGGGAAGGCATAAGAGGAACGGACTTATGCACTCGCCTTGTGGGTTCATGCAACAGCGACTGCAATGTGTGATTGCAAGCTGATGGAGGTTACCTCGTTATTAGAAAGTAAAAATGTTGTTAATTCATAACTAATATAACTATAATTAAATGTTATATTTTTTGAACAATGCATAAATCACTACTCTTGCCTATACTATAGCATAAGGTAGTTAGTATATTTACTTATACTACGTATATTACTTTACCAACCTTCTTAACTTAAAAACATCGTCTTACAAAGTCTTTGCCTAACATACAAAAAATTTAATTAAAAAACCCAAATTGCAAATGTCAAAAAATGTGACGGATGCGTCACTAATCAAATAATATAAGAGATAAATATATAAATGAACGTTGCCTTTATGTCTACATGAAATTCAAGCAATATTCAACCTTATGATGACGAACCTTTTTATTCCACCACTGTACCTACTTATATAAATAATAATATGTCATACCATCATATAATGAACAGACTATAAGACAAGTGTCAGTAAGGCTGGCATTGTTTGTCTGCCGGGTTTAGATAGACAAATCTTAGAAAGTGAAATGTACCATAGAGGAAAAGCAGGACAAAGTCACGTCGTGGTTACAAATTTTATACTTACAGGCTAGTCATGTTTGCTAGGCTGAAAATTTAGTTTATAACGTATAATTACTGAAAATTGATTATTTATCATAATAAAAAGAATAAGCTAGCATCATGTGCGCGCATTGTAAAATTTCACTCTCAGCAACGTCATCCTGTAAATTTTTTCATAACGCGCCTAAAGAAGTATAACTTCAAAAATATTTTTGAGTATCTCTACTCTATATATATTATTTCTCAAAGGTGTTTTTTGTCGGTATCAAATATCTCCCTTAATACTGTATCAAAGTTAATGTTTGATAAGCCATTTTGAAGATTATTTTTCCCTCTAATGACGACGGTGAAACCATAAATTAAGTATACCTAATGAAAGAATAATTCAATTCCAGTTGGGTCGCGAGCAAGGTGTGTTCGCCGCGGTGCAGTACGCCCGTAGCGTGTTCCCCGCGCACGCCATCAAACACGAGCACGAGCTGCAGGCCGTCATGTGCGCGCTGGCTTGGTTGGCCCCTTCGGTGGAGAGCGGGGAACTGGCAACACCACCGGCACAGTACGCACATCTGCTGGACCAGAAGGCTCTAGGTATGATAGGAATACTGCACAATGGGGAACAAAACTCAAAGCTAAAAAAATTTACTAATGAAACGAAAGTTTTGAGGCCGATTTAGACGGTTCTAGTGGTTAGTAGAGAGTGCGTTAGGATAGTACATTAGTTGAAACATGTAAACGGTAGTTTCCAGTACTCGTACTAGTACGTTCCACTCGCCTTTCAACTAGAATCAAATAGAATCGCTTTTTATTTTTGTTTCAAGTGACACCCTCCCGCGCCCGCTCAACCCCCCGCGCGTTCTTGACTCTCTACTCGCTGTAGTCTAAACGGTCAGTTTTAGTAACTTGCACAAGTTGACAAGGAGAGTTGTGTGTTTTGGCCTACAAAATGGCAATCTACTGGAATAAGTATAAACGTCACTGGAAACCTACTAATGCACTGGCATTCGAGTGCCACCTACGCACTCTACTAAACACTCGTAACGTCTAAATCGGCCTTTAATGACAGTAAAAAGGCTGTGTTATTAGATAAAAATCATTATTTGTTTGTTTATTCGTATTTGATAGACTCCAAACTACCTATAGCCCAATTCTTGGGGAAGGTTTATTTGGCATTCAGCTTATTTCATTTATTTACTTGATATTTAGGAAATCAATATACACCTATGTTTTTCCAACAATATGCAGCACACCTAGTCATATACACTCTTATTAATAAACTCGAAGTAGCGACGTAGTAACTAAACTGTGTTTCGTCTCCGTCTATCATAATTAATTGCAGATTTTGTTAGACGGAGACGAAATACAGTTTAGTTACTACGTCGCTACTTCGAGTTTATTAATAAGAGTGTTTTAGTATATATATATAAACTCGCAATAAGTAAAGTTTCTACTTCTTTTATTGTGGCTCCAACAATGTTAATTGATGATTTGCCAATGTCAAGTATTGTAGCCTTTTTTTTTTTTATTCTTTACGGGTTGCCTTACAACTCCCGGGAACCGTTGCCGGTCCCAGGGTACCCAGTGGAAGACAAACTCTTCCTCATTTAGCCAATGAGTTTTTGAGGCTATACCTAACGAGTGGCCAGCTCTGTTGAGGTGTATATATATGGAAAAGCCTCTTTGTACGGTTTGTCGGATAATGTACATAGATTTTTTATTATAAAAAACCCATTGGTACATGGTCGGATGTAGGAATCGAACCCGCGACTTTTCAGTTGCGAGCCGACGTCTTACCCACTCGACCACCGACGCCTTTATGTGCCGATTAATCTGTATCTAAGATGACCCCACCGACTGAGACATGTCTTATTAATCACAGACTAATCACAACTATCACAGCGCGGGCGTGATTAAACCGGATTTCCCAAAATATCACGACGGAATACGTGCGTCGGTCGCCATGACATGACGTAGAATCGTAATAAAGTTAAAAATGCCGTTTTCTACCCCATTGTTACTAACTTCGCACTTGGATATGGGTACCTAATAACTTCTTGATTTTTCTACGAATTTTTTACGATATGTATATATAACAGCGCTTTCGCACTGCGTCTAAAACCAACCCGTGAAAATAAACTCCGAAATAGCCAGAGGGACTAATTGGTCAATCAAAATGGCGCCCTTAAACATTATTTCTACTAAATAATAATTGTATTCTTTTTCAGGGATGGCGGCCGGCGAGTTGTTTGTCCGTGAGGCGTGCGCCATACTCCGTCTTGCGCCGCTGTCCCCGCTCGCTGGCGGCGTGCTGGCCGGGTGTCGCGTGTTCCCGGCCCTGCACGACATTCGCGCGAAGATGTCCCACCCGCACGTCGTGGCCGCCTGGGCCGATGACCAGTTACCGCTCGAGGTGAGTATTGTGATCTTGAAAAGCTGGACCGATTTCAGTGGAAAATGACGGAGTTGTATAAGAAGGAATACACTTAAGTAGGCCACACATTGGTCCGGCATCGCACCGAAAATTTCCCATTCCGGCCGTCATACGATCTAGGCGGACCATTTGTTATCAGAATTGGACGAATCTGTGGTCAGTTTCGGTGGACCGTACGGCGGCGCTCCGGTGATTGGACGAATGGGTAGGCACCTTAAGGAATTTTCACCAAATTGAGAGATGGCAACATTACGCGACCGAACATCCTTATTCTGTGATTTTTACGTGTATTTAGAGACCAGCCACACTATATATAACCTAGTCACTCTCCGGCTTCAGCTATCCCTGCGCAAAAAATCACGTTAATTCATTTTGGCGTGAAAAGACAAACACACTTTCGCATTTATAATAATAGTAATTATCTATTAAACAGGTGGATCTGGGCGAGGATGGTGGCGGCTACCACTCTGTGTTTGCGTGTCCCATTCTCCGGCAGCAGGCGTCCGAACAGAACCCGCCGATGCGCTTGTTGTGCGGTCACGTGATATCGCGAGACGCCCTCAATAAACTTGCTCAGGGCGTTAAGTAAGTATACCCGACTTCCAGACTTTAAGGCGAAACTAGAACAATACTAAAACCTGTTTTTAGGGTTCCGAACATCTTCGATGAAAAAACTGAAACCATTATAGGAACACTGGTGTGTCTGTCTGTCACAGCTCAATTTCTCCGAATCTACTGGACGAAAAAATGTTGAAACTTGGTACATGTATAGAGTTTCATGACCCAATCACGGACGTAAATAATCTAATTTAGATTTTGGGGGGAATATTAAAATGCAAAAAAATATATTTTTCAAGTGCATCATTGACATTACAATTTTTAAATGCATAGTTTAAATTACATTAACGAAAATTGACCGTCCCGTCCCCCTTATCTCCGAAACTATTGAGTCTAAAAATTTGAAATAAATTTGGAATACATCGTTTTAAAATTCTGACCGAAAAAATGGTACTGAATCCTCTGGCCAATAGAGTACTGTAGAGTGCGAATGGGGGGTCAACCCGTTAGCATGTTAGAAAAATCACCAAGTTTCGTCTAAAACTTTGATATAATCTCTATAATTTTATATTAATTAAAGTCAGGTTATAGATACTAATTTTTATATTTTGTGATTACAGATTGAAATGCCCTTATTGTCCTATGGAGCAGACGCCCTCAGAAGCGAGGCAGATATACTTCTCTTAAAGAAAATTATTGACTTTAATGTACAAATATTATTTAAAATAAAAAAACAGTTTTACTAATAAAAAAATAGGTTTCTTATTGACTCCATTTTATATACTTGTGAAAATAAGTGCTGATACATCTCAAGCTAAAGTGCATACTCACTCAGTTTTATATCTTCATACACATTGACTATTTAATTTAAAATATCAGATTGAAAATGTAGTTTTAAATATTACAAATAGTAATTATAAAAAAAAAATTACTAGCGTGTAGGTACTTAGTTGCTTCGTCGTGGAATGCAGTATGTAAAGTAAAAATTAAGGTATATTTTTATTTCAAAGATTAAGGCTATTCTAAGAAAGTTGTTTTTTTATTATTTCTGTGCAGTAGTTTTTTTATAATAAATTTTCGAAGATTTGCAGACAGACAAAGTAACGTCATCAACTAGGATAAAAAATATTCTGGCCCATTTCTCTACTCACAAATTTTTGTCTAACTTTTAGTAGGTACCAAGGGCACATTCATATTTAAATTTGTTTCTTAAAATAGCTTAATGTGTGAAAAATTTAAACAAAAACATGGTACCTTAGTTATTATTTTACATACCTAATTAATGTATGTCTATGCTGTAAAGTGGACACCAAGAATTATTTTAATTTACTAAATTCCTATTTTAATCTAAATTAGTGTAATAAACCTATTTTGTATCGAAACCGTTTTTAAATTTCCCTGTATACAAGAAAACTAGGATTAAAATTGAGGTGGACAAAGGAAATGCAAAAAAATCTCAGTACATAATTTATTTAATAGATATGTACAAAGACAAAAAATGTTTTAGGACAAATAAAAATTTGGCAAAAACTCTCAACAATAAATATTAATTAATAAAATGATCAGTTTTAGAAGCCGGCGACAACAATAACAATACAAATATATACCAAACTTATATACTAATGGTAAGCTTAAAACTTAATTATAACCGACATTGGAACGTGACTCGTAACAACTTTAATATCATTAAAATAATTTATTTCACTCATTTGGAACATAGAACAGGGGTAACTCTCCACGTAAATTTAAATCATTAGGATCCTGAGTTTCATTGCGTGGCGATGGCAACAGTTACGACAATTTTATTGAAATTGAATTGTGTTTAAATAAGTTGTCTTATATGCTACTCGATTTAAATTAAATTGTCACTGCTGTCGTCGTCGCAACGAAATTAGATTCAAAATTTTTAGGATTCAAATTTGAAATGTCAAGAGTAAGTACCCAGCGCATAAATTTAGCGAAATTCAAGATTGTTTTATTGATGGATAATTTGATAATAATTTTAAATTTTAATGGCATATATACTACTCGACCAAGCCAAGTAGACGAATGTCAAACTTACTAAAGTGTATGCGGATGTATCGATGCTATACACTAATCATATCTGTACTTATTTAGTTATTGTTGAATCGTGTTAAATCTTGTTTTAGTAAGTTTGACATTCGTCTACTTGGCTTGGTCGAGTAATAACATAGATGATAGTGGCGCCCTGTGGCGAAGAAATGCGAGAAACCCATACAAATCATTTATCTTTATTCTTATGTCAAAAGAGTTTATAACACCACCATATTCCAAGACTCAATAAAATCGCATTAAAATATTGCATTAACAAACCATAATAAAGTATCACACAAACGCGGAGCAGCTAAACTCGAGTAGCACTACCTTGCTAATTATTGCTATTCTACCTAAGACATACCACTCAAAGGCTACTATTATATTAATAGACTTGGCCTAGCAAAGGCTACACTTGTAACGAAAAATCGCAACCATATCATTTTGTACTATCTTTTCAACCAACTAGTGACTGTGAGAAAACTGCATGCACAAAAAAAACGGCAGCTATCTTTTAAAAGCTCGTTTTAATACAATTTTAGCTCGAACAGTCGCGATATTCCGTTACAAGTACAGACCAAGTCGCCTTCTTAAGACAAAATACGAGTAAAGATGGAAGACGCACCTAAATACAGCAAAAAACTTTTATGTATTTTACTTTATTATTACTAGCATATAATATATCACTTATAACTATGCTATATGTTGCAATGTTTATTTTAAATAAATAATTACGTTAATGTAGCTAATTTATATAGAATCTGTTAAGACGTAACATTTGGCACACAAGGACCGGGTTTGGTGAAAACAATTTGTTATTTACTTCTGAACTGGTTGTCATAAAAATGTCAAATTAAATTTAGATAAGTCGCGAGTCGAGATTTTCAAACCCCGTTGTCACTTATAGTGTAGATTTGATATAAATTGCAAAGTTACGTGTGACAAACCGTGTAATCGATTCTTGAGATTTGACCGATGCAAAGTATTACAGAATTATTTAAAATAAAATCGACAAATTCTGAAAAACACAAAGCAATAAAAAAATCTTTCTCAGTCAATTTGTCAGTCTAATACCTACAGGGTAAAAATGTGAATTTAAGAACTACATTTCGAAAATAATAATTTAAATTACTCTCCGTATTTCACTAATAATTTATATTGAGCAAAACAATATTAAAGGAACATTATATTTGGCTATAAAATACTAAATCGTATGTCTTTTAAAACTTAACAAAGTTTTGCGTACAAATAGAGAAAAAATAGTGTATTAAACCAATACAAACTCGCCATCGGTCAAATAATGTAACAATATTATTGAAGCATATCACATTACAGTAACCCGCCACCAACATTGCCCAACTTATTCTACTACAATATCAATAAATACTATTTTTTCTTTACATATCTCCAGACAAGCGTAATTTTGTCACTATTTACAAACAATCGTTAATTCTTTTTTGAAAATACTGTATGAAAAAAAAAACAGAACAATTCAACAATTTTTTTTACAAATCTAGTTGGTGTCTTAGTCGCTCATCCACACAACAGTCTAACAAGAGAAGTACACGCTCGCGTCCACTGGCCTCAGCGAATCGAATTGACGACATTCGTCTACCTACACTTACTAAGAAGCTGCGTCTATTAGAGGAGTATTCTCTTCATAGAAAAAAAAATCTTGAATTCTATTCGGCGAGGCTAGTGGACGTAGGCCTTAATCAGGCACTTATAAAACTGCCTTCCTATTTATTATACAACACTAAAACAGACGCTACCCTTATGGTAATTGTAATAAATTATGAAAAAGTTGTTATTAAACTTAAATAGTATATTTTCTCTGTAACACAAAAAGAACTCATAAAATACACTGACAGTTATCTTAAGCTACATCATCACTATGTTACAATAGCGTATGAACACAAGAGTTGAAATTGGCCGCAGCCATATACACAAGAAGATCTCTCTTATCTAAATATTTTAATTATATATTGCTGTATTATTTTAGAATGCAATTCACAGTATCATCTCATAATAATAATATATTCATTATTTTAAAACTTACCATTTAAAAGAATTCAGCTAAAACTTAACAGTACAAGTAAAGGCTAAGCCATTAATAAATATAGATATTTTTTTTAATATTGGTATAACTTAATCTAATATAGGTGTTTTCCATTGCTTACTAAATCTTTCACACATGCATTGTAACCATCTATGAAGCAAATAAATAAATAATATAAAATACCAAGCACTTAAAATGAAACTACTCATTTTCATAAATGACACATAGGTTACATTTGATACACTGGCCGTCTAACCTAGACACCATAAAAATTACAATTAAAACAAATTATCAGAGCATACACTTCTTTTGCAAATAAAAACTTGAGCTTAGACATGCATTGTGATACTATATGAACAAAAGGCAAAACTAAATGCATCAAGGGAACCATTATCTACTATTTTCCATTCGAAAATGTCAACAAATAAATAACCGCAGTGAGCCGCAAATAATGAACCGACCAATCACAGCCATGTGCTTGTAAACAGCACAATGCATAACATGCATACAACTTCACACGACACCTTTTCAAGGTAAAATTACATCTAAAACTATTAAAATCCGAAAAGAGCGCAGTTTTAATGTAGAGTTGACAAACATCAAATGGATTATAGTTGAGAAAGTGTTTCTACTACTTAAATGTTAATATTGCTTATTGTTTTTATTTCTAATATGCTTGTTCATTAAGTCATTTTTGTTAAGACTAGAAGTAACGGTAATGGATCTGTTTAGCGACAGATTTACTTTTAAATAAATAAGTTCTGACCACTACTTGATAGAACGTAGAAAATAATAAGCTTAAAGTTATAATACCTCTAGATCGGTTATTACTATAAACAATTAAATACAAGATAATCAAATAAAATTATGACATTGTAAACAAATACATAAGATATATAAATTTCCTAAAACAAATTATATTCCCGTACTAAGGTAATAATTCCGTTGACAGTGTAAGCTTTAACTGGGCTAATTTGATATTAATTGAGATTGCTGACGCTTACGGAAAAAATCCGAACGATTATTGTTTCTGAAATTATTTCTCAATCAAAACTCAACACTGTGCGGAATTCAAAATAAATTAAAAAAGAACAATCTAGTCTATAGTCCAAAAAGCGGTGCCTGATCTCGTGTTTACGTGTAAATCTGTCGCCGGTGAAGAGCGATAGCGCTTCTAGCGCTTTGTAGGTCGGCCGGGCGTTAGCTGCGCGCTCCGGATGCCAGATTTAGAAGCGCTTCAGCGGTGCGCTGCTCGTCACCCACACTGTACGAGTGCTCGTCGCGCGCGCACCGAGAAATGACTAGGTGCGCTTCGGGCGGCAGCTGAGGAGAAAAAACAGACTAAGATTATGTTGAATAAGAGGTAGATACTATTTGAAAAACCTTTCTTTTACTACACCTGCTCGGAAAGTACCTATTTACTTCATCAAAAAGAGCGCCCAAAGTACGTAATTGTGGTCATACAAATATGCGAGGAGAAAATTCATACTTTCGCCCCGCTTAGCGGCCGGGAGGTAACGGATTTTGACGACGGGCTGTTGACATTTTTCCTTTTTTTTTGGTTCTGTAAATTTCTTCAGTAGTTCCTGTAGTGAGCGCGCTTCCTTATAAATGCTGACAATAATATTCTTTGATGTGTTCTGTACAGACTCAATTTCTTGTATTTTCCTCGAAGTGTAGTATAAAATTGTAAGTAAGTGAGAAAGTGAGATTCCCTACTCGTGTGCTTGCACCCTTGTTTGGATACAGGATACCTTACCCAAGGTACTTTAGCCAATGACATCTTTAAGGTTACGAATGGCAACTGGCAATTGAGCATTTATGTTCGTCCGTCTGTCCAGAAACGACTGAATTTATTTCAATGAAACATTCTGCGATCATAATGGGTTAACTTAAAATGTGCATTTTATTTCATCTCGATATTGTGTTGTCGGAAACCAACTTTTAAATTAATAAAATACCTGTTCAAGCACACCGGGCCCATACTTCATCGCGAGCACAGTAGCCGCGGCCAAATACTCGTCAGCGCCAGGTTTCTCATTGAAAGAATCTGCCGCCAGCCTCTTCGCCAAGAACGGGAACAACTGGGGGTCGGGCGAGTTCTTCGGTCCACACTGGGTGTCCGGCGCCACCGCCGGCACCGGCTGGCGGTCGAACGCCTGCGACAAGTTCTTCAATTAATGTAGTACGGCGGCTTCAGGTTTACAAATAACATGTTAAATATTCGGTTCGATGCCGGCCATGTACCAATGGGTTATTTATAATAAAAAACTTATGTACATAATCCGACAAACCACACTTATAGACTTTCCATTTAAATGTACCTCAACAGAACTGGGCAATCGTAAGGTATAGCCTCACAAATACCATCGACTAGAAGAGAAAGAGTTTGTCAACCGCTGGGTACCCTGGGACCGATGATACGGTTTCGGGAGCCATAAGGCACATAAACCAAGTCTGTCTAAAGTTTAGACTCTAAACCTCAACACTCGTTAGGTAAAAGCATCTGCTAAAAGATAATTATCTACCGATGGGTACCCTGTGGCGGGTAACGAATAAGGTTCCGGGAGCCGCAACTTCCACATCAACTTGAAACAAACACCTGCAGTATTTGATACATTTTGCTGGACCTGGGATTCGAACCCAGGACAGTCTGCATCATCAACTGCGCGCCCAACAACTGTACCGATGTGAACATTCAAAATTTGTCATGAGTATGATCTGGTACATCGCTTTCGCTCTAAGCGCACGGTCGCAATTCGTCATATTATTAATAGCCACAAAACCATGATTTATGGATCTCAACTTACTTGTAACAACGTGGCGCGATGCTGAGGATCCACAGTCCATAGCGACCCTTTGCCCGTACCTGGCGCAACTGCAACCTGATGAGCATAAAACATACAATTATAGCACATTGCACTAACACTTTTAGAGGCTCTTACATGCAAATTAGATTTTGCCCGCTGTTACGTTAAATAAAACAAAGAAAGAAATATACCCGTGTACAAAAAAATTACTGTTGCTCCGTTTTGACGTGAAAGGAAAACAAACAAGAACACTGTCGCATTTAAATATTAGCTAGAATTAAACAACTTAATATTCACGGCCGTTATATCTTGCGGTGTGGCCAGAGAAGTCCACTTTTTCTCCAAATTAAACACAACAGAACAGGCAACTTAGTTGCTACATTTTATGGACGTAGACGTGTCACTTCTTTAACAGACGTTAAGTTAACAGATTTGTTTTAGGACATTTGTGAGTTTTTAATGGCTAAAATTATTATTTTTTCGCATACAAAACATTAAACCTAGTCTTCAATTAAAAAAGCACAAACCTTATGAAAACACTTGTTCAGCGACAGGTTGTGACGCACGCTATTCTTCCAGCCCTGCGGCGCGCTCCTAAAGTACGGGAAGTGTCTGATTATCCACGCGTAAATTTCCTTCACGGGGAGGGCACGGGTTGGAGCCGCTTCTATGGCCATGAATATCAGGCACGAGAAAGAATACGGGGGCTTCGTTAAAATAGTAGGGCCGGGCGGTGATGGAGGAGCCTTGCACGGAGCCCGAGGGGGCGATAGCGATCGTTGTTGCTGGGGCGGTGTGTTGGGACGCTCCGTCTGAAAAAAAAATGTTAATGTGTATGTTCAAGCGATTCCGGTCGAACGCAAATAAAATATAATAACTTTTTATTTCTTTATATTATTCACGGGTTACCAAGGTAACCGTTGCCGGCCCCAGGGTACCCAGTGGAAGACAAAGTCTTCCTCATTAAACCAATGATTTTTTTAGGCTATCCCTAACGAGTGGCCAGTTCTGTTGAGGTATGTAGATAGAAAAGCCTCTTTGTACGGTTTGTCGGATAGTGTACATTGATTTTTTATTATAAAAACCCATTGGTACATGGTCGGATGTAGGAATCGAACCCGCTACTTTTCAGTTGCTTACCCACTCGACCACCGACGCCCCCTTATGATAAGAACAATTTAAAGCCCCCGCCACGTTCTGTGATTCTGTCTATCTGTATAGGCTGATCTCAGAAGATAAGACCGATTCATGAGGATTGGCAGCAGTAACTAATAATGTCAATGTTCCTTATTCGACGAATTGTGATAATGGGATCGCACTGACGAAGCCGGGGGCCACCCCCTAGTTATATATAATTTATAAGGCCTTATTTCTGTAAACTTCGTACTTTTTTTGAACTGTGTAATTGCTAACATTATGGATGGATATGCTTTCCTATTAACTTACTACTACTATAATGCTTTAACTTACATCTTAATCTACATCCGATACATCGTTCCATTTTTGTTTCACTGGGCTACCTTACGGCTCCCGACACCGTGTTGTCGGTCCCAGGGTACCCAGCGGAAGACCAAATCTCCCTCTTTTGGCCGATGGTACTTGTCTTGTTTTATACACATGAATAAGTATATTTAATTATACTATAAGGAAAATTTCGCATATCATGTTACGTGTTAAACGACCATGTTAAATAACAATAATAAAGATAACAGAATGTGTCTCCATTACCTTAACAATAACTTGGCTATCGATTAGTTTACTGTCCTCGACGTCATTTTTGCTCAGGTTAATACCTAAAAAAATACAAACATGATTATTTTGACCTTTTTAGGGTTTCGAACATCTCCGATAAAAAAACGGAAACCCTTATAGGATCACTCATGTGTCTGTCTGTCACAGACTCACAGCTTATTTTCTCCGAATCTCCAGTAGATTGAAATGTTTAAAATGTTGAAACTTGACTCAAATCACAGACGTAATGCGTAAATAATCGAATTTCGATTTTGAAGGGAAAATTTAAATTAAAAAAAAGTTTTGTCAAGTGATGATGTGACATCAAAATATAGTGACACAGAATACAAATATTATTTTTTATAATTTTAAAATGCATAGTTTAACTCCTAAACTAAGGAGTCTAAAATTTTTAAAACATTAGGAAATATAGGGCCTATCCTATAGTTTACAGGAAAACCTAAACGAAAATCCTGTCTGACCGAAAAAATGGTACGGAACCATCAGCGTGGGAGTGATAATCGCAACTTGGCCAATTATTTCAACCAATTCAAGTAAAAAAAATATGTTGGCTTCTTTTCTCTTTACATAACAAATGGATCAGCTTATATAAATAAAGGCCAATACATAGCTATACCCAGACCACTGGGTTTTACACGTAATTGCAAGAAACCTAAAAAGGGTGACGGTAAGGTCGCCACGTAAAAATAGCTTGGTGATAGTTAATGTAGCTGTTTTCATTTCACACAAACAGAATAAAGGCCTATTTGTCACCAAAAGAAACAAGTCGACACAAATCTGGCTGGCGCTTTTCGATGTCTAATATCTTAGCTTTAGCTATGTGGCATAAATATTAATTTGTAGGGAGTAATTTCGTGAAATGAAACGAAAATGCGTGACTCCAAATACGTAAATTCCAATATACATAATATGTGACAGACAAACGCATCAATGTGTTTTTTTGCACAAAGATAATTTGAGGGATAGAGAGTGACATTAGCTTTTTAATACCGGAAATCCTTCGGGATACATTCTCCACATTTCCACGAGCAAAACCGGGGCGGAAAACTAGTATGGATAGTAAAAACAACGGAAAACCTACCTCTAAGCAGATTCTTGTCTTGTAACCAACTGAGACTCTTCAGATCGTCGTCGTTGTCTGGAGGTGGCAGGTTGCCTGCGTTACCGCCGCACGCCACTCTGTCACATAAAAAAAATATCCGTTAATCCTGCAGGTTAACCCTAAAAGTTTTCGTTGTGTTCAGTTCAAAACTTGTCAAAAATATGGCAAATCTCAGTTAATCCTGGAGAGGTGAGTTTATTTATAAAACATTTCCTTAGCACACAGTTGATAGTTATTATTTTAAATTGGATTAAGCCATATTTTTATGACTTAGGGTTCTAAATAGCCATAATTTCCAAAACGAGCATTGCTTTTGCGTTTTGGACATTATGGCTATTTAGAACTCTTAATAAGGATTAACTGAGATTTGCCATATTTTTGACAGAAACAAGATGACCTTGACCACCGCCCCTTAATTAAAACATGGAAAAAAAATTGTGCCCAATTCACTTTGAAACTATTGAACGAATTTTGTTGCAGTTTTCTCATTTAGATAGATTGATGCACAAGGAAGTTTTACAAGGAGCTGAGCATTAAATATATTAATGAATCAAATTACTGTAAAAAAGAAAGGTTAAACTAACGCAGTGACCGGCATCTCATGATCCGAGTCGTCCGTGCCGTCATCGATGTCATCAAAGTTCTCTATAACCCTCCCAGACACCTCCAGCCTCCTTAAGGACCTGCCACTGGAGGCCACGTGGCGCGCTATCTGACGTATAAGTCGTCGGGACAACGGGAGCGAGGGTCGAGCGCCTCTGGCAGGCGAACCGCCACGTTCACCTCGCATTGGTGCCATCTGGAAATGAAAAAAAAAAAATTTTTGGAAAATCCCAAAATCCGGAACCTATAATATTATCAGATACTAATATATTTATTATAAATGTGATATGTTTGTCATTATTTCATGTCAAAACAGATGAACGTGATATTTTTTGCACAGATACTAGTTAGAGAGTAACATATAATAGAGGCAACTTTTTATCCTGGATATCCTTGGGAATAAAATCTTACGTCACAGTTCAGAAATTCCAACTCAGTGCTTACATAAAAATATGTACAGTATCCGGCAAAAATAACCAAAGGCTAAAGGCTTCACTAGCTTCGGCAAATCGAATCGACGAAATTAGCCTACCTAATATTTACAATGAAGCTGCATCCTTTAGAGGAGAATTCACAACATTTCATTTTTCGTTAAGTACCAAAATTAAAAATCCGTTTGGAGATCTTCCTTTGCTTAACACGATACACATATTTATTTATATTTTTATTCAGTGGTTTAAGAGATATTTTGAAAAAACTACACGTTGTAACGAGTATGGGTCAAAGCTACTAGGTATACTCTCTGCCTACAAAGGTAACTGGTAATAAAAAGTATTAGTTGTAGTTGTAAAAACAAAACAGGATACAAGGGGACTACTGATGGAGCCATAACACGAAAAAATAGAATAGAATTGATACAAGGGAATTTAATTTACGTGCTTCTCTACCCATCTTTGTTGATGAAAGTGAATAAAATTTAATTTTAAATTAATAAACTAAAAATAAACAATAATGAATGAAACAAAAGAACCATGAACGAACTATTGAACGAATGAAACGAACGAAAGCACGCAGCTCATGTCATTTCTTTTTTTTTAATACAGAATACGCATAGACACCTGATACTTTTAGCCGTCATCGGCTTTTTCTGAAAATACAATATTTAAAAATTAATTTAAGAGTGTTAAAGTTAAAATTTTAGAAAAGCAAAAAATACGGGTAGGTACCTTAATTTTTCACCTACTTTCATATAGGCTAATAAAATTAGGGTGTTAAAATTTTGAAATGTTGTGGATTCTCTTCATAGAAAAAAGTGATGTATTCGAATCGGCGAGGCTAGTGGACTCCGGCGCGCAACATCACAACCATATGTCACGTACGAGAAATTATGACTATGCTTACAGCAAAATTTTATAAGTATTGAAGCTACGTGTATTTCTTTCGACATTACAGTATGAATGAACTAATAACTAAAAGCTACAGATATCTGAGATAATAAATAACATGTCATTACCAAACCTCAGTTAGTGAATATCACCAGTCATAACATTGGTCTAAAGTCTAAACATTTAATTTAGTGGCTTTTTATTATTGCCTTCATTATATAGATAATATTAAATAAATAATTATTCAATACAGACAATCTTATCACCTAAAAAAAATATATATAAAATCCATGTTAAACATCTATAGCCTAGCTAGCATGACTACAGGATATAATCTACTTTTTAACCTATTCTACATTTACAGAACTAATAGGTATTATTGAAAAAATTAACAATAAAATGACATGCAAAGATTGTTTACAAAATAAGATAAGTGCAGAAAAACTTCACAGGCATTAGAATATTGGAATAAATATGCAAGTTTCAAGTGGATGCCCAAAAAACATTTCCCTCATACAAACTTCAACACCCAGTTGCACCTTTACTATAGGTGTTTTAAAAAATCCTATAACACATTTTATGAGTATTTATACCTAGTTTCAAGTTGATACACGTAGACAATATGATTTACCATTAAATTTTTCACAAAATCCTTTCTTAATGTAGCTCTACATCCCCTAAGGAATACATCTACCAAATTTCATATTTATATCTTCAGTGGTTTAGGCTGTGTGTTGTCGGTTAGTCAGTCAAACACGATCTTTCTATATATTCCAGTAAGAATTTTCCTTATATATTTTCACCAGGCTACATCACTATGTCTGTACAAAAAAAATATGTTTCTCTGTTTTGATGTGAAAGACAAACAAACACTTTTCTTTCCCATTAAATATTAGTATAGATTTGTCAATTACCATAAAAATGGGAAAATTTGTCATCACCATAAATATTTATATATTCTATTTCTAATGAGTAAATTTATAAATTATACCCAGTTTACACTATGTATACAATTTTGTAGGTCAATTATGATTTATGATATTTATGGCTCTGTTAGGAGTAAAGACAAGAGCAATACAATTCTCATAATGACAACTGAATAAAGCTACTATAGCTTGTTGGCTGTTGCATGGTTAAAATATCGATTTTCTTCATAAATGTTAAAAATTACTATAGATCATAAGTTCCCAACCTTTTATTGACTACCGCCCCCTTTACCAGAAAAAAAATTTAACATTTGCCTTTAGACCCGCTACCGCCCCCACGAAAAGCTCCAGCGCCCCGTTGGGAACCTATGCTATAGATCTATTAATTAAGTTGTCATTTAAAATCCTTAAAAGATGTTATATTAACAATTTTAGGGATCCGTACCCAAAGGGTAAAAACGGAAACCCTATTACTAAGACTCGGCTGTCTGTCCGTCTGTCACCAGGCTGTATCTCATGAACCGTGACAGTTGAAATTTTCACAGATGATGTATTTCTGTTGCCCTATAACAACAAATACTAAAAAAAGAATAAAATAAATATGTAAGGGGTTCCCATACAACAAACGTGATTTTTCAGCAACAGGTAGACGCTTGAAATATTTACAGAATATTGAGCTATATATATTATTCTCTTTAAAAATAAATAATTCAATTAAAATAAAATTATAGCAGTTTTTATAGATAAGTGTTATTTAAAAATTTTACAAAAAAAATATTTGTTTGTACCCAAAGTTTAAAAAATGCACTTAAAGGTAATTAAATACTCTTTTCCATTTTTCAGTTAAATAACTACTTTGAGTAAATATAACATTCAATCAGAATAAAAATATAAAAGCATAAAAGTTCACATAAACACTTTATATGCTGACTGTACGTAACATATAGAAATTAACACATCATGAGTACAGTTAAATTTATGATTGTACGCACATTGTTGACCTTGATTCTCTATCAGTAGTAGATACTCAGACCTCACCTTGAAATGATACAAGATGCCCTATTATTTGAAAAGAGGAAAACGTGAATACACAAAATGTTAGTAAACACAGCTACTAAGTTATTCATATTGATGCCTCATTCCACAGCCAATGAACTAAAACAAGTTTATATGTAAATAATGCCTCTATTTCATACAACTTGGACTTTGTATTTATTTTGAACAAAATTTTTAATTATTGGAATTGTATAGTGAAATAAAAAAGTCTAGGTATCACCTGAATACATAATACCTCTTGCTATAAATTCATATCTCCTACAAATGTGACATTATCATTTACGGGATTGATTGCGTCTCGACACACTGTAGCTAAGTATCTTATCAATTAGGTGAACAAATTTAACAAGCCATATTATAGTATGGGTAAGAATACAAAAGAGAACCTCTTAAATTAGACACATTATTGTTTAACGTTGACAAAATAATTATAAGATTAGTCTAACAGGAAGAAAGTCTAAACTAGGTCACCTGAATACCTACAACTATTAATAGAGCTCGCAATCAATCCTCAAATACTTTTCATGACATTTAAATAAATTATTTTCGAATTAAAATGGTTGTTATATTATTAAGTACTCACATTATTATTTAACAGAACAGGTCAAAGTTCGACCGCAAAGGGCCGATTGTTAGATAACAACATGTTATGGGGGTGATCCCTTAGCAACGTAAATATTTTATGTATTAAAGGTCGCGATTGTGATGTAATAGGCACGTGGCTGAGTAGGTCATTGGGGGACGGCGCAAGTTGCTAGGATACTGTGGCGACGTGGATGGACGCGACCGCGTGCTCGCACGTGCAACTACGCGTGCAACTGCAACCAGTTACATAAATGATAAAGTATAAACTCCGGAACCCTTTCTATAGCCCATCTAACTAACAAATCCCGCATGACAACGCATCGTTCCATAATTAGAAGGAGCCCCACGGGAACTCGCGACGTGGAAGACTCCCAAACGTCACATGTTCAAAACATTTATAGAACTGCACGCGCTCGGTTGCACGTCCTACGCGCTAGGTATTGGAAAACCACGCGAAATACAATAGTGAAGACTCGAGAGATGCGTAATTAGAATTGTTGCTGTTATTAAAAATAAGCGACATGCTCGAAAATCAGAATTTCGGTTTAGGATATAATCTACAATGGTTTTAGCTAGCTACGAGACTCACCTTGTTCTGCTGGCCCGGAGATAGTTAACACGCACTAATTATAAATAAATAACACTAAACAGCATTCCGCGTCCTCTTGCAATCAACACCCAGCTTACAATAGAGCAGATAAATGAACGACCTACATAAACATATGATTTGATAAATAAGAAATGTTTACTGTTGTCTATGGGACATTGGCCAATAACAACCAATAAATCTCTATTGGGCCAACATAAAGCCTGTTCTACGATTCCATTGTACTTGGCGGGTAAACGAGGATAAGAATTTCATCTTTTGCCCACTGCTTATGCCAGTTTCCCCCGCAGAGCGACTTGACTCCTGTTGCAAAATAATGCAAAATTGCAAAATCGGTTTTAATATCGCAGGAAAGAGGTGATCCATTCCATTAAATACATCGATGATTAAAACGGTGTTGATTCTTTTTTTTAATTTTCCCGACGGAACAACTAGTTTTATTTCCAAGATTTTATAGAAAATACAAAAAAAAATACAAATAGTTATTTCTATGAGAATAAACTTTAATTCAACTAAAAAAATAAATAAAAAAATACTATGGCTCAATAACCTGGCAACAGTGCCACTTTTTAACCTCAAAGAAGAAAACACGTAAACTTGACGTGGACGAAAGTTTATGGCTCGATTTGCCGTGTATATCATTCGAGATGAATTAAAATTATTTCACATTTTATAGAAGATTTTCATTGAACTTTTGTGAGAAATGGTAGATAGTGGAAGCAAGATGAAGTCAAATACCGTAAGTTCTATTTTTATTTAAGTAGTTATTAATGGACACCTACAATTACATCTTATTTCAATGCACTCATTTTCGGCATCCACAATTTTTCTTATTGTAATGTTATTTCGCAGATAATGTATGGGATGTTAAGCGTATTATTGATGCCTTTATTACTGTGTCAATATACTGACGCAGCAGCAGTTATTTCCATTGATTTTGGTTCAGAATGGATGAAAATTGGAATAGTGTCACCTGGGGTGCCAATGGAAATAGTATTGAATAAGGAATCTAATAGGAAAACTCCGGCCGTAGTGGCTCTCCGTGATGGAGTGAGAACATTTGGAGAAGATGCAACAACAGTGGGTGTACGATTCCCCAAATATAGTTACAAGTATTTGTTGGATTTGCTTGGGAAGCCCTATGATCATCCTCTTGTAGAATTATACAGGTGAGTCTGTGTTTATTTATATTTTGAAGACATTAAATTAACTGGCCACAAACAAGCATACACCATGTGAGATTATTGAACATTCTCTGAACACACTTTGAAATACTTTCTGAAATGGATCACTTAGTGAATGTAATAGTTATTTCATCATACTTTCTATTGTACTGTGAAAGTCTACAATTTATTTTAACACTGACTTATTTTATAGCTACTTATTCAATTACCATTCTTATAAGTCTGGTATGACTAGTAAGAAAGTTGAGAATAATGTTTTACTGAAAGAAAAAACTCAAAATCTTTTATCAAGCCTTGTTTTTCCAGCATGAAAGCTACCTTATGTGTTCATGCAGTAGTTATTATTTTATTATATCTATCTCTGACATATTCTGACTAAGTTGACATTGTCCCTTCGTTCCTGGTAATTAATAGTAGGATGTATTATGAAGTCATATAATGGTCATAATGTAACTTTTAATGTAAATGTTAACTTGTTTATTGTTAAAAGTAACTTATTAAGTGTATCCATTGCTATGTTTTGATGTGAAACACACTTTCACATTTTATAATATTGCTGCTTCGACACATTTCACAATATTTTTACTTTTTTACAGACAAAAATGTAATCCAGGAATTAAACCTGAAACCCCTCTGTATTATAAAACCCCAATCACATAAAGTATAGTTCAGAGGCCTACATTATTATGTGAACAGCACACATAGAAAACCTTATGATTATGAAGTTTTTCATATCACAAGTAAAACAATGAAATTAGCTACACTCAATGTTTCAATTTAACTCTAATAAGAATTGATTTTATATTAAGAAAAACTTAGCAACTTTAATTAAATGGTTCCACTACAATACAATCCCCAGAATTATTTGACATAGTTTATTATAGTGGATTTTTTGACAATTTGACATTTATAATATAAAAAGTAAGAATTTTCCCAAGCAGGACTCACTTATTTGAGATTTGCTTTGTTGCCTTGCTTTATCTCTATGGAACTTTATATCTTTCTTTTTCTAACTGAGATTCAGTCTTCTCAGTCTTAGTCATGCTCCATATATTCCAGAGCAAAAAGTAGCATAATGTCAGTCTCCAGCCATACAACTATTACACATTTACTTCTTTTTTTGTTGTGAAAGAAGAACAAACAAAGAAACAAACGAACACACTTTCACATTTATGTTATTAGTATAGATTAGGTGGAGATTAAAACAATATAAAGCTATGAAAAAGAAACTAAACACCTTTAATCTGAAATATTAAAGTGTGTTTAATGTTTATGCAAGATTCTGTTTGTGGTATCATGTTTGTGATATGGAACAATAGTCATTGCATCATTATAATTGGAATAGTTAACCTGTCTTGAACCAAACATGAAGCCTTTGGTAATTAAGGCTGTATTTTTACATCAACAAACATATGTATGCAGACACTTTCACTTATTGGGGTACAATCAACCACGGACCCCTATGAAATCAAGCACAATTATCAAGCAAAAAACTGGCCAAGTGCGAGTCGGACTCGCGCACGAAGGGTTCCGTACCATTATCTATAAAAACGGCAAAAAAAATCATGTCTGTTGTATGGGAGCCCCCCTTAAATATTTGTTTGCACTGCGCATCGTCTAGCGCGATGTTCAGAACCGCCATAAAGTTTGAATCGACCTATAACTGTTGCGAAAACGAGCAAAAGAAAAGAAAAGAAGAAAGTTTGTTGTATGGGAGCCCCCTTAATTTTTTTTTTTTTTTTTTTTTTCTTCACGGGTTGTCTTACGCTCCCGAAACCGTGTTACGGTTCCAGGGTACCCAGCAGAAGACCTAGTCGTTTAGCCGATGGTATTTGTGAGGCTATATCTAACAAGTGGCTAGTTCTGTTGAGATATATTTAGATGTAAAAGCCTCTAAGTGTGGTTTGTCGGATTATGTACATAAGTTTTTAATTAAAAAACCCATTGGTACATGGCCGGGATCCGGGATCAAACTCGGGGTCTGCCTAGTTAAATACCAGTCAAATACCAAAAATATTTATTTTATTCTGTTTTTTAGTATTTGTTGTTATATAGCGGCTACAGAAATACATCATCTGTGAAAATTTCAACTGTCTAACTATCACGGTTCATGAGATACAGCCTGGTGACAGACAGACAGACGGACGGACGGACGGACAGCGGAGCCTTAGTAATAGAGTATGGAACCCTAAAAATAGCAATAAATTTCGGATGACAAAAATACGTATTTTGTTTTCGTTATTATTATTGCTATGTAAGGGTATAAGGATTTCAAGATTTTTACTCCACACTGCTCTAGTCCAAAAAACATTCTATTTTGTATTGCTGGTATATCAGATGTATGATGTATATTCACCAATTTTACTTTCAAAAGTTCTATGGTAATAGTAGGGCAATGCACACAAGCACCAGACACTCAGGAGCACTGTGGCTACCCCTAGGCCATTTAAGTCAGCATGAATTTATGTGATCATCTCAAAGTCACGAAATAAGCTGTCAATACAATATGGGTTTTCATTTTGCTATTTAGAAGTGAAGTACTGGGGCATCTTTCATAGGCTTCACACACATCCTTTGGCCATGGACCGGGCACCACTGAGTAATAGCATCACTTTAGGCTGATTGAAAGATATTTCTTTTGTCTCTATATTTCACAATTTAAACATTTGTGTTTGGGGTCAATCTCTGTAATTTAAACATATTATTTAGAAATTATCGGTATTTACATGGAATTAGGAATATTGACAAAACTACATAATTTAAAGTAAAAATCATTGAATTTCTTTACCATACAAATTTTAATTTCCCCTTAGTATTTGTGTTATAGAATCTATTCTATTCTATTTTTTTGTGTAATGGCGCCATCAGAGTTTTGATGATTCCGCTAATCGTCGACTAATCACAACCATCACAGCGCTCCTTTTACATTCTTACTTCCCCATCATGTCACGGCGGGGCGCGTGCATTGCTAAGGTTAAAGTTATAATTACTTATTGAAAATTTTGTTTTTCCCATACAAGCTTTAATCCCTACTCCTTTTTATCCCCTTAGGGGATGAATTTCGAAAAATCCCGTATTGGATATTTGGAGATAAGGAATGAAACAAAAATAAAATTTTTTTTTATATAGATAAGTAGGTAATTTTTCACAAGCAAAGCCTAGAGTGGAAAGCTGGAGACAGAGACCTCCTATAAAACTAATTGTTAAACCATAATATACAATTTAGTAATGCCATATCTTTATGCCTCTATTTTCAGGAAACGGTTTCCGTATTATGAGATAGTAAAAACTGATCGAGGTACACCGGAATTTGTTCATGATGAGAAAACCAAATTCTCCCCTGAAGAGTTGGTGGCACAACTTCTGGCTAAAGCTAAGGATTTTGCGGAAATCAGTCAAGGTAATGTTTCTTCTTCTTTTTCTTTGATTATGTCTTCACCAATGTTTATCGGTGATTTGCCAATGTCAAGTATTATAGCCGATTAATCGGTATTTAAGATAATCCCGCCGACCGCGATATGTCTTATTAAATGCCTTCCACACGGTCGGACGGACAGCCGACTCAACCGACGTGACCTAACCAATAGAAAGTCTTCTACAATCCCCTCTACTGTGGCTACGAAAGTTTTTGATGGTTCGAACCAATGATATACTATATAAACTGAGGTAGATGCGTGATTGACGCTCAAGCTATAGCAAGGCAAATGAGAGGTAAGTGTCCCACTATAAATTTGGTCGCGCACAGTCACGCACAATCCTACGACTAGTGTACATGTCTCTCTTGAGTAGAATAATCCGCAAAAACATCAAGAAAAATGACATCTTGTGTGTTCCGCTTTTGCACAAATTATACTGCAACTGTAAAGGATAGAAATGATAACTCATTTCATTGGTAAGTACAGAAATTTTATAATTATGGACATAACAATATTTTATTAATAATAATGCGCTGTTGCCAGTTCGCCGCTTGCCCGAGCGAGACGAACGATGCATTTTGTATGAGAGTGATAGAGAAGACAAAACGAAATGGCCGCAACAGACTCAGCGACTGATTATGGGGATGGTTGGTAATATCGGACCTGTCAATAAATTACATGAACCTATTTAAAAAAATTATATATTTTATTAAATGTACGGAAAATGTATATACATAATTATATTTACATTATTATAAATTTATATATTATATTATTGTTGTATGTATAGTATTATGATCTTATTGTATTTATTTATCTTTTAGTCTCCCTAGAAGCGGATTAATAAGAGAAAAATGGATAGAGATAATCAGAACCCAAAGACGAGAATATGATTGGTTGCCAATAAGATTTAGACGTATGGTGCAACGATACAACCAGCAGTTTTGCGAAGTGGACATATTTTCACATTCTTTGTATATATTGTAACGAGTAGGTACTTAAACCGCACAAATAAATACCTAAACACATCAAGGTCGATAGACGTCTCTAGAAACATCCAGAGAGAATCAAGTACAAACGAAAATGGACCGTATGTGCCTAGCCATAGGTACCAAAATCGGGCGCGGTCTGTGTGTAGGTATTTGGCGCCGAGTCGCATCGAGCCGCGTCTACAACTTTATACAACAATCTCGGCGTTTCTCGAATGTTCGGAGGGCAATATAAACAGAGGATCGTCGCCGGGAGAACACAGTGCGAATCAGAGCGATCAAAGCGAAACAGTGAAGTGGAATTTAGTGCGACTAAGTGATATTCAAGTGTTTTCATTTATTTAACTGTATTTTTGTGGTGTTAAAGTAAAGTTTGTTTATTTAATCGGTATTTTAAATCTCTTCGAACCCTAGCTCGTAACAAATTGGTGTCAGGAGTGTGGGATTCAAAAATGCCGATTACACCACGTGACTCGTCGTCATCACGGCGACCCAAAACACGACAAACTACTGCTGGACATCACGGCGAGGAGGTCGACGAGGCTGCTGCTGCTGGAGCCGCTGCTGGTGCTGCTGGGAATGCTGCTGGTGGTGCCGGAGCTGCTGCTGCTGCTGCTGGGACTGCTGCTGGTGGTGCTGGAGCTGCTGCTGGAGTTGATTCGGGTGCTGCGGGTTCTGCGGGTGCTCCCCAGGCAACCGACATGGGAATGCTGGTTCGGCTGATGGAGGAGCAGGCCAGACGTCAGGAGGAACAGACTCGACGGCTGATGGAGGAGCAGGCCCGACGTCAGGAGGAGCAGGCTCGACGACAGGAGGAGCAGGCCCGACGACAGGAGGAGCAGACTCGGCAGCTATTGGAGGAGCAGGCCCGACGTCAGGAGGAGCAGGCCCGACGTCAGGAGGAGCAGGCCAGACGACAAGAGGAGGAGGCCAGACTTCGGGAGGAGCAGACTTGCCGGCTGTTAAAGGAGCAGTCTGCTAGCCTTAAGGAGCTGCTTTCAGAATCACTGGGAAAGGTGACTATGGAGGTGAAGCAGCTACAGAGGGTTACAGACATGCACGAGGAGAGAATCGAAGACCTTGACATCCGTTACGAAGACCTCCAACAGCACTATAAGGATCTCCATATGGAAATACAGACAAGGATGAGCGGAGAACAGGATGCAAGACTTAACGACCGCTACGGAGAGTTGGACAGCCGATGCGAGAGGCTCCAGAATGAAGTAAGGAAACTGAAGCTGTCCGCTCCTGTTTCTGGAGGCGTCGTCGTCTCCGGCCCCCGAGTCAAGGTGCCGCCGTACGACGGGACTACGTCCTGGACAGCGTACAAATTGCAGTTCCAAACGGTCGCCTCTGCCAACGGCTGGACAGACGAGCAATCTCTGACCGCCTTGACAGTGGCTTTAAGGGGTCGTGCACTGTCGGTTCTGGAAGCCTCTCCAGACAGCTGCACCACGTACGGGAACCTGATCGAGGCAATGGACTCCAGGTACGGCGACAAACACCTGGAGCACGTCTACCGAGCGCAGCTGAGGGACAGGACGCAACATGCTGGTGAGAATCTGCAACAATGGGCTCTGGAGATCGAGAAGATCGTGAGGAAGGCGTACCCATCTGCCGGACAAGAGTTCATTGCTGCAAACCTCGTTCAAGCATTTATCGACGGCATCCGCAGCATGGAGGTCAGAGCTGCAGTTCGTCTGGGCCACCACAGCGCCCTGAAAGATGCACTGGCCCATGCTCTAGAGGTGGAAGCCGTGAGACAGGAGCCTTGTTCTCAGCGATTGCGACAAGTGGCGGAGGAGGCTACTCCAACAACGACACCTGTAGCAGAGAGGCGTAGCTACTTACCCCGCTGCTTCTACTGCCACAAGCTGGGGCACCTTAAAGCAAGCTGCCCGGCGCTTAAACGACAAGGCACGGATCAACGAGTGCCGAAACGGGACGTCGAAGCTGATGTCCGTGCCGTAACTACGGAGCTTCCGGGAAACGAGTAACAGCCAGAGCCGCGGGGCAGGTACTGGCTGCTCGTGACACAGCCCCCAAAGTTACCATCCAACAAGTTTTCGACGGGAACAGTCTGGTGATCGCCGGCGAGGTCAACGGGACGCCATGCGAGATGACGATCGACACAGGAGCAACGCGTACGGTTGTGAGACCTCAGTTGTTGGGACGATCTACGAGCAGAACCAGACGTCCATCTTCCTGTCTAAAACTCTTCACGGCAACCGGTCAGCCAATACCCGCATACGACGAGCTGCCGGTGACACTCAAGGTGGGTGACGGGGAGTACCCACACACCGTCATCGTGGCCGACATTATAGACGACTGCATTCTCGGACTCGACTTTATGAAGCGGTTCCAGTTTGGCATCGACTTGCGCAACGGTGTACTGCAGTGCGGCCAGGAACAGGTATTTTTGAAAGGTGGTTATGCTGGCTATGTGCGCTGTGCCAAGGACGTCAAACTGAACCCATATTCGGAGACGCTTGTCGATGTGGAGTTACCAACTAATGGGGACCCCTCCAATACGAGGTGCTCTATCATCGACCACCTGGAACGTTCTAAACATAAAGGCTGGTTACTCACTCCAACTTTAGTAAACAGCCAGAGTGGACGAGCTGTAGTAAGGGTGACCAACTTCAATGGCGCTCCTGTCACTCTCAATAAGGATCAAGTCGTGGCGAAGTGCGACGAGGCGAATTGGATGCGGAGCTGCACCCAGGGGAAGCTGTCGGCGATGAAAAATAACAGTGCAAACCCCTTGGAACTCGTCGACATTTCGAAGAAGGACTTGTCAATCTCCGAGTACAAACGAGCGAAGGAGATGCTCACTCGTTACATTGACATCTTTAGTGACAGAGATGGGCATCTCGGCAGGACGTCATTGGTGAAACACACCATCAACACAGGAAACGAGTTACCTATACGTCAACGTGCTCGACGAATCCCAGTTGGAAGAGAAGCCGAAGTACAGTGCATGCTGGAAGACATGAAGAAGGCTAATGTCATCGAACCTTCTTTGAGCCCATGGTGTTCTCCGGTTGTGCTAGTTAAGAAGAAGGATGGCAGCACTCGCTTCTGTGTGGATTATCGTCGACTGAACGACGTAACCAGAAAGGACAGCTACCCTCTACCCCGGATTGACGACACCTTGGACAAGTTGAGTGGGAACCAGTGGTTCTCAACACTGGATTTGAAGAGTGGATACTGGCAAGTGGAGATCGATCCCAAGGACAAGGAAAAGACTGCTTTCTCGACCGGAAATGGACTGTGGCAGTTCAACGTCATGCCTTTCGGGTTATGCAATGCTCCCGCAACGTTCGAAAGGCTGATGGAAGTTGTGCTTGCGGATCTCGTTGGAAAAGCTTGCCTAGTCTACCTGGATGACGTCATCATCATGGGACGCGACTTCAACGAGCACCTGGGGAATTTAGAAAGAGTGTTTGCCAAGTTGAAGCTCGCGAATCTGAAATTGCATGCCAAGAAGTGTAGCTTCTTCAAGAAACGTGTAAATTACCTCGGGCATGTAATTACAAAGGATGGCGTAGAAACCGACCCTGTCAAGACAGTAGCTGTACGAGAATGGCCCACCCCGCGGAACAAAACAGATGTTCGGGCGTTTCTTGGTCTGTGCTCATACTACCGCCGCTTCGTATACGACTTCGCGGGAGTAGCCAAGCCCCTACATCGGCTGACGGAGGACAAGCGTTCGTTTCAGTGGACTGAGGACTGTGAGAAGTCGTTCCAGGAACTGAAACAACGGCTGTGTGAAACACCTGTATTGGGCTACCCGGACCAAGTCGGCGAGTTTGTGGTGGACACAGACGCAAGCAACATCGCCATTGGAGGTGTGCTGTCACAACGGAAGGGGGACAAGGAAGTTGTGATAGCGTATTTCAGCAAGGCTCTGTCAAAACCAGAAAGGAACTACTGTGTAACCAGACGCGAACTTCTGGCCGTAGTGAAGACAGTACGACACTTCAACAAGTATCTCATCGGAAGGAAGTTCAAGCTACGGACAGACCATGCGGCGTTGAAATGGTTACTTCAATTCAAGGATCCCGAAGGACAAGTCGCTCGGTGGATCGAGCAGTTACAAGAATTCGATTTCACGATCGAACATCGACGAGGACGGACGCATGGCAACGCTGACGCACTGTCACGCAGGCCGTGCCCTGAAGATTGTAAACACTGCTCGAGGCGTGAAATCAGCGATTCTGTCATCAAAGTGATTACGACTAACAACCTTAGTGACGAATGGGCGAATGAGAGAACGAGAGACGAGCAACTCAAGGATAACAACTTGGCGCCGATAATGGAATGGAAGACGCAGAATGTTCCAAGGCCCGGCTGGAATGTTGTATCCGCCATGAGTTCCACCACGAAAAGCTACTGGGCTCAGTGGGAAAGTCTAGTGCTGCACAACGGGTTGCTGTACCGCAAGTGGGAGTCGCCAAGTGGACAGGAGACATTGATGCAGCTGGTCGTGCCTAGGTCAAAGGTGCGCGCAGTGCTTGAGTCCGTGCACGATGGATCCTCGGGAGGACATCTGGGCATGAATCGAACCCTGGCGAAAATCAGGAAACGATTTTATTGGGTTCATTGCCGGCAAGATGTCGAGGATTGGTGTCGCAAGTGCACAGTATGTGCGGCCGTGAAGGGACCTACGACACGTACGAGGGGACGTATGCAGCTGTACAATGTTGGCGCTCCATGGGAACGAATTGCGGTGGACGTTGCTGGACCGTTCCCGGTCACTGAAGATGGGAACAAGTACTTTATGGTCGTGATGGACTACTTCACGAAGTGGCCGGAGGACTGGGACCGATATATTCCCTTGTTCTTGCTCTCATATCGATCCGCAGAGCATGAAAGCATAAAGGTGACTCCTGCTTATGCCAACTTTGGGAGAGAACTCCGACTACCAGTTGATCTCCTGACCGGCGGACCTCCGGATGCGCCGCAACCTGTAAGTGACTATGTATCTAACCTGAAAAACAAGATGTGCGACATACATGACCAGATTCGTCAGAGCAGTCTTGTGGCCAGTACAAAGATGAAGACCAGGTACGATAGAAACTTCAATAGTAACGGTTTTGACGAGGGATCGTTGGTGTGGCTGCACAACCCGAAACGCCGAAAAGGCAAATCTCCCAAGCTGCAGAACCGCTGGGAAGGCCCGTATAAGGTCATCACGAGGATCAATGACGTGACCTATCGGATCCAACGATGCCCGCGTGGACAGTTAAAGGTTGTCCACATTGATCGACTGGCTCCTTACAAAGGCTCGAATATTGCTCGGGACGAGCAAGTCTAAGCGGGGGGCAGTGTAACGAGTAGGTACTTAAACCGCACAAATAAATACCTAAACACATCAAGGTCGATAGACGTCTCTAGAAACATCCAGAGAGAATCAAGTACAAACGAAAATGGACCGTATGTGCCTAGCCATAGGTACCAAAATCGGGCGCGGTCTGTGTGTAGGTATTTGGCGCCGAGTCGCATCGAGCCGCGTCTACAACTTTATACAACAATCTCGGCGTTTCTCGAATGTTCGGAGGGCAATATAAACAGAGGATCGTCGCCGGGAGAAGACAGTGCGAAACACAGTGCGAATCAGAGCGATCAAAGCGAAACAGTGAAGTGGAATTTAGTGCGACTAAGTGATATTCAAGTGTTTTCATTTATTTAACTGTATTTTTGTGGTGTTAAAGTAAAGTTTGTTTATTTAATCGGTATTTTAAATCTCTTCGAACCCTAGCTCGTAACAATATTTAGGAAAAATATCTGTAACATTCTAAATAGTAGTTAATTGTAGTAAACTTTTTTTTGTATTATTTGTTATTTCTATATTTTTTGGAATTTGCATAAAAATATCCTGTTTTGAATGTATGTATAAACAATACGTTTGTATAAACAAACGTCACTGACTATATGACAGTTATTTTTTTAATATGTATCTATGTTGTAGTAATCTTTGTTGTATAGTTGTTTGTTGTCCAGAATAAAAAAAATAAATAAATTTAAAAACTTAATTTTAAATTACACTACATAATACATAAATAAGTAGCATACTAATATCCTATACCAAGCCATAATCTACCTCTATGCTAAATTTCATTTAGAACTGTTCAGCCGTTTGAGCGTGATTGAAAGTCTATTTGTTGTAAAGTCATTGATTATTACATTATATTTATTAGTAAAATAAAAGTTTTTTAATTACATATTGTATATTTTATTATTTCAAAAATATTTCTAAGTAAAATATTGAGTGTTCAATTTAGACAATCTTCCCCTAGTTCCTCCGGAGAAGGTCACGCGTCGATGACGTGTCGCAACTTAAAACATATATTTATCTCTTTTTAACAAATGGATTTCGGTATTGAGCTGTGTTTCTCTATCCCTTTCATCGCTTGAATATACAAACGTAAGTAATTAATAGGTAGCTATAGTATTGTTCAAGCTGTTTATTATCTGCATTTAGTATGGGTATAACGTGTCTACTTATAGTACGTCATTGGTTCGAACCGACTTGACCTTGGTGCGTGGGAACGCCTTTTTCAATCCCTTCTACTCGCCCATAGAGACGTACCAGGGATCCCAACTTCGGGTTTTTTTCCCCAAATTTAGGGGGTAAATAAATGTGATGGGATTTTTAAGGGGCTTTTTGATTTACGAGTACAGGCCCTGGGATAACTAAAAATAATTTAATATTCAAATGTATAATTTAAAAAAGTCAGAACCAGAAGAAACGAAATTATATTTGAAATATTAAATAATTTATAAATGAAGAATATTATAAAAAATGTTAAGGGGGATTTCAATGTAATTTTAGTGATTTTAGGGGTTTTTGACTTAAAAAATAATAAAATTATATATATTTATAATAAAGGTTTTTTTTTTGGAGTGGGAAACATTGCTCGCAACAAACGTCGGTTTAACTTGGCCTTGAACGGTCGTGGCAAGTCGTTCGGTCGTGGTGGGTGGTTTTCTGAACCGTCACTTTGGTTGAGTCGGCTGTCGGACCATCACAGCACGAACAGGATTTAACTGGATTCCACATCATACGCCATGACAAAAACGCAAGCGTTCGCCGCCATGACCGGATGTGGAATCACTTCTGTTACTGCCCTTTTACTTTTACTATTACGGTTACTGATCCTTTATCCCAAGACAGTAGACAGTGAAGAATGGGCAGGTATGGTTATCTAGCTATCTACATTCATCAATGCATGGCAGTTGTGATGCGCTCAATTTTAAATTTATTTTCCCTTGTTTTTTGGAATTCTGTCACTTCAGACAGGATCCTTACACAGGTTACCTAAGTTGGGCAGCCCAGCAGAATTCAAGTCTTCTTCATTGTTGATGATATTTCGGAAGCTACCTAACAATTGAAATTTGAATTTGGAAAGTGTTTTAGTAAAATTTTTCGAGTCTGTTCTTGTCTTGTTTTAATTGCAAAAAGAAGTTTGCATTGTCTTTTTCATATAAGTTTTCATTTAAAATTCTTAAAAGACTTATATTAACAATTTTATATTTTAACCTATTTTACATTTTGCAGAACTAATAATTATATTTATAAAAATATAATGATGATAAGGCATACTGAGCTTAGCTTAATTTAGTCAAACATACCTATTTAGTTTTAGTTTGTAAATTACAAAGTAATGTAAAGTAATGTAAGTTACAATTTACAAATTAAAACTAAATAGGTACCTATGTTTGACTCAATTAAGCCGCTAAGCTCAGTGTGCCTTTTGGCATAGGCCTCCTTCAGCTCCTTCTAGTGACCCCTGTCTCTTGCCAGTTTCCACCCGTGTCCAGTATGGTCTAGAAGTGAGCTTTTATTATTTAAAAATTCAACAAAAAAGACATTAAAAATTTGTTTATCAAATAAGACAAGTAAACTAAAAACGAAACCACAAAATTTCAGGTCAGCCCATCTCTGAGTGTGTAATCACAGTTCCTGGGTACTTCAACCAGGCTGAGAGAAAAGCTATGAAAGATGCTGCCTCGCTGGCTGGATTAAATGTTTTGCAACTGATCAACGATTATACTGCTATTGCTATCAATTATGGCATATTTAGGCGCAAGGTTGGTTATTAATTTATGTTAAATTGTTTTATTTAAACACCTGAACAACTAACTAGTCAATGCATTTGAATGTTGCTTTCATTGTTATGACATACATTTCGCGAGGAAGTTAATTTGTATGCAAATAGGACAACTTTATGTTTAATATTATGCCGTCAATTGGTAATAAAAATTGTCCCATCTAGGTGTTGTACATAAACAGTATTTAAAAGATTGCCATCAGCGCACTCTCATCCATCATGGAATAATAATTATGGTACTTAACTCGTTAGAAATAATAACAAAATTATATTGGAAATAGTTTAAGATATGTATTCTATTCTATTTTTGTCGTGTTATGGCTCCATCAGGGTTTTGGGATTCCGCCAATGTGAGTTAATCGATCGGTAGTTAAGATGACCGACTGGGATATGTTCTATTAATCACAGACTAATTACAACAATCACAGCGCGGACGGGATTAAACCGAATTCCCCATCATGCGTCGGTCGCCATGACATGATGTAGAATTCAGGACAGAAGCAAAGTTACTTTATTTTTTAACTAACTGTATTTAATCATCTAGCGACATCTATCGGTCCCACTAAACTTTAACGAATGATTGAATGTTTACTTTGCCAAATTACGCCTATAACACGTCGACTTAATGACTGGACGTCCGCTTCCATCTTGTGACGGTCGGTTTTTCTGTGTTGACACCCCATCCTGAAGCCAAAATTAAAAGAATAAAATGTAAAATTTACAGACAGCAATGTTTATTGCTAAAATAGTATAGCTATGAGGAATGAAGATTACTGTTTTCTTGTTCCTATGGTTCAAGTGACCAATATGAAAAATTTTTTAGGAAATCAACGAGACAGCATTCCACGCTTTGTTCTTCGACATGGGCGCCATGAGTACGACGGCAGCGCTGGTAGAGTACAAAACGGTCAAGATTAAGGAGAAGGGTTATGTGGAGACTGTGCCTCAACTTCAGGTCTTGGGTGTTGGCTATGATAGGTAATGATGATTAGAATAAATTTGAAGTAGATAAAGAATTAGATTAATACATTGTACAAAAATCTTGATGGTTTTGAAATATGTTCTTAGTTGTAGGTTTTTAACCGACTGTGATCGAGAGTGTTCTTAGCTACGACCACACGGGAAGCACCAGCTTTCAAATAAAAAATGAATCATCAAAATCGGTTCACTCAGTCGAAAGTTCTGAGGTAATAAACTAAAAAAAATCGGTTCATCCGTTTAGGAGCTACGATGCCACAGAAAAACACACGAACACCTCTTTTTGCTTTCGGGGATTAAAAATACGGGTTTGTAAATAATAATTTAAACTATGAACAGAACTTTGGGCGGCTCGGAAATGACCCTGCGTCTACGTGAACACCTGATAGCCGAGTGGGAGAAATCTGGTGGTGGCGATGTGAGGGCCAACGCCCGATCTATGCAGAAGTTGCTGAAGGAAGCTGAACGGTTGAAAATAGTGTTGTCAGCCAACACTGAACATTATGCACAAATTGAGAGTCTGCTAGATGATAAGGATTTTAAGGTTTTGGTAAGTGCACGCAATAGTATTATGTGGACTTATAAGCGGTCAGATTTAAGCCCAGGTTCAAATTTAAATCATCGCAACAACAACACACCTTCACGGCCTTTGTACATTGTGGTGTGACCAGAGACACTCAGTAACAGTGTCCACTTTTTGTCAGTTGTCCATATTGAACAGAACAGGTGGCAGGCCTGTTGCTGCACTTAATGGACCTAGATGACACTTCATTTCTGTTATTTTTAAAAGAAGGCTTTACTTGCCTTTCGAAGCACGAGAAGTCGATTAAAACGCATATTAATTAAAAAAATTGGTGCTTAGCATTTTTTTTTTGGAACGCGTGGGAATTGAACCCGGGGCATCATCCCGGTTTCAAGACAACGCATTTAAAAAGTTTTAGTTGCTTTGATCGACTTTTCGTGATTCGGAAGGCAAGTACTTCGCCAGCTATTCTGTTTAATATTTAATATATTTTTTTAATGAATATATTTGCATATTAATGAGTTTTATTATCTAATATTCAAAGTGCCATTCATTTTTCTCTTTGTATCTTGAAGATTTTGAACTAAAAAACAATAATTGCTTTATTACTGTAGCTATAAAGGTACTTCTTACAGTGTAAACCGAAATTATTCCAATGGCCGGAGAATATAAACTTTTAACAAAATCACTTTTTGAAACTCCTTATAAAATTGTTCCAGTTCGTAAAAACCATTTTTCGAACAAAAATGTAATCTGCATTTAAATAATGTATATTCAATCTTCTTCACTAAGGTAACAAGAGCAGAGTTTGAGGAGTTGTGCAAGGATTTATGGCCGCGTGTAGCCGGCACTGTCCAACGAGCGTTAGCCGCCGCGGGAGGGGCCGGTGTGGGAGCCCGGCTTGTGTTAGCCGGCGGAGGGCCCCGGGTGCCGGCTGTCCAAGAGGCCTTGAGGTCCACGGCTGGACACGAACCCGCAAAGTCCATTAATGCTGATGAGGCAGCCACTCTTGGGGCTGTTTACAGGTATTAAAGTGATCAATACTAAATAATATTGTAATTTTGAAAATGTGTTGGTCCTGTTTTCACGTCAAAACAGAGCAACGGATCGATGTTTTTTTTTGCACAGAGATAATTGGAGGGCCGGCGAGAAACATAGGCATAGACATCTAAACTAGTTTCGGGCAAAATTAATGTATGTGGCTAAATGTAATTTTATATATTTTGTTTTTTATTACAGAGCGGCATCTCTTGCGACAGGCTATAAAGTTGCTCCTTTGAATGTTCGCGATGCGGTACTGCTTCCCATACAAGTTGTATTCAAAAGACAAGCCGAGAGCGGAGAGAAATTGGTGAGTTTATGCCCGCTTGCACCAATGTTAGGAGCGTCCTAAAGTAACGCGTAACCCATTTAGGTTGTCCTAGAGAGAAAAATGCATTGCACCAACGTTAAGATTGTCCTAAACACGATAAGAGGATCTTATGTTTATGACGCCGATTTCGTTCATCCTAAAGTTAAGACACTCTTTTAAACGTGTATTTACCTATAAAATCCTTGATAAAATGAGCAACAGTGACGATCTTATCGACTTTTTGGAAGATCTAGAAGGAGTTTTACCCAGATCAAGGATAATAAGGCCCAGACCCGATTTTTTTTACAAATTTGTCATAAATTGTAAAAAAATCGTAAAAAATAAATAAATATTATGACGATTTTTTTTAAATATCGCATATTGGTAGCATTATATTTATATCCAACCAAATATATGAACGTTTGGAATACCCCACCGGTCGGTAAGTTTACACAGGTACCGTTATATATCTTCCTATTTTTAAATTGTTTTTAGGTAGGTATATACATTTTTTAGGAACAGCAACGGTTTTTTTTACAACATAATATCAAAAAATATGAAATACATAGAATACTACGCATAGAATCACGCAGGTCAGCCAACCGTAAAAGTAAAAATAGATTGATCAATCACTTAGTAAGGAAGCTCCTATCGTAGGACGATCCTGGCATTATTAGGTTGGTGCAACCAAAGTTGATACTTAGGACTCTCCTATATTAGGAGAGTCCTTAGTAGGAAAATCTTTGTGTGACGTTGGTGCAAGCGGGCATAAATGTTTTAAAATTTGATTCAATTTATATGGCGCCGTTTATTTGTCAGTCGCATTTCTTATGGAAGACAGTTAATAAAATTTTTGTGTATTAAATTCCAGGTGAAAAGAACTCTATTTGGCCTAATGAATGCTTATCCTCAAAAGAAAGTGATTACGTTCAATAAACATACTGATGATTTCCCATTCTGGGTCAACTATGCGGAATTGGATCATCTACCATCTAACGAATTGGAGAACATCGGTTATTTGAACTTAACACAAGTTATGATTGCTGGAGTAGGCGCGGCATTCCAAAAGCATCAAGGAGAAAATGTTGAACACAAGGGCATCAAAGCACATTTCAATATGGACGATTCTGGAATCCTAAATCTGATGAACGTCGAGTTTGTGGTTGAAAAAACGGTTATTGAGTCTGAATCTGATAGTACTTTGTCCAAACTTGGTAGCACTATAAGCAAACTTTTCGGAGCTGACACAGAAGAGCAGAAAGTAGAAGAAAAGCCCCAAGATTTACCAGAATCCGAGAAAAATCATACAGTGAATGCCAACGAAACTGTAGCTGATAAACATAATGCAACAGAGAAGGATGATAAGGCGAAACCTAAAACCGTAACATTGAAGGAACACATAGATGCCCAATCAGAAAGTTTGAATATTCAACCACTTTCAAAGGAAACATTTAAAGTATCTAAAGCTAAAATAGATCATTTAAATTCGATAGACAATAAGAGAATTGAGCGAGAAACTTCTCTGAACAATCTAGAAGCATTTGTTGTTGATACTCAAATGAAAATCGATATGGAAGAGTATGCTGAATGTGGTACACCAGACCAAATAGATGAAATTCGTAAGTTATGTGGCGAAGTTTCTGAATGGCTTTATGAAGATGGTTACGAAGCTGCTACTGAGCTGTATAAGAAAAAATTAGCAGCTTTGCAAGAAAAAGCTAATCCGCTACTTTATAAACATTGGGAACACAGAGAGCGACCGGATGCCGTAGCAACTTTAAGAAATATGCTTAACAGCTCCAATGAATTCCTAACTATGTCTAAAAATTACACTAAGGAGAATAACCCTGATAAAGATATATTTACGCAAGTTGAGATTGAAGTCCTTTCAAAGAAAATTGAAGAAACAGAAAATTGGTTAAATGCTTCCATTGACGAACAAAATGCATTGAAGAAAAACGATGACATTAAGCTCACTGTTGATAGTTTAAGAGAGAAAATGGCTGGTCTTGATAGGGAAGTGAAATATTTAATTAATAAGATGAAAATATGGCGACCTAAGAAAATTGTGAAGCCTAAAAATGAGACGTCGAATGAGAAAGTGGAAGAAGTTACAGAGAAAGAATTCCAGTTTCCGGAAGAAGATGAAAAGAAGATTGATGTCGGTGAAGAAGAAGCACTCGTAGAAGATGCTACAACTGAAGCTCCTCCACAGTTAGGCAATGCAAACGAAGAACACATTGAGTTATAATATTTAAGTGTCAACAATGTTTTAGCTTAATTTTTTTATACTTTATTATCAATTTTTGCCGCCAATTTCATGCTGAAATGTAAACATATTGAAAATGTATATTTTGAAACCAATTTATGTTTAGTTGTATTTTTTTTAGTTTCTTAAATTATTTATTTTGTTTTTGGCATTACAGTTGTAGCCAATGCACCTCCGACGTTCGTGCGATCGAATTTGTTTGATTTAGTACAAATAATAGCTTGGAATCTATAATAATTTTATTATCGATTTGCAATATGTTTACATTGCTTTCCATTCCACACTTGAACCGTTCCATGATTTGTCAATCTCGTTAATTTTTAATATAGAGTAATATTTTTTTACTTAATGTATTATTGGCTTGGCGGTTTTATTTATTTATTTTGTCTTAATTTATTGATATGATACAAAACAAACTGTATTTATAATTATTATCAAGTTTATGTGATAAAGTGTTGATGGATTTGTGGACGTAAGACAGTGAGAATGAGTGGTGTTTAAGTTATTGTCTCAAAATGAGAAATTTGCGTTCAATAACCCAGTCGCAAACAAATAAAGTTATAAAAACTATTTATGTTGGTTTTTATTTATATTTGTGTTGTGTCCCATTCTGTCTTTATGGTAGTACTAGCTTTTTGCTCGTGGAAATTTTTGAAATTGCCATAAGATTTCTTATTATGAAGCTATGCAGAGATTAAATTTAAAGTAGACATCTGCATGGTTCGCGACAATAACAGACAGACGTGCGAAACCGTGGGCAATTTAAGTATTTATCTGCCTTCCCCACCCCGCCCCTTATATTTTTCAGTGGACATTATACTGTGTACAGACAGACGTGCGAAGTTCTGGGCAAGTGAACTGCTGGGAACAGGAGAATAAAAACAGGTAATTGGGTGAATGTAGTTTAATAGGGTATCATAGAGAATATTTAATACCCCAGGGTACCCAGAGAAGACCAAGTATTCATTCAGTCATTGGTCATTCATTCAGCCGATGACATTTAGTGAGGCTTACTTAGACTAACATAAGTTGGATTCCACGTCACGTCATGGTGACCAACGCACGCGCTCGCCGTGACGTGATGGGGAATCCGGTTTAATCCCGTCCGCGCTGTGATTAGTCAATGATTAATGACACATATACCACAGTCGGCGGGATCATCTTAGCTATTGATTTATCGGCATATTGTTACTATTGCACAGCACTGTTGCCATATATATCAAAAGAAGAAAAACATAGTTAACTTTTAAAAAGAAGTAGGTATTGCGACTTCAATACTTATGCACTGAAAAGCAAGACAATCGAATATTTTGTAGTAGGTACCTATACCTACAGTTTCAAAACGGTTGGTGCAAAATTAGGATACAAAACCAATAGAAATATAATTTGTACTGAGTATCTACATTTGTCATTCTCTTATAGACGTTTAGTAATTTTAAATTTAGCACCAACCGTCTTCAAAGTATACGATTGCACAGAGATAGTTGAAGGGCCTCAACTTCCTTCAGGATCAATTATTTTATATTAATTTTATTTATTCACACTACAAACAAAAATCTAAAATAAACATTAAAAATCTTAAAAACCTTAAATAGGTACCTTAAAACTAAAAAGAAAAAAAAAATTTATTATGTCTGCATATTTAAAAAGTGTCCACTCACGAAAGCTAGTCACCAAACAAATAAACAAAGATCGCCAGCGTTAATTTTACGTGACGCGATTAAAGAGCCCCGATTAGAGTTTCTTGACCGACTTCATATAATCTTTAATCTCTAATAACATTTTTTTTTATATTTCGCCATTGTCTAATCCAGGGGTAACCAAATGGCAGACCGCGGTCCGGAGCGTCGACCTATGTTGTGAGGACCTTACAAAAGTACCTACCAATTCTTCCTCAGTGTGCCATACTCATTAAAATCGGTTCAGCCGTTTAGCCGTAAAAACCAAAAAGACAGATAGACTGAGTTAGTTTCGCATTTATGATATTATATAGTATGAATTGACATTTTAAAACTTGGTTGCCAGTCATATCTACCTTCCCTTCCAACCGGACCGCGACATACTTTTATATTTTTTAACCGACTTAAAAAAAAGGAGGTTTTAAATTCGGACCGTATTTTTTTATGTTATGAACATCGATTACTTCGCCAGTTGTGAACCGATTTTGATAATTTCTTTTTTATTCGACAGATAATTCTTCCGGATTGGTCCCATTTTTCTCTCATAAAAATTGGTTTACTGGTTCAGAAATATTGAAGAAACTGACTTTAGAAGTAAATTTTTCTTAATATCTCGATGAAATATGTACCGACTTATAAACAACTTAGTTCCCAATTTCACTAATCTAGACAATTAATACCTACAATCAGTACAAACATAGGTTAGGTAATATTAATATCTTTATCTTATTATATATATATATATATATGTTTACTTAATTTTGTATCATATAATTTGGCACCAACCGTCTTCAAATTCTACGACGAAATATAAATTATTTCTTACTTTTCAGTGCACAATTTTTGAAGTCGGTACACTTTTTTAAAGGTTTATAAAACAGACCTTCAGTAATATTAATTGGTGATTCTTGGTCTAATCTGTATAAATAAAAATTAAATGTTGTTCGTTGATAAGCACATCACGTCTTGAGAAGAGAGCGACCGATCTATTATTTAATATATGGTAGGTAATAGTCTGAATAAGGTTCTTAGGGAAAGAAAAAATGGGAAAGTTGCCCTGAAAATTCGGGAAAACTGAAGTTAATATTACTAAGTTAATATCGGAAAGCTAGTGATGAATAAAAGTCGTTATTCCCTATTGGGATATTGAAGGAGTTATAAAGAATTTTGCCGACAGTACCTACTTGGTAAACAACAATCCAATACAATGAATAGATTTTCGAGCGACATTTCTCCATTGAAGAGTTCTTTGAAAAATACTGTTATTGCGTGAAATGAACGCAAATTAGGTCAAATTTTTGTTTTTGTGCTATTTTACATTTTTACATTGTCATAATAGGTGGCGGGCCTATTGTATAAGTTACCTGTCATATTCGACCTATGGTTCCACGGACGACGTTATTTCTTTGTTTTTTTTTATTAATATAAAAACCTTAAATCAAATCTAAAGATTAAAAATAACTAAATAAACCAGGTCCGCGTGAAATAGTGGCATCAAGAATACTGGCTGCATTTCCCCGCTGAATTTGTTTGTTTACAAAAGTTGTAATTTTCGTCACGACTGAATAGGTACCTGCTTGGCTGATTTACACTATTTAGGTAAGTACCTTTTTTTATTCACGGGTTACCTCCTGAAACCGTATTATCGACCCCAGGGTACAGGGCGGAAGATAAAGTCTCCCTCTTTTAGCCGATTGTATTTGTTAGGCTATACCTGTTCTGTTAAGGTATATTTAGAATTTAGATGGAAAAGACTATTGTCGGATTATTTAGGTACCTACATAAGTTTTTTTTATTATTATCATGGCTCTATATTTTATACATTTCTTATATTATTTACATATTTTTAATTTTAAAAACCCCATTGCTACACGGCCGGGATCTAACCGTGGTCCGCCTAATTAATACCAGACGCTTAACCACTCGGCCACCGACGCTACCTATCTGTAAATTATTTTGAATTTTGAATTCATAAATGTGATTTCCGGTGTCGCTTGTGAAATTTTTAGGGTTCCCTAATAGCATACACTATTACGACATTTACGACCTACACGTGGCCAGATAGTAACGTAACGATGGCCACAGTTGGCCAGTTACTAGTGCTAAGTCAGTCACTGCACTTGATGTGTTTTTTTTTCTTTCTTTTATTATTCTATTATTTTTAGAAGAAATGGGGAAGCCAAGAACAAATTCAAATTGATTTTTTTAACCCACAAAAAAAGAGCCTATGCCTGTCTGCCTGTAGAGGTAGGTATTTATTTCATGAATTTATTTCATTTGTTCAGCGTTCATCTTAGTGGTCCCCAATATATTTACGATTGTTTGTGATTTGCGATTGCTTTTCGAGCCAGTGTCGGGTGTTTTTAATTTTTAAAATAATTCCCAACTGAGTTAAAACTTTGACGACAGTTCAATGTTCTTCATTCAACAGAAACAAGAGGTCTGATTATTCCCTTGACTTGTTTCAAAATGTGCTTTTGTTTTTTACAAATCCTTCGGGAAGCTCGGCGCCGGCGCAGCGGGGCGAAGACCTTGGCGCCTTTCTTTAAACAGAGACAGAAAGACCTACTTTCAATAGCGTTAGTACGGGACCGCAATATACTTTGGAAGCGCGCGGTACAAAACTACATAACAATCCAGTTCTCGGGTAGCGATCGGACAAGTGACTTTGTGCTGCTTCTGTCTCGTGAATAAACTCTGTGATGTGATCATAAATACCTTTGTTTATTCTTAAACAACAATAACAAATAACTAGATATGTGTTTTAAGTGATATCTAACTGAGTTTTAAAGGATTGTACCATTGGATTAGTGAGAAGGTAAGAATGCAGGCTTCCCAATACAAAAGAGGAATGTGAGGTGCACTAACTATACATACAATATGTATGCACCTAGTAAAACACCTTGCGCCCTTTCTTACCGGGTCTTTTCACTTTGGATTATAATCCAGGGCTTAGGTTTCACAATGTGTAGGTACCTAGATGTTAATTGTCGTTAATTTTGTATCAAATTTTTTAATCTATGTACGAAATGTTAAGTAGAAACGTCCCTATTCTAGACAGACAGATGTACTTACATAAAAAAATTGTTATTTATGATGCTATTAGGTCGGTATATTGAAAAAGAATACAGTAGACAAACACCAATGTCATCTATTATAGAAATGTAAGGATTTCGTGATCTGAATTTAAAAATGTTATTTTCTTTGCCTACCTACCCTAGCTAGTGTAAATATAAAAAATAACAGATTTTACCGATTAAATTCCTCGGTTTGTCACATTGATCTTTGTCAGTAAGTTTAAATAAACGGACTGTGAAACGAACTCACGGAGTTTATTTGACAGTTTAGTTGCAGTTAGCCTAACTTTTATCTATACTTTGTAAATAAACTTTAATTAGATATCTCTAATCAGTCATCATTGAAAACATGTGTTTGTTGATGTTTTGAAATAAATTTCCTTAACTTAGGTATGCGTAGTTCGTCCGGTAATTCTTTATTTTAGTATCCGTTATGCCATTTTTAGATCGTTGGCGATTGCATGTCTCACATGACGTCCGCGTGTGATCAGAGTTCAATAAGATAATAAAAACATAACTCTACTAGATTTTGCTCACGGTTTATCTGGGTGGAAAAGCATGGTTGTGTGTATAGTATGTACAATTGTACATGTATATACTAGGTAGCTAGGTACATGCTTTCATATTTAGACGGTGATGTAAACAATTCTTTTCATGACTGTATTTCAAAACCCCCGCCCGGGATCAAAAAAAATGCATTATATTTGTAGCAAGATTCACTTGTCAAACAGTTTGTAATACTTACTTTAAATTCTCTATATAAAATTAGCAATATTTTAATCCAACTCAGTTGAGTAGGTACCTACCTAACAAACATACCTACATGTTTTAGACCTACATACAAACATTGTAGACTTGTTAATTTTATATTAATAGAATCGATTTCATACCTTTTATTAGAAATATATATTTATATTAAATCTAAACATCAAATAAAAAACTAACTTACTTAATAAAATTAAAATCTAAAAATATAATCATAAAATTGCTTCAGAGAGTCCTGCGGCCAAAGACATTTAATATAGCCTGCGGCATAGTATTAGTACCAAACCAAGATGCTAGCTGCGTTCCCCCGTTGCACCTTAGCTAAAGTTTTGTGAGGTTTTGGCTCCCCAAGTTCCACGGTCCCATGGTTTCCGTAGCAAAAGTATTTGTTATTCCCCCTTTTATTTGACAAGTCACATCATTGATGCATATGATTTTTTTTTTTAAAATTTGCCCCCAAAAATTTACCTCCAAAATCAGAATTTGTTTATTACGATATACGTCCGTGATTGAGACCGACAAATAAGAATTCGGAAAAACAGTCTGTGACAGACGGACAGACGGACACGAAAGTGATCCTAATGGTTTCGTCTTTTCATCGGATGTGCGGAACCCTAAAAATACTTAATTGATTTTCTTTCAAAATTTTCACCAATACAGGTTCAATGAACAAGTGTTGTACCTACCTACATTACTGCATTTCACGCGTAACCGGTTTCTTTTGTTCGCGGTTTAAAATATAGGGTTGGTTTATATACCTTTGCCCTGACTATGGATCGAATATTGATACGATTATGAGACTTAAAATGAGCGCTTATTGACTTTTCGTGCTTCGTTGGGCACAAAATACTCTATCGAAAATTATAAATAGCTAGGTAGTTAAATTCTGTGACATTAAGTAGCGACAAATTTGCCATTTATTATTTTATATGGGGAACTTGATAAGTGACCGTGATTCGAAGGGCAGGTAAAACCATAGTTTAAATCTATGTAAATAAAAATTAAATGCTGTTCGTTGGTAAGCGCATTAAGAAAGGCTGGACCGATTTGGCTATTTAAAAAAAAATTTTGTAATAGTCTGAATTTAAAGGTTTTTAGGGAAATAAATATTTGAAAAGTTACTCATTATTTATTATAGTACATAATAATGTTATTAACGGATTTAGATGAAACTTGGATAAAAAATAGTTTTTGTCCCTCGTAGAACATTATTAGGATAGGAAATGGCTTGAAATACCTATATTACACTGGCAAAAGCTTGTTACTCGATAAATGCGAACACCTACCCCTGGCAACGGCCACCTAGCAATATACAAAGGCCGTCCGTGATGGTGCGTTTAATCAAAAAGGATCTAATTGAGATAATGAACTATACCGTTGAGTATGAGCAAGTGCCCAAGTGCTACTTTAAAGAATTATATTCACTTTAGCACGTGCTAAACCTTTCAATGTAACTGGATAGCACATGTTAGGCCCACCCTGCATAAAAGCATAATTCAAAACAGGACGAGCCATTGAAAATCAGAGTGCACTTGAGAAATGCATTTTTTATTAAACGTGAAATTTTGTTGAAAAATTAAAAATATGTATCAACTGAATTTGTAGTAGGTTCTAACTGGTTTATAAGACAGAAGTTAAAGGAAATGCTGGCAGAGGACGACCTAGGTGTACTTTTATTGAACATTAAAAAAATATATAGTTATCGAAGAAGGCAATATTAAAACTACACACAACCGCCAAGGTATGATGATAATAAAAAAACCGAAAGAGGTATGTCAGGATCGTAGTAAATGGCATTCGATTGGGATAAACGGCGTGATGATAGATAGATTCTAACTGAAAAAAAATGCTAATTCAGATGATCATGTCCATTTTCAGACCTTACCGAGTGTTTTCATAACTACACTTACGTAACATTTTTTTAACGAAGCGACACATGAAACGGCAAAAAAAATATATTTCACAGTACAAGGTTTCCGCCCTGGCTTCTCCTGTATAATTTGATATCATTGCTCACTCCCATTATATTATATTGGCTCTTGTGTCTGTCTGTCCGTCTGAAAAAAATAATCGAATTTCGAGTTTGGGGGTTAATTTTAGGGGAAAAATTAAAACATAATTTTTTTTTCTAATGCATCATGTGAAATCATAATTATGAATGGACTCGTTATTAGGAATACATTTTTTTTTTTAAATTTTAAAATACATTAGTTTAAATTATCTCCGAAACTACTAAGTCTAAAAAAATATAGGGAATGTAGGGCCTTTCTTGTAGTTTACAGGAAATCCTGTCTAACACTTCTGACAGGAAAAACGGCACGGAACCCTCAGAGCGCGAGTCGTACTCGTAACTTGACCAATTATTTATTAGTACCTATATAAGTACTTACTTAGATTTCAAGTTAGGGAAGGTTGAATCTAGTAATTTTATTGAGGCTATCTAATAATCTGGTTGACGGTGTCGCCACATCTGAAAATACCAAGACTTGAGCAACCGCTTAGTTTCTAATTATGGAAAGATATTTTTTTGTAGGAAGGAAATGAGTTTTTCGTGTGTCACCGACTATTCGTCGCATAAGACCACACGGGTGGCAGTTAGTATTACACAATGTTGATCGATACGGGCTACCGAATATTGCTTTTGGTGAAACACTTGTCTGTTCCCGTTAAAAGTGCTATGTATGTCTTCTTATGAAGGCAGGTGTTCTTGATGATGCAACTATGAGATGAGCAAGTCTTTCGATCGACTTTTTTTGCCCTTAAATATTTTCATAAGTAAGTAAATAATTACCTAAAGTCTGTCTTTCTGTCTATCTGTCTTTTCCTACTAAATATTTGATTTTCATTATTAGTTAATAGATTAAATATTCCAGATTTCAAATGCAAAATCCACGTGGTATCTTATACTTAGTAATAAGTGTACCTATACTGCATGTCGAATGTCAACTTAAAAAAAAAGCTCAACATATTCCTCAAACTTATTACTTATATATTAACTAACTATGTAGGTAGGTATGTATGTAAAAAAAATCTTGGAAGTCGAATTTAACCAACTTCTAAAATTGTCCTATCGATTTGAGGCTTTGCAAGTGTATGTAATTCGGATGACAAAACAATATATTTGGTACCTTCGATCTGATCTGATGATCGAGGCGAAAGGTGGCCACAGGAACTATGTAACGAAACGACGTAACCCCATTGAGTTTGGGCTCGTTTAATATGCGCAAGCCTCCTAGATGATGTCCAGGGTCCTGACCCCTGATGATAGAAACGACGTTACAGAGTTCCTGTGGTCTGTCTACGTTTTTTTATAGACTATTAATTATTGTTTCTTAATGTTTGATGATTTCTTTTTTAATTTATCTTATTTTATTATGACTTCACCTATGTTCAATTTGAACATTGACGGAATCCTTAGAATTTACATTGAGCTATTTGATTACTAAATAGAGTCAATTTTGGATTTACGTACCGACTTCGAAAATTGTGCACTGAAACGTAGAATTTGAGGACGGTTGGTGCCAAATTAGGATACAAAATTACATAAGGAGATAAAGATTTGTTCAATATTATCTAGGTATGTTTGTAGGTACTGATGATCCTAAGTTCCTAACTAATTGTCTAGATTAGTAAATTTGGGAACTAAGTTGCTTTTAATTTGGCACCAACCGTCTTCAAATTCTACGACGAAATATTAAAAATGGACTTCGACTCCATTCATTTCGGTTTCGTTTTGGCTATAAAATTTTTCTCGCAGACAATAATTCCGTCCGTGTAACATGAACTGCGAAGAGATTTAATTGTTTTATAACAAGAAGAAAAAAATTCATTACACGCTCGAGGAATATGATGCGGGAACATTTTAATTTAAAGCGCAGTTTGTAATTGTGCTTTGTTAAATGGCAGTTTTACACAATTGACTTTAATGTCTTTATAGTTCTAGCTATTATTGTAATTTTTAAACAGCTTGTTTATTGTGTTGATTCATAGGGTTGTGCGGTAAGACCACCATGCAAGATCATCCGTTTTTTAAGGCACACAAAACTAGCCCGTATTCATAAATAAGTAGATATGCTATGCACCCACTCAAATAATTAATTATGTCTGTGTTTTTCACGAAAATTGTTAAGTTACTATAAAGTCAAAGTTCTATAGGTATGTGGTACCTATAGAAGGGGAGTGGGGACTACTTTGGAAAATAACTACATAGGAGGGAACCATTTAGGAAAATTACCACATAATAGGGGATCACTGAGGAAAATTACCACATAGAAGGGGGATCACTTAGGAAAATGACCAAATATTAGGGGATCACTTCGGAAATTGACCACATTGGATGGGACCGCTTAGGAAAATTATAACATGGGACTTCCCGACGAAGTAATGCGAAGGTTACGATTAAGAAGGAAGAATCCGTATTGTTTATGTGAAAAAAATAAAATGTTTTTGGTATAGGCAGAATTATTCTTGTATGGCAAGTCTAAGTCGGGATTGATTTCACTGCTGTTGACTTTACTTGGGACCTTTATGGAACCATCCATATGACTTTGGAAGCAATTTTATAAGTGTGTGTACTTATATGTTCACTTATTTTCAAGAAAAGGTATAAAACATAAATGCAATTTATAACAATAATTATATTCGTTATACAGCGTTGTATAGGGTTTTAATATGACATACACTCGCACAAATAATGCATGCATAGCGACCAATAAAATAAACTACCAATGCAATACTGCAGTGCACTGCGGACCAAATAAGACTATACGGACAGACTACGGAAATGGATATGCATATGCAAAATTGCAAATATCGGCTTTTAACAGCGGATTTTATAAATAACGTTTATATCTCCATTTGTATTGTAGAATTTATGATGTCATCCTTTTGTTTACATTTTTGTCAATAATATGTTTTATTTTTTGCGGTTGCACCCGAGTTAATCGTTACTGCTCCGCTCCTTTGGGTCGTAGAGTGATGTTTTATAGCCTATAACTTTCTTCAAGAACTGGGCTATCAAATCCAAAAATATTTTCAAATGCAAATCCAACTGGTAGTTCCAGAGATTAGCGCATTCAAACAAACAAATTAACTCTTCAGCTTTATTATAGTATAGATTAAAGCTCATCAATTTAAGAGAAGTAGACTAGCCCCAATCGCTTCAATACTATTTTTACACAAAATATAAAAGCTATTACTTCATTTATAATTTAAAAATAAATGTAAGATGGATAAATTTCCATAAATAACGGGCACTTTCAGCTCTTGTTTACGGACACCTAACTGAAAAACCGGGCCTTATGTATTTACAGACATCTGTTCCTTGTCTTATATAACGTTACGTATTAGATATTTATACTAATTTTAGGTGGTTCCCCATTCAGCAAGATTGTTGTTAACTGCACAATTTGACTTGATCTTATGGGGTTATCAAACTTATCAATATGGTACGCGATATCATTCTTGTTATAATTTTGTCAGAAAAGATTTGACGTCAGAATACTATTATTTTTAAATAGAATATAATATTCAATATTATCTAACACGATAACATTAATATATATTTTTTATTTATTGATTTGTCTCAAACACAACTTATATTGTTTTTTCAACTTTGAATTGCTTTCTTTCAATTAATATTAGAATCATTGATTATCCTTGGGCAACTGTTTAAAAAAATGTAAGGCGCACTTAGTAATCATAAACAAGAAGTAGAACGTGTTAAAAATTTCAAGTAAAGGACTGCCTTGTTAATCCGTTAAAAATTCCTCAACAATGGCCTCAAATATACATATGGAAGAGTTTCCTTCAGCTGGCTGGGTAACCAAGGGCCAACTAAAGTACCTACGTTTTACTGTAACTATTTGTCTTACTTTGCATATGTTTTTATTTGTATTTTTTTAAATAATAAATTATTAGTTCTGAAAATGTAAAATAGGTTGATAATATTAATATATAAGTAATGTATTTTAAGTATTTTAAATGACAACTTATTTAAAAAAGACATGCAAAGATTGTTTAGCAAATAAGAAAAGTCTAGAAGAATGGACCAACATGCTATTAGAGTAGGTATACCTACGTGTTTCGTGCATATATTTCTCAAAACAGTAATTTCAATTTGTAAAACACGCTCTAGTTTCTAATTTAGAGTTGTGCAACGTATTTTTAATGCTTCACGTGCGCTCCAGAATAGGATGTGTAGGCGAAGCTTTTTATATTGTGTCGTTAAAATAAGTATAATGTACCTACATTTTATTCACGAGTTCACGACTCGATACGTCAAAAACTATTTTCAAGGAATTTTTAACTCATACGAGTATATATTGAATTTTGTATAACTTTTAGGTTTGTAAACAAGATGATTTGCTAGGATAAAATATGCTACCAATGACATAGGTATAGTATCAATGAATAGTAATTCAGTGTTGAAATACAGCTTGTCACTATTCGCACATTTAATTTAAGAACTTTTTTATATCAATGTTTAGAACTTTATTTATGGTGTGTAAATATTTATTTTAAAATTATGCTATTTTTTTATTGAATTGGTAAGTAAATAAAATACTTCTTTATTTCAGGTGCTGTAAGAAAGCAAGATGTCGCTTGCCTGGTTGATAGCTGTGACAGTATTTATAACTCGAACTCTCGCAGGTTAGTAAATATATTTATTTCTTTATTCCCTAATTAAACCTAATAGACAAGCTTGAAAAGGTAAAACATTATAAAAAAAACAATTGCAATTTGTAAGTTTGCAATGTTACTGTTGCAACTTGCAACACTTGCATTGCAAGTGCAAGCACTTCTTGTACTTTCTGAACGAAGCGAGAAGCGGCTGAAACTTTGTGACGTAACAATGTCCACAATCCACGTGTAGGGACTACGAGTATCACATCACACCTCAACACATTACAAATTATTCTATTCAGGCTTTAGGTATATAGGTGTAGGTACATGCCCATCTCTGAAGCACAAAGAAGTCAAGAACATTTTCAAAGATCAACGATCTTTATTTTATATATTGCATTCAAAACTAAAAAGTGTATAATCATTGTAATTAATAGAACACTTATATATCCAACAAATTACTCTGCCCTTTCATTCAAAATGTTTCCCTTGTCAAGCTGCATCTACAAAGATTACTATCTTTAAAAAGAACTTCTACCATTAAATATAGAACTATCGTGTAATACTTAGTAAATTCATTATTCATTGCTTGTTTCGTGAGGAATGTATTTTAAAATGTGATGCTTGACACGCAATGTATTGACTGGGATGTTGTAGTTATTAACGAGCTGTGAAAAAGGAGTGTCAGAAAAAAATGTGCCGTGACTGGATTTTTTTGAAGTTTGGGTGTTTTTGACGAGTCCCGGATGCCGCAGGTAGCCGTCTCTATCCATCGTCCAGTAGGAAAGCTTGCGACGGTAGCGCATTAAAGACTTTTGTTTATAGGGGTGTGGTTCCGTAGAATTTACGACTTAGGAACTGAATGTTAGTGTTCTTCTGGTTTACTATAACTATAATTTAGAATTTGTATTAGACTTTGAGTATTAAGACTAGATCGCCTTTTACATTTAAAAAGCACACAATTAAATATTTTTCTAGAGTTCTGTGTCGCGACACAAAACGATGCCAACGAAGGTAACTTATTACTATCCTAATGGTCGAGTGACCAGAAAATTGGCGGAGGGAGGAGCCTGTCTTTGCCCCCTCCATAGTCTTTGTACCTATTCATGTATATTTCATCTTTTTCAAATTAAAATTCAAATTCAAATATATTTATTGTCTCACATTATTACATGCTCCCTGTTAAGGCGTACAATAAAGATAAAACTATTTATCTGCGTGTTATTAGGTCGCCGGGGAAATTAAAAATTAATAACTATAACCCTCCTTTTTGCTATAGTCGGGTCATTATTTTTTATCTTCAAAACCCTTACATAGAGATGAAACAATGAACAGATTGTTATATGATGATGACTTTATCGAATTCATTGAATTGTTTTAAAACGCGTTTAAAGCTTATCCTGTGGACATTGGAAAACGTCCAGACAGGTAAAGGGTCAAAGATAATTCTAAAAAGAGTTTAATTACAATTAATTGGAAATTGCATTTCATAGACATTTAAAAAATTTGAAAGCACCGTTACCACAGTAAATATATAAGCTAATGCAGTAAGGAAGCTTCGTACAAACGTTCGAAACGACCGCACGCACACAGACGCACGCTTCTACAGGGCCTAGCGGCACAGCCACTACTACCTGCGAGAACCGCTTAGAGGCCCTGTAGAGGCGTGCGTCTGTGTGCGTGCGTCGTTTCGAACGTTTGTACCAAGCTTCCTTACTGCTTTAGCTTATATATTTACTGTGGTAAGACATACTTACACTACTATTTTATTTATTTGTGTAGACAAATTTTAGACTTTTTGTTCAAAAAAATCTGTTTCACTGGTGCAATATTTCACTTATTTAAAGTGGCAACAATTTGTCCCAAAAACAGGAGAATGTTGTCGTATCAATTTTCAATGAAGTCAAAGGTGTCAAAACTAAAGAGGAAATTGGTATTTGAGTGACTATTATTGTGGTTTAGACAAAGACTAGATAATTAAATAATAATATTATCATTTTTATCTGCCAGAATGATTGGTTTTATTATTTACAGGTCCAAAGGATCTCTAAAATAATAATTTGGTACTGTGTAGACATAAGAAATTTTACGCTTGTACTCGTTTTACGGCTTGGCGTGTATTATTTTGTGTATGTAGTTGTCGGGTAGGTTGCTGTATGCACACACGGTAATTATCTCGGGCAAACACGGGAGCCATTCACTGTGCATTTCGTTTTCGGAAGTTCCAAGTTCAATTCTCAGTTCTCGCTCACACAAAAATGCTTCAAATATCCGGTCTCTCGATTGTACATCCACTGTCCCTGTCTATCTGCCTGTCTGTTCTGAATCATTTCTGAACTTTGTTTTTGAAAAGTTTTTCTCCTTACGTTTAATTCAATTAAATTCACTTTTAGTGCAATTAGCACTCAAATATTCGAACTATTTTCATAATTCATTGGTATATTTTAGTGTTGTAGTAATGTTTTTGAAGTGAAGTTAGAGAATTGTTCCCCAGTTCCCAATCCACCTACTGTACTTAAGTTTGTAAATAAGCTCACAGTTTAGTAACATACCGTAGTTGGGCATTGGAGTACTAAAGTATGCAGTTTATAAATAACTTTGATTCACATCATTACGACGCAATGATTGACTTGTATTGTAGCTTTACACAATAATAGCTACGAGTAAGGTTAAAATAATTTTGATAAAATTGTTAAAACTAACTACAGAAGGAGAAGCAGATTTAGTTTACCAGAAGCGAAAAATTACCAACGGATCGGATTTTAATGACAGTTTTATTGATCAAATATTAAAAATGTATCAGTACAAAGAGGTCTATCTTTAATCTAATCTTCATCACATCTAAACAACCAAGAGAGGCACTTCGCATATATTTAGAAATATTAAAAGGATAATTGATGAAAGATAGACAGGAAATGCCGGTAGAGGACGCCCTCGAATTAGACAATATAAAAAACTTGATGATTGAAGGCAATTTTCGAACCACTCGGGCTTGTATGATGAAAATAGAGGAGGCGAAAGAGGTATGTCAGGATCGTGTTGTAATCGATATTGTATTTGCCTACCTCTCCTAGGATAAAGGGCATGATGATAGATACGTGTATTAGCTCTCAGAGCAAATTAGCTATAAAAAAACTAAATATAATTTGTTGATTGAAATTATTCGCTTCCATTCTTTGCGTCTTCATAGACATAGGAACAAACAGGTGACGAGGTGGATGAGCAGATGCTTCAATAAAAACTGGGCAAGTTGCGTGTAAAAGCAAAATTAGTAGATTATGTTATGCTTTTCGATTTTAACTATATAGTCGTACAAGTGTATTTGCAACTTTTTTCTTTTTTCTTTCTTCACGGGTTGCTTGAATGCTCTTGAAACCGTGTTTTCCGGTCCCAGGGTACCCAGTGAAAGACAAAGTCTTCCTCTTTTAGCCGATGGTATTTGTGATGCTATACCTAACGATTGGTCAGTTCTACATATTATTTAGATGGAAAAGCCTCTTAAGTGTGGTTTACCGGATTATGTAGGTACTAAGTTTTTAATTATATAAACCCATTTATACACGGCTGGGACGAAACTGTGATTCGTCTAGTTAATATTAATACTAACCACCAACGCACCTTATTTCATACAGTTTATTTCACAATGATCTTAATTCTATCGATTTGGACGAATGTATAGTCAACTGCTTGTACGAAGAGGCATTTTGATCTTAAATTACCTCAATGGAGCTTCCCATAATCTGCCAGTTTTATTGACTACTGAACTTTAAAAACTAGTCATGAATAACACAAAATATAAAGCTAGTGCTATCCATTACTAAATAACAAGTTTTTGAGTCGAGACTTGAGAATCCGGTTGTATCAAGCTACAATAAAACAATCAAGTAATTCTAGCATTTCAATTTTCTTTATGTCATTTAAATATGTAGACAGGATTCCTCGCATATAGGTTTTTACACAGTAAACTACATATGAAGCTCCCATTATGTTTTTGTCAATTCATTCATTCGCTTCATACCAAGTGTTTTATTCATTTAAACATCTTCATCATAAATATGAATAGGATTGCCCGCATGTATGCACATTGCACAATAATTACTCGAAATATGTTTTTATAATTTTTTGTATATGAAAGCTTTTATAGGTTACAACTTAAATTTTAAGAGAATTAATAAGAAATTATACCGAAAAATATTCTCTTTCTTTGCAGTAAAATAACCGTAATATTCCAAAGTCATCACCTACTTGTCATTTTCCTAAATGATCCCCTACTTTCCTAAGTTATCACTTAAATACTAATAGTCGCTCACGTACCCCTGTTTTTCCGCTAGTGTCCCCTTCTATCCAATGTGGTCATATTCCTTGGTAATCGCTCACTTTCCTTAGTGGTCCCCTCTTGTCCTATGTGGTCATGTTCCGAAGTTGTCACCTTCGCATTTAGGTTACTTTCCTAGGTGGTCCCTTTCTAATATGTGGTTATGTTCCAAGTTATCACTTTCCTAACTTTTGTTTTATTTCGACTAAAAATTTTCTGCTCTTACATTTCAGAATTTATGAACATTAGCTAAAATATAGTTTATTTAAATTATTTCTATAGACTAACTTAGGTACATTAAACTAAAAAGATTTTTGAAATGACCATCAATAATTTTTAATTAACAATCATAATATTGTAGCCTACAGCCTTATGGTCGTAAAAATGCCATATCGAACTTAAAATACGATTTGTTCATAGAGTTCAATAGACGATATTTAATTGGTAGATGCTTACCGAATTATAGCAATTAAAGAAACAAGATTAGTATTGTTTTTTGATAGTTTTATATTTATATCTGTATTTTTTTTTATTCACATAACAATATAAAAACCTTAAATCTAATCTAAACATTAAAAATAAGAAAAACAAGAATACTGGCTGAATTCCCCCGCTGAATCGCGATGCTGATTCGTTGAGCGACTGTATTACATATCATTTATACTTGCTATCGCTACATGGTATGATGTTGAGATATATATCTAATTGCTTGCCATCTTTGCATTGGCTGGCAATACTTAAACCAGTGCAGTAAATTAAAAAATGCTGTTCGCATCACTTGAGAACGGTTGGACCGATTTGACAAACTTGTTTCAATGTTTGTAATAGTGTGAATAAGGTTTTTAGGAAAAAATTGGAAAACTAAAGTTATGTATTTTTTTCTATGGGATTTTTGTATGAATACAAGATTTTTTGCACAGAGATTGTTTTAGGTATTTTAGGTACAGAGCAACTACGAATCGACGAGATTTTTGCACAGGGCCAGAGAGTGACTAGGGTACTATTTAGCCCAGAAATTCTTGGGGATAAACTCTTATAAATAAAAAACAATTAAATAAGAATCGTGAGCCATAATTTGTTAGCAACAATACCTATTAAATCTTTTTCTATAGTTAGTAATAATAATAATGGTAACATAAAATTTATCACACACTGGGGGAGAACAAATGTATAATATGTGCAGCCGAACCCAATGTTCTAAGATTACAATCCAATCTGTCGGCTATTCGTGTTCAGGATGGTGTCATACTTGTAACTTTATGTCACATTTAAAAAAATTTAATGGAAGCTAGTTGAATTTTTTGGCCTAGGTAACTATTGTATAGAATATTATGCAGCTTGTTTGTTTCGAAGTTTCGAAGCTTAGTCAGACTTTAATTTAATGGTTTTGACCATATATCGACCTTGCTAAAAACATACTGCGTGGGTGACGCGCGGTACTAATTTATTTTTTGTGGTCTAAGTAATGCCATTGACCGCAAAAATAAATCGTATTGCTATTTATGAATTACATGTTGCAACATTCCGTTTGCTTCAATCATATACTAAAGTTCTTTAATCATATTAAAGCAGAGGTTCCTAAACTTTCCCCTTAGGAACATTTTGCTGCTAATTTTTTATTCCAAACTTCCAAGCTTCGGAGCCCGCTAAATGTGGACATTGGTGGACATATCAGTGCTCTTCACACCATAAGGAGTCGATAGCTTAATTGGTAGAGCGTTGTCTTGAAACTCGGTTTCCATTCCCACTTGTTCCAAGAAAAAATGCTAAGCAACAATTTTCTGCTTCAATCGACTCCTCGTGTTTCGGAGGGCAAGTACTTCTTCTAAAAAATCAGATATTTATGTCTGTAAAAGAAGTGACACATCTAGGTGCGGCAACGGGCTTGCCGACTGTTCTGTTCAATATAACAACTGGCAAAAAGTGGACACTGTTACTGATGTCTCTGGCCACACCGCAAGATGTAAAGGTCGAAAAGGTGTTGTGCGATCATTGGTGCGAAAAGTTTTCTTTTGAGCCTACAAATAATAATGGCTATTTCCAATGATTGCCCTTTCCCAAATTTTTGTACGAACTTTATTTGTATAGGGATTAATTTCGTAAAATGTAACGGAAAATTATAAGTAATGTCAAATGGAACGGAAATGTGTAACCGGAAGACGTTAGCACTAATTATTCTGTGCCGGAAATAAATAAGTTTAAATTCAAATTCGAATTTCGAATTTTTAAGGTTCTTTAGAAAATTTTCGAGGGTGTTTACACGTCATTGGCGATTACTGACTTGTTTTAATAATTTTTTTGTTTACAGAGATCGAAACAGAATTCACAAAATGGCCGGAATCTGTGATTGCTCCTGTTGGTGATACGGTTTCGTTCGATTGTGCCGTCAATGTACCCGGCGGGAAATTAGGATGGCGGTGGAAGTCTTCAGAGGCCCCTGACGAGGGAGAATGGCGGGATATGCCTGAAACTGAAAATGAAACTGTTACGTCCAAATTGACTATTACTATTAGAGAGGATACACCAGCGGCTTTTTATCAGGTAACGTATTTTTCAAACATTAAGTAATACCTATTTTTGACCGGTCAAAACCGTTGATTGACAAAATCAGTTCAAACTAATTTTACACCGAGTGTGTACGCGAGAGAGTTTAGTGGACAAACCGTGACGATTCAGAGCGCCAGAAGTTTTTTTAAAATTTACATTAGTTTTTTTTGTTTTCTTCAATTTTATAATTGTGACAAAAATGTATAGTGATAAATATATAATTAGCCGGTAACAGATCACCATAACTTTATCATTAATGATGAATTACGTTACGGGGAATTTATACTCACCACCTATTATTAAGGGGCGTCGGTGGTCGAGTGGGTAAGACGTCGGCTCGCAACTGAAAAGTCGCGGGTTCGATTCCTACATCCGACCAATGGGTTTTTTATAATAAAAAATCTATGTTCAATATCCGACAAACCGTACAAAGAGGCTTCTACATACCTAAAACAGAGCTAGCCACTCGTTAGGTATAGCCTCAAAAAATCATTGGCTAAAATTATAATTTGTACATGATTTCAGTGCGTGGTCTGGTACGGTGCAGTGGTCTTAGCTTCAACTCCAGCACGTCTTACCATAGCTCAAATTGACTTGAGTGCAAATTCTCCAGAGAAGAGAATCATACAAGCCCCTCTCCGTAATACAGTCGTGCTACACTGTAAACCACCAAAATCTGAACCGCCGGCAGTTCTTAATTGGTGGAAAGAAGATAAGGTATTTACCTAAATATAAACGTATTTTCTTATTGCGTCGATAGCAAACATCTTCTTCTACTGAAAATAATAGATAGGTAGGCACATAACAGCACTAGCCAATTAAGCACAGCAACAGGCTTGCCATCTGTCTAATTGTTAACATTGTTACTACTGTCTATCTACACAATTTGTTTTCAATAATTAATGTTTAAAAATATTATGAGGAAGGAGTTGTTAAGACTTTAAGAGTTTCATTAAAATCGATTAAGTATCAGAAACTTTAGCTATAAGGAAGTTGTTTTCACTGCACACATAGTAGAGCTTAAAAAAGTTAACTACTAGTTCGGTTCCAATCCTAGGAATATAAAAAGGAAATCCCTGGGTTACCAAAATACTGATGGAATCCGATTATTGTATAAACCTGTAACAAAAGACCACTAAGAAATGTTGTGTCTATTATTAACGATTGGGCTCATAACCTAGGGCTCCTAACCTACGCATTCAACACTTAACATACAACAATTTGATTTATATATTACAGAAAACTATAAGTTTTTTTTTCTTTCTTCACGGGTTGCCTTAACTTACCACGGGGTACCCAGTGGAAGACCAAGTCTCCCTCGTTTAGCCGACGGTATTTGTAAGGCTATACCTAATGAGTGGCTAGTCTGTTGAGATATATTTAGATGGAAAAACCTCTAAGTGTGGTTTGTCGGATTATGTACATAAGTTTTAAGATAATTAAAAAAAACCTCATTGGTAGGTATATGGCCGGGATCCGGGATCGAACCCGGGGTCTGCCTATTTAATACCAGACGTCTTAACCACTCGGCCACCGACGCATAAATATAAAATAAATAATTATGTTTATTTTAACAGGGCTCAAAAACCAAACTGGACACGCCTCATGGGGTTCTTATTTTGAAAAATGTGAACGTAGAGCACAGTGGTACATATGGATGTACAGCTACTAATGAACTAAGCGACCAAGTAATAGACTTACCAGAGAAAACTTATCTTAAAGTACAACACGAATCAAGATCAGATCCTAGGTATGTATTAGCTGTGGTTTCACTTGCTTGAAAATGGGATAAAGAAAAACATTCCCGTGGCTCATGGCTGTAATATTTCAAAACCCCTAACCTGTTTTGCTTTAAAAACTTACATATTATTAGTCTTATAAATGTCATCCAAATCAGTTTAGATCTTTTTCAGAAAAACATTAGGCAAACCGAGCATAACTTTATAACTGTGGAAGAATTTTTGAAATCGGTTCAGCAGTTACCTTTAGTTAAGGTCCTTAACAAGCCAAACTGGCAGCACTTGCAATTTTTGTAAAACCGTCGTCAGCACATTTACAAATCGTCTCTTTATTTTATCAGTGATTTAAGAAAATGCAGCGATGTTCTTGTCACCCTGTCTTATTTAACGGAGCCTTCAGCGATATTTCAAAATTAAAAACATAATTTGAATGAAATTACAGGTTCCTCGAAGACGAAACGTACGTAGGTATTATGGACAATGAAGGAGTTTTGACTAAAGAAATAAGAGGGAATACTGCTTTGAGGTTATGGTGCGGTGGGGTTGCTTCTCCACCGCCTGTTATAACTTGGTCGAGGGAAAATGGACGTTTGCCAACAAGAGCTAAGCTGGATGGTCAACAACTGACTATACCATCGTTTAGATATGAAGATGAGGTATGTAATTTTATCCGCCAATTGGCCTGGCATCAATTGATTCCAATTGCAAATATGTCAGATGTTAATTTAATTAAATATTAAGTATAAGTACTTTACAAGCCTATTTTTAAAATGTTCGATGAGGTAACCTACCTTTTTAGGCCTGGGAGCGCTAAGTATACAATATTTTCAAAAGTATACCACTTTAGATTTCGTTATGATTTAGGGATTGAAAGCTGAACGCAAGTGCCTACTAATAATGCCACCTTGTACCAAATAGCTTTGCTGTTCTTATAAAAGGTGTTGGCAGACATAGGCATATCCAAAGACTATCCTGAAAACTCTTGCTTCTCATACCGCTTCGTAGTAACTTTCACTAGATTTGATTAACGACCTAATCTAAAACCACATTTTCTTTCAGGGAATATATTCGTGTTCAGTTGAAGGTATTCGTCGAGCTTGGAAGGTAGTTGTGCTACAAGGGGCGGAATGGGAAGGTGGAGCCAGTAGCGTCAATGCTAGCGAGGGACAATCAGCGCGGGTGGCATGTGGCAGACCTCATGGATACCCAACGCCAAGAGTACATTGGTTACTCAATGCTAAACCTGTGCATGCAGCCAGAGGGGTTGTTACTACTGGTAATTATATCTTTGAAATGTCTGTTCTATATTGCGGTATGGAATATAGAAATCCACTGAAATAATGCGTTAATTTATAGCACAATAAAAATGTTTACGTGTTATCTGAGGTATATTGAAGAGACTCGTGTAAATACATATTTCAAAAATATAAACTATATACATTTGTGAAAAAGAATTTTAAATTGTATGATGCCAGACATAATTTTAATAAAAGAACAGTTACTCACAAGCCACTGTAATTGCTTTCAGCAAAACTAAGTGATTTAAAAGGAACTGCACTACCAAAATCCATGATAGAGCTTCCATATGGACCGTTCTGTGCTGCTCTTCATTAGTGGCTAGCGGAGAAAACTTTGTATAGCTTCATTCATTCACTCACTGACTTATCAACGCCCAGCCCAAACCCTTATATACCTAGAAAGCTGAAAATTTTCACAGAGGTTTCCTTTATTATGTAGACAAGGAATATAAGGAAGAACATTTTGATATTCAACCCCTAAGGGGGTCAAATAGGGTAAATACGTTTGTATGGAAAATCTTATTACCTACCTGCGTGAATCAACTTGAAACTTGGTTCAAATATTCTTCAAAACAAATAATAAAATACGAATTTTTGGATATTTAAAAATAACCCTTAAGGAGTGGTGCAACGGGGTGTAGAAGTTTGTATAAGTAGGGAAATATTCTTCAAAACAAATAATAAAACACGTATTTTTGGATTTTTAATTGGGCATGGGGAAATATTTTTACGGGACTGGGAAGATATTAATTTTCAGAGGCACCGAATTCATACTTTTTTGAACTTCTGACTGACGGGGAATTTACTGGGGTAAAAGATAAAATTGAGGGAAATCTCTGCGTATTTACATAAATTACGTAATTTTTCCCAATTCTACGCGAAGGAACTCGCGGGCAAAAGCTAGTTGTTTTTATAAAAAGTGAAATCTCGTCATAAAAATGTCGTTTTTTTTTCAGATTCAGTGTTACAATTAGAACGTGTAGAGAAACGACATGCTGGCATTGTTCAGTGCTTCGCTTGCAATGAAATCGGCTGTTCATATGATTCTGCTTTACTTACTGTGGTGCCTCAGCAGATATCCGAAGTAAGTTTTACTAAAGAAATTAAATTTATATTATAACTCTTTTAATCACTGCCATCAAATGTCACATATCAATGATAAACTAATGCTCGATTTCTGAAAGGCTAGTCAATATTTAATCAGATATAAGTTAAATAAAAAAAACTGTGATGTGAACTTAATGTATGCTCGATAGAAGATATACTTTTTTTGGCATAATACAAATAAGTTTATTTAGCACTCAAATAATTAATGGAAATAAAATTGCGTGATCATACGGTTGCTGAAATCTGAATTCAATTAAATAATTAAATTTTAAAAATATATTATTTAATTAAAACTTATTATAATTGAGAATTAAATATTGAACTAATGAGAACTAAATTGTCTATCAAAAGAAAGAAAGAAATAAATTTATTTGCAGGAAGAGTAGTTATCATAACAAACATAAGAATAAAATAATCTAATCATAATTTTTTTTAACATATTTTAATACAAAAACGGACTTCAACAATTCAAGTATTGTACAAAACTTATAAAAAATAGCAAGTTCTATGTAAGAGATCCTTAAAGTATATTAAATTATCTATACCTACTCAATATGTATGTCAATATCAGCTACACTTAGGTTTCACGAAGTCCTGAAAGACATCAATTTCACGAAGTCCTGAAAGACATCAATTTCACGCATATTTTCAACCGATTTGCGACTCGAGTTCTCTATATATTTACTAATGTATATTTTTTTACATATCGAGTAAAAATAATTTCACATACTTTATGGATCCAATAATTAGAATTTGCTATTTCTAATATTTTTGTACAATACTTGAATTGCTGAAGTCCGATTTGTGTATTTTATTGTACCTACCAATTTTGTTTGGAAATTTGATAAGATGACACGCTTTCAAAATGTAGGTAGGTAAATGATGCTCAATGTCTATTAAATTATTATTAAACCTATAACATTAGACCATGATTCATCGACCTTTGTACGTATGTTTCCTACGTTAGTGACATGTACAGGGACATGGTGCGACATCTTGCAGCTGCATTCTGAAATAAGCACTGAAACCGTAGCCGCAATTGCAACTAAAACTCAGTCGTGCGAAGGCAATTCGATTACAAATTGCAAACACCTAACCTAGTTGTATTTTTCGCTCGAAAATAAATTACATTTCTAGTATGAAAATAAGTCACAATGTCATAAAAATAGTTTTATTTATGATATCTTTAATACCTTAGCTGTTTGGTAGAGGCGGCTATCCTTTTACATATTTTGTACTGAAAGGCAATAATTTTTTTTTCTTTTTAAAGGGATGTTTTTAATTGCACACCTGGAAACCTTATTGCGCATCAATTTATTTACATCAAATAAAATGTTGAAAGTACGACCCTGGTTAGCACGTGTTGGTACCCTCTAATGACGAAAAATAAACAAACAAATCAAAATTAAATGTTTCTTCTAGTATAGACCAATTTATTGTAAAATACGCCATCTGTTGGAGATCAGTTGAACTAACGGTTTTAACACGGGCCGTCTAGTTTATAAATATTTTACTTTCAGGAATATCCTGTAGAAGGTATGAAGGCTTTACACCACACTGAACAACCACCGAAGCGACATAACCGAAAGAATCCAAGAAAAAACAAAGGTAAGCTGTTATTTCTCTAAGCCCGATTTTACTTCAATCTTCCCTCTAACCACTTAATTGGTCTTATCAGTGGTGCTGCCGCTCATGATAGCCTTAGAAATATAATCGGCGATGGTGAAAACTTATTTCTTCTACTGGATGTCCTAGATATTATTGTCTTCTTTGATCACGCCTTTTATCCTAAGAGATGAGACAATCGAATGCTATTTGCTACATAATATACCTCTTTCGTCTCCTTTATATAAATATTTTCATAATTGGTAATGATAATTTTATATAGGTATGATTTCTATTATATTTTTAGCAATCATGGTACCACCTTCGCGACCCAGTGTAACCAGGATGTCAGATGACAGCGTCATGGTAACTTGGTCAAATGGAAACTATGGTCTACCTATTCAATTCTTTAAGGTGAGAGCAAAACAAAGAAAATTAAGATGTCCGTATTAAAAGTAATTACTTAGTTATTAAAACACTTGCATCACTACATTCACTACATATTATAAAAGGTTATAATATAGGTTGGTTTACCGCGAAGTTTTACGAGTATTTAACATGAACCTATCATGTATAGGAGCTGAGCATTATCAGTATAAGTGAATGAAGTCGGGGAAAAATTTAGCCCTAGCGAGTTTTCATGGTGTTTGTTGTCTAATCCGTCAAAGATATAACAAAATTATATAGGAAAGAATTGTGTAGAATAAACGAAACTACATAAAAGTCCGCGGTAGCATATATCAATCTCTAATTGATAAGTAGTAATAAGCGTATTTATGTAGGTATTCAAATTGTTGTAAAGCCATATTGTACCATCTCACCTGTTGCTTATTTCACCCTTCGTAGTTTAACAGTTTCATAATGAAGTATTTTTGCACATCACAGGTCCAATATCGAGAAGTGTTCAATAATTCAAACGGTCCGTGGCAGACATCGAACCAAGACATCCCTCCTCATATACATTCTTCTTTGGTGGACGGATTAATACCAGATAGATATTATAGGTAAGATTTATATTTTTTTATTGTTAGACAAGCAATTCGTTATGTAAAACTAAGCTACCAACAGGGGCGTAGCTACCGCTGTATCAGCCGTATCAATGATACGGGGCCCCCGGGCTACAGGCTACCGGGTAAACAAAAATTTGTAACGTCCACGTCACGATTGACCCGCGACCACAGATTACTAAGTGCGCGACGCGTGTCAGTCATTGTAAGGACCGTTGCTCTCAATCATCTTATAACTGTCAAAAATAAATGGCAAATGTTATATAAAATAAACTCACCTTTCCAGGATTAACCATTGACGCTAGGAAAAAACTTCTTATATCATTGGGATTAACTGAGATTTGCCATATTTTTGACAGATACAAAATGACATGACAATCATAAACGACGGAGAACAAGGTTTACTCGTTTTATTTCAATCCGGTTCAAACGTTGTAATTAAATATTGTTCTTGTGATTATTAATTGGTTATTAAGTTGTTGTTATTTTGTGAAAAAAAATTACCCTTCATTTGATCCCCCCCCCCCCATACACATTTTGATACAGGGCCCGTCTTTGGCACGCTACGCCATTGGCTACCAATGGTTTTTATAATAAAAAATATATGTACATTAACCAACAAACCGTACAAAGAGGCTTTTCCATCTATATATACTTCAACAGAGCTGGCCACTCGTTAGGCATAACCTCAAAATATATTCATCTAAATGTGGAAGACTTTGTCTTCCGCTGGGTACCCTGGGGCCGGCAAAGATTCCCGGGAGCTGTAAGGTAAACAGTGAAGAATTTATATAAATAATAAAGGTATGATTTTTATATTTTTACTAGCGGACCCGGCAAACGTTGTCCTGCCAAAACATTTGCTTGCCTGTACTACTCCTACCCCTACCCCTACCCCTACCCCTACCCCTACCCCTACCCCCTACCCCAACCCTACCCTACCCCTATCCCTACACTGTTACACACCTTACGCGTAACGAAATTTTTGATGTTGTGATGGTTATAGCTAGTACCATAAAGTCAGTGACAGGCCCGTCACCTGATCTTACAACACTGGCTACACCTCAAGGTATAAAGGCCGTTACGATGTTTTTTTTTACGATTTGCACTTTATTTTCAGATTTCGCATAGCGGCAGTGTATTCAAATCAGGATAACAAGTCAGGAAAGAGTAGTGGCAAGTTCTATCTACAGCGAGGAGGGTTCCGTAGTCCACAAGCACCCGTCCTTACTAAAACTGTTGCTGTGAGCCCCACGCAGATTATGCTTAATTGGACGGTAATTAAAACGCTAATACTACTTTTTTATCATAAAAAAATACGAGCATGTATTAAAGGTGTGATGGTATGATAGGATTGTAGCAAATGGCATTAGATTGCCTCTGCTTACCCCTCTTGGGATGGACGTAGCAAGTTAGAGGGCCAGGTAGGCCAGGCTCACCCCAGAATATCCTTTTAGGGCCATTCATACACCGCAGAAATGATTGATCCTATAATGGTTTCCGTTTTTTCATCGGAGATGTTCGGAACCTTAAAAATCGTTGTATTTCAGTGGTCAAGCGGCGGTGGGGTTCAATGTGAAGGCTTCTACGTGTACTATAGAGCTGTGTCTTCTGCTGGCGAGTATGAGAAAACTACAGCACCTGCCAATGCTCGTTCTACACTTTTACTGCATTTGATGCCAGACGTCGCGTACGAGTTCAAAGTTCAAGCATATACTGCACAAGCACCTTCGGATTTTTCTACTATATTGGTAACTATAAAAACTTAATTTCAATTATACTACTCGACCAAAACAATTAGGCGAATTTCAAAAATGGCGTCATTTTAAAAACACAATAAAAAACAAGTAAGTAACTATTAACAACGAAAAACTCAAGAAGCGCTAAATTCGTTCAATCACTGCCGATAGCGACGACACGACTACGCTTCACTAGGGGAAGCGCGGGGAGTTGAGGCGGGGAACGGGCGCCGTAAGCGCATTCCTGTCATGTGCCTAATTGTTTTGCTCGATTAGTACTTCTACTAACTTTCCGTCCCGGCTTCGCTTATGGAACATTTTTGAAATGCGACAAGAATCTAAATATTAGTACCCTGAGACCGATAGGTAATACGGCTTCGGGAGCAGTAAAGCAACTCGGGCAAGAAAGGCCCGGGTACCAATGGGTTTTTTATAATTAAAAACTTATGTAGGTACATAATCCGACAAACCACATTCGTCCAATCCCCGGCGCGTCGCCGTACGGTCCGCCGAAACCGACCACAGACTCGTCGAATTCTTCTAACGAACGGTCCGCCTAGAATCTAGATCGTCTGGTGGCCGGAATGGGAAATTTTCGGTGAGATTCCGGACCATGTGTGGCCTACTTAAGAGGTTTTCCATTTTAATATACCTCAAATAAATAATACATTTAAATATTCCAAACTCTTCGAAATCGCATTTATAAATATTTTTTTTATTTCCTCACAGACAGCAAAAACTCTGCGTCCCGTATCTCGAGTTGTGTCTACTACGTTACCGCCACCTACAGAAGAGACTAAACGAGCGCCTGGTGCCCTTGTCACTGCTGGTAGTGCGTTAGGGGCGGCTGCGTTACTGTTAGCTGGTGCTATTACGTTACTACTTTGTAGAAGAGCGAGAAGTCCGCCAGATAATAGTTAGTATTTTTTAAAATTATTTATATGGAAAAAACTCCCGCGTCATTTTGGTGGACGAATGGGTAAAACACAGACTATTTATACCTTTTTCGAATCCCACAGCGGGATGTGCCACTCGTTAGTTATGCCACACAAATTATCAATATTATTATTTCAGAAGAGAAAAGTTCACGAGCAGACAGCGCACCGGCTAACAACTATATTCCGGCTAAAGTTCCCATCACTATAACCGCTAATCCAATGCATAGTGAGGTAAGATAGAGTTATATTTTTAGTTATAATCAACTTTAGAGTGTTGCAATAAAGTCCATTATCATAAAAAGAAAATCTCTGAGTGTTGACATCGGTTAAGAGGAATCTCCCAATAGATGGCGCATAGCGTGTTTATTTTCTTTTCAATTTTTACGCGTCTAATGTGTCAAATGAAAAGCTCGGGCGATTTATAATCGTCATGTAATATTATTTTGACATATATAATAATATAATAATAACTTTATTCACTTAAAAAATATATCAACAAAATTTTGGCTGTGGCTCCTAAACTAGGTTTCCCTGTATCTTAGGAACCACTTACAACTTGTCTCAACTTTATCTATGACAATTTCCATAAGAGTAGGTATATATGATATAATTTAATGTAATAATATGATTAAAACAAGGGCTGATCTATAAAGAAATCAAAAGAAAATGTGGAAAAAATATGTTTGTAGAGTAAGATAAATAAGTGTGTGTGTGTGTGTGTGTGTGTGTGTGTGTGTGTGTGTGTGTGTGTGTGTGTGTGTGTGTGTGTGTGTGTGTGTGTGTGTGTGTGTGTGTGTGTGTGTGTGTGTGTGTGTGTGTGTGTGTGTGTGTGTGTGTGTGTGTGTGTGTGTGTGTGTGTGTGTGTGTGTGTGTGTGTGTGTGTGTGTGTGTGTGTGTGTGTGTGTGTGTGTGTGTGTGTGTGTGTGTGTGTGTGTGTGTGTGTGTGTGTGTGTGTGTGTGTGTGTGTGTGTGTGTGTGTGTGTGTGTGTGTGTGTGTGTGTATGAGTGTAGTGTGTGAGATTGTGTTCATGTGCGTGTGATTTTGTGCCTATTTTACATAATAATCTACCTCTGCAGATTTAATAATTCCTCGGTATTTTCGTATGTAAGATTTTGGAGCCATCTTTTAATGATCATCTTACAACCATTAACCGAAAGTGGGTATATGTTTAGAATTTTATTAATTTTATTATATAATCTGGAGCTAAGTATGTAGTAGCACTAGTACTAGTAATTCTTGTCAGATTATTTATTATCTATACTAATAATAAAGCTGGAAGAGTTTGTTTGTTTGTTTGTTTGAACGCGTTAATCTCTGGAACTACCAGTCGGATTTTAAAAAATATTTTTGAATTTGAAAGCCCAATTCTTGAGGATGATTATAAACATAGAGTACTAAGCCTATGGAGGGGCCATAGATGGGCTCCCCCTTTCGCCAATTTTTGGCTCTTTGACCAGTTACACTGACCAGGTGCGCAGTAATAAGTTACCTTAGATTTCGTCGGTATCGTTTTGTGTCACGAGACAGAGCTCTAGGAAAATAGCTAATTGTGATGTTTTAAATGGGAAAGGCGATCTAGGACGTAAAACTTGCGGGAACATAGTGTTTCCAATCATTAATTATAATTATTATGTTTGTATTTTAACATAATCATCACATAGGTACCGTAAAATCCGTTGCGACATAAAAACGACAGAAAAATACAGTGGTACAGGGGCTAGTACTAGGCGTTTAACCCCCCCGTAAACAACTCCCCTTCCCTCCCTGTAAACTAGAAGTAAGCATTAATGCTGTGCAACCGTTTTGCGAAAATTAACGAATATAAGAATATTGTATACTAGGTTTCCACCCAGCTTCGCCCGTGGATTCCATATTATTAAATTATGAGTCTGAGTCCATATAAAATCTCATAGAAAAAAAGCACTTTAAGTTTTTTTCGAATTTTCCAATTTTCAGTGCAACTTTTAAAATTTTTCTTTCCCTATAAACCTGATTCGGACTATTACGAACATTAAAGAAAACCAAATCGGTCCAGCCGTTCTCAAGTGCGTTTACCAACGAACAGCATTTTTATTTATAAGATTATTATTATAAAATGCCTGCATTTCGTAATATTTTATATGATTTGATTCATTAAATTTCGCATATAGAATAAAACAACAACAAACGCCATCCATTGGGAGCTAGGCGTTATCTAGAGTTATCTAAGTATATTTAATTTATTCTTCTGGATTCCCCATCATGTCACGGCGGGACGCGTGCGTTGAACGCCATGACATGACGTAGAGCCCCTATTTAATTTATTGTAAAATTTTCCAGAGCGGTGACAGCTCCGTTGAAATGTCTTATTTACATAACAACAATTGCGGTAACAACGGTGGAGGTGATGAGACTATGTCACGGAAAAATGCGCCTACCCGAAACTACGTTTAAAAATGTATAGATTTTACTACATTCATTCGACAAATTAATTCAATATTTTGTATTATAACTACGTTTTAAGTACTTAAAAGTACAGCTATGAATGATTTTTTTTTGTGTAAAATTGAAACGAATTTCACAAGGGCCCTTTTATAATTATGTTTAAAATATTGTATAATTTTTTACTGCCTGACTCATTTGACAAATTAATTCAATTGTAGCTATGAATGATTGTTTTTTTTATTGAATATAAAAAATTAAGGGCCCTTTTAGTATAAGTTTTTATTAAAAGAAAGTATTATAAGTAATTAAGTTTTTGTATGTTTTCAGTAAGAACTGAAATGTAAAAAATGTGATATTTAATTTTGTGTAGATACTTGTCACAGTTGAAAACATTTAAGACAGTAGTACAAAATTATTATGGAGTGCTTTGTGTATAAATCGATTCCTATGCGACTTTTTAGTAACAGATGCATTTTAGTCGAGGATAAAATTTAAGAAATAAATATAAGTATGGTATTTAAAGAATTACAACTTTTATAGTGCATTTATTTATTTCGTATTTGCGTTGCATTAAGGTTTTTTAAATATAATTAAGCTTTTCCTGAACTTGTCTAGTTAATAATTGTAATTTTATAAGAATCCTACTTTAGAACACATTTATTATAAGTATTTTAAACATTTTAACAAACTTATCTAGTTTTATATATATCTATAAATATTATGAAATTAAAAAGAATGGCCATCGTACTTAAATAATTTAGCATAAGACGTGACTGATAGAGAGAATCTCAATAGTTTTGAGGTTGCATAATTGTTTTGGTAAAAGAAAGAGAAATGGAGCAATATATGAATTAAAAAAAGGTGGCCGTCACGGGACGCCCGGCAGATGTGAAACATAGAAATTGACGGCACACGGATCGGTTTCTTACCCCCCACGGTGTTCCACATCAAATAATCTGCTATTTAATTATTACAAATAAATTTGAGATTTTTTTGTTTCTGATACCCACAATTTATTTAATATAATTTACAATAATCAAAAGAAATTTTGCTGTTCTATTAGAGAGAATTTCCACAGACAGACAAATAAATCCCAAATTTAATTGTGATTGATACAAACTTACAGAACAACCTACTTGCTAAGAAGTCATCCATTCCTGTTTTTTTTACCAAAATATATGTTGTATTAAAGAAAATGGGTGCCAATTTTGATATAATGTATTTTCTATAGTGGAGAACAAAACAATGATCAATTAAGTATTTATATCTTTTAAATTACTGAAAGCTAAATCAAATTACAGAAGACTGAATAAATTGTGCCTGTATTTGAAGTTATAATATATTTGTACTGAATTTAACAATGTGTGAAGAAGAAATTGTATTATATACTCAAAAATCAGATTTAAGTAATTTATAAATGTCCCGGAAGTTTTGACCAGAAATCGTTTGACGTTTTTAATTTAATTTAAATAATTTACTGTAGTCATTTCCAATTTGAGCTAATATCGGGCTTTGTCGGTAACATAATTTCAATCCATAGTATAGCGAATATATATTTTTTTAATCCTAAAATACTCATAATATTTTGTGTTTACACTCATACTTTGTTAAATTATTTATCAAATTCAACAATAATTTTATTTAAGTCAACTTCATTCAGTTCCTGAAAATTTACAATATGCTTGTATTATACAAATTCAATATCATTACAATAATGACTTCCTACTTACTATTTTTATTTTCTATTCAATTCCGACATTAGAATAAATGAATTAATTAAATTGATATTAATTTATTTTGATCCCTTTTAATACTATATTAATATATATCTATCCTAATCCTGACTAAAATTATAAATGCGAAATTGTTTTTGATTTTAGGGTTTCGTACTCAAAGGATGTCAACGGAAAACCTATTACTAAGGCTAACAGGGCTGTATCTTTTGAACCATAAAAGGTAGACACTGGAATTTTCATAGAGTGTGTATTACTATGGCCGCTATAACAACACATAAGAAAATACAAGAAACGTGTTATATTCGGCGTTTTTTGCTCCATCTTAATAATGGCAATACATACAACGTATAACGATAATGCGTATTTATTTTTTTACTAATCTATATAAAAAAATGTAGTGTTAAATATTGCACGCTAGTACGGAACCCTTCATGTGCGAGTCCGATTCGCACTTGACCGGTTTTTCTTTGTCCTACTTTCACATCAAACAGCAACGACGGATCGACGTGATTTTGTTTAAAGAGTTAATAATCTGCCAACTGGAGGGCTGGAGGATACTTTTTATGCTGGAAATCCTTCGGAATTAATTTTTGTATCACATTTTTTTAAATTCCACGGGTAAAGCCGGGGTGGAGAGAAGTGGATAGAATACAAGGATAAAAGAATCAAAACAGTCTGATGGAACGGTTAAATGAGTAAGTAGCAATGAAGTCACGTGTTGTGTCTCCAATAAAAATTAATTGCAAATTACATAGTAGGTACAGATAATTTTTCGCAAGAATTTTTAAAATGATAATCTCTTGTTTGATGGTAATGAGATTCAACAGATGGCGATGTTAATAAACATTCCCCTTTTTTCCTTAAAATACGGTTATTTATTTAGCTAAGGGTATTTTGGTGCGACAGATGTCATTTATTTGTTTTCAGTGCTTAGAGTATCTGGGTTTGTCTGGGGGTATTGCCAGTATATGTCTATCATGACGACATTTATCTCATGAGAGGTAGGCAGAGGATCGGATATCATTTGATACATTCCTGGCATACGTCTATTGAGAGAAGAACCCTTCCGAAACACTAGTCGATTAAAGCACATTCTTAAGGTTCCTATATCCATAATTTTTCTGGTATAAACTATTCCCAATTTCTCTGTAAATAATCCTGTGTCACTGTAATTTAGCATATAGATACTTATTGAATATATCTAAGTGAAAAAGCTGTTATTTTCTCAAAGGATTTTTTTAAATAGGAAATATGGGTGGTTAAACTTTGCCCCCGTTTTCTCTTTCATAATATATTACAAAGCTCTTAATATTTTAAAAGCACTGTTATACCATTACCCTTCAATAAACGTCTTGGGGATTTTTGTAGCTTATTGAAAATTCAAAATAATTGTTATTTTATTATTTTTGACGAACAAGTGGGAGTTGAACCCTAGGTTTCAAGACAACAGGCTATATCAACTCCTTTTGTAGATTATTGTATACTTTCAGTAATAATATCTCGAATTGGAAGGGGTTACATAAAGAAAATGTATTTGTAAAAATTGGTTGAAATAGTACATAACCTGATAACAAGAAAAAGCTCCGAAGCGACTGAGTGGATTTTGATGAAATTTTCAGAGATCATACTGAGTATTTAGACTTAGAATAGAATAGAAATATAATAGAAGAAAGAAGAAGAAAAAGAAAGATAAGTATGTTTCATCTCCATACCTTAAAGGGTTCCGAAAGGCTTTGTTAATCGGGTCAGCATTGATATAAAAATTCAAGGAAAGGGGCAGAAAGTTAGTTTAACATTTTATTTTAATCCCAAAGAATGCTGAGTGGGGAAGTCACGATTTTAAGTCGAATTTACATCTGTATGCATGATGATAAAAATATGCAACAGTATTTATTCTTGTGTATAGTGGAATTATTTACTTTATCTGAACTCACCAGCCATAGTTGTAAATATTCGGCGGTTTTGCTAGCGTGTATTTTTGGGATTTTTATGGAATATCATGGACATCTAAAATAGAAAAAACTTGATAAATAAGGCAAACCGATATTCAAGCCGACAGACAACGCGAGAACCTATTATTTGGCGTAATAATATCGACAATTTTAGGAAATAATTAATGTGCAGCTTGGTACTTGCTGAGGATTTGAGGACGGGTTCTTTTTCCGCAACTTGACGCCTATTTTGCGTGAGGAGGTATGATGGACATCACTCCTGCCATCCCAGCTCCCCCAGGAATCCTAGCAGTCCTCGCAGGCTGTTGCAGGCCTCTAGTATTGTCCTCGGGGATCCTAGATGCTCTGCTCTGTAGTTGGCCACACCTGTATATTCCAAGAGTACCTATGTACATAGAGAAGTGTCTGTAAAACCAATATTGAAGAGGAGTTTGTTAAAGGGGCCTTAGTTGATTTCTTTTCAGGCTTTAATGTGCAGCCTGTTCTGATATGGGGAACTGACAAAAAGTAGACACTGCTGCATTTCCGGCCACATCCCAAGGTATAAATGTCGTGAATGTTGATTGTATTGCCACGTTCCGAAGTGTAAAATATTGGCAGACACTAATCGTGAGGAGTTTCCTCACTCTGCAGACCTGGGTATTGGGTATTTTACCTTACTATTAGTGGGACACTGTTTTTTATATTTTTAAATGTATTTTATTTATAATTTATATTTTAAAATGTTAGTAATTACGTAAGAAGAAATAAAATGAATAATGGCTAAGTTGCGAGTACGACAATTTTAGACTAAGTAGTTTCGTAGATTAAAGGGGGGGGGGGGGTTACGGTCAATTTTATTTACTTTAATATAATTTATACTATTCATTTTAAAATTATAAAATAAATATATTAACCAGCTCTTTTATTTGATGTGTCACATGATGCACTGTTTTTTAAGTTTGAAAATTTCCCCCAAAATCGAAATTCGATTATTTACTCTATACGTCCGTGATTGGGTCATAAAACTCTATGTATGTACTAAGTTTCAACATTTTTCGTCCAGTAGATTCGGTGAAAGTAAGCTGTGACAGACGGACAGACAAACACATGAGTGACCCTATAAGGGCTTCCGTTTTTCATCGGAAATGTTCGGAACCCTAAAAATAATCTTAACAAACATTATAAACGCAAAAGTGTTTATTTGTTCTTCTTTTACGGAGCAACGGATTTGTACAGAGGCATTTAAAGGAGATATACCTAAACATATTTTTTAAACCCTTTCGTATTGTATCAGATTTCAAACTTTTCCACGGACAAAGCCGGGACGGTAAGCTTAGTACATATCAACTTTTCACACTGCGTGGTGTTTGCGTTTGTGAGATAAATAAGAATGAATACACATTTTATTCGTATTGGTAAAATTTATTGAATACAAATGGCATACAAAATATATCGGTTATTTCTCTATATTGCTGAAAATATATTATTTGGAGGTTTGCGGAATCAAAGCGGGTATATTTTTTGATACAAGTACGTTTCACTGTCACCCTTATTACTCTGGGATCGTTTTCAATTTCCTATTTTTCGAGAACATAACTGGCTCTATGAAATGTGGCTAAATTGAATTGTTGTCGAATTTACGTAAAAGGCCTTATTTTTTTGGTTTGTTAGATTAAATTATCGATATTATATATATTTCAAATGTCATTTATATATTGTTATGTTGATATATTAATAGCGCGCAAGCGAAAACTTTTATAAAATTAAATTGTTTTTAAATAATGCTACTTGATTTAAATTAAAATTGTCACTGTCGTTTGTCATCGCAACGAAATTAAGGATTTCAAGAATTAAATTTGAATTCAAGAGTAAGCTTGCAGTGATTTACCTATATGTAGTGTAGGTACTCTCATATCTACAATACAATACAACAATTTTAGAATTTTTTGTTTGCCTATTAGTTTTACCCAGAATTAGAATTCGAAACGACAAAATCTTGATAACAATAAATAATCCATAATTACATAAGTTTTCAAAGATACTAATTATTACAAATTAATTGAAATTCTTTAAAAAATAAAACTATTATTATTAATTTGACTACGGAACTCTAAATATAGATAAATTATCATCGATTTTATGAACAGGAAGCACGCAAAGTAATTTAATAGATGTTCCCTTGAGTAATATTTTAAATAAATTTTCTTTTTTATAGAGAAGACGACATGTGATCTTGCCACCGTCCGAAGGTCGTTGGTCCATGAATGCGCGCGACTGGCTGAGCATAACATAGTCCGTCAGTCGCGCCCATAGAGATGCTTTTTCACGCTTAGCTTGAAAGACTCCAGGTTGTAAGAAGCAGGAAAGACCGACGCCGGAAGTTCGTTCTACTTTTTGACACAGAAACGAGTCATTGAAGTCTGAATAAGTTTTTAGTGAAAGAAAAATTGGAAAAGTTGCCCGGAAAATTGGAAAGGTATTTTTTTCTATAGGATTTTTGTATGAACTCAGGAGATGAAAGTTAATATGAGCTCCACAGGAGAGCTAATACATTTTTGCTACCTCTCCAACTATCCTAGGACTTTACCTAACCTAAGCTAATAAGATTTAAAATAAATACAAAAGTAAATTATGTAAAAAAAATTGCATCTCTCTATTTAGCGAAGAGATAAAAATAGTGCCAACTTAGCAATTTTCTCGGAAGTTGCGCCATCTTTTCATATTGCGAAGTTAATTTATTAAATTATTCCCCTCCATTAGCCGGACTTAATTCAGTTTCGAAATTCACTGAATAATCTGAATTGCTTTTAGTAAAACCTTAGCTCAAAGCGTATCCGTTTAACGTGTTATAATTGAAAAAATAAAGCTTGAAGAGGTTTTCCTTCGCATACCTATAACTTATACTAGTCTTTCTTTAATAACTCATATCTTGCAATCTGTTAATTAATACAATTTATATTGAGTAGTTACTTAATAAAAATAAAAATCTTAAAAACGAAAATTTAAATATATCGGTACAAGACACAATAATAATATCCTGATTAGCCATTTTCTTGAATTTGTTTCTCTTTTAATAAATTCACTCTTTTAATAAACAATTTTACTATTATAAAATTACAAGCTACTGTCCGCGGTTTCACGCGCGTGGAAATAAATCCAAAAAGAAATAATCCCGTGGCTGTAATTTGCCCCTCCTCTTTTTCTTTACAATCTATTTAATTTTGTAGCACCAAAACGCCTTCAAATTCATAGACGAAATATTTAATTTAGTCTTGCTTGTTTGATTTTTGAAGTCGGTATACTCGTACTACCAAAAAAGTAGTTAGCTTCCGATTTTTTAAAAATATTTGAAAATCGAATAGCAATGGGAAGCATAAGGTGATAAGAATGAATAGGTGCAACCTCCTTGCACATTAAAAAGAACATTTGAAAATCGAACAGTATTCTTCATACGTATCATCCCTACATCATCATCATCATCACTATCATTATTATATTATAATTATAATAAGGCTTGTGTTTAAGCGGCGCCCAAAAATGTATCTATTTTAGTACCAAAAAAACTAAACGGTTACCAAAATGGATGAATGGTCACCAAATTACGTTTCCTAAAATATTATGAAATAGATCCATTTTTGGTATTATTGACTGCCATAAAAATATATAGACGCCTTTAAAATACACTTTATACTTAATAAATTTTATACTAAATTAACCTAATCTACCTACCTTACTTGGTGACCATTTATCCATTTTAGAAACCAAATAAAATATTAGTACAAGGCGTGCGATTTTTCTGATGTTTTTTCTATTATTTTGGATCATAATATGATATACTTTAGGACACTTTTAATAGTGTCAATTATTTTATTTGGAGTTGTTTATTTTATTTGGTGCCTAAGCTTAGAGTCTTAAAAATATTTTTGGTGTCCGCGTAAATTATACCCTTATAATAATATTATAAAACAAAGTCCTCCGCCGCGTTTGTCTTACTGTTTGTGACCTTTTAACGCGAAAACTACTATTCGGATTATGATGCGGTTTTCATAATCATATAGATTGATTCACCGGGAATGTTTACGGGTATTAAACATGAACGCATCATGTTTAGGAGCTGAGAATTAACAGTATAAGTGAATCAAGTCGTAAAAAGGGACTAACCAACGAGTTTTCATGGTGTATGCTGTCTAATCCGTCAGAAATATAACAAAATGATGTAGGAAAGAATAACGTAGAATAAAATGATCTACGAAAATTATTACAATTTTTATAAACCGATATTGTACCCGTGCGAAATACTTAAATTTGAAAATAGAAAGAAGCGTTCATTTCAAATAATATTTAACCCGTGCAACCTCCTTGCGCATTACGAACACCTACTTGTTAGAACATTTGAAAATCGAACAGCAAAATTTGGAAGCGTTTATAAACCGCCATAGGAAAGTGGTGGTTGCATCAATTTAAAAGTCAAATGATAAAATATTCAAAGCCAGCGTAGTCTCCGATTCAGGCAAGCCTGCTTTGACTTGCTAAATGTGTTGAGACTCTCTTGTACCTACATGACGAACATAAAGCTTCTATTATTTATAAAATACCTTACTATACTATTTTACATACAACTTTAGAAGGTATGTAACCATCCTTCAACAAAATGAAGACTTTCCCCAACGCGTGTCGTGGATGGACCTGTCGTGATGTAGGAATGTCCTGTCGTCATGCCGGGAGGTCTGGTCAAGATCAGTGGGAAACGGGGCATTGCGGGGTCGTATACGGCTGGACAGGCTGTGTTCATACGGGGTCACCAATATTGAAGTGGCAACAATCCAAAGACTGAGAGTAAAACATACGCTTGCCACCGAAAAGTTGTATATATATGCGATCTATTAAATATTTTCACTAGCGCGATACACATGTCAGTATTGAGGCAGTAGTACACTACAAATAGAGACATTAATGAAGCATGAAATGAAATACTATAGTATGCGGGGTGAAGGGTATGGATTTTAAATAAACTTGTTTCAGTGCACTTTGAATGTCGAACATTACTTTCGGCGCTAAGTACACCATTTTAATATAGGTGTAGTTTTACTAAAGTAGTCCACACACTGATCCTGTATCTCACCGAAAATTTACGGTCCGGCCAGCCGTATGATCGATATTGAACACAGGCTACACATTATAGCGATGTAAATCATACAATCTAGATCACATGCAGTTCACTCACTCACAGAGACACACAAGATTCGATTAGACAAAGTGTCAAACTATCAGCGGTGGATGTGTGTGTGTGTGCCAGATCGTTCCGGCCATCGAAATCAACCACAAATACAACGATATGAAAACGGATGGCGGACCGTTCGTTACAAGAATTGGACGAGTCTGTGGTCGATTTCTGTGGACCGTATGGTGGCGCGCCGGCGATTGGACGAATGTGTGAGCACCTTTACTCTTTATTCTTTTGTAAATGTATAAAAAAAATCAATTCAATCTATTTTAGTCTCGCTCTACATTTAACAAAACTGTTATCTATCTATGAAAATATATAAGTTCGTCATGTCTGTCCGTCCGTCCGTCCGTCGACCATCTTTTGATCGACATAGAATTTTAAACACACATTTCGCGAGATACAAGCTCCTATAGTCATCAAAATTGCCCTCCCCCGAATCTGAAGAAATTCATTATGGTACAACTCTGTCTGTATAATTTTCTTGACGAAATCCAGTAATACATTTTTGAGATACGCCCAAACAGTTCACAGACTTTAGTTATATTTCTGCCATACTTCCATCGATTCAAAATAAAATTCACAGAAAAATGTCTTATGTGAACCGCTATAGAATTTTGGAGTCAAATAATAAAAAATATTTTTTTAAGGGTAAATGTTCATACATAGAAGGCTCTAGATAAAAAACCGCATTCAAGGTTTCTACAGCTTTTGCTTTTACACAACATTTTCAGTCGGTAATAACTAGAGAAGCTTAAATCAGAGAGGTACTCTTATTTCCAACTTAGTATTTATTTATAAAATATTTCTAAAGTACCGTTCAGTTTCTTAGAAATATAATTCCTTTGAAAGGATGTTGCAAACTCATCAGCTATTTTTAAATTATATTTTATTGAAAAACTTAGAATAAGTTATATATTTCTAATTCTAAGGGCATGTACACAAAGGCAGCCGGTTGTCTGCATTCGGCGAATCGGCCCGAAAATATCGGTGATGCTAGCATTATGTGTTGGACAATACAGCACACCTTAAATTTTTCTAATATTAATTAAAAGTGGCTTGGCTCTTGGCTATTTTCACCGACATTTTCGCGCCGACTCGCCGAATGCAGGACAACCGAATAACCCTACGGGAACTTCCCATAGTACTTTTCCATTGATTTTATAGGAAATTGATTGAACCAGCAGCCTAATTGCGTAACTTGAAAGCGATCCAATCATTATATTTTTTTTACAGATAAAGGTCGAAGTTAGCCCCGCACTTTTCGAAATATGTATTTTCGTTAATTGTGCTGCATTGTGCTCCGTTTGTGCCGTACTGTGCCGCAAAAATCAGCTCAATAACTCAAACCGTTTTTGAGAAAAAAAAATTAAAACGTGAAATTTTCGTTTTTAATTTTTTTCTCAAAAACGGTTTGAGATATTGGGCTGATTTTATTAAAACAAATAAAGAGGTATCTGTTCTATTATAATTTATTACCCTATGATAAAACTGTTTATTAGACGTCATTGCAAATATTTTAACTGATTCTCTTCATACAATCCGCGAGGTCGCAACCCCAAAACCTGTTTGTCTCACATTATAAAAAGACACTTCCTTCCTCCATACATCAGTTTATCTACTAAGCTAGTGTGTAATATTTTTGTATAATTAAAATTTTATAGAAATAACATAAAAGTAATAACATAAAGTGGTTCCGCTGTCCATCCGTTCGTTAGGCACGGGCTTTATCCTTTGAACCTAATAGGCAGGCACTTGAAATTTTCACAAAATGAAAGTTAAAATAAAAGGGGGTCCCCATTCAAAAAAACGTGTTTTATTCGGTACTTTTGCTCGATCTTACCTAATAATGGCAATATATACAAACGTCTAACTAGTATAAATATAATGCATACTCAGTAACACATCAAAAAGGTAATAGAAACCGACCAAGTGTCAGTCGGACTTGCGCTAATTTGTTCCTGCGCTATACAGAGGCGTCAAACTTGGTCGGACCTTAGCATACTATTGAGTTTAAAAAAAAGTATTTTCACGCCTGTATCACCGACTGCTTTTGTGTTCGCACCCTGACTCAATCAGGCCATATTGGATGAAATTGGCATAAGCATGAAGGAATACCGCTAAATTATGTAGGTACTGCCTCTATACAAGACGCATGCCTAGCAGTGACACCGATAACGCTGTCCACATTTAGCTAGGTCTAGAACTGGCTTTTCTTATGATATTTTCAGAATTATATTTGACATTTTATCATTCCATTGGATAATAAATATCCTACCAAAACATTCCAAGGTATTTAATTAATAGCCGAAAGACATTCCGTAATCCATATTATGATCGTACCTAGCCAAGTTAATAAAATAATATTGAAATAAGTTTGGTATGTAGTATATGACTTCGTTCAGATTAGAGTTCAGTCCTTCCTTTCGTGTTTTTCGTATAACGAAACATAACACTTTTTATAAATCGAGAAACTGTTTCGAAAAACATTTGAAAAAATAACGCTTTTTTGTTCCAAAAGCGTAAATCGTAACTAAAAAGCCTATTCATTAATTCAAAGAACCCGTTAAATTGTCAGTCAGTAGAATATCAGTCTAATGCATACAGCATTTTAAGAGAACACCAAAACAGTTTATTTTTCTAAAGCGTTTCGAAAATAGTTTTTGTAAAATTTTGAACTTATTGTTTAAAGGCATAGAGTAAATATTTCAATTACAACGTTCACCGTTCGTTCGTTGACGGTCCCCCGCCGCCGCCGGTGCTGTTTGGGTCCTGCGCGGTAAAGAAACGTGTTTTTTAGTAACTGGATTTCCTTCTGGCAAAAAGGCGTTCGATTGTTACATTACAAAAAACTGTTTTTTGAAACGCTTATTAATAACGACAGTTTCCAAGTGACACATTTTCGTGTCGCATCATGAATTTTTTCCCAGGATGGGTAGGTAGAGACAATAGAATGCATGTCATACATTGGTGATTGCTTCTTCTTTCAATCATGTCACATTTAAATGTCAAAAGAAGATTCAATTAAAACGTTCTTAATTATGTTAAGTTTATTTATGTAAAGCGTTCGTTAATATTCTTGTAAGACAGTTCCATCGGACGGTTATTCAAGCACCCGTTAAGGGCTATCACTCATCCGATTTCCCGGCTACAGTGCTTAAGCTATCGGCAAGAGAGGTCCATTTTAAAGTCAAATTGTTAATCTCAAAATATTCGGAGCACGATTTTGGCTCGGCTCACCCTGCTTTGCCTTGCAAATTCTTAGTTTGAGGCACCTAAAGCTTCTTGTATTTTCTTAAGGTTGCCCCGACATGAATTGGAGTTTGTTATTTTTGGAGTGGCTTTCAAATTTTGTTATCTAAATGTACTTATAATCAGGACTGTTTTAATAAAGTTTTAGATTACAAATTTATTACTAGCTTTTCGACCCCAGATCGCCCTTGGAAAAGTTTTGAAATAAATTAGTGGATCTTCTCTTTACAAATATAACTATGTGTTTCGGAACCCTATTTTTTATAGCCTATATTACTCAGACTAATCAAATGTCAAGTGTCCATACTAATATTATAAATGCGAAAGTAACTCGTCTGTCTGTCTGTTTGTTACGCTTTTGCGGCTAAACCACTGAACCAATTTTGGTGAAATTTGATACGGAGAAAATGCTATTTATTTCAAATCCACACCCCTATTAGGGGATGAAAGTGTATGGGCCCCTTCACATTTCCCCATAATTTCTAGTGTATTTTTTCAACTCTTCTACAACCCCCTACCTGCAGAGAAATTCTATTACGAAACTGTATCATAATTACATTTATTACAGAGTAAACGATTGTAAGTTATATGGTAAACCACAAACACTTCCGGTTAACAACTTTCCTATGTTAACTGTTCCAAACACAAACTTGTGGTCTGCTGCGCTCCACTAAATTTCTACTCTATTTGTTATTTACTTCTAATGTTTGCCATGGCTTCTTGTTCATTTAAAGGTCCTGTGAGGTTCAACAACACTAAAAAAAAAGAAAACGTGTAACGAAGTGAAATTAATTATTATTAAATTAAGACATCAGTCCCTTACTATTAGTGAGTATTTAAAATACACAATCCCCCAAAGACATTTAATTTGCTATCCCCTAATAATGACGTAACATTCGTCACGTGACGGTCGGTTTTCTATATTGTCACCCCATATCGAAGTCTGCGTTTTAATTTTGGTGTCTGTCCATCTGTAGAGGTATCAAGTACTTTTTACACTGTTTTTACACCCTTATGTTTCTCTAATACCATGGACTTGGACACGTTCGTGTAGATTATGTTTATAGGTCATAGAATCTAAAACGCACACATATTCGTTTATTAATTACACTGTATTAATTAATATGAATAAGATACCTATGAATTTCTGAGTTGAGAGGTTTCAAGCATAATTAAACACGCGTTGGTTTCGTACGGGAACTTCGTTATCAAGTTTTGGGTTAAAGTAATAATTGAATATGTTTTTCATAAAGTTTTCGTTGGGTATTCAAAGCGATATGTGAAGTCAATTTCACAAGTTAATTTGCATTTCCTTGATATAAAGTACATACTAGTTATTCGCCCCGGCTTCGACCGTGAAAGTTTTTGATCTCTTTTACACCTTTCGGTCTTTTTATCCAGTTTTAGTTTCAGGTTACGGAACCCTAAGTGTTTAAAAATAGAACATAAGTCTATAATTCTGAAGTTTGTTTGAACGCGCAAATCTCTGGAACTACCAGTCGGATTTGAAATTCTTTTTGCATTTTATAGCCCAATTTTTAAGGAAGGATGAATGAATGAAATGAATTACAGCTCCCGGGAATCGTTGACGGCCCTAGGGTACCCAGCTGAAGATAAAGTCTTCCTCATATAGCCGAAGATTTTTTTTGAGGCTATACCTAACGAGTGGCCAGCTCTGCTAAGGTATGTAGATGGAAAAGCCTCTTTGTACGGTTTGTCGGATAAAGTACAACATTTTTTTATTATAAAAAACCCCACTGGTACATTTTCGGATGTGGGCATCGAACCCGCGACTTCTCAGTTGTGAATTCTTCTTACCCACTAACCACCGACGCCCTTGAGGAATAGGCTACAATGGACAACATTTCATTTTTCGTAAGGTACCAAAATTCGAAAACCGTTTGGAGATTACATGCTAAAAAGCTTATTTTTTATTTTTTTATTTTTTATATCCTTTAATTTTCGAGTTATTTTAAAAATACTGAAATATTGAAAAATAAGGATTAATAGGTGCCCTAATCTGTGCTAACCCTCTAATTTAAAAATACTAATGTCTGTTGGCAGAGTTGTTAGTTATTGAACTCAGGTGTTGCCTTCTATTAATTTTACCCATTTTTATTTCATTTGAAGCTAAATTAATAATTATTCTTTAAATATAATTATAAAAATAAGTACTTCTTTTATATAATATTTTTTGGAAGTTTTGCTAGTTTCGAATGGGCTATCACAGGAAATATATTTACGAGTGAAACCGCGGACAAAAGCTAGTATTATTATATACATTATGAATAATGTTGTGGGCAATTTGATTTCCGGCTACGGCAACACCTATTTGGAACACGGTATATTATACTCTTTGCATTTCTATAACGTATACTCTGTGACTTGACTGACACTATCAGTCACTTTCTTTGGGTGACAGTTTATATTTCTTAATTTTAGTCCTAGCTAATGTTTTTAGTTTATAAGTCCTCAGAATTTATAAAAATTCATAATTAAATTAAAAATATAAAAACTCAACCAAAAATAAAATATAAAAATACGTGTAACTTATTTTTTAATATATTTTTAATTAAAGTAATAAAAATGGGTGATTAAAAAAATGAAATGTTGTCCATTATAACATCACACTACGAACCAAAGGAGCGGGAGCAGTATACCTAACTATTAACGCAGGTGCAACCGCAAGGCACAGCTAGTAAATCTAGTAATATTATAAAGAGAGATAGCGAATTTTGTGATTTTGTGTGTGTGGAGGGTAATCTGATCCGATTCTGAAAATCCTTTCACTAATAGGAAGCTACGAGTGCTATAGAAATATGCTATATTTTATTTGGTTACATAATATCTACAGTCAAAGCCAGGGAAAACTAGTAGGTATGTATTTGGAAGAATGTAGCTTAATGACAGTTTAAGCATTTTTCAAATGAGTCCAGTACTTCTCGAGTTTAACTAAATCTCTCTTTATATTAGTTAGAGAGATGGAGACAGAAAGTGGTTGCGAACACTTGCCGGCAGATAACCTCTTTTTCGTGTAGTCTGAGCCCCCCTCTACAAATTCTTGTAGACGAGTAGGGGTCCAGCGCTTGTCGGTACGCCGCTGAGCTGATTTACAAAAAAAATTTACTGAATTATTTAGGTAATTATATGAATTGGATAATTATTAGGTACTTATGCTTTTGAAACAAGTCTACCGCAACCCTTATAGATGTAAGAAAAAGTACTGTTTTTAGAAAACATCTTTGAGACAGCTGACCGAATTTTGATGAAATTATAAACACAAACCAAAAGCCGATACACATTACAATCAGCATTCCATTACCGCACCCTATTTACTCCAAAAGCAAGTTATCCAGAGGAAAGATCAACAAAAAGCTTAATTAATTAAATACCCCGAACATATTTCAGAGCGAAAAAAACACGAGAGAACAAAGGTTTCTTCGATCTAGCCTAATAGCATCACTTTTTTGCCTCCTCTCCCATTAACGTAACCTTTTTAATCTGGTTACCCCACTTTCCCGAGGAAATTGCTGGGAAAGTAACGGACCACTTCTGCAAATCTATTGGATAGGCTTCTCGACACTAATAGGCTTTTAAGACTTTTTGTAGTTTTGTCGGCGCCTGAACCGGTGGGCAGTGATGCGAGGCCGTTTATACAAGGTATATTCTCGCGAAAATATAGTTCACTTTCTTGGGCAGGATTTATTTAGTTAGATGTACACTCGAGGACTTTCATTTTGAGCCCATATAAACAAAAAATAATAGGAAAAATCATATTTATTATAACCTGTATATCATGGAGGTAAAAAAGTAGAGGACGGATCGCCGCTACGACAAAAGTGAAGCACCAAGCGTGCATGTGCATGTGTGCGTGCATTATCTCTAATATATTTTTAAATTGTTGAATAAGTGGTAAATTACTAACTTACCTATGAAATGTGATTCCTTGAGATTTTTTATGAGTAATGGAGTTGTTTTTGCATAATTTTACTACACAAGACGGCATTGTTTTTTATTTTCTTAATGCGGCTGATCAGCATAACCGAATGAGAATGTGTGCGTGAGGCTCGTATTTACAATGAAACTGGCATAACTTGGTTGCTTCACTTTTGTCTTAGCGGCGATCCGTCCTCTCCTTTTTTACGTCCATGCTGTATATATTAAATTTTATTTTTTCAAGAGCACGGTCCCAGGGTATCCAGCTAAAGAAACAAGTCTCCCTCTTTTATCCTATGGTATATCTGAGACTATACCTAACGAGTGGCCAGTTCTGTTGAGGTATATTTAGATGAAAAAGCCTCTGTTATTACATTATTTAGATATATATGTAAATACAGGTATTTTATTTTATTTTTAATTTTGTAATAAATTATCTATCTATCTATATCACGCCTTTTATCCCAAGAAGGGTAGGCAGAGACAATCGAATGCCATTTGATACGATCCTGACATATCTCGCTTCTTTTATATTCATCATATACCTTTGGGTGTAGATACCTTTAATATTCCCATCAATCAATACATTTTTTATATGTTCAATAAAATTACACCTAGGTCGTCCTCTGCCAGCATTTCTTAAAGCCATACAAAACTTTTTAGTCAATCTTTCATCCTTCATTCTTTCAACTTAGTCACAATATCATCTTTCACTCCGCATTCTTTTCTAATGACATCATTCCGGATGCGGTCATAATGCTATTATGTAAGTACATTTGGGGTGTCGGTGGTCGAGTGGGTAAAACATCGGCTCACAACTGAGAAGTCGCGGGTTCGATCCCACCACAACCAATAGGTTTTTATAATAAAAAAAACTATGTAAATTATCCGACAAACCTTACAAAGAGGCTTTTCATCTACATACCTCAACAGAGCTGGCTGCTTCAAAAATCTTCGGCTAAGTGTTCCGCTAGGTACCCTGAGGCCGGCAAAGGTTCCCGGAAGCTGTAAGGTTTTTTTACATGATGCTATTATGGCTAATTGATATACTGTGTTTGTAACAATATAATATAATTTCTGAAATTTCTTCTATGGGTCCGAAAGAACTACCTGTTTATTTAATTTAATTTAATTAATTAATTTAATTACAAATTTTTATACTAACTAATAATATATGTTTAAATTAAATAGTGTGATTGTTTGTTTATTTGTTTGACATACAAAAATAGTTTGCCGAAGTGTAACATGGGATATTTTTATCCCGGAAAAATTTACATAAACAACTTCCTATCTCGTGCTTTATAGTGCAATTCTTCTAAAAATAACAGATACAAGGTCTTTTAAGAAGTGACATAGACTTGTCACAAAAAGTGAACACTGTTACCGGTGTCTCTATCCACACAGCAAGTTATAAAACCTTAAAGACGTGTAGTTATGGAAGTATAGAACAACGTTTAGAATACAATCAGTATTAAAACATAACTATCACATGATAACGGAATCCTAAAAGGAAGGTAAAGTACACAAAAATCTGTAAGCCCTCCACGTATGCCCACTTAAACACGTACACCTTTACGTTATAAGCTTGGGGGCGTTTATCTGACATAATTACGTGTGTATTTCATATCTAAAATTGAGATTAGAACTTTACATACAAAATGCGGTCCTAGTTAGCGGTTCAGCAACGAATAGAAAGGTCTACTTTAGGATTGGTGACCGCTTGTACATGTTAGCATCTACGAGTAAAGATACGCCGGTGTCGGGTCACGCATAGAGAACAGGCTTCCGGAGTCTCTGTTTCAACCCAGGTTGTTGCAATTTCCAATACTATTTTATTTTCAAATACTATTTATTTATTATATCTATCTATCATCACGCCTTTCATCCCAAGAGGGGTAAGAAGAGACAATCGAATACTATTTGTTACGATCCTGACATACCTCTTTCGCTTCTTTTATATTCATCATACCTTTTATACAAGTACATGCTCGGCGATTGTGTGTACTTTTAATATTTCCATCGATAAATACATTTTTTATATGTTCAATAAAAGTACACCTAGCCCAGCATTTCCTTTCACTTCAGCCATATAAACGTTATTTTCTTTCATCCTTCATTCTTAAACTACTTTTTAAACTTTAGTCACAACATCATCTTTCACTCCGCATTCTTATCTAATGACAATATTATATATAAATCGTTTACTTACTTCAAAGCTCCTAAACATGTTTAATACTCGTAAACCTTCCCGGTGAATGAACCTATCTAATCGTGAAATCCGCAATAAAATCTGTAGTTTTGCGTGAAAAGGTGACAGACAGACAATCAGACAGACCGGCGGGGACTTTGTTTTATAATATGTAATGATTTACGACTTTTATAATGAAACCTGATTAGGCATCAACCATTATTTTAAAGCTAGCGGTCAAAAGGTTTTCTAGAAATTTATTAGTTGCATTAAAACAGATTACTGGACAGACGGACTCATTTGAATGGCATTAAGAAGTTAAAAAGTTGGACTATTATTCCCAACTTCAAACGAAATCATTTAGCTGTTAGTTACCAAAGAATGCCGTCACTCTTCTTCCTCTTCTTTTCCTTAACCCATTATTTGGGGTTGGCTCTCCTCGTTTGAGGCGCCAAAAAAAAATTAAATAGTTGTTCTAAAATCTAAAAATTCTAAATGAAATGTGGTGCGTAATAATATAGAGTTTGATCACTCAATCACGGAGGTATAGCGTAAATAATCGAATTTCGATTGTAAATTGGGGGATAAAATAAGAAGTAAAAAAATAAGAAATACAAATATATTTTTTTTATAATTTTAAAATGCATAAAATACGTGTACGAGTACGAGAAGTTAGCATTTTTGGCAAAATTTCAAAGCTTACTAATCCAAAAAATTGACGGGTAAAGCCAGCTCGAGTCATTAGTATTGTATGAATATAGAAAGAAAGCTGCAAATAAAATTAATAATATTGGCCTTAGAAATATTTCGTTAGCAATGCAAACTTGTAAATAATTCACGTTTTGTTTATTACGAAATTATCCGATTCCAAAGAGGCCGGTCTGAATGTTGAGTAGAATTTCTCCAGAACTCTGTTTGCTGTTTCTCAACTTTATTAACTTAGTTATGTATCTACTTACAATATTCTCGCATTAATCTGTATAATTTTGTGATTGGAAGAAAATAAACAATGTAATTTACAAACAAGAGATCAGGAACGATATCATTAATAAATTAACTTTTAAAAAAAGTGTACCGACTTCAAAAATTTTCAGTGCAAATTTTTGAAGTCGGTATACTTTTTTTTTAAAAGTTAATTTATTTTTCCCTTTTAAGTGATTTTGCTGCCCTGAGAGACAAATAATAACGCAAATAAAAAAAAAAATGTAAAAAAAAAACTGCTGTGGATGGGATTTGAACCATTTGCATCCTGAGCTGCACCATACCACACCATACCTTTAGCCGTTAGACCACCGTCGATACAAAAATTGACAACTTCGTGTCAATAGCAACCGTTGCTAAGGCTTTTCTCTGATACATAATTATCAGCCGTAAACAGAGACAAATTACTGAATTTCTGAAAAACTACTGAACCGATTTTCGTCATGTCTGTGAGATAATGTCGAGAAATTATTATATCCTTAAAAAAAGAAGTCTTCAAAATCGGTACATAATTTCATCGAGATACTAATAATTGACTTATAAAGTCAGTTTTTCAAAATTACTGAAAAACTAATGAACCAATTCGGAAGAATTATCTGTCGATTAAAAAAGAAATCATCAAAATCGGTTCATAAACGACAAAGTTATCCGCAAACACACATAAAAAATAATATATACGGTCGAATTGAGTAACGTCTTTTTTTTTTGAAGTCGTTAAAAAGGAATGCGAAGCGAAAGATGATGTTGTGACTAAAATGAGGAAATGTAGTTTACGCTGGTTTGGACAGGTTGAAAGAATGAAGGATGAAAAATTTAGTAAAAAGGTTTATATTGCTATAGTGAAAGGAAATGCAGGCAGAGGACGGCCTAGGTGTACTTTTATTGAACATTTAAAAAATGTATTGATCGATGGCAACATTAAAAGCACACACAATCGCCGAGCATGTATGAAAGGTATGATGAATATAAAAGAAGAAGTATGTCAGGATCGTAGCAAATGGCATTCGATTGTCTCTGCCTACTCCTCTTTTAATAATTTATTTCCTTTATGTATATTAGGATACACATACGAAAGTGGTTGTGGTATTATGAATGTCATTGATAGATAGTCATATCAATAAATATTTCTTTTTAAATTAGCAAAAATTCAGCAATAGTGTCTTTATTTGTTTGACCTTCTTTCACATCAAACACAGAGCCGTTGATCGACGTTATTTTTTCAAGTGACACAGGCTACTTTTTAACCTGAAAATCCTACGGGATTTGTTTTTCTTGGCCTTTTTTAGGGTTCCCTGATTATAATAATTAAATTACGAACCTTGAGAATAGGGGTGTTGACAATTTTTTGGAAATAATATTAAATTATAGCTGTAAGGTTTATTATACACAAGCTTCTGTCCGCGGTTTCACCCACGTGGAAATAGATCCAAAAAGAAATAATCCCGTGGCTGTAATTTGCCCCTCCTCCGCCCGCTTTCGCGGTATAAAAAATAGCCTATGTCATTCTCTGACCCCTAAACTATCACTATGCAAAAAATCATGTCGATCCCGTAAAAACAAAAACAAATCTATCTTACGGGAACCATACTTAATTCCGGGATAAAAAGTAGGCTATGTGCTATTCCAGACTATAATCTATCTCTGTGCTAAATTTCATCCAGATCCGTTCAGCCTTTCTGGCGTGATTGAGTTACAACATACATCCATACAAACTTTCGCATTTATAATATTAGTAGGATAATAAAATAATTAGATTTCATTAAAAAATATGTTTATAATTTTCTTCGAAATCGTTCTGGGCGCGATGATGACGTCACATTCACACAAACCAACAACATGATGGTCACAACAGATTAGATAAAATAACTAAAAATAAATTAGTCAATGACAGATTGGCAGACAGTTAGAATAATATACTTAGAAGTCTGTGGTTATTTATTTGAAATTTAGATGAATGTGACGTCACTTTCTGTTTTGCGGTCACGGAAGTATGAATTAAAAATTTTTCATTTAGATATTAAAAAAGATATATTTATTAAACAAATAAATAAACGTAATTTTCAGTGATTTTCTATATAAAAATATTATTGTGTATTTTTTTTTCACTGTCAACACACCTATTTGTAGCGTTTTATAATCTCTACTATTCCAAAAGTTTTTCTGCAAATCTTATTCCACATAAGGTAATAGGTTTACCTACATTCAAGAAAGTTAGCCGAGATCAGCGGAATCTCTGAATGTCGAATGAACTAACTTCAAATCGAATTTTCCTCATTCACTCTTTTATCAGATAGCCAAGTTTTTTTCCTTACACAAGATTTCCGGAAAGTTTTTTTGGGCGACAAGTTTTTTAATGGAGTTCTGGGCGTGTGACTTTTAATGCAGCTGTTATACAAATAATCTATCTATCATCATGCCGTTTATCGTAGGAGGGATAGGCAGATGTCATTTGCTACGATTCTAATATACTACCTCTTTTTTTAATGTGTTCATCGAATGTACACTAATGGCGCCCTCTGCCGGCATTTTTTTTTACATCTGTCATGTAAAACCTTTTGGTCAATCTTTGATACTCTTACATCTTCCTTCAAGTAAAAATCAAGTTATGTACCTATTTATTAGAAGAATCTTGTTCCCACTATAGAAAAAAATTGCGCGTGCAGCACCAAACACGTGAAAGAAGTGAAACTTTAAAAAAATACAAGTCATTATCGATAAAATTTTCTGACCTGTGTACACACTGGAAATGGCCTTGTCTGGGATGGTTCACTGTGTACAAGAGGCTTTAAATATACAATGTATAGCTCTCTTTCTCCTTCTCTCTACGTTATATCTTTCTTCTCTCTCATGTAACGAAATGTGCCAAAAAGTGACGCGTCGTTGAAATTTCACTTTCAATTTTCATCCAATAAAAATAAAGATTCCGACGAATTGAGAACCTCCTCCTTATTTTTTGAAGTTCGCTTAAAAATATCGAATCGCCGCCTAAGAAGCACTATTATGAACAATTTACTATTTTAAAATATCTGGCCACTGGCTGTAATGGCTTTTATTTTACACTGCAGTTATATTAAGATCAAGAAACCGGGAAAGCACTACGATTTCATATATAATTTAAAACTTTAGAGTATGAAGTCTAAGATTATTTTATAGTACAACTTAGTGTATCTAACTTTGAGCAGAGGTACCTACATATTTTATAACAAAGCATACAAAATATACTAATGCCTAACCTAACTCGTTTAGGAAAAAGTAAAATTTTCGGGAGGAATCAAAAATTTTCCCGAAATAAAAAGTAGCCAATGTCCTCCAATTATGTCTGTGCAAAAATTACATCAGTCCGTTTCTCTGTTTTGACGTGAAAGCTGAACAAACAAACATACATTATACACTTTCTCATTTAAAATATTAGTATAGATATTCAAGATGTATACTGCCCTACTAAACGCAAAAGCGGTATACAAAAAAACTCATCTCGAGATATTTGAAGTTATTTAAAAGTAGTTTTCTTTTTACTTTGTATATTGACTTTCTTGCTTATGACATTGAATTTATATATTATGATTAGTATATATTTTATTACAATAGCTAAAATATCAGAAATGTATGTGGATTTCTGTGGATTTATGTTATTCATGAGATACTGCTACACCGCTAAGTAATTATAGAATTAAGATTTGAGTTACTGCTTTTTTGTTAAGTGTTCTCTAACATGATTGTATGAAAAAAATATGTTTTTGTTGTTGAATAAAATACGTATTGTAACGAATAGGTACTTAAATCGCACAAATAAATACCTAAACACATCAAGGTCGATAGACGTCTCTAGAAACATCCAGAGAGAATCAAGTACAAACGAAAATGGACCGTATGTGCCTAGCCATAGGTACCAAAATCGGGCGCGGTCGGTGTGTAGGTATTTGGCACCGAGCCGCATCGAGACGCATCTACAACTCTGTACAACAATCTCGGCGTTTCTCGAATGTTCGGAGGGCAATATAAACAGAGGATCGTCGCCGGGAGAACACAGTGCGAATCAGAGCGATCAAAGCGAAACAGTGAAGTGGAATTTAGTGCGACTAAGTGATATTCAAGTGTTTTCATTTATTTAACTGTATTTTTGTGGTGTTAAAGTAAAGTTTGTTCATTTAATCGGTATTTTAAAAATCTCTTCGAACCCTAGCTCGTAACAAATTGGTGTCAGGAGTGTGGGATTCAAAAATGCCGATTACACCACGTGACTCGTCGTCATCACGGCGACCCAAAACACGACAAACTACTGCTGGACATCACGAAGAGGAGGTGGACGAGACGGCTGCTGGTGCTGCTGGGACTGCTGGGACAGCTGCTGGTGGTGCCGGAGCTGCTGCTGGAGCCGCTGCTGGTGCTGCTGGGACTGCTGCTGGTGGTGCTGGAGCTGCTTCTGGAGTCGATTCGGGTGCTGCGGGTTCTGCGGGTGCTCCCCAGGCAACCGACATGGGAATGCTGATTTGGCTGATGGAAGAGCAGACCCGACGTCAGGAGGAGCAGGCCCGACGTCAGGAGCAGCAGGCCCGACGACAGGAGGAGGAGGTCAGGCGTCAGAAGGAGCAGACTCGGCAGCTATTGGAGGAGCAGGCCAGGCGTCAGGAGGAGCAGACTCGGCACCTATTGGAGGAGCAGGCAAGGCGTCAGGAGGAGCAGGCCAGGCGTCAGGAGGAGCAGACTCGGCAGCTATTGGAGGAGCAGGCCCGACGTCAAGAGGAGCAGTCTGCTAGCCTAAAGGAGCTGCTTTCAGAATCACTGGGAAAGGTGACTATGGAGGTGAAGCAGCTACAGAGGGTTACAGACATGCACGAGGAGAGAATCGAAGACCTCCAACAGCACTATAAGGATCTCCATAAGGAAATACAGACAAGGATGAGCGGAGAACAGGATACAAGACTTAACGACCGCTACGGAGAGTTGGAGGCACGACTTGACAGCCAATGCGAGAGGCTTCAGAATGAAGTGAGAAAACTGAAGCTGACCGCTCCTGTTTCTGGAGGCGTCGTCGTCTCCGGCCCCCGAGTCAAGGTGCCGCCGTACGACGGGACTACGTCCTGGACAGCGTACAAATTGCAGTTCCAAACGGTCGCCTCTGCCAACGGCTGGATAGACGAGCAATCTCTGACCGCCTTGACAGTGGCTTTAAGGGGTCGTGCACTGTCGGTTCTGGAAGCCTCTCCAGACAGCTGCACCACGTACGGGAACCTGATCGAGGCAATGGACTCCAGGTACGGCGACAAACATCTAGAGCACGTCTACCGAGCGCAGCTGAGGGACAGGACGCAACATGCTGGTGAGAGCCTGCAACAATGGGCTCTGGAGATCGAGAAGATCGTGAGGAAGGCGTACCCATCTGCCGGACAAGAGTTCATTGCTGCAAACCTCGTTCAAGCATTTATCGACGGCATCCGCAGCATGGAGGTCAGAGCTGCAGTTCGTCTGGGCCACCACAGCGCCCTGAAAGATGCACTGGCCCATGCTCTAGAGGTGGAAGCCGTGAGACAGGAGCCTCGTTCTCAGCGATTGCGACAAGTGGCGGAGGAGGCTACTCCAACAACGACACCTGTAGCAGAGAGACGTAGCTACTTACCCCGCTGCTTCCACTGCCACAAGCTGGGGCACCTTAAAGCTAGCTGCCCAGCGCTTAAACGACAAGGCACGGATCAACGAGTGCCGAAACGGGACGTCGGAGCTGATGTCCGTGCAGTAACTACGGAGCTTCCGGGAAACGAGTAACAGCCAGAGCCGCGGGGCGGGTACTGGCTGATCGTGACACAGCCCCAAAACTTACCATCCGACAAGTTTTCGACGGGAACAGTCTGGTGATCGCCGGCGAGGTCAACGGGACGCCATGTGAGATGACGATCGACACAGGAGCAACGCGCACGGTTGTGAGACCTCAGTTGTTGGGACGATCTACGAGCAGAACCAGACGTTCATCTTCCTGTCTGAAACTCTTCACGGCAACGGGTCAGCCTATACCCGCATACGACGAGCTGCCGGTGACACTCAAGGTGGGTGACGGGGAGTACCCACACACCGTCATCGTGGCCGACATTATAGACGACTGCATTCTCGGACTTGACTTTATGAAGCGGTTCCAGTTTGGCATCGACTTGCGCAACGGTGTACTGCAGTGCGGCCAGGAACAGGTATTTTTGAAAGGTGGTTATGCTGGCTATGTGCGCTGTGCCAAGGGCGTCAAACTGAACCCATATTCGGAGACGCTTGTCGATGTGGAGTTACCAACTAATGGGGACCCCTCCATTACGAGGTGCTCCATCATCGACCACCTGGAACGTTCTAAACATAAAGGCTGGTTACTCACTCCAACTTTAGTAAACAGCCAGAGTGGACGAGCTATAGTAAGGGTGACCAACTTCAATGGTGCTCCTGTCACTCTCAATAAGGATCAAGTCGTGGCGAAGTGCGACGAGGCGAATTGGATGCGGAGCTGCACCCAGGGGAAGCTGTCGGCGATGAAAAATAACAGTGCAAACCCCTTGGAACTCGTCGACATTTCGAAGAAGGACTTGTCAATCTCCGAGTACAACAGAGCGAAGGAGATGCTCACTCGTTACATTGACATCTTTAGTGACGGAGATGGGCATCTCGGCAGGACGTCATTGGTGAAACACACCATCAACACAGGCAACGAGTTACCTATACGTCAACGTGCTCGACGAATCCCGGTAGGAAGAGAAGCCGAAGTACAGTGCATGCTGGAAGACATGAAGAAGGCTAATGTCATCGAACCTTCTTTGAGCCCATGGTGTTCTCCAGTTGTGCTAGTTAAGAAGAAGGATGGCAGCACTCGCTTCTGTGTGGATTATCGTCGGCTGAACGAGGTAACCAGAAAGGACAGCTACCCTCTACCCCGGATAGACGACACCTTAGACAGGTTGAGTGGGAACCAGTGGTTCTCAACACTGGATTTGAAGAGTGGATACTGGCAAGTGGAGATCGATCCCAAGGACAAGGAAAAGACTGCTTTCTCGACCGGAAATGGACTGTGGCAGTTCAACGTCATGCCTTTCGGGTTATGCAATGCTCCCGCAACGTTCGAAAGGCTGATGGAAGTTGTATCTCGTGGGAAAAGCTTGCCTAGTCTACCTGGATGACGTCATCATCATGGGACGCGACTTCGACGAGCACGTGAGGAATTTAGAAAGAGTGTTTGCCAAGTTGAAGCTCGCGAACCTGAAATTGCATGCCAAGAAGTGTAGTTTCTTCAAGAAACGTGTAAATTACCTCGGGCATGTAATTACAAAGGATGGCGTAGAAACCGACCCTGTAAAGACAGTAGCTGTACGAGAATGGCCCACCCCACGGAACAAAACAGATGTTCGGGCGTTTCTTGGTCTGTGCTCATACTACCGCCGCTTCGTATACGACTTCGCGGGAGTAGCCAAGCCCCTACATCGACTGACGGAGGACAAGCGTTCGTTTCAGTGGACTGAGGACTGTGAGAAGTCGTTCCAGGAACTGAAACAACGACTGTGTGAAACACCTGTATTGGGCTACCCGGACCAAGTCGGCGAGTTTGTGGTGGACACAGACGCAAGCAACATCGCCATTGGAGGTGTGCTGTCACAACGGAAGGGGGACAAGGAAGTTGTGATAGCGTATTTCAGCAAGGCTCTGTCAAAACCAGAAAGGAACTACTGTGTAACCAGACGCGAACTTCTGGCCGTAGTGAAGACAGTACGACACTTCAACAAGTATCTCATCGGAAGGAAGTTCAGCTACGGACAGACCATGCGGCGTTGAAATGGTTACTTCAATTCAAGGATCCTGAAGGACAAGTCGCTCGATGGATCGAGCAGTTACAAGAATTCGATTTCACGATCGAACATCGACGAGGACGGATGCATGGCAACGCTGACGCACTGTCACGCAGGCCGTGCCCTGAAGATTGTAAACACTGCTCGAGGCGTGAAATCAGTGATTCTGTCATCAAAGTGATTACGACTAACAACCTTAGTGACGAATGGGCGAACGAAAGGACGAGAGACGAGCAACTCAAGGATAACAACTTGGCGCCGATAATGGAATGGAAGACGCAGAATGTTCCAAGGCCCGGCTGGAATATTGTATCAGCAATGAGTTCCACCACGAAAAGCTACTGGGCTCAGTGGGAAAGTCTAGTGCTGCACAACGGGTTGCTGTACCGCAAGTGGGAGTCGCCAAGTGGACAGGAGACATTGATGCAGCTGGTCGTGCCTAGGTCAAAGGTGCGCACAGTGCTTGAGTCCGTGCACGATGGATCCTCGGGAGGACATCTGGGCATGAATCGAACCCTGGCGAAAATCAGGAAACGATTTTATTGGGTTCATTGCCGGCAAGATGTCGAGGATTGGTGTCGCAAGTGCACAGTATGTGCGGCCGTGAAGGGACCTACGACACGTACGAGAGGACGTATGCAGCTGTACAATGTTGGCGCCCCATGGGAACGAATTGCGGTGGACGTTGCTGGACCGTTCCCGGGCACTGAAGACGGGAACAAGTACTTCATGGTCGTGATGGACTACTTCACGAAGTGGCCGGAGGTCTTCGCAATTCCCAACCAGGAAGCGACAACAGTGGCGACTAAGTTGGTCAACGAAGTATTCTGCAGGTTCGGGCTACCATTGGAGATACATTCTGATCAAGGGCGTAACTTTGAGTCGCAGTTGTTCCAGGAAGTATGCCGTCTCCTGGGAATAAATAAAACGAGGACTACGGCGTATCACCCACAGTCCGACGGAATGGTTGAAAGGTTTAACCGCACTTTGGAGACTCATTTGGCGAAACTGGTTGAGGATCACCAGAGGGACTGGGACCGATATATTCCCTTGTTCTTGCTCTCATATCGATCCGCAGAGCATGAAAGCATAAAGGTGACTCCTGCTTATGCCAACTTTGGGAGAGAGCTCCGACTACCAGTTGATCTCCTGACCGGCGGACCTCCGGATGCGCCGCAACCTGTAAGTGACTACGTATCGAACCTGAAAAACAAGATGTGCGACATACATGACCAGATTCGTCAGAGCAGTCTTGTGGCCAGTACAAAGATGAAGACCAGGTACGATAGGAACTTCAATAGTAACGGTTTTGACGAGGGATCGTTGGTGTGGCTGCACAACCCGAAACGCCGAAAAGGCAAATCTCCCAAGCTGCAGAACCGCTGGGAAGGTCCGTATAAGGTCATCACGAGGATCAATGACGTGACCTATCGGATCCAACGATGCCCGCGTGGGCAGTTAAAGGTTGTCCACATTGATCGACTAGCCCCTTACAAAGGCTCGAATATTGCTCGGGACGAGCAAGTCTAAGCGGGGGGCAGTGTAACGAATAGGTACTTAAATCGCACAAATAAATACCTAAACACATCAAGGTCGATAGACGTCTCTAGAAACATCCAGAGAGAATCAAGTACAAACGAAAATGGACCGTATGTGCCTAGCCATAGGTACCAAAATCGGGCGCGGTCGGTGTGTAGGTATTTGGCACCGAGCCGCATCGAGACGCATCTACAACTCTGTACAACAATCTCGGCGTTTCTCGAATGTTCGGAGGGCAATATAAACAGAGGATCGTCGCCGGGAGAACACAGTGCGAATCAGAGCGATCAAAGCGAAACAGTGAAGTGGAATTTAGTGCGACTAAGTGATATTCAAGTGTTTTCATTTATTTAACTGTATTTTTGTGGTGTTAAAGTAAAGTTTGTTCATTTAATCGGTATTTTAAAAATCTCTTCGAACCCTAGCTCGTAACAGTATCTTTTAAAAGAAAAAAACCAAATAAATTATATTTATAGAATCTTTTATTATTTAAATTTATGATGACATCAAAAAATATTTGAAAACGAAACGTATTCTATGAAATATATCTAATCAAATGTAGGGAGTTCTCTCCAAAAGGATAATTTATTTGAAGGAATAATATTTTGAAAAGATTTCAAAATATTTTCCTTTTTGTTTTTGGAAATTCCCTCTGTGCAGTTTTCTTTTTTGGTGGTGGCAAAACTCGAGTTTTTAAAATTTTATTTTCTACTATGCTCGCAGTGATCGAATCTTTATTGAAAGAAGATACGGCTGGTTGCCTAAGTAATATTGATATACCTCTAATTCCGTTAGTGGTACAAGGTAAAATTGAGATAGAGAAAACTTACTTAAGGTTTTTCCAAATGTTTAAGTAAGATACCGGTAATAGGCTTAGTTAATTAGATCCGTATGTTTTTAAGCAATCCGATGCCATAAAAATAAAAAATACGATTTTTTTTGAGATACCGCTTTTGCGCTTAGTAGGGCAGTATAGAAGATACATAATTTCTCCCTGTCTTTAAAACAGCGGTCGTTTTCTAATTATTTTCATTTATTTGGGACAATAAACAATTACACAATACAAGTTATATCTTAAAAACTAATTATAAACCTAAGTTAAATAGTGTAATCTAAGTAAATAACTAATAGTGCACGGATTATCATGTCCATAAAATCCAAGATATCATATAAGTAATATCATATATAACCATAACAGGGAATAAATATTTTTACAAATGTTGAAGAAAGTAAAAACACAAAAGTTTCCAAAGTAACCGACAATTTGAGGACAATATCGTAAAATAAATCCAAAATACGACATACCCCTTTTCTCACTTTCCATGTAATTCAGGTATAAATGCAAAAGCGAACAAAGCATATATCAAAAATATTACCGTCAAAAACACGACAAAAAGCTCAGAACTCTCGAAAATCGTATATAAAACATCGTGATAGTATAAAATATAAAAGACAGCGGAAATTTTACGTAAATTTATTTCTTCTTTGTGTAGATCACGCGTGCTATTATAATACGTTTGGGACTTCAATGGTGAATGTAGAGAAAGAGCTTTGGGGATACACACGAGAGTTCCATTTGATTGAAAATTCTGCCATTTGTATTTATAAAAAAGGATTTGTGAAGGAAAAAGCAAGGCGCCACCTTGGATTTATAATTATATTAAAAATATTATTGTCATCAGTTGTGTATTTAATTTGAGCGCTTGATTGGATAAAGGAAAGTGAGTAAAACTACTACTACTCCTAAACATCTTCTCATCAAATCCTGTAATTTGAGACCCATGTCAAGAGATCTTGTAGAGACAAAGTTAGAAAAGACCTTGAATTAAAGTAAACGAAAAATACGTTAATAAGTAAAGGTTTATGGGACAGGAAAATGAGCTTGTCCAGGTTATACTGTTTAATTCTACTTTTAATTCCATGGATTGAAAATTCTATTTTAATTTATGTATGTATTACGTAACTGTTAATTGCTAGAACTGTTATGGATAGGCTGTTTAAGATATTGAGGGATCGAAACATAACAAAAACTACGAAGACCCCCTTAGTTAAAGCTTCATACGGAGCAGAAACATGGACAGTAAGGAAAAGGGAGCGACAGAGAATCGATGCAATGGGCATATATTGGATCCAGCACCGCATAAATATTCCAAAAATAAATCCTCCTAGTCATGTCAAATGTCGCGGCTGTCGTTCAATATACGATCATTCAATTCTTCGGACATGTTACGCGACGAGACGAGCTGTCCTTAAGGAAACTGGCTGTGCAGGGCAGAGTTAATGGCGGCAGATCGCGAGGATGTTCCCCTTTGCGCTGGACCGACCAAAAAAAGTTTACTTGAATGACTGTACAAGAAAAGCCTCCGCGAGAGAGACATGGCGCAAGGTTGTGCGTCGCGCTGTGGACTGTCAAAAGCACTACGTCTAAGTAGAAGAATATTACGTAAAAATAGTGCAAACTGTGTCTTCGTGTGTATCCGGATGGCATCGACAAATATCTCTTTACCTTCCAGTGAGATAGTATTATCTTTAATTTACGAGCTTGTAATATTTGGTAGGGTATTAATTTAAACCAAAATTTACTTCACTGTAATCCCGAATCTTGGAAATTAATTTTGTATTATATTCATAAGTGAAGATTTCTGTGTAGACTAAACTCTCTTTAGGTTTTGCAAGTTAGCTTGATAAATAAAACTTAAGCCGCTAAGAATACGCATGCCTTTTATCTATGTTTTGCCACTTATCTAAATATTTAAAACCGTCGTCGTGTCGCTGACTGACTGACAATCAACGCACAGCTTAATCCACTGAAGACATAAATATGAAAATTGGATGGTATATTCCTTGGGAGCTTAGAGGTGCAATGAGAAAGGATTTTAAAAAATATGGATCGTAAAAAAAAAAAAAAACACAATCGCCGGGCATGTATGAAAGGTAAGATGAATATAAAAGAAGCAAAAGAGATATGTCAGGATCGTAACAAATGGCATTCGATTGTCTCTGCCTACCCCTCTTGGAATGAAAGGCGTGATGATAGATAGATAGATAGATAGATAGATAGGATTGTAAACCTTTGTATGGAAAATTGTATTCCCTGCGTGCCATACTTACATAAAATATATCACTATTCCTAATACACCGCGTACGAAGTCGCGGGTATACTGCTAAAGAAATAAAAGTCTCTGTATGTGATTTCAAAACATAATAAGAAATTTAGTCTGTGTAGAAGCGACTCCGAAACGTTTGAATGAATATTGTCAATTTTCTTTAACGACTGCAGGTGACCCTAGCGCTAGTGATATTGTTCCTTTGAACATTCGTAAACATAATTATTATAAATATCTAGAGCTGACGTAAATGATGATGTTGTGTCTAAAACTTAATAAAGGATTCCCGTTATTCCCCTGATCTCTGGACATGTTGAGCTGTAAAGCCGAATGAATTTAGTACCTAAATTTTAATATCAAATACATTTTAATGATGTCCTTAAAAAGGTCAAGTGTTACTAAGGGAAGTATGTAATGAGAGGAGTTGAGTCACACAGCAAAAAAAAAGCAATTTACAAAATTCGTTGCTCTGTTTTGACGTGAAAAAAGGACAAACAAACAAACAAACACACTTTCGTATTTATATTATAATATTAGTTAGGATTTATTTTAATAAATAAACCAATAGCAAAGTGGGATCAGGCCATAGTCACAAGTGCTACTTATTATTGGTCACTTAAAAGTTTTTTTCCCATTCAACTGTACTAACTCGATAAGTTAGATTCAGTGAGTCTCCCACAGGATTTAAAACTACGAATAGAGGAACTGTTAGGGGTTTTATCCGCTTAGCAGTTTTAACTTGATCTTACTGTTTTATGTTTCCTGAGGGAGAAACCTAGACGATTGAAAGTGTTAAGTAGGTATTATAAATTGTGAAAGCTTGGATGCTAAGAAATGAACAGATTTTGTTCATATTTGGTGCGCTTTAAAAAATATGTTTTTAATGGAAATTCGGTCTCAAACAATTAATATATTCAGTTAGAATTCGTAGAAAGCCAAGAAAAAAAATGAGAAGAAATAAGAATTAGTGGAATAAACAGAAATATTATTCAATATATTTGTTTTAGTTGCCATCAAACGGCCCATTGCATATAAGTAAAAAAAATCACAGTAGGTACACGTGATAAATAAACGTCATTATTGATAAAATTTTCAAGCCCGTGTGCACACTGGATATGGCCTTGTCTGGGCCATAATGGCCCACTGTGTACAAGAGGCTTTTGATATATACAATGTATAGCTCTCGTTATCCATCTCTCTACGTTATATCTTTTTTCTCTCTCATGAAACCAAATGTGCCTAAACGTGACGCGTCCTTGAAATTTCAGTCTCAATTCTCGTTAAAAAATTATACCGTCATTTACTAGTATTTTATCAAATACTTTTTGTGTAAACATGGATTGTTCAGAAAATGTGTATGAAAGCTTTCCATTAAATTTAAAAGGACGTGCCCTTGAATAAAAATTTTCAAATTGAATTTACTATAACGAAAATACAATTGTGAATTTTTTGTTACAAATGCAAACAAGATCTAAATCCTATTGCAATTGAACGATGATTTAACAATCAAATTGCGAGTAGGTACTGTATTTTGTAGTACTGAAGCTTAACTTTTACTTATTTCTGTACATTTTCCTTTTGCCCGCGATTTCACTTGCGTAAAACAGAAAATAAGAAAATACCTTTTTCTTCTGCGGATAGGGTTTACGAAGAACGATAATAGGTGCTTAATATTTTTAGCTCAAAAAAGGATTGAACCCGGGACTTTCAGTAGCAAGCTCACTGTGCTATTAATACTCTAATCATCAACAAAAAAGTCTGTTCAAAAAGAGAACCGTCAAATTAGCGTATATTTTTGTTATTTTGTTACAAGAAAAAATTGTAAAAATTAGACGGATGTCTGAGTAAAGTAGCCATTAAACAACATATAGCCTCAGAAGAATAGCATTTGCTACGATCCTGACATACCTCTTTCGCTTCTTTTATATTCATCATATCTTTCATACATGCTCGGCGATTGTGTTTACTTTTAATATTGCCTTACATTTTGCGAGCATTTCCTTTCACTTCAGCCATATAAACCTTTTTAGTCAATCTTTCATCCTTCATTCTTTCAACGTGTCCAAACCAGCGTAAAATACTTTTCTTCATTTTAGACACATCATCATCTTTCACTCCTCATTCTTCTCTAATGACATCATTCCGGATAGCCCGAGAATTAAAAAAGATGCAATTTGCTCTCTCTGAACATACATATAGCTTTGATTTGTCTCATACTATGTCACAATACTAGAAACTTTGTTTCAATGTATGAACGCTCTTCTCATCATAGTTTGTTTTTACAGTTTGTACTTTAAACCTTTATTGGTCATATTTTTTCCTATCTCACTTCGGATCTTAAATGATACAATGTAGGGAGTTCGGAATTAAAAGACTTTCTGAGCTGATTCTTTACGCATCAACATAGTCCGATCAAAGTACGAGTTGACAGTATTCAATAATTCCATCGACCGTGAAACTTTGCAGGTTACGGTTGTTAAGATTTTCGCAGAAAAAAACTATTGATATTTTCTTAAAACGTTTAGGAAATCATTTGAAAGAACCATGTGCCCACAGTACCCAGAGGAAGACCTAATTTAGCCGATTTGGAGTCAGCATATTTTAAAATACCTTTAATATTTTATTTATTAGACTGAATAGAGGAACGTATAAGAGATCTGTGAACGCAAGCATTCAGCTATAAACCCTTATTGATATTGCAAGAGCTCTCTGGGAAATCGTAAAGTAGATTGAAATCGCTTTCTTACACGAAACCACAAAAACCTATATCAGTATCCGAATGAGAATTCGTGGGGCCAATACTCAATGATTTTATCGAATGTTCTCATAAACAATATTTAAACAAGGCAGTTGGTGCCAAATTTGATACTACTTAGCTCCAAACACTATAGAGAATTAGAAATATATATTTCATGGACTTCGTTTTCTTTTAAAAAAAACAATTATTCGGGTTAGTTTAAATTTGTGTTTATGAAAATTTATTAGTCAACGAAGCTATGTTTTTTTTATTTTTTTTATACTCCGTTAGTTTTTCATATTGAATGACAGATTTGTACGAGAGTGACAAAATATAGTCTAGCTAAACGATTTGTGGTAAAGCCCAGAGTATTTCAAATGTGGACAATTCAAGCCTATCAGCTAAAATTTGCAACTAACAACCAGTCGCGCGACGGTTATTCGGTCGTTATAGCAACCAGTCGCAAAGTGCAAACACCTCACTCAGTTGTATTCTAGTTGCTCGCAAATGAATTACATCTTTAGAACGAAAATAAGCGTTTTTTAATTCCTTAGTTGGTACGAGCGCTAGCGTCGGTTGGTAAACAAGTTGCGTTTTGAAGCAATGATTGTTAAATTCGTTGCAGTTTAGTTTTAGCTGCGTGCTTATACCTACACCCATTTCCACAATTCTCCTCCCAAAATATTTGTCGTATGAAACCGAACACTCTGTATTGCACACGATTCCTACCATAAACCGGAAATGAAAATTCCTTCCACCGTTAAATATCTAGGTCGTTTTTTAAGCAACGCCTTCAGAGCAAAGCTATTGTCTTCTCAAAATATGTTATTACCAGGTGATAACATTTATACGAGCTAGCCACTCGTCCGGAATCCATTTAGAAGCAGGTCGTAGGACCTATCGCAGAACATAAACCACTTTATTGTTACTTTACGGGTACTTAATATTTTGTGAAAATTAAACGTTGGAGTTGAGAAACTGAAATCAAATTATATGGCCTTAGCGTGTCGCTATTCAAGGCTTACAATGTTTATTTATAAAGTCTATGTCAAATGTTATCATTTCTGTCTACCCCTATGGCTTGATAGGCTTAAAACTATGCATCTGCAGATAATAATAACATAATCTCTAAAGCATATGCTAAGAGTTATGCAATATTACCCCACATGGCGGGGAAAACGAAAACAAAATCCCCAGATATTTTTGCAAGGAAAGCTACCCCTGATATTCATAATTTGACTACAAAACTGTGTGGCGGTTTCTGTGAATTATCATTAGAATCGATGGTAAGATGGCCGAGGTAATAACTCATTCGTCCAATTGCCGGCGCGCCGCTATACGGTCCACCGAAATCGACCACAGACTCGTCCAATTCTTGTAACGAACGGTCCGCCATCCGTTTTCAAATCGTTGTATTTGTGGTTGATTTCGATGGCTGGAACGATCTGTCACTCACACACACATCCACACGCCTTTGTTTAATCGAATCTTGTGTGGCTGTGTGAGTGAATTATTATATCGTATTATTAAATTTTCGATGCTATTGCTACTTTATAAATCACAGACTAATCGCGGACGGGATTAAACTGGATTCCTCATCATGTCACGACGGAACGCGTGCGTTGGTAGCCACGTCATGACGTAGAATCGTTCAAAATTATAATATTAGTAATGATTTTTTTCATTTTCAATTAAAAATAGCTTTATCCTAGTTTCCAAGCTCCGTCCCACAGACTGATGGTATGACATTTATTCTCTATATACATCACTCGGTCTATTGTTGTTCCCCTTTTATGAAGAAAGATAGAGTATTTCCTTAACCCAGCAAGCTTTTGTTGGCAAATGTCGTCAAACAGTTTTTCATTTTTCCCTCGCGTCACAAAAGATGGCCACGTCATTGTATTGACGGTTACTGCTATGTAAAGTTCATTATGTTTTATTACGATGTAATATGGGCCTTGTATGAGTTTTGTACAAAGTAGGCATTCAAATTGGTTGGTAGTTTTGGTGATTGGCATTTATGAATGAATATAATTTTACGACTCCCGAAACCTATAAGGTCCACTTATAGAGGATATACCGTTAGGCCAGTTCTGTTGAGGTATATTTAGATGGAAAAGCGTCTAGTGTGGTATGTCGGATTATGTTTTAATTATAAAAAAAAAAATCGGTTGTCTGTAAAGTCGGTTTACTGACGAGAAAGCTGTCCACGCGGACGCATCGCTCACTCAAGTAGGAGAGAGACAGATGTCGAACGCTGCCGAACGCGGAGGCCGATTGTGCCTCTTTGTCGCTCGTTCCGCGCTCTCGCTTGCACTTCAAGCCTTAAATGGAACGCCTCAGGGCGAGGTAACGCCGCATGAGTCATGTTTTTTCGTGTGTGCAGCCGGCTTCATCGAATTATAAGACGTTGTCACGTCAAAAGAGCCACGGCCGGAATCGAACCGTGATCCGTCTAGTTAAAACCAGACGTCTAGAAATTTGAATTCGTTTTTTTTTCAAATTTCAACCCTAAATGTTATTTTACACACTGTAATTTTTGCTTAGTTGTTAAATCGATTCTGATGAAATGAAATATTTTTAAAAGAAGTACTGAATGCCGGTTTAAATCCCTCCGATAGTTAATTCATGTAATATCTATTTATCTATCATCACGCCTTTTATCCTAAGAGGGGTAGGCAGAGACAATGGAATGTCATTTGTTATGATCCTGATATATAATATCCGATTCTTTTATATTCATTATACTTTTCATACATGCTCGGCGATTGTGTGTACTTTTAATATTTCCATCGATCAATACATTTTTATTAAGTTCAATAAGTGTACACCTAGGTCGTCCTCTGTCAGCATTTCCTTTCACTTTAGCCATATAAACCTTTTTAGTCAATCTTTCATCCTTTATTCTGTCAACGTGTCCAAACCAGCGTAAACTACTTTCTGCAATTTAGTCACAACATTACCTTTCACTCGTTCCAGATGCTTTATATTATCACACAGTAAAGACAGCAATTTCCACTGCTTTTATCTTACTTTCATGCTTCCTATTCCATACCCAAGTCTCGCTTCTATTAGAAAGTGATGGAACTAAAATAGCATTATGTATATTTATTTTATCTTATCATGAGTTCTTTGTTATTTTCAGACACAATAAAATTTCAAAGCAGGCAAAACCACTGACAAAAGCCAAGAAAATATAATGACGAGTATAAAATGTCTGCATAAGTAAATTTAATAATAAAATCTGATTTTCCCCAAAACGTAGAAGAATTCTGGAGTAAAAGTGATAATAATCTTTTGAACATTACAAACGCTTCGTCACGTCACAAATATCTGAAGGTTCTATGAAAATGGTTTCTCACATCAATCTTGTTACTTAAGTCGACGCATCACAGCGCAACGGACTCAGTTTTACGCGCGGCTTATTTTGTCCATATCTCGTTAGAAAAATGTGAGCGGGATGTACTTCTATTAAAATCGATAAGGTAACCAAGGATAAGATAAGATAGACCAATATTCACATACCAGAAATATATTATATTATAAATATAATCCTACATATATAAAAAGTAGGATTTCTCAACAAAATCGGTATTTTGAAAAACACGAACAGGACTTCGGCTTTTCTATGTTTTTACAAAAACTATTAGAATTATCAAATTCTAGTTAGTGTATTCTTAAAGTATGTGAAATTATCTATCTTTTAATGTCGAGAAAATTTAAAATTAGTAAATATGTTAAGAGAACTCGAGTCGCAAACTTGGCTGAAATACGCGTGAAATTTAGGATTTTCAAGGCTTTATAAAACTTAGGTGTTACTGGTTATTACTGATATTGGTTATTTTATTTCCATGAGAAACTTTAGAATTTATTTGTCTTTGAAAAGCAATTTTTACTTCGAGCCTAGCACATACAGTTATCGCGTAAAACTGTAAAAACGAAACGTCTGATTTGTATGGGACAAAAAACATGAGGCGGCCCCTTAAGTTTAGACGTTCGCAGATCGTTCATTCGCAAACCCATTGCCTATTTTTAACCGACTTCCAAAAAAAGAAGGAGAAGGTTCTCAATTCGGACCGTATTTTTTTTTATGTATGTATGTACATCGATAACTCCGCCAATTGTGAACCGATTTTCATGGTTTCTTTTTTAATCGACAGATAATTCTTCCGGATTGGTCCCATTTTTCTCTCATAAAAATTGGTTCATTAGTTTTTCAGAAATTTTGAAAAAACTGACTTTAAAAGTACATTTTTCTTGATATCTCGATAAAATAAGTACCGATTTTGACAACTTATTTTTTTTAAGACATTATAATTTCTCGACATTATCTCACAGACATATGACGAAAATCGGTTCAGTAGTTTTTCAGAAATTCAGTAATTAATTTCTGTTTACGGCTGAAAATTATGTATCAGAAAAAGCCTTAGCAACGGTTGCTATTGACACGAAGTTGTCAATTTTCGTGACGATAGTCTAGCGGTTAAATGTAATGGGGAGTCATAGGATGCACAAGCACATGGTTCAAATCACATCCACAGCGTTTTTTTTAAATTTTTCATCAATATTTTTTTAGTTGCGTTATTATTTGTTTCTCAAGGCAGCAAAATCACTTAAAAGGGTAAAATAAACCTTTTAAAAAAAAGTGCACCGACTTCAAAAATTTGCACTGAAAAGTAAGAAATAATAAAAATTTCGTCGTAGAATTTGAAGACGGTTGGTGCCAAATTAGAAACAACTTAGTTCGCAAATTCACTAATCTAGACAATTCATTAGGAACCTACGATCATCAGTACATACAAACATAGATAATATTGAACAGATCTTTATCTTCTTAGATATTTACTTAGTTTTGTATCTTAATTTGGCACCAACCGTCTTCAAATTCTACGACGAAATTTTTATTATTTCTTACTTTTCAGTGCAAATTTTTGAAGTCGGTGCACTTTTTTTTAAAAGGTTTTCACTTAGTAAAGTCTCTTACTTAGTACTTGATTATGAATGTTCGGGGTTTTGTATATCAATGAATCCAAATGACACTAAAATAATTTGAAACCGGGATTTCTGGGTTCTGTGTTCACTCGACCAAAAGAAACTGGAACTACAACGTAATACTAATTTAAAAGTAATTGCCAAAGTAATAATAAAAAAAATTACGTACGAGTTTCGGTCAGAACTTTAAGACAGGATTTTCGTTTAGGTTTTCCTGTTAACTATAAGAAAGGCATCATAGATTCGGTAGGTTCGGAGATAAGGAACGCTCAATTTTCGTATATTTTATTTAATATAATTTAAAGTACCTGTGCAGTTTAAAATTATAAAAATAATATATTTGTGTTTCTATAACGAGTCCTTTTATTTGATACGTCACATTGATGCACTTGAAATTGAAAAATATTATATTTATATAATAGTCGGCTTTATATACCGACTAGTCGCCGACTATTCGGGGATAGTACTTGCTGATGATTAATTGAGAATTTGAGATTGTTTAAGACTGGTTTATTTGCTACTAATAATTAGCGTTTTAGTATAATTTATTTCCTGTTTCCATCATAAGAGCCGAATAGTCGACATTATTAAAATTTAAGAACCGCGCCATCGTTAGTTCGACTCGAAGCTCAAAAACTACGAGTCCGCATTATAGATAGCTAAGGAACGCCCGACCCGACAATATCCAACCCTAGAATATCCGAGTAAATTGCTGGGTAAAAGACAGTAGAACGATGGCTTGGTTCTTAAATATGCTAAGCCCGCAGATTCGATTGATTGTTAATTTTTAGAAAAATATTGAATGTATTTTTTTTACCTTGTCTTATTGATAAAATGAACACAGGTAAAAGACCAGAGTTTAAATTACAGAATAAATATAAAGTACATTTCCACAAATAAGCTTAATGAAAATACAGAAAGGATCTCTTATAACATAAATAAAGGAAGCCTTGAGGGCACCTAAAAGTTCGGAGCGAAAAGCTTTTTAACCGTTACGTGAGAGAGCTTCACACGGAACTCAAACAAGTGTGGATTCATTTGCACGTAATTAATCCGTTTTTGTTACAGCCGACATAGTGAAAGAGAATTCAGTCATTTTAGGGTTCTGTGGGCAACATATAACCGTCATGCGTGCCTTAGGATACCCGGGAAGCACATAAGTAAAATTTATCAACTGAGCTTTGAAAGCGATATATAACGGACAATTTCTGAAAGTTAATGATTAAAGTAAGGGTAGTGTTTATTTATTATTATTATCTTATTGAACTACCCCTAGGTGAAAGGATGTACGAGCTCTGCCAAGGGTGAGCCCTCTACCTGCCTCTACGTGCCAACAGGGTCATACTTTCAATAATTTATTTGATGTACAATATTAGTGTAGAATAAGTATTTTTTGATGTGCAATTAAAAAAAACCATTCATTAACGACTATCAAAATAATACATGATTAACAAGAGTTAGTCTACGATGTTATTATTATTTATTATTTATTAAGCCTCCTATAGATATTATTACATTTTCATAAATAAACACATTAAGTTACACAATAGACTTATAAAATATTCACTCAATCTGCACTTCATATCAGACTCCATTATAAATTAAAATAGTACAAAATTAAATTGAATTATATCAAATCAAAGCAAATCAATTCAAATAAAGTCAAAATATATCAAACAAATTAAATTAAGTCAGATTAAATAAAATCAAAACATCTATATAAAAATTTAATTAAGTCATTTAAATATAATCAAGTCAAATTAAATGAAATAAAATAAAATTTTATCTATAGGTCATCCCATTGCTGAGCAAAGGCCTCCCCCATTTTCTTCCAGGTGTGAACATCAGCCGTCGCTCGAGTCCAGGTTGCGCCGATTGCATTGTAGTTTTCAATTTCAGAACCCCAGCGCACACGCGGCCGCCCTCGACTCCGCGTCACGTAGCGCGGACACCACTCGGTACTCTCCCTCGTCCATCTGCCATCTGTTTGTCGCATCACTTGTCCAGCCCACTGCCATTTCATCTTTTTAGCATGTTGAATTACATCAGTAAAGCCAGTTCTTTCTCTCAGTTCTCTGTTTGAAGTTTTCTCTATGAGTCTTTTATTTAGGATGCTTCGTTAAATTTTTCTTTGAGTTATCTTTAGTCGTTTTGTTTCAGCTTTTGTTAGTGCCCATGTTTGTGAGCCGTAGGTAAGTAGTGGTAGTAAGCAGGTATTAAACACCAGGGATTTAGACTTTGTTGAGACTTTTTTGTTTTTAAAGATGTACTTCAATTGCCAGTATCTTTTCCAAGTGTTTGTTATTCGACGGTCTATTTCTGCTGTTTGGTTATTTTTAAAGGATAGATTTCTGCCCAGTCTACGATTAGTAACCATAAAATTTTTCAAATAGGTGAATATGTTTAGTTTTGCCAGTCTTTATCTAACTGTCGCTATCAATTTTTTTGACAAATCAGAGATCAAACCGTCTTACCGGACCCCAGGATACTCGTCTATAATATTATTGAGGTATCAGTACAAAGTGGAAATTGAATTCTCGTAAATACGTTAACTTTGCAAAAAACATCTTTTTGAAATATAAACGAACAAATCGCAATCTCCCTTTATAATATTACTATTCTCTATTTAGTTTATTATTTTTTTCCTGATAAATTTTTATTCAATTTTTTTCTGAAAATTCCAGATAAGCTCTAGTTTTGAAGGCTGTATTGATTTTTTGAAAAACATAAATGTATTTAAAATATATACTAAGGAGGCTAAAGAAATATAAAAGTAGATAAGTAATATCCATACTAATCCTCCCTATTAATATAAATGCGAATGTAAGTTTGTTTGTTACGCTTTCACGCAAAAACTACTTAACCGATCATCATGAAATTTTGCACATATATTCTTGGAGGTATTAGAAGTAACATAGGATACTTTTTATTATCACGGCATGACGACGGGAACGGGGTGGGCAGAGGTGAACATGACAAAAGCTATGTATGAAGTGTCAACATTTTGAAATTAGAAGTCGTGGGAAACAGCTATTTCTAATATGTTTATACTAGCTATCCACCCCGGCTTCGCGTGTGGACAATATTAAAATCTAATATATAAAATTCTCCTGTCACAATGTTCGTTCCCATACTATTCCGAAACGGCTTGACCGATCCTTATGAAATTTTGTATGCATATTCAGTAAGTCTGAGAATCGGCTACTATCTATTTTTCAAACCCCTAAGTGATAAGGGTAGGGGTAGGGGTAGGGGTAGGGGTAGGGGTAGGGGTAGGGGTAGGGGTATTATAGGGTATATTTTATTTTGTTCGTAAATATCCACGGGCGAAGCCGGGGGCGGAATGCCAGTATATTATAAATGCGAAAGCACCTCTGTCTGTCTGTTACGCTTTCACGTCTAAACCACTGAACCGATTTTGATAAAATTTGGTACGGAGAAAGCTTGAACCCTAGGGAAGGACTAGCGTAGCGAAATCCTAAGTCTATGGGAAGGACACAGGCAATTTTTTTAAATCCACGGGTATAATAGGGGATCAAAACATGCATGGGTCCCACGGGCGATGCCCGGGGTGGATAGATAGTACAAAGAAAAATTTAACTAAAAAAAATCCTTGTCCAAAGTCGCCTCAATATTTCTTAAGGCTCATCTTTTCAACTTCACAAAACTAAAGTTTAGAAAACTCAACAGTACTTTGCATAAAAATTCTATTTTCTTTCAACTTTTGAATTGTTACGAGCACTTTGAATCGCTGAAGTACACTTCAAAATACAGCTACATTATGACTTTATCAGAGGACTTCCAGTTTCCGTCTCTTTCGTAGACTACTGTAAATTGTAAAACTTCATTCTTTTAAACTGATTTACAACATAAAGTTACATCTCTTAATAGAGTTCCCTAGTCAAAATGCGAAAGTGAAACCTTTAGAAGTTTGTCGTGTTCGAACGTATGTCACAGGCTTATAGCTCTATTATCTTTAAATCAATGGTTATGATAATTCATTCATTGATTGAAAATGAAGGACCGATATATTTTAATTTATTTTTTAATTGTTTGTAGTCCGAATCAGGTTTAAAGAAAAATATAAATAGTTTTCCTGAAAATTGGAAAATTCGGGAAAAAACTGGATGTTTCTATGGGATTTTTGTATGAACTCGAGACCATAATATATTAATATGGGCATCACGGGCGAAGTCAGGGCGGAAAGCTAATCTTATAAATAAAAATTAAATGCATTTTCGTTGGTAAGCGCATCACTTGAAAAATGTTCGTAATACTCTGAAATCAGGTTTTTAAGGAAAGAAAATTTAAAAAGTTGGAAAATTAGGGAAAACTCCATGCGAAAAGAAAAACGAGGGAATATATATTTTTTGGTATACCTACCCCTAATTTTTTTTAATTAGGTGAATACTTCTTGAGGTTGGAACTCCTAAAGCTTGTTGCTGCGCTTCGGTAATTTTTATTATTTTATAAGAATTGCTGACCTGCGCTCTAAAGCACGATATTGAGGATTGAGCTAGGAATAGGTACTACCTACAAAGACCTAAGCACATCATGAAGATAAAAACAAATTAGGTCCTTGGAATTAATCCCACTAATATTATAAACGCGTGGATGTATGTTTGTTACTCAATCACACCAGAACGGCTGAGCATATCTGGATGAAATTTGGCACAGAGATAGATTATAGTCTGGAATAGCACATAGGCTACTTCTTATCCCGGAAAATGTATGGTTCCCGTGGGATAGATTTGTTTTTGTTTTTCACGGGATCGACATGATTTTTTGTATAGTGGTAGTTTAGGGGTCAGAGAATGACATATACTACTTTTATACCGCGAAATCAGGCGGGGGAGTGGCAAATAACCACCACGAGATTATTTCTTTTTTTGGATCTATTTCCACGCGGGAGAAACCGCGGACAGAAGCTTGTGTGAAATATACCTACCCAATTTGGATAATTATGTAGGACGGTTTTCATTAGGTACCAATGTACCTAATTTCTACATTTGTATTTGTGTAATGTACACTCTAAATTTTAATTGGAATTTTCGGAATGAACCTCCCTTACTGCCAAATTAGCGTAAATCACATTAACCGTGTTGCCGTTATGAAGCTTTGGTTAAAACGTTTGAAATATTTTTAGGGTTTCGCAGACAATAGTTCAATTTTTGTTCCCGGATTTGCTTTACATATGAAACACAAAGGATTTGTAAAATAAGAATGGAGTCTATTTTCGCACTACAAAGGTAAAGGATGAAAGTAACAGCAGAATATAACGTAACGGTTATATTTTATTGAGATTTTATAAAACCTTTGAGTTTATATATTTTTTTATCTCAGTCGACTGAATTTTGTACACAATTTGAAAACCTACATAAATACGCTTATAATTTAATACGCTTATAATAAAATAATTTATATATATGCTACCGAGAATTTTTTTATAGATAATTTTATTCAACCCAATTTGTTAATACATTATTTTGTTATATATCTCTGACGGATTAGACAGCAGTCATGAAAACTTACTGGGGCTAACTTATTCCCCGACTTGATTCACTTATACTCCTAAACATGATAGGTTCATAGTTTATTACTCATACGAATCCCGGTGAATCACCCTATCTACTCGTTAAAATCGCAACAAAATTCGTTCAGTAGTTTTAATTTTTGCGTGAAAAGGGCACAGACAAACAGACGCGACGTGGGACTTTGTTATCTATACTAATATTACAAGGACGTAAAATTTGATTTTTTGTTTGTAATGAATAAACTCAAAAACTACTAAACCGATTATAAAAATTCTTTTACTAATAGAAAGCTACGATATCCCTGAGTTATTTGGGCTAAATTATATACTGTTCTAATATATCCACGAGCGGAGCTGGGGGCGGAAAGTCTATAACAAATATTTTATTAGTAGTTATAGAGGTCGAACCAAAGTATAATCAATGGAGCTGGGATAAATTATTATGTCACATTACAAAAATGTACACGGGCGAATCAAGGACGGCAAGCTAGTAAAATATGTTGTGATAAAGATGATGCCTTGCATACCATGAGGTGATGATGAAGACAATTGAATGCCATTTGCCACAATCCTGACATATTACGCCTCTTTAAAATTCATCACACATCATACATTGTGATTGAGAATGCTTTGAACATTGCCCTCAATAAAAATTAATTAAAATTAAAATTATTCTCCTTCGGTTTTGAGTAAAATGACAAAATATAACATTATGATGAGCTTGAAACAGAAATGCTATTTGCAAAATTTACAAAAAAAGGCAAAGACAGTCAGAAGTGAAAACTGTATGTATATAATGTATAATAACGCCATCTGACTAGCTTAGGCTTTGTTCTCGGATACCTTAGCAAAAGATACCATAGATGTCGGTGACGCGAACCCATGAGATTTACCAAAAATCTTTAACCGGGCCTAAAGAGGTTTTCACTTCAAAAATAAATTAAAATTGTACAGAACCTAGTTCTATTAACACTCCCAATATCCCTTTAAGTAATTTTTGCAACGTAGCTGTTGTGTAATTGACCTAATTAGTACATTCGACTCTGCCTCACTTTCTAATTACCAGGCTTCTTACATTTTTATGATTTAAAAAAAATTTAAAATACGATCTGTTTTCATATTTATATTGTAATTTGTGTAATTAGTATATTAGGCTGGAGTAAGGATTTAACGGTTTAAAGGTCTCACCTCCGATTTCACGTCCAAAATGTTCTACTCACGAATGACTTTTTCGTAACAAAGCTTTATGCGCTTCAATATTACATAATTATAAAACAAAGTGCCCGCCGTGTCTGTCTGTCTGAGGGCCGGTGATCTTCGAAATATCGACTTTGAACGTTTATACTTTTTAATCTGTGGTGCAAATAATCAAGATCTTTTATTATAACGTAACACATTTTAATTTATCAATAGTTTTATAACATTTTTATGTTTATGAGTTTCTGTAATTGCAGGACAACTGATTTTGATCTCTGACTTGAATCGCAAATATGACTAAGTACCAATTTTTTTTTCATTACATAATTCTCAAAAAAAATGTAAGACAATGTGGTGGGGGCCCTGTAATCAAGTTGGGTAAAAAGTTTGCCTCAACGAGCTTTAATGGCGTATGCTGTCTAATCCGACAGAGAAACAAAAAATGATGTATAGGAAAGAAAAAGAAAAGAAAAAATAAAAGAAAAGAAAGAATCGATAAAGATGTATCCCCTCGACTGATCATCTTTTCTGGTGACAAGAGGGCTGGCTCCTTCCTCGCTCAACGAATCAGCATCGCGATTCAGCGGGGAAATGCAGCCAGTATTCTTGCCACTATTCCACGCGGACCTGGTTTATTTGGTTATTTTTAATCTTTGATTTAAGGAAAGAATTGTGTTGAATTAAATGATTTACAAAAAGTGCGCGGTAGCATTATATCTATCTTATAAGCGTATTTACGTAGGTATTGAAATTGTTGTACCCGCACAAAACCTGGGGCGAGGTCGCTAGTAAAGAATCATTTCGAAAATATCTAGAGACGCAATTTCAGTAAGGCATCCCTTACTTTAGGCGACTTTACCCAGCTCATTGATCTTTATCACGTAGAAGCAGCGTTAACTGAGCACCTAATTTAACTTGGTATGTTGCCCTGAGAACATGTAATGACAGTATCCAATACTGACAAGGGTCCGAAAGCCCAATCTGTGAGGAATTCGACAGTGTGTCTAAGTTATTTCGTATGGGACCCCTTTCTTTGATAGATTTGGATCCTGCAAACGATATTTTCCTATAACCAATCTTTTTACATTATCCATTGAAGGTTTAGTTAGGAAACATTTTAATATACCGTTTAAGAAAACGCAATGTATGACTTTCTGTGTTTGATGGTCTGTTTCTAGGTGTATTAGTAATAATGTAGGAACGATTAAGGTCACTAAGCTTTACTCAGTTGGATGACTATAGAAATTTAGCAATTCAGATAATGGAATCTGTTATATTTGTCTAATTTAATTACTGTTCACAAAATACATTATCTTAGATTAGTTTTGTTAAATTCTATCCTCTCTACTGAATGTTTTCATTGTCTCTTCTATATCTTGTATGTTGGTCTGAATGTAATGTCTGATATTTGCGATTTTTCCATAGTGCCATCGGATTTTCTTTTAAATTTCGAAACAAAAAGTCTCATTCAATATTAAGTTCTAAATAAGATGTATAGGAAAGGATATAAATAAGTGATCTAGAAAATAGTCTATATTTAATAATTAATAAATATGTACCTAAAAACCTAGTAAGGAAACGTGTTACAATTTTACACGAGAAAAATATTACTCTTTTAGTGCAAAAACTAAATTGTATCAAACCGAAACCAAGCCTAAAGATATATTACTTAAAAACTATTAGCTCAAACAGCTCTTGTTTATAAACTGGACTGTGAAGTAAATTAAAAATAATCCTATCATTGATTACGAAAAATAATCTACATATGACTACAATTCGTGTTGTTGCACGGTGTATAAGATCTTTTCAGTACAGACAAAGGAAAATGAGGGAAAAAATAGACAAAAGAGTTGCGAACATCTCATAAAGGATGCAGTTGATAAAGGGTGCTCACTGCTCAGTGTATACCGTGCGGGTTTGTAGTACGGGAGCTGAGAATTAATTTACAATGCTGAGTTAAACATATTTTGAACTTTGTACTTCAAAATAAAATTTAAATGATCCTAAGCCTAACTAATATTATAATAATATGGCCAAGTGGTTTAGACGTCTGGTATTAACTAGGCAGACCACGGGTTCGATCCCGGATCCCGGCCATGTACCAATGGGTTTTTTACATAATCCGATAAACCAACACTTAGAGGCTTTTCCATCTAAATATACCTCAACAGAACTAGCCACTCGTTAGGTATAGCCTCACAAATACCATCGGCTAAACGAGGGAGCCTTGGTCCTCCGCTGGGTAACCTGGAAAAAATATATATAAATACGAAAGTGTATTTGTTTGTTTGATGTGATTTCTTTGCACAGATAAAATGGCCGGAGAGTGACATGACGTTATAAGATAAGTCCATCGAGATAAATTCTTATGTCACATTTCAAAAATATCCACGGGCAAATCCTGGACTGTAAAGTAGTATGAACCTTGCTAATATAACTAGAAATTCGACAGAGGCTGCGTAAAGTGTACCATCGCGCGTCGTAATTACAAAGGAAACTAATAATCATCTTCTTCTTCTTTTATTGTGGCACCACCAATGTTAATCGATGATTTGCCAATGTCAAGTATATATATATGCCTTTTTAGTGTATATGTCCATATATCTTCAGTCACAGATATGGATCTCATTAGATGCGAAAGGCACGTGAAAGAGATGTATGAAGAGGTTTAGGAGAGGCCTACGCCGCAGAGGCGACTACTACCAGCAGACACTAATATTTTTATACATTATGTACATACAAAATAATACATTACATGTAATTATTATACATAACATTATTTTTAATTAAGGTTTTCTTTAAGTTTATAATCGGTATCCAAGATGATCCCGCTGACTGTGATATGCCCTATTAATCACAACTATAATAACGATTAAACTGGATTCCCCATCATGTGACAGCGAGACGCGTGCGTTGGTAGCCATGACATGACGTAACGAATAATATCTGAGCTCAATCATCATTACCTAATGTCAAACTCTTGTTTCGCAGCTGGGCTATGTTTGTATGTACTAGAGTTTAGGATTTTTGTCATTATGTATTCTATTCTATAATGGCCAAGCCACATGCAAAAAATGTCATCTAGCTTCTGGACTACAATCAAGAGCGGCTCAGACTCACCAAGTGACACTACACCGCAACAAAGGTGAGAGAGAGAAAGGGAATGTGGAGTAAAAATGCTTTTTTATTAAGGTGCTCTCTTCCGCAACAAATAAAATTAAAACTCCGAAATGTTGGACCAAAAAGTTTCGCTTGCAAACTGGAACTGAGTAATCTTTACTTATTTGAGCAGATATTTTTCATGCAAATAATACTAAATTACTTAGTTTCTTGCAAATATTTGGGGCTTTTCGATTTAAAAAAAAATCTACAGAAGATTTTATTTCTTTTTTCATGGGTTGCACTTGCCTTACAGCTCCTTAAACCCATTGGTACATGGCCGGGATCCGGGATCGATCCCGTGGTCTGCCTAGTTAATACCAGACGTCTTAACCCTTCGGCCGTACTTATGAATAATAGCAATTTTTTTATGGTGTATATGTATACCTCTTGACATTTTTAATCCTAATCCTAAAATTCTTAGTTTGATTTCATTGCATTGGCGACAGTAGCGAGGATTTTATTGAAATTGAATGGTGTTTAATTAAGTTGTCTGTCTAATATTCTACTCAATTAAAAAATGTCACTGCTACCATCGTCCTAACGAAATTAAATTCAGGATTTTAGGATTTAAATTTGAAATCTAATTCAAGAGTAAGCTACCAAAGTAAGTGGTACATTGTATGAGTATGTTTAAGAAGTAATTGTGTTTTTATTTGTGTTTGTATGTTTGGTTTCTAAGAGCAGTTGGTTATCGTCAGAAACAACGTTTCCCATTAGTAAGGTAAAGTGACATTTTGTTCGACATACATTCTGTACTTATTTATTTCTCTCCTTTGAAAAGTACTTTATAAAATAGTATACATTTTAATACTGTAGGAAAAATAAAATAAAATATTTTTATTTAATACTGATATGACCATTGATATTTTTAAATCAATGCATATGACGCCAAAATGCTTCATATGTAACCTAAATTCAGTAGTTGCTAACTTTTCTTTCTTCCTATAATTAAAATATTTGTATACGTAATCTGACAAACCACAACTATAGAGGCTTTTACATCTAAATATACCTCAACAGAATTGGCCACTCGTTAGGTATAGACTCACGAATACCATCGGTTAAAAGAAATTTTGCATCTCAGGAAACCGAGAATGTGGGGAAGCTGAGCGCCTCACAGCCTATAGTAATAAACACTCTGTGAAACTTTCAAGTGTCTACCTATTACAGTTCAAAGGATACAACCATGTGACACACGGTTAGTAAGAGAAAAAAAATGTTTCTTGTATGGGGACCCCCTTTAATTTCTAACTTTATTTTATTTTTATTATTTGTTGTTATAAAGGCCATAGTTGTACATACTTTGTGAAAATTTCAAGTGTCTACCTATTACGGTTCAAAAGATACAGCCCTGTGACACGGACGGACGGAGAGCAAAGCCTTAGTAATAGGGTTTCCGTTGTCATCCTTTGGGTACGGAACCCTAAAAAACTAAATTTTATATTCGTACGAAAACTGGGCGGGTCGCTGATAAATTATAATGACCGAAATTAGAATGATTTGAATCTTTCGCGGGGCACCCTTACCTAAGTCCAAAATTACCGCTAAGTTTAGCCTATATACAGAATGCTTAGCCAAGTAAATAAATGTCTCTCCATTTGGCTCGTCTTGTTTAGAAGTTTATTGTTTTCTGTGTTTCTGTCAGAGTCGCTCTTTGTCCTGGCTGACAGTTGTAATGTCTAGTCTTTGTACCACCGGGGTGTTGTCGACAGGTCCAGTCACTAATTAAATGACGTGACGATAGCTTCCTAGATATTTTAATATTCATTGTTTTTTAAGGCAGTTCCCGTAGCAAAACCGTAAGAAAGGTACTTTTTAGAGGATCTCTTCTCGTTAATTATAAGGACTAAAAAATAAATAAGTATACAAAAAAATCTTTAATGTCTTTCCACGTTTTATTTTATTTTTGTTTTAATTGTATATATATAACAGGGTTTAATTGTATGTATACAAACAGGGTCAATAAATATAGTGACGATCTATTACCTACGTGCATCTACTTCATACTTTGAAGTCCTTTTTATATGTAAACCAATCAACGGACAATTTTATGCTCTAAAATTTAGAGTCTAAACATTACATTTTTTTATATAACCTATAATTACATAATTTAATAATAAAAATACGAAATCACATAGAAATTCCAGAAAGAAGGGCGGTACCTACACTATCGCTTCTCTACTCACACTTAGCGTATTCGACATAAGCGGTTGAAGCCCCATGCTATTCATATTCTCAAGGCCGTTTGGTACAGGGAGTCCCTTAACAATGGAAGTCTTCATTACGTCTGGGTATGTTAGCGCAATGAACTCAGTAAACCGTGCGGCTTATTTTGTCGATATCTCTTTAAAGAGTTGTTAGAGAGATGCACTGCAAAAAGAATGGATAATAACCAAGGATAAGATAAGATAAGCCAAGATTCACGTACTAGAAACACGAGAAAGAACGATTTCACAAAAAATCTGTCTTGCGAAAATACACAAATTGGACGAATTATACAAAAACTATTAGAAATAGCAAGTTGTAGTTAATGTTTTCATAAAGTAGGTATGTCATATTATCTATGGGATAAATATGAGAAAATGGTACATTAGTAAATATATTAAGAGAACTCGAGTCACAAAATCGGTTGAAAATACGCTTTCAGGACTTCATAAAACATATTTTTTTAAATTAATATTGTGTTAAATAAAGATATCGCGGAATTTAGGAAGTCGTGAAGCATGTAATTTGTATATGACAAAAGTTATGAGGCGCTCCTTAAGGGTCCTATATTGGGAATTTTTCTGGGATAAACTATTCCCGATTTCTCTGTAAATAATCCACCTGTGTCACTGTAATTTAGCACATTGTTACTTATTGAATATATCTAAGTGAAATAGTTCTTATTTTTTCAATGGGTTTTATTGAATAGGAAATATGGGTAGTTTAACTTTGCCCCTGCTGTCTCTTTCATAATCTATCACAAAACTCTAATTTTTTTTAAAAGCACTGTTATACCATTACCCTTCAATTATATATGTCGAATTTTTTGGTAGCTTATTGAAAATTTAAAATAATAATAATTTTATTATTTTTGCCAAATTAAAAAATCATAATTTTTTTTTTAATTTTCAATAAGCTACAAAAAAAAGCGATATATATAATTGAAGAATAATGATATAAGAGCGCTTTAAAAAAAATTTAGAGTTTTGTGATAGATTATGAAAGAGACAGAAGGGGCAGAATAATCCTTTATTCTACCACCCATATTTCCTATTAAATAAAACCAATTGAAAAATAACGACAATTTCACTTAGATATACTGAACTATATGCTAAATTACAGTGACACAGGTGGAGTATTTCAGAGAAATTGGGAATAGTAATATCTCCATACAAATTCCCAGTATAGGACCCTTAAGGTACAATCTTCCTCATTTAGCCGGTGATATTTTTGAGGGTTCTAAGGAGTGGAAAGTTCTGTTCAGGGATTATGAGAGAATATTTAGTGGGAAAAACGTTTTTCATATAGTTCGTCTTTCAAACTTTTTTCAATCAGAGTTGTCCCTAAATATATCACTGCGACGTGGCCTCACTGGAAAAAGTCCATATTCTAGCAACTGACAGAGAACAAACTTGCCACTGCACATAATTTTCAGAAGCAGATGCTGGTTTTACGTGACATTCGAAGCAAAACTCTTCTGCAAGACAATTGATGCTTAGAATCTTAGATTGAGTCAGGACTGATGATTGGCTTCGGGACCTCAACCAGGTTTCAAGTCTAACGCTAAACCATTGGTCTATCAGGCACTCTAATTATATTTTATACTAGCTCACCGTCTCCGGCTTCGCCCGTAGAATTTTAAGTATAATCTATTTTATTCAGGAATAGTATAGCTATAAGAAAGATTGACTAAAAAATTTTATATGGAAGAAACGAAAGGAAATGCTGGCACCTAAGTGTACTTTTGTTGAACATATAAAAAATATTGATTGGAGGGAATCGCGGTATAAAAAGTAGTATGTCATTCTCTGACCTCAAAACTACCCTATGCAAAAAATCATGTCGATCCCGTGAAAAACAAAAACAAATCTATCCCACGGGAACCATACATTTTTCCGGGATAAAAAGTAGCCTGAACTATTAAAATCCAGACTATTATCTCTGTGCCAAATTTAATCCAGATCCGTTCAGCCGTTCTGGCGTAATTGAGTAAGAAACATACGTATGATCCATACAAACTTTCGCGTTTATTATATTAGTGGGATAGATGTATTTAATTTTCAAATTCAGGACTTAAAAAGGCCTTTCAATAAAATATTTCCTCTTTTAAATTGAAAGACGTTATCATTCTATCTCGATTGATTTTGTTATAAGACTCTGAAGTATGATTGTAAATGGATGCTTTGTTATTGAGGAAAATAATATAGACGAAAAGATTTCTCTCTTGTCACGGTAAAGTAATATCCAAACTTATTAATTATGTAACTGCTACATTAACTATAAAGGATGTTATGATGATATGGCAACAAAGAACTCTAGCCCTTTCCGGAAATATTATTTCGTTTGTATTATACAAGCTTTCCGCCCCCGGCTTCGCCCGTGGATGTTTTCGAACAATCTTCTATATAAATAAAAATGAATCGCTAAACTCGAGAACGGTACGACCGGTTTGGCTGATTTTTTTTGTTGTGTTCGTAATAGGCATGATGACTAAAAAATTATAATTAGTCCGTCAGTTAGATTATCAGAAAATATTGGACACGTATTTTTTCTTTTGTCAATTAAACAAAAAATTATGAAGATATAGCCCGCTAAATTTCCGCGTGACGTCACGCCTTACTACAATTTTTAGCAAGGCGTGACGTCACCAGCCCCTACTCCCAAACTTTGACGCGCTTTATCTCTGTCATTTTTTGTTTGATTGACAAAAGAAAAAATACGTGTCCAATATTGATAATCTAAATGACGGACTAAATATAATAATATTTTGTTTACCCTGTCATCTACCCTATTGTCAGAACAAGGTTCTTATTGGAAAATTTCCCAGAAAATTGGATTTTTTGTGTGTGTGCCTGAGTGGGTCCCTGGATGGTTTTATAATCTAAACTTTAGATTCACAATTGGACCCGGTAGGTGGCGCTGCAATCGGGTTCTAGGAATTCTTTTTTTCATTTCATTTCATATTCACGGGCGAAGTCGGGAACGGAAAGTTAATATAAATATAGCTTATAGCACTCAGGGATATCGTAGCTTTCTACTCGTGAAATAATTATTAGAATCGGTTCAGTAGTTTGAGAGATACCCTCTGAATCCAAAATAAAGTTTACCTTTTTAAAATATAAGAAGGTATAGATTAGGTGGTTAGTGGTCGTCCTTCATAACTAAAGAGTATGTGGACTCTAAATAGTAAGTATAATGACATTGAACTGTAGTGGATAATTTAAGTTAATTAGACTGTTCCGTTATGCCTTTTAAATTAATCTAATGTAATCTAATCTAATAAAACACCTTTATAACTTAACACCTAAATAATATATGACGTTAATTATTTATAAATGTGTTTTCGATTTAAAATAATTTCAATTGCAATTTACTATATGGCAGTCTTATCACGGAAATAGCAACTGCGACAGATTTCTTAATTGCGCCCCTAATAGACAAAAGACAAAATACAACAGTTTTTATGACATTGATACTTTGATTCATACTAGAAATGTCATTACTTGCGAGCAACTAGAATACAACTGGGCTTCTTCTTCCCAGTCGTGCACTCTTGACAGAGTGGTCGTGATTATGAATCACTCCGGAACGCTGCCGCCGCTCTTGTGATTTATTGAATAATTTGTCACTGATCTAATCAGGTCAGTCCATCTAGTAGGGGAACGACCGCGAGACCTCCTGCCTTCGACTCGGCCCTGCACCACTAGCCGCTCCATTGAGTCTTCATTGCGAGTGATATGGCCGAAGAACTTCAGATGAGAGTCTCTGCTTTTATGCTCAACTTGGCTACCTGCTTGCAATTTGGGACCAGTTGCTATAACGGTCGAATTGCCGTCGTGCAACTGGTTGTTATAGATGCAGGAGTACTTAAATAATTATATGAAGAAATAAGATCTGTCTACGAGAAATGTAAATTAACTGAAACAACACTTATTTCTGAAGCATTGAAATTCCTGAAATAATTCAAAATTCAATTTTAAAGTAAGCTGATTAAATAATATTACGAAACGCACACACTTGAAACTACGAAATTATTTGATTTCGTGAGAATAGCAGAGTGTTTTGCTAGGAAATTCCGTGACAAAGGTTGTTTTCTTGAAATTACAGTGAATTTCTGTTCTATGTACCTACTTGCTGGAATATTATTTGATACTGCAAACTAGTGCTTAGTCTTAGTTTTACTTGAAGTTTTTTAATATGCTTTTCTAAGACATACTGTGGCGGCACATCGCGTCAATATATGTCTAATCCAGTCGAATCGTAATACTGTATCAATACTGAAAATAATTATTTAAATTAAAAACCTATGTAGGTACTGACAAACCATACTTAGAGGCTTTTCCATCTAAATATACCTGAACAGAACTGGCCACTCGTTAGGTATAGCCTCACAGATATCATCGGATAAAAGAGGGAGACTTGGTCTTCCGCTGGGTACCATGGGACCGTAACACGGTTGAATGTAGCCATACCATCTTAGGGATAGACAGAGTGAATAATTATTTTTATCCTTATCTATATACATTTCTCTTGCTTCATTTACATACAGCGTTTTATAAATGCACGTACGTTAGCACTGTTAAAATTAATTAATTAAGACAAAGTGATTCGTGTTTGAAATTTTAATGGAGAAAAACAAGTGAATAAATCGTTACATTTGAAGGTTTTTATTTATTCAGAAAACGGTAACCGTAATAAAAATGTAGCTCATAAAGTGTTTAGTTAAATCAAACGGAATGTTGGAAATTCAACGGTACCACTACCACTACCACTACCACTACCACTACCACTACCCCTACTCTAACCACTACCACTACCGCTACTATTCTATGTCCGTCTCCTGGCTCTAAGCTACCTCCCCACAATTTTCAGCCAAATCGGTACAGCCGTTCTTTAGTTATAAATGGTGTAACTAACACGACTTTCTTTTATATATACATATATAGATTTTATATATTTAAAGAAAACATTATATAATACTCATACAGCCAATAAAAACAGGTTTTGTTGACAAGGTCGCTTCTCTTGTTTCTGGTACGTGAATCTTGGTCTATCATATCTTATCCTTAGTTATCTTATCGATTTTAATAGCATTCCATCTCGCTTACATATTTCTAAAGAGATATGGACAAAATAAGTCGCGCGTAGAACTGAATTCGTTGCGCTGTGATGCGTCGCCTTAAGAAAAGTACACAATCTTTAAAATAAGGTTTTTAAGAATTTTTAATGACAACTTATTTAAAAGACACATGCAAGTATAGAAACCCAAAACAAAATGTCCACATTGTTTACTTGGCTCTAGCCTTGATCGTGATGAAGAAGTAGAACATACAGACAGAAAATCGTTCAGGTTTTAAGTAAGTATATAAAGTTGAGTAGATATCTCCAGTACTTATGCCACATGTTAATTGGTAACGATTCGTTGGTTCAAGAGTTAACTCAAAGTAAATTCTCTTAAGAGGATTTTGAGCTTGCGTAGCTTTGTTGTTGCGCAAAATGCGAACAGCGTACCTACAATTGGGAATGACGGTTTAAAATGTTGTCCTTTATAACAATTACTGTATTTAGTGAAGCTTTTAGACCCTGTTTCGGTTTTAGTTACAAATATATACTAAATATACCCTTATAGGATCACTCAAGTGTCTGTCTGTCCGTCTGCCACACCTTATTTTCTATAGTTTCATGATCAAATAACGGACGTAAGTATATCGTAAATAATTCGAATTTAAAGAAAATATACGAAAATTTATTCCCCCCCCTTTATCTCCGAAAATACTGAGTCTAAAATTTAAAAAAAAATAGGAAATATAGGGGCTTCTCTTGTAGTTTACAAGAAAATGTAATCAAAAATCCTATCTTAAAGTTCTAACCGAAAAAATGGTACGGATCTCTCAGCGCGCGAGTCGTACAGCCTATATCCAACTGGAATAATGTCAGGATCGTAACAAATGGCATTCGATTGTCTCTGCATAACCCTCTTGGGATGAAAGGCGTGATGATAGGTATATAGATAGATAGATAGAATAAATAAACGTAGCTTTATAACAGTGAAATAATTTTTCAAATCAGTCCAGTACTTTTCGAGTTTACTTCTCACAAACAGACAAAGAAACTTATACACTCTCTATACAATCTACTAGCTTTACGCACCGACTTCGCCCGTGGGGCCTTACGCCCTTAGGGGGGTGGATTTAAAGAAAAGTAGCCTATCATTTAATCTTTCTTCGTATCAAATTTCATCAAAATCGGTTTTGTGGTTTAGCCGTGAAAACGTAACAGACAGACTGAGTTAATTTCTTATTTATGACAATGTACCAATGAGTTTTTTTATAATAAAAACTAAGGTCTTTACATAATCCGACAAACCACACTTAGATGCTTTTCATCTAAATATACCTCAACAGAACTGGCCAGCCTCACAAATACCATCAGCTAAAAGAAGGAGACTTGGTCTTCCGCTGGGTACCCTGGGACCGATAACACGGTTTCGGGAGCTGTAAAACATACAGACAGGGATGCCTGAAATTATTTCTTAGCTACCTCACCCTCTTGGTTAATCGGATGCTATTCGCTTTTTACATGTGAAGAGATAAAATCTTATCATCCATAATGATGTAGGTAAGAGATCTCTTCTATTGTGTACATATTCTTGAAAATACTCATTTCATACTTATCTTTAGTCTCAGTCATTATGTTGAATAATAAAGGCGCGTTTACTCGGTTTTCTTGAAGGATTTTTGGGGTGTAAAAAGGTTTTATGAAGATAGTCTTTTGGCACGCTTTTAAATGATCATACTTGTAGCGGACGTTATTTTATATATTTATACATCATCGCACGGATAGAAAAAAACATTTTGATTTTGTTTATTACAAATTCAGGGGATTTAAAAGTTGCCTGTGTCACTCCCTGTGCAAAAAAATCACGTCTTCTGTTGCTCCGTTTTGGAGTGAGTGAAGAACAAACAAACATTAGTTATTTGTTCAACAAGTGAGCAAAGTAATTTTTTATATACAAAATATAGACTACTGAGCATAGTGAGTGATTTAAAGGCACAAGACATAAAAACAATTTGCTTTCGTGTGAAACATACAACTTTTCATCTCTACAAGCGAGAAAAGTGTTATGTATATAGGTAAGAAAACAATATGTTTACTATAACTCACAAACCCTAATAAAACATTAATTTGAATCATTCTTTTTCACGCTAGCAGCAAAAAGCGATTTTGCTGCGAGTTTTTACGCACCGAAAGCGCCTTTTTCGTGCTGGAGACGTGAAAAAAACATTACATAATGCTTGACGCTGATGTGAAGTTAGTAATTTTCAAAGGTTTTTGTAGATTGTTTAAACTTGCAGTGTATTAAATGACAGTTGTTACTGATGAGGTAACAATATTCTCATATTCACTTGAATGAGCTCATATTCACTTGAAGAAGCATCTAGACTACTTTGTCCGACCCAGCAATTCGGAATGTAAAGTATGATTTTATTTCAAAGATTCATATAGTTTATCCATATATAAAATAGAAATATACCTAATTTGAATATTTTTGTTTTCTATGCAATAGTTTTTTTATAATAAATTTTCAAAGTATTGTCGACAGACGGCAAAGTGACGTCATCATGTAGCGTTTCCGATCCGTGGTACGTTACTACTCGTTTGTGACAAATGTAGTACCACGGCTTATAACTTGCCCTGTGGTAATACAAATCAGTTGAGAAATGGGGCAGAATAGCTACTTTACCTAAATTATGACGTCACGTTGTCGATTGAAATTAAGACGAGGAACGACTCGGAAATTTTTAATCGTAAGCCACGCCCTAAACTCGTGGTTCGGGCCCATGAGTGGTTCGAGCGCAACGATCACGTCATGCAAGAAAACGACGGCGCTTTGTCCGTTCTTGCTGCAGAAGTGAGAAGGGCATAATGTGTCGCTTCTCGGAATAAATGACGTAAGCGGCGGCACATTACAAATAAATAATTTATTAAAAAAAAAATGTTCTTAATCAATACTAGGTACTGAAATTACCTATAGATTCGTATAAAATTTAAACGTAAATCCCTTTAGAGTATGGTCGTATGACTAAAAAGGTGTTTTTGAAGAGGTGATTTCAAAAATTGAAGTTATCGAGAAAAATTTCACCAATCATGTTTTCATCCTACACAATACTAGATAAAATCCTCTAGTTTTCGATGCCCAAATTGTATGTTCATAGCATTCGTAGAATTCGGGAATTTTAGTTCAGCAATCAACCAAAATTATTCGTTCCTCCCCTTAAGCATAGAAAACAAAAATGTTCAAATTAATTTCTAAAATTAAAGTAATCTTTGAAATAATAAAATAAAAGTTAATAACTGTGCTCAGAATACAGATAAACAAAAACTGTCGGCCGCTTCCGCCGAGTGGAGCCGCGCCGCCGCATACATTGAACCATCTCATAATATCGCAACATTGGCATATGTAATATATGTATATTTAGAATGTGTTAATCAATAATATGATTATCTAAAAAAAATTTTTTTGAGTTGTGTAATTTACCTACAAAATCCGCCATGTTGATTTTTTTAATGTTATAATATCCTAATCGGTCAACTGGTTTAGGACATACGAGGGAACAGATGAACATTCACACATAGGTAGTCCATACATAAACTGTCAAAAACATAACCCTCCTTTTGTTCCGTAGTCGGGTAAAAATTAAAAAGATACCTTCGTTTTTACATTAAATATTGAATTTGCTCGGCATTCTAGTGTTAGTCATTCTCAGGCCGGGCATTCCCTGGCTGGCCATTGGTGCGGACCCGTAGTTTTTGCCCTTCGTTTTCGTCCTAAGTATGCTAACCCCACAGTATTGGTTTGTCATGTTTACTTGACCTTTATTTTTTCACCTTTCCCAGACGGGTTTTCAACACTTTTCATGTCTAAAATAGAGCCAAGATGGGGCAGTTCATTACGAATCCTTTGAGCGAGCCCCAGTATTAATTAGTGAATTTAGGTCCTTCAAACATTTATAAAGGATCAAGGAGGAGATAGATGCCTATTGGAGTAATCAAAGGTAACATGCAAATGACTACAGCGACAGTTATTAAATCCGAACCCGAGGGTAGGCGACGATTTACCACCCGATTATATTTGAATTTGGATAAAGTTTATGGCCTACGAATTTATATTTACATAAATACACCTACTTTGGCGAGCATACACCATAAATACACCTTTTTCTAGAAATAACAACAGGTCTATTTAATATGGACAATTGGCAAAAAGATGACACTGTTACTGCTGAGTGCAGGTGTCTCTGGATACGCAGCAAAGTGTAAATGCCGTGAAGATTTGTGTGCGAAATTACACCTTTTTTATTATGGCTGGATATAAGGTAAAGGGCATTATTATTCGCCCGGGGTAACAATTATAATACAAACTTCACACTAACGTTTTAAAATTTATTAGCGAGTAACGCTACCCTTTGATGAGGTTGAAATTATGTTTGTATTATTTATTGCCTTTTGGATGATTTCAAAGTCTATATACGTAACGACATAGGTAGAATTATTTTGTGTTTTATATAAATAAATATGATAAATAGATAAAATAACCAAAATTGAACCAATACTATTACTATGTTTAGGGTTTTAAAAAATATATTTAGAAATACTAAATTAGCTACATGAATAATTTTTAACACGGTTCCGGGAGCTGTAAGGCAACCTGTGAAGAAAGAAAAAAAAATTAACCATTTTTCTGAATTATCAATAATTAAGTTGTTCCAAAAACTATGTTATTATTAAATACTTGTTGGAAATTAATTAAATGTAATGGAGTTGCCAAAAATTATTTCACATCATGCACATCACTACATCAATGGAAATCAAAATCGAAAAATATTTCAAATATTTCGTACACACAATTCGTTTAAATTAAATCAACGTGAAGGAAAGCTAGGCTCATGGGGAGAATAAAAATAATTAGTTTCTTTACAAAATCTGAGAGAAAAATACTGTCTTATTTGCGAAAATCTCCGCGACCCTCATAATGTCAGCGCGCGTCGTTTTCCGCGAAACAGTTTAGGAAATTAAATTAAAATGAACATAATTAAGCAGTTCGCCACATTATACTGCTACTCCCCCTAAATACTGAATTCCAGGATTAAGCTGGGCTGGGGTTCATAATTTTGGATTTGCTTGGAGAAAATTGGGCATTTGCTGAGATTCGATAGCTTTAATTTACTTGAAATTATATTAGCTAACATATATGTATATGTATGCCCAGATAGCACGGTAACAATTTATTTTCCTACACGGGTTGCATTATCGGTCTCAGGATGCCCAGTGGATGACCAAATCTTCCTATTTTAGCCGATGGTATTTGTGAGGCTATACATAACGAGTGGCCAGTTCTGTTGACTTATATTTAGAAGGAAAAACAACCCTATATTCACTTAGTTTGTCGGATTATGTACTCAAGTTTTTATTTATAAAACAACCATTGATACATGGCCGGGATCCAACCATGGTCCGCCTAGTTAATACCAGACGTCTTAACCACTCGGCTACCGACGCACCTATTTTATTATTTTTAAAATAAATGCAAAAGCCCGCTTTACGTAATACTATATCCTTAAATACTAAAAGGAGTTTTTCCTTATTACATTTCAGTTTTATTAAGTTCTATGAAAAACTGTCGAGTTGGATATTTATGTAGCTTAATATAGTTCGTGTTTAGAAATACAAAATCTCTTTTCTCAAATATTGCCTTTTCCTAGAACTTCATATTATGAAAAAAGTTGAAAATTGAAAAAAAGTTTTCTAATAATTCTTACCTATTATAATTTAAGTAGCAAGTTTATTTTCAACAGCAAGAAAGTATATATATATATATAAGATGACAGTGTGATAAATCTAAGTAGGTAAATATAAACAATTTAATAAAATTGCAGCATCTGTCTATTAATATCAAATTCGGTATGTAAAGTAAGAACTATGAATTAACCAATATTTTTTATTTTAAATATTATTTGAATATTTTTGTTTTCCATGTTTCAACGACAAAGTGACGTCATCATTCCCATCCCGTGATACTACTTGTTTGTGAAAAATGTAGTATATAGGTACCACAGCCCTTAACGTGTTTCGTGCTACTATCAGTAAAGTAGGCATCGCACCGAAAATTTCCCATTCCGGCTGCCAGACGATCTAGGCGAACCATTCAGTACAAGAATTGGATGACTCTGTGCTCGATTTCGGTGGACCGTACGGCGGCGTGCCAGCGATTGGACGAATGAATGGGCACCTTTAGACAAATGAGTTGAGAAATGGGGCAGACAAGTTCTTTAACTTAAATTATGAGGTCACTTTGTTGTCAAAAATATAATGCATAGAAAACAAAAATGTTCAAATCATATAAAAAACGCACCTTACATACATAATTGTACCTATATGTATATTGTATATATGGGATTATTTTGTAATTACTTCGGAGGGCACGTAAAGCGTCCGCACTTCTTCTAAAAATAACAGATACGTTTGTTAAAGAAGTGACACATCTAGGTCCATTAGGCTTTTGCCACCTATTCTGTTCAATATGGACAACTGGCAAAAAGTGGACACTGTTACTGTTATCTCTGGTTACACCGCAAGGTATAAAGACCGTGAAGGTGTGTTTGTTTCGTGTTTGTTGTAATTACTTTTATTCAGAATCGCCTCCGAAACGGTTAATTGAATGTTGATGAAGCTTTTAATGATCATACCCATACCCACCATAATCGTCATACTCACTATTTAAATACTTAAGTTGCTTTTTACATACATGCTCGGCGATTGTGTGTACCTTTAACATTGCCATAAATCAATAAGTTTTTATATGTTAAACAAAAGTACACCTAGGTCGTCCTCTGCCAGCAGTACGTAATACTCAGTTACTGTAATCAATTCAATAAGAGAATTGGAACTGTAAATTATTTCCGCGTCAATAAATGACCCAGTTTGATTTAATACACTAATGCAGCAGAGGTATTATTGGCATGTGTTGGTTAATGGTCCATGTCTAACTTATGATGATCAAATTTGGTAGAATTTTGTTCACATATTTGCAACAGAAAATAGTATATTCAATTTTGCAAACTAAGTAACTATTATTCTACTATTAATACCATTATTTTATAAAGGGAAATGTACATAATTTGTTTAAGTATGCGGATTTGGATTAATACTAGGCATATATATCAAACTGACTTACTGAACTTTTGAAGACCCTAGGAAATAGGTGGTGCTTTACTAAAAATTATAAGAGGTTTCAAGTTCTTACGAAAAATAGAGTTATAAGTTAAATAACTAATACCTATTGTAATTGAGAAACTGTGATATAACGTTCACATTTCGTATATTTTCTCTACCTATCTATCATCACACCATTCATCCTAAGAGGGGCAGGCAGAGACAATCGAACGTCATTTGTTACGATCCTGATATATCTCTTTCGCTTCTTTTATATTCATCCATGCTCGGCAATTGTGTGTACTTTTAATATTTCCATCGATCAATATATTTTTATATGTTCAATAAAAGTACATCTAGGTCGTCCTCTGCCAGGATTTCCTTTCACTTCAGCCATATAAACCTTTTTAGCCAATCTTTCATCATTTATTCTTTCAACATGTCTTTTCTTAATTTTAGTCACAGCATAGTCTTTTACTCCGCATTCGTCTCTGATTACATAAATTAATATAATTTAAACTAAAATTGTGTTCCATAATTTCCCCTTTGATATGTCACATATATGATGCACACGAAAGAATATTTTTTTAAGTTTTAATTTTTCCCCCAAAATAGAAATTATAATAACGTCCGTATAAAGAAAATTTCTAAATATGTACCAAATATCAACTTTCTTCGTCCAGTAGTTTCGGAGAAAATAAACTGTGATAGACGAACAGGGAACCGTTATATAAGGGTACCGTTTTTTCATCGGATGGTCAGGACCCAAAAAAGGTCTAAGTATAACTTTTATAATCTGTTCAGTAAGAGGAAGACTATTCCGGTAAAAATCAAAAGTTTTTACCGTTAGGTACAGCTAATTACAATACTAAAACGGCCAAACTGGTCCGAAAATTAATAATAATTATGAGTTTAGATAAGAATAATAAAAGCGCCGTGGGAGATAAGCATTTTCACTTTGCAAGACTAACACAATGAAGTTAAACTTTTTCCTTAAATGAGCCATGACATTACAGTATACAGCCTCCCTAACTTTCACCCTTTAATAGGAATAAATTTTAAGGGTGTCCAAATTTTTTGAAAAATATAGACATATTCGAACATCTTGGCCCACAAAACGGTATTTTACAAAATCTCATTGAATATGATCTATCTATCTATCTATCATCACGCCTTTTATCCCAAGAGGAGACAATCGAATGCTATTTTCTACGATCCTGACGTACATCTTTCGCTTCTTTTTTATTCATCGTACTTTTCATAACTGAACACTAGTTAAACACGGATTTGTGGTAAAGTCGATATATAAACCGATAAAGTGCAAGTCGTGCAGTAATTTATCTATCTATCATCATGCTTTTTATCGAATTATGGTTAGGCAGAGGCAAACTAATGCCATTAGATAGATTCTGTGTCGCCTCCTTCATTTATTTATCACAATCTTTTGGCGATAATTAGTACTTCGAAAATTGGCTTCAATCATCAATTTAATAAAAATAATCAATACTTAATTGTTCATTTCAATGTGTCCTAACTAGCGTAAGAAATCTTTTTCTTTTTGTCAAAACATATATAATGTAATACAATCTTGATAATTATGGTAGGTAAAGGGGAGAACAGAATAATATCTATCCGACCCCAAATGTCATCTTCACCTGCACGCTTGGTACCCTCTGCTAGGCAACAAACGAGGCTCTGGCGACCGAGCAATGGCGGTATAAACATACATCTAGCTAGGAAACTAGCTGGAAGAGGCTACAGCGAGCCTGAAGACCTAAATAGTCTCAAAATGTCTGCTGCAGAAGGCAAGGGGAAACCAATGCACTATATTCTTCACAAGAAAGTTAACCATGGCGAGTCAATACAAGGTGCGTCAAATGTCAAATTTGTAGTTATTTTAAATCGTGTCGAGGTTTATTTGATATTTCATGATGAGAATATTACCTACAACTAATAAATTAAACAAAAAAACTTATAATTTGCAATAAGCACTTGCACAGTTATTTTACCAGTGAAGGGACCGTCGCCCAAAATGTAGTTTTTCACCGCATTTCTTAGGGTTTATTTAATTAATTTAATAGTGGTTTAATAATCACAGGATCATAATGTAACTTACAAATTTTATATCCTAACTGATGCGGTAAATATAGCTATCCTACTTTTCCTATATTCTATTGGGGTTGAAAACTCGCGCTGAAATTCCCACTCAGTTAGCCTCGAGTCGCTACCCTAGACCCACGTCTCTCGTAGTGGATGGATCAAGTTTTTACTTCGTATAGCGCTTTTTCAGTCAACATTTCATCAATATATGGAACAGTTAAGTGATTTAGATAAAATTGGTTCATGATTTTTATGAAATTTCAGGTGAGTTGAGTTTTTATATTTTTTACGTTTGGATACATTTTATGGACACTTTATTGACAATTTATACAAATATTATAAAGAAAAAATGTGAGTTTATTTGTATACTAGCGGCTTGCCCCGACTTCGCCCTAGGTAACAATTATAATAAGTATACTAACTTCACACTAATGTTTTTAATTTATTTGCGAGTAACGCCACCCTTATATGAGGTTGAAAATTTTTGTATGGGAAAGGGTTTTTTTGTTTTAGTTTTCATTTTGGTATGATTGGATGGTTTCAAAGTCTATAAAGGACATAGGTAGAAACATTTTTTGTGTTTTATATATATATATATTTGTAAGAATTAAACTTTAAAACCACTGAACTTATTTAAAGAAATATTTCACTGTATTCAAGCTACATTATTCTAAATTGACATATTTATTCAATAACAATTTGTAAAATATAGCACATCTGTATCTAATAATGTTAGAAAATAATTTGTGGCGAAATATTTTACATAAAGTGAACGTTGCTATTTCAGCGTATATATTTAATTTATTGTAATCGGGCGGAAAGAAAAGATAAGTATGGCAATGCGGTGTCAGTCTGTGGTTTCAAAGTTAATATCAATACTAAGTAAATTCGTTTTCAAGAAGGTTTTAGTAGGTTTTATCTCAATAACTTAAAGGGTTTTGAAAACAAAAAAACATAATTTAGAAGTACTAAAGAGCTCTTCATTTACTGCATAAATAATGCTGCAATGGCGATTGTAAGCGATTGCTGCGATAAGCTATACGACAAGCTGTAAATGCTTCCGTACACACACACACACACACACACCTTCATGGCCTTTATATCTTGCGATGTGGCCAGAGACACCGGTAACAGTGTCCACTTTTTGACAGTTGTCCATATTGAACTGAACAGCTGGCAAGCCTGTTGCTGCATTTAAGGGACCTAGATTTATCACTTCTTTTAAAAGACGTAAATATCTGGTATTTTAGAAAAGTGCCTTCCGAAATACATATTCTACAATAGAAAATCGGTCAATACGTGTGAGACTTTTTTTTAAAACTTAAAACAATTTTTTTTATGATTCGTATTTCGCACTACGAAAGTCCGGTAGTTCGATATTTAGTAATTCTTTTACTTTAAAATACGAATTAACCTAGAAAATATAAATGTAAGTAGAGAGGTATATTTTAAAAATCTATATTTCAAAGTTTCTTCAAAAACTATTTAATAATTAGTTCTCAGACATACACCCTGTTACCATAATCAACCTACGCAGTATAATTTCTAGCCATCAATACAATGTATCGATTTTTAATAAAACTCACAATATTACAGCCATATTATATACCTATATAAGCCTAGGCACTTAATTACTTTATGATAAAATTATACATTTGCCTTTAGTAGCCTAGATTTTATAGATTTGTAGGGTTTCGTGTTAAAATGTTTAACGGAGCCTATAACTTTGTACAATATGCAATTATGCATACCTATCTATTTTGCTTCATATATGAAGAGCTACGCAAAGTTAGGTGCTACGCCTTTTTTTTCAACATACATAAAACCGCAATAGTTCAGTGGCTCTAGACTAGGACAACTTCATCTATGGACTGCTACACACAGTTAGGTGCTACGCTATTTTTTCAACATACATAAAGTCGCAATAGTTCATTGGCTCTAGACTAGGACAATTTCATATGTGGACTGCTACATACACTTTAGGTGCTACGCCTTTTTTTCAACATATATAAAACCGCAATAGTTCATTGGCTAAAGACTAGGACAACTTCATCTATGGACTGCTACACACAGTTAGGTGCTACGCCATTTTTTTCAACATAATATAAAACCGCAATAGTTCATTGGCTCTAGACTAGGACAACTTCATCTATGGACTGCTACATACTGTTAGGTCCTATGTCATAGTTTTTTTAATTCAGCATATACAAAATCGCAATAGTTCATTTGCTCCAGACTAAAACAATATGTAGGTGTACCACAGACTGTACGCGCCCTCTAAATAACATAGGAATCATGGGGTAAGGGAGGGAAAAAGGAAATGTTAAAAATACACAATCGCCAAGCATGTATAAAAGGTATGATGAAAATAAAATATGTGGAAGATCGTAGCAAATGTCATTTAATTGTCTCTGGCTACCCCTCTTAAGATAAGAAGATAGATACATAAATTAAATTTCATTTTCAGACATTTCTGTTAAGGATTATAGAGTTTTTATTCAGGCGTGATTTTTCTGCATCTGTCGGGTGAGAGCTTTCAGCATTTATTTCATATAGTTGCTGGTATAGGATGTCCGTAAACATTCATCATTCAAGTATTTCCGACTTCATGATAGATACCAAGCCCGTTTGGCTTAAGAGCTTCGTGCATATCATAAATATGACAAGGTTATACGAGCAATCGGTATGAAAATTTTTACTACGTTTCCTGCATTTTCCTTCGGTTGCTGCGACTTTATGCATGTGGATATGTTAAACTAGAGTCACACAGTAAGAATGAAATATTCAAAGTGTTTGGAAAGTATCTTATTCGACTTAGGGGTGTAGACCATTCTGGAAACCAGGTTCTCAATCAAATTTGAATCTGTTGAGATACTCAACTCAATATAACATCTATAACAAAAAAAGTGATCTAAATGATAAAGTTTGTAAGTTTGGATGTTGAGGGTAATCTCGTAAACTACTGAACTGATTATAAAAAAAAAAATAATTGAAAGGAAACTACATTATCCCTGAGTGTAATAGGTTATAATTTATTTTGTTCGAATATAACCACGGGCGAAAAGCTAGTTGAATATAAATTTTAATTGCAGATCATTTAACTGGGTTCGGATTTATTGTGAGGCAAGTTTGAAAACGTAGTTTCTTTATAATTTTCTAAATTAATCTGTTATTTAACTAAAACTAGTTTTAATAATAATTAAAAAAAAACTCTATTGGACAGATTATAACAAAGTTTTTGCGCAACGAGCAAAGTCGAGCGAAACGATGTACATTAGGGATTGAAAAGAAAGATATTAAAAAGCGAGTTTCAAAGGATTAATGGTAATTGATTTATACGGATTAATTTCGTAACCAAAATTAATTAAGCAAATTTTTCAATTTATAAGTCGACTCAGTACATGTCTAGCATTTCGTGGGCATTTTAGAAAACCGTATTTGGGCTTTATGCTATCTAATAATTATGCTGTACCTATGAAATCATTTTTCGCCACTTTAAAGATTAATTATATTTTGGGATAAAAATAACCTATTAATTATCTCTTCAATTATCTCTGTGCATAAAAATCACATCATCATATAAAAGGTCAAACAAACAAACACTTTCGCATAATATTATTTAGGATGTTACACATCAAAATAATTGTCTGTCTGTCTGTCGATTTGCCTGTCTGTTTGTCTATAAAAAGCAGTGCAAACTCCACGCGCAAACCCGGGGCGTATAGCTAGTTATTAATAATATATTGGTTCAATATCTACGAATTTTATATTTACGAAACAGAAGTCATAGGTACAAATATCAAAAGATCTTTCTCCAAAAAGGGAAAACTGAATCCTTAGAACGCCGCTCTTTTTGAGTGAAAGTGCTTTGTGTGAATATAAATAATGAGCAGTTAAAAAGATTATTTTCGGCGTAGTTTCCTTTTTGAACCCTAGAAAGGATCCACTTTTGTGAAAAAATAACTGTTTTGTTTATTGACGCAATATTTTCATGCCATCATTATTATAGTTGGGATCGTTTAGTTTACGTACAAAAGATTTTCCAAAATAGATGTTAAATTATGCTTGAAATAGCTATACTTTTAGTGATTTAGGTACTATAAACTGCCTACGGCTTGGCCTGTATTATGTTTTAAAATGGATATGAAACAAAAATTAGCTTACTACGATCCTTGAAAGTTTCATCAAAATCCTACTCTGAAAATAAGTACATTGGGACAGACAGGCAAACATTTTATAACTTATCATTCAAGGCTACAATGCTGAAATGGCCTAACGTCGCAAATATGCATCTCTTCCGAAAGAATACATATTTGAGGCGTTTGGTGTGGAAACAATGGGACCGTGGGGACCTGGAGCGCACAGTCTGTTTATAGATATTAGGATAGTCCCCGGATTATAACATGACCTAAAATGGCAGTTTTAGACTTGTGATATTTACACTTACAGATGTGTTAAAAAAAATTACATTGTTATGTATCCATATAGTTATACAATTCCAGAATATAAAAGTAAAGTAGAAATTAATAGCAGCTGGAAAAAAAATTAGTTCAAGAAATAGGTCAGTTTATAATCCGCGATTTATAAACGACTAAAAACATTATGCCGGGGACTGAAAGGTAGTAATTTACAATAATGTCTTATTCAAAGTAGGTATAATTATTTTTATTATCATATAAGATCTTCAATAAATATTTAAAAGGAATAAACGTATAACTTCATAAAAAATGCGGTAAAATAAATACTAAATAACCTTTTTATTTCTTTGTTAGTCAGTATTTACTATGTAATTGCTGTTACATTATATATGAGTAATATTGCTTGTTTTACCAAAAAACTACGTGTGGCTTATCGTGAAAATCGATTTTGGGGCGAGTCCAATGAAAAAATATATAAAATATTTATAGGGTTTAATCGATTCGTGTAGTGTTTTATTTAGTCGTAAAACATTTATCTTACTAATATTATAAACGCTAAAGTGTTTGTCTGTTTGTCCTTCTTTAATGTCAAAACAGAACAACAATAGTTGGAGGACTATAGCGTGATTAAATAGTTTAAAACAATCTATTCTTATAAATAAAAATGAAATGCTGTTCGTTGGTAAGCGCATCACTTGAGAACGCCTGGTCCGATTTGGTTATTTTTTAAATGTTCGTATTAGTCCAAATCAGGTTTTTAGGTAAAGAAAAGTTGAAAACATTGTCCGAAAAATTTAAAAAGTCGGTAAAAACTGTTTTTTTCTATAGGATGTATGAAAGTTAATTAATAATGGCTTCATGTGCGAAGCCAGCTAATATACAACTTTTCAACTTACCCAAATTTCTTATGCTGTCGCACTTGTTCGTCGTCTACACTTCAACTTGCAATACTATTACTATGAATTACAGGGATATGCTTGCCCCCTGTCTTGTTGATACGAGCACTGGCCAAATCTCACTCGTGCTAAAAAATATTAACACCAATAGTCTTTAAATATGTGCTTCGGAGGGCATGGGCATCTGCACTTCTTCTAAAGTCGTTGTTTAAGAAGTGAAGTTGAAGTGGTCGATGGGAAAATGAGTGATGAAAGAGCAGAACGCATTTATCTAAAATCGCGCGCATGATAGTAACAGTAAGCGATTCAACGTAAGCGATAATTTATGTATAAAACGCACTTATACAACATAGAAATAATTTTACAATGAAAAAAAATATATAATAGCCATAAAATTTGATAAAGTTTTTAAAAGTGTATTTAGGATTTTTGTCTATCGAGTATAATGTTTCTAATCATATTTTCAAAACAATAAAAATATTTGTCATATTATTATCCTTAAAATCAATATATATTTTTTTCACTTTCGTAAATAAATCAGGTTTTCTGAAAATGTTTATTAAAAATTGGACTTTGACGACTTTGTTACTGGTGTGTCTGGCCATACCGCAAGGTAAAAAAGCAGTGAAGATGTGTTTGTTTTGTTTGTTTGTTCAAAGCATACGAAACGGGAGCAAATTGCTAGTCCATAAATAAATCGAACGTCCTAAATCTGTCTATTGTCCAGGTTCTGTTATTCGAAATGGAAGCACAAATCACATAGTTACCGCGCCATAAGTTTACTACGACATACTGTTTATCATAGTCGGTTAGGCAAACATTGTTAAATCTGTGCAAGTGTAAATAGGATAGCGAGGACTGTATTTGTTTTGTCATTGGACACTTTGTATGGACAACTAGGTTTCTACCCCGTCTTCGCTAGTGCATTTTTTATACTGCTCATCCGATTTCATAGCAGATTCTATGTCTGACAGTTTTACAAATTATATATTTTATCTATCTCTCTATCATTACGCCTTAATCTTAAGAGGGGTTGGCAGAGACAAATCGATCATTTGCTACAATCCTGACATACCTCTTTCGCTTCACTTCAAAAAAGGAGGAGGTTTACAATTCGTCGGAATCTTTTATGTTTTTTTATGTAGGTATGTTCCCCGATTACTTGAAGACGCCTGGATTTTTTTTGTTTGAAAGGGTATATTTTCCAGGTGGTCCCATGGTCATTAGGTCAGGATCTGATGATGGGATCCTGGAGAAATCAAGAACTCTTCAAATTTTAAAGGCACAATTGAAGCGATTTGGGTATTTTTTTTATAGTGACTTGTGCAATTGCTTTCGGAAAAATAATTTTGGTTTTGAAGGCGGTTTTTATTCTTCATTAGAAATGGTTATTTATATTGATCATACCTTTCATACATGCTCGGCGATTGTGTGTACTTTTAATATGCCTTCGATCAATATTTTTTTATACCTAGGTCGTCTTCTACCAGCATTTCCTTTCATTTCAGCCATATGAACCTTTTTAGTCAATCTTTCATCCTTCATTCTTTCAACATGTCTTTTCTTCATTTTCAATATCTTTCACTCCGCATTCTTCTCTAATGACGATACGGTCAATACGTTTTGTATCACACATTCTACGTAAAGACCATTTCCACTGCATTTATTTTACTTCATGTTTCTTATCCATACCCAAGTCTTGCCTCCATAAGTAGGTTAGTTTTTACATGTTTTTATCATGGTTTTTATCCCACTGGCACTGGTAGAGACAATCGAATGCCATTCTCTACGATCCTGACATACCTCTTTCGCTTCCTTTATATTCATCACACCTTACACCTACACTTCCAATTGATGTGAGCGCTTCGAACTATGCCCTCAATATTGCGTATTTCAAGAATTTTTAAATCGATTTAAAATAAGGTAGGCAAGTCTACTATTTTACAGTTGAGCGTAATTTTGACAGAATAGAGTTTCTTTGTTCGTTTGTTTGAACCGCATACACTCAAAAACTACTGGATCGATTTTCTTTCAGTTTGCGATTTCAGATAGATTGATTCAAGAGAAAGTTTTGGGTCTATATAACATCACGCTATGGTCTTTTGGGAGCTCGTAACAAATAATGCAGTCAATGTTCCTGGGATCGGGTCAACACCGAACGTCCACATTCTACTTGCCAGTTCGGACAATCATTATTCGGTAAACATTGTTAGGCATTTTTTGTGGTGTGGACGAAGATTGAACCAGATACCTTTTGCCGATGGTATTTGTGAGGCTATATCTAACGAGTGGCCAGTGGACTTTTGTTGAGGTAAGATATGAAAAAGCCTTTAAGTGTGGTTAGTCGGTTTATGTACACTCATTGGTAACTGGCCGGGATCCAGGATCGAACCCGGGGTCTGCCTAGTTAATACCAGACGTCTTAACCACTCAGCCACCGACACACCCACCTTTGTTCTACTGACACGAAAGTAACTATTAAATGGATTCGTATTAAAGCTTCAAATATTGATTGTATGTAGGTATATTGTTTGTTTAAAATATTATACTATTTTCTTTACTGTCGATGAAAGCCTTAATGATAACTTAACTATGGTGTTTATATTGATCTATATAATTCCAAACCTCAGTTAAATTATAGTACCTACTAAAGTAGGTTAAACTAACAATGGTAATTCAGTCAGTTTCAATTGATTAATTGTTTATAGTGTGCTTCAAACATTGTGGTATTTAATGTGATGATATTTAACATCCTCTGAAACTTAGCTTTATTGGTTTTATCGCAATTAGCGCAATGAACTCGGTAAACCGCGCGGCTTATTTTGTCGATACCTCTTTAAAAAGTTGTTAGACAGATACACTGCAAAATCAATCGATAAAAAAAGGATAATATACGATAGGTCAAGATTCACGTACCAGAAACATGAGTAAGAACTATTTCCAAAAAAATCGGTTTTGCGAAAATACACAAAACGGACATATGCTCTTCCAATATTGAACAAAAACTATTAGAAATAGCAAGTTGAAGTTAATGAGATTATCAATAGGATAAAAACGAGGAAATGGTACATTAGTATCTAAATATATTAAGAGAACTCGAGTCGCAAAATCGGTTGACAATGCGTGTGAAATTGATGATTTTCAGGGCTTCATAAAACTTAGGTGTAACTGATTATCATATATTTTTTAAATTCATACTGCAGTGTCAAATATATTTATTTTCGAAAGCTATTTAAATTTCGAAACTAATGGTCCGTCTACACGCTCCGTCTTGACTGCACAGTTAAAATTGCACAAGTATTCGGAACACCAAAGAGTGTCCACACGATACAGGTAAGCTCGCGCAAACCTCATTGTTATGTTATTTAAGGGGAAGTCAGTCATCAAAATCCAATTTTTAATCAACTTTTTCAGAAAACCTGATCTATTTACGAAACTGAAAAAAATTATATTGATTTTAAGGATGTGACAAATATTGTTATTGTTTTGAAAATATGATTAGAAACATTTTTCTCGATAGAAAAAAAACCTAAATACACCTCTGAAAACTTTATTTATCAAATTTTATGGCTAGAATATAGATGGTACCATTACAAAAATTAAAATGAATATTTTTTTGGTAATTATCTATCGTTTCATTGTAAAATTATTTCTATTTTGTATAAGATTTTTTTTAAAATGCGTTTTAAACAAAAAAATATAGCTTACGTTGAATCGCTTACTGTTTCTATCCTGCTCGCGTGCGCGGGATTCTAAATAAATGCGTTCTGCTCTTTCATCACTCATTTTCCCATCGACCACTGCCCCTTAAGTAAAACCGTGCAAACCCAGAACTGCGCACTCCAATCTTTAGCAAGTCAACGATTGCTCAAGCCGTGCTTTGGGGCTTGTGCGAGCTACCGTTTTCCCGTCCACACGTACGAGCTTACTTGTGCAAACTGGTTTGTACAAATAAGCGCGAAGGAATGACTGTGCGTGTACACGGGGCTTAAGACATATAGTTATCGCGTAATTTAAGAAATCGTTGTATGGGACAAAAGTTATGAGGCGTCTCCTTAAACATAATGACAAGAATCAGGGTGTAAAGACGATGTAATGAAAGAGGAAACATCACACGCGATATTTCCATGATTTTCAATGCTAATGCCGCACCCTTGAATTCTCACGTGACGTGTTTTGTGTCATTATTATTTTTATGGGGTGTTACTTATTAGAATACATTTAGGATTAGAATAATACTTATATTTTACTAGCAGTTGTCCACGACTTCGTACGCGTTGTATTAAGATTTTTTTCGTTTACCTCATTTCACCCCCCTAAAATTTTCATATTTATATCTTCAGTAGTTTAGGCTGTGCATTGATTGCCAGTCAGTCAGCGACACGAAAATTTTACATATTTAGATAAAAAAATAAAATTTAAGACTTTCCAAAGAATTTCAGAACCATGTTTGGCTCAAACCAGTGTTTCTAAAATGTATTTTTGATTTGATTCAGTACCAATGTCTACCCTCTTGTGCCCTACAGTCGTGAATCGATCGACGCGTGAGGTCCTTACCACCACAATATGACCTGGGATTAATTCAATTTGGCTACGAAAGCTAAGTAGTGTAATTAGAAGGAAAAAATTAGACACAAGAAAGAAGTGGAGATTATTTTATATGTTGCAATCCTAACTGGCGATAGTAGGTACTTACAAATTATTTCTCAGTCATATCGTTGTACAATTTATCTTTCAAAATATCTCCTTTAAATATAATAAATCTATTTCAGTCAGTGTCAATGTCAAACTTTTAAGTGAGAGAATCGTGGTCACTAATTTATACAATAAAGTGCTCGGATTTGCGAGATAAGATACTTTCTAAGTTTCCCAAAGTTTATTATAAAACGAAGTGTTTATGAGTGTAGCGAAAGCCGCGAGTTCGAGCGAAAAATTTTCACGCTATAAGAAAAAAGATCCTCTCTGAAAAATTCTTGAAAAGTTTCGTGTGAATTTTCAAAGTTTTCTAGAGCCGGAAATTTTCCCGTCCGCACACAAAGGTGCAATTTAGTTTTCGATGTGACATGGAAAAGACAGTGTTTGCTAGAGTGCGCTGTAGTCAAATAACATACGTTTAGTTAGATGTTTGACATTACCAAAAGCCGCCTGTGTATAAATAGTATAAAATACTAAATGGATGGATGTCTATTTGGTTGATAAACCAAATCCGTTAAGCAGTTTTAATTTAACTTAATTAAACAACATTTTCAGCGAATCTCTGAAACTTATTTATCAGTATGAAATATGAACCAAAATTATTCAGCAGTTTTAGCACAGAAGAAACAATAGTACTAAGTTTTAGTTTGACTTTTACTAAACAAGATTTTCAGCGGCTTTTGAAACCATACGATCTCTGTTTACCCCTAAAATTATAACATTACTAGCTTTCTGCCTCCGACTTCGTCCGTGAATATTTTTGAACAAAATTAAATATAGCCTATAGCACGCGGGGATAATGTAGCTTCCTATTAGTGAAATAATTTTCACAATCGGATCAGAGTTTCAGAGATTACCCCCTACATCCAAACATTCAAACTTACAAACTTTACCTCTTTATTAATATTAGTATCGATTCATTCTTTCATTAAATTGTTAGAATTATGAGTTTTAAAAGTTTAGATTACTACAAAATCAAGTAATATTTTCACTGTGACACAAAGTTGCAGAGTTCCTCTTTTGACGCTGCGTTAAAAGTTGTTCTTTTATTTAGATACCTACTCATATTTAATAAGGTCGTTCCTAGAGTGCTGAATATTTTGCTGAAAATTCTCACATATTTTAGTCAAATTTTGTCGAGAGTTTTTGAATTTACTTTAAAAATATTTTCTACTCACGAGTATACTATTTGTCAAGTATGAAGCAACAAAAATAATATTGTAATAACCTTTGTCAGTTTTACTCCCGTTGAATTTTCGTATAATAATTTCAAGTTTTACCTTGTGTCCTTTGTGTTCTTTTCCTCTAAATTGGTTCAAAAGTTTTGGTTTAGTCTATATTTCATACTTTAGAGTATTAATTTTACGGAAACCTATAAACAGAAATAAATATTAACTAGATGACCCGTGCGAATACTTGGCACCGTTAGTTTTGTCAATATTGTTGTCATATTTCAACTGATCTCCAATAGATGGCGTCTTTTACAAAATAATTTGTTTGTTGATTTTTTGTCATTAGAAGAAAAAATAATTTTCAAAATAGCGTATCAAACTAACGTCTTTGAGATACAATATATAGAGATACAATATGAAAAACTTAATTAAGTAAGTATAACATCTATCTAAAATAAAGACAGATTTAAATTAAAGTTGCCTATAGTAAAACAAAAAAGTCTTGAGGAAAGAATCTTTAATTTAAAACAATAATGAAAGAAAAATCTAATTTCGTATCGCGAGGTTGTAAAAATATCAGCGAAAATGTCTTAAAGCGGTTAGAAAATTCATCGTCGAATCTGGTGAAAGAAGCGGAAAATATTCCTTATTTTTCTGTAATAATTGTTACTAATTTTTCAACGAAGTAAAGAAAAATATATAATTAAAAGATACCTTTATTAGGAACAAGGTAAATATTTCTAATATTAAACACATCATCACGGTCTAGCCAGAGAGAGACATTGTGACAATGTCCAAATTTAGTGGTACCTACTCATAATTTTTGTGCCATACAAATTACATGCTTCACGACTTCTTAAATTACGCGATAACTATATGTCTTAGTTTTGAAATTTAAATAGCTATCGAAAGATAAATATATTTGACACAGTATGAATAAAATAAAATAAAAAATTAGTTACACCTAACTTTTATGAAGGCCTGAAATCAATTTTGCGTCTCGAGTGCTTTTAATATATTTACTAATGTACAATTTTCTCGTATTTATCCTATCGACAATTTCACATACTTTATGAAAACATTAACTACAACTTGCTATTTTTAATAATAAAACTATTAATAAATTTTCTCTTGTTTCTGGTACGTGAATCTTGGCATATCTTATCTTATCCTTGGTTATTTTATCTATTCTTTTTGCAGTGTATCTCTCTAACAACTTTTTAAAGAGATATCGATAAAATAAGCCGCGCGGTTTACTGAGTTCCTTGCGCTAACAAGATTGCTCTTAGAGAAAATAGTTGGCAAGCCTATCGTGAGTGTCGCTGCACTATTTGAATTACAACTTTAATTTCTTAAATCGAAGCAAGTATAATATCAGGTATTATTTTCAGATGAAATGCGAATTTTGGTTTTGCGTGCCCTTTGAAGCACAAGAAGTTACACATATTCTTAAAGATAAAATTAGTTTTTGACTCAAGCGGAAATTGTATAGACATTGAATCATAGACAAAACGTTATCACGACTTTGGGCCCAGGTGAAAATAAGATTTAACAAGATAAAAGTAATTTTGTAAAGAGGACATAATATAAAATAATTACTGATAATTCAGAAAAGTTTGACAATCTAGGAACTGGCAAAAATTAATAAAGATATCGAATACCTTTCATACAGTTTCTTCATTTGAAGCAAACTTGAAACGATTCAATGATTCGTATGAATCGACCTATTTTCTTTTGTCTTTCTTCACAAGTTGCCTTGCAGCTCTCGAAACCGTGTTACAGTCCCAGAGCACTCAGCGGAAGACCAAGTCTCCTTCTTTTAGCCGATAGTAATTGTGAGACCATACCTAATGAGTGGCCAGTTCTGTTGATGGAAAAGCTTCTAATTGTGGTTTGTCGGATTATGTACATACGTTTTTAATAATAAAAAACCCATTGGTACATGGCCGGGATACGAATCTTAACCACTCGGCCACCGACGCACACTTTAAAACTTTAACTGATACGAAACAACATCGCCGGTTTTATAGTTTGATCTACAGGCAACATGGTAAGTGGCAAGTACTCACACGAGGCCATCTGTAGTCATAACTCGATTTCATGATGCCTTTCATATTGCAAGCGTCCGGACGACCGTTGCCAAATGCCGCGGCACGTAACAACTTAGAACCACCCCTGAGGGTAGTGTTATGGATGTACGAAAATTTATTGAGGTGGCATCTAAAGTTAAAACTAAATTAAGCGCAAAAGAATATAGAAATTTTGTAAATAAACGTTAAGGTGGTTACAAAATTTTTCGTTGATATTATTCGAATTTTTATTCGAAAATTTTATTCAAATGTAATGTAAACAACTTACAATATATATACTTCTCTATTTTAAAATAGTATTTTATTTTTGATACATACAGCTCTGACTGGAACGCGTTTAACGTGTTTTTTTTAAGGGATGAAAGTTATTGATAAATAATTTGTCCATCGGAATAATATAACTTCATAAGGGCGCGTACACGTAAAAAGCAGGGTAGAATGCAGAACGGAATTATAGTCAACACTATAGGTAAACCAGTGAGAAAGTAGCACTCCCATGGTCCGCGCGGGTGAGAGGGGCGGGCGTGATTCTGTCATACACGATACGAAGTTTCATGCGATATATCTGTTGTCGACGCGATCCACCTCAAAAATTTAAGGGTTCAAGCTATCCTCATACCAAATTTCATCAAAATCAAAACCTACCTTGTATATATTTATGCAAAAGCCTGAGGTAAATCGCGTCGACAACAGACACATCGCGCGAATCCTCGCATCGTGTATAGCAGAATCACGCCCGCCCCTCACCCCTCATGGACATGGGAGTGCTACTTTCTCAGCGGTTCACCTATAGTGAGATAGGGAGTGAATAAAAAACTTATAGGGGCAGTACAATCATTATATGATGGCTGTACTGCCGTTGTTAGAGTGCGTGGACAATGCTCAACCCTGTTTAACATACATTGTTGTGATATGTCACCTTGGCTGTTCAATCAGTATCTCGATAGTTGTTTGGCCAAATTACAACAATATTCCTTAGGGATAGAAATGTGTCCTACTAGGGTTTGCTGTCTTTTATATATGCTGATGATGCGGTATTAATTGCATCTTCAAAACAAGAGCTGCAAAGACTGGTTGCACTATTGAACGAGGAATACCAGATAAAATAAATGCGTAATTAAAGATGATGTTGTGACTAAAATGAAGAAAAGTAGTTTACGCTGGTTTGGACACTTTGAAAGAATGAGAGATGAAAGATTGACTAAAAAGGTTTATATGGTTGTAGTAAAAGGAAATGCTGGCAGAGGATGACCTAGGTGTACTTTTATTGAATATATAAAAAATGTATTGATCGAAGGCAATATTAAGGCCGAGCATATATGCAAGGTATGATGAATATAAAAGAAGCAAAAGAGGTATGTCAGGATCGTAGCAAATGGCATTCCATTTCCTCCGCCTACCCCTCTTAGGATAGAAGGCGTGAAGATAGATAGATACAATATATATAGTTTAGGTGCTAAACAGCTGTACGGATTTAGGTGAAATCCCTTGTATACAGTGGAGTGATGTGACATAAAAGTATATAAAATATTTTGAAACCTTATCTTTTGATACAGCAACTAAAGTTAGTATTTAGGTATAATTTTCCCAGTAATTATTAAATGGTGGGTCTTTAATTAAAAAGTTTTAATATTTAGGTAAGTAGCCCATTATAAATTAAAAAAGTATTATTTGAAAAAAAAATGTACAAAGAAGTTGACGTTTCAATAATGTAATTATCTAAATATACCTATCTATAGATACTAATTGTAAGCTAAAGAGTTTGTTTTTTTGTTTGAACGCGTTAATCTCTGGGACAATCAAAAAATATTTTTGCATTGAATAACCCAGCTATATAACATCACGCCCTACCCTAAAGGGGTGAAATGGGGTGCGAAAATTGTATTCCTAATACAGCGCGTACAAAGTCGCAGGCAACTGCTAGGTATTATAATAAGTGGGAATTTGCTTTTTTTTTAATTATTACAATGACATGAGGATTTGTAATTTAGTTGGGTTTCAAGTTGGTTTTCTGTAACACGTGCTTTGCATACATACTACTTCAAAGTCGATGATATATTTTACACTACCAAAAATATAATCAAAAATTGTAAACATTTAGGGTAATAATAGAAGCAGTGGCGTGTGTTGTATGAACATACCGAATTTGTCCCACGCCTGCTAGATATTCTTATCCATAAAGTTTTGTAGCTCACGGTAACTCCCTATAACCTTAATAAACCAGGCAACTTAGATAATTCAGGGAGCAGTTTGTATATGTACATTATCCCAACCAATTTGCTTGTAACGTGTGTTTAGAAGTTTCATTTTATTACACTAGATAAAATAAAGTTCTACACAAATGAATAAATAATTTAAATTCTCAATTCCCTATGGTACCCCACAGGTTTAAACTGCTTTCGACCTCAAAATACATTATTGTTAGGTAACCTCAATAAATTAAATTTACTAAATTTAAGATAATTTATGTCTTCCACTGGAGCCGGTAACAAGCTTAAGGGGGCCGCAAAGTACACATGATGGTGTTTTTTGTTTAAGGCAGGGATCAACCTCAATAAAAAATACTATTTGCACTCCGGTGGGCGGATGCTTATGTAGGACGATACAAGGTTGAATATTGCTTGGCATATTTTACGTGGTCATGCAGCTACATTTGAAATTTCACTTATTTTGTAGCTTTTGCTTAAAATTTGTTAAAGAAAAACAATTAAACAGTAAAAGTAATCGGTTAAAGTTTTAATAGATTACTCAAGCTATTTGATTCTTAAAAAAAAGTATATAGTTGTCGCGCAAAATATTGTGAATTTACGCACAAAAGTTTTTTTATAGAGGTATTTTGCATAATTTTTTTTCAATAGACCAAAACACTTATGAAAAATCTATGCGGTTAAAGTTTTTTGTAGTATTATTTGCCATCCTCTACATTTTTTTGAGATTGAGATTGATTCCTGACACTTCAAAGTAAGCGTAAAAAAATGCCACTTTTAGTAGATTTCGTGTTTGCACCCTGCCTTAAATGATTGGATGAAAGGAATGATCACATTTATCCCAGAATAAGGATCAGAATAAGGGAGATAATATTTAATATTATTTATAAGAGAAGTTATTCCTCTGTATACCAATTGTAACATTAGATTATACGTCCTTTTCTCCTTGCAGCGTGCCAGATCTACAAAAAAACATATCCATCTAATTTTTTTTTTTATAGTTATAAAACCTGGCAGAGTGGAAAAGACGTCTGTTATTAACTAAGCGGATCACGGTACGATCCAGATCATGTACCAATGGGTTTTTATAATTAAAAAATTATGTACCTACATAATCCGACACTTCTAAACACTAGAACAGAACACTTATTAGGTTATAGCCTTACAAATACCATCGGCTAAAAGAAAAAGGCTTTGTCTTTGCTGGGTACTCTGGGACTGATAACACGGTTTCAGGAGCCTTGCAACCCGTGAAGAAAAAGAAAGTCGTTAAAAGTTAATTTTCAAAATATCGAAATGTATCGAAGAGCAAATTATTATTGTAAAATAATCAAAAATTTCAGGCGATTTTCAGCCTGTTCTGTATAATATTCAACCAGATAGACAACGATTCTAAAAGAAGAAATGGGTATTACTTTTGAAATTGCTCCCGCCGCGTTTGTCTGTCTGTCTGTGCCCTATACACACAAAAACACTGAACACATTTGATTGTGGTTTCCACTATTCGATAGGTTGATTCAAGAGGAACGTTTACAAGTATAGACCTCTCATGTTTAGGAGCTGAGAATTAACGTTAATCAAGTCGGGTAAAAACTTAGCTCCAGCGCGTTTTCATGGCTATGCTGTCTAATACGTTAGAGATAAAACAAAATTATGTAAGAGAGAATTGTGTAGAATAAAATGATCTACAAAAAAGGCCGCGGTAGCATACATCTATCTACAATAGATAAATTGTAATAAGCATATTTATGTTGGTATTCTTATTGATATTGTACCCGTGTGAAGCCGGGGGCGGGGTCTCTAGTTTTATATAATTGTATAGATTTTGCTAGTAAATAAATTAAAGCGTATTGACCGCATCCGGAACGATGTCATTAGAGAAAAATGCGGAGTGAAATATGATGTTGTGACTAAAATGAAGAAAAGTGGTTTACGCTGTTTTGGACACGTTAAAAGAATGAAGAATGAAAGATTGACTAAAATGGTTTACATGGCTGAAGTGAAAGGAAATGCTGGCAGAGGACGACCTAGATGTACTTTTATTGAACATATAAAAAATATATTGATCGATGGAAATATTAAAAGTAAACACAATCAACGAGCATGTATGAAAGGTATGATGTATTAAAAGAAGCGAAAGAGATATGTCAAGATCGTAACAATTGGCATTCGATTGTCTCTGCCTACCCCTCTTGGGGGCGTGATGATAGATAGATAGATAGATTTGCTTGTAATGTAGCGGATGTACCGTAAGATTTCTAATTTCCTTTTTAGTTGAAAAGACATCTTTCATGAAACTAGTTACGTGGTCTTTTGGTTTCGACCTTGGAAAAAAGTGTCTGTCATTTTGCAATTAGGCAGGCGTTTTGCTGTTTTATAGTATTTCGCCTGGATTTTAACGGGACTGCCTATTTTTCCAAGCGAAATCGGAGGCAAACGTCGTACTTTGGTATTTTGGTAGAAATTATGTGTTCATAGTTTAATTATTGTTTACTAGCTTTCCGCCTCGGCTTCGTAAGTAGAAATTTTTAAAATGTGAGATAAGAATTTATTCTGAAGGATTTCCGGGATAAAAAGTCGCCTCTGTCATTATCAGGCTCTCAAAAAATGCAATCCGTTGAAAGCAGGACAAACAAACAAACAAACAACATTTTCGCATTTTTAATATTAGTAAGGACAGTTAGAAAGGAATAGAACACATAGTTACTAAATTACTTATCCACGAAGTAATCATAGATTTGATGGAGTAGAAATTAAATGTATATATATATGTATATATGTCGCAGGGATATTGTCAAAGCCGTGATATTATAAAATCACTAGTGAAATTGTAATTAATTGCACGGATATTTGTCAACCACTTTCATTTTTTACAATTTCACAGTCTTTTTTTTAGTGTTATTATAATGTCACTAAGCCCATACAGTGATATTATAATAACACTAGGTAAATTATGAGCGGAGTTCGTGGTGGGGAACCTCGTGCGTAGCACGGGAAGATTTTAACATAGAGCTTCGAAAATACTACACTGCCCAGTCTGATAAAACGAAAAAACCGGAGTGGAGTTTGAACTCAATAATACAGGTACTTAATAAACTTAATAGAAAAATATAAATCTAGAAAAAAATACAAAAACTTAGAACTACTAATCAGCAGTATCACCATGCGGCAAAATATGATATTTTGGATGTCGGAAAGGAAAAAATATTAATTATGTAGGACGAATCTGTTTCTTCTCCAGTAATACAAATCCCACCAAAAACATAAATGTGAAGCCATGGTTCAATATTATGATGATTATGATGATATGCGGCTTCACTGACAAAAGATTTGAGATCTAAATGGGTGCCAAGTTCTGTAGACAATCCTGAAATTTATTTATAAGAACGTAAGTATAACATTCTTTAGTAAATATAAAATACAATTTCTTGTTTTTTTCTGCTACAACAATGTTTGCCATTTAAAAATATGACTTTTTAAATTTGAATAGTCGAATTAATTACACAAAGCACATACTTATGATCTATTGAATCTCAACATTTGACTTGGCTAGTTTTTACCAGCAAATCAAATATGTAGAAGATATAGAACCTTACAATATAAAAACAATAACTTCCTTATAACATAAAGATGATAAGTTGATTAGCTAAATATAAGATGACTAGTATGTGAAAACTAGTCAAGGCAAATATTGAGGTTCAATAGATCACAAGTCATTTGCTTTGTGTAAATAATTCGAGTATTCAAATTTAAAAAGTCATAAGAGCAGTCAATTATTGAGCAAAAAACACAATTGGGTACTTTAGTGTAATAAGTTAAATATATCATTTTATGTTAAAACTAGCGGACTCGGCAGACGTTGTCCTGCCCAAACGTTGGCTTGCCTGCACTACTCCTACCCCTACCCTACCCTACCATACCGTTTTCATGTTATGTCGTGACAACGGAAAACGGGTTTTATTTTTATATATTATAGATTACGGTACTAATCTTTCATTATTAAATATTAATTTCAGAAACCTGTCTACTTATTTCTAACTCTATGTTTGCAATATTGGCATTTAAAAACAAACAAATCAGTGACCGTCTCACAATCCAACGACTTGCATATCCAGTGAAATTGTAAAAATATTATTACCGCGCAATATCACTGTATGGGCTTAGTGAAATTATAATAACACAAAAAAAGTCCTTGAAATTGTAAAAAAATGAAGATGGTTGACAAAGATCCGTGTAATTATAATTTCACAGATTTTTTATCGCAGAATTTGAACAGGCATAAGGGACGTGAATTTGTAAACATGGGAAGTAAATCCACGTCACCGGAAGTAGGAAAAAATGTAATACCTATCCATACTTATATAAAAAAATGCGAAAGTTTGGATGTTTTGTGTGTTTGTTGCTCAATCACGCCTCAACGACTGAACAGATTTTGATGTAAGTTGGAGGATAAATAGTCCTGGTTTAAAACATAGGCTACCTTATATCCCGGAAAAGTGGATGGGGAAGGGGCATTATACAGCCAGTGAAACCGCGGACAAAGGCTACAAACATAAATGTGTGGTATTCATAAAGTTCAGCGAAAAAGATTCACGTCAACGCATGGCGTTAAACAATAGTTTTGTATAAAAACTTTTTACTACAGGTAGCATTCCTAGATTTGAATGTAGAATACAGATAAGAAGGAATATGTAAGGATTTAGCCTTTCTACCTACGGAACACAGGCGTGTAAATATTTGTATGACCCAAAATAGCCCAAGAGTCTAAATTGTATTTTCTAAGAAGGGCTATAACAATCAATCAACATGTGTACACAATGTCAACTTGAGAAATTTACTCATAAGACCTGTGCTTATTATATTTTAAAGCGTGGGTTTAATGCATAAAATATTATTAAAAAAATATTCCATGCATGTAATTTCGTAAGCAAATAGCGAATTTTTAATATTAGATCTAATCTAACTAACTAGGTATCCGATCCGGCTTCGTCTAGTAACAATTTAGTTTTTAAAGCAATTTCTATACATTTATCGTGAATTTCTGATTTATAAGTGGAGTAAAAACAGCATCCACGTTCATTTAGTCTTCTTCTTCTGTGCTTTATCCTATTATTTGGGGTCGGCCCTCCTCGTTTGTAGGCACCAGTATTCCATGTACTGGGATGTCTGCGTGTTCAGCTGTTCTCGTGTCATATCTTTGGCAACGGTTGTTTACCACGTGGTGTACAACCGCCTTTTGACTTTCTTTCTTTCTCGTACTCTTCGTCCCGCCTCTTCCCATGTCCTAACCATCTCATACGGCTCTCGACCATCTTTTCTGCAAGTAGCCCCCCACTTTGAAAGAGCCTCAGATGTACCTTATCATTTCGTACTTTATCAAGTCTCGTAACTCCCGCTGTCCACCTTAGCATCTTCATTTAATTTGTGTGCATATTTTGTTCATGTTTCTTCTTGATAGCCCAGCACTCGGAACCATGCATCATTGCATGTCTATTTGCGGTCTCGTAGACTCTACCCTTCAGCTGTATTTGGCGCTCCTTGGCTTTTAGGTTTTTGGTTCAAATGACGCTTAGTGTTACACCTCTATTATATTGTGTATTAATTACAATAGTAATGGTACAGTATTGTCGATACAGAAAATGTTAATGCGAAGCAATTTGCGGTAGTATTGATCCTTAAATGGTTTGAGACAGTTTATAGGACAATTTATAATCGGATAAAGGGGGAAGTATTTGCATGCAAAGCCGAGGGCAAAGGTAATTATTATAAGTACCTACTTATATAAATCCTTTGAGATTAATTTTAAAAGATTAAAAATAAAATAGCCGATCCTAATTGTAATTAGGATGCTTTCCCTAATAATAACACTTAAAATGTTTATAACCACATCTTATATTGAAAATTAAAATAAAACGGCTAAAGAAAATAATGGAGAAAATACCTAAATGTTAAATTAATTACTTAATTAATTAGCAAGTTAATGAAAACACAGTTTATAACTTAAAACATTATAAAACCATTATGATTTTTACACTGTCTTTAAATATATTTGTGTTTGATAATCTGTGCTAGGGAACCAAAGGGTATCGAACCCAGGGTTGTTCGCTTATCGAATGCACTCAAAAGTGTGGCTTTACTCAAGTAGCTGGTTTTACCTCCTGACGCGCAAAATAAGGGATGTTATAAGTTTGGAGACGATGTCGGTGCGCCGTGTGTGTTTGATATCGTGGTTCCAAGACAGCTGAACCGATTTTTAAGCGGTTTTTTGTTTCAAAATCTGGTAGAGTGACCAAGAGCTAAAGAAAGAGATCAGCTATATTTCGTGAATATCTGGTATCATTCCAAGATCTTCAAAGGAGACGGGGACTTTTGGGCCCAGGTGATTTGTGTTGAACTTGAAGTTGAAATACATTTAAAAAGGGTTATATTATACTAATGTAGAATACAAAAAAAATTACAATCTAGGAAAGTAGAAAAATGAAAATAACAAACCTAGCGATCAATCGATTCGAATTAGATCGATTTATGTGAATGATTGAATCGCTTCAAGTTTGCTTCAAGTGAAGAAATTGAATGAAAGATTAGTGACAGATTCAAAACTATTATTTATACACGTATTCGATATCTGTAATTACTTTTTAGCTGGTGGCACGAGAGGAAGCTGTCCCTCGGGGTCTGTTTTAGGCCCTTTCTCCGAATGGGACGACAGAGGGCCTGGGTTGGGTCGCACAAGTTACAGTAAACAATAAATTCCACGGAAAATATTATATCTATTACAACCAATTACAACTCACTAACCATCTGATTGGAAGTATGATAATACATAACCTCACTTTTACTTTGAATGATCAGTAATTATTATGCCCTACTTACAAATACACTACTTCATCTTGTTAAGTTTTATTTCCACCTTGGCCCAAGAATGTATGAAAGTATGGTCTCTGTTCATAGAAAACTTAGCCTCTATTACAGCTAAATGTTATAGTTGGAATTCCTAATTCGAATTGGGTAGCGAGCAAGTGAATATACATTATTAAAATTTTTTACCTTTAAAGGTAGGTACGTGCCCTATAAAAAGTAAGAGGAAAATTAAGAACTAAGGAACACATTGTTCGTAGCAAATATACAGCAATATGAATGTTGATTGACATAGCTATATTATTTTATCATAGTTTAAATGAGTAGTTTTTGTGTCAGAGATTTTAACTGTATTAGTATACTACCTATATAAACAAGTTTATAAAAATGACATTAATTATACCAGAAGCGGAACTAGTTTCCTAAAAATACGACACGAAACACTAGCAATCCGTTTAAAAAATATAACATTTAAGTACACTCACAAAATTAATAAATGTCACAATGTTAATTAGGTTAAAATGTGCTGATGAGGGTAATCTGACAAATATGTCGTGGCACGGACACGAGCGGCCGACCGACTACGAATTTAATCCCAAATTATTCCGTGTTTGATATCGTTAATGTAGGTTTTGTTTCCATTTTATTTCTCACTTATTTGTTAACACGGTCGTAAATATACATCTACAATACCTGTATAATGTATAATAATACTACGGCTATGTTAACGATAGAAGATGAACAGTCATTCCGAAGTGACAACATAAAATACTGATATAGAAAGGTCTTTTCTATATATAAAACTACTTGTCGGCGTAATTCTTTGAATGCAAATAAAAGTCTACATAAAAGCTAAAAGGTTTTCTTGATATCAGCATTCTATCTTTACTAACTTTTATTTTATTTTGTTTCAGGTACAAATATGAAAGAGTTTCTAAAATACATACTCATAATAGCTTCTCTAATGACTGTGGAACTGAGCGGTACAGAAAGCAAAGATGAAGATTCTAAATACAAAATAGAAAGACCCTACTATCCAGCTTTTATTAATGTTTGTAATATAAGAGATAGAAGATCCAAAGTACATTGTTATTGCGACAGTATAATACCAAATGTTGCCACAAAAGCAGATTGCTGGGTATTTAATGGCGGAATAGATGTGGAAGATTTGATTTGGCCGAGCTTTTCATCTCAGTCACAATTAGAGGAGTTAATTTTCAACGTTAGATCGGACGGAGGCTTAACTTTTGTCCCCGCAAAAGCCTTAATACGACTCGACAATCTCAAATATATCTCTATACAATACGGTACGATAACAAACATACCACCCTACGCTTTCACAAATTCCTCAACAATCAAGACCTTAATATTGAAATCGAATAAAATCACAAACTTGGAACGACATTCGTTCTCACAGATGATGATGTTATCCAATCTAAGTTTGGATGAAAATCAAATATCGGAGTTAAAGCGGGAAATTTTTTTCGCGTTGCCGAATTTACATATCTTGCACATGTCAAACAATAATTTAAGTTTGATTCACGAAGGCTGCTTCAATCATCTCAGTAACTTAATAGAGCTACGATTAGATTTTAATTTAATATCTATTGTGACCAGAGAGATGTTGGAAGGATTGGAGAATTTATCAAGGTTGGATTTGAGGAATAATAGGCTTACTATGGTTGGCAACCTGGCTTTCAGTGAATTATATAGTTTAAAAGAATTAATGCTAGACAACAATGCAATAGAGTTCATATCAGAAAGGGCTTTTGGTGGTCTAACACAGCTAAGAAAGCTGTCATTAGCAGGAAATAAGCTTACAAACTTTTATGATGATATTTTAGAAGGACTAAGGAGCATATTGATATTAGATTTGAGTTTCAATCAACTGGATACAATTTCATATGAAACTATTAGACCGGTAGTGGAGAATGAAAAGTCGGGATCAAGTTATGTTTATTTGGATGGTAAGTTTAAAATTATAGATAAAATACTTCTCATAGACAAGTAGGTTTATCAAAAAAAGGTGTACCATTGTTTTGGTTCTAAGTTTTTTTGCCACAGGCCATCTATTACGAATCTTTACGAAAAAAAATCCAAACACCAAACTATCACATCCATATCCATACTTTCATACTAATATTATAATTGCGAAAGCAACTCTGTCTATCTGTCTGTCTGTTACGCTTTCACGAACCGATTGTGTACGTAGAAAGTTTGAACCTTAGAACATACATACTTTACATACATAGAACATAATAGGGAATGAAAGTTAGTATGGGCACCACGGGTAAAAAGCTTGTTTTTAATATAAATATGAAGTTACATGTAATGTTAGTAAAATATATAAAACATAATGTAAAAGTGATCGCAATTCTGCGAAGATCCTAGAAATGCAATTAAATAATCAATTTATATATATTTAAGTGTGTTAAAATAAAACTGTTACAAAACTGCAATTTACTCCAGAAACTAGGATATCGTATAAATAAAACCACTTCGCTAAAAAGAGAGTTAACAGTCGTGTGTTGATATTAAATTCATATCAGGCCGCTTTCAAGTACAAACAATGGCAACTTTCACAGAATTATTTTTGCATATTCTCAAGTTTCTGTAGCAGTTGTTCTAGAAATGTCAGTTGCAAATGACACTAATATCTTTCTCGATAAGAGGTTTTTGAAATATAGGAATATTTCAGAGCTGGGCCCGGAAATATTATCCTTTTATTTTACCCATGCAGAGCTATCATAGGCGTAAATCACCCGAGAACCGTGAAGGCCCGGTGCGGGTTGAGATCGTATTTTGCGAAGGGGTGCGATAAATTTGTTCTGTACGAAGCTAACGCGAGAAATGGCTTTTTATTTGCAAACACCGCTCTGTTGTTTGTTAAGAATTTTATAGTCATTTTATTGGGTATCCGCTTGTGGAACAGTTTCGTTTCATGTTTAGCACTCACTTTATGATGCTCCTGAATATTCCCTTCCTTTTGGTTTTGCGTCTTATCTTCTTTTATAAGATGAACATTTGCTATAGGTATACTCTAAATTTTCGTCAGTTTTATTGCGAAATCACTGCTCATCCGCTTCCATTAAATCAGCTTTATTGTATTGAATTGTATTATTCCTTTTTATTTGCGAACTGATAGTTAAACATTAAAATCATTCAACTGCAGCTGCTAGCCACTAACGATCCATCCCGTCTAAGCGATCATATTATTAGCATCATAAATATAGGGAAGTTATTATATTTTAAGAGCATCAAATCGGTTGGATTTGTTCTTGCATGAACGAACAAATCTAAAAAAAGAAAAAGCAATAAAACGTTTTGCTTTTAAACATTGGTAATGATAGAGAGCTCTGATGTGTTGATATAGATATAAATGAGCAATTATTTATTTTGATAAAACCCAAATAAAGCAATTACTCATAATTACTCAAGTGATTTATAATTGAAACCTCCAATTCGGTGTCCTTTAAAAATACCATTGCTTTACAACGTCCTACATAATTAGCACTCAGTTCTAGCGAACAGCCCCGGCTTTGCATGGATATAAAAGTTTCATTCCATTTTCCTGGGAATGAGACATTTTAATATCACTCTCCGGTCCTCTTACTTTTGAAATATTTATTTGTTTGTCCTGTGCTCAGTATTGACGTCAAAGAAGGGCAAACAAGTTAACACACTTTCACATTTATTATATTACTTACCTATCAATATGTTTAAATGATGACATAAAGGCTGGACGAGCGTATAGACTTATTATTTTATGAAGTATTGTTTATCATCAATATACTGACTTTATTCTGTATATTTGATCTAATCACAGAAACTTTTAAACTTTTTCAACTTTCAACTATGTAATTGCCTATGACGATTTCTTTCAACAAAGTCGAAAAAAACAACTGCAGTTTTCTTGACGTGCGTTTTTTATGAATCGTTATTAGAGATATCTGAAAATAATATTATATATTTTAATTTAGCATATAATTTAGATTAAGTGATTTAGTACTTTTATAAAAACAAGATGGTGAAATACATAACCTCAGGTATATGTAAAATATATGCAGCACATTTTACTATTCTTACAAAGAACATATTTCTTGCAGGTAACCCCTTTGCCTGCGATTGCAGACTTTCCTGGATTTATGTTCTGCGAAATGAAACAAAAGACAACAATTTAAGGACGGTTTTAGAGAGGATTTCATGTATTACCGACCCAAACTTACAAAGACGAACGGCCCTGGAAGAGCTAACAGAAATTGATGAAGGTAAAGCAGAAGTTAATTCAGATGATAGCTATGAAGATTATAGTGATGAAACATCTAACAATATCATGTATGATGACCAAGCACAAGCAGATATGATAGAAGAAAAGAAAGTTAATGCTAAAAAATTAACTGAATTACCTATAGAACAGTTACCTTGTCCTAAGGAACTAATGCAATCAATGGAAGAAACTTACGGCCATCCTGTTCAAAATGAAATAAGGCTGAAAGCATTTTCCAAAGCAAGCATTCTAAAAGCTTTTGGTATATTAATTTATTTTAAAATGTTGTGTCATATCATATTATAATTGCTCTAGTTCGTAAAATAAGAGAACAAATATTTAATGTGATATTAAAAGTAAGAACGTAAACACAATAATATATTAAATTTACTCTATACTTAGCTTTCATATTTGATTACTCAAAAAACAATTTCGTTGAACAATAGGATAAACAAATATTGTGTGAAAAATGGTAATAATTCAATTTGATCGCCGCATTTATTTCGTAGGCAATGGATTACAGAAAGCCTTTTAGCCCAAAGCTGATCTCGCAAAAAATAAACAGGGCGGGTATACAAAATATTGGAGAGAAAAATTAAAGCAAATAAATACCAGATCAGAGAGCTTCTGTCAGCAAAAGGTTTCGATTATAATTTTTATATTATAAATTAATGATGATTTAATATGGCGATTCGTTAAGCAAATATAATTTAAAATACATTCAAATACTTTTAGATTGTACATTCATACATATTAATTATGTGTAGGTATATCTAAATCTCATTAATTCTTTTCTTTTTTATTCTGTCGTACGGTTCATTCATTCCAATAACACTGGCTTTTTTCATCCATCATTCTTTTGTAAATCATAAAATATGTATTTAATAATTTATAGAAATATTCTGTGCATTGTTTTATTCAAATAAGTATGCTACCATATGCAAATTGAATAACAGGCTGACTAAACAATGTTCAAAAAGATCAAATAAATGTTCTTGCTATATAAATTGTTCTTAGGTGCTTAAAGAGCAGAAGCCGAAAATTTTGAAATTTGAATTTGCATGTACTGTTATTTTAATAATAATAAAAAAACCCCGTGTCGGTGAGCAGTTGGGTATACTGCTGGTTCCAGATGATGCTGCAGCATCAGGTCAAGTTTACCATGTTATTCTAATATCATTAGAAGTCACATGATACTCAATTTCGAATTGATCAGACCAGTAGAAGTTGTTCACATCTCTGCAACAACTAGAAAAGAGCTGATGATCTTCAAACAGCAGAACAGATTTTCTTGAATCATAGCTAAGAACACTAAATAATTAAAATAGTCAAGGTGACCGACTTTTTCGACGATCATTTTCGAATTAATCAAATATTGGGAAATGAGTAAAGAAAAGATTGACTTTATGAAGAAAAACCAATTTTAAACAGTTATAATTAAATGTCTATCTATAATGATTATTTTGTTGGTCATATTAACTTAAAAATGGACAGTAATTTACATAATCTTATTCCATTATAATCTCAACCGTAGCATGTAATAATTGAAGTAAATTATGTAAATAAAAGCCCCCAACATTAATATCTGTAATAGCCGGATTTTTACATTGTATTTTTAATTGCTCAGCATTTAGAAGCTTTTGTTATGGCGTTTTATTGTAGCGGCATTTACAAGTTAGGTACTTATTGTATAGACGAACAGATAGATTGACACGTGACATTTTCAGAATTCCACAGTGTGCCTACGGAACCTAAATACTAACTGAAATAATTAATTTATATAACACCTTCAAGGCTTTTATACCTTGCGCTGTGGCCAGAGATACCAGTAACAGTGTCCACTTTTTGCTAGTTGTCCATATTGAATAGAACAGGTGGCAAGCCTGTTGCTGCACTTAATAGACCTAGATGTGCCACTTCTTCAACCAAACGGACGTAAATATCTGTTATTTTTAGTAGAATTGCCCACCGAAGCACGAGGAATCGATGAAAGCACATATTCTTGGTGCTTAGCATTTTATTAACGAGTGGGAATTGAACCCGACTCCTTCCGGTTTCAAGTCAACGCTCTACCAATTTGGCTATCGACTCCTATTTATTTGTCAATTTATTTTAATATTTAACCACTAATTGCAACGTTGTAAACTTTGTTTTAAAATATATAGCGATATTGACTTCCGGTTAAATTAATACATTTTTCATGAAATTGTATTGATTTATTCTACTTATTAATAATTCAGTAGAATTTAGTACTAAATGTACAAATGAAACATATTATTATGTATGTAGTAGGTATAGAGTTAATAAATATTTTGTGTATATATAATCGTATATTTAACATTATTGTACTGTAAATAGGTATTATAATTATTATGTTATCTGTTGTAATAAATATTTCTACAAATTTTCTTTTATTTTTATTTCTAGATAAGTGCTGAGAACGCCTTACTTAGACTTTTAAACTTATTTAACCTAAAAAATATTATGGAACCTTGAAGATTGTTGTATCATATCTTCAGAAACCATTTTTTATTTCTTTTTTAAAATTTTAAAAATCTTCAATGAAGTTTAGCAAAATTAATGATTAGGTACTGTAAGTTTCATGAAAATTATATTCAGGCATATAGACAAACTGACAGACAAAAAATCTAAAAAACAGTGTTTAAAATAAAAATATCTTTACAGAATTGGCTTTCCGTGATTATTTAGTAGGCTTAATCTATCTATTATAGTCTATTCGCCTATTTTGAAGTGGTGAAACTTTATTTGATTTTGTGTCATTTAAGGTGCCCAATTAGTCCAATCGCCGGCGCGCCGCCTTACGGTCCACCGAAATCGACCATAGACTCGTAGAATTCTTATCGCGCGGCCCACCATCCGTTTTCAAATCGTATTTGTGGTTGATTTTGATGACCGGAACGATCTGTCACACACACACACACATCCACACGCCTTTGTTTTATCCAATCTTGTGTGTCTGTGTGGGTGAGTGAATTGCATGTGATCTAAATCGTATGATTTACATTGCTAATGTGTGGCCTGTCTTCAATCTCGATCATACGGTGGCCGGACCGAAAATTTTCTGTGAGATACCGGACCAGTGCGTGGGCTACTTTAGACATAGTGTAAACCATAGTGTAGAAATGTAAACCGTTTATAAGACCTCTTTCGTATTCGGCCGAATACCGAATAGTTGCCGAATATTCGTTGTAAGCCTATTATTTACTTTTCTAAGTATATTAGTAATAAATTCACAACCATGGCCTTTAGCTTGCAGTATGTCCTTCCGTTCATCCGTAATTGAGAAACAAACGTCCCAACTTTCGCATTTATAATGTTTTAGGAAGTAAAATAGACAAGTATTAAGCGGAAATATCCTCTTGAATGTCTCAAGAGGAAAAAGTATACTTTCAACACTTTAGGATTTTGCGACCTTTCAAGGTATTATTATTTTGCACCGCTCGAAAAAACCTCTCCGCCTCTTGAGAGTAATAAACGGCGAAAAATTTCCTTTATCGTCATAAATTTGGCGAAAAAGTGGTATGTTTACTGAAGGAATAAGTGGGTCAGTCGTAAATAAATATTTCAGATATATGGGCCAAAAACAAAAAAAAAAGTAAAAGCTCAAGTCTTAGTAATTATTATTTAGCACAAAAGTTGTAAAACTTATTTCTTTTCTCAAGAAAATTAGGTTGTATAACATTTTAAATCGATATAGCTTCAACAGCCTCGTTGGGTATAGCCTCAAAAATACCATCGGCTAAAAGAGGGAGGACTGGTCTTCCGTTCGGTATCCTGAGACCGATAACACGGTTTCGGGAGCTGTAAGGCAACCTGTGAAAAAAGAAAAAAGCTTTAACAGTTCTAAGTATTGATCGAAAATACGTAAAGATGTAAGAGACCTGACACAAGAATGTAGCCGGTCTTCAAACAAACAAACACACGCATTTATTATATTAGTTAAAGTAGGATTTCGTGTAGGCGCAGTGGGAGGTAGACTTTGTTGAAATCTTTCAGCTAAAAACTTGCAACTAACAACCAGTCGCGCAACGGCAATAAATTCGGTCGCTATAGCAACCGGTCGCAAATAGCAATTAGATAACCCAGTTTCATTGTAGTTGCAAGTACATTATATTTCTAGTATGAATCAAAATGAGAATGTCATGAAAAACCGTTTCATTTGCATTACAAGACTGCGAAGCGAAAGTATTAATCTAGGTATATATATTCACAATTTTATTATTCATACATATCTATATTCCGGTTTCAAACCCGGATACGCTATAATTAGTAGTGGATCACTAGGCCATACCAGCTGCCAGTTTTAGCAATACATAATTGTTAAAGTTGCTTTACGTGACTTCTAAGAATATATAGGAGCACGTAGCTATCTTTGCGTTATTAATGGAGGGAAATTATAGAAATTTACTATTATATCATTACTAGCTTTTGATGGTATAACGAAATAAGTTTTAGCGAAGTTCACATACCATTTCCGACTCATATTTTATTTATATATATGTTACAAGCAATGTAAATAATTCTGTATTTTATGTACCACCTAACAAGAGTAGTCGTCAATAGATAATAAAACAATAATAAATATCAAACCACACTTAGAGGCTTTTCCATCTAAATATACCTCAACAGAACTGGCCACTCGTTAGGTTAGCCTCACAAATACCATCGACTAAAGGCAACCCGTGAAGAAATAAAAAATATCTGTAGGTATAATAATGAAAAAAATAATTACATTGCATTATTTTATTTAAGCTTAGAGTACCTAGAATTTATACAGAATGCCAAAATGAAATAAATTGCCGGTAACACGAATTATATATATGACAACTAAATTTCGTTCAAGTTCGTTTAGCAAATACGGTGTGATTGAGCGGTTACGATACAATATTCAGGAAGGTTTATAACAATTTAAATTTATGTAAACATTGTTGCCATTGTCTCTGGCCATGTCGTTTAGGGTTTCGTATATCCGATGAAAAAACGGAACCCTTATAGGATGTCACAGCTTATTTTCTCTGAATCTACTAGACGAAAAAAGGTTGAAATTTAGTACAACGAAATAATCTAAAATACAAACATATTTTTTTATAATTTAAAAATGCATAGTTTATGATGATAGATTGACTAAAAAGGTTTATATGGCTGAAGTGAAAGGAAATGCTAGCAGAGGACGACCTAGATGTACTTTTATTGAACATATAAAAAATATGTTGATCGAAGGAAATATTAAAAGTACACACAATCGCCGAGCATGTATGAAAGGTAAGATGAATATAAAAGAAGCAAAAGAGATATGTCAGGATCGTAACAAATGGCATTCGATTGTCTCTGCCTACCCCTCTTGGGATGAAAGGCGTGATGATAGATAGATAGATAGATAGATAGATAGCATAGTTTAAATTATATTAAAGAAAATATACCAATTGAGCGTCCGTCTCCCCCCCCCCCCCTTTACAACGAGAATCCTGTCTTAAAGTTCTCATGAAAAAAATGCTATGAAACCCTCTCCAAGCGAGTTCGATTAAAAAAATGGAATTCTCTCTTGGCCAATTAAAAAAAATTATGACAAGTATGTACCGTACCACTTGCAAAGTACTTATTTTGTTCAGCATAATTTATTATTAGGTAAAACCGTGAAACGTGTTTTGAGTGGATTGTCATTTCCGTCGTAAGAATATCCCTTTATATCACGCACAGGGTATTACACTGTACACTTTGAGATTAACACACTGGGAACGAAACACGCCTAGAGGTTTTAATTAGTATTTTGCTTGTAATCCTTTTTATTGTAATGTTAAATTAAATTTAAGGAGTCTCATTTGAGTTTCTGTGGGTTTTTGGATTCTATACTTGAAAAGGAAATAACTTATTTATTTATTTAGGTAGGTACCTACAGAAAACAGATTTAGTCTGTAAATAAAAAAATTGGTAAACTTCTCACTGAAAAGTCTGGTGATCACCGAGCTAAGAGTTTCTTCATTCGCCGCATAAGTTGGAGATTCAAAGGGGTAACGCAGCGAGTGTTCTTGGCACGGTTGGACTTTCTACACAGCCGGAGGAGGTATTCTACCTTTATTTAATTTTTACTTTTAAAGGTTTTTTTAAGATTTTGTTTGTATGTAATTTGTATTTTTAAAAAGAAATACAAATTTTATACAAAACTTTTTTCCAACTAAATATACCTACCTACCTCAACAGAACTGGCCACTAAGAGAAAGATTTGGTCTACTGCTGGGTACTCTGGGACCGATAACACGGTTCCGGGAGACATAAGGCAAATCATGATATTTAAATTCACAATTTGACAGATATTAGGATATACCTAACCTAATTACATGGAATACTGCTATCCAAAAAAAAAAAAAGATTTTTTATTCATGTGATTTAAAAATTAGAGCTTTAGGAACTTATATCTCGCGAAATATTCATGTAAATAAAAAAATCTTATAGACCCTATTATAGTATTTTTATAGACCTATTCACCAATACCCCGCATGATTGAATATACATTACCTTTTTCATAAAACATTTTTTTTTTCGTAACTTGACTACACAATTCTAATAAATCATGACATTCAGATATATAAACAACACTCAATTTGAAGTAAAAATTCCTCATTGAAAGTTAACTCTCCAATTCAATATTAAAGGTGTCTGTCTTCGCTCTACTTTGATTAAATTCTTAAAGGTAATTCGGGAACCTAATATATTATTTCTGAATGTATTTTTAGCGCGACATTTTGACCTAATTTTGTTTGCTCAGTTACAAATCTCGAGGACTTTTTTCAGTGCAATTCCTCGGTGGAACTTAAGAAAGAAGGCTTGTGTCTTGTCTGAGTATAAGTCAATCAAAGATTATAGCTTTACCACTTATTATAGCTATTAACTAGGTTCGATGTGTTTTCATAATTAAAAACTTTTGTACATAAACCGACAAACTACACTTAGAAGATTTTCCATCTAAATACACCTCAACAGAACTGGCCACTCGTTAGGTATAGCCTCACAAATACCATCGGCTAAAAGAGGAAGACTAGGTCTGGGACCGATGACACGGTTTCGGAAGCCGTAAGGCAACCGTGAATCCTACAAAATGTCGAAATAAAAAAGAAAGCAGATTCTAAGTCTACGTAGGTAGCCATTATGATTCTTGAAAGTTTCATGAAATCCATTTGGTCGTTTCGGAGCCTATACTGTTCAAATATTGGGACAGACAGATACTTATTTCTTTGTATAGATGTAGTAAATTGTATGTATCATCATTGAGAGATATAAAAAAATCTTTTTATAATTTAATTTTACACGGTATGATTTTGCCAATTTTAATCAAAAACTGGGAAAGTCTTTCAACTCAGCTCATGTTCATATCATAAAAAGCTTTTCAATTATAAAATAAATATATTTTTTTAAATGACCCGGGGCGTGCATTTGCCTTCTACCGAATTGAAAATTTTTTACTTTTAATATTTCAATCTAAAGGTAAAAAAACCGGCCAAGTGCTAGTCGGACTCGCGCACGAAGGGTTCCGTACCATTATCTATAAAAACGGCAAAAAAATCAAGTTTGTTGTATGGGAGCCCCCCTTAAATATATATTTTAATTTAATTATTTATGTTTTCTGTGAATATTTCAACCGTCTACCTGTTGCCGTTATCAATATCCAGCAAAAACGAGCAAAAAAAAATCACGTTTGTTGTATGGGAGCCCTCTTAATTACTTATTTTATTCTGTTCTTCAGTATTTGTTGTTATAGCGGCAACAGAAATACCTACATCATTTGTGAAAATTTCAACTGTCACGGTTCATGAGATACAGCCTGGTGACAGACGGACAGACAGACCGACGGACGGACGGACAGCGGAGCATTAGTAATATAGGGTTTCCGTTTTTACCCTTTGGGTACGGAACCCTAAAAATTAGTTAATGAGGAAGAATTGTTTTCCGCTGGCATAGTATTCTAGTTTGGAACCATTTTGTTGTGTTTTTATATTACATATAAGTACATTTTGACAGTTGGTATAGCTGTAGGTAGTACCTACTATAGCAGTTGCCTGCGACTTCGTATATACGCGTAGTAATACAAAATTTACACCCGATTTATCGAAAAAATACTTTCTTATTGCACCTGTTTAACCCCCTAATATACCTTCCAATTTTCATATTTATATCTTCAGTGGTTTAGGCGGTGCGTTGATTGTCAGTCAGTCAGTGACACGACGCGACGGTTTTATATATTTAGATAAGTAGGTATAGTCTTTATTATTACCAAAATGTGAGAATATCTTTGGAAATATTTTATTAAATTAAAGTGATTTCCATTCTGTTTTAAAATTTTCCAGAATAGACTACGAAAAAGCTACATGGATTTTCATGAAACTTCCAGGAATCACACCTAGTGTGTATTTAGACATATATAGAATCTTATTTTTGTTTCATATCTATTAAAACAGTTATATAAAAAAATACACGGGTGAAACTAGGGCGCAAATATATCTGCAATAGATTCTTGGCATTTTTCCTCAACTAAAAGTATATTTTTCAACTTTATTTGAATAGCAAGTTTAGTTACAGTAGTTAGCGAAGCTCGTACAGCAATTGGCCCGCTGCCAGCTTCCAAACTAGTTCATCGTGTTACTTTGATTGGTCTAAATACACAAATATGCATTTACTGAGTATTATTTGAAAAGCATTTTTGTACATAATATGTATATATATCTATTAGATTAATCTACATTCGTAATTTCGTACATATTATAAGTAATTAATTATAGTTCGATCAAGAATAGTTAAATTACGGTCCAAAAGTACCCAGCGGAAGACTAAGTCAGTCCTCTTTTAGCCGTGACACGGTTTCCGGAGCTATAAGGTAATCCGTGAAGGAAAAAAAACTATATAGGTCAAAAGACCTTCGTAAGTGAACAAATATTTTTATATTAAATATTTCATTGTTCAAAAAAGGTGCAGTTATCCGGTAATCTAGGACTTACTTTATTAGAATCATAATTTTACCATTAGAAAATTAGAAAAACAAGAAGGGGAAGGTAATAGGGACACTATATTTATTTATTTATAATTATAAAGAAAAATTTTTGGAATCTCTAGTGGTAGCTCATTCAAATGATACCTCACACGATATAGTAATTAAATATTTTATTTCGTAGAACTAAACTGACTACCCATTTTGATCCTTTTTTTTTTCAAGCACGTAACAACTAACGTTATGCCAAATATTATAATTTCTATGTTACATCATCATCAACCTTTTAAGATCCACTGCTAGATCATGGTCTCCCTCTGCGCACCATTTTAGTGGTGCTCATTGAGAGGAATTCCCATAGTCACCACGCTTGCCAGGCGGGTTGGTGACCGGACGCCGGATTTACGTGCCCTCCAAAGCACGAGGAGTCGATTAAGCACATATTCTTAAAGAAAATTGGTGCTTAGCATTTTGGCAGCGAGTAGGAATCGAACCCGGGACCCCCGGTTTCAAGTCCACCGTATCGACTACCTTTTTTTTTCTATGTTACGTTTCGAAAATAACCTTTGTGACAGACGGACCGACTCAAAATTGTGCAATATCTAGTATTAAAACAATACCGCACCTAAATATTATTTGAAATCAATATCGAAAAAGGCGAAATTGAACATTAATAGAATTAAATAAATAATGATATAATGTATAATCTCGAGATAACGTCCAAATAAAATAAATCTAATATTATTTCAGAGGCGGAACTCTCTGAAAGCGAACTGGGGAAAAATGTACAGAAAAAAACCTTTTTAAACTTCATTTCCTTTGAAGCCTTTTGTAGAGGAAGATGAAAATTAATTTATTTATTTGCGCCGTCTTAAATTTTTTCTCTTTAGCTGTACAAATCAACGTCCGCTCCCACGTTTATTTTGTTAACGGGTTACATTTAATAGTCGTATACTTTCGTGTTCTAATTTTGTAAGATAATTATATTCAACAACTATCCATCGAATGCCACTTGTTACGATTCTGACATATTTGACATGTTATTCGCTTCTTTTATATTCATCATACCTTTCATACATGCTCGGCGAATGTGTGTACTTAATTTTAAGACGAGGAACGACTCAGAAATTTCTAATCGTAAGCCACGCCCTAAACTCGTGGTTCGGGCGCAACGATCACGTCATGCAAGACAACGACGGCGCTTTGTCCGTTCTTGCTGCAGAAGTGAGAAGTGCAAAATGTATCGCCTCTCGGAATAAATGACGTAAGCGGAAATTACCTACAGATTCGTATAAAATTTAAACGTAAATCCCGTCAGAGTATGGTCGTATGACTAAAAAGGTGTTTTTGAAGAGGTGATTTCAAAAAATTAAGTTATCGAGAAAATTTTCACCAATCATTGTTTTCATCCTACACAATACTAGATAAAATCCTCTAGTTTTCGATGCCCAAATTGTATGTTCATAGCATTCGTAAAATTCGGGAATTTCAGTTCAGAAATCAACCGAAATTATTCGTTCCTCCCCTTAACATTGCCTTCAGTCAATAATTTTTAATACGGTCAATTAGGTCGTTTCTGTCATATAAACCGTTTTAGTCAATCTTTCATATTTCATTATTTCAATATGACCAAATAATATAACATATCATCATTTAACGCATCAAAACAACTTCCTTTGCCCCGTCTGTCTGGCTTTGTCCATACAGAGAGACCCGATTCAGTCTGAAAGTAATGAAGGAATTTTGTTACGATTTACACAATTAGATAGATTGATTTATGGGAATTAAAGTGACTTTATCACATATTGAGCCTAGAGATGTATCTTCTTAATTTTTAGGGTTCCGTACCCAAAGAGTGACAACGGAAACCCTATTACTGAGGCTTCGCTGTCCGTCCGTCCGTCTGTCACTTTTGAACCGTAATAGGTAGACACTTGAAATTTTCACAGAGTGTGTTACTGGTCGCGAAAACAAAAAATAATAAAAATAAAGTAAAGTTAAAAATTAAAGGGGGTCCTCTAAATGAAACGTTTTATTCGGCGTTTTTTGCTCGAGCTTAATAATGGCAATAATGACAACACATACAAACGTCTAACTAGTATAACTAGAATGCATACTCTTAAGTAAAACTACAACTAAGAAAACCGGCCAAGTGTGAGTCGGACTCTTTTTTTTTTCGAGGAGGGGAAATCCTCACGGACACCCGTCTTAATGTTCCTGATGTCGGCCAATTTGATAGTGGACTGGTACTATGCTCGAATGCTTCAGTCGGCTACCTGGCGGATTTTGGGTTTCTTTCGTCTTCCCTTTCTTGATCTGCTTTATGTGACAGGATTGTCTTTATACATGTTGTTATTAAATCCCATTGGTCTTCACTATTCAGCATTTCGTCCACCATATTGGTCTTTGTTAACTGGACCCCGATTTTCGCTTTACATGTTTCGAATTGGGTGCAGTGAAACAAGGAGTGAGTCAGACTCTAGGTAATTTCTTCCTGAGCCAAACTTGGTTTGACCTTGGCCGTTTTTATTATTTTGCGTCCAAATTATAATACCATATTTCCTCTCTACATATTTAAAACTCTGTATAGTTTATTTATAACTAAATAGATAGACCACATTATCATTTTGGGCTATGTAAGGTAATTTTGTACAGGAAGTGGGCATTGTTGTGTTGCCATGTGACAGGACAACCGGAAATTATTTTCTTGGAAGACAATAGGGACCTGCGTTATGATGCTCGTTTGCGTTATAATAGAACATTATAATGTGAGAAAGCTTTTCATAGTAATTGAAATAGTAACATGGACTATTGTGTATGGGATTACTTGTCCACATTTCATACGCTGGTAATTTTTACACGCCTGCTAAAGTGTATATTGTTTTCAGGCTTCATATAACATACGTTTCTTTGTTCCATTGTAACTTATTTTTTTAATAATTAAAAAAATGAAGAAAAGTAGTTCACACGTTGAAAGAATGAAGGATGAAAGATTGTCTAAAAAGGTTTATATGGCTGAAGTAAAAGAAAATGCTGGCAGAGGACGACCTAGGTGTACAAAAGTACAATAAAAATTGAACATATAAAAAAATCGAAGGCAATGTTAAAAGTACACACAATCGCCGAGTGTAAAAGGTATGATGAATATAAAAAAGCGAAAGAGGTATGCCAAGATCGTAGCAAATGGCATTCGATTGTCTCTGCCTACCCCTCTTGAGATAAAAAGGCGTGATGATAGATAGTGACATTTGTAAATATCAGGATTCAGGAGGCGATATAAAATATATTTTTTTAGATATAAAAAATAAACCATAGAAATTATCAATTCAGAATAAGTTTACAGAATATAATCGTTGTGGGGAAAGGAAATCCTGCGCGTGACAGGGGAAGATGAATGGCTCTTAGACCTCCAAGGAGTTGTGGTCTTGGAATTAATCATTGTGAATTTGTAAGACAATGGGCTTAATGTAGACGTGTATAAGTCTAGAACTGTCTAGACTTTCTCTTCCAGCTTACAAACATGTGGGACTTCATATATAATTTACAAATTCTCAAATAAAACTGCATTAAGTAGATTTGTATGATATATGTAGTACACATTACACATATTAATTATTATGCATATTTTTGCATTTATCGAATATCTATCTTTTAATATATATAAATTAAAATTTATTTGTTTGTATTCTATAGACTCAAAAACAACCGGATCGATTTGAAAAAATATTTTTGCATCTTATTATTCACACTTGCGCGAAGGTTATAGGCTAATTTAACATCACGCTAGCTACCTAAGGGGGTGAATTGTATTCCTAATAATATAACTACTAATAAATAAAAGGGAGGAGTCGATAGCCTAAATAGGGAGGTTCTCAATTAAATTCCTACACTAGCAAAAAGTGGACACTGTCACGCCTCCATGTGACTCGGTCCTGGGTAGTCCTCATGACCTCAAACATTTTTATTTGGTCTGCCCATCGAGTAAGCGAACGACCGCGTGGTTTTTTTTCATCGTCATTTCCTAGCTTTTCAAGGTTCAGGGTTTAGAGGCGGTCGTCCTGCAAGCGGTACATGGTATGCACAGACACAGCTCCAACACCACATTTCGAAAGCATACATACTAAGTTCAGTTTTATTTACAATCAAACACAGTCCGCTGTCCATCCGTCCGTCTGTCTGTCACCAGGCTGTATCTCATCTCATGAACCGTGATAGTTAGACAGTTGAAATTTTCACAGTTGATGTAGATATTTCTGTTGCCGCTATAACTACAAATACTAAAAAACAGAATAAAATAAATATTGAAGGGGGCTGGCTCCCATACAACAAACGTGATTTTTTTGCTCGTTTTTGCTCGATATTGATAACGGCAACAGCTAGACGCTGAAATATTCACAGACTATTTAGTTATATATTCACTTTAAAAATAAATAATTAAATTAAAATAAAACAAATATTTAATACAACAAACGTGATTTTTTTTCCGTTTTATATATTGTGGTACGGAATGCTTCGTGCGTGAGTCTGACTCGCACTTGGCCGGTTTTTTTTCTATAGCCCGTGGTCTGCCTAGTTTCGATTAATTTAACGTAATAATTAATAGTAGCTTTTGCCTTTTGTTCAATAACAATAAATATTTAACAGGACAACATGGTTTTAGAGTTCTGATGTGCTTACGATTTTTTCCGCGTGAAGTGTTAAGAAAGTGCAATGTCCAATGACTTTTAATTTCCCGTCCTACTACGAATGTACGGAAAATTGCTTCTATAATATAAGTTAGTTTTATTAGATTACATTAGATAAAAATATTTACAACTACATTTCCACCACAACTTCGCCCGGGAATTTTTGAAAATGTGTTATAAGAATTTATCCCAAATGGTTTCCGGGATAAAAAGTGGCCGATGTTTCCGGCCATCCAATTATATGTAGGTTATGAAAGAAGCCACATAACATATAAAACAGAACAGTTGGTTAACCTGTCACTCTTCTCAATGGTAATTCGCTAAATGAGGCCGTTGTTACTGTATTTTGCTAGGCCGTGATGGTGTGTTAGTTTTTGTTATGTTGAAGATAGGTTATGGTAAATTCATTAAATTAAATACAAACAATTCTATCCAAAGTTTGAAACACAGTTTTGCGCGCATGTGCTTGAGCACAACTGTTGAATAGTTAACAAAAAATCTGCGGTCGACATTTTGAAATTTAGTCAGCTGTCTATGTTTGGGAGACCGGAGAAGTTCATGGTAAGTGCTTATATACATTTTTTATCTACTTTTCTGAACACGTTTAAGTTTTTCGACGGAATAAATTATCTGACAGTAGTCTGTACCGGCTGTGTGAAGTTGGCACCCCCAAATTCAATTTTTCAGTTTTTTTTCATCAGGATCGTTTGTCCAGCGTTAGTCCACGTTTGTCCACCAAAAATTTATTTTTGTCACCCTTCAAAAAAAATTTATTCAAATTAAAAATTTTAAAGAAAAAGCCCTGAATTTAACTTTGACGGAGGATATCTAGCTTCCTAGGGGTGGATTTGCTTTTCTGAGGGGTAGGTTTTTTTGTGCACTTCAGAAACTCGTTTGTCCACCACATATTTTCATTTGTCCATCCTTACAGATATAGTTATGCGTGAGATAAGTATATATCTGACGATTTTAACTTTGTCGTGGGATCTCCAACGACTAGGTTTCCAACTAGGTCTGTTTCTACACCTCGGAAACTTATTTGTCCACAACATACTGTCGTTTGTCCACCCTTACAGATATAGTTATACGCGAGTTAATTAAGTATATATCTAAGTATTTTAACTTTGACGCAGGATTTCTAGTTTTCTAGGGGTGGATTAGCTTCTCTGAGGGGTAGGTCTATTCTTCCACCTCAGAAGCTCATTTGTCCACCATATATTGTCGTTTATACGTGAGTTAATTATATAGCTAACGATTTTAACTTTAACGGAGGATATCTAGCTTCCTAGGGGTGAAATTGCTTCTTTGAGGTTTAGGTTTGTTTGAACACCTCGGAAACTCGTTTATCCATCACATGTTGTCGTTTGTCCACCCTTAGAGATATAGTTATGCGTGATATAAGTATGTATCTAAGGATTTTAACTTTGTCGTGGTATTTCCAACTTCCTAGGGGTGGATTTGCTTCTCTGAGGGGTAGGTCTGTTTGTCCACTTCAGAAACTCATTTGTCCACCACATATTTTTGTTTGTCCACCTTTAGAGACGTATTTATGCGCGAGTTAATTCAGTATATATCTAAGTATTTTCACTTTGACGGGGGATCTCTAGCTTCCTAGGGGTGGATTCTCTTCTCTGAGGGGTTGGAACGTTTGCCCACTTTATAAGCTTGATTTTCAAACTTTTAGTGTAGTTTGAACGTACCCGGAAATTCAGTTTCTATCGTTTTTTTTATAAAAAATGTTTATTTGAATAATTTTTTTTTGAAGGGTGGACAAAACAAAATTTTGGTGGACAATTAATTGTGGACTAACGATGTACAAACGAACCTGATGAAAAAAAGTTGAAAATTCGCATTTGGGGGTGCCAACTTCCACCTCAATTTTAGTTTTTTTTAAATAACTTTTTTTTGAAGGGTGGACAAAAAAAATTTTTTAGTGGACAAACGTGGACGGGATGAAAAAAAAATATAATTTCGCATTTGGGGGTGCCAACTTCCACCCCCAATTTTTATTTTTTGAATAACTTTTTTCTGTACGGGGACAAAAAAAATTTTTTGGTGGACAAACGTGGACTAACGGTGAACAAACGAACCTGATGAAAAAAACTGAAAAATCGAATTTGGGGTGCCAACTTCACACGTCTGTACCTGTATATATCGTGCATCGGAGGACACGCAAAGCTTCTTTTAAAAAAATTACGTCTGTTAAGTAAGCTTCTGTTTAGTGGACACTCTTACTGGTGTCTCTGACCATACCGTAAGGTACAAACGTCGCCGTGAAGATATAAAAGATACACAAATAAATATACAAAATTTAAAACCTTCGAATTGGTGAGGAGTTGGGTTACGTCAAGGTTACCATGTTGTTGTAATATCATTGAAGTCAAAAGATACTAAATTTCGAATCGATCAATTCAACGCCTAGAAATGAGCTGATGATCTTCAAACGGCTGAACAGATTTTATTAAATCATAGCTAAGAAAACTCTCGATCAAGTCGCCTTTCAAACTAAATCAAAATCGGTTCATCCGCTTAAGAGCTACGATGCCACAGACAGACACACGACTACATGCTGGTGGTCTGCCGACACTTCTATGGCCTATTCTAGGCCTCCATTCAGTAATCCTTGACGTCCATCTACCATCGTGTCTTCAAATCAAATTTAAAAAATCTTATCTGATTATCACCTTGATTATTACATACAGTTTCATATAAAATTAATTAAACAGACATCTTTTAACCTACCAAAGCTAGAGTAACATTATTTCATACTAAATATATGGAACAACTAATGGCAGTCTTATGTGAACATAATGGGTGGGCCCTTATAAATTAATTGTAGCTCACCGCGTGTAATTAATTTCACGTGTAATGAGATATTATTGCTGAGGATTAAATTACTCGAAGAGATTGCTAATATTAATATTGTATGGGTTCGTAGTTAAGTAATCTTTGAAATCTATATAAATAAAAATTAAATGCTGTTTGTTGGTAAAAGCGCATCGATTGAGAACGTCTGGACCGATTTGGCTATTTTTTTAAATGTTCGTAATAGTCTGAATAAGGTTTTTAGGAAAATAAAAATTGGAAAATTTGGGTGTTTTTTTCTATGGTATTTTTGTATGAACTCAAGACATAATAAGGTTTGGCAGGCTCCACGGGCGAAGCCGGGGCGGAAAACTAGTAATTTTATAAATGCGAAAGAACTCTGTCTGTCAGTATATTACGCTTTCACGGCTAAACCACTGAACCGATTTTGATGAAATTTTACACGGATAAAGCTTGAACCCTAGGAAAGGACATAGGCCACTTTTTAAAAAGTCCACACTCTATAATAGAGGATGAAAATTAGTATTGGCCCCACGGGTGAAGCCGGAGCGAAAAGCTAGTTGAAACATAAATTAAAGTCGTGTGAAAGTTTATTATCAAAAATACCTCAGAGAAAGTTGGAATTGGTACCATTCAATACCCTGGGATGAATGTAACACGGTTTCCAAGAGCTTTACAGCATCAGTGATGCAGTCGTATATATACGAGTCATAGTATATAAACATATAAACATGTAAAGGGGCAGAACATCGTTTTTAAAATGAAATTATGTGCGAGCGCTCCTTTTTGATTAATTATCCTATGGGTATTAATAAATGCACGCCCATATGTGGGAATTTATTCGTGTTTTTTAAATTATGAAAAACTTCTTGTACCTGCGGTTTTAGTCGAGTGTAAATGGTGTAATGAAATGATGCTTCCTGTGGCTGATATTTCAAGCTCCTTTCTGATCAAACATTAATTCTAATCTGTTTAGCCGTTTGTGAACAACATAGATTAGTTTGCTGCTAATAAATAGTAATGAAATATCGATTTTCTTGTAGATGTATGAAGTCATTAAGAATTTGAAAATTGAAAAAGAGAAAATATTTTTTTTACACGCTTTATATATTAGTTTACCTTGGTACCATCGATCTGATCTGATGATGAAGCCAGGAGGTGGATTGTGAACCCCATCGAGTTTGGGCTCGTTTGATTTGTCTTCACAAGTACTCTGATCCTAGATGATGCACCATTATTAGGACCCTGCCTAATAATGGTGCCGGAAGGTGACCATAAGAACTTTTTAACGAAATGCCATAACCCCTTCGAGTTTGGGCTCAGTTTGTTTGCGCAAGTGTGCGTTTCTGACAAGCGTGTTTGTTAGTTTTTTTCATAAACTATTAATTTTAACTTATTTTTGGAATCGTTTCCCATTCATTCTGCATAATTCATGGATTCATAAACGTATGATAATAGATAGTTAAATGTACAAAATTTTAAATAAGATGAATTACTCACAAAATTTCTGAAATTTCTCGCCAACTCTGTCTCATTAGAAAGTCAAGTTTAGGTAAAAGAAGATAAACGACCTACCATGCAGTCCTACCACATATTAATACTACACGAATTCAAATCCGAAAACTTTTTAACTGTTTCAGATTAAATATTACTGAATTAAACAAAATCTACAGGAAAAAGGAAAGTTTTTTTTTTTACAACAGGTTTTTTATTTTACATTAGGTCCATAAAGTGCAGCAATATACTTAAAATGGTAGTTTGACTAAAAATGGACACTGTTACTGATGTCTCTGGCCACATCGCAAGGTATATAGGATGTGATGCTGTGTTTGTTTGTTTGTGTAAATTAAATATACACATAATTTACAATAATTTAAATCCCTACGTAAATACGCTTATAACTAATTATCTATTAAAGATAGATATATGATACCGGAGACTTTTTTCTAGATAATTTTATTGTACATAATTCTTGGCTACATTACTTTTTTATACCTCTGACGGATTAGACAGCATACGCCATGAAAACTCGCTGGGGCTAACTTTTTCTCCGATTTGATTCACTTATATACTGTCTCAGTCCCCTAAACAAGAAAGGTCAATTTTTAATACTACTCGTAAGTAGTGAAGTTATAATCTTATATCAAAAGTTTTATACAATCATTTTATTTCCATTTTGGTAGGTAACGATTTAAATTTTACTTTGGGCAAACCCTTAAAAAATAAGTAACTGGCTAAAGGCTTTTCCATCTAAATATACCTCAACAGAACTGGCCACTCGTTACGTATAGCCTCACAAATACCATCTGATAAAAGAGGGAGACTTGGTCTTTCGCTGGTAACCCGTGAAGAAAGAAAAAAAAGAAAAAAAAATTGCACGCCCTTAATTGTTATGAAAAAATTTAATAAAAAGAAAATAATCCATCATAGTACTACGAATTCAATAACGAAGACTTTCCAAGAGTCCTTTGCCCTTTCTGTCATATCTATTGTGTATTTATTTAATCGTGTTTCGTACAGATTTTCCGGCTTCTCGATTTTCGATATCCGTTTAGGCGAGAATTACGCTTCGTTGGACAAAATTTTATAATAATAGAATCTTTGTTAGGGGATGTTTTCAATAGAGTGGTCCTCAAACGAGAGACGAGTATGCCGCTTTAATAAGGATGCTAAACTGTACTTTTATCCTTGATTTTACAAATTGATGACATGATAACAAATGAATATTCAATACTAGCTTTCCGCTCCGGCTCATATTAAAATCTCGTAGAAAAAGCACTTTCAGTTTTATTCCAAATTTTCCAATTTTCCGGACAACTTTTTCAATTTTTCTTTCCATTTAAATATTGTACTGACAATTTTGAACACAACAAAAAAGAAATCAGCCAAATCGGTCGAGCCCTTCTCAAGTGATGATATTTCATACAAGCGGCAATTGATTTTTATTTGTATAAGAATATTAATAACCAAGTGCGTCGGTGGCCGAGTGCTTAAGACGTCTGGTATTAACTAGGCAGACCACGGGTTCGATTCCGGATCCCGGTCATGTACCAATGGGTTTTTTTAATTATCTTAAAACTTATGTACATAATCCGACAAACCACATTTAGAGGCTTTTCCATCTAAATATACCTCAACAGAACTAGCCACTCGTTAGGTATATCCTCACAAATACCATCGGCTAAACGAGGGAGACTTGGTCAAAACAAATAAAATTCTGAAGAAATCAGGAATACGTATATACTGCTCTTAGAAATCGGGATAAGTAAACTTTCTGAACTGCGTCTATGGAAACCTATTATCTATGCGGGCAGGATACGCACTTGGCCTGCATGTATGAAATGCTGTATGATCCGTAAGAAATTTTCCTTCACCCTTATTATCACCATAGTGTTAGACAGTCGTGAAGATATAGGTACCTGCTTATTTTTTTAAGTTTAGAAAAACAGTTTTATTTCATTATGAGAAAAGCGTAGATATGCATTGGAAAGTAGGCTTTTTAGGTTTGCTCAATCCAAAGTCATATGAAAGTTTGACATACGAAATCAATTCGCAGAAGTTCCTGAGATCTGTCCAAGCTTTAAAATATCCTCTACTCTACAGAAGGACATAAGCAACTTTTTTATCTATTCCCCTAAGAGGAAATAGGGAATGAAAGTCAGTATGGGTCCCACTGTCATGTTTTCACGTCAATACAGAGCAACGGATCGACTTGGTTGCACAGATATAGTTTGAAAGCTATAGGCTACTTTTTGTTCCGGAAATCCTTCTGGTGTAAATATAATTTTAATTAAATTTACATATTACATGGAACCTCCTGTATTATACATAAATATATTATGTTTCATCTCAGGCGTGAGAATCGTCGAGGAGTATTTTACACGTGTAGGCGTTACTGTCTTCATCTCGGTATATAGTTCATTCAACGTAGATTTTGAGGCATAGTATACAATTATTACCCAGTTCATGAAACTAGAAGTAAGAAGATTACGGATTAATGTCAAATATTCTGGGTGTAACCGTAGAAGTAAAAAAATAAACAACACCCACTTTCTCTAATAAAATTAGAGAGGAGAAAATTAAGACATATTATATAAGTATATTTATTGAAAGACTTCCCGGATAATAATATGTCACTCTCTAGTCTCCGGCCGTCCAACTATCTCTGTGCAAAAATATCACGTGAATCTGTTACTTCGTTTTGGCGTGAAAGAAAGACAAACAAACAAAGAGACATATTTTTATTTTACAAAGTTATTTGTACAAATCAAACTTTATTGATTGGGCTAATTTAGTAACTACCTTTTGAGGGTTATTTTTGGATACTTATGAAAATACCGTTTATTTCATAATTTTTCATGCTAACCACATGTAAGCACGACCTATTACCTGCTTCCCTTTCATGAAATGTACTATTAACATTTTTAGGGTTTCATACATTCGGTGAAAAAACGGAACCCTTATAGGAGCTTATTTTCTTCGAATCTACTGAACGAAAAAGGTTGAAATTTGGTATATATGTAGAGTTTGATGAGCCTATCACGTTTCGATTTTAGGGGTTAATTTTGGGGAAAGAATTAAAATGATAAAAAAAAATTTCAAGTGCATCATGTGACATCAAAAGGGCTCGTTTTTTCTTAAAATTCGTATAATTCTTAAAATACAAATATATGTATTTTAATTTTTTTTTAATAAGTAAGAACCTTTCACTTTCTCCCACAGTATGAAACTAATTTTCATTTCATAATTCCGCCACATCAAGCCGGGGCGGGAACTTTTTTCCCTATCCTAGACCATACTAAATTTTTTTAAATATTAAAAAAAAACCGAACCCATGTGAATTCGTGTGTGTCGTTAACCAGACGCAATCTGTTTCTTTTTATACAAAAGTAAATTAAAATCAATTGTGAAATATACTATTGTAAGAAATCATTAAAATATTTACCAAATAACATCATGCGGAAAGCATAAAATTTGGTCAAATTGTAGAGACATGTTATTCACATTGGTGACAATTGTTCAAACAACCTATATTTACTAAGCGTCAACAGAAATGACTGACAAAATTAAATATTTAGATAAGTATTGGGAATTCTTGAAAATACAGTTTCTTTTTGTATCCATAAATTAGAAGGTGGGTGTATGTCCCAATAATAATACAAGTCCGGTAGTAGTGGAAACTACGTTCCGACAGGCCACGAAAAAGGCCCTAGGGAGAATTTTTCTACTGCTTCTTACAATATATTCAAAGATAGTATGTAAGTTAAAAACAAACGTATGTTTGTGTATGTTTTTGATATTTAACATATTTCCTCTCGCTTTCCTGAAATCTTTGGGAGTGATTTCGTGAAAAGCGACGGAAGTGTGTAAGAGGAAGCGCACTATTTGATTTGACCAATGAGCGACCGTGGTGGTGCCGTCAGTGGTACCATAGAGTACTAAGCCTATGGAGGGGCCATAGACGGGCTCCCCCTTTCGCCAATTTTTTCCCCTTTGACCAGTTATACTGACCAGGTGCGCAGTAATATTTCGTTGGTATCGTTTTGTGTCGCGAGACAGAGCTCTAGGAAAATTGTTAATTGTGATGTTTTAAACGGGAAAGGCGATCTAGGGCGTCAAACTTAGTGTTTCCAATCATTAATTATAATTATTATGTTTCATAACATCAGACATCATGTAACATAATCATCATATAACGTAAAATCCGTTGCGACAATAAAACGACAGAAAAATACAGTGGTACAGGGGCTAGTACTAGGAGTTTACCTCCCCCCCCCCCCCGTCAAAAGTGTCAGAAAAAATTGTTCGGTGATTTAAACGCTTCACGTCTCCTTTGGTAAATATTCAAAGGATGGTACCAACCGATCTGTGGTACCAACCCATTTTCCGAGAGGTTGGTACTATCAGTCAATAGTGTGTGCGTGTGTGTGATGATAAAGACTAAAGGGAAATAGAGATAAGGAGAACGCATCAACTGTGCGCTTAACCTACAGTGTTTTGTATAAAGTGTTAATGTATGTTGCTTATTACCAAGGTGAGAAGTCGGATGTTACAAATCATATGCGACTAAGACTACTGTAAGGCTCGCTCGTTTTTTTAATATTGTTATAGATTACTAGCTTATCGTCCCCGGCTTCACCCGTGGATTTTCGAAGAAGATAAAATGTAGCCCTTATAACACTCAATTATATTTTATTTTATTATAAAATTTTAATAGATAAAGTAGTTTTTCTGTACCGTGGTACTACTCGTTTGTGATAAAAGTATTGCCACGGCCAACAACGCGCCCCAGTTAGACAAATGAGTTGAGATATAGGGCAGAATGGCTTTTTTACGTAAAACTGACGTCGCACTTTGTCGTCTGTCGGTAAAACAATGATTTATTATAAAAAAACTACTGCATATAAAACATAAATATTCAATCTATCTTTACATACTGAAAGCTGAAGAAAGCAATAAAAACAGTAAACACTAAAACTGTTATTCTAGAAATGTTTCAGTATGACTTAAGCGGATACTGTGGATTTTTTGTTAATTCATACATGATTTTTCAACACACTTGCTCGTAACGTGAGTCTTTTTACCTCACTTTCAGACCCATAATCCCATATATTAAACACGCGTGCTTTTTTCTTCACATTACAGCATAAGTGTTATAATATAACCCAATGAATTTAAATTCGTACAAGATTGCAAATTGTAACATGCGCGCCATTTTCCATAAATATTTGTTAACATTTTCGCCGTGGTGTATCACTTTCACTAATTGTTTTAATAATTAAATGTTAAAACCACATGAAGTTTGTTTTTTTTCTCGCAAGTGTGTTGAAAAACGTCGTATGAAACGCGTGTGCATTGGTCATTACATACTCAGCTTTCTTATCGCGCTCGCCTAATGGCTCGCGCTGATAATACCACCTCATACATAATGACCAACATAGCACACTTGTATCATAATGTACTATTAACGGATTAGCAAGCATATTCCATTTAAGTCGATAGGTATCGATTCTCATCTCCTATAAGTAGTTTCGGAGTGACTCGGACCCCGACAGATAGACGTGGCAATGGGCTTTATTTTATAATTACGAGCCATAGAAGTAGACAGAAGTAGACCAATTTCCACAGTCCATAAGGCCCTTGTTGATGACCAGCCATCATTTTTAAGTAAGAAATAAAACTGAAAGCTTTTGTCTCTAACAATGAAGGCGTCATAAAATTTAAAGTGTTTAAGCAATTGTTGTGCAATACATTTTAGAATAGAAGGGAACCTAGTTACTCCTTTCGTAAAAAAATCGTCTGTACTTTTTACATATTTTTGAAGTGAAAACTGCAATCTTATGGGTTCGCGACATGCTCTCGGCACAAATGCCGACCATAGGTTGCCTGGCTCGAGAATCTCCGGGCAGTAATTCAGTAATTTTTAGCCGACAATTCAAGGACCGGATCGATTTTATTTTAATTGAAAACGCGTGCTAGATGGCATTATTGTACGTTATACACTTATAAGTTAAAAACCACTTGTATTCATAGTCTTAAATTTTAACTTCTGTCGGCAGTCCGTACACCCTTTGCCTTTTCTTATTGTATATTGTTAGCATTTTATGTTAAAATAATGTAATTTGTAATATTTCCATATGTTTCAAATGCATAGCGTTCATTTTAAAAATGTAGTGATGGCTCCAAGGCCAGCTCCTCATAGTTTAATTGTTTTTAAAAAGTAATAGAGGGGAGATGCAAATGTTACTGCTCGTTGGTTTCTGTAAAATGGACGTCTTAATAAAATTTAATAAAAGATGATTATCGAGCAACGGATTTTAATCTAATCGTTATCTATATACTTAGTTAACACTAGGTGCTGCCCACAGCTTCAACCGTATTATTTTGATTTTAAAACAAAAAGCAGATTCTAAAGTTTCACCAGATTCGTAAAAACTTTCAAAATTCATTAAGCCGTTTAGGAGCTTTTATTATATTATGAATATTAGGACAGACACCGTCATTTGCTTCAGTGTTATTTTGAAATCACATATACACACTTTTAAAAAAAAGTGTACTGACTTCAAAAAATATGCACTGAAAAGTGTGCTTTCCGAAAGTCACTATAAAAAAAACCCAAATCGCTTCAAGCCTATAAAATTTGAAGAGCTCTCGATTTCTTTAGGAACCAATCATCAGATCGTAACCTGATGATCATGGGACCAAGTATACCTACCCTTTCAAACAAAAACAAAAGCAAATCGGTCCAGGCTTCTTAAAGTAATCGGGGAACATACATAAAAAAAAACATAAAAGATTCCGATGAATTGGAACCTCCTCCCCCTTTTTGAAGTCGGTTAAAAATAGTTTTTTTCAGATATAATTTTGATCTGAAGCCTTTAATTTTCAGACCATATTTACATTGTTTCACGAACAAAGGACCTCGCCTTTCTCGACATACCTATACAGAAACAATGTATTGTTGGAGTCCAAAATTGAATAAGTTTAGATGCACTTCCTGTCAATACGACTCCTGTGTTTGGGTGGTTTGGGCTTGGAACTTTGTTATGAAGTCGGTGCAGTCTCTTGGATTTACATTTAGGTTTATTGTGGAACAGATTTTTCTTATTTTGTATTTTAATCAAATACTACTCACGGATGCAATAGGTTTATATATTTTTTAATATCTACACAAATATGCTTGTAACTACTTATCTATTAAATATAGATATATGCTTCCGCGGACTTTTATGTAGACCATTTTATTTCACATATTTCTTTCCTACATCATTTCGTGATATATCTGGCGGATTAGACAGCATACGCCATAAAAATATTTATTTGATAGGTCTTCTTATAAAAATAACATATATTTACGTCTGTAAAAGAAGTAACACATCTAGGTCATGTGTATAATAACATTTTGCTCGAATCCCAAAACTACCAACAATTAAATCAATATACCAACACACACGCGCAAGCCAGAGATACCAGTAACTGAGTCCCCTTTTAGTCAGTTGCCCATATTAAACAGAATAGGTCTGAGGTACAATTTATATTTTATTTACCATTTAATAATACATTCAATTTAAGGACACCCTCAAAATGAATATTTGCCTAAACCTTTTGTAAAATACGACTTTAGACGCTTCAATAAATTGTGTTCATTAGTATAGAATTTAAGGGCTCCATTGGCAATATGCGAGGGTTCTTTGAGTACTTATAGGTAAGAAACTATATTTTAACAATATGAAAATTATGTTAAAAACTGAAATGTCATAGAAGATTTTGTTCAGGATTTTTGATATCATGTGTAGGTCGGTATATTATTATATCTGGCTCTCATCATGGAAAAACTCGGTAAAATTGGTAATTTAAATGTTGCCAATAAGTAATTACTGACTGATACAATTTTCTTTTATTCTGTCACACAGAAGCATTGCATCATATTTCTGACAACGATAACGAAACGATACGTGATGATGATGGGGGAATCCAGTTTAATCCCATCAGAGCTGTGATAGTTGTGATTAGTCAGTGATTAATAAGGCATATCATGGTTATGAATCATGCGATCGGGCTCGCGAATCAAGATTGTAAAAAATTAAGTATAAGTATCTTATAATTTACAGAAAACTTTTTTTTTTCAAAAATTCTAGTTTAGGTTAAGTAATTATGTCATAATTTTATGGAGGAGGAACGGTGTTATTCCAAGCAGTCTCTGAAATCGTTTAATTATGAGAAAAACGGCAAGATTTAACTACCTCAGACAAAAAATTATCAGACATATCACGATAGAAGATTTTTTAAGAGTAGATTTCCTTGTGGGTTTTTTGCTGGTTTCACTTCTATCGATCATCGTGATCTGTCTATTTTTTTTGTTGGACTCCGCTACCTATGTGAAAACCCCAATTACATTAATGTAGAAACGAAAACATTGTTAAAATGTGGGAGTATTTATTTACATCCACTGAGTAATCAATCAAGAAAGTTGTTTTCCACACCAAACCGATGCTATTAATTTCATACTGAAAACTATTTTTAATTATATTTTTTAAGCCAGACTTTGCACGAGTTCATATAAGAAGATTTTTTTTGGACTCAATTAAGAAATCAACATGGAAGCTACTTGCTTTAATTACGATCGATGATTTTATTTTGTCAAATTCTGGGGAAACATCCAGAAATGCAAACACACAAAAAACCTCTTACCCCAAATGCATTTACCGTCTCCGTTCCATCGTGGGTAAAGAGATACGTAGTCCAAATATGATGACAGCCAAATTCTAAATAGGCAATGGTAGTATTTAATCTTATAAATTTTTTTTCTCTTCATGGGTTGCTCCCGAAACCGTGTTACGGTCCTAGGGTACCCAGCGGAAGACCAAGTCTCCCTCATTTCACCGATGGTATTTGTGAGACTAAGTGGAAAAGCATCTAAAGTGTTGTTTGTCGGATTATGTACATAAGTTTTTAATTATAAATCCCTTTTTTTAGCACTAACAACCTGGCAACTTCTACGTGCCAACAATAGGGGTGTTATTCTGTAGACAGTAAAAGAAAATAAATACACAATAATATTTTCTATAATCACTAAAAATAATAATTATTTATTTGTTTAATTAATGTACTTTTTTATATCATAAAGAAAAATCATAAATTGATACTTCTGGTCACGTGACTGCAAACGGGAAGTGAAGTCACTATATCCTAAATGTCAAATAAATAACCACAGACTAGTAACTATATTATAATAACTGCCTGTCAATCTGTCAGTGACTAATTTATTTCCTTGTTGTTTTATCTAATCTGTGACCAATATTTTGTTGGTTTTACTAGAACGTGACGTCATCAACGTTTTTGCGGGAATTTGAAAAATAAAATTAATAACATGATTTTGTTAAGGAAAATACAAATAAAAAAAATTCTAGATATTTTATTACGTATAGTAAACCTTACAGCAATAATTTAAAAGTATTAAAAAAATGTATACCTACCCCTATTTATTTGATGTGCAATATGTATTTTCTGATGTGCAATTAAACATTTCCCTATATTCAATAGGTGTATTTACAATTACATTAAATGTAAATACACATAGCACAGAGGGTGACTCAAGAACATTATATACAACTGAAACATTAAAATTATTCATAAAATTTCCATGGTTATTAACCTTTATGACAATAATGAAGATATACTTAGCACGAAAACTAATATTATTTCAATCATAGTACTTATCGTTGACCGGCTGATTAATTTTTTCTTTGCTTACGGGTTTCTTTACAGCTCCCGAAACCGTGTTATCGGTACCAGGGTACCCAGAGGAAGACCACGTCTCCCTTTTTTAGCCGATGGTATTTGTGAGGCTATATCTAACGAGTAGCCCAGTTCTGTTGAGGTATATTTAGATTATAGTCGGTGGAAGTCTCTGTCACTGCACTCAACTACAGGTGACAATAATCGGATCAAGTGGGGGTAGCATACTTAGTTTTGACTCGAAAGCCAAAAAACGACGACCAATGCCCACCCAAGGAATGACCGGCCCGAGAATCACCAACATATTTCTGGGTCGGGCAAAGACAGTACACGGATTTGGCCTGACAGTCTAGGATTGGACATTCTTTGGGTGGCCATTGGACCCTTTTGGCCTTCAAATCGAAACGAAAGATGTCGCGGTCCAAAACTTTTGTTTTATCGACTTTTTGTGGATTAAACACAGAACTTATTGAAAACCACCACAAAATATTGCTAAGTTATAAAACAGTGAGTAATTTATACACCTACTTATTTGTTCATTAAAGTCAACTTTACAAGGTCTTCAAAAATCTTTTTTTCTTCCAACTACGCTGTAATTTCCTCATTATTTGTCAATATAGTGATCAGAAAGCGCTACTTTAATTCATCCCGCTCTTGTTTTTTTTTAAATTTGGTTATTTTTCTGTGGAAAATTAGTTTATTAAAGTATTTTACTTTTGATGTAGAAATAATTATAAACGGAAGTACTTTTTCTATATGGCGCCGTACTGCTTTGTTGATACTGGTTTTTTTATTAACTTTCACGCTGAAAGAAAAGCAGATTGAGAACCTCGCTGAGAATGGCTTACTTCTTGTTGCACTTGTTTTTTAGAGCAACCTAACTCTACAACCTAACCTAAAAATACAGGCTGTATGGCTAACCTCTTGGCCTTCAGTCAAAATGGAGAAGCGTAACTTGAAAGAAAACTCGTGTTTTTAGATCTCGGCTCCCAAACTAACACACGGTGCAACAAGAAGTCACTTTCTGCTTGGGTCAGTAATCTAGTATTAATTCCATCTGTACAAATGTACACTATAGACCCTTAGGAATTTGACGACCTTCGAACAAAGTTTTCACAAAAGGTAAGGTAAGTGTTTCATTTGCAAAGTTTACAGTGCGTGAATTGTAGGCAATTCCTCCTGAGAGCTGTTCCGTCGGATCCGCAAGATTATCATTTAAAGGGCAACTAACAATTAATCGCGCGACGACAATTCGGTCACTATAGCAACCGGTCGCAAAGTGTCAGTTTTACGTAGGGCGTTCAATAAATTCTCGGAATAGATAGGTTGTAACCTCTTTTTACATACTTTTTAATACTGGCTTTTAATTCACTAATTAAGGCAAAAAAAATCTTTTTCTGTTTTCATAAACGCTACCAATACAACGAATAAATTGCTCATATTTTACTTTTTTTGGTTAAACTAGAGCATCGTGCTGTTATTAAATTCTTAACCAAACAAGGTAAAAGCAAAAAATGCATTAAAAAGAAAATTGATGCTGTTTAAGGGGAATCTGGCCCTTCGTTATAGATCTACTATCCAAAAGTGGTCGAGTGAGTTTAAACGTGAGAGAGAGAACATCGATGATGACCCTCGCGCCGGCCGGCCTCTCGAAGCCTCTTCATAGGAAAATGTTGAAAAAGTGGAGAAAATTATATTGGAAGACAGTCGAGTGAAAATTAAATCTATAGCTGAGACTCTTGGCCTTTCTACTGGTACCGTATATAATATAATTCATGACCAACTCCACATGTCAAAGGTGACCGCGAGATGGGTGCCGCGAATGCTGACGCCGCCTCAGAAACTAGCGCGCGTGGAATGCTGTTCACAATTTTTGAAGCTGTGTGGAAACAATCTAGACGCAGTGATCGAAATAATTGTTACTGAAGATGAAACGTGGATTAACCATTATGATCCTAAGAGCAGGCAAGAGTCGAAGCAGTGGCATATTAGAGGATCAGCACGGCCGTTCCTTCGGCTGGAAAGGTCATGGCCACCATATTTTGGGATTATCAGGGTGTATTGTTAATAGACTACAAGGATAAAGGTGTCAATATCACGGGAACATACTAAAGGTGTGCTGCTTCTGCATGATAATGCTTCTGTCCATACTGCTCACATTACTAAGACTACTGCGCGCGACTGTGGGTTAGAAACCATTATTTCTTATTCTCGAACCTAAAAAAAGATCTCCGAGGAAATCGATATGCTAACGATGAAGCACTGATGGCCGCTGTGACCGAGCATTTTGAGGACAAAAAGGAAACCTACTTTTATAACGGTTTAAAAAAAAAAATTGATCGATCTAATAAATGCATTGAGATGGGTCATTCTACGTACGAGCAAAATTTGTGTTCGTTTAACTTTTTTCGAATATAATATATATGTAGACTCAATTTATTGATATTACGGATAGATATAAGCTTCAAATTTTAGTTTTTAATTATAATTTAGTTTAATTAATAACAAATTCATTGAGTTTTACATGTACTGGCGCCTGTTCGGGAACTATGTTTTTTACCTTAGACCTTATTTACCGAAATTAAAGGCTAGATAGGACGCTAAAAAATGATTCACAAATAAGTTATAATTTCGTCTCTTCGATTTAAAAAAAAAATATATTTTTTTACATTAATTACACAAGTAAAATAATTATTTTATGAGCGTTATAAAATTTTCATCATATCTGTTCGACCTACCATGATTTATTTCCCAAAATTCAACAATTCCATATTGTTGTTTTTTCTTGAATTGTGATGGCAACACTAAACCTTACCTGTCAATATGTCAACAGAAAGTTTTCACAATGCGAAGTGTTTTGCTGTGATTTTAAATTGAAAAGTGATTCTACAACTGTGTCAAAGTTAACGCGTCATTCCTTAGATTAAAATATATTAGATCTGAAAAATTATTACATGTTCAGTTTGGATGCGAAGAAAAACCGTTTTATAAGGCCTCGAATACATCCCGCTTCTCGATAAGTACAGGGTTGCAGTTGGAATTTCGGTTAAGTCAAATTTCATCATTTCTGTCTATGTCATCTGTCGACACGTTTGTCGACAGAAATGACAGAAGTCGACTTTCCATTAGTTAGTAACTATTAAATTACTATATAACTGAGTATATACATAAATTCTGAGATAAATTCACAATTTACTTCATTCTCAACCGTTTATTCTGTCTTCTTCTGATGAAGATATCTTTTGGTTTAAGTCGACAGAAGTGATTTTCTTTTCTGTCGACATTTCTTTTTTTTAAGTATTTTTTTAAGAGCATAAAAAGACTGTATACACTTAAGTTCTTTTTTTAGTTTATTTTATAAAAAGATTTTAGTTCTTAGTATAAATATTTTATGTTATTCTATCATTTCTGTCGACTTGCTCGTCAGTTCCTGGTTACGATAACAAACCAAAGGTTATAGTTTTGTAAGAAAATGCAACTGGTTAAACGTCGTTAGTATTTTTATAATATTTCTTGCGTAGTCATCTATGATTGTATGCAATTAGATACCATAAAAGTATAATTAAGATTTTTTTTTTATTTTGGCCCTTCGGTAGAATGACCCAGATAAGAGGGGACAATATTGAAAAATAATAAAAACTATACATCTGCATATCTTTACTTATTGAACGCCCCTCGTATTCCAATTGCTATAAATATGAAAGTTTCAAAGTCATCAAAAACTGTTTTATTTATGTCATTTTTAAGTTTTTAGTTGTTCGGCAAGGTCGCTGTTCTTGGTTGTAAGTTTTAATATTTATTACTAGCAGTTGCCAGGTAATTCGTATGCGGTACATTAGCAATACACCGTTTACACCGCATTTCACTTCGAAAATTACTTATTAGTGCACTTTAGAGGGTCCTAAGGATACCTTCCAATTTTCATATTTATATCTTCGTTGGTTTAGGCTGTGCGTTGATTGTCAATCAGTCATCGTCACGACGGTTTTATATTTAGATTATGCAATCCGTCGCAGTTGCTAATTCCGTGATAAGAGTCCGGGTCTGTGCCCTTTGGGGCGAATTCAGTTTTATTGCTATTAAAAGGTTTGGTATGAAATATTAATGAACATCTACGATACTCAATTATAATTCTTATTTTTACACCGAAAATCGATCCCAAGGTGCCCAGCGGAAAATAAGTGCGTCGGTGGCCGAGTGGTTAATACGTCTGCTATTAACTAGGCAGACCGCGGGTTCAATCCCGGATCCCGGTCATGTACCAATAGGTTTTTTAATTAAACACTTATGTATATAATCCAACAAACCACACTTAGAGGCTTTTCCATCTAAGTATACCTCAACAGAACTGGCCACTCGTTAGGTATAGCCTCACAAATACCATCGGCTAAACGAGGGAGACTTGGTCTTCCGCTGGGTACCGTAACACAGTTTCGGGAGCTGTAGGCAACCCGTGAAGAAAGAAAAAAAATACTTTCGAGATTATATTTACATGAAGGTTTTTGTAATTAACCTCAGCTATATTACTCCCATGTATCGCCTTATTTTTTTGGAATTCACCTCCACTCAATGCAAATCAGTTGAGCTCTTCAAACGAATTTCTGTAAAAAACGCTCAAAATTTATGACATTTTTCAAAAACTTCTGTTGGGCAGCCTTAAATGAAAATTACTCATATTTCCACCTTTCATACCGGTGACATGGTTCCTGAAATTTTGTAATATGTAACCAAATTTGAGCATTCAGCATAAAAAATCCAGTCGTTGGATATTTCAGTTTGGATAGATTCTATCAAACTTCAGTCATAGCCGGGTAAACATCGTGTTATGGCTTCATCAGGGTTTTGATGATTCCGCCAATGTGAAGTATTATAGACGTTATAGTATCAATAGCCGATCGGTAGTTAAGATGTTCCCGCCGACTGTGATATTATGTCTTATTAATCACATACTAATCACAACCTATCACAGCGCGGACGGGATTAAACTGGATTCCCCATCATGTCACGACGGAACGCGTGGATAGGTCGCCATGACATGACGTAGAATACGCTAAACCTAAAAATCCATATCTAAATGAAATGAATAAAAATAGAACCATCCCTGTAGAACTTTAAATTTCTGTGTTATTCGATTGTCTGAAAACGTTACAAGAATGTAATATAAGAATTTAAATACCTGAAAAATGTTCTGAAACCAGGTAAAGTAGTGGACAAAGGCTAGTATAGCATATTGTAATTTTTTATGATTGGGTCTAGTTTTTATTGCGGTAGAAAGAGGAATAAAAGTTTTATTTATTAGTGCAGCTCTATGCCTATGCAACGAAATAAAGTTTAAAAATACATCGAGCCTATTTCCGGTATCGTGAATGTATAGCATCCAGTTTTGTAGAATTTGGTGTTTTATCTAAACAAAGAGAATATTTTTTTAAATACAAAATACAAAGGTAATATTATTGTTTTGACAACAAAGACAATGGGATGTAGACAAAAAATCATATACATATTTACATATACTTTTTATTACAGGTAATGTTTAAATAATAATTAAATCTAACTAAGTAAACGGTCCGCGTGGAATAGTGGCAATAATATATAATGCATTTCCCCGCTGAATCGCGATGCTGATTCGTTGAGCGAGGAAGGTGTCACCTGAGGAGATGATCGTGGGGATATTTCTTTAATACAAAAAAAAACGGCACATATTTTTAGTTTTATATTTCCTATTCAATAAAACCCATCGAAAAAATAACAGCTTAGATATATTGAATAAGTATATGCTAAAACAGTGATGCGTGTGGATTATTTACAGAGAAATTGGGAATGGTTTAGCCCAGAAAAATTGTGGATATCTGCATTTAAAGTGACTAGAACATAGAAGCAAAAGTGCGTATAAGTCCTAAACACGATTAACAATTCCTTAAAAAATGGATCTTTAGCTTTTTCCTGACTGACCCGTGGTACTACTAATTTGTCTTACTATTGGTACCATGCGGCACCGTTAGGGACAGTGGCAACACTGGAACTACGGTATTGAATTTTCTCAAGTGTTTTTTCAATTCGTCAATTTTATTTTTCCACAAGCTTTACTACCATTGATTGGAGGATAGAACCCGCGACATCCTGTGTCTGTAATCGTTTTAAATTTTGTTAACACAAACAAACTATGATAATGATAATTATTATTTTAATATGCTCCTTTAGAAATCCAATAGGGTCTAATAAATAATGAAGCATTTTCTTATAAATTCAAATATGATTAAAATTCCGACGTGACTCAAACTCTTAGTTAAAAACTCTGAGGTTCGGAGATTGACATATGCTACTTTTATCCGAGGAAAATATCTAGTAATATAAAAAACAACTCTACTACGTAAAAGATATAGGCTTTCGAAAATGTGAAACTAGAACGAGCTGGCACATAGCCTAATCTAACTTTTGGAAAGCAATATTTTTTTACAACAGCAGATATTTTCACTTCATATTCTTTATTACGCTGGCGAAATCTACCAAAAGAGATTTGGAAAAGGCTCTACGACAGATGTCTGAAATGTTTCACTTAGTTGAAAAATCTTTTTAAGAAGAATCGCCATATAAAAGTCCGTTGATATGATATACCTACTGCACAAGCTCAGAAAGAATAACTTTACTTTACCTATCAAAAACAGAGCGGAAAATACGAAATTGCGGTCATACAATTACCTTTATACCTTGCGGTGCGGTCAGAGACACTGGTGTCCACAGTGTCCACTTTTTGCCAGTTGTCCATATTGAACAGAACAGGTGGCAAGCCCGTTGCTGCACTTAATGGCCCTAGATGTGTCACTACTTTAGCAGACGTTTAATATGTTATTTTTAGAAGAAGCACGAAGAGTCGATTTAAGCATAATAATATTTTCTTGAAGAAAATTGGTGTTTAGCATTTTGGCATTCAAGTCAACGCTCTACCAATTAGGCTATCCACAAAATTAAATATGCGGGAAGAAAATTCATATGAAAATATTTTCGTCCCGCTCAACGGCCCCAAAGAGCTAATAGATGTTGACAACGTGTTGTTGCTTCTGTAAATTCCATTCGAAAAAAGAAAAGGTAAAAACAACCATATGAAAATGGCGCGCATTGTTTTGTTGATTTTTCCTGTGTTGTACTTAGCATAAAATTGTATGTGTCACTCGGGAGAAACTGCGAATACATATAATATACATAGATATTTTTTTCTTTACGGGTTGCCTTACATCTCCCGAAAGCGGGTTATGGTTCCCGGGTACCCAGCGGAAGACCAAATCTCCCTCGTTTAGCCGATGGTAATCGCGAGTGGCCAGTTCTGTTGAGGTATATTTAGATGGAAAAGCTTGTAGATGTGGTTTGTCGGATTATGTACATAAGTTTTTAATTAAAATACCCATTGGTACATGGCCGGGATCCAGGATCAAACCCGTGGTCTGCCTAGTTAATACCAGACGTCTTAACCACTCAGCCACCGACGCACCTTCCATACATACCTTTTATACATGTGATTTGTCAACATCGCGGCGGAAAATGTCCATAACAACAATAAAAGTAATAACTTACGTAAGTTAAACAAACTCACGAAAACTTTGAAGAAATCACAATATTGTTTCATAAAATCAATTTTTTTCTAATTATTTTAAAAGTTGTTCGCCCGCGGGGTTTATACTAACATTTTTTTTTCGTTCTTCAAGGGTTTCCTTACCTACAGCTCCTGAAACCGTGTACGGTCCCGAGGTACCCAGCGGAAGATCAAATCACCCTCGTTTAGCCGAGGCATTTGTATTCGTGAGGCTATACCTAACGAGTGGCCAGTTCTGTTGAGGTATATTTAGATGGAAAAGCTTGGTGTGTCGGATTATGTACGTACATAACTTAATGATTTATTTTATCGAACCTGTGGTCTGCCTAGTTAATACCAGACGTCTTAACCACTCAGCCACCAACGCCCCTTTCATTCCCTATTATATCATTATCAAAAGGGTTCCCCGCACCACCGTACCGCATAATACTACATTTTTCTTAAATAGTTTGGTAAAAAAATTAGCGCGACTCCGACTCACACTTGGCTGGTTTTTATTATTTGTTGTTTTACTTAAGAGGATCGTGTAGCTCAGCGTACGCAGCGAAATAGGTATTTAGAAAATCATATTCTGTCTCAAGCGCGCTCTTCCCCCGGCCATCAGTGCGACAGAGGGCACTGCAGCTCGTGAGTGTTTGTAGGTATGTTCTTCGTTGAAAATTGCGTTTTGGGCGAAAACGATTTACACCTTCTATAACTTCTATAACGAAACCTTATAATTTTGGTGTCAAACGTTTTAGCAGATTTAGAAGAAAACGTACGTACGTTTTGCTTTTTTTTAAATTTTGCTTGGTTTTTCAAATACAGACGGTTTATTACGAGCAAGTTATGAACCAAAAAAACCGAGATTTGAGGGGCTTATAACTTTTGACCTATTACGAATTTTGATAAAAGGAAAAAATACGTACGTAGTTTTTCACTATGTCAGAAACATATTACAAAATCGTTAAAATTAAATAATATTTAGGGGTAGTAAAACGTTTTCTCCGTTTGTATGGACATGGACGCGGTACACTATACTCTTAAGAGTATGCATTAAGATATTATAGTTAGACGTTTGTATGTACTGCCATTATTAAAATCGACGAAAAACGCCGAATAAAACACGTTTCCTGTATGGGGACCCCCTTTAATTTTTAACTTTATTTTATTTTAATTATTTGTTGCCAAAGTTAGTACACAATCTGTGAAAATTTCAAGTGTCTAACTATATCGGTTCAAAAGATATAGCCCTATGACAGACGTACAGATAGCGTAGCCTTAGTAATAAGGTTTCCATTTGCACCCTTTGGGTACGGAACCTTAAAAAGTAGCCTATGTCCTTCCCTAGGGTTCATATTTACTCCGTATTAAATTTTTCCAAAATCGGTTCAGTGGATTAGTCGTAGAAGCGTAACAGACAGACAGACAGCATTTCGCATATACTATGGATATATATGCTAATACAATATTATAAACGCGAAAGTTTGTGAGAAAGAATGTGTGGATGTTTAATACACCTTCACGCAAAAACTACTGGACGGATTTTATTGAAACTTTACAATTTATACATCAGAATAGCATATAGGCTATACTAGACAAAAACATAGACGTGCGAAACCGGGGGCGGGATCACTAGTCTATACTAATATTATAAAGAGGAAAGATTTGTATGATTGTGTGTATGTTTGTATGTTTGTAATGAATAAACTCAAACTCTACTTTGCCGATTTCAAAAATTCTTTCACCATTGGAACGCTACATTTACCCTGAGTGACATAGACTATATTCTATTTATTTTTTAAATAGGGATCCTTACTAAAACTCCAATAATGTAACCCAAAGTGTAAAAAAATTACCTAAGAAATTCCTTACATCGCGTGCGCTGCGAAAACTATTGGTGATAGAACAAAATAATGTACTACGACTTTGCAGAACACATCATTAACTACAAAAAGTGTCGCGATAGCATATGTCTAACTATTATAGTTAAGTCACAATAAGTGAATAAGTAAAATTCTTTTATTTTAAAGATTTTATTAAAAAGCCGCCGCTAGAAAAGGCTCTTTATTTGTACCTTGCTATTAATCCTTATAGGGGTAGGGGTAGGTATAGGGTATATTTTATTTTGTTCGTAAATATCCACGGGCGAAGCCGGGGGCGGAATGCTAGTAAAATATAAACACAAAGAAACAGACTAGCCTAGAAAAATGCCATCGACTAAAACACGATCTCAGCAATATAGGTGTGTAAGTTGGTGGTACCTACTGAAACATTAATATTTTTTCAGCTTAATTTGTTTGACAGTTGTATAACAGTTAGAAACAGTTACCGCAGAACTAACAAAACACGTTGTAGCCACACGTAACAAGGTTTCACATTTTATTTTTATGTGTTCTCGTATCGTTTGTTTCAAAGTTTTAAACGAAGGTGGTTTTTGGTGTGTGGCTAGATACACCAGTAACAGTGTCCACTTTTTGCCCAGTTGTCCGTATTGAACAGAACAGGTGGCAAGCCTGTTGCTGATTTTAATGGACCTAGATGGGTCACATCTTTGACAGTTTTTTAGAAGTACGAGGTGTCGAAAATTGATGTTTATCTTTTTTGGAACGAGTGGGAATTGAACCCGTGATCTCCAACTCTAACAATGTACATACATAATGCATCTGAATACCGTTGGGATAGAAAGGAAGAAATATTTCTTCTTCTTACTTAAATAAATATTTCTAAGATAGACATATATTTTATTTCGATTTTTCAGATTTTAAATACATTTTCATATGCATATTCCATTATTAAGTCGAACTTAACTTAAACAATGTTTTGTCTGTCTGTCTGTACGGACGGATTTCACTCGAATGTAGATAACTTTTTTTTTATGGCAATCGTTCACTTTTGAACATTTATGCCAGTGTCACGTCAGTGTATTTAGCAACGAGAGAGAGAAACAAATATTTAAATAAATTTAGAAGCGATCTTCCAGATAACTGAAACAAAGAAAAACAATACTACAACTAATGTCTATACTAAAACAACTTAAATACAGTTACATTTAGAACAAAATAATAATAATTATAAAAAATAATAATAACATAAAATTAAATACCTACTTTACTATTTTATTTTATTTTTGTTAAAAACATAGATAATGAAAAAATAATTTCTGTAGAAAATAAACTTAATAGATGAGATATATTTACAGGAAAAGAAAATTCTTTGGATAATGAAGAAATAAAATCTGATCGATCATATAATGGACAAACAAAAAAAAATGATTGAGGTCCCCATCCTCTAAACCACATTCACACATGGACGAATCTCTTAGATAACTTTAAATGTATGGGATCAACTGAAATACAACCACGTGACATATTTAAACCGTTCTTCACTCTGATGAAACCAAGGAGTTTATATACTTATTGTTAGGGCCCGGATTAATATGTATTTACATATTTTTATTTGAAATTGTTTTTGTTCTTAATTATGGTTTCTACGTAAAATATGTTTTATAGATCGTGAAAATTTAGGTTTTATTTTTCATATTTTTCCATATTTTAAATATAAATCCATATTTCACAAAATATCTATCAATTTATCCATATTTTCATCAGCGCTATGAGTTTCATAAAAATTCTGGCAATTATTGCTTTTTATCACACCAGATAAAGGCGCTCGAGAATTCTTCCACTTAAATTCACTAAATGAAAATTTGAACATTATCGAAAATATCGAAAAGAAGGTTTCTGAATCGGGAGGACCCGTTGTTGAAGTTGCTAAGCAAAAATTTAGTTACGTGATAGAAAAAAACTAAGGATTTCATATCCTAAAAAAAATTAACAGCATGCTGCATGGAAGATTGATAACCAGGCGACATAGACGTGCGTCGTGCCCTACTCACTTGCAGAATTATGCAAATTTAAATATGCTCCAATCACATTCTGTGATGTTGAAAGATCATTCAGCCATTACAAAGCATTATTTCGTCCAAATAGAAAAAGTTTCAATTTTGAAAATTTAAAAAAAACTGATTATTTACTGCAATTCAAATGTTAGTGAAACGGAAGCTGAATAAAATTGTAATTTTTTATTTTTTGCAATAAACAATAGTTTTATTTGAAATGTTGTTACTTTTTATTGTACATATTTTTTCCATATTTTAGTTTTTTCAGTCCATATTATATTTACATATTTCGACATTTTTAATACATATTTATCCGGGCCCTACTTATTGTATACAAACTCCTTGAAGTATAAACTCCTTGTAGAAAACAAAGCGTAGGTATATTATGTAATTTTGTCTTCAATTACCGCCTTTCGTGAACGCAAAGTTAGTTAGATAACGTTGAGAATAATGGCGAAGGTTTTTATTTGGTCGATTAGTTTTCCCGTAATAGGGATAAATTGGAATTAAAATTGGTCGATTAGCAAATTTTTTGAGGTTGTTGTTTTTCGATTTTTTTATTATTTAAGTAGTTAAAATGCATAAATTACGCTTCATATCAGCCTCATACTTTTCATATAATAATTTTAATTCGGTTATAAGTTTCTGCATATATTATTATGATTTAGCGTTCCGAGAGAATATAATTCGTACATTGTCTAAAGGGGCTGAAGTGTCTAATGAAAACAGTGATTAGTAATAAATAATTGATATCATACGATACATTATAATACCATTACGGAATTTATACGTTAAAAAAAAGTGTACCGACTTAATTATGCACTGAAAAGTGTGCTTTCCGAAAGCAAATGTGTAAAGTATGAGCACTCATTCATACTTTTTGTAGAAAATACTGGCTGTATGTTTTAATACTGGCAACTAATCTTTTGGACAGAGTTTCAAATAATTATAAACTATATTTGAAGCTCTGTAGAATTCGAGACTGAAGGGAGTCCGGCATCAGCAACGCTGGAATGATGTAAAATTTGAGACAATGAAATATATATATTAATATAAAAACCTACTCTTATCATTGAAATCGCCTTAAAACCCGTTATATGGTGGAGGCGCCGGGTAGTATATATTCGATTGATAATATTGTATTGATCGTGTATATATATTTAAAATACGGTATTTACGTGATATAAAAAATAATTTAATAATATATCATAGTATAGTGTATATTCGGGATTAGTGTAAAATCGCGAGTGTACCAAGAGAAGAAGAAGAAGGTATACCCAGATTGCAGTTTTGTGGAGACAAGAAGCTGTTACGGAGTTGTTGGAACTTGAAGTATAATTCGACAGAAAAAATAATAAGAAACAAGAGGATAATATATAAAGCTAAGTGGTTTGAAATTAATAAAATGTCCTCAACATCGAGATACGACGGAATCTCGACTTCCTTTGAAAATTTTTTGACCCAATTTTCAACACTAAGTGCCTTGAATTCATGGACTGATGAAACTAAAGCTCTCATCATTATAAACTATTTAACAGGCCCAGCTCTTAATTTTTTTAAAACTAATTGTGATGCTTCTACGACTTATAATGAAGTTTTACAAGCATTAAGGGAAGAATTCAGCACACAGACTGATTATGCCGCTCAATTTTATACATCAAGGCAAAATCAAGATGAAAGCACTTTAGATTTCATATATCGAATGACTCTATTAGCAAAGAAAGCCGAAATTACGAATGAGTCAATTATTATTAAACAAATATTATCCACATTGTCCTTTTATAATAAGCGGAAATTTGGTACGCAATTGTTTACCACCTTAAAAGATTTTAAAAATGCGGCCAAACAAGAATATGAGATTTTTAACTCTCAGTCACAACACTTATCATTGCCTTTAAAAATACAAACGGTTGGCGATAAGGACACTTGTACACATACTTGCTCGCGGGGTGATTTCCGTGACGAGACCCAAAATGCACCAATTGTGCATTTCGAAAGTCAATTCAGTGATCGACGGGCACCAACTGACGTTTTTTCAACACCAGTTACGTCTGGACCCTCACGTAGGTTCCCACCGCCAATACGCCCTTTGGAACCCATGTCTTCTGCTGGAAGAGGAAATAATTTCTCGACGCCCACTCAGAGACCGACGTTTCAAAACTCTGAGAAAAGAGACTCATCAATGGTCGCTCAGCAGCCAACGCATGGATATGCCTTGCGAAATAGACAACATCCATCTCAAGATGTAAGGCAACAGCACCCAAATGCTCGACGGCACTAGACACCGGGACTATGCTAGCCGCCGAGGAAATTGAAGGTCCCTCTATTTCGTCTCTGACACCTTTTATTGAAGTGAAGATACACGGAATTACTACGTGTGCTTTACTGGACAGCGGTGCCAGCGTCTCCGTGATCTCCGAGAAGTTGTTTTTTAAAATATTAGATAAAGTAGATATTGGTTCATGTCAATTAAATAATAATAAAGTGCCCTATGTGCGTGTCGCCAATGGCAAATTTCTTGAAACAACGTTTTCATTAATATTAAAGCTTTCTGTGTCAAATTTATTACTAGAAAATAGGTTTATTGTAGTTAAAAATATAACTTCAGATATTATTTTAGGGTATAACTTTATCAGAAGGTATGGAATAACAATGGATTTCAGAAGTAATAATGTATTATTTCCTGATTTAGGTCCTATATCTTTTATGAACAAATTACGAACAGATGAGTATGAAGAGTTACCATATTTATCTGAATCTGATAATTATGATAAATCTTTAAATTGTGCTATGCCTTTAAATAAAAATTTAAATTCTATTTCTTGTCCAGAGAATATTAATGAATCTCTAGATATTTCAAGAATTTTTTTTATAGAATGTAGCAATAATTTAATTAATGATTTGTGTGAATATAGAAATGAAGTTACTTTTGATAAACATGAGATAGAGTCCAGTGTAATTTCAGAAGTTGAAATTAACACTATGGATGCTATTCCCGTACATAAGGCTCCATATAGGTTGTCGTACGAGCAGCATCGTTTATTACGCGAACATGTAGATAAAATGTTGTTGAATAATATTATTTGTGAATCGCGAATTCCTTACTCTTCACCAGCTAAACTCGTTAAAAATTCTGATGATTCTTGTTATTTTGCTGATTTAGATGTAAATTCGGGTTATTGGCAGATTCCTTTTAAAGAAGGTATAGGATAGGTCATTCATGTGCTCGTAATTTGATTCATCATCATAAGTCGATGAAACCTTTTAAGTTACGGATTTGATGATACTAATAAAATATCATCACCTTTATTTTATTTATTTCACATGATTTGATCTGTCATAACATTGTTATGTCATATTTTCTGACGGTCAAATAAAATGACACATTATTTTTGAAACCTACCACAGGTGAAGGTATCAAAAGTCCTCTAATATTTTTTTTATGTAGATATAATTTTTTTTTAGGTAAGTTGTCATAATTGACAATGACAATTACTTGTGTCTTATGAATATGACATTCTTGTCTATAAATTTTTTTTTTTCAATAGTTTTGTCATTTTAATTTTTCTTACTCTATGACTTTGACGTGATTATATTCTCTTTGACTTTGATAAAGAGTAAAGTCAAGTGTCTATTTTGAGTGCTCTGTGATTGTCTTGTCAATGTTGATTATTTATTGAATTTATTAAATTGGAATTTTATTATAATTGTAATTTAATAGTTATAGTTTATTAACTGTTATTTATGTACAATAATTAATGGTATAAATTCTAAATTTATTTTAATTGATTTTAAGTATTAATTTTCATATACTAATAGTAGTATATAGTCATACTAATTTGTAAACAAATTACAATTTATTTGGATATATCTTAATATTGTGATGTCTTTGATAGGATAATAGCTTATTGTAGGATTTATTTGATGGGGTTTTATGATATTCTAGTTAAAATTTTATGGGATAACTTCCATATTTATTTAAAACTCCAATATGAAGATATTTCATGGAGGGAGTAATATCTTAGCTCTACTTAAACATGGTTGGCATTTTATTCCCGGGGGTGGTAAGGTAATTTTATATGATATAGAGTAGGTAAGATTATCCTAATTGTTGATATTGAGATAGGTATTGAGAGTGAACTTCTATATTGACTATTTAATAGTTTGTTTCCTTTTAAGTTATCCTTTATAAAATAGGTTACTACAACTGTTTCTTAGAAAGAATATCAGTCATATATTGATACTTCTTATAGTCTATTTAAATATATTTGTTGGATGTGAATTAACATTAGTAATTTTCAGATTCTTTTTAAATAAAATGATGACTGATGTTCTACCATATGGTAATATACTACCATATGCTGCCTGATGCAGCATTTGCAGGTCCATGCAGCCTATACAGCCTTGGGGTTGTCAGCTGTTATACAACTAGTGTGCATGTGTTTTTTATTTATAGTTAGGATTTAAATTTTTTTTTCAAATTTTAAAAATATTTTGTTCTTTTGGTTTAGAGTAGGTTGACCTAACAATCAGTATGATCAATATTTTTTGACTGGTTTTGATTGATTAGGATTAAAATAACTTGAACCATTTTCAATTATTTTATTTTATTGTCTTTCTTTTTATTAATTTTTCTTTAATAATAATTGGTGTAATGGTTTGTTATCTTAATCGGTTATTAGTAGTAACTTCTGATATTGGGTCATAATTGATGTAAACTGTTCCAGTCTTAGGTAGGTTAGATCTTTTTATAGTTTTTGTAAGCTTCAGTTTCGAACGAGTTCTAAACTTTTTTCGTAGAAGGGGGGATGTAAAGTATGAGCACTCATTCATACTTTTTGTAGAAAATACTGGCTGTATGTTTTAATACTGGCAACTAATCTTTTGGACAGAGTTTCAAATAATTATAAACTATATTTGAAGCTCTGTAGAATTCGAGACTGAAGAGAGTCCGGCATCAGCAACGCTGGAATGATGTAAAATTTGAGACAATGAAATATATATATTAATATAAAAACCTACTCTTATCATTGAAATCGCCTTAAAACCCGTTATAAAATGCACAAATCACTATAAAAAAAAAACCCAATTCGCTTCAAGTGTGCCCGTAAAATTTTAAGACTTCTCGATTTCTCCAGGATCTCATCATCAGACCTTGACCTGATGACCACGGGACTACCTGGCAAGTATACCCTACCCTTTCAAACAAAAAAAAATCCAAATCGGTCCAGGCGTCTTCAAGTAATCGGGGTACATACATAAAAAAATGATTCCGACGAATTGAGAATCTCCTTCTTTTTTTTGTAGTCGGTTAAAAATGATGCCAGAAACCCTGGTAACAGTGTCCACTGTCTATTTCAGTGCAGATATTGCTTCACGAGCTCTAAAAACACTTGCAGAACATTGGTGATTAGCTATTTGGAGCGAGTTAAGATCGTGTCCACCCAACGCTCTATCGTCGCTCTGATTTTTCAAGGGCGCCTTCTTTTCAAACTTCCTGTATTTTTTCATATTTATTTTGTGTTTATCTATCTATCATCACGCCTTTCATCCCAAGAGGGGTAGGCAGAGACAATCTAATGCCATTTGTTACGATCCTGACATACCTATTTCGTTTCTTTTATAATCATCATACCTTTCTTACATGCTCGTCGATTGTGTGTACTTTTAATATTTGCATCGATCAATATACTTTCAATAAAAGTACATCTAGGTCGTCCTTTGCCAGCATTTCCTTTCACTTCAGCCATATAAACCTTTTTAGTCAATCTTTCACCCTTCATTCGTTCAACGTGTCCAAACCAGCGTAAACTACTTTTCTTCATTTTAGTCACAACATCATTTTCACTCCGCATTATTCTCTAATGACATCGTTCCGGATGCGGTCAATACGCTTTATATCACACATTCTACGTAAAGACCGCATTTCCACTGCATTTATTATACTTTCATGCGTCTTATTCCATACCCAAGTCTCGCTTCCATAAGTAAGTGATGAACTAAAATGTTGTGTTTATCAAGGTTATTTATATTGTAGAAGGGAGTAACGTACGTTTCTCAATGAATAGAATAAAACTAGAACTAAACAATATATTATTTACTTCATTTTACTACGAAACACTTTACTTACTATAAATCAAATAGACCATCAATTATATGGACACCTACGAAAGTACAGTCAGTGGAGTTAACATACTTTCGTTTCGACTCTAAAGTAGCCAACGCACTGGTCCGGTATCTCACCGAAAATTTTCGGTCCGGCCGCCGTATGATCGAAATTGAACACAGGCCACACAAAATTCGATTAATCAAAGTGTCAAACAAATTTGAAAACGGAATTGGACGAGGCTGTGGTCGATTTCGATGGTGGCGCGCCGGCGATTGGACGAATGAGTGGGCACCTTAAGGCTAAAAACGACGGATCCACACCAATGGGCACCCAAGGAATGTCAGGACAAATCCGTGTACTGTCTTTGCCCGACCCGGCAATTTTTTAGGCATTCTATTGACATTCTCGGGCCGGGCATTGCTAAGCTGACTTTTTTTAGGTACCTAGTAGTTAATATTGTCAAATGTTTGAACTTGAATTTACTTTTTAGTGTGCTTCGGATGTCACCAATTTAAAACCGGTTAATAAATGTGTAGGTACTCTGTTTTCCGAGGAAGGCAATGATGATGCGATTTTTTATAATGTTTAGAATTTGAAACTAATTAATAAATAAAATAAAAATAAACCAATTTTTATATTAAAATAATTTCGGCTTAATTTTTTTTATCAATTCCGGTGAATCTGCACTGTTTTTAATAGCTCACTGACTCAATACCATCATGACACGTGGTTAATTTACTCAAATAAACTGGGAAAAGAAATCACCTAAAGTAAAGACAAACAAACAAACACGTTCTTCTCATTAATAATTTCAAATAAAGATTTTAAAATATACCTTTCAACAATTTTTTCTCTGACTGTATTCTCAATAAATGATAGTCGGAAGATATCAAACGTGAAAAATCGATTTGACATTGACAAATAGAAGTTCATACAAGCTGTCTGTACTGGCTCAATAAAAATACGAGTAAAATCCAGTGTTTACTTTATACTGAAAATACGAGAACTTTTCCTATACTTGTTTTTGTACGCTTACTTTTTACTCAAGAGAAAGAGAAATGGCTATGTCACTGTGTTTTATTTACATAGTTATTTAATATAGCATTCTTACTTTAACAAGAATACAGTAGTTTCAGCTCTTTTGTGTTTCTCCAGAGGTCCCGGGTTCGATTCTAATTTGAGATTATTTATTTATTTACGACTGATCATCTCCTTCGGTGACAAGAGGAACTACCCTCAGTTCCACGTTCAACGAATCAGCAGGCAAATTCAGCCAGTATTCTTGCCACTATTCCACGCGGTATTGTTGTGTGTAAAAATAAATGATTTTTTTTTCTCAACGGGTTGCCTTACATGGTACGGTCACAGGGTACCCAGCGGAAGACCAAGTCTCCCTCTTTTAGCCGATGGTATTTGTGAGACTATACCTAACGAGTGGCCAGTGCTGTTGAGATAGACGGAAAAGCCTCTAAGTGTGGTTTGTTGGATTATGTACATAAGTTTTTAATTAAGTAGGTATAAAAAAGCCCATTCCGGGATCAAACCCGTGGTCTACCTAGTTAATACCACACATCTTAACCACTTGGCCACCGACGCAAAATTATATCAAAAAAAAAAAAAAAATTACACGGTTTGCCTTACAGCTCCTAAAACCGTTTTATCGGTTTTAATCCCATGGTAATGTTTACCGGGATTGATTTTTCTTCACCTGGGTAATGATACAGGAATTCTTGCCATAGTCTCAACACAATATTAAATTTATTGATGGAACAAATATAATAATAAGGTAAATTCTTACGAGCATATGAATATTTAATATAAAATAACTGAGTAATAAGATGAAGGTTTATCCCATACCGTGGGATAATCGACGTTATGGAATGCCCGAAAATATTAATAATTCTGCATGTCTATCATAACTTTTGACATATCAACTTCGCTTTGATCCCCTCAGGGGTTTTGAGGAATAGGAATCAGTTTAATATTATTTCTGACTGGAATTGGGTTAAGGTATTTCCCAACTAAGTTAATACAAAATAGTTATTTGAAACTAGCTTAGGAGACTGGTTTTGACTGTGTAATTTGATTACAATCTATACAAGTAAATAAAATTTAAGTTTAATGTTTAATCTATCTGAAAGTTTTTTGTGAAATACATATTTGCTTTTTTTTTTCACTTGTTGCTTTAAGCCTCCAAAACCTCCCTCTTTTAGCCTTACTAAAAGGGCCAGTTCTGTTGAGGTTATCTAGATGGAAAAGCCTCTAAGTTTGGTTTGTCGGATTATGTAGGTTAATTATAAGTTGTTAATTATAAAGTACCCATTGGTACATGGTTGGGATCGAACCGTGATCCACCTAGTTAATACCAGACGTCTTAACCACTCGTCCATCGACGCACTTGCTCTTTGTTTCTTGGGTTAAAGGTACATAATATAATTGAATGAGCTAGTCAAAATATTACGTGCGAAGCCGTTGGCAGCATTTAGTCCTTAATATTTTCCAAGAAAAATTTGTAGTTATGTAAATATTTCGGCAATATGTTGGTAAAGTAATGGCTGGTGCTTTACGCATTGTAAGCTCAGCAAATTCGGCCTAAAGTTGCTTAAAAGCTCGGTTTCAATAATTGACCTATTTATAATATATGACACTAGCTTTCTGCCCCCGGCTTCGATATATTTATGAACAAAATAAAATATGTATGTATATCACTATAGTATAAAACAAAGTCGCTTCCCGTCTGTCTGTCCCTATGTATGCTTAGATCTTTAACACTACGCAACGGATTTTGATGCGGGTTTCTAGAGGAAGGTTTATATGTATATAACATGCATAATATAGTAGAGAAACACTGATAATTTTAGAGGTTTCTAATGTGATGTCGTAAATAAACACATATTTTTGCGCTTACATTGCAAACGCTCGCTACCCTACGAGATAGATCAAAATAATTTACTACAGTATTGTACACCTTAAAACGGTCTACGAAAAAGTCCGTGATGGTATATGTCTATCTCTTAGGGATAACCAACAATAACCATTTTTTATCTTTTACTTTTTACGAAAAATAATGGCTTATTTACGAAGCGATTTTAAGCAATACAGCATTAATCCTTATCCAATTAAGTACCTTAAATACATTGTGCATTTAATATAGATCAATATGGCCCTTTACAGCATGTCATTTAAATAAATATTTTCGAAGATATTACAGATTTAAAATACAGGGATAGAGCGGTATTTAGTATCAACATTGCACCCGTGCGGAACCGGGGCGGGTCGCTATTCATTAATATTTTGTGTAAACTGATTGAAATATAACGATGATTGTTGAAGACTGACGTTGGAAAAAGTCAAGCCGACTGGGAGCAAGGTAGGCATAATTAGCTCTGCTACCCTTGCGAAGCCGGGGCGGGTCGCTAGTATACCATATAGCTTATAGCACATTCAGTTATAGGTTACATTAGTAGCTTCCTATTAGTGAAAGAATTTTCAAAATCGGTTTATTAGTTTCAGATATTACAGCGTACAACCAAACTTACAAACATACAAACTTTACCTCTTTATTATATTAGTATAGACAAGAGGAAACGATGGAGTTAGCAGAGTTTTTAGATGAAAACGGTTATTAAAGACCAGTGGAATGGATTAGAAGAATAGAGGGACAAAGTTTTCCCCTTTTAGCCTTCATGGTCTCAGGGTTCCCAGCGGAAGACCAAGTCTCCATCTTTTAGTCGATGGTATTTCTGAGGCTTATAGGTACCTAACGAGTGACCAGTTCTTATTGAGGTATATTTAGATGGAAAAGCCTCTAAGTGTGGTTTGTCGGATTATGTAAGTACATACGTTTTTAATTATAAAAAAACCATTGATACATGGCCGAGATCGAAACCACTCGGACGCTGAACGCACCCTTAAATATATACTTTTTAAATTGAAAAATATTTGAAACCAGGCCTTAGAATATTTCCTAATGTTTATTATGCACGTTTACTCACGTTTCGGTCTCTGAACACGTGTGTGGGTCGAAAAAATGCTTTCATTATTTACGCTTTTTAAAGAAACCCTTGTGAGAAAATTGTTTTTGTTATGGACAATTTAATGTACTTGATGGACTTGGTGAAAATATTATATTTTAACATTTTTTAATGCTAAAAGATCTTTAACCATAATAAAGTTATTTTTCTATTCTATTCATAAGTAGGTATCTCAATATATTATTTCTCTATCTATACATATATAGATAATGTTTGATACGCCATTTGGAATATTATTTTCCCTCTAATGACGAAAAATAAACAAACAAAACAAAATTAAAGTTTCTTTTAAAATTAAACCAATTTATTTATTTTGTAAGATACGCCATCTATTGGAGATCAGTTGAAGAACTATGACAATAGTAATATTGACACCACACGGTGGGATATTTATTAGACTACTAGCAGTTAGGATTATAGCGTGATGTTATAAAGCTACAAAAATATTTTTAACAAACAAACATACACACTCTTAAAACACGAGTGTCCAATTTTATTTTAAACTTATGAATAATTCGTGCAGCGACATGCTTCTTGCAGTTTTGCGACTTTTTCTTTTAGTGGACTATATTACCTAGGTAACCTTAAAGCTAGGATATGGAATATCTAGACAGATGTGGAACAAAGGTTGTCTGTTTAGTGGAATTGCACTAACCTTGGAGTCTGGCGCTGCAAGGCTTCCAGTCTGGCACTCCAGGATGGCGGCGCTTGTATTTGGCATGTAGACAAGTCCTTTCCGGTGGTTTACCCTACTTTTTGTTACACTGTCGGCTGCTACTTGGTTGGCTTAGTTTAATTGCGTGTTGCGAAAATTATATACGAGATTATGAGTGTCTGATGCGTGCGATTTGTATAAAGCGGTTATTGCGAACATTCTTAATTAGAATTTAAATTAACTGCGGACTTTGAAGTCTTGCAAACGGAAATCGACTGTCAGTCGCTGTCAGTTCGAGGAATAAAGAGTAAAAAAAGGAACATTGGCATCCCCGTTCATACAGCCAGTTGCAAGAAACTGGCGCAAACAGTTTTCTAAATATAGATTCTGTTATGTACGTAATGGTACAAAATTCATTTGCGGTATGAAGTCACAGACGGAAGTTGAAATTAATAAAATGTTTAAGTGAAAATGTTTTTCCTATACATCCGTCCCTTCGCAAAGGTGTTTTCTTAAACAAACATTAATATTTTAACATAAAACACCACATCCCTTCGTTTTGGGATCTCATATATATCTCTTTTTTCGGTCTGTAGTCGTAGAATGAGCGACTTAGATTAATTTTTACAATACATTGCTGGTTTTCGTAATGAAGAAATTCGTGAAATCTTTGAAGGCGGTTAATGAATTCGTAAGGGTGTCACTCGTTGTATTTTTAATAGGCATTGGCAGTTCATTACAGGGTATTTCATTAAAAATTCTCTTGTCTCTTTGCCCCAAAATAACAGAGCAAAAGGAAAGCAATTTCCCCGTTTGACCTGTTCAGGCCTATTAGACGTTTTGTAGGCATATCTATAGATTATTTATGAATTGGAAATATAATATAAGTTAGGTACTACCTCTACGATTCTGACATGTATACGTTGTAATATGCATATATCTAAATTTTATAATTAAAAACGTATGAACATAATTCGACAAACCACACTTAGAGGCTTCTCCATCTAAATATACCTCAACAGAATTACTAGCCACTAGTTAGGTATAGCCTCACAAATACTATCGGTAAAAGAGGGGGACTTGGTCTTCCGCGGGTACCCTAGGACCGTACACTGTTCCGGGAGCTGTAAGGCATGGACCTGAACCGTTTTGTGGAATTCCTAAAAGCCTAACTAGAAGGATTCTGATAGACAGGTGCAATAAGGAATCAGTACAACACTGGCACAACTCGCCAGTACAGCACCATGCCAAGTTACTTATAAAGGGACACATGCAAACACTTTCGAATGAACTTAACTCACTCAGTCGAACAAATCTTCGTAGCATCACCAGAATACTTACTGGACACTACAAATTGAACAGTCATATGTTCAATCTAAAACTATGCTCAACGAAGACATGTAGATTCTGCCAAACAGAAGAGGAAACAGCACTACACATTTTATGTGAATGTGGACCTCTCATGCGGAAAAGATATACTCACCTGGGAGAACATGTGTTGAGACCAGCTGCGTTACAAACAATCACTGCAAAACGCCTGCTGAAATTCCTAAAGGGAATAGGTATCTGCAGTGAAATTTGACAAGGAAAAAAAGGGAGATCACAATAAGCCTATTTTGGCTGCAGTGATACAGCTCTGTATAAGACTGAAATAGCCCTAACCCCAAATAATAATAATAAGGCAGCCCAGCCCTAAAGCCCCAACTAAATCGCTGCTTACTTACAATCTTTGTGAATGGATAAGTTATTTTGTGAACCAGAAGCAGGGATATCATAGCTTCGACTTTGTCTTCCACTGGGTACCCTGGAGCCAGCACTGGTTCGCGAGAGCTGTCCCTAAGGCAACCCGTAAATATTTTTTGTAAGTATTTCAAAAGATAAGACCTCAAGCATAATTTGAAACATAACTGATCAAGTGTGAGTGGGACGTGAGCACTTACAGAACTTCCGTACGATATAAAAAACATTTGTCTGGAATTAATTTAATTTTTAACCGACTTCCAAAAAAAGAAGGAGAAGGTTCTCAATTCGGACCGTATTTTTTTTATGTATGTATGTACATCGATAACTGTGCCAGTTGTGAACCGATATTGATGGTTTCTTTTTTTATTTTAATTTTGACTGACTTTATAAGTACATTTTTCTTGATATCTCGATAAAATGTGTAACGATTTTGACGACTTATTTTTTTTAAGACATAATAATTTCTCGACAATATCTCACAGACATTGACGAAAATCGGTTCAGTAGTTTTTCAGAAATTTAGTAATTAATTTCTGTTTACGGCTGAAAATTATGTATCAGAAAAAGCCTTAGCAACGGTTGCTATTGACACGAAGTTGTCAATTTTCGTGACGATGGTCTAGCGTTTAAATGTAATGGGGTGCAGCGCAGGATGCACAAGCACATGGTTCAAATCTCATCCACAGCGGTATTTTTTTAATTTTCCATCAATTTTTTTTTAGTTGTGTTATTATTTGTCTCTCAAGGCAGCAAAGTCACTTAAAAGGGTAAAGTAAAGCTTTTAAAAAAAGTGCACCGACTTCAAAAATTTGCACTGAAAAGTAAGAAATAATAAATATTTCGTCGTAAAATTTGAAGACGGTTGGTGCCAAATTAGAAACAACTTAGTTCCCAAATTCACTAATCTAGACAATTCATTAGGAACCTTCGATCATCAGTACAAACATAGATAATATTGAACAGATCTTTATCTTCTTAGATGACATGTATACTTCTAAGAACAATAACTAAAGACAGTATACTTTGTATCCTAATTTGGCACCAACCCTCTTCAAATTCTACGACGAAATATTTAACTTTAAGATTTATTACTTTTCAGTGCAAATTTTTGAAGTCGGTGCACTTTTTTTTAAAAGGTTTTCCAGTAGATTCTACACATTTTTGTGATAAGTCATAAACAAATACGCTTAACATTAACGTCAAATGATATCTACCTCACAATTTTATAGAGTTGAATTAGTCGGTGGTTGAATTTATATATCTTAATTTTTTTCTCTGGAACAACTGCCAAAATAGCAATAGTATTAAAAAGACGAACGTGACAGACATACATAAAAATCTCACTACACATTTTTAAAGAACCCTAAAAAATGCTATCAGCCAAAGTCAATATACAAAAGAAACTTTTTATTTTAAACTTTTATATTGAGAATGGAAACGGGTTATTCCCTATAGTCCAGACGTCTTTACAGTGATCGGATAAATGTTTACGAGGTCTAAATGTAAGGGGACATGCCAAGTATTTTTCTTTTGTGAAGTTGATATCGCGATCTAGGCCAAATGTACTATATTTTCCATCTAGTATTGTGCATTATTTATTACTAGATACAAACCCGGCTTCGCTCGGGGTGTTGTTTGCTGTACCTACATAATTACTTTTTTACTTATAAATAATTTTACTGTATTATTTAGGTAATTATATGAATGAATTGGATAATTATATAAAGCGACCTGATGTTGGTGTTATCCTGAGTTGTAATATTACAAAAAATAAAACGCAATTCATGGCTCAAACAAACGTTACCCAATGCTCACTCTTTTCTTTGACTCAAACAAACGTTACTGTCACGTTGAAAATTGCTTCTGACAGCATCACTAGTCACTAGATAGTATAAAACAAAGTCGCTTCCCGTCTGTCTGTCCCTATGTATGCTTAGATCTTTAAAACTACTTTTAATAGATAGAGTGATTCAAGAGGAAGGTTTATATGTATATAACATGCATAATATAGTAGAGAAACACTGATAATTTTAGAGGTTTCTAATGTGATGTCGTAAATAAACACATATTTTTGCGCTTACATTGCAAACGCTGGATGAACCCTACGAGATAGATCAAAATAATTTACTACAGTATTGTACACCTTAAAATGGTCTACGAAAAATATATGTCTATCTCTTAGGGATAACCAACAATAACCATTTTTTATCTTTACTTTTTACGAAAAATAATGGCTTATTTACGAAGCGATTTTAAGCAATACAGCATTAATCTAAATCTAAAGTCTAAATAGGAAATTTATAATTGGCTTTCTTTGGATAATATTGTAACAAAATTCAATTTATAAAATGTGCTGTTAATTTCCTAAATATAGAAAAATAGAAAAATAGAAATAGAAAATAGAAATCCTTATCTAATTAAGTACCTTAAATACATTGTGCATTTAATATAGATCAATATGGCCCTTTACAGCATGCCATTTAAATGAATATTTTCGAAGATATTACAGATTTTAAATGCAGGGACATAGCGGTTGCGGCGGTACCGGTATTTAGTATCAGCATTGCACCCGTGCGGAGCCGGGGCGGGTCGCTAGTTAATGAATAAATTTGGACTTATTTATTGAAATTACGGGATTATACGAATTTTGCGTATATATGTTCCTATTTTATATGCCAGAATTGATTAAAATTTTTTTCTTAACAATTTAGTAATATTATATTTGGTCAAGTCTACCGTACCCCTAAACGAAATTATTAATATAGATAACTAACTAACTTTTATTCGCGTGAAAATAGAACAAAGAATATAATATCTACTTATTTCAAGCCCCTCCTTCATCCCGTTTTCGAGATAAAAAGCAGCCCATGTCAAATCCCAGTCCAACAACTCTGTGGAAAAATGGTTTTTCAAATTTTAATTGAGGCTTTGCATGATAAAAGAAGACTATGTCTCCAAATCTTCTGCTAAAATCACCTCGATCCGTTGCTGACATCACATCACATCTGAAATAAACTTTCACAATTAAAATGTTAGTTAGGATTAGCCAGGACTAATTTAGTTGGGATTCCTGGGGTAAACTATTTCTAAAAAGAAAACAAATAGGGTTGTTAAGTTAGAAGATTGGATTATAGGGCAATCAAAGAAGGGGCTGTCGTACACAGTGGTTGTTCCCCATCCGTGCAATAGTAGTTTGATAAATTACAAACTCTAAATATACCTCAACTCGTACCATCAAATACCATCGGCTAAAAGAGGAAGATTTGGGATGGTAGGGCAACCCGTGAAGTAATAAACAATCACTAGGTATGTATGAGAGGTTTTTAGAATAAATATTCGAGCGCTCTCTAGTAGGCGAAAGAGGTATATCCTTCCAGAATATTAGGAATTGGCATTCCATTGTGTCTGCATACCCCTCCTGTAATAAAAGGCGTGATGATTAACGGTCAAAAAAGGGCTAGTGCTACTTATGTGATAAATCGTAATTGATTCGCAGTAACTAAGACAGGTCATCTTGCGGTGTGGCCTAAGTGTCCACTTTCATTAAGATGTGATGAATATAAATGAGGCGAAAGTGGTATGTGGGTGGTCCGTCTATAAAGAATCGTTAGGAAATGGCATTATACTGTCTAACTACTCTATCTGTAATGAAAGGTGTGATGATCAAATAGCTATTGCGACTTTTTGTGATAAATCGGAGTTGATTCGCAGTGGTTTAACTAAAACAGGCCTTTAGCACAATAAGCGAATTCTTCCATTTCATTAGGGAGTGTTTCGCAGTACGAATGTTCTTACTTAGGCGCATCGCATTAACAAAATGGTACCATTTGTCGGGAATTTCATTACTCATTGCTTGCTCTTGGTGGATATTTCATTAGATTCTCGACTATTCTAGGGGAATTCTTGTTTAACGGCTCGTATTATATTCAGTGTGTTCTAGGTTATGTTACTGTCCAGTTTTACGGTAGTATGCACAATTTTTTTAAATCGTCCTGAAATATTTAAATTTTCTCATAAATACAACAAGATTCTTATAATAATAATAATATATGAATACTATATTAATTCCGTTCCGTCGTGACATGATGGGGGATCCGGTTTAATCTGATATTATATAAAGTAATAAAAAAAAACTAAGTTCACCCACCTGCAACCTCTACATTCTCTCAAAGATTTACATTTTCAGTCCTCAAAACAAAAAAAAAACAGTAAATAATAAGTACAAACAAAAGTAAGACATTAAAATTAATTTATATTTTTTACAGAATGTTTCAAAATGTTTCTTATTATTACCAGCATTGGTGCGTGTCGTTGTTGCAGTCGCGACGCAAATACTCTGTAAATATTACAGATATTAATTTGGTTAAAAGTTTCTGCATAAATATTATGTTTTAGCGTTGCGAGAGAATATAATACTGCATTGCTACATTGTCTAAAGGTGGCCACACATTCGTTTAATCACTGGCCGGTCGCCGTATATACGGTCCACCGAACCCGACCACAGACTCGTCCAATTCTTATAGCGCGGTCCACCATCCGTTTTCAAATCGTTGTATGTGTGGTTGATTTCGATGACCGGAACGATCTGTCACACACACGCACACATCTACACGCCTTTGTTTAATCGAATCTTGTGTGTATGTGTGGGTGAGTGAATTGCATGTGATCTAGATCGTATGATTTACATTGCTAATCTTCAATCTCGATCATACGGCGGCCGGACCGAAAATTTTCTGTGACATACCGGATCAGTACGTGGGCTACTTAAGGGGGCAGTACCGCGTTGTGAACTCTTTACTCATGACTGTCTTGAATATTTCAAAATTTTCAGAGTTAATGCTAGTGTCGTATTATTTTGTGTATATCATGTATATTTAAACAGCATACCTCTTGGAAAATGTGAGATATCGAATGTCTTTAGAAACATTTCGGTTAATTATCATTAGAATGTTTAATATTGCTTTTAACGTCGTAATGATCCCTATTATCCGAACGTTTGAAACAATAATACACCCCATTTAAACGTCAAAAACACTTAATGCCAGAACTTATACCTACCTTGTGGAGTGGCCTGGACTTAACTGTAACAATGCCCTCATTTAGCGAATTGTCTATATTCTACGAGGCAAGGACTATCATGGGACTAGTAGCAAGAAAAGTCGGACTACAGTATCTTCCATTTGTCTCCCGTGGACTAATGTATATGGGTAATGGATGAATAGATAACTATCTGATGATGATGAATAGAAAAGAAGCGAATGAGGTATTTCAGGATCGTAGCCAATGGCACTAGGTTGTCTCTGCCTACCCCTCCTAGGATTAAAGGCGTGATGATAGATACCAATGAGACTTATTTCAAAAACAACAAAAAATAAATAAAAATTTAAAACTACGATCGCTGTCCTGCGGCAGGATCCCCAAAACTCTAGCTGCATTGCCTTTTTATATCGATCACCCGATACTTTTATGAGATTAGAGGCAAGATGTTTAAAAAGCTTACATGCTTCGGGTTCCATGGTCCCATTGTCTCAACTCCAAACGGCACAAATTATAAGCAATAAAAAATAAATAAAAAATTATAAGCAAACTTCACTTCAAATTATTTCCTATTTTGTAAATTTTATAAACCTGTGTAACCAGAAAAGTTTTACATAAAATGAGATTTACAATCCCTTAGGCCTATACACAAAACCCAAAAACACAAGCCCAAGTTAAATATTGGGCTAAAAGGGGTATAGGTACTACCTTTAGCTTATGGAATATCTTTGGATTTTTCATTACGCATTCACTGACCCTCGTTGGTCCAGACCTTATAAATTCGTATATTCAAACTTCTTCAATATTTCAACACCATTTTGCGCACATTGGCAAGTTGCCCGTGTGTCTTGTTTGAACAAAAAACGCCATTAGTATTCTATATGGAAAATATAATTATTTCCATATGCTACTTGTTAAAGCTTTGTGAACGTTGGTGCAAAATTACTAGGATAATAGTTTATAATTAGGTACCGTTTTGTATTTTTTTTGACATAACAAAACAACAAAGTGACTAATGATACTTTTCGTAGTAGGATGCTAATATATGATCAGATAAGAGCTTCAATATATAGCAGAAGTGAAAGGAAATGCTGGCAGAGGACGACCTAGATGTAGGTACTTATGTAATTTGTTGATTGAAGGCAATGTTAAAAAGTACACAGCAATGCGGGGTCGCTAGTATTATATAATTTAAACCTAATTATAATCTAGTAACATTAAAACACAAAAAATAACGAAAAGCTCGAAAATTCAATTACATTGGAAGCGAAAACTATATAAATGAGAACTTGGATGTATAAAATTATTTAAGAATATCTGGAGCAGATACTGTCAATTAAATTTATTATTAATTTAAGTAATACAATACAATACAATAATTGTATTGTTTAGAAATGATATTGTTACAAGAAGCCTTGTTCATGTTTGTTACAATGTTTCAGATTACCTATAACAGACGATGACATGAATTTAATTATTTGGGAATATTTAACTCAAAGTCGGTATTGCAATATTTTGAATAAACAATGTAATTCCAATGTTTATTCAAAATTAAAATCAAAATCATTTATTTTTATTCAAAATCTGGGAGTCAAATAAAATAAACCACCACCACTTCGGAAACATCATCTGTGTAGAAGAAGTGACAAGAAACTCCACAGATAACATAACAGATTCTAAGACTATTAAAGAAGTGACACATCGAATTGGAAAATAATATATTATATGCTCTATTGAGGAAAAACAAGGCTAAATATCAGAAAAGGATGGAACAAAAAAGTTGTTTTATGACTGATTCATTATTCAAGCTTTAGATTTCAGAAGATCGTTTAAGTTTATTTTCTTTGTATTATAAATGTTGTCTGCAGTCTGTATCTAGGCCGTAAAAGTTTTGTAATACTGTAATTGATAAGTTATAATTTTAATTTTATAAGTTTTGTTATTTTTATCAAACTAAAGAGCTATAGGTTTCACAAGTTCATTTAAGTTTATTTTATTTATATTATTTTGTCTGCAATCTGCATTCTAGACTGATTGATTAATAGCTTAGGTTATAGGCTAATTTAATTATGTTTTAGATTGTTTAATGATACATAATATTTAAGGTTTTAGAAGAGGCTTTCTATTTAATAAATAAAAAATGCCTGATTTACCATTCACCTGAGGCTTTTCTAATCTAACCTATCTAATTTAACCTGTCAGTTTCTAATTAACTTGGCTCATATCTGCCTAAAAACTGGCAACAACTGGTTGCCTTGTATGGAAAAGTACTCATTTACTAAACAAAAAAAAAATTCAGAACACTTTTTTATTAGAATAGCAAATAGCGTATGTCTATAAATGATTACCAGTAGCAACGTATATAACGTCAAAATACCTCATCCGACCATAGACTATTAATTATAAATCAGAAAGTTCATCCTCAAATCCCTGGGCGTTGAAAATGTTGAAATACGTACACAAGCAATAAAAATCCTCGTAATCCTTGCAAAGCTTTATGGACATGCCCTCAGTCCTTTCGCGGTGTTGTTTCTATTTTATTTCCTAACATCTTCTGTGGTCGAAAAACTGAACGAAAATCTATCTGACGAAACTCGTAACTTTGCAAGTATAAAATACGAAATTAAACAGAGAATACTTCTGCAGTTATCGGTACTCTGTGTAAGTCTATACAAATTAAAATGTCAATCTAGGCTCTGAAACGGCCAAATGAATTTTCATACGAACCGTGTTATCGGTCCCAGAGTACCCAGCGGAGGAACAAGTCTTCTTCTTTTAGCCGATGGTATTTGTGAGGCTATACCTAACGAGTGGCCAGTTCTGTTGAGGTATATTTAGATGGAAAAGCCTCTAAGTATGGTTTGTCGGATTATGTAGTAGGTACATACGTTTTTAATTATAACGTCGTGACCACTCCGCCACTTTCATTTAGATATTTCAAACGGTTCCGTAGATAAAATAACTGTATTGCCCAGAATGGCAGTCGTTTAGGCGTGATTAAGTAAACCATACATACGCAAAAGTCTTCACGCTATGAAGAGTGGCCTACTTTTTAACCGAATTTCAAAACAGAAGGAGGAAGTTTACAATTCGTCGGAATCTTTTTCTTTTTTTTTATGTATGTTCCCCGATTACTTGAAGACGCCAGGACCGATTTGGAATATATTTTTTGTTTCAAAGGGTATAACTTCACAGGTGGTCCCATTTTTTTTTAGTGAGAATTGGTTCAGTAGTTTTTTAAAAATTTTGAAAAAACTGACTTTATCAGTACATTTTTCTTAATATCTCGATGAAATATGTACCCATTTTGACGACTTATTTTTTTAAGATTGAAAATATTTCTCGACATTATCTTACGACATTATTTCTCGACATTATATGACGAAAATCGGTTCAGTAGTTTTTCAGAAATTCAGTAATTTGTCTCTGTTTACGGCTGAAAATTATGTATCAGAGAAAAGCCTGTCAAAAAAGTTGTCAAATTTTGTATCGACGGTGGTCTAACGGCTCAAGGCTAAACTGGTAATGGGGTGCAGCTCATGATGCACATGGTTCAAATCCCATCCACAGCAGTATTTTATTTTTATTTTTCCATCATTTTTTTTTATTTGCGTTATTATTTGTCTCTCAGGGCAGCAAAATCACTTAAAAGGGAAAAATAAATTTACTTTTAAAAAAAAGTGTACCGACTTCAAAAATTTGCACTGAAAAGTAAGAAATAATAAATATTAATAATATATAATAATAATTATAATAAATAATAATAAATTTTTAATTTGGCACCAACCGTCTTCAAATTCTATGACGAAATAAACCTTTTTAGACGTCTTTAATCCTTCATTCTTTCAACGTGTCCAAACCAGCGCAAACTACTTTTCTTCATTTTAGTCACAACATCATCTTTCACTCTGCATTATTCTCTAATAACATCGTTCCAGATGCGGTCAATTTATATCACACATTCTAAGTAAAGACCGCATTTCCACTGCATTTACCTTACTTTCATGCTTCTTATTCCATACCCAAGTGTCGCAATCGCTTCCATAAGTAATTTTTCAATTTTTTTCATTCCATTTAACCGTGCCATTCATACTTTCATCGCAAAATCTGGTGCAAAAACTCTCGTTGATTCAAATCTAGCAAAATACCAAGAGACGCAGAACCTTCTACAAATCCCAAAAAAGTACTTTCCATCCCATCCCATAAATTTTTTTCCTCGCTTCAAAACGGAAATTGACCGCAGTAACTAACGAGCCACTTAGCAAGATTTATAGGGTTCCTCGGGAAACAACAAAAACTCACATAGTCTGCATTGCGCCGGTCCCTCATTATAAAAGTTGTCTGCAAGCATCTGCCAAATAAATGGCGTTTGAGGTTCGATTCCCTGCCATAGTGTAACTTATATGTTATCAATATAAATTACATCATAACTAACATCTCTTCATTCTTCTTCCTCCAGTAACAGTGTCCACTTCTTGCCAGTTGTCCATATTGAATAAAACAGGTGGCAAGCCTGTTGCTGCACTTAACGGACGTGTCACTTCTTTAACAGACGTCAATATCTGTTATTTTAGAAGAAATGCGGACGTACCCTCCGAAGCACGAGGAGTAGGTTAAAGCACATATTCTTAAAGATAATTGCCTTTTAAAAAAAAGTGTACCGACTTCAAAAATTATGCACTGAAAAGTGTGCACAAGTCACTATAAAAAATACCCAAATCGCCTGCCCTGAGAGACAAATAATAACGCAAATAAAAAGAAAAAAATGTAAAAAAAAAACTGCTGTGGATGGGATTTGAACCATTTGCATCCTGAGCTGCACCATACCATACCGGTCTTTAGCCGTTAGACCACCGTCGATACAAAAATTGACAACTTCGTGTCAATAGCAACTGTTGCTAAGGCTTTTCTCTGATACATAATTTTCAGCCGTAAACAGAGACAAATTACTGAATTTCTGAAAAACTACTAAACCGATTTTCGTCATTATGTCTGTAAGATAATGTCGAAAAATTACTATATCCTTAAAAAAATAAGTAGTCAAAATGGGTACATATTTCATCGAGATATTAAGAAAAATGTACTTATAAAGTCAGTTTTTTCAAAATTTCTAAAAAACAACTGAACCAATTTTCACTAAAAAAAAATGGGACTACCTGTGAAGTATACCTTTCAAACAAAAAAAAATTTCCAATTCGGTCCAGGCGTCTTCAAGTAATCGGGGAACATACTTAAAAAAAAAAGATTCCGACGAATTGAGAACCTCCTCCTTCTGTTTTGAAGTTCGGTTAAAAATTGGTGCTTAGCATTTTTTTTAACGAGTGGGAATTGAACCCGGGACCTCACCGTTTTAAGACAAGGCTCTTACAATTAGAACCCTTTAAAGTATCTAAAGATGAACCAAATTACAATTTTATTCATTTGTATAGATTGTAAAAAAGGTTTATATGGCAGAAGCGAAAGGAAATGCTGGCAGAAGACGATCTAGGTGTACTTTTATTGAACATATAAAAAAAATATTGATCGAAGGTAATAGGTTTTAAAAGTACACACAATCGCCGAGCATGTATGAAAGGTATGATGAATATAAAAGAAGCGAAAGAGGTATGTCAAGATCGTAGCAGTCATTCGATTGTCTCTGCCTACCCCTCTTGGGATAAAAGGGTGACGGTACCCTTATCTTCTTCTTCTTCTTCTCAATCACTCTGGAACACTCTTTTTGCGATTCCACGTATTATTCCTTCCACTTATTCCGTAGAGTACTTATCAAGTTTCTGCTGTTTTATAATTTACATAAAAAACTTGCTCTGCAAGAAACTATAACCAATTTCAATTTCCTAACGAAAATATACTTCGAATTTTACCACACTACAAATACTTTTATGTCCTAGAAAAATATCCATTTACATCGAGTAAACATTGAGAAAAGTGTTTGCGGAGGTAAGATATTTGTGATCTAGTGTATCAAGAAACACTAAACAGGTATCTCTCATCAAACAAAGTATACAGTTGCTATACAATGGAAACGCTTCAGTGAGTTGTCGAAGCTCCATTGAGTCTTGGGCAAACGGTATAGGTTTATGCTATAAGTAACCAACACACATTTTTTTTTATTTAGTTGGTATATCCATAATTTGCATGGGGATAAACTATTCATAATTTCTCTGTAAATAATCCACCTGTGTCATTGTAATTTAGTATTAAGTTACTTATTCAATATATCTAAGTGATTTAAATCCGTTATTTTTTCAATTAGTTTTATTGAATAGGAAATATGGGTGGTAAAATATAGGATTAAGGTGCGTCGGTCGCCTAGTGGTTATAACGGATCCCGGCCATGTACCAATGGGGTTTTAATTAAAAACTTATGTATATAATCCGACAAACCACACTCTAAATATATATCAACAGAACTAGCCACTAGCCTCACAAATACCATCGGCTAAACGATTGGTTTTCCGCTGGGTACCCTGGAACCGTAATACTGAGCTATAAGACAACCCGTTAAGAAAAAAAAAAGGATTATTTTGCTCCTAAAGCTCTTAATTTTTTTTAAAGCTCTTTACCAATAACCTACATCGCGTTTTTTTGTAGCTTATTGAAAATAAAAATTATTTATTTATTATAATGATTTATTAATTGGTCAAAAATAATAAAATATAATATATAACAGTGTCCACGTCTAGCCAGTTATTTATATTAAACAGATCAGGGTGACAATCCTGTTAATGCACTTTTACTTTTTTTTTAATGGACCCAGATGCTAATTTTGAAAAAGTCCGAACCACTTGCCGTGCCTCTGAAGCACGAGAAAAAATAATCGAGATTTGTTAGCTTTTTACAATTTCTCTATCATGAAAAACATGATTGTAGTTTACTCCTATAATTTGTACAGATGTATTTTATGTGTTATGAAATAGAAGATTCGAATTATTATTTTAAAAGAAAATTCTTTCGAAATTACTTCTAAGGCTCCGCTGTCCGTCCGTCTGTCTGTCTGGAACAGGGCTATGTTATCTTATGAACCGTATATACACTTGAAATTTTCACATTTAAAACAAAGTTAAAAGACCCAAGAAATGTGTTTTATTCAGCGTTTTTTGCTCGATCTTAGTAATGGCAATAATGGCAATACATACAAACGTCTAACTAGTATAAATATAATGCATACTCTTAAGGATCCGTGGCTCTCAGTCATCTTGTATCTGTCAAAAATATGGCAAATCTCAGTTAATCCTGGAAACGTGAGTTTATTTATACAACATTTCCTCACCACACAATGATAGTTATTATTTGAAATTGGATTTATTATTTAGGGTTCTAAAGAGCCGTAGTTTTCAATACGAGCAGTGCCTTTGCGTTTTGGAAATTATGGCTATTTAGAATAATATATAATATAGGTACTGAAAATATGGCTCAATCCAATTTAAAATAATAACTATCAATTGTGTGGTGAGGAAATGTTGTAGAAATAAACTCACGTTTCCAGGGTGAACTGATATTTGCCATATTTTTGACAGATACAAGATGACCTTGACCACCGCCCACAAATAAAATAAACCGGTCAAGTGTTAGTCCTGCTCGCGCTAATTTGTTCCTGCGTCAAAACTTGTTGTATATATGCACTACTATGGACGGAACCCTTCGTGAGCGAGTCCGACAAAATTGACAATAATGCAAATAACCCACTACGAAACAGTTCACACGTGAAATTTTTTGAAAGCGAAAGAGTTCAAGTTTTAGTTACAATTTTTGCTAATCTTACGGAACTATAGAAATGAATTACATAACTTCATAACAGTGAAAGATTTTTAAAATCGGCCCAGTAGTTTCTTTCTTATTTGGTTTTTAGATTTTGGTTCATCATGGAATGACCAGATTCATCTCCAAAAGCCCTCATCGTCAACAATGTAACAAAGGACAATGCACAACACCGTTTACTAATATAACATACCTACGGTAAATATATTTCATGACTTAGCATCTTAGGTATATATTGGAGGGCCTAGGTTTGATTCCCTGCACTCTTATCACGGAATTAGCAACTGCGACGGATTGCATAATACTTCCTGTCAAAATGCAACTAAGGAATTATAAAATGACATAAAACAGTTTTTGATGACATTGACACTTTGATTCATACTAGAAATGTCATTTACTTGCGATAAACTAGAATCACGGCGGGATCATCCTAAACAATCATTAATTGGCATATTGATAGGTACTAATAGGTACATTGGCAAATCATCGACTAACCACCAATGGAGTCACAATAAAAGAAGAAGATATTAATATAAGATTCCACGTCATTTTATTTTGACCAACGCACGCGTCCCGCCGTGACATGATGGGGAATCCAGTTTAAACCGCCCGCGCTGTGATAGTTGTGATTAGTCAGTTGTGGCTCCATTGGTGGTTAGTCTATGATTTGCCACTGTCAAGTATTAGTATCAATATGACAATTAATCATTATTATAAGATGATATTTTTATTATTTTATGTCTGCATTTCTCAGATAATTTCTAGTCTAGATATCAAACGAACAATCAGATGGACATAATGTGATAAAGTTATTACTTAAATTTTAATTCTAATTAAAATATTAAGCTTACTTACAACCAGTCGCCCGACGGTAATTTAGTCGCTGTAGCAACCAGTCGCAAATTGCAATCTCTTAACACAGTTGAATTCTAATTCTTCTTCTTCTTTTATCATGGCTCCTCCAATGTCAATGCTCAGCCTTTATAGTGTCGAGGGGATATATCTTTATTAAACTTAAAACTTAAACTTTTTGGCATTTTAACCCCACGGACCTAGAGTTTTTACACCAAACGTGTACTTTGTAGTTTTCAATAATTGAACTATATTTGCGCCATTTGTTCGACTCTGCGATTTCCGCCGCCCCTTTGATTGCTGTTTCGCTGAGATGAGATGGGGCTAATGTGTCCACGCACGTAGCATCCCATACAAGGGCCCGAAGTCATTCCATCGGCTCTTGCCGTCTTCCCGGATTATTCCCGTTGGCTCTAGGAGAGCAGATATTATATACAAATATTTCTAAATAAATAGAAAGTATGGCGTTTGAATACAATATTTATGTTTGTGAAGTTTCCAAAGAATGGAAGTTTCATGAGAATCGATGGAAAGTTTGCGAAGTTATAAGCGAGTCTCATAAAAACTATTTTATTTCAAAGATAAAGCTATTTTAAGAAACTAATTTGAATATTTTTGTATTTTGTGCAGTAGGTAGTTATTTTTCTTCTTTACAGCTCTCGAAACCGTGTCGATCCCAGGGTACCCAGGGGAAGACCAAGTTTTCCTCTTTTAGCCGATGGTATTTGTGATTATTATGATGACGTCAAAACAACATACCTTTGTTTTTATTTTACATTCTGTATTACCTATGGAATGGAGCCCTAAGAACCTAGGAATATCTACTTAGAGTTTGTCCTCAACAAGATAAATACTGAAATCTTATATTCGGTCACAAAGGGTTAAAGCCGGGACTTTGTTTATTGGATTTCTAAAACAATGAGGTAGAATAGGCTTCTAACTTTCAAGTAAGTATGAAGTAGGTTGTCATCCCTAAGATCTTGAGAACTATCTACTATTCTAGTTCGTAGAATTATAACTTTGTAGTTAAAAAGTAGATTAATACATAGGTACATACCCAAAGGGGTAAGCAGAGTTTTTTTAAGAGCCACTTCTCTCGATCTTTGCATACGTTTCTAGCCACATCCATACATCGTTTCATAAAATATAATTTTTAAGTAGTACCTATTGTCGTCCTTTCCGTGTCCTTTCGTCTGCATCTTTAAATATTTGCTTCGTCATTCTTTCATCACACATTCGTTTAACAGTTTAACATGTCCAAACTACCCCAGCATTCCCCTTTTAATTTTATATACAACACTATCCACTATAAGTTGATGTTTAACTAAGTATTACATATATGTACCAGTTTTAAACAACTAAGTAGATAGGTATTTACAATTTCAGTTAGAACCAAACTTAATTTTGCGGTCCATGAAATAAGTCTTTATTTATATGTATCCTATCATCACGCCCAAGAGGGGTACGCAGAAACAATCAATTGCTATTTGCTACGATCCTTTTGCATTTCTCTGTCTCTTATTTTATATTCGCTTTCATACATGCTAGGCGATTGTGTGTACTTTTAATATTGCCTTCGATCAATAATTTTTTTATATGTTCAATAAAAGTGCACCTAAGACGTCCTCTGCCAGCATTTCCTTTCACTAGTCAATATTTCATTCTTCATTCTTTCAACGTTTCCGCCCCTAGTGCCCCTGCCTAGCGGCTGGTTTACATCACAACTCAAACAGAGAACAAAATGCATGCACAATCTCGAATGGCATAATCTTATGGAATGTAGACAAACCAGGGCAGCTCTACCAACCATAAACACAAGACTCTCAAAAAAGATCTTGAAACTAAAAAGAACCCAACTAAGATCGGTGACTCAAGCCATCACTGGTCATGGTCCTTTTAACAAACACTTATATAACATTGGCATTACAGATAGTACGCTATGCAGGGCTTGCATGTTGACTGAAGAAACGGCTGCTCACATACTCCTAGAGTGCGAGGGAGTGGCCGTATATAGAATGAAACACCTCGGGTCCTTTGGAACGCTACTGGAGGCCTGCAACAACATCGGAGGTCTGCTGGGGTTTTTGGAGGAGCTGGGATGGGAAGAGTGATGTAGTTCCCACCACACGCAAAATAGGCGCCTTTAGACGTTGAGTTGCGGAAAACGAGCCGATCACCAAGTACCAAGTACCAAGTTCAACGTTTCCAAACCAGCGTAAACTACTTTTCAAAGTTGTAAGTTGGTATATTCGATAGGTTATCACGAAAGGAAACGTCGTTCTTTGGATCCCTACTGGCTGACTGGCCACTCAGCAAGGTATAAATAAAATGCCGTGGTATATTTTTTTATCTGACACTTACACGTATATTTCAATGTATCAAAAATATTAATCTCCAAAAGGGAAAAAATAATAAATTTTCACGGGGAAAAAACAGTAAATGGCTCGTTTAGGATTTTATGGTCTAGAAATTTGGCAACCGAAACTTAACGTCAAAGAGGGAAAAATATTTCATAAACTGGCACGGATTGCTATAGGGTTAACCAGAAATGTCGTTAAAAAGTCATCTGTGGTTACAGCGCAGTGCAGACTCCTGCCCGGTGCCTACCTCTCTTTTGTCTAGCCTAAATGGCATGATGCCAAAATTTAAAGTCACCTATTTGAAAGTTTATCCACCGTATTGCGGACATTGACGTCTCATTTTATTAGAGGAAAAAGCGCCTCGAAGATGTTTGTTTTAGAAAAAGATTTTCTTTATATCAATTATATGTGAAAGTGTAAAATAATCATTATAGTTTTAAAGGATTAATTTTTATATAGTAGTTTATGATACGGGATCATAATAGGGGTAATTAAAACACAAGTGGAATCCATCCACGATGTGCCTGTTCATACACTACTTTATCTAATTCCATGCAATAGTACAAAACAAATTGAACCAAGATATTTTTCTTAATCGACAAATTGGCGGCAAATCTCGGTTACTTACTTTCTGCGCATGCGCGTTAACTGTCAAGTGACTCCCAAATGGGAGTGTCGATATTTTCATAGAGTTTAATGTGGCTACATAACACATATATCCTTTGCCCTTTCTGCATTTAAAAAAAACATTACGATATCGTTTTTGTATGAAAACTTCGGTACTATAATACATTATAGTATCGAAGTTTGACATATTAGAGACTCGTGTATTTAAAACATATCATCATGAAGTATATTTCGATTTTGTAATAGAAATTTTACGTTATAAGTGTAGATAAAGTAATATATGATCATATATTCACATTTTGTTATGCTTATACTTACATAGTCATATCCATTTTACCACCACCTCCGTAACTATAATTAATTATACAAAATCTTGTAATTATTTCCAAATATAGATCTAGAAAATCTATACAATTATTTCTAATTTAGTATAATTATGTAATCTACATAAAAAAAGACATAGGCAGTCATGGGGACTGCCGACAGAAGTAAAAACTTAAAAATAAACTTTTCAATAACGCCATCAATTTAAAAAATCCGGACTTAGAATTACCGGGCAGAAATGCGCAGCCAAAAATACCTGACCCAGGCATACATGGAAGCCAGTACACGAATTCCTTTCCGTATATTCTCGGGCTGGGCAATCCATGGTCGGCATTTGTGCCGAGAGCATGTCCCGCTCGCAAATCCATAAGATTTCACCCTACCAAAAATCGCTGAACTCGTCTATTTAATATATATGTTCTGTTTTGTAAAGACAATTGGTTTAGCCATTATAAGTATCCACAATTTCAGTTAGAACCAAATTTAATTTTGCGGTTCGTGAAATAAACCTTTATTTATTCAAAGTTCTATCTATCTATCTATCATCACGCCTTTTATTCCAAAAGGGGTAGGCAATTGGCTAAAAGTGGACACCGTCACTGATGTCTCTGGCCACACCGCAAGTTGTAAAGGCTGTGATAGTGTATCTTTAAGTTTTTTGATACCGATTTTACAATTATTGCAAATATGTGTGCAGGAACGGTTGCATGCTGAAAAATGCTTTAATGAAAACGTGCATAAGGCCAAATAAACTTGTACTCTGGCTGCGTCGCACGTAGTTAAATTAATTAATTAAGGTAAGTGCTAGCGGGCGATTATGCCGTCTCCGCTACGAGAAATGTCCCCATTTTCCTTCTTCAGTTGCCAAGAGAATTCGTATTTGGTTAAATTTAGAATATCCTTTATTCGATGTTTTTATAATTGTAATTTTCTTATATAATTATATGTTACTAGCATTCCGCCCCGGCTTCGCCCGTGGATATTGCTAACAAAATAAAATATAGCCTATATAGCACTCAGAGATAATGTACCTTCCTATTAGTGAAATAATTTTCAGAATCGGATCAGTAGTTCCAGAGATTATCCTCCACATACACACAGACTCACAAATAGCGGACAACGCCCCATCCCCAAATTTAGTATCTTTGTACGAACAATATCTTTTTACGACTTTTTTCTAATACTTACATTTTTAAACTCGTGATATCTTTCGAATGGAATGTCCGAATTGAATAATTAAAAAAGTTATATATATATAAAGGTATTGAAGCAGTCGTGAATATGAAGTAATTTATTTTGATAAGGATTAATACCAAGGTACTAATAAAAAATCTTTTCTAGCGGCGGCATATCAATTAAATTTTTAAAATTAAAAACACTTATTGTGACATAACTATAATAGTTAGTGTGACACTTTTTGTAGAAAATGATGTGTTCTACAAATTATTTTGTTCTATCATCAATAGTTTTCGCAGCGCACTCGATGTAAGGATTTTTTTAGGTATTTTTTTTACACCTTGGGTTACAATTATTGAAGTTTTAATAAGGATCCCTAATTTTTTTGAAAATATGATATAGCCAATGTCACCCGGGGATAGTGTAGCTTCCCAACTGTGAAAGCATTTTTCAAATCGGTCCTGTAGTTTTGGAGCCTATTCAATGCAAACAAACAAACAAACAATCAAATCTTTCCTCTTTATAATAAAGTGCGTATGTCACAAACTATTATCTCAGCCATAAATTGCCATCGATTCTTATGATAATTAATTGTTGGATTCCTATGATTCTGTCGATCCTATTGATTATGTAGGTAAGTAAATTAGTCCAACTATTTCTGTGCAAAAAAGAAATCACGTCGATCCGGTGCTCAGTTAACATTTTTAATATTAGTTTGAAAGATTAGGATATTTTGGAATACGTCCAAACTATTTTTTAACATCAGTGAAAACCGTTGTTTGTTATCACGGTTATTTCTAAGCAAAAAAAAGGACACGAAGCGTTCCGTACCACCCTACAATATTCAACACTACATATTTTATTAAAATAATTTAGTAAAGAAATTGCGCTAGTTCGATTCACACTTGACCGGTTTTTATTATTTGTAGTAGGTATGCATTATAGTTATACTAGTCAGACTATACTATACTATACTATACTAATATGTGATGCTATTATAAGATCGAGCAAGAAACGGCAGAATAAAACACGTTTCTTGTATGGTAACCCTCGCACAGGATACAGTTTTCATCCTCACACCGTCGACACGTTCTCCATACGAACGAAAAAAATCAGTGACTCGTTCCTGTGTCGTATAGCCAAAAAGTGGAATGAACTTTCGGCGTCGGTCTTTCCTCCTTTCTACAACCTTTCTACGGGCCGGAATAGTTGGCGCGACTGGCGGACTGTATTACGATCTGCCAGTAGCGCGCATTCATGGACCAGCCACCTATGCTTAGCAATCAGGCGGTGGCAAGGTCACATGTCGTCTTCTCTATAAAAAAAATTACTTTATTTTATTTTTATTATTTTATGATACACTCTGTCAAAATTTCAAGTTCCTACCTATTACGAATCAAAAGATACAGCCCTGTGACAGGCGGACAGACGGACAGCGGAGCCTTAGTAATAGGGTTTCGTTGTCACCCCTAGAAAGTCATATTGCTAGGGTGTCATTGTGTTTTACACTTGTAACAACCTGATTTACTACGCATGTTAAAACAAACCTTAATAATTTCTACTTCTTTTATTTAATACAATAATTATTTCAATAATTTACACAGGTATTCTTCATCAATTTGCCACTATTTCCGTCTTATTTAATCAGTTCGTGCGTAGATAGCATTCAAATGTAAAACATGTGGAATTCAACAATAACTGTAATTTACATTAAATTAATAAATGTTAAAGTTAAGAAAGAAATAATATAATTTAATGTTATAGAATATTTTTTTATAGTTACAGCGTGTTAAAAGATAATGTCCTATACTATAGTTGTAAAGGATAATATGTAAAAAGGATAGCTAAAGAGCAAATAACCAAGAAACCGACATTACTTTGAATATCTATATTGACAACTAAAATTATAAACAAAACACTCATTTCTGAGAACATAGACAATATCTACTAGGTACCATAAATACTCAACAATAGTAGTTCTTCTTCTTTTTTATTATGGCTCCACCAATGTTCATCGGTGATTTGCCAATGTCAAGTAGCCTTTATAGTGTTTATAGCCGATAAATCGGTATTTAAGATAATCCCGCCGACCGTGATATGTCTTATTAATCACTGATTAATCACAACCATCACAGCGCGAACAGGATTAAACTGGATTCCACATCACGCCACGACGAATACGCGTGCGTATGTCGCCATGACCGGATGTGAAATCCAGTTTAATCCTGTTCGCGCTGTGATGGTTGTGATTAATCAGTGATTAATAAGACATATCACGGTCGGCGGGATTGTATTTTTGTTTGTAATGAATAAACTCAAAACTACTGGACCAATTTAAAAACTTATTTCACTAGTAGAATGCTATATTATCACTGAGTAACATAGGCTATCTAAAATATAAAAAAAAATCTATAAACTTATAATCTATAATGAATAAATTCAAAAACTACTAGACCGATTTTGACAATTATTTTTGCATTTGATAGCTCAATTCTTGGGAAAGGTTATTTAACATCACGCTACCTTCCCAAGGGGGTAAATTGTATTCCTAATACAACGCGTATAGTATATATACGAAGTCGCTTATTGCCCGCTAGCAATAAGGGAAGATAGATAAATAGAGGGCCGGAAACTGGAGACTTTTTATTTTGATAACTTCCACGGCTTCCACGGGCGAAGCGTAGTAAATAAACTGAAGAAAAGCGGCTTAGCCTGGTTTGAACATATTGATAGGACGAAGGGTGCATGAAAGACTAAGTCTAGGTTTATTAAATAGCAGAAGTAAAAGGAAATCCATGAGGAATAAGGAATATTAAAAAGGCGGTTTGGATACCGGAAAAATATTCATAAAATTTGTAGAAAATCATGACACTTTTTGAAAAATTAAAAAGAAATGTCTTTTCTATCATGAAAATCGTAAAAATTCCAAAATTTCAAAAATCCAACTTTCTAACTAATTTATCTATATCTATACTAATATTATAAAGCGGAAAGATTTGTATTATTGTATGTTTGTGTGTATGTTTGTAATGAATAAACTCAAAAACTACTATGCCGATTTCAAAAATTCTTTCACCATTGGAAAGCTACATTCATCCTGAATAACATAGGCTATATACCAACACGGCATGACGACGGGAACTGGGTGGGTAGAGGTGAACATGACAAAAGCTATGTATGAAGTGTATGTTTGCCAACATTCTGAAATAGTCACGTACGAAGTCGTGGGAAACAGCTATAATATTATAAAGAGAAAAGATTTGTATTTTTGTGTGTATGTTTCTGTGTAAGTTTGTAATGAATAAACTCAATAACTACTGTGCCGATTTCAAAAATTCTTTCACCATTGGAAAGCTACATTAACCCTGAGTAACATAGGCTAAATTCAATTTTAAAAAAAATTAGAGATCCTTACTAAAACTCCAATAATGTAACCCAAGGTGTAAAAAAATTAACTAAGAAATTCCTTACATCGCGTGCGCTGCAAAAACTATTGATGATATAGAGGTAGTGGTAGGGGTAGGGGGTAGGAGTAGAAGTAGGGGTAGGGTTAGGGGTACGGGTGGAGGTAGGGGTAGGGATAAGGGTAGGGGTAGGGGTAGGGGTTGGAGTATTGGTAGGTATATTTGTTCGTAAATATCCACGGGCGAAGCCGGGGGCGGAATGCTAGTTAATAATAAAGTTAAAGAGTTTGTTTGAACGCGCTTATCTCTATAACTAGGTACTTAGTCGGTATTGAAAAGGACCGGACCAGCTGGTACAACCAACCGCAAGGCACAGGCAGGCATATAAAATGCGAAATTGTGTTTGTCTGTCTTGTTCCTCAACGAGTCGACGTTATTATTTTTGATCAGAGTTAGTTGGAGGGCTAGAGTGGCATAGGGTACTTTTTATCCCGGAAATCCTTCCATGTATACAAGATAAAGAAAATCTTGGATGATCTGATGATGAACCCAAAATCTTTGTTCGATGTGAGTGAAACGGCAGGCAAAAGCTAGGTCAAACTGAATAGTAAATAATTGGCCAAGAGCGAGTCGGTCTCGAATAATTAAGGGTCCGTACCGTTAGAAGACAACACTTCGTGGTTTGGTCATTAACATTTCAAAGATATATAAAGAACTTCAGCTAACAACGTTTTTTTTTCTTTGATAAGTAATAATAATATGGAGGTCTTAAAATCTTCGTAAGTAAACACCTATTATTACATAATTTTTTTTTCAGCAACAAGTTTGACCAAAAATTATAAATTATAAAATTTTTTTTCGTTGAACTAAACTGACCCACATTATAATTAAATCTATAAATAAACATTTTAAAGAAAAGTGTACCGACTTCAAAAATTGTACACGGAGAAAGTTCTCAATTCGGACCATATTTTTTTCATTTTTTTATACGTTTGTAATTATTAGTGAAATTAGGAACTACGTTGCTTTTAATATGGCACCAACCGTGTTTAAATTGTATTGTCGTGATTTTGCTGAAATTAGAAACAAATAATAACGGAAATAAAAAAAAATATGGAAAAAATACCGCTGTGGATGGAATTTGAACCATGTGCATCCTGTCCTGCACCCCATACGCTTAACCGCTAGACCACCGTTGCTTTCGGTTAAAAGACGAGGTTCAAAACCTTAAATAAACCTTTTAAAAAAAAGTGTACCGACTTCAAAAATTTGCACTGTAAAGTAAGAAATAATAAAAATTTCGTCGTAGAATTTGAAGACGGTTGGTGCCAAATTAGGATACAAAATTAAGTAAACATCTAGGGACATAAAGATCTGTTCAATATTATCTGTGTTTGTACTGATGATCGTAGGTTCCTAATGAATTATCTAGATTAGTGACTTTGGGTACTAAATTATTTCTAATTTGACACCAACCGTCTTCAAATTCTACGACGAAATTTTTATTATTTCTTACTTTTCAGTGCAAATTTTTGAAGTCGGTACACTTTTTTTTAAAAGGTTTATTTTTCCCTTTTAAGTGATTTTGTTGCCCTGAGAAATAAATAATAACGCAACTAAAAAAAATGATGGAAAATTAAAAAAAATACTGCGGTGGATGGGATTTGAACCTCGAGCAATGTGCATCCTGCGCTGCATCCCATACCTTTAGCCGCTAGACCACCGTCGATACGAAAATTGACAACTTCGTGTCAATAGCAACCGTTGCTAAGGCTTTTCTCTGATATAATTTTCAGCAGTAAACAGAGACAAATTACTGAATTTCTGAAAAATTACTGAACCGATTTTCGTCATATGACTGTGAGATAATGTCAAGAAATTATTATATCCTTAAAAAAATAAGTCGTCAAAATCGGTACATATTTCATCGAGATATTACGAAAAATTGACTTCTAAGGTCAGTTTATTCAAAATTTCTGAAAAACTAAAGAACCAATTTTTATGGGATAAAAATGGGACCAATCCGGAAGAATTATCTGTCGATTAAAAAAGAAACCATCAAAATCGGTTCACAACTCGCGGAGTAATCGATGTACATACATACAAAAAAAAAAAAAAAATACGGTCCGAATTGAGAACCTTCTCCTTCTTTTTTTTTCGAAGTCGGTTAAAAACAAGAAACAGTGATAACAAATTGATCAGGATACTTTTCTACATTTTCAAAATAAAAACCACTATGTAGGTATATAAATTATATTAAATAAATAATTCATCATAAATCTATATATAAATTAAAACTGTGTTAATCGAAATTCTTACTATTGTTATTAATGTAAATAACAGAAATTAATATTTTATACTTTGACAAGTAGATAAAGGTTGTTTCAAAGATTTTCAGATGCAATTTGTTACAAAATCGACTTGCCAAAACATCTTCAGTAAGTTTTTAAAAAAAAATGGGGTCGACTAATTGCTGTGATATTTTTTCCACGAGAACGAAGCTTAGGTCATTGACTCAAGGACGTACCTAGGACGGGGGGTACGTCCTAGGTACGTCCTTGAGTCAATGACCTAAGCTTCGTTCTCGTGGAAAAAATATCACCCCCCCCCCCCCCGAAAGTGTTATACCTACAAAATAAAATAAATCTCTAAATACAGCATTTCCGATATGCGCGATGTCTCCCGACCAATACGGTTAAATTTAATGGTGTAACATCATTTTTTTAAATATCTATTAAATAATTATTATGTGAAAATTGATTTACTATTTAATTCCGAGAAGCTTTTACGTGTCATTTAGATACTTTAATCATTTACCCAAACGGACCCCTCCCCGACAAAAAATCCTGGGTACGTGCTTGCATTGACTAGTAAAATTACAAGAAAATAAAATAGCACTGACTAGACTTTACCACTTACCAGTTATATTCTGTGTCTTTATAGAGTCATTTTTTTTCACGCGGGTAGCTTTTCAGCTCCCGAAACCGTGTTATGCTCTCAGGGTACCCAGCGGAAGATCACGTTTAGCCGATAGTACTCATTGGTACATGGCCGGGATCCGGGATCGAACCCGTGGTCTATCTAGTTAATACCAGACGTCTTGACCACTCGGCTACCGACGCATCATTAATTAATTTAATTTTAGCTTTGTTCCTCGGCTTCGCCCGTGGATATTTTTGAAATGTGAAAAACAATTTATCCCGAAGAATTACCGGGATAACAGTATCCTATTACTCTCCGGCCCTCAAACAATATCTGTGCAAAATCACATCGATCTGTTGCTCTGTATGGTGAAAGAAGGATAAGTATATAAATAGACACACTCGCATTTATAATATTAGTAAGGAATTAAGGATACCTGGTTCAAACAGATAAAAGTACCTACTGAAATTTCAGGCAGACATTTTAAACTACTTTTTATGTCTAAAAATATCGCAATGAAGCTGCCTTATATTTCGCTAAGTAACTCATTATTCCTCTTTCTGATATAAACAATAACAACAACACACTTGCACTTAATAGTCTTTAATAGACGTAGTAAATATCTGTTTTTTAAGAAGAAGCGCGGACGCGCGAGGAGCCGATTAAAGCACATTAATAATAATTTTATATGCTGAAACCACTATGTTGCGCGCAATGCAGTTTTTTGCATAAGCCTTGGCCCATGAACGCGACAAATAGAATACATAAATTCAATGTTTTTTTAGAAAAGGATCTCTAGTATTATTAGTCTTATTCTGCTCCGGTAAGTACCCTGGAGTACCCTTTCTGGGAGACTTGGTTAATTAATAAAATTAACTAACTATAATTATAACAGGTATAAATTAATATTAATACTAACTAAAACATCATGTATAACCACACGGTTTTCGCTATATATTTCCAGTATTCTTTCACTGAGTCACATTTCACATCACGCTTGACACGGGAAAGCAGCAAGCTAATAGCTTACAAAATGAAATCAGTAATATTACGCTCGGTTTTAGTTTTAGCGGCAGTTTTCAACGCCGTGTCAGCGATTAAAATATGTGGGCGTAAGTAGAAATTTCTAAGTAATTAGAAAGTTTGATATTTTACTTCTAATTTATATAAATAAAAATAAAATGCTGTTCGTTGGTGCTTACACTTGGGAAGTGCTGTTTGGCTAATTTTAAAATTGGAAAAGTTGTGCGGAAAATTGGAAAATTCGGGAAAAACTGAAAGGACATTTTTCTGTAACAAGGGATTTAATATGGGCTCCACCCACATTAATTTGTTGTCAACTTTAGTTTTAAGGAATACATTTTATCTAATATCACGATTTTTATAATACCTGGTAAAGACAATCGAATGCCATTTGTTACAATCCTGACGATTTTAATATTTATTTTATTAAAAAGCTTTTTCCTTTTAAATTACAATTATATTAGAAACAATTCGTTTATTTTTGGATTCTGGTCATCAGTATATATGTATACTTAAATATTGATTTCATATTTTTTTCCTGAAAATTTGAATTAAATCCTTGACATGAAAAAAATAACCGAATGTAGTATTATTTACCAATTTTCCCAAAATCTATATAAAAAGGAAGGCACTAAATTAAACTAGATCTCTTACATCTTACATAGGAATATATGTATTATGTAAATAAAAACAAACGCCGCCTTTTGAAAACTATAAAGTAGTCGATTAATTCAAACAACATAACAAAGTGTTTATAGAGTACCTACTTTTCCTATTTTTTTTGCCTTTTAATGTTCGTTATCTTATAAAACCAATAATAACTCATACCTAATAACTGGCGTTCTTCCATGATCCGAAAATATTTACGTCAAGCAGTTTTCTCTGTAGAAATAAATATCAATCACAATGATTTCGTTATAATAAGAGAAATATCAAAATTTTCGGGTTAGTACTTTGGCTTCATCTGTTCATGTTTGATAAAACTTTAGGTTTTATATACACATTTGATTACCTACTTTTTTGTGCGTGTCAAAAGCTTCGAAAAAGTAATGAAACCCTACCTTATGTTTATGTTAACTAAGGTTATAATTATAGAATAAACAAGTAAACAACAAGTTAAATTTTCAATGAAGCAGAAACTTAACTAAAATTACATAACTAATACTGTAGTAAGAGATTTAAGCAGAAATACATGACCTGATTTCTGAAACCTCATTTTCCAGCCGCACCATTAGATTCCACATGTAGAATTCGTGTAAATGCCACAAATTAAACTACCTAGATCTCTAAAATGCAATGTAGGTATATGTTTCGTTGTGTCTGATAAAAGTACTAACTAATATTATAAATGTAAAAGTGAGTTTATTTGTTTGTCTTTCTTTTGCGTCAAATCAGAACAACGTAATTTTTGGGCTACTTTTTATCCCGGGAATTCTTCAGGATAAATTTTAAATATTTCCATGTGGCTAGTGGAGGTGGTGGAAGAAAATAAAATATATTTAGTACGTGCAACAGAAGTTGAAAAGTACAAAGATCTGTCAATTAGAATCAAATACCATTTCTGCAATCGGCATCTCTGCATTTTCAAATAATAGTCAGTGAAAAATGTAGTAAAAGCTTTTCTATATGAGTTAGTTATTTCTGTAATTTATTTAAAAGTTGTCGTCAAATGTAATTTTAAGAAGTCAGTTTAGTAAATCTCTCTTTTTTTCGCTATTCTATATTTTGTTTAATTAGTTCAACTTGGCTAAATTACAAATATAATATAAAATTTACAAATAAAAAAATTCATGTAAATCGCTATCTACTGGGAGAGTAGATCTTTGCTACGTTTATTTAGCATTTTTTTGATAAATTTTATGATATAAGTACCAAAAATTTTTTCCTCGATCATATAGAAATATAGTTAAGTTATAGGATATCGAATGAGAGGACTCGAAACTTCACAAATGACTGTGAAAATTACATAGATAGTTTCTACTAATTGCAAAAAAAAACTAAATTTATATATTTTTTATTTCAGTGGAATCTCTTTCAACATGTAACCCATACAACAAATCATGCATCATCAATGATATGGAACCATCTATCAGACATTGGTTTGCCCACGGTCGCGCAGATTATTTCGAAAATCCTATCGATCCTGTCCACTACGAGGAACTCACAATCCAAGTTGACGGTGGATCTTACCAACTTACTGATGTTAAAATCACTGGACTTGGAGATAGCTGCCTTTCAGACTGGATGTAAGTGTTTTTTTTATAGATTTCTCAAAAATACCTTCACAGAAATATCTACTAATGAGAAAGAATTAAAAAATAAAAGAATTTGGGTTTTTAGATTGTAAATAGATTATATCCTAGATTGTATATTTGATCCCGAAAACTGGGTAAGGGTCGAGGGACTTGAAAGCTTGCGGGAATACTTTTTTGTTCTATAACCGCGGAAAAAAATGTTAAATAGGCTTGTGGATTTAAAATTGATAAATTTTAAGCCTGATATTTTGTGACATTAGACAATCTGCGGAGTAATTATAAGGTAAGAACTGATCAAATATTAAAAGTTATCCATAATCGATATTATTTACACTTGTACAAACATTTATTGTAGTAATTTCTTACTGTAAATTAATAGAAATAGTTATACAAAGCACGTTTTTAGTAACTAGTCTAAAACTGATTCCAAACTAAATGGACGAACTGCAGAGTGTTTGTGAAGGGGTAACTTTTCTTTTATTTAAAAAGTTAGTTAGAATCAGATTTACTTTAATTATTATAGTTTCGTAAATAGTATTAAGGAAAGATGAATGTTATGTTGCTTTTAAAAGAAGCGCAGACGCTTTTTCGGTGCTTAGGTTTTCTAGGTCGTGTGAGGATTGGCTCTATAGGTACCTATATGCTCTATAGACGCTCCAAGACAAGTCTTTGAAAAATCAAAATTTAAAAGTGTTTAGACAACAGAAAGAAGTCATGAAAATTAACAACTGTTATTCTTTCAGATTTGATGAAGGTTCAGATGGAGTCGGTGTTATGGGGTACACATACAACTTAAACTTGGTAGTTAAGGCTAAGTCTATATCGAAATCTTGTGAAAGTTCAGATTCCAGCCAAGATTTAGGACCAATCACTGTCAAACTTGGTAAGATTTACTATCTACATCACATAAATTCACTTAGTTATAAATAAGTTGCGAATGGCAAAGGATCAACTTATTTGGGAGTATTTATAACAATATTACGAATTTCAAGTAAAACAACAATATACAATTTGTCAGGGTCTTCAAAGAAAAAAGATAGGACTCTAAAATAAAGAAGGTCATATTGATCTTATATTTTTTTCATGATCTTACTTTGATACTTATCTTTGATGCCTAGATCCCATCACCAAAATTTAAAGCTATTGATTTTGGCAAATAGCTTTAAAATCTTATAAACGTACTTCGATATAATTTTTCGAAAATTCAAACACCAAGTTTCTGAAATTAAGAAAATACTCGAAGGATTCCTTGTTTCATTAAATCAATATTTACTTAACAATTACGTCAATTAACCGAATTATACATTGAAACGTAACACTTGTGCCAATCTTTCTTCGACTGACGCATTTCGTGTTTACAAGCTATTCCTTAGCTGGTCCGAAGCAGCTGTGTCCATATTTTGAAATGGCATCGCTTTTGCTTTTTAAACAAGCATCAATTAAGTAAATTAGTTCATTCTGTTTTTATGTTGAGATAGTTTACATGAAAATTTTGCTTAGTTTTGTACTAATTTAATTACAGCAAAACATGTTTATGGCCTTTGGTGGCATTAGGCCCTGTTAGAATTATCAAAAATATATATTATATTTCCTTTTCAGGACAAGTTCAATCTTACACAAAACTACCTCTATGGTTCACAACTCGATGCAACGGACAAGAATTCATGGCCATGAAAGAAGAAGAAATTATCATAGAACACTGTAATAACACTGTATCAATCACACGCGGAGGAGTAGAAGATTGCGATAAAAAATCTTTCAAATACAATCTAGCCGAAACTGTTGGTGATTTAGCCACACGTTTCTTGACTGAAGGATTCCGTGTATTCTGCACTCAAATTGAAGTTAATGGGTTCTTTAATTTAAAGCCAAGTAAACCAGCACCCTCTCATCATAAACATTCTTCTTCTTCATCATCATCCAGCTCCTCAAGTTGTACTAGAGAATCAACCCACTCCCATACTGAAACTTATGTAAAAAGATTCTCAAAGGACAATTAATGACTCCAAGTAATAAAGTCACCTCATTATTAGCCAAAAGCTTATATTTTGCCAACATATCTTGCCCATACATCATTTGATTTTAGATGTTAAGTCAGTAAGTCATAATCTTGCCAATATGTTTTCAAGAAGTGAAAAACAACGTTGTTTAAAATAACTTTGCACCATTTTATAGTATTTTGTAAATAAACAGCAATATAAAATGCACATCTGTTTTTTTTTCTTACATACTATAATCCTATTTTCCTTCATGTGTTGAACTAGAGGTGATGAATTTGAAGTGATGAATTTGAACAGTGGATGTGAGTCTGATAAAACAAGAAGTTTTATACTATAAGAATGAGTGAATTTGACTGAGAAAAGTTTGGACCTCAAAGTAACTCAATAGAGATGTCCGAGTGTTAGATTGTCTCAAAAAGTGCCGTAGTTTTGTTTTAAAAATGTCTACTAATTTCCCAAATGAGTGTTGATAGGATGGAGCGCGAAATGTCTCGATCCTTACATACTTCTCATGTTTCATCTATATCCACAGAATGTTTCATAATGTAATTTTTAATTTTAGGTTCTCTCATACTGTTGTCCTTTATTTTTCTTTCTTATTTTCTTTCTTCACGGGTTGCCTTACAGCTCCCGAAACCGTGTTACGGTTCAAAGTACCCAGTGGAAGACCAAGTCTCTCTCGTTTAGCCTTGTTGTCCTTCTGTTATTTATTCAGCCTTTCATCCCTAGGTATATGGGTCGATCCACACTATAATATAGATAACAGTTCGTTCTCGGTCCGATCTCGGCCGGTAAAATCTGGCTGTTTGATAAGCACCCGTTTTCTCTCGTATTATATTCTGACTTAGATTACGATTCAGTCTTCAACCGCCAGTACTAGTCGAAGTCGGATGTACTTGGCTTGTAATTAATAATAAAATTAACATAAGAAAAATATTATTTGCTTGTAATTGTTGCATGTAAATAATCAATTATTTATAAATCGCTTACATTTTAAATCAATAATTAGGTTATTTTAATTAACATTACGCACGCTTAATAATAAAGAGAAATAACTCAAAAATTGGGAAAATTAAGTTTTTGTACTAAAACGCAATAACAATGCGAAAAGAACATAGTATAGATTCGACAGCCATTTATTGGACGATTTTGAGCGAAAATCAAGATCGGTCGTCTCTTTCATAACTGACTTAGCCAAGAACAGAAGAGCATTCATGGTATAACAAGTTCGATCTCGATCAGTCAAAATTTCTTTTCGAAACTGGAGTGGGATTCGATCGAAACTTGACTATTAGGTATAGTATTAATGCAGACATACATTTCTTAGTTAAGGACCGGTGCTCTCAGTCATCTTGTATCTGTCAAAAATATGGCTAATCTCAGTGAATCCTGGAACGTTGAGTATATTTACTATTTTAAGTTGGATTAAGACATATTTTCATTATTAAGAGTTCTAAATAGCCATAGTTTCCAAAACGAGCATTGCTTTTGCGTTCTATTTAGAACTCTTAATAATGAAAATATGTCTTAATCCAATTTGAAATAATAACTATCAACTGTGTGGGATGTTATAAATAAACTCAACTTAATATTTTACCATACCGAGATTGGACTGAGAACGAAATGTATTCGGCACTATAGTGTGGATCAACCCTTACAATTTTAGACCTAACATCATTTAACTCCAAACCTTTTTCGTAACTCATTATTCCTCACTCTTTCAGTAAATGAATGTACCACAATTTTCAGTTTATTTCTAAAATATTTTGATCGAGTGACACGATTATGTTAATATACCACTTTACAATAATATATTATTAAATTTTCATTCAGAAATGTACAAAAATATTTTCCTAACATAAATATTACTGTTTGAGTCAAAGAGAAGAGAAGGCTAAACAAATAATTTTCATCCTTTCCAGTGGGTCAGACGAAATAAATTGTTACAATTTTTCTTTTCTAACGAAATTTCGTGTTTTTTACTTCTTTATTTTTTTCAAAAGAACTATTTTCTGTGTGAATTATTACTGTCTGAAGGGTATTTGAAGAGATCTCAACGTCTTTTGTTAGCCCTACAATATATTACTTTTCAAGGATACGGCGCGTGTAGCTTAAATTTGAACGGACGGACTTTTCTGACCCCATCGATTAAGAATTACAAAATATTAACCGTGACTTGGTTACAAAGTCTACATTTTGCCAGATGTCCTTTTTCAATAACTAGCTATTTTGGCACAAATGTCATAAAATGTAGTAAAATAAATATATTCAGATTTCTATCTATCTATTCTTTTATCCCAAGAGGGGTAGGCAGAGACTATCGAATACCATTTGTTACGATCCTAACATACCCCTTTCGCTTCTTTTATATTTATCATACCTTTCATACGTCATGCTCGGCGATTGTGTGTACTTTTAATATTATTTATATAGGTACATAGTTAATAATTTTTTTAAATGTTTAATAAAAGTACAGCTAGGTCGTCCTCTTCCAGCATTTCCTTTCACTTCAGCCATATAAAACCTATCATGTATGTAAACCAGCGATATAAACATTAAAAATAATAAAAATAACAGATTGGTCCAAACTATGTTTGAAGGTTTTTTTATTTTACTTAATTATGTCTCAATAGTTTTTGACTTATGCCTGAAAATCTATACTAATATTATAAAGAGGAAACATTTGTAAGTTTGTTTGTAATGAATAGGCTCAGAAACTACTGGGCCGATTTTAAAAATTCTTTCACCATTAGAAAGCTACATTCTTCGTGAGTGACATAGGCTACATTGCATTTTCAAAAAGTTTAGGGTTCCGTACGAAATCTCGAATAATGTAATCAAAGGTTTAAAAAAATTACTCATAAAATTCCTTACATCGCGTACGCTGCGAAAACTATTGATGATATAGAGGTAGTGGTAGGGGTAGGGGTAGGGGTAGGGGTAGGGGTAGGGGTAGGGGTAGGGGTAGGGGTAGGGGTAGGGGTAGGGGTAGGGGTAGGGGTAGGGGTAGGGGTAGGGGTAAGGGTAGGGGTAGGGCTAATGGTAGGGGTAGGGGTAGGGGTAGGGGTAGGTATAGGGTATATTTTATTTTGTTCGTAAATAATATATAATAATAAAGCAATGGGATCTATAGACTGGGCCAACACTTTAGATAAATTACAGGCGAACGATGCAGTCTGTGCTTTCTATCAAAAAATTAATAATATTATTAAAGAACACATACCCATGAAAGTACCTCGTTCCTCGCATTACCCAGCTTGGTTTTCCTCTGCCTTAATACATATATTTAAAAACAAAAAGAAAGCCTGGAGTAAATGGAAAAAATACAAAAACATATCAGACTACGAAATCTTTTCTCTATATAGAAAGAGATTCAAAGTTGAATGTAATAAATGTTATGCCGACTATATGAATTCTATAGAAAGTTCTATTAGAAAAAATGTTAAGCATTTCTGGTCTTACATCTCAAATAGAAAAACCAAAGATGGAATCCCTCCCAATGTTCATTACCAACAGGAACGAACACAGTCGTCTGAAGGAATCTGTGATCTGTTTGCGGCCTTCTTTGGTTCAGTTTATGAGCCGGCCACAAGTAGCTATTACAAACACGACCAGTTGGCACCTGACTCGTTGTCCACAGTACATATCAATAACTTGTATTTTTCTATAGACTGTATCCGGAGAGAGCTTGAGGAGCTGGACGCGTCTAAGGGTGCAGGGCCAGACGGCATACCTCCTTTCTTTTTAAAACTGACAGCTAATACTATTTCCAGGCCACTGTGTGTGATATATAATGTGTGCATTAGGTCCGGTATTTTCCCCGACATTTGGAAAAACGCAAATATAGTACCTGTGTTTAAGGGCGGATCCAAACATAATGTAGAAAACTATCGACCGATTTCCATACTGTCTGCCATGTCGAAGCTCTTCGAGAGATTGGTACACACACAGATTTACCCCTCCTTACATAACATTATTATACAACAACAGCACGGGTTTGTCAGGAGAAGGTCGATACTTACAAATCTCCTATCGTATACATCGCATTTGTTTGAATGTATGGATAGCAACATACAGGTTGATGTTGTGTACACGGATTTTCGGAAGGCTTTTGACAAGGTTGATCATGAACTACTTCTCAAAAAAATATCCTTCAACGGTATTCAAGGGAGTCTGTTGCGTTGGTTTCAATCTTACATATCTAATAGAACTCAGAGGGTTGTAATCAAGGGACACAGATCTAAACTAATTTATGCTACTTCTGGTGTTCCTCAAGGCTCCATTCTCGGCCCTCTACTATTTATTATGTATATTAATGACATAAGTGATTGTTTTGTTAACTGTTTTGTAACTTTACGCTGATGATCTTAAAATGTACTTCCCGGTTTGCTCTGTGGATGATTGTGGACTCTTCCAGGATGATTTGAATAGACTCACTAAATATTGTACAGATAACAAACTTTATCTTAGCTTGTCAAAATGTAAGGTAATTACTATAACAAAAAAATATAATGTATTTAATAATAACTATACACTGTGCAACACTATCCTGGATAGAGTGACATCCATAAGAGATCTCGGACTAATGATTGACAGTAGGTTGCATTTTGACACTCACATTGAGTTTGTAGTTGGCAAGGCATTTAAAATGTTTGGATTTGTGTTGAGAGCATGTAAAGAATTTAAATGTCCTAAGACCTATATATACTTGTATTGTGCGCTTATACGTCCCCACCTAGAATATGCTTCTTCAGTATGGAATCCTCATTATACTAAGTATAGTAATTTGCTTGAAAATGTACAGCGAAAGTTTCTCCGATGCGTTAAAGTCTAAAGACTTTATCGTCAATACCTGTCTTATTCAAAATTATTGGAAAAGTTTTCAATGATGATGCTCGTTTCCAGAAGGAAACTCCTAGATTCGATGATCTTGCATGGTATCTGCCACAATAAATACGATTGTATAGAACTTCATAACAAATTATGTTACGTAGTGCCACGCAACTCGTCGCATCGTAGTGCTAATCCGCGTTGCTTGTTTGCTACTGGTCGGTGTCGAACCCTGGCTGGCGAGCGCGTGCCTCTGCGCCGATTGGTACACTGTTATAATGAACAGTTTCTTAATGTCGATATTGTCAACATGTCTGCGCGAGCGTACAGGGGTTCCCTTCTGGAAATTATAAATTCAAATTCATAATCTCATCGATAGATATAGATATTATTAAGTAAGTTTAGGTTTTGTAATTGGTCACTATTTAAGTTTGATTTGTTTTATATATAAACTTGTATTTGTAACTTACAATGTCTCCATTTTATAATATAGTGTGTGTTATTAGTAAGCAGTAAACAACATTATATAGGTTTCATTTATATAGTATTTTATTATTATATACTTATTTAATTTAGCTTCTAAGAATGTAACTGTTGTTGTTTTTAATAAAATAAAATAAAAATATCCACGGGCGAAGCCGGGGGCGGAATGCTAGTATTTACTTAATAGAATACAACACCCGTACCCCCTTCTATCCGAAAATTGCAAATCAATAAAAACTGATTATGTAGTTAGATGAAAAACAAAATGAAAGTTTTTTTTGCAATCACTTGCTCATTGCACGCACAATGCTCAGGACATTTGCAGTTATCTAGAGAGTGGAATTAGGTTTGTCTTGTAAAAAAACCGAAGCGCCTTCGAAAGTGGTTTATCAACATTCATACATAACGCCTCAAACAATAGCATTATATATTTAAAATACGAAACGAACAATACAAATTGGAATACCTACATAAATGTGCTTATAACTACTTATCTATAGAACTAGATATATGCTACCGCAGACTTTTTGCAGGCCATTTTATTCTACACAATTATTTCCTACATCATTTTGTTATATCTCTGACGGACAACCAGACAGACAGACAGACGCAGCAGGGGACTTTATTTTGTAACATAGCAGTGGTGGTCAATCATGGCGGTCCACACCTTGTATAGATTCGCCATCGTTAACTATCTTGGTAAGAATAGTGCAGTGGTTTCCCGTTGCCTTCTGCACTAGACATTTTGAGACTATTTAGGTCTTCAGGCTCGCTTTAGCCTCTTCCAGCCAGTGAGTGCAGGTGAGGATGACATTTGGGGTATATTATATCTTAGTCCGTTCTCCCCCCTACCCTCCAATAACCGATTATAATATTTATAATGAATCTATCCTACTGCTATACTAAAAAATATTACGCGGAGTTACCAAATGTAAATAGATATGCTATTAAACTCTTTATTTCACTTAATTTCTTTGATTAACATTTTTACATACTTAGGTATAAAAAAAACAAAAAAAAGGAGTTATGCCCCCGGAAGCGAGGTAAATACCCAAACTACCGGTGGTTAGGGCTGCAGAGAGAGGAACTTCCTCACAATACGGGCCGTGCTGAGGAGTACTGCCTTCTGGATCTGGCCCTTGACCCAACCGCCAATTTCAAAGTTCCTAAGGTGACGGTCAAAACTCTTAGCAAAAAGACCATTGACCGTCACTACTATCGGTACAATGATCGCCGACTTCACATCCCACATGTCGACAATCTCGTGAGCCAAGTCAAGATATTTTGATTGTTTATCTTTCTCGGCTTTCACAAGATTGTCGTCATGTGGAATAGTGACATCGATTATCATTGCAAGGTGCGCTGATCGATCTACCAACACAATATCAGGCTTATTGGCAACAATAGTTCTGTCTGTGATGATAGATCGATCCCAGTAGAGCGTGGCATGACCATTTTCAAGAACTGGTTCAGGCGCATACATGTAATACGGTACTTCCGTGACTACAAGGTTGTATCGCAAAGCAAGTTGTTATTATTATTATATATATATTAAACTTATTAATATAGTATCCGTAGCGCGTTTTGGCGTGAAAGAAGAATAAGCAAGCAAACTCACTTTCGCGTTTATAATATTAGGCCTATTTGCTTTCTTTGCGCTAAGTTTTTTAAACTTTATAAGTCGATATAAAAGAATTTACCAAAAATTCACGCTCCAAAATACAAGCATAATAACATGTTCGCGCTCTCAAGTCGTGAAACCTATTACTTTTATGACACATAAAGCTGTATTTTATGTTGTCTCATTGTTGCTTTTTATGTTTCATAATAAATTACTTTCGTATATTAAATATATAATTTTTATTTTTAGCTACTTTTCTGGTTAGGCGATAAAAATACTTCTCAAAAATTAAGTAAGTAACATCATGTGAATGAAATCTATGAAATGTCGATTATAACGCTTCTTTCGCAATTTTAGCATGCTTAGCAATTATGTGAATAATCGAGCTCAAGTGATTCAAAAAGTAATATAAACAAAACGTTTAGCTTCACAATTACCATCGGCTAAAAAAGGAAGACTTTGTCTACCGCTGGGTACTCTGGGGCCGATAACATGGTTTAGGAGCCATAGGGAAAAACCGAGAAGAAAAAAAACGTCAGAATATAGACAATTCATAAGTTATTGTTACCTTTGTCTCCAGCTACAAAAATATATAGTAGAAACTTAAAACGGAGGTCCCATTACATTAGTACCTATTGCTTCAGAAACCGTCCTCACATCTTGAAAAAATAAAAAAGTAGCAGCTGTAGTAAAATTCAGTGCCGCAACAGGCATTAGTCAACAGGCTACATGTGGACATTGCTACGAGTATCTCTGGATTGTTTAGCCATGTTACAGGATAATAAAGACCGTGCACCTTACGATCACAAAAATATTTTATGGAATATTATGAAGTATATTTATTTTATTGTGAGTCCACGTACGTTTCAAATGTTTACTTTTCTGCGTTTGACGTTCCATAAAATAGAAGTTCAAGAAGCAAGTATTTTGTAAAGTAAAATGCACAAATCCCTACGAATATGTAGGATAACAAGCTTTCCGAACAGTATTTGTTTAATCTTTATTTTAGACTACAAGCTGATACATAATTTTAAAATTGGAACGGAGAAAACGTTTAAAAACCCCTATTTGATATATTTTTTCAAAGAAATTTTAGTTATAATAAAAATCTACATATGCAGCTTATCCTTTTTTTCAAAATTCGTAATAGCTCAAAAGTTTAACACCTCAAATTACGAATATTGAAAAAATGTGGTGCTGGAGAAGAATTCTTGGGATATCGTGACCGGAATTCCGTAGCAACGACTTTATACTCCAAGAACTCCTCGACAGAAACTCTCATATCCTCTGTCATACAGGCCCGCATTCTCACTTTCTTTGATCACGTGTCGCTTTCATTGAGCGCTTGGTGGATCAGGGCTAGGTTCAGGGTACTCGGGCGCGCGGACGAACGGACCAAGTGATGGCTGTATTGAAGGTTCCGATAAGCGAGTGCACAAGAAGTCAGTGAGGAATGGCGTCGTGTTGTCAAGCGCTCCACAAACAATGAAGTGACGACCACGACCGCTCTGTCAAGAGCGTAGCAACTGAAAAGAAGAATTATTCTAATATAAACCTTTTAAAAAAAAGTGTACCGACTTCAAAAGTTTGCACTGAAAAGTAAGAAATAATAAAAATACGACGAAGTTTTTATTATTTCTTACTTTTCAGTGCAAACTTTTGAAGTCGGTACACTTTTTTTTAAAAGGTTTATTTCTCCCTTTTAAGTGATTTTGCTGCCCTGAGAAACAAATAATAACTAAAAAACATTGATGGAAAATTAAAAAAATACTGCGGTGGATGGGATTTGAATCATGTGCAATGTGCATCCTGCGCTGCACCCCATACCTTTAGCCGCTAGACCATCGTCGATAATAAAATTGACAACTTCGTGTCAATAGCAACCGTTGCTAAGGCTTTTCTCTGATATAATTTTCAGCATTAAACAGAGACAAATTACTGAATTTCTGAAAAATTACTGAACCGATTTTCGTCATATGGTTGTGAGATAATGTCGAGAAATTATTATATCCTTAAAAAAATAAGTCGTCAAAATCGGTACATATTTCATCGAGATATTACGAAAAATTGACTTATAAGGTCAGATTTTCAAAATTTCTGGAAAACTAATTAACCAATTTTTATGAGATAAAAATGGGACCAATCCGGAAGAATTATCTGTCGATTAAAAAAGAAACCATCAAAATCGGTTCACAACTGGCGGAGTAATCGATGTCCATACATACATAAAAAAAACGGTCCGAATTGAGAACCTTCTCTTTCTTTCTTTGGAAGTCGGTTAAAAATGAGTGGATTTAAATAATTATTAAATTACAATAGAGCGTTCAACTTGATACCGGCGGAAACCGAGTGCACTGGTGCCAAAATTGCTTTGGAGGGCACCTACCCACTTAAATTCTTCTAAAAATATCTTATATATCTACAAGACTTACCTACATTATGTTAAAGAAGTAATTAATTTAGGTCCATTAAAATGTTCTGGTACTTTACTCTAGATTTAGATTTTAAATTTGAATCTTATAATCCTGAATTTAATTTCGTTGCGATGACGAAAATAGTGACAAATTTAAATCGAGTAGCATATGATACAACTTATTTAAACACAATTCAATTTCGATAAAACTCGCCACTGTCCCTCCCCATCCTCAGAACTTTTGGATTAGAATTGAAAACGTCAAGAGTAATGACAAAAAGTGGACACTGTTACTGATATCTCTGGCCACACCTCAAGGTAAAGACAGTGAAGAATATATGTGTAATTTAGTTGGGTTTTACAGAATTGTTTGCAAAATCAAGATACCTACCAAGACATATCTACCTAAATAATGCTTAGAGGAAAATGGGCAATATCCATCTAAAGTGTAATCTCAACTTCGTACGAAAAAAGAGAAATGTGTTCTTTGAGTGGCCATAATGATAATCCTTTTATTTTTACAACCTCCGTGAATTGAGGTGGTAGATATATATTAGGGGAGGTATAAACGTGAGATGAAAATGCCTTATAACACGTAAAACTAAGGTATTGTTTGGGGCTTGGAGGTTTCATTATCTAAGTCATTACTATGTCTAATATATTGTTTTCTTTGGTAAGTAAGTATAGTTTTTTTTATTGTAAGACAAGAAAATTTCTCTAATAATATGTTGGGTATTGAGTGGTGAGGTAAGGGGGAGAACGGAATAAGACCTGTTCGTTATTCTGTTAGGTCCTTGTTGGAGGCAGTGGACTGTATTGGTGTGGAAACGGTTAAATGGATTTCGATGGAATGGAATTTATTAGTGGAACTTGGTGTTTCGAAGACTTCGGCTTGATCTGGCAAAACAATGGGCACTCACCTTGACACTCGAACCTGCACGGCAGGACGTCGCTTTCAGAGGCAGTCCAGGAAACGTTCCTGATGGTCCTTTGGGATTGTCACCACACACTTGCACTGACACGACTAAGTTTTGGATAAGAATCTAGTTAAAACGGCCGACATCGACTTAATTTGCTGCGCGACTCACGGAGCCGCGTATTCGACCACCTTCCCTTTTGTTCTGTCCTCGAGCGCGGGGTTCACACGTTGACACCCGCGCGCGACGCCCTAACCGCGCGTAATTCAAACGCGCGGGTAAGCGCCACCATTCCACCATTTCAAGCCAAAGGCCCGAACACACCCCCCACCGAAACCATCGTGATGGTTTCCACGATAACAGGTAGTAGAAAGGAGTGGTTACGAACCATATGTACCATGGATATAGGAATGACTAAGTTAGGAGGTACAAGGATCCTAACAGTTAACATCTAATTCATTACCTAGAATAGTGATAACGAATCACTAGGGAGGAGCTAATCCTAACTTGAGCTAAAAAACAAAATACAAAACTTAACTCTATCAAAGTAGTTACGAACTACCAGAAATTAAACCCAAGTTATAATATGATTAAAATAATATATAAAAACTCTCTTAAGTAGGTAACACAATATCTAACTAACAAAGTAACAAAATTAAATCCTTTAAAAGCAAATAAAATGAAGTGTTTACGAAACACGACTATAATAATAAGAAGTCCTGCAACGTTAATTAAGTATCATATGGTAAAGGACTCAATTTATTAACTGGTCTCTGAACAGTTCCCCTCTGAGTACGAATAGTGACACAGCGGATGATACCGTCGGGGCCGGGGTGGACCTGCTCCACTCTGGCCAGTGGCCACTTACATGGTGACATCTGATCAACCTTAACTAATACTAATTCACCGATTTTAATATTTGGTGGTGACGTACACCACTTAGATCTCTGTTGCAATGTATTTAAGTATTCAGAGCTCCATCTCTTCCAATACAATTGCGAGCATTTTTGTATATATTGCCAACGTGACAATCTATTCATCTCTACTTCATTTAAATTGTATTCGGGCACCGCAAGCAAGCCTTTACCTATTAGAAAATGTCCCGCAGTTAGTACGTCAAATTCACTGGGATCATTCGACAGGGGACACAATGGTCGCGAATTCATAATAGCTTCAATTTTACAAAAAATAGTAGCGAGTTCTTCGAAAGTTAAGAATTTCTCTCCGACTGTGCGGACCAAGTGATATTTTGCCGATTTGATTCCTGCCTCCCAGAGTCCGCCCATAGAAGGAGCGCTGGGTGGTTGGAATTTCCAAGTAATCTGTCTTTGTGTACATCCTTCAAATAGGCTATCGTTAGACCTAATATCAGACATAAATTTTTGAATTTCATTTAAATGTTTGCTTGCTGACACGAAATTTGTCCCACAATCCGAATATAAACTCACACAGATCCCTCTACGTGCTATGAATCTATCTAGTGTGGCCAAAAAACAATCTGTTGATAACGAGGATAATACTTCTAAATGAACCGCTTTTGTAGAGAAACATATAAAGAGACACAAATAAGCTTTATAAGTTTTAGCATTACGACGCAGACTTTCCTTAACATAAAAAGGACCGCCGATATCAACACCGACGTGCTCAAAAACACTATCAGATAAAACGCGAGTACGAGGTAAAGCAGCCATTTTTGGTTGCAATTGTGACGGTTTACACTTGAAACAAATTATACATTTAGACAAAGTACTTCTTATAACGCTACGAGCGTTCAAAATCCAATAGTTTTGATTTATTATATTTTGTAAACTTCTCGGGCCTATGTGTAGATATTTCTTGTGATAATATTGTATAAGTAATTTACTTAGGCAGCTGGCTTTCGGTAACAATAAAGGAAATTTAGCGTTGTACGGTAGTTGAGAGTATGTCAATCGACCCCCCACCCTGAGGAAGCCGCGCTCATCCAGAAAAGGTGATAATTTTCTCAAAGTCGGTATATAGCTTCCGCCCTTTGATAAAGTTTTTATTTCATTTGAAAAATAGGCACGCTGTGTTAATTTTATGAGTACATCTAATGCTTGTTTAAGTTCATCTGTGTTCAGTCCGTTACTAGTTATCGACACCTGTCGTCGACAATGACGGATGAATCTCAACAGCCAAGCTACAGATCTTTGCAATTTTGAAAAGGAGGAAAATCTGATAAATAAATTTTCACAAAATTCTAACAGCGTTTCCGTCCTTTGTGCTACTAAATTGCATGTATTTGAATTTAATTTTAGTTCTGGAATTGTAATTATATTAATTTTATAATAATTAGTGATCGGCCAGCTATCTCTTTTACCATACATCCAAGCAGGGCCCGCAAACCACTGCTCGCTAAATGTTATAAACACCGCGGGAGACGCTCCTCGCGAGCTTATATCTGCCATATTATTTTCACTGCTCACATGTCGCCACGACTCTGGAGGTAATATCTCCGTAATTTGCGTAACACGGTTACTCACGAACGTTTTTAACTTATAGGGTTCCGTATGAATCCACGCCAATACGATTGATGAATCTGTTAATACTGTACAATTATTTATTTTTATTCTTGTAAGTGCATTACGAACACACTGAATTAGTTTACTTAGCAAGACTGCGGCCATCAATTCCAGACGTGGAATTGTCATTGATTTCACAGGCGCTACTTTCGATTTGGATAACAATAACCTGACCTTCACCTCACCCCGGTCGTTAGTAGATAATACATATACGCAAGCAGCATATCCTCGAGACGACGCATCACAGAAACCTACGAGGTCTCCTTGTATCTGTTCTGGAAGTAACGCGTGCCGTTGTATACGTAAAGTGTCAAGCATCGATAGTTCTTGTATAAATTCTTGCCACTGTTCACACACATTGGGCGGCAGTCGCTCATCCCATCTTATACCTAACTTCCACAAATCCTGCATGATGCACTTCGCAACGAACGTGCAAGGCGAAATAAATCCCATGGGATCGAAAATAGACGCTAATAACTTTAATACCGAACGCTTAGTGGATACCGTATCCCTCTTGTTAACAGAAAAACCAAACTCATCTAGCGACGGCAGCCATTGTAAACCTAAAACTTTAATAGTGAAATTGTTATCATCGTCGTTCTCGAATGTAACCGGACATTCTCGATGTTCGACAGGTACTCGCGCAAGTAGTTCACTCTTGTTACTCGCCCACTTTTTTAATTTAAATCCTCCGCAGTGAAGTAAAGCTATTAGCTCGTCCTGTAACGTACAAGACTGTGTGAACGTCACACATGACCACAATATGTCATCCATATAGATACCTTCCCGCAGTACGCGGGCTGCCGAAGGGAAACGTTCACCTTCGTCACTAGCTACTTGCAATAAAGTACGTATAGCTAAAAACGGGGACGCACTGAGACCGTATGTAACAGTTTTTAATTCATATGTATCAACAGGATCCTCTTTTCTCTCTCGATACAAAATATGTTGATAACACCTATCGCTCTCTCTTACTAATATAGCTCGGTACATCTTACAAATATCACTAGAAAAACAATATTCAAACAAACGAAAATTTAAAATGATGGACACAATATCGCGGTATAACTTAGGTCCCGTTAATAATATATCGTTAAGTGAGACATTATTGGACGTCTTTGCGGAAGCATCGAACACTACACGCACCGGTGTGGACGTGCTAGAAGCGCGACAGATGCTGTGATGAGGGATCACGTAGCGACTGGGTGCAGCGCCAGTATACAACTCCATGTGACCGAGTGACAAGTATTCTTTCATAAATTGGCTGTAAGCTTGGTGTAACGCCGGTGAACGCGTGAGCCGGCGCTCTGTATGTATAAGACGGCGCTCCGCGGACCCGCGACACTCCCCGAGGGGGGACTGGTCTGGTTTGAAAGGCAACGGCACTATATACCTACCCGTCTCATCGCGTCGATGTTCTTTCGCATATATGTCTTCGGCTAGTTGATCGAGAGGGTTGGGGGAGGGGCTGCACGGCAGCTCTTCTATTTCCCAAAATTTACGTAATGTATGATCTAGTGCTGGCTCGTTAAAGTCCAGACTAGCGGAGAGAAGACATGTACTTATTTCATTCTCATACAATTTTCCGCTTACTACAAAACCAAAGACTGTGTCTATCAAGTTAGGTAAATATTTATCTAATTTTAAAGGCTTGTCCTTTATGAGTTCGCTTACTATATCGTTCCCCAATAAGATATCTACATTAGAGGATTTATAAAATAAAGGATCAGCTAAATTATAATTTTTATACTTATCAATTACTTCGTTATTAAATGTAACATTAGGCAACTTTGACGAAACCTTGCTTACAATAACCATATCTACTAAAAAACTCGGAACGTCCGAGGTGCGCGGTTTAATTTGACATTTTACAATACCAAAATTTTTAATTATCTCCCCACCAAGTGCACATACGGCGAACGGGCATTTATTACGACGTAAACCCAAACGTTGAGCATAGTCTATTGTAATAAAAGAGCTCTGAGCTCCAGAATCTAGAACTGCACGGCAGTCCTGAAAGTTACCCGCGACGTCTGCGATGTGTACTTGTGAAGTACCTAACACGACGTGGTACTTCATCATTTCGTCAGTAGGAATCGAACCTGTGTCCCAGCTCACGGAGCGTGGCGACACGAGCGCATTATGTGTGGGGGAGGAGACAGACACGGCCTGGCCATCCTTATGTAATAGATAGTGGTGTGCCGCACGACAGACACCACAACTATAGGTACTAGTACAATGTTGTAAATCATGGTTATTTTTCAAACAATTAGGACATAACTTTAATGAATTGACACGGTCAATTCTATCGGATATATTTAATTTTCTAAATAGTTCGCACCTATAAATCATGTGAGCGCCCTTACAATAATAACATGTTAATTTATTGTAGGTATTTACTTTGTTACTGCCACTTAAATTGTCGGGCGTAGGTACACGATTCGACTGTAAAACCGGTTTCGCGCGCGGACCGCTCCGCTGAAATTACGGATCGCTTCATTATTTTTATTAAAATAATTATTTTGAGAACGCCAATTATTGTTGTTATCATGATTATTAGTTGGAGAACGCCAACTAAATTTTGGCTTATTATTATAATTAATTTTATCATTAGCCCAGTCGTATGTACTTGACGAAATATTATCCAAAACTTTAATCTGCTGATTGACAAATCTTATTAACTCCGAAAAGGTAGGTAATTTTTGATAATCACGACTCTCCTCAAATAACCTTCTAGTATGAGGATCCAAAGCGCGAAGTGCGATATGACAAAATAAATAATCATTTAAGTTTTCTATATCCAAGGCCTCAATAGCCTTCAATGAGTAATCAAATGTTTCGATAAATGAAGTTAAATTATACGCACTATTTTTAGTTAAGGGAGCAAATTTCAACATTCTATCTAAATACCTACCGGTCAACGCGCGGGTATCTTGATATTTATTTAATAAATTATTCCAAACTAGCTGATAATTAGCTGCGGTGATAGGCAAAGTTTTTACAATATTCAGAGCTGGCCCTTTTACACAAGAAAGTAAATAATGAAATTTATCTATGTCTTCGAAATTTCTATTGTGCACTAATGAGATAAATGTGTCATAGAATGTAGGCCAATTTTCCAATTGTCCATCGAACTCGCTTAATGCCAATTTGGGTAACGACGGTTGAATATAACGATTATTGTTTTCAATGTTCATTCTTGCTCTTTCCATTTTCTGCCTATCCTCCTCCGCCGCTTCCATACATCTATCCGCTATAATTTTACATTCAAAATATAATTCATCGAAACTGTCTAACTCGCTTGTTGATAATTTTGTCTTTTTTGGATATAATTGCAATTCAATAGCAATTATCTCCAAAATTATTTTTTCAAACTCGTTACGTGATGATTGTATATCCGAAAACTGCACCAAAAATCGCTCCCTAATAATAACGTCGCTCGCAATCGTCTTGGACAAATCATAAACCTTTTGCAATTTGCTAAACATATATTCCTTTTTAAAATTCAATGAATGCGATTGCAATAGGAGTTCATTATTCTTCTCTTCTGCCATTTTGTTACGAACAAAATGACTATACTATAGGTACTCAGAATCGAAACTTTTCAGATTACCTACATGAAAATTGTAATCTCACCTACTGCGACACGGTGACTTGCGTAATTTATATTTCTAAATTCAGTATTTTTATAGAAACAACCCTTAAATATTCCACAATTAATGAAACTATTCAAACTAGTAAACACGGTTTACTGTGAAGGCCTTAATAAACGTTACCAAGACTTCAAACTACAATAAATTCCCTAATCTAGACCTAACAACGAACCTATATTATATTTATATTTTACCTAGAAATAATTATGCTAAATTCAAAATCCGATCGAAGTGGACCAGAAATAATGTTCGTTATTCTGTTAGGTCCTTGTTGGAGGCAGTGGACTGTATTGGTGTGGAAACGGTTAAATGGATTTCGATGGAATGGAATTTATTAGTGGAACTTGGTGTTTCGAAGACTTCGGCTTGATCTGGCAAAACAATGGGCACTCACCTTGACACTCGAACCTGCACGGCAGGACGTCGCTTTCAGAGGCAGTCCAGGAAACGTTCCTGATGGTCCTTTGGGATTGTCACCACACACTTGCACTGACACGACTAAGTTTTGGATAAGAATCTAGTTAAAACGGCCGACATCGACTTAATTTGCTGCGCGACTCACGGAGCCGCGTATTCGACCACCTTCCCTTTTGTTCTGTCCTCGAGCGCGGGGTTCACACGTTGACACCCGCGCGCGACGCCCTAACCGCGCGTAATTCAAACGCGCGGGTAAGCGCCACCATTCCACCATTTCAAGCCAAAGGCCCGAACAAGACCTATACGACCCCAAACGTCATCCTCACCTGCACGCGGTACCCTCTTCTAGACAACAAACGAGGCTCTGGAGACCGAGCAATAGCTAGCTAGGCAACTGGCTGGAAGAGGCTACAGCGAGCCTTAATACCTAAATAGTCTCAAAATGTCTGGTGCAGAAGGCAAGGGGAAACCACTGCACTATTCTTCCCAAGAAAGTTAACCATGGCCAGTCCATACAAGGTGCGTCTGTGGACTGCCATGATTAACCACGACTGATCTGTCAAGAACACCACGACTAAGAAGAAGATTGAGTGGTGATTTTTGGCGGGTCTATGAGTAAGGGCAAGTCACTTTCACTGTACAGCATGTAGATATGCTTTTTAGGGTTTCGTATATCCGATGAAAAAACGGAACCCTTATAGGATCACTCGTCTGTCTGTCTGACCGTCTGTCAAATCTTATTTTCTCTGAATCTTCTAGACAAAAAAGTTGATATTTGGTACATAATTACGTGGAGTATAGCAGAAATAATCGAATTTATTTTGGGGGAAAAATTAAAAAGTAAACAAATTTTTTTTCAAGTGCATCATCTGACATAATTTAATGACAGGGCTCGTTGAAAGAAATCCAATTTTTTTATATAATTCTAAAATGCACAGTAAAATATACGAAAATTGAGCTTATCTTCAAAACTACCTAAGTAGGAGTACCCAGGTGCATAATATGCCTTATTATATCCAATTTTAATCTTTCTTCACGGGTTCCCTTACAGCTCCCGAAACCGTGTTACGGTTCCAGGGTACCAAAGTCTCCCTCGTTTAGCCGATGGCATTTGTGAGGCTATACATAACGAGTTGCTAGTTCTGTTGAGGTATATTTAGATGGAAAAGCCTCTAAGTGTGGTTTGTCAGATTATGTATATAAGTTTTTAATTAAAAAACCCATTGGTACATGGCCAGGACCTGGGATCGAACCCGTGGTCTACCTAGTTAATACCAGAACGTCTTAACCACTCGGCCACCGATGGACCATTAAATTCGTACTTCAAAAACCACAATTTTATTTCTAAAAGTGATATATTGTCCCCTAATTCCATGGACCCTATAAAATAAATGACAAAGGAAATATTCGTTAATGGCTTATGATTTAGTCATTATCAAACTATAATGGTATCAAAACTTATTGTAAACGATATCATATAAAAGTTTTTAAAATCATTTAGTATTTGTGTGCCTAATAGACAAAAGAAAATATACAATTAATAATTAGCTATGTTTTAATAGACAGAGCTTCTAGTACGATCCGTTTCAAAATTCATAGGTAAATAAAAATGTAGTAAATATTTTCAGGCTGTAATAGAGATATCTCCCACTGAAAACTCGCTTCACGTTTCACAGATCGTTGGTTCGCTTACAAAATGCACACGATGTCAGTAGTTTGGACACTAAATTTATATAGGTGCAAGTTCAACAATTTTGTTAATTTATATAAAAAAATTAAAGACTACTAGTGTCTTATAGGTTTTATAATAATAACTAAATAATTTAATCTAAGAATAAAATTTGTTTTTTAAACTCAGAAATACAGTCGTCACGATCATGTCAAGAGCAAATAAATCTAGAAAGTTTTCAGGATATATAAGGTTCACTCTTGTGTCTGTCTTTCACAGCTTATTTTCTCCGAATCTACTGGACAATGAAAGTTGAAACTTGGTACCTACATATTAATATATAATATAGAGTTTGACGACGTATAGCGTAAAAAAAATAAGAAGTAAAAAAAATGTTTTTCAAGTGAATAGGTAATGTGACATTATCAAATGAAAGAGGGCTCGGGAATACAAATATGTTTTTTTATAATTTTACGCGCGGCTTATTTTGTCCATATCTCTTTAGAAAGATGTATAAATAAGCAAGATGGACTACTATTAAAGTCGATAAGGTAACCAAGGATATGATAAGATAGACCAATATTCACGTACCAGAAACATGAGAAAGTACGATTTCTCAACAAAATCGACACGAAAAGGACTTCGGCTTTTTTATGTTTTTCCAAAATGAGTCTCCATGAGAAGCTTTAGAATATATTTATCTTTAAAAAGCAATTTTAATTTCGAGCCTAGCGCTAATTCAATGTTTTGGTTTTCTATGCAGTAGTTTTTTTATAATAAATTTTGAAAGTTTTGCCCACATACGACAAAGTGACGTCATAATTTAACTAGGTCGTTTGTGATAAAAGTTACTATCGGCAAAACTTAAAAAAATAAATAAGTATAAAAAATAACTATAAAATAATAAAATTAGTTAACAAAAAGAAAACAAAAATATTCAAATTTACAAACCGAATTCCCATAACTTTTGCTGGCAAGAATTTTTGTGCTGAATATTTGGATTTAAAATATTTCAAAAATTATATCGGAGGCTGGTATTTTGTGAATAACAGTTGACAAGGTGGTTTTGTCTATGAATATCTGATTATTTCTTGACAGCAATTTCACAGTTTGTTCAGCATTATTTACTTCGAAATAAATGGAAATTGAATATTAATAATTAATATTCCTTGAAAATTGTTTGGTGTAAAGCTAAACAAACAACTTGAAAGTTTTGACTTCTTGATAAATCAATTGTGTAGTTTTTTTTGCTTGCTTTGCTTTTTTTATTTTGCTTTGCCAAAGGGTAGGCAGAGAGGATGGAGCGCCAATTCTCTCGATTGTTGCATACTTAAATATATCCCACTAATATTATAAACGCGAAAGTTTGTATGGATGTATGTTTGTTTGTTACTCAATCACGGCAGAACGGCTGAACGGATCTGGATGAAAGTTGGCACAGAGATAGCCAGTAGAGATGTAATAGAATATAGTCTGGAATAGCATATAGGCTACTTTTTATCCCGGAAAAATGTATGGTTCCCGTGGGATAGATTTGTTTATGTTTTTCACAGGATCGACATGATTTTTTTGCATAGTGGTAGTTTAGTTGTCAGAGAATGGCATACTTGTAGGTACTACTTTATACTACTTTTTATTACCACGGGATTAATTCTTTTTGTATCTATTTCCACGCGGGTAAAACCGCGGACAGAAAGAAGCTTGTAATACATAAAAAGTAGTTTACGCTGGTTTAGACACGTATAAAGAATGAAGGATGAAAGATTGACTAAAAAGGTTTATATGGCTAAAGTGAAAGGAAATGCTGGTAGAGGACGACCTAGGTTTACTTTTATTGAACAATGAACATATAAAAAAAATATTGATCGATGAAAATATTAAAAGTACACATAATCGCCTAGCATGTATGAAAGGTATCGTGCATATAAATTAACTTTTAAAAAACTTTTAACTTTTTTCTTCACCATATTGCGGTCCCAGGGTACCCAGTGGATGACCAAGTCGCCTTCTTTTAGCCGATGGTATGTGTGAGGCTATACCTACCTAACGAGTGGGCAGTACTGGCCAGTTCTGTTGAGGTAGATATATTTAGATGGAAAAGCCTCAAAGTGTGATTTGTCGGATTATGTACATAAGTTTTTAATTAAAAGAAACCCATTGGTACATGACCCGGATACGGGATCGATCCCGTGGTCTGCCTAGTTAACACATGACGTCTTAACCACTTGGCCACCGACGCACCTTATTGCGCACGATTGGGTTTTATGTGTGGCGTTTGAGTAAGTGAAATGAATTAAACTCTGAATACAGAATATATAATTAAATTTGATCTACAATAAAAGTACACCTAGGTCGTTCTCTGCCAGTATTTCCTTTCACTTCAGCCATATAACCTTTTTAGTCAATCTTTCATCCTTCATTTTTTCAACGTGTCTAAACCAGCGTAACTACTTTTCCTCATTTTAGTCATAACATCATCTTTTATTCCGCATTATTCTCTAATGACATCGTTCCGGATGCGGTCAATACAAATTACACATTCTACTTTTATTTATTTATTACACTTTAATGTTAAGAAATATATTTTTCGAAAAAATATAATTATTTCACCTTAATTAGTAGGTAAATAGATGAAAGGGCTGTAACAAACAGTAGAACCAAAGTTAATTATTCTGTAAATTACGAAGAGGCATGTCGTCGCAAGAAGGACAAATTCGTGGTTTAAATTTCAGGTAGGTACTTACATTTATCGTAATCAATGGGACAATGCGACCCATTAACTAAATAACATGTTCTAACGAACAAAATAGCCACAGACTAAATATTAGACAGGGTACCTATGTGCTTGCAGTTCAATGCCATATTGAACAAAGACAGGTGTTTTTCTTTTATTTATTTTTAGTTAATATAATGACTAAATGATAAATATTATACGCCACATTAATTTATTTAATTAAACGAACAACAATGCTTGAAAATGGAAAAAATGTCTATTGCACTGATATTGCAGTTACCGTCTTTTGTTGGCTAGTTGTTTTCATCGTACGAACAATAAGAACTGAGTAGTAAAATTAGGAATTTTAAAGTTTTCCATTAACCGTAATGATTCTTAGACAAAAATAAATTGGAAGATTAGAGTAGGTACCTCTATTAGGGATGAGCCAAAGAGGTAGTAATACAATATACCTATCCTTTTTAATCATTTTTTATTTGCAAGTATGGCTACATCATATCGATCCCTAGCTTTTTTAAATAAAAAAATGCTTATATGCTGGAATAATTTAGCTTTTGATGCTACCCCGATAAGGATTCCCTCTAAAAGGGTTTTAGTTATTTTACTAAAAACATCTAAAAGTTTATTTTTGTTCTATTTATCTTTCTTATTTCCGTAAATTTCTTTTATTATTATCACAATGCAAACGTATCATAAATTATATTTTTTTATAGAAATGAATGTCAACTGTGTAAACAAGAAAATTCTGAATAATATTTATCCAGTTGTCTTATACCTTAGTATATTCCATTTTTTTTTAAGATATATCATAATATCCTAGGTACCTATATTCTCTTTTCAAATACGGCTGCAAGTTATGTTAAAATATGTACCTATTTCATTTTTATAAAGATTTAAAATTTATTTTTAGCTTATACAAATTTTCTAAATGTTATGCCAAAGAAATTGTAGTAGAAAAAGCCCGAAAGTCCTTTCTTGGTGGATGCTTAGGTTACGTTGTGAAGGAATCTACCCTACAACCAAGCCTATAACAGGCGGCCGGTAACTTTGTTTTACAATAATATGTACCAGTGATATATCACGGAGTCTTAAATATATTTTAATTAAAATAAAAAAATATTATTATGTACCTATGTTAATTAAACATATATTTTCAGTAAATTTGCATATTCAAAAATAAATTATAATGTCATAATTATCAAATTCATTCATACAAAAATTGGAGCATTAATTAAATCATATAATAAAAAATTTAAAACCCATCAAAAAAGTCTAGGGATCTAACATATTTTCAAACTTTGTGTAATCAACAAATAAAAAATTAACTTTAAAAAAAAGTGTAGCGACTTCAAAAATTTGCATTGAAAAGTAAGAATAATAAATATTTCGTCGTAGAATTTGAAGACGGTTGGTGCCAAATTATGTACAAAATAAGTAAATACCTATATCTAAGAAGATTTGTTCAATATTATCTATGTTTGTACTTATGATCGTGGTTGTCTAGATTAGTGAATTTGGGAACTAAGTTGTTTCTAATTTGGCAGATAAAAGATTCCGACAATTGAGAACTTATTTTGATATGGAATATATAATATCTTCACGGGTTGCTTTACAGCTCCCGGGGTCCGGTAACGGACCCCAGGGTACCCAAGGATATGGATCATGGACTCATTCCATTATTTGTGGTACTACTAGAAGAATTCACTATGTCACTGTTATTTCTGGGATTGTTGTTTTCTTTTCTTCCCTTATTCAGTTTCTTTTTAGCTTCTCTTGTACGATACATTTTGTTCTCATCAGCGCACTTAGTAGTAATCGCATTCCTATAAATGAAAATTAAGAGTGCATTTAACATTTTGTTTTAAGTGTCATATCTGGCGTTAGGCTTAATCAGTGGGCGTCCTTTTTAATTATTATTAAAAACAATTTGGACTTTGGACTTCCTAAGATATTCTAGTCCTTCTATAAGGATTTCGCGACAAAGGAGAAATTGGTTTTTCATTCAAATTGTATGATAGTACAGCTACAAATGTCTTGCCGTTCTGATTAATACATATAACTTACTTAATGTAGATATTGTTAATTGTTTACATAGTAAATATTACTTGCAACTCTTGCAATAATGAAAAGGAATTATCCGTTCTGGGCACTATCTATCGAGGAGTTTTGCACATCTAATGAGAAAGACAGATTCACCTAATTGTGTAGTATGTGATCAGTTGGAGGATGTGTACCACTTATTGATGGAGTGTGCCAGAAACCAGCAAGAGAGGGAGTCATTTATGATAAAGAACCGATTAATTAAGACGAAGGTAGGTTTACTTCAGAGCATATCGACAGATCCTACATCGGAAATGGCAATTAGCTCGCCACTCTGATCGCTTCAGAAAAAAACATTGCTACGCCCTTGTCTTTGAATTGTAATCGAAAACCAAATTATAATGCCAATTACCAAATGGTTAGCTATCACAACAAAATCATGGCAAGTTCAAATTTTAAAGGCGAATTCTTAGATCAATTTAAAATAACTTACCTTACTAAATTCTCCTTCACTTGACATTTTTTACTAACAGTAACGATTATGTCTTGTACTCGCACAGGATCTAAGCATAACTTCGCAGGCTTGTTAGCGAAGGCCGGTGAAGACTTTCCCGTTAAAGAATGAGTAGCAAGTACTCTGAAAGATAAGACGTTAATTTGAACAAGGCGAGTTTCGTTGTGGTTGCCAATAACTTGGATGATGGATGGTTATATTCCATAAACATAATGTTATTTTTTATGTGTAACATCTCTCCTCTTGCTTTCCTGCAATCTGTGGGAGTGAGTTGTGAAGTGTGTAACAGGAAGCCGGGAAAGCGCGCGCTATTTGATTTGACCAATGAGCGCGCGCGGGGTTAGAATTGGCCGTCAGATGGTACCAACGCATTTTCCGAGAGGTTGGTACTGTCAGCCAACAGTGTGTGCGTGTGTGTGACGAGAAAGTGAAAGGGAAATAGAGAAGGAGATGTTGTATATAAAGTGTTAATGTTTTCAGGATATAATGTTAATGTTGCTTATTACCAAGGTGAGATGTCAGATGTTACAAATCATATGCGACTACTGTAAGGATCGCTCGTTTTTTTATTATAAAAGACAAGCGACACGCCCCCGTCTTCGCACGGGTACAACTAAGGAATTAGAAAATGACAAATATAAATATTGTTTTTGATGCCATTGACACTACTTCATACTAGAAATGATATTTACTTGTCAGGAACTATAATTAAATTATATAACTGCTATAATTAATATAATTAAATAAATTATCAAGAAAAGGATTCAGTGATGTTGCTGCCGAATGGTCATTAAAGTTATGTTACTTATGTTAGTAGACAGAAAAACAAAGATGTGGAAGGCCATACAACAAGATAGCAGAAAAAAACAGAGGAAATTGGAGGAGGCTTTTACCGCACTTGGCGGTCCTTAAAATAAATTGAATCTGGGTTATAATGTTCTAATAAACTAAACAACTAACATGATATAATTGTTATAATATTAATATATGCCATTATATTGTTATGAAATAAATAAATAATAATAATTAATTTAATTTAAATGCTTCTGAAAATAGAATAGGGTAATAAAAAAATTAAATGTATTGATTTGAATTTGTTGATTTTTGTATTGCCAAGATTTATTAATGTTTGTGATGATATATTGACTATTTATTTGTTTGATTCTTTGACATGACTATTTTATGTTCGGTTTTATTTATGATATTGTATACAAATGCAAAAAACAAAAAGTGTTGTAAAATCGTTAAGCTATTACTTAATTATAAAATACAAACAGAGGTACATACAACAAAAAATAACTCTATATTAAGAAATATTGTTCTGAAAATTGTGAGGAATCTAATAAAAGCTTTTCATTATTTATTATTATATTAACTATAATTAAGTAGGTACTATTGATTTTAAATAAGACGAATATTAAATCATTTTATAATAAAAAATCTATGTAGTACATTATCCGACAAACCGTATACAAAGAGGCTTTTCCATCTATATACCTAAACAGAGCTGGCTACTCATTAGGTATAGCCTCAAAATCTTCGGCTAAGTGAGGAAGTCTTTGACTTCCGCTGGGTACCCTGGGGCCGGCAACGGTTTTCGGGAGCTGTAAGGCAGCCCGAGAAGACCAATTTTTAATTTTTTTAAACCAATACTTACTTTCTAGGGAAAACTGCAGTCAAAAGTTTACGTGTGGCTATTGTATGAGATGTCCAATCTAACTGACTCATAACATGAGTAGACACCTCTGTTCTTCCTGGACCAATTCTCACCTGAAAAGAAAAAAAAAATGTTATGTAAAGAAATCTGTGATGTAAAGAAATAGGCAAATTTTGAGATAATATAGAAGTTTTAAAGAACAAACTGGTATAATAAAAATGAATCAGCACAATACAAGTATTATTAAGCAAACAATTTAAAGTCTCTTTTTTCCCATATATTTTCAGAAATAACACACACACACACCTTCAGGGCATTTATATAAAGCGGTGTGGCCAGATACACCAGTAACAGTGTCTACTTTTTGCCAGTTGTCCATAATGAACAGAACAGGTGGCAAGCCTATATTATTCACTTCTTTAAAATACATCTGTTATTTTTAGAAAAAGATGCGGACGCCCGCTTTACGTGCCCTCCGAAGCACGAGGAGTCGATTAAAGCACATATTGTTAAAGAAAATTGGTACTTAGCGCATTTTTTTAGAAGTCGACGAGGAGTGACTGACTAGAAAATAAGAATATATTATTATTATGTTGTTTAAATAACACTTAAGAGTCGATTAGATGTCAGCAAATGGGCGAGCAAACGAGTGTGATCTTATTTGTTAAAGAAATAAAGTCATTATAGCCGGTCAGTGACGGTCAAAGATAGCACGACTGTCTTAAAACTAAAAAAATAGGTCCTATTTTTATTGTATTAATAAAATCCAAATAATATAATAAATTTAATTTAGTTGACATGGCTTCTTAACTAATAACTAAGTAAACGTAAGTTTTTTTAGATTAAATGTATATTTGCTGTTTTATTTTTGATAAAAAAAAAGTCCAAGATAATAATAATAATTAAATATTAAAATAGATAAGTAACAAAAAAAGCTTAGTTATTATTCAAAATTGTGTGATTTTGTGTACATTATGTAATTCCAGCGATTTATTTGTAATTTTAAAGGTAACTTTGGTTTTTTTTTCTATTGAAAAAATCAAGGAATCGTGTTTTTTGGTCTATATGACGCTTATTAGTATCGACCCTTAAGATGTCCTTTAAGTTCTATAATTCGATTTCTAAATGATCAAATCCGTACCGTATCACCTTCCTCGCTACTTTCACTTGATGAAGGTACAATTCGCCGCTTGATTCTATTACGTCTTGGTGTTTCCTCAGGAACCTTGTCTTCCTCAAAATTTACATTTTCTACAGGTCTTCCATTTCTAGCCAAACTTGAAGTTCTTTGAAATGGTCGGTTATTCTCACAATTCTCTTTTGAATCCACTAATTCAGGTGATACGCTATAGGATTCTTCACTACTGCTAGATACAGAAGGAGTCACTAAAACTCTTCGATTTTTATGTTTGACTTTTTTAAGTTTTAATTCTCTCTTCGTATGTAATCTGTCCTCTAAATATTCAACATGACAAGATAGGTCCGTTAAAGATTGTCTGATGTCATTTAGACGAGTTGGCAGTTCTGGTGGCGAATTATGTAATACATAATCAGAATGATTGTTACGCTCATTTATCTGATTTGTAGATGAAGGTTCATTTGTGTTCGAGCGAATGCGAATAGTAGCACTCGTAGATGGTATTGGATTATTATTGTATGGATTAGATCTGCTGCTTTCTCTGGACTTTGAAATTTTTTGTCTGTATGACTGAAATTATAAAAATAACAAGTTTAAAAAACTTTTCTGTAAACATAGGTACCTATCAGACAATATATTATAACTTCGGAGATAAGGGGGAATTATATTATTTGGCACATTTTGGGCTGAATTTTTTATTTTCTAAAGTTTTCACTAAGAATTTATTTTTATTTTTTTTATTCTCTTAGAAAATTAACCTAATGTACAATTCAAAATTCTGCCAAACTGCTACACAGTAAATGACATTGCAATTTTGCAACAATAGGTAAGAACAGTAGTTACTGAAAAAAAAAATCGTTACTTACAGACAGACTTTTTGTATGCGGAATTAAAAAATGGTTTAGTAAGATTCTACGTCATGTCATGGCGGACAACGTACGCGGCCCGCCGTGACATGATGGGGAATCCAGTTTAATCCTGTCCGCAGTGTGATGGTTGTGATTATTCGACGACTAATAAGACATATTGGCAGGAACATCTTTACTACCGATTAATTGGCTACTGTTACTATAACGTCTATAATACTTGACATTGGCGGTATCATCAAAACCCTGATGGAGCCATTACACAAAAAATATAATAGAATATAATAGTTTAGTAAATTACCTCAAGCGTTTTCTGCAAATTTTTGATGGTATTTTCAAGTTCTTCAAGATTGTTTCCCTCTTGGTAGTTCTCGGATGTATTCTCTTCTAACTCTCTTAATTCGTTCTGTAACGTATGGTAATCCTCTGTAATAGTAAATTAATACTAGTATAAAATTAAATGCGAAAGATAATGACGAATTTGACGGCTGAAATCACGGTTAGCGACGCAAAATGACGGCAAATATACCAACACAACTGACTTCGAACACATGGCGCATGTAAAATCCACATTAAAGTTCTATTAAAATTCTGGACAAACATCCAGACATATAAGTACAGGCATTATAAATTCTTAATTCACTTTTACACACATCAGCGACATACATTTCAATTTGTTTTATTTGTAGGTTTACTAGCTTGAGCTCGTCGATAATTGTAATATATATCAAGCCCCTCCTCATTCGTTCCACCCAAGACATAAACTTAACCATCCAATCTTTCATATTTATAATAAAAATGCATAAAAGAAGCATTTCACTTACAGTATACAAAATTAAAAGCGGGTGCGGCGGCAGAACACGCTCAACTGCTCAAGCGCCGAAAATATTTAAATATTATAACAAATTACCTACTTATTTTCGGCGCTTGCAGTGGAAACAATGGGTCCATGGTCTGCCGAAATGAAAATATTCATGAAAATTTTAGGTACGAGATTAATCCACGCCTCGGGTGACCTAAAGGCTGGCTCTTACCTCGCTCAAAGGATCAGTTTAACCATTCAGCGAGGTAACGCAGCCAGTGTTTTGGGAACCATGCCACAGGGAGTGGTTCTGGAAGAGGTATTCTGTTTATAATTTGTATATTATAGTTTTTAAATATTTTATTTATTTATTAAGTACATATTTAAATTACACATTGGGAAGTAGGATATATATTACCTGACATAGAAAGCAGCTTACATCTTCTTGAACCATTCATGATTCCAACATACACCAGTTTTCCTGCAAATAATTCTCCAATTTCTCCTATCGGAGGAGGTACCAAACGACTTTCTTGAATAATACAGTATTTAGGAGGATTAACTTTGCCATCTTCATACTGCACTAATAGAAACAATGTGTGATATCTTTGCGACATAATTCAGAACTTGAAACTAACCATCAAACATTTAAATAGTTCCCCCGTTGCATCAACTGAACACTGAGCAGGTATAAAATTGAACAGAATGCATTTTGCTATTGCAAGCAAGTACCCTTCACACGCCGTTAGTTTTTTGCAATGAATAACTATCCCTACTAGTTTATAACAAAGCAATTTCGGAATCGGCAAAAAGTGGGGTTAGTTTATTGAATTCACTTTGTAGACACTAGGAAAAATCAAACGTGCGTGACTCATACATAATATAACCACATGTAATTAAGTAATGAGAAAAAGTCTACCATTAGATAAAAAATATATTATTTATTTATTAAAGTAATCTAGAATGATTAAGCGCAAGTCTTATTAGCGCGCTGAGGGTACTATGGAAAAATATTTGAAATAAATAAGATAGTGTTTAGTACCTACTTTACTTATAACTTACTTGATTTGAGTTCTGTAGGCCACAATGAAATAAATATAATTTCGAAAAGTTGATCGAAATTACGCCGATTCGTCTCCGCAAAAGTGCCCGAATATACGGATTTGTATGTATTTACTTATGACGCAAAACCCTACCACGAAATTCCCGATCGGTCGAAGTTACGTGAATTTAACAGCAAGTTTTTCGTGAAATTGCCGCGGATTTTACGACAGCCAAAAAGGAAACTATTTACATTCGTAAATAAGATCTATATAGTTATGAGCTTTAATGGACATAAAAGTGGATTTAATCAAGATTTTGATAATATTTTAATATAATAAATGTATCAATAGTGAAATTTATTGGTGTTTACTCAGTAGTTTCAAAGAAAATCGCACAAAGACAGAGGTTGCGGAGCCTTACTAATAGGGTTACTAATAAAAAACATTAATCTTTTTATAAATATTTTGATAGATTTTTACCACATGGCTGCAAAGTTAGATGGGGATCGGGGAGGGTCATTTTTTGGACCTCATATCTCACGACATATTCACAGAAGTAAATAAATATAAAACCTATGCGCGTGAAAATATTCACTGAAAAATAGACAATACATTACTGTAACTTCATACTTATATTATAAATGCGAAAGTTTGGAGTAACTATGTTGCTCAATCGTGCCTTAACGGATGAACGGATTTTTATAAAACTTGGAGGATAGTTACTTAGTTATTCTTTGCCCTGGATTAAAATAAAGACTTATTTCTATCTCGATATTTCAGCCAGGGATTCTTTCTATTATTGGTTCTTCCACGCGGGTGAAACAAGAGGCCAGTATACCACATCGTCAAAAAATCTGTTATGGATATGAAATTTCATCAGATCTAATAAAAATAATATAGTTTTTTTCACATTGAAAGCAACATAATGTCGTTGTAGACAATATTGGTAAATGAAGATAGTTTGTTACTTTTTTTACATAAATTTGGCGATGGAATTGAGGAGTATTCCGTTTATATGGTTCCGTATCCAAGAGTGCAAACGGAAACCCTATTACTAAGGTTCCGCTGTCCGTCAGTGCTTCTGTCAACTTTTGAACCGTAATAGGTAGACACTTGAAATTTTCACAGTAGGTATGTATTACTATGGCCGCTGTAACAACAAATAATAAAAATAAAATAAAGTAAAAACTTATAGGGGGTCCCCATACAAGAAACGTGTTTTATTCGGCGTTTTTTGCTTAATCTTAATAATGGCAAACAAACGTCTAACTAGTATAACTATAATGCCTACTCTTAAGTAAAACAACAAAATGGTAGGGGTTGGAGTAGGGGTAGCTAAAATTATAAATTTTAATTGTGAATATATGGCGTCATCTTGAGTTTTATATGTGTACTAAAATGTATTTGCAAACGTCAATAGATGGCGCTGTATTTTACTTTCTACCACGGAAATGTGTTAATTCCAGAGTCGGTAGGCCAGGTAGGTTAGTTAGGTTATTTATAACTCAAAAACGGCTGTACCGATTTGGCTGAAAATTGGTGGGAGGTAGCTTAGAGCCAGGAGACGGACATATGATAGTAGTGGTTGGAGTAGGGGTAGGGGTAGGGGTAGGGGTAGGGGTAGGGGTAGGGGTAGGGGTAGGGGTAGGGGTAGGGGTAGGGGTAGGGGTAGGGGTAGGGGTAGGGGTAGGGGTAGGGGTAGGGGTAGGGGTAGGGGTAGGGGTAGGGGTAGGGGTAGGGGTAGGGGTAGGGGTAGGGGTAGGGGTAGGGGTAGGGGTAGGGGTAGGGGTAGGGGTAGGGGTAGGGGTAGGGGTAGGGGTAGGGGTAGGGGTAGGGGTAGGGGTAGGGGTAGGGGTAGGGGTAGGGGTAGGGGTAGGGGTAGGGGTAGGGGTAGGGGTAGGGGTAGGGGTAGGGGTAGTGGTAGTGGTAGTGGTAGTGGTAGTGGTAGTGGTAGTGGTAGTTGTTTTCCACGGACGAAGGAAAGTAAATAGCAGCCAAGCCAACGTTTGGGTAGGACAACGTCTGCAGGGCCCGCTAGTATGTAATAAAATCCGGGAAAGTGTGAGTCGGACTTTGTTCCTGCGTCCAGGAGCGTCAAACTTAGTTTGACCTTAGTGCAGAGAACTCTAAAAAACATTACTATTATTAAATTGTGAATATCGTAGTTTTAAAATAACCACAAGCTCCGAAACAAATATAAAATTTCATAAAAGGTCGTATATTTTATCTTAGTTTTATGTTCTTTCCTTTATTCGTTTCCTAGCAACGTTTGAGACAATCTGAGATTTATTTTACTTTTCATTATTTTTAAACGACTTCAAAAAAGGAGGAGGTTTCTCAATTCGACCGTATATATATATATATTTTTTGTATGTGTGTTCGTGGATAACTTCGTCGTTTATGAACCGATTTTGATGATTTCTTTTTTAATCGACAGATAATTCTTCCGGATTGGTCTCATTTTTATTTCATAAAAATTGGTTCATTAGTTTTTCAGAAATTTTGAAAAAAACTGACCTTATAAGTAAATTTTTCTTAATATCTGGATGAAATAAATATGTACCGATTTTGACGATATAATTATTTTATTTTTTAAGGATATAAAAACATAAATTTTAGTAAATTAAAAACTAAACATAACACTAAGAATATTTAAAAAATTATAAATAGAAAACTGCATTTAGGTCGCCATCTGCAGGTAAGGTGCCCAAAAAACTGGCTACATTACCTCGTTGAATAGCTAGGCTAATTCGTTGACCGAGGTAAGCTCCAGCCCTTTGGTCACCGGTAATATCTTTAATGCGTCTGGACAGCTCTTTTATAAAATTTGATTTGAACCCCAGGAACCCATAGTTTCGACCCCAAACGGAATAAAAATATAATTTTCTCCAATGCAATTCGGTATGTAAAGTAAAAGGTATGCTGAATCCAAAACCGTTTCGAGATATTGGTTTAATAGTCCGTATTTTTCAATTTATAGTTCTTAAAATCGAGAGATTGTCTTTATTTTTTCAAAAACAAATAGTTTACTTAACCTACATTTCACCTATGAATGACGTCATTATATCGGCTAAATAAAAGCAAAATATTTACTTATCAACTTTTTTTATTTTTTTTTATTTTGGATTTAGGCTGGATACAAGTCCATTTGCCTCTGTTCACATATCACAATATTTGTTTAGCTCTAGTAGTTTAGATGTTATAAAATTAAATCTTTTCCATTGTTCTCACTATACCAATTGTTACCCTGTTACTAGATATACTACTATTTTAGTAGTTTTTATAGTTATAATAAAAATTAGTTAATCTAGTTTATTATTTAAGAAGAATGTTTAAGCATTTTTTATTGTAGGATATTCTTTGACTTTTGTATATATTTTGTATCACAACAACTATGCAGACTACGGTATAAAAGCCGTAAAGATGTGTTTCTTTGTTGTTGTTTTAATGTTTTGTGTAGCAGTGGTAGGTTTTGGTAGATTTTGTAGGATTTAGAGACAGCAACACTATTGTCTGTTAAATGTCAAAGTCAAAGAACACAGATGTTCTTTTTTCTGTACCAACATATCAAAGGTATTGAAGTATTCAGCCGACAAAATGACGTCATCAGTGCCAACACTTTGATAATTTATTATAAAAAAACTACTGTATAGAAATCAAAAATATTCAAATTAGTTTCTTAAAATAGCTTAATCTTTAAAATAAAAATATAAAAATCGTACCTTAGCTTTTACTTTACCTACCGAATTAAGTATATTTCTTCCGTTTGAGGGTCTCCGCAGCTTCCGCTGCCGCACCTGCTGTTCGGGAAGTGATATTTAGATGAGAGGGCGCCAGTGTGTCAACACAAGTTGCATCACAACACAAGGATATAATAATTTGTCGACATTATCTCACAGACATATGACGAAAATTGGTTCAGTAGTTTTTCAGAAATTCAGTAGTTTGCCTCTGTTTACTGCTGAAAATTATATCAGAGAAAAGAGATAGCAAAGGTTGCTATTGACACGAAGTTGTCAATTTTTGTATCGACGGTGGGGGTGCAGTCAAATCCTATCCACAGCAGTATTTTTTTCCATATTTTTTTTTATTTGCGTTATTATTTATCTGTCAGGGCAGCAAAAAATCCTTTTCAAAAAAAATTTACACTGAAAAGTAAGAAATAATAAAAATTTCGTCGTAGAATTTGAAGACGGTTGGTGCCAAATTAGAAATAACTTATACCTTCACAATTTATTAAAGTTATAATAGTGTACGGTTAAAACACATATACACAATAATAACGTATTGACCGCATCCGGAACGATGTCATTAGAGAAAAATGCGGAGTGAAAGATGATGTTGTGACTAAAATGAAGAAAAGTTGTTTGTGCTGGTTTGGACACGTTGAAAGAATGAAGGATGAAAGATTGACTAAAAAGGTTTATATGGCTGAAGTGAAAGGAAATGCTGGCAGAGAACGACTTAGTTGTACTTTTATTGAACATATAAAAAACTTATTGATCGAAAGCAATATTAAAAGTAGTACACACAATCACCGAGCATGTATGAAAGGTATGATGAATATAAAAGAAGCGAATGAGGTATGTCAGGATTAGATAAAGTAGTGTATGAACGGGCACATAACTTGGAATTAAAACACTCGTGGATGCTATTATAAAATGTGAACTTAAAAAACTTGTGTTTTAATTACCCCTATTATGATCATAAACTACTATTATATTATAGTCTATAACGTATAATCACTGAAAATAATGTTTATTTATTTGTTTAATAAATATTTCTTTTTTAATATCTAAATGAAAACCACAAATGGTAACTAACGTTATTTCTAAGTAAATATCAAATAAATAACCACAGACTAATAACTATATTATAATAACCGTCTGTCAATTAGTCACTAATTAAGTTGTTTTCTTGTTATTTTATCTAATCTGTGACCATCATTTTTGTTCGTTACCTAGGTGTAACGGCAACGTTTTCGCGGCAATTAGAAAAATTAAATTAAAATCAAGATATTTTTTTATTATTTTACTACTATAATTTGAAAGTATTCCCAAAAAATTGTCATCATCCCTATTATACACACAAGCGTAGTATCTCATGACGGCAGCCATGATAGCGGAATATGAAGTGATAGATGCTATTATTGATTATTGCTCGGCTCTCAAAAGGGGTAGCTTGAAGTTTTATACACGTAAATAAACTTCTTGAATTAATCTATTACTGAAACCCGTAATAAAATCGCTCCAGCCGTATGATCGAGATTGAACACAGGCCACACATTAGAAATGTAAATCATACGATATAGATCAGATGCAATTCTGATTCGATTAAACAAGTGTCAAACTATCAGCGGTGGATGTGTGTGTCGCAATCAACTACAAAGAACGATTTGAAAATGGACCGTTCGTTACAAGAATTGGACGAGTCTGTGGTCGATTTCGGTGGACCGTATGGACGAATGAGTGGGCACCTTTACAAACGGCGCATATATAGGTAGTAAAATTATTGGAAACTACAAATTTGTGCCGTTTGGTGTATATACAGTCTACACCAATGATAGCTATGTCCGTGGGGTTCAAAATCCCCTCGACGGATCATCTCTTCAACGAATCAGCATCGCTTGCCACTATTCCACGCGGACCTGTTTTTTTTTAGATGTTTACATTAGACTTAAGGTTTTATATTGTTGAAAAAAAAATATGAAAAAACAAAAATCTACTTTTCTAGTTTTTTTTACTACAGTATGTTTTTATTATGCAGAACAATGTATCTTTTGTATTTTATTACAGTAATTTAATCTTTTTTGTTATTACGGAACCATAAACAAAGCTTTCTTCATAATTCCGTTATGTTTATTTCAATGACTTTTTGGTTTCACATTGCAAGAAAAAAAAGAGAAAATGCCTGAATGATAATTGTTTACTTATTTTCTTTAAAAGTCGTTTAGTTTTATGACATGGTCAGAGAACTATAAAACCGTAAAATTGAGTAATGTTATATGGACCTCCAGTGATAATGCAATGAATACAGGTAGGTACAGCATTATACCCTATTTTTAACCGATTTCGAAAAAAAAAAAAAAACAATTCGGACCGTATCTTTTTTGTATGTATGTACACTGATTATTGTGAACCAATTTTGACGACGTCTTATTGGTGATATTATTTTTGTCATGAAAATAGGTTCATTAGTTTTTTAGGAATTTTGAAAAATCTGTTTTTATAAGTCTATTTTTCGCAATAATTATCTCCATGAAATATGTACCGATTTTAACGACTTATTTTTTTAATAATAATTACTCGATTACTACGACGATATAATAATTACTCGACATTATCTCACAGACATAATACTGAAAATCAGTTATGTAGTTTTTCAGAAATTCAGTAATTTCTGTTTACGGCTGAAAATTATATATCAGAACAAAGCCTTCCATCATAATGACATCTACTGAAAGGGATACCACACACGGCGACCAAAACTACCTGTTGAAGACGGTTGGTGCCAAATTTAAGTAGGTACTTGCAGTAGCGGTCAGGGGGGGGGGCGGTCCGCCTCGGTGACATCTCACTCGCGCAGCTTAGTATATATCCACTAGCCAGCCACTCATAGATAATATACTATTATACTGGGTAAGCCACTGGTGCATCTGCAAGGACGCAAGGGGCAAATGATTTGTGAATGAGTTGAAGTGAAGGAATCGTTTCTCGCTTTCTTCCCTATAGCTGGAAAGGCTACTTACTGAAAATATCCTTACGCAGCTGGAGTACTTGACTCCCAATTTCACTAATATCTAAGCAAGGTAGAGGATCTATGATGATCAGATAATATTTATTTATCTTCTTACTTAATTATGTATTCTACGACGAAATTTTTTTTTCTTACTTTTTAGTGCACAATTTTTGAAGTCAGTATATTTTTTTAAAGTTTTACTTCTGCTAAATGATTTATAAATAAAAAAAACTTTTCCTTATATTAGTTTAATTAACTCTTCAATAATTACAACATTGTTCCAAGTTACATTTTGAAATATGCACTTATTGGTATAGACCTAGTGAAACTGGTCCAATTTTTGGCAAGTGCTTTGGCAGCCGCATATGTTACAGTTTTTATAAAACCTTCAGTAGCTTCTTTCAAGTTATCAACGTCTAATTCTCTATCAAATGTCACATCGCCATCCTTATGATCGCTAATTGCCACTGTTCTGTTGACGAAATGCATATACGTGTTGCCATCACAACGGTGTACAACTATGACTCTAGCCTTTGTGGTAGCGTGGGAATGATCTGAAAAGAATTTGAGAAAATTAAACAACTCTTTAAAAATGTATAAAAATTAATTAAATGTGTCGTTATTTGGATGCAGAACCGGCGATTTTAGGACCTTTTTCATTTTAAGATTTTCTTTCCTATTTCTAGAAACTTTCGTAATGCACTCTGGTGGTATATTATTCATAATGACGTGGTCATTATCATGAATGCATATTAAGATTCGGCTTCTCTCCGAAATAAAGCTTGTCGATCAGTGATCCTTAATTTTAATCAGTTTATTCGTGAAGTTTTTCTAAGCCCTAAGCTGTGGGCATTCCCCAAAATTTGGCTAGTCACTAAGTCTCTGATTTTAGTGCGTAAAGAAAAATCAGAAAAACTACTTTCCGTGCCAAATTAGTTTAGTTTAAGGTTAAAGAATTTTAAAAGAAAATTATTACATACCAATACGGGCATGTAAGGGTTCATTGCCAATGACGCTTTCACCATTCTCCTTCAGAAACTTTTCGACAGTTACGTTCAGCTTGTAAGCATAATCATAATCGAAAAGACCAGTTTTCAAGTCCAAACTGAAAAAAGCAGTCAAATTGCTAGTAAGTTTATCGCTTCATGCCTAAGACGTTTTAGTCTATTTTATCATTTTTTACGTGAATATTCGTTGGTGTTCTATTCTATTCTATTTTTTGTGTAATGGCTCCATCAGGGTTTTGATGATTCTGCCAATGTCAAGTATTATAGACGTCACAGTAACAATAGCCAATCAATCCGTAGCTAAGATGTTCACGCCAACTGTGATATGTCTTATTAATCGTCGACTAATCACAACCATCACAGCGCGGACAGGTTTAAACTGGATTCCCAATCATGTCACGAAGGGGCGCGTGCGCTGTCCGCCGTGACATGACGTAGATCCTGAAGTGTTCATTAAGAAGGTATTGGTGGTGACAGGTGTTAGATGTAACGCAGTATGCTATGTATTAGTTTTTTTATTACTTTATTTATTTATCACAACTACACCTAGATACTTAATTTCTAATTAGTTAGATTGGTTTTGTAATCATTGAAATAATCATTATTTGACTACATTTTTTTTCATTAGCAGTTTATCAGTCATATTGAACAGAGTTAATTAATGTGCCCTTCTATATAGTCACTGTTAAGCTAGACTAGCCGCCAGACTTTACATTCATTATTTAGAATTTTTTATATTCTTTGGTAACTTATGCTATTGTTGAACAAAGCATTTTGAATATAAAAGCTTAAAAATGTCCACTTATACCATTTATTATTCAAATACAAAGTACAAATTTATCTACACGAAGATATGGATAAGTAATTAATTCTCTTGCATGTACGGAATAAATTAACCTATAATGCTAATGAAGCTATTTCGAACATGCTGTTTCATATGCGTCAAGCATATTTACGGCATAATTAAACCATTGTACGAATATCATGAATGGAAATTTATTGTCTGGTTTTAGGGGATCCTTTAGGCTTTAGCTTTGGTACCACCATGGCAGGTAGTTACTACTTAGTTAGCCTAGGGTATTTTTTTGCTAATTTATATACAATTTGTTATTTGGACAGTCTGTTGTAGATTACGTTACGATACATTAATTTATAGAAGCAAGTACATAAGTGTCTGTGATACAAAAACTAATACCACAGATATCAAGAGATATTATGGTGATTTGATTGTTTATATGTTTTGTCTGAGATTTAAATTGTCTGGATCATTTATTTTAGACGACGAACGAAACATTTTCGATCTTCAAACTTTCATCGGTCTTAGATTTTACTTACAATATTGCTTATCTGGCTCTTTATTCTATAAAAAGTTTCGTAGATCATTAATCTATCTATCTATCATCACGACTTTCATCCCAAGAGGGGTATACGTAGAGACAATCGAATGCCATTTGTTACGATCCTGACACACCTCTTTCGCTTCTTTTATATTCATGATACCTTTCATACCTGCTCGGCGATTGTGTGTACTTTTAATATTTCCATCGATCAATACATTTTTTATATGTTCAACAAAAGTACACATAGGTCTTCCTCTGTCAACATTTCCTCTTACTTTGTTAATTATCTTTTAATGGAACGCAAGTACTTAAATCACACTTCGAAGTAAAATAGTAATAGACATATTGTTTTTTAATTGATACATTTATACTTACTCCCAGTGAGTTAATTTAGCATTTTCAAAGCCAGAAATCTTCGTGTTTATTAACTTGTACTGTTTGCCATTCACAGGTAAAGACAGTTCGGGGACCTGGTACTCTTCAAGCGAAGCAATAAAATATTCCGGACGTCCTTTTATGAACCACTTTCGGACTAGTGGTTCAACTCTTTCAATCAAACAATGTTTGTCTTTTGGGTGACAGAATTCTTGATCTTCCACTAATATAAAGAAAATAAAATGTTGTAGGGTTTCTATATCAAATCAAAGACTAGTAAGAAAAAATAAATAAATATAGGTAAGACACATCTAGATTTTTAATCCAAAATAATAAATTAATGTAATTTAAATCTTAATTCCTAGTAACTTGTAATTATCTGTATTCATTTAATTTTCATACAAATTAGTTCAGTTCGCACTAAAACAAATAAAAAGAAGTATCATACCTAATAAAAGTTCTATAAATTGCAACGATACGGTTTAGACTAAATATAGTCATTGTTACCAACGTATCACAAATATTAGTAATACTATACTTACATCCACAAATATCCATCGCCAATATCCCATTGCTAAGGAAACACAGAGATAATATTGAAACTAAAGGTAAATACATTTTGGTACAACTTCTCAACCAAAACTAGTGATAATTAATACTTGACACCACTTTATTTACTTCATGTCACTTAAAGAACAATAACAAAAATGACATTTCTCTATTTATAGGGAAATATCTAAATGATTTGGGCAATTAGTTTTATAAAACTTGTAAATGTATAATGTAAATGCATAAGCACGTTAAAAAAACGGCCAATTGCGAGTTGGACTGGCACACACTTGGCCGGTTTTTATTATTTGAGTATGCATTAACTAGTATAGTATATCATTGTTTGTATGTGTATGTATTATTATTAAGATCGTGACAAAACGCCGAATAAAACACGTTTCTTGTATGGAGACCCTCTTTTATTTTTAATTTAATTTTATTTTTATTATTTGTTGTTATAGAGGTCTATTTAGTAGTGAAGTTTTCAAATATCTACCTATTACGGTTCAAAAGATACAGCCCTGTGACAGACGGACGGACGCCCTTTGGGTACGGAACCCTACAAACTAGATAATATTTATGATTTCGCTGTCACATAAGAAAAGTCTAAACTAAACGAAACCGGCATAAATATCGAAATCACAAAATTTATAAAAATCTTTTGGTACAAGTCACAATACAACTTGCCCTGGGACCTGAAAATCTATTAGCTTTGCCTATTCCCTTTGTAGAAACCGGATGTGTAGGTATTTATAATGAAACATGCCAAATTCAACGAACTGTTCTGAATGTAAATCTATAAGTAAGTAGTAGTAGTTCATTATTCAACGGAACAGGGAAAAACTACTTCGCCATTCCAAGTCAAAATAATAAATTACTCTTGTACTGTGCAAAACTGTAATTAAAGAATCTACAACATTTTAATTATGTCCATTATTGCTGAGTTTATTGCTTTCAAGTTAATTACAACTAGCAGCCTATGGTATCGAACGCACCGTTTCGTAATTTCTCACCTGTTATTACACGATCACGATCATGCTTTTATTTAGCATAAGGAATAAGATTTATGTAAAGCAATATTTGAAATAAAACTTTTCTAGTCCTTTTTCGGCATTCTTACGGAATTATATCATTATAGTATGTTGTTTTTAGATAGCCATCCAAAATAAGCTAATTTGACTGCGATTGAGCTTCCACAACTTATACCTTCAAGTTTCTACATTACCTTAGCCGTAATATTATTATTTGTAGGTTTGTACTAAATCAACCAGTAACGACTGAACCAAATTGATGAAATGAAACGAGAATTTATGCAAATATTTTGTTTAATTAATTTAAAGATGAAAAACGTAATGACAAAATGTAAGTTGCTATAAGGAACGAAAATGAACAGCGCATAGTTTAAAACGCCTGATATAAAAGAAACATACAAGATAGCGACTTGCTGTAGTATTGTTTTAGTAGGCGTTATGTATTGTATCCTAACTTATTTCAACACAAACTATATAGATTATTAAAAACATACTATTATGGTAATAGATTAAAATAACTCATGATTTATAAATGAAATGCATTTAAATAATAGTAAAATAAAAATTTACAACAAGATTTAAACTATGCGCTGTTCATTTTCGTTCTTTACCGGAATAAGTTTTTGGAAGAGAATTACTGTAGGTGTCAGCGATTTGATGTAGCTTCGACAACAGTTTTTGTAATATCTCTCAATAATTCTTCATGAGGAACTTTTTTGAAAACATTATATTCTTAAAATCTTTGACGTCCATTTCAACTTTAGGGTACTTAATGAATTTCTTTCTATCACATCGACTAACAATTTCGAAATTCGATTTGGTTTTAACTGTGATTTTGTCTGTGGGTGTAAATATTTTTTAAATATATATCAGAAAAGAATGATGAATATGACTTCTGTCTTTCTGCACTGCCAAGCACAAGTTTCATAATATGCCATCGTATCCACACAATAGCCATGAAAGGTAAAGATTCACACGTGGAGCCCATCTTGAGTTCATACAAAAATACAGTTTTCCCCGAAATTTCCATCTTTTCGATTTTTATCCCCTAAAAAGCCGATTCGATTGAGCCGTTTGCGTGATTGAGTGATGCGCTTATACCAACGAACAGTATTTAATTTTTATTATATAGCTTATCGTATCCTTGGTTATTTTATCGATTCTTTTTGTAGTGTATCTCTCTAAACACTCGGTTTCGGTGGTGTCGTTACTCACCCACGGCACACCACAAGCCCCCCTTTTATGGTCTTGAAAATAAATTTGCTAAAAGAACAGAATTTTGGTGTTGTCCTGAACAATGAGTCATTGATAAGATAACCAGTTATCATATGGAACTCAATAGTTGGGTTATTCAAGCAAATACTTCTAAAAGTGATGAAAGTGTAAGGTCAAGAATATTTCAACTTACTAAAATCTGTCATACAGCAAATTCTCCATTTGTAGTTGGTATCGGTAGTTGTTCGAAGGAAATAACTTCCATTGGGTCTATAAAGTAACCTGGTTGACCTTTAATTAGCCATTTTCTCGCTAGTGGCTCTAACTTACTTATGAAACAGGTTTTAGAGCGCATTTGGGGATAGATATCCCTGAAATTGTGAAAAATTGTGTAAAGTAATTTTTTATTTAAATGTTATGAAATTCTAATTGGACAGGTTTGCCATAAATATAATCGTGTCAATAATCACAAATTGATGTCACAAGACTTTGGCCACTCCTGTGATCCATGTTTTTTTTTTGATTGCCTTATTGCCCAGGGTACCCAGCACTTTTTTATACAAAGCTCGACATGGTTATTGAGCCCGGGACCACTGTACACTAAACTAATCCTATCGTCAATGAAGGTACTGTAATGCTCAGATAACGGTATTGGTAAACAGAGCAGTAAGGAAATGCGTAATTCAATTAGCTTTATAATGATATGCAATTAAGCGGCATTTTGTTGAAATCATTAAATAACAATAACATGGATACATAAGGTGAAGTAGTCCTAGGTTCACACATTCATAAAAAAGTCTTTGATATTTAATCTGTGATATTTATCTAAACTAATCTTAACAATACATTGTACCAGTGTCTCTGCTCATAACAATAGAAAGTGAGTAACATATCCTATAATAAATAAACGAAGGAATATAAAATAACATATTAATATATAAAATAAAGCGTATAGACCGCATCCGGAACGATATGATTCTATTAGAGAAGAATGCGGAGTGAAAGATGATGTAGTGACTAAAATAAAAAAAAGTAGCTTATGCTAAGAATGAAGGATGAAACATTAATTAAAAAGGTTTATATGGCTGAAGTGAAAGGAAATACTGGCAGAGGACGACCTAGGTGTACTTTTATTGATCATAATAAAAAATGTATTGATCGATGGAAATATTAAAAGTACACGTCATAATCTCCGAGCATGTATGAAAGGTATAATGAATATAAAAGAAGCAAAAGTGGTATGTCAGGATCGTAACAAATGGCATTCGATTGTCTCAGCCTACCCCTCTTGGGATAACAAGCGTGATGATAGATAGATAGAAAAGATAGAAAATTAACGTACTTCCACAAATATCCAGTCCAGTTGCATATTGTACGACTAAAACCGCAAACAACAAAATTAGTTTTCTAACATACATTATCTTTGAGTGTATATCAAATTAGTTACAAAATATATCGATACGAGCTAATATAGAAAATTTAATATGGGAAAAAGACATAATAAAAATAAATGATAAAAAACTAACGAACCTGACTTTGTCTATTTATTATTCTGTGCTATATAGTTGTTTGAATCTGTAAAATTCCAATCGTAATGTTATGGGATCCTCATAAGAGAGTCAAGAAAAAACCAACCACATCGTCGTGCTTCGGAGGGCTCATAAATCTTCTGAAACGAATATTTATAGAAAATAAATTATATGATACTAGTAATTCCGCCCCCGGCTTCGCACGGGTACAATATGAGTTTACAAGAATTTGAATACCTACGTAAATACGCAATAACTACTTATCTATTAAAGATAGATATATGCTATTGCAGAGTTTTTTGTAGATCATTTTATTCTTCATAATTCTTTCCTACATCATTTTGTTATATCTGTGACGGATTAGACGGCAATCGCCGTGAAAATTCGCTGGGGCTAACTTTTTTCCCAACGTGATTCAATATCTTACAAGCCAACGTGTATAAATACCTATCAAAGAAACGCTGAACTAAAATTATTTCATTCGTCTGTCTGTATGATTGTTTTCAGTGATGACTGGCTAAATTGTAACCAGTGATTCCGGCCATGCTGCAAAGTATATAGGCCGTGATGATACGGTATTATCTATGCCAGATTATAGGTACCTACTAGACAAAATAATGCAGAATTTATTTAAATATGTTTGGAATATGTTGGTGTTTTAAATTATCTCATTTACATTCATTGTCTTTTTGAACTTGACTAGTTATAAATTTAGCATCGGACGGATCTTTTTTTCGATAGATGTTTTGACGCTAAATTCACATTACTTAAATTTATCTCATTTACATTCATTGTCTTTTTGAACTTGACTAGTTATAAATTTAGCATCGGACGGATCTTTATTTCGATAGATGTTTTGACGCTAAATTCACATTACTTAAATATAATCAAATGTAAATAAATGACCATATAAGTTGTCGATTTAATTTAAAAGTATCTATCTTTTGTGCACTACCATATTAGCGAAGTGTTACAACTATAGCACCTATATTAATAATATATTTTAGGGGTACAGTAGAATTTATTGAAATGTATTGCATGATTAAGAAAAAACAAGCTTTACTTCTACGGTTATAATACTTAAAATTCCCCCATTGTATATCAGCAGACTTGTTTTGTAAATGACAATGGTACCGTTTATTTCAGGTACCTATATTTTGCAAGCGAAGTCAGGTTAGCAGCTAGCAGACATCAGACAACACAATTTTGAGTCTGGTTTCTGCATACTATTAAATTTTTATTTGTCCTACATTGATAACTTTTGTAATTATCGGAATGAAATTAGCAGAACATGGATTTAGGATCGTTAGAAAATTGTAATTGTTTTACAAATATATAGCAATACAAGTAAGGTAATAAAACACTAAAGGTAATGTAAATAACACTGTGTTTGATAACTGTAATTATTTATTTATATATTTACAACAAAAATGCAGATGTCGGAACAATTTTTGTAAGAGTCCTGTATGTATCAGCGATTTTTCTTGATGTAGCTTTGGCTACAGTTTTTGTAATTGCAGTCAGTAATTCATCATTAGAACCTTGCAGTCCTTTTTTGACAACAATATCTTCATTCTTAACATCTTTGACGTCCACATCTGCTTTAGTGTATTTTATGTATTGCTTTCCATCACAACGACCAACAATTTCGAAATTGGTTTTGGTTTTAACTGTGATTTTGTCTGTGGGTATAAATATTGTTTTAATAAATTAACATCTGAATATGGGTTCTATTGGTTTTCTGAATATCAAATAAAAACAGACTACAATAGATACTGACTTGAAGAAATATACATCTAATTGAGAATGAGTTCTGTCTTTCCCTGGATTCCCTGGGCCAATAATACAATTCTCGAGAGCCTTAAGGCATAAGTAATGATTATTAAGCACATCATAAAAATAATGTATCTAATCATTTAGTAGTTCATCAGATATTTATGTTTTCAAGTAGGTACTCACGCATATGAATGACTAGCGGTTCATCTTGCAATACGCTATTGCCTTTATCATTCAAAAGTTGCTTAGCCGTAACATCAAAATCAAATAAATATGTGTAGTCTGAAAATGATTTCTCTAAATCAAAGCTGTAATAAAATTATGTTAATTTAGATGAGAGACATATTAACTAAATGAGTTAAGAATGAAGATTACTTAATTGCTAATTTAAGCAATTAAATGTGCAAATTTTTGTCATATATAGTAATTTGGTCAAAATAAGTTACCAACAAAAACTTTTTCGATCCCGGATCCCGGCCATGTACCAATGAGATATTTTAATTAAAAACTTATATACATAATCCGACAAACCACAGTTAGAGCCTTTTCCATCTAAATATACCTCAACAGAACTGGCCACTCGTTAGGTGTAGCTTTACAAATACCACCGGCTAAACGAGGGAGACTTGATCTTCCGCTGGGTACCCTGGAACCGTAACACGGTCTCGGGAGCTGTAAGGCAACCCGTGAAGAAATAAAAATAAACTTTTTGGTTTAGAAAATTAATTTGACAAAACAACAGTGAATCATTTTAATGATAAGCAGTTATCATGAGCAACTCAATAACAACATATAAAATGTTTCTATATGCTGTACATTCACTTAAAATCAGGTAGTCTAGTCAGGAAGTCACATATCCAAGGTCAAGAACTTTTATTTATTTATTATTATTAAAATTTCATATAATATCAACATAAAAAAATTATTTTTTTTAAAGTATTTTAAAAATGAGTTTTCACTTGTCTTTTTCGAACAAACTATTAAGAAGATATGGATACGTTTTAAGTTAAAAGTTCTATCTCCATAGTAATTGGTAACGTTAGGAACTTCATATTTGCCAATAGTTACTGATCTCGTGTTGTAACCATGCATAGTGTAATCTAAATCATGCTTATTACTTTAAATAAGTATGTTTTAATCCTACCGGAATATTTCAACTTACTCAAGATCAGTCAGACGGGCATCAGCAAATCCTGTTACTTTTACATCTTTTAATAGATATACCCCATTTGAAGTTGGTATCGGTATTTGTTCGAAGGAAATAACTTCCATTGGCTCGATAAAGTATCCTGGTTGACCTTTAATTAGCCATTTTCTCATTTGTGGCTCTAATTTATTTAAAAAACATGGTGTGTCTCTTGGAGCGCATTTAGGAATATCTTCAGCTGAAATTATAAATAGGTACATACGTATAATTATTCATGGTAAATCTAAGTAGGTACTATACGCTGATACAACGGTCTTAGCGTAGCGTCTACGGCCTAATGATATTGTTATAATTTAATTACTGAAGCAATTCAGTATGTAAAGTAAAAACCAAAGTATATTTATTTTGTAAAATACGCCATCTATTAGAGATCAGTTGAACTATGACAACGATATTGACACCACTAACGGTGCGAAGTAATCGCACGGGTCATCTAGTAATTTTATAAACACCTGAATAGTTTGTACGTGTAGTGAGATTACTCAAAAACTACTTGACAAAATATTTTTGCGTTAAATTACCCGTTTATTGAGGAATGTTATATAATATAATATGCTATTAACATCACGCTATGTCCCAAAGGAGCCGAGCTGCAGTAATTATAAACGTCAACCAATCAAAAAAATTTACGGACGAAGTCGGAGCAGAATGATAGTCCAATAATAAAATATCAAAGTGACAGAGAATTAACATACCTCCACAAAAATCCAGTCCAGTTGCATATTGGACGACTAAAACCGCAAACAACAAAATTGAATTTTTAACAGACATTCTCTTTGAGTGTATCTCAACTACTATGTACGAAATATATCCATACGAGCTTATTTATAGAAAATTATGTCGCGGAAAATATATCAAAAAATAAAACAAACAAACCTGATTATAAGTAGGTAGTTGCATAGTAAAATCATGATGTTTTTTTAAAAATATGTCCAAAATATTTAAGCAAAATCATTTTCATGTTTCGGAGAACACGTAAAGCGTCTGCATTTCTTCTGAAATCGAAACAAACAGATAACCAGAGAGACAATCACTAAAAACTTATAAAATAGAGTATTTTAAGACTTAGTAATGAACCTAGGGGGTCCTACCTATAATTTTGTAATATATAGGTTCAACTCAAACGCGGATACTTACGTACAGAGGCAAATTACTGAATAATGAAAAACTACTGAACCGATTTTCGTCATTATGTCTGTGAGATAATGTCGAAAAATTATTATATCATTAAATAAATAAGTCGTCAAAATCAGTACATATTTCATCGGGATATTAAGAAAAATTGACTTTTAAACTCAGTTTTTTAAAATTGGAACGATATTGGAAAAAATCAAAAAGTCTAAGTATACCCACTATGAACCCTGAAAATGTCATCCAGATCCATTGAGTAGTTTTGTATCCAGTTGTGGACAAACATTGGGACAGAGAGAATTGTATAATTAGATGTCTCTTAGCACTATTAAATAGACCCTAGCTTTGGAGTTTGTAATTTTTCGTTTAACTTATTGTCATCAGCCAATACATGTAGTATTTCGACGTTTATGAAATCAAGGTTATAAATATTATCTACACTAAATTGTATTATCACAACCAATAATGAAATATAAAACTACCGCCTCGTGTATGATTGCCCTTATCTCGAGAACCTCTTCATTTGCCGAAAAAAAAATGAGCCCTATCCCAAATGTAGGGCTGAGCATCAGTGAAATTAGAAATTTAAAAGGCGTGCCACACGGTTGTGACAACCACCCAAGTCAGCCAAAATTTAATTGTGTTGCTGACAAAATGTATCGTGAGGATGTCAATTGGGCAACCAAATTGATTTGCCCACTATTTTCCCTTCAATCGAACTTTGTTGCAAGCGCTGCGCTCGCGATAGTTGTATCAACCACGTGACCACCGTATAGAACAAACAAGTTTTGTAGACATGATGAAGGTCACGTCAGTTGAGTGGTTGTCCAACAATGTAGAATAGATAACCCATTCTACATTATTGGACAACCACTGTCGCTACTCCATTGAGAATAAAATTATAGTTGTCGCTTGCATCTACTTTGTATTCTGCACTTAGTATTCTGGTTGAACAATCCTGAATCCTATATTGACGGCTCCATAAATTATGCATCCAGTGTCTTTGTCAATGTCATAGTTTGCCAATATCAAAGTGAACTTTTGCAGCACAGATTTAACTTCTGTACAATTGAACTTTGTCTTCAGCTGGGTACCCTGAAGATAATTCCTAAAGTCATACAATCAAAATATTTGGTTTAAATTAGTAAAGAGGTGTTGCTATACCTATCCAGTAACTGAACGAAATCTGCAGATAACCACCCAGAAAGGTTCTACTATTCAAAAAAGTTGTCGCCATGCCTTTTTTTTAATTCTTATTTATTTTGGAGTTTATATCCGGTGGATTGTCAACTACAGCAAACCTAAACAATGCAGTGTACCTACACAAAAAATAACAATACATATAATAAAGAGGAAATCACTGCTGGTGCACAGAGCTTATGCCATTTCAGATATATGTTCTGAAGTAAACCTTTGTCTTATTTAATCTATACTGTCTCACAAATGACTCTCTCTTCCTTGCTGATTCTTGGCACATTCCAAACTACACACGCCTTATAACGTTTGTGCCCTACAAAAATGGACTTCAGCAATTCAAGTACCTATTGTACAAAACTTATTAAAAATAGCAAGTCTTAGTTTATGAATCTTTAAAGTATATGAAATTATCTCAATATGTAAAAAATATGTCAATATCAGCTACACCTAGTTTTCATAAAGTCCTGAAAGTCATCAATTTCACGCCGACTTTGCGACTCGAGTTCTCTAAATATTATGTTTTTTTTTTCATAACGAATAAAAATTATTTCACATACTTTATGGATCCATTAACTAGAATTTTCAATTTCTAATATTTTTTGTAAGTACAATACTTGAATTGCTGAAGTCCGTTTTGTGTATTTTATTGCACCGATTTTGTTTGGAAATTTTCTTTCTCTATTTATTTGTATCGCTCGGATATTGGGTGAAAGAGATGCAAAATTTTGTTTTTTAGTTGGTCGCGTGACCAAGAGAGCTCATCAGAGAATATGGTAGGCGTCCAACCAAAGGCAAAAAGAAGAAAAGTTGAAATGTACAACTCTACAATGTAATTATTTAAAAAAATCTTAAATTATTTTGTTGCGCTCCACTTTTTAAATAAAGTTAAAACATAAATCATAGATTGGGAAACACAGGACACGGGACTGGAAATCTGAGAATATTTGTTATTAACAAACAAACGAGAAAAATCCTAACTAACTTTTCCAATCAAAATTTTACTCGCGTTGCTTTAGAAATTTGAAATAATTTATTGAACGGATTCTACTCACATAAAGCGCTTTATTTATATTCAGCTGGGATTTAACAAATCCTGGTTTTTTTGTAAAACGCCCAATACCAGTTGGCCTCGGAAAATTATTAGATACGTTTTCACACTGTTTCTGTTTATTTATTAAACATTTTTATTTATGTAAAACAACAAACGGTGACGCCGTACATATTTAATTTATGTTTCAAAGTTTTCGAAAGCTCAAATACCTGACTAGATCTTGAAAATATTTTAATTAAAATTTTAGAATATTTTACGAGGAAAGTTGTATAATATTGTGTAATTATAAATAATGCAATAAAAAGGAAGATATTTAGTCCAGTCTACTATACTAAATTTCTATTTCTGAAAATGATCACCTGTCTGTATGAACAACTGACTAAATATGGGTATTGTTACCAGCCTCTCTGGCCATACTTCAAGGCAAAATATTCATGATGGTACAATCTATCTATCTTCTAATCTCTGGAACTACCAGTCGGATTTGAGAGCCCAATTCTTGAGGAAGGTTTATATCATCACGCTACCTACCCTAAGGAGGTGAAATCAACGCGTACGAAGTGGCGGGCAACTGCTAGTATGTATATATAACCCACAGAACCTAAGCACATTGTTAGGATCATATGAAAATAGTTCAACCATTTTGACAGCATAAAACCAACTGTCGAAGTTGAATGATTTACTGGATAGACAAGGTAAGCTAGGGTGTGGATTCTATATCAATTTAGAAATTACTTTTAGAAGAAGTTCTTTTTAAAAATCGCGAACTTTTACCGTGACGTTTGATACGTCACATTTAGCGAGCATTGAAAGGGAAGAGGTGGCAAGAATGGCTATAGACATTTCTATCAGTTCGATATATTTTTTTACAATTCATATAATTTAGAAAATTTCTTTTCTTCATGGGTTGCCTTACAGTTCCCGAAACTGTGTTACGGTCCCAGGGTACCCAGCGGAAGAGTAAGTCTCTCTCTTTTCGCCGATGGTATTTGTGAGGCTATACCTAACGAGTGGCCAGTTCAGTTGAGCGATATGTGTGGTTTGTTGGATTATGTACATAAAAACCCATTGGTACATGGCCGGGATCCGGGATGGAACCCTTTTTTAAAATAAGTTGTGTCTTCACAAGACCATTTTGAACAGCATCATGAAATTCTTGAAAACAAAACCAACAGTTTTCATTATAATCTACATAAAATATTAAGTTTGCCTTTGATAAAAGTTTTTGCCTCTCACCTTACACTTTTCAAAGTCAGAACAGGACGGCTATCCAATTTCAAAAACATATTTATGAAGCTCCCGCTCTTTTTAGGGTTCCGTACCCAAAGGGTAAAAACGGAAACCCTATTACTAAGGCTCCGCTGTCCGTCCGTCGTGATTTTTTTGCTCGTTTTTGCTCGATATTGATAACGGCAACAGGTAGACGCTTGAAATATCAATATTGAGTTATATTATTCACTATTAAATAAAAATAAAATAAATATTTAAGGGGGGCTCCCATACAACATTTTTTGCCGTTTTTATAGATAATGGTACGGAACCCTTCGTGCGCTAGTCCGACTCGCACTTGGCCGGTTTTTTTAAATGACAAGCGTATCAACATAGTAGCTAAATTAGATATAGAGGTATACTATTTTATAATAGATATATAATAATAAAAAAAAAAAAAAAAAAGAGCGCGGGAAATCCTCGAATGTAAAGGCGGGTTTTTATAAATTATAATTTTGAAATATTGAAAATATTGTATATATCTTGTTAAATAATCGTGTAAATAGTCATTAAATAGTCAAATAATAGTGTAAATAGTTAAAATTAAATATGCCGAAGAAGGGGCGTACTAAGAAACGCAAAAAAGATGAAAATGCAGAGATCGATGTTACTGATGAAGATTCTTCTGAGTCTGACACAACAAAGATGGAAGAGGAAAATGAAGATAAATATAAAACTTATTTCGTTACCGACTATATGAGACGATACCCAGAAGATTCTAGTGCCACTGAGTTTGTGGTATTTGTAGAATCATCAGATAGTTTGAAACCTATTGGAGCCAGGGACCTATTAGCATTATCACCAAGCCTTAAACGCTTTAATAAAGGCGTAAAATATCTACAATATATCAATAAATTCAAAATCGGAGTTTACTTTGAGAAAGCTGGTTTTGCAAATGCTTTTTTGAACAATCAGACTTTTTTGAAAAATTACAAGTTTAAAGCAAGCATACCAGCCTCTTCTACAGAAGTTACTGGAATCATAAGAAACGTACCAACCCAAGTCTCTAATAAAAAAATATTTACAATATTACAGAGTAACAAGAAAATTATATGTGTCCGAAGATTTCTTAAAAAACTGAAAACTGAGGAAGGTTTTGTTTTACAACCCACTCAAACAGTTGCCATTACATTCGCAGCCTCAATACTCCCCGAGCATGTGGAGCTTAATGGTTGGAGACACAATATAACACAGTACTTATGTACCACCTATCAAGCAATGTTTCCAGTGCCTAAGGTATGGTCACCTAGCTAAATACTGTAAAAACACTATTAAATGCTCCATATGTAGTGAAAGCCATAGTTTCAAACAATGTACAGTGCCAGCAAAAGACGCTACTTGCTGTCATTGTAAAGGTAATCACATATCAATATCAAGTCAATGTCCCATAAAACAAAAGATGATTACAGAAAACAGAAACAAGTACACGCCAGCTCCGTTTGCAAATTTATTAGATACAAAGAATTTTCCATCCCTTAGTTACAGTAACAGAACTAAAAAAGTAGATTTATTATCTCTGCTCAATGCTGATGATAAATCATTAAATTTATTAGTAGAAAGTATTGTTAAAATAATTTCATTAAATAAAAATAATGAAACATCGATTTGCACAAAAAATGTATTACAAGTTTTAACCGACACATTCAGTAATAAAAACATTAATAATCCAAATTCAACTCAAATAGTCTCAACATAGTTCAGTGGAACGCTCAAAGCCTATTATGCAATCGTCATATTTTAACACAATTTCTTTACCAAAAATCAATTCATATAGCTTTGATCTGTGAAACATGGTTAAAACCTACTCAGAAATTAAATATTAAGAATTATTCTATTGAACGCAATGATTGTGGAAATGATCATAATGGGGTTGCCATTATGATACATAATGACATTCCATATGAGAGAATCTCCACACAGTTTGATAACTCTATACAAAATTTAGTAGTCAGAATAAAAATTAAAAATCAATTTTTATCAATAGCAAGTATGTACTGTCCAAAATACAGTATTCCACATTTTACAAAAAAAAAATTTCAGGATTTTTTAAATAGTATTTCCAAACCAGCTCTGATATCTGGTGATTTTAATGCACACCACACTATATGGGGTTGTAATTCTATAGAACCACGTGGCAGAGATATACTTGACTGTATAGATAATAGTGAAATGGTTTTATTGAATGATGGTCAAGTCACTACAGTTGGTAGTGATATTTGGAGACCAAATGGTTTGGATCTGACCATGGTCAGTTCTTCTATTGCTTTATCTTGTGAGTGGTGGGTTCATGACGATCCATTGGGCAGTTATCATCTACCAACAATGACAAATATTACCTTGAACAATTCCCATTATATTTCCCCCCAAAGTAATAAATATTCTCACACTAATACAAGATTAGTGAATTGGGATATGTACTTTGTAAATATAAATAATATGTTAAAAGATTTTTCTATGAACACTACTGATCCCATGGAATGTTATAACAGTTTTTGTGAAATTTTATCAAGTGCAACTGAAAGGTCATTATTTAAGAAAGTTCCAAAAAATCCAAAAAATTCTATTCATAATAATAACAAACCCCCAAAACATATTTCAGTTCCCTGGTGGAACGAGAGTTGTGCTACAGCAGTTAGTAAAAGCAAAGAAGCTTATGTAATATTTAAACGAAATCCCAATCAAATAAATTATATAAATTTTAAAAAACTACAAGCTTTGAAAAAACTTGTCATTAAGCAAGAAAAAAATAAAAGTTGGCATCTTTTTTGTTCTGAAATTACCAGAACTACCTCAATTTCCAAAATATGGAATACAATGCGTAAATTTAATAAGAGGTTTACAAATAGAAAGCAACTTCCCATCTCAGAGACTTCCTGGGTCAACAAATTTCTAGAAAAATATACTCCAGACTTTGTTGAAATTCCTTTTACTATAAATTACACACCTATTAACCCTAGTAACTCTTATCTTGTTGACCCATTTACTATCACTGAATTAAATTCAGCATTGAAATCACGCAAAGATACTACTTGTGGACTAGATGGTATATCATATAAAATGCTTTGTTACCTTGAATATGATAATCTAAATATGCTCTTAAATATTTTTAATTCATTATGGCATACTTCTCTTATACCAGAACAATGGAAATCTGATTGTTTAATTCCAATATTAAAGCTAGATAAAGATATAAATTCCATAAATTCATATCGTCCTATTACCCTGACATCATGTGTGGGAAAGATTTTTGAACAACTATTAAAACAACGTTTAGAGTTCTATATAGAAAGTAATAATATATTATCAAGTAATCAATTTGGATTTCGTCGTGGCCATTCTGCCCGTGAGAGTATTGCTCATCTTTACATTGACATTCAAACTGCTCTCCAACAGAAAAATCATCTTGTTTGCATCTTTTTTGATATTACTGGTGCTTTTAATAATGTTAATGTTAATATTCTCTGCTCTATATTGACTTCAATAGGTTTACCTGTAAAACTTGTAAGGTGGATATATGAATTTCTCAATCATAGAAAAGTAAGTGTCAAAGTAGACAATAATTTACACGGACCTAGATACTCACATAAAGGTGTCTGTCAAGGAGGAATCCTTAGCCCTTTGTTATATATACTATACATACATAGGCTCAATGAAATCTTAGGTGATGAGGTGCGAAATCTACAATTTGCTGATGACTTAGCAATATAGGTACTGTAAGGGTAGAGATTTGAATGACATTAATAATAAATTAAATATTGCATTGAAAAAGTTATATGCTTATTTTTCCTATTTAAACCTAGATGTAAATACCACCAAAAGTAATGTAATAATTTTTAAATATAATAAAACACATGCTTCTAGAATAAAGTTACTTTATAATGGAAATCAGCTACCTGTAGTATCTAGTACAAAATTTTTGGGTGTCCTATTTCAGCAGAATTTGACCTGGAATAAATATGTCGATTGTATAATAGAGCGAGCACTAAAAGCTACCAACATTCTTAGATCTTTGGTCGGAACTCATTGGGGTGCTGATCCAAAAATATTGACAACACTGTATAAAGCATTAGTCAGAAGTCACTTTGATTATGCTTTTTTTTGTTATGCTTCTAAAGCAAAATTAATAGATAAAATTGAAAAAGTTCAAAATAAAAATTTAAGACTAATTTTAGGAACTATGAATACTTCTCCAGTAAACTCAATGCAAGTTGAGTGTAATATACCTCCAATTTATATTCGTTTTGAACATTTAAAATATAAATTTCTTATAAAATTTCTTAGCAATAATCATAATAATAGTCTTCTGACAAAATTAACTTCTTCTAATTGTGATACTTTCTTGTGTACAAATCTTCCTGAAATAACAAAATTCAATAATCTTTATAACATTTATCAAAGTACTAACTGGCCTTGTTACTCTGGAAGCTATGAAAGCAAATTCTGTAAAATGAATATAGTAATAGATCGGACTCTGACCAATAAATATGAAGTATATGACAAATTATCTAACTGGAATGAACACAGACAAGTTTATACTGATGGAGCCAAAAACTCCAACAATGTCTCTATGGCTTTCTATAATCCTGCGACACAAATGGGGCATGGTTTTAAATTGCCTGAAATAACCAGTATTTACACTGCCGAAGGCATGGCAATTCTGATGGCTTTAAACTATATAGAACAAACAGAACATAATAAGTGGGTTGTTATTACCGATAGCATGAGTATACTTTTGGCTCTGTCCAATCCATCTTATAAATCTGACATTCCCTACTTTATTTATGAAATTCGAGAAAAATACAATAAAATGGACACATTACAAAAAACAATAATTTTTTTTTGGACGCCTTCGCATATCGGTGTTCATGGCAACGAAAATGCGGACACACTCGCTAGACATATCACAAACATATCAATTAATGTTCCAATAAAAAACGTTAAACTACCAGTAACTGACTTGTTAGTATTAACAAAGGAAATAATAAAATCAAAATGGGCACAAAATTGGGCCCTTACATCCCAACAGAAAGGGAAATGGTACAGGGAGATAAATTCAAGTATAAGTAAACCCTGGTTTAATTCTGGCCAGTTCCTTAACAGAAAATTTTATAGTACAATTAACCGTTTGCGAATTGGACATGGTAAATTTAATGAACACTTACACAGAATGAAAATGATAACTTCTGATACTTGTACATACTGCAATTCAAACGAATCACAAACATTACAGCATATCTTCTTCAACTGTTCAAATTTCATCATTCAAAGAATGGCTTTAGCAGAACAACTTTTAACAATATACAAGAAACCCCAGTATGTACCGCGCGCATTACAGGAACTACTGAAAAACACAGAAACATTTAAACCTATCTATGAGTTTATCTCCACAACTGTGGAAAGTATTTGAGAAGTTTTGGTTGGAGTTGGATTGGATTTGAAATTTTTAAATGAAATAATTGTTGAAAAGTGAATTGTAAATAAACAAGAATGACCACAGACAATAAGCATATGATATGAGCTAGAGATGGGTAGTTCATGTATGAAGGACAAAAAAGAACTACTTCACCTACACAGCAGCAATATATCTTTAGTTCACTTTAGTACATTATATATCTTTTAGTTCTTTACTTCACTATAGTACCTACACTCACTGAACGATTGCACAGGCAAGTAAAAGAACGATTGAAGGAATGTAGTATCTCGCTTTTTCTTTATAAATGAAGAAGCGAAATACATGCACGACATAAGCATGACAGGTCAATAAGAGTCACGCGAATTTGGTGCCAAAGTAAACGTAATCATTATTTGAAATAAATTACAATTATGTTTGACTACAAAAAGTTTGTACTTACCAAATTGTTTTAAATGAAAAAAAATATTATAGACAAATGTACAGTAGGTAATTTTATAATTATGTATAGGGCTGAATTTTTAACTTGTACTTTGTGTGAGACCTGTGAAGTTGCGTTTTGATTAAATTTTTTGTCGTTTTTGATTGCTTATTTCTGTTTATTATTACTAAAGAGAAATAAAATAATCACGTACTAAATGACGGGTATTTTTCTTTTTATGGTACGATTAGTTCCCGTGATCTAGTGAACTAAATGAACTAAAGAACTAAATGAAGGATATAGTTCTTTGTACTCAAAAGAAATGTATCTCTCTTTTCTTTTTAGTGACACACTTTGCGCAACTCTAATATGAGCATGATATCACAGAAGGAAAATTGTATATCAATCACTCTTCTGCTGGGTTAGCATATATTTTGACAGCGACACTTTCGTTTCGGTCGAATGGCCTTGAACAGGGCAAAACGTTCATGTCCAACAAGGACCGGCCAGAGATAGCCCGGGGCCGAGAGGTCCGGCCCAACAATGTGCGTGCAAATTTGCTATGCCGGGCAAAGACAAGTACACAGAATTTGCTCGCACATTGTTGGGCCGGACATTCTCGGACCGGGCATGTCCTGCACAAGAATGCCGAGCAATTTGCTTGGCCGGACAAAGACAAGTACACAGAATTTTCCCGCACATTGTTGGGCCGGACCTCTCGGCCCCGGGCTATCTCTGGCCGGTCCTTGTTGGACATGAACGTTTTGGCCTGTTCAAGGCCATTCGACCGAAACGAAAGTGTCGCTGTCAAAATATATGCTAACCCCGCTGAATAGAGGTCAGTGATATTATCAAATACGACTTAACCGGATTGACATAAAAGACTTGGCTACGCCTTTTATACTTGTAAAGAAGATAAAATTTTATTATTAACCAATGACTAGGCTATGCCTTAACTAATATTATAATGAAGTAAAAAATATACTCGATAGAGTTCTTCCTGGATTGACAAACAAAAGACTTGGCCTCGCCTTATTTACACGAATCTATGAATAAACAAATAACCAATGACTAGGCTATGCCTTATTATTATAATACATAAAAATAAATAACAAGAAGACTTGGCTGTATGGGTAAACCCCTTTGCCTTCCATGAAAATGGAGAATGAGAAACAAAAAAAAAACAAAAAAAAAAAATATACACTTTGTCTTCCACTGGGTACCCTGGGGCCGGCCGGCATCAGTTCCCGGGAGCTAAATTAAAAAAAAATAAAAAAAAGATATAGGTAGTACCTATAGCTATTTTATTTCTCACAGGTTTTTTTGTCGGTATCAAATATCTCCCTTGATACAGATCGCAGCTAATATTTGATACGCCATTTTGAATATTATTTTTCCCTCTAATGACGAAAAATACAAACAAATCAAATCTCTATAATTATATTATTTCTCAAAGGTATTTTTGTCGGTATCAACTGTATCAAAGTTAATGTTTGATACGTCATTTTGAAGATTAATTTTCCTTCTAGTGACGAAAAATAAACAAACAAATAAAATTAAATGTTTTTTTAAGATTAGATTACTTTATTTATTTTGTAAAAGACGCCATCTGTTGGATATCAGTTGAACTAACGGAACAAAGTATTCGCACGGGTCATCAGTCATAGTCTTTTATATATTGTTTTATTTAGGTACAGTAGTTTTTTAAGTTTTGCCGATAGAAGATATATCTTTAAATATAAAAATATATCTTAGTTTTTAGTTTACATACCGAATTACCTACCTATTACTGTATGGGATCTTCTCACCATTTTATTATTTGCAATGTATAGTTCAGTATGGAAAAGAGAGACAATACTACATTGTATAACTTTGTACAGCGTTTATTAACGATTTGGCTCGAGTGAGAACTGAATCCGTTACATCTATCTATGAATACCTATCTTAAAACCATACAGATCACATGAAGCCTTGTGTCAGTTATAATACCTATAAATAAGACCGGTTACTCGAAAACTGTTCAGAAAACTTCAAAGTTAAAAAAGAAAATCACTTGAAAAATTCAAGCGGAAAAAAGGAAAGAGGTCACTAAATGAAGTTTGAAAGTCACCGATGTGGCACCAATTTGTATGCGAAAAAAGTAGTGGGAGCTCATAATTTATGCAAGCATTTGAGCTCTCTTGTCGAATTTTCTACGGAAAGGTCTTATTAAATTTCAGTACTTAATTTGCATAGAATCCTCTAATCTAGCGGAAGGCTGCACGCTTAATTATTCCTCCCTTTTCACGATTCTCGAAGAAGTTCGAGGGATATCTCGGTTTAAAAATCTACTGGTCTCGTTACTACGACTAGATTTAACTGAAAGAGTTACTTAACTTACTAATCGCTTTTTACTTTACTTATACTTTTATATTTTTTCTTATAAAAATAAATCAAGACTGTTATATACCTTCGGCATAATACTTTCAGGGTGGAACAACGCAAGGCAACAATATGAAATTGTTGAATTAAGGCGACGCATCACAGCGCAACAAACTTAGTTTTACGCGCGATTTATTTTGTCCAAAGATATCACTAAGATGGAAGATAACCAAGGATAAGATATGATGACCAAGATTCTCGTACCAGAAACATGAGAAATTACGATTTCTCAACAAAACCCTCCGATATTACACGAAACGGATTTCAACTATATGAGTATTATACAAAAACTTTCAGAAAAAAACAAGTTATAGTTAATGTTTTCTTAAAATAAATTATCTATGAAATGAACGAAATAAAATAAATATATATATTCAAAGTCGGTTAAAATACGCGAAAAATTGAGGACTTTTAGGGCTTCATAAAACCTATGTGTAACTGACTTAAAAATTATATGTCGTTTATATCATGTATTATATATCAATATTTAGAATGCAATTTTAATTTTGAACTCAAGAAATATAGTTATCGCGTAATTTACATATAGCTGCAGCATGTAATTAGTATGAGACCAACGTAGTTAGGGGAGTTCTTAAAATTAAATCTCCATTCTAAATTTTAAAAAATTACTTACCATTATTCGACATGTACCTACACATTTAACGAGTTTTCTTACAATATATTAAACTAGCATTCCGCCCCCGGCTTCGCCCGTGGATATTTACGAACAAAATAAAATATACCCTCTATCTACCCCTACCCCTACCCTTATTCCTACCCCTACCCTTACCCCTTCCCCTACCCCTACCCCTACCCTTATCCCTACCCCTACCCTACCCTACCCCTACCCCTACCCCTACCCCCACCCCTACCCCTACCCTCTACCACTACCACTACCTCTATATCATCAATCTCAGATCAGGGAATACAATAGTTTTCGCAGCGCACGCCGATGTAAGAAATTTATTAGGTAATTTTTTTTACACCTTGGGTTGCATTATTGGAGTTTTATACAAATCTTTCCTCTTTATAATATTAGTATACTTAGATAGAAGATAGATAAATTACAAACTGTCAAATGAACTTCATGACAATCGTCTTGTACAATTATAAAATAACAAACTCATACATATATTTTATTTGTTAGATAACAAGAAAAAGTGCGGTTGCCGGCTTCACCTGCACTCACACGCAGGAGAAGTTCATGAAGAACTGCAAAGCTATCCGCCATCTACTTGAATGAAGAAATATTTCGTGTCGTGTTTTCAAAGACTGCAGTCTTACATAATTAAGGAACGTCTTATATTGATTCATTCCCTCATATACGGGAACTCGAGCTGTATTTTCAGCAAACATTAGGTTGGAAACAGCAGCTGCTTCGCTTGATTAAGCTATAAATAAGCTGCTTGAATATGAAACAGCTCACTACAGGAGGCGGTTTTGCATAAACAGCTGTTAGCTTAACATGAGCTATGTACAGTTGGTTGCAATCTGGGAATTCCCGAAACACTTTTTGAGATAAAACACTTGACGGAGACGAATGAGCTCTGATGCGAATATAGTTGCATTAATTTAAATATGTGCAAAATGAAAATTTAAACTGAAATTGGATTCAGGATCTTATTTCTTAGTCTAATGTAAAAGCAATAGAAGACAAAAAGAAAAACAACATAACATGATATCGATGGGCGATTTTCCCGTATTAGTCGAAACTAACTTTTAACCCCTGTTTCGCCCGTGAAAATTTTAAGTGCAATTAAAAGTTTCTGTCCTGCGTACTACTCGTTTGTGATAAAAGTAAAACATGCCCCGTTGTACTAAAAGTTTAAAAAATAAGTTGAGAAATGAGGCAGAATGGCTCTTTTACCTAATTACACTGGTCAACACTGATTTTGTCACACGAACTTTGGGATGATTTTTGTTTCTATTGGTGTACCCTCATTACAAAAAAAATATTATTTTGTTCCCGTCACATCCAGTTTTTTTCTGACGGCTTTGTATTGATTTTTACCTCATTTACGTGATTTTTTTTTGATTCAAGAAAGTTTACCGCCAAGTGGCGGCAGGCAATATTTCGCAAGTTAGGCTACCCGCTAAGCATGAACATATCCTATCTTTCCCTTTGCCCCCCAAGGCTTCAACTCTACCCTCCCGCCCCTCCCCTGATTTGTCAGATACCGTATTTGACTTACTTACATTTTTTGACGACGTTTGTTAAGCTGTAAATATACATCGAATGTGCATAAACCACCCGGACAGTTGTTTGTTATGTGTGTGGAAAATTAACTTTTGCATCTCAACGTCGAAAATTTACGCCATTGATAGAAAAAAATTATTTAGACTATTTTGGTTTTCCTGTGCGTCATCAAGACATATACTGGGTTCCATATATATGCTGTGTTATATGTATGAGATTCTTATCAGGTTGGGCTAACAAAGAATCTAGACATTTGCCATTTGCTACACAAATGATTTATTGTACAGTAGATGATTATTGCACTTTTCATGAAATATATTTTCATGTCACAAAAAAATCTGAAATGTCATTTTTTTTTTCATTAATATATTATCATTCTGTGGCCGTAGTAGGTACATGCAAAATTTGATATATGAAGATTTCGTGTGACAAAAAAAAGTTTGAATTTTGTTGACCAGTGTTATTATTGATGACGTCACTTTCTCGTCTGTCGGAGAAAAAAAAGCTACATACCTACTGCATAGAAATAAAAAATATTCAAATTAGTTTCTTATTAATCTTTTCTTTCTTTCTTCACGGGTTCCCTTGCAGATCCCGATTAATCTTTGAAATAAAAATATAAAACGTTTAGGTTCATTTTCACTTTATATACCGAATTTCTTGATAGGTAAGTAGGATCTATCTATATATCACGCCTTTTTTCCTAAGAGGGGTAGACAGAATAGATAATCGAATGCCATTTGTTACGATCCTAACATACCCGTTTCGCTTCTTTTATATTCATCATACCTTTCATACATGCTCGGCAATTGTGTGTACTTTTAATATTCCCGTCGATCAATAAATTTTTTATATGTTCAATAAAAGTACACCTAGGTCGTCCTCTGTCAGTATATAGTTTCACATCTGCCATATAAACCATTTTAGTGAATCTTTCATCCTTCATTCTTTCAATGTATAGAATAAATTACCTTCTTACGCGGACGAAGTCGAATGCAACTGCTAGTTGGAAAATATTAAAATGCTGCAAAACTGAGCAAGGACATTTGCACGAAGCTGAAATTAAATCAAGATATTTTCTTTCATAATATTCAAGAGCTTTGAGTTATTTTCTCGAATGCATTGCTGCTAGTAGGTTTCTCTGAATATGCAATTTGTATATAAATTTCTGTATGGCACTTTATGGAATGAAAATGGAATCGTCAATATTCTTTCATTTAAATAGGATTATTTTGAAACGTGATCAAAAAACGTCTATATTTAATAGAGCTATGGTCCAAAAAAATATTTTCTTTTAATCTGTAAACGAACAGTAGATATCTATGCAAAAAATAAATTTAAATGCAGGGAATATGAAGTACCTTAAATATATTATTAATTATAATGATAGAGCAAATTTTACTCAAAGGAAACTATCCTGTATATTTAACCAACTTCCAAAAAAAGAAGGAGAAACTTTTCAATTAGGACCTTTTTTTTATTTTTATGTATGTATGGTGTACATCGATTACTCCGCCAGTTGTAAATTGTTTTGAGGATTTCTTTTTTAATCGACAGATAATTCTTCCAGATTGGTCCCATTTTGATCTCATAGAAATTGGTTCATTAGTTTTTCAGAAATTATAAAAAAACTGATTTTGTAAGTCAATTTCTCGATGAAATATGTACCGATTTTGACGACTTATTTTTTCAAGGATATAATAATTTCTCCACATTATCTCACAGACATAATGCAACGCAACGTTCAGTAGTTTTCAGAAATTCAGTAATTCTTGTTCTTACGGCTAAAATTATATATCAGAGAAAAGCCTTAGCAACGGTTTCTATTGACACGAAGTTGTCAATTTTCGTATCGACGACGGTGGTCTAGCAGTTAAAGGTACGGGGTGCAGCGCAGGATGCACATGGTTCAAATACCATCCGCGGCAGTATTTTTATTTTCCATCAATATTTTTTATTTGCGTTATTATTTGTCTCTCAGGGCAGACTTTTTAAAAAAATGTACCGACTTCAAAAATGATTGCTCAGTGAAAGAACCATTGTTACAAGCTGATAAGGATCTTACAGATCACGAATCTACAGAAAAGGCATTTGTTGACGCAATCAACGACGATGATTATACGAAACAAAGTATCTCTTCTGAAAGCACAGTAAAGGATAATAATATACCAACTGCTACACAACAGTCTTTGTGGTTATCAAACCAGTCACTAAATTCCGAACTTGCTGCATTATTCAATCAATTGAACGCTACTTCTGTAAAATAATATGTATGATATTTTTAAATAAATGTTATGTTAATTCATAGCATATTTATGAGACTTTACTAAACATTCCAACAAGTAGAATCAGTCAACGTTCTGAACAGCTTTTATGACATTGCAGAAGAATGAAACAGAGCTGAAGAAAGCAGTCATTTAAACATTTATTTTTGCGCCAATTGTTTTTATAAAATATATACTATACTAACATATACAACAGAAAACTCTTACTTTCATTATTCACTTGATTTTATAAACTCTGGTGTATTTCAAAATCATGTAGGTATACATATTTGTTAAAAAAATAAAATTACCTTCAAATGCAATTTTCTTGTTCTTTTAGGCGAATGTCTCGATGTTCCAATAATGACATTGATATCCGTAGCATGACTAAATAACGTGTTATTGTTTATACCTATGTGAAATCTTAACTTCATTTTGATGCACGTATCGCAGAGACCGATGCCATTTTTATCAAAACGACTATAAATACGATCTATCCATTAAAGCGATTTACTTTCTTGAAAGATTCCAATATCATATCCTGTTCTCTTGTATTTACATTAGTTGAGATATAATGGCCAGGCTTACAAAATACCTTTAGGAACGAATAATATCTTATCTCAATTTCTAGTAATTACAATGACATATTTGTTGTTTTCGATTGTATGGAACATCTGCAAGTTATTATGTTGTATATGTATATCACAGAGACCTCTGACATTTTTATCTTAATGACTTTATGCATAATGTATATAATGATATATTGTATAAACTGAGGTAGATAAGTAGGTAATTGCTTAATTGCCCCGCTTTAAATTTAGTCGCTCACAATCCTTCCTACACGTGTTCCGCTTTTGCAGAAATTATACTGCAACTGCAAAAAAGAAAAAAATAGTAAATATTAATTATTTTAAAATCGCCTTTCTGACATAAGATAATATGATGGCCGGGCCTAAAAAATTCACAGTCGTCAAGCTTACTGATATATCGGAGCTAGCTCAAAATCCATACAAAGTTGTGCCGACTACGTGGATAAAACGTGAAGACGCCAATAACGTGACAGTTCCTTACCCACCCGAAGACAGACTGAACCACGGATTCGAACAAATTTATCAATGCCAACCAGCATCACTAGAGTGGAAATATTATCAAGCTACCGTGGAATGTGAAACAGGTAAAAAAATATTTGTTGATTATTTATGTTTTGTTAAAATCTAAATACCTATTTGCATTATTGCAGATTCATATAAAGCAGGCTTACTATACATCAAGCGGGTGAACAATAAGCCATTGGAGGAAGAATCTTGGTTGCGCTGGAGAGAAACGATGGCTGAATATCTAACCTAGATTATGGAACTTGGTAGGCCAATAAAAGCTCTATGAATTTTTAAACTTTATTGTTGTTTATTTTATAAAATGAATCAATAATTTTCCCTAAATGTTCTAATACCCCAAATGAGTTTCTTATAGAACTCTAATTTGTTATACTGCCCTACTAAGCGCAAAAGCGGTATCTCAAAAAAATTGTAGTTTATATTTTTATGGCATCGGATAGCTTAAAAACATACGGATCTAATGAACTAAACCTATTAGCGGTATCTTACTTGAAACATTTAGAAAAACTTTAAGTAAGTTTTCTCTATATCAGTTTTACCTTATATCACTAACGGAATTAGACGTATATCAATATTACTTAGGCAACCAGCCGTATCTTTCAATAAAAGACACTGCGAGCATAGTAAGAAATAAAATTTGAAAAACTCGAGTTTTGCCACCACCAAAAAAGAAAACTGCACAAAGGAAATCCAAAAACAAAAAGGAAAATATTTTGAAATCTTTTCAAAATATTTTTCCTTCAAATATAGAATGTCCTTTTGGAGAGAACTCCCTACATTTGATTAGATATATTTCATAGAATACGTTTCGTTTTCAAATATTTTTTGATGTCTTTATAAATTTAAATAATAAAAGATTCTATAAATATAATTTACTTGGTTTTTTTCTTTTAAAAAATACGTATTTTATTCAACAACAAAAACATATTTTTTTGCATACAATCATGTTAGAGAACACTTAACAAAAAAGCGGTAACTCAAATCTTAATTCTATAATTACTTAGCGGTATAGCAGTATCTCATGAATAAGATAAATCCACATACATTTCTGATATTTTAGCTATTGTGATAAAAAATATACTAAACATAATATATAAATTCAATTTCATAAGCAAGAAAGTCAATATACAAAGTAAAAATAAAACTACTTTTAAATAACTTCAAATATCTCGAGATGAGTTTTTTTGAGATACCGCTTTTGCGTTTAATAGGGTAGTATAGTGTTAAGGTGGTTCGTTTTGCATACAAAAATGTAATTAAGATAAACTAATTAACTAAACAGTAAAATGTCTAAATATGTGCTTACTTAATTCTTTTCGGCTTTTATGTTGCGCGAAATCAATAAAAAATATTTTTTTTATAATAGAAAAAGTTTACTCTATCAAGATCACGCACACATGCGTATTTTTCTAAAAACAATATTAAAAAAGGTAATTTTTTATTGATTTCGCGCAACATAAAAGCCGAAAATAGTTAAGTAAGCACATATTTAGACATTTTTACTGTTTAGTCAATTTTTCTTTTTTTTTATTATTTTATTTATATTATTATACATAGTTTTATCTTAATTACATTTTTGTATGGAAAACGAACCACCTTAAGTATTAGTTTTTCTTCAGAAATATATATATATATCCTATTATATAACAATATGTACGTAATGTAAAGGTCTATTTTCAATGAAATTTTACCTCAAGTTAAAATTTGTGCAATGTTTTTATCTGGGCAATGAACCTATATTTATTTATTTTAAAAGTTTTATTTGACTATGACGTCAAAACCCCTTGTGAGTGTAAGCAAATATACAATAATATGAATCTAAAAATATGAATAATAAATTGGTAAGTATACAATTTTTTTTTGTAAAAAGGAGTCCACTCAAAGACCACCCAAACATTTTTCGGTCTGACAAATAACGGCCCAGCAGTTATGGTGATATATAGAGAGATGAGCACTGATTGGGCCAGAAATAATAGAACTGCCCATTTTTAAGCCGCCATTTAATTTAAGACCCTCCCACATTCTTCAACCCTTCTCTTATGTACATACCAATATAGACCAATAGGAGCACAAAAAGAAAACGCGATAGCAGAGAGAGAGGGAGATATTAATGTTGCAAGCATAAGAATAATTATTTCCTAAAAACAATAAAATAATAATAGGTACCTGGTCTACTTTTGAATTAATATTATTCATAAATGATGAATTTTAATAAAATTAATCTATTATTAATCCATGTTTAATTGCTGATTGTAAAAGCTTTTGAATATTGAACGAAAATACTGAACAAATCACAGGTTTACCGGCTGCAAGCTTGGTTTCTCACTAAAATTATCAAACATAATCTGCCCATTATATCATGTTTAGAAGCTGAGCAAAAACAGTGTTAGTGAATCAAGCCTGGAAAAATGTTACCCCAGCGAGTTTTTATGGCTAATACGTTAGAGATATAACAAAATGACGTAGGAATAAAAAGTGTGAAATAAAATCATCTACAAAATTGTATAATATATATTAATATATTTTTTATTTTATTTTTTATTTTTAATTTTTTAATTTAGGAACAAACAGTATAACAATTAAATTTGGGGACCCTGCCGCAGGACAGCGATCTCGAGAGGGTGTTTTATTTATAAGTAGTTTTTAAATGTATATTAATATATTATATTTCTCTAATAGATACATATTGTACCCGTGGGAAGCCGGAGGCGGGGTCGCTAGTATTAATAGGCTATATACATTTTGATAAAATATATTTTCAATTCGAAATCTCAATATTTAATAAAGCCTACACCTAATTTTGCTATTTCATTCCTCAGACGTAACGGGACATTCCATTTCCACTCTGGTGAAACCGCAGGCAGAAGCTGGTATTCGATAAATCCCTAAATGTTTAACAGCATTTCGAGAGAAAACAGAGTTTCTCTTTTTTGACACGTGTCAAACCTTCGTTAATACCATATTAGATTAGATTTCTATTATATATTGAAACCTCCCACAGATATTTCATATTACAAATGAGAAATACATTAATTTAGAATTTTCTCGTGTTTCGGAGTGCACGTAAAGCGGCATTCGCACTTCATCTTACAAATCCTACTTACTATAAATAAATATATATTATAAATGCGAAAGTTTGTTGCTGTACCTATCACACTAAACTAAACTTTCTGGATTAAAACTTGAAGAAGCTTCTTCCTTAACTATTAGAGTCTATAGCTGTGCATAGCGGTTGCACCCGCGGTAATAGTTACTGCCCGCTCCTTTGGGTCGTAGCGTGATGGCTATCAAAATATTTTTTTAAATCCGAAAAAAAAACAAACAATCTCTTCAGCTTTACTACAGAAGATAGATAGATAAGAGAAACGCTACTCAAACAAAAACGATTCATAAACACTGAAAATTTAGCCAAAAATGTAAAATCTGGAGAGGTCTACCTAAAGTGAAAGTGAGAGAAAACTACTTAAAAACTACATCAACACTGGTCATTATCATAAAATGAAAATTCTGGAGATTTGGAAGACGTGATGACGAACCGTACAAGCTGTTCAAACCAATTTAAAAATATTGTTTCAGTACCTAATAGATGAACATAAATGTAGGCTATTAATTTACATTGACAATTCGGTATGTAAAGTAAAACTAAGGTATGTTTTACTACTTTTATAACAAACGAGTAGTGCCACAGTACACATACGCTAATTTACCTAAATGATGACGTTATTAATTCACCTGTCGGCATAACTTTGGAAATTTAATATAATAAAGTACTGGATAGAAAACAAATGTTGCCTCGGTGGCCGAGTGGTTAAGACGTCTGGCATTACCTACGGGTTCGGTCCCGGATCTCGGTCATGTACCAATGGGTTTTTTAATTAAAAATGTATGTGCATAATCCGACAAATCACACTATAGCCTCACAAATACCATTGGCTAAACGAGGGAGTGTTGGTCTTCCGTTGGGTACCCTGGAACCGTAACACGGTTTCGGGAGTTATAAGGCAACCCGTGAAGAAAAAAAAAAACTAAAATGTACTAATAAATTGCTTAAAATATATAAAAAAAAACCTTAGTTTTTACTATACTAATAGGGAAGATGACAGGGTAAACAAAATATTATTCTATTTAGTCCGACATTTAGAATATATTTATATAAGAATATATAAGTATATCTTCATAATTTTTTGTTTAATTGACAAAAGAAAAAATACGTGTCCAATATTTTCTGATAATCTAACTGACGGACTAATTAGAATTTTTTAGTCATCACGCCTATTCGCTATTACCAAAAAAAAAACCGAAACCATGGGCTTTATCTAGTTAAATATAAGAAACTTCAAAGATTAAATAATAATCTGAGTCCACAATGCAACCCTCTAATGAATACACAACCATCCCCCAGTTACCCTGACTTACGAATTCGCTAAAATAAAGCACGTTACTCACGCTTCAAGAAAGTTTGGCTCCATAAATTAAGACATACCTACTCTAAGTTTTAGCTCGTAAATCTTAAGCTACCGCTTTCGTAAAGTAACTACAAAACAGTGGGACGCCGATTTCAAACTCACAAATTATCTTAGAGCAATTACTTTTATGCTAAATGTTACTTGCCAAAAACTTTCTAGTTAGAAACGAGTCATTCAAAAGTCTATCCAGTACTTTTTATAATAAATTTTCAAAGTTTTGCCAACAGGTGACATAATGGTGCGTCGGTGGCCGAGTGGTGCGTCGGTGCCCGAGTGGTTAAGACGTCTGGTATTAACTAGGCAGACCCCGAGAAAATCCTAAAAAAAATTATCTAAGTATGCAGTATTAGAAAAATGTTTATTCAAAAGATAAATTACTCTAATTACTTAAGAGTAAAATGTGGTAAATTCACACATTTCAACAACAGCTAAGGTTCACAAAATTAACATACGTAATTAAATAAAAAAAATACTAAAAAAACTTTCTTTTTTTATAGAGAAGACGACATGTGACTTCACAACCGCCTGATTAAAGCCCTACCCATAATTTGTATGGAGATATTACTATTCCCAATTTCTCTGTAAATACTCCACCTGTGTCACTGTAATTTAGCATATAGTTACTTATTCAATATATCTAAGTGAAATAGTCGTTATTATTTCAATTGGTTTTATTTAATAGGAAATATGGGTGGTAAAATAAAGGATTATTTTGACCCTGTTTTCTTTTTGACGGTGCGACACAGGAACGAGTCACTGAAATTTTTAGTTCGTATGCAGAATGTGTCCACTGTGTGAGGATGAAATCTGTATCCTGTACGAGCAGTGCGGGTGCGAAAAAAAGATGGAGGGACGAGGTCATGGAGTTCTTCTGACCATTCCCTATAACAGTCGATAGACACTGCGTCGATAGATGTCGCACCGTTACTATCTCATTGAAACCTGTATCGCGCCATTGAAAATACTTAGTAGATATTGGCATATAAATACAACTTTCCAACGACATGCGTTGGGGAATACCCTTTTACTCATAGTCGTTGGATTGTTGTATGTATTGCCATTTCTATATTGGTGACCCCGTATGAACACAGCCTGTCCCTGACCCCTCAATGCTTATTTTTTGTTTTATTTCAATAGGTACAATAGTAAAAAAATCGATAAAGCGTATCGAATTTTCTTTAGATAATGCTTACGTAAATCCCTTTTCTTCTATTGTGTATACTAAACAAAAAATCGAATTTCTCTAAAGGCTTCTCCAAAACCTTACAAAGCCTCTCTGTGTTGTTATGGTAAATATTTCAAAGGAAATTGTAAGAACTAGCTTTTGCCCGCAACTTCACCCGTTCGGATTCTATTACCACTGTTTTTCTTTCTATTCTATGTTTAGTTTTTACTTTTTTTTAATATAAAAACCTTAAATCAAATCTAAAGATTAAAAATAACTAAATAAACCAGGTCCACGTGGAATAGTGGCAAGAATACTGGCTGCATTTCCCCGCTGAATCGCGATGCTGATTCGTTGAGCGTGGAAGGAGCCAGCCCTCTTGTCACCAGAAGAGATGATCAGTCGAGGGGATACATCTTTAATCAAATTTTTGGCATTTGAACCCCACGGACCTAGAGTTTCTACACCAAACGGCACAAATTTGTAGTTTTCAATAATTGAACTCTATTTACGCCGTTTGTTAGACTCTGCGATTTCCGCCGCAGCTCCCGCTTTGATTGCTGTTTCCCTGAGATGAGACGGGGCTAATGTGTCCTCGCACGTAGCATCCCATACAAGGGCCCGACCTCGCTCCCAGGGAATCAGAGTCATTCCATCGGGTCTCTTGCCGTCTTCCCGGATTATTCCCGTTGGCTCTAGGAGAGCAGGGACGTCTATTGACGCAATAGGTACCTAAAAATCAGTAAAAACTTCAGTCAAATTGATTTTGTAGCTTCTCGATCGCTCAAATAAAACAAAGAAATACTGCCAAATGTTTGTTGCAAGTATTTTAAAAGTTTTATTTTATGTTATTTATCTAGGTATTTATTTTCACGCTTCATATAACCCTAAGATTTTCTAAGACGATAGAGGCGTCGTCTTATAAAATCTTAGATATAACCCTACCCCTCGGTAGCCAATATATCCTTTCGTTTCCTCCATATTTCATCTCATTTTTCATACGAAATGAGTTATATCGATGCGCCCTCTGCCGTCATATCCTGGTACTTTTTTAATAAATTAACTCAGTCATGCCTTAACTACTGTACTTTATAGGGTAGGGGTAGGGGTAGGTATAGTGTATATTTTATTTTGTTCGTAAATTTCCTATAGATAGTGTTCTATAAATTCCTAAGTAAAAGTAGGTATTTATTCAAGAAAATTAATTTTATTTACTTTATCTGATATATTTTAGAAACGTAAATACTTAATGAATCGGTATAATTAACAACGTGGCCATTTGCTAATTTCAAGTTAGAATGGACATCACAATGAATAATTCAGAAATCTATAAAGTCCCTTTATGGGAGGCTTGCCAATAACTAATTCCTAGTTCAAGAGAACATCGTGCATACGTTTTATTGGGGTAGACAGAGGTGATGATCATTGATTTCTTCTTTTATTCTTCTTCTTTTATTGTGGCTTCACAAATGTTAATTGATGATTTGCTAATGTCAAGTATTATAGCCTTTATTTATATATGCCGATTAATCGGTATCTAAGATGGTCCCGCCGACTGTGATATTAATCACTGACTAATCACAACTATCAAAGCGCGGACGGAATTCAACTGGATTCCCCATCATATCACGGCGAGACGCGTGCGTTCGTCGCCATGACATGACGTAGAATCGATCATTGATTTCTCTGTATGTATTATCAGGCAAAGATGTATGACAGCCTATATATAGAACTAGACTAACTATAGATTTTTTAAGTCCGTGTGTTCACAGAATCAGTATTTGGGATTTTTTTACATTAAGAATTTTAAAATCTAGGGCAAAAATTTAGTACCTAGGTATCTAGTAACGACAATGCTTTGGCATGCAATAATTTTTTTTTTTATGTTGTATAAAAAATAATATTTGTTTGGTTGTGCGTGTTCCATAGATTAAAAAACTACTAGACAAATTTGAAAAATATTTTTGTATTTAATAGCCCAATCCACAACATTTCAAAATTTTAACACCCTAATTAGCCTATATGAAAGTAGGTGAAAAATTAAGGTACCCGTAGATATTTTTTGCTTTTCTAAAATTTTAACTTTAACACTCTTAAATTAATTTTTAAATATTGCATTTTTAGAAAAAGCCGATAACGGCTAAAAGTATCAGGTGTCTATGCGTATTCTGTATTAAAAAAAAGAAATGACATGAGCTGCGTGCTTTCGTTCGTTTCATTCGTTCAATAGTTCGTTCATTGTTCTTTTGTTTCATTCATTATTGTTTATTTTTAGTTTATTAATTTAAAATTAAATTTTATTCATTTTCATCAACAAAGATGGGTAGAGAAGCACGTAAATTAAATTCCCTTGTATCAATTCTATTCTATTTTTTCGTGTTATGGCTCCATCAGTAGTCCCCTTGTATCCTGTTTTGTTTTTACAACTACAACTAATACTTTTTTACTTTTTATTACCAGTTACTTTTGTAGGCAGAGAGTATAGTAGCTTTGAGCCGTACTCGTTACACAGTGTAGTTTTTTCAAAATATCTCTTAAACCACTGAATAAAAAAATAAATAAATATGTGTATCGTGTTAAGCAAAGGAAGATCTCCAAACGGATTTTTAATTTTGGTACTTAACGAAAAATGAAATGTTGTGAATTCTTGAGGAAGGCTAACATCACGCTACCTTATGCAAGGGGGTGTATTGTATTCCTAATACAACGCGTACGAAGTAGGAGGCAATCAGCTAGTATTTCATAAAAATCGGCGTACCTACCTAAATAAAATGAGAAAATGTTATTTCAAAAAGTTTAAATTGAATCACTTTTACTTGTGAAATAATGATTACTTATGCAAAAACCTTAAAAGGTTTCCTAACCGTTTTAATAAAAAAAATAGGACCTAATTAAGTACCTATAGAAATTATTACATGTAACTACGAATAGTTGTATTTTACTTTCAAGGAGTTTGTAGAATTCAGAAAATGCCAACTCATATCCGTTGCTAATTGATGGTAATTTTAATACCTTACTTAAGTAATTAACAAAAAATGCATTGTCACGGTCTTTATGCCTTATGACATGGCTAGAATCAAGAGAACGTTTGGGCTATTTTAATTTTACCTGTATCATAAAAGAGTGATATTTACAGTGACATGATAGTGAAATCCGCAGTAAAATCCGTTTAGTAGTTTTTGCGTGAAAAGGGCACAGACAGAGAGACAGACAAACGTTAAAAAGTTAGGAGATAGGATAGTAGATCTATACTAATATAATACTGAATGAATAAATGAAATGAATTCTTACCAATAGCCAAATCATTTGGCCTCGACGATGGAGCTGCCTTACCTTACCATAATTTTTAGAATACCTACTTATAAAATTTCGTGGTAATTGATTATTTGTTAAATTGATTTTTATAAATTAATTTTACCAAAAAAATAAATGAAATGAATAAACTCAAAAACAACTGAAACTATTCTAATATTATTTCACTAATAGAAAGCTATTTGAGTGTCAAAGGCTATATTTTATATTTTGTATATAATTGTTACCCTGGGCGTAGTCAACTATATAGTACCTACATTATAAAAGCTAAATTGCAAACTGAACAGATGTGAATACTCAAAATATGTTACGGGTAAAATAGTCTCTAGCCAAAAAAACATGGGCACGCTGCATTGACTTCTCGTGCTTCGAAGAGCACGTACTACTTCTGAAAAATAATGCAAGAGCAAGTCTAAAAATGCATACCTATCGATAAAAGTTTATAGAAATATCATGGACGGAAAAAAGTAGAGGACGGATCGCCGATACGACAAAAGTGAAACACCAAGCGTGCATGTGCATGTGTGCGTGCATTATCTCTAATATATTTTTAAATTGTTTAATAAGTGGTAAATTACTAACTTACCTATGAAATCTGATTCCTTGAGATTTTTTATGAGTAATGGAGTTGTTTTTGCATAATTTTCTCAGATCAATTAATACAAGATCTGAGATAATTTTACTACACAAGACGGCATTGTTTTTATTTTCTTAATGCGGCTGATCAGCATAACCGAATGAGAATGTGTGCGTGAGGCTCGTATTTACAATGAAACTGGCATAACTTGGTTGCTTCACTCTTGTCTTAGCGGCGATCCGTGCTCTCCTTTTTTACGTCCATGAGAAATATAGAATATTTTTTATATTATAAACGCGAAAGTTTGTATGGACGAATGTGTGGACGTTTGTTACTCTTTCACGCAAAAACTACTGAATATAGCTCATACATCAGAATAACATATAGGCTATAAAGTTACCCCCTTATTCATAAACGTTTATTAGCAACTTTTTTGTTAAAATGTGTTTTGTTTCTTTCTATTATTAGTAAAGACAGGTTTGTTAGAGAGTGACAAAACATATTTTAACAAAAACGTTGCTAATAAACGTTTATGAATAAAGGCCCTATTGTGTAAATTGGGCAAAATAGTGTCACTTAAAGGAGGAACGAATAATTTTGGTTGATTGCTAAAACTGAAATTCCCGAATTTTACGAATGCTATGAACATACAATTTGGGCATCGACAACTAGAGGATTTTATCTAGTATTGTGTAGGATGAAAACATGATTGGTGAAAATTTTCTCGATAACTTAAATTTTTGAAATCACGTATTCAAAAACACCTCATACGACCATACTCTGAAGGGATTTACGTTTAAATTTTATACGAATATGTAGGTAATTTCAGTACCTAGTATTGATTAAGAAGATTTTTCCCTGCATGTGATCGTTTTTTAATAAATTATTTATTTGTAATGTGCCGCTTACGTCATTTATTCCGAGAAGCGATACATTATGCCCTTCTCATTTCTGCAGCAAGAACGGACAAAGCGCCGTCGTTGTCTTGCATGACGTGATCGTTGCACGCGAACCACTCATGCGCCCGAACCACGAGTTTAGGGCGTGGCTTACGATTAGAAATTTCTGAGTCGTTCCTCGTCTTAAGTCGGAAAAAATTCTCTCATCTGCGACCCATCTGGTGCTGTAAGCGTTACCCAAATATAATGTATGGTGGAAATGTATCTCTTAAATAGTTCTACAAAAAAGTTCGCAACAATATATATTTATCTTTATGTGTAAGCCATTATCGCTAAAATAGTAAACCGAAAATACAATAAAATATTTAATTCCAAAATTAGAATATTTTTAATAGATAACTTAGAATATAATTTTATCCAAAGGCGCATAGTAAAATATGAATAATTGAACGCTGCATTCTATTCTAGAACTCTGTGAAATTATCAAAATCCATAATATATGAATGATCTAATAAGTCACTGAAACCACAAATTACTGAAATTTGAAATTCTATTTAATAATTAAATATACACGGGGTCGGACTATCAAATAAATTCCTGAAAATTTGTGATAAACCAATGGTACAATATTTGCCGTTCCTATTATAATGTATGAGTGGGAAGCTGGGTTTACATGTCCTCCGAAGCAATAGTACTCGATCAGCGCTAATTCTGTTTTGGCTTTAGTCACCGCTTTAGTAATTGCAGAAACTCGATTAATATCATCCTATTATCTTATTCCATTATTTATTTCAATTATTTTAAATGAGAAAGTTTGTATTGTATTTGGTTGAAAGTGAAGTAATAATGTCATCAAAAACATGAATGTAAAAAATTTAAGCCAAGTCTCGCGACTTTTGGACCGTAGAAAGTAGAGAGCCGTAGAGTATTAGTGATAGTAATAGAGTAATAATGTAGAGTCGTTATCTAGGGTTTCATTAAAAAATCACAAAATTTTGACCACTCCATGTGACTTTAGTTTCAAAATATTTTATCACTTGACAATTGCGTGTTCCGGCCGATTTTTGAGCTTCGTTGATCCAGAATTTTGATGAGTGAATGAGTGAGTGAGTGAGTGATAACATAGTTATTTTCGAAAGTCAATATCTCAAGAATGGTAAGATTTTGTAATTCTATGTAATCGGGGGGCTTTCTCTACACACGCAAAATTGCAAGTATTTAGGACAAAGAGATTTTAAGTTATACGGGGATCGAAAATGCAGCTTACTGGTTGGTGTAATATAGGTACTCATGTAATACAGGTGCCTACGAACTTGACTAACACACTACTGTGTGCCTAGATATCGATTACGAATTTTCACCAAAGTACGCCTCTGTTAACTAATCGCTCTGTGAAATGCGAATTGTACATAAGATAGCATGTAAAGGATATTTTTCGTCAAATTAACAATGGATTCAAAGACAGACTTTTTTGGCAAACTATTTTTTATTCTACATCTAATTGGTATTGGCGATTTTTGGGAAAAACGAGAGAAATGGCCGTTACGTTACATTATTCTTCACAGTTTCATTATAAATATATCTAGAATTATACTTTTGTTATTGATAATGTTGGAGTATAGTGGATTTTTTGCAAAATCACCAACAGAAAAAGATAAAATCGATACCAAGATCTACACTATTGCTCATACAGTGTTTTATTCCTATATCGTTATTGTATGGGTTAATAGAGATGGTATTAAAAATCTTATTACAAAATTATGCATACATTTACCAAGTCTATATAATGATGAATCGGTTCGAATTGAAATGGAGAAAGAAATCAAAAAGCACACAACCACTTATTTAGTGGCGGTATATGGTGCTATAGTTATGTATGGATTCGTAGAATATTTGAGAGTAATCAAACATGGTAAGTCCTAATTTGTGTACAAAACAGAGACGTCAAATTAAAGTTTACTGTGAGAAAGGGTTATACCCATAATAAACAAAAAAATAACTTTCTAACGGTCTAAGAAACGTGGAGAAATTGTTTAAAATAACTGAGATACGAAACGTGTGAAAGGGTATAAATTCGTAAAAAATGTTTTAACTTTTTGGTATAAATTCGAACTAGACTTACAAAACAAATTGGTGAAATTGTTTAACTCGACTTACAGGCCATTTCACGAATTACGTTTGTATTTTTTTACACTTTAATTAGGAATTGTCTTAATGAGTATTATGACAATTTTCACAGGACTATTTAAATAATGTAAGTACTATAATTTTAATTATTACAATTCGATTATTTCAAAAAACTCAAAAATCTGTTAATGTATTTAAAGAGATCGCAAATAGTTACAGTAAATAAAACACAATAATAACCGATTATAATAATACTAAACGAATGTACAAAAAATTATATAAGTAAAAATATTGTACCTTTTATCACAGAGGCATAGATTTTGCGCGCTGATTATAGGTACCTACTTATTTGTTGCTTTCGAAAAGGTTAAATTTTTATTGGAATTTTGAGAATAAAAAATTGGATTGGATTGGAAAATCGAAAATATTAATTTTTTGTTTACTTAAGTATATCTCTCATGAAAATCAGTGATTTTTTTAATAAAAATTGTTATCGTTAGAAAATATAACGTATAAAACGAAACAATCCTTTTTTTCAGGGGAAATATTTTCAGTTTTGATCACAAGATGGCCGGACAAAACTGACACAAGTACACTAGCTCTTATAATAAGAATTTCAATTTATATATTATGGTATGTTATAATGATAAAAACTATAGGTGTTTTTGTACTTGTTATGTCACAAACTGTATGTCTGAGGAGAAGGTTCAAACATTTACAATGCTATTTTTTGGAATTAAATGAAACATTTAATCAAGATTTGTCACAAGAAGAGAAAGATTTGAAATATGAGCAAAAGTTTATATTCGGCATGAAAATGCATGGTGAAACTTTATGGTATGATATCTTATCTTTGTTTTGGGAACAAACTTCATCAGCAACTAACAAACCAGGGTTGGCATACTTAGGAATGTCTGGCCCGAAAATGTCCAGCACTAGAATGCCGAGCAAATTGCTGGGTCAAACAAAGACAAAGATTATAGGGTTGGACATGCGGACCCGTCCTTTTGGCCTTAGAATCGAAAGTATGCTAAACCCCACTGGTACTCGTTTTCAACGACATTAAACTCATTTCTAATTATAATCAGATCTAGAAAAGAAGAAAACAATTTTCGTATATTTCATTATAAGGCACATACCTAAGGCATTTATTATCCTAAAGATAGATATCAACATTTTTATTTCACTACAATTTTAAATTCCAATATTACTTTATTATAGTGGGTTCTGTGGCCGAGATTTTTTTTATAATCCGAAAATCTCGTTGAGTGTCCTAAAAGATCGGCTAAATGAAGAAGTGACTTCCGCTGCGCATTTGGTTATATCTTTTATTTATTTCTTCATGGGTTGTCCTTCCAGCTCCCAAAACGGTGTTACGGTTCCAGGGTACCCAGCGGAACACCAAGTCTCCCGATGGATTTGTTAGGCTATACCTAACGAGTGGCCAGTTCTGTTGATGTATACATTAGATGGAAAAGCCTCCAAGTGTGGTTTGTCGGATTATGTACATAAGTTAAATTGTTTATTAAAAAAACCCATTATTGCTGCCTAGTTAATACCAGACGTCTTAACCACTCGGCCACCGACGGCCAATTGTTTATATCTATACAATATACAAAACGAGGGCCTGGTATAAATTACAAATCAATATTTGATCCTGTACTAATTTCAACAGGTGCGTTAGAAATATACAAAAATACCTAAGTTTTGTATATAGTGGACAGACGTTTATGAATGTTAGTATGGTGGTTCTTCTGACGGCACAAACTTTGGTATGTTACAAACAAAACACATCTTTATGGCCTTTATCTAGTTGTCCATGTAGACTTAAGGGTGAGTAGTGGCCATGTGACTGAGAACTGTAATTTTTATTCATTTTAATCAAAAATAAAGCTAGATTGTTATCACATTGGTAAAATACTACCTGCATAGTGTAGTATTAATATTTAATAATTTATCAGTGGATATATTTCAATAGAACTAATAGTGATCACGGAGTAATATTGAAGACGCGATTTCTTTAAAGGAGATCCCTACATTTGGGCCATTCTTTTTTATCTTCGCGAACAGAACCGATAATACCCACAGTTGTTAGATATAATATATAGAACTAAAAAATCGTGGTCCAGTATTTTTAGCTCTTGAATTAATAGTTTTCAGATTTTGATTTTGAACACCTATTTCAACATTATTTGTAGCCATGTGGCTACCAATCGGCCATTTTACTTCCAACTATCAACAATTTGAGTTGAAAATGTTGTATAAATATACTCATTTTTCTAGGATTAATTGAGATTTGTCATATTTTTGACAGATATAAGATGGCTGATATCCAAGGACCCTTAACTGGTGGCAATACTGTTACTGATAGTTAGAGAGATGGAGACAGGAAGTGGTTGTAAGCACTTGCCGGCAGAAAACATCTTTTTCGTGTAGTCTGAGCCCCCCTCTACAAATTCTTGTAGACGAGTCCCTAGCGCTTGTCGGTACGCCGCTGAGCCGATTTGGAAGAAAAAAAAATATAAAAAAGAAACCTCTCCTACCAGCATTTATTTGTGTTGGGGGGCTCTCGGTTGTAGGAAAAATATTTTCTGCTAATTTACTCCCTCTCTCTCTCTAATATTATTTTTTCAAATGTGTTTTTGTCTCGGTATCAAATATATCCCTTAATACTGTATCAAAGTTAATGTTTGATACGCCATTTTGAATTTTATTATTACGAAAAATAATCAAACAAATCCCTTTTAAAATTTGACTGATTAATTCATTTTGTAAAAGACGCCATCTGTTGGAGATCAGTTGAACTAACTGTGCGAAGTATATCCTGTTATTCTAGAAGAAGTGCTTTTTTGGCACGAGTTTGAACCAGGGTCCCAATCCCAATTCAATGTTCTAGGTATACCAAAGTATGAAATTTATTTCACGCCACCTATATGCAAGTAGTTGAACTTCTTTATCCTAATGTACTAGTGAAACAATAATCGTTGGCTAGATGTCGCTTCTTAAAACCTGATAAAGCCTCAAAAATATTTTTTCTGATTTCACTCAAGTTTGATTTTTTAGGCTCTTAGAAACGGGGTCATCTGGTCCGGTATGTCACAGAAAATTTTCGGTCCGGCCGCCGCATAATCGAGATTGAAGACAGGCCACACATTAGCAATGTAAATCATACGATCTAGAATTCTAGATCACATGCAATTCACTCACCCACACAGACACACAAGATTCGATTAAACAAAGGCGTGTGGATGTGTGTGTGTGTGTGTGTGTGTGTGTGTGTGACAGATCGTTCCGGTCATCGAAATCAACCACAAATACAACGATTTGAAAACGGACGGTGCGCCGCGCGATTAGAATTGGACTAGCCTGTGGTCGGTTTCGGTGGACCGTACGGCGACCGGCCGGGGATTGGACGAAGAGTTTGTTTTTGTTTCATCTTGATATTTTAATATTTCAGTCCGAAGACGGTTGTGACGTTGTGTGTGTAATGGGATCAGATCAGCAGTGATATAGACATTTTCAATGTTGAGAAGCTAATTTTTTTTTTATTTCAGTCTTCAGAAAGATCAGTTCCAAATCTACTTTCCTTTACGTTAACAATAACATGTGTACTTCTAACTACCGGTGCTTTTATGTGGTACGCTGGAGATGTAACTGTAGAGGTAAAAAAAGCTACTTGAAGTTTTTATTTATCAAACAAAATACACTGAGAAAACTTTCATCAATAAATTAGGTGAATTCAGTTAAAATTATGATGAATTCACGTAAAGTAGAGAGCATACTGATATCACCAAAAAGTACGATGAAACTACTGTCGCTGCTGCTCATGATATATTAAGATGAACTGTTACCACGCTTTTAGTAGGATGCAGACACAATTTCGTGCTTTGTAACAAGCTTTTACGGTGAAAGTCATGGTACCGTTGTGTGTGGACCTCGTATGACCATGTGATAGTCATCATATTTTAGTATGCTTTCCTCATAGTTTTAATGCACTTTTATGTGATTTCCTCTTACTTCAGATGTTTCTTCCTACTATTTTTAAACGCCGTCATCGTATTTTTGTATCATTTCTTACTTCTATTTAACGTTCCTTCATTTAATAACAGTAATATCCTATTATTTACTCCTACTACTTATCAAGGCTTTCCTGATATTTTGTATGCTGCTTACTACTGTTTATATGCTTTCCTCATATTTTCGTTATTTTCCTATTAGCTCTTCCTACTATTTATCTACGCTTTCCTTATATTTTTGTATTCTTTCTTGTTATTTTTTCCTACTATTTATCTATCCTTTCTTATTATTTTAAGAAGTCGCAGTGCGTCCAGTCGTATCCTCGTCACTGTAATTGTGTTTATTATTAATCTATTTTATTAAAGTCGAATATCGAACACCACTTACATTCTATGGGGAAAGTAATGAATACAAAGCTTCATTACATAGAAAATAAGAATTTCGATTCTAATAAAACAGTTTAGTTTAATAGAAAACATAATTAGTGACGAGGATACCACTGGACGCACTGCGGCCTCCTAAAATAATAGGAAAGGATATATAAATAGTAGGATAAAAATAAGAAAGAGTACAAACTATAAGGAAAGCATAGATAAATAGTATGAAGAGCATACAAAACACATACATGTAAAAGTACATACTTATACTTAGTAAAAATACAGATATATCAGAAATAACCAAAAAAGATCACAATTAATCAGAGCTGAATTAAGGAGACAGTTGTTAAAAAGAAAAAGAAAATTGTTAGCAAAAAGGGTTTATTGACTTAAATTAATTACCTACGTACTTAATCACAATTTAAACTTAATATAGGCATATAATAATAAGTATATTATTTTACACAGGCGACGTGGCACTGGATAATCGCCTGTTTGGAGGCCGAGTTCAATTATTTGGCGGCCCTCGGCCGATGTTTCCAATATCACTCGCACCTAAAACAAAAATGTATTTAGTAGGTATAACATCTAGGTTGGGTATTATATTTTGTTCTAGAAAATTGAAAAAAAAAATAGAACGCTTGGAAAGATATTCATACAAACCTTAAAAACTATAAAAACTTGCTCTATCTATTTACTGATAACCATTTAAGGGATAACTGTGGCAAGTTTCAGCCCTATACCAAAAAGTAGATAGAACAACCCGCAATAGAACCCATCTTCACCGTTTTAGCCAATTTTGTGGCACAATTTCTCAGAAATTCAGTTTAGTTCAAATTCATTAGGACTAGATTAAGAAAACGCTACATTTTCTATTGATGAATCATATTTTTGATAGAGAAGATAAATAAGATAATGTAATGTCTCGGGTTGACAATATCCTCGAATCTTTTTTTTCCGTGTACCACTATGTTGCAAAGTCGAAAGTAAAATAAATGTAAAAGGTATTTACACTTACAGAGTTTGCTTCCTTGGTGACCTCACCAGTTAAGTATATTCATCTGATTTGGAGTCAGTCGGACCTTGGTCGGACCACTAGTCTCACCAGTATCAGTAGTGCCCGAGCTCTGATGATCGGCCAAAAGCTCTTCAATATGTTGAACTGTTTGAGTATCGGTTAAACTGTAATGTAATAAATAACAATAAAAAATACAAATTAATTTATAATTTAAACTAAGTAATATCCATGTTTTCCATATTACAGGACCCGTTATTAAATAGTCCAGTCAATTAAAAAAAAAGTGACATTAAATGGACGTTTATATTTTCTGTGTGGATATATTAGTTCAATACCATAGACGCTAGTAATGTCATCTTTGATTTTTGGCCTGAACTATTATGATTGCTCAATAGATAACGACGTGGCGCAAGTTCAAGCCATTTTTGTCGACTATGACCAACCCTGAAATTGACTTCTGAGCAGGTCCATATACATGGCGCGCACTATACCACCAGCAAGCAGTAACCCCTCGTATGCGGTGTCAAAAATTTGCTAATTAAACAACTACTTCAACTTACCAGCAAACTTCTCGACATAATTTTCCAAATTCCATTTCTGCAGTAAATCTGCCGTGGGTTGATCCATCACAATAGCGGTTGGTCTATGGGAAGCCGAGAATAAAATACATTTTCCAATACAGAGCAAAATGTCATACGTGCACTTGTTGAGCGAGACAAAGAGAATATAATCTATAATCACATACTCTATAGTATATATGACGGGAAAGTGGTGAACGATTCACCGAATTTCACGACGTTCATCGTAATTTATAACTCCGTAATCATTCGTTGTACGTTTCAGCGTATTTTTGTGTGATAGCTTTGTACATTATTAGGATGTTATGATATTTTAGAATTACCAATCTTTAAAAAAATGTATGCTAACAACGTAAATAATATGACAAGTCATACTAATTCTAACTTACTTCAGTACGGTGCCTTCACCGTATTTTAATTTATATTCTGCAATTTTACTAGGAATTTCCTAATACAATATGGTGACAGTTTCCTCGTGTAATATAATTATAATCTTTCTATGGAGTATCATCGAATTTCTGCAATGTCGTTTTATTTTAAAAGCACAGCACGATATTGTATCAAAATGGTAATATTATATCCGGTGACTAAATCTTATGGTGAAAGGTCATAACATTTTTGTATTACTTCATCTATAAATTAAATTATTTCGTTATATGGTAGAATTCTAGCGTTGTATTTACCTACGATCACTTTATTTTAGTATAATTAATCAAATTCCAGATCAATGTAATGATATTTTCTATTTCTATTTTTTTTTTCAAAATGGCTCCATCAGGGTTTTGATGATTCCGCCAATGTCAAGTATTATAGACGTCACAGTAACAATAAGCCGATAATCGGTAGGTAGAATGCTCCCGCCGGCCGCGATATGTCCTATTAATCACTGACTAATCACAACCATCACAGCACGGACGGGATTAAACTGGATTCCCCAACACGTCTTCGCGGCGCGTGCGCTTTCCACCAAGGCGTGTCGTAAAATGAAACCAAAACGACATTTTTCTCAGTGTAATAAAACAAAATTGTAAAATCTGGAAGTACTTTGCAATCTATACAAATAATAAAGGCACAACAAAACAACGAATCGACTTGATTTTTTTTTTGACGAGATAACCATTTCAAAATCATGAAAAAGACTTTTTGCATTTTCGAGCTTCGTCTAATACACTGATCCGTATAAAAACGGTTAAAAATATTTTTTTTCTTAGTGCCCCGTTTCCTCCACTCCAACCTTAATTATGCAAAAACCTGTGACCTCCTGCAAAAACTTATACCTTACCGAGACTTGCAAATAGTTAAAATATGCAATAAAGTAGTGCAGCAATTTAATAAAGTCGAAATAACACAAAAAACTATCTAATATATTTATTCCTTTGCAAGTCCTATATTCCTTCCTCTTTTAGCCGATGGTATTTGTGAGTGGTGAGGAAATTAACAGCCCTTACCTTCGAGATGTACCAGCCTCTTTCTTTCACCACACTTTTTTTCTTAAACTAGCTTAACTTAATCGCGGGTTTGCGTATAAACAATTATTGTCCTTGCGTTAGCGTTAATATGAGTGGGCGGCGCGGCGGCTTGACGGATGCGTATAGCGCGACTCGACCGTTGCGTATTTATCGACACGGAGCAACCGTATACACCGGTGCGTTGTGATCAACGTCTCTATCTCCACTGCAGGGCCGTTATAAGGAAAACGGAGGGTAGGTAGAGAAATATGTAAAAAATGTATGGCGTGTTGTATGTATGTTTTGTGTGGCTATACCTAACGAATGGCCAGTTCTGTTAAGGTATATTTAGATAAAAAAAATCTAAGTGTGGTTTGTCTGATTATGTAAGTAGGTATACGTTCTTAATTATAAAAACCAATTAGTACATGGCAGGGATCGAACCATAGTTAATACCAGATGTCTCAACCACTTGGCCACCGATACGCACCATATAATATTACATTTTCAGGCATATAGGTATGCCTTGTGACGCGGCCAGAGACACAGATAATATGTATTGAAAAATAAAGAACACAGTTTTAGTCATATAATTTTCTTATTTCTTTTAGGCCTCAAAATTATCAGACGCCATTTTTCACTCTGGTTGGCATCATTGTGGACCAAGAACGGGAAAGAAAATGCGGAGTTTGATTGTTGTCAGCATTGGTCAGGGACAAGTACGTCGTTTATCAACTCTTATTAAAAATAGCAAGTTCTAGTTAATGGATCTAGTTAATAGTATATGAAATTATTTATTTTTTAACATATAGAGTAAAAATAATTTCTAGAACTTGCTATTTCTAATATTTTTTGTACAATACTTGAATTGCTGAAGTCCGTTTTGTGTATTTTATTGTACCGATTTCGTTTGGAAATTTTCTTTCCCTACGATATTGGGTAAAAGAGATGCAAAATTTTCGAAGGTTACGCGACCAAGAGAGCTCTTAATATATTTATTCTGTTTAACTCTGGCGAAACAAGCATTAGATTGAATTGAAAGCGGAGGTCCAGGGTTCAATCCTCACTACTTGTTCTTCGGAAGCCACTGCGGCCTGCGGCGTCTGCATTTCTTCTAAAAATATTAGAAAGTACAGTCTTCGTAGTTCTCTGTGGTTGTAATGCCGACAACAGCAGTTAATAAGCTGCGTCAAAGTCAGTCTATAAAGGATAGGTGATCGCTTGCTCAAATATCATCTCTAGGATGGCCTAGGCCGTACCTTTCCACCAAGCAGGAAGATGGACTTCTTACCATTGACAAAATGCACGCTGGATTCATAAGTTTTTCATATATTTTTCAGGTCCCAGTAGTGTTAAAGGCGTTTGGCCTTCTATCTATGTCTTATAGCACCAATGTGTCGGTAAGGTTTTATATTTTTTCTTTCACGGGTTGACTTACAGCTCCAGAAACCCTGTTATCGGTCCCAGGGTACCAGCGGAAGACCAAGTCTCCCTCTTTTTGCCGATGGTATTTGTGAGCCTATACCTAACGAGTGACCAGTTCTGTTGAGGTATATTTAGATGGTAAAGCCTCTAAGTGTAGTTTGTCGGATTATGTACATAATCCGTGACGAAAGAAAGAATGTACATAAGTTTTTAATTTAAATTATACCCATCAATTAGTATTTTATTTTATGATTTCTATAAATACATCAACAATTTAGAATTTGAGAGAGTCTTGCAAGATTGCGCTTCTTTATTTTTTCACGTGTTGCCTTAATGGCCCAAGTACCTACATGGAATGCCCATGGAATTAGCCGATGGAATTGTGGTCCATTGTAAAAATCCAAAGCTTTATATGCTATAGGGCGAATCAATTACATATTACAAACCTTACCTTTGCTCTTTTTTGAAATGGGAAAAATTACAGTTTTATTGACATTTGTTCAATCGCTTCAGTAGGTACGGTACAAGTTTACATATTATTTCTGAGTATTATTTCTCTCGTCTCGTTACCCATTCGGCAGATTTTTGTTTCGATATAAGTTATTCTTGGAAATTAGGTGCATGCATACATATTACTAGCAATTTCAGCATCTTATATTTTCATTTTCAGATCATGAAATCGACGTATTCAGTGTTCACCGTTTTCTATTAATTGAAACATGTAGCAGTTGAGTAGTTCAATAAACACTTGTAGAAATAAAATATACGTCTTGTCCTATCAAAATCATGAAAAATGTTCAGATGGTAAAAAATGTAAATTGACTTGAGCGACATCTAACTGATATGTTAGGTACTACAATGAATGACTTATTCTCGTCATATCCCATTTAACCCGCCATGTTGTTCTTACAAATACCTTATGTCTATAGATGGCACCACTTGTACGAAAACTATAAAGTTGTCCAAATTAGATCTATTTCAACCCTATGAACATAATTTAAAGAATTTTTAACCGACTTCCAAAAAAAGAAGGAGAAGGTTCTCAATTCGGACCGTATTTTTTTTTTTATGTATATATGTACATCGATAGCTCCGCCAATTGTAAACCGATTTTGATGGTTTCTTTTTTAATCGACAGATAATTCTTCCGGATTGGTCCCATTTTTATCTCATAAAAATTGGTTCATTAGTTTTTCAGAAATTTTGAAAAAGCTGACTTTATAAGTACATTTTTCTTGATATCTCGATAAAATATGTACCGTTTTTGACAACTTATTTTTTTTAAGACATTATAATTTCTCGACATTATCTCACAGACATATGACGAAAATCGGTTCATTAGTTTTTCAGAAATTCAGTAATTAATTTCTGTTTACGGCTAAAATTATGTATCAGAAAAAGCCTTAGCAACGGTTGCTATTGACACGAAGTTGTCAATTTTCGTGACGATGGTCTAGTGGTTAAATGTAATGGGGTGCATAGGATGCACAAGCACATTACATGGTTCAAATCACATCCACAGGGGTATTTTTTTTAAATTTTCTATCAATATTTTTTTAGTTGCGTTATTATTTGTCTCTCAAGGCAGCAAAATCACTTAAAAGGGTAAAAAAAACCTTTTAAAAAAAAGTGCACCGACTTCGAAAAATTGGCCCTGAAAAGTAAGAAATAATAAAAATTTCGTCGTAGAATTTGAAGACGGTTGGTGCCAAATTAGAAACAACTTAGTTCCCAAATTCACTAATATAGACAATTCATTAGGAACCTACGATCAACATAGATAATATTGAACAGATCTTTATCTTCTTAGATATTTACTTAGTTTTGTATCCTAATTTGGCACCAACCGTCTTCAAATTCTACGACGAAATATTTATTATTTCTTACTTTTCAGTGCAAATTTTTGAAGTCGGTGCACTTTTTTTTAAAAGGTTTATAATTTAAATCATTGAGTAAAATTCTTACCCACACGGATAAGATATAGCTGAATAATCTAAGCACCTAAACACCTAAAAATGCACCTATATATAAGTATTGAATAAATGATTTGATTTGAAATAGTACCTAATATTATAATATTTATGTTGATAATTACTTTAGTTCCTATAAAATCTATATAAATAAAAATTAAATGCTGTTTGTTGGTAAGCGAATTACTTGAGAACGGCTGGACCGATTTGGCATTTCTTTTTAATGTTCGTAATAGTCTGAATAAAGTTTTTAGCACGTGATGGTGGCAAGAGATCAGATGGCATGACACTTGCACCAAGGAAGATGGCCCGGTCACTAGTATGGGATGCTACATGTGTGTTCCAAGATATTAGTAAACGACTAATAGAAATTTCACATGACCAACGGGCTGGTTTTTATTTCGGTCAAGAAGAATTGCCATCCAACGAGGCAATGCAGCCAGTCTGTTGGGTACACTCCCAGTAGATAGCAATTTTTATTCGTAATTTTACTTTATTTAGTATTAGAGACAATTTTATATTTATATTTTTATTTATGTAAATAAATAAATAATTTATTAAAATACTTCACTGATACTTTTTTCCGTTGTATGGATTGTTTTAGCTTTTGTAGTGCAAAATAAGAAGTAGAGCTACAATAAATATTATTACAAAATCATGCCGAGGACATGTGTGTATATACAAAGAATATAGACCTATTTTTATTTTAAATCAGGTAGGTACTAATATTCGATTTCTAAGAAATAATGGGAAACCTTTTAATTTGTTTAATTTTAATTTAATGACTGGAAGAGAGACTTAAAAATAACTTAATATTATCAGGAAAACAATTTTATTTTGTTTAATTCTACAGGTACTAAGGTTAAAATTATATTAATACTTTATATAAGTCTAAGGAAAATGGTGAGTATTGGAATTGTTATTAAAGCTGTGCCGATATTTTTGTAGCTTCCAGATTTAGGAAAATATACTTGATGGTCAACACGAGTTCGAAGGCCAGGATGGGCTGCTTCATCAGATGCCATTTTATCATCATCAATTACACTCATATCATCAGAAGGCTTAGCCGAAACTGTTGCAAGTCGAGAAGTTGTGAAACCTGGTTTACTTTGGTCGGCGTTTCTAACCATTTCATTAGAAACAGGAAAGTATTTATCTGGAATTTTCTCTTCTGTTGGTTGTCTTTCAGTATTTTCATGTTTTTCTGTCTCATCATATAAATCCAAAACACCGTGGCTAACGGCGTGAGTAGTTTGTAGTCTCGGTGTTGTCGTAGATTCAGTTAAGTATGGTGTAGTTACTGCATCTTGGACTTTATGAGGTTTTGATTGAATAGAGACTGAAATAGTAGTACGCTGAGAGACTGATGACGGCAAGGGTGTCGTTTCTACTCCAGAACGCGCTATAGAACTAGCGGTTTTCCTTATTAATGAACAGTTTAAAAGATCTCTGACATCTACGTAAAATAGTTTTCCGTTCAGTTGAGATTCATCATAGTATTCATAGTCCCCTGCAGCAGGATTCCCATTAGTGTCGTCAAATGTAGCTCCACCAGTCTTATATGTTTCTTCCAGTTTCTTCCATTTGTCTGAAAGATTAGCATCAGGGTTGCACTGAAGATTTTCTATTGCCAATTTCATTCGACTATTTGCTGTTTTCTTGCTCAAAGTCACAAACCACTCCAATCGGCAGTCACAGTCGAATTCATTTTCTGAAACACACAATACATCAATCAATTAACAAATGTTTAAAAGCAAGATACTTGTTAGGGTTTTGTACATCCGATGAAAAAACGGAACCCTAATAGGATTACTCTTGTCTGTCAGTCCGTCTGTTACAGCTTATTTTCTCAGAATATGTAGAGATTGATGACCCAATCACGGACGTATAGCGTAAGTAATCGAATTTTGATTTTAGGAGTTAATTTTGGGGAACAAGTTAAAAAATGTTTTTTTCAAGTGCATCAAATATATTTTTTAATAATTTTTAAATGTATAGTTTTAAGTATCTCCGAAACTACTGAGTCTAAAATTTTGAATAAAGTAGGAAATATTGGGCTTACTCATATTTTACAGGAAAACAGTTCTCACCGAAAAAAATGGTACGGAACCCTCTTCACGCGAATTCGACTCGCTCTTAAAAACAATTATATACTCATACATAGAAAACCTAAAATGTGATACCGGTCAATAGTACAATTTATATATTCTATAGAAAGTTACAAACGATGAGCAATTTAACACAAATATTAATATAATGGAACCTACCATTAAATTCGAAGCTACTGGAAGCACCATAGAAATTATGTAGAATTGGTTTTATGACTTCACTTTTCAAATAATTAATTTTGTTAGATTTCAGGTTCAGGGATACTAATGAGTTCAACCCTTCGAAAAGTTTTACATTATCCAATCCAGATAGCTTATTGCGGGCAAGCGACAACAGTCGTAAACTTGATAGCCCCTTGAATGCTTTATCGTCTAGCATCTGTATGTTATTGCCTTCCAAATTAAGGGATTGTAAGTTGACTAGTGGTGTAAACGTGTTATCGCCGATAACTTCTAAACTATTTCCACTAAGTTCAAGTCTGCGCAGATTTCGTAATCCTGTAAAAGTTTCGCTATTCAAACTAAATATTTTATTTTTATCCAGTTCTAATTCTTTTAAATTCGTTAAGTGCATGAACGCTTTATCATGCAGAGTTGTAATTTTGTTTGTTGTTAGGAAAAGTTTTTCCAAAAGTGGCAGATCTACGAATACATCTCTGTTTATTTCAGCAATTTTATTAGTATCAAGTACTACTGTAGTAAGTTGGGGATGGTGAGAAAATGCGTGGCGATGTAGAACTTCAATTTCATTACCACTCAATGCAATTTCCTGTATGTATGATAAATTGGAAAAAGCGTATGGTTTTATATCTTTAACATCAGCATATTTAATAGAGACACTTGAGATATCTGGCACATGTTTGAATACTGTTGTTGGTATATATTTCAAAGGTGCTCCTCTTGGGTTAGAGAAAATCAACTTTTCAACTATTCGTACATGTTCGAATTCATTCCATGCTGAATCTGTAATGGATGTGTCGTTATTTGTCAGGTAGCAGTCCGCGATTTTGATAGTTTTTTCGTGTTCTGGATCGATAACGCAGAAACATTGCACTTTGTTTGTGTTGTTGTATCCTGCTTCACAAAGGTTTTTTGCTGTTTCTCTTTTTTGATGACCCTCTCTTCTACATTCAACTGCAATAGCGAGTGTCACAATCAAGCCCAACAATCTCCAATTAGCCATTTTGAACATCACCTGAAATAAGAAATAAAGAAATATTAGAACCATTTACTATGTTAAAATATGATATCAGTATATTCCTACGCAAAGATTAAAAACATACTAAGGAGGTTGATGTTCATTTAGTTAGGATATCATAGTTTTTATTTTTATTAATATAAAACCTTAAATCAAATCTAAAGATTAAAAATAACTAAATAAATCAGATCCGCGTGGAATAGTGGCAAGAATACTGGCTGCATTTCCCCACTGAATCGCGATGCTGATTCGTTGAGCAAGGAAGAGATGATCAGTCGAGGTCGAGGGGATACATCTTTAATAAAATTTTTGGTATTTGAACCCCACGGACCTAGAGTTTCTACACCAAACATATGTCTCTCTGAACCGTATGCAGGATTTTTCAATTTTCTCTTTGAATCATCACAACAGGTATCTTGAAGAAAATAATGATTTATTGTGCAAAGTCGGGGCGGGGCCTATGGTCATAACACTATACTACATGTAATGCCAGCCACTTAGGTATTCTATTGGTATTACTTGTGTACGTGCCAGTGGCCAGGAATGACGTACTGGTAAACCCGATATTCCAGCTATCTTAGTCACGCTTGTGGTTTGCGCGACATTTATTAGAATTCTGACTTCACCGATGTTTGTTCAGGCTTTACTAAGACGTGTTTAGGCATATTAATCATATTTTTGGAACTAAGAGTAATTGGGCAATTGTAATGAAATGGAAAATAAAAGTGTAATTGAGAAAATAAATCCGCAACGATGGCATTTGAAAAGAATTTGGAGTGAAAGATGATGTTGTGACTAAAATAAAGAAAAGTAGTTTACGATGGCTTGAACACGTTAGAATGAAGGTTTATATGGCAGAAGTGAAAGGAAATGATGGCAGAGAACGACCTAGTTGTACTTTTATTGAATATATTACACACAATCACAAAGTACACACAATCGCCGAGCATGTAAGAAAAGCATGGTGAATATAGAAGAAGCGAAAGGTGTCAGGAAGGAAAATGGCATTCGATTGCCTCTGCCTACCCCTCTTGGACACTCTTAATATAAAAGGCGTGATGATAGATATATAGATAAAAAACAAATACAAAAACACTGGTAACAATTTTCCTCGAGAAATTCATGTAAAATAAGCGAAAACCGTAATAAAATCAGTTCATTGGCTTTCGAGATTACCTAAGTCATCAGACAGACTGACGCCGGGACTTCCTTTTGCATGCAGTGATAAGATAAAGATAGTTAGTTTTTTTAATGTATTATTATAAACTAGCTTTGCCGGTGGCTTCGCCCATGGAACTTTGATATCACTTCTCACTCGATCCCATTAACACACGAAACATTTTGTATATCTCTATGACTTCTGAAAAATTCAGAAAAACAGACAACACAGGTACTGCTACAGTAGTATATGAATTAATTTTGAAATCACAACCTATCTATCATCACACCTTTTATCCCAAGAGGGGTAGGCAGAGACAATCGAATGCCATTTGTTACGATCCTGACCTACATCTTTCGCTTCTTTTAGATTCATCATACCTTTTATACATGCTCGGCGATTGTGTGTACTATTAATATTTCCATCGACCTAGGTCGTATTCTGCTAGCATTTCCTTTCACCTTTTTAGTCAATAATTCAATCAATGAAATCACAAACATTTATAAATTAAAAATACTTATATGGTTTAATAATTTAGTCAAAATCAAATGTACTGTACATTGCAACACAATAAAACATACTACGCATTTAATCTGTGTTTGTTTTCATAGATGTTGTCACATTGTTATTGACTCGACATTTAGATTGAATCAAATCTCGTCATGTCCATGTAAACATTAATCTTAACTCAGATTAGATCAGACAATTATGAATAGGTAGCGCATGGTTCTGTATGGTTTTAGATTAGATTAGATTAGAAATAAACCGTAACACGGTTTCGGGAGCTGTAAAGCAACCCGTGAAAAAAAAAAAAAAAAAGCATGCATGGCCTAGTAACATTTACCGTTGACATATATTTCGCCAAAAGTAGAATACGTCTATTGGTATATGAATAGTAAGCACGCCTATGAAGAAATCCAAACGTTTTTGAATTTTTTACCCATTCATTTATCTATAACAGTTCAGGTAGAATCTTAGAGTCCATCATCAGTTTTCCAAAGTCTCCACATCCTTATTATCCGAAAAAAAAACTTTCCAAACAAACGCTCTATTTATTATTATACTCTATGGTTGTGATATAGATAGTTCAACATTTTTTTGGATATATCTCAAACTACTGAACCGATTCTAAAAATTATTTCACGAATAGAAAGCTATGATATCCCTGAGTAATGTAGGCTATATTTTATTTTGTTCAAAAATATGCACGCACGAAACCAGGGGCGAAAAGCTACCGTTGGATAAATATCCAAATCGACCGACATCGAGGTATAGTTTCTCTGTACCACAAATGAGTCGTACTTTCGTGAAACATGTTGGTGAAGCCTTTGCTGACCGTTGGGGCAGATCAGATAAGTACAGTGATGGGATGGCTAAGATCAAGAATCATTATCTCAATTATAATACGAGCTACAAGTATGTGCATTCGTGGTACAACACGCAAATTCTTACCAATAGCCAAATCATTTGGCCTCGACGATGGAGCTGCTTTACCTTACCATAATTTTTAGAATACTTATAAACGTAATTGATTATTTGTTAAATTGATTTTTATAAATAAAATTTATTTTTATTTATAAATATATAAAAAAAATAGTTTCTCTGTCCAAACCGCAAAGAAAAAGACTTCTGAAAAACCAGTTTTACTATTAAAACAGCCTACGGATCTCTAATAGTGTTGCCATAGTGTTTATAAACCAAGTTTACTTTAGGTAATTGTATGGACTCTATTTATAGGTAGCAGTTGATGCAGATGTTGTAACGTTACCTATATGCACTTATGTTTTTAGAAACTTGTGAATTTTGTGGTGACGAAATATGACACCGACAAGTACCTAAAATGTTTAATGAAATTGTTTCTGACTTGTATTAAGGTACTAGCTTACCACCCTGGCTTCGCCCGTGAATTTTTTGATGTGTATCATCTTTCCTCTCGTTTTCCTGCAATCTATGGGAGTGATTTCGAAAAAGGGACGGAAGTGTGTGACAGGAAGCCAGGGGAAGCGCGCGCTATTTGATTTGACCAATGAGAGCGCTCTGTGGTAGAGTTGGCCGTCTGATAGTATCAACCCATTTTCCAAGAGGTTAGTACTAACAGCCAACAGTGTGTGTAACGAGAAATAGAAGGGAAATAGACTTATTACCAAGGTGTCAGATGTTGCACATCATATGCGACTACTGTAAGGCTCGCTCGTTTTTTAATATGACATAAAAATGTACCACAAAGGATTTCCGGCTAAAAGTAGCCTATGTAGTTTTTCGCGATTAGTTTCTTCGTTTTGACGTTAAAGAAAGACAATTAATTGTACTTGCTGCGAATTCGAATTTTAAATTACAATAATATTTTTATATATTAATAAACGTGTTTTAGCAATGTTTTTTTTAAATGTGTTTTGTTTCTTTCTATTATTAGTAAAGACAGGTTTGTTAGAGAGTGACAAAACATATTTTAACTAAAACGGTTTTAAAATGTGTTTATGAATATTGCCAGTAGTCTATAACATAGTTACCTACTAAAAATAATGTTTATTTATTTGTTTAATAAAAAGCTAAATGAAAAATCTTTAATTCAAACTTCCGGTCACATGATCGCAAACGAGAAGTGACGCCGCCACGCCACATTCACGTACATTTCAAATAAATAAATTACTTTGTTGAGTAGGTACTTTAATGAACTTTTCAGCACACTTGCTCGTAAAGTGACAGTTATTTCACCGTTTTCTGATACACAAGTAGCATATAAAACACATGGCTTTTTTACATTACCATTACCTACGTACAGCTTTTTACTTTACATATTTTATTAAATTTCAGCAAAGAGTTTGTAGGTATATCTAAAAAAAATAATTAAACATTTTTGTGAATAAATAAATAGATAATTAAAAATATGTTAAATAAACATATTTTTTTATCAAATTATTTATTTTACTTTAATTTATGTTATAATTACAAAATATACAGTTTATTATATTTTTTAAATTAGCTGGCTGTTTGGCAGCTTAGTCCGCGTGCCTCTCCTACCATCTGCGCGTGCCTAAAAACTATATCAAACACGACCCGCAAAAAAATAAATCCGCGCGCCATTTCTCGCTGTTTTGAAAATAAGTTTGAAAACAAGTGTGTTGAAAAACGTATGACACGCGTGAGCATTGGTTATTACGCTCAAGAGATGGCGATACGACGCCATTATTAGTATTGGCTCATTTTTCCTAGCCCTAATTTTTTGTTCTACAGACTAAATGTTTGTTATAATTTTATTGTAAATGACAAATAAGCTACGCGTGAATACAAAATTTCCAACTAAATGTGATGTCACTGAGATGTTTAACAAATGTGTTAAAATTGAATCATCACGAGCACTGACGCCATCGTGTCTCCTGAATTTTTATGTAATAAAGTTTCAATAATTACTTATGTCCGCCCGCGCTATTTTATTTACCACTGATTGCCCGCTACTCCGTACGCGTTGTATTAGGAATACAATTCATCCCTTAGCCCCCAATAGCCTATAACCTTCCTCAATAATTAGGCTATCAAATGCAAAAATAATTATACAAATCGGTCCAGTAATTTTTAAGTCTATATAATACGAACAAACAAATATTATTTTTTATATATTAGATCATCTCCAATCCAGCCAGCTCCTGGGAATCGAGTTAAAGGAATACATGTCTTCCATCATTATGTTATTGAAACTATCTAACGAGTCTATCTTTTTTTCTATCTATTTATGTTATGTTGAGCTACTAGAATACGCCATACTTCTCGCCACGATTTACAATATTTGGGATAGGTAATTTCTTATTATTCAGAGTAAAAGATAATTTTAATAAAAAATAACACCTATTCTATGTTCTTATTCAAATTTCTAATTTTTATCAAGAAATTCAACAACCAAGTACTCTGTTTTAGCTTCAGTTTGAAGAATGAGGATTATGGTTAATTCTGTATTTTATTAGGTTCCCCGATAACCGTGTATGGCTGTGATATCAGAACTAATGTACTTAAATTTGAACCCCGTTTGATGAAATGTTTGAATCAAACACTTTATGCTTATCAAACATACGACAAACACGCATAATTTGAAAGATCGTCAAACATTCGCTGTACACGATCAAACCGTTTGACTCAAACAAAAAAGCATGTTTGAGTCAAGCTGCTTGATCGTCTCAGGGATAGCGTCCTTATAAGATATGGACGAAAATATGACGAATTTATAATGGTTCTTCTTTTCCTGTGTACCTTGGCTGTACCCTTGGCGTGAAACCCGATCAAATTAAACGAACCTTTATAGGTTTCACTCTAAAATCTTATTTAAAAAAAATGTTATTTACCTACCTAATTTGGCTGCAGAACTCTAAAAGTTAAATTTCAGGTGGTCTTGTAGCTTATACTATGTACTATTAGTATTTAATGTAACTAACAAGGTAATGGTACAAAAAAAAATTAATTGTATTTGTGTACCTACAAAATAAATATCTTTTGATTTGATTTGCGTCGGGGATTTTTAATTCGGTATGTAAAGTAAATGCTAAGGTACGATTTTTATATTTTTATTATATTATGATTTCTATACAGTAGTTTTTGTATAATAAATTATCAAAGTTTTGGCACTGATGACGTCATTTTGTCGGCTGAATACTTCAATACCTTTGATATGTTGGTACAGAAAAAAGAACATCTGTGTTCTTTGACTTTGACATTTAACAAACAATAGTGTTGCCGTCTCTAAATCCTACAAAATCTACCAAAACCTACAACTTCTACATAAAACATATTAAAACAACAACAAAGAAACACATCTTTACGGCATTTATACCGTAGTCTGCATAGTTGTTGTGATACAAAATATATACAAAGGTCAAAGAATATCCTACCATAAAAAATGCTTAAACATTCTTCCTAAATAAGAAACTAGATTAGTTATAAAAACTACTGAAATAGTAGTATATCTAGTAACAGGGTAACATTGGATGACAAGTTGACAAGTAAATATTTTGCTTTTATTTAGCCGATATAATGACGTCATTCATGATTCCACATCCGGTCATGGCGACATACGCACGCGTTTTCGTCGTGGCGTGATGTGGAATCCAGTTTAATCCTGTTCGCGCTGTGATGGTTGTGATTAATCAGTGATTAATAAGACATATCACGGTCGGCGGGATTATCTTAAATACCGATTTATCGGCTATAAACACTATAAAGGCTATAATACTTGACATTGGCAAATCACCGATGAACATTGGTGGAGCCATAATAAAAAAGAAGAAGAAGAAGACGTCATTCATAGGTGAAATGTAGGTTAAATAAATTATTTGTTTTTGTAAAAATAAAGACAATCTCACGATTTTAAGAGTTATAAATTGAAAAATACGGATTGTTAAACCAATATCTCGAAACGGTTTTGGATTCAGCATACCTTAACTTTTACTTTACATACCGAATTGTTAAATTATTTTTTATTTTCCTCTTTTTAAACTAGGGGGTTTAAAGTTTTAAACTAATATCATCCTAAACTAGAAGTCGCTAGCTTTAATGGAGGCTGAGATTCCTACACAGGCTCTGATGAAAGCTAAATACTCGTAGCTTGGAAACTGCTCACCCGATTTTCATCACACATATCTTAGAACCTGCTCTGAAGTACCACTTATGCAATGCAAAAAAACCGTATCATACATACCGTTTTGGAGATAAATGATAACAGACATACAAACAAACAAACAAACAACTTCTTACACCAAACGCATATATACCGTCTCCATTGTCGGTAATAATGCTAATGACAAAACCGAAGTGTGGACCAGCCGAGCGAGCATGACCGCGTAGAGAGCAGTGGTAGAGAGGGGGTAAACAAATTCTACAAGCGGTATCATGACACCTTCAGTTCAGACAAATTCTCTAGGGATCATGTGACAAATGTCATAAGATTCTACGTCATGTCATGGCGGACAACGCACGCGCCCCGCCGTGAAATGATGGCGAATCTGGTTTCATCCCGTCCGCGCTGTGATGGGTGTGCCGTGTGATATATACCACATCTTACCTACCGATTCTTCTTCATCCTTTATTATGGCTCCACCAATGTCCATCGGTGGTTTGCCAATGTCAAGTATTGTAGCCTTTATAGTATTTATAGACGATTAATCGGTATTTAAGATACTCCCGCCGACCGGGTTATGTCTTATTAGTCGTCGACTAATCACAACCATCACAGCACGGACAGGATTAAACTGGATTCCCCATCACGTCTCGGCGGGCTCGTGCGTTATTCACCGAGGCGTGACGTGGAATCGATGGAGATAAAATAAGAAGAAGACAATTTTGATAAAGACAAACTGACACCGCATGTAGATTTTGTCTACCTCCTGTAGATTTTCTCTACGCGATCATGCTTGCACGGTAGATTACAATCTACACATTAGGGTAGTAACGGCCAGACCAAAGTTTATTGTTTAATGCTAATGAGCGAAAATTTAGATAAGGGTTGTGGATTTACAATTGAACTACGTAGTTGAGTATAATTTACCTCTGCCAAAATGCTTTCAGTGTTTCTCCTGCTTTTACATTTTGGCTGATTGTATGGTTTGTAAAAACTAATAGGCTCCAAAACATCTAAATGAGTTTTGATGATAATTTCAGCGTTCAGTAATTGAGCGGATTTTGGTAGGGGAAAATGTTGTGGATTCGCGACATGCTCTCGGCACAAATGCCGACCATGGATTATCCGGCCCGAGAATTTCCTGGGTCGGGCTTTTTGGGTGCGCTATTCTGGCCGGCAATTCACGATCCGGTCCGAGTTTTTTTTTATTTAAAACTTCTTTAGGTGCACGCTAGATATTATACTTATAAATTATTAAAAACCACTGTATTCATAGTTTTAAGTTTTCACTTCTCTCGGCGGTCCCCACGACGGAATGAACCGATGAAAAAACGGAAACCCTTATTATGATCATGTGTCCATCTGTCCGTCTGTCACAGCTTATTTTCTCCGAATCTACTGGACGAAAAATGTTGACACTTGGTACATATATAAAGTTTCATGATCCAATCATGGTCGAATAGCGTAATCATGTGACATAAATAATATCAAATTAAAGGGCTCGGTTATTAGGAATACAATTACATTTTTTTTATAATTTTAAAATGCATAGTTTAAGTAATATTAAAGAAAATAATATAAGAAAATTGACCGCTGGGAGCTTTTTTAAAACAAAGCCTATTTTTTTAAAACGAAATAAACTGTTTTTCACCAACTTTGGCCGTCATTTTCTATAAGACTTCCTAATGTCAGTTGTTTTAAAAATATTGCATTGAATGCAAAATTTCCGATTTTTTACATATCTTCGTTTGCTGCATAGTGATTTTGGTCCAAAAAATTTACACAGACTGGCCTATAGTTTCCGGAACCGTCAGCAAGCGTGTCATACTCGCAACTTAGCCAATTATTTGCACATCGATAGATGGAGCTATTTTCTCCATGCTGTAACCTGTATCGCGCTATAGTGAAAATATTTTTAATAGATTGGCATAATATGCAGCTTTCCAGTCGACGCTCGTTCGGGGGTATTCTCTTTAGTCGTTGGAATGTAATGTATTAACCACTTCTATAATATTTTATTCAAACCTAGGGCCAATGCTAGTCTTCAGCATCAAAGTTTTCGATGTAATTCAGTGTAAAATTTCATGTTATGTAATGTGAAAACATTTATTACATAGTTAAATCATTGAAAGGTTTTTTTATTTAAAATATTCCCCTTGTCGGTATTTAATCAAAGAATACATTTTAAATAATATCCTGATTTAATATTATACTGAACTCTAACAAGAATGGAAAAGACAATTCCACAAGAAATATAGAACAAAATTAATAATTGTTCCTGAGTAGGTAACATAAATAAAACTTCCTAAGAAATATACATAAATTCATAATTTATTTATTTATCTATGCTGAATATAAAGACTTTAGCAGTTGCCCGGGACTTTATTAACATAAACCTTTTAAAAAAAAGTGCACCGACTTCAAAAATTTGCACTGAAAAGTAAGAAATAATAAATATTTCGTCGTAGAATTTGAAGACGGTTTGTGCCAAATTAGGATACAAAACTAAGTAAATATCTAAGAAGATAAAGATCTGTTCAATATTATCTATGTTTGTATGTACCTACTGATGATCGTAGGTTCCTAATGAATTGTCTATATTAGTGAATTTGCGAACTAAGTTGTTTTTAATTTGGCACCAACCGTCTTCAAATTCTACGACGAAATATTTATTATTTCTTACTTTTCAGTGCAAATTTTTGAAGTCGGTGCACTTTTTTTTAAAAGGTTTATTTTACAATTTTAAGTGATTTTGCTGCCTTGAGAGACAAATAATAACGCAACTAAAAAAATATTGATGGAAAATTAAAAAAAAATACCCCTGTGGATGAGATTTGAACCATGTAATGTGCTTGTGCATCCTATGCACCCCATTACATTTAACCGCTAGACCATCGTCACGAAAATTGACAACTTCGTGTCAATAGCAACCGTTGCTAAGGCTTTTTCTGATACATAATTTCAGCCGTAAACCGAAATTAATTACTGAATTTCTGAAAAACTACTGAACCGATTTTCGTCATATGTCTGTGAGATAATGTCGAGAAATTATTATGTCTTGAAAAAAATAAGTTGTCAAAAACGGTACATATTTTATCGAGATATCAAGAAAAATGTACTTATAAAGTCAGTTTTTTCAAAATTTCTGAAAAACTAATGAACCAATTTTTATGAGATAAAAATGGGACCAATCCGGAAGAATTATCTGTCGATTAAAAAAGAAACCATCAAAATCGGTTCACAATTGGCGGAGTTATCGATGTACATACAAACATAAAAAAAAAAAAAAAATACAGTCCGAATTGAGAACCTTCTCCTTCTTTTTTTGGAAGTCGGTTAAAAAGTAATAGTAATATATATAGGAATATACCTTCCAATTTTTAAATTTGATTGTCAGTCAGCGATACGATGTTTTATATATTTAGATAGTGAAAAAGTGTGAAATACGTGAAAATACATTTCGCACTTGTGAAGCTACATTATTCTAGATGTTTTATAAAGTTAGGGTTCCCTAAGATATAGCAATATTTAAATTAAATTAAATATTATTTGCTTTTATAACCTGTAAAATTTGCTACGGAGAAAAGCGATTGTAAAAATGTTGTTTTCACATTTCCAGTTGCTATACCTACTTTTCAAAATCTATAATATCAAATCGTATAAACTTTATAATTAATATTAAAAAATAAAGCGTATTGACCGGATCCGGAAAGATATTATTAGAGAAGAATGCGAAGTTAAAGATGATGTTGTGATTAAAATGAAGAAAATTAGTTTACGCTGGTTTGGACACGTTGAAAGAATTAAGGATAAAAGATTGGCTAAAAAGGTTTATATGGCTGAAGTGAAAGGAAATGCTGGCAGTGGATGAAGGAGAAGGTGTACTTTTATTGAACATACAAAATCTGTATTGATCGATGGAAATATTAAAAGTACACACAATCGCCGAGCATGTATGAAAGGTATGATGAGTATAAAAGAAGCGAAAGAGGTATGTCAGAATCGTAACATATGGCATTCGACTATCTCTCCTACCACTTGGGATGAAAGGCGTGATGTTAGATAGATATAAAATCAAAATATAAGATGCATCTATGTTTTTTCAATAGTATAGCTCTAATTACTAGATCAAGGTATCAAGTCAGAGTTTCGTGTAATGATAAATGTAGAAAATCCTCTTCTTTCTACCGTTCAGCGACATTTAATCTTGATGAAATCTCTACTCGTGTGTTCGTGTCATCTAAAAATGGGTGGATTAGTCGACTAACTAGAAACATTTATTTCTTGAGAGAGTAAGATCTACGTTTATAAATATTTATTGCTAGCTTTTGTCCGTGACTGCGCCCGTGTGGAAATGATACACATAAAGAAGCTTAAATCCAGTGAGGAGAAATAATTCATTCATCCGTTGCGGCATTATACGGGGCAGAAAGGAAAATTGTAAATGGCGGTTTGTGATATTTAAATTGAGATTTTTTTTTAAATCTCTGAAAGTATTAAGTTTACTCCAACAAAATTACCATTCAATACTCTCCTTGAATTTTGAGTACTTACCTATATTTTTTGATACCCGATAGCAGGCGACAAAAATTTTGCTCAACTTGGCATTCGATTCCAAGACCATTAGCTAACCGCTACACCTAACTTCCGGTAGGTATTATGTCGAATTTGTGGTTTACACGGTTAAAGGTAAGATCCGTCATTTTCAATTCATCGTATTATGAATTAATTATTGAATAAGGTTTAGGAACTGGTTGTCGGAAGCATCCATTGATTTGCCCGAATTTAAATACCCTTTTCATTTTATTACTACTAGCTGATCGTTCCCGGTTTCACCCGTGAAAAAAAACAATGAAAGATATTTTCAAATTTTAAAATCACGAAAATATCGGTTTACAACAATTTTTGAATACGTAAACTGAAAGCGAGACTTGGGTATGGAATAAGAAGCATGAAAGTAAGATAAATGCAGTGGAAATGCGGTCTTTACGTAGAATGCATCCAAAACGATGTCATTAGAGAAAAATTCGGAGTGAAAGATGATGTTGTGACTAAAATGAAGAAAAGTAGTTTAAGCTGGTTTGGACACGTTGAAAGAATGAAGGATGAAAGATTGACTAAAACGGTTTATATGGCTAAAATGAAAGGAAATGCTGGCAGAGGACGACCTAAGTGTATTTTTATTGAACATATAAAAAAATTATTGATCGACGGCAATATTAAAAGTATACACAATCACCGAGCATGTATGAAAGGTATGATAAATATAAAAGAAGCGAAAGAGGTATGTCAGGATCGTAACAAATGGCATTCGATTTTCTCTGCCTACCCTTCTTGGGATAAAAGGCGTGATGATAGATAGATACGTAATTTATAAATACGCGCAATACTACTTTTATCTATTAAATACGATACTTCGCCCGTGGAACCTATGCTAACTTTCATTCCCTATTGTGGTCTTGGGTCTTGAGTTCATACTTTTTTTTTTTGTACAATTTTTTTTTGTTGTATTCTTTCCGAGGAAAAGGCAATGGTACAATTTACTCCATGAAAAGGCAAAGGTTGATAATTAACCATACAGCCAAGTCTTCATTGTTTTATTTAGGCCGTAGCCAAGTGTCCAGTAGATTTGGTTGTCAAAGGTCGTAACCAAGTCTTTAATCTTCATTGTTCTATGTAGGCCGTAGCCAAGTCTGTGGATATTTACAAAATAATACGCCCAAGCCAAGTCTACAGTAGATTTTGTTGTCAAAGGTCTTAACCAAGTCTTTAATCATCATTGTTCTATGTAGGCCGTAGCCAAGTATGTGGTTATTTACAAAATAATACGCCCAAGCCAAGTCTACAGTAGATTTTGTTGTCAAAGGTCGTAACCAAGTCTTTAATCTTCATTGTTCTATGTAGGCCGTAGCCAAGTCTGTGGTTATTTACAAAATAATACGCCAGTAGATTTTGTTGTCAAAGGTCGTAACCAAGTCTTTAATCTTTATTGTTCTAGAACAATTGAGTTCATACAAAAATCCCATAGACAAAAGCTCTTTCAGGTTTTCCCGATTTTTACAATTTTCCGGGCATATTTCACAATTTTGCTTTAACAATTTTTTTTTAATTGTCAAATCTAGCCTTTCTCAAGTAATGCGCTTACCAACGAACAGAATTTAATTATTATTTATATTTAGAGATATTATACTACTGGGGACTTTCTTGTAGATAATTTTATTCTACACTATTCTTTCCTATATCATTCTGTTATATCTGATGGATTAGACAGCATACGTCATGAAAACAGAGCTAAGTTTTTCACCAACTTGATTCACCGCAACAAAATCCGGTACTTTTTAAAGGCACAAACAGACAGACAAACCTTGTTTTATAATATGTGGTAAATGAATGAATGAATAGTGATAATAATGGTATATACTCTTTGGCAAAAAATAATCCGTGTGAGTACTGTTTGACTCAACTCTCGCTGCGTACAGATAAGTTATTTTGAGAAATGGATTTTTGTCTTTGGTTTTTTGAAGTTGTCGCCTTGGGTTCGGTTTAGCCTACTTTGTGGTATAATGAATGTATTTGTATGTAAAAATGTTTAAGGGACTAGATAGACAAAATTGTATGTGTCAACTTGTAAAAATAATATTAATAGAAGCGCGACATCTGGCTCGACACACGAAACTCATATATTTTGTAGCATTACACAAAATTAGGTCGTAAACAACACCTGCGGATAAGTTTTTTTTGTAATAAACTACTAATAATGAATCATTACCTAGTTACTATTTTTTTTTCTAAAACCTTAATTTTCTTTTTCATGGATTGTCTTTCAGCTCATGAAACCGTGTTATCTGTCCCAGGTTACCAAGTCCAAGTTTTCCTCTTTTAGCCGATGTTATTATTGTAAGCCAGTTCTGTTGAGGTAATTTTTTTAGCTTTTTGTAAAGTAGCCCACGCACTGGTCCGGTATCTCACAGAAAATTTTCGGTCCGGCCGCCGTATGATCGAGATTGAAGACAGGTCACACATTAGCAATGTATATCATACGATCTAGATCACATGCAATTCACTCACCCAGACAGACAGACAAGATTAATAATGTAAAGATAATATGGTAAACCTTATTCTATCTACATATCTATCTATCATCACGTTTTTTATCATACGAATGCCATTTGCTACGAATCTATGCTAGAACAAATAATTAATACCTATCGTTTGTCAAGTATTTCGCTTTGTTTGAGTGAGTACAGAACCCTAAGTAGCACCTCAAAGGTTTTGATGACTCCATAGTCCACTTTTTACACAAAAAAGTATTAAATACCGAAATTAATACCCTTATAACTACTTATATATTAGAGATAGAAATATTCTACCGCAGACTGTTTGGTAGATCACTTTATTCTACACAATTCTTTCCTACATTATTTTGTTATACCTCTGACGGATTAGACAGCATACGCCATGAAAACTCGCTGGGGCTAACTTTTTTCCGACTTGATTCACTTATACTGTTAATGCTCAACTCTTAAACATGATAATGTTAAACACCGTAAACCTACCCGGTAAATCAACCTGTAGTTTTTATTTTGAAAATAGCATATCATCATCATTAGTATTTTCTCTACTTTTTCAGCATGTGAAAATAATGGTAAAACGTCTTGGCACTCAAAGCCACTTAAGGCCAAGTGAAAGATGACTCACATGTCACCCTGCCATCGAAATCAATATCTATTACGTGTTTTATAGACGATTTACGAAGAACAATAGATGTGTACCATATTAACTTGTCAACTTGATCATTGTTCTCAACAATTTAAAACAGGCGATGATAGGTAGATAGAAAAGTGAATAATTGGGCAATTAAACTAAATTATGCATGTAAATTGTACAGTCAGATCAAATATTCTATTCTATTCTTTTATTTTATATTAAGGCTAAATCAGGGTTTTGATAATTCCGTCAATGTCAAGTATTATAGACGTCACAATAACAATAAGCCTTATTAGTCACTGACTAATCACAACTATCACAGCGCGGAAGGGATTAAACTGGATTCCCCATCATGTCACGACGAGACACGTGCGTTGGTCGTTATGATATGACGTAGAATATTGTCTATTTTTGAAGATTTTTTTTTCCGATTAGCACCTGACATACAATCAAATTAATTCTTAAATACTGTGATGATTCAATCGCTTCTAAGTTCCAATTTGTATTGAAATTAAAAATCATCCATCCGTTTAGGAACAACGATAGCATAGACAGACAGAGTCTTGACTTCTTTGGTTAGAGGTTAAAAAGCGTCTAAGAAAAGCTTTACGATCAAGATCGATTTTAATATCAGAGTATAATATTTTGTGATCACAATATCATGAAGATAATTTACAGTTATCAATTTGGTACAAAAACAGAAGTGACGTAGTAAATTTCTTGCTTCCCATACTCAAAATTGAACACCCGCTCCCTTAAATAACAACGTAAGTACCTACAATATTGGAAATTCCTTCCACGGTAAATGTCAAAGGAATCTCTTTGATTAATTACGGAGAAGGAATCGAATTCCGATAGATGTCGAAATGTTCTAGTTTTCATTGCTCTACCCAAGTTATTGAGAAGGATAATATTTTTACAAGCTTTTATTTAACTTGCAATGTTTCTTAGTTACTTCGTTTAGAAGAGGCCTCATAAATTTTGTCCCATACAAAATACACTTGTAGCCCACGCACTGGTCCGGTATCTCACAGAAAATTTTCGGTCCGGCCACCGTATGATCGAGGTCGAACACAGGCCACACAGCAATGTAAATCATACGATATAGATCACATGCATTCACTCACCCACACATACACACAAGATTCAATTAAACAAAAGCGTGTAAATGTGTGTGTGTGTGTGACAGATCGTTCCGGTCATCGAAATCAACCACAAATATAACGATTTGATAACGGATGGTGGGCTGCGCGTACAAGAATTGGACGAGTCTATGGTCGATTTCGGTGGACCGTACGATGACCGGCCGGGGATTGGACCAATGTGTGGTTTAGTGTCAAATTTTAAATAGATTTTGAAAGATAAATATATTTGACACAGTTACAAATATAATATAAAATTTACAAATAAACAATTTCATGTAAATCGCTATCTACTGGGAGAGTACCCAAACGACTGGCTGCCTTGCATGACACAGTTGAATTTAAAAAATATATGAAAATCAGTTACACTTAAGTTTTATGAAGCAGTCATCAATTTCATGAGTATTTTCAACCGATTCATTTCACATAGTTTGTGAAAACATTAACTACAACTTGCTATTTTTTGTGTATTTTCGCAAGACCGATTTTTTGTAAAATGGTTCTTTCTCATGTTTCTGGTATGTGAATCTTGGCATATCTTATCTTATCCTTGGTTATTTTATATCCGTCCGTCAGGTACATGACAAAATGGTGTGGGAAAGAATTGTGTAGATTATAATTATTTACAAAAAAGTCAGCAGTATATGTCAATATATTAGTGATATGATAAGTACATTATTAAGTTGTTGTAAACCCATATTGTACCCAAAGCCTGGGGCGGGGTCGCTAGTATTATCTATTGATCTATCTATCATCACGCCTTTTATCCCAAGAGGGGTATCGTAGGCAGAGACAATCGAATGCCATTTGTTACAATCTTGACATACCTGTTTCGCTTCTTTTATATTCATCATACCTTTTATATATTCTCGGCGATAGTGTGTACTTTTAATATTTCCATCGATCAATACATTTTTTATGTGTTCTATAAAAGCACACCTAGGTCGTCCTCTGCCAGCATTTCCTTTCACTTCAGCCATATAAACCTTTTTAGTCAATCTTTCATCCTTCATTCTTTCAACGTGTCCAAACCAGCGTAAACTACTTTTCTTCATTTTAGTTGTGAAATTATTATCGCAATTATTAATTAAGATATGTTTCTGAAAGGACTCTAATACTCGCTATTTACATAAATTATATCGTGATACAAAAAAAAACATGAATGAGTGCCATGATATTTATAATACGCAAAGTAATAAAGTTATTAAAGTTTACAATCTACCCACACACCGAACTAAAACCGTACTCGTAAAAGTTTGCTTACATTTTCGCGTCACAAAATGGTTCCGAATACCATTTTTGTGGGACATTAATCAAATTTTTGAAGCGATGAACTCATAGGCCGTTAGTGTTTGCTTTTCGCTTCCGTATGTAGATTTACAGTGAGTCATAGAGAGTGATGTGGACAGAGAATATAAATGCACAAATTAACTACCTATGAATTTTTTGCTAGGTAAGGACCCTATTTTTTTTAATTCATAAGTTTTGTATCTGATTTGATTTCAATATCAAAATATTCGCCTATACTAATTTTCATCCTCTTTATATCCCCTTAGGGGGTGGATTATAAAAAAGTAGCCCATGTTCTTTCCTAGGGTTAAAGCTTTCTTCATATCAAAGTTCATCATAATTGGTTCAATGGATTAGCTGTAACAGACAGATAGACAGCCAGAGTTACTTTCGCGTTTATAATATTAGTATGGATGATATACCTCGAAGTTTTTAATTTGTATACATGACCTGGAACGAATCGTGGTGTTAATATACCAGACGCTTTAACCACTTGGCCACCGATGCACGAGGCATTATGAAAAAAGTCTAAAAAGTATATAAATTACTAGCATTCCGCCCCCGGCTTCGCCCGTGGATATTTACGAACAAAATAAAATATACCTATATAAGGATTAATTGCAAGGTACGAATAAAGAGCCTTTTTTAGCGCCGGCTTTATAATTAAATTTTTAAAATAAAAGAACATCTATTGTGACTTAACTATTATAGTTAGACATATGCTATCGCGACACTTTTTGTAGACAATGATGTGTTCTACAAAGTCGTAGTACATTATTTTGTTCTATCATTCAATTTTTGAAAATATAATGTAGCCTATGTAACTCAGGGTGAATGTAGCTTTCCAATGGTGAAAGAATTTTTGAAATCGGCACAGTAGTTTTTGAGTTAATTCGTTACAAACATACAAAAATACAAATCTTACCTCTTTATAATATTAGTATAGATAAGTTGGTAAGCGAATCACTTGAGAACGACTGCAGGAACGATTTGGCTAAATGTTCGTAATAGTCTGAATAGGATTTTTGGAGAAAGAAACATTGGAAAAGTTACCCGGAAAATTAGAAAAATCGGGAAAATCTGGAAGTTTTTCTATGGGATTTTTGTAGGAGCTCAAAACCATAATAGGGAAAGCAAGTTAATATGGGCTTCAGCGGAAAGCTAGTTCTCAATAAATATGATCGACTAAATAAGGAAGACTTTTAAATATGACCTAAGGAACTCTATTTTAGACCGGATCTGGTAGATTACCATCCCACACAGTATTAAGAGCTATTAGTTACTTATCATACCTAATTATTTTATTAAGCTCTAGGTAATCCTGGGCTTTATCTCATGATTTCTGTGGGTTAGTCTTGAATTAGAGATAGGTTTCGTCGTGTGGGGATCAACACGAAATGGCGAAGGGAAAAACATAAAAAAGAAATAAAATTAAGTACATATATGTATAAAAATCGATGTTGGTATATCTGTCTGTCTGTCTTTGTGCCTTATATACTCAAAATCTACAGGATCGATTTTGATTTGGGTTTTACTAATAGATAAACTGATTAATAGTCTGATCTACGTCTTTTGGGGGCGGAGCCGTTACCAATAATGTCAATGTTTCTAAAGTAGGCCACACATTGGTCCGGCATCGCACCGAAAATTTTCCATACCGGCCGCAGGATAATCTAGGCGGACCGTTCGTAACAAGAATTGGACGAGTCTGTAGTCGGTTTCGGTGAACTCTTTATTCTATCAACGGGATCGGGTGAGCATGTTATATTAAAATTCCACAGGCGAAGCCGAGGCGGGTCGGTAGTCTATAATGGATGTCGACATATATCTCAGATGAATAGACTCAAAAACTACTGTACTGATTTTAATACAGTTTTCATGATTTATGAGAAAGGTTTATGTGTATAAATCATCACGCTACTCGTTTTTTGGAGTGGAGCAGTAATTATAACCAACAATGGCAATGACATTAAAATATCACGGGTCGGTATATATTAACCTATATATTATTTTTAGAAGTTTGGTGTGCCCTCCTTGAGTGAAGAAGATAGAATCCTAATCTTCCAACGACGCAGCAATTCATTACCTATCTGTACATAACGCATCTCCCATAATATATTCTGAAATGGAAGCTACGTCGGTTTAATAGCATTTCCTTGTCAATTATACTTGACGCGTATCCAATCAACATGAATTATATTATATCAGGATATGTCATCCAAAAATCTTAGTTGTAAACAAATTGGCAATCTGAGGTCCTAGATTTGATTCCCTGTTGGATATTCTTGATCTTGATGGAGATAAGAGTTTTTTTTTGTTCATCCATTTATCACAAGGTATTTAGGAGTAGATCTTCATACATTGAACTGAAGTATGAAAGGAAGGTTATTTGCGAAACCCATCATATGGTTGGATATACCTAGATGCTAAAATGTACTTACATTTAACTTTTTTTAATTTAGACGAATATTTCGCAAAATATATAATATAGTATATTGACAACTTAGAAATCCACAATTTTCAGTTACCAACATAGTATTATCCACTAGCGACTCGCCCCCGGCGTACTTTTTTGTAGATCATCTTATTCTACAGAATTATTTCCTACATAATTTTGTTATATTTCTGACAAAATACGCCATGATTTGCTAGGGCTAACTTTCTCTCCGACTTGATTTACTTATACTATCAGCTCAGCTCCTAAACATGATATGTCCATGTTTAATACTCGTAAACCTTGCCCGTGAATTAACCTATCTAATAGTGAAAACTGCAACAAAATCCGTTCAGTAGTTTTTGCGTGAAATTTTTGAGTTTATAATATGTACTTATAGTTGAAGATATGTTAGATTTGCTAGAGAATTGTTAGAAGCTTGGTTTATACATAGCCTAAAACTCGCTAAAACCAGGCATTTAAAAAAAAATCTAGATAATTTCTAGTATAATAATGAAAATAGGTAGGTATAGTAGAAAGTTCCAACATTTCATCTACTAAAGTGGTCTAACACCATAAAGCTCACCCTGCGGTGCTATCAAGACTCTCCAATAAGTTCCAGAGAACCTAGATAAAGTACCTATTATTAAACTAGAGAGAAGTGAAGTATGAACGTAAGTGCACTGTAGGGTGACCAGGAAATTCAATGGTTAAGGACATTCTTAAAAATTTTCAAAAATAAATATTAAATCCCCATGACTCATCATCTCTTCTGGTGACAAGAGGGCTGGCTTCTTCCTCAGGCAACGAATCAGAATCGTGACTCAGCGGGGAAACGTAGCCAGTATTCTAGCCACTATTCCAGGCGGACCTGATTGATTTACTTATTTTCAATGTTTAGATTTAATTAAGGTTTTTTTGTATTGTTGTCTTCTTTTTTTTGAAGTTGGTCTGATGAATGGATTTTGATAATATTTTATTTATTACCAATTATTCTAATTTTAACATTTTTATCAACAAAACGATATGAATCATAAAATGAATACTTACTTCATCTACTTTGTTAAATTTTCTAATGTCTTGCGATATCTGCAACAAAGAAAAATATTAAAATTAAATGATTGATTGAACAGTCATAAAAATAGTTTTATTTGTTCTAGTCTTCAAAGAAATCTAGTTTAATGGTACCTAACATACTTAAATAGTCGTAAAACTTCAATAAAATTCCGGTTTCCCTGAAAAAGCAACATCGGATAAAAGCTTTAGCAAATATAAGTGAGTGTATACAAAATTGAACATAGACAAAGTAGAGTGTCCATGAATTGCATAATGTTTTGTCTCCCTCTATTATCGAAAGGTTAATAAGAATATAGAATACTAGCTGTTCGTCCCGGCTTCGCCCGTGGGGACCATACAAGTTGTCATCCCTTATAATACCCCCCTTATGGGGTCGATTTGAAAAAGTATGTTCAAGCTTTCTCCGTATCAAATTTCATCAAAAATCGGGCCACAAAATTAAAAAAGATTCTAAAGAAGATCTATTCAATGTTATCTATGTTTGTAAATTAATTGTCTAGATTAGTGAAATTTAGAGCTAGGTAGTTTCTAATTTAGCAACAACGGTCTACAAATTCAACGGCGAAACGAAATATTTAATTATTTCTTGATTTTCAGTGAATAATGTTCAAAGTTTAAAAAAAAATGTTTCCTTTTAAGTGATTTTGCTGATATAATAAAATATTACAAAAATAAATCTTTTAAATCGGCATACATTTATCGAGTTATGACAAAAATTTCATTAAAAATCAGTTTCTTTTTAGTTTTTGAAAACGTTATGAACCAATTTTCACCAAAATAAAAATTGGACCAATCTGGAAGTAATGCTTTCAAATGAAAAAATAATTTTCCAAATCGGTTTATAAACGACGGAGTTCTGAACTGAGTTCTGTTCAAGTTAACATTAAAAAAAGTAAAACCGAATTCAGAACCTCCTCCTTTTTTTTGAGTCAGTTAAAAAGGAGCGAAAGAGGTATGTTAGGATCGTAGCAAATGGCATAGATTGTTTCAGCCTACCCCTCTTAAGATAAAAAACACTATGATAAATAGATAGGTTAAGTAAATAAAAGTTGAACTAAGTTTTAATCGATACCTTGCTGCTTATAGGGCGTAAAATCAAACACAACTTTTCAGGAGGATCGAAAACGAAAAAAAACTGTTTGTTTTGAAAATATTCTATAGGATTTCCGGGATAAAAATAAGCCTATGTCATTTCTCCGGTACTCCAATTATTAGTGTCCATAAAAAACAGATTTTATATTGACTCTAGCGAGCTACTTGAAGCAAACAGTCTTTATAGGAGGAGTGTAATAGGAAAGCTCATAAAAATAACGCCAGCATCACTTACTCGATTATACAATCGTAGTCTTTTTTTTTTCACTGTTTATAAAAACTGGTAACTGAATACACCACTGGTCAAACTCGAATCAGACTCGCGCTCTGAGGATTCCGTAAGATTAACAAATTAACTAAGATGATCCCGCCGACTGTGATATGTCTTATTAATCACAGACTAATCACAGCGCGAGCGGGATTAAACCGGATTCCCCATCAACTCACGACGGAACGCGTGCGTCGGTCGCCATGACATGACGTAGAATCCCTGTTTAGATTTCAATATTCTTCTTTTTTCTACTTCCTATTAGTCATCTACTGACTATGGATTTGACAGACTAGCCGACTATAAAAGTATCCGATATATTTTTATTATCTTATATTTCTAATACCTATCTAATAGTTAAAATTGCAACAAAATCGGTTCAGTAGCAGACAGACAGACGCGACTGTGTGCTTTATTTTATAATATGTAATGACAATAGAACCAAATATCTCACACTAATTTTAAAATGCGGGTCTGTTTTCTTAATTGACAAAAGGAAATTATGTGGATTAAGAAACGTGTTAATAATATTGTAGTAACCAGCCCACATGACATAAAGGCTACAAAAATAATTTGTTGCTCGTAAATCTATATTAATTGTTACTGTCAACAGATGTGTGTTGCACGAATATAATACAATGTGTTTTAAACACCCAAAAATGTAATTTCTGTTTCGCTGAATATGACGAGGTCAAAGGGGATGATTTTGATAGATGAATGTGAGCTTAATGTGCTTTCTCGTTATTTGGTCTCTAAATTATGTTTTTTTAGGAACCTTAGAATAAAATAGAATTTACATCATCATATATATCAAACAAAGTCCCCCGCCACATTCTGTCTGTCTGTGCCATTTTCGCACAAAACTTACCAAACGGATTTTGTTTTTTTGATTTTGTTTTTGATTTTGCGGTTTTTTCTACCAGATTGGTTGATTCACCGGGAAGGTATACGAGTATAAAACGTGGATCTATTATGTCTCATCATCATCATCATCAACCTTTAAGATCCACTGCTGGATCATGGTCTCCCTCTAGTGCACCATTTAGTGGTGGTGCTCATTGAGAGGAATTGCCATAGTCACCACGCTTGGCAGGCGGGTTGGTGAACGGACTTTACGTGCCCTCCGGAGCACGAGGAGTCGATTTAAGCACATATTATTAAAGAAAATTGGTGCTTAGCATTTTGGCAAGGGGTAGGATTCGAACCCGGGACCTCCGGTTTCAAGTCCACCGTCCTACCAATTAGGCTATCGACTACCTCTATTATGTCTAGGAGTTAGCTCCTATTAGCTCCTATTAACAGTATAAGTGAATCAAGTCAGGGAAAAAGTATGCTGTCTAATCCGTCAGAGATGTATCAAAATGATGTAGGAAGGAATTATGTAGAATAAAATGATCTACAAAAAAGTCCGGAAGCATATACATATATCTATCTCAAATAGATGATCTGTTATGTTTAGGAGCTAATCATTAACAGTACAAGTGGATCAAGTCGGGGAAAAAGTATGCTGTCTAATCCGTCAGAGATGTATCAAAATGATGTAGGAAGGAATTATGTAGAATAAAATGATCTACAAAAAAGTCCGGAAGCATATACATATATCTATCTCAAATAGATGATCTGTTATGTTTAGGAGCTAATCATTAACAGTACAAGTGGATCAACTCGGGAAAAAGTTAGCTCCTGCGTGTTTTTATGGCGTATGCTGTCTAATCCGTCAGAGATGTATCAAAATGATGTAGGAAGGAATAATGTAGAATAAAATGATCTACATAAAAGTCTGAAAGCATATATATCTATCTCAAAAAGATAACTAGTTTAAGCGTATTTGTGTAGGTATTAAAATTATTGTAAATCCATTTTGTACCCATGCGAAGTCGTAGACGCGGTCACAGTATAATATAATACAGATTACAGACTTCGACTTACCTCTAGAACTTAAAACCTTATAAACCCCATTTCTAAAATGGTGCATCCACAGAGCATCAAAAAAATTTGAATAATCCAATTATTTCTAAGTTTCCATATTTATTAGGTTTCCTATTTATCAAGAAATACTGTTTCTTGGAGATACAATTTTAAATAATAGTCTTGCAAAGTGTTCTGGAAGAAAAGTCATTTTAAAATGTATGCTAGTACTCCGGAAACAGGTGGAGTGGTTGCGGCGAGGTCGGCAGTCGGCACAAATCAGAGTTTATGAAACTAGGAAATAAGAATTTATTGTTCTTATTTGAAAAAGTATGTAAGCAAAACTGGAATATTATGGAAAACTGAGGGACTTTCGAAGTCCTTTAACATTATTTATCACAACTTCTATTCTTGTAAGAATCAAATTCTAGTTATTTTAGTGGTTCATATTCATTATTCAACTTTTCTCAACAGACAGACAAAGTAAAATTCTCAAGTATTTATTAAAAAATATAATTCAATTTTCCCCGGGAACGAGATAAAAAGTATAGCCTACGACACTCTCCGGTCGTCCAGTTATCTTTGTGCAAAAACACACGTTGATCCGTGGCTTCGTTTTGACGTAAAGGAAGGTCAAATAAACAAATTTGACTTGTCTTATTTGGTAAACAAACTTTGCATGTATTTTTTTAAATAAATTGTCATTTAAAATTCTTAAGAAGTGATAAGTAGGTATAAAGATATATCCTCTCGACTCATCATCATCTCTTCTGGTGACAAGAGTCTCTCCTCAACGATTCATCGCGATTCAGCGGGGAAATGCAGCCAGTATTCTTGCCACTATTTGCCACGCGGACCTGATTTATTTGATTGGTTTTTATATTGTTATGTGTAAATAATTAAAATTAATAAATAGCTAAAAAAGACGTTATATTAAGAATTTAACATAATAATTAACATATTTAACTTATTTTATATTTGCAGAACTAATAATATTATATTTTTACTCTTATTTTAAAAAAATACAATTTTATAAATACATGCGTTTACCAAAAAAGACAAGTCAAAATAATACACTTTAAAAACACAGTTTCACATATTAGATGTCAAAGGATAGGTCTAACTAACCTAACATGTTCTTTGGAAAATTCGTTTTGTGTAACTCCAATGAATATTATATCGTCACATTATTGCCACTAAACCTCTTTTTAAGTTATTAAATGAAATGGAAATATTTGAGCCGAGGCGTCCAGGATTTTATACTGGCAAAGTTGTTGACGCGGAAATATAGGAATTTGAATGACATTTTCAATTCCCAGCTACCAAAAGTTTTATATGTTAAATTGACACGAGGAATCTATTAAGAATTTATAATATTAGTTTCTAGGTAGGTGCAAGACAAATAATGTTGATTTTTTTTAATGAAAACGTCTTTATATTGATTGTAAATCATTTTAAGAGCAGATATCCAAAAATCGTCTTACACCCACAGCATACCTTAAAAGTATGTCTAACTCATTCATATTTACATGTGATTGTGGCTAAAAATACTTAACTAGTTAAGTACACTCAACGACTCAAAAATTGGGGAAGTTGCGAGTACGACTCGCGCGCTGAGGGTTCCGTATCATTCTTTTCTGTAAACTGTATTTTTTTCAAAATTTTAGACTGTAGTTTCAGAGATAAGGGGAGGGGACGGACAATTTTCGTATACTTTCTTTAATATAATTTAAACTATGCATTTTAAAATTATATAAAAACATATTTGTATTGTATGAAAGTAAATATTTGTATGAAAGTGTTCGTTATAAGTCCCATGATGCACTTGAAAAAAAAATTTCTTAACGTTTTAATTTTTCCCCCTAAAAACCGAAAGTCCATTATTTACGCTATAGGTACGTAAGTACGTGATTGGGAAATGAAACTCTATACTTATTAATGAACGAAGTTTTAACATTTTTCGTCTAGTAGATTTGGAGAAAATAAGCGGACGGAATACAGACGGACAGACAGACACAAGAGTGATCCTATAAAGGTTTCCGTTTTTCATCGGAGATGTTGGGAACCCTAAAAATGTGCATATACAAACAATTAATTAAATATTATTACAAATTGTCAATAGAGAAGAATGCGGAGTAAAAGATGACGTTATGACTAAAATGAAGAAAAGTAGTTTACGGTGGTTTGGACACGTTGAAAGAATGGAGGATGAAAGTTTGTCTAAAAAGGTTTATATGGCTGAAACGAAAGGAAATGCTGGCAGAGGACGACCAGGGTGTACTTTTATTGAACATATAAACAAAAATATAGAAGGCATGTATGAAAGGTATGATGACAATAAAAGAAACAAACGAGGTATGCCAGGACCGTAGCAAATATCATTGGATTGTCTCTGCCAACCCTCTTAATAATAATTATATTCGGAATGCACTTATACCGCTGATTGTACCAAACATTTAGTTATTGATAGTTATCAATTTAAGTAGTTCCAATAGATAAAAATCCCTTAAATACGGCGTACTTAGAAGGTTAAACTATCCAATTATAAGAACGTTGACTCTACCAAAGATAATAGCTGCATGAAGGAAGGGTCATGTTCAAGACAATAAGGGATTTGTGTGTACCGACTATAAATAATTATGACAGCCCTTGTATAGACTCATCGCTATCCAGATATTTTACATTAAAATTCCTTTCTTAAATCTTGTATGAGAACATTATAGAGGGAAAACTGATGGCTGATTAATCTATTATATTGATCTGTTTTGACGTTAAAGAAAGACAAACAAACAAACACACTTTCGCATTCATTATATTAGTGACAACATGGAGACTTGATACACGAGTATTAAAAAAATCGAGAGGTATCGTGGGACACCCGGTTGGAAAGAAATTCCTTTCGCTATACTATATCCATAATCGTGTTACGGTTCCAGGGTTACCCAGCGGAAGACCAAGTCTCCCTCGTTTAGCCAATGGTATTTGTGAGGCTATACCTAACGAGTGGCCAGTTCTGTTGAGGTATATTAGTTTTTAATTAAAAAAAAACATTTATCTGTAAATAATTCACCTGTGTCACTGTAATTTAGCATATACATAATTACCTACTTAATCAATATATCTAAGTGAAATAGCTGTTATTTTTTCAATGGGTTTTATTTAATCGGAATTATGGAAAATAAACAGGATTTCCAGCTTCATTTTATAACGACGTTTATTGTTCTAATATCGCTCATTTTCACAGAATACAGATAAACTATGTGCTTAGATATTATTTCCAAAAAATATTTATTAGTCATTTTACTAAAATCGTTATTACAAGTGATTTCAAAATTTCGATGTTTATTAGGGTTCCGTACCCAAAGGGTGACAACTGGGTGACAAATAACTAAGGCTCCGCTGTCCGTCAGTCCGTCTGTCACAGGGCTGTATGTTTTGAACCGTAATAGGTAGACACTTGAAATTTTCATGGCCGCTATAACAACAAATAATAAAAATAAAATTAAGTTAAAAATGAATAGTGGTCCCTATACAAGAAACCAGTTTCAATTGGCGTTTTTTGCTCGATCGCAATACCTACATACAAACGTCTAACTAGTTTATAATGCATACTCTTTTAAGTAAAACAACAAAAATTAAAACCGGCCAAGTGTGAGTCGGACTCGCTCTAATTTGTTCCTGCTTACTTAGTCTGACCGTAGTGCATACTCGCATTTGGCCGGTTTTTTGACATATCTTTTTTGTCACCACAACTAGCGAAATGAAAAGAAAAATAAGCATCTTTTCAGTCAAATCAACATCTTTCTAATACGGAGTCATTCATAAATTAGACTTTTTCTTATTTAGTAAACAATCTTATTTTTTTTCTTCACGGGTTGCCTACAGCTCCCAAAACCGTGCTACGGTTCCAGGGTACCCAGCGGAAGACCAAGTCTCCCTCAACAATTTGTGCATGTATTTTTAAAGCAATATCATTTAAAATTCTTAAAAGACGCTTAAATATTTTACGTTTGCAGACCAATAATCATATTTTATTTTTTTATTTATTTAAAATTTAAATAATAAAAATACATGCAAAGTTTGCCACACACCATCACTGTCTACATACCTTTCAACAAGGCCAAAGACCATGGTAACAATGACCACATTTAGAAAATTGTTCCTTAGCACTTTCTGTTGCTTTTCCACGATGGCAAGACTTGGCTTTCTTTTCACATGAATTGCTTGTGTTGGGATATAATTTCGAGTTTCATTCACCCCTCATCAACATAACATAATAATTCACCGAAAATCAACAATTCAAATATTACAAGACGAAATGTTTCCAAAGTTCAGAGTTTCTTAAGAAAATACGTATATCTAATAAGGTCTATGCAATATTTCTCTACAACTAAACATTATAGGTGGCAAGATAATCGTAAGAACAATAGAAATTTTAGTGTTTATTTATTTATTTGTTAACTAGCTTCACATGTGGACCCCATTAACTTTAATCCCTTATTGTAGATTCTTGAGTTCATACAAAAATTTAATGGAAAAAAAACTTTCATTTTTTCCCGAATTTTCCAATTTTCCAGGCAACTTTTCCATTTTTTTCCCCAAAAACCTTATTCAGACTATTACATTTAAAAAAATAACAAAATCGTTCCAGCCGTTCTCAAGTGCAACCAAAAACAGCATAAATTTTTTATTTACATAGATTTCAAAGTTATAAAGCTACAAATATTTCGATAATTGAAATATTCAAGCCAGCCCTAAGGCGCAAGCCACATAGGATCTGGCGCGGGCGCTGACATTTTGAACACACCGAATCGAGCGCGCCATGTCGGCGATTTTCAAATTCAATTCAAGTTCAAATTGTGACTTTATTTCTATCCGTTTTGTATGAAATTTGAATGGAAAGGAAAACGCCCGTGCCATTTCAGCGCCCGCGCCAGATCTTGTGTGGCTTGCGCCTTATTAACCGGCCTATATACTGCCAAGTGTAACTTTCTAGAAACAATTACACAATTCTAAAATTAAATGTACTGAGATCATACACAATTTGATAATCATATAGAAATGTGTGACATCGATATATTGTAAGTAAGGGAACAGCCGGTGTTAAGGGCATGTACACAAAGAAAGTCGGTTGCCTGCTTTCGGCGAGCCAGCGCGAAACATAACGGTGAAGTTAACCATACCACTTTTAATACAAAACACAAACACACCTTGACGGCCTTTATACCGTTCGGCGTGGCCAGAGATACCAGTAACAGTGTTCACTTTTTGCCAGTTATCCATATTGTAGAGAACAGGTGGCAAGCCTGTTGCTGCACTTAAAGTACCTAGATGTGTCACTTCTTTAACAAACGTAAATATCTGTTATTTTTAGAAGAAGTGCGGACGCCGGTTTTAGGTGCATTTCGAAGCACGAGGAGTCGATTAAAGCACACAAATTTAATGAAAATTGGTGCTTAGCCTTTTTGGAACGAGTGGGAAATGAACCCAGAACCTCCCGGTTTCAAGACAACGCTCTATATACCAATTGGAAAAATAAAAGTTCTGCGGGGCCACACTGAACGGTATAAAGGCCGTGGAGGTGTGTTTGTGTTTTGTATTAAAAGTGATATGGCTAACTTCACTGTTATGTTGCGCGCTGGCTTTCCGAAAGCAGGCAACCGGCTTTCTTTGTGTACGTGCCCTAATATACGTACACATAAACTTTTGTCAGCTGCAAATCTTCCAACACGTGAAAAGCATATTCTTAGATATTACCACATTTACAATGATTCCGTGAAATCGCTCTTTTATTTATTGCACACTAACTTTTGCCCGCGGATTCACCTGCATTAAAATAAAGCAATTAAAAAAACCCGAGTGTAGTTTGCGCCAAAGAATTTTAGTAGGCGCTTTATTGCATCCTAAATACCAAAATAGATCATAGATCTACCCTAGACATTTTCCTTATACATATAAAAAATACTCTGTGGTCCTGTTTTCCGGGATAAACTATCTCCGTTTAAAAAAGTTACGTGATCCGTTGCTCTGTGTTGACAAACAAACAAACAAACAAACAAACAAACACTTCCGCGTTAATAACATTAGTTAGGATAGAGAATTATGCAAATGTAATTTAGTCCCTGATTGCAGTTTCCAGGTTAAATCAGTAGTCGTGATAACATATCGCTAATGCAAAGTGCAATAAACTTCCAGTGCATAAATAATTTGCATATAAGGTTGCAATTATGAAATGCCCGCGACGTATACGCGGTTTTCAGGATTTTCATGAAAAATGTGACATCTGAAATTAGTTACCTCAATACCTCATGCCTGTTCGATCTAATCAACCAAATAATTATGACTGAAAAGTATTTAAATATTTCGTTTTTTATTTAAATATGAAATATTTGTTTTTATAATTAAAAACTTATATGGACGACTTAGATGTACTTTTATTGAACATATAAAAAATATGTTGATCGATGGTAATATTAAAAGTAGGTGGTACACACAATCGCCGAGCATGTATGAAAGGTATGATGAATATAAAAGAAGCAAAAGAGATATGTCAGGATCGTAACAAATGGCATTCTATTGTCTCTGCCTACCCCTCTTGGGATGAAAGGCGTGATGATAGATAGATAGAAAACTTATGTAGGTAATCCGACAAACCACACTTGGAAGCTTTTCCATCTAAATATACCTTAACAGAACTGGTCACTCGTTAGGTATAGTCTCACAAATACCGTCTCCTAAAAGAGGGCTTCCGCTGGGTACCCTGAGACCGTAACACGGTTTCAGAAAAAGAAAAACAAAATTCGTTTGATTACATTCATTTTTCACATTAAAAACCAACAAATTCGAAATTAGCGCCATGGTACGGAGTTGTTAGGTTGAAACGTTCTCCCTAAAGGGCAATTATGTTATTGAATACCATATACTTAATTACTTAGTTTTAACTCTAAAAATAATTTACACAATGCTTAAAACAATCTCCAACTGACTCCGCCTACGAATGACAAAATAAAGCAAACACACACCAAAACGAAACCTTAAAAGTCTGTAAAGTTAATTTGGACTTCCGTACTATTATATTGCATAAATATTTTTACTACAATTACCGACTGTTCGGTGGTCGAAATTCGACCATAATTCATTTAAATAAATCGGTATCCTCTCAAATGCTCTAAAATAAAATATATAATTTCAGAAGCTATAATTTTAGTTGCTATAAATATTCATTTTCTATAAATTTAGCTCCTGTAATTTTAAAAATCTATAAATTTGTTTGATATATTTTTTTAAATCTATAATATTAATTCCTATAACGTATTGTTTTCTATAATTGCAGTTGCCATAATTTTCAAAATATATAATTTCAAGTCCTATAATTTTTATAATGTCTATTTTCAATTGCACTAATGGCTACTTTTCTATAATTGCTGTTACTATAATTTTGAAAATATATAATCTCATGTCTTATAATTTTTATAATCTCTAATTTCAGTTGCACTAATGGTTACTTTTCTATAATTGCAGTTATTATAATTTTCTAAATATATAAATTCAATTTCTATAAATTTATTAATCTATAATATCATTTGCTCTAATGGATTGTTAAAATAAGTGTACTCACTATATTATTAAACGTATAACTTCATTCTATTTACATTTACAAATATATAATCATAAAAAATAATTTTCTATAATGTAATCAATTTAAATAAGTACTATTATTAAAATTTACAGTAGATTTTGTTAATGTCTTTTGCAGTAATTTTCGATTCCTATTCCCCTAATTTGTAAATAAAAATAGGTTAGCAAGGAGCGAAGCGACGAGCGTGGTTCGAAAACAGAGCGCGAGACGAGCGAGCGAAGCGAGCGTTCCGCGGCAGCGGACGGCGAAGCGCCAGAAACTCATAAATACCTAAACAACCATCACTTGTTGATAACGGATATGATACCTATATATATATTATTTATAATAAGTAAGGAAGATTTTTATATATTAATAAATATTTCGCAAATAAACTGGAAAAAATATAGCAAATTAATCATTACATAATTAAATGTTGTACCTTTTGATAATTTAGACATCTTGAAAATTATAGAAAACAATTTTAGATAAAACGAAAATTATAGTAAATTATAAATTAGACCATTTAATGTTATATATTTTGATAATAGTGATTTTGAAAATTACGGATATCGATTTTAGACAAAAGAAAAATTATAGCAAATAAATAATTATTGAATGTAATTTTATATATTTTGATAATAGTGATTTTGAAAATTACAGAAATCGATTTTAGGGTAAAAAAAAATTATAGCAAATGAATAATTATAGAACTTAATTTTATATATTTTGATAATAGTGATTTTGAAAATTACAGAAATCGATTTTAGGTTTAAAAAAAATTATAGCAAATGAATAATTATAGAATGTAATGTTATATCTTATGTACCTATATATTCTAAAATTATATCAAAACATTTTAGAGATATTGTAGGAGACCCAAATAAATCACGAAGGTATTAATATTATAGATAAAGTCCGACCTAACAATGTACGACCAGGAATGTCCGCCCCAGGATTACAACGCCATGGATTCTAGAGTCGGGCATTGTTATACAAATGATGACGATCGTATAACGTAAATGATTTTCTGCATACCTTCTCCATAAACTTTAACTATGCCAAATACCTCATACTCTTCCGTGACGCGCAATATGGAAGTTTTTCTTCATATTTTATAGCTTTCTTTACGGGTTACCTTACAGCTCCCGGGAACCGTTGCCGGACCCAGGGTACCCAGCGAAAGACAAAGTCATTCATTCAGCCGATGTTTTTTGAGGCTATACCTAACGATTTTCTATTACAATTAAGAATTTAAGTACCTATAACTCTCAACGTCTACTTTGCATGATCTAGGTGAAAAGCATTAAATGCTATGCGCTTATATTAAATTCGAATCAATTATATTTTATTTTTAAACAACTATGTTGGTCATTACGTACCTACGCGGTATTTTCAGCGCGAGCCACTAGGCGAGCGCTATAAGAAAGCTGAGTATGTAATGACCATTTCATACGACGTTTTTCAACACACTTGCGAGGAAAAAAATAAACTTCATGGAGTCAAATTTACGTATTCTTCGCCACTTGAAGTCGACATTTTTAATAATTAACCACAACACGGCGAAAATGTTAACAAATATTTATGGAAATGTTTTGTTTTTTCCCGCGTGACAGATAAGGCACGGATAACTTCGCCAAACAGCCAACGAAGTCGTGATTAAAAAAATAAAAACTGTATTATGCGGTTAAATTAAGAATGCTTTGTGGATAAACATACAATTTGCAATCTTGTACGAATTTAACTTATACGTTATAACTCTTGTGCTGTAATATAAAGAAAAAGCACGCGTGTTTAATATATGGGATTGTGAGTCTAAAATTGAGGTAATAAGACTCACGTTACGAGCAAGTGTGTTGAAAAATAAATTTTGAAATCGGTCTAGTAGTTTTTGAGATTAGCGTGTTCAAAACATACAAACAAACATACATTATGTAGTATTTTAAAAATAAACAGAAGCGAAGCTACTTTTTAACCGACGAGGTTCACAAATACTTTTTTTTACTTACTACCATACTTAACTTTAAAGGCGAATGTTTAAAGTACCCAATTATATTATAATACGACTTCCGTCTCGTGACGGTCGGTTTTTCTACAGACTCTTCATCGCAAAAAGTTTGACTTTGAATATTTCTGTTTACGGAACCCAAATTATGAACAACGAAATATTCCTAAAACTCCTTGACCGATATTTCTTTAAGTTTCTCACGCAACGTAGGCGATGCGCGGTCTAGACAATATAATATATCTACAGTGCCTATTGTTAGTGCTTAGCGCTGTTGAGATCATCGGCAAAATTGACAAGCCGTGGTTTTTCTTAAGCGGAGCGATTAGCGACAGATTTGTAACTAATTTAAAAGAATTGTTTTTGTAGAATTAATTTGACATTGTTATAATGAAGCATACGTCAAATATTACTTCACTGTCTATAAATCACGCCAAAATAAAAAAAAAACATGACATTTTTGTAACAGCAAAAAGTTAATTAAAAAAATTCGAGAGGTGTCGTAGTGGAACAAACGGTTATTATATAACGAAGTTCAAGAGTAATTAAATAAAAAAAATTAAGGAATGGTAATAAAATTGTAAAAAATAAACATTTAATTATTACTTAAATTATTATAATCTTAAGTAATGATTGCTTTATAACGAATATAACTGCACTGCGTACTATACCAAAAGTGTCGTGACCACAGTCGTGACGGTCGAAGTCTAAAGGTGGCCACACATTCGTCCAATCCCCGGCCGGTCGCCGTACGGTCCACCGAAACCTACCACAGACTCGTCCAATTCTTATCGGGCGGCCCACCATCCGTTTTCAAATCGTTTTATTTTGTGGTTGATTTCGATGACTGGAACGATCTGACACACACACACACATCCACACGCCTTTGTTTAATCGAATCTTTTGTGTCTGTGTGGGTGAGTAAATTGCATGTGATCTAGATCGTATGATTTACATTGCTAATGTGTGGCCTGGCCTGTCTTCAATCTCGATCATACGGCGGGCGGACCCAAAATTTTCTGTGAGATACCGAATTCGAACATTTCATGACATTATTGGTTGATATTTGCTTACAAAATTACATGTTGTATAGATTTTTTTTATATTTTAACAATTATTTATCCCTTTGCCAGCCGGGATTCTAACAACTTAATTATACCATACACTTCTATGGTAGAATAAAGAAACGGTCAAACATAGAACATGAACACTGATTTTTTTCTTTTGGTCGTCTAAAAATACATTCATATCGTTCAGTAATGAAATGATTTGCCTTATTTTGCTACCCGCGGCTGCTTTTCACCGGTAAAGCCTGTAAAAGCACAGGGCTAAAAAATATCACAACTAATAGGTATTATAAATGGAATATTTACGTGTTTTTTTTTCATATAGTGCAATGGAGAGTGTCATTATGTAGTCTACTTTTTACTTATTACTTATGTCAAAGTTTAATTATGTAAAAAAATATCTACCGGGGCGGAAAGCTAGATTTATAAATAAATTGCAAATCGCAGTCACCCATACTAGTTTCATTCAAAGGTTGCGTGTAGGCACGCGACAAAGTTTTATGAGCACTCAATACCCACGTGAGATTTTATTGGTTTGGACAAGCTGTCATTAAATCCGAACCTCTTGGTTTACTTTTCCCAGGAAAATATAAAATAGATAATTGGAAACCTAAATTAGAGATTATTTTGTGGATTTTAGACCAGAGGTTCCCAAACGTTTAGATTTTTTTATTTTCTGTAGACCCCCGTAGTGCTTTTTCCTTGATGACGTGGACCCATGGGAAACGATATTCAAGATTATTCCACTTTGCAATTTTTTTTTTGTATTCATTAGTAGGTAACAGTGTCTGCTTTTAGCCTGTTATTTATTGGGACAGAGATTATCATTATTTATTATGTCAAAAGAGCGGACGCCACTCGACTTTATGTGCTCTCCAAGGCACGCGTGAATTCTAAAAGAAAATTGTTTTTTTTTCTGTCCAACAGAAATTAGAACATTTTAGATATTATTGACTAAGGAGGAATATTTTAAAATTCCATCCCTTGGTAAAACTTGGTAAAGTTTGTATGGAGACTATCATCACGCCTTTCATTCCAAGAGGGGTAGGCGGAGACAATCGAATGCCATTTGTTACGATCCTGACATATCTCTTTCGTTTCTTTTATATTCATCATACCTTTCTTACATGCTTGTCGATTGTGTGTTTTTTTAATATTTCCATCGATCATTATATTTTTATATGTCAATAAAAGTACACCTAGGTCGTCTTCTGCCAGCATTTCTTTTCACTTCAGCTATATAAACCTTTTTAGTCAATCTTTCATCTTTCATTCTTTCAACGTGTCCAAACGTGTCATTTTAGTCACAACATCATCTTTCACTCCGCATTCTTCTCTAATTACATCGTTCCGGATGCGGTCAATACGCTTTATGTCACACATTCTACGTAAAGACCGCATTTCCACTGCATTTATCTTACTTTCCTGCTTCTTATTCCATACCCAAGTCTCGCTTCCATAAGTAAGTGATGGAACTAAAACAGCATTATGTATATTAATGTAAGTACTAAGGTCATAACTTTCTGAGACATCATAGAAGTCTTTTTGTAAACAAATATCTCTTAATAAAAAAATTACAAAAAAAATACAATAAGATTAAATAAAACTCTGTCTGCAAGGACCAGAAACCAAACCAGAAATTTCAACTTGTTTATTCACTAAATCGTTTCGGAGAAAAATGTATGTTTAGGTACGGTCTTCTTTTTTTAATACATGAGGATTTTGTTATGCGTCAATGGCATAATGGTTAGACTGGTTTCACTGGTTCAAATCACACTGAGCCAATAATAATTAAGCGCCACTTCTTCTGCTAAATACGGCCTCTTCACGGGTTCCCTTACAGCTCCCGAAACCGGTCCCTGGCTACCAGCGGAAGACCAAGTCTCCCTCATTTAGCCGATGGTATTTGTGAGGCTATACCTAACGTGTGGCCAGTTCTGTTGAGCTATATTTAGATGGAAAAGTGTGGTTTTTCGGATTTAAAAATATTCTATCTCTTTGAAAAATTTTTAAACTAAAAGTTTACAAATTATTTAATAAATCACGGTGTATTTGACGCCCATATGTTCTAAATCCATTCGCCCCGATGGCGACTTACAAAGTTTAAGTGTAACTCTATCTCTATTTGTAGTACTTAATTTTATTTAAATGGTAGTCGAAACTAAGTGAAGTTTAGTTGGCATATGACACGTTACCCATTTGAATTATGTGTTTAAAAAAATTGTCTTGTCTAGATGGCTAGCAAAGACAGTCACTTGGAGAAATATGTTGATCTACCTGGGATTTGAATTTCGGACCATGTGTTTTGTGGGTTAGATAAATGAAACCTATACCAAACTAAACAAACCAAAATCTAGTTTAATTTGCCTATTGGAGAAACTAACGAGGAATGAAATTGCCACTTCTTATTCATAGATTAGCTATGTCTGGCCTACTTTACAATAATTTAGCTGCAATGTGCTAAGTATTCGGTCATTGGTTTTGTGATTTTTCTGAGCACTCGTGGCAAGTGGCAACATTTTTTTTCATTTCTCCCATTATCTATATAGTTAAAAGAAAAAACGAAGACGAAGAAAAAAGAAACGTTGCCTGCCCCAGGGTACCCAGCGGAAGACTAATATTCGAAAGCGAAAGAAAATATCGAGCAAAATTTTCTACATACAATATTATAAATTCGAAAGTTGTCAGTACAAAGCAAGGGATCGCTAGGCGCGTTGAGAGATTTTTGGTAGGGAAAAATCTTATGGACTCGCGTCACGACATGCTCTCGGCACGGACATTTTTGGCTGCGCATTTCTTGGCGGCAATTCTCGGTATAGTATAGAAGATCTGTGGTCCATGTTTTTTTTAAGTCAAAACTTCTTTAGTTTGCGCGTTATATTTAGAAGGCGTTATTATAAATTAAAAACCACTGTTATTCATAGTTTTAAGGTTTCACTTCTGTCGACAGTCCCCATTTTAATATTTTCACGTGGTACTCACCAATTTTGAGCCAAACCTATATGTATTAAAAAAATCACCACTCAACTAATCTTATGTATATTCGTAAAATAATAATTAATCATTCATGTTTTACAGAAATGATCGATGAAGACTGGAGAGTGGTTGAAAATATTGAGCCCTTTTTAATTGCAAGCTGAAGCGGAGAAAAAGAATGAGTTGGCAGAAATTTTAACCAATATACTTTAGCAAAGAATCACTACATATTATAAAACAAAGGCCCCCGCTGCGTCTGTCTGTCTGTGCTCTTTTCACGCAAATACTACGACTAAACGGATTTTGTTGCGGTTTTCAGTTCATTCACTGGGAAGGTTTACGAGCATTAAACATGAAGCTATCATCTTAAGGAGCACGATAAGTGATTCAAGTCGGAGACAAAGTTGGCCCTTGCGATTTTTCATGCCGTATGCTATCTAATCCGTCAGATATATATCAAAATGATGTAGGAAACAACTGTGTAGAATAAAATGGTCTACAAAAAAGTCTGTAATTACTTATATATATCTTTAATAGATAAGTAGTTATAAGCTCATTTATATAGGTATATAAATTGTTGTAAACTTATATTGACCAGTGCGAAGCCGGGGTCGCTATTAATATATAACTTAAAATAACTTTAGCTAGTAGGTAAAATGCCAGACAGGCGTCTAAAATACAGGGAAATATTACAAAAAATATTTAATTTTAAAAAGTAATTTGTCAAATCCTGGAATGGTATATCTAATATTTCATTGCTGAGTAATTTAATACCGTTACTGATTAGACAGTGTTTTATAAAATGGGCCATTTTTAACCGAACTTCAAAAGAAGGAGGTTCTCAATTCGTCGGAATCTTTTAGGTTTTTTTTTTATGTATGTTCACCGATTACTTGAAGACGCCTGGACTGATTTGGAATTATTTTTTTGTTTGAAAGGGTATACTTCCCATGCAGGTGGTCCCATGGTCATCAGGTCAGGACAACTCTTCAAATTTTATAGGCACACTTGAAGCGATTTGACTTGATTGAGTGACTTGTGCATTTGCTTTTCTAAGAAATATGCAGAATTAATGACATTATACATTAATGAAACTTTACCCTTTCGCACATGTTTTAGTATTTTTAACCTCAATATTAAAATGGGTATCTACAGTGAAATTCGATAGTATTGATGTAAACTCGAAATTGGTTTAAAATTAGACTACATTTGCATTACGCTTTTCAAGGAATGTGTGAATGGACGCGATCAAATATTTATTATGGAAAGAAAATAGTTAAATGGCAAAACTTGTCAGATTCTGCCTTGTGGCTTACTTTTGACGTTTTCAATTTCAAATCCCAAAATGGAAAGTTTCTTTGATCATAATTTTCTTGAAATTGCTTGGAAAATTGCTCTCTTATTCTGTGGTTTTCACAATCAATACCCACTTGGGATTGGAATTTCGTATGTGGATTGTGATTCAATGCAGTAAAATTGAAATTGAAGTCAACTGTAAGCCCTTGAGCCCAAGGCACATCGTCTGGGTATTACGAGGATTTTAGCACAATTCTTGAAAGAAAATGACAACTTCAACTAATCTTTTCTTTTGCGACGATAAAATGTTCCATAAATTTTATAGATTACAAGCATATCAGTTAAAATTTAGCAACTGGCAATCAGTCGTGCGACGGCAATTTGCTCGCTATAGCAACTGGTCGCTAATAGCAAACACCCTAACCTAATAAATGACATGACACAACACAAAACAGACTAGGTACTTTTATTTATTTTTTAAATTCTTAGTTGTTGCTAGAGCTTAGCGTGGGTTGTGCAATCCGTCGCAGTTGCTAATTCCGTGATAAGACTGCCGATGTCAAAATATAATCTAGAGGTATTAATTAATTAGATACACCTTATTTTCTAAAAGAATGGTAGGTAAGTATATTAAGAGCAAGCTTGTTAGCGCAATGAAATTAGTAAACCGCGCGGCTTATTTTGTCGATGTCTCTTTAAAAAGTTGTTAAGAGGATAAGATAAGATAGGCCAAGATTCACGTACCAGAAACATGAGAAAGAATGATTTTACAAAAAATCGGTCTTGCGAAAATACACAAAACTGACATATGCTCTTCCAGTATTATACAAAAAATAATTAGAAATATCAAGTTGTAGTCAATGTTCTCATAAAATATTTCAAATTATCTATAATATGATAAATTCAAAATCGGTTGAAAATACGCATGAAATTGAAGACTTATATATTTATCTTTCGAAAGCTATAAGACATATAGTTATAACGTAATTTAAGAAGTCATGAAGCATGTAATTTGATTTGCATGAAACAAAAGTTATGAGGCGTCCCCTTAACACAATATTCTTTATTCTCTAATTAAAAAGCCATTTTATAGTAGAAACGATTTCTCCCAGATCAAAACAATGCAATACAAACTAGAAGAGGTAGATCCAAAAATATTCTTAGTGATTAACCCAATACGAACATTGGCCACATAAACTCGAGGTTAACAATCTTTATTGTAAACAAAACTTTTTTTGTATCATTTTGATGACCGAACTTTCTTAAAACTGCACTAAAATAGAATAGACAGACCATTAGCTATCATTAATTTTGTTTTAATTTTAAAATGGATTCCTTTAACAATTAGTTATATGTACTAAGGTATTTATACACGTACAAGTTTTTGTCCGCGGTTTCACCCCAGTGGAAATAGATCCAAAAAGAAATAATCCCGTGGCTGTAATTTGCCTCACCACCGCCCGCTTTCGCGGTATAAAAATATTCTCTGACCCCTAATCTACCACTATGCAAAAATCATGTCGATCCCGTGAAAATCAAAAACAAATCTATTCCACGGGAACCATACATTTTTCCGGGATAAAAAGTAGCCTATGTGCTATTCCAGACTATAATCTATCTCTGTGCTAAATTTCATCCAGATCCGTTTAGCCGTTCTGGCGTGATTGAGTAACGAATATACATACATCCATACAAACTTTCGCGTTATATAATATTAGTGGGATGGGATATGAACCAATTTTTTAAATAGCTTGACAGAATAAATAATTGAATAAATAACACAATTACCAAAAAAACTGTTATTTATTCTAAAATCTCGTATCATGTACCAATGGGTTTTTATATGCAATTAAAAACTTATGTACATAATCCGACAAACCACACTTAGGGGTTTTTATCTAAATATACCTCAACAGAACTAGCCACTCGTTAGGTATAGCCTCACAAATACCATCGGTTAAAGAGGGAGTCTTCTGGGACCGTAATACGGTTTCGGGAGCGGTAAGGCAAAAAACAAACACATTTTCACGGCCTTTATACCAGAGACACCAGTAACAATGTCCACTTTTGCCAGTTGATTATAATTAAACTGAACAGTTGGCAAGCCTGTTGCTGCACATAATAGACCTAGATGTGTCACTTCTTTAACAGCATCTGTTATTTTTAGATGAAGTGCCCTCAGATTTGTTATCAACTGTGTAGATAATGTTTATAAAATTTATTTAAATTTGAAAATATCATTTCCTCGTAGATTTTGCATTAAGTTAGTGCCAAATTAGCATACAACTTAAATCAGGCCGTAATGGTAATAAAATGTTAAATTAAAATAATAGACAACACCCCAGTTTTATTTATTTATTTCAAATTAATGTTCAAAAAATCCTATTTCCAAAAGTTTAGAATCGTAAGAAAAACCATATTTGCCAGTAGTAAACATCGTTAGTTAAGGCAGTTTAAGTTGTCAAAGAAAACCGCTACAGTCAGAGAAGTAAATAGTACTTGCCTTAACTGTATTTACAAACAAGATTACAACTAAAATAAATGAGATGCGTACATATGAAGGGATCGTGAGCACTTGTGATTCATCCTTTCTGATTACTAATATAGAAGATATTTATTTATTTATTCCTAGATGATCAACAACAAACATTTAATATAATGACAAAATCATAGTGTGACAAACACCGGTTATAGATCACCATAACTTAACTAATCTATACTTAATATTATAAAGAGGAAAGATTTGTTTATGTGTATGTTTGTAATGAATAAACTCAAAAACTACTGTGCTGATTTCAAAAATTCTTTCACAATTGGAAAGCTACAATCACCTAATTTCAAAAAAATTAGGGATCCTTACTAAAACTCCAATAATGTAACCCAAGGTGTAAAAAAATGACCTAAGAAATTCCTTACATCACGTGAGCTGCGAAAACTATTGATGACATAGAGGTAGTGGTAGTGTTAGAGGGTAGGGGTAGCTTATTTATTTCTAGATGATCAACAACATACATTCAATATAATGACAAAAACATAGTGACAAACTAGATCACCATAACTTAGCTAATCATATATAATGGGTGTAATCAGCTACAATATTATCAATCAATTACCTACAGGTTAATTAAAATAGTATGTGTGCATGTATGGGATGTGTGTGCGTGTGTGAGACAGAGAGAGAGTGTGTGTGTGTGAGAGAGAGAGAGAGAGAGAGAGAGTGTGTGTGGGGGGGGGGGTGTTCGTGTGTGTGTCAGTCTAATTATACCTTCCCAGCCACGTCTGTCTGTCTGAAAGATGAAAAATTATCCCCAGCTTAGGGGTCGCTAGTTTGAAATAAAACATAGCCTATGTCCATCCAGCTTTCTAGTGAAATAATATTTTAAATCGGTGCAGTAATTTTCGATACTTCTTACAAACAAACAAAATGATTGAGACATGTATGAGAGGTATAATGAATATAAAAGAGGCGAAAAAAATATGTCAGGATCGTAGCAAATGGCGTTCTATTGTCTCTGCCTACTTCTCGTTGGTTAAGTCTTGATCATAATATAGTAAAGTTATTGATATGTTCATGAAACAGTACAAAACACTAATAAATTCGTTGATGTCTGTCTGTTTGTATCACTATATTATACCTGAATTTAAAAAATTATATCCCGGCCATGTACCAATGGGTTTTTTTAATTATCGGCTTGACGTAATGAACTGCAACTTTGTTACTAATTGAGCAATTGAAGAAAATATGGTCTTGTTTTGTAGACAATTGTGCGAGGAATAAAGTTTATTCCTAAGGATTTATGAATAGTCTAACAGGTAGAAAAAAACTAAAATTCCAATTAGTATGCGCCTACTGTTTTTGAGAAAAATTAAAAAAACTGCTAAGCGGGACATATTTGAGGGGCGGGGGAGGGGACGCCGGCACTTTAGGAGTCAGGACTTTTAAGGATATACTTCTGTGGTCCTAAGGAACGATTTTCCACAAAAATAGCTTTGGGTTTTTTTTCTAGGTCGCCCAGGGTCGCCCTTATAGCTTCAATTAATATGCCTGTACTATTATGTACAATAATGTACATATCTGACAAACCACACTTAGAGGCTTTTCCATCTAAATATATCTCAACAGACCTTGCCACTCGTTAGGTATAGTCTCACAAATACCATCGGCTAAACGAGGAAGACTTGATCTTTCGCTGGGTACCCTGGAACCGTAAAACGGTTTCGGGAGCTGTAAGGCAACCCGTGAAGAAAGAAGAAGACGAAGAAGAAGAAGAAATTACTGAAATAAAATTCATGCGAAGACCGGGCGAGTTGCTAGTAGCATATAAATCAGTTTAGCTGAACTCGAGTTGTCTCAATCAGTTACTCAAACAAGAAATAGTGTAGGAAAGTTTCTGAAAATTCAGACGAATTAAATGAAGTAAAGAAAACGTTCAGCAAATCTAGTTAGAATGTTTTGATTCACAAGTAAATATGGCGAATGTGTAACAGTGTCCACATTTAGTAAATTAAATATAGGAACAGGTTGTAAAATCTGAGAGCTATCACATAGAATAATATTGTGCAGACAAGTAAAAGTACAGAGGTTGGCTTTAGCAGGTATGTGCTCTTCTATATAAGCACGATAAGTCGACTAAAGCACTTAATTATTTCTACTTTTCTAGAAATAAAATTATAGTTTCGGAGATTTTTTGCTCTTTCATTTTATGTCTGTGATAGGTACCAAATTTTAATCATTTTCGTTCAGTAGATTCGGAGAAAATAAGATGGCACACGGGCAGAGCTGCGGTCTAAATATTTTTAGCACACAGCAAAAGTTGTGTAATTCAGATTAATAGATCTCTTAATTGATGGTTTTTAGTTCCCCAAAGAAAGTTTTCAACTAACGAACAACAGTATTATTGAAGCTAGCCTTGATAAATAAGGGTCAAAGGTCGTTTATTTAAAACTTCTAACTTGTTTATATGATACCGATATATTCCCAAAGTAATTTACTTGTGAAATGTGTTTTAATAGAGTAGACTTTCAAATAAAATAACATTTTCGATGTGAAACATTCCCACGCGTTAGAATAGGGTAAAACCAAGATGTCTCAAAATTCAGGAAAAGTCGGAAAAAATCCGCGAACAGACATCTATATATATAAAAAGATAAGTTCCGATTCACTGACCATCAACACCCAGCCCAAACCCTTGGACCTATGAAGCTGACATTTTGCACAGAAGTTCCCTTTATTATGTAGACAAGGAATAAGGAAGGAAATTTCGATATTCAACCCCTAAGGGGGTCAAATGGGGTAAATACGTTTGTATGTAAAATCTTATTTCCTGCGTGAATCAACTTGAAACTTGGTACAAATATTTTTCAATACAAATAATAAATACATATTTCTGGATTTATAAAAACAACCCTTAAGTAGAAGTGCAACGGGGTGTAGAAGTTTCTATAGATAAATCGTATTACTTGCGTTGTTCAACTTGAAACTTGGTACAAATATTCTTCAAAACAAATAATAAAACACGTATTTTTGGATTTTTAAAGACGACCCTTAAGGAGGGGTGCAACGGGGTGTAGAAGTTTGTATAGGGAAATCGTGTAGGTATCACCTTGAAACTTGGTACAAATATTCTACAAAACAAATAATGAAAGACGTATTTTTGGATTTTAAAACACGACCCTTACGGAGGGGTGAAACGGGGTGTAGAAGTTTGTATAGGGAAATCGTACTGCCTGCGTGTATTAACTTGAAACTTGGTACAAATATTCTACAAAACAAATAATAAAACACGTATTTTTGGATTTTTAAAAACGACCCTTAAGGAGAGGTGCATCGGGGTGTAGAAGTTTGTATAGGGAAATCGTGTAGGTAACAAATTGAAACTTGGTACAAATATTCTTCAAAACAAATAATGAAAGACGTATTTTTGGATTTTAAAACACGACCCTTACGGAGGGGTGAAACGGGGTGTAGAAGTTTGTATAGGGAAATCGTATTGCCTGCGTGTATTAACTTGAAACTTGGTACAAATATTCTTCAAAACAAATAATAAAACACGTATTTTTGGATTTTTAAAAACGACCCTTAAGGATGGGTGCAACGGGGTGTAGAAGTTTCTATAGGGAAATCGTGTAGGTAACAAATTGAAACTTTGTACAAAATATTCTTCAAAAACAAATAATAAAACACGTATTTTTTGATTTTTAAAAACGACCCTTAAGGAGGGGTGCAACGGGGTGTAGAAGTTTGTATAGGGAAATCGTATTACCTACGGGTAATCAACTTGAAACTTGGTACAAATATTCTTCAAAACAAATAATAAAACACGTATTTTTGGATCTTTAAAAACGACCCTTAAGGAGGGTTGAAACGTGGTGTAGAAGTATGTATAGGGAAATCGTATTACCTGCGTTGTTCAACTTGAAACTTGGTACAAATATTCTTCAAAACAAATAATAAAACACGTATTTTTGGATTTTTAAAGACGACCCTTAAGGAGGGGTGCAACGGGGTGTAGAAGTTTGTATAGGGAAATCGTGTAAGTATCACCTTGAAACTTGGTACAAATATTCTACAAAACAAATAATGAAAGACGTATTTTTGGATTTTAAAACACGACCCTTACGGAGGGGTGAAACGGGGTGTAGAAGTTTGTATAGGGAAATCGTATTGCCTGCGTGTATTAACTTGAAACTTGGTACAAATATTCTTCAAACAAATAATAAAACACGTATTTTTGGATTTTAAAAACGACCCTTAAGGAGGGGTGCAACGGGGTGTAGAAGTTTCTATAGGGAAATCGTGTAGGTAACAAATTGAAACTTTGTACAAATATTCTTCAAAAACAAATAATAAAACACGTATTTTTGGATTTTTAAAAACGACCCTTAAGGAGGGGTGCAACGGGGTGTAGAAGTTTGTATAGGGAAATCGTATTACCTACGGGTAATCAACTTGAAACTTGGTACAAATATTCTTCAAAACAAATAATAAAACACGTATTTTTGGATTTTTAAAAACGACCCTTAAGGAGGGTTGCAACGGGGTGTAGAAGTATGTATAGGGAAATCGTATTACCTGCGTGTATTAACTTGAAACTTAGTACAAATATTATTCAAAACAAATAATAAAACACGTATTTTTGGATTTTTAAAAACGACCCTTAAGGAGGGTTGCAACGGGGTGTAGAAATATGTATAGGGAAATCGTATTACCTGCGTGTATTAACTTGAAACTTAGTACAAATATTATTCAAAACAAATAATAAAACACGTATTTTTGGATTTTTAAAAACGACCCTTAAGGAGGGGTGCATCGGGGTGTAGAAGTTTGTATAGGGAAATCGTATTACCTACGGGTAATCAATTTGAAACTTGGTACAAATATTCTTCAAAACAAATAATAAAACACGTATTTTTGGATTTTTAAAAACGACCCTTAAGGAGGGTTGCAACGTGGTGTAGAAGTATGTATAGGGAAATCGTACATTTCCTGCGTGTATTAACTTGAAACTTAGTACAAATATTATTCAAAACAAATAATAAAACACGTATTTTTGGATTTTTAAAAACGACCCTTAAGGAGGGGTGCAACGGGGTGTAGAAGTTTGTATAGGGAAATCGTATTACCTATGGGTAATCAATTTGAAACTTGGTACAAATATTCTTCAAAACAAATAATAAAACACGTATTTTTGGATTTTTAAAAACGACTCTTAAGGAGGGTTGCAACGGGGTGTAGAAGTATGTATAGGGAAATCGTATTACCTGCGTGTATTAACTTGAAACTTGGTACAAATATTCTTCAAAACAAATAATAAGACACATATTTTTGGATTTTTAAAACGACCCTTAAGGAGGGTTGCAACGGGGTGTAAAATTTTGTATAGGGAAATCGTATTACCTACGGGTAAACAATTTGAAACTTGGTACAAATATTCTTCAAAACAAATAATAAAACACGTATTTTTGGATTTTTAAAAACGACCCTTAAGGATGGGTGCAACGGGGTGTAGAAGTTTCTATAGGGAAATCGTGTAGGTAACAAATTGAAACTTTGTACAAAATATTCTTCAAAAACAAATAATAAAACACGTATTTTTTGATTTTTAAAAACGACCCTTAAGGAGGGGTGCAACGGGGTGTAGAAGTTTGTATAGGGAAATCGTATTACCTACGGGTAATCAACTTGAAACTTGGTACAAATATTCTTCAAAACAAATAATAAAACACGTATTTTTGGATCTTTAAAAACGACCCTTAAGGAGGGTTGAAACGTGGTGTAGAAGTATGTATAGGGAAATCGTATTACCTGCGTTGTTCAACTTGAAACTTGGTACAAATATTCTTCAAAACAAATAATAAAACACGTATTTTTGGATTTTTAAAGACGACCCTTAAGGAGGGGTGCAACGGGGTGTAGAAGTTTGTATAGGGAAATCGTGTAGGTATCACCTTGAAACTTGGTACAAATATTCTACAAAACAAATAATGAAAGACGTATTTTTGGATTTTAAAACACGACCCTTACGGAGGGGTGAAACGGGGTGTAGAAGTTTGTATAGGGAAATCGTATTGCCTGCGTGTATTAACTTGAAACTTGGTACAAATATTCTTCAAACAAATAATAAAACACGTATTTTTGGATTTTAAAAACGACCCTTAAGGAGGGGTGCAACGGGGTGTAGAAGTTTCTATAGGGAAATCGTGTAGGTAACAAATTGAAACTTTGTACAAATATTCTTCAAAAACAAATAATAAAACACGTATTTTTGGATTTTTAAAAACGACCCTTAAGGAGGGGTGCAACGGGGTGTAGAAGTTTGTATAGGGAAATCGTGTAGGTAACAAATTGAAACTTGGTACAAATATTCTTCAAAACAAATAATAAAACACGTATTTTTGGATTTTTAAAAACGACCCTTAAGGAGGGTTGCAACGGGGTGTAGAAGTATGTATAGGGAAATCGTATTACCTGCGTGTATTAACTTGAAACTTAGTACAAATATTATTCAAAACAAATAATAAAACACGTATTTTTGGATTTTTAAAAACGACCCTTAAGGAGGGTTGCAACGGGGTGTAGAAATATGTATAGGGAAATCGTATTACCTGCGTGTATTAACTTGAAACTTAGTACAAATATTATTCAAAACAAATAATAAAACACGTATTTTTGGATTTTTAAAAACGACCCTTAAGGAGGGGTGCATCGGGGTGTAGAAGTTTGTATAGGGAAATCGTATTACCTACGGGTAATCAATTTGAAACTTGGTACAAATATTCTTCAAAACAAATAATAAAACACGTATTTTTGGATTTTTAAAAACGACCCTTAAGGAGGGGTGCAACGGGGTGTAAAAGTTTGTATAGGGAAATCGTATTATCTGCGTGTATTAACTTGAAACTTGGTACAAATATTTTTCAAAACATAAAACAAACCTTAAGAAATTGTTAGATAGGGCATGGGGAAATATTTTTACGTGACTGGGAAGATATTCATATATAGGTACCGAATTTATACTTTTTGAACTTCTGACTGACGGGGAATTTACGGGGGTAAAAGATAAATTAAGGGAAATCTCTCCGTACCTATTTACATAAATTACGTCATTATTCCGTATTAAGTCGCGGGCAAAAGCTACTAATAAATATATATATATATATATATACCTACGGTCGAATTGAGAAACATCGTCCTTTTTTGAAGTCGTTTAAAAATCCGTGTTTTTTAAGGGGAGTCAGTCATCAAAATCCAATTTTTAATAAAATTTTTCAGAAACCCTGATCTATTTACGAAACTGATTTTTTTATTGATTTCTGAAAACTTTATTTATCAAATTGTATGGCTATAATATAGATATTTTTTTTATTTTAATTACAACAATTTTTTTTGTAATTATCTATCGTTTAATTGTAATTTTTTTTTTAAGTAGTATAAGATTTTTTTTAAATTGCGTTTTTAACAAAAATTATAGCATACGTTGAATAGCTTACTATTTCTATCCTGCTCGCGTGCGCGCGATTCTAGTTAAATGCGTTTTGCTCTTTCATCACTCATTTTCCCATCGACAACTTCCGCTTAATCAAAAAATCATAAAACAATTCTATAATTACTATAATTATATTATACTAGCTTCGCCCATGAGATTTTAATATCGTTGACACAATTCACCGAATAAGGAACATTGACATTATTGGTTACAGCTCAGCCCCAAAAGACGCAGCGTGATGTTTTATACACACACATAAACCTTCCCTGAGAATCAGTCTATAAAACCGTAACGTAAAAATCGGTACAGTAGTTTTAGAGTCAATTAATCTCAGAATTACTAACATCCATTTTTATATACCTATGAGTAAAAAATGTTTATGTAAAAAATAACACAGATGCAGGACAAAAGGTCTATGTCTCACACGGAAATTGATGTTTGGGTTCATTGACTGATATATTGATTTAACGTTTATGAATGAATGCGTACGCGCATCTGTTAAACATTCCATAGTAATGATTCAAATTGATTACATACAAAGGTTTTATATACTTATATAGGTTTCTAACTTTAATATCAGCCAGGGTGTCTGTTCGTGATTTCAATATGTAAAAATAAATATAGCATAATCATTTTATTTAAAACTAGCTGTTCCGTGCTTCTTTGGGTCGTAGCGTGATTTTTATAGCAAGGATTGGGCTATCAAACGCAAAATAAAATTTTCAGACTGGTAGTTCCAGAGATAAGCGCGTTCAAACAAAAAAAAACAAACATAAGCTTTGGAATTTGAATAAAATTAAATTGAAAGTTATAAAATACTATTATACTATTATAAAATACGGACCCAGCAGACGTTGTCCTGCCCAAACGTTGGCTTGCCGGCCCTACTCCTACCCTACCCTACCCTACCCCTACCCCTACCCCTACCCCTACCCCTACCCCTACCCCTACCCCTACCCTTATCACTTAGGGGTATGAAAAATAGATTACGACCGATCGTGAGCCCTACCGAATATACACAAAATCATAAAAATCGGTCAAGCCGTTTCGGAGGAGTATGGCAACTAACTTGTGACACGGGAATTTTATATATTACAGATACTGCAATCACGAGGGAAACTTCATAGAATAGTGGCAAATAAATTCCAATACTCAAACAATTTTTACTATTTTGTCTGTCTGTCTGGACGTTTGTCCAGAATAAGTAATTAAACAGCTGAATTAATTACCTACATAATTAAATTTTTAGCTATCATAATGGTTTTCACTACATTTTTCGAATCACTAGCGGTGCGTGCAGGCAACCTCGGTAAAATTCAATAATTTTATTTAGCAATTAAAAACCTCAAAATATGAACTTTTAAAAAGGATCAAGATAATAATTATGCTTGGTCACATGAAGTCTTAAGCACAAATTAGAATTGAGGCCGAGATTACACAGGCTCTGATGAAACCTTAAATTGGAAACTACTTATCCGATTTTCATCAAACATATTATTATTTAAGAACCTGGCCCTGAAGTGACTCTAATATAAATCAGATACCGCATCAAAATAGGTTCAGCCGTTTTAGAGAAAAAATGGTAAAGGACATGCAAAAACACACGAACATTTTTTAGATATTTTGGCTATCGCTAGTAAAGTGACTAAATAAACTTATCTATTGTTTTTATAAATATTTTTGTATTTTTTCCCGCTTTCATATCTAAAATTGTGGAGGATACTGGATCATATTGTTCATCATATCCGGTTAGTTCAAAGGTTATCTCTTTAGGGAAATTAATAAAAAAATGTTAGTTTTTAAAATGCAGATTATGCTTTTAGTTTGATAGGTGTTTATTCCTATTTTTAACCGACTTCGAAAAAAGGGAAAGGCAGTCATTGGCACTGCCGACAGAAGTGAAAACTATATATTTAACGTAAAATAACGCCATCTAGCGATCATTTCACAATCTGTGTCCGGACCGAAGAATTGCCTGCCAAAAATGTCCGACTCAGGCATACGTGGAAGCCAGTACACGAAAATCGGTCAACGAGCCCAAAGAAGTTTTCACGATTCTACGACGAAATATTAGATATTTCTTACATTTCAGTACAAATTTTTGAAGTCGGTACACTTTTTTTTAAAGTTAATTTATTTTTCTCTTTTAAGTGGATTTGCTGCCCTGAGATGAGAGACAAATAATAACGCAAATAAAAAAAAATTATGGAAAAAAAAAAAACACTGCTGTGGATGGGATTTGACCCATGTGCATCCTTCGTTGCACCCCATACCTTTAGCCGTTAGACCACCGTCGATACAAAAATTTACAACTTCGTGTCAATAGCAACCGTTGCTAAGGCTTTTCTCTGATACATAATTTTCAGCCGTAAACAGACACAATATACTGAATTTCTGAAAAACTACTGAACCGATTTTCGTCATAAATGTCTGTGAGATAATGTCGAGAATTTATTATATCCTTAAAAAAATAAGTCGTCATATGGGTACATAAATTTCATCGAGATATTAAGAAAAATAGACTTATAAAGTCAGTTTATTCAAAATTTCTAAAAAAAAACTACTGAACCAATTTTCACTAAAAAAAAAGGGACCATCTGTGAAGTTATACCCTTTAAAAAAAAAATCCAAATCGGTTCAGGCGTCTTCAAGTAATCTGGGAACATACATAAAAAAATAAAAATAAAGATTCCGACGAATTGAGAATTTCCTCCTTTTTTGAAGTTCGGTTAATGAAATTATTTTCTACCAGCGAATATAAAAATAGCAAGATGGTAACACAAAAAAATTGTACAATTTTATTACTCTTTCTGTACGACTTCTTTAAGCTGAAATAAAATTTCTGACGCACACAGCCTGGCTTTAATTAACTTTCTGTAAGTAATACAAAATTCATTATTCTCGCCTCAAGTTCAATGTAATAAGTTGCTTTTTAGGGTTCCGTACCAAAAGGGTAAAAACGGAAACCCTATTACTAAGACTCCGCTGTCCGTCCGTCTGTCTGTCTGTCTGTCCGTCTGTCACCAGGCTGTATCTCATGAACCGTGATAGTTAGATAGTTGAAATTTTCACAGATGATGTATTTCTGTTGCCGCTATAACAACAAATACTAAAAAACAGAATAAAATAAATATTTAAGGGGCCTCCCATACAACAAACGTGATTTTTTTTTTTTGCCGTTTTTATAGTTAATGGTACGGAACCCTTCGTGCGCGAGTCCGACTCGCACTTGTCCAGTTTTTATATACATCGCAAGGTATTTTTCACCTGAAACTATTTAACAACTTGTTTTAGATCAAATTAACCTGACTTCTGTAATGAATGCTAATTTATATTAATATTATAAATTCGTAAGTATGGATGTAGAGCTAATCTCTGAAGCTACTGATCCAATTCTGAATTTTTTTTCACTAATAGGAAGCTAAAGTATTTTTGTTTAACTTGTCGTACTTGGTAAACAAACTTTGCATGTCTTTTTATTGTATTTTTTTTAATAAGAGTTTAAAAAATATTATTATTAGTTCTGCAAATATAAAATAGGTAACAAGGTTGATTGTTATGTAAAATGGTTAATCTATAAAAAATACACTTCACATTATCCCTGGCTATATTTTATTTCCTTTTCCTTTTTTTTCTTTCTTTACGGGTTGCCTTACAGCTCCCGAAACAGTATTACGCTCATAGGGTACCCAGCGGAAGACCAATTCTCCCTCGTTTAACCGATGGTATTTTTGAGTCTATATGTAGGTATATACCTAAAGAGTGGCCAGTTCTGTTGAGGTATATTTAGATGGAAAAGCCTCTAAGTGTGGTTTGTCGGATTATGTTCATAAGTTTTTAATTAAAAATCCCATTGGTACATGGGATCCGGAATCGAACCCGCCGAGTTAGCATACATTTTGACAGCGACACTTTCGTTTCGGTCGAATGGCCTTGAACAGGCCAAAACGTTCATGTCCAACAAGGACCGGCCAGAGATAGCCCGGACCGGGCATGCCCTGCACAAGAATGCCGAGCAATTTGCTTGGCCGGACACAGAATTTTCCCGCACATTGTTGGGCCGGACCTCTCGGCCCCGGGCTATCTCTGGCCGGTCCTTGTTGGACATGAACGTTTTGGCCTGTTCAAGGCCATTCGACCGAAACGAAAGTGTCGCTGTCAAAATGTATGCTAACCCCACCGGTATATATTAATACCAGACGTCTTAATCACTGGGCCACCGACGCTACATTGTATTTTGTTCGAAAATATCCATGAACGAAGACGGTGGCAGAAATCTATCACGGTAAAAAAGGCTGTGATGGTGCATTAGGTAAGAGATTATTTTTTTACCGGAACCGAAGTCGGAGTCGGAGTCAAAGGCAAAGGCCAAAGAGAGATGTACATATACTTTAATTGACCCTTTAACGACATAGTTGTATCTCCTATTCTTGAATATATTTTCTCACAAGTTTTACACTGTGCCGTATTCGCGTCAATCACATTAAAATAGTGCCATATAACTTTGTTTTTGGCTTCATATTGTTACGTTAAAAATAATACTAGATACTTGACCGTACGCACTACGTACTATTTTATCATAGTATGTATTTCTAGGAAGTATGAACTATTTGACGCATAACAATTTGAACTAGTTAGTGACAATGCCATGGCCCAATTAGAACACGTCCAGACAATTAAGTTTATAAAGGGCGGTTTATGACATTATTTATGACTTATGAAGACCTTTTAACCTTTATGAATAAACACATTTAATGGTGGATTCATAAATAGAAATATCTTAACTAATATTGAAAACCGGCCAAGTATCGGCCATTAGTAAAAAATATTTGCGAGAGTCCGACTCAAACTTGGATGCATTATAGTTATACTAGTTAGTTCATTTAGTATAGGGTTAGTTAGTATAGGGTTTCCGTTGGCAGCCTTTGGGTACGGAACCTTAAAAATGCGAATGTGTATTTATGTTTTTTCACGTGGAAAAAAATAAATGGATTGACGTGATTTTTTGCACAGAGATAGTGGTTTGGAGAGTGACACATAGGCTGCTTTTTATACCGTAATTCCTTTATTGTCACATTTAAAAAACACTGGCGATGTCGAGACGAAAAGCTAGTTTTTTTTTATAAATTAGAGATAGGCTTTGACAAAATGCAGATTTGTATTAAATAGTCGCTGGAAGATTCGTCAAAATTCTAGTCGTTTTTCGCTTATTTTTAACAAACAGCCGGCACGTTCTAACTGCTGCTACTGCTTTACCTTCGTTATAGTTTCACGGAGGCTGGAATGACATAGTGTTGATTCATAACATCCTAATTATGAATGCGAAAGTGTATTTGTTTGTCCTTCTCTCAGGTGTAACCAGAGCAACGGATCGAAGTAATTTTTGCACAGAATTAGCTGGAATTAGGGTGTGACATCAGTGACATAGGCAATTATATTATTCCCAGGAAATCGGACAACATTTTGGGTAGGTACCAAAATTCGAAAACGGGTTATTTTGAAAAATATGAAAAAGGAATGATGGGGTACGCTACTTTTAAAAAGTGATGACATTATTGTTGAAATGACTTTGACAGATTTATTTTTTAGGGTTCCGTACCCAAAGGTCTGTCTGTTCGTCCGTCCGCCTGCCACTGTATCTTTTGAACCGTAATAGGTAGACACTTGAAATTTTCACAGAGTGTGTATTACTATGGCCGCTATAACAAAAAATAAAAAAATATAAAGTTAAAAATTTAAGGGGTCCCCATACAAGTTACGTATTTATAAGTTATGTATTTATTATATTTTAGTTTAGAATAATTCTTCGTGTGCGACGTCCAACTCGTTAATATTTAAGGGGGCTTGGCAGGTTTTAACTTTCATACTGACCAAGATTGGCCTGGCCTAGCATATTATGTTAATTATGTTATGTATGCATATTTCTAGAAAATTGTGTGTTATTTAATCTTGTAAGTTTAATTTAATGATGCAATGTCATCACCATATTTTGTCCTACCTACATGATCCGTTTATCGATTCATGCTGCGCTGCGTAGGCGCAACTCTAAACTCAATTTTTAGGGTTCCGTACACAAAGGGTAAAAACGGAAACCCTATTTCTAAGGCTCCGCTGTCCGTCCGTCCGTCTGTCTGTCACCAAGCTGTATCTCATGAACCGTGATAGTTAGACAGTTGAAATTTTCACAGATGATGTATTTCTGTTGCAGCTATAACAACAAATACTAAAAAAAACAGAATAAAATAAATATTATTAAAGGGGGCTCCAATACAACAAACGTGTTTTTTTTGCCGTTTTTTATAGATAATGGAACCCTTCGTGCGCGAGTCCGACTCGCACTTGGCTGGTTTTGTATAGACTGCGTGTTAACATTTTGTTATTATTACTTTCGGAAACATATGACATGTTGATTGACGTTTATTATCTTTTGAACATTTTGTTATATTGTTATGTTCTGATGTAAATGTCCTTAAATGTTACGAAATTAGGGTCAATCTATCTTTTTGAATCTTTATTTTATTACTATAAAAAGCCTCTAAGTGTGGTTTGTCGGATTATGTAGGTACATGATAAGTTTTTATTTATAAAAACCCATTGGTACATGGTCGTGATCGGTAAGACGAAAGTCCAAATTTATTTAAATATTCTTTAAATAAGCAAAACACCTTTGCATAACTATATTATAGAACAATAAAATGTATTCTTTATTATGTAGTATGTATTATTTCATACTGTTGATGTCATCATTAGAACAGATAGTGTCATAAAACGTTACTGACTTCATTAGCTATGAATGAGAATAACAATTTATCATTGTTTCATTAAAATTTGTTCAAATAAACCAACTCAGTTTTTTTTAAATAATATTTTAAATTACTATCACTCGTGAACTTTTCATACAAAAACTACTAAACGGATTTTATTGCAGTTTTCACTATTCGATAGGTTGATTCACTGGGAAGGTTTGTAAGTATTAAACATAGACCTATCATGTTTAGGAGCTGATCATTAATAGGATAAGTGAATCAAGTCGGAAAAAAGTTAGCTCCTGAGAGTTTTCATCGCATATGCTGTCTAATCCGTCAGAGATATAACAAAAATGATGTAGGAAAGAATTGTGTAGAATAAGCGATAGCTTAAATCTATCTATAATATATAAATAGTTATAAGCGTATTTAGGAAGGTATTTAAATTGTTGTAAACCCATGTAGAACCCGTGCGGTTGGCTAGTAATGGTATACTTTCATCCCTCTCACATGAAATTAGGAAAGTATAGGTCCCTACTAAATAAAGATTCCTGTTACATACGGAATCCTCTGATCGCAAATTAAACTCGCACTTGACCGATTATTTGAGATTCTAAAGGATTGAAAAATTAAAGCCTTTAATGAAGAGATAACAAAACAATGCTTAATTATGGTAATGATAAATGACAACTATAAGTGTGATTAGTAAATACCATGTGAATACAAAAAGTTGTCATAGATTGTGTTTTAACGTGTCCAAACCAGCGTAACATATAAAAAATGTATTGATCGATGGAAACAATAGTCAAGCATGTATGAAAGGTATGATGAATATAAAAGAAGCGAAAGAGGTATCAAATGACATTTGATTGTCTCTGCCTACCTCTTGGAATAAAAGGCGTGATGATAGAGAAAAACAATGATAGGTAATAAATATACTAGATTTCCGGCCAAGCTTCGTCCGTGGAAATATTTGAAAGATTCATTCTCCGGCCCTCCGACAATCTCTATCGATTCGTTGCTGTAAAGAAGAGCAATCGAACGAACACACTCTTGTATTTATAATAGTAGTTAGTAGGATATCAGATAAAATTTTAGGTGGGTTTTTCAATTTCAAAACCTAAAATTCAGACCACGGGTTTGATCCCTGATCCCAGTTTTTATAATCCGACAAACCACACTTAGAGGCTTTTTTTATCTAAATATACCAACAGAACAGGCCACTCGTTAGGTATAGCCTTACAAATACCATCGGCTACAAGAGGGAGACTTGGTCTTTCGCTGCGTGCCCTAGGACCGTATACGGTTTCAGAAGCAAAAGTGCAACCCGTGAAGAAAAAAAACCCTTGATTTTTGAATTTGACATTAAAATTGACGAATGAGAGGTAACTCAACTAACTTTAAATGCCTCAGGCCTCAGCGAGTTGAAATTTTTGAAGCTAAACCTACCGAGTGGCCATGCAGTAATTTTGAGATATTTTGAGTTCGAATCTATAAGGTTATTAACTTGTTAAATCGATTCAGTGAAGTATGCGAGAAGATTAGCGCAATAGATACTCCAAAACCTATTTTAAACTTTGAGTTACTATGTAATGATGTAAATGAATGAAAGATAATTTTAAACAGTTACTAGAAACGTCCTAAATATAGATAAGCTACTTGTTGAATTTTTACAGCAATTGTTAAATGAAAAATTATTATAAGGATCTCATATTATCATTGTAGAATGTATCTATACTAGGTTTTGTCTGCGGTTTCAGCCGTGTGGAAATGGAACGAAATAGTCCCCTTTTTACGACCATATACCATATTTTCGTTTCACATTCTATCCAAATCCGTTTAGTTGTTTAACAGTGATTGAGTAGGTACAAACTTTCGTATTTTATAATACCTAAGTACTAGTAGGTATGTGCAAATGTGAAAAAAATTATAACTCAAAGAACCATTCAAAAGGAAAATTCAGCGAGGTAACGCAGCCAGTGTTTTGGGAACCATGCCACACTCATACAGGGAAGGATTCTTGACTAATGACACATTTATATATACATACGTCTCTAATATTTAAGAAAGGTTTTCTTGAAACTACTATTACATTATCGTTATTATTAATTTATTAATTTATTATTTATTTATGCATTGTATTGTGTATTAATAAAAACTAATATCCAATTATTATTATTTTCTGATCATCGCTTTTTATTATCTTCACTTAGCTAGTTGCTCATACAATTCTACATCCGATTAGGTAAAATTGACTAGGCAAAACACTAAATGCTTCTTTTTTACTCGAATGAGAATTGAACCCGGGACGTAAAATTGCAAGTCCAATGTGCCTGATGGCTATTTGTTACTTGAGAGCTCATAAATCATTTTTGAACCACCTTCCGCGACGCATTAAATTTTGTCGAGCTTTCACTTCATATGAAGGATTTTTTAAGTTTCACTGGAGTAAACGAGCGCGATGCTCGAATATAAAAATGTTCAAGTAGCAAGAATCTTTAGAATCGCATTCGTAACCGAAAATATACTAAAATTGTGGTATGTGATCAGTTGTCGCGACTTTTATATTCTACTTCTAGGATAATGGTGTCTATCCAAATAAATGTGAATCCGAAACATTTCATCATTCAACGAAGATTCCATTAATCTCATTATTTTTAGTTAAAAATTTAATAAAAATGTGTAAACTAAACGTAAACGTAAATTTGTCCAATGTAGTGGGTTGCGTATTGGTACGGAACCCTCATTTTGGAAGTAAAGTAAAAACTAAGGTTTTTATACAATGACGTACTATATATCATTGTTTTTATATCAAAGATTTAATTTAATTTAGTTTTTAATGCAGTAGTTTTTTTATAATAAATTTTGAAAGTTTTGCCGACAGACGACAAAATGACGTCATCATTTAGGTAAAGTAGCCATTCTGCCCCATTTCTCAACTCCGTGGTACCTACTATTTGTTTGTGATAAAAGTAGTACCAAGTAACCAAGTTTTTCAACACACTTGCGAGGAAAAAAACAAACTTCATGTGGTTTTAACATTTAATTATTAAACAATTTAATGAAAGTACAATTCTCAAATGTTTTGTTTTTTTTCCGCGTAGCGCTAGATAAAGCACGGGTAACTTCGCCAGACAGCCAACAAAGTCGTGGTTAAAAAATAAAAACTGTATTATGCGGTTAAATTAAGAATGCTTTGTGGGCACACATACAATTTGCAATCTTGTACGAATTTAACTTCATTTGGTTATATTATAACTCTTGTGCTGTAATGTAAAGTAAAAAGCACGCTTGTTTAATATATGGGATTATGAATCTAAAAGTGAGGTAATAAGACTCACGTTACGAACAAGTGTGTTGAAAATTAATATTTTGTGTTTATAATATTTTATTTGGAGAAGCCCTTCCTCTAATCAACAACAACAACAACAACACACCTTCACGGCCTTTACCTTGGTGTGTGGCCAGAGACACCGGTAACAGTGTCTACTTGCAGCCAGTTTACCTGGACTTAGACGACTTCGGAGGATTCGATTATTCTTGTAATAAGTATGCTAACTACCTAACTAATATAATAAATGCGACAGTGTGTTTTTTTTGTTTGTCCTTATTTCACGTCACAACAGAGCAATGCATAATTTGAGAGCCGGAGAATGTTTCTGGATAAACGAGCGAGCCTTACAGTAGTCGCATATGATGTATATAACATCTGAAATCTCACCTTGGTAATAAGCAACATTAACATTATATACTGAAAACATTAACACTTTATACACAACACTGTAGGTTAAGCGCACAGCTGATGCATTCTCCTTCTCTAGTTCCCTTTATGTTTCTCGTTACAACACGCACACACTATTGGCTGACAGTACCAACCTCTCGGAAAATGGGTTGGTATTGGTATCATGTGACGGCCAACAATACCACCGCACGCGCTCATTGGTCAAATCAAATAGCACTCGCTTCCCCGGCTTCCTGTTACACACTTCCGTCCATTTTCACAAATTCTACGGGCGAAACCTGAACGGAAAGCTTGTCTATTAAATTCTAACGCCAACCCACAACGCGACACATGGGAAATATAAAATTTGTTCGCCAGAATCCTAAAATGACGCGTGTTGCACAATTCTGTACACGTTCCAATTGTTTGTGACGCTATGACGCGACATGACGTAACTTTGAGTCATAAATGAGCCCTGTAGGACTTTATTACTGTTTACTTAGTCCAGTTATCGGGGTCACCGGGATTGGACAGTGAAATTGCTTCCTAAATGTATTTTCAGAAAATAAACTATGACTCTGACAGCTAAGGAGCTGTGCGTTGCGACTTTTGAAACAGTGGTTTGGTCGTTAAATCAAGTATGTGCAGCCGGGAGTGATTTCAAATAAATTTCTTTAAAATCTGAGATTTCTTTTATACCGTTTTCACCCACGCTATGTTTAGTGTTTTTTTTATGAAAAGTGAAAATTTGGATAAGCTTTTATTTTAAAAGATACCTACATACTTTTTTGTTATTGAAACTTTCGGCAATCATAGTAGATCTTATGAAATAATGAAAAATGAAAGATTGACTAAAAAGGTTTATATGGCTGAAGTGAAAAGAAATGCTGACAGAGGACGATCTAGGTGTACCTACTTTTATTGAACATATAAAAATGTATTGATCGATGGAAATATTAAAAGTACACGCAATCACCGAGTACCTATGTATGAAAGGTATATAAAAGAAGCGAAGAAGGTATGTCAGGATCGTAACAAATGTCATTCGATTGTCTCTGCCTACCCCTCTTGGGATAAAAGGCGTGAAGATAGAAAGTCACATCGAATCGTTGCTCTTTTTTAAAGTGAAAGAAGGCCTAACAGCCACTGTCGCACTTGTTGTTTCAAGTTATGTTGTAGGTACCTACTTTATATCTACTAAAAAATAACATTATTAGTAGGGGGTAAGGGAGAGAACAGAATAAGATCTATCCTACCCCAAATATCATCCTCACCTGCACGCTTGTACCCTCTGCTAGACAACAAACGATTCGAGGCTCTAGCGACCGAGCGGTATAACCATACACCTAGCTAGGCAACTGACTGGAAGAGGCTACAGCGAGCCCGAAGACCTAAATAGTCTCAAAATGTCTGGTGCAGAAGGCAAGGGGACACCACTGCACTATTCTTCCCAACAAAGTTAACCATGGCCAGTCAATAGAAGGTGCGTCGCGCTGTGGACCGCCATGATTGATTGACCACGATTGCTCTGTCAAGAGCACTACGACTGAGAATTGTTGAACTATTTATTAATTTGTATGAAATAATTTGCTTTACGCCCCGGCTTCACCCATCTTAACTTTAATCCCCTATTATGGTCTTGAGTTCATACCAAAATTAACTTTCAGTTTTTACCGAATTTTCCAATTTTCAGGGAACTTTTCCAAATTTTAACGAACATTTAAAAAAATATCAAATAGATCCTGCCGTTCTCAAGTGATGCACTTACCAACGAACATCATTTCATATTTATTATATAGATAATAATAATAAGAGTTTCGAAGATAAACAATGTATTTTCCACAATTTAAATAGATAGGGCAAGTAAACGCGGCGATAATGATAAAAAAATATCATGAAGGGTGCTTTATGCTTCCCGAAAACGACCCCCATGGTACACAGAGCAATAAAATAATTCTCTATAAAATGATTTTCACATATTTATAGTGCCATTAATTAGACCTCCTTACTGTTAAGACGCTTAACCGTTGTCAACTGTCTCACAATCACAAGCACGGAGCCATAAACAAATAGTACAAGCCTCTCTAATTCCCCATGTCAACAAATATGTTCTGAGGTCACACCTCTCCATGGCCTCGTTTATTTTCGTGACATAAATTACCCTAAGGCTAATTAGTTTTTCAATAATTTAGGAAAAATCGACTAAAATTTTAATTAAGTTTGGTTTTGCAAGGTCTATCCTGGACAAACTTTCTATCAGACGGAAAAAAATTTGAAAAAATAATTTTCCAAACACAGATTTCATTCTTTCTATACCTAATATACCCAGTGTGTATAACAGCCAAGTGCACACGAAGGGTTCCGTGCCACCGTACAATATTTAAATAGTTAAATAAAAAAAAATTGCGCGAGTCCGACTCACACTTTGCCGGTTTTATAGTATACTAGTCAGACGTTTTATGTTATGCCATTATTAAGATCGGTCAAAAAACGCCAAATAAAACGTGTCTTGTATGATTTTTAACTTTATTTTATTTTTATTATTTGTTGTTATAGCGGCCATTAGTAATACATACTCCGTAAAAAATTCTAAATATGAGGGTTCAAAAGACAGCCCTGTGACAGACGGACGGAGAGCCTTAGTGATAGGGCTTTCGTTTGCACCCTTTGGGTACGGAACCCTAAAAAAATTACAAAATTCAATATTAAAATATCATATTTTGTCATACATTGTTTTAAATTGACATACTTAGCTTTTCCATAAAATTTAACATAATTATTTCAAAAACTTTGCATCAAACGTACTATATGAACACCTAACTTTCCTAACTTATGAATTTTGACGCGCATAATTTTAACTTACTTTTAAAACTTTCTTTGTTCTTATTAATAAGTTTAGGCTTTGACATAATAATTGCATTTGATAAATTTTTTGGCAGTAGCTATATTTAAAAGGTACGATCCTGACATATTTCTTTGGTCTCATTAAATAATTTTGGTTTTAAATTAATATGCTAATCAACAAGTCCGTACTTCTGTGACACATCTAGGTCCAGTTCAATATGGACAACTGGCAAAAAGCGGACACTGTTACTGGTTTATCTCGTCACACCGCAAAATATAAAGGCCGTGAAGGTGTGTTTTTTATGTTTTTGTTTTTGTGTATATTCAAAATATTACATTTCATGAGATGAATCATATACCGTATCAATAGAATTGATAAATAGACATATTTTAATTTTATATCTGAAATAGTCCAGGCACATGACGGGGCCTGCCTGTGAGCACATTGTTGCTGATGCATTCAGAGATAGGTCCCGATAGGTGCTAGATCACAATTTCAGCGATATAACAGCTAATTTTAAACCAAGTACACACTTCGTAACCGTGTTCTAGGAAACACTGTGATATTTATGACCATGTTGAACTATATTCACTGCAATGTTCTGTGTACAATATTTATTTTTGTTCGATGCGTTTGTTTAAAGTAATGCGTCGGTGCGTTCAATCAGGGGTTTGAAAAATTACTAACTAAAAATATATATCGTGATTAGACGAGAATTTTGGTTATCACACTCGTCAGCTTGGATTTGTTGTGAAAATAAATAATCTGCCTCAGTCTTGCATAGGTTGATGGCCTGTACACATTTTTTCTTTATTATAAACTAGCGTTATGTCCCGGCTTCTCCCGTGGATAAAATGTAGCCTATGTCACTCTCTAGTTTCCGGACCTCTATTTATATCTCTTCCCTTAATGCTTGCTACTTCGTACGCGTTGTATTAGGAATACAATTCACCCCCTTGGATAGGTAGCGTGATGTTGAATAGCCTATAATTCCCGAAGAGTTGGGCTATCAAATGCAAAAATATTTTTAAATCGGTCCAGTAGTTTTTGAGAGTATTTATTACAAACAAAAATACAAAAAATCTACTCTTTTCTCTTTATAATATTAGCTAGCGGGAACAATATGGGTTTACTACAACTACCTACTTATCTCTTAAAGAGAAAATATACTGTGTATTTCTTAGAGAAAACTGCTACACAATTCTTTCCTACATAATTTTGTTATGTTTCTGACGGATTAGACAGCATACGCCATGAAAACTCGCTTGATACACATTGTTAGTGCTCAGCTCCTAAAGGTGATTGGTCCATGCGTTCCCGGAAATCAACCGTTTAGTACTATTTGCGTGAATAATGCACTGACTGACAGATACATAATAGTGATAAATATACCTCAACAGAACTGCCTACTCGTTAGAAGGGGAAGACTTGGTCTTCCGCTGGGTACCCTGAGAACGATAACATTGTTTCGGGAACCGTAAGGCAACCCATGATGAAAAAAATTTAGTGATGATATAGATTAACAAATAATATTGATACTGAAGTATGTGAATTAATTTTAATATGAAAAAGAAATGAAACTATATCCAGCTTCGTACCAAATGCGGCTATCATTGCGGAAAACTTTGCAGCTGCTCACTGCGGTAATTGCATTTTGTGAAAAACTATAAATTTCAATTAAGTAGGTATGTTACTTGCTTTAAAAACGTTTTGAAATTTAATTATACTTCAATGAAAATATTGTATAGATTATTACAAACTTTGTTTACCTTTAGAATATACGCCTTATAAATACAGTTGACAGCAGTTAGACAGCGTGCTTAGTTTAAGTTTTTTATTTACAGTTCTTTTGATCTTAAGACACGACAACGAAGCATATTTTTAGGTGCTTTATATTATGAAGACATTGTAAAAATAAGGGTAAAACATTATTATCACACGAGTGTAGCTTTAAAGCTGAAGGTCCTGAAAACTATATTAAAAAAATTTGTCTAACTAGCGATTACGACTCGCACGCTGAGGGTTACGTGCCTTTTTTAACGACTTCAAAAAAAAACATGTTACTCAATTCGACCGTATATACATATTTTTATTTTTTTCATGTGTGTTCGCGGATAACTTCGTCGTTTATGAACTGATTTTGATGATTTCTTTTTTAATCGACAGATAAATCGATTTATGTCATAAAAAATGGTTCATTAGTTTTTCAGTAATTTTGAAAAAACTGACTTTATAAGTCAATTATCAGTATCTCGATGAAATATGTACCGATTTTGACGACTTATTTTTTTAAGGATATAATAATTTCTCGACATTATCTCACAGACATATAACGAAAATCGGTTTAGTAGTTTTTCAAAAATTCAGTAATTTGTCTCTGTTTACGGCTGAAAATTATGTATCAGAGAAAAGCCTTAGCAACGGTTGCTATTGACACGAAGTTGTAAATTTTTGTATCGACGGTTTTTTTTTTATTTTTACATTTTTTTTTATTTGCATTATTATTTGTCTCCCAGGGCAGCAAAATCACTTAAAAGGGAAAAATAAATTAACTTTAAAAAACGAGTGTACGACTTCAAAAATTTGCACTGAAAAGTAAGAAATAATAAATATTTCGTCGTAGAATTTGAAGACGGTTGGTGCCAAATTAAAAACAACTTACTTCCCAAATTCACTAATCTTCATTAGGAACCTACGATCATCAGTACAAACATATATAATATTGAACAGATGTTTATCTTCTTAGATGTTTACTTAATTTTGTATCCTAATTTGGCACCAACCGTCTTCAAATTCTACGACGAAATATTTATTATTTATTACTTTTCAGTTCAAATTTTTGAAGTCGGTGCACTTTTTTTTTAAAGTTAATTTATTTTCGGTCAGAACTTTAACGACAGAATTTTCATATAGGTTTTCCTGGAAACTATAAGAGGCCCTATATTCCCTAATTTTTTTTTATTTTAGACCTAGTAGTTTCGGAGATAAACGGAAATTTTCTTGGATTTTTGATATGTCCCATGACGCACTTAAAAAAATTAAAGTTTTAATTTATCCCCCAAAATCGAAATTCGATTATTCACGCCATAATATACGTCCGTGATTGGGTCATCAAACTCAGTTTCAAGTTTCAACTTTTTTCGTCCAGTACATTCAGATAAAATAACCTATGACAGACGGACAGACAGATTTAAAGACATTTTTAAAACGGAGATGTAACGGAGCTCTAATTACTCGCCATACTTGTGACTAAAGTAAATCCCACTAATATTATAAACGCGAAAGTTTGGATGTATGTTTCTTACTCAATTACGCCAGAACGGCTGAACGGATCTGAATGAAATTTGGCACAGAGATAGATTATCTGGAATAGCACATACACTACTTTTTATCCCGAAAAAATGTATTGTTCTCGTGGGATAGATTTGTTTTTGTTTTTCACGGGATCGACATATTTTTTGCATAGTGGCAGTTTAGGGGTCAGAGAATGATATTACACTACTTTTTAGACCGCGAAAACGGGCGGGGGAGGGGCAAATTACAGCCACGAGATTATTTCTTTTTGGATCTATTTCCAGGCGGGTGAAACCGCGGACAGAAGCTTGTCTTTAAATGAGGTACATCGGCAAAATCCTAAAATGATATTATCCAGAGAAATGCCACTTCCCTAAACCTTTCAGCACTATGCGCCATGCACACGTAAACCGTGTCGACCTAATTCGAAACTCACGCGCAGCTTTATCGGAATCAGAACTTTATAAAAGTAATTTTGTTGCAATTATCATCTTTTGCTAGTTACACAACTGTTTTTAACTTAACTAATTTCTGTGTTGTTATCAAGAAATTAAGGTTGAATAGCGGTATTATGAGTCAAATTGTCTGCTTAAATTATCATTGTAGTCTAAGGTATGGCCGTATCTAGAATTTAAATTTGAAATCCCGATGGGTTTTTTTTGTTGGGGGTAAAAAATCTATAAGTGCAGTACATGGCAGTACCTAGTACCTAGTACAATTTTGTGGTAAAATTCGTTTGTAAGTAGGGGTAAATTAGATAGCATATTACACTATCCCTGAGTAATATTTTTGGTTGATTCACCGGGAAGTTTTACGAGTATTAAACATGGACCCATCATGTTTAGGAGCTGAGCATTAACAGTATACCTAAGTGAATCAAGTCGGGGGAAAAGTTAGCCAAAATGTTTATGTCTCCGTCATATTTTTAAACCCATATTGTACCCGGGCGAAGCCAGGGCAGGGTCGCTAGTATATGAATATATTGATACTTATTTTATTACATAGGTATGCGTTATTTTATATCCTATTTTGATAACTAATACATATAAATATGATTTATTCTCGGATAGAAAAAGGTCAGCGATGTTTATCAATATAAGGATTTTAAGGGATTTTGCCTTTATATATTGCTTTTATTCGGTTAACATAAAATTTTCACCGAATTTTCCAATTTCATGAAACATTCAAGAATCATAGTTTAACATACTTAAGACCGCGACATCTTTTGTTTTGACTCGAAGACCAAAAACGACCAGCCAAGTAATGTTAGCCCCGAGAATGTCCAACACTAGAATGTCGAGCAAATTGCTGGGTCGGACAATAACAGTACAGATCGAGTTAGTATTGATATAAACATTTTCACGAGCGAAACCTGGCCGGAAAGTCAGTGTCCAATATTGTCGCATAACATTTAATTTCAATATAAAATTTTAAAATATTGAACAATTTTCAATCTAGTTGGATGGAAGTGAAAAGCTACGTGAATTTCATTGCACAACGCGTGACATTCTGAATGAAAAAGGTATTCAATAACCTAGAATTGCTGAAATTCTTTCATTTTTATTATTGAAGCTCGAGACTGACTCTCCTTTCATCTATATGTAATGGTTGAAATTCTAAAATTTTAAGGACCCGTGGCTCTCAGTCATCTTGTATCTGTCAAAAATATGGCAAATCTAAGTTAATCCTGGAAACGTGAGTTTTCGATACGAGCAGTGCCTTGGCGTATCGAAAACTACGGCGCTTTAGTACCCTGAATAATAAAAATATGGCTCAATCCAATTTTAAATAATAACAATCCTTTTGGGGTGAGGAAATGTTGCATAAATAAACTCACGTTTCCAAGATTAACTTAGATTTGCCATATTTTTGACAGATACAAAATGACCTTGAACTTAAGGGTTCCATCTAAAACCAACCCATAGGGTCCACCTGCCTAATTAACTATATATTTCAGTGTTTGACCGCCACTTAAAACTCTTTTCAGGAATATTTTTATTATTAACTTTCATCCCCTATTATGGTCTTGAGTTCATACAAAAATCTCATAGAAAAAAGCATTTTCAGTTTTTCCCGAAATTTCTAATGTTCCGTTCAAATTTTCCTTTCCATCAAAACTTATTACGAACACTTAAAAAATAACCAAATCGGTTCTGCCGTTCTCAAGTGATGCGCTTACCAACGAACTTACTTTGTTACATATATCGATATGTAATATATCTTCAAAATCTTCAAAAAACACCTTATGAGTAAAAATAATTTAAGTAATCAGAGTTATAAAAATTGCAAGGGCGAAGCTGGGGTGGAAAGCTAGTACAACATAAAAAACAAATTTATTTGTGGTTGTAATTTCGTGAATTTCAGGCAATAAATTAAGTCCCTTACAGAATTATGGAGGAAACGTACCCTACGTTTGAATACTAGGGAAATAAAGGTACATTTTTCATTTGGGCTCTTGAAAATTTCATCCCTTCTGGAAATTTATCTACCTACATAACATAGGTAGATACTAGCAAAAGACCAATTTGTTTAGTTTGAACTTAACAATACCACGAATATTTAAGTTCAATTTTTTTTTACTAAATTTTTAGGGTTCCGAACATCCCGGTGTAAAAACGGAAACCCTTATATGTGTGAAACATTCTTTTGTCTGTCTGTCTGACCGTCTGTCACAGCTTATTTTCTCTAAATCTACAGGACTAAAAAAGTTGAAACTTGGTACATATAATAGAGTTTGATGACCCAATCACGGATATGGAGTAATTTTTTTTTCAAGTGCATTATGTGACATCAAATGAATGGGCTCGTTATACGGAATGCAATTCTCCCGATATCCCACATATCTCCGAAACAACTGAGTTTAAAATTTTGAAAAAAATAGGGAATATAGGGCCTTTCTTATAGTTTACAGGAAAACCTAAACGAAAATCCTGTCTTAAAGTTCTGACCGAAGAAATGGTACGGGACCTTTAGTCAATTATTTTTTAAAGAATTCAATAAGAATTCTCCCAAGGAAACAAGATATTTTTCCCAAGGTAAATTTAGATTTTTTGTATTTTTGTTTGCCTTTTCGCCTGTTTCAAAAAGGAGTAGGCAGAGTGTATGGAGCGCCACTTCTCTCGATCTTTGCATAATTTATCAGTATTCGTCTGAGTTTGTGTTTGTTCGAGCTAATCTCAGAAACTACTGTACGGATTTTTTTTCACCAATAGAAAGAGAGATTATCTAGGAAGGTTATAGGCTATAATTTATCCAATATTGTACCCGAGCAAAGCCAGGGGCGGGGTTGCTAGTGTTATTTTTTAAGAACTTATACTTACATTTAGAGGAAGAAGGTTTAAGTATATAAATGTGGACAGTGTTACCAATATACAACGTTTTTCCAGCTACATATAACTTAGGGTTCTACGCACTCATCACAATAGCATTACACCAATACTTAATGATACAAACATATTTAATCACTTTTATTAATAGAATTTTGATGAAGACTTTGAATAGAATCAGCAGTTTTAAATTGGTATTTACCTTCCATGATTCTGAAAAGTTGATGGAAGTTTGAGAAAAATATTTGTCCTGATTTACGCAATTCTTGCGCAAAAGTCTTTATTTTACTTGTAAACTACTCCACAAAATCAAATCTTTTTATTTACACTTAATTGTCCCGGCTTCGCTCGTGGGCACACCGCAAAGTATAAAGGCCGTGAATATGTGTTTGTGTGGTGTTGACAGAGAAATAAAAATATTTTTTTTAATGTCTAAATGAAAAATCTTTATTTCACACTTCCTGTCGCGTGACCGCAAACGGAAACTGACGTCATATTCATGTAAATTTCAAATAAATAACCAATCTGTCAGTGACTAAGTTAGTTTCTTGTTATTTTTATTTAATCTGTGACCATCGTGTTGTTGGTTTGCGTGAATGTGACCTCATCATTGCGCCCAGGACGTTTTCGCGGGAATTTTAACATTTTTTAAATTAACCTATCTATAAAACACAAAAATGTTTCTACCTATGTCCGTTATAGACTTTGAAACCATCCAACCGATGTGCCCCAAACCGCTTTAATTGAAAGGCAATAATGCGAAGATGGTTTTAAAAAAGAAAAAAGGAAAACTAAAAGTAAAAAAAAAACACTTTTCCTATACAAAAATTTTCAACCTCATCCAAGGGTGACGTTACTTGCAAATAAATTAAAAACAATAGTGTGAAGTTTTTATTTTATTTTTATTATTTTATTCGACATAATAAACTTGCTCATTTAATAAAATTAATTTAAAAGTATTTCCAAATCTATTGGCCATTTTCACCAAACTTTTCTTAACCATATTAAATAGAATGGAGTTTGGTGAAAACGGCCATTTCCCGTACAAAACATACACACCGTTAGTTCAAGTGATCTCCAACAGATGCATCTTTTACAAAATACATAAATTAGTCTAATTTGAAAAGAAACGTTTACATTTTGATTCGTTTGAATATTTTTCGTCATTATAGGGAATGGCGATCAAACATTAATTTTATCTATCATGAAACATTACTTTAGTCTAATGATAATATATCTTTTAAAGTAATTAGGCAACCAGGTCAATTTATCCATGAAACAGCCCCATTTAAATAGATTTAGAATTCTAGGGCATGCCATGGGTGGGTCGTCATTTGCACTAAGTGGAACTGCAAATAATAAAATTTGTGGTAATAGGAAAGTCGTATATTTCTTTAAGTGACTTTTTGCCAATTATATTATGACCTATATCTTGCAACGGCCAGCCAGGCATGGGTACAATATAGGTTTACAACAATTTGAATACCTTCATAAATAAGCTTTACATAATTCTTTTCTACTTAATTTTTTTATATCTCTGACGGATAAGATAGCATACGCCATGAAAACTCGCTGGGGCTAACTTTCTCCCCGACTTGAATAATACTGTTATTGCTCAGCTCCTAAACATGATAGGTCCATGTTTAATACTCGTAAACCTTTACGGTGAATCAACTTATCGAATAGTGAAAACCGCAACAAAATCCTTTCAATAGTTTTTTTGCATATCTTTTTAAAATAAGTTGTCATTCTTAAAAGATGTTATATTAACAATTTTACTAGAAATCTTACATAATATTTAACATTTTTAACCCATTTTACATTTGCAAAACTAATAATACGTAATATTTAAAAAAAAATACAATAAAAAGTTTGTTTACAAAATAAAACAAATCAAAAAAAACACTATATCTATCCTTCTTTCAATCAGTGAGATTGGCTACTTTTAATCCCCGATCTCCTTCGGCATAAATTATTACGTCACTTTTCAAAAAAATTCACAATGAAACTAAATTTTTAAATATTTATTATATCAGTCTATGCGACAACAAAATTAAAATGATGTAATGTTTTATGAGAAACAATAGCAATAACTTCATCGTAAACATCAACACAAAATATCATAAAATGAAATATTGGGGACACCTAAAAATACATTCTTATTGCTAGTCTATATGTGTTAGGTGGTAAACCTATCACATTACTCAAGAAAAGTTAATAATAATAGTTCTTGTGATTCGGAGGCCACGTAAAAGTCTGTACTACTTCTGAAAATCAAGACAAAAAAATATTCAGGAATTAATGTTTCGCCGCCATCGCACAGACACTCCCAAAGTCACTTCAAATAGTTCTATGAAGCCATTCTTTTTGCCCAAGATGTAGGGTTTGTAGAGTTAGGGGCTTGGCTCTTCATGAGGTTTGATAACTTTTTAACAGTGAAAGCGTTGAGCTTGTGAGTCTTGGCAACCTATTTTAGATGAAATGTTTTTGGTGGGATTTTATTTTTTCGCGCTGTATTTGCCTTACTGCCCCCGAAACCGTAAGATCAAGTCTCCCTCTTCTAGCCGATGGTATTTGTGAGGCTATACATAAAGAGTGGCCCAGTTCTGTTGGGGTATATTTTTAGATGGAAAAGCCCCTAAGTGTGGTTTGTCTGATTATGTAGGTACCTACTTATGTTTTAATTATAAAAACCCATTGGTACATGGCCGGGATCCGGGATTTGATGAGTGAGTGAATGAGTGAGTGCACGAGTCAGTGGCAAAGATTTTAGCTAGACATATAAAACTTAGTGTGTTTTATAAGTCTGTTAACTACATCATAATCCTAAGAATTTGGGCTCTCTAGTATTATCCAGGCCGAAGCTATGAGGTTTTAAAATACGACGAAATGCTTCGAGAAAAGGTGCCCTACTTTTTTTTGGCTAGTCTTGGATACACACAAACCAAGGCCAGGCAAATCAATTTAAAATTATATTAGACTAATCTGAAAATCGGTTTAAAATAAATAGACATTTCCTGTTGAGTAATGGAAGCAGTAAAGTACGTGTCATAACAGAATCGCACCTGAGAATGGTTCCCGAGGAAATTTCAAGCGAATTCGTTTCAATACGAATTGGTTTATCAATCATAAAGATGGAGGGTTTGGCAAACGCTATATGATAGTGGTTGCTTTTATTAGAAACTAGGTGCTGCACACGGTTTCATCTATATTTTGCAATTGGTAATACAATAAATAACAATGGAGTATTATAAATACTATTAGGACCGCCGAAAACGACGGGTCCACACCAATGGACAGCCAAGGAATGCTCGGCCCAAGAATGTCCAAAACTAAAATACCGAGCAAATTCCTGGGTAAGATAGTACAGGCTTCCGGCTTTTTTGACCTTCGAGTCATATATTTTAACTCTATAACCCCACTCTGATCGCTGAAAGTTTTATCAAAATTAATTCAGACCTTTCAGAGCTTATTCTGGACACAAATTGTGACAGACAAACGACAAAAATTCAAAAAAAAACTTATTATTCATAACCCATTTAGATATTGAAATTATTTTTTAAATCACACATTTTATTTATCATCATCACTACATATTATAAAACAAAGTCTGTCTGTGACCTTTTCACGAATTTTCTTGCAGTTTTCACTATTAGACAGGTTGATTCACCGTATTGGAGCTGTGCATTAACAGTATAGGTGAATCAAGTCATGGAAAAAAGTTAGAACCACTGAGATTTCATGGCGTATGCTGTCTAATCAGTCAGAGATATAACAAAATGATGTGGGAAATAATTGTGTAGAATAAAAAATGATCCATACAAAAAGTCAGCGGTAATAAATAGATAATTAACTGGAAATCTCACATAAACCAATTATGCTCGAAATTAAGTCGATTTTCATTTGCATTAAAGAAACTACGCGATAACGCATCGCAAAAAGCATCCCTTAGCGCATACCACATATGGTATCTAATTTAAGGTATGGCATATTAAATTGGGGAAATGCTGCAAATACTAACTTAATGCCTCTATTTAGGTTACAGAAAAGGTGCATCAGGGCAATGTTTGGCGGGCTGATTCATGCAAACCTATATTTATAAAATTAAAATTGCTAACACTGCCTTCGATGTATATCTACGAGGCATGCACATATGTAAAAGCTAATTTAAATGAATTTAATATCATTGTGAATAAAAGGCCACGTAAAAATAGAAACAAGTATGAAGTTCAGCCTAGGCACCAGGCTAGAACACAATTCTATAAAAACACTACATACCTATATAATGGCTACCACACTCTATAATCACCTACCTGATGACATAAAGGACCTTAACTTGTCGGCTTTTAAATGTAAAATGCAAAATTTACTCATTGAAAAATGTTATTATATGGTTGACGACTTCTTGAAGGAGCCGATTATTCTCACGTTGTAATCTATTGTACACCTGACTAATTTTATATTACAATTCGATGAAACTGACATTTAATTTGTGATAGTTAATGGACTTTAAATATAATGATACAAATATTGTGATTAAGAGTGTAGTGTACCGCGTCCATGTCCATACAAACGGAGAAAACGTTTTACTACCCCTAAATATCATTTAATTTTAACGATTTTGTAATATGTTACTGACATAATGAAAAACTACGTACGTATTTTTTCCTTTTTTCAAAATTCGTAATAGGTCAAAAGTTATAAGCCCCTCAAATCTCGGTTTTTTTGGTTCATAACTTGCTCGTAATAAACCGTCTGTATTTGAGAAACAAAGCAAAATTTCAAAAAAAGCAAAACGTACGTACGTAGATTATAATCTGCTAAAACGTTTGACACCAAAATTATAAGGTTTCGTTATAGTTTAGTAGGTGTAAATTGTTTTCCCCCAAAACGCAATTTTCAACGATGAACATACTACGAACACTCACGAGCTGCAGTGTTCTCTGTCGCACTGATGCCCGTGGGAAGGGCGCGCTTGAGACAGAATATGATTTTCTAAATACCTATTTCGCTGCGTACGCTGAGCTACACGATCCTCTTAAATTGACAATTTTATGGTGTATAATTTTTTATAATTATTTAATTATAGGTACTTGACCAACTTGCATGTATTGGTGTTTTATTTTATTTGATTTTATATTTATGAAATAAGAGTTAGCATTTATATGAATAATTTGTTGGGTTTACTGTGTTGTCTCGTGCTTTTCTTGATATGTGATTGTTGTGTAAATTAATGAAATAAGTATGAGATAAATTGGTGAATGTATAGATATTGTTATTTTATCGTAGGTAGCACATAGGGGACGCAATTTCAAAGTAACACCGGAATAATATATGTAGGTATATGTACTATGTGAAACAATACATAAATAAATAAATAAATAAATAAATAAGTATCTAGTAATAAACATATTTGTGTATATTTTTTTGGAAGCTAACTATAATAGGTACTTATACAATAAGTCCCGAAATGGTAAGTACGGGACGGGGAGGGGTGTGACATACAAACCTACCTATACATAATAGTTATATGAATTTCCCACCCGAGCGGAGACGCTGGCGAAACTTATATTCTGAATGACTGAATTATAAAAATGACAGACATTGTAAAAAAATATTTATTTTACTATTGACCACAAAAGTGACAGATTTGAGAGACGCGTGGGTGAACTTTTACAATGGTTTGGAAACATTAACAATTATTTGTGTAAACTTCGTTTGAAGTGATAATAGAAATACATTTTGATGGAATCATAAACTCAGTTTTATATCTAGATATTTTTGTGGTTTCTTCGATATTTTTTTTTATATTGACTGCGGTCTACGAAGCTCAGCTTTAAAATAATTAGTTTCTGAAAAGATGCCTTTTGTAAATCGAAGCCTACAAGTCTCTTGCGAGTTTTTAATATTTCAAAAAAAATTGCTGAAAGAAAAGTTTGCCTATGATGTCCTCAGCGATAACGATAGGCTTTTTTTCTTCACGTTTGCCTTACAGCTCCCGAAACCATGTTATTGGCCCCAAGGTACCCAGCGGAAGATCAAGTCTACTCTTTCAGCCGGTATTTGTTAGGTTATACCTAACGAGTGGCCAGTTTTTTTATCGTTATAATTAGAGGCTTTTCCATCTAAATATAACGATATTAAGTTTTTCTTTGTAAATAAAAAAAACCGTGAAATATAACTCCCCGGAGATTTTCTCTATACAAATATTAACATAAATAAGGTTTAGTTATGATATTTTAGATTTTTTTATTTTTTAGATTAGTAGGTATATAAGTACTTACAACGTTCTGTCACTACCTGAGTCGAACCTTTGGGTTCAGATCCCGGGGAGCTTAGTTTAAATTTTGTGTTCAATAATTATAATTTTATATACCTACAGCATTTATTTAGGCAAAAAGTGTAGGTACATTGATTTCATGTTACGAAAATTTTATGAAATCCTGAAAAAAGGTCTTCGATGTCTTAGGTAGGTAGGTCAGAGTGGACACTATATATTGTATGGCGGATAGAGCAAAACCGTACACCTACATTTTTATACACGTAACTTTTTTGGAGTACCTACCTACCTACCTACCTATTATAATGTTTCAATAAAATTAAATTCAAGCCTTAATTTTTTAAGAAAGCAAAGTAACAACTAAAATAATTTTTAATTCAATCAAAATAAACAACTTATTCTATAAGTACTTACTAGTTAGTTTCTTCTTCGTGTAGTAATTGCAACTTGCTACTTTTTTCGTCTTAATTACTAAAGTTCCAATAAACATTCAGGAATATTTATTAAATTTTTAAATTAAATTAACTTTTCACTTTATTTGTCTACGCACAAAAGTTTTATCATAGTTTAAGATTAATTTCTGAACACTCGCAAAAAAACTGAAAAGTCCACACTTTGTGGGAGTCCATGCACACAACCGGTTTTCAGTGTTTTCCGAACGACTCTCCCGTACATATACTAATCTATGCTATAAAGTTACGATTGTTAAGAATTGTATTCCCGCCAAAGTAGAGTATTATACGAGCGATTTAAATAGGTTTCTTTGTAGATACATTATGTTGTGCAGTGGTTACATTTTAATTTAAGTGGTTAATAATGTATGAAACTGAAAATTCATTGGTTGGCGTGATGTCCGACATCTGTTGTCTTTATTATGAACTATTTGGTTTTCCTTTTGGAGAAGTTCTCAAAGGTATTAGTAGATGGCACTTCTGTAAAGCTAGTAAAGTTTTTTTTTTCGCAATGTTGCTATTGCAAAAAATAATATCACATGTTAAAAAAACTTTGGTATAAAACAGAGACTATACTCTATCTACGCCAATCAGTGAATATTTTATTAATAATGGCGCCATGATGGAAAACTGTAAAATAGAGAAATAGTTTTCTTGGCTAAAAGTATTAGTTTCCAAGCTTGGATACTTTACCAATAAAAATTACATAAATTAAAAAAGAATAATTTGTTTTTGCGGTTTGCTGGCCTCATTTCACTTCCATTCACTTCCTTCCTTTTTTTCTTTCCTATTTCGGATTTGTACTAAAATTAGCAATGGTGGCGCTTAATTTGTCAGTAATATTTTAGTACTTATTTATTTTTGTAAAGTAATTGAAGTTGACATTCCGTTATCATCGCCTGCTAAGTAAAAGTTGCAATGCTGCGACCATCCTGCGTCATTGTACGAAGAGTCTCCAATGGAACGTGTTGTAAGGATCTGGTTAGGTATAAAGTAATTCAAGCACCTTCCGTGTTGAGTAAAGTTGATCGCATCAAGCAGTGGCATCGAGATAACAAAGGATTGTTTGGTCCCTTACTGGAAAACAGCAAAGACAGGCGACAACGGATACAAAAACCTGGTGAGTAAAACTAATTTTAATGTAATCCTTGATATTCCCATACTTTCAAAGTTGTTTCAGAGTCAAAACTGAATGAACAATAAATTAGACGCATAATTAGATTCAAGACTATAAAAATCATGCAAACTTGGTTATGAATCATGTAACATAATGGCAATAATTGAATTATTTGCTTAGGAATTTATTTATAGGTACTTTCACCTTCATACAATTTTGACCTTGTTTAATTTTTACATTCACTAGGAAAATCCTTCCAAAAAACAAGTTTCATTGTTTGTACCTACTTGCAGGTAAGTAAGTAGATAAATCCGCCATGAAGTTTTATATACCTGTCATTCTTATAAGTAATCAAGCTCTCAGACCCGGCTTTAGTTATTAATATTAATTTACAATTTTTTAAAATAAAACAACATAATATTATGTTCTTTTGGAATAATGCAGGGTTCTTCTTCTTATTTTGATATATATATATGGCAAGACTTATTGTCACAATTCTGGCAATGTCCAGTGTTTAATCTTGTGCAATAGTATGCTGATAACAATGCAGGGTTATAACAGTGAAAGAATATTTTCTGATCAGTTTACTTAGCAGGTAGGTAGTGTTCTTGTTTACTTCTTACAAACAAAGTCACATTATCTATATAATATTAGTATAGATAAGTAAGTGATTGGTTTGATACCAATCCATATCCAGGAATTTGGAAGGACATTCCAATTAAAGTATTTTCTAATCAAGTTTATGAGTAAAGAATTCAAATTACGGAAACGCCTAGTTTTTATGATAATGAGTAGGTATTACTTAAAAAAATCTCAAAACACCCCTCACTGTCCAAAACCTAAGAGAAGGCAAGTTGCAGGAACCCATAATTTGTAAGAAAATCGATATTTAAAAACATAACCTCAAAACCAGAAATATTTATAGTTATTTTAGGTAGTGACGCCTATATTATACGCCGATTTTATAATATATTTTTTCACGCTGAACTCCCTGGGTCTCCCTACATTCACACTTTGTCCAAATTCATTAATATTACCAGTATTAGTTAGCGCCGCGTGTATTGGAAAGCCAAGCCAGGAGTTTACCTGGTTTTACCCTCAACTTGAAAAAAAAACATAGGTTTTAGGGATGGTTGGGGATTTAATTTAACCCCCTCCTCCTCCCCTAGATATGGCCAAGATTGGTATCTAATTTCTACTCCAAAATTCTAGTTACCTATATATAGGTACCTATTTACAAAATACTATTGCCTTGAGATTCCATTACAAAGTAAATCAGTCCAAAGTTCTGATATGATAATTGTTTTGTTTGTTTGTATACTTTCAAGAGATGTGCCAAACAATCATATGATGTGGCGCCGTCGCGCATTTTAAAATATATCTACATAATCACATATATAAATTCTTTGCGTTGTTGCAGTTAAAAATAGCAACAGCTTACATCAAAACAACTCAGACTCAGTCACTCCTGGATCTCCCAAGAATAATGTTGTCAAATCACAATTTCAAGATTTATTAGTGAAAATGAAATCAGTAGACTTTACAAGAACAATGTGGTCCAATACTAGGACTTGTATCAATTTTGTTGGTGTTTCATTGCAAAATAATACATTGAGGGGTTTTAAAACATTAGCTGTAAATAATGCTGCAAAAAGCTCTCCAGCTCAACCGGGCTATGCGAGTGAAGATAAAATATTACAAATCAAACAACATCAGAATGATTATGCAAAACAGTATCCTTCGGTGACATTAATTTTGAATAAAACAATGACAGAGGAATCAAGAGCGGCTTTAGAGAAATGGAAACAGGAACGGATTGCTGAATTGGGGCAGGAGGAGTTTAATAGATTTTATGAAGGTTAGTACTAATTATTAATAAAACAAAAATTTTGTCTTATACCCATTTACACACTTTTTAGTTTCACCCAACTATGTAGGTATGTATGTAAACAAATTGTGGAAGTCGAATTACTATCTACTGGTACTAACTTTCAATGGAGGGAATATTTAAAAAAAATAGCCTATGTCTTTCCTAGGGTTCAAGCTTTCTCCATATCAAATTCCATGTGATAATGTAACAGACAGACTTTCACATTTATAATAAACTTGTACCAATTGAAATACTTTAAACAATCAATAATTTACTATCTATCATATTTATATATTGTTTTTAATTAAATAATTATTTTTAGTGCTCCATCAGATTTTATGAAGATTTACCAAGTTTGATAGCTTCCTATACCATATTTTGATATGAATTCTAATGATGTTCCCTAGAGCTCTAAAATTAACACAACATCTACAATTTATTTAAGTTATTTCTGCGACTACAAACTGTTTACATTTTTTATAAGCTTTGTAAATATTACACAATCTCCTTAAATATTATGTAAAAATTGTTTTTATAATGTTATCTAGTACATACAAATATTATACAACATACTTCTAAGATGGTATGCATGACAGACAACAAAAGATTTTTATTTCAATCTTGATTTATTACATCTCTTGGTTTTGTAATATTGGGAATAATATTGTATAAATTTTTTTTTGTTTATTTATGATGTATACCATCATATAATGACTCTCTTTTAGTTCTTAGGATTTAGATAGGTACCTGCTTCTAAAATGAGACTAGGAAAGCTCTTTTATTTTTTTAAACCCTACCATGCGAGAAAATATAATAGTAAGAGAAATATAATATAATGTCCCATAGAGATTTAAGAGAAATAAAATTTAAAAAAAAGCAAAACAAAACTACCTCACAAATACCATTGGCTAAAAGAGGGAGACTTGGTCCTCTTTTGTCTATGTAGAGAAATTCTGTCTGCATGTGTCATGCTCGCACAGCTGGCTGGGGTAGTTTTTCAAATGCCAACAACACAAAAACATTTGAGGTGCCTGTGGTGCTCCAGATTGATCAATCTGCCTCAATCAATTGATTGATTAAGTTGATCTTTTGAGCTACCATACTCAATTGTCATGTCATGGCCGATCGAGCTGCCACTTGTAACATTTTGCTAGTTGTCTATATCACGGTTACTAACAAAAAGCGATAGTAATGTACCTACGATAAACCAAGATTTTTTTTTTACTTGTCTTATTTGGTAAACAAACTTTGCATGTATTTTTATTGTAAATTTTTTAAATAAGACTAATAGTTCTGCAAATGTAAAATAGATTTAAAATATTATTTGTTAATATGACATATTTTAGGAATTTTAAAGGACATGCAAATTTTGTTTACCAAATACACATAATTATTATTATATAATACACTTAATTTATTATTATTTTTAAAAAGTGCCAACATGAGGAGGTTTTCATCTACTTTCAGACATCTAATAGACAAAAGTAATAGAATTGTAATTTTTACATAAATACAAAAATTATATAAAAACACCAGTACAAAAAAACATTGTCACATGTATTTACATTTGGATATTTGCCATGTATTAAGTAACAGACACACCCATATCTCTAATGGACAACATTTCATTTTTTTAATCACCCATTTTTATTACTTTTATTAAAAATATATTAAAAAATAAGTTACACGTATTTTTTTATTTTATTTTTGGTTGAATTTTTATATTTTTAATTTAATTACGATTTTTTATAAATTTTGAGGACTTATAAACTAAAAACCTTAGCTAGGACTAAAATTAAGAAATATAAACTGTCACCCAAAGAAAGTGACTGATAGTGTCAGTCAAGCCACAGAGTATACGTTATAGAAATGCAAAGAGTATAATATACCGTGTTCCAAATAGGTGTTGCCGTAGCCGGAATTCAAATCGCCTACAACATTATTCATAATGTATATAATAATACTAGCTTTTGTCCGCGGTTTCACTCGTAAATATATTTCCTGTGATTCGAAACTAGCAAAACTTCCAAAGAATATTATATAAAAGAAGTATTTTTATAATTATATTTAAAGAATAATTATTAATTTAGCTTCAAATGGAATAAAAATGGGTAAAATTAATAGAAGGCAACACCTGAGGTCAATAACTAACAACTCTGCCAACAGACATTAGTATTTTTAAATTAGAGGGTTAGCACAGATTGGGGCACCTATTAATCCTCATTTTTCAATATTTTAGTATTTTTAAAATAACTCGAAGATTAAAGGATATAAAAAATAAAAAAAATAAAAAAATAAGCTTTCTAGCATGTAATCTCCAAACGGTTTTCGAATTTTGGTACCTTACGAAAAATGAAATGTTGTCCATTGTGGACTTGTTTACCTTTTTTTTTTGCTCTTCTCATGTGACACAGTCACTTGATTTAATGCATATTTTTATGACATTGGATGTGATGTTACATTGGGTTGCTCGGCGGATGCTCCGGAATAGCGTTATGCGAAATTCATATTGTCCAATGCTGCTGTAATACTCAACATTTAGGTCGCGTCATTAAGGGTCCTATACTGGGAATTTGTATGGAGATATTACTATTGCCAATTTCTCTGTAAATACTCCACCTGTGTCACTGTAATTCAGCATATAGTTACTTATTCAATATATCTAAGTGAAATAGTCGTTATTTTTTCAATTGGTTTTATATAATAGGAAATATGGGTGGTAGAATAAAGGATTATTTTGCCCCTTCTGTCTCTTTCATAATCTATCACAAAACTCTAAATTTTTTTAAAGCGCTCTTATACCATTATTCTTCAATTATATATATCGCTTTTTTTTTGTAGCTTATTGAAAATTCAAAAAAAAATATTTTATGATTTTTTAATTTGGCAAAAATAATAAAATAATTATTATTTTAAATTTTCAATAAGCTACCAAAAAATTCGACATATATAATTGAAGGGTAATATTATAACAGCGCTTTTAAAAAAATTTAGAGTTTTGTGATAGATTATGAAAGAGACAGCAGGGGCAAAGTTAAACTACCCATATTTCCTATTCAATAAAACCCATTGAAAAAATAAGAGCTATTTCACTTAGATATATTCAATAAGTAACTATATGCTAAATTACAGTGACACAGGTGGATTATTTACAGAGAAATTGGGAATAGTTTATCCCAGAAAAAATCCCAATATAGGACCCTTAAAAAAACTAGACATTGACAAAATCATCACATTTGTATCTATTTGGATACAAAACATAAAATTTAGTAAAAATAAAGAATAAATATAATAATTATCAGAACTTGGATTTGTTTTTTAGAAGAAAAACAAAATCTTGTTTAAAATTTCTTAATAAATATATGGATAAATAAAAAATCAACAGAAACACCATCATGCCGTGCGAGCATGACCGTGCGAGCATGACCGTGTAGAGAGCATCTTTATGTAGACAAAATCTCAATTAGAAAGAGAAAGAAACAAGACAAAAATGACTGGTTTCAGCAACGCTACTCTTTGTCCTCCTTTGTCACTACGGAAAATTATATCTTTCTCTTTCTACTTACTAAAGAGATTCCTTCTACACATTTAGGATGATGTCCATATTGAACAGAACAGGTAGCGAGCCTGTTGCTGCACATAACTACATATAATTAGGTATTAAATGGGATAATGCATCACTTTATTTTATTATCAATATTAAACTCTATTTCATCAAATTTTCCAGCCCAAATGGCAGTTGGGACAAAATTCCACAGCACCCTCAAGTCATACTTCACCCAACCGAGGACCCAGTTGCGTATCGAGAAAGAAGTGGAAGGTGTATGGAATTCAGTGGCGGAAGTGTTGCAACGAATATCAGCACCGAAGGCGATTGAATCAAATGTGGTCCATCCAGTCTTGAAGTATAGAGGCATATTTGATGCTATCGCTGATTATGAGTAAGTTTATTTGCCTTAGCTGTGTCATCAAGAAGCCAGCATGGTGAAGGTGATATGCATTCTTGTTTGTCACTTCCATTCATGGACTCCCATAACCACTTTCCACCAAGTGGAGAGTCACATTTCGTGCTAACTATAAAAAAAACTTGCTGGTTGATTAGATTTAGATGCTATTGAGTTAGTTAGATTTAGATATTTATAAGGCATCCATTAATTATGGGAGCTATTTTTCTTCAAATTTAGATACCCCTCCCTCTTGGTGAGATTTAGTGGGACAATACTAATTAGAAATTTCTCGAGTATTTATAGATTACTGTTATTGTGTGAAATGCTTTGTACACTTCATTATCTTGTGTGACCCGCGAGATAAAGCTGTTATCATGCTTGTTTTCATACATAACTGTTTCTGCTTAACTAGCGATAAATCCTGGCTGGCTTTACAGGAGTTACAAATGAATTATTGATTGAATTTTAATCCTAGCTAACTAACCTGGGGGTGACATAGGCTAACTGTATAAAAAGACACATTATAAACTTGATGATTAATTACATTTAAATTACATATTATATTCATGGGATGGGAAAATACGTCTTAGGACGTAACTAAAGGGAAAAATAGATTTTTTGGTTAAAGTTTGCTTTTGTAGAAACCAGAGCCAACTATTGTTCATACAATCAATTAAAATCTTCAAAACTTATCGACGTAAAACAACAAAAGCAAACTTTAAAAGCTAAAAATGAAAATTTTTTCGATGTCTAGAATCAGAATTCATGCATTAGAACAGAAACCCAAAAACTTGGTCTTGCCTATTTCCGGACCTCCATGTAAAAATGCAAAATGACGTCGACCCGTTGCTCTATTTTGACGTGAAAGAAAAACTATTACAGGATCCTAAAATAGAAATTGACTAGTTTCCCGTTCCCCGCTTCGCCCGTGGATATTATCGAACAAAATAAAATATAGCCTATAGCACTCGGGTATCATTCTATTAGTGAAAGACTTTTCAGAATCGGATTAGTAGTTTCAGAAGTTACCTCCTACATCCGAACTTTACCTCTTTATAATATTAGTACCTATAGATAGATAATAATTGCAGATTTATAAAAAATAATGCTGTCATTGCTTTCCTTACAAAAGAAAGAAAAACGAGCGATGACATTATTGTTCATTGTTTAATGGTATCACTATTTACTATTACGAAATTGAACCAAAAACACGTAGTCGGAGGAAAATTTTTCAAGAAACAAAAATAAAAGTAGCGCCATTTCTTTACTTAACACAAATATAATTTCTAATTTCAGAGATAAACCGACGTTGATCGAGTGGAAGAAGTCTGACAAGCCGCGCAAGTCGATTTTACTGACATACGACAACCCAGTGCAGTTGGCTGCGTATTTCGGGGCTGTATGCAACGATCTGAATTACAAACACTTTAACATAAGGGATGCATTATTAGTTATTGCATATACAGACGGATCCAAAGCAGATGTCTATCATTTATCAACAGATAAGTTGAGAGAACACTGGGCTCAATGGCTTAGTCGACTCGAGAATTATATAAAGAAACACAGTACAGATTCTGAGAAGATACTGAAAGGTGGCAAAAGACTGTTTGAGGAAGACATTGGTAACTTGCAGTAGTTAGGTTTGGTATCGAAATTGATGGAAAATGATTTGGTGATAATTGGTGGACATATTGAACAATTAACTTTTAATATTTCTAAGGCACAGGTAGGTACCATATGGATTTACAACAATTTGAATATATATGCTACTACCGCCGACTTTTTTGTAGGAAATTTTATTCTACACAATACTTTCCTGCATAATTTTGTTATATCTCACGGATTAGACAGCTTACATCGATAAATTTGTTGCAGCCAACTTGATTCATTTAAACTGTTAAAGCTCAGCTCCTAAGCATGATGGGGCCATGTAAACCTTCCCGGTGAATGGACCTATGTAATAGTGAAAAGTTTTTTTTATAATATGTAGTGATTATTACCATATCTATGGTTTGTGAGATTAGGGGTTTTATTAGCTTTTTATTTCACTTTCACAAGTATTTATTTCTATATATCCATAATTTTGCCAAATATCACCAAATGTTGCTAATTCTTTAGTTAGATTGTATTGAATATTATTTGTTATTGAAATATTTCTAGGTTTCAATTTTATAAGACACTCAGAATAATGTGTTGAACAAACTAAATTTAAAATTGTTTATATGCTTTAACATTTTTATCACGCGATACTTTTTAAGATGATTACTAATTTACTTTGCTATAATTTGAAGTACTTAGGCTATTATGTTTAGATTAAAATTGTATTATAAATTCGTAACTATGTACCTATTGTTAGAGTTGCCAAAAGAAACTCTGTAGTTATCAAAGAATTCATCTAATCATTAGACATTAGTTTGATTTTACTCGAAATGTATATTTGTTTGTACTAGCTCATACATAATAGGCATCATCAGCATTTATCTTTTATACTGTTCATTTATTTGTCATTCTTTAAAACTTAAAAAATATATCACGAAAATATTCAACTGATAATGCAAGGCAATGATTAAATTTGAGTGCTAATGAAATAAAATATTTAGAACTGCAATGACCGACCCAAAAATATTTGTGTTATTTAAACAAATATGTATACCTACAACAAAGTAAAAAAAAAGAAATACATAATTGTTAATATTTGGGAACTCAATTTGAACTTTATACCGTTCAGTTCCATAGACAAAACTATTAGCGATTGTTGAAGCGTTACCTTGCATATAGTAAATAACAAGTTAGCTCTGAATTAGGCCTCTTAAAGTTCCTGGCTCGGCTCCAGGATAAGGATATCTAGCTGTACGAGCGGGGATCAACGAGATTGCGAAATATGATCACGTATATCTCGGCCAAGTCAAGTAGACGACTTAGTGAGTTTGACAGTCGTCTACTTGGCTTGGTCGAGTAGTATCGATGAATATCGTCTCGGGTCGGCCAAGGTATGTTTTACATATTTATTTATAGTACAATAAGATCAACGTTCTTCTAAAAATAACAGATATTTATGTCTGTTCAATATGGACAACTGGCAAAAAGTGGACACTGTTACTGTTGTCTCTGGCCACACCGCATGGTAAACAACAATTTAACGACGTTATGGGCCCGATTTTTTGTGATAATTTCACGTGAGAATGCGTTTTTCGTTAAGGCTCCTATATCCATAATTTTTCTATGATAAACTATTCCCAATTTCTCTGTAAATAATCCACCTGTGTCACTGTAATTTAGCATATAGATACTTCTTGAATATATCTAAGTGAAATAGCTGTTATTTTCTCAATGGATTTTTTGAATAGGAAATATGGGTGGTTATGCTTTGCCCCCGTTTTCTCTTTCATAATATATCACAAGCGCTGTTATACCATACCCTTCAATTAAACGTCTTGCGTTTTTTGTAGCTTATTGAAAATTCAAAATAATAATTAAGTATTTTATTATTTTTGACCAATTAAAAGATCATAAAATAATTTTTATTTTAAATTTTCACTATGCTACCAAAAACTGCAAGACGTTTAATTTAAAACGTTAAACAGCGCTTTAAAAAAATGTAAGAGCTTTGTGATAGATTATGTAAGAGAAAATAGGGGCAAATTAATCCTTTATTTTACCACCCATAATTCCTGATCAATAAAACCAATTAAAAAATAAAATAACGACTATTTCACTTAGATATATTGAATAAGTAACTATATGTATAATAAATTACATTGACACAGGTGGATTATTTACCTACAGAGAAATTGGGAATAGTAATGTCCCCATACAAATTATGGAAATAGGGCCTTAAGGCTCGTTTTATGATGTGAAATGCATACTAGAATTGTTTATGTGTTTGTTAAAATTGATTTTTCATCGTTGCCTTATATCGTCGTCAGTTGATTATTATTGTAGTATTTGAGCATATCTCGCGGTGGCACGTTATACTTAGAAAGGTCACGTCTCACCGAAACCGACCACAGACTCGTCCAATTCTTCACCTAGCTAGATCATCCGGCGGACGGAATGAGAAATTTTCGGTGTGATGCCTGACCAATGTGTGGCTTACTTTAGAGTTACATCGATTTTAATTTATGAAAATGGTGATAAATAAAAAACCCGAACTATTTTTGACTGATTTGGTTATGATTTCTGATGAATCCATTGTTTAGATATTTATTTGGATCTTTATTTTTGTCTGTTATATTTGCTGCCACATTTTTTATATATTTCAAAACTTCGTAATTTATGTAGATTTAATGTAATAGTCATGTGTAGTTCTATACTTATGATTAAACTTTTTTTTCTTTATTTGATATGTTTTTATAACCAAGTCTGATCCCCCAGGGGATCCTCGTGAACTTGATCCAGAAAATTACATTAAATTCAATAAATGCAACTCGAACATAATATTAACTTCTTTTTTATTTCTGCTATAATTAAATTCTACATCAAACAAATCGTTGCGGTGCGGCGCCGCTGTTTCCCTAGTAAGGTGAAGGTTTTCTTTCATATTTTGATTTTGAGCATCCCAAAGGTTGTCCTCGCTCCCAGGGAGTCAGATGGTCTCTTGCCGTCTTCCCGAGTAATTACAGTTTGCTCAACGAGACCCAACTGCGCCCTTTTATGCAGGGATTTCCGTGAAATATTGATCATCGCGATTCAGCGGGGATTAAATTTAAAAAAAATAAGAAAAGCTTCTTGTATCCGAATCGGATACATACATACGGGGCCTAAGGCCGGACGCAAGAATTTTTTCTCGAGAGGCCCGTTTGCAATACATTTTGTATCAGACCCCGCACACTATCGGAAATTCGTATCAGTTTGGAAGACGGCTCCGAACGCTGTACACGCCTTCTTCGTTGGCTTGTTGCAAAATGACAGATATACAAGATTAAGAGTGTAGTGTACCGCGTCCATGTCCATACAAACGGAGAAAACGTTTTACTACCCCTAAATATTATTTAATTTTAACGATTTTGTAATATGTTACTGACATAGTGAAAAACTACGTACGTATTTTTTCTTTTTATCAAAATTCGTGATAGGTCAAAAGTTATAAGCCCCTCAAATCTCGGTTTTTTTGGTTCATAACTTGCTGGTAATAAACCGTCTGTATTTGAAAAACCAAGCAAAATTTCAAAAAAAGCAAAACGTACGTACGTAGATTATAATCTGCTAAAACGTTTGACACCAAAATTATAAGGTTTCGTTATAGTTTAGCAGGTGTAAATCGTTTTCGCCCAAAACGCAATTTTCAACGATGAACATACCTACGAACACTCACGAGCTGCAGTGTTCTCTGTCGCCCGTCTGATGCCCGTGGGAAGAGAGCGCTTGAGACAGAATATGATTTTCTAAATACCTATTTCGCTGCGTACGCTGGGCTACACGATCCTCTTAAGATCGTGGAAGTAGAAAAATATCTATGTATATGGAATATAGAAAATGAAAATTACCAAAATAAAATACAGCGGGATTTAGCTTGTGAGCAAATATGCGCAACATTATCTTTTGTGATATGGAATGATTTAATATTTTATTATATAACTAGCATTCCGCCCCCGGCTTCGCCCGTGGATATTTACGAACAAAATAAAATATACCTACTTATCCCTACCCCCACCCCTACCCGTACCCCTACCACTGCCCCTACTTCTACTCCTATCCCCTACCCACTACCACTACCTTTGGTTATATTATTGGAGTTTTAGTAAGGATCCCTAATTTTTTGAAAATAGAATATAGCCTATGTCACTCAGGGTGAATGTAGCTTTTCAATGGTGAAAGAATTTTTGAAATCGGCACAGTAGTTTTGAGTTTATTCATTACAAACATACACACACAAAAATATAAATCTTTCCTCTATAATATTAGTATAGATAATAGAAGTATAGATAGATAGATATATTATTCGATAGAATGCATAGAATTTTTCAGGGTAAGCTCTCAATCTTGCGTGCTTCATGTAAAATTTGCTGTCCTGTATTCTAGGATGTACTATGATCTTTTCTTTACACTAAATAATAGTGCCAATAACAATAACGTGTCGTCATCCATAATATCGCTGTGCGTGCGTAGAAACACGGAGAGGTGTTTCTACGCACAACTGGACGCCGAATCGCCGAACCTGTGGTTGCTGACGGTCCATCCGGCGCGCGTGACAATTTTTCTATTAGAAATTTCTTATAATGTGCGGCCGGCCTAAGAAACGGCTTGGGGAGGTGAAGTGTGACACTGCAGCATGCGGCTGGGCATCTCGTGCTGTGTTAGAGGGAGAGAGAGGACTATAGCGTGCGACAAGGCACTTGCTAATAGGGTGAGGGAGCGAAGAGTTCTGAAAAGAGCTACAACGCGTGAGATGAACAGGGGGGGGGGGGGCTGCCTCGTGCGGCTAGGCACAGCCGGCATGGATTGGAGGGGGTGGTAGCTCCGAGAAGAGCTTTTTAGTTTGTGAAACTATGTTGGGGAGGGGATACGTGTCACTGCGGTATGCGACTAGGCATAACATGCGGTGGCACGCTGTTTTGGTGGGATATGGTATTTGAGGGAGAGAGAGAGAGCTATAGCGTGCGGCAAGGCACTTTGCTAATAGTCCTAGTGAGAGGAGCGAACAGCTCTGAAAAGAGCTACAACGCATGGTATGAGGGGTGGGGAAGGGTACGGGAGGCTACCTCGTGCAGCTAGGCACAGTAGGTAGAGGGGGGAGAAGGCAATGGTAGCTCTGAAAAGTGCTCACGACTGGTTAGTTGGCACCGTTAGGTATCCCCAATCGACCTCGTTGGAGGTTTTAACAGGATCGTCTTTGTATTTTCGATTCTTTTCGTATTTTTAAGGCGATTGTTATTCATAGGTAGGTACTATATACATACTCTCTGGGTAGTACATAGCTCGTGTACCTAATCAATTGGAGTTATTGGTATGCCAAAGTGCGAAGTGGGGCCTTTTAATTAAAGCTCTATCAAAGTGACAGTCGGGGCTAAGGACTTATATAACGTGTTTGCGGTTCTATCCCACGATATGACACTGTAATAAACCTGAATTTGTTCATTCATTTACATACAATCACGGCCTTTGTCATGTAGATTGGTTACATATTACAGACAGATAGTGATCTACCGACTATGGATTTAGCCGACTAACAACTAATCGGCCCTAAAATTACCTACTATTCGTTCGATAGATTCACTTAACTGTTTTATAAATTACCTACTAACATTTTAGTAGGTATGTACTGTACTATTTATTTACCGTTTCCTGTCGGCCTTTTTTCCGACTATAAAAGTGGCTTTACCGGTTGATAATTCTGAAAACTCTTTGTCTTTTGAAACTACAGCAGTTACTTCTTACCTAGGGCCTGTCAAATTTTAATGTGATTTGAGCAAAAATACGTAAGTATATTAGATAGGTAGTCGGTAGGTAGGTACCTATATAATGATAGGTACGTAGGTAGCGTCTTAATGTGATAAGTGAAGATGAAGACATAATCGAACGGCATTTAAGTACTACAATCAGAAAAAACATTAAATTCGAAGTTCTCGATTTTTGAGCGATTTTTGTAAATCCTAACTAATATACCTATTATAAACTCAAAAGTGTGTTTGTTTGTTGACGTGTTTTTTTGCACAGATAGGTATAGTTGGAGGGCCGAATAGTGACAGGACAGGCTTCTTTTTATCCCGGAAATCTTTCGGAAAAAAATCCACGGTACTTAGTTAATAAAACAATAACAAATACCTACGTATATATAATATTTTTTGTACCTGCATCAAATTTTGTCAAAGATGTTTTCTCCATACAAGTCTCTCTCTCACACAAAACTTATAAAAGTCAGTATCTAGGTATCTACATTCTACCTCTAATTAAATCAAATTTAAGTACCTATCTCTGATTTTAAAATTAAAAGAAGTACCTTTTATTTACACGACACAAGTATAATATAAATAATTACTAAGGCTCCGCTGTCTATCCGTCCCGCCCACAGATTTTCTATGCTAAAGGATCTGTCACACACATGCAATGTATATTTTGAACCGTAATAGGTACCTAGATCTAAAATTTTGACTAAACTTAAAATTTTCACAGAGTGTGTATAACAACAAATAAAAATAATAAATTCTGTATAAAAAAAAGGGCGCCCCATCAAGGCCGTATCCAGGAATTTATTTTTGGAGGCGTTTAACCTTCAACTTTTCAAAAAATCATTGCTTAGCCTACCTAAAGTTTAAAAAAAGTCGGGGCCGGTGTTTGAATCTCCGGGGCGGAAAGACAGTCACTATATTGAATAGGGAAACTACTCTTATTTTCTTTGTGATACTTTAATCTATTTTGAGGTGCGATCAAAGAATATGGTTAGCTTTCGATTCAAAGTTTGACAGTTCGACGTAGGTAGGAATCCTAAACAAACGACCGAACGGCCCATTAATTGGGTGACGTTTATTTGTATTGCAAAGTTTCGCTTTTCTACCCTCTTAACTAAGTATAAATAAATAGGGACGCGGACGAAATCACTTGTTTACAGTAAACTCGTGTTTTCCTTACAGTTTAAGTGACTTTTATCGATAGAATTGTGACAAATAGAGGCTTTGGGCATTAGGCGAGTCGGGCGCCAAAATATCGGTGAAGTACCTAAGCACAATGTGCGGAACAATGCAGCATAAGTTTTATTTTTCCAATATTAATTAAAACTGGTATGGCTATCTTCACTGACTGGCTGTCTTTGATGTCTGGCGTAGATCCGTAAAGTTGCGTAGCATGCACCAACTAGTAGAAAAAATATCTCCCAAATAGTTTCTCCTCGAGACCTTTCTTGCGACTACTTAAATGGATCAAAGGTTGAGTTCATACGGCTTAATACAATTTAGGCTAGACAGAGCCAATTTGAAGCCACTATTTAAAATTCTTGACACATTCGTACTATCCTATTACTCACCTGCAACAAATACAATTTTTGTCATGAAAATTTCGATCACTGTTTTCCATTATTATGATAATACCAACCTACTTAAATACCTACCGGTAAGTACTGCATTATTTATACGAAGCACATAATAGATGTAGGTAAGTACAAAAGTTCATAAACTTTGAAACTTTCAGGGACTTTCACATAAACTCTGACGCCCACATGCCTGTCAGATTTTAAGAGCCATTAATAATTTGGTGACATTTGTTCGTAATTACTTGGAATCACTCACGTTTCTAATTTCTACATTGATTCTCGACTTTTGAATTGATTTTTAAAATTTCTAATATTTAATTTATTTTTTAAAACAAAGCTTATATTAGTTTGAAGTTACTATAACTAGTTTATGTCAGTCACGGTGTGAATTTTGTTTATAACATTTCCACAAGAGCGACACCGTGGACAATTACCTATAATTATTCTGAATTGCATTTGACTCTTAAAATACAGCCGTCCAAACGAAGTTTACAATATTTAATAAGTTTTTTTTGTTATCTTCGTGAAAATAGCTCTGCTAAATTGAAAAGTCAGAATAAATTTTCCGATTCCTGCTTTGAAGAAAAAGTTCAAATGAATTCTGAAATAAGTTTTCTAAAACATAAACAACTTTACGGGCGTCTTTTAGGCGATCTATAAGTCTGTTTGTGCAAGTTTGAACTGAATTTAAATGAAAGAAAAAAAAGAAAAATCTTAGGAGGCCTTACCGCACTCGAGATTTAGGTAAGTAACGCGCGTGTGTGCGTTATTGAAAATTAGTTGCGACTTCAAATTTTGATCATTTTCGCGATTTTTTTATGTTGACTTTGATATCAAAATAAAAAGCGGGGATGGTTTGAAAATGAAAAATACTCAATATTGCAAATTTTTCACTCTTTAAATTATTTTTTATTTATATTTGTAATGTTTTTTATCTTAAATAAAATTTAGATTCTTAATATGGAATAATTCGAGAATAATGTGTTATTTTTATTATTACTCAATTTTTTGTATATAGCTCACAAAAAATACATTTATATCTATGATTTTTTCCAAAAATACGATATCTCAAACATTTTTTTCTCGTTTTTTTATGAAAGTTGAAAAATCTAATCTATCAATATATAAGTTGACCATATTACGGTGTCAATACTGTTTTTTAATGTTCAAAATCTTCAGTGAGCTTTACAAGATCGATCGTCAAACGTCACTCGTACGTAATTTTTTGAAAACGAGTCCTGAAAAATGATAATTTACCAACACTATAGAAATAATTTCAAAATTTCCTTCTATCAGTCTTGAAGACCCGTATTTTCAAAATGACACATAATTGTATCCACAACTTATTCGTATTCTCACAAACAGACATCAAAAATGTCCGAAATGTAGCGTGTGCCGGTAAGGACCCTTAATGGGTTAAATTGCTTTACAGCTCCCGGGAACCGTTGCCGGCCCCAGGGTACCCAGCGGAAGACAAAGTAAGAAAGACTAACCTAACGAGTGGCCAGCTCTGTTGTACGGTTTGTCGGATAATGTAGGTAGGTATACATAGATTTTTTATTATAAAAATCCATTGGTACATGGTCTGGTGTGAGGATCGAAACCGCGACTTCTCGTTGTGAACCGACGCCCCTTTATATAGAAAAACCATGAAACAAGCCTATTTACCAACTTAGTTAGCTATGAAATATAAACCTTTATAAGAGTTCCGTTTAACTACCCCGCTCTCGACTTCGCACGGATACAGTAGGTACAATATTCTATCAAATTGTAGTAAATGCCCACAGAAATACACTAATTACTAACAAAGCTATTAGAGAGAGTTTTTTGTAGACCATTTTATTCTACACAATTCATTCCATTCCAAGAGAGCTTGTTCCTATGGCAACATCCCGTTTTGACACCCATGGTTTATTGTAGGATCCCGTATAGTACTTGGTACTTGGTACTTGGTGATCGGCTCGTTTTCCGCAACTCGACGTCCAAAGGCGCCTATTTTGCGTGTGGTGGGAACTACATCACTCTTCCCATCCCAGCTCCTCCAAAAAGCCCAGCAGACCTCCGATGTTGTTGCAGGCCTCCAGTAGCGTTCCAAAGGACCCGAGGTGTTTCATTCTATATACGGCCACTCCCTCGCAGATCCCGTATAGTGTTTCAATATTAGCGTTCACAACGTAAGAACAGCATCCTGTTTTATGACACGTATATTTCAACGGAAGTGTTCACACCAGGACGGCCGTGGCAACGAGGCAAAACCCACCACAGACTCGGCCGATATCTCGCCGAGAATTTTCGGTCCGTCCGCCGGATAATGTCGGTCACAATGGTGTAAGTATGTGTGTGTGTTTGTGGACAACAGTCCGGCGGGATCTGTCCGGCATCGAAATCGACCACAGAATTGGATGAGTCTGTGGTAGATTTCGAAAGACCGGACGGCGACGCGCCAGCGATCGTTTAAATGTTTGGGGAATAAATAAGGGAATGTCTCCAGTCGTCAACTTAAAACTTTATTATATTTAATTAATTCCAACTGGTAACCCCATCTCTTTCGTGCTGAAGTATAATTTGCAGTTGTTTCTCTTTCTAAGCTCCTAAATTGGGTTGGGTTTAAAATTCTAAATTCTATATGTACTTTCGCCTTTCGGAGACCTTTTATCATGAGCCTGGTCCCTAAAAGTACCTTAATCTAACTTAAGTAGAAATAACCCATTTTTAGGGTTCCGTACCCAAAGGGTAAAAACGGAGACCCTATTACTAAGACTCCGATTCATTATCGCTGAAAAATACATATAGCCAATTATGGTCTTAATTTCATACAAAAATCCTATAAAAAAGCACTTTCAATTTTCCCCGAATTTTCTTTCCCTAAAAACCTTATTCTGATTATTACGTAAATTAAAAAAAAAACAAATTTGTCAAATCGGTCCAGCCGTTCTCAAGTGATGCGCTTACCAACGAACAGCATTTAATTTTTATTTATATAGAATCATTTTCAATTGTATTTATTTGTATAAATAAACTTATTATATAATAATCTATTATGTAAGTAAGTACCTACGAATTTAAAAACTAAATAATTTTCAAGTAGCCTTTGTAGGTACCTAGCAAATTTTCCTGTTTTCTATGTATGCTCCAATTTTAGCTCTTATACTGCTTAACTGCTGTCAACGCTCTCACAACCTCAAAGCTATAAATTGTAAAGAGAAAAACCCCAAGTCATTAGAAACCCTAAATCCACGTCGAGGTCATAGCAGCTGCGGCCGACAGAACTTTACCAATTTCCCGCGAAGGGATTGAAACAAAACTTTATTATTTCGTTAGTCTAATCCGTTTAAATATTTTATTTCTGTTCCATAGTTTGTTGTTTATGTTAAACTATTGATGTTCTCCGGCTTCGTAAAGATAGGATGGGATATAAATACGACTCTCTCCCACAGAGGTACCTAGGTAGAGAGGAGCAATTGCCCCCAAATTCGGACGAAGAAATATTTTTCAATGCATATTTCTAAAGTACAGTGTAAACTCTTTATAATGTCGTTCGTTATAACGAAAAACTTTCTATAACGTAGAAATTAGTACAATTTACCACAAAACCCATACATTAATTCACTCTTTATAACGCAATACCGGATTCTCTATTACGAAACAATATTTTCATATTTAGAGATAAACAACATACATATTTAACAGTGTAATAATCTTTTGAGGTGCCTAAATTTCTAAGAAAGATACCTGAGGTCATAAAAAACCGTCTCGCTTTTGTTATTGTTAATTGCCTTTACACGTGTGCCATTTGTCTGTAGGAAATTTTAGTCTCAGTTACTAAATGCACCATCGTCACCTATCGTGTATTATCAGTCGTAAACCAACTTTGTTTACAATAATTTACCTATTGATAGTAATAAAATTAGAAATGATTGTAATAGATTAAATTTGGTTTATTTTTCTCTTCCCTCCGTATAACGAAAACTCTTTATAACGAAAAAAAAAATGCTTGGTCCCTTGAAATTCGTTATAAAGAGTTTACACTGTAGTTTTTTTGTACGGAACCCTTGATGCGTGAGTTGGATTCACACATGCCCGTTTTTATTGTTCTTTTCGATCTTTTTGTACACGATACAAATATATATATCTCGCCGTGGTTATAATCAGCCTTAAGTACCTACCTTGCGTAATTAAATTAGACGAATGGACCATTAGGATAGGCAGGTGGCAAGCATCCCGTTGCATTTAATGAAGAGTAGGTACTTATATTACTTTTGACTAAAGTGAGCATTATACCCGAAACCACCGTTTTCATATCTTATTTGTGTTCCAAAAACGCTTACCTATCCAATGATAAAACACACCATCACGACCTGTATGCCTTGCGGTGTGGCCAGGACACCAAAAAACAGTGTCCACTTTTAGGTAGGCCATATTAAACAAATCAGGTCTGCAAAACTGCAGCTCCAGCAATTGTAAACCGATTTTGATAGTTTCTTTTTAAATCTACAGAGTTCGGGTTGGACCCAATTTTGTTTTGGTAAAAATTGGTTTAGTGGTTTTTCAGAAATTAAGAAAAACACTTATTTTTCAGTCAATTTTAGACATAACTCGATAAAATGTATGCCGATTTCGATGATTTATTTTTGGAATGATATTTATTCTAATATGATGTTAAAATCACTTAAAAGGGAAAAATAAATTAACTTTAAAAAAAATCGATTTGACACATTGTTCACTAAAAAGTGAAAATTGAACTTGAAGATGGTTGGAGCCAAATAAAAAACTACCTAGCTCTAAATTTCACTAATCTAGACAATTAATTACAAGCATAGATAAAAATTAGAATCTATTTTAATTGGCACCAGCCGACTTCAAATTCAACGGCGAAACGAAATATTGAATTATTTCTTGCATTTCAGTGTTTGAAGTCGGTATACATTAACAAAAAGTTAATTAATACCGAAATTCATATCCAATGCTCTTTGAATGTCATCTGCTGCATGAGAACTGTGGTTTTTTTTAAAGAAGTGCCCTCCGAATAGGAGAAGTGGTGCCTAGCGTTTTTGGCACTATTGCATTAGATTGAACCCGGGCCATTCAGTTAAATACAATTCACTATAAACGCTCTGTAATCTATATCCAATGAAGTAAGAAAAATGCTTAAACAGCACTCCAAAACATAACACACGTAGTTATTATGTCAACGATTGACAAAGGACAGCCAGAAAAGGTCAAATGGGTTTTTGGGTAAGTTACACCTCCCTTGATATGGGGATGACAGCTGCTGATGACCAAATTGTTTTTAATAGAATGTCCCTTATTTTTATAAAAGAGGGATTTTTTCGTCAAAAAATTCCCTTCGGACCTGACCGGTCGATATACGAGTACTTACTTAAATGCTTAGAAAGGATTAAGTATCATTAATAGTTAGACATAGTTTTACGATCTACGAAATTTTGAAAACTGCTACATAAGGTTTTAAAACATTATGATTTGTTTTTAATACAAAAAATACACAGATTTTCTATACTAAAAAGTATAATAAGGGGTGTCGGTGGCCGAGTGGGTAAGACGTCGGCTCGCAACTGAAAAGTCTCGGGTTCGATTCCTACATCAGACCTGTACCAATGGGTTTTTATAATAAACAATCTATGTACATTATCCGACAAACCGTACAAAGAGGATTTTCCATCTACATACCTCAACTCGTAAAAAACTTTGTCTTCCACTGGGTACCCTGGGGCCGTCAACGGTTCCCGGGAGCTGTAAGGTAACCCGTAAAGAATAAAAAAAATAAAAAAAAATAATAACTAATAACGTCCGCGTGGAATAGTGACAAGAATACTGGTTGCATTTCCCTACTGAATCGTAATGCTAATTAGTTGAGTGAGATTAGTTTTCTTTTTAGAATTCCAAATTAGTAAATCTGGAATTCTTATCTAGAAGTTGTCACCTAATTAAAATTGTGTATAAAAGCTCTCGTTGTGTAGTGAAGTGCATTAATGGATAATGACAAAATAAAAGTGAGTCTTCTTTGAATCTTAATATTTCTCTGGTTAGTGCTTTAAATATTCAACATTGTGGCAATTCGTAAGGTGGCTTCATTAAATACCATCGGCTAATTGAGGAAGACTTATATGTGTCCCTGTGGCAAATCGTAAAGGTGGCTTCATTAAATACCATCGGCTAATTTAGGAAGACTTATATGTGTCCCTGTGGCAATTCGTAAAGGTGGCTTCATTAAATACCATCGGCTAATTGAGGAAGACTTTTATGTGTCCCTATGGCAATTCGTAAAGGTGGATTCATTAAATACCATCGGCTAATTGAGGAAGACTTTTATGTGTCCCTGTGGCAATTCGTAAAGGTGGCTTCATTAAATACCATCGGCTAATTGAGGAAGACTTTTATGTGTCCCTGTGGCAATTCGTAAAGGTGGCTTCATTAAATACCATCGGCTAATTGAGGAAGACTTATATGTATCCCTGTGGCAATTTCGTAAGGTGGCTTCATTATTAGCAATGGCTAATTGAGGAAGACTTATATAAGTCCCTGGGGCCATTTATATGTATATTTCATTCATAGAATGTATTATATAACGCAAGTATTTGGCATGACAACATTGAAAGCGTCGTCTCCATTATCAGCTAACTCCAGGTGCTTCCAACTACTTCGGCCATATTGCTCGCCCTGACAACCTTGAAACGCTAATTGTGCTAAGAAAAGTCGACTGAAAAAGTGTCGATCGCCTGACCGGTGTGCCGTTGTTGGATGCCATGAGGACTGCCCAGGACCAGGACACATGGAAGCATATTATCTAGTGAGTGATGCACTCTACCTCTTCATGATAGACACGACGTTCAATAATGAAGATTCTGACTAAAAGAATTAAAGAAATACACATTTTATATTATAGCGACTTGAACAACCTCTGTGGTACTAAGTACTGTTTATTCTAACAGCATTTAGATACTCAATAAAAAAAATATTTCTAATGCAAAAGTACATTTAGAATTTTATAAAAAAAGAAAATAGCCTGCGGGCTGTCCTCGATAAATTAAATTTATTTGGACACAGAAGTGAACCAAAAGAGAGCACCAAAATTGAATTACACACACTTTCTACCCCTGACCTACCTACAATATTTATTTAGGATGAGGCCATGACATTTTCGTGCCATGAACCACTTCACACTTCTCTCAAAAATACATAACAAATATATAAATTAGTGTCGATCCAAAAGTGAAATTCAAACAGATACTAAATATGTTCATTCTTTTAGCAACCTATACTATACAGAGTATTTTATTCAACTGGGAACTCTATGGCGGCAGCCTACTTTTCTACAAGAACATACTTCTATTTTCCTCTGAAACAAAAATTGGCATAACTTTGTTTTGTATGATCGGTGTATGTTCCTATCTCTTCTAGAAAAATGAGTATCTACCACGATGAGTAATAGAATGCAGGAAATGTATAAGAGAGAAGAGCAGTTGTTGAAAGAATAATTAATTTATTTAATAAAGAAGAATTAAGTAAACTTCTGAACATTTTTGTTATTTTGTTTTTTGCAAGTGCCCACCCATTCGTCCAATCACCACAGATTCGTCCGATTTACTATAGGTAAATGGCCCGCCTAGATCGTATGGCGGCCGGAATAGAAAATTTTCGGTGCGACGCCGGACCAATGTGTGGCCTACATACATAACGCTTGACCATAGACAATGACAACAATGTCCATATTAAACAGAAGAGTTCGCAAACACTATCACTGCTTAAAATCAAAAAGTGCTATAATAATAGATTTGCTATAAATTAAGTTTTAGAAATAAAATAACTTATTTTAATAGATGTCAATAATTTACTTACAAAACTCACTCATTCTATAGCAAAGCTTGTATTATTCAATGTAAATACATATCTATATACCAGACCAGCTAATATACCTCCACTCATAGGACCAAACCAATATACCCAATGATCTGTCCAAATCCCCATAACAACAGCTGGACCTACAGATCTAATTGGATTCATAGATCCAGAATACCCAAGACAAGCACACTGACATCCTGTAATGGCTAAACCTACAGCTAATGCCGCCGATCCTAAGCCAGCAACGCTTTTTCCTGAATCCGAAACACTTAAAAACACTGATACGATCAGAAAGGTCGTAAGAAATTCCACAGCAAACACCTTTTCAGTTTCTGCTTCCATTGGATACGTTGCTCCAAGCTCTCCTCTAGTTTTCTCAGTAGCTATCAAATAAGCTACAGTAGCTCCAGCTATAGCTCCAAGAATTTGAACAATAATGAAGCATACAGCTCGAATTAATTTTATATGTCCAAATATCAATGCGCCGAGTGTTATGGCTGGGTTTATATGTCCTCCAGAAACATGACCAATCACCTGAACTATGGAAGCAACTATTAATCCACTTGATAAAGCAATTCTTGTTATATCCGTAGTTGTTCCAAGTTTGGTACTAATCAAAAGTTCAATGGCAAGGTAGAGGAAAGATCCAATAAATTCTGCTAGTAATTGTCTCCAAACTTTTCTATAATCCTTCATGTCGCTTAGCCCTATCAAATCGATTATATCTTCTATGGATCTTGACAAAGACATGGTTTTGTACTAAAATGCAGAAAATCAATAACTTGGTAAGTACTTTAATTAAACTATGACTTATATACATTCCGATACATTATTGCTTTTAATTGTAATATTATCAAGATGGTCACGAAATTTAGGTCATGGCATAAAATACATAATTTCATAATGTCAATGACAAAATTAATCGCTAAACATTTTTAGAATAAAGGCATTTACATTACCATTTTTTTTTTTTTAATCGATTTTTTCTGCTTTGGAAGGCACATAATTTCCTCTAAAAATGAAGTGACACATCTAGGTCCATCCATAAAGTGCAACCAACAGGCTTGCCACCTGTTCTAAAATTTAATTTTACTTGTTAAGTTACTATTACTGGTGTCTCTGATAACACCGCAAGATATAAAGGCTGTTAAGATGTATTTATTTTTTCAGAAACTGTAAAATTCCTAACTCTTACTTTTCAGCCATTGCTAAGAACCCTAGCGGGGTATGTAAATTTCAACTCAATTTTATTTAGATGTGTAGGATTTTCTTCAAAATGAAGACGTAGACATTGGGGGAGATTTACAGCATGGGGTAAAAGTTTTGAATTGAATTACGAGTTCAGTCTTCAATTTAAATTAGACCAGACAATTTCTTTGTTTGTCTTCACCTACTTGTTTAGATTAAAATTAATCATTTTATAGTCGATGGTCTTTGTGTTTGATTGACTTTTAAATTAATTAGATGAGTCGATTTCTATTGTATATAAAGAAAGGGTCTTTTGAATTAAATATTTTTTGAACAAAACACCTTCACGGCCTTTATACTTTACGGTGTGGCCAGATACACTAGTAACAGTGTCCACTTTTTAGTTGTCCATATAGAACAGAACACCTGTTTTTTGGAAGAAGTGCGGAGGCCGGCTTTACGTGCCCTCCCAAGCACAAGGACGTGCCCACCCGGTTTCAAGACAACGCTCTACCAATTAGGATTTCGACTTTTTTTGAAGATTTTTGAAAACCTTATTTCTCAATATCTTGTAAAACGTTTGGATTTTGTCAAAGTTTCTTTGCTCAACTTCGATCGCATAACAATTTTTAACAGCTTATTGAAAAGTCCAACTTTTATGTTTTGAATGTTACTGTTGTTCTAAAAACACAAGACATTTTATAGTCGCACTAACTAATCGCCGCGGCTCCGCCCACGTAGAATTTATTGTGCAAAGGTTTGAGATAAGTTCGTATTGTGTAAATCGGCCTTAAATCTCGAAACCAACCAAAAAAATGTCACGACTTATTCAAACGTCAACACTGGCATAGACAATGGATTCGCTCTCTTTTGGCTCGAACTTGCGAATTTATTTTGCTTACTATACATAAAAACCCAATTTCATATTTTCTTAAGTTTTTCGCGATTCCCAAGATCAAGGAATCGAAATACATACAAATTCCTGAGAAGGAGTACGCTGTTTGGGGGAAATAAAGTTTTGTAGAGCGCCATCCCGCTCTGTCTCATTTTTTTTATCTCGTTCTAGTTTTTCGATTTAATTATATAGATTTTACAAGCAGATTATGTAAATATTTCAAAAACTAATTCTATATAATTTACCGCACCTCACATTATCCCCTACTGACCCATGGAAAGCCCATCCAAAGTAATTTATTACGTAAACATTCTCGATTGCGTTAAATTAGAAACTATAACCGACACCGCACGGGGTGGATCATAGCACTATGGTGACAATATATTATTAAATCTTTATGGACAGTTTTATTTTCGGTACGCCAAATCTACCATCATTTTGAAGATTACCTTCTCGGCTAATGGCGAAAAATAAATAAACAATTCAAAATTAATGTTTTCTTTGAAAATTCGACTTGTAAAAACCGGTCAAGTGCGTGTCGAGTCTCGCATTGCGTAGGGTTCCGTAGTCCCTGCTCCAACTAATGTTGCAATTTACAATATTGTTCTATTTTTTATTTTAGAAAGTTTATTTGTCTCGGTGCACGTTTTAATTTTCATTCAAATAGGGGTTAATTTTTTTAATGTCTACTTTATATAAATAAGGTACATGAATAAATTAACTTATGTAATGTTTTAATATCCGGAACGATGTCATTAGAGAAGAATGCGGAGTGAAAGTTGATGTTGTGACTAAAATAAAGAAAAGTAGTTTACGCTAGTTTGGACACTTGAAAGGATGAAGGAAGAAGGATGAAAGATTGACTAAAAAGGTTTACCTATATACATTTTTGAACAGTACTCACAGCTGTGTTATTATTTTTAACGTAACAATTTGAAGCCAAAAACAAGACAGTGTTATATGGCACTATTTTAATGTGATTGACCTGAATACGGCACCGTGTAAAACTTGTGAGAAAATATATTTCAGAAAAGGAGGTACAACTATGTCGTTAAAGGGTCAATTGAAGTCTGTACACCTCGCCGTAACATCTCTACTCAAAACCATTGAGTTATAGTACCTCAAAACATCGAATTAATGGGTCATCCGCCGTACAGCCCTGATTTGGCACCCAATGACTTCTTTCTATTCCCGCACATCAAAAATAAATTGCGAGGTCAACGTTTTTCGACCCATGCAGTTATCTCATTGCTTCAGAAATTGGTTCAAATCACAGATCCTTTAGTACAGAGAATCTGTGGTTCAAACGCATGCATAATAATTGTAATGATCTTCATGGAGAGTATTTTGAAAAACAATAAAACCATTTTCCCTCATGTACCTACATTTAATTTTGTTTTTAAAATGATAAAAAAAATTACCAAGCAGTCCTGCAGATTTAAGTACATATGTTGTTACCTAAAATTGAACCCGCTCTAAGTTTACAAACTTTACTCATTATAACTTTAGAATAATGGTATCTGATTTAATTTTCACTTTGTGTAGCTACGAGTATTACCACTAGAATAATACAGTTTTAAAATATAGCTTGTTAAAAGTTTCATTGCTTGTCCTGGGTTCAATTTTCAACCAAAGTAATATGGAGAGGTTTTCTCACTAGATTCGCCAATGGAAATGTTTCCTAATTGCAACCCGTAGGTGCAAATATTTGTACATACATCTTGCTATCTATTAGGTATCTATACCCTTGCCTTTATTCATAAACGTTTATTAGCAACGTTTTTGTTAAAATGTGTTTTGTTTCTTTCTATTATTAGTAAAGACAGGTTTGTTAGAGAGTGACAAAACATATTTTAACAAAAACGTTGCTAATAAACGTTTATGAATAAAGGCCTAACTTTTTAAATATACCTAACATAGCTTTTGTCCATAGAGTACTAAGCCTATGGAGGGGCCATAGACGGGCTCTCCCTTTCGCCAATTTTTTCCCCTTTGACCAGTTATACTGACCGGTGCGTTACCTTAGATTTCGTTGGTATCGTTTTGTGTCGCGAGACAAGAGCTCTAGGAAAATAGTTAATTGTGATGTTTTAAACAGGAAAGGCGATCTAGGGCGTCAAACTTAGTGTTTCCAATCATTAATTATAATTATTATGTTTTTTTTAACATAATCATCATATAACGTAAAATCCGTTGCGACAATAAAACGACAGAAAAATACAGTGGTACAGGGGCTAGTACCTAGGCGTTTACCTCCCCCCCGCCAAAAGTGGCAGAAAAAATTGTTCGGTCATTTACACCCTTCACGTCTCCTTTGGTAAATACTCAAAGCTTTTGTCCATCTGAAATTATATAGTAGGTATAATAATGATAGTAAAAAAAAACCAGCTTCCGCCCCCGCTTCGCCTTTGGACATTTTTTAATTGTGACATACGAATTTATCCCGAATGACTTCCGGTATAAAAAGTAGCCTATGTCACTCTTTGGTCTTCTAATTAATAAATAAATAACTATATCTCGATCCGTTGATCTGTTGTGACGTGAATGAAGGTGCGTCGCGCTTTGGACCAGGCTGGCGCAACTTAGTACAAAAAATTAGGGCTAAGAAAAATGAGCCAATGCTAATGGCGTCGTATCGTCATCTCTTTTACGCCATATACAGATGACAGAGATAGCAAATATTTCTATACCAATCCACAGTACGATGTTGTTAGGTTGGCAGTACCTTTCAGCCGCCCTAAGTTTGATTCGTTTTAATGTATGGCAGTCCCGACTCTTATTAAAGAACATAGTTATTGCTACTTACTCTATATATGCTTTGGACCGCCATGATTGACCACGACTGGTCTGTCAAGAGCACTATGAGAAGAAAGAAGAAGTGTTTAAGGGTCCGTGCCTCTCAGTCATCTTGTATCTGTCAAAAATAAGGCAAATCTCAGTTAATCCTGGAAACGTGAGTTTATTTATACAACATTTAATCACAACACAATGATAGTTATTATTTGAAATTGGATTGAGCCATATTTTTATTATTTAGGGTTGTAAAGAGACGTAGTTTTCAATACGAGCATTGCCTTTACATTTTGGAAATTACGGCTATTTAGAACTCTTAATAATGAAAATATGCCTCAATCCAATTTAAAATAAAAACTTATCAACTGTGTGCTGAGGAAATGTTGTATAAATAAACTCATGTTTCCAGGATTAACTGAGATTTGATGACCTTGACCACCGCCCCTGACGAATATTTTTTTATAGAGACATGTGACCTTGTCACCGTTGTTGGTCCATGAATGCGCGCCACTGGTAGATCATAATACAGTCCGCTAGTCGCTGCCTCTAGCGGCTAGCCCATAGAAATCATCTCTAGATGATTTTTCACGCTTCGCTTGAAGGACCCCAGGTTGTAGGACGCAGGAAATACCGACGCCGAAAGTTCGTTTTTTATTCGCACTTTTTGACAGTGCGACACAGGAACGAATTACTGAATTTTTTCGTTCGTATGCAGAAATTATCCACTGTGTGAGGATGAACTCTATATCTTGTGCGAGCAGTGCGGGTGCGAAAAGGGGATGGAGGGACGAGGTCATGGAGTTCTTTTGACCATTCCCCATAATACAGATAGAATCGATAAAAATAATAAATGTGAAACTGTAGTTCGACGTGATTTTTTGCACAGAAATAGTTTTCCAGAAATCGTTCGGGATAAATAATAATTCTCGTCACATTTAAAAAATGTCCAAGCCTTGGCGGGAAGGTGGTTTTTATTACATTTTCATTGGCTATTTTATAAATATGAGAAAAGTTGTATGAAATAACAGACTTAACTAAATGTATTATCTATCTATCACGCCTTTTATCCCAAGAGGGGTAGGCAGAGACAATCGAATACCATTTGCTACGGCCCTGACATACCTATATATTTTTATATATTATAATATATAATAATTAACATATATAATTATATACTAATATATTTTTCATTTATGTTCAATAAAAGTACACCTAGGTCGTCATTTTCTTTCACTTATTAGGTACTGATATCAGAATCGTGACTTTTATTTATCTCAACAGTCCACAGAGCAAATCTCAATAAGATTGGAGTTTAAATATGTGGGATTTCTTTTGTATCCGAGGTCCAAAAACACTGTCTTTGTAAATAACTACAAACGTGATCCCTATATATATTCTATCAAGAGACAATTTGTGTACCTAATGAACAAGAAGAGAACACGGGCCCTAATAAAATTACAATTTATTCAATTTCCTGTATCAACTAACGTAGTAAAATGTATTTTGTTCCCGTTTAGTTGGAGAATATTTCCTCGTATTTTCAATATACATAATGAAATTCTTCAAGACTTTATTTCTGTTTGTAGATCAAATAACACTGATTTTATTGATATGCCAAAATGGAATGGAAAGAAGCGTAATTGAAGTAAAAAGAAGAGACAAGGTGAGACTAACAAAATATAAAGAGCTAAACTAAATTGTAAAAATTTACATTCCGTATGCAGACGCCTGAAATGGAGATGGATAGGACCACAAGGACACATGCTAAGGGAAAAGAAAGAGAAGTGGACGAGACTACTTAGTACAACGAAATGGTACCCGCGTGATAGTAGAAGGAACAGAGGTAGACAAACTAAACGTTGGGAAACACGACAAAATGGATAGCTTTAGAGGAGGCCTTTGTCGAAGGACAAGCTGTAAAAGGAAAACCGGCTACCGATACAATTAGCTAAATGTCCACCGAAATCGACCACAGACACGTCCAATTCTTATAACGAACGGTCTGTTATCCGTTTTCAAATCGTTGTATTTGTGGTTGATTTCGATGGCCGGAACGATCTGTCACACACACACACACACACACATCCACACGCTTGTGTGTCTGTGTGAGTGAGTGAATTACATCGATAATGGGTGGCCTGTGTTTAAACTCGATCCTGATACGGCAGACCAGTGAGTGGGCTACTTCAGGATTCTATAGGTACCTACCCTTCCCAGTATACAGGCCGTGATGATAGATAGAATAGATAGGTACTAGATAGAAGGGCGTCAGAAGTAAGAGTAATGTACTTCTATAAATATTACACAGGCTGTACACGAACGTGTAGAGATCGAATGTCGTACACGTTAACCAAGATTGATGGCACCATAAATTCATGTCGGGAGCCCTCCAAACTAACTTAACTCGGTTAGTAAACAGAAATTATTCGGCAAACGCCTTTACTGAGAATTGTCAAGACCCTTCAATAGGGATGATGACAATTTTTTGGGAATACATTTATATAATTTATTTATTAATTTATTTAATTATAAATAATTTATAATTAATTTATATAATTTATAGGTGTAAGGTTTGTTATCTATATTAATAATTTCGTTTAGGGGTACGGTAGACTTGATTCAAACGCATACCAAATTGTTAAGAAAAAAAATTTAATCAATTCTGGGTTAGGAATTTAATTTTACTGTATTATTTAGGTAATTATACGAATTGGATAATTATATAAAACGACCTGACTTTGGAGTTGTCCTGAGTCCATGGCTCAAACAAACGTTACCCAATGCTCACTCAAACCACACGACTCAAACAAAAGTTACTGCCACATTGAAAATTGCTTCTAATCTAACAGCATTTATGTATAAAGGACTTATTTATTGAAATTACGGGAATAATTTTGCGGATTTGTTAGAAGCAATTTTCAATGTGGCAGTAACTTTTGTTTGAGTCGTGTGGTTTGAGTGAGCATTGGGTAACGTTTGTTTGAGCCATGGACTCAGGACAACTCCAAAGCCAGGTCGTTTTATATAATTATCCAATTTGTATAATTACCTAAATAATACAGTAAAATTAAAATTGCTATTAAAAAAAACATAGACCATATTACCATAGATTAGCATACCTACTATGAAAACTGTCATTAGTGTTTTGTTTTGAAAAAAAAAATATAAAACGTAAAGAACACCCCGAGCGAAGTCGGGTTTGTATCTAGAACCTAATAAAATTCATTTTTAAAAATCATGTTAAAAGCTAAAAGATAGTTATCTTTGAAAATATTGCTTTAGCAAAATGTATATCTAGTCTAGCGAACCCGCAGTATTTGTTTGTCCTTCTATTCTATTCTATTTTTTCGTGTTATGGCTCCATCATTGTTTTGATGATTCCGCCAATGTCAAGTTGTATATCCGTTATAGTATAAATATTTATATCAATTAATCGGTACCTAAGATGATCCCGTCGACTGTGATACGTTCTAATCACAGACTAATCACAACTATCACAGACCGGATCCCCCATCATGTCACGACGAAACGCGTGCATCGGTTGCCATGACAAGACGTAGAATCGTCTGTCCTTCTTTCACGTCAAAACAGAGCAACGGATCGGTGGATTTTTTTTTCACAGAGATTGTTCTAGGGCTGTATAGTGACAAGCTACTTTTTTATCACGGATATCTTTCGGGATAAATTCTTCTGATGCATTTCAAAATATTAAAAGAGTTTCAAATATTACAAAATATAATATTTGAATCTCTTTGGATAATAAATATAACAAATTATTTCACAATTTACTAAGCATTTTCATGTTATCATAACAAAAGAGTTATTTTCTTTTATACAAATTCAATTTGCAAATATTGCGAATATATAATTTATTTCCAATTGAACAGCTGTCTGCCCACAGGCTCGCTTTGATTATACCAATTGTTTAAAAAAATACAACCACGTATTTTTTATGAGAATTGACTACAAGTCGATTTTCAGGGTTTCATAGCCAAATGCCGAAACCGGAGGCCTTATTAGTTTGTAATGTCGGTCCGTCGTATGTCACAGCCTTATATATCCGGTCATCATCGGTATCTGATTTTCTCATAGATGTAGGATGCTGGCGCTCTACTTGGTTATGTCGCGATTAGAACAGACCAAAAAAAATATCAGTGCAGTATGCGTGTAATTCTGTACATTTTTCATCTTAGATGCGTTACATCCAGGCACACGTATCCATTTAATCACGTATACTAAACACTGAGTTATACTTTTAAACAGGATATTTTACAAAAATAAGCGATATTACGAATGACGCTAGGCTGTTACAGGCTGTTAGCGTTATTAATAAAACGGTCTCGTCTATTTTAATCAATGCGAATACCCTTGTACAAATTTATTTTGGCGGTAAGATTAGAATTAAATCAATTATATTAATTAGTAATTTTCTAGACGGCGAAAGAAATGTTTAATGCTCAAACGAAATATAAACATTTTACGCAAAATTGCCATTACCCTGCCAAGATAATATTTCAATTACAAAACTTATTTAAATCTGGCCCTTGAAAATTTGCGGACGATGTTTTACCTAAAATATAATGAAATTTTCGCCAACTTTCAGAATAAATAAAAAACATGTTTTTAGAATCACAATAATAACGCTTTATTTTTATAACGAGAACGTGACACGATTTAGGCGTCATAAAATATTTAATTAAATACTTCGTCGAGGATCATATATAAAAGTCTGCTTAAAATATTTATTATAAAGTAATGCAGTAGGGAATTATAAATATAAAGTCATCTTGAATTTATGTGTTAGGTACTCGAGGTATTTTTTTTTATTTTGGTATCAGATATATTTCGTTCTTCTTCATCCTTAGCCTGTATCCCTCCACTGCTCCTACCCTCTCTTTTTACCATGTCGTCACTCCATCTCGCTGGTGGTCTCCTGATACTTCTATGTACTATCAGTAATCCTTGACGTCCATCTATCATCGTGTCTTCAAGCTACGTGTCCTGTCCATCTCCACTTCAGTGTCGCAACTCTAGTTCCAATGTCCAATTGTCATAAAAAACTTACAAATACAATCGATAATCGATCAAATACTAACTCGGAAGAATTTGACAAAAAAGTCAAAGAGTCAACTTATTTGGCGGGAATTATACCTAAATTTTCCTCAAGGTCAGGTCAGGTAATTGATTATTTATGTTGTAATATATTTGGTGACAATATTGTATTGTATTTGTAATATAGTTTTTATTGTAATAAACTTGACGAAAGATTTCATTTAATAATACCTACTAGCTCCCGTCCCGTCTTCACCTTTGGAAATTTCTGAAAATCATAAATTTCTTCTGCAAGATTTCTGAAATAAAAAAGGTGTGTTAGTGTACACGAGTGTTTCTCAAAATAATTGTAGGTAACAAAATTGTTGTTACTACAATGTGTCAAGAAATTGTTAGTAGGTACTGTTACTAAATGTATTGTACTATAAATATACCTACCACTAATTAAAATAAAACTAAAAATATAAACTATATTACTAAATGTACCTACCTACCTTTAGAAAATAAATAATATTCTATTACTACGTATGACGTTTTTGTCTTTGTAGTACTTGTGACGTTGGAAAAGTACAATTATTTTGAGAAAACTTACACGCGTTTTCCTTTGGTTTATTATAATTAAAAATTAAATATAGTAAATTATCTTTTTAACATAATTAAATAATAAACAAATATGAATTTAAATCTGTGCCTTGCTGTTGCAACCACGTGGACGGCGGAATATCTATAACTGAACCGATTTTAAAAAGTTTTTCACTAATAGAAAGCTACGATATCCCTGAGTGACATAGGTTGTATTTTATATTGGTCCCGAAAGTCTAGTTTATGATAAAATCGTCAATTTTCTGATATATAAGTGGAAATTGGTTTTTCACAATATTTCCTTCAGAGGCATGATATAAACACCTCGTGTACCATAAAATATTCTATTAAGGCTCTGAATATTGTATCTTTGAATTTATATTGAACTTTCATACCCATCTTATGAAGAGGTATAGAATATAAAATCTTCACGGGTTGCCTTACAGCTCCCGGGAACCGTTGCTGGGCCCAGGGTACCCAGCGGAAGACACGTCTCCTTCACTTAGCCGAAGATTTTTTGAGGCTATACCTAACGAGTGGCCAGCTCTGTTGAGGTATGTAGATGGAATAGCCTTTTTGTATGGTTTGTCGGATTATGTACATAATTAAGTTTTTAATTAAAAAACCCATTGGTACATGGCCGGGATCCGGGTCAAACCCGTGGTCTAGCTGCCTGGTTAATACCAGACGTCTTAACCACTCGGCCACCGACGCACCTATAGTGCTATAATCAAAAATTTTTTAATGACATGGTTAGGGTTGGAAAGTTAGAGAGGGTTTTAGCGCTGATCACAATATGCTTATTTCCCAGACCACCTAGCAATTAATTTTAAGTAGACGCCTCATAACTTTTGTCCAATACAAAAACGGACTTCAGCAATACAAGTATTGTGGACCCTTAAAGTACCTACCTATGTGAAATTATCTATACTCTAAATGTAAAAAAATATGTCAATATCAACTACACTTAGGTTTTATGAAGCCCTGAAAGTCATCAATTTCACGCATATTTCACGTACTTTAAGGATCTATTAACTAGAACTTGCTATTTCTAACATTTTATGTACAATACTTGATTTGCTGAAGCCCGTTTTGTGTATTTTATTGTACCGATTTTGTTTGGAATTTTTTCTTTCGCTATTTACGCGTACCTAGGTGTGAATGTTGAAGTGACGCAAAATTTTCAAACACGTGCGTTTTTTAGTTGTTTATGCGACATTGATAGCACATTAGATTATCGCAATCCTGACCTCGACTGTACCTTGTATAACTGTGTGTATATCTTAATAATGAACATAATATCCCAAGGGTTTATAGATATGATGACATGACAGAGTGATGTGGGGAATAATGGAGGCCTTCATGAAATATGATGTCATAAAATCAGGTTTATGTACACAAATGCCACATAAATGTTAAACGGGATATTGTGTGGTTTGGCTTCTGGACATTTCGAATTTAAGTCTAATCTTATATCTATCTATCATCACGCCTTTTATCCCAAGAGGCACAAGAGGGGTAGGCAGAGACAATCGAATGCCATTTGCTACGATCCTGACATACCCCTTTCGCTTCTTTTGTATTCATCATACCTTTCATACATGCTCGGCGATTGTGTACTTTTGATATTGCCATAGATCAATATTTTTTTATATCTATACTAATAGATATTATAAAGAGGTTAAGTTTGTGAGTTTGTGAGGTTGTAGGTAGGGGGTAATCTCTGAATCTACTGAACCGATTTTGAAAATTATTTTACCAATAGAAAGCCACATTATTTGTGTCATAGACTATATTTTAATATGTTCGAAAATATCCACGGGCGACGCCGGAGGCGGAAAGCTATGTTCAATAAAAGTACACCTAGGTCGTCCTCTGCCTCATTACATTTCACTTCAGCCATACAGCCAGCACTTTTTAGTCAATATTTCATCCTTCATTCTTTAAACGTTTAAACTACTTTTCTTCATTTTAGTCACAACATCATCTTTTACTCCGCATGCTTCTCTAATAAAATCGTTCCGGATACAGTCAATACGCTTTATATCACATATTATAAGTAAAGACCGCGTTTCCACTGCATTTATCTTATTTTCATACTTCCTTTTCCATACCCAAGTCTCGTTTCCATAAGAATGGAACTAAAACAGCATTATGTATATTAATTTTATATTGAGCTGAAAATTATAAACGTTTCATGTTTTTAGGGTTCCGTATTAAACGAACACATTCTCCTTCGGTGTCTATTCATGGCTATTTTCTCAAATAGTTAAACGGGTATGAACTTGAAATACGTCGGTGGTCGAGTGGTAAAGGCGTCTGGTATATAACGGTTCGATCCCGGGTTTTTCATAATTAAAAACTTATCTACCTAATCCGACAAACCACACTTAGAGGCTTATCAATCTAAATATAACTCAACAGAACTTAGCCTCACAAATACCGTTGGCTAAAAGAGGAAGACTGGATCTTCCACTGGATACCTTGGGACCGATAACACGGTCAGGCAACATTTTCATCCCCACAAGTGTCTCAACTCAACTCACCTCTTCAACAACGTCTTTAAGTACTCTACAAATCGTGTTGTGTCGACGTACCATCAAAATGATAAATGTGACACAGAATCAGGCCAGAAAGGTTTTTCTAAAGTAGGTCAAAACCTTACCCTTTTGTACCCTAACCTTTATAATACATCAGGAGCAATTTGTATCAAGCACAGGTTATGAAAATTACACGATTATATTTGAATCATCAATCTTACGCATACCATAACGACTTTTATTACGGCGTGTTCAGAGTAATTGGTAGCAATTTCCACAGTTAGCTAAATATCCGTCTCCTTAGGTTAGCGAGTTCAAACATACAATCGTTTCAGCTTTGAAACGATTGTATGTTTGAACTCGCTAACCTAAGGAGACGTATTTCTTTGAACATATTTTAATACATCCAGAAATCCTATGGAAAATATGTTTGCATGCGGTACAAATATTAAGAGGATCGTGTAGCTCAGCGTACGCAGCGAAATAGGTATTTAGAAAATCATATTCTGTCTCAAGCGCGCTCTTCCCACGGGCATCAGTGCGACAGAGAACACTGCAGCTCGTGAGTGTTCGTAGGTATGTTCTTCGTGGAAAATTGCGTTTTGGGGGAAAACGATTTACACCTACTAAACTATAACGAAACCTTATAATTTTGGTGTCAAACGTTTTAGCAGATTATAATCTACGTACGTACGTTTTCCTTTTTTTGAAATTTTGCTTTGTTTCTCAAATACAGACGGTTTATTACGAGCAAGTTATGAACCAAAAAAACCGAGATTTGAGGGGCTTATAACTTTTGACCTATTACGAATTTTGAAAAAAGGAAAAAATACGTACGTAGTTTTTCATTATGTCAGTAACATATTACAAAATCGTTAAAATTAAATGATATTTAGGGGTAGTAAAACGTTTTCTCCGTTTGTATGGACATGGACGCGGTACACTACACTCTTAAAAAAAATCTTGAATTAAATGTCTTCCGTTTTTTCGTAGCTCATTGAAAATTCAAAATAATAAGGCAAAGTTTAACCACCCATATTTCCTATTCAATAAAACCAATTGAAAAAATAACGACTATTTCACTTAGATATTAAATAAGTAACTATATGCTAAATCACAGTGACACATGTGGATTATTTACAGAGTAATTGGGAATAGTTTATCCTCGTATAGCTTAAATAATGGATTTTCTATTTAGGGGGTTAATTTTGGAGGAAAATTTAAGACTTAAAAAAATGTTTTTTCAAGTGCATCAAATGATAGGGCTCGTTTTTATAATTTAAAAATTCATAGTTTATCTCCCTTATTTCCGAAACTACTAAGTCTAACATTTTGAAAAAAAATGGGAATTTAAGGTCTTTCTTATAATTTACAGGAAAACGTAAACGAAAATCCTGTCCTAAAGTTCTGACCGACAAATGGTAAGGAACCTAATCCCGCGATTCGTACACGCAACTTGGACAATTATTTGTATGCGGACTAACATTATTGGAAGGTATACGGAAATGTGACGGCGAAAAACTCTTTGATTATAAAGCCAAAGTAAAACTAAGCAATGTTGAGGCTAGTACAAAGGGGGATTTAAAATAACTGGCCAAGACCAAGCCAAGACCGATCGCGTGGAGGGGTTTCGTACCATTCCGTTTTCCGTGGAGTTTCCTGTAAACAATTCGCAAATTAATGTCAAAAATTGAGGGTATGTAAATATTTTCTGGTATATATGAGTATCTATGACTAAATTAGCATGGCTTTACTATTAGGAGGTTTCCACTTCACGCCTTGGTGAACAACGCACGCTTAACTACCGATTAATCGACTATTGTTACTGTGACGTCTATAATATTGACGTCACAGTAACTTGACATTGGCAAATCATCGATTAACATTGATGGAGTCATTATAAAATAAGAAGTAGATGTGCATTTGAGGTTATAAATGATATTATGACAATATTTTTGCAATCGCAAGTTCTATATTTTGTTTAAATAATGTGATAGTGAAGTGAATATAGTGTAAAATAATTTATGTGGTGTACCTACGTGTTAGAAAATGGCGGAACGCGCAATGAGTGAGCATAATTTTGCTTCTAAAATACTAAAGTCTTTTCACCACGCACTAAAGTAGCTCACGCACTGGTTCGGTATCTCACAGAAAATTTTCGGTCCGGCCGCCGTATGATCGAGATTGAAGACAGGCCACACATTAGCAATGAAAATCATACAGATCATATAGATCACATGCCCACACAGACACACAAGATTCGATTAAACAAAGGCGTGTGGATGTGTGTGTGTGTGTGTGTGACAGATCGTTTCGGTCATCGAAATCAACCACAAATACAACGATTTAAAAACGGATGGTGGGCCGCGCGATAAGAATTGGTCGGTTTCGATGGACCGTACGGCTACCGGCCGGGGATTGAACGAATGTGTGGCCACCTTTAGTCATTACTACGTAGTCTGTGACATTTTCACGCAAAAACTACTAAACGGATTTTGATGCGGTTTTCACGAGTAAATAGGTTAATTCACGACAAAGGTTTACGAGCATTAATAATAATAATAATCGTCCGCTTTAACCCCGCCCGCGCTGTGGTGTTTGTGATTAGTCACAGTCGGCGGGAACATCTTTAGCTCTACCGATTAATCGGCTTTTGTTACTGTGATGTCCATAATACTTGACATTGGCAAATCATCGATTAGCATTGATGACGCCATAATAAAATAATAAGAAGATGTATGGTGAGTCGAGACACTCAACAACCATTCTTAGGATACCTACTGTTAGTGCTGTTCCAAGCAGACAGGCAGCAGCGAGCTACATCTCTTGCGCTTTGTGACATAGACACAATCTACTGTCGCCTAATGCGAACATGCTCGATTAAACATGGACCTAAATTTTTTGGGAGCTGAGCATTAGCAGTCTAAGTGAATGAAGTCGTTTTCATGGCGTTTGATGTCTAATAAATAATAAAGGAAAGTTGGATTTCACGTCATGTCATGGCGACCAACGCACGCGTCCCGCCGTGACGTAATGGGGAATCCAATTTAATCCCGGCCGCGCTGTGATATTTGTGATTAGTCAGTGATTAGTGATTAATAGGGCATATCACGATCGGCGGGATCATCTTAAATACCGATTATCCGCCTTTATACACTATAAAGGTTATAACACTTGACATTGGCAAATCACCGATTAACATTAGTGAAGGCATATTAAAAGAAGAAGAATAAATGAAAGAATTGTGTACAATAAAATGATCTACAAAAAAGTCAAAAGTTAAATCATAAATACGAAATCATTGACCAAAATATATATCATAAATAATTCTATTTAGTTTACTACCAACCGTATTTTAGTTTCCCTTTATTTAGATAAAATGCTGAAAAAGAATTTACGTGTAAGTAAAAATAATTTAAGCCCCTTTTCCAGATAAGCCATGGTCGTCCCTGTTGTATCAGTATTGGTGATTTTGGTGAGTACATTTTGTACCTTTGATTTCTTACAGTGAATTTTGTAAACAAAAATCCCGGTGTTTGCCAACATTTTTCATAGAACTCTACTATTTGCGTGGTTTTCCTTTTTTTTTCTTTCTTCACGGGTTGATTTTCAGCTCCTGAAACCGTGTTACGGTGCTAGAGTACTCAGCGGAAGACCATATCTCCCTCGTTTAACCGATAAGGAGTGGCCAGTTCTGTTGAGGTATATTTATATGGAAAAATCTCTTAAGTGTGGTTTGTCGGATTATGTACATAAGTTTTAATTAAAAACCCCATTGGTACATGGCCGGGAACCGGGGCCGAACCCGTGGCCTGCCTTGTTAATACAGGTAATTCACCGATTATTGTACCTACTTGATTTTTTTTGTGTGAATACCAATGTAAGTATATAATTTTAATTTTTTTTTAGCTCGTATTTACCACAAACTAAATGGTACATCTACATTCTTTATCATTTACAACATGATGGTATTACTAATAAATATAAATGAATAAAAATTTTACAGCCTTTTTTATTTATTTTTTTAAAACAATACATTTTTTTTTATATTGTAGACCTCGTCAATACAAACAATTTGAAACCTCAATCCTTCAAATATTGCTGACAGGGGTGGGGCAGAAGGGACCGAAAAAAGGAAGAAATCCTGAACATTTTGTCCAACTAAAGTATAAGAGACGTTGGATTGTTAGTGTCATTACATTTTGTGGTGAATCGCGCAGCCTTCAGATGTCGGGTTATATGTTACTTGACATCATTTCGTATAATAAGGGCGTGCGGTTTTATTCCCGGAGCTTTCCTAAATTTGAGGACGGCTTTATTAGTCCTCCTTTTACTCCTTTGAAAATCTCTCTTTTTCACGAAATAAGGGCGATGTGTTCAATTGAAAATTTTCAACCGTATATCCGGGGTGTTATATGTTTAAAGAATTTGTCTGTGTGTGTCTCAAATTACTGCCCCGTCGTCGCCGTGATTTTTTTAATATGACATAAGATTTATCCCGAAGGACATTTTCCAATTACATTTTTTTTCCGTGGCCCGATTGCGATTAAGAACGGGATCAAATTTAGTTTTATATTTTTTCCGAAGCTCAATTTTTAGTAACTTTTATTTATGACTGAAATATTTCCTTGATATGCCAGTTATTAGCCATAATATGTTCTGTTAAGGAGACGCCTCGTAACTATTGTCCCATACAAATTACATGCTTCACGACTTCTTAAATTACGCGATAATAAAATTATATGTCGTTTCGGAACTTAAATAGCTTTTGTGTATCAAAAGTATGAATTTAAAAAAAAAATAAAAAAATTCACGCTTATTTTTAACCGATTTTGCGACTCGAATTTTCTCGTATTTCCCATAGATAATTTCACTTACTTTATGAAAACATTAACCACAACTTACTGTTTCAAATAGTTTTTGTATAATATTGGAAAAGCATATGTCCGATTTGCGTATTTTCGCAAGATCGATTTTTAATGAAATTGTTAATGAATTTCTTATCTTATCCTTGGTTATTTGATCGATTTTTTTTGCAGCGTATCTCTCTAACAACTTTTTAAAGAGATATCGACAAAATAAGCTGCGCGGTTTACTGAGTTCATTACGCTAATAAGCATTGCTATAAAGTTAATATACCTACATATATTTAATTAGAACTTTTAGTATAATCTAGTCTTAATTGTAGGTACCATATGATAATCCATCTTTACAAAGTCTTTGTAAATATTTAAATACGCTCTTCGTTCAGAGTTTGTTTAAATTACTTTTAAAATGTTCACTCAACCGATTAATACATGCGTATGTCAAAAGTTCAAAGAAAATTCCAAGTTTAATTCAAAGGAGTAGAGTTCTTGTAGATATGAGATATTATATTAAATTGAAGTAATTTTAAGAAGATTTTTTTCAAGTAAATGAAGCTACTGCATGGTATAGACCGTGGAAGTGTGACTTTACACTGGGTAAAAACAAACTATTTTCTTTGAAACAATTATATACTTAAAAGTAAATACCAAGGATTTAAACGTAAATATCAAAGATATAGGCAATGTAAATTATATACCTACCAACAGGACTCACCGGCTAGGATTTTTACATTAGCGGGAAACCTGTAAAATCTGCAAGTCTCTCTTACACTCAGGTGCGAAACAATATGCCATTTTATATGGACTAATCTCTCGCAATAACTAGGGGTCAAAATTCATTGTGATGTCATCACTTCCGCAGTCTATTGAGGAATAGTCTACTGAGGTATTGCAACGAGTACCGCAATGTTTACTATGCTTTTTCAAATTTCGCTTAAAAATCGCTTTCGTTGGGCTCGGCGATCGGTCTACGTCCTGCCCTATAGTGCCTCGCTCTCCTCTGCATAGCTCGTGGAGGATCTCCGTCGCGCGAATTTAGAAATCCGTGTGGCGTAGTGCAACATTTTCTCAAACTATCTCCGATTTTCAAAAAGTCGAGACTCCAAACAGGAGGAGCCTGGCGGGCCTGATTATAGAACTGAACGATCGCACGAGACGCCGATGACGTGGCACTTAATCGCTTCACCACAGACCATCGCGGGTGCGATGTCGGAGTGACGAGTCCCAGGAGACGCGTCGCCGCATCACCGAGTTAGCAACAGTCTGCTGACACCACCGCACGACCGCCCTTGGCAAGCGGCGCTGTACGCGCTGTTGGCATCCGAGATGCAGCCTACCTAACCGGAGCGGGCTCGCAAGAATCAACAGTCACTCAGTGGTTATATGCTCGCTCGGCATGATTGCGTTTCATGATCGTTGTATTGTTGTGTAATATTTTCTACTAAATTAATTAATAATAAATTAAATTAATTATAAAACTAGATTCTGAGCTAAAAATAAAGTCGGTTATCAATTTCACCTTCTACTTACTAAAGTGGTTTAGGGATTTAATGAAAAGATAATTTTGGCAGTGAACGATTCACTCTATCTATTGTTAACGCCACGAAGCTAAATTAATTTTGGTCGAGGATTACCTGCTAAAAGTAATAAAAAGCCTCACGAAATTAGCTTCTTAAACTTTACTTAGAATTTAATTTAATTTGAATTTATAAAAATATCTCGAGGATTTTTATACTGTCTACCTATTTATTACTTCTTCTAATGTTTGGATATCAAAGGCAACGACACCAATGATGATCATTTCCACTCATGGCTTCGCCCATGCAAATGATGAATCACGTATGTCATTGTTTATGTTGCAGACATTATTTATTATGTTTAAAATAAATCCGACCAAAATTTTTTTTTTATTTCAAAATTTTGTTTAATTAATTCCATATATTCCTTATACTAGAACCTATAACATGTAAATGGTTCCGAGAGCAGGTAACCTGAGAAGCTATAAACATATAATATGTTGGTATAATAAAAATAGGTAGGTATTTAGGTAATTAAATATGTACTTAATTTATATAATCTATAATAAAGATGAAGAGTTTATATTCGTTTGTTTGAGCGCGCTAATCTCTGAAACTATACCATTCGGGCTTGAAAAAATATTTTAGCATTTGAATTGCAAATTGAAGATTACAGGCTATAATATAATAATAACATCACGCTACGACTCAAAGGAGCGGGGCAGTTAACCATTAACCCGGATGCAACCGCAAGGCACAGCTAGTATGTAGTATAAGTCGCAGCCTCGCAGGTAACTCTAAAAATATAATCAATTTTTCCTTAGATTAATGGCCAAACCGCGATTCAATTTAGTGTGAAAATTATACAGATTATAATTAAATTCTCCTTCTTTGAATAGTCATGGCGGAGGCGGACTTAAAAAAGCTATTATGGTAGGACCAAAATAAGGCCACTGTTTGTTGGTAAATGTTTGGTTAAGGTTTTAATACCCGGCGCTCATTTGCAGGCTATTTCAGGAGCTAAAGGTTGCTGAATATTTTAATAGTTTTATAAACGCCTGTTTATTTTTTCCCTGTAGGCTAATGTTATATAATTAGTCATTTATAACCGACTTCATAAAAAAAGATGAACCTCTCAATTTGAGACGTACTTTTACGGGTCACGTCTTCTAAACGAGATGAGGGAAGGACTTGAAAATAATCATACATAATAAATGTATTTCCGCAGCCAAAAGACGTAGAGTAACAAAATATTTAAAAACTTTATTTAAGGGGGGCTTATGTAAAAGGGGGTTTCAATAAGTTAATCTAATTCCAAAGAAAACATCATGCCATGACCTCATGGATGAATATTGAATATGTGAGGTATCTCACAGTGTTCTTCCAACTGTTCTTCATAGGTATGTCCAAAATGAATATCTTTTTATATTTTCGTAACGAGAAATCAAAGACTGGATTCTGTTAAAGCCAAAAAGCGCCCATGTTTTTAGAAAATAAAGTTTGTACCGAAAACACCGTGAGCTTGTTAAAATTTTAACACTGATGGAAAACTCGACAGGTGAATGAAACAAAGCTTTTTCTCTCTATTTTTTTGGAGCTTCAAACTTTTTAGGTTTCCGCATCTCAGATAAAATTAATATGCATATGGAAACATATAAACTTTTATTCTATAATAAGTATCTACATATACTTATATATAATTTATAATCTAAATACTTTGGTACAGATTTATATCTTTTCTGTGACTTGTTTAGTGCTAGTTCTTCGCAGGTATTGATATGTATAGACAAAGGGTGTCAACGGAAACCCTATTACTAAAGCTATGCTGTCCGCCCGTCTGTCACACACAGGGCTGTATCTTTTGAACCATAATAGGTAGAAACTTGAAATATCCACAGAGTGTGTATTACTATGGCCGCTATAACAACACATAACAATACATAAAAACGTCTAACTAGTTTAACTTAATAAAAACCGACCAAGCGTGAGTCGGACTCCCGAGTGTGATTCCCACTTGGCCGGTTTCAAGTTTTCCATAAAATAAGTGTGTTCTAAAGATTTTTGCACACTTCATATGATGGTATATGTCTATCTCTTAGGGATAACCCACAATAACCATTTTTTATCCTTAACTTTTAACGAGAAATAATGGCTTATTAAGCATTTTTTAAGCAATGCAGCATTAATCCTTATCCAATTAAGTACCTTTAATACATTATGCATTGAATATAGATCAATATGGCCCTTTACAGCATGTAATTTAAATGAATATAGTCGAAGATATTACAGATTTAAAATGCAGGGACATAGCGGTTGCGGTGGTACCGGCCTATTGACAAAAAAGCTGTGAACGTTGTATGTATATTATAAAGACATTCTGTAATATTTAGTACCAGCGGGTCGCTATTCATTAATATTTTGTGTAAACTGATTGAAATATGACGAAGATTGTTGAAGTCTGACGTTGGAAAAAAGTCAAGCCGACTGGGAGCAAGGTAGGCATAATTAGCTCTGCTACCCGTGCGAAGCTGGAGCGCGTCGCTCAAAGAGTATAGTAATATAGGGGTCGCTAGTGTTTAATAAATTAAATATCTGGTGACTTGGAATACCTGATGATGGTCCCTAGAGGTCTACCTTATACTATTAGAGATAGAAAAAAAATTGATAATAGAACTCCAGATAAATTTTGTCAATGTCAAATTCTACGCGAACGGCAACGGCAAAAGCTAGTAATAATATAATTTAATTCTTGCATTCTTATAGTTTGACACAGAAAACTGTTTACGCCCTTCCAGTGAACGTGTGAAGGGTGTTATTGATTTATCGGCCCTACAAACTACCTCTGCTACACTCGCCTATCAAACATTAAAATTGTCGAGCCACAAACCTCTGTAGGGAAGGGAAGGTTTATTATGTGGGGATATTTCAAGAACGATTGGATAATGTTTCATTTTTTATGTAGGTATACATAATAAAATTTAAAGATGTAAGTTTGGATATGTATGGGCTAATCTCTGAAAATTACTGAACGTATTCTAAAAATTCCTTCACAAATAGAAAGCTAACTACTTATATATTTTATTTTATTCGAAAATAATAAATAAAAAATCCGGGGGCGGAAAGGTAGTAAGGTATTATTTGGTACAAAGAAATTTTTTCTAGTAATTAATTTTTGAATTATTTGAAAAATACAGAAATTGACTGAAAAATTACTGAAAATAATAATATTTAAAACTTTGATTGATTGTCTTTTTTAATTGCCATGATTGACGACGGCAACACAGTGAGTTTGCTTGCCTATATTTTTCAATTAAAATAATTAAAAATCTATATGAATTAAAATTTAATGCTGTTCGTTGGTAAGAGCATCACTTAAGAACGGCTGTAACGAATTGGCCAATATTTTTTTTTTAATTTTCGTAATAGTGCAAAATCAGGTTTTTAACGAAAGATAAATAGAAAAAGTTGCCCGAAAAATTGGAAAATTTTTGTATGAACTCAACACCATAATAGGGGATGAAAGTTAATATGGGCTCCACGGAAGAAGCCGGGGACACAAGCTAGTTGTACTATAAAAAAGGGTAATTAAAAAACATACAATTAGATATCCAAGATTATCCAAGTTCTAATATTAGATCGTGAAAATAATTATATCACTAATATGCTTTGATGGTCATGGCCTGCTTACACACTAATTGTATAAAGGCCGTAATGGTGTGTAAAATCGGTTAAACTGTTACTTCTACTTATCTGTGAATAAATTATAGAGAAAAGTTCAGGGGAGTTTAGTTAAGTCTTAATAAAGACAAATCGACGTTCTCCGATGTAAGGTGTAGGATTTAATGTAAATAAAGATCACAATTTTAAATCAATGCTGAAGAATTTTCAGAATCCTGCAACTTAAAAATAAAACTTTCTGAAAAACAAAACTACTAACAACTCATTTTAATCTAATATAGATTGCAAACGGATGATATCCTAACTAATGTGTGTTTTAGGGTTCCGAACCCAAAGCGTGACAACGGAAACCTTATTACTAAGGCTCTCCGCTGTCCGTCAGTCCGTCTGTCACAGGGCTGTATCTTTTGAACTGTATCTAATAGGTAGACACTTGAAATTTGAATAGAATGTGTATTACTATGGCCGCTATAACACAAAATAATAAAAATAAATAGTATAACTATAATGCGTTCTCTTAAGTAAAACAACAAATAATAAAAACTGGCCAAGTGTGAGTCTTTTTAATTTTTAATTATGAACTTGGCCCTACTTCTAAATAAGCTGGACGTCGTCTCACTCGAGAAGAGCGTCGAAGTGGATTTTCTGATCGACAAGCTTCTGGTTCCACGATTGGATCTGGTGCACGGTTTTCCGATTATTCTGAAGTTTACTCGAATTCTACTAACCAAGTTCTCATTTAGCCAGTTACCAACATAAAAGTGGTAAGCCTATCACTACACCTTATATTAGACTTGTATTATTATTATTGACTAATATATCTAATTAATACAAACTTCAGTTTTCAGCCATATTTAACCTATGTATTTTGATCGGAGAACCAATTATGATTAGTTTATAGGTACAAGTAGAGCTATATAGTCAGCTTGTGGAGCCCATATAAACTTCTATTATGGTCATGGTGCATACAAAAAGCACTTTCAGTTTTTCCCCCAATTTTTCAATTTTCCGGGCAACATTTCCAATTTTTCTTTCCCTAGTTAAATCAAATCGGTTCAGCCGTTCTCAAGTGAACGAACAGCATTTAATTTTTATTTATATAGATTGTTCTACTAAAAACACAGACAGTTGTGCAATAATAATTTGGGCATACAATAGTGAATGCTGATTGATCAAATCCTGAAGTCAAATTGGCTTTGGTGTCTGTGTTTGTCAGATAGCATAGCATAGGGAATTAATACACATTATGTTCACGTACATATCGGGCCTACCATTGGGGTAGGCAGTAACTTAGTAAATGTTCGTAGTTTCCTTACAACAAAACAACACCACACCTACACAATAAAAAATAAGTCTTTTATTTCATGCACATAGGTATAGAAAAAAATACATGATATTTACAAAATTATGTTATGAACCCCTCGCTGGTGAAGGCCTCCTCCAGATATGGCAATTTGACTTTATCTTTGGCTATGATCATCCAAGTATGTCCAGCCACCTTTAGATTGTCGTCTGCCCAACAAGCTCGTGGTCTACCCCGTCGTCCTGGCTGTCCTTTCCACTCTGTCACCACTTCTGACCATCTCTTGTCTTGAAGTCTACATGTCTCGCCCACTTCGTTTTAAAGCATCAATAAACAAAAAAAAAACTTATTTTTTTTCCTATCTCCGTATGTCTTATTTTATAAATTTTCTTTATACCCATTATACTTAGTTACATTGCTCTTTGACGTGAAGTGATTTTTGTTTTTACTTTATTACTAAATATCCATGTCTGGCATGCATAGGTTAGCGACGGCAATAGGCAAGAATCCATTGCTTTCTTCTTTAGATGCAACGACAGTTCTGTTGTCCTTTAAATATTTCTTTCAGTGCCCAAAATTTATTCCATGTCAGTTTTATTCTTCTATCTACCTCTTCTTCGATGTTGTTTTTATTTAGTGATATTTGTTTTCCTAAATATATATATATACTTTTCCACATATTCTAAGCGTGTGTATTGTCGATGTAAATAATTTTTTTGTCGCTATTTGTCATTGATTTGGTTTTTTATAAATTCTAGTCTAGTCTAGAAAAACGGACCTTACTTCAGGATAAATTTCTTGTCGCATTTCTAAAATTTACACGAAGCCGGGGCGAAATGCAAGTATTTCTATAAAAATATCTAAAATTACCCCACTGCCATACAGGCGTGAGTATATGCTTGTGAATAAATACAGTTGTACGAATGATTTCATTGAATTGTAAGTAATCCGTATAGGATTATTTCTGTTCAAATTATTTCAATTAATTTATTTAAAATTTCAATTTCTCTATATTGTTCGACCCAGATTCATGCAATTGTTGTTTTCAACCAATTAATAGCATATCTATTGTTTTCAATGTTGGGATATTGTCACATAATAGTATGATTATATCTAAAATGCTCTCGTGTGCACTTCAAGGTAGGTATAAACATGGTACAATAAAGGTCGTGATGCTGTGTTTGTTTTTGGTTTCCGTAGTGAAACAAGAAACCCTTATAAGATCGTGCAGTCCGTCTGGTCCCAGTCTAAAAAAAAAATCTGGTGTCTATAGTTTTAAACTGATTTTGATGAAATTTGATAAATATATAGTACTCCTGTTGAGATCTCAATAAATAATTTGTTGTGAGATGTTTTTTTACTCGGGGTGAGTTTTGAGTGGGTTAAAGAGATATTAAGCTTGAAAGTTGTCTGCCAGGAGCCCCCAACCTTAACTTTTTATATAAAACTAATAAAAATCTCAAATAAAACTGGAATACTGCCCTTAGTAAATATTCTCAATAAAGATTATAACAGGCACTGAGACAAACAAACATTCCGAAACACAAAATGAACAGTATTGCAATGCGTTGTCTCTGCTTTTTTTTTCTTTCTTTATGGGTTGCATTACAGCTCCAAAAAACCGTGTTACGGTACCAGGGTACCTAGCAAAAGACCAAGGTCTCCCTCTTTTAGCCGATGCAGTTGTCTGTGCTATGAACCCTATTGCCTATGCGTGGCCAATTTTTAACCGACTTCCAAAAAAAGAAGGAGAAGGTTCTCAATTCGGACCGTATTTTTTTTTTTATTTTTTTTTTTTTATGTATGTATGTACATCGATAACTCCGCCAATTGTGAACTGATTTTGATGGTTTCTTTTTTAATCGACAGATAATTCTTCCGGATTGGTCCCATTTTTATCTCATAAAATTAGTTTTTCAGAAATTTTGAAAAAACTGACTTTATAAGTACATTTTTCTTGATATCTCGATAAAATATGTACCGTTTTTGACAACTTATTTTTTTCAAGACATAATAATTTCTCGACATTATCTCACAGACATATGACGAAAATCGGTTCAGTAGTTTTTCAGAAATTCAGTAATTAATTTCTGTTTACGGCTGAAATTATGTATCAGAAAAAGCCTTAGCAACGGTTGCTATTGACACGAAGTTGTCAATTTTCGTGACGATGGTCTAGCGTTTAAATGTAATGGGGTGCATAGGATGCACAAGCACATTACATGGTTCAAATCACATCCACAGGGGTATTTTTTTTTTAATTTTCCATCAATATTTTTTTAGTTGCGTTATTATTTGTCTCTCAAGGCAGCAAAATCACTTAAAAGGGTAAAATAAACCTTTTTAAAAAAAGTGCACCGACTTCAAAATTTTGCACTGAAAAGTAAGAAATAATAAAAATTTCGTCGTAGAATTTGAAGACGGTTGGTGCCAAATTAGAAATAACTTAGTAGGTACCCAAATTCACTAATCTAGATAATTTATTAAGAACCTACGATCATCAGTACAAACATAATATATAATATTGAACAGATATTTATGTTCTTAGATGTTTACTTAATTTTGTATCCTAATTTGGCACCAACCGTCTTCAAATTCTACGACGAAATTTTTATTATTTCTTACTTTTCAGTGCAAATTTTTGAAGTCGGTGCACTTTTTTTTAAAAGGTTTATGTTTTAATTATCGCGTCAAAGCAAAAGCTGTCTTGTCATAAGGGTAAACTAAACTTTGGAATGTCAATACAGGAATTAATTTGATTCCGTGTACAAACCAAATATTGAAATAAAAACAAGACAAGTAGAATTCAAAAAGTTATTTATTTTAAACATATTTACTTACTTAATTATTTTAAAGATTAATAAAATACGAATACTAAAACTTAGGACTTAAGGCTTAATTATTTTCTAAACTTGTTTTTTTTTAAATAATATTATGGTCCTAACCACAAAACGGTGTTTAACAGTATTTAGCTAAACTATGTTTTATCATTCTCTTACAAATCTGTCATTCATATGTTTAAACTAAAGTGGTTTTGTGGTATGGGATATAGGTTTACTGAGGATTTACGCATTTTGTTAAAATCTTAAAGCAACTTCTAATACTATTCTAATTTGCTACACCATAGTTAGGGATACACGGTCCGGCTACATTATTCTGAAATTTAGTTTTTATTTCTTATTAAAAATACAACAGTACATATAAATTTAATCTAAAATAAATGCAGTCGGCGGCAGAAATTATAAGTATTTATTGATTATAAGTACTTTCTTGAATTACATGATTCAAAAAATCTGATAAAAAATTTTTAAATATTAAACCTTAAAAACTAAAAAGAAAAAAGAAAGGGGGTGGAGGAATCAAAGGCAGAATACCTTCTCCAGCTCTGAAGAAAGTCCAACCGTGCCAAGAACACTCGCTGAACTTATCTTGTAGCTAATAACAGTTTGGCGCGTTTATGCGATTTTTGGTAGGGGAAATCTTATGGATTCGCGACCTGTGTTCTCGACATATTTTCGGGGATTGCCCGGCCCGATTATGCTCTACCTGAGAATTTCCGGGCAGGAACTCGTGTACTGGCTTCCACGTATGCCTAGGTCGTGCAATTTTGGCTGCGCATCTCTGGCCGGCAATTCATCGATCTGGACACAGATACATTTATATGTGAAATGATCGCTAAATGGCGTTATTATACGTATACTTGTTTTTTTGTTTTCATTTCTGTCGGCAGTCACCATGATTTAATATGGCTTTTTTCTTTAATTATCCTAAACCATATAACTACTCATCATCATCATCATCATCAACCTTTTAAAATCCACTGCTGGATCATGGTCGCCTATAGTGCACCATTTTAGTGGTGCTCATTGAGAGGAATTGCCATAGTCACCACGCTTGGCAGGCGGGTTGGTGACCGGACTTTACGTGCCCTCCGGAGCACGAGGAGTCGATTTAAGCACATTTTCTTAAATAAAATTGGTGTTTAGGCATTTTGGCAGGGGGTAGGATTCGAACCCGGGACCTCCGGTTTCAAGTCCACCGTCCTACCAATTAGGCTATCGAGGCATTTTTTTTTTCATTTCACTACGGGACCCTTAAAGGTATTGAGATGAAACAAAAAGCAAACAGATTTAAAGTCTATCTAAATACTCACTAAATAATCCATTCAGCCAATTGACAAATACATATTATATAATTAAAAAAACTGTTATTTATGATTATAAGATATAGATAGAATATATAAAAATAAAGAAACACTTGAATTAAATTTATTTTTACTTAATTAAGAAACTTGTAAAAGTTTGGTGAAATATGTTACAAATAAAGTAAACAACGAAGACCTTTGGAGTGTCAAAGATTGGTCCCGTTCTTATTTTCTTCAAATCCTTTAACAAGATTTTCTAATATAAATTTAATTGTAATGCTGTAAATGTTCTCAATATTTGGTGTGTACCGATCTCCAAGCGTAGTCTTGGCTGCTTCCAAAAAAGGTTGTTCTATTTTCTGTAAAATAAAATAAAGGTTGAAAGATTGACTAAAAAGGTTAATATGGCTGAAGTGAAAGGAAAGACCTAGGTGTACTTTTATTGAACATATAAAAAATGTATTGATCGATGGAAATATTAAAGTACACACAATCGACGAGCATGTATGAAAGGTATGTTGGATATAAAAGGCATTCGATTTGGCCTACCCCTCTTGGCATAAAAGGCGTGATAATAGATAGATAGATATCGAGTCCCAAAGTTAGAATTGGTTATCAAAGGAATCGAGCCTTCGTATTCATTCATTCAACTCCACTTATCAAGCTTCCCATCGACTTAGTAAATGAAGGTTGGACGAAATCCCTATTTTTACAAAAGAGATTTCTTTTTATCAAAAGACTAAGACATTAATAAAGCCGTACGTGAGCTAATTAATGATTTTATGGTTCACTTGGTTTTATTTTGAACCCTTTACGCTGACTTTTCTAACTTAAAAAGTCAACATTTGAAGGGTCGGGTACTGAATAGCAATTTACCTTTTAGCGTAAATAAACTGTCATGATGAAAGTTACTGACAAATTATAACTCTGATACAAGCTCTTTATAATTAAAACAGCTTCTCAACCAACTGTACCAATTTGGATTTTTTTTGTTTAAAAGGGTATACTTCACAGGTGGTCCCATGGTCATCAGGTCAGGATCTGATGATGGGATCCTGGAGAAACCGAGAACTCTTCAATTTTTATAGGCACACTTGAAGTGATTTGGGTATTATTTTTTATTTTGTTTGAAAGGGTATACTTTCCAGGTGATCCCATGGTCATCAGGTCAGGATCTGATGATGGGATCCGGGAGAAATCGAGAACTCTTCAAAATTTTATAGGCACACTTAAAGCGATTTGGGTTTTTTTATAGTGACTTGTGCATTTGCTTTTGGAAAGCACACTTTTAAGTGCATAATTTTTGAAGACGGTACCATTTTTTTAAAAGTCAAATTATTATGTGAGAAAATAGTTTTTTTTATTTATAGTATTTTGCGTGTTTGACTTATTGTGACCTTACTTGGATGTTCGTGTTCGCGTATTTGCTATTTTGATATAAAACTTTCATATGTTTCTGCCTAAAATTGAACGTTTATACGAACAAGAATATGCCAAGTCAAACAAGGCTTACCGAAAGTCTGTCGGTTAAATAAAAAAATACGTGTTTCCCATTATTACGTCGTAAAATGTCAAATTATTTGGCAAGTACCTACAGCAAATATACACAATCACGAATACAAATAACCATCTGAATTCGGTCTCACTTTTCTTAAATATACCAACATAGTCTATATCCATCTAAAATGGCGTAGTTTTGAAAGTAAGAAGTTTTCAAATCATTTCAGTAGAGTTTGCTTCTAAGAAATTTTTGAAAAAGGTGCGTCGGTAGCCACGGGTTCGATCCCGGATCTCGACCATGTACCAATGGTTTTTTTTAATTAAAAAGTATGTACATAATCCGACAAACCACACTTAGAGGCTCGTTAGGTATAGCCAGGGCCCGATTTACCCTTAGTGCCGCCCTGGGACACCGTGAAAAATTACTTAAATCTTACATATTTTTTTAAATAAATAAAATGAATCAGATATTTGAAATTTTTAAAGTGGCCCGTGTCTACAAAAAGATTAAGAAACGCTGGAGAAGAAGAATATATTAAAATATTTTACCCAAAAATTGTCAGCTTTAAAACCAGGTATTCTTCTATGACTCGCACCTACTTCTTGTATATATTGAAAGAAGGCATCAACATTCCCTAACCCCTTTATACCTTCGTCTAAAGTATGCATTACTTTGGTCGCATGCTCCGCTAATTCCATAGAACTGGCTTGCGCTTCTCTAGTTCGTAATTCACGGAATCTATCGAACAAGTTTAGGATGTCTTCGTTTTCCTCGAACAATCTGCACATAATAAAAAGTGTCAATTAAAATCTTAGGAGCAAAAGTTTATAGAAAAGTAGGCTGAAGAAAAACTCTGTAAGTATATAAATGGATGAATCCTGAATTTTACCGAAAAACACAAATACATATATCCTGAAAAGTCAGGCGGAATATGTCAAATGTGTTATCTTAAAATCAGGTCAGGGTCACCAGTAGCAGAGTACACTTTTAGCCCTCACTTCTTTAACAGACTAAGTATCTGTTATTTTTAGAAGAAGCATTAGATGAAACTTAAAAAAATGGTGCTTAGCATTTTTAGCACAAGTGATATTTGAACCTGGATTCCCCCCGTTTCAAGTACAACGCTCTACCAATTTGGCTATTAACTACCTACCTACGTTTAATAGTGATTACATTTTATTATCAGTCAACCTGGTTACACCAAAAGAACTGTATAGTCCGTGATGATAAATTGAAATGGGACCATCTATCTATCTATCTATCTATCTATCTATCATCACGCCTTTCATCCCAAGAGGTAGGCAGAGACAATCGAATGCCATTTGTTACGATCCTGACATATCTCTTTTGCTTCTTTTATATTTATCTTACCTTTTTGGGACCATTTCCTATAAAATGTTAAGTAACAAGAAATAGCAGTAACACAATTACCTTTCATAAATCAAAACGTCCCTTAGTTCAAAGTGGAATCAAATGCAGAAAATTGCCCGGAAATCAGTTATATCCTGCTACAAATTGAATGACCTAGTTCACAATATCTAGAGACTCATGATGTTTAATACTAGTAGAGTTGAAATTATAGTTTGATGACCTAATCACGGATGTATAGCGTAAATAATTGAATTTCGATTTTGGGGGATAATTTAAAAGCTAAAAAAATATTTTCAAGTTTATCATGTGATGTGATGTGTCGTTAGCAAGAAAAACAAATATATTTTTTTATAATTTACAGCTTCCGAAACCGTGTTATCGGTCTCCGGGTACCCAGCGGAAGAACAAGTCTTCCTCTTTTAGCCGATGTTATTTGTGAGGCTATACCTAACGATTGGCCAGTTCTATTGAGGTATATTTAGATGGAAACGCATCTAAGTGATGATGATCCAAGCTGTTTATAACCTATTTTATCTACTCTTATATCGTAAAATATCTATTGCAAAATCGAATTATACTTCATAATGATATGTTTTACTTACACGCGTCTCTAATATGTCAAACTTCGATACTATAATGTAATGTAATGTAATGTAGTACCGAAGTTTTCATTCAAAAACCATATCGTAATGTTTTTTTAATGCAGAAAGGGCAAAGGATATGTGTTATGCAGCCACATTAAACTCTATGAAAATATCGACACTCCCATGTGGGAGTCACTTGACAGTTAACGCGCATGCGCAGAAAGTAGGTAACCGCGATTTGCCGCCAATTTGTCGATTAAGAAAAATATCTTGGTTCAATTTGTTTTGTACTATTATTGCATGGGATTAGATAAAGTAGTGTATGAACGGGCACATAACTTGGAATTAAAACACTCGTGGATGCTATTAAAAAAATCCACTTGTGTTTTAATTACCTACCCTTATTATGATCCCGTAACTACTATTAAATATTTGATATTATATGTAAAATAGGAAAATTAGTTATAGTTTCGTAAATTTCAAAAGTTTTGGTTAGAAATTCATCGACCCAGATTGTTAGTAGTAAATGGCAACACACATACAACAATCCAACGACTCAGAATAAAAGTAAATAGGTACTCCTATTAAACATTTTCACTTGCGCGTTACAGGTCTTCAGTATTGAGACAGTGTGATGGCCGCCACAGTAGTTAGTAACAGAATAGTTACTTTCTGCAACATAAGGTCGAGAAATTATTATACCCTTAAAAAAATATGTCATTAAAATCAGTATATTGAGATATTGCGAAAAATAGACTAAAAAGTCAGTTTTTTTCAAAATTCCTGAAAAACCGGTAAACCAATTTACATGACAAAAAAATGGAACAAATCCAGAAGACTAACAAATAGAAAAGAAATCGTCAAAATCGGTTCACAACTGGCGGAGTATACCTACATACATACAAAAAGAAACGGTCAGAATTTAGAAACTTCTTCTTTTTTTTCGAAGTCGGTTAAAAATAAGTAAATATGGATGCGTGTATGAGAGTTGTTTACCATTCAAATTCAACATACCTACAACCCTAAAATATAAACACCAGTTTTTTTATATAAAATTGCCAAAATGTTAAATTTAATGACATGGAAACACTGTCGGTACCTACCCAATGTACAAAAGCTAAAAATATTATATTTCAGGAAAACTCTACGCATTGGCACAATATATCTCATATTTCACCATTTTGAGCGTAATGGGAAGGGAAGCTGAAAATTGGGACTTTGTTCATAACCTGACACTCTTTGTTACCTCAGTCTTTAGGATGATGATCTTAAATGTAGTACGTAACATACATACTAGCGACGTGCCCTGACTTTGCGTGGCTTGTCAAATTTAATCCTCGACATGAAGAAAGAATTTTATACTTTTTAGGCCGTTTTAAAAACGTGGAGTACCTATTATTTTGTTTTTTTGCGAGTTAAGGGCCGTTGGTCAAGGTCATCTTATAACTGTTAAAAATATTTATACAACATTTCCTTACTACACAATTAATAGTTATTATTTTAAAATGCTCGTTTTGTAAACTACGGCTATTTAGAACCCTAAATATAAAAAATATAGCTCAATCCAATTAAAGATAATAACTATCAATTGTGTGGTAAGGAAATGTTGTATAAATAAACTCACCTTTCCAGGATTAACTCAGATTTGCCATATTTTTGACAGATACAAGATGACTGAGAGCAACGATCCTTAATAGTGCACTGTCATCCAACTCTGAGTTACCACATGTTTACCTACAGCTCATCATGAAGTTTGTCTAAAATCGATTGCAAAATTTGTACCAAATAACAAAAAACTAAGAAACAAACAGACAGACAAGAAAGCGAGTTAATAAAAACGTGTTAAAAATGTATACGCAGTGGGCTGTAGTTAATAATTGTGTGTTGTGGTTGTTGGGAATTGTTGATTAATACAAAGCCCCTGATATTGATACTTTAATTAAAATATTCACAATATTAATGTTAAACGCAATAAAGCTGCGTATATCCTAACATATATCCTATATAATTAACAACTTTTACGGGTGACTGTCACTGCGGTAATCCATATGTAAAGGATAACGTTGGTCAATATGCGAGTAGCCTATATCTGCTATATGAGACGTACTCCATATGTGGACCAAACCTAGTAGAGCTGGGTCGTTTCGTATTTTACGTGAAACGGAACGTAACCCGTTTTATAAATCAACAAACTGCTTCGAAAAGCAGTGCTAAAAGAAACGGTTTTTTATTCACAAGGCGTAAATCGTACATACTATATTCATTCATTCAAAAAACCCGTTTATTCGACAGTCTGTACGTACAATATCAGTCTAATATACATACACTATACAGCGTTATGGTCAATTTTAAAAATACAGCAAACCAGTTTCTTTTTCAAATCCGCCTCGGAAATATTTTTGGTAGATTTTTTATAGTTAGCATACTGTATATTTATATAGGACCCCCCGCTACATCTTTTATTTTGACCAGAATGAGGAAACTTAGAACAATTATTATTTTAGCCATTTATTGTTTGCATAGAAACTACTGTCATCGGTGATGAAAAAGGAATGCACGGCCCGAGAATGTCCAACACTAGAGTGCTGGGTCGGCCATTATGCTGTTGGACACACTCGGGCCGTACATTCCTTCCCTGGATGGCCCTGTATGGATTCGTCGGTTTGGCCTTCGAGTCGAAATCAAAGATGTCGCGGTTCTAAATATGATAACACGGAACCCCAAAGCATGCTGTATTTCAGACCGTTAGCAATATCGAAAACAAAAAACAGCGCGTCTGCACATGAATGAGACGTATAAACAGTTGAATCGCCGAAACATGTTTTTTTTAAAAAGCTGATTTTCCTTCTGACATAAAAGCGTCCGTTCGTTACAGGGCAAAAATCTGTTTCTTGAAACAGTTAGTAAAAAAAACGACCAGCTCTAAAACCTAGCTACGTGCTACAGGTTCCAAGGCAATGTGACAGTGTGCCGGGAAGGCCCAATTTCTTCTATTTATTTAATATGAACAAAGAAACTGTATTCCCACGATAATGTGTGAGGTCCTCATTTAACAATAACATTAAAAATATAAAATATTAGCTTTACACCTCGAAACAGAAATAACTTACTCTTATCAGAACATAAACAAACAATTGTACAATCGTGTATAAAATCATTAACTTAAAAAGTACTGTCGAAAACATTTAATTATTTATTTAGGTATAAGACCTCTACAAAAATATTACAACGTGAAGAAACTGCAAAAATGCCAATACTGTTTTCTTCCCCTATTATTCCCCCTTAGAGGGGCGGATTAAAATAAAAGCCAAAGTTCTTCCCTAAAGTTCAAGCTTTCTCCTTATCAAATTTCATAAAAATCGGTTCAGTGGTTTAGCCATGAAAGCGTAACAGACAGACAGAGTTACTTTCGCATTTTTTTAATATTAGTATGGATATATAAAAACCTTCTAGTATGTGAAAGTAAAACGATATCATGTTTTAGGGTTCCGTACCCAAAGGCTAAAAACGGAAACCCTATTACTATAAGGCTCCGCTGTCCGTCCGTCCGTCCGTCTGTATCCCAGGCTGTATCTCATGAACCGAGATTTTTCACAGATGATGTATTTCTGTTGCCGCTATAACAAGAAATACTAAAAAACAGAATATATACATTATTTAAGGGGCTATGTGTATTTTTTTTGTTCGTTTTTGCTCAATATTGATAACGGCAACAGGTAGACGCTTGAAATATTCACAGAATATTTAGTTAAATATTCACTTTAAAAATAAATAATTAAATTAAAATAAAATTAATATTTAATGGGGGCTCCCATACAACAAACGTGATTTGAACGGACTTTTTTGTAGACCTTTTTAAGGTGTACAATACTGTAGTACATTATTTTGATCTATCTCGTAGGGTTCAGCCAGCGTTTGCAATGTAAGCGCAAAAAAATGTGTGTATTTACGACATCACATTAGAAACCTCTAAAATTATCAGTCTTTCTCTACTATATTATGCATGTTATATACATATAAACCTTCCTCTTGAATCACTCTATCTATTAAAAGCATAAAAATCTGTTGCGTAGTTTTAAAGATCTAAGCATACATAGGGACGGACAGACGGGAAGAGTCCGACTCGCACTTGGCCGGTTTTTTATTTAGTAGGATGCTCCCCTACTAACTACTAATATACTCGACTAATATAAAGGAACATAATGTGCACGAATCCGCTAGCAAAAGCCAGTAGATATTTTAGGGTGATTTTATTATTATTTAGAATTCGTGGAATAATTAGTAGAAATTAATCATTTTATATCAAAACCGCTTGAATTTCAGAAATGTCAAAATAAATTGCTTTTAACAAGATTAATTAGTGATAAATTTATTACAATTATCATATAATTAACATTAATATAAATGTAAATCATACTACATTGAAATGAAACCAAACCGAATTGTTTGGAAAAGTGTGGTATGAATGATATTACTTATATAACTAGTAGTTGTCTATTATACATACTTTAATAATATGCTTATATACTAAATTTATAGCCTATTTCACCGCCTTAGGGGTTGATTTTCGAAAAATTCTTTCTTGGTGCACCTCTGCTCTTCCTAAGGAATAGGTCTACCTCCCAATTTTCCTGACTGTCAGTCAGTCAGCGATGTCAAAATGGTTTGTACATTATAAGACTAATAAAAAATGTATGCTGATAAACCAAATTATAGTGATTTCTTTTTTTCCTTTTTCTGGCGACATTTAGCTGGAGTTTATAAACTTATAATGATGGCTTTAATGGTACAATATCCTGTGATATGTCCATATGTTAAGTTAATCTTATAAAAGATCCTGTGGTGCCCGTCTCTTCAGTCTTGTAAAAGAATTGTTTGGTCCATCTGCCATCAGATTCCTTGCTAATGCATTTGGGTGCTTTTTCATTCTTATGATGTATGAGGCAAGAGAATCCTTTATTTCATGTTTAACTGTTTTAACACCAATATCACGATGTAGCTGGTTATTTGTGATGTACCAGGGTGCGTCAGTTATCATTCGTAGTGTCTTAGACTGGAATCGTTGTAGTATTTCAAGATTGGAACTGGAAGCAGTGCCCCACAACTGCAATCCATAGGTCCATATAGGTTTGAGTATACATTTGTAGAGCAGGAGTTTATTTTCAAGAGTAACTCTTGATTTGCGTTGTATAAGCCAATATAACTTTCTTAGCTGCAATCCAAGTGTGTTGAACTTTGTTTTGTCACCTGGATATTTTGTATGCTGCCACACTTTCCGTGCTTTTCGTTTTTCCTTGATAAGTTCTATGACTACCTTAGGATATGCATATTTTTCTATTACTTCTAAGGGATTTGGTGTGGCGTCCCAGGATGCTTGTTGTATTGTAGTATTAAAGTATTCAGTTGCCCGAGTAATATCTTCCTCTGTCTTTAATGGGACTGTAGTTTTAAGCCGAAAGTCCACCATTTGTTGAAAGTACGCCCAGTTTGTCCTTTTGTTGTGCAATCTACAGCACTTGGAGGTGAAGGCAGGCTCGGATGACAATCGAGCTATAATTGGTGAGTGATCCGATGTTAAGTCATAGCACGCGCTGCATTTAAATGATTCCGGTAGAACACCTTTGGTCACAAAGAAGTCAACAATATCTGGTCTCTTATTGATATCAGAAGGCAAGTATGTTGGTTCTCCAGAGGCGGAGACATTTAGTTGCAAGGTATTAACGGTTTTAAGTAGTTCTCGACCTTTCGATGTGACAAGCTGTGAGCCCCACATGGTGTGTTTGGCATTATAATCTCCTCCTGCCACAAATCTTGTTCCAAGTGTCTGAAATAATGTATTATAGTCATCATGTTTCATCCTGTGCTTTGGTGGGCTGTACAATGCTGAGACAGTTAAAGGACCTTTTGTGTCATCCATTACTATACTGGCTGCTTGTATTCTGTCAGAGCAGAATTAATTTTTGGGGTAATGATTTATTTTATCCTTGATTAGAATGGCAGCACCACCATGGGCTTTACCATCTGGATGCATAGTGTGGTACAATTTATATCCTGGTATTCTAAAGAAAGTTTTGATTGTAAAATGAGTTTCTGACACTAGCATGATGTAAATTTTGTTTGTTACCAAAATAAGTGTTTAACCTCTAAAAGGTATTGTGATAAGCCGTTGGCATTCCATAGGGCTATTTTGATTGATTGGAACTTACTAAGTTTGTCATTGTGCATAATTGTTCAGTAATTTGCCTGAACATTTTTAATAACTGATTCATGTCATCCGATGTCTCAATGTTAGTAGTGTTTACAGTTGGTGCTTGCGGATTCTTGATGATTTCTGCATAGGTGTTTCTTTTGTATTGTGAGTTGTTAGGTACAGGAGCTGCTTTATTGTCACCGTTTTTTGGCAAGGACATGAAATCTTTGGTTTTGGGTCTCAAAGGAGGATACTTTTTCATTATCAGGTTTTTATACACCATGCAACCTTTATAATTAGCTGGATGATTACCATCGCATAATACGCATTTGACGGAGTCAGATCTATCTTTCTGATGGCAATCTCTTGATATATGATTTCCAGTACATTTTATACATCTTGGTTTTCGGAAGCAATACTTTTTCGTGTGGCCATATTGCTGGCAGTTTGCACATTGGGGTATATTGCGCACAGGTTTTGGTGGTTCAACTGAGATTCTGCAGTTTAAGAGATGCTTGATATCATATATTTGTTTATTGTTAGCTTTTGGAGTAAGTTCAACAACAAACATATGCAGAGGAATTTTTGTTATATTTTGTTTAATATTTCAAATGTTGGTAGCATAATGTCCTAATTCATTTAGGGCCATTTTGATATCTTCTATATCAGTGGATGGATGATTTTTTTTCAATACTACTTTAAATGACCGCTCTTGTTTCAGCTTATATGTATAGAATTCTGTTTCTTTAGCTTCCAACTGCTTGACAGTTTCTCTGTATATATCAGAAGTTTTGGTAATGATTTTAACCTTATTGTGATTTAATATTTTTAATTCATAGCTTCCTGCCATTTGTCTGTCCAAAACTTGTTTCAGAGGTTTGATGTTTTCTACTCGATCAATAAATATTGGAGGAGGTTTAGGATTTTTTTCAGTGTATTGTTCTGTGTTATTCTCATCCATTGGTAGCTCATCGAACGAATTTGTTATTTGTATTGGTTGGCCTAGCCAATAGTTGTCCATTTTGGTTTGCTTCTGTGCCTTCAAGTTGTGATTATCAGGGTTATTTCTAGGCCGCTTCCTACCTTGTACCTTTGTCCAATTTGATTCATCAGACTCAGGAGGGCAGTGCTCATTAATGCTTTTAGTTTTTGGTTCATTATGTGTTCGAGTTACATCACTCAATGATTGCGATCTAGGTCTATTTAAAAATAAAGCCTTATGGAAGACTTGTTGGGTAAGGTTTGAGGGGTTATCATTATTCTTATCATTCATTGTATTCCCACGAGAAGGGTCGAAATAAATGGTCACTTGCCGGGTGACGCCCATTCCTGCAAGAAGGCAGATACAACGGTGTTTGCCATGTCCACCGAGGTTGGTCGCTTGGAACTGGCCTCATGCCAGCCATTCATCCCTTCGGCACGTTTCCCACCTTAGGATTATGGAAAGGTCTATAGAGGATTTCAGCCTCGTGGTCCAGACAATGAAGCCAAGACCCTAAGTATTTTTTTTTACTAATGAAAGTTTAGTAACATTGATTCTCATTACCATCACAGCCCCAGATATTTTGGGAGTAATTTAGCCCCCCAGGCCACTGCGGCCTCTTCCAGCTGGTTGTTCAGTTGGGTGTATGGTTATACCGCCATTGATCGGTCGCCAGAGCCTCGTTTGTTATCTAGCAGGAAGAACCGCGCGCAGGTGAGGTTGACAATTGGGTCGGATAAGATGTTATGCCCGTTCCCCCCTTACCCACCTAAATCTAGTGAAATGAAGACGTCCAAGACGCTTAACTAAAAAGGACTAAGAATACAGTTGATACTAAAAATAAATGTGAAATATTGCAAGTTGTACTTTAGCCTCTGTGTCTACTCCGATATATATTATTATCATATTAAAAAACAAAGTTTCTCCGCCGCATCTGTATGTCTGTCTGTGCCCCTTTTCACGCAAAAATACTGAACTGATTTTGTTGCGGTTTTCACTATTAGATAGGTTCGTTCACCGAGAAGGTTTATGTCTAAAAAACATGGACCTATCATGTTTAGGAGCTGAGCATTAACAATATAAGTGAATCAAGTCGGGAAAAAAGTTAGTCCCACTGAGTTGTCATGGCGTATCCTGTCTAATCCGTCAGAGATACAACAAAATGAAATTGTTGTAAATATTGTTTTGAAAGAATATAGTAGTAAATTAGATTTTCAAATGTATTTTGATCCGAACACAACAAACCTATATAAATGTAAATTTTGGGTTGTTACAAATAATAGATGGGGAACCATCCTTCAACCCTAATAACGTTTATAGAATTTTATATTTATAGTAAACATGCACGATTGAAATAACCGATTTGTAGATCCTATAATAAAAATATTGGGGATCGGTAGTAGCTTACTTTATTTTAAAGATCAATAAAGTTAGAGCTTTTGACAAATTGTGAAATTTCTTCGCCCAGATAATGCCAGCATTCTTGCCATTTTTAATAATTGTTTTTAAAATTTATTTAGTATATTTAAAAAAAAAATAGGGTTCCGTACCCAAACTATATTACAAAGGCTCCGCTGTCAGTCCGTCCGTCCGCCTGTCACAGGGCTGTATCTTTTGCACCGTAATACTTGAGAATTTCACAGAGTGTGTGGCCGCTATGACATCAAATAATAAAAATTAAATAAAGTTAAAAATTAATGGGGGGTCCCCCATACAAGAATCGTGTTTTTATACATACATAGAATAAATACATACAAACGTCTAACTAGTATAACTATAATTCATACTCAATAAAACATCAAATAATAAAAATCAGCCCCTGCCCACAACAGGGGCGTCAAACTTGGTCTGCAATTATAGCATTCTATTGACTGTAGGTACACGACGCGGCGACGTAACCCTTAGGGTGCAAACCCTTTGATTTCTATATTATATAGTAAACAATAAAGCTTCTGAATTGATTTGATTTGAAAAATTCTAACACTATTATAGAAGAAAGTTAGGATATTTATTTGCATTTCAAAAACTTTCACAGGGGAAGCCGGGGTAGATAACTAGTTAGTATACTAATATAAATAACTGCATTGTGATAACTGAAATTAGCATCAAAAATGCATGTGGTATGGGAAAAGACTGAATTGTAAATTGTACACATTACGCAAATTTTGTGTAAATTGCAAATTTGATAAAATGATAATGGCTATGAAATTTATTACCAAAAAGATGTGAAAATATTAGATGATTCAAAGTAGATCGTAGCGAAAATCTCCCGCCAGGAGCACCTAATAAACTTTTACAGTGTCAGCACTTTGTTGAATAAATTTTGAGATTTCATTATTTGAACTGATTTATTCGTGCGAAATTCTTGTAACTTTGTTCTGTAATGGGGTTTCAAATATAAAAATGATTACGATAGAATATTCAAATTATAAATATAAAATTATTTTCTTTTGCAGAAATTCAAGTACTTTTGATCTACTTTAAATAGAATAATAAGATTGAAATTTTAAAAGCGATCCAAACTGGCTCCACCTGAATACAATTTAGATTTTGAAAATTTGTAATTACAATAAAGGGAGGTTATACCTAATATAACGTATGACCAGTTCTGTTGAGGTATATTTAGATGGAAAAGCCTCTAAATGTGGTTTGTCCTAATTATCAATTAAACATTTTTTGTACTACAGAATTATATTCCATTCTAGAGGTACATAATTGTGTTTCATTTCTAACGGATTAGACAGCATATTCCATGAGAGCGGGCTGAGGATAACATTATATTTCGCAAATTTTTAATATAACCACGATAAAATACAAACAATAATAGTGAAAATCTTCAAAAGACAGACAGACGCGCAAGGGGCATATATATATGCTTTTACCTATACAGCCTATTGGCTTGAATGATAAAACGATAACGAAAAATTACGTAAATAAAACAGTTTTTTATGACATTGACATTTATTTTCATACCAGAACTTGGAGCAACTTGATTACAACTGAGTGATGTCCAATTGCTTATAGCGACCAACTGTTTGTATGTTGCTTTTTAGATGATAAGCTTGCCAGGTTTATAACTATTATAAAATAGTAATAATGTATGAGTGACACGTGGTAAGAAATTAGGGCATTAATAGATGACAACGTCTGATACATATCAAACTAAATATGCAGCTCGTTGACATTCTAGGCGAGTGTACGTTTATTGTTCCATTTAGATCAGTATGATTGCATCGAATGACGTTCAGCATTTTTAAATAAGGGTTTTGGTGCCAAATGTACAATGTATACAAGTAGGTAGGTAATTTCCATCCTATCTATCTATCTATCTATCATCACGCCTATTATTCCAAGAGGGGTAGGCAGAGGTAATCGAATGCCATTTGTTACGTATGTTAAGTAGGTAATTGAAGTTCCTAATTTATTAAAGAAAAGAAGAAAAGAATTAAAATACCTATGTAAAGAAAAGAAGATATAGATAAGAGATATAATCGGGTGAGAAGTGCATATATCAAAATGTATTTTAATAAAAGGAATCATTTACGCTTAGTTAAGAAGAATGGGGATAGACAGCAAAGGATCTGAGGTATTTTCATTGTCATTATTTTGTAGATATTCAAATGTAGGGAGCTTTAAGCAATTTCAGCGGTCAATAGCCTTAAGTGCTGCGTCGGTCATGTTTAATATGAAAATTACTGGTTTCATAGTTCCAAAGTACAGGGTGTGTTTTATTGAAGTAAATTGTGGGGTTCTGAATTAGAATTTCTTTACTTTTACTGTTTTGTCCGCTACGTGTTTTTTCTCATGGTTTATTTGGAGGTTAATGGATATCAGTTCAGCAATTTTTGAGATGTTTACTGTAGACTAGCTGTTAGCCCCGACTTCGCCTGTGGCTTCAATCCATACTAACTTTCATCCCCTATAATATCTCTTAGTGCTGTTGATTTAAAAAATATCATGTCCTTCTCTACCAGTGAGTTGTTATATAACAACTTACTGTTCCCTACAGTTCAAACTTACTCCTTATTAAATTTCATTAAAATCGGTTCAATGGTTTAGCCGTGAAAGCGTAACAGACAGACAGACATTACTTTTGCATTTATACTATTAGTATGGATGTTATAAAAAAAGTATCGGGAATGGATGATTTGTTTATGGTTCCAAATTCAAATTTTTGTTTTTCTTGTTGTTGTTAGATTGGCACAACTGTTTTCCATATTGGCGCGGAGTTTGAGTTGCATCTGTTATTTATATTAAATACAGTGCTGTTTTTAGTTATATCATATCTAGTGTGTATTGCGAATTTCATAATGGACAAAAACATCGAACAAAATCTTAAATTATGCATCGCCGATGAATTTTCATGTTCGGAGTCACTGAAAATGTTACAGAAGGCTTACGGTGAATCGACTTTATCAAAAACACGTGCTTATGAGTGGTAAAAAGCGTTTAAAAGCGGTCGAGATGTGATGGAAGATATGCCTCGCTCTGGTGGGCCATCAACGTCTGCAACTGAAGTTAACATCGCAAAAGTGAAAGAAATAGTGACTGAAAATCCTCATTCAACTTTGAGAGAGATAGCCGCCGAATTTTCTGTATCTCACGAGTCGATCCGTACCATTTTAACTAATCATTTGGGTATGAAACATGTTGCCGCTCGGCTAGTCCCAAAATGCCTGAATTTTCTCCAAAAACTCAATCGCATGAGAGTCGCTGAGGACATGCTAGATTCTAGCAGCTAGAACGAGTCAATTGACATGTCATGCAAACACAAATGACATGCAAACTAGTCAACAAGCTTCGGAGTGGCGCCTTCCAACTGAACCGAAACCGAAAAAACCACGCCAAAGTCGATCAAAAGGCAAAGTCATGTTGACTGTTTTCTTTGACTTTCGCGGTGTTGTGAACTCGGAATTCTTACCGGAAGGTCAAACGGTAAATAAAGAATTTTATTTAAGCGTAAATTCGACGAAAAAGGCCAGATTTGTGAAAGAAAATTCTTGGATTTTGCACCACGATAATGCGCCTTCGCACAAGGCCATCATTGTGTACAATTGTTGACCAAACACTCAACAAATACCATCGAGCAACCACCATATTCACCAGATATGGCTCCAGTCGACTTCTTTCTTTTTCCTAAACTCAAATTACCACTTCGTGGCACCCGTTTTCAATCGGTAGAAGACATAAAGCAGAATTCGCGGCGAGAACTGAACTCAATTCCGGATACAGCGTTTAAAAAATGTTTTGATGATTGGATTATTCGTTGGCGTAAGTGTATCGTTTCTGAAGGAGCATACTTTGAAGGTGATACAATAAATTTGGATGAATAACAAACATTTTGTGTATTATTGATCTTTTCCCGGTACTTTCTTGACAGAGTAGTATATACGTTATTTCTTAATATCTCTATATAATATTTCCCAAATGTGTTTTTTTTGTCGGTATCAAATATATCTCCCTTAGTACTGTAAGTATCAAAGTTAATGTTTGATACGCCATTTCGAATAATATTTTCCCTCTAATGAATCATAATTTAATGTTTCTTTTAAAATTTGACTCTTTTTTTTTAAGACGCCATTGAACTAACGTCGCGAAGTATTCGCACGGGACATCTAGAATAATACTTATTATAAACAGCAAAGTAATTTTAAATATTTCATCGTAGATCAGTAAGCATAAATAATCCAAATTAGTGGGAACTAAGTAGTTTTTAATTTGGCACCAAACTTAATTGCTACAAAGAGCTTATATCTTTTTGTTTTTCTTAAAGTCAAAGCAAATACACCACCACGGTCTTTAAAACCTTGAGGTGTGGCCAGAGACCTGGTGTCTACTTAGTGTATAGTGTCCACTTGTTATGTGTAAAAACACTTACGGAACCAGATTTTAGGGACCATAGTTATTATAAAAACACGAGAAGTTAAGCTTGTATAATTATTAAAAAAGTATCAGCCCCTATCTAGACTAATGAAAAATTAAACCAACAACATATGTCACACGATAACCACTGAGTCATTTTAAACGCTAGGGTGCGTACTAACCGAACTCGTAGTAACCGAAGGGACAAATGGTAGGTAAATATAATTTAAGTTAATGTTTATTTTCATAATGTTTGTAGTGGTAGACGAGAAAATAAATAAAAATAGATATAAAACAAAGTATGTCTGTCAAAAACTACTAAACGGATTTCGTTGTAGTTTTCACTATTAGATAGCTTGATTCACTGGGAAGGTTTACGAGTATTAAACATTGACCTATCATGTTTAGGGGCTGAGCATTAACAGTTTTAGTGAATCAAGTCGGGGGAAAGTTTGCTCCAGCGAGATTTTATGGCATGTGCTGCCTGAGATATAACAAATTGATGTAGGAAAGAATTAAGTGACCCACAAAGATGTCTGCGGTAGCATATATCTATCTGAAATTTTCGGTTTTCAAACGGTTTCGTTCGTAATATTATGCCATATTTATGTGGGCACTGCTTTATTAATTTTCTTCGAAACTCTCTATGATATTATAGAGTACTAGCTGTACGCCCGGGGGGGCCATTCTAATTTTCATCCCCTTAGGGGGTGGAATTATAAGAATTAGTATCTATACATATTAAGACATAGGTCTTTCCCTAGGGTTCAAGCTCTCTCCGAATAAAATTTTATCAAAATCGGTTCAGGGGTTTAGCCGTGAAAGTGTAACAGACAGACAGACAGAGTTACTTTCGCATTTATAATAGTATGGATTATAGAGTAAAAATTCAGCCTATTGAAAGCATTTACTTTTGGGTGTAATGATGTGACCTCAGTTGGATGTTGATGTAAATATTTGTGATATTTTCTATTTTGACCATAGAGCAACACGGACCCGCGCTCGTAGAACCTTGTTGCTCTATGATTTTGACAAATAACTTCCATACGATGCTGTCAAAAATGCAGAGCCGGGAGCGGAAAATCTATACTGAACCGATTCTAAAAATTCTTTTACTAATAGAAAGCAACGATATCCCCGAGTGACATAGGCTATATTTATTTTATATTCTAGTCTTCTATATAAATAAAAATGAAATGCTGAACTTGGGAACGGCTGGATCGATTTGGCTATATTTTTTTTAAAGTGTTTAGTGGAAAACTATTGGAAAACTCGCCCGGGTAATTAGAAAATTGAAACTGAAAGTGATTTTTTCTATAGGAGTATTTATTGTATGAAAGTTAATATAGGCTCCACGTGCGAAGCCGGGGCGGGACTCTAGTAAAGAATATTTAATGAATAGGATCGTTTGTATCAAATTTTACGTCTCGCTAGACACAATTAATAATGTCTTTGTTTAACGTGACAGGCTTACATCACGTGAACGGTAACAAAAGGAACCCTTCATACTCGGTGGTAATTTTAGACAAAACCTTGGTATGCTTGTGTTTAATATCAAAACATTTAATTAAACAATCAATATTTATCTGTCTCATTAAAGGATATTTTGAAAATAAGAAAATACAAAGAAATTTAAGTGAATGCTATTTTCATTTCAATATCTAAAATATAAAACCGTCATGATAATCAACACGCAGCCTAAACCAGTGAAGATATAAATATAAAAATTGGAAGGTATATTCCTTAGGGCAGGGGTTCCCAGGGGTTTGCTATGGGTGCCGGGTGCCGCCAGCATATGCCAGTCGTGCCGGCTCATTTTTTCAATGTTCACAAAAAAAATGGAGTTCGGAGTAGGAGCAAACTTTCAGCGTCAAGTGATTTAAGGGTAAAATTGACAATGCTTCCCATAGACTTAAAATAAATAATAAAAAAAACAGTTTCATTCTTCGCATTGTGTTTTCTTGTTTTCCTAAGTAGTCAAACAAATCACTTTAAGAGTAGGTGTGCCGCGAATTTTTTTTAGTACAACAAGGGTGCCGCGGTGAAAGAAGTTTGGGAACCCCTGCCTTAGGGGGTGTATAGATGCACTTTTTAAAAAATCAACCCCTAAGGGGTGAAATGGAGAATATTGTATTCCCTGCGTGTATTAACTTGGAACTTGGAAAAAATACTCTTTAAAACAAATAATGAAACACTGCAAAGGGGTGTTGAAGTTTATATGAGGGAAAATGTTGTTTTCGTCGGATCTACTTGAAACTTAGCTAGAGGATATAGGAGGTGACTTAAATAAGGATTTTTTAAAACAACCCTTAAGAAGGGGTGCAACGGGGTGTTGAACTGTGTATGGGGAAATATTTTCAAGGTGGACGGGAAGATATCTATATTTGTCTACATTTACACATTTTTTAACTTATGATAACATAATTAGGAAACTCTTTGCGTATTTACATAAATTACGTCACTATTCCTAATACAACGCGTAAGAAGTCGCGGGAAACTGCTAGTATGTAATATTTGTCTGTATGAATGTATGTCCTAATGTTTCACCAACATGCCCTGAAACGCCTGAAAAAAATTATAATGTTCAGAGCAGGTGTCAACTTTCTCAGGGCCAACCTCATGAAACCTCCAGCTAATATTTTTTCTTTACATCTAGATTCTATTATAAAATTACACCTAATTTAGTATGAAACGTAATTAAACGTAAAATCGCGTAGAAATAAAAAATTATGAATTGATGAAGCAGTTTACGAGTTATGAAATAAAAACCTGAAGTAATTGCAAATTTCTCTACCTGCCTGTGAAAATCCCGTCAAAATCGGTTTAACCGTTTTAGTTTAGTTTGTATACTAGCGACGGGTACAATATGGATTTACAACAATTTGAATACCTACGGTTATAACTACTTATATATTAGAGATAGGTATATACGATTATGAAATTTTTTGTAGAAAATTTTATTCTACACAATTCTTTCTGTGAAGTTCGGAAGAAATGAAAGATGCGGTTTTGTGGTAATCTTCTTGTCGGGTACTTGCTTCGGTGTTGGTGACGGGTTAGCGTGCTGTGTTCTTGATCTTGACCCCGATTGTGCCCTTCCACGCGCCCGCCTGTATAGGGGTGCGTGCGCGCACTTAGACCTATGTCAACCGGGCGCGCGGAGGCGATACTATTGACCAATCACCGCAAGCAAGCACCGTCGTGGCAACTCATTTTGTCTCTCTTTAACTATTTACATACAAGCTATGAATACAAATATCTATCAACACAATAAGACACAACTATACAATAAACAAGGAACTATAAACTATTTGTAGCCTCGCTGGCAGTTGGTGGGAAAGTCGGGAACACTTTCCTAAATCATTTTGTTATATCTCTGATGGATTAGACAGAAAATGCCATGAAAACTCGCTAAAGCTATAATTTTCTCACGACTTTATTCACTTATACTGTTAATGCTCAGCTCCTATACATGATAGGTTCATGTTTAATACTCGTTAACCTTCCTGGTGAATCAACTTATCTAATAGTGAAAACCGCAATAAAATCGTTTAGTAGTTTTTGCGTGAAAAGGTCACAGACAAATAAATGTTGACCTGTAGACGACCGAAAAGCACTATATTGCAAAAATACAGTATACTAAGTATGTGTTATTCTTAATGACTTTCTCATTAGGTTACCTCGTCAATATGCCATCAAGCTCAAATCAATATCTCTGACTGAATTCCTTCACTAATGTTGCGATCAGTGTGGTTTGAGAAAATCTGTTTCGAATTGGTTATTAATTTATACTTCGTGTGTTCTAAAAACAAGTATTATCTAAGTAGTAATTATAAAACATTCTAGATAAACACACCATCACGGTTTTTACACTTTGCAGTGTGGTCAGAGACAACAATACATGACGTAGCAACTGCGACGGATTGCAAAATACTTCCTGTCGAATCGCAACTAAACTCACAACTGAAACTAGCGCCCCTACCGAACAACTAAGGCATAAAAAATTACATACATATATAAAAAAATGTGTACCGACTTCAAAAATTATGCACTGAAAAGTGTGCTTTCCGACAGCAAATGCACAAGTCACTATAAAACAAAAAAACCCAAATCGCTTCAAGTATGCCTATAAAATTTGAAGAGTTCTCTACTTCTCCAGGATCCTGACCTGATGTTCATGGGACCACCTGGAAAGTAATCTACCCTTTCAAACAAAATTAAAAAAAAATACCCAAATCGCTTCAAGTGCGCCTATAAAATTTGAAGAGTTCTCGATTTCTCCAGGATCCCATCATCAGATCCTGACCTGATGACTATGGGACCACCTGTGAAGTATACCCTTTCAAACAAAATTAAAAAAAAAATCCAAATCGCTTCAAGTGTGCCTATAAAATTTGAAGAGTTCTCGAATTCTCTAGGATCCCATCATTAGATCCTGACCTGATGACCATGGGACCATCTGTAAAGTATACCCTTTCAAACAAAAAAAAATGTATCTAAATCGGTCCAGGCGTCTACAAGTAATCGGGGAACATACATTAAAAAAAAGAAAAAGATTCCCACGAATTGAGAACCTCCTCTTCTTTAAATTTTAAAGTTCGGTTAAATAGTTTTTGATTAATTTGCTTACAAGCAACTAGAATGCAATCTGCAACAAGTTGCTATATGTTAGTTGCAAATTAGCTGATAGGCTTGCTGCAAGGCAAGCTGTCAATAATTTTCAGAGGAAATGCGAACATCGGCTTTAGATGCCCTCCGAAGCACATGTCAATGAACACCCTTATTCTTAACTAAATTATCAGCATTCGTGATGGCTGATCGGATGTTGATTAAATTGACACGTAAATGTTTTAGAATACGCTCAGTTCTGAAATAATTTCGACTCTATCATGGAATATTAATTATTACAATTAATTATTCTATGTAATCAGGGAAACCACAAAATCTGTAATTAACGAGTTGCCTTCCGACTCCCGAAACCCTGTACGATCCCATGCAGGGTACCCAGCATTCGCCCACCGGAGTGCAAATTGTATTTTTTATCGGAAGTTGATCCATGCCTGTCGATAAAAATATACAATATTTTGTTGGAAATGAACTAGACTTTATAATATTATATATTAAATATTATGTGTGACACCGTACCTGAATCTGTCATTTTAAGAATATGCCATTTACATAAACTGTCATTTACAGAATCTGCCGTTTACATTACCGAAAAAATAAATCTCACTTATCAATGAAATAATATATTTCTAGGAATAACTTAGCTACTTAGTGCGTCGGTGGCCGAGTGGTTAAGACGTCTGGTGTTAATTAGGCATACCACAGGTTCGATCCCGGACCCCGCCTATGTACCAATGGTTCTTTCTAATTAAAAACTTTATGTACATAATCCGACAAACCACACTTAGAGGCTTTCCATCTAAATATATCTCAATAACCTCACAGATAGCATCGGCTAAAAGAGAAAAACTTGTTCTTCCGATGGGTACCCTGGGACCGTTAACGCGGTTCGAACAGACACTGTTTACCTAAAAACGTCAAACAAGTACTTACTTTACAAAAAGTGTGATTCCAGTCTTCTCTATTGATCTGAAGATCCCTTTCCACGACGCAAGCATGCAATATTTTTCCTTTGCTGTTAAAGGCAGTCTCGGGTCTGAAGGAGGCGGAGGTCTATTTAAGGGGTCTTCACCAGAAATTCTTTGGGATACAGCCAATTTACTTAATTCACAACCCATAATTTTAAATTATTTTAATTTAATCACGCGTGACGAGTTTGACAATGTATTCACACGAATGATTGACATCTAGTACCTAATATAAATTATTAAAATAATTATTTATCGCTTTTTAATGATGTGATTTAGATTTTTTCTCGAACAACTATTGCTTTCAATTCTCCAAGGAATACTGTACCTATGTTCCTTTTTGTATGACGAGTCATTACTGATTGTATGTTAATTCGTATCCTTTTGCGATTATGGTGTCCGTACGTCATTGCGGAAAGGGAAATGTGGAGTTATTAAATGTGGCCACACCTGCGGCACTACCACGAACACTTAAAGCAGGCCAAATAACGCTACAGATAGTGCAATACAGGAGGCACATGGTTCAAATCCCATCCACAGCGGTATTTTATTCCATTTTTTTTTGTTTGCGTTATTATTTGTCTCTCAGGGCAGCAAAATCACATAAAACGGAAAAATATAACTTTTAAAAAAGTGTACCGACTTCAAAAATTATGCACTGAAAATTAAGAAATAATTAATATTTCGTCGTAGAATTTGAAGGCGGTTGGTGCCAAATTAAAAACAACTTAGTTCCTAAATTCTTTAATCTAGACAATTAATTAGGAACCTACGTTCATCAGTACAAACATAGATAATATTGTACAGATCTTTATCTTCTTAGATGTTTACTTAATTTTGTATCCAAATTTGGCACCAAACGTCTTCAAATTCTACGACAAAATATTAATTATTTCTTACTTTTTAATTTTTGAAATCGGTACACTTTTTTTAAAGTGTTTATTGCCTGACCTGTTATAAGTATGAATGATATAGTAAGTTAAAAAATAAAAATTATAAATTCAAATACACCTTTTATTTTAAATCAAAGTAACATTTTACACCAATCTTATACAACAATTTATAATACAAGTACATACATACATTCAGCTTTTGTCCACCTAAAATAAAACCACGCGCATTTAATGCTCAAAAACAAAATTAACTATATTTTTAACAACATTACCTTAATTTACAACAAAAACAATAAAAGCAAAATTCTGTAGTACGATCACAAAAAAATATCTATTAATATTTATTTTTAATTTTATAGCCTTGTCAAGATTTTATGTAATTAAGTGCATTGACTAAAAATGTCACAATATTTAAAAATAAATAAATATTCTTATTATTTCCAATAAAACATGGAAGACAAAGCAATTTAAAAAGTTAATGAGCCGCTTTAAAAAACAGATAAATGAATATTTACATTATTTCATACATCTATGTTACAAATATATTAAACAACAGCACGTTTTATAAATAAATTGTACATTATATTAAAATAATTATATGTAGAAAGCAGAGCGAGGCGATGCTGCATACCAAACGTTACTAGACTAAAGGGGGCTTACCACGAACTTTTATAGCAGGCCCTAATAAGAACTAATCGTTCAAATCCTAAATAAATAGTACGAACTGTCAAAGAAAACTTATTAACGATTGCTCAATATTAATTTCGTGATGTCAAAGTATAGCCGGCCTGCTATTCAACTGCCTTATTTGCAAGTAGATTTATAAAAGAATGTGGTAGACCCCTAGGACTAAAAACACCAATTTAATTTTGGCCCCCCGATTATCGGTACTACAGTCATTAGGGGTTGCCATACTTAATATTATAGAATGAAACATAAATAGAAATACAAATTTTTAAATATTTAAAAAAATCTAATGGTCCGTTTACACTTCAATTAATTAGTCAATTACTAAACACGTTACCAAATTTTTTTTCTGTCACTCAATTTTAAAGAAGAGGAAACAAATCAGATTATTATCATACATACCTATACAGTTGTTCATTTAGTCTACATCGCTTCCACCAACTAACATAGTGGTACTTACTTAGGTGATTTGAAATTTCCATTCAGGATTCATTCATCCACGTCAACTCCTTGTCCATTTTTCAAACTTTTCTCCAAATCGTAATGTACTTATTTTGTGCCTTTTGTAATTAATAAGTTAGTTTTGTGATGCAGTTAAAATACTTTTAGAAAACTATTTTCTTTTATTAAAAAACAATAATATAAATAATGCAACATTAATATAATTTAAATACAGTTATTTCAATATATTTAACTAGAATATTATACTTAATTTATTTCTGATACATTAATGTCTTAAATACTATGTTCGACATATTATAATGATTTTTATATTATTATTTAGGTATATAGACTAGTTTAAACAATGGTCATTTATATAGTGATTGTTCGACACGATAATAGGTAAATATTAGAAAAGGTACATTTTTCAAAACGAAGATTTAAGATATTTTTAAACATCGTCCCTGTTTAATTGAAATTGACATCTTTGGCCAATTGTTTTTTAAAATATTTAATGTAAAAGAAGGTTGAAAGTTGGTAGAACTCTTTTCAAATTGACAATGTTTAGTTTTAAAATTTTAAAACAAGAAATAAAAATTCAAACTCTTTGCAAAGTTATGAAACTTTTTCGAAACAGTTCCAGATACTTGGACGATTGTTACTTCAAAGATGCATGAAGTGTAGAATTTTCATACATTTTAGATTGTCTTATTTTCAGTTCACGTAGAGTTAGGCTTATTTCCCCCTTTCTCGAAACCGTCTATTAGAGTTTGTAATATGAACTTTATAGTTATTTTATAAATGTTTTCCACGTTCGGCGTATATCTATCCCCCAGCGTTGACTCTACCGCGGCCAAGAAAGGCGCCTCAATTTTCTGGAAAAAAAGAAACATTATTTTAGGCACTGTTTATAATCGAAAGGCTACATCGATTACTTTTCTAGAGATTTTTTTGTTAATTATATTTTTGTATTGCTTAATTTCACTCTCATACAGCCTTAACGCCTCAGAATAATAGCGTGCTAATAAAAAAATATCATAGGGGTCACCACATTCGTACAAAAATTTAATTTGACTTGTCAATAATTAAAGTTGTTAAGTAAAGACAACAAATTCGCATAAAATTTTTTAGACCTACGTATATATTCCCTGGACTATCACGTTTAAGTATATAATTTTTACACGGACAGAGCCACGGACAAGTCCTTATAAATAATATAGAATTCGAACTAAAAATAGAAACGTCAAACTTAGTAACACTTCGTAGAACGAGCTTTAGGAGCGGGTAAATATTTAATTTACTAAATTCACCCCTTTGCCAAGTCGCTAATTTCGAGGGTCGGAATTCGGAGCAATCCTTGGAATTTGATAGTAAAGGATCGCACTTTCTGACAGTATTTACGATTTTCCTAAAGATTAATGTATAGAGACACCTAACCTTAATTGAGTTTAACGTACACATGTTTATATATTTAAGTATAATTATACTATATTCACATATACCTAAGCATTTTCCAACTGGCTAATCTATATATAGTTTTCTCTCACACTAAAGAACCGATTCTAAATTATTTCACGAATAGAATCTACGATATTCCTCAGTGACATAGCCTAGCTATATTTTATTATTATAGAAAATATTCATGAGCTAAGCCGGGGCTGAAAGTGCTTATATAAAAGGCAAAGTGCTGACTGACTGGCCCATTTATTGACTCATCATCGTACAGCCTAAACCGCTAATATATTTGAAATTTGAGATGGTATTGTTTTATACTAAATTCAATAGAAAATGGGTAATAATATTTTTTTGGTAATATGACTTGAAACTTGGTAGTAATACTCTCTGATACAATTCATGTAACACGTAATTAAGCTATTTTTTTTGTTAAATTTAAAAAGTTGGAAAAAAACTTTGTATGGGTTTAAAGATAATAAGGTATAAAGATGAAGCCGAACTTAAATGGACGGATATTGCTAAATAAAAGGGATTCTTTATTGTTATTTTGACTACGGAACCCTAAAAATCTTATTGCACCCTTATATATAAACATTAGTACAATAACACAATAAGGCCTCAGTCTTATTCAGGTACTGATAGGTTTATTTTGAAAAAAGTATGAATACATTTCAATACAATCGATCATTCAATGACGAATGAATAGGACGCCAGGGAAATGAAATTTATTCCCAAGATCCGCTCTTGGCTCGAGAATTTAAAAAAGAAACACTCCAATCAATTTTCTGTTTGAATTCATGACTAGGTGGGTATCGCATTACGTATTTTAATGAAAAAGCTTATTTAATTCAATATGAGGGCAATTTTAAACCAATTATTGATTGCTAATTATATTGATATTGATTATGTGGATAAGAAATTTCATACTTTGTATTTGCCAGGATTATGTATCTTGTTGGGTTGCTTGATGAATGTTTTCAACTCAACATGCAAAACGGAAATGTAAGTCTAAATCTAATCTAATCTACACCTATTATTTTTTATTCATTGTTATTTATTTGTTGCGTTCTAAACTGAAACGGCCTTTCTCCGTGTTCCCGCCACATACAGCATCAGATCAGGTTCTTCAAGGAAAACTTGAAAAAGCATCTTTGTAGTGAAAGTGATGATTGCGATTCTGTTGCATAGACTCACCACTATTGCTCAATACCAGGCCGAGCGGTGGTTGAAAGATTTACAATAAAGAAACTTGTAAGATTTAGGTAAGTATACGACTAGTCTACACCTCGGGTGACCTAAAGTGCCTAAAGGCTGGCTTTTAACAACCATTCATCGAGGTAACGCAGTCAGTGTTTTGGGAACCATACCACAGGTATTCTTCTTATAATATGTACCTATACATGTAGCTTTTAAATATATTATTTCCACATAAATAAAAACTATAATAAGAAACTGTAATTTTATTAATTTTGATCGACTTAATAAATGTATCATGAATTAAAAAATAATATGGGGAAAAGTTGGTAAGAATGGAATCGGAATGGAAATAATTTTGCGTTCTACAATAATATAAAAATATGGAACATTGGATGTTTGTCAATCAAACAGAAATTGGTATTCCATTAACTTCATATTCAAGTTGGCAGATATAAATTGATGTGATCACGCGAACAGGCTGCAGGTTTGCTATAAATTCAGAATTTGACCTAGAATCTGAAATTTTACGTAACTGGCAAATATCGAAATACTTTTTTCAACTAGTTCTTAACCGCGAATCTGTCTGATTTTCTTTATTTTTAGTGGCTTTATTTTCTTTCATTATATTTTGTAAACTACTATGACAGTTAAATCACTAAAACTAACATACATACAATATGTTCACGCCTTATTTCCCTTAGGGTAGACAGAGAACAAAGATATCCACTCGCTACGATCCTGGCATATGTCTTTCACTTCATTCAAATTCATATCTCTTCATGTATGCTCTTCGATTTCGAGTGTTTTTTTTTTGTTCTATTTTAGATAATCGTTTTTTATTGTTTTATATTGTTATTGTTTTTGTGATTTTTGCTTATATTATTGTAATTAAGCGATACAGCTTGATTTTCATGAATAATTATTAAGTATATATTATTAATATTGTCTGCTAAAAAATGTGTATTACTTAGACTTACCCAAAAATAGTCGGCTTTGAACCCAGGTATCCTTCTATGGCTGGCTCCGACCTGGTGTATGTATTCGAAGAAGTTATCCAAATCATCAAGCCCTTTGATCCCCTCATCCAATGTGTTCATAACATTGTTTGCATGTTCCGCTAACTCCATAGAATTGGCTTGTTCCTCTTTCGTCTTACATTGGCGAAACTTTTCGAACATATTCAGCAGATCTTGATTCTCTTCAAATAATCTGTTAAAGAGAAATTTTGTTTAATGATTTGGTGTCGTTGAAATATTTAAAAATAATGATCGATCGAGGCAAAAAGAAGACTGTATTCTTTAGTTATGTTTTCTGTGTTTTATTTAGTGTGGTTTTAATGGCCATCTCGTACTTCTCATTTCTAAAAACAGTAATTTGCTATTCCGATTTGCTATGGCTCAAAATTAGGTTACTCTGAGCTACCTGGATCCTTCTGAAAATTGTATATCTGTTGTTACAGAAATTGTGAAAATAGGGAAGTAATATAATATGATAATAATATGACAAAGTTATTCGAAGCCTACATGAAATACTTTGAAATAAAATATCCTTACAACAAAAATCCCTGTGGAGGAAAATTTGATGGAAATTCCATAAACGCCAAAATAATTCAACCGTGATACGGGCGGAACAAAAAAATAGAACGTTCAATCGTTTTCGAGATTCCGCTGGGAAATATTTTTCGAACCCATTAAATACATTTCCAAACATTTTGTATGCATACTTTAACAAAATTATGTAATATTTTACAATGTGTGTTTATTTTTCTTGTCTTTTTCATTTTAGGGCTAAGTATGTGTGACTATTTTTATCTTGAAAATACATCAACGAAGCTTCTTAAGTAGCAATAAATCAATGTCTTTCGGTGCCCTGGACATTTTCCACTGTGTGTAGATTTTTTCTGTTACACATAATATAAAGCAAATGGATGAGACGGGTGGACGTAAAATCCAGATTAATTATTATTATGGGAAATAAATGTATAAAAACACATTACCACGCATAATAATGCTGCCAGCATCTTGAGCACCATGCCACAAGGCGAACATTTAGAATGGATATTTTTCATGACATTACTTACTCTTTTTTAATTTTTTATTCTTTTTCATTCTTTTTTTGTTTTTTTAAGTTTTTGTTGAAATTTTAGTTATTTTTAATGTTTAAATTATAATTTTATTGTAAAAATAATTCGACATTGTTTTTGAATATTATTTAACATTACCACGACTTTCATGCATTGAGACGTGATCTCGGTAACATTGTCTACACTTAGCGAGTTGTCTATGGCTGCAAATCTGCAATATAAATAAATAAATATAATAACATTATCTATTACTAACTTTTCGCCCCGGCTCCGAATTTAAAATGTGGCATAATAATTTATCCCGAAAGTTTTCCGGGATAAAAAGTAGCCTAAGTCCAGCCCTCATTCTGTTGCTCAGTTTTGACTTGTTAGGATTTTCAAAAGCCAAGTAATCGATTAAATCATACAATTTAAACAATTTTTTTTATATTATTTCTCAAGGACGTTTTTTTGTCAGTACGCCATAAATCTCCCTTAATACTTGAAGATTATTTTTTCCTCTAATGACGAAAAATTATCAATATTAAAACACATATTATAGAAAGTAAAAAGTGGGTTAATTTTAATAAGAAACAAAATTGTTTTGTGTAACTTAGTAAAATATTTAGTTTGTAAAAATTGTAATCAGTTAGTAAAGGCTTTATTTTGTTATGTATTTTGTAAGAGACGCCATCTGCTGGAGATCAGTTGAACTATGACAACAATATTGACAACAGTATTCGTACGGGTCATTTAGTTATTATTAAACGGTCTAGCTAGAAAACACTTCAAAAATCCGATAAAATAAAACTGAATTATAAATAAAAACCAATCTCTATAGATAATAATTCACATTCTGAAACTAAGCAATAACGACGCGACGTCGAGACGAACCAAAATAAAACTTAGGGCACGCCCGAAGTTATTGTTCTTGGCCTCTTGGAGTGGAATGCTTACAAAACGTTTGATGAAAAGTAAATATTTAGCTTATCTTTCTTCTGTTCAGGGTATATTAAAGGGTATAGAAGTCTATAGACTTAAATAAAATATATGCGTGTGTTTTTTCATTTGAAATTGAGGTTTGGTATTTACGTTGGTTAGCACACCGACAGCAACTGCGGTAACATAGCGGTAGCGAAATTTTACTACTATCTACCTAAGCTGTTTTCTATAAGCTAGAGCGAGACATAACATAAGTACCTACTTAAACATTGTATCGCAATGTTACCGCAGCTATCACCTATCTATCATCACGCCTTTTATCCTAAGAGGGGTAGGCAGAGACAATCGAATGCCACTTGCTACGATCCTGACATACCTCTCTAGCTTCTTTTATATTCATCATACCTTTTATACATGCACGGCGATTGTGTGTACTTTTAATATTGCCTTCGATCAATATTTTTTTTACATGTTTAGGTAATAAAAGTACACCTAGGTCGTCCTCTCACTTCAGAAATGTATAACTTTTTAGTCAATATTTCATCCTTCATTCTTTCAACGTGTCCAAACCAGCGTAAACTACTTTTCTTCATTTTAGCTAGCAGCGTCGACTTATTGGTAAATAATAAGAAACACAGAGTTTTGTCATACCGAGCACCTCGCAAAGAATCCGTAATAACTACAATCACAAATTGTTTTATTGTGGTCGTTACAGGACGAACGCCGGTGCTCGCATCCCTTTAAAACGTAGATATGGTGCAACGATACAACCAGCAGTTTTGCGAAGTGGACATATTTACACATTCTTTGTATATATTTAGGAAAAATATTTGTAACATTCTAAATAGTAGTTAATTGTATTTTGTTTTTAGTTTTAGTTTTGTTTTTTCTTTCTATATCTTTTGTAATTTGCATATCTTGTTTTGAATGTATGTATAAACAATATTTTTGGATAAGGTCACTGACCATTATGACTGTTATTTTTTAAATATGTATCTATGTTGTTTGTTGAATGGTTGTTTGTTGTCCAGAATAAAATAAAATAAAATAAAAATAAAATAATATATATATTGTCAGTAACGCACACTTCCGCAAACCAAATGAGCCAAACTCGATGGGGTTACGTCGTTTCGTTACAGAGTTCCTGTGGCTACCTTCGTTACAGAGTTCATGTGGCTACCTTCGTTACAGAGTTCCTGTGGCTACCTTCGTTACAGAGTTCCTGTGGCTACCTTCGTTACAGAGTTTCACTATCCTCGTAGATCCATGATCAGATCAGAACGTTGGTGCCAAGTTTATGTATTTCATCCGAATTACATACACTTGCAAATTTTCAAATCAATACAACAATTAGAAGTTGGTTACTGCCAAGATTTGTTTACATACATAGTTAGTTACAGGTTTAGCTAAATAAATTCTGTATTTGAATAAATAGTGTTTTGCAGAATTTGGACTAGTGGTCTGTACGAATTTCGCATGGCTATGTTTCTTGTTCGAAACCTTATACCAATGACATCAAAATCCATTTCAGAGTATATTTTCGACATCTAGCCAGACTATAGATAAGTGGTTTTGAGTGAGTTTGGGCCAAAGCTAAAGGAATTATTATGTGATTTTATATGTCATAATAATTATGTTACATTTTAAATAAACTATTTCTAAATCTTTAATCGTTAAGCCGTTATGGCATTATTATTTATGAAACGTTTAAAAACGTGTTTTTATCGGCGTTTTTTAATATACAAATAATAGTAATTTATACAAATATAGTGTAACGTTCTATAATGCATACCTACTAATATTATAAATGCTAAAGTTACTCTGTATGTCTGTTACGTTTGCTGCTATACCACTGAACCGATTTTGATGAAATTAATATAAAAGAAGCGAAAGAGATATGTCAGGATCGTAGCAAATGGCATTCGATTGTCTTTTAAAAGGCATGATTATAGATAGATAGATTAAAAACCATCTCCGATAAACATTTTTTCTAAAGATTTGATTTTAATATTCCGTGAACAGAAAGAACACGCCGTAGTTTAATCTGTAAAAGCCAGTGTAGTTGAACTTAAAAGTGGCGAGAATCAAGTTAATCTAGACGGTGGCTTCAAAACATTTACGAAGGTGCTGAATTAGTTTAGCGATACTTAGTTAAAAGTGGTAGATGTTTTAAAAGGGTAAAATAGAGCATTGAACGGTCCCAGATTCAAATAATATAGCTAACGTCATTATATCTATCTATCATCACGCCTTTCATCCCAAGAGGGGTAGGCAGAGACAATCGAATGCCATTTGTTACGATCTTGACATACCTCTTTCCCTTCTTTTGTATTCATCATACCTTTCATAGATGCTCGGCGATTGTGTGTAATTTTAATATTTCCATCAATACATTTTTTACATGTTCAATTAAATTACACCTAGGTCGTCCTCTGCCAGCATTTCCTTGTGAACGTGATATAGGGGGCATGTAAATGTGCGATGTGAACTCGGCCGATATTTTTGTTTGCCAAGATCTTTGACCGTCACCTTAGGAGCCTTGAGCTCGGCGGTTGGGTCAAGGGTCAGATCAGGCACTCCTCAGCACGGCACTTGTGAGGAGGTTCCTGTCTCTACAGCCCCAACCACCGGTAGCTTAGGTACCTCGCATCCGTGAGACTTCTTCTCAAAATATGTCATAATAATGAATATTATATTTGACAAAATGTGAAATATTTTTGTTGTTAGAGCATTGATAATTATAATGACATTTTTTTTCTTCACGGGTTGTCTTACAGCTTCCGAAGCTGTGTCATCGGCCCCAGGGTACCCAAGACGTGACAATAGAAAGTCTAAAGTGCATTTTTAGACTTGTCTTATTTGGTAAACAAACTCTGCATGTCTTTTTATAGTAAGATTTTTAAATAACAGTTTAAAAAAAATATATTTTTTTTATTAGTTTATTTAAAGTCGCCCTAACTGCAGGGTCATTAGCGACTACAGTGTAGTGTAGTTATACTATGAATAGTATTCTAATATACTTAGGAGTTTCTAAAGTGGAATGTACGATAGGTACCCAAGGTTTAGTCATTAACCTATATTTTATCATATAAATTTATAAACTTCAAGAACTGTAATACATTTTGTCGTAGCCATCTGAGTTTAGGCATTCCCTGATATTCGGTTGAAGTTTATATTGGTGTCTTTCACTGTTGTATCCTGTGCATTCAATCAGGAAGTGAAGGACAGTCATATCTAGGCTGTATTACATTTATCACACTTATTTTTTGGTGTTTTGGTGATTAAATTTGTGTGTCCGATTCGTAATCTTGTGTAGATACAGAAGCAAAAAAAGCTACCGATGTCGATAACATTATAGATACAAGCTATAAATGGACGTACGCTGAATTTAAAAAACATCTGAAACTTGAAAATATATTATTAAGTATATTAGTTCTGCAAGTGTAAAATAGATTAGAAATGTTTATTATTACATAAAATTTATTTTTTTAGGATTTTAAATGACAACTTATTTAAAAAAGCGGCCAAGAGCGAGTCGGACTCGTAAAAGAAGGATTCCGTACTCTTAATAGTATACACTAAGGTCGGACCAAGTTTGACGCCCCTGTATGTCGCTGGAACAAATTAGCGTGAATTTGACTAACACTTGGCTTGTTTTTATTATTTTACAGTTATACTAGTTAGACGTTTGTATAACGCCGAATAAAATACGTTTCTTGTATAGCGACCCCTTTAATTTTAAAATTTGTTTTATTATTTGTTGTTATAGCGACCATAGTAATACACACTCTACGAAAATTTTAAGTGTGTACCGTACCTATTACGGTTTAAAAAATACAGCCGTGTGAAGGGCGGACGGACGGACGGCGGAGCTTTAGTAATAGGGTTTCCGTTGTCTCCCTTTGAATACGGAACCCTAATAATACATGCAGTTTACCAAATAAGATAAGACTAGAAAAACAGGTTGTTTTCTTTACATCGTTATTTATCCGAAAGACTAGATATTATATAAGAATATTCACTTTTGAGTACTAGATTAAGTAACAAATTTTTTTTTAATTAAAATAACAATTTTATATCCGCGTGGCAAGAATACTGGCTCCGTTTCCCCGCTGAATCGCGATGCAGATTCGTTGAGCGAGGAAGGAGCCAAATTAAAATGTAAATGAAAATATTCTATACTCTAAAATATTTTTCTTTTGTACCCATTAAATACAGTGATAAAGCTGTCACCGGGAACAGGAAGAAACGTAAATAAAGATAAATTCATAAAGGATAGTTCAATGGAGCATGAAATTCAAATTAAGCTAAGAGTTTAATGGAGAGAAAATTTTCCACGCTCTCTCGGCTCCGTGCCTAGTTTCCTGAATTTTAATTTGTGACACTTAAACATGTTTTTTATATTAGAATTTTCATGACAGAGCAGAACTTGAATTAAATCTCTATCCTAACTAATGTTAGAAATCGAAAAGTGTGTTTGTTTGTTATCTAGATAATATTTCTCAAAGGTGTTTTTTGTCGGTATCTCCCTTAACACTGTATCAAAGTTAATGTTTGATACGCCATTTTGAAGATTATTAATCCAATTTAAATTTTCCTTTTAAAATTAGACTAATTTATTAATTTTGTAAAAGACGCCATCTGTTGGAGATCAGTTCAACTAACGTTGCGAAATATTCGCATGGGTCAAATAGTACAATATTATCATGGGAAAATATCTAATTTCTACGGAAAATCACAAGTAATGGAGCAACAAATTCTCATAATATTTAGTTGTTAGGTACAGTTATTAATTTTGTTCCGGAAAACGAAATGAGGAAACGCCATGAAATATATTACAATGTCTTTATTAATTTTCTTTGTTTAATTTTTACTAGCTTTCAACCCCGGCTTTGCCCGCCTTTTTATTTTATTATTCCCGCCTTTTCATACAAAAATACCATAGTAAAAGCACTTTCCGTTTTTCCCAAATTTTCCAATTATCCGGAACTTTTCCAATTTCTCTTTTCCTAAAACCTGATTCAGATTATTACATACATTAAAAAAATTGCCGAATCGGTCCAGCCGTTTTCCAGTGATCTCAACGAACAGCATTTAATTTTTAACCGACTTAAAAAAGGAGGAGGTTCTCAATTCGTCGGAATCTTTTTTTTTATTTTAGGTAGGTATGTTCCCCGATTACTTGAAGACGCCTGGACAGAGGTGGAAATTTTTTTTTGTTTGAAAGAATCTTTCCAGGTTGTCCCATGGTCATCAGGTCAGGATCTGATAAATTACAAAAAACTCCATTTTCGAGGGTGGGAAAGACGATGGGAACGTGTCATTATCTGAGTGTCTACTCAGAGGCGCCGTGGCTACTCCTAGGCCACATATCAGCATGACAACAAACCACAAAGAGGCGCTTCATATCTTCATAGGCTTTGCACACTGGGTCTGGCCATGGTCGGTGCGCCCCTGATAATCTCGTACCCCTCTCAAATTACTTTTAAACTCAAAGAAAACCCATATTTTTAATTTTATGCATGCCATTTTAATACAGTACGGTATGACCGCGGGAGACTATGAAATATCGTACTAGCACAATTCTGGGGAATTAAAAAATGTAGCACCTCATCTTTTGGGGTAGTATCGTCTTAATAAAGGTGGCCACACATTCGTCCAATACCCGGCGCGTTGCCGTACGGTCCACCGAAACCGACCACAGACTAGATCATCCGGTGGCCGGAATGAAAAAATTTCGGTGCGATACCGGACCAATGTGTGGCCTTTAGACGGACAGAATATAAATGCTCCTAAAGTCGTCTCGTTGACACTTGTGTCTATTAGGAAACAAATCCTTAAATATTTGTTGCTTTCTCTTTTTAGAGTTTCCGTACACCCAATGAAAAAACGGAACCCTTAGGTATACTAGGTATAGGATCACTCTTGTGTGTCTGTCCATCTGTCATTGCTTATTTTCTCCGAATCTACTGGAAGAAAAAGGTTCAACTTCGTATGAGAGTTTGATGACACAATCACGGACGTAACTATAGCATAAATATTTATAAATAACTCCTGAATTTTTGGTTTTAGCAATAAAGCTTGTTTTACGTAATTAGTAACAAACATTTTTTTTTTATATTTCAATAAGCTACCAAAAGACGCAAGCTGTTTAATTGAAGGGTTATGGTATAACAGCGCTTAAAAAATGTATGAGCTACAAGTATCTCTTGTTATGAATACGTAAGGGAAAACGGGGGCAAAATCATCTTTTACTTTTATCACCCATATTTCCTATTTAATAAAACCATTTCAAAAAATAGTGATGTCGTCACTTAGATATATTGAATTAGTAACTATATGCTAAATTACAGTGATACAAGTGGATTATATACAGAGAAATTCGGCCTAGTTTACCTATACCAGGATACCATGGGGAAAAAATTAAAAAGTTAAAAAATAAAACTTTTTTTAAGTGCACAATGTGACATATCAAATGAAAGGATTGTTTAAAGGAAAACCTAAACGAAAATATTTTCTTCAAGTTCTGATCGAGAAAATGATACGGAAACCTTCGTACTCGGAACTTGGCCAATTATTTTTAATATATCTACCTTTGAACCCGGAGCTAACGTTCTAACCATTGCACTATCGATGCAACGTCTGACATCAAATAATTAGTTACATTAAAATAAAATTTCTAAATAATATAACTACTTGGAAAAATATGTCCAAATAGTTACATTAATGTAACTAGGTGGAACAGACGAAAGTAACAGGGTGAAGCAAGCGGAAAAGTAATAAATAGCTGCCAACATGAAAAAGCTCTCAGTTTTGTACCACTAATTAAACTTCGCCAAATAGTTTGTATGCAACTATTAATAATATAAAGTTGTCAAAAAGAAAAATAACAATAATAATCGTCAATGTAAATAGAAATGCTGTTCGTTTTTTAAAATGTTCGTTATAGCCTGAATAATGTATTTAGGGAAAGAAAAATTTTAAATGTTTAATTTAAACCTTGCTTTTTTCTATGACTTTTTTGTTTTCTATTGGGTCACGCTGTAAGATATAAAATAAAGGTTCTGATGGTGCGTGAATCAAATGATATTATCTTAATTCGATTTACTTAGTATACATCTATCATCACACCTTTTATCCCAAGGCAGAGATAATCGAATGGCATTTGTTACGATCCTGACACACCTCTTTCGCTTCTTTTATATTCATCATACCTTTCATACATGCTCGGCGATTGTGTGTCGATCAATACATTTTTATATGTTCAATAAAAGTACACCTAGGTCGTCCTCTACCAGCATTTGCTTTCACTTCAGTCATATATATAACCAAGAAATAAAATTCAGAAGTAAAAGTTTAGTGATCGTAATGAATTATCCGTATTACCTCTATTACGTATACAGCCCGCAACATCATAAAAAGTTATGAGAGAAAAATATTCCTTGAAAAATTTTCTTATACTTTCTCGTGGAAATATTCAAAGTTAAATTAGCTTTGACTACTACATAAGAAAATACTTTGGTAAATAAATTTGTTTGAGGTAGCTTTCTGACAATATCTTGGACTATACCCAAAGGGGTCCATTTAATCTTACTTAAGGTCAAACAAAGAAATTTGGAAGGCCAAAATATGTAAATGGGGGTCCATGGTCATCACATCACTAAAGTATTGTGAATAAAGATCCTGAATACAAAAAAAGTGATACCCGCCTTTGACGTGGCCAGATAATTATATAGGTAACAATGCCCACATTTAGTTTGTTGGCCCTATGGCTCTAGTTGTGCTTTGTTTGCTTACTTATTTGTTTGCTTGTTTGTTTGTCCTTCAATACAGAGCAACGGATCGACGTGAGTTTTTGCACAGATATAGTTTGAAAGGCGGAGAATGGCTTATCCCAGAAATCCCTGAGGATGATTTCTTATCTCACATTTCAATCATTTCCACGGGCGAAGTCGAGGCTCAAAGCTAGTAATTTAATTAAAAAAATACATAACCTCTGCCCATTTAGATAAATATTGCTATAACAGTAAAATATTGTTTAATCGATTCACTGGTTTTAAAGTTTACTTCTAACAAAACAAACTATCTGCGATATTTGGCTAACAAAGTTTGAAGTCGGTATACTTTAAAAAAGTTAATTTATTTTTCCATTTGTACCTAAATGCTATTAATAACATCATAATATAATATCATTACAAAAATAAATAATTGAATTCGGCATACATTTCATCGTGTTATGACCAAATTTTCCTTAAAAATAAGTATTTTCGAAAATTCCGAAAACAAAAATTACTGAATCAATTTTCAACAAAACAACTTTCAAATAAAAAAGAATTTTATAAATGACGGCGTTCTGAGGTTTAAAAAAATACAACCGAATTGAGAACCTTTTTTTCAAACCAGATGAAAAGAAAATTTTTTTTTTAAAAAGCACCCACTCTACAATTCTATTACATTTAAACGTATTTTATAGTACGATCGTGTTAACCGTGCGAAGTACTTTGACAATTGAATTTACCGTTCAGAGTGCTTTTAAAAATATTCTACTGAAGGGAATCTTTATTACATTAGGTCGATGTCCTAGGTCCAGGCTGAAGGACAGACAGAAAATTTCGATTATTAATGTAACTTGAATAAAAATGTTAGAAAACCACAAGCGGCGTTGATACAATTTTGATGAAAGATGTACTTTTTAATACCTTCACAGGTGCTTCACCACGGCTTCAGAACCGTATCACACGCTTCATTTACAACAATTTGAATATCTACATATATAAATACGCTTATAACTACTTACTTTTCTATTATACAGAGATACATACCTATATGCTATTTACTTATCTGTTTTTGTGGATAATTTTATTCTACACATATCTTTCCTACATCATTTTGTTCTATCTCTCACGGATTTGACAGCATACGCAGCGAAAACTCGCTGGGGATAACTTTTTCCCCCATTTGATTCACTTATACATCTAAACTTGTTTATTTTTGTTTGTTTTTACTTCACGGGTTGCGTTACAGCTCCCGAAACCGTGTTACGGTTCTGGGGTACCCAGCGGAAAACCAAGTCTCACTCGTATAGCCGATGGTATTTGTGAGGCTATACCTAACGGTGGCCAGTTCTGTTGAGGTATATTTAGATGGAAAAGCCTCTAAGTGTGGACTGTCGGATCATGTACATAAGTTTTTAATTAAAAAACCCATTGGTACATGGCCGGGGTCCGGAATCGAACCCGGGGTCTGCCTCGTTAATACCAGACGTCTTAACCACTCGACCATGCACCGACGCACCCTGAACTTGATATTTAATAGTCGTAAACCTGTGGATCAATCAGTCTAATAATGAAAACTGCAAAGTTGGTTCAGTGGTTTTTGCGTGAAAAGGGCACAGGCAGACGCGGCGGAGGACTTTATTTTATAACAAGTAAATGCAGGAATAGTATATTATGATTGCTTCGAAAAATGCGGATCAAACAGAATATTGATGGAGAAAGAATAACTTTGAACTGAAACGAACCTACCCTTTTAAGCAGTGGGTTTCTTCTAGAGGGTAAAATATAGGGTTTAGGAAACATTTCTTGAAATTTTAGGTAGGACATGAATAAATGAAATATAAATTGGTTAATAATAACTTGATACATTGTTAAAATAATTAGGCTCGTACCTATTTCACAATTAATACATGACATCGACTTTAGTGAAAGGATAGATAGAAATAATTTACTAATAAAACCCTTATTTTGGGCAATTGAAATTGTATCTTTGTTTCTAATCTTTTTTTTTCTTTTCTTTTCTTTCTTCACGGGTTCCCTTACAGCTCCCGAAACCGTGTTATGGTTCCAGGGTACTAAGCGGGAGGCCAAGTCTCCCTCTTTTAGCTAATGGTATTTGTGAGGCTATACCTAACAAGTGGCCAGTATATTGAAGTATATTTAGATGAAAAAGCTTCGAAGTGTGGTTTGTCGGAATAACATGCTTCGGAGTGGTACATGGCCGGAATCCGAGATCGAACCCGTGGTCTGCCTAGTTAATACCAGACGTCTTAACCACTCGGCCACCGACGCACCTCTTACATACATACATTGTTTCCTACGCCTACGTAAGAAAAGTTCACAATTCAATTTGAGTGAGTGAACATCAAAATCATTCTGTTCCCACTATTTTTATACGGAGTTTTTGATGTCTTTATAGGGGGTCTCCTACATTATCTCTAAAATGTTTTGATATAATTTTAGAATATATAGGTACATAAGATATAAAATTACATTCTATAATTATTCATTTGCTATAATTTTTTATAAACCTAAAATCGATTTCTGTAATTTTCAAAATCACTATTATCAAAATATATAAAATTAAGTTCTATAATTATTCATTTGCTATAATTTTTTTTTACCCTAAAATCGATTTCTGTAATTTTCAAAATCACTATTATCAAAATATATAAAATTTCATTCAATAATTATTTATTTGCTATAATTTTTCTTTTGTCTAAAATCGATATCCGTAATTTTCAAAATCACTATTATCAAAATATATAACATTAAATGATCTAATTTATAATTTGCTATAATTTTCGTTTTATCTAAAATAGTTTTCTATAATTTTCAAGATGTCTAAAATATCAAAAGGTACAACATTTAATTATCTAATGATTAATTTGCTATATTTTTTCCAGTTTATTTGCGAAATATTTATTAATATATTATAAATAAAATAATCTTCCTTTCTTATTATAAATAATATAAATATAGGTATCATATCCGTTATCAACAAGTGATGGTTGTTTAGGTATTTAGGAGTTTCTGGAGCTTCGCCGTCCGCTGCCGCGGAACGCTCGCTTCGCTCGCTCGTCTCGCGCTCTGTTTTAGTACTATTCGAACCACGCTCGTCGCTTCGCTCCTCGCTAACCTATTTTTATTTACAAATTAGTGGAATAGGAATCGAAAATTACTGCAACAGACATTAACAAAATCTACTGTAAATTTTAATAATAGTACTTATTTAAATTGATAAAATTATAGAAAATTATTTTTTATGATTATATATTTGTAAATGTATATGATGATATAGAATGAAGTTAAATACGTTTAAAAATATAGTGAGTACACTTATTTTAACAATCCATTAGAGCAAATGATATTATAGATTAATAAATTTATAGAAAATGAATTTATATATTTAGAAAATTATAATAACTGCAATTATAGAAAAGTAACCAGTAGTGCAACTGAAATTAGAGATTATAAAAATTATAAGACTTGAGATTATATATTTTCAAAATTATAGTAACAGCAATTATAGAAAAGTAGCCATTAGTGCAATTGAAAATAGACATTATAAAAATTATAGGACTTCAAATTATAGATTTTGAAAATTATGGCAACTGCAATTATAGAAAACAATACGTTATAGGAATTAATATTATAGATTTAAAAAAATATATCAAACAAATTTAAAGATTTTTAAAATTACAGGACCTAAATTTATAGAAAATGAATATTTATAGCAACTAAAATTATAGCTTCTGAAATTATATATTTTATTTTAGAGCATTTAAGAGGATACCCTTTATAGGATTGAGAAGTTGCAGACTAACACTCAATAAATATTTTCATGTATAGATTTAGTTAGACTAATGTATTTTTTTATTTATCCAGGAACCAACCGATACCCAATATATTCCTTTGTACTATTTCCATAAAAAGCCGCGGATAATGCTAGTATATTTTTCACACAAACCCTATTTATATGGTAAGCGGGGTGATGTAGTTCATCCCATAAAAGTTAGATGCTAATATGTATTATGTTTCCCACTTTAGGTCGTAGGCTAGGAAATAGGTCAAGAACGCTAGCGGAGGCTAGAAAGCGAGCTTCACAACATTGTCTCTTTAAACTTTGTATGAAACCTTGATGAAAATGTTATTAGAAACTGTGTCGTGGAGATTTTATCTAGGAAATTCTACTTGTTGAATTGATGTAGGTATTTTTCATGTCAATATCATGATATCTAGCATTTTAAATAAACTTGTTGTTGTCAAAATTAGAAACTACAAAACTACAATAATGTAAGGTAAATAATTGCATTTTAATAAAAAGTGTACTGACTTCAAAAATTATGCACTGTAAAGTGTGCTTTTCGAAAGCAAATGCACAAGTCACTATAAAAAAATACCCAAATCGCTTCAAGTGTGCCTATAAAATTTGAAGAGTTCTCGATATCTCCAGGATCCCATCATCAGATCTCATCATCAAATCCTGTCCATGGGACCACCTGGGAAGTATAATAAAAAAAGAAATTCTAAATCGGTCCAGGTGTCTTCAAGTAATCGGGGAACATACATTAAAAAACCTCCTCCTCCTTTTTTTTAAAGTCTTAATGAAACAAGGTTCAATCTCGATCTCAGTATTTCTAGTCGTTGTATTTGTGTTGTACTGATATTGACTTTTTTTTATTAAAGTGGCTTCAAAATTAAAGACTTTGCACTTTGCTTGTATCTATATCATCAACACCATCAACACGTTCAGCACAATAATGAATAAGTTCGTCGCCTCTTTCATGTCTTTTTATGAAGACGATCTGTCTTCCTGAGTGTTTCCAGCTTAATACAACCTTGGGTCCTTGATGTGAAACATAAAATATCTGCACTTGTTTGCTTAGAGTTGCATTTACTTTATCACTTAAAATCAGGCGGTGGTATAGTCGCATGCTCCACTTTAAGATTTAAAAAAATCTATTGCTTAATTTTGTATAAGTTTTTCAAATATACTAACTCTCTCGAGTAAAACGTTTTGTTTGAAGAAGGATATCGTAAAAACTTTTAAGTGGAGGGTAAAAAGCTATTTATTTCGTAATTGCCCTTTTACAGCGGGTTTCATTTTGCAAGTCTCTTGGTTTTTTTTTGTAAATTTAGAATAAATTACTATAGCAACTGACAATCTGCTCAAATAAAGCAAAGTATGAATTATAATACTCAACACGTCTAATAAGTCAAGATTTACAGAATAGATTGAAATGAGGATTTCATCGCTGTTTAGGAAGATTATTTATTAAAAAAAAAACCTACCTATTTCAGAAGAAAAACCAATAAACAGTTCTAATACCTAATCAGTGAGAATGTTAGATTCCTTACTGAAATACTTACTTACATAGACTTAGTAAATATGACATACTAATGTATCTAACCATGCTTTTGAATATTATGCCTATACTTATTTATGACTACTTAAGATGAGAAGTAAACATTTACTGAACAGAATTACACAAATCCAGACATAAAATATATCCAACCCCAAAACATATTGCTTTGGCAGCCAAAGAAAATATTTACGACACCATAACGCAAAATGACATCGTCTGTAGATACGATAGAAATATTATTATGGGGCCTTCAATGAGCTATCATGAAACTTATATAAGTAGGTTATTACATGAGAGTATTCAATCAAGAATAGCAAAGTAATCTAACTAAAGTGGAGACATTTTGTGAACATCTAAATTACTGAAGCGCCACTGGCGAGGGTTGACCTTTATTTCTCTTTTCGTTTATCGATGCGTCAGTTCTATAGAGTGATGTATTGGATAATTGCCCAGCCTTTATTACTAAGGGAGGGATTGGTGACGCTTAAACGTTTTATGTTCATATTACTAAGTGGGGCCATAGATTATTACTTAGGAAATTATATTGCAGATTTTTGTGTATATGACAATGTATGTTAATCTACCATTTCAGCCTAGGGATAAAAGGGACTTAAGAGAACCGACATGGGTCACCTAAGGCTTTGGCCCTTGTGAAAGAGTGTTGGACGGATTTTGAAATTTGACCCATTCCACATCTTTCAGAGAGAAATATGAAGGACTTTCATTCGATGATTTGGGTCAGGATAATACTGTATGGTTCAAATCACTGCTTGCTATTTATTTTATCTTTTACTTAAGAAATAAACAAGTTATTTAGTAGAAAAAGAATATTGGAAATTGTAGAGAATACATAAAAAAAAATCAGTGACTCGTTCCTGTGTCGTACTGCCAAAAAGTGGAATAAACTTCCGGCGTCGGTCTTTCCTCCTTTCTACAACCTTGGGTCCTTCAAGCGAAGCGTGAAAAAGCAACTCTACGGGCCGGCCGGCATAGTGGGCGCGACTGGCGGACAGTATTACGATCTGCCAGTCGCGCGCATTCATGAACCAGCCACCTATGCTTAATAATCAGGCGGTGGCAAGATCACATGTCGTCTTCTCCATAAAAACAAAACTTCATTTCATTGTATTCAATACCTCATAGTTCCAAAGTACATTACATTACTTGTACCTTATATGCTTGCAATATTCTTCTTCTTCTTCTTTTTTATTATGGCTCCACCAATGTTCATCGGTGATTTGCCAATGTCAAGTATTATAGCCTTTATAGTGTATATAGCCGGTAAATCGGTATTTAAGATAATCCCGCCGACCGTGATATGTCTTATTAATCACTGATTAATCACAACCATCACAGCGCGAACAGGATTAAACTGGATTCCACATCACGCCACGACGAAAACGCGTGCGTATGTCGCCATGACCGGATGTGGAATCCTTGCAATATTCTAGTTTGTTATACACCACGAGTGTCAAAAATAATTAATATTGAAACTACTTACTTTATAAACATACAGATTCCAGTTTTTTCCATCGCTCTGGATATGCCTTTCCATGATGCTAACATGGAATACTTCTGTTTAGCTGTTAGTGGCAGTCTAGGATCTGTCGCTGGCGGTGGTCCATCAGGAATCACAGCAGTTGCATTAGCGTTTCCTCGCCTCTCGGATGCTGCCAATTTCCCTAATTGACACCCCATTTCGACACAATTTTTTAATCAACAACACATACTATTTTATTTTTAACACTTTAAACAACCCCTTAGTAACAGATGATTTTCATTTTCCAAATTATCTTATAACTAACTCGAACACATAAATTTTCATTTTATTGTACTAAAACTACTTTAAACACTTAATTAATAGATTTTAGTTTTTTGTTTAGTTTTCTATTAGTGCGTTAGATAATAATTTGGAGTTGTTTATTTTATGACACACTTTTGTCATATTTGTCGCGTTCTGTAGGATTTTCATTGTGTAACCTTGTCACATCGTTGTCTCCCTCGTTTTTATCTAATCTGGTAGTCGATATCTCATCTGAAACAATGAAAGATAAGATTAGTAATTACAAAATAACACATAATAGGCAGGTACGTATTTTTCATAATACTCGAGTAATAGTTTCGCTTGGTTGCATGTTTTATATTGTCTCTCAAATAGAATTTGATTGTTTTGTTGTTCGTGAAAAAAGTTATGGATATTTCAACGATTTTCTTATATTTTGTTTAATATAAGTTTTTTCACGAACAAAAAAAAATACAATACAAATAATAGTTTTTTTTGTGATTTCGTCAATCTCTTATATTTATTATTATAAATTAGATTTATTAAGCATAATTTACCTGACTCAGCTATAAGTGTTTTGAAAAAAAATGTGTCAATGACGAAGATTTGCGACATAAGTCACGACAAATCCATCACAAAACCAGATTTACTTAAATATTTCAGTAAAATACGTAAACCTTGGCATCTTTTATTTTCCATTTTGTACGGTTACGCTAAGTGATTGACGTATTCAATACGTGATTTCACTGAATTTACATTTTTAAAGATTTAAAATATCCTAATTTATTCGGTTATGTTGAGAGCAAAGCAAAGTGCATTGTTTGTGAGGCACCTAAGTTTCTAAACCAAAATTCCCAATCACTTCTGTATGTTCTCGAATTGTGGCAGTTTTGTATAGTCGTCAAATTAATCAATATTATTTCTGTTCGAAAACGGAGTGGACTACTCATGGAAAAAGTGTTTTAATCAGCTATGCCTTATTCTGGGTGAAATCGAAAAATACGAATTCAACCACGAATTCAAATACGAAAGTAATAAAAGCTGTAATAAAGATAAATTTCTTCAGCAGAAACTGTCTTGCAACCCAAGACAACTCTTGATATTGTTTAGCTCTTTTGAACAATTGCAACAATTAGGTCTAATTTAGCCCAAGTACAGGTACTTAGGGTCTAACTGTCTCAAAATTATTCAACAGTTAGAAATCTTCAATAAATGTGAACGGCTATACGAGACTCTGTACTCTGGAAAGTCAGAAGGTATTTTTTAAATGTAAATAATACAGACAAATTTTCCTACAAGCGATCATTCAAGTCATCTGTCCAAACAGAAGTATCCGTTTAGTGTCTTTCAAATATTTTTACCAACATCAAAAAGTGTGAGATACATTTATACTCCCAAACGATGACTGACATGTTTTGAAGGAGAAATCTCTGTATTTACTCCAAATTATTTATACCTTTTGAAATTATCTAAAATAAGCACCTATTTGTGCACTTTCTTTTTATTTTTATTAGGTCAGCCGGATATTTATTATCTTGATATAGATTTCTGTAGAACTCCGCGGGACTTTGGTTTAAATAAATCCTAATTGTGCTAAGCAACAATTTTCTTCTTCTCGGGTTTAAGAGGACACGTAAAGCCGACGGCGTACGCACTTCTTCTAAAAATAACAGTTACTTACATAAGTCTGTTAAAGAAGTTGATACGACTAGATCCATTAAGGGCAGCAACAGACTTGCCACTTGTTGGGTTTAATATGAACAAATGGCAAAAGTGGTCACTGTTACTTGTCTCTCTGGCCACACTAATGATGTGTTTGTGTGCGATATAGATTTCTGTAGACATCCAAATCATGCATTAATTGGTGTCATTCTGGTTCTGAATATATTTACAAATATTGAAATTTATTTAAAAGACGGAAAAAGGTTTTAGTATAGACAAAAACTACATCCTGGCACATTTTAATTGTGAAAAACTGGCAATGAATAGTCATTACAAGTAATTAAAACTGTCTGTAATCACGATGGCTAGTATAGGTAAATTAATTAAAGTTATATCTGCTCCGAAAGGGCCCTCTCACATAAATGGACTCTTGGTATTCTAATTCCGAAAAATAAAAAGGTTTATTGTATTTACACTGAAATAAACACCGTGTACAAAAATTGTTTTATGTTCGAAGGCCTTTTAGTTTTTTGAGTGTCGGGTCGATGTTGAAATGGAATAAAATAAGCTGTGTGTAGTATTAACGAAATTATTTATTTTCTCGAAAGGCCCATGTATGCCATTACTTATGGAATATGACATCGTTCAAATGTCCGCCGCGGGTTCTCACGGTGGCACGGGTCCGAGAGGACCAATTTTCAATAATGGACAACATTTCATTTTTCGTAAGGTACCAAAATTCGAAAACCGTTTGGAGATTACATGCTAGAAAGCTTATTTTTCATTTTTTTTATTTTTTATATCCTTTAATTTTCGAGTTATTTTAAAAATACTGAAATATTGAAAGATAAGGATTAATAGATGCCCTAATCTGTGCTAACCCTCTAATTTAAAAATACTAATGTCTGTTCGCAGAGTTGTTAGTTATTGAACCCAGGTGTTGCCTTCTATTAATTTTACCCATTTTTATTCCATTTGAAGCTATAAATTAATAATTATTCTTTTAATATAATTATAAAAATACTTCTTTTATATAATATTTTTTGGAAGTTTTGCTAGTTTCGAATGGGCTATTACAGGAAATATATTTACGAGTGAAACCGCGGACAAAATCTAGTATTATTATATACATTATGAATAATGTTTTAGGTGATTTGAGTTCCGGCTACGGCAACACCTATTTGGAACACGGTATATTATACTCTTTGCATTTCTATAACGTATACTCTGTGGCTTGACTGACACTATCAGTCACTTTCTTTGGGTGACAGTTTATATTTCTTAATTTTAGTCCTAGCTAAGGTTTTTAGTTTATAAGTCCTCAGAATTTATAAAAAATCATAATTAAATTAAAAATATAAAAACTCAACAAAAAATAAAATATAAAAATACGTGTAACTTATTTTTTAATACATTTTTAATTAAAGTAATAAAAATGGGTGATTAAAAAAATGAAATGTTGTCCATTCTGCCGCATAGATCCGGCCGAATTTGAGCGATGGCCTGGGCTATGTTGGCGGCATCGGTCGATTGCCGCTTATTGACATAGACCTGTGACTTCAGAAAACCCTACAAGAAAACTAGCGGGGTCAAATCGCACAATCTTGGTGGCCAATTCACGTACCTCTGCGAGAGAACCATACCCTCAAAACGTTCATGCAGCATGTCCATCGTGGCTTTCGCTGTGTGGACCAATTTTCAATAATTCTGCCGCATAGATCCTCTCCGCTGGGTACCCTGGGGCCGGCAACAGTTTCCGGGAGCCGTGAAGATGTTTTTTAAATAATACTTTATTTATATTTCAATGAATCCGTGTGAAGTTAAATACTGTATTACTAAAAATAAAAAAAAAATTGTTTGTCCGTGTTTTACATTGTATTCTTTCAACTTTGCTATTTCGTTTTTACAAAAGCATTTTTAGGTTAATTAAGAGCTCTAATGTAAAACCTCTTATTGAAAGTAGGGAGGAACCTATTCAGAGTTCATTGGCAAAGTTCCGTTCAAAAACCTTTTAAAAATCACGTCAATATTTTTCCTGTCCCTAATACTGTGGAACATTTATAAAAAGAATCTATTGAACTTTAGATAGGTACTATATTGATTAAATTAACTAACATAATGAAAAGTCTTAGCGTTCTAGTCTAGGCGCTCTATAGTTATAAGATCGATAATAGCGTTTGAGCGACATAGGGCCAAGGTCAGATTGAGGATGGGTAACCGATTGTTTGACAAAGGTTTATCGATGTCATTTTGATTGCTATGCAATGGCTATGCATGTCATCAAATGAGGAAGTACTATTCATTCATTTAAATTACGCGTAAAATAAAAAAATCTATATAATAAAATTGAAAAGCCAGTAAAATTGAAAAACTAGAAAGAGATAAAAAACGAGACAGAGCGGGATGGCGCTCTACGAAACTTTATTGACACGTTTCCCCCAAACGGCGTACTCCTTCTCAGGAATTTTTCGATTCATTCATCTCAGGAATCACGAAAATCTTAAGAAAATATGATATTGGGTGTGTAATTTTTGTATAGTCAGCAAAATAAATCGCAAGTTCAAATTTCAAGCCAAATGAGACCTAATCCCTTGTCTATGCCAGTGATGTCGTTTGAAAAAGTCGTGACATTTCTTTGGTTGGTTATTATAAAACAAAGTTCCCCACACACTGTCTGTCTGTCTGTCTGTGACCTGTTCACGCAAAAACTACTCGACGGATTTTGTTGCGGTTTTCACTATTAGATAAGTTGATTCATCGGAAAGGTTTACGAAGGTGTACCATGGACATATCGTGTTTAGGAGCTGTGAGCAATAACAGTATAAGTAAATCAAGTCGGGAAAAAAGTTAACCCAGCGTGTTTTTATGGCGTATGCTGTCTCTAATAAATAAGTAGTTATAAGCGTATTTACGTAGCCCTACCCATGAAGACCCAGATGAGCCTGACTCCGACCAATGAGTATATAATATGTTAGTACTGTAAAAGCACGAACTACGGTAAATCCTAAGATTTACCGGTAAAACCTAAGATTTACCAATCTTAATCGTAAAAGTCCGAACTGTTATGTGATCCTCATTAATTTTGAACTTTTACCAATATTCAATCAGTAAATCTTAGGTTAGGTTAGGTTATGGTAAAAGACCGGAAAATTGTCTCATTTTATATTAAATCTTACATTTACCAACTCATGTTGGTAAACCTTAGGTTTTACCGGTAAATCTTAGGTTTTACCGGTAAATCTTAGGATTTACCGTAGTTCGTACTTTTACAGTAACATATATTAGGTATATAATATACAGTGGAAGCCAAGTACTAGTGAAGTGCTGTTATGAAGGAAAAGACAGTATCCAGTCGAGTTTGTGTAAGGCTAGGTTCAATGAATGTGGTAATCATTACAAGTTTATGAATACTGTCATCGGTGTTTCACAGGCACAGGGGCTCCTAATATGGTCCTGCGGGGCATCAACAATGTAGGTAGGCAAAACCTCCCTGTAGTATAAGCTAGCCGCGGAATCTTCTTTTCTCTTACTTTCCCTTCTTCTTAAGACGCTATCTTTCCTCTTCTTGTAGCCGAAGGCTAAACCCTTCGTTACAGTAAGTATCGAAGCGCTAGTATTTTAGTAAAGTTTAGTGTTAGTGAATTGGCCCACTAGTTCACACTCAGCTCAGCCGATCTAACTTCCAAAGTTAGACTAATTTATCGCTCGATCGTGTCTCACAGAACATGTTTCGAATTTGGTTCAGCTTCTATATTGATTGGTTAAAGTTCATTACATTTCTGGTCAGATATTGATATACGAATCTGAATTTGTTGCAGAAATTGCGAAAGTCTAAAATATTACTGCTGTTTCCAATTTCCGATTACAATTAGTTCTATCACTTACTTATAGAAGCGAGATTTGGGTATGGAATAAGAAGCCTGAAAGTAAGATAAATACAGTAGAAATGCGGTCTTTATTTAGAATGTTTGATATAAAGCGTATTGACCGCAGACAGAAGAAGAGTGAAAGAGGATGTTGAGACTAAAATGAAGAAAAGTAGTTTACGCGTTGAAAGAATGAAGGATGAAAGATTGACTAAAAAGGTTAATTTGGCTGTAGTGAAAGAAAATGCTGGCAGTTGATGACCTAGGTGTACTTTTATAGAACATATAAAAATGTATTTATCGATAGAAATATTAAAAGTAGGTACACACAATCGCCGAGCATGTATGAAAGGTATGATAAATATAAAAGAGCCTACCCCTCTTGGGATAAAATGCGTAACTATAGATACCTAGATAGATCCAATTTTTAATGCGATCAAAAAAAGATAATTTTTGTGTTCTAATTTCGAGAAATAGAATAAAGGTTTCTCTAAACTTGAATTACTGAAATATCCAGACCGTTTCTTGATATTGTACATTTTAGATTATTTACTTATTTCAGCCGATTTCCGGAAACCGTATGAAAATCGATATGTGGGGTGAGCATATATTTGACGTGACATCTTTCGTATCGACCGAAAGGCCAAAAACTTTATGTCGCTACAAGACCAGCCAAAGAATGCCCGGTCCGAGAATGTCCGGCCCAACAATGTGCGGGCAAATTTGCTGGGCCGGGCAAAGACAAGTACCTACACAGAATTTGCTCGCAAATTTTGCGTTGGACGGTCCGGCCCGTGCATTCCATGACAGGTTCTTGTATGGACATAAACGTTTTTGGCCTTTCGGTCGACACTAAAGATGATGTCACGTCAAATATATGCTCACCCCCCTGATTACAACGTTTTTTTGGCAGTAGAATTTTATTCATTGATACTTATCCTAATTTTGTTTTCTTCATCGCGAGGAACCCCCTTGCCCTAAACCGACCAAATAAATCAGTGACTAACACCTCCTTGAATGACTGTGCAAGGAAGGCCTCGGTGAGAGAGACATGGCGCAAGCTTGTGCGTCGCGCTGTGGACCGCTCGGGCACAATACCGGTTCTTTCTAAGGCTTGCATGGGGACATAGGTCCAACATAGAGTGTTTAATCTAAAGTGTTGTGGCTAACACGCATCGGGACCTATCTCTGGATGCATCAGAGACAATGCGTTCACAGACTGGCCCCGTCAGGTGCCTAGACTGTTACAGAGATAGAATTAAATTTAAATTGGGCTATTGTTTTGGGGTGTTAATTGGATCGATTTATCAAGTCTTTTGGTTGGAACTACGGTCACCTGCCGGTATCATCTCATGAAAAGTAAGCCGCTGGGGGTGTCGAAAGGTGTGGCATCGGTGTCACATGTATCTTCCCCGTTATTACGCCTTTAGACACTTCCACCCACGAGCAAAATACATAATATTATACTCTAACGACTCCCCCCGGATGGCCAACTTAGGCAAGCCAGCGGCGAGAATCCTAGGTGTAGCAGTGGGGACGCCTGCCTCGACCACGGGTTCGGTGGTATCGTTACACAAGCCGCCCTGCTCCCTATTATTATTATTTTTATCTATACTAATATTATAAAAAGAAAAGATTAGATTTTTTGTATTTTTGTTTGTAATGAATAAACCCAAAAACTACATGACCGATTTTAAAAATTATTTCACCAGTATAATGCTATATTATCATTGAGTAACATAGGCTATCTAATATATAAAAAATAATATTTGTTTGTATGTTCGTTTGTGTTCTATAGACTCGAAAACTATAATGAATAAACTCAAAAACTACTGGACCAATTAAAAAAAAACTTTTTGCATTCGATAGTCCAATTCTTGGGAAAAGGGGGTGAATTGTATTCCTAATACCACGCGTACGAAGTAGCGGGCAATAAGGTAAGAGAGATAAATAGAGGGCCGGAAACTGGAGAGTGAGATAGGCTACTTTTTATCTCGAGATCAGAGATCGTGGTACTACCTACATCCCTAAATATCAATACCCTTTTGATGTATTTTATCAGGTTTTGAGATCTAAAAAAACATTGGTTTCATTTGAAATTATGTCAGTTCTTGAGACGAGGCAAACTTGGGGATTATTATATCCGTGCATTTTGACTTGTATTAAGTTTGTTGTTATTGCGAGAGTTCAGTGCTTAAACTAATACAGTTGTTCCCCTTGGGTGAGTTTTCATCGCAAAGATGTCTACTAAGTTAACCACAATATTAGAATTTTCAGACAGAATCACTGAATATATCTATGTAGTCTGAAGTATTTAAATTATTATTATACCTAATATTTGGTGTCTATAAAGGTTTTTACCTCATTCAAAAATCAAATTTTTAATCCTTCTTCTTCTTCTTTTGTTATGGCTTCACCAATGTTTATCGGTGATTTGCCAATGACAAGTATGTATAGTGTATAAAGCCGATTAACGAACGTCTGACTAATCACAACTATCACAGCGCGGACGGGATTAAACTGGATTCCCCGTCACATCACGGCGGTACGCCATGACATGACGTAGAATCAAATTTTTAATTTAAAATCCAATCCGACAAATTGGAGAAATTATGAGGCTATTCGATCTCAAAGTAACTTAAAAGAACTGTCTGTCACTGGGTAGGTACTTTTTTAATTAACGAAATTCGTCTATCTAATATTTACTACTTCCTAATAATTGCCTTTTAAAAAAAAGTGTAGGTACCGACTTCAAAAATTCTGCACTGAAAAGTGTGCTTTCCGAAAGCAAATGCACAATTCACTATAAAAATACCCAAATCGCTTCAAGAGTGCATCTAAAATTTGAAGAGTTCTCGATTTCTCCAGGATCCCATCATCAGTTCCTGACCTGATGACCATGGGACCACCTGGAAAGTATACACTTTCAAACAAAAAAATTTTCCAAATCGGTCCAGGCGTCTTCAAGTAATCGGGGAACATACATAAAAAAATAAAAGATTCCGACAAAAATAAGAACTTTTTTTAAGTCGGTTAAAACATCTTGGATTTGATTTGGCGAGGTTAGTGGACGCAAGCCTTACTTGTACTTTCATAATTACAACTGAAAATGAGCAATGATTTCACTAATGCGAATGTCCTTTTATGATCCAGCGAAATGAAAGAGAGTATATATTACTTAAAGCTACCTAGTACGACTTTCGGTTGTAACAATTACTTTTAGTAGGTACCCTAAAATTTTATGGATGTCTGCTAGAGTTGTAAAGGTCACGTGTGGGACTTTTTGGCCGATTATACCCTTAAGTAAATTGTGGCGAGTCCATGAAAGACGAGGGATAATAACTTTTATTTACTTACAAAAAAAATTGTATCAAATCGTTAGGTATATATATACTCAAGCGAAACCTGTTTTGTCATAGTCCAGAAATTAGGTCAGAAAATCTGTTTTATTTTTCAACATTTTTGAAAACTACTGAAACATATTTCTAGTTTTTATGCCCGATCAAACATAAAAAATATACAAAGTTTTTCTTTTTGTCGCTTTAAAAAATGGCAAAGTTCAGTTCTATTCTAAAATGCTTCGCTACCAAGAGAATTGAAATGAATGGAATTCATATTTTATTCCGTAACTTTTACCTCGTAGTTTCACATCGAATAAAGTAACTAAAGGTTGTATTCCATGCTAAAGGTTCAAAGTAAATGCGAACTATGCTGAAGTCAAACAAAATTCGTAACGCTTCGACCGTGGAGATTTTTAAAATATGTGTCACACATAAGAATTTATCCCGAAAGAATTCCGGTATTAAAAATATCCTTTGTCACTATTGGGCTTTCCAAACGCAAAAAAAATCCTGTCGATCTATTGCTCTGTTATGACGTGAATGTATGTAGGTATTTATTATATTACTAACAATGGTTTTCTGCGTATAGAGTTTTCTTTCATTCAAGGGCCCAAGGCCAGTAAGTTTAAAGACGTATTTTCCAATTTACCACAACAAAAAGAATTTTACTACTATTTTATTCACATGGCGTTTATTTCTAAATAAAAGAGGCATATGCAGTGATTGGGTGCCGCCAGAAGTGAAAACTAAAAAAATATATTCTCGGATCGAGCATTCTCGAATATTAGTTCATAAGTGCAGCAACTGGCTAAAACTGTTACTGGGTCTCTGACCACACCGCAAGTTAATGAAGGCCGTGATCAAAAACTTTTTACATAATCCGACAAACCACACTTAGAGGCTTTTCCATCTAAATATACCTCAACAGAACTGGCCAATCGTTAGGTAAAGCATCATCAATATTGCTCATAAGCCCAGGTCTTCCGTTGGGTACCTTGGCACCGATAACTCGGTTTCGGGAGCTGCAAGGCAACCCGTCAAGAGAAAGAAAATTTTCAATTTGCAGAAGGGACTATTCTTAGTCGTAAATATGAATTAAGTTTCTCAAAATATCATTAGCGGCATCCTAAATGCTTGTTATTACTTTAGTATAATGTTTCTAAAGTCTGTCTGAACGTTTAACTCGATTATTTCAAGTCCACGCCATTTGTTCGAAGTTTCATAATTAAGTACTTGCTGAACTTCAGCACTGAAGCCAAATTAAATAAATCAATGGCTCTCTTTGCACGAACCTTTATATCTTGTGTTACCGGTTACCGACCCCAGGGTCTGGGTACAAGAATCTTCCTCATTTCTTTTAAGGTATTTTAAGACTATTTTTGTACACTTTAAAAAATATTATGTGCAGCAGGAATCTAGTTAGGAGGTCGGGCCCTTGTATGGGATGCTACGTGCGTGGACACATTAGCCCCGTCTCATCTCAGGGAAACAGCAATGAAAGCGGGAGCTGCGGCGGAAATCGCAGAGTCTAACAAACGGCGCAAATATAGTTCAATTATTGAAAACTACAAATTTGTGCCGTTTGGTGTAGAAACTCTAGGTCCGTGGGGTTCAAATGCCAAAAAAAATATTAAAGATGTATCCCCTCGACTGATCATCTCTTCTGCTGACAAGAGGGCTGGCTCCTTCCTCGCTCAACCAATCAGCATCGCGATTCAGCGGGGAAATGTAGCCAGTATTCTTGCCACTATTCCACGCTGACCTGGTTTATTTAGTTATTTTTAATCTTTAGATTTGATTTAAAGTTTTTTATTAATAAACTATCATCTTACTGAAAAACAAGCATTAAATTTTCCAGCGTTTGGTTTGGATTGGATTCCTAAGTAGTACAGTATTAGTTAAAAATACCATACTGGACCTCTATATTTTGCATAGAGATACTTATCTATGTTGGCATACATTTTAAATTGCTTGTTTGGAATACGAAAATTTCGTTTAAAAATGAGCTTTAACACTTGTTAAACGGTGTTTATATAGTTTAACTATGTTTTTTCACTCTCTTACATCTTTCAATCAATATGAAAGACTAAGACAGAAATATGTTTAACCACTGGTTAAACACTGTTTTATGGTAAGGGGGAAACTAATTACTTTCTTTTACTTATAGAAAGTAAGGCCAATATAAAATAGTTCTCTCAGTAATTATCATAATAATATGATACCTAGATTTTAATGAAGCTGATTTAATACTTAGGTCGTTTTGAACAGAATTATTTGTTAAAAAACATTCTACTAAAGTATGGGAATAACTACGAGTATTTAAGTTTTAATTAAAATTAATTTAGTTCTAAATTGTAAAAATTCTGAAGTTTGCATAAATAGTAATACTGACACTAATCAGTAGTAAAATCCTTATTTTCCGGGAATTATAACGTGGGTAAAAAGGGGGAAAAAGTCATCATATTCAGAACAGGTTGCAAGACTGTCACGACACTTAATTTCACTTAATGGGACTAGATCTATCGAATCTGTTGTTACTTTCAGAAAAATACTGACTCCATAGTGTTTAGTTTTTTTGCTCGAGTTAAGATTTAACGTGCTGCTACACGCATACTTCTTATTCTAAAATCTACCAACTGAGTTGAAGCGATCTCTGATGTGTCCAAAATAACCTTTGTCATAATATATGATCAAGAGTTAATCTACGACTTGTAGGGGAGAGGTGTGTCAATAGTAACAGTGGGTCAATGGACAACATTTCAATTTTCGTAAGGTACCAAAATTCGAAAACCGTTTGGAGATTACATGCTAGAAAGCTTATTTTTCATTTTTTTTATTTTTTATATCCTTTAATTTTCGAGTTATTTTAAAAATACTGAAATATTGAAAAATAAGGATTAATAGGTGCCCTAATCTGTGCTAACCCTCTAATTTAAAAATACTAATGTCTGTTGTTAGTTATTGAACTCAGGTGTTGCCGCCTTCTATTAATTACCCATTTTTATTCCATTTGAAGCTAAATTAATAATTATTCTTTAAATATAATTATAAAAATACTTCTTTTATATAATATTTTTTGGAAGATTTGCTAGTTTCGAATGGGCTATCACAGGAAATATATTTACGAGTGAAACCGCGGACAAAAGCTAGTATTACTATATACATTATGAATAATGTTGTAGGGGATTTGAGTTCCGGCTACGGCAACACCTATTTGGAACACGGTATATTATACTCTTTGCATATCTATAACGTATACTCTGTGGCTTGACTGACACTATCAGTCACTTTCTTTGGGTGACAGTTTATATTTCTTAATTTTAGTCCTAGCTAAGGTTTTTAGTTTATAAGTCCTCATAATTTATAAAAATTCATAATTAAATTAAAAATATAAAAACTCAACCAAAAATAAAATATAAAAATACGTGTAACTTATTTTTTAATATATTTTTAATTAAAGTAATAAAAATGGGTGATTAAAAAAATGAAATGTTGTCCATTGTAAGTTAAGTTATTTCTCGACATCTATTGATGTGCAAATGTAAGTCTTAGTGGCAATCGAAGCTGTATCTGACTCTGCTGTACTGACCGAATTTACAAGGAAGTCAGTGGGTCCATGTGCTGTCTAATACTTATTAATTCGGTTTTTACGGAAGAAACTAATTTATGTTTCGAAGGAAACTGAACTGTTTCTTATGGAATAACTGTAATATTATGTTATTTATTTTACTAAAATACTAAAATATTTTATTTTATTTTTGCTTCATTTAGTTTTTAATTGAAGACTTTTATGATTATATTACAAATGACTCACTTGGTATTGCAATTGTAACATTACGACTTGATATAGCTAAGTGAAACTATTAGTCAAGCTGTATTTCAAATGATAATAACATTCTAGTTCTTTTATATATGTTATTTTATAGCTAGATACGGAACATTACTGTGGCAAAAAAATAGTACACTATGACAATTAATTTAAGTTTTATAAAAGCTTAAACTTTTATGTTACTATGGACACACCTATCCTCTAAACATAACAGTTGTCAAATACTTTAAATTATATGGTTTTGACAGTTGGTATATAACTAATCTCTGATAGACTATGATTAAACTTTCAGAAATTTCAATCATAGATTTTTTGGACAAATCGGAGATCGCTTTTAAAACTCAGTTGGTAGAATTTGCTTGACGTAATGATTCGGATAAGGGTTCGTATACGGTCTGATTTAGCCTCAAGCGATGGGCGTCACAATGTCATTTCAGTTCGACTTCAGTTATTATTGATTGATGTATGTACTACAGTTTTACGAGCAGAAGCGCTATTCGTAGATATGATAAGTAAATATACAATTAAGTAACGAAATGAAGTACCGGCTATATGAGCTGGCATAAGTGATTTAGGCAGGTACTACTTTGACGTTTAAATAATGATAATAAACTTAAAAATAAAACATAGAAAACAAAGCACAGAAAAAATTTAAATAAACCACCTATTACTCGATTTTTTGAACGATAACTAAAAAATACTAAATAAAAATTATCTATAAATTAAATTAGACACCTTTATCCACTACATTTATAACTAACTAGCTTTGGAGCCCGTATTAATTTTCTTGAATTCATATAAAAAAAGTTTCAGATTTCCAATTTTCCGGGCAACTTTTCCAATTTTTCTTACCCTAAAAATCTGATTGTCCGAATCGACAATTAAAAAAAACCAAACAGGTCTAGTGGTTTTTGAGAGTGACGCATAATATAAATAGATCCACATATAGCTACATAATGTATTAATTCATATACAGAAGGTAAGTCGATTTGTTTAGAATAATTTAGTTTGAATATGTTATACCTGAATATAGGCATCTGCATACGCAAATTGGTTGCTATTGCCACCCACGACGAAGCTTTGCAAATATATTTGGTTTTTGGATACACAAGAGCAGTCACTTTTGTATTTTTGGTAAAGTATTAAAAAATATACAAGTAATAATTTACCTATTTAGATCCCATGAAATAAAAAATAAATTATAATTTTGTTGCTCACACAACTAATTGTTAAGGTAATAAAGTACCTAAATGCTTGATATTAAACCTAAAACCTAAAAATTTCGTCCAATCCCCGGCGCGTCGCCGTACGGTCCACAGTAACCGACCACAGACTATTCCAAATCTTGTAACGAACGGTTCGCCTAGATCTTCCGGCGGCCGGAATGGGATATTTTCGGTGCGATGCCGAACCAATGTGTGGTTGAACCTAAGAATAAATAAAAAAAAATAAGATACATATCCCCTCGACTGATCATCTCTTGCTACTATTCCACGCTGACCTGTTATTTTTAATGTTTAGATTTTAAAATGATTAAAAAAAGAATAAACTGTGTGAATATACCAGTCTTAATTTCAGTATGGACGGAGACGAAACATTTTTATAATAATTTATATTATGTTGTATTCAAAACTCAATTTAAAACTACAGTCACTCAAATTGACTGAATAAAGAGGCCATATTCCACTTTCTTCTCGGTTGGACCATAAGGAATATGATACATCTGGGTACTCCAACTGGTTGGAGAATGAGGATAACGAACAGCCCAAACTAAAATCCACAAATATTACTAAAAATACTATTTGTTCCCACCAGTTCAGTTGTATTCATACAACTTTTTTTTATACAAAATTGAATGTTCGTGCGTCGCATTACAGACTCTAATCCCCTGTAACAATCTCGTAAATTATGAAACTGAGTTTGTACTAATTTGTAGTGACGTCAGTTGTAATGTATGTATTTTAAGTATGTAAGCACTCTACTAAATTATATTTTAAAATAAACCAAAAATCCGGCCGCCATTTATTTCTAGTAGAAATATTTACATCTGGCTTAAATCAGAAATGTAAACTGGAGAAGAATTTTATATTTTACCGATTACACGACATGTGACACAATTTATGGACCGTCTATCTATCTATCATCACGCCTTTTACGCCAAGAGGGATAGGCAATTTGAATGTCATTTGTTACGATCCTGACTAATATATTCATCATACCTTTCATGCTCGGCGATTGTGTGTACTTTTAATATTTCCATCGATCAATGCATTCTGGACCAAGATATATCTATGAACGAAAGTGTATTTAAATGGATTTTAGTATTCCACTATTGTATAGAATATTATTATTATTATGTAACTCTAAATTCACATGCATAATACGCGGTCCTTTGTAAGGCTTGCATGGGGACATAGGTCCAACACGTAGAGGCCCTTTAGAGTGTTTAATCTACCCGTCGGGACCTATCTCTGAATGCATCAAATACAATGTGCTCACAGACAGGCCCCGTCAGGTGCCTGGACTATTGCTGAGATAAAATTAAATTAAAATCGGGCTATTGTTTTGAGGTGTTAAATGGATTGGTTTATTAAGTTTATTGGTTGAGACTACGGTCACCTGCCGGTATCATTCATCTCATGAAACGTAAAATTGGCAGGTGGTGACTCGCCGTTTACTAAAGGGGCCTCTAAAACAACCACCATTTTTAAGCATTTCTGCCGGCAGTAAGACAGGCAACTTTGGTGTAAGCGGCTGGGGGTGTCGAGAGGTGTGACACCGGTTTCACATATAGCTTCCCCGTTATTACGCCTTTAGACACTTCCACCCCCGAGCATAATACATAATAGTATACTCTAACGACTCCACCCTGGACAACCAATTAAGGCAAACCAGGGGCGAGAGTCTCAGGTCTAGCAGTAGGGACGCCTGCCTCAACCTACTCTGTGGCTCGCCACAGGGTTATTATTATTCCACTATTACTAAATACTTAAATGTTGTCTGTATGTCCCAATGTTTATACAAATGAGATCCGAAACGGCTGAATGGATATCCATTAAACTTTCAAGGATCGTTTATAGTGGGTATTTAGGAATAGGTATTTTTATTTTCTATACATAGTAGCACCGACGACATGTGACTCGCCATTCACTTGGTGGAAAGTGGCTATGGTAGTGCATCAGTGGAAGTGACAAACAGGAGTGCATACAGTTCTAAATTTATCACCGTTTATTGTAAATAGATAAATAAAAAAAGGATATGCAGTATGAATTCCTACCCGGACATTCTCGGGCCGAGCATTCTCAGCAAGTATACTCAGATAGGGCAATTCATGGTCTTGTGCGGAAACATGTCGCGAATCCATAATTTTCCCGCGGCCAAAAATTGCTCAACGCGCCTAAAGAAGTTTTCACTTTCAAAATCCACCAAAAATAATGTTTGTTAGTCCACAGCCTCGCCATAATATTTATTTTTGCACAAAATGAGATCGTAGTTTTGAAATAATACAAATTGAGAAACTTAGCCTTCGTTCTTTTTTAATTAAAATAAGGTAATGAATATTAATTAATATTTCCGTTATTAAACTTTATTTCCTTAATACGACTACGGTGAATTTAATTTAGCAAAATGTTATATCCCAAAACGCTAATTTCATATTTTATGACGACCTGCTTTGCTGCAATGGTTATTATTCTGTTTTGTTTTCTGTGTAGTATGTAATATTATATTTTAAAAGTGTCTATGAAAGCAAACGTACTATGAATCAGTATGTAGGTCGTGCTAAATCACTTTTTCACCTCTCCAGTACGAAAAGGGCGCTTTTGGTGCGTAAAAACTCGTAGCAATATCGCTAGGCGATGTTTCGTTCAGAAAATCAATTTAGCTCATAGGCACAACGTTATTCGTTTAATCTGCAAAATTTAATAAAACTTTTAATATTATTAAGTTTTGTATGTTTTATTAGAGTTTGTTAGCTATAATAAACATACCTACTTATAGTTAAATATTGTCTTAATTGCTTTTCTTACCTATAACCTAAAACACTTTTCTCGCTGTTAGAGGTAAAAAGTTGTATGTTTCACGAGAGAGGAAAATTTTGTTTATCTCTCGTGCTTTTAAACCACTCACTGTGCTCAAAAGTCTATATTAGAATCACTCGCTACACTCTTGATTTTATTTTAGACTGCTTCGCTAGTTCGTCATTTAAAGTCGGCACTCGCAGCAAAAAATAACTTTGCTCACTTGTTGAACAAATAACTAATACAAATTTAAAAAAAGACAGAACTAAAGTAACTACTATATCTTACTGAGTGCATATTATTTTAAGAATTAGTTTCATTTCTCCATCTACATAAATATAAAACAAATGCTGTTCGTTGGTAAGCGCATCAATTGAGAACGGCTGGACCGATTTGGCAAATATTTTTAGAATGTTCCTAATAGTTTAAATAAGGTTTTTAGGTAGAGAAAAATTTGAAAAGTTGCCGCGAAAATTGTGGGAATTTTGTTTGAATTCAAGACCATAATTAGGGGATGAAAGTTAATATGGACTTCACGGGCGAAGCTAGTATAAATAAAAAAAATGTTATGTTGAAATCTGGGTCTAATTATACATAATTATGCTCACGACCTGGATACAGAGTTTTCAGGGATCTTCACAAACTCTCTTTTGGATTTTTCACTTAGGTATAAAAATATTGTAAATCATAACTCGGTTTCGGTTTGGATCAAAAAATCTAATTTAGGTTTCGGCAGAAAACCGGATGAAACTTCGGGTGCGCCGAATCTTTTTGTCGTAAATTATTGCGCGTCGTTTGGTTAACTTCGGGTGCGTTCGTTGCTCGTGTGTGGTCGCCAGCTGAGTTTTTATTATATAACCAACATAAATAGCTTTTATTAATTTATCAAATATACACATAACAATATAAAAACCTTAAATCTAATCTAAACATTAAAAGTAATTAAATAAACTAATTAAATTTAATAAATATAAATAAAAATAAATTAAATTAAATAAATGTGTGCCGTTTGGTGTAAAAACTCTAGGTCCGTGGGGTTCAAATGCCAAAAAGTTTATTAAAGACTCGACTGACCATCTCTTTTGGTGACAATAGGGCTGGCTACATCGATGGCTGGCTCTCGCTCAACGAATGCATCGCGATTCAGCGGGGACATGCAGCCAGTATTCTTGCCACTATTCCAGGCAAACCTGGTGTATTTAGTTATTTTTAATGTTTAGATTAGATTTAAGGTTTTTATATTGTTATGTGTCAAAAACTTCAATTATTATTTTTTATTTTAACTCGAGTTTGCAAAATGTGTGTAAAAATATTAAAAATACACTAGATTTCAGTATACAATAGAAATTTTAACATGTCTAAATAAGTTTTAATTTCGGTTCATAATCCTGTTAATAATAATAAGCATTCTACTCTGAACATTAATAACGTTTGTGTAAAAAATTTCTTTAACAAACTCATTTCAAGAGCATTAATTCTGCTCTAGCAATAGCTCTACCTTTACTTATGCAAGTAACTTTATTTCTACTTAACTTCCTCCTTTAGTAGAAGATGGATCTCAGGAAGTTACGAGCATCAACCCAGGTACTTGTAATATAACTTTAAAGTTGTTTCTTTTGAAAATAGGTTGTATTCTTACTTGGTTCTATTTAAATGTTTCCTATTTAAATACCTAGACTTTTTTTAATAATGTCTTAGTTTCCTAGTTTTCTTGTAAGAATAGTGAAAAATAGATATTAGTAAAAGACTAATAGAAAGTTCATATGACCAACGGTCTGGCTCTTACTTCGGTCAAAGAATAAGCATTGTCATCCAACGTTGCAATGCAGCCGTCTGTTGGGTACTCTCCCAGTAGATAACGATTTACCTGCAATTTTTTATTTGTGATTATATTGTATATTTGTAATTTAGTATATAAGATGTTCTATCCTAAATAAAAACCTTCTCACGAATACTTGAATCGATTTCTCACGATTCGAATGGCATGAAAATTACTGTTGATCTCTGGCTAAACCGCAAAGTATAAATGCCGTGATAGTACGTGGTTTATCTAGGTAGGTACTCTGTCAGTAACACGGTTGCTAAAAAAATGGCAATAGGTTAAAAGACATCGTACAAATATTTACATAACTGAGCATTATTTCTCTTCATAAAATTGGATTTTTCTTGTCACGGGATACTAACCTAAACCATAATAATAAAATCACTCTAACTACATATTACAAAACAATCCCCCGCCGCGTCTGTCTGTATGTCTGTAATCTTTTCACGCAAAAACTACTAAACGGATTTTGTTACGGATTTTACGATTAGAAAGATTGATTCACAAGGAGTCCAAACACCGGCGCGCCGCCATAAGATACACCGAAACTGACCACAGATTCGTCCAATTCTTATAACAAATGATCCGCGTAGATCGTATGGCGGCCGGAATGGGAAATTTTCGGTGCGATGCCGGACCAATGTTTGGCCTACGAGTATTAAACATGGACCTATCATGTTTAGGAGCTAAGTATTTTCAGTATAAGTGGATGAAAAAATTAGCTCCTCTGTGTTTTCATGGTGTATGGTATCTAATCCGTCAGAGATATAGCAGAATGATGTATGAAAGAATTGTGTAGATTAAAATTATCTACAAGATAGGTTGCGGTAGTATATATCTATATCTAATAGATAAGTAGTTATAAGCGTATTTGTGTAGCAATACCTAGTACAGACATAAAAATTCCCAACACAGCAATAACTAAAGAGCTATGTCATTTATTTCATTTTTGTTCTTATATCATTTATTCGTACGTGACTGGAATATTGCTTTCAATGGAACTATCCAGTATTGTCAGGGACACTCGAACGACGAAAAATTCATCCTTTATGAGAAAAGCAAACTGATTATAGCTGAACGTGTGGATATTAAATGAAATATTATTAAATAGGGGCGTCGGTGGTCGAGTGGATAAGACGTCGGCTCGCAACTGAAAAGTCGCGGGTTCGATTACTACATCCGAGCATGTACCATGGGTTTTTCATAATAAAAAATCTAATGTACAATATCCGACAAACCGTACAAAGAGGCTTTTCCCATATACCTCAACAGAGCTGGCCTCTCGTTAGGTATAGCCTCGAAAAATCATTGGTTAAAATGAGGAAGACTTGGTCTACCCCCTTTGGGTACCCCTGAGGCCGGCAACGGTTCCCGGGAGCTATAAGGCAACCCGTAAAGAATAGAAAAAAAACCACTAATATACTAAAGTATGGATGTATGTGTGGATGCTTGTTACTCAATCACGCCAGAACGGCTGAACGGATCTGGATGAAATTTGGCACAGAGATAGATTATAGTCTGTTACATAGGCTCCTTTTTATCCCGGAAGAATGTATGGTTCCCGTGGGATAGATTTGTTTTTGTTGTTCACGGGATCAACATTATTTTTTGCATGTGGTAGTTCAGGGGTCAGAGAATGACATACTTATACTACTTTTGATACTGCGAAAGCAGGCGGGGAGGGGAAAATTACAGCCACGGGATTATTCCTTTTTGGATCTATTTCCACGCGGGTGTAACCGCTGACAGAAGCTTGTACGCTTATAATTAATTATCTATTAGAGAGAGATTATCTATACTATTATTATAAAGAGGAAAGATTTGTATTTTTGTATTTTTGTGTGTGTGTATGTTTGTAATGAATAAACTCAAAAACTACTGTACCGATTTCAAAAATTCTTTCACCATTGGAAAGCTACATTCACCCTGAGTGACATAGGCTATATTTTATTTTGTTCGAAAATATCCACGGGCGTAGTCTGGGGCGAAAAGCTGGTATTTAATATTTTACTATAGCCACAACGCTCTGTCAATACAAGATCCATTATCATAGCACAAACAAAGGATTCAATTATCTTCAATTTGCGTTGATGCCATTTCATATCTCGTTGAACCGAGACTGCAGCTTGTTTGCATTCGCAGAAAAACAAGTCTGTTATTTTCTTAGGTTATTTTATTATAAATGCAAAGGTTTTGAACTCTGCTATTCAACGACGCAAAAAAATTGTCACAAAGTCCACATTTAACAAAACAATACAAAACCACAGTAACAGTGTGAAACACTTTTGTTGCTGTTGCTGCACTTAATGGATCTAGATTTGTCACTTACAAGTGTGTAATAACATATAACTTCACGTGTGATTGATTCCAAAGAGATTATCATATTAATCTTATCATATGAGCATTGTCTCTGAAAAGCGTAAGGGAATATTAGGGTTTTTGTAATAAATACCAAAGAATCACCAATATTTTAAATTTACATCAAAAATCATCCCCACATCCTACCTGCTGTACCAATGGGTTTTATAAAAAATCTATGTACATTATCCGACAAACCGTACAGAGAGGCTTTTCCATCTATCTAGGTATATACCTCAACAGAGCTGGCCACTCGTTAGGATATCCTCAAAAAATGAGGAAGACTTTGTCCTCCGCTGGGTACCCAGGGGCCGGAAACGGTTCCCGGGAGCTGTAGAAAGAAAAAAAGAAAAACATATCTTTTTCCTGCACTAAAAAGTTAAAATACAATACGCATTATTGTTTCCATATTTAATCGTAGAAACCAAAAACCTCTGTTAGGAGTGCGTGGTTTCAGAATCAGGGTAATATGAACTTGCCACACTTTCTAGCACGCACTCTTCAATGATTGACACAATTTTATAGTGTTGGGATTCACATGAATCGACATTTTAATTTAGTTTTTATTTCTTAATAAAAATACAACAGTACATATACTTACATTTAATCTAAAAAAGACCTTAAAAGCTAAAAAGAAAAAAAAAGAAAAAGAAAAGGGGTAAATTTGATAAACTTCTAATCAAAAAGTCTTGTGTTGTGATCACCGAGCTAAGAGTTTTTTTCTTTCGCCGTATAAGCTTGTTCTTAGCACGGTTGGACTTTCTTCAGAGCTGGAGGAGGTATTCTACCTTTGATTCCTCCACCCATTTTAGTTATATGTTTATTTTAGTAGCTACATGTACTTTTTAATTTAATTTTAATAATTAATATACGGAGATATGAAATTTAATTAGAAATAGCTTATAGCAATAAAATTCTGAACAAGATTTGGTTTAGACTTGTAATTTGCGAACAGAAAAAGAAACTCTTTAGAAATAGTTTAATATTGTGTTTGACAATTATATTATATTTGTTCAATATTAAATTGCTAAAAAAATCTTCTACACGGGTTTCCTTAGCTCCCGAACCGTGAAATCAGTCCCAGGGTACCCAGCAAAAGACCAAGTCTCCCGCTTTTAGCAGATGGTATTTGTGAAGCTATACCTAACGAGTGGTCAGTTATGTTGCAGTATATTTAGATGGAATAGCCTCTAAGAGGTTTGTCGGAAAAAAATTTAAATTATAAAAAATCCCATTGGTACCTACATGACTTTGAAACTACTAAATTATTTCCAGCCACCTATTTTTTTTTCAAAAAGATAAAGATTTGTTACAATGAACTAGTTTAGAAATGTCAATGTTTTAAATACATACAGCCCGTTTTCATAGACTGAATTTTTACTTGTAGAAAACTATCGTCAATTATATTAAAAACATTCCCTCACTATTAATATTACGTGACCACAAAGTGAATATCGATATAATCTTTATATTTCCATATTCGACAGAAGTAGGTTAAAGTTTCTACTTAGCAGCTACAAATAAACATATTGTTTTGGAAAATCAATTATTTTACTAATTATTAACATTTAGATTGTTTGGCTTATTCTAGAGTGAACAAAATCAGACAAGTGTTAGGAAAATTCAATATTTTGCAAGAACAATAAAAAACAATACTGAGAATAAAAAATACTATCAGCTTACCTAAACAAAGAAATCCGTCTACTATTTTATCTTTCACTGCAATTTATGGGAGTAGAGCTACCCTATTATTTTCAGAAGTAGTCGGTATGCCATCTGAAGTACTAGAAGTATGGACTTGAATGGTCAAGCAATTATTTTAAAGAAAATTGGTGTACCATTGAACCCGCAGTTTCTAACCCATTTTGTTATAACACCTATCGAATATTTTCTGAAAACCGTATCAAAATGGATAAGAATAGACAATAGAGGCTGTCGAATGTAATACAGGATGCAATAAGGATGAAAACGGAGATGGAAGCACATTGAAATGAAGAAGAAACATTAATTTAAAGTCTACATCATTTTGTTATATCTCTGACGGATTAGACAGCATACGCAATGAATACTCGCTGGGGCTAACTTTATCGCCAATTTGATTTACTTATACTAATCAACCTATCTAATAATGAAATTCGCAACAACATCCGTTCAGTAGTTTTTGCGTAAAAAAGGCACAGACAGACTGCAGACGCGGCGAGAGACTTTGATTTATAATATGTAGTGATCATCAGTGATAATAAAAAATGGCCAAGAGTGGAGAGGGCCATTTTTTCCGTGAGGATTTTCGTTTAGGTTTTCCTGTACATACGTAAACTATGAGTGAGGCCTTATATTACCTAGTTTCTTTTTTCAAAATTTTAGACACAGTAGTTTCGGAGATAAGGATGCATTCATTTGGTATGGCAATTTTTTTTAACTTTTTAATTTTTCCCCCAAAATTGAAATTCGATTATTTTCGCGATACGTCCGTGATTAGTCCAGTAGATTTAGAGAAAATAAGCTGTGACAGACAGACAGACACAAGAGTGATTTTATAAGGGTTCCGTTTTTTAATCGAATGTACCAAACACTAATAGTAGTTTATGATACGGGATCATAATAGGGGTAATTAAAACACAGTGGAATTTTAAAAAATGAGGCGCAGCCGAATTTATTAATAGCATCCACGAGTATTTTAATTCCAAGTTATGTGCCCGTTCATACACTACTTTATCTAATCCCATGCAATAGTACAAAACAAATTGAACCAAGATATTTCTCTTAATCGACAAATTGGCGGCAAATCACGGTTACCTACTTTCTGCGCATGCGCGTTAACTGACAAATGACTCCCACATAGGAGTGTCAATATTTTCATAGACTAGTTTAATGTGGCTGCATAACTCATATCCTTTGCCCTTTCTGCATTTAAAAAAAACAACATTACGATATCGTTTTTGTATGAAAACTTCGGTACTATAATACATTATAGTATCGAAGTTTGACATATTAGAGACGCGTGTATGTAAAACATATCATTATGAAGTATAATTCGATTTTGTAATAGAGATTTTACGTTATAAGAGTAGATAAAAATATTAAAAGATCATGCTTTGTTATTTCGAGTTTTATAAAAAATGGAGAAAAACGTGCAAAGAATAAGTAAGAAAACTTTTCATAACCTCATACATCAAACGTTACGCGATATCCAACTGAGTTCGCGGCACTTCCGTACGGGAAACAGCCTTCATCTCATCTGATCCATCCTTACTATACTTTCTGAGCGGTCTCTTGTAAACAGTATCTAGGGGCTTTTCTCCCAGACATAAAATGTTGAAACATGCCTGAAAAACGAGGTAGGTTTAACGAAAACTTTAATGATAGCAATTTAAATAGAGGTAATATAAATAATTTCTACAATTTTATTTATAACTAGCATTCCGCCCCCGGCTTCGCCCGTGGATATTTACGAACAAAATAAAATATACCCTATACCTACCCCTACCCCTATAAGGATTAATAGCAAGGTACAAATAAATGTCCCTCAAACATTAACAATAAAATTACATACCGAATGTAAAGTAAAAGTTAAGATATGCTGAATAATAATCCGTATTTATCAATTTATAACACTTAAAATCCTGAGATTGTCGTTATTTAGGAAATGGTAGGGTTTTTTTTACCTTTGTATATATCTTGTATCACAACAACTATGCAGATAAAAGCTGTAAAGATGTGTTTGTTTATTGGTGTTTTAATGTAGGAATAGTATTTTATGTAGGAATAGTAGGTTTGGTAAACTTTGTGGGATTTGAAAACGGCAACACTATTTTTTTTATTAGTTTATTTAAAGTCACCCTAACGGCAGGGTCATTAGCGACTACAGTGTATTTTTTAACAATATGTAGTGTAGTTATACCATGTATAGTACTCTAACATACTTAGCAGAAGCTCTTAGGTGTCAAATTTGATAAAAGATTAAATTGGCAACACTATTGTTTGTTAAATATCAAAGACAAAGAACACTGATGTTATTTTTTCTGTAGGTACCAACATCTCAAAGGTATTGAACTATTCAGCCGACATAATGACGTCATCCTTTCCAAAACTTTGATAAAATATTATAAAAAGCTGCTAGATAGAAAACCAAAATATTCAAATTAGTTTCTTAAAATAGCTTAATCATTGAAATAAAAATCGTAGGTACCTTAGTTTTTACTTCACATGCCGAATTCTGCGAAGTCGAACAAGAAAGTGGGTTTTGAAAAACGAATTTTGTACACGTGTGAAGCCGAGGCAGGTCACAGTAGGTAAAATAAAATGCAGAAACATAGATTGCAATAATGATTGTCTTTGTAGAGTATGAAATTGTAAATAACAGCCACTTTCACAGCACTGAGCCATTGTGTTAAGTTTAATTAACTTGGGAACCAGAGAGTGTTACTAATTGCAGTTTGCAGTACGTTGGAGACAACGATAGCTTAACTTGTTTGGAGTGATCCTATTTTAGAAGTGGCCAATTTTGTTGTTTAATGCTCGTCGGACCCACCCATAGATGTAGTATAAGTCGCTCGGGCGCTCTACTAGATTGGCAATATAAAGCGAGACAGATAGACGAGGCCGTTTTTTAATATTGTAACAACCTAGCGTAATTTTGCTTATTTTTGTAAAATATCCTGTTTTGAAGTACCTATAATATGAGGAGGGAGGTAAGGGGGAGAACAGAATAAGATCTATCCGACCCCAAATGTCATCCTCACCTGCACGCTTGGTACCCTCTGCTAGGCAACTAACGAGGCTCTGGCGACCGAGCAATGGCGGTATAACTAGGCAACTGGCTGGAAGACCTAAATAGTCTCAAAATGTCTGGTGCAGAAGGCAAGGGGAAACCACTGCACTACTCTTCTCAAGAAAATTAACCATGGCGAGTCGATACAAGGTGCGTCGCGCTGTGGACCGCCATGATTGACCACGACTGCTCTGTCAAGAGCACCTCGACTATGAAGAAGAGGAAGATAAAATGGTTAGTGCCTGAATGTAAGTCATCTAAGATAAAAAATCGCGACATTACCGATCTAGTAGACCGCCAGCATACTACATCTATGGACCCACCTTCACACTGAACTTTCACACTAGTGTTAAGACGAGGAACGACTCAGAAATTTCTAATCGTAAGCCATGCCCTAAACTCGAGGTTCGGGCGTATGATTGGTTCGGGCGCAACGATCACGTCATGTAAGACAACGACGGCGCTTTGTCCGTTCTTACTGCAGAAGTGAGAAGGGCATAATGTATCGTCTCTCGGAATAAATGACGTAAGCGGCACATTACAAATAAATAATTTATTAAAAAACGATCACATGCAGGGAAACATCGTCTTAATCAATACTAGGTACTGAAATTACCTACAGATTCGTATAAAATTTAAACGTAAATCCCTTCAGAGAATGGTCGTATGACTAAAAAGGTGTTTTTGAAGAGGTGATTTCAAAAAATTAAGTTATCGAGAAAATTTTCACCAATCATGTTTTCTACCTACACAATACTAGATAAAATTCTCTAGTTTTCGATGCCCAAATTGTATGTTCATAGCATTCGTAAAATTCGGGAATTTCAGTTCAGAAATCAACCGAAATTATTGGGAAACCTTTGACATAATTGTAAAGGTCCGGAAATTTCATACCTTCATTTTGATACGGTTTTCATAGATAGGCTGAGTCGCCACGAAGGTTTAGGTGTATAAAACATAACGCTACGTCTTTTTAGAGATCATGTCAATGTCGGGCAGTGGTATAAAATTTCACGAGCAAAGCCAGGCTGAAATCTATACTAATAAAAAAGCTGAAGACTTTATTTGTTTGTTTGAAGGCGCTAATCTCTGGAAGGTTATATCCATAGGCTATATAACATCAAGCTAACGACCCAAAGGAATGGAGCAGTATGAAATAAAATTGAAAATTTGAGGAGTTATTTCACTTAGCCAATCATTCCAGTTATACCTACATAGTTTAAAAAAGTTACAATTCTATAAGATTAATGTAGTTCATTGGAGCATGAAGATTACTATCTCCTCATGTGTGTGTGTCATTATGTTTCATGATATAAATTATTGTAAATAATTATGTATATATGTGCGAGTATTTGTAAAAAAAAAACCTATTGTAAACTACTAAACTGTATAATTTAATAGTTGTTAAATAAACTTATTATTATACTCATGCTCTAATCAGTTGAAGTACACATGTGCATATTATTCCTTGTACCCCAACCAGTTGGAGTAGCGAGTTGGAGCATGTGGATGGGCTGAATATTTGTAACTATTGTCCATTGATAATAAAAAGCCAAGATATGCTCTTACTTACATTGTGACAAAGTGCCAACGTATCGTAAAACGATAAGACTAAATAGCCATAGTTTTTAAAACGCAATACCAATGTTTACTTAAACTACGGCTATTTAGAACCATAAATAATAAAAAATATGACCTCAAATCCAATTTAAAATAATAACTATCGATTGTGTGGTAAGGAAATGTTGTATAAATAAACTCACCTTTCCAGGATTAACTGAGATTTGGGATATTTTTGACAGATCGGTGGCTTGATGTTTAAAAATATAAAGGTAGGGGAAATCATTATTATTTTAACTTTGACGTATGTAGTCCATCCATACATGAAATAAAATAATTGTAATAAAAAAACCAGATTAAGTAATTGAATTTCACATAGTAAATTAACTTTCTGTTGATAAGATATTCAATTTTTTTATTTTATTACACTTTCTGTCATGACTTCTGCATTTTTTCAAACAAAAAACGAAGATGTTACACGAACTAGGTATGCGAGCTAATTCACAACTAATCGAAATTTCGCTGGGTTTTACTAGTGCCTTTGGCAACGGTCATTTACCTCGTCCATAGGGTATAAGTCTATGCTAAAATCTGTGCAGAACCGACGCGTGTACATAATACAATTTGTATCGATTTTGTCCGAATATATTGACCGAGGACTGACTGGTACAGGGGGCTTAGAATATTCTATGTACCTACAACTAAACGAATAGAACAGAATGTAGAATATGTATGGGGTCGACTGAAATACAACCACGTACTAACCTAACCAAACTGTCCTTCATTCTAACGAAACCAAAGAGTTTATATACGTATTGTATACAAACTCCTTGAAGTATAAACTCCTTATAGAAAACGAAGCGTAATTTTGTCATTTTGTTTTTAATTAGCGTCTCACTAAAAACAAAGATGTTATAAGATTTTAATATAATAACACACCTCCGATACGCGGTACGGAAAAGAAGAAAGAACTGTCACAGAGCAAGTAAAAATAACTGTCAAAAAACTATTTCTAAATTTCTGATTAGCGTCTTTCGTGAACATAGAGTACTAAGCCTATGGAGGGGCCATAGACGGGCTCCCCCTTTTTTTCCCCTTTGACCAGTTATACTGACCAGGTCCCAGACATAAAATGTTGAAACATGCCTGAAAAACGAGGTAGGTTTAACGAAAACTTTAATGATAGCAATTTAAATAGAGGTAATATAAATAATTTCTACAATTTTATTTATAACTAGCATTCCGCCCCCGGCTTCGCCCGTGGATATTTACGAACAAAATAAAATATACCCTATACCTACCCCTACCCCTATAAGGATTAATAGCAAGGTACAAATAAATGTCCCTCAAACATTAACAATAAAATTACATACCGAATGTAAAGTAAAAGTTAAGATATGCTGAATAATAATCCGTATTTATCAATTTATAACACTTAAAATCCTGAGATTGTCGTTATTTAGGAAATGGTAGGGTTTTTTTTACCTTTGTATATATCTTGTATCACAACAACTATGCAGATAAAAGCTGTAAAGATGTGTTTGTTTATTGGTGTTTTAATGTAGGAATAGTATTTTATGTAGGAATAGTAGGTTTGGTAAACTTTGTGGGATTTGAAAACGGCAACACTATTTTTTTTATTAGTTTATTTAAAGTCGCCCTAACGGCAGGGTCATTAGCGACTACAGTGTATTTTTTAACAATATGTAGTGTAGTTATACCATGTATAGTACTCTAACATACTTAGCAGAAGCTCTTAGGTGTCAAATTTGATAAAAGATTAAATTGGCAACACTATTGTTTGTTAAATATCAAAGACAAAGAACACTGATGTTATTTTTTCTGTAGGTACCAACATCTCAAAGGTATTGAACTATTCAGCCGACATAATGACGTCATCCTTTCCAAAACTTTGATAAAATATTATAAAAAGCTGCTAGATAGAAAACCAAAATATTCAAATTAGTTTCTTAAAATAGCTTAATCATTGAAATAAAAATCGTAGGTACCTTAGTTTTTACTTCACATGCCGAATTCTGCGAAGTCGAACAAGAAAGTGGGTTTTGAAAAACGAATTTTGTACACGTGTGAAGCCGAGGCAGGTCACAGTAGGTAAAATAAAATGCAGAAACATAGATTGCAATAATGATTGTCTTTGTAGAGTATGAAATTGTAAATAACAGCCACTTTCACAGCACTGAGCCATTGTGTTAAGTTTAATTAACTTGGGAACCAGAGAGTGTTACTAATTGCAGTTTGCAGTACGTTGGAGACAACGATAGCTTAACTTGTTTGGAGTGATCCTATTTTAGAAGTGGCCAATTTTGTTGTTTAATGCTCGTCGGACCCACCCATAGATGTAGTATAAGTCGCTCGGGCGCTCTACTAGATTGGCAATATAAAGCGAGACAGATAGACGAGGCCGTTTTTTAATATTGTAACAACCTAGCGTAATTTTGCTTATTTTTGTAAAATATCCTGTTTTGAAGTACCTATAATATGAGGAGGGAGGTAAGGGGGAGAACAGAATAAGATCTATCCGACCCCAAATGTCATCCTCACCTGCACGCTTGGTACCCTCTGCTAGGCAACTAACGAGGCTCTGGCGACCGAGCAATGGCGGTATAACTAGGCAACTGGCTGGAAGACCTAAATAGTCTCAAAATGTCTGGTGCAGAAGGCAAGGGGAAACCACTGCACTACTCTTCTCAAGAAAATTAACCATGGCGAGTCGATACAAGGTGCGTCGCGCTGTGGACCGCCATGATTGACCACGACTGCTCTGTCAAGAGCACCTCGACTATGAAGAAGAGGAAGATAAAATGGTTAGTGCCTGAATGTAAGTCATCTAAGATAAAAAATCGCGACATTACCGATCTAGTAGACCGCCAGCATACTACATCTATGGACCCACCTTCACACTGAACTTTCACACTAGTGTTAAGACGAGGAACGACTCAGAAATTTCTAATCGTAAGCCATGCCCTAAACTCGAGGTTCGGGCGTATGATTGGTTCGGGCGCAACGATCACGTCATGTAAGACAACGACGGCGCTTTGTCCGTTCTTACTGCAGAAGTGAGAAGGGCATAATGTATCGTCTCTCGGAATAAATGACGTAAGCGGCACATTACAAATAAATAATTTATTAAAAAACGATCACATGCAGGGAAACATCGTCTTAATCAATACTAGGTACTGAAATTACCTACAGATTCGTATAAAATTTAAACGTAAATCCCTTCAGAGAATGGTCGTATGACTAAAAAGGTGTTTTTGAAGAGGTGATTTCAAAAAATTAAGTTATCGAGAAAATTTTCACCAATCATGTTTTCTACCTACACAATACTAGATAAAATTCTCTAGTTTTCGATGCCCAAATTGTATGTTCATAGCATTCGTAAAATTCGGGAATTTCAGTTCAGAAATCAACCGAAATTATTGGGAAACCTTTGACATCAATGTAAAGGTCCGGAAATTTCATACCTTCATTTTGATACGGTTTTCATAGATAGGCTGAGTCGCCACGAAGGTTTAGGTGTATAAAACATAACGCTACGTCTTTTTAGAGATCATGTCAATGTCGGGCAGTGGTATAAAATTTCACGAGCAAAGCCAGGCTGAAATCTATACTAATAAAAAAGCTGAAGACTTTATTTGTTTGTTTGAAGGCGCTAATCTCTGGAAGGTTATATCCATAGGCTATATAACATCAAGCTAACGACCCAAAGGAATGGAGCAGTATGAAATAAAATTGAAAATTTGAGGAGTTATTTCACTTAGCCAATCATTCCAGTTATACCTACATAGTTTAAAAAAGTTACAATTCTATAAGATTAATGTAGTTCATTGGAGCATGAAGATTACTATCTCCTCATGTGTGTGTGTCATTATGTTTCATGATATAAATTATTGTAAATAATTATGTATATATGTGCGAGTATTTGTAAAAAAAAAACCTATTGTAAACTACTAAACTGTATAATTTAATAGTTGTTAAATAAACTTATTATTATACTCATGCTCTAATCAGTTGAAGTACACATGTGCATATTATTCCTTGTACCCCAACCAGTTGGAGTAGCGAGTTGGAGCATGTGGATGGGCTGAATATTTGTAACTATTGTCCATTGATAATAAAAAGCCAAGATATGCTCTTACTTACATTGTGACAAAGTGCCAACGTATCGTAAAACGATAAGACTAAATAGCCATAGTTTTTAAAACGCAATACCAATGTTTACTTAAACTACGGCTATTTAGAACCATAAATAATAAAAAATATGACCTCAAATCCAATTTAAAATAATAACTATCGATTGTGTGGTAAGGAAATGTTGTATAAATAAACTCACCTTTCCAGGATTAACTGAGATTTGGGATATTTTTGACAGATCGGTGGCTTGATGTTTAAAAATATAAAGGTAGGGGAAATCATTATTATTTTAACTTTGACGTATGTAGTCCATCCATACATGAAATAAAATAATTGTAATAAAAAAAACAGATTAAGTAATTGAATTTCACATAGTAAATTAACTTTCTGTTGATAAGATATTCAATTTTTTTATTTTATTACACTTTCTGTCATGACTTCTGCATTTTTTCAAACAAAAAACGAAGATGTTACACGAACTAGGTATGCGAGCTAATTCACAACTAATCGAAATTTCGCTGGGTTTTACTAGTGCCTTTGGCAACGGTCATTTACCTCGTCCATAGGGTATAAGTCTATGCTAAAATCTGTGCAGAACCGACGCGTGTACATAATACAATTTGTATCGATTTTGTCCGAATATATTGACCGAGGACTGACTGGTACAGGGGGCTTAGAATATTCTATGTACCTACAACTAAACGAATAGAACAGAATGTAGAATATGTATGGGGTCGACTGAAATACAACCACGTACTAACCTAACCAAACTGTCCTTCATTCTAACGAAACCAAAGAGTTTATATACGTATTGTATACAAACTCCTTGAAGTATAAACTCCTTATAGAAAACGAAGCGTAATTTTGTCATTTTGTTTTTAATTAGCGTCTCACTAAAAACAAAGATGTTATAAGATTTTAATATAATAACACACCTCCGATACGCGGTACGGAAAAGAAGAAAGAACTGTCACAGAGCAAGTAAAAATAACTGTCAAAAAACTATTTCTAAATTTCTGATTAGCGTCTTTCGTGAACATAGAGTACTAAGCCTATGGAGGGGCCATAGACGGGCTCCCCCTTTTTTTCCCCTTTGACCAGTTATACTGACCAGGTGCGCAGTAATAAGTTACCTTAGATTTCGTTGGTATCGTTTTGTGTCGCGAGACAGAGCTCTAGGAAAATAGTTAATTGTGATGTTTTAAACGGGAAAGGCGATCTAGGGCGTCAAACTTAGTGTTTCCAATCATTAATTATAATTATTATTTTTGTATTTTAACATAATCATCATATAACGTAAAATCCGTTGCGACAATAAAACGACAGAAAAATACAGTGGTACAGGGGCTAGTATAAGTAATTATTATAATTCGGTAATATAAGTAATTATTAAAGTTTCTACATATAATATTGGGATTCATCGTTCCGAGAGAATAGAATACTATAGCGTTCGTACATTGTCTTCAGTTTTATATTTAGTTCTACTATAAATAACATAAAATAACTAAACGATTTCAAAAGAAAAAGTGTTACAGGCTTTGTTACGAGACACGTACCCATTATAATTTATAACTCAAACACTTTATGATAAAATATTTTGTACACAAGAATATATTTTTAAATAATACGTAAACTATGTTACGATGTGTTAAGGAATAGGTACGTCTTCAACATTGCTAGTTAAGTTTTATGGAAACATTGTAGCTAAGTATAGATTATTGTTTATGTGTCTGAAACTATTTTTATATGTTACCTCTGTTACATTACAATAAGTACATAGTTTAAAATGTATAGAAAAATAACAAACACAATTTAAGCATAATCTATATATAAATAAAAATGTTGTTCGTTTGTAAGGTTTATTTTTTTACATGTTCGTAATAGTCTGAATACGGTTTTTAGAGAAAGCAAAATTGGAAAAGTTGTCCGGAAAATTCGGGAAAGACATAGACATAATAGGGGGTGAATGTTAATATGGGATCCACGGACGAAGATGGGGCGGAAAACTAGCTATATTTAAAAAAAAAATCTTGGCTCTATTCCACTAGGGCAAGAACTCTTCGACCTTTATGCGTCTGTATGTAGACATAGTTATTTTAGTATTTAATTTTATTATCATATAAAGAACTTGTTATTAAAAAATAAAAAAATCTATATGCCTACGGTATGCCTTACATCTCCCGGGAACCGTTGCCGGCCCCAAGGTACCCAGCGGAAGACAAAGTCTTCCTCATTTAGCCGAATATTTTTTGAGGCTATATAACGAGTGTCCAGCTCTGTTGAGGTATGTAGATGGAAATTATAAAAACCCATTGGTACCTACATGGTCGGATGTGGGGATCGAACCCGCGACTTCTCAGTTATGAGCCGACGTTATTACTATTATTATTTTTAATTTTTTTCTTATCTATATTACGCTAATATTATGAAGAGGTAAAGTTGTAGGGAGTAATCTCCGAAACTCTTACGATTTCAAAAACTCCATCACCAATATTTAGAATGGACCTTCAGAGCGGCCATAGGCTGTATATTAATCCCTAAGGAGCTACAATAGATAATGAAAGTGTGCAATGGGCCCCACGGGCGAAACCGGGACGAACTGCTAGTCTATACTAATATTATAAAGAGGAAAGATTTGTTTGTATGTTTGTTACGAATAAACTCAAAAACTACTGGACGGATTTTGATCATTCTTTCACCATTAGAATGCTAGCTACATTATCCCTGAGTAACATAGCCTATATACCATCACGGCATGACGACGGGAACGGGGTGGGCAGAGGTGAACATGACAAAAACTATATATGAAGTGTATGTTTGCCAACAATAAACACGTACGAAGTCGTGGGAAACAGGATAGGGGTAGGGGTAGGGGTAGGGGTAGGGGTAGGGGTAGGGGTAGGGGTAGGGGTAGGGGTGGGGGTGGGGGTGGGGGTGGGGGTAGGGGTAGGGGTAGGGGTAAGGGTAAGGGTAAGGGTAGGGGTAGGGGTAGTGCAGGTTTTATTTTGTTCGAAAATATCCACGGGCGAAGCCAGGGGCGGACACCTAGTATTAAATAAAGGCAATAGACAATCAGATCAACGAAAGGGTTGAGATATCTTAAAATATTAGACGTCTATCTGTTTGAATTTACTCCTCACTCTACAAAAAAAAGCTTTAATCGACTTCTCGTGCTTCCAAGGGCAAGTAAATATACTTTTCTAAATGCCACAAAGTATAAATGCCATAATGATAGTGATGCATACATTATGAAATTTATGAAGGAAGTTAATAAAATGTGTGAATAAAATCCTAAACGATGTTTACGAATTTAATTGGCGACATGCCTAAAAGGCACTTAAAATAATATTTGTTAGGCTTTCTCACTCTTGCCACTCATCCCTATCACTATACATTTTATAAAACAAAGCCTCCCGCCGCGTCTGTCTGTCTGACCTTTTCACCCAAAAACTACTGAACCGATTTTTTTACGGTTTTCTCTATCTAATAGTTTGATTCACCGGGAAGGCTTACGAGTATTAAGCATATACCTATATATAAGTGAATAAATTCGGGAACAAAATTAGCCCTAACGAGTTTTCATGGCGTATGCTGTCTAATCCGTCAAAGATACAACAAAATGATGTAGAAAAGAATTGTGTAGAATAAAATTATCTACAAAAAAGCTTAAATATCTATCTCTAATAGATAAGTAGTTATAAGCGTATTTAAATAAGTATTCAAATTATTGTACCCGTGCGAAGTCGGGGGAGGGGTCGCACATATAAATTGCATATTTGTTTTTTTTATTTCAATTTATATAAATTATGTCACTATTCGTTCTTCTTCTTCTTTTATTATGGCGCCACCAATGTTAATTGGTGATTTGCCAATGTCAAGTGTTAGCCTTTATTAATCACTGACTAATCACAACTTCACAGCGCGGACGGGATTAAACTGGATTCACTAACACGGCGGGACGCGTCCGTTGGTCGCCATGACATGACGTGGAATTTGTCACTGTTCCTAATACAACGCGTACGAAGTCACGGGTAACTGCTAGTGTATAATATAAAAATTTACAGCAATCGTCGATAAGAGATAATGCTCTGTCTTATCACGGAAATAGCTTGCTTCCTCTCAAGATGCAACTAAACTAACAATCGACGTTATCGCTCTACGCATAGATTTAGTGTAGTTGCTCGGGCGCTCTACTAGATGGGCAATACAAAAGAGAAAGCGCATAGATACGCGTATGTTAAAGGATAGATGAGACCGTTTTTTAATACTGTAACAGCCTAGCATCAGTAGTAATTTCGCTTATTTTTGTAAAATAAATTGTTTAGAAGTATAATTTAGTGTTTAATAGACGTGATTAATTATGGTGCAGTGCCTGGATGTAAGTCATCTAAGATGAAAAATCCACATAATTACATATTTGTCACGCACACTGATGTATGTTTTGGCCTCGTTCTAATCGCGACATTACCAATCTAATAGAGCATACTACATCTATGGCTCTACCAAACAACTAAGCAATTAAAAAATGGCATAAATTGACACTTTGATTCATACTAGAAATCATTTACTTGCGAACAATTACAATTACAATTTGCAACCGGCTGTCATAGCGACCAATTGCCGTCGCGCGAATGGTTGTTTGTACAAAAGTTGAATTTCACAAGCCTTCTGCGTCGTTTCAATGAAAATAATTAACATATGAAACATTTTGCTCGTCACTTTTTGATCTAATCAAGTTTGTGTCGCTTGTCTCGTTAGCATTCTGTATTGAACTTGTCGGAACGAATTTTATTGAGGCATTTTTTTATCATCGGTAAATATTTTGACGATTTTTCGATTTGATTTTTAGAATCTCTGTATATTATTTCTCAAACTTTTTTGTCGGCATCAAATATCTCCCTTAACACTGTATCAAAGTTAATGTTTAATATGCCATTTTGAAGATTAGTTTTCCCTCTAATGACGAAAAAAACAAACAAAAAAAAAAAAAAAAACACAGATTTCTTTTAAAATTAGACTAACTTATTGACTAAGTATTCGCACGGGTCATCTAGTCATCATAATATAGACTAGATACATAACTATTACAAGCTGAAAAGTTGCACTATAAGCCGGATTCCCCATCATGTCAGGACGGAACGCGTGCGTCAGTCGCCATGACGTGGAATCATGGCTGTGTTCGTGATATGTTTTCGGAACAAGATCATGGATTGCCCGGCCCGAGAATGTCTGGCCAGGAATTCGTGTACTGGCTTCCACGTATGCTTGGGTCGGACATTCGGCTCGGCCTGCAATTCTTCGGTCCGTTGTAAAATTACGCGTTATATATAGTTTACACGTCCCCATTGACTGCCTGTCCTTTTTTTTAAATTTGAATATTATTTTAAAAGTCACAGACAGAAAAGTAAATTTTAATTTGTTCAAGTTCACATGCTTCATTAAAAACTTTGAGAAAGACGTTGCCTTAATATAGGCACAAACTTTCCTATTTATTGAAATAAGCGTAGGTTTTAGGCGCCTGTGTTCATTTACATAGCTAGCGAATCCGTATAAATTTTCCCAATAATATTTTCCTCGAAATACACTCTCGGTATGAAATTCGGATAGAACTTTGGTAGGTATCTTTTCCGAATAACAAACATTATTTATTGAGGTTTTTGGGTTGATGTTCAATTACAGCGAAATATATCTACATTTAGTATAATCATGTATGAAAATTATTGCTTGCATTATAATCTTGGTCAATAATAATAGAACTACTTGACATGTTACTTTTGTATGACTTGTGCAACAGCAAATTTAACTGTCCTGATCAATGATGTCCTGATCTTGGTCCTGATCTCGTTTCCAAGTCATTGGTACTGCTTGCACTGTCGGGTTGGGTAGCCAGGATGGGTCGATGGGTATTGCAGGAAAACTCGTAGTAAACTTTCACCATTCGTTTATTGGTCGAATTAACAAGGAAGAACAAGCAGCAAAAGAACAACCAGTAAAAGGATCCGTAAGGAGCCAAGGAGAAGGAGAAGGAGCGCAAATACTTATTTGCGCTCCTTTTATATTAACATAGATATTAGTTCTTGAATATTGATTCAATACATTTTATATAGTTATTTACTTAGTTGATAAAATAGAAATATAATAAATTTTACAATTGGCAGAGTACTGCCTAAGTCAACAGTTTGTGAAGGAATGAGTAAAATTTTAATTTAGGTTCCACACATCGAATATTTGAAAATAACATACAATGTTCTATTGAATTAAAATGAACAATATCGTGTTCTAAAATCAAAATAAATGCTATTTATGATGGCCAGCTTGTAAGCGGCCAGGAAAATAAGGTCGTATCATCACAATACCGGGGTTCCCCCGAAAAAATCCTGACCTTAATGAAGGATTTTATTCAGAGAATTAATAAAATAAAGTTTGATGATGAGACTTATATAAAAATACTAATGAATGAAATGAAAAGATACATTTACAAGTTTTATTATAAATAAAACTAATTATTTTACAAGAGAAACGATTTCCACAATCACACAAATCACAAACATTCATCTTCATTTAATCTGTTTAATCTGTTATTAGTAAGTACAGTAAACTCATTTATAATATAGAGTAATTCCCATTTAATAAGGAATGACTCAAAAACGTTCTCGAATTTAGTAAGGGCTTAGTTATACAGTTACCATCCGCTGTTTTAAGTTTATTTATATATAATACAATAGTCGAAGGCTTGTTTAAAGAGTCGCAATCCGCTCATACGAACACCCATGAGAAATACATCCACAGATATAATAAGTAGTAATAATAGACGAAGGCTTTTTTAACGAGTCGCAATCCGCTCTAAAAGACACCCATGAATACCCTGATATTCATAGATATAATAATAATAAACAAATGTTTATTTAAAGAGTTGTAATTTACTCTAATAAACACCCATGGAAATACATCCACAGATATTAGGTATAATATTTATAATAGACGAAGGCTTTTTTAACGAGTCGCAATCCGCTCTAAGTAATTACAAGTATTTACAATAAATGAAATGATGAGAATGAAATAAGGAAAATAGTAATTATTAATCATGGTTATATATTTAACCTGTAATTTGTAAATATGTAAAAGTTTTAGTTACTTAGATGTTTACAACCAAATTGTGAAATTGAAATAAATTTAACCTCCCTTGTAATCATAAGGTTATAAATACAATTTAATAAATTGTTAATAAAATAAAGAAAAAATGTAAAATAATATAGATATAAAAAATTCCTCGGTTTAAGTAAGTGTAACTCATCCATATTGAAAGAGAAAAAAAAATTATGAAATAAAATCAACGCATGCGTTAAGGTATGCGCTAACTCAAACTATCCACGAGCAAAGCCAGTGAAAAGCTAATAATATAAGTATATGAAATAAAATAATATTTGAATTTAATCAACATGACTACCCCTAGTTGTAATAAGAGCGTAATCATATGTCTATGAAATAGACTTCATAGTAAATAACAATTGAAAATTAAAAGAAAATCGAACGTCGTCGATTCAAAATTTTAAATTTTGTCAATGACAAAGAAATTATATAGGATACATTTGAAAATCGAATATTCCAATGCAGTATTGCCGAGCAAAACAAATTGTGTAAAACAAAGAAAAATCAAGTGAGTTCAAATTCTGATATCGAGGTGCTTTTATATGTATCATAATTTATTTGAAATTTATTATTATATATTAAATTTATTCTCGGAAATATATTAATATTTTAATTGCCTTACTTATGTAAACTGTAGTGTCATATTAGAAATCATTAAAATAAGAATGGACAAATTGTTTTGGATATCTTAAAAATGTATAAAAAAAATCGCAAATTTAATGAAACTTTGGAATTAAATAATATTTATTTATGTATTATTTTATGGAATCACGATAGACTTTTAGGATATAAATAGATATTTTAGCAATTATAAGAAAAATTAATATATATTATTTTTCTTGAAAAAGTTACGACTATAAAAAGAACCTTTTTCTATTAAGAGATATTGAATTGACGGGATATGATAATGGAAATTAAATTAATATCATTTACGGTATAAGTTTAAGTTATGGAAAGTAATCTATAGATTTCAGATATATATAATGAAAATCTCACATACCTACAACCATACATTCAATGTGACTATATAATCTGAATTTACGAAATTAATAAGTGAATTTAGTGTAAAATTATTCAAGAATACTGCCTTTGAAAAAAAAAATATCCTCTTCAATAATGGAATCTGACCAAGATCATCAGACTTGTCAACCTCGAAGGTTTGCCGACATAACCTTGATTCAGAACCATAATCTCCAAGAAATATTCTACTGAATTTAAATAGAATTACGTTATATATTAAGATTATATAGACATTACATATCCTGAAATAAAAGTTTGTATTAAAATAAATATTATGTTCTCTTACTTCGTTATTCTTTCTTCTTTATTCCTTCTTCCTGCAGCATTTTAATCACGTTTGGGCGCCATTGTCGGGTTGGTGGGGTAGCCAGGCCGAGTAGATGGGTATTGCAGGAAAACTCGTAGTAAACTTTCACCATTCGTTTATTGGTCGAATTAACAAGGAAAGAACAAGCAGCAAAAGAACAGCCAGTAAAAGCATCCGTAAGGAGCCAAGGAGAAGCCGTCAAAGGAGAAAGGAGCCGTAAGGAGAAGAAGAAAGGAGCCGTAAAAGGAGCGCACTGCAATAAAAATGAACTACACATTACTACAGGGCGTTAAGCTATTGAAGTAACACAATACAAAGTATGATAAAAATACTTACAATACTTATTTGCGCTCCTTTTATATTAACATAGATATTAGTTCTTGAATATTGATTCAATACATTTTATATAGTTATTTACTTAGTTGATAAAATAGAAATATAATAAATTTTACAATTGGCAGAGTACTGCCTAAGTCAACAGTTTGTGAAGGAATGAGTAAAATTTTAATTTAGGTTCCATACAATGTTCTATTGAATTAAAATGAACAATATCGTGTTCTAAAATCAAAATAAATGCTATTTATGATGGCCAGCTTGTAAGCGGCCAGGAAAATAAGGTCGTATCATCACAGCACCAGACAGACGAACGAGACACACAGACCTCTTCCCCTTGTCAGATGCGCGGTTCAATTATGGCAGAAATGCTGTAATTGGCAGATTGCATGATATGTAGGTACAATAAGCATTTTTCTCACTTGGACATATTCTGTATGTCCAAAAACAACTTCAAAAAACAGTTTTTTAATTCAGGTGTGGATGGTTAGCACATACACACATACATACACACAAACACACACCCCCACTCGCTCACCAAACACTACACAACGCCGACAGGGTCAATTTTTGTTTTTTATTTTTATATTCATTTTTATTTATCTTAGTTTTGGATTGTATTTTTAATTGGACATTTTATAATTGATTTTTTGATTTATTTTGTCATTTTTTGACATTGACATTTGTAGTTTTGACTGTGATTTTGATTATTATTTTATATTACCTGCCTTTGTTGTTTTGTTTTTATTTTGTTTGTTGATCTGATAATGTAATGTCTCCGTACGTACTCTGTAACATTAACATAGTGGAAATCTATTAATGGCAATATGATTACTTGTTTTTTTTTCGATATGTTTATATTATGATTTTTTGAAATAAATAAATGAATTAATGAATCAACTTTGGATTTGTTACCGGAGATCCCGAGCTCAATACTAACTTGAAACTATCTTGTGCTTTACACACAAACAAAAATCACACATTCACGACCTTGCGGTGTGCCTGTGTCTCTACACAGGTAATGAACTAAGATGTGTCACTTCTTTAACAGATGTAAATATCTGATATTTGTACAAGAAGTGCAGACGCCGAAGCACGAGGAGTCGATTTGGCTAACTATTTTTTAAATGTTCGTAATAGCTCGAATCAGGTTTTTAGGGAAAGAAAAATTCGGTAATAACTGAAAGTGCTTTTTTCAATTGGATTTTTGTATGATCTCAAATAAAAAGAATGGTGTAATTGTGACTAAAATGAGATAAAGTAGTTTACGCTGGATTGAACACTTTGAAAGAATGATGGGTAAAAGATTGACTAAAAAGGTTTATATGGCTGAAGTGAAAGGAAGTGCTGGCAGAGAACGACCTAGGTGTACTTTTATTGAATATATATAAAATGTATTGATCGATGAAAAGTACACACAATCGCCGAGTATGTATGAAAAGTATGAAAGCATTCGATTGTCTCCCTCTTGGGATGAAAGGCGTGTAGATAGATTCTCTTCTCTATTCTCCGCTCTTAATTTGACTTCCTGTGACACAATTTTGAAATTTTCTTTCACTTGTTGCAAGTGTCGTCCTACCCTACCTTTCATTACTTCAATGGTTCTTCATACATTTATCCTGTCTTACCATTTGTCTCATCTATTGTCTGCTATAGACAGCGAGCATCTAACTCCTAGTTATAGGGTTCCGTACCCAAAGGGTAAAAACGGAAACCCTATTACTAAGACTCCGCTGTCTGTCTGTCTGTCCGCCTGTCACCAGGCTGTATGTATCTCATGAACCGTGATAGTTAGACAGCTAAAATTTTAACAGATGATGTATTTCTGTTGCCGCTATAACAAGAAATACTAAAAAACTGAATAAAATAAATATTTAAGGGGGCTCCCCTACAACAAACGTGTTTTTTTTTGCCGTTTTTATAGATAACTAGCTGTTTCCCACGACTTCGTACGTGACTATTTCAGAACATACACTTCATACATAGCTTTTGTCATGTTCACCTCTGCCCAACCCGTTCCCATCGTCATGCCGTGATGGTACAGAGCTTATGTTACTCAAGGTGAATGTATCTTTCCAATGGTGAAAGAATTTTTGAAATCGGCACAGTAGTTTTTGAGTTTATTCATTACAAACATTACACACAAACATACAAAAATACAAATCTTTCTTCTTTATAATATTAGTACAGATGAGTCCGACTCGCACTTGGCCGGTTTTTTATTCTTGAAATATATTACGTTAAAAAATATTGAAGTCCTATTTTTCTTTTATCTGTGAATACCACAAGACAATTAATATTTTTCCCGTCTAATTTTGCATTTAAAATTTTTAATTAACAATTATTAATAAGCGAGAAAACCGCTAATGACATACCATGGAAGGAAATGATCGATTCCATAGTTTTATGTACAAGTATCTATAAAGCATTCCTTTATTATTCACTAGAAGCAGGTGTGTTTGAAAAAATTACTTTTTCAATAATGTAACAGAAATGAAGAAAAATTGATATAAAATTTCCTTTTATTTTCGACAAGCTTCAGTCCGCGGTTTTACCAGCATGGAAATAGATCCAAAAAGAAATAATCCCGTGGCTGTAATTTGCTCTTCCCCCGCCCGCTTTCGCGGTATAAAAAGTACTATTATGTCATTCTCTGACCCCTAAACTAGCACTATGCAAAAAATCTATCCCACGGGAACCGTATGGTATAATTTTCTGGGATAAAAAGTAGCTTATGTGCTATTCCAGATCTGTGCCAAATTTCATCCAGATCCGTTTAGTCGTTCTGGCGTTATTGGCGTCAGTGGGATGTCTTAAAGCATTCCTTTATTATTCAGTAGCAGCGCGTGTGTTTAAAAATTACTTTTTCAATAATGTAACAGAAAATTGGTATAAAAATTCCTTTTATTTTCAATGCTTTCATTTAGAAGCTGCCAATCCAGTCTTTACTAATATTATAAAAGCGAAATTGCGTCCTTCTTTGACGTCCAAACCGATCTATTTATCTATCTATCATCACGCCTTTTATCTCAAGAGTAGGCAAAGACAATCGAATGCCATTTGATACGATCCTGAATACCTCTTTCGCTTCTTTTATATTCATCATACCTTTCATACATGCTCGGCTATTGTGTGTAAAAATATTTCCATCGATCAATACATTTTTATATGTGCAATAAAAGTAGGTACACCTAGGTTGTCCGCTACCAACATTTCCATTCACTTTAGCCATATAATCCTTTTTAGTCAATATAATATCATTAGAGAAGAATGCGGGGTTAAAGATGAGGTTGTGACTAAAATGAAGAAAAGTACTTTACGCTGGTTTGGACACGTTGAAAAAATTAAGAATGACACTTGATTAATTAGGCTTCTGTAATACCGGTGAAAAACGACCTAACGGACTGAAATGCAGGATCTTCTTTTCACATTTCAAAAATATACAGGTGAAGCCAGGTTGTAGAGATAGTGTAGATGTCGTAATATTTTAATTGTTAAACATCGTTAAGGAAAGTTACTGTAAAAGCATGGAACAAGGAAAGTAGGTTACATGCATAAACTATTATTCTTTGTGAAAACTTTGTACACCACAAGTAATCTGTTAGTTATATAGTGTAGCGAAGAAAAAAAAGGTGACCGCCACGGGACACCCGGCAAATGTGAAACATCTAAATTGACGCGTCTAGTAGGTATACTGTAGTCGAATAGAGAGGCGCACGTCGTACACACACTGAAGAAGCAGCGAAGTATATAGTATAGGGCGCACACACGGCATTGTTTTCTTACTCCCAAGACTCGCCATAGACGTAATCCCATCATAAGATGGTGCATGTTAGAATAAGTCGAGGGCGCCCCAGATATCGTTTACGAAATGACGCTCTTCTATACTAGATATTGAGTCCTATTCACAGATATAACTGAGAAAATTATCAAAGTAATTTCAACCTTATTTCATATACATAAAGCGTTACGTAAATTAGAGAAAATTACGAAATGATACAAGATTATTGAAAACTTCCTGAAATCATTTTGAGTATTTTATCAATCTATCTATCTATCATCACGCTTTTCAAGCCACGAGGGGTAGGCAGAGACAATCGAATGCCATTTGTTACGATCCTGACATACCTCTTTCGTTTCTTTTAGATTCGCCATACCTTTCATACATGCTCGGCGATTGTGTGTACTTTTATTAATACCATCGATCAATACATTTTTTATATGTTCAATAGAAGTAGGTACAGGTCGTCCTCTGCCAGCATTTCCTTTCACTTCAGCCATATAACTTTTTTAGTCAATCCTTCATTCTTTCAACGTGTCCAAACCAGTGTACCTAGATATAGATATTTAAAAAATACATTTAATACAATTATCGTAAAATGTAACTCAAAACTTAGCATTTTACCAGTTTCCGTAAATACGAAATGCGAATTGTTTATTTGTTCCTCTAAATCCTGCTCTACTGTGTGATTTGTATCGTCTGCCTGATTTGTAGGAAAGAGTATAGCCGTATAGGTAATCCCACTAATATTATAAACGCGAAAGTTTGTATGGATGTATGTATGTTTGTTACTCAATCACGCCAGAACGGCTGAACGGATCTGAATGAAATTTGGCACAGATATAGATATAGTCTGGAATAGCACATAGGCTATTTTTTATCCCGAAAAAATGTATGGTTCCCGTGGGATAGATTTGTTTTTGTTTTTCACGGGATCGACATGATTTTTTGCATATTGGTCGTTTATGGGTCAGAGAATGACATTAAATTTTATACCGCGAAAGAGGGCGGGGGAGGGGAAAATTACAGCCAATACAAAAATAAGGGATTATTTCGTTTTGGATCTATTTCCACGCGGGTGCAACCGCGGACAGAAGCTTGAACCGACGATTGCTTCAAAGGGCAAGTATAGTTGGGCAAGTAGGATTGCGATAAAAATTAAAATATGTTACTAATTTTAAGAAGCGGAATCTATAGTTACATTTAGTGCAGCAACAGGGTATTTGTTACGTTTATTACAACTGGCTAAATTTGAGGTAGCGTCTCTAGCCATGCCGTAAGGTAAGGTCGTGATAGTACGTTGACTAAAATTAATAATCGACTACTGATATGAATCGAGTACTCTTATCGATTTTCGTATTCAATTATTATAATAACTTTCATCATAATTATGTTCTGATTTCCGATATTTTGGAGTAATAATAAAATTCTAGTAGGTGTCTGGCATGATAATTATTATCAGTCAAAAAAATAGTACAATTTGTTGATATTTAAAAAAAACAACTTATGGGCTTTTGGGAAAGAAAAAAGTTTGCCAAATACGTCAGTCTGAAATTTAGCAATATTTGGACTATTTTGTTATGTTTAAAAGTTGGCGCTTTTGAGATTATCTTTACTTATTTTCACCATTATGTCTCTCTTTCTTTACAAAGAAAATGAAAAACAAGTTTTGAATCAAGCGGCATTTTATATCATTTTCTGAAATATTCAGATAGACAAGCTATTAAAACAGACTATTAAGATATTTTTCAAAAATATCTTCACGTAGGAATTTGTAGAGCTTTAATTTGTTTAAAATGTGAAATAACAACTACTTCAAGCTAAAATTGGACTGGCGTCTCTGGCTACATAGTAAGGTGTAAAAGCCGTGATGGTGAGATGTGCTTTTATTTTCTTCCTGATTTAAAAAAAATCATATATATACCTTGGACTCAATATTAACAGTTTATATTACTTAATTTTCAGTTAATATTACCTACTGTACCCACAAGGAAATTGTAAAAAATAGCAACAATTTTTCCTCGTGAAAAGAATTATTTATTTCCATTGATTAATAGGTGTTGAAGTCGGATGAACATTAAAAAGCACCTTTGTTCTTTCACCATTTCACGAAACATATTTTTTCATTGTAAATAATGGTACAAAATTCAAACGGTTCATTTCAAATGAAGTCGTAATGTTTTATTCGCAAACATTTACTTTATGACGTGTCTTTGTATCGTAAACTTTAAAAAACACACAACATTCAAACGTATACACATTTGATCCCTTCTTTGTTTATATTGTAAATAAAATATTTAAACAAAAAATTCAACAATTATATCAAAGTAACGAAATCATGAGCTAATAAAACAGCCCAAATTTCAGAGCAAACCAAAGTCGCAAACAAATATTTACATAGAAAAAACATTGCTTTTAACTTACCAATTTATTCAAAATATCAAAACATTCACTTTTATAAACACTTTGGAACTTCACAATGCACTGAAATCACACATTTTCACGACACAGTAGGTTCTTCGGTAAATTTTTCAGTCATAATTACCTGAGAAATATAAAATGTTAGTATTAAAGCGAAGAAAATCGGGGGAAATGTGTTGCGAACGAATGCTTCGCAGCGACTGAACGGGCGGCTTGATAACGTCATAGAATATCGGCTGGGAAAATCTTCAGATAAGAACATTCATTCTTGTTACTTTTCTTTCTAAATCTGTTCTACATTTCTACAATAGTCTATGACAATCCTGTTTTCCTACGTCTAGATGTATTTTTTAAATTTTTTACACAAAATAATATCATTTATTTTTATACATTGCTTTCTTGCTGTGGATTTTGGTTTTTTTATTTATCTGCTAAACCAAAGAAATAGCACATTCTAAATCGAAACCAGTAACCACTATGGTCTCTGAAAAATTAATTTCATTAAAATCCATTGAGACGTTTTGGAGGCTACCTATTATATTCTGGACAACCATTGTGTAACAGGCAAAAATTCGAGTAATTTTTTTTTCTTAACGGGTTACCTGACGGCTCCCGGAACCATACTAAAGTCCCAGGGTACCCCGCGGAAGACCAAGTCATCTTCTTTTAGCCGATGGTAATTGTGAAGCTATACCTATTGAGTGGTCAGTTGTGTTCAGGTATATTTAGATTTTATTTATTTTATAGATTATATACTAAAGTTAATGTTTTTTTAAGTTTAGTTAACTGAATTGAAAATATTTTATAGCAAACAAATAAATCGGTTCTGGAATACAACTCCATTCTCATGTAGGCATTAAATTAGGGGTTTTATATGAAAATAAAACCGTACGAAACATTTCCATGCTACCGTGCCTTCATCTATGTCAAGGCTTCAGAGTCTTTCTCTGTTTGTCTCTCAACTTCAGGGGTGTTTTATCTCTGTCGCTCTGAATGCGGAACGGCTATATAAAATGAAATAGCTATATGTGACGTAAATTCGCGGGAAATGTGATGGGATGCTCAAGGCTGCATCCTATAGATATAAACGGAACATTTCACAGAGGTAAATGTTAACAAATGATACTATTCTCATGGGAATTTATTTTAAATTGCTTTGTTAAATCAATCTAACAAATGCAACTGGACACTAGGGCTTATATAGGTCGATTAACAAGAGCTGGCGTGAGTAAATATAATTAAGGCAACGTGACAAATTCAAATATCGAACGTGAGAAGGCTGTGATAGTACTAAACAACACTCTTCAAATGGCAAAAAACGATTAAAAAAAATCCCCACGACTGATCATCTCTTCTGGTGACAAGAAGGCTGACTCCTTCCTCGCTCAACGAATCAGCATCCCAAATATATATACATAAAAAAATTAAATTAAATTAAATGCAGCCACTATTCCACTCAGACCTGATTAACTTTAAAAGTTGTGTTAGTTAAATATTATCTAACAAAACATATATTTTATGCACATTAAACACTCTCTGATACTGGTAATAAACATGTTCACATTTAGTGAGTGTACTGTTAATTTATTTGTAGACAACAGAAAAATAAGCTGTAGAGTATCACATGATTCGAGTTGCTATCTAGAAAACTATAAAAGCAAAGGTAAAGAGCTTTTTGTTGACAAGTAGCGAATAAAAAAGGGGGTCTCATTAAAAGCACTCTAATTAATATCTATGAAGGAGAAACTGAAGATAAACACTATGCTAATATTAAAACTTGTATACATAAGTGTCTATATGTTTAGCAGGGCTGAAAAGCATTGTGCCCGGTTCGAATCCCAGTTGTTGTTGCATAAAGAAATTCCTTCACTTAGTAAAGGATATTTAATTTTAAGACCATAGATATTTGTGATAGTTTATATATTTTTAAATAGTATAAGAAAATATAGTTTTCTGTATCTTTTTACTTTTGAAATTATATGCAGACGCCTAGTACTAACCCTCGTGCAACCAGGGCCGGATCAACCCCACCATATTGTCTTAAATTTTTTTTGAGAATAATGAAATGACAAAAAAAAGAGCCATATTTGCGACTTATGTCAGACCTCAAAATGTGTTATCCTGCTATTACAGAAAATCATAAACATAAAACTGTTTCAAAACTATTGATAAATAAAAATGTGCTCCGAAATATAATATAATAATTATTTGCACCTTAGATTGAAAAAAATATAAAGGTTGAACCATGGACTTAAAAAAGTAGAGGACGGATCGCCGCTAAGACAAAAGTGAAGCACCAAGCGTGCATGTGTGCTACCGATTTTATTTATCTCTAATATATCTTTAAATTGTAGAATAAGTGGTAAATTACTAACTTACCTATGAAATGTGATTCCTTTTGAGTAATGGAGTTGTTTTTGCATAATTTTACTACACAAGACGGCATTGTTTTTTATTTTATTAATGGCGGCTGATCAGCATAACCGAATGAGAATGTGTGCGTGAGGCTCGTATTAACAATGAAACTGGCATAACTTGGTTGCTTCACTTTTGTCTTAGCGGCGATCCGTCCTCTCCTTTTTTACGTTCTTGGGTTGAACGTCGATTTTTCGAAAAACAGCGGCCATGAGCAGACAGACCCCCACCAAAATTATGCCTACAGGCCAATATTCATGTTCATCCGGCCCTGCGTGCAACTGTATTTTTCTGTCGTTTAGGCTTTAACTTCATTATAAATAATGCTATGTTCACGCAAATTAGACGTCCTAGATCGCCTTTCATATTTAAACACAATTGGCCATGCTACATATTTATGATATACTTTTTTATAATTTATTTTGAAAATATGGCCCATTTTAAGAAACTAATTTCGATATTTTTGTTTTTTATCCATTGCGTCTATTTTTAATATATTTTACAAATTTCACCCGCGAAAAGTAAACGTGACGTCACAAGAATTTGGAACAGGATTTACTTCTTCTTCTTCTTCTTTTTTTTCAATATGGCGGTTCCACCAATATTAATCGGTGATTTCGCCAATGTCAAGTAGTATAGCCGTTTACGGTGATTATAGCCAATAAATCGGTATGTATGATAATCCCGCCGACCGCGATATGTCTTATTAATCACTGATTAATCACAACCATCGCAGCGCGGGCGGGATTAAACTGGATTCCCCAACACGTCTCCGCGGGAGCGTGTGCTATCCACCAAGGCGTGTCGTGGAATCGAACAGGATTTATAATCTTAACATAAAAAGTGCTGTCACATCAAATTAAAGTCAAGCAAACGTCAGTCAAGGTCGACTAACCTAGAAATTACTCTTGTTTATATACTCGTGTTTATAATTAATTAAATTGAATAGTTTTTTACTATGGCAAGTAAATAGTGTTTCATACCGTCATGTCCTAATAACAAAGAAAATAATTACACGTAAAATATAAATTAAAAAAGACGTCACTCAAAGATTGACGATTACCCTTTTTTGTAGGCAAATGTTTTCTTTTTCATACTGCTTATGATGACGTCATACATCGGTCAAATGAAAGTTATTGTTTTTATTGAATATCTTAAAAGTATAGACTTAATTTAAAATCTGATAAATAGAAATTGTACTGAAAGCTTATATCGTTTTCGAGATCTTCGTTCCTGTTCAAAAAGTTAGCATGGCCAATTAAATATTTTTCTAGAGCTCTGTCATGCAATACAGATGGATACCAACGAATCCTGTTACTATATTAATGGTCAATCTTATGGCCAAATTTGCGGAGCGGGGAGCCCGTCTATGGCCCCTCCTTAGTCTTAGTACTTGTCAGAGAGCTGTGCCTATGATTGTAATTGATGCTCCACGCCGCCTCACAAGAGGGAATCTAGGGTGTTTGGACCATTTTAGAGTATAGTATCCATAGAGTCGAGATTTCGAATGGTACGGTAACCGTCTGCTTTTCTAACCAAACGATAGATATGATCAAGAGGATTGGATGCTCCATATAAAATTTAGTAGATGGTCACTGTGCTCAGGTTATTTCAAAATTAGCTGTTTTTTTTTGTTTGGGACATTTAAGAGAATTGTTGTAATTTCGAACATTTACTAACAATAATATTATTAATAAGATAATATTAAATACATGGTTACATAGCAACATTTACTCCTTACTCTACACAATCAATATCGTAATAAAAATAACGTAAGTTATAGTTTCGGAGGTCCCAAATACTGACCCATGTCGATGTTACACTCTGTATACTCTTTATTCGGAATATTATCACGTCATTTCAATTATTTACACGGGAGAATCCGGGAGATAAGCTATTTTTATTTATATATCTTCTTATACTTCTTGGTTTCCGTAATAAAGAGAAAAATATATAAATCATACTGTTTTACTAGACTTTATGAATAGACGTGAAAAATAATATGTAGAGCGATGGCGACAGAAAGTGGTTGTAAGCACTTGCTGGCAGAAAATCTCTTTTTCGTGTAGTCTGAGCCCCCCTCTACAATTTCTTATTGTCGAGTAGGGGTCCAGCGCTTGTCGGTGCTGAGGCGCTTTAAAAGAAAAAAAAACCTCTCCTACCAGCTGGCAGAAAATGAGTGAACAGCATTTGTGGGGACCTTTCGGTTGTAAGAAAAATATTTTCTGCCAATTTACTCCCTGTAGCGACTTCCAAAATTCTTTCAAAAAAAAATTTAAAAAAAAATAAAAAAACTGCAGGCAGTAAATTGGCCGGCGTACCGACTAGCGCTGGACCCCTACTCGACAATAACAAATTGTAGAAGGGGGCTCAAACTACACGAAAAAGAGGTTTTCTGCCGGCAAGTGCTTACAACCACTTTCTGTCGCCATCTCTCTAACTATAATAGATAAGTGGAGACGGTGATAAATATACCATTAGGGTTTAGTCTATGTTGGAGACAAAACGTCGCCATTTCTACATTATTCAGGCGATTACGGCTTGAGTGCCTGGACCAGAGAAACTGGTTTCAATTTCCAAAATTAGCCAATTGACTTCTAATTAGAGGTATTATTTTTAGATGAAGGTAGTAAGTACTAACATTCGAAGCACTAGAAGTGGGTTAAATCACATAATTTTAAAGAGTGGTTATTGAGAAAGAAATCTACTTTAAATTAAAAGACTTGACGAAAAATATTTAAAGGTAAAATGTATAAAATATTTTATCGTAAACTGCTGATTGTATTGAGGATATTGTACAAGAACATAAATTTATCTTTTACCTACATGGGTTAACTACCCTCTTTCAGAGAGGGGATGAAACAAGCTCTCACTTATATCCTGCCAGGATAGGGGCTAGGACAAAGAATTCTCCTATGTAGGTACTAATAGTTAACTATTACTATAAAAACGACTATTCCTTTACCTCGATGGGTTAACTTTCACATTTAAAATATTAGTTAGAATTTTACATACCTACTTGGTAACAGGAAAAGGTTTACATTTAATTATAGTTAAATGAAGTGAGAAATGATATTAAATTGGCTGCATCTAATATAAAGCTCAAGGAAACAATAATGACGTGGTCAAATAGGAACATAGACCTAAAAACTCATTAGGTAGTATTAATTATATAGGTAGCACATAAGCTCCCATGTTAATTATCCCCCAAGCCACCTCAAAGGGCTGCGAATAGATTGCCTTGTTTGTAAGCACAGAATGGCTTGTCTTTTGAGAGCCTATTTGCTTTACCCCTAAATCTTATTACTTTCTTAATTGAATCTTAATTTTGTGTACTTAGGTACTAATTAACAATTGGGAATGATTTATGATTTTATAAGGTCTAAGCGTTAGAATAAGACTCGTTTTAAAAGATTTCAAATTGGAGGTTTTATTATTCTATGCCCTCGATTTACTCTAAAACGGCTCTAAAACAAATGTTTCTGAAATCGTTTGGTGCCAAATAGCAAAAGATTTTGCACACACTGACTCTCAATTCTAAGAAATGAATTTTCAGTGTACATACCTTTCGAAAACCGTTTTACTTTTTTTTTAGACATTTTTGTAAATAAAATAGGAAGTATTCTGGATTTGATGGCAGTAAAAAGTTGAAGAAAGGTTTATTTTATTATTTGTAACCTAAACATTTTTGCTAGAAAAAGTTTCTTTGAATCTCTTGGTTCTATAGAAATGCGTAACTCTCCACTTTCCATTGAAGTGAATAAAGGTTTATAAAAGCGGATTGCTATGTACAAAATGTATGTAAAATTTTTCAATTCATACTCTAAAGGTGTACCTAAGGACTACGAAAGTCTTTAAGTAAATATTTATATAAATGTAATCTTAAAGTACTTATAACTAAATAGCGACTCGTATCCCGCTTCACACGGGTACAATATGGGTTTCCAACAATTTGAATACCTACATAAATACGGTTATAACTACTTATCTATTATTCTGCTGTAGACTTTTTTGTAATTCTATACAATTCTTTGCTACATCATCTTGTTATATCGCTGACGGATTAGACAGCGTCAGCCCCTAAGATTTTATAAGACGATGCGTGGCCCGGGGCGTCGTCTTGCAAAATCTTAGGTCAGCCCCCTTAAACATTGTACGAACGCTAGTATTCTATTCTCTTGCAACGCTAAAACTTTTAAAAATGTATGCAGAAACTTAATTATAATAATTATATGAAAAGTATGCGCAGGCCATAAGAAGCTCAAAAAAACCGAAAACAACAACAGGGCATAACATTAGCTGATCAATCAAAACCTTCGCCATTTTTTCAGCGTTATCTACAGGGTATGGGCAGACGCTAACTTTGCGTTCACGAAAGACGCTAATTGAAGACAAATTGACATAAAATTTACGCTTCGTTTTCTACAAGGAGTTTGTATATAATAAGTAGGTATATAAACTCCTTGGTTTCGTCTGAGTCAAGGATAGTTTTGTTAGGTCACGTGGTTGTATTTCAGTCGGTCCCATATATACATTTAAAGTTATCTATTCTACATTCTTTTATATTCGTTTAATTAATTATACATTGCCTAAGCGCCCGGTTCTTCAACAGATATATTAAGTATTCGTTATTTATGGAAGTGCGGACGCCAACTTTACTTGCCCTCCGAAGTAGGTTAAAGCAGTGTTTAATATTTTGTCACGAGCAAAATTTGAATGCTCTATCAATTACGGTATCTACTCTCTTACAAAAAGGATTTTGGTATATTATGCTTGTTTGTGCCTTATTGACTCAGAAACTACTAAACCGATTTTGTTACTGTTTGCGCTTAGATAGATTGATTCACAAGCTACGTTTTTTGGCCGCGGATCAGTAACCAATAATGTCAATTCCGAAAATTATGTCAAACATGGATCGAATACGAATCAAATAGTGAAATTTCTCCTATATGACCTTCATATCTCATTTAGTGTGCTGTATTGAAATATTCTGTCCATTAGTTTGCTTGCGGTGTTAATCCGGGAACGATATCCCGGAAAACTTGATTATGCAATCACGCGTCCGTGTCTGATGTTTGTGTTAGAATGTACTCAACAAACACACTATCACGGCCTGCATAACTTGCAGCGTGACCAGACACAGTAACAATATCCACACAAGCTGAAAAACCTGTCACTGAATTAACCCAGCGGAATACCAAGTCTCCCTCTTTTTAGGTGGCATTTGTGAGGCTATATCTAACGAGTGGCCAGTTCTTTTGAGGTATATTTAGATGGAAAAGCATCTAAGTGTGGTTTGTCGGATTATGTACATAAGTTTTAATTACAAATAAATTTATTAAATTCAAACCACTTTTACATTATGGCCTCTTGTGCTCTGTCGAATCGCACTCCTAGTCCCGACAGCCATGGACGACAGCTCCTTGTCTCAGCAAAACTGTAAGTCGGGCCATACACTATTATTCTTACTATACCCGGCGCCTCCACCATAATAACGAGTTGATAAGAGTAGGTATTTTATATTAATCTTTTCATTTATTCAATAAAAGTAGATACTATGTAGTTGTAGATACATAGCACAAGGGTGCATGATAGAGATCTCCTTTCAGTTTCGAACTTTTCAGAGATTCTAATATAAGATTTAAATATTTGAATCTCTGTCTAAAACTTTAGCTGCCATTTCAACAAGTATATTCTACAAAAAGTCTGAATAGGTATTTATACCTTTCAACTTACTCTGTGCAAATATCACGTCAATTCGTTGTTTTGACGTGAAATAAGGACAAACAAACACACCTTCGCATTTATAATATTAGTTAGAGAGTATAATATTCTAAGGTTGAAATTTTCAATGATTAGAATGAAATTACAATAATGAACTTAGTAAATAATATCACCATAAATTTCAGTTTTCAAGCTTACTCATACGATATTAAATTATGTAAATAGTTTGGAAGTTGCTACGTGCCGTAATGGAGGCTTTAGAGGCAAATTGAATCAACACAAATCCATATTTGCGTTTCAATAAGTACATATAACAACAAACAACTACTATTTGTTGGAAATTATCAATCTTAGGTTTTGCGTAGAAATATAATTTCCCGTTACGCCTAGAAAATAGCAAAGTTTGGTGGTGGCATTCTATTATTTGGTAGGCGCTTTATTAAATATGGCATTTTAACTGTCCTTATCTATCTATCATCACGCTTTTTATTCCAAGAGAGGTAGGCAGGGACAATCGAATGCCATTTGTTACGATCCTGACATACTTTCGCTTCTTTTGTATTCATCTTACCTTTCATACATGCTCGGCGGATGTGTGTACTTTTAACTTTTCGACCAACACATTTTATATTATTTTCAAAAAAGTACACCTAGGTCGTCCTCTGCCTGCATTTTCTTTCAATTCAGCCATATAAACCTTTTTAGACAATCTTTCATCCATTATTTTGCAACTTGTCCAAACCAGCGTAAACTACTTTTTTATTTTAATCACAACGTCATCTTTCACTCCGCATTACTCTCTAATTATAGTACTTTTTTAAAATATAGCTTGATATCTGTGACAGCTGTCAACAAAGTCAACTTTATACGAGCGTCGAACAAATAACTTATTGTGCAATACCAAAAATCACTAATTTTCTTGCAATGACAATTAAAATTAACATAGTGCTAAACATAATATAAACGAGTAAATTAAACAAACACGCGTTAATTTTGACGGCTTTCCAAGCACTTTGACAGCTGTTATAGATATCAAGCTATATTTTAAGTATAATAGGGGTGTAGACAATTTTTTTAAATACTATTAAATTGTAGCTGTAAGGTTTACTATACGTAATAAAATATCTAGATTTTTTTTATTTCTATTTTCATTAAAAAAATTTCAAATTCCCGCGAAATCGTTGATGACGTCACTTTGTAGTAAACCAACAAAATATTGGTCACAGATTAAATAAAATAACAAGGAAATAACTTAGTCACTGACAGATTGACAGGCAGTTATTAGAATATAGTTACTAGTCTGTGGTTATTTATTTGACATTTAGTATATAGTGACGTCACTTTCCGTTTGCGGTCACGTGACCGGAAGTATCAATTTATGATTTTTCTTTTTGATATAAAAAGTACATTAATTAATCAAATAAATAAACATTAACATAAACATTTCAGTGATTATACGTTGTAAACTATATAAAAAATATTATTGTGTATTTATTTTCTTTTACTGTCTACACCCCTATTCCCGTAGATTTTACTCAAAACTTGTTAATAGGGCTACGAGACTAACTATGACCCATTAAAATCAAGATTGTTGGCCCCATCATCTAAATAGGAACAATACCCAAAAATCCTATTAGACCCACCGATGAAACCATGTAGTGAAACCTACAGTCCGAAGCGGTTAATTGCCGGTATCTATACCATAAAATATGTCACTTTAACTATAAAGGAATTAAAATGGAAATGTAAAGGGACACGAAAAAAAATTGACCAAAAACACAACGGATTGGCACCCAAGAGATGCAAAGAGGAGAAGAGGTCGTCAGCACCGCTGGTGGGAAGACGATATAGAGAATATTACTGGGACCATGTGGAGAAGGACAGCGATGGAGAGGAGATCTTGGAATGCTTTGAAGGAGGCCTTTGCCGAAAGGCAAACCGAATGAAGAGGTTACCAATGTCTGCTAATATTATATGTTAAAATTATATAGAAACAATCAAATATAACTATTGTGAACCTTTAAGGCAGGGTGCAAACACGATATCTACTAAAAGTGGCATTTTTCGACGATAACTTTGAAGATTCAGGAACTCAATCTCAAAAAATATAGTGGATAGCAAATAATACTACATAATTTTTTTACCGCATAGATTTTTCATAAGTGTTTTAGTTTATCGAAAAAAAATTATGCAAAATACCTCTATAAAAAAACTTTTGCGCGACAACTATATACTTTTTTTTTATAGCTTGAATAAATCTTTTAAAATTGTAACCGATTACTTTCACTGTTTATTTATTTTTCTTTAACAAATTTTAAGAAAAGCTACAAAATAAGTGAAATTTCAAGTGTAGCTGCATGACCACGTAAAGTATGCCAAGCAATATTCAACCTTATATTATCCTACATAAGCACCCGCCCACCGGAGTGCAAATAGTATTTTTTATCGAGGTTGATCCCTGCCTTAAATTCGGAAATAAAAGCTTTTATTATTATATACTACTAGCGGACTCGGCAGACGTTGTCCTGCCCAAACGTTGGCTTGCCTGCACTACCCCTACCCCTACCCTACCCCTACCCCTACCCTACCCTACCCCTACCCCGACCCTACCCCTACACCTACCCCTACTCCTACTCCTACTCCTACCCCTACCCCTACCCTACCCTACCCCTACCCCTACCCCTACCCCTACCCCTACCCCTACCCCTACCCCTACCCCTACCCCTACCCTACCCTACCCTACCCTACCCTACCACTACACCTACCCCTACTCCTACCTCTACTCCTACCCCTACTCCTAGGCAAAATTAAGTTTCGCGAAGCCGACCAAACTGAAAATCAGTACTACTAATGATCTATTAAATTACTTAAATTACATTTTGTGACTATTCAATTTGGTCGCGTTCGCGATATTATCACTTTTGTTGAGTGTCGGAACGCGACATTAGATTCTCCATCACGCACGCGAATTTTAAATTTGTGCGGTGACATTAGGAACACATCTACATTGCATAGACAACAATGAGTGCTTTTAATTTAAAATTAACTTTATTGAATAGCAATAAGGTTCAAATTGACTCTGTTATTATGGGAAAAAGAAAAGGGCTGTTTTTAGGGGTTTTTCGGCAATTATTCGAATTGTCTCACCTTTAAAACCTTCCCTGGATATCTAGGAATATTTTAAGACTAAAATCAGCCAAATCGGTTCAGCCGTTTTCATGTTATGTCGTGACAACGGAAAACGGGTTTCATTTTTATATATATAGATAGTGACTTTGTTACGTGTCTCTAGCCACACCTCAATATATAAAAGCCGTCATGATCTTGTTAACACAACATACAGACAACACTGTCTTGTCAGATCTGTCAACAATGCCACATTTCAACAGTTAAATAGGTTAAATTTCTCAACTCCCATCATATGAGGTACGAGTAAACATCCTACAATTAATTTCATATTTTGTTTACGCCCGCTTTGACGTTAAATCACTGTCTAAAGCTAAAATATGGTTTACATTGGGATTATGCTTGTGTCGTTTATACAACTACTAGCATTCCGCCCCCGGCTTCGCCCGTGGATATTTACGAACAAAATAAAATATACCCTATACCTACCCCTACCCCTACCCTTATCCATACCCCTACCCCTACCCTTTACCCTACCTCTACCCCCACCCCTACCTCTATATCATTTTCGCTTCGAAAATTAGCCATTATTTGTCGTAAAAAGTAAATGACAAAAAAAATTTATTGTGGGATATCCGTAAGAGATAGACATATACCATCGCGGAGTTTTCTGTAGACCTTTTCAATGTGTACAATACTTAGTACATTATTTTGATAAATCTCGTAGGGTTCAGCCTGCGTTTGCAATGTAAGCGGAAAAAATTTAATTATTTACGACATCACATTAGAAACCTCAAAAATAACAGTATTTCTCCACTATTTAATGGATATTATTATACATATAAACCTTCCTCTTCAATCACTCTATCTATTAAAAAAAACCGCATCAAAATCCGTTGCGTAGTTTTAAAGATTTAAGCATACATAGGGATATAGGGACAGAGAAAGCGACTTGATGATACCTACCTACACAGAAGTAAACTTTCATATGCCTATTTTTCGAGATCAAAATTCCACTCCATCAGCATTATTGAGTGCGTCGGTGGCCGAGTGGTTAAGACGTCTGATATTAACTAGGCAGACCACGGGTTCAATCCCAGATCCGGGTGGGTTTCTTTACTAAAAAAATATGTACATAATCCGACAAACCACGCATAGAGGCTCCATCTAAATACACTTCAACAGAACTGATCACTCGTTAAGTATAGCCTCACAAATACCATCGGCTAAACGAGGGAGACTTGGTCTTCCGCTGGATGCCCTGGAACCCTAACACGGTATCGGGAACTGTAAGGCAACCCATGAAGAAAGAAAAAAGAAGAAAAACAGTATGGCATGATTGATTAGCAAATATCGAAATGTTCATGGTATCTATATATTATCATCGCGTCTTTTATCCCTTGAGGGGTTGACAGAGACAATCGAATGCCATTTTCTACTACCCTGACATACGCCTCTTTTATTTTTATAATAATAAAAAGGTATAATTACGTCAACCACTACATTTATTAAGGGGAAGTCAGCGATCAAAATCCAATTTTTTATAAAATTTTTCAGAAAACCTGATCTATTTACAAAACTGAAAAAAATAATAATTGATTTTAAGGATATGACAAATCCTGTCATTGTATTGAAAATATGATTAAAAACATTTTACTCGATAAAAAAAATCCTAAATACACCTCTGAAAACCTTTTTTATCAAATTTTATGGCTATAATATAGATGGTATCATAACAAAAATGTATACGAATATTTTATTGGTAATTATATATCCTTTCATTGTAAAATTTTGTCTATGTTGTATAAGATTTTTTTAAATTGCAGATTGTCGCTTACGTTAAATTCAATATGACTCACGATTCTAGATAAATGCGTTCTGCTTGCTTAGTCCGGGGAAGAACTCAGTGCTAACCAGAGGTGTACCACTTTGTGTCAGGTCGAATAAATCGTTTTTATTCGTAATTATAGTAAAAAGAACGGGTGCGCGTGCCAAGATCACCTCATCATCGTAAAAATAATTAAAAAATTAATAAAAAACCAAAATGTATACCTAAATGTGCCTAATACTGGATAATTTACCCTATTCACATCTAGCCTAGCCACGCCTCCGCGCGGGGGACGAAGTAGAATCTCGTGCATTTTCCCATCGACCACTTCACTTTAAACAAAGTACCCCGCCGCATCTGTCTGTGCCCTTTTCACGCAAAAACTACTGAACAGATTTTGTTGCGGTTTTCATTATTAGATAGGTTGATTCACCGGGAAGGTTTACGAGTATAAAACATGGACATATCATGTCTAGGAGCTGAGCATTAACGGTGAATCAAGTCGAGGAAATTAAAGAAAAAAAAATTTTATTAAATATTATTCTTATTATTAAAAAAACAATTTAACTAATTAGAAAAATATGTTAGCAATCAATATTTAAATAAAAATCCTTCTATTTATGCTGTTAAATATTCCAAATGTTCATTTTTGTTACCTGTCACAGACACCATTATGTATTGAACAAAGTATAATTCGTTAGATTGCAGTGCCGTCAAAACTTTACTTATATTACAAATGCGGAAATGTGTTTGTTTATTTGTCCTTTTCCACGTCAAAACAAAGCAATGGATCGACGTGATATTTTTCAGAGATATTTTGATGACCGAACAGTTTATTACAGAAATGTATGAAAGGTATGATGAATTTAAAAGAAGCGAAAGATATATGTCAGGACCGTAACAAATAGCATTCGATTGTCTCTGTCTACCCATCTTGGGATGAAACGCGTGATAGATAGATAGATTTATTCCAGAAATCTTCTTAGCTCAGCAATCTTAACAAAGTCAAGGCAAAACGTTTTGAATATAAAATAATATTATTTCCACGAAGCCGAGGGAAACTGTTGTGAACAAAATATGGTTGAATTATTGAATTCTCAAAGTAGAGAAATGTTGGTTGAACACAACGGACTTCCATTTATGTGTTTTGTTTACGGCAACTTTATGATAAAACATCTGCCCGTTTATGACGGAAGTTTGTATAACAGCTGCAACTGTTCCTGCACAAGGTATCTACTCTGCTGAATAAAGAACCGTTCATATTGACCTGGGGTGCCGTTTTCAGGAATATTTCCTTGAAGTTGCTGAAAATTTTGATTTTGAGTTTAGTTTCGGGAGTAAAATCGATAGGTATTAGTAAAAATTAAATGCTGTTTGTTGGTTAGCGTATAACTTGAGAACGGCTGGATCGATTAGGCTATTTTTTAAATGTCCATAATAGTCAGAATAAGGTTTTTAGGCAATGAAAAAATGGAAAAGTTGCCCGGAAAATTAGAAAAACTGAAAGTGCTTTTTTCTATGGGTATTTTTTTATGAATCCAAGAGCATAATATATAGGGTTTGATAGGCGAAAAGGTAGTTAGAAATAAGTAAATACATCCACGGACAACCTACATATAGATACACGTAAGTAGAGACTCCTGAAAAACATAACTCTGACTTTGCTGTCGCGCAGTTAAATTTCAAGATTACCTCCATATGAAAGCCTTTAAAGCACTTTTTTTTTTGTTTTTTTTTGTCTATTTTAAACAATTATTAATTAAGGGAAAATAACTTTTATTTCACGTATTTTGTAATATTTTTATTACATTTTTTTTAATTGTGACCATCAGAAATATGGATGTTCTGAAACTTTTTAATAAAATACTTTAATCGCGTTCAACAATTACGTACGTTATATCATAAGATATTCAATATGAACGGAGCCTTAATAAAAATATATTAATATTATATCAAACGACAAAGAACCATAAACGTATGTTGGATAACCAAGAGATCTATCTATCTATCTATCATCACGCCTTTCATCCCAAGAGGGGTAGGCAGAGACAATCAACCAAGAGATATAAAATACAATCGTGTTATGTGGATTTTATTTAATACACATAACAATATAACAACCTTAAATCTAATCTAAACATTAAAAATAACTAAATAAACAAGGTCCGCGTGGAATAGTAGCAAGAATACTGGCTGCATTTCCCCGCTGAATCGCGATGCTGATTCGTTGAGCGAGGAAGGAGCCAGCCCTCTTGTTACTAGAGGTGATGATCAGTCGAGGGGATATATCTGTAATAAACTTTTTAGTATTTGAACCCCACGGACCTAGGTTTTGTATGTTTTCTTTATGTTCTTTGAATTCAGATTTTAATAGGGATGATATAAAACATGACATAATTATTATACAAATACACCGCTTTTTATCTGAACCCAAACTAAGCTATTATATTAGTTGTCTGGGTATTAAAATCCGTGCTTTGAATATCAAACCTCTGCATTATTTGATACATGAAATTATTGCTGAAAAGTTTCAATAGGCCTAGTAGGCTAGTAGTATATCGGTGGTTGGTAAAACTATTGGTAAATTTTGTTGCGGATTCCACGATTAGATAAGTAGCTTCTAAAGGAAGGTTTACGAGTATTATACATTGACCCATCGTGTTTAGGAGCCGAGCATCGACAGTATTAGTGAAGTCAGGGACGAAATAAGCCACGGCGCGTTTTCTTGGCGTATGCTGTCTAAGCATCACAGACATAGCAAGATTATTTAGGAAAGAATTATTTAGAATAAAATTATTAACAAAAAAGTCCGTATTTATGTAGGTATTCAAATTATGTAAATTTGTTATTTTACTCGTGAAACAATTTAGAAAAATATCAGGTACTAAACATATTTTAATATTATCAATAAAAACTCGTACATTTTATTACAAACATAATGACTTATTCGTAAAACACTTTTTCAAAGAAATTACGATTCGAAATCACAATAAAATAAATAAAAAGTCTTTCAATCCGAAGTTTTAATATTTTTATGACTCTTTAATATTTTCTCTGTGATGTAAAAATGTAAGATTGTAAACTCATAAATTAACTTGGATTTGCATGGACTTACCTTGACGAAACAAAATCATACATAATTACCTATGATCACGCCTTATTTCTCTTAGGGTAGGCACACCTCTTTCGCTTCATTCAATCCATGTATCTTTTCAGTTCGAATATCTACACATTTTTACTATTTCACAGACCCCTGATAATGCTATTTAGGGGTGAAATGGGGTGAAAAAGTTGTATTCTGAACGGATCTGGATGAAATTTGGCACAGAGACAGATTATACAGATTCCAGGATCGACTGGATTTTTTGCATAGTGGTAGTTTAGGGGTTAGAGAATGATATATACTACTTTTTAAACCGCGAAAGCGGGCGGGGGAGGAGCAAAGTACAGCCACGGGATTATTTCTTTTTGGATCTTTTTCCATGCGGACAGAAGCTTGTTCTATATAAATACTATGCTGTTTTGTGAACAAGTGAGCTCTTGTGCATTAATTATATGCATTTACCTATTACCCATGTCATTTACGACGTCTGAATATTAATGAGGATTGCGGTTTGGCCTCCATTTACATACATTTCGCACGCACAATGTCGCTAAAATGGACTCCTAGCAAGTGGAAATAGACCCCTGGGGGTTGATATCGACCACTTCTAGAATAGGGTATAGACAGACAGACGCTTTTAGAATGTTAATATTGGTAATTTTTGGTGTCGTTCTTACGTATCGAGTATTAAGGAGATAGATGCCTCATAAATTTGGTCCCATACAAATTACATGCTTCACGACTTCTTAGTCAACTTCGTCTTAGTTTCGAAATTTAAATAGCTTTCGAAAGATAAATATATTTTGACACAGTATGAATTAAAAAAAACCAGTTACAATACGACCAAGATAAATTAAGTCAAAGTTAGTATGCAGCGCCATAGTAATCGTGGTTCTAATTATTTTGGTCGGGTTATACACTTATGGCCATATACGTATTTTAGCAACGTTTTTGTTAAAAAGTGTTTTGTTTCTTTCTATTATTAGTAAAGACAGGTTTGTTAGAGAGTGACAAAACATATTTTAACTAAAACGCTTCTATAATGTGTTTATGAATATGACCATTAGGTTTTATGAAGCCCTGAAATTCACGCGTTTTTAACCGATTTTACGACTCGAGTTCTCTTAATATATTTTTTTCACATACTTTATGAACACATTAACTACGACTTGCTATTTCTAATAGTTTTTGTATAATACAGGAAGAACATAATATTATGTCCGTTTTGTGTATTTTCCCAAGACCTATTTTTTGTGAAATCGTTCTTCCTCATGTTTTTGGTACGTGAATTTTGGCCTATCTTATCATATCCTTGGTTATGTTATCGATTCTTTTAGCAGTGTCTCTCGCTGACAACTTTTTAAAGAGTTATCGACAAAATAAGCCGCACGGATTACTGAGTTAATTGCGCTAACAAGCAAGAAAAGTTTTCACACTGCTATATAGCGCAAAATAATTAAAAATCCCATTAAAACTAACATGGCAATGCAAAGAATAGTACCTACTTAGTGCTTTAGGTACAAAGTTGCTAGAACTAACTTTTATCCTAGCCGCAGATAAGTGGAAAGCATGTCTTCCTCAAACGAGCCAAAGAACTAAGAACTGACCATTTTGACAAATAATTCCATACGTTGCTGTCAAAAAATTTTGAAATTAGAACGAACGCTCTAAGACAAATACGCCAAGTGACGTCGCACTGCAGCGGGCTTAGATATATAAACCTTTTAAAAAAAAGTGCACCGACTTCAAAAATTTGCACTGAAAAGTAAGAAATAATAAATATTTCGTCGTAGAATTTGAAGACGGTTGGTGCCAAATTAGGATACAAAACTAAGTAAATATCTAAGAAGATCTGTTCAATATTATCTAAGTATGTTTGTATGTACCTACTGATGATCGTAGGTTCCTAATGAATTGTCTAGATTAGTGAATTTGGGAACTAAGTTGTTTCTAATTTGGCACCAACCGTCTTCAAATTCTACGACGAAATATTTATTATTTCTTACTTTTCAGTGCAAATTTTTGAAGTCGGTGCACTTTTTTTTAAAGGTTTATTTTACCCTTTTAAGTGGTTTTGCTGCCTTGAGAGACAAATAATAACACAACTAAAAAAATATTGATGGAAAATTTAAAAAAAATACGCTGTGGATGTGATTTGAACCATGTGATTGTGCATCCTATGCACCCCATTATATTTAACCGCTACACCATCGTCACGAAAATTGACAACTTCGTGTCAATAGCAACCGTTGCTAAGGCTTTTTCTGATACATAATTTTCAGCCGTAAACAGAAATTAATTACTGAATTTCTGAAAAACTACTGAACCGTTTGTCGTCATATGTCTGTGAGATAATGTCGAGAAATTATGATGTCTTAAAAAAAATAAGTCGTCAAAATCGGTACATATTTTATCGAGATATCAAGAAAAATGTACTTATAAAGTCAGTTTTTTCAAAATTTCTGAAAAACTAATTAACCAATTTTTATGAGATAAAAATGGGACCAATCCGGAAGAGTTATCTGTCGATTAAAAAAGAAACCATCAAAATCGGTTCACAATTCGCGGAGTTATCGACGTACATACATACATTAAAAAAAAAATAAAAAAAAATACGGTCCGAATTGAGAACCTTCTCCTTCTTTTTTTGGAAGTCGGTTAAAAATAGAATAGAAAGTAGAATAGATAACTTTAAATGTATGGGACCTATTGAAATACAACCACGTGACCTAACCAAACTGTCGTTTCCCCTGACAAAACCAAGGACAAACTACTTGAAGTATAAACTCATTGTAGAAAACGAAGTGTAATTATGTCATTTTGTCTTCAATTAGCTTCTTTTTTGATCGCAAAGTTAGCATAGACTCATACCCTGTAGATAACGCTGAAAAAAATGGCAAAGGTTTTGGTCGAAAAGCTGATTTTTGAGATTATGTCCCGTTGTTGTTTTTCGTGGTTTTTATTATTCAATAGTTAAAATACATAAATTGAGCTTCTTATGGGCTGCGCATATATTCTAATCTATCTATCTATCATCACGCCTTTTATCCCAAGAGTGGTAGGCAGAGACAATCGAATGCCATTTGCTACGATCTTGACATACCTCTTTCGCTTCTTTTATATTCATTATACCTTTGGTGGACCTAATATTTTCGATAATTGTTTTTAAAATTTATTTAGTCATAATTATGATTTATTTATGTTAACTTAGCTATATCACAATTTTTTGCCCCCACTTATAAAAGCCTGTGTTTCCCCCTGAACAAAATTCTGTGTACCCCATGAAAGGCAGTATGTCGTAAAAACCTATTTAAACTAAGAACGAGTTCGTGCCATAAATAACTACCTAACTACTCATTCGAAAACAAATAAAAAACCAAGAAACGTTTAATTTATTTGGGCGTAACATATTTACAGTAATGTAGTATATTACTCTACAAAAATTTATTGCTTCTTCTGAAAAGCTTTCTAAAATTAGTTTTAGATTTATCTACCTCTGTTAATACTACGGGGTACCCTGTGGTACACAACAGTGAAGGGGGAATATTCCTATAATTGGCGATGCTATTAATTATGAAATATGTATGGATTTATATGGACAACAACTGGCAAAAAGTGAACACTGTGAACCAACAAGACGCTTAATGTATGGCAATTTAGCTCTCTTATATCATGTAACGTTTAGGAAACCTATGGCTCCTAGACATCACAAGAAGAGGAAAGATAGAGAAAGTAGATGAAGAGAAAGGAGGAGATAGATGTTTCCCAGCTAGCTCATGTACCTACATTACTTCAGGGGTGGTTCGGCGGTCTACATTACAAGGTCTCACGGGTGCCTGCTAGGAGTGAACAGTTAAAAGACACTTACATGTTTAACACTATATTTACACAAATTACACCCGAGGTTGATAAACTGCTTAATCCTACCGTCTTCTTTCTTCTATGTTATTTATAGATGGTCGAGCCACACGTCTGTGGCGCGACTTCTGTTACGGACTAAAGTTCTGGTGCTCCCATCCCTGCTTCTTCTGAAGCGGAGTGCGTCCGTCCTGTCGCACCCATGCCATGGCCGGCGTATCACCCTTGATGCCCCAGGAAGCAATCCTCCTGGGCACCTACGAAGCCGCTGGCAGCCTGCATGGCACCCCCTGATGCCGTCGTGGTCTGCCACTCTCGCTGCCCGAGGAACTCGTCCTCGTGCAGCCCGCTGCCCCGCTTGCATCTCTCCGGGCTGTCGGCGGCCAGCATCGCGCAGCCCCGCAGCCCGACGTGTCCGCCTCTGTCTTTCAATCTAGCCCCTTCTCGTCACCGTGTCCAATATCAGATCCAGTTTTACTATAACTTTTACAAGAGCGATTAATTCTGTCGCCTTTTCTTGCACCGGAGGTTATCGTTCTGTCATTTGACGTTTCCTACTTATTTTTCAACCTCGAGTACAAGCAAAGGGAAACTTCCATCATACAGCCTATTCAGCCTATTCTTTTACACATTTCAAATATCAACCAAAAATATAACGAATTTCATCTTCGTGTGGTCACCTCCAGCCCAAGACACCGATCCCGATTCGTTTGCGTGTCCACACCAGAGATAAATTCGTTACAACACTCTTTATTAAATAAAACAAAAGAAAAAAACGAAAAAAAGAAAAAAAAAACAACTTTTGTTCCGGTTGTTTTATTTTTCTTTGTGCTGCATATTAGTTACAACCTTTATCTACATCTATTTTTTCTTTTCTATGCCCAACAAAAAAACGTTAATAAAAACTTAACCTAACACACGTAAAAATTAAAAAAAAACTAACACTATTGTTTCTAAACTATGACACCAATTTAAAAAAATAACAACCTCCATCCTTTATCTATTCTATGGTTATTGTTTACATAGAAATAGATGCATGGGAAAAAAACAAAAGAAATACTATATTTAAAGTATTTACACGTAAAACAACAATAAAAAGTGATTAATCTAAATAAACCTATGTAACTTAAATCTACTGCGCATATTCGACAAAGTTTGAGTGTTCTTTACTCAAAATTTGCTTTTCAAAACTTTCCATTTTCCATGAGACTGTTTACCCCATTTACTTTATATATTTTACTGCAAACTATGTGTTTAATGAAGTGGTATATCAGATCATCTGATCTTGATATTGTTTATTAACATACTTACCATTATTATTTTTGTTTCAGGTTAATGTCGCCTCTCATTGAGACTGATACCTGTTGTCATACATTCTATACATATAAATAAACTATAATTCAAAATACTTGTTTGTGTTGCAAGCCATTCACGGATCCCCTCAATCCATACATCTCATCCATTCTTCAGTGTTTATTCTGTACAGTGTAAATAAAATAATTATATGGGTAAAAAGAATAAATTTGTGAAGAAATTCATTCTAGCTATAAATATACATACTGTGTGTCTGTTTCTATGTGTGTAATGTGACAATTCCCACCTGTAGTCCTATTCTGAGGACAGTTACAACAAAAACTTAGACATGGAAAGTGGCCATTTCCCAGTGTCCAAGGTTTGTAGCAAGTGGGCATTGTTGGATATGGGTTTAACAACCTTGCACTTGACAAATCCTGGTGCAAGCCTGTTACTGAAAAAGAACCAGAAAAATATATCCCATTTTCTATGTGTATATATTAACTAATCTTAGCAAGTAGTGGAGTGTGTGTGTGTACAGTTTTAATTTTTACTAATTCTTCAGTTTGCCCAGTGAGTTTGTTTCTCCTTTGTGGTATGAACGTTATAGTATGAATATCTCATGCCTATAATAAAAATATAGTTCGAGTTGCTATCCGTGTAAAACAAATGTAGGCGAGTATTCTTTGACCAAGCTGATATGTCCAGTTTCTCTTAGCCAGAATACAAGCGGGGTAATCTGCCTACCGTGTCGCTTCTAGACTATAAAAACGATTTGTCGGACAAAACCCAGATGAGGACCGATACAAAATTGGTTTACTCCCCCCTTGGCGTGCCTTGACTCCTCGACGTTCATTAACTACGCATTTTCCATGCTTTACTCTCTACTTTCCCCAAGTAACTACACTATCTCGTGGCACTCTTTACTTTGTTCAGTGAAGTTCACTATACCTTCATGCTTTGTCCCTGTTTTCTGTACATTCTCACACTACCTTGCTATAATTGAACTGTCTATGTGCTGTATTCACAAAAATAAAACTGTTATTCATGTTTCTCCAGCTTCCGCTATAACCTCTAAATCATATTTCACATATTTTACATTTCTCTAATATCTATACAACTGTCTAAAATCTCATTATCTCTCTAAAATCTATATATCTATCTAAAATCTAGGACGTCCGTCCTCCCATGAAACATTTGTGCTATGCTCCCTGTTTCCAAAAACATTTTACTTTCTTACGACTGTATTACTAAAATTACTAAAACTCACTAAAACTCTGGGTGTGGACCAACCGCGCAACCCGACGAAAACACAAAAATAAATTCAAAGTTACTCACTATAGTTGGATCAGTGCTGGAATAGGCGGGAAATGACTCACCCTACTCCTACTCCTGCCTCGCCTTGGTATACCCAGGACCCAGCTCCTGTGTATGTAAAAAAAAAACATATTTAAATTAAACATTTCAGTTTAAAAACTCAAGCCTTGCCCGTGCCAACTAAAACAAACACATTGTATTTAGATACACATAATAAAAAATATTGAAACCAATTCAAAAGTTTTCGCAAGAAAAATATTATTAAACTCCAAATCTTGCATTCAAAAAATATCTGGGACACTTCTCTATTCTCACAACTGGGCAACGACCTTTTTTTTATTTAAAAATATCTGTGGGTACCAAAAATAAAAAATTATCAACTGTTACAATTTTCAAAATACTATGTGGGTAAAAATTTTTTTTAAACTTCTAACTGTTTCCCTTTTTTAAAAGTTACCTGAAAAATACCCTACTGTTAACTCCTCTGCGACCTCGTGAGACTTCTTACTGAACAATTACATAAACTTTACCCCTTTTGTAATGTAGACAATGATGGGAAAACCCGGTGGCGCCATTGTAACGTTTAGGAAACCTATGGCTCCTAGACATCACAAGAAGAGGAAAGATAGAGAAAGTAGATGAAGAGAAAGGAGGAGATAGATGTTTCCCAGCTAGCTCATGTACCTACATTACTTCAGGGGTGGTTCGGCGGTCTACATTACAAGGTCTCACGGGTGCCTGCTAGGAGTGAACAGTTAAAAGACACTTACATGTTTAACACTATATTTACACAAATTACACCCGAGGTTGATAAACTGCTTAATCCTACCGTCTTCTTTCTTCTATGTTATTTATAGATGGTCGAGCCACACGTCTGTGGCGCGACTTCTGTTACGGACTAAAGTTCTGGTGCTCCCATCCCTGCTTCTTCTGAAGCGGAGTGCGTCCGTCCTGTCGCACCCATGCCATGGCCGGCGTATCACCCTTGATGCCCCAGGAAGCAATCCTCCTGGGCACCTACGAAGCCGCTGGCAGCCTGCATGGCACCCCCTGATGCCGTCGTGGTCTGCCACTCTCGCTGCCCGAGGAACTCGTCCTCGTGCAGCCCGCTGCCCCGCTTGCATCTCTCCGGGCTGTCGGCGGCCAGCATCGCGCAGCCCCGCAGCCCGACGTGTCCGCCTCTGTCTTTCAATCTAGCCCCTTCTCGTCACCGTGTCCAATATCAGATCCAGTTTTACTATAACTTTTACAAGAGCGATTAATTCTGTCGCCTTTTCTTGCACCGGAGGTTATCGTTCTGTCATTTGACGTTTCCTACTTATTTTTCAACCTCGAGTACAAGCAAAGGGAAACTTCCATCATACAGCCTATTCAGCCTATTCTTTTACACATTTCAAATATCAACCAAAAATATAACGAATTTCATCTTCGTGTGGTCACCTCCAGCCCAAGACACCGATCCCGATTCGTTTGCGTGTCCACACCAGAGATAAATTCGTTACAATCATATATAATTTTTTTGTTCATAATTGAATGTTGACTCATAAACTACTAGACCGATTTGAAAAATATTGTTTGCTATTGATAGCCAAATTCTTTGAGGAAGGTTATAGGCTATATAATTCAATAAAAATACAACGCGTACGAAGTAGCGAGCAATCAGCCAGTACATTATAATAAATCAGTGTACATCAAAATAGTAGATGGACTATAAAATTCTAAGTATTTACAATTTCCCCTCATCAGAAAACTTATTCATTTTTTTTCTACAGAATGATTAATGGATTAGGCAGCATAGTCTTTAAAAGTGTGTTAAACCTTCAAACAAACACGACAGCTAAGTTCTCCGTATGAAAGTTACCTTAATACTGTGTAGAAGTTTCAGCTAAATAATCATAACTTCATCCAAATAAATCCCTTCTTATGAGCGATTTTTTATTTATTACTAGCTTCCGGCCCGGCTTCGTCCATGTAGCTCATATTAACATAAATTATGGTCTTGAGTACATACAAAAATGCAATAAAAAAGCATTTTCAGAATTTCAATTTTCCGCGTAACTTTTAAAATATATCTTTCCCTAAAACCAGAGTGTTTTTATGACGTATGCTGTCTAATCCGTTAGAGATATAACAAATATCAATTATTTGTCGCTTCTGGTGACAAAAGAGCTGGCTCCTTCTTAGCACAGAAAATAAGTACATATTGCTATCCAAAGACGAAATGCAGCCAGCGTTCTTGGCACTATGCCAGTAGGGCGAGACCTTTTCGACCTTTAATTAATGAAGTTCTTAGATATTTTAGTTTGTTTTTATATGAAGATGGATAAATAAATAAATATATAAAAAAGTGAAAAAAAAAAATCAATAGGAAAGAATCATTTTATTATCTACAAAAAAGTCTTCAATAGCAAATACCTATCTCTAATAGATAACCGTATATACATAGTCTGGTCATAAGTTCTGTCACACAATAAAAACTTTTCAATTTAAAATGCTGGCCACAAAAATGTTTATTGAAATCGAATTTAGAATTTTTCATGAATATAAAAATGTATACTTTTTAGAATTTTACTCATTTTTAAATATGTAGTGGACACTTAAAGAAGACCGTGTTGAGGTTATTGCGTTGCATCGTTGCGGTTACGCGCCAATTCAGATTTTTGACATATTGAAAAAATTTGAATATAACCAAAAGATTCGTTTATCGAACCATCAAACGATACAATGAAGACTCTAGTGTAGATGACAGGTCAAAAAGTGGTCGCCCTCGCTCTGTTAGGACTCCAGCAGTGATAAAAGCTGTGAAGGCGCGAATTCAAAGAAATCCCATACGTAAGCAAAAACTTTTGGCCCCTTAGATGGGTTTAAGCAGAACTACGGTGAAAAGGTTGTTAAATGAAGACTTAGGGCTTCGGGCATATCGAAGAAAAACAGGACATTGTTTGAAAGCTTGTTTAATGGACCTGAGGTTGAAGAGATGTCGCGCTTTGTTGAACCGGTACGCGGGCAATTCTTTATTCGGATGAAAATTTTTTTAATGTGGAAGAGAGCTACAACAAACAAAATGATAAGGTGTACGCACACAGCAGTGATGAAGCGAGCAACCGTGTTCCTTGTGTCCAACGAGGCCATTTTCGATCCTCACTCATGGTTTGGTTGGGAGTCTCTTATTGGGGCTTAACTGAGGTACATTTTTGTGTGAAAGGCGTAAAAAGAAATGCAGTTGTGTATGAAAATACAGTCCTTACGAACCTTGTGGAACCTGTTTCTCATACCATTTTCAATAACAGGCGCTGGGTATTCCAACAAATTTCTGCGCCAGCTCATAGAACGAAAAGCACTCAAGACAAACTTTATTAGCATAAGAACTGTGTTTCATTAAGTTCATGTTGGTATATAAATGTTTACATCATTAATAAACATGTATCAATTATTTCATATTAAACATGTGACAGAACTTATGACCTGACTAAGTATGTAGGTATTCAAATTGTTGTAAACCTATATTGTAGTCTACTATACTAATATTAAAACCTTTTAAAAAAAAGTGCACCGACCGTCTTCAAATTCTACGACGAAATATTTATTATTTCTTACTTTTCAGTGCAAATTTTTGAAGTCGGTGCACTTTTTTTTAAAAGGTTTATTTTACCCTTTTAAGTGATTTTGCTGCCTTGACAGACGAATAATATCGCAACTAAAAAAATATTGATGGAAAATTAAAAAAAAATACCCCTGTGGATGTGATTTGAACCATTTAATGTGCTTGTGCATCCTATGCACCCCATTACATTTAACCGCTAGACCATCGTCACGAAAATTGACAACTTCGTGTCAATAGCAACCGTTGCTAAGGCTTTTTCTGATACATAATTTTCAGCCGTAAACAGAAATTAATTACTGAATTGCTGAAAAACTACTGAACCGATTTTCGTCATATGTCTGTGAGATAATGTCGAGAAATTATTATGTCTTGAAAAAAATAAGTTGTCAAAATCGGTACATATTTTATCGAGATATCAAGAAAAATGTACTTATAAAGTCAGTTTTTTCAAAATTTCTGAAAAACTAATGAACCAATTTTTATGAGATAAAAATGGGACCAATCCGGAAGAATTATCTGACGATTAAAAAAGAAACCATCAAAATCGGTTCACAATTGGCGGAGTTATCGATGTACATACATACATAAAAAAAAAATACGGTCCGAATTGAGAACCTTCTCCTTCTTTTTTTGGAAGTCGGTTAATAAAGAGGAAAGATTTGTATGTTTGTTACGAATAAACTCAAAAACTACTGGACGGATTTTGATCATTCTTTCACCATTGGAATGCTACATTATCCCTGAGTAACATAGGCTATATACCATCACGGCATGACGACGGGAACGGGGTGGGCAGAGGTGAACATGACAAAAGCTATGTATGACGGTCGCTAGTTTATTTATAAAATAGATAGAAATATTTATAAGGCTTACCCTTAGTATATCACAAAACACATCCATCAAACACAAGTTTAAACGAATCCTACCCACACAAACACTCTATATGAAAGCTCTTTCAATACTGGGAAGAGGTTTTACCTATATAGAGCAAGCGAACGAACCGTAAAGTGTCGGAAGTCCGTGGGATGCAATGAAGTGTATCTTGTAAGCGGTGACGTAGAATATTCCTTATTTCACCTGGTTTCACTTGTAAATTCCTATTAAGTTTGATGAAAAATGGTTTGTTAATATTTTAATATCGAGTATATCTAAGCATTGTTTATAACACAATAACTTAGAAAAAAATAAAAACTAACTAAAAACCTTATTCAGGAGCATGTAAAAAAATAGCCAAATCGGTCCAGCCGTTCTCAAGTGATTCTTTAATTAACAGCATTTAATTTTTATTTATATAGATAGACGCATAACCAGTAACAGTTTTTTTAACTACTTTTTTTAATATATCTATCTATCTATCATCACGCCTTTCATCCCAAGAGGGGTAGGCAGAGACAATCGAATGCCATTTGTTACGATCCTGACATATCTCTTTTGCTTCTTTTATATTCATCATACCTTTCATACATGCTCGGCGATTGTGTTTACTTTTAATATTTCCTTCGATCAACATATTTTTTATATGTTCAATAAAAGTACATCTAGGTCGTCCTCTGCTAGCATTTCCTTTCACTTCAGCCATATAAACCTTTTTAGTCAATCTTTCAACGTGTCCAAACCAGCGTAAACTACTTTTTTTTTAAAAGAAATAAACATTGTTTTCAGTTCCTCAGAAAGGGAAAAGAATCAAATTTAATTGTATCTGTAATTTTATGTGTGTTTGATTTTTTTAATTTATAGGTTTTCTATTTTTGTGATCTTATATTGTTGAGTTGTTAGTGTGTCCCACTTCTACAAGTATAATAATAGTATTTATATTTTGTTCATGCTGTATGTGCATCCTGTAGGAAGTACATTGTAACTTTATTTTCTAATATTTTTAAGATTAAGCATAAATAAATGTATTTCTGTTGTGCACGTCCAAATTAAATAAATAAATAAAACAGTGTCCACTTTTAGCGAGTTTACTTATTGGACCTAGAAATTGTTACTCCTTTAATAGATGCAAGTTCAATTACCTATCTATTACTAACTTTTTGCTCGTGGAAAATTTTGTAATGTGACAAGAATTTATCCCAGCGGGTTTTTGGGATAAAAAGTACCCTATGTCACTCTTCAGCCATCCTATGTCAAATGCACTTTATATACATACATACCTTCACGCCTGTTTCCTAAAGGGTAGGCAGAGAGTATGGAGCGCCACTTCTCTCGATTCTTGCATACTTCTCTTGCTTCATCTACATTCATACATCGTTTCATTGTCTATTTCGCATTTCATATGTGCACCATTTATCTAGTCCAGTGATAGGCTTGCTGCCTGTCCAGTTTGATATTAGAGGCTGAATGTGAAAATTGCTACCAGGTATATCTTGCCACGCTGCAAGTAAACCGTGATGATTCCTCGATGCTGCCATGTTAATAAAAAATAATTTAGCAGCAATATTTTCCAGTAATAATTGACAAGTAACGATGGGGGATGTTCCCGTCTGCGGAAAATAAATTCCAAGAGGCGGAAACACAGCGGTTCTGCGGAAACGTTATAAAAAAAGATTAATGACTTTTTTGCACGATTTTAAAAATATTCCTAAATATCAAAATATTTTTTTTTTAGGTTTCTACCTTAGAATAAAATAATAATTATATAGCTTCGCCCATGGAAATATTGGAACTATAACCTATAATCTTCCTCAATAGCTTAATAATAGCTTAAAAAATATGAGAATCCGACTAACACTAAAATAAGAGGCCTTGTACTATCTCTACAATCTTCGAGTGGCCAGGTAGCCTCGAAAACTTCAGCACCAAACAGCTTTTTTCAAAGCATGGTGCGTCTCGTACATGGAATTACCTCTACGTGTGTCTATCTATTACAGGTGTTTTCTTTTGCAAAGACATATTTGGAAAAGTTTAGGAATATTTTTTAGAGTTAATTAAAGAGTTAAAACAAGTATTTTTGGAGTAGATAATTGTAGTAAAATCTCTTTGAAACTCTGGAAATATTTCTGAATAATCTGAATTTTTCGAGGCATGGATATGATTTTTGCCTCTGATAATTGTTGTCGCTAGTTTTGGGACCAAATCAGTAGAACATGGACTAATCCAGTTTTAATGACTATATATCCTTTAACACTGGGTACCCTGGGACCGGCAACGGTTCCCGGGACTTGTAAGGCAACCCGTGAAGAATAAAAAAAAATAAAAAAAATAAAAAATATCCTTTACCATAAAAATATTCACCAAAAAATTCGCCGCGGATTCGACCTCAAGCCCATACATCATAGCTGGGGAAACGGTATAAACACGTCAAAGGATATAACAAATTGCCTGTACTTAGTATAAAGTGTAAACAACCGGCGTGGTACATTGTGATTACAATATATTTCAGGAACGCTGAATATGTGGTTTCAGTGAATTTTATCGTGAAATATGGACTATATTTTATTTTAGCTCATCACAATAGAATATAGACTAGATTTAATTAAATGTTATTTTTAACCGACTTCCAAAAAAAGGAGGAGAAGGTTCTCAATTCGGACCGTATTTTTTTTATTTATTTTTTATTTATGTATGTACATCGATAACTCCGCCAGTTGTGAACCGATTTTGATAGTTTCTTTTTTAATCGACAGATAATTCTTCCGGATTGGTCCCATTTTTATCTCATAAAAATTGGTTTATTAGTTTTTCAGAAATTTTGAAAAAACAGACTTTATAAGTACATTTTTCTTGATATCTCGATAAAATACCAGTATGTACCGATTTTGACGACTTATTTTTTTAAGACATAATAATTTCTCGACTTTATCTCACAGACATATGACGAAAATCGGTTCAGTAGTTTTTCAGATATTCAGTAATTAATTTCTGTTTACGGCTGAAAATTATGTATAAGAAAAAGCCTTAGCAACGATTGCTATTGACACGAAGTTGTCAATTTTCGTGACGATGGTCTAGCGTTGTTTAAATGTAATGGGGTGCAGCGCAGGATGCACAAGCACATGGTTCAAATCACATCCACAGCGGTGTTTTTTTAATTTTCCATCAATAGTTTTTTAGTTGCGTTATTATTTGTCTCTCAAGGCAGCAAAATCACTTAAAAGGGTAAAATAAACCTTTTCAAAAAAGTGCACCGACTTCAAAAATTTGCACTGAAAAGTAAGAAATAATAATATTTCGTCGTAGAATTTGAAGACCAAAGTGCCTAAAGTGCCAAATTAGAAACATCTTAGTTCCCAAATTCTCTAATCTAGACAATTCATTAGGAACCTACGATCATCAGTACATATGTGGCGGCACACTGCGTCGATAGATGTCGCACCGATACTAACTCTTTGAAATCTGTATCGCGCCATTGAAAATATTTAATAGATTGGCATATATGCAACTGTCCAACGATGTGCGTTGGGGAGTATTCCTTTTACTCACAGTCGTTGGATTGTTGTATGTACCTAGCCATTTCTATACATACAAACATACTTAGATAATATTGAACAGATCTTTATCTTCTTAGATATTTACTTAGTTTTGTATCCTAATTTGGCACCAACCGTCTTCAAATTCTACAACGAAATATTTATTATTTCTTACTTTTCAGTGCAAATTTTTGAAGTCGGTACACTTTTATTAAAAGTTAATTTTTTATTATTAAAACAATGTAAAAACAAAATAGCGCCATTTGGGCATTTGCAATTTTATATTGCTCGTCATGTGACTGGTGACATTCACTCTTTGAAAATTATATTTATATTTTTGTCACCACCACTACATTGATAACACAGTGGTTGGTTATGCACTAGCCAAGGCAAGCGAACTTCTATTTGGTGAGTACTATGTTCAATGGACTAGCGACCCTGCCCCCGGCTTTGCTCGGGTAAGATACGGGTGCAACAATTTGAATCTACATAAATACGCTTATAACTACTTATCTATTGGAGATAAATATATAATTTCCTAAACTTTCTTGTAGATAATTTAATTCTACACAATTCTTTTCTACAGTATTTTGTTGTATCGCTGATGGATTAGACAGCAAACGCCCGGCAAACGCCATGAAAACTCGCTGGGGATAACTTTTTCTCCGAATTGATTCACTCAGCTCCTAAACATGATTGGTCCATGTTTAATACTCATAAATCTTCCCTGTGAATCGACCTATATAAATAGCTAAAACCGCAACAAAATCCGTTCAGTAGTTCTTACGTGAAAAAGACACAAACAGACAGACGCGGCGAAGGACTTTGTCTTATATGTTGTGACAAGATGAGCCGTGCGAATACTTCGCACCGTTAGTTCAACTGATCTCCAACAGATGGCGTCTTTAAAAAAGTTTTTTTTTTAATAAAGATTTATATTTATTTGTTTGTTTATTTTTTGTCAATAGAGGGAAAAATAATCTTCAAAAAGGCGTATCAAACATTAACTTTTTCCCGACAAAAAAAACGTGGTACTTCTCCAGTAGGGAACCGAAAACCCCTACCATTCTATTATAAGCAGTAGCTATAAAATAAACGATAAAAATATTTTCGGAATATCGTTTAAACCGCTTTTATTTTTCTGCAAGTCTCTTTATCTTTGCAGAAACCTCTAACATATTTTCCAGGGTAGTTTCTCCTTGACGTTTTTATTTTATTTTCCGCCGCTTTTCCTCTAAGATTTATTTCTTACCTATTTCATTTGCGATTTTACTTGACATAAGGTCTTGGTGATTCAGTCGCACATGTTAAGATACAAGATGACGAATCACTTGAGTGAAATATGCCTACAAAGCGCCCGTTAAAACAATATGTCTTATAAAAATCCAATATGATTTTAATGAAATTTGGTTCAGAAATATAAATACCATTGTCTATAAAAACGGCAAAAAAAATCACGTTTGTTGTATGGGAGCCCCCCTTAAATAATAATTTTATTCTGTTTTTTAGTATTATTTTGTTGTTATAGCGGCAACAAAAATACATCATCTGTGAAAATTTCAACTGTCTAACTATCACGGTTCATAAGATACAGCCTGGTGACAGAAGGACAGACAGACCGACAGACGGACGGACAGCGGAGTCTTATTAGTAATAGGGTTTCCGTTTTTTTACCCTTTGGGTACGGGACCCTTAAAAGAACTGGTCAAGTGCGACACAGACTCGCGCACCGAGGGTATATTGTACACTGTCAGATTTATTTGCTTCTTCGGTTTTTTTTTTAATCTTCTAGAGGTCAAATTCGACAATTATGTGGGTGGATTCGACAACATTTCCTCAGCACACAGTTGATAGTTATTATTTTAAATTGGATTGAGCCATATTTTCATTATTAAGAGTTCTAAATAGCCAAAATTTCCAAAACGCAAAGGCACTGCTCGTATTGAAAACTACGGTTCTTTAGAACCCTAAATAATAAAAATATGGCTCAATTCAATTTAAAATAATAACTATCAACTGTGTGGTGAGGAAATGTTGTATAAATAAACTCACGTTTCCAGGATTAACTGAGATCTGCCTTATTTTGACAGATACAAGATGACTGCAGAGAGCCACGGATCCTTAAATATTCGAATATTTGACAATTGGTCTGTGGTCTACGGGCCACAGTTTAGAAATTTTGTTTAAAATCAGGCGGCAATGACAATGTTAGCATTTCCATAAAAAAAGACAAAGGCAGTGATGAAGACTGCCGACAGTTTCACAGTCTCCGAACCGAAGAATTGCCGGCCAGAAATGCGCAGCCAAAAATGCCCGATCCAGGCATACGTGGAAGCAAGTACTCGAATTCCTGCCCGGACATTCTCAAGTCGAGCATACTCGGGCCGAGCAATCCATGCTCTTGTTCCGAAAACATATCGTGAACACATAAGATTTCCCTCTACCAAAAACATGTATGGCGCTAGTAAAAATATTTAATAGACTGGCATTTTAAAAACTTTTCAGCGACACGCGACAGCTATTCCCGTTTACTCTCAGTCGTTGGATTGGTGTATGTAGCCACTTCTTTAGTATCATCAAAATAGTTCAATCGACGATGGACATTCGTAAAATTTAGCAGTTTTTTATACGTGGATTATTATTTACCGCAGTTTCACCCGCGTGGAAATAGATCCAATAAGAAATAATCCCGTGGTTATAATTTGCCTCTCCCCCGCCCGCTTTCAAGGTATAAAATGTACTATATGTCATTCTCTGACCCCTAAACTACCACTATGCAAAAAATTATATCGATCCCGTGAAAAAAAAAAAACAAATCTATCCCACGGAAACCATACATTTTTCCGGGATAAAAGGTAGCCTATATGCTATTCCAGACTAATAATCTATTTTTGTTACAAATTTCATCCAGATCCGTTCAGCCGTGCTGCATGGCGTAATTGAATAACAAACATCCACACATACACCCATAGAAACTTTCGCGTTTATAATATTATTTTCCATGTGCAACTTGCTCTTATGTACCTACTTGTATACTTAAAATAATGTTCAAAAATTCCTACTAAATAATATTCGAGAGGCGATAAACTGTTTTGACGTCAATGATATTCGATTAACGCTGAAATTAAGTGAAATAACTTGACCTACATACTGGTATATTATTAGAGCTTAGAAGATTAAGATGGTGGATAAGTCAACTAATAATTATGTCTAGATAAATGTTTGCATACTCGTACCTATTGGTAGAGCGTTGACTTGAAACTAGGAGGTTCAATTCTCATTCGTGCCAAAAATGCTAATTACCTCCCGAAACCGTGTATGGTATTTGTAAGGCTATGTTGCTAGACTTCAAGACAAGAGATGGTCATAAGTGGTGAGAGAGTGGAAAGGACCGCCAGGAGGACGGGCGTAGACCACGAGCTTGTTAGGCCGACGACATTCTAAAGATGGCTGGACATACTTGGATGACCATAGTCAATGGCAATGGCAATCTCTAGAGGAGGCCTTAACATAATTTTAGCTATATAACCCCTCACTCCTCTCCCAGATGCCTCTATTTATTCCACCTATCCGGAGACGGGTCTTGCGCGGGCGTCGACATCCTCTCTTCGCGGTGCCAATGTCACGCACCAGGGCGTTGTCGCATTCACCTCTGCATCAGGCCCTGTCCATTGTTAACAGGATTGTGGGCATGACTGATGCAGATATATTTTTTGACCCCGAGCCGAGACTCTTGGCAACAGCAGGATGCATATTGGAGGCTGGTAACTTATGCCAAATTTAATTGTATCTGGAATGTGTCAATAATATGTTTCTATTCTGCATGTATAATTACCTGATTGATAGTGCCTTGTTAAGTAATTTGTTTATATTCTGGTACGATGTAGTGCGCTGATGGTTTAATTTTTTTTTTTTTCTTTTTAATAGTTGTGTTCGATGGAAAATGTGCTAGGTATAGTTTGTCTTGACTAAATCTTGCATGTGTGTATTGAAATGTTAGTGCAAGATGTTATATTTGAATAAATAAATAAATAAATAAATAAATTTTGTAAATATCATGTAATTTTTTGTATATTTTTTCTTTTGTTAAGCTTGTTAAGTATCTGATATATATGAATATAATATTTCACAAAAACAGTATCATATCTATCTATCATCACGCCTTTTATCCCAAGAGGGGTAGGCAGAGACAATCGAATGTCATTTGCTACGGTCCTGACATACCTCTTTCGCTTCTTTTATATTCATCATATCTTTCATACATACAGTATTGTAATAGCATTGAAATGTATTTTAAATCTATTGTATAACAAAGAGAAACGTCGACTTTGATAAATGAGCTGTCTTTTCAAGTCAGTACCATGATATACTTGATATTCATGTATTTTTCCCTCCTAAATGTAATTTGTGGAATATTCAACGCTTATGAAAGGAATATGAAAGAGTTCGCGATGAACAATCAAGTAGGTATACATACTTACAGGGAAAGCAAGTGTTTTTACGGTTTATTCGTATTACAAAAACACTTGTTCATTTGTTTGTCTGTCGATATTATTTTTGTGGTTATCTAATAAGTGGCCAGCTCCATTGAGGTAATTTGAGGTCGCAATGATTTTTAATACAAATTAACTAGAGCCGTTTTAGACAAATAAAATTACGCCATCGGAATGGATGTGAATAAAGTTATTCAGAAGTATTTACTCAGAATTAAGGAACCAGAATGTGTCATGTGTCCAAAAGGTGCGTCAGTGGCCGAGTGGTTAAGACGTCTGGTATTTAACTAGGTAGACGACGGGTTTGATCTCGGTTCCCGGCCATGTACCAATGGGTCTTTTAATTAAAAACTTATGTATATAATCCGACAAACCACACTTAGAGATTTTTCCATCTAAATATATCTCAACAGAACTGGCCACTCATTAGGTATAGGCTCACAAATACCATCGGCTAAACGAGGGAGACTTGGAACCGTAACACGGTTCGGGAGCTGTAAGAAAACCCGTGAAAAAAGAGAAAAAAAAGTGTATAAAAATACGCGATTCTCGCTACGATTTACCAATTTTGGGATACTTTCTTATTATCAATAGATAATGTTAATAAAAAATAACACCTATTCTATGTTCTTATTCTTTTTTTATCAAGAAATACAACAACCGGGTACTCTATTTTCGTGTACTGTATTATTTTTAGCCTCAGTCTGAAGAATTAATGCAGGTTCTGGTTTATTCTGTATTCTGAGACTCTGAATCTCGAAAATAACATGAAGTCCACTATGCGGCTGTGCCAAGAAAACATAGTAAACAAGGAATGGCAAGTGATTTATAATGCACTGTATTATTTGATTTGTGTCCCACCTCTCTCCAAGCTTTCACAAACCAATTTGACTAAATTGTTTTATAAGCATGTTTCTATATTAATACGTTAATAAGGTAAAGTAGTCGATAGCCTAATTGGTAGGACTGTGGAATTGAAACCGGAGGTCCCGGGTTCGAGTCCTACTCGCTGCCAAAATGCTAAGCACCAATTTTCTTTAGGAATATGTGCTTAAATCGACTCCTCGTGCTTCGGAAGGCACGTCCGGTCACCAACCAAGCGTGGTGACTATGGCAATTCCTCTCAACAATTCCGACAACTTTTGCGTGGCGAAAATACGGAGCCGATTTCATTATTACAAATTAATCCAACGGGAATTATTCGGGAAGACAGACGGCAAGAGACCCGATGGAATGACTCTGGTTCCCTGGGGGCGAGATCGGGACCTTGCATGGGATAATGGGATGCTACGTGCGTAGACAGATTAGCCCCGTCTCATCTCAGGGAAACAGTAATCAAAGCGGGAGCTGCGGTTTGCTTTTTGCAATTTGTGCCGTTTGGTGCAGACTCTATAGGTTCGTGGGTTTAAAATACCAAAAATTATATATAAAAAAAATATCCTCATAACTAATCATCTCCTCTGACAAGAGGGCTGGCTCCTTCCTCGCTCGAATCAGCATCGATTCAGCAGAAAAATGCAGCCAATTCTTGCCACTATTCCACGCGGTTTACTTACTTATATTTAATTTTAAGGTTTTTTATATAGTTGTGTTATTTAAATATCATCTAACTAGCTTTTCGCCCCCGGCTGCGCTCGTGGATATTTTCGAACAAAATAAAATATATAGACTTTGAGAAATTACAACCAAATACAACCAAAGTTACATAGCTCTTTATAATATTAATATTGATAAAGTTCTGTAATTATAAAAAAATACAGGCACTTTTAACGACTTCAAAAAAAAGACGTTACTCAATTCGACCGTATATATATATATTTTTTATGTGTGTTCGCGGATAACTTCGTCGTTTATGAACCGATTTTCATGGTTTCTTTTTTAATCGACAGATAATTCTTCCGGATTGGTCCCATTTTTATGTCATAAAAATTGGTTCATTAGTTTTCCAGTAATTTTGAAAAAACTAACTTTATAAGTAAATTATCAGTATCTCAATGAAATATGTACCGATTTTGACGACTTATTTTTTAAGGATATAATAATTTCTCGACATTATCTCACAAACATATGACGAAAATCGGTTCAGTAGTTTTTCAGAAATTCAGTAATTTGTCTCTGTTTACGGCTGAAAATTATGTATCAGAGAAAAGCCTTAGCAACGGTTGCTATTGACACGAAGTTGTCAATTTTTGTATCGACGGTGGTCTAACGGCTAAAGGTATGGTATGGTGCAGCTCAGGATGCAAATGGTTCAAATCCCATGCACAGCAGTATTTTTTTTCCATTTTTTTTATTTGCGATTATTTGTCTCTCAGGGCAGTAAAATCACTTAAAAGGGAAAAATGAATTAACTTTTAAAAAAAGTGTACCGACTTCAAAAATTTGCACTGATAAGTAAGAAATAATAAATATTTGAAGACGGTTGGTGCCAAATTAAAAACAACTTAGGTACTTCCCAAATTCACAAATCTAGACAATTCATTAGGAACCTACGATCATCAGTACAAACATATATAATATTGAACAGATATTTATCTTCTTAAATGTTTACTTAATTTTGTATCCTAATTTTGCACCAACCGTCTTCAAATTCTACGACGAAATATTTATTATTTCTTACTTTTCAGTGCAAATTTTTGAAGTCGGTACACTTTTTTAAAAGTTAATTTATCATTAAAATAATTTATTACATACAACAACTGATAAACGGGGTTTTTTAAAGAAGTTAGAATGACATTTTTACTTGCACTTCGAAGAGTAAGAATCTTTAGGTCACCTTAGTTCTTTGATAGCCTCTTTTTCATAATCTACTGTAGAAATGGAGGGTGTGATCAGAAAATTCTAGAGATTGTATTGAACGCGTCTGTAAGTTTTTCATGTTTTCTTAGTGAAAACCTTAACTTTTTCTAATATATCATTCCAACGAATGATAAATGATCGCGACAGAGCCTTAGGGGCTGTTCGCAGACATTTCTTGAAAGCACGTAGGTAGACCGTTAAGTAAAGTAAGTTTACTGTACTTAAGAGTTTTTACTGAGTTCTAATATTTTATTTTTCTTCGTAAATTGATTTCTTTTTTCGGATAAATTAAGTTGAATACCAAATTTTGTTATTTTTTCAGTTTATTTTATCAATTTTTGAAGTATCAGGGTCTCCATTCAATAAATAGGCTGTGATATCGTATCGAAATCAAAGAGCATATATATGAAAAGATGTTTGAATTTGTACGAGGCGGACATCATGGCCACACATTCGTCAATTCTTGTAACATTTATATAATCAGTAATGTCTAGACGATGTGCTCAGGGTGCCGAGTACGCTTGCCGCGTTCGTTGTATAGCCACGCTGATCCTCTGTACAAAGTACTCTTTACTCAGAGGGTCTCCAGTGGCCAGAGGGAGTCTTGCTGAGGCTGCGGGTAAAAGTTTTAGCCGTCTCGGCCCAAGGTCCCATCGTCTCGACGGCGAAAGGAACAAAGATATCTATCGAATTGTGAAGATGACTCTAAAATAAAGTTACGTGCTAGCTTTCGAAAAGACCTCATTAAATTCGTTCAGTAGTTCACACATGCAAAATATCGAACATAATAATATCTATAGGTATTTTATCCATAATCAAGTACAATTACATTGCCGCCCCCAGATTCACCAGTGGATATTATCGAAAAAAATAAAACATAGCCTATGTCACTCATATATATAATTATATATTACTAGCATTCCGCCCCCGGCTTCGCCCGTGGATATTTACGAACAAAATAAAATATACCCCTACCCCTACTGAAATCGGCGCAGTAGTTTTTGAGTTTATTCATTACAAACATACACACAAAAATACAAATCTTTCCTCTTTATAATATTAGTATAGACTAGTGGACCCGGCAGACGTTGTCCTGCCCAAACGTTGGCTTGCCTGCACTACTCCTACCCCTACCATACCCCTAACCCTACCCCTACCCCTACACTTATCACTTAAGGGTATGAAAATAGATTACAACCGGTCGTGGGGATACACAAAAAAAATCATAACAATCGGTCAAGCCGTTTCGGAGGAGAATGGCAACTAACTTGTGACACGGGAATTTTATTATAATCCCATCACTTACTTAGGGAAGCGAGACTTGGGTATGGAATAGGAAGCATGAAAGTAAGATAAATGCAGTGAAAATGCGTTTTTTACGTATTATAGAATGTGTGATATAAAGCGTATTAACATCATCCGAAATGATGTTGTGACTAAAATGAAGAAAAGTAGTTTACGCTGGTTTGGCCGTGTTGAAAGAAGTTTTATATGGCTGAAGTGAAAGGAAATGCTGGCAGAGAATGACCTAGGTGTACTTTTATTGAACATATAAAAATGTATTGGTCGGTATCAATATTAAAAGTACACACAATCGCCGAACACGTATGAAAGGTATGATGAATATAAAAGAAGTAAAAGAGGTATGTCAGGATCGCAACAAATTGTCTCTGCCTACCCCTCTTGGGATAAAAGGCGTGATGATAGATAGATACATAGATCTATTCGTGAAATAAATCGGTTCAAATAAACCTCTTTATAATATTAGTATAGATGAAACACTACACTCTTATTAATAAACTCGAAGTAGCGACGTAACTAAACTGTATTTCGTCTCCGTCTAACTAATCTGCAATTCATTATGACAGACGGAGACGAAACACAGTTTAGTTACTACGTCGCTACTTCGAGTTTATTAATAAGAGTGTTATAGCTCCAGAACATTGACGACTGGTATTAACTTGGTGGACTACGGTTCGATCTCGTCCATGTATCAATGGGTTTTTATAATTAAAAACTTATTTAAATAATCCGACAAACCACACTTATTAGGCTTTTACATCTAAATATACCTCAACAGAACTGGCCACTCGTTAGGTATAGCCTCATAAATACCATCGTCTAAAAGAGGAAGACTTTATTCTCCGCTGGATACCCTGGTTAAACCTGTGACTAAATAAAAAAATGTTACAAGAAAATCTGAAAACTTGAAAACCGAAATAATATTCGCAGTATGTAAAGAAAGTCTGCGGTTAGGTTGTGAGTTATGAGAGAGAAGCATGTAGCCGTAGCGAAGACACATTTGCTGAAATGAGTGTTTTTTGTGAGAACAAAACATACACTTTGAAAGAAAGGCTTTGAGTCTGTATTTACAGTTCCTTCTTAATGAAATACTGAAGGTTTTTACTTGTTGTTTTCATATTAGGTAGTAGATGTTCCTAAGTATATATTAAATAGACTAAAAAATTAGGTAAGTGTTTTATGTTTCTACCTATGTCCGTTATAGACTTTGAAACCATCCAACCGATGTGACTCAAATCGGTTTTCAGAAAAAAAAGGAAACTAAAACCTTTTCCCATACAAAAATTTTCAATCTCATCAAAGGGTTATATAAACTCGCAAATAAATTAAAAACATTCATGTGAAGTTTGTATATAATTGTTACCCCGGGCGAAGTCGGGACAAGACGCTAGTTTTGTCATAAAGAGCAAACTGTAAAAGTTCCCTAAAAGTTTTGTTAAAATTCGTTTAGCCGTCTTAGAGCTTATTTAAAAAAAATATGACGAAGTTTACATTTAGCCAGTTACTCATTAAACAGTAGACCACACTAATTTAGTTTTTGTTCTCTAGTGATTTATTCAAGATTGCTTCTTCCTATTCTTCTTCCTTTATTATGGCTCCACCAATGTTCATTGGTGATTTGCCAATGTCAAATATTATAGCTTTTATAGTGTTTATAGCCGATTAATCGGTATTTAAGATAATCCCGCCGACCGTGTCTTATTAGTCGTCGACTAATCACAACCATCACAGCACGGACTGAATTAAACTGGATTGATGGCATTTTAATTATATTTAAACGTCTATAATATTATTATTTCACGTAATACTATGTGGCGTACGTTCAACGACAGTGTTGATGAATGCGATAGACAATCTACGAGACCGTGGACTCGTAAACTAGGTGCCACAAAAAAGTGATAGTGGAGATTCGCCAGTGGAATTTTAATATCACACGCTCATTCGATCCAGTTGTAATAAGAAACATTTACACAATTGGTTACTGCTCCGCTCTCAAAAGACGTAGCGCAAAGTTTTATACACATAAACCTTCGTTGTGTTATTTGAGTCGATAAGATTTCTTGACTTGACTTCAAAGTAAGTAAACTAAATTAGCATAATATCTTTGTTTGTTTGTAAGAAAACTCGAAAACTACTGGACCGATTTGAAAAAGTTATTTCACTGTTATAAAGGGTTTTTTATAACAAATTTTAATTAATTTAAATAGCAATATGAGTTACTAAAATTGCAAAAAATAATGTTTTTAACAAAATATAGTTTTTTTTCGTTTAGAATTATTTTTCAAAGCAGCTTATATTAATTTAATACCTACTAAAACTCAGGCAGGAACCAGTTGCAAAGTGCCTTTAAAAAGCACTTAAACCTCCCGTAGCTTAAACCTCTACAATGGGTAGATGGCAAGTGCTCTCTCATTCAAGAATACTCCTTCATCCTGTGTAGAAATTCACTTTAAAGTAAGGTTATATATGCTAGGTACATCGATGGCTAGGTATAATCCAATATATAATTTAATAGATGTGTCAACTTTAGACTTAGAATCTGTTTTTAAAATCAGATCGATATTTTGGGGAAGTCAGTCATCAAAATCCAATTTTTTATAATTTTTTTCAGAAAACCTGATCTATTTTCGAAACTGAAAAAGAAATTGATTTTAAGGATATGATAAATCTTTTTATTGTTTTGAAAATATGATTAGAAACATTTTACTTGATAGAAAAAAATCCTGAAAACTTGGTTATAATATAGATGGTATCATTACAAAAAATAACATGAATATTTTTTTGGTAATTATACAGTATCTTTTCATTGTAAAATTATTTCTATGTCGTATTAGATTTTTTTTAAATTGCGTTTAAATTATCGCTTACGTTGAATCGCTTACTGTTTCTATCCTGCTCGCGATTCTAGGTAAATGTGTTCTGCTTTTTCATCACTCATTTTCCCACTGTATCGTTTTCATTTCGGTGCGTCTTGGTCGGTCTTCCCGTCATTTGAGACATGTTTATTCTTTCAAATCGGTCGCGGTCAAAGTTCACTGAACGAACGATGCATCGACGAAAGTGAAATGACGGTTCACTCACTCCTTGCCTACAACGTCGGCTTGCGCATGTAAGATATCTAAAAAAAAGAGTGTTGTGTAAATCTATGAAGGAGGCGAAAGATCGGCCACACAATACAAGCAAATCAAATATTTAGAGGAATAGAACCTTACAATATAGAAACAATAACTTGCATATAACATGTTGATTAGCTAAATATAAGTTGAGTAGTATGTGAAAACTAGCCAAGGCAAATTTTGAGGCTCAATAGATCATAAGTTATTTGCTTTTTGTAAATAATTCGACTATTCAAATTTAAAAAGTCATATTTTTAAATAGCAAACATTGTTGTAACAGAAAAAAGCAAGAAATTGTGTTTTAATTTTACTAAAGAATGTTATATGTTCTTATAAATAAATTTCAGGATCGTCTACAGAACTTGACACCCATTTAGATCTCAAATCTTTTGTCGGTGAAGCCGGTAACCACACCATAATTATCATAATATTGAACTTGGCTCCCATTTTCACACTTGTGTTTTTGGTGGGATATCATTACTTTTTGTAAATAAAATTGTTATTCAAATCTGATCTACTACCCCTAATAAAAATGACGATTTTTGGACGTTAATATCTAAATAACTGTTTAAGCTGTGTTTATAAAAAACATAGGTAAGTACTAGTTTATATGTAGAGGGTCTCAATATATAAACCAAATTGGTGTGTTTATGTTAAATAGTTTTTGATTTATGAAGGGGTCAAAAGTGGCTCCAAATGGTTCGTGTAATATTACATACGGTGCTGCTCGCCAGTTCTATTGGCTTGAACTTGGCTTGACACGCTACCGCGTAGTTTATTCACTTTATAATCGTCTATTTGGTAGATAAGAAACTTGGTAAAATCAGTTTAGGTATAAGGTTTTATTACCTTGACGTTTATAAAGGAAGGGGGGGAATTGGGTCAGTAGCCTTATATAGAAAATCAATTAGGGATTGTCATTTAATACAATCTAAACTCAATAAAGTACACTCAGCCAAATTGATTCTAAGTAGGTACTACTTTGTATTCCCCTGCAACTCCTAATTTTAGCTTCATGACAACAGCCATCAATAATTTAAGTCCTGAAACTCACACAGGTCTATACCTAAGTGTTTTATTCAATACAATAAATTGACCTATTTTCCACTTTGATTTTTCAGAATTTTCTAGATGTAGACGACGTTTGTGTTCGCATTGCAGTCCAGTTTAAATAACATGGATGTCTACTAACATTATATTCGTGTGATTGGTAGATGTGGACTTGAAATGGTTCAAATATCACTGGTGCCAAAACCACCAAATTTCTTCAATCTTGCTTTAATCGACTGTTCGTGCTTCGAAGGGCTAGTAAATATTCCGAACTTCTTATAAAAAGCTCTCTTGGTCGCGAAACCAACTAAAAAACGTATGTGTTAGAACATTATGCATGTCTTTTACCATTCGCATCTAGGCTACGCGTAAATAGAGAAGAAAATTTCCAAACAAAATACACAAAACGGACTTCAGCAAGTCAAGTATTGTACAAAGAATATTAGAAATTAAATTAAATTAACAAAATAACATTATCATTACCTACTCTAAATGTAAAAAAAAATACATTAGAGTCCCAGAAAATATGCGTGAAATTGATGACTTTCAGCGCTTCATAAAACCTGTGTAATTTTTTTTTTAATTTATGAGTTTCTATAATTTGAGACAAATTGAGGCGACTTCTTAACCTTACATTTTACGTCTGTGCACCCGACAGAGGGCGCCACTCCTGCTGAGAGTGGCTGACCACAGACTACAAATATACAGAACACCACAAAGTGCAACAACAGGCTTGCCACATGTACTATTTTTGCGTATTTTTGTTTAGTGCCTCTGGCTACGGCCATAAAGATGTTTGCATGTGTGAGTGACCGTTTACCACGCCACCATCAAAACTCACATTTCTGCGGTGTAGCTAGATAAAATTTTGGCTATCTATCATCACAACCTTTATCCTAAGAGGGGTAGGCAGAGACAATCGAATGCCATTTGTTACGATCCTGACATATTTCTTCCGCTTCTTTTATATTAATCATACCCTGGAAATGTGGTGCTGGATGAAAATGCTTGGAGGGTCGTGGACGGAATTTCGCACCAATATATCGATACTTCAGGAACTTGATATCAGGCAGCGGTTATCAGCCATGGTCCAGACTAGAATACTCCAATTCTTTGGACACGAGTCTTCACAGCGCTCTTTGTCGTGCAGGGTAGGGGGGGTCGAAGGTACAAGAACACGTGACCAACCCGATTAAATCTGCAGCATTGCACGAATATATACACTTATCATAGCCGACAGGGAGGGGTGGCGTCGCATCGTGAGACGAATCACGGCTGCCCGAAATCTTGCTGCAACATGATGACCACGACCGCTCTGTCAAGAGTGAACCGACAAGGAATAATAACCTTTCATACGTGCTCGGCGATTGTGTGTACTTTTAATATTTCCATCGATCAATACATTTTTATATGATCAAAAAACTACACCTAGGCATCCAACATTTCCTTTTACTTCAGCCATATAAACCTTTTCACACCTGTCCAAACCAGCGTAAACTCACAACATCAGCTTTCGTTTAAAACACTTATTCTTAAAAAAAAGCCGTTTTACGAACTAGGCCCAATTTTTCATGATGTCTACAGTTTCAATGTACTATTTTACATTATATTCATTCAACTTAGCCCGATATAATTAACTGTATGTATCGCCTTGGCCTCGCATGGTGAACGCGTTCTTTCAGAGTTTTTAAAAAAAAAAAACAAAACTTCCAAATGTTGGCAACCCAATCTGTAAATGTCATTCGTTTTGCCGCGTTTTGGTAACGCGTATTGCCTTCTGCGTTTTTATTCAATATTTTATTGAAAATATGCCGAAAAGGAAAAGAGGAGCTAAAGAAGACCGTCTAAGGAGGAAAATAAGGAAATATGAAGAAAAATTAAACAATTTACGGAGTATAGAAAGTGAACCTCAGTTAATTGAAGCCGAAGCCGCTTTGTTTACCACGAGGCCTATGGAATCCACGCTGATGCCAATTACATCTGAGCCTGAGGTTATAACTGGAAACCGTAAGTTTTATGTGTTTCACTTAATGTGGGGTTCCATGCAAATTAATTTTTAGGTTATTTTTGACTGATCACTTTCCCGGTGGGACAAGTGTGGCACACCCCGTTGGGGCTTTCTACCGATTTATATTGCATAAAATGTATTGGGCTACATACCTACTGCACTTCTATGACACAATACTGACAGGAACTCCGTTGGGGTCACCTTTCCAAGCTAAACAGTTAATATTAGTGGGTAGGTACATAAGTACCTACTTAACTACTTGAACACTTTCCTAGTGAGGTTATTATAGCCCAACCTGTTGGTGTTGGTTGCTAATTTATATTACAATTTGGTTAATATATGTAACCCCGTTGGGGTTGGGGCCAACCTGCCAAAGATAACTATATCTTTGAATGTAAGCAGTAGGTTACTCTGAACAGTTGGGAGTTATCATATGTATCATACATAGTAAAGATATCTATATGTATATTTCAGTCAATAAAGATGAAGAAAATACAGTGTTGGAAACTCACATTGACAATTTGGAGGAACAACTAGATAATGAAATTATGGAAGCCCTGGGGTGCCCAATAGATTCTCAGAGCGTTTTTGGACCACCCATCCACACTGAAATTTTTAAAAGATTAGAAGATATTCTTATTTGTGGCATGAACAAGGAACACTTAAATATGTTATCAAAGAATTATTTAATTCCTCAAAACACAGACTTATTAAATGCTCCAAAATTAAACCCTGAGTTTAATCTAGTGACTGATGCAGTTAAAACTAGAGATAAAAAGATGGAGGAAAGACAACAACTACTGGGTTTAGCTATGGGCACTATATTCAAATGTCTACAGGTTTTATCTAAAAAAGATTATAACAAATTGGAAATAATAAAGGACATGACAGAGGCATCCCGAATGTTGGCCCATGTCCATTATGAAAAAACTGAAATTCGAAGAAAATTAATGCTCCCTCATCTCGATATAGCTATATCTAAGACATTAATTGATGTAAAACGGGACAAGTTCCTTTTTAATGAAAAATTTAATGACCATATAAAGTCAGTCACAGCTCTCCAAAAGTCGGCTGTAAATATATTAAAGAAGCCTGCACAGAACTTTCGTAGGCCATTAATACGACAAGGTAAAAAGTCAGAAAACTATCAACCCCCTCAACGTCAAGGGACCCAAAGGAGACAGTTCAGGGGGACTCAGTCATACAGACAGCCGGTGGCAAAGGTCCAGACACCAGCAACAAATCATCGCCAACCCCCACCACCGAAATACAGACAACAACGTGCGAGATACCCATAGAGGTAACTGATTTTGCTGGTAGGCTAAAACATTTTTACAATTGTTGGTGTAAAATTACTAATGATACTAGAATCTTATCATGGATACAAGGATATAAAATTCCTTTTACTAAACAACCATTCCAATCAAGGTATTCTAAAAATAATAATTTTTCACTATCTGAAAATAAAAAACTAGCACTAGAAATTAAAAAACTTTTGGAACTAAAGGCCATCTCAAAGTGTTCTCCTATAGACAATCAATTTTTATCTAGTATTTTTACTATTCTAAAGGCAGATGGATCTCACAGATTTATCTTAAATCTAAAGTGTTTAAATGAATTCATAGATCCACCTCACTTTAAATTGGAAGATATTAGGACTTTATGTAAATTAGTAAGTAAAAATGAGTATATGTGTACAATAGATTTGAAAAATGCATATTATTTACTTCCAGTGCAGAAAGATTATAGACCCTTTTTGAGGTTCTATTATGGAGAAAACATTTTTCAATTTAACTGTTTACCATTTGGTCTTTCAACAGCACCATATACTTTTACTAAATTACTAAAGCCGGTTATAGATCATCTAAGAAGTTTAGGTCTCAGGAATATAATATATTTAGATGATTTGTGTTGTCTAGGGGAGTCATATAAACAATGTTTGGAGAATGTATGCAAGACTATCAATTTACTTGAATGTCTAGGTTTCATTATAAATAAGGAAAAGAGTAAATTAATCCCTTGCCAATTAATAGAATATTTAGGATTTAGAATAGATTCACAAAAAATGACTTTGATGCCCACTCCCAAAAAATCCAACTCTTTGTTGTCTTTGATAAACAAGTTCCTTCAATTAAGGCAATGTACTATTAGAGAATTTGCTACCTTACTTGGAAAATTGGTGTCAGTGTGTATGGCAGTATCTTATGGATTTTTGTATACTAAGATATTGGAAAGAGAAAAGTATTTAGCACTAAAAAAGTTTAATGGAAATTATGAAAGTATAATGAAAGTCAATAATATTTGTAAAGAAGATCTGTTATGGTGGAAAGAAAAATTAATTCTAGCATCAAACTGTATTAAACAATATGATTTTGTATTAGAGATCTATTCAGATGCTTCAGGGACAGGCTGGGGGGTACATTGCAATGGTAAAAATGCTCGAGGATTTTGGTCAACTAGTGATAAACAAAACCATATAAATTATTTGGAATTACTGGCAGCATTCTTTGGCTTAAAATGTTTTGCCAAAAATTTAAGCAGATGTGAAATATTATTAAGAATAGACAACACCACTGCAATATCCTATATAAATAGAATGGGGGGAGTTCAATTTAACAATTTAAACAATCTGGCAAGATCTTTATGGAAGTGGTGTGAGCAGCGTGAGATCTGGGTATTTGCATCTTACATTAGGTCAAAAGATAACAAAGATGCAGACTTAGAATCTAGGTATAGTAATATAGATTCTGAGTGGGAATTATCAAACAATCATTTTAATAACATAATAGAACAATTTGGCTTACCTGATATAGATCTTTTTGCATCCAGGATAAATGCTAAATGCCCCAAATATATTTCATGGCAAAGAGACCCAGATGCATGGAATATTGATGCTTTTACTATCAAATGGACCAATTATTATTTTTATGCCTTCCCCCCTTTCTCCATGTTATTAAAAACTATTAAAAAGATCAAATATGAAGGAGCTAGGGGTATAGTAGTTTTTCCCAGGTGGTCTTCACAGCCCTGGTACCCATTATTACAAACAATGATTGATTCACATGTTATATATTTTGATCCTTCAAATGAATTACTTTCCTCTCCTTTCAGGACAGAACACCCACTCCACAAACATCTTTCCCTGGGGGTGTGTATATTATCAGGGAAGCATTCAAGTTAAGAAATATACCTGAAGAAGCATTTGAAGTAATGTTAGCATCTTTATCAAAAAACACTCTTAAACAATACAATACCTGTTTAAAACACTATTGGACTTTTTGCAATAATAATGGATTTAATATGTATATTTGTTCAATTTCTGATATCATTAAATACTTAACTTACTTTTATAATAATGGTAGTAGTTATCAAACTTTAAATTGTCATCGATCTGCCATTTCATTAATAGTTGGAGATCATATAGGAACAAATATAAATTTAAAGCGATGGTTTAAGGGTGTTTTTAGATTAAGACCAAGTTTGCCAAAATACAATTTTACCTGGGACCCTTCAGTGATACTAAATTACATACAAGGATGGTACCCTCATGAAACTCTATCCTTGAAAGATCTTACTATGAAATGTACCATTTTACTTGCTCTCTGTACAGGACAGAGAATACAAACTTTATCATTAATTAAAATTAATAATATCAATATATCTGTTAATAATATAACTATTATAATTACAGATATAATTAAGACATCCGCTCCAGGTCGAAATCAGCCAATGTTGACCTTGAGTTATTTTCATGAAAAACCTGAAATTTGTCCTGCAAGAGCTCTAATATCTTATTTAGACATTACCAAAGAACTTAGATTCAGTCAAGGATATACATTACAAGAACTTTTCATTACAAGTAGAAAACCATATAAACCAGCAACATGCCAAAGCATTAGTCGTTGGATAAAACAAGTTATGAGCAGCAGTGGTATAGATACTAATATATTTTCATCTCATTCCACAAGACATGCATCAACATCTTGTGCACATAGCAGTAGATACTATTCTGAGAACAGCTGGGTGGTCATCACAGTCTCAAACATTTGCTAGACATTATAATAGACCTCTTATAAATAATCAGGATAATTGTTCTTTTTCAACAGCTATATGTAGAACAAATCAGGATCCTTAGTATAAAATTTTGGTTCATTGTCTATTGTTTTAATATACAATGTATGTTTATGTTTGTTGAATTCTATTAGTTTGGTTTTGGAATTTTGTTGTTTATTACATAACATCATAAATGTAATGGGTATTTAATTTATCAATTAGTTAAATTCCATTTATTCCCTGTGTTTTTATTACTTGACACTGCCAATTTTTTATTTCTTATATTGCAAAGATCTAAAACGCAGAAGACGACCACATCTTACTGTTCAACTCTGAACATCTACAGTTAATTATATCGGGCTAAGTTGAATGAATATAATTATATAATTAAACGAACTTACCTAAGTGAAGTTCAATTTTAATTATATGAATAACTTAGCCCGATATAGGGGGCTCCCAGCCCACCCTAATATGTAGAACATATTTACCCAAACAGTAAGCTGTGGTCATTGCTATTAACTCTAAAATAATGACATTTACAGATTGGGTTGCCAACATTTGGAAGTTTTGTTTTTTTTTTTTTTAAAACTCTGAAAGAACGCGTTCACCATGCGAGGCCAAGGCGATACATACAGTTAATTATATCGGGCTAAGTTATTCATATAATTAAAATTGAACTTCACTTAGGTAAGTTCGTTTAATTATATAATTATAAATATATAAAACAGAACTTATCTTTCCGCTGTCCATGCAAAGTGTTCGGTCTATTGGATTCTAGCACGCCATGTAACCATTAAATTAAACCACGTAAATGGATTGTTATTGTTTGAATCCAAAAGTTAGAAGTAGGTACTTTTTTTTTATTATGTATTTTTTAAATGTTACCTCGGTTAGTCTGGATCTCGGAATCGTAAGAACAAAACAAACAACAAACGGCACACGGCCTGTCGGTCGTTCATTTTCCACTACCGACGATTTCACCAAGTGAAAACTTCTATGGACCTTCGATGGATCGAGCGCCCTGTGTTCGCGATATGTTTTCGGCACAAGACCATGGATTGCCCGGCCCGAGTATGAGCGATCCGACAATGTCCGGGCAGGAATTCGTGTACTGGCTTCCACGTGTGGCTGGGTTGGGCGTTTTTGGCTGCGCATTTCGATCCGGATATAGATACTATATGTGAAATGATCGCTAGATGGCGTTATTAAACTAGGGGCGGCAAACTTCGGAGCGTAAGAACATTTTTTTCGCGTTGTAGAAAATTCTTAAAATGATTGTGTTGAAAACATTTGCACATTATGTTTACACGAATCTAACCGTAGATAATTATCCTTTTGCTGAACAAAAATATCAGTCGCAAAACTAGTAATAAATTCAAGAGAATTTATTCTATTTAATAATATTTAACATAGGCTCGCATTTTTCACGGTACCCCCAGGGCGGCACTAAGGATAAATCCGGCCCTGATTGACCACGATTGTTTTGTCAAGAGCACCACGAGCTAAGAAGAAGAAGATATTCGTTGGTCTGTACATTAGAACATTTTGGCGCTAAAATTATTATTATATATATACTCTTTGGCGTCGAAATTACAATTTATTATTATTTTGTAAGTAGATAATTCGTAACTCAATGTATAATAAAAACTGAAGGCAAAACAAGTCGACAAAAAGTCTGTGTACACATTTCTTGTTTTCTGTGAAGGCGGTATCCCAAGAGAATCGCATAAGATGTTTCACGGCATCGTCACCTGAAAATTGGAACCTTTTTCAGCGCAATTTTTCTTGTAATATTATGTTAGCATTTAGTTATATTTTTAAAATACATTAGATCAATGGTAAAATACTTATTTTCTTTATATTATTGTTTAATTTTTTAAATGCAACATCAGACTTCAACAAACAAACAAAAAGTCGTTGGAAAAAGTCAAGCCGACTGGGAGCAAGGTAGGCATAATTAGCTCTGCTACCCGTGTGAAGCCGGGGCGGGTCGCTAGTATATATATGTAGGTAAATTAATTTCACAGACTAGAAACACTTAGAATTAGTTAAAAACATAACAGAAGTAGCGTTTTATCACAAAATATTGTAAGATACTAATTAAATTTCATCCCCAGTCAGTGCCAGGCCATTAATTTGAAGAAAACAACCAACTTAATTGGGAATGAAACAGCGTTTTGTTTGTATTCACTTAACGCAGGCGTTTTAGGGAGCGACTGTTTGGCTTTTTCTACACATTCATAAGAAACTGTATGTAAAAACAGTGAGTAAAAATGCTTTTAATTATTCGGCAATCTGTAATAAAACGAAATATACGTTCACACCGGTCTTCTATAAGGGTAGAGAGAGGATAGAGCACCACTAGGTAAATTGGTGCGCACTGCAGCGAATGGGGTAGGTACCTACCTTTAGACGATTAAGTGTTTTAGTAGAATGTAGATTATTAACTTATGATTTGTGTTGGAATTACCGTAGTCTTACAGTAGTCGCATATGCTGTGTAACATCTGACATCTCACCTTGGTTATTACATTAACATTATATCCTGAAAACATTAACACTTTATGCACAACACTGGATGCGTTTTCCTTATCTATTTCCCTTTCTCGTCACACACACGCACACACTGTTGGCTGACAGTACCAACCGCTCGGAAAATCCACGCGCGCTCATTGGTCAAATCAAATAGCGTGCGCTTACCCGGCTTCCTGTTACACACTTCCGTCCCTTTGCACGAAATCACTCCCACAGATTGCAGGAAAGCAAGAGGAAATATGTTACACATCAAAAATAATTCTTGTTACTTAGTATCTACTATTTATTTTACTTACTTACATTAGTTTACATTTTTAATTTAATTTACAAACTAATTTACGTTTCATGAATGTATTTCTCTGGCCCGCCACACTCAACGACGATACGTGGAGACGCGTCGGCTTGAGCGTCGCCCGTCGTAGGCCGCGGGTGTATGGAGATTAGATGAGGCATTTTGCTCGCTACTCTTCTTCCTTTCTATGTCATTTACCAATTGACAAACTTTTAATCGAGCCTCAGCAACAAGATGCGGTGGAAATTCACTAACAATATCTGCCATCGATTCAAAAAATTTGTGTATGGAAGACTTATGTGATTCCGTTAATAATTTATCAAAAACACGAGCTATTTCATCTTGTCTATTTTTTAAAACAGAAGCTAAAGAAGTTTCATTTTTCTTTTTGCGTCTCTTTATTGCAGGCGCGGCAAAGGATTCTTCAGTGTTTAGTGGAGTGTTATTTACTTCTTCATGAACATGAGAAGTGTCCAGATTCCCATCCATATCCAGAGATACGTTTTCTTGAGATGTATCACTTTGGGAGCTGTTTTCATTTTGCTGTTCATTTACCTGAGATGTTTCTTCGAAAGGGTCAGCATTTGTGAGAGTGATTCTTTGTAAAGGAGCTTGTGACAGAAAGGTTAATTGCGACATGTATTCCCAAGTAGTTTCACTTTTTACTTGACCCGAGCCTATAGCAGCTTTCTTTTTCCTTATGTAATGGTCTCTAAAATGTTTCCAGCGTTTTTTTACATCTGGAACTGAATAAAATTTAATTTAATTGAGCTTCTACGTAATTTTTTTTATTAGTAAATCAAACTTGGAAATGTTCCTCTCAATGAAGAGTGGCTTGGCAATCGGATATGGTACCTATACTTAATTTGGTATTGTAAAATATAATATATTTTAATGTTAATATAAAGACTTACCTGGAATGTTCAATGTTTCGCTTATATCCTCCCATACTCTGTACTTTAAAGCAATGTTTTTATAATTTCTCAGTGATGCGTCGAACAAGATAGGATTTGATCGTATTAAATTAATTAACAATTCGTCATTTTCTTTATTAAAATGACTCATTTTGATCGTACGTGTATTCTACAAAATGATATCGACCGACGCGTGCAGCGTGTGATCGTCGCCCGCGTGCACTGCCCGTCGGTCGCGTCGCCTGCGGGGCCCGCGGGTGGGGGACGCACAACGCGTTTGGGGCGACGTTTGGTTCCGAACATTCCCGAACAAAGCACACGAAGTTCGAACGCGCGGCGCGTTCGTTGTCGGTCGCGGGCGACGTGTATGCCGCCGAGGCCATAAGCATAATACAGGCACATCGATGTACAGGAAGGTATTTTTTTTATAAACCAACTAGCGACCCCGCCTCCGGTTTCGCACAATTTGAATAGGTACCTACCTACACAAATACGCTTATTACTACTTATCTATTAGAGATAGATATATGCTACTGCGGACTTTTTTGTAGATAATTTTATTCTACACAATTATTTACTACTTACATCATTTTGTTATATCTCTGACGGATTAGACAGCATACGCCATGAAAACTCCTTGATTCACTTATACTGTTAATGCCCTGCTCCTAAACAAGTTAAGTTCATGTTTATTACTCGGTTAATTAACCTATTTAATAGTGAATACCGCAACAAAATCCGTTTAGTAATTTTTGCGTAAATAGGTCACAGACAGACAGGTGGGACAGTGATAGTGAAGCTCTATTTAGAAATAATGAGATGCTTATTGTATTTTTTAAAAGATGACTTAGTTTCGATACAATTTTTACATTCTATTAACATTGTAACACAAATTTATAGACATTCTGCAATTTGTATTTCGCCATAATGCAGTCATAACAGTGGTTTTTTATTTATAAGTCGGTAAGTATATATAGCGAGTATTTTTCACTTCAGAAAAATCTTGGTCCGGTCTGGACCGAGAATTGCCGGCCAGAAATACGCAGCCAAAAATCCCCGACCCAGCAATTGGAAGTCAATACACGAATTCAGCACGCACATTCTCTGGTCGAGAAATCCATAGCCTGCCTTTGCGCGGAGAGCATGTCGAACAATATACTTAGTCATTGATTTAAAGTAAATATATATCAATGAATATAGTATTAGCTATGGTCAAACCCATAAAATTATTTTTTCCTTACCAAAAGTCGCACAACGCCCCTAAAAATGTTTTCCCTTCAAAAATATCGAGGAAAAGCAATCAAGTGAGTGTTGATTACATAGGCTATTTGAACACTTTATTCTGTTTTATGAAACAGAGACAAAGTGTCTATCGCCTACAAATCTAATAAAACTTTCTTTGTGATATATTTGGAACAAGTTTATTTCTGACAATGTATTTTTTGCCAAAATTATTTAACTATACTTATAAAGTTGCTTTTTCATTTCGTCAATCGTTATAGAACTGGCAAAAGTGGACGATGTTACCAGTGGCGTGCCTAGCGTTTCAAAGCAGAGCAAATCGATATATTTTTGTAGGTTATCTAGATACAAAAGTTTGTCGACTCCGCACTTTTCATGTTCACTATGGAAACAATCTGTTTGGTGGTGTGGCTTTACTCAGGTGTGTGCACAAAAATAAAAGCAAAAGGTATATTTTACTTAGGTTAATTAAATTAAAATTAAACAAAATAATGTAACCTTAGACTAACTTGCTCTGAGAATGTAACATACCAAACAGGCTGGCGCAACTTAGAACAAAAAATTGGGCTAGGAAAAATGAGCCAATATTAATGGCGTCGTATCGCCATCTCTTTCACGTCATATACAGATGACAGAAATAGCAAATATCCAAAGTACGATGTTGTTAGGTTGGCATTACCTTTCAGCCCTAATTTGATTTAATTTTAATGTATGGCAGTCCCGACTCTTATTAAAGAACATAGTGATTGCTCTTGATTGCTACTTACTCGATACCAAACAAAAACACGATGTAAACAAATATGAATTTGAATATTTTCCATAAAAAATATTTTCCATTGATAATTTCATATTCACTATATCGCAATATAGACAGAGTTGTACACTTTTTTTTTATTTTACGTGGGGAAATGCATCATGCATACCCGCGCCCTCGGGGGTGAGGGAACGGGTTATGTGGGACTTTAACCCACTAAAACCCCACGGTACTCCATCTCGCCGGTTAGTCGGCGGGCCACGGGGACGCGTTAGCATTCTTCCGCGACCCGCCGCCGGGTGGCCGTAAGGCCCCATCTCGCTCTGGTTTTACCCAGAGCTGGCGCAGCAGCGAGTACAAACTGCTGCGCCTTCCACCTTGGTCCCCGGTTGAGCAGCGGCTGATTTCCCCCTCAACCGCCACCGGAGACCGCGGCGACCCGACTGCGATGGAAAGTGCAGTCGGGTCATGCTTCGACCAGCAGCGCAAGCGTCACCGGCGTCCGCCTCCAGCCGCATGCGCGAAGAGCCCTGCCAAATCCACAGAACCCCTGCGCAGCGGCTCCACCTCGGGTGCCGCTTAGCTTCACCGTGGATAGTGTGACGAGCACTACCACGGTTACTAAGCCCCCCCGCCACGGCAAGGCGGGCACCCCCGGGGGGGAGGGAGTTGTACACTTGTACCTACATTTTTTTTTGCATAGGTTAGAATAAGACAGATATAATATGTGCAAACAAAGCCCCGTTGCAAGCCAACAAGTTCGAGCGAGACAAATGCAGAGGTCTCAACTGACTGATAAACTCATTCAATGACTTAACACATTTTGTTTTTAAATATATTGGAAGACTCTGGATTCATAACCTTTGGGCCGAAGTTTTATTGATAGATTAGAATATCCTTTAGGGCACACGTTTATTGAGTGTTTTTGCAAAAATAAGGCAAGCCAGGCTTTTTGACCTATATGAAGGTACCGCCGCTGACTGTTACTGATGTCTCTGGCCACACCGCAAGATATAAAGGCCGTGAAGATGTATGTGAATGGTGTTTAAAGGTGCCCACTCATTCGTCCAATCGCCGCCATACTGTCCACCGAAATCGACCACAGACTCGTCCAATTTTTGTACGCGCGGTCCGCCATCCGGTTTCAAATCGTTGTATTTGTGGTTGATTTCGATGGCCGGAACGATCTGTCACACACACATTCACCACTGATAGTTGTTTAATCGAATCTTGTGTGTCTGTGTGAGTAAGTGAATCGCATGTGATCTAGATCGTATGATTTACATCGCTTATGTGTGACCTGTGATCAATCTCGATCATACGGCGGCCGGACCGAAATTTTTCGGTGAGATACCAGACCAGTGCGTGGGACACTTTACACTACCCTTTTTTTTACCTAAACACGGCCTTTATAAATTGCGGTGTAGCCAGAGACACCAGTAACAGTGTCTACTTTTTGCCAGTTGTCCATATTAAACAAAATGTTAAGGACTCTTTGCATTATATTATTAGTTTTATTTTTAATTTTACTTTGTCGTCAGAATGACATTGTTTATGTTTTGATCTTTGAAAGAAAAATGTATTGATGGACTCACGTCACGCCTTGGTAGATAGTGCACGCGCCTGCGAAGACATGATACGGAATCCGGTTTAATCCCGTCTGCGCTGTGATGGTTGTGATTAGTCAGTGATTAATAAGACATATCACAGTCGGCGGGATTATATTAGCTATAAATCAAAAGAAGAAGATGTATTGATATTTTTGCTAAATAATGTTTAATGATCAATGCAGCATTAACATTCAAATGGCATTTTTTGTATATTCCACATGACGTCATTGTTGGATGCCAAGATAGCATCTATTTAAATAAAATATTTTTGCGACAAGTTTTTTTTATAACAGCTTAATTACTATCGAAAAATAATTTTGATAACAGTCGGCATATAATGTTGAGTGGCCAGGAAACGAACCGGTTTCACGGGATGTGCGTCCGGGGTTCGTAGTCAGCATAAAGTATTGTCTTAAGACTATTTAAAATTTATTCACACTCTTGGGGCTGTTTTTGATAGCCATCTTACCACGCCATAATATTTTGTATGGGACAACTGCAGATGGCAATCGAGTCAGAATTATATAGTTGTCTAAAGTAGAAGTGGAAGTTTATAAAGAAACACAAGGTGGTTGCAACATTTTTCATGGATTTTTGTGGAAAAAGGTAATTGTTCAATATAGAACGTAACCAAAGAACATGAAATTCAAATGTTGACAATTTCAGTCATAGTTACATTACCTACCCATATAAGCCGGTCAAATTGAATAGTTCACAAGTTCTGAATAACCTGCTTTAAAAGGTCTAATAAATTATTTAGCCGTATTTCTATTAGGTATTAGTAACATATAAAATTATTTGGAACGGATCGCATTGATATGTTTACCAAGTTACGATTTGGTGATTCTTACTTTCGATTCTACGTCATGTTATGGCGACCGACGCACGCGTTCCCTCGTGACATGTTGGGGAATCCAGTTTAATTAGATAGTTGAGATTAGTATGTGATTAATAATACGTATAATATATAATATAATAAGGCGAATCATCGATTAACATTGGTGGAGCCAGAATAAAAGAAGAAAAAGATTCTTACTTTATTTAATTTCTAGTTTAAAGAATGACAATTATAATATCAAATGTCAATTGAAGAGACAATCTAGAAGAACATATTGATAAGACATATTCTGATATTTATTGAAGACAATGTTTGATGATGATAGATATACTATACATAAGTCAAATTTATGTTTTGAAACTTGTAACTGAATTTTAAATCGGTAATATTCTTTTCCCTAATTATGTGTCATCTAATTTGCCCTTAATAGAACCTCTCAATATTCTCAATCCAAAAAATTACTATGTCAATTTTATTTCGTTTTTTCAATATCCTATTGCAATTAAACTAGTTAATTCGCCGTTCGCCGTGTAGATGTTGCTAAAATTAATCTTTTAGGTAAGTAAGTATATTTAAAATATTTTTAAAATAATGTATTCGCCTTTGAATTTCATTCAGCAATTTATTTAGGTACTTATACAATATCGAGATCCCACAAATATTATAAACGCGAAAGTTTGTATGGATGTATGTATGTATTTTTGTTACTCAATCACGCCAGAACGGCTGAACGGATCTAGAGGAAATTTTGCACAGAGATAGATTATAGTCTGGAATAGCACATGCTACTTTTTATCCCGGAAAAAATTATGGTTCCCGTGGGACAGATTTGTTTTTCACGGGATCGACATGATTTTTTGCATAGGTAGTTTAGGGGTCAGATAATGACATATACCTACTACTTTTTATACCGCGAAAGCTGGCGGGTGAGGGGCAAATTACAGCCACGGGATTATTTCTTTTGGATCTATTTCCATGCTGGTGAAACGGCGGACAGAATTTAGGGGTCAGAGAATGACATAGGGTATTTTTTATACCGCGAAAGCGGGCGGGGGAGGGGCAAATTACAGCCACAGGATTATTTCTTTTTGGATATAATCTGCCGAATGGGTAACGAGACTCTATTTCCACGCGGGTGAAACCTAATGTTGTAATCTAATAATAAAAAAAATGCCCACAAATAGGTATACCTATTGTCACTGAATTTTGCCGTTTCTATCTAAACAAACATTTAGACAGACAAAAATTTTAAAAACAGATGTCGATAGTATATTCGAGAACAAATAAAATTCCTCAAAATTATTTATTTATATAGAAGATACTGCGTACATTTTCTAATCCCATATTATGAAGGTAATCCTTAATTTACTACAAATTAATCCCATGATCCTAACAAAATAACAACCCACCCCTATCTCTTACCTTTGGTTTGGAACTATCCTAACATCGTTTAGGATTATATCCGTAGTGTATTTTGTAAATTTCTTTAAAAGTTATTATACGTTGCCGGGGATTAATTAAAAAATTAATTAACTGCTTGTTAAAAAAGGCGTAGGTAGGCATTGGGGACTGCCGACAGAATAAAAAAAAACTTAAAACTATGAATTACAGTGGTTTTTCAAATATAAGAATATAACATAATATAATAACGCCATCTAGCTTGCGCCTAAAGAACTCGGTCTGGACCGAGAATTGGCGGCCAAAAATGCCCGACCCAGACACACGTGGAAGCTAGTACACGAATTCCTGCACGGACATTCTCGGGCCGGGTAATCCATGGTCGACATTTGTGCCGAGAGCATGTCGTGACGCGAGCCTATAAATTTTCCCCTACCAAAAAAAACACTTGGGAAAATACCTACTAATCAATATTATATTCGACTTCTCATGAAGTGCTGCCACCTGCTTAATTTGAGCAAATTAACCAGTGTTAACGATGTCGCAGTTAAACAGTGGAAGGAACTTTTGTCTACCTGGGGTCCTTCAAACGAAGTGCAAATTGATGATAAAATGTCCAACCCTTAGGAAGCAGACTTGAGAATATGATGGGATTGAAAAGACACTTAACAATTTCCACATTTAGCTTGTAAGAGTTGTAAGTGCCACGCTCGTCACTGCTCTCACTGGGACTAGAGTTTTCAGCTTTATATGCCCTGTGAAGCACAAGCCTTTTCTAGCTCGACTTGGATGAACCCGTATTGAATCATTGTTACGTTTTGTTCACACGCTTCATCGATTGCACCTGTCCAGCGATAAATTATAGTAGAGCTACCAATACGGCAGTTTTGTTTTATTTTATTTCTCGAAACCATTTCACATATCCATTCAAGGGATAACGTCAATAAAAATGTGGTTTATTATTGTCGGTGATTTGAATTTTATTTTGTTTAATTCTCATGTGTATGGGAACGCGTATTTTTAATACATACCGTATTTTGACCAACACATTTTATTCCGAAAAAGAATTAAGTTTTTTCTTAAGATCTTACATAGCTTTAATTGGTTGGAGTTTTCAAAAAAAAATAGTTTTCAAAGTTTTTCTTTTATTGATTTTTAAAACTTCTTCTTATAAGAAGGTGAAATCGCTACTGTCTTACAATATTATAATTGAAACCTGTATCGCGCTAGTGAAAATATTTAATAGATTGTCATATTATTATATATTATGTACAACTTTCCAGCATCACACATTGGGGAGTATTTTCATTTAATCACAAGTGAAGGTCGTTTTCAGCAAACTCATCTGTCAATAGCCTTGACGATTTGATCTCTCCATATTTTGTATAGAAAACGTTCGGGATTATAGGGCGACGGAGCCGGCACGCTCGCGCGGATAATCTTCAATTTAGGTGAAAAAACAAAATTCACGATTAAAATGCGGACTAGAAACAAAACTCTCAATATCAATATTTTTAAGACCTTTTTTGTGTTCAAAAACTAACTAAAGAGCTTGTGCCGTTTTGGAGAAATTTTGCTAATCATGACGACAATAAATTGATTGATTGGTGATTTTTTTTGTCTAAAAAGGGTATATCAAAATTCATTTATTTTCAATTAAAATAATCTATTGGATCGTTATGTATCTATACGTATTTTTATTACAGATTGATTTAATAGTTCTTTGGATATTTTGACTTAAATATCGAATAATTTAGGGATGTTACCGCTGTAATGGCCGTTTTCACCAAACTCTTAAGTCGATTCTTAATGTTAAGCAATTCCTTTTAATTGTTAAGCAATTTAATATAGTTATATAAGGAACTGCTTGACGTTAAGAATCGACTTAGAAGGTTGGTGAAAACGGCCATTAAAGCCTTAAGTCGGTTCTTAACGTTAAGCAATTCCCTAACCATATTAAATATTTGATTTAGGAATAACTGACTTGAAAGTTTTTTGAAAACAGTAATTTCTAAGTCAAATACTTATATATTTTTTAAGATCCTTAATAAATATATAATTATATAATTTTTAGGCTTGTAGGTATATGCTATATACCTATCTACCTTATTTTACCCTAAAGCAAAAAGATGCCTAAGTACCAATGAGGGTCGTTTGCCTCAAATCCTTGAGATAGCCTATCCAATTTCTCGTAAAGCTGCCATAGATATTCATATATACATATAATTTTATTTATTAATATTTTTTTTTTCCTGTAGAAACACTAAAATTATCTGAAATTATAGGTAACACATATCTTGAGCACATCCTATTTTTACAGTTGAGGGTTTTCATCCAATCATAATTTAATTGACCGTATGTATAATTCATCTTCAATGACATGGCACCGTACAATTCGTATGGTAGAATAGGAAAATTGAATAACGTTTAATTTATTTAAATTTCATAGCCAAATAATTATATACTAATTAGAGGGCCTTAAAAATAACACAATTAGGTAGGTATCCGTGATACTTGTAAAAATAATATCTGTAAAGTATCACAAGTTAATGGCAGCCTACTTTTAATATCATCCCCAAAGCCTTCCTTTTCACTAAATGAAGTGATTTTTCTTGATCCTCCTCAACCGTTGTTTCTAAAACACCCTAACATTATAATTAGCTAATAGAGTGTGTATCTTTATTTATTTATAATTTACCAAAGATATTATCAAAGGTAAAAGTAAAAAAAGACATTAAGAAAAATATTATTATTAAGTTGATTTTCAATATTACTGAATTTCTGAAAAATTACTGAACCGATTTTCGTCATGTGACTGTGAGATAATATCGAGAAATTATTATATCCTTAAAAAGATAAGTCGTCAAAATCGGTACATATTTCATCAAGATATTACGAAAAATTTACTTATAAGATCAGTTTTTTCAAAAATTCTGGAAAACTAATAAACCAATTTTTATGAGATAAAAATGGGACCAATCCGGAAGAATTATCTGTCGATTAAAAAAGAAATCATCAAAATCGGTTCACAAATGGCGGAGTAATCGATGTCCATACATACATAAAAAAAATATAAAAAAACGGTCCGAATTGAAAACCTACTCCTTCTTTTTTTGGAAGTCGGTTAATACATTAGGTTCTCTGTTTTATTAGGTAAGTTTATGTTATTACAAAGATTCTGCAAGAACCCCTCCACAGGTGAAGGTGATTTTTTTTATATATTATTATTATATACATTTAGCTACCTAAATCATAGTAGGTAGGTACATTTATTTAAAACTAGCTTACCGCCCCGGATTTGCTCGTGAAGCCCATATTAACTTTCATCCCTTATTATGGTCTTAAGTTCATACAAAGATCCCATAAAAAAGCACTTTCAGTTTTCCCGAATTTTCAAATTTTCCGGGTTTAAATTTTTCTTTTCCTAAAAACCTTATTCTATTACGAGCATTTAAAAAAAATGCCAAATCGGTCCAGACGATCACAAGTTCTCTTGCCAATGAACAACATTTAATTTAGATTGTAAAAATGCTGTTTTAGTTCCATCACTTACTTATGGAAGCGAGACTTGGGTATGGAATAAGAGGCATGAAAGTAAAATAAATGCAGTGGAAATGCGGTCTTTACGTAGAATGTGTGATATAAAGCGTATTGACCGCATCCGGAACGATGTCATTAAAGAAGAATGCGGTGTAAAAGATGATGTTGTGACTAAAATGAAGAAAAGTAGTTTTCGCTGGTTTGGAGTGGACACGTTGAAAGAATGAAGGATAAAAGATGAACTAAAAAGGTTTATATGGGTGAAGTGAAAGGAAATGCTGGCAGAGGACGACCAAGATGTACTTTTATTGAACATATAAAAAATATGTTGATCGATGGAAATATTAAAAGTACACACAATCGCCGAGCATGTATGAAAGTTATGATGAATATAAGAACCAAAAGATGTATGTCAGGGTCGTAACTCTGCCTACCCCTCTTGGGATGAAATGTGTGATGATAGATAGATAGATTGTAAAACTAAACTAATTTTAATTTGGATTGATTTTGCAAAATATTTTTTCAAATCCGACATCAAAGAAACAAACAATCTCTTCACCTTTATTTAATAATAATACTAATGTATAGATTAACATTACCTACATATTATCAAATAGGTATATTATTTATAACAAGATCAACTTTCCCATTTTCAGAGGAAGTACGTCAACGTTGTGACTTATGACAGCACAAGGGAAAGATGCAGAACAAAAACTTAGATCGTTAGGCTTCTTCTGCTGTTTTTTTTAGGCTTACATAATCAAATGTTAGGGATGTGTACAGATAACCATTATGCTATTTTTATTTTGTTTGTTCGTAATCTTATTATATAAATACTTCTCTGCATTACTGTACGAGAAGGATTAAATGGATTTGGATAAAAATTAGAAAAAAATGGGAAAAAATATGCACATTGCTAGGAGGTACGTTTGATAAAGTAAAACAAGGTTTCAAATATTAGTGTCATGGAAAGGATTATTTTCTTTGTTTCATAATTAAGTATATACACGCGGGTGAAACCGCAAGCATAGCTTTATAAATTTCATGAAATTAAAATTTCAACATTTCAACATATTTGACCACAATTGGCAACCTTTATTATCACTACTAGCGACCCCGCCCCCGGCTTCGCACGGGTACAATATGCGTTTACAACAATTTGAATACCTGCATAAATAGGCCTATATTTTAGAAACAGATGGGTATATGCTACCGCGGATTTTTTATAGAACATTTTATTCTTGACAATTATTTCCTACATCATTTTGTTACATCTCTGACGGATTAGACAGCATACGCCATGAAAACTCGCTGGGGCTAACTTTTCCCGACTCGATTCACTTATGCTGTTAATGCTCGGCTCCTAAACATGATCGGTCCATGAGTTAAACCGCAAGCAAAGCCTTATAAATTTCAGTAACCACAATGGGCAACCTTTCTTATCACTTATAATTCAGACTTCGTAGTTTAGAACATTTAGGTAAGACGAAATCTGTCATTTTGTGGTAAATCAGTAATTTTCTACTTAGTACCTACTTATTCAGTTATTATTTTGTAACGAAATTGCAACAATAATATTTTAGGGGTAGCTTTCCATACATAGGACTGAGGTATGAGTATATTTCAAAAGGTTTTCATATATATGTAGCCAAATATCCATTCAGAACAATTCATCACCAAAACCAATTTTTAACCGACTTCGAAAAAAAAAAGAAGGAGAAGGTTCTCAATTCGGACCGTATTTTTATGTATGTATGTACATCGATAACTCCGCCAATTGTGAACCGATTTTGATGGTTTCTTTTTTAATCGACAGATAACTCTTCCGGATTGGTCCCATTTTTATCTCATAAAAATTGGTTCACTGGTTTTTCAGGAATATTGAAAAATCACACTTTATAAGTATTTTTTTCTTAATATCTCGATGAAATATATACTGATTTTGGCGACTTATTTTTTTAAGGATATAATAATTTCTTGTCATCATCTCACAGACATATGACGAAAATCAGTTCAGTAGTTTTCCAGAAATTCAGTAATTTGCTTATGTTTACGGCTGAAAATTATATATCAGAGAAAGGCCTTAGCAACGGTTGCTATTGACACGAAGTTGTCAATTTTCGTATCGACGGTGGTCTAGCGGCTAAAGGTATGGGATGCAGCGCAGGGTGCACATTGCTCGAGGTTCAATTCCCATCCACCGCAGTATTTTTTTTAATTTTCCATCATTTTTTTTAGTTGCGTTATTATTTATTTCTCAGGGCAACAAAATCACTTAAAAGGGAAAAATAAACCTTTTAAAAAAAAGTGTACCGACTTCAAAAATTTGCACTGAAAAGTAAGAAATAATAAAAATTTCGTCGTAGAATTTGAAGACGGTTGGTGCCAAATTAGAAATAATTTAGTACCCAAATTCACTAATCTAGATAATTCATTAGGAACCAACGATCATCAGTACAAACACAGATAATATTGAACAGATCTTTATGTCCCTAGATGTTTACTTAATTTCGTATCCTAATTTGGCACCAACCGTCTTCAAATTCTACGACGAAATTTTTATTATTTCTTACTTTTCAGTGCAAATTTTTGAAGTCGGTACACTTTTTTTTAAAAGGTTTATTTAAATATTTTAGAATAAACAACAAAGCGTGGGATGCACTCACTCCACAATCAGAACCTTATTTACCTGCGAATGCCACGAATTGGATTTCTGTATTCTATTTTGTTTGTAAACCGCGATGTTTAACCAATTTTTGAATAATGGAAAATACTTGCATAACCTGCATTGCAGCATTATCCTAGTTTTGGTATTTATAGTGAAATTTAAAGACGGGCAGTGGATGGAAAGATCCTTAAATATGAATTTTACTCAAAGGAAACATTCCCCTGATAAGTACCATTGGTTAATGGTCGCTATGGGATTAGAAGCGTCTAGCGTAATATGTTATTTGTAAGAATATATATCAAAAAATTCAGATATTTATTATTTCGTAGTACTTTCGCCATTCAAAGAAGAAATGCCGCATTCGTTCTGGGGACCATGGCTGCAACTCCCTTGGAGGATTTTTTTATTTAATTTAAATCATGTGAAATTTATGTTTATAGTTATTAGATATGTTTTACACATGCTCACTGTAGGTACAGCTACATATAAAATTTAGCCGCTATAGTTCCCCTATGTACTCGATTTAATATACCTACTTGTTTGTATGGAATGAAGCAATCGTTTTGAGAAAATTGTGCTACAGCCGTAGAGAAAATATTTGGCAAATTTCACTTTCATGGGCTAACGACTTTCAGTCATCGATGATGTGGATAATAGGTGGTCGATAAAACAGGTAGACTTTACGAACCTAGATGTGTCACTTCTATGTATGTATGTGTTATTATAAGTTGATTACGTTAGACAGAAATGATGCGAGAGACAATAGATGTTCAATGACATTGTTATAAATTATTACTTAAATAAAATATTCACTGTTTATTTTCACATGTATAATTATTTTCTGACAACGTCACTTCAGACGGCTCATTAATACGTGACAGACATTACCTTGAATTTTTATTGCTATCAAAATTAAATGAGTACAAATTAGCTCTCTTGTCAGGTTACACAAATTCGGTACCTATGTAAAGTAAAAATACTAAGGTATGCTTTTTTTTGAAACTAATTTGAATAATTTTGTTTTCTATGCAGTAGGTTCCGTACCTAAAGGGTAAAAAAATGGAAACCCTAAGGCTCCGCTGTCCGTCCGTCTGTCTGTCTGTCACCAGGCTGTATCTCATGAACCGTGATAGTTAGACAGTTGAAATTTTCACAGATGATGTATTTCTGTTGCCGATATAACAACAAATACTAAAAACAGAATAAAATAAATATTTAAGGGTGTTCCCATACAGCTAACGTGATTTTTTTTTGCCGTTTTTATAGACAATGATACGGAACCCTTCGTGCGCGAGTCCGACTCGCACTTGGCCGGTTTTTTACTTTACATACCGAATTACGTTGTCAATAATGTCTTCAATACTAAATTAGTTTTAGTAGTACATAATATCTGAGACAAGGATGGTGTGCCCCAATCCCAAATAATCAAGCAATTCCAAAAAAAATCCTATTTAAACCGTTCCTAACAAAATACATTGGCAAATAAGAACACTGGAATTACACTTGAACGTGCCAACTACGAACCACACGTTATTTCCGTTTATTTACGATTCTGTTAATATTGGTTGAGTCCGTACTTATTGAGAATGGGGAAAAGTATTCCTCCCTTGTTATTATATCTGTACTAGAATATTATGTTTTGTCTATTTTTGAAATTTGATATCTAACTAGGATGGAACCCTGTGCAATGAATGCCAAAAAAACCGGCCAAGTCATTCGTAGAGATCAGGAATTAGGTCTCTTTTCAACCCAGGATGTTGTTTTATTTTTTAATACGAGGGAGACACTTTGCAGACCATTTTCGTTCGAAAAAAAATTATTGCTTATATATTTGAATGTAGGGGGTAATTTCTAAAACTACTGATCCAATTCTGAAAATTATTTCACTAATAGGAAGCTATATTATCCTCGAGTTCTATAGACTATTTTACGTAATACAATTACACGGGCGACGCCGGGGGCGAAAAGCTTGTTTTTCGCATATTTACAGTACGTACCTACGAATAAATCGATACCACAGATCGATACAAAACAAAAAATAATTCAACCGTTCAACAGGCCAAATTATGGAGACAAACGAACAGACAATTAATTCTGTATTCAGTGTACATACATACATAAAAATCTGTCCGAATTGAGAACCTTCTTCTTCTATTTTTCGAAGTCGGTTAAAAAACATTTTTTTCCCTTCTTATATAAAATCAGTGATTCTTGGACAAAATTTCTTTTCTTTCTCTAACAATATATTCTATTAAGTTACATCAATCTCTTTCTGCTTCACAGCACTAAGGTCATCAGTCTTGTCAGTGTACTACGTTCATTTTTTGTTACTTGAGACATTTCACAGCTTTACTAGAATTTAGTATTTTGTCCCTTATTATATGAAACTCAAGGTACAAATTAAAAATCGTAGGTTGCAAATAAATTATGGTATTCGTTGACACCATGGCACCTTCATACCTTCAGGGTTCCTCATGTAGAGCTTCCACCAAAGCGGAATCGAACAAAATTACGAATTCGAAACGATGGGACAGTGGAGCTTGGGATCCAAAACTTTTTACAAAACTTTAGCTAAGATGCTCGTCGATACTACAGGTAACACAGGAGCTGGTATGTTCTTTGAGCAACGTAAAAGTTTAGCCATCCAATGGGGGAACGCAGCTAGCGTCTTGGGTACTATGCCGCAGGACTCTCTGGAGGAATTTTATAATATACTTTTTTTAGTAATGTTATTTTTAGACTTTTATTTGATGTTTAGACTCAATTTTAAGGTTTTTCATATTGTTATCTATACTAATATTATAAATTAACATATAAGGTAACATTTTAAATAAAACAAATTATTGAATAAACTCAAAAACGGGTGCATTATGGGTCACGTTTTTTAAGGACATCAGATATTTGATCAATGAAAGTTCGTCTTGGTCGTCCTTTTCTTGTTGTTCCTTTCGGTACTATAGCTTTATTATATTTGTTAAGTAATTCTTTCATCATACTTTCGTTCAACATGTCCAAACCATCTCAGCAATCCCCTTTCGATTATCTAGTAGTTTACGCTGGTTTGGACCTTGAAAGGATGAAGGATGAAAGATTGATTAAAAAGATTTATACTTATAGCAGAAGGAAATGGTGGCAGAGGTCGACCTAGGTGTATTTTTATTCAACATATAAAAATATTGACTAAAAGCAAAAAAGTACACAAGATGTACGTACGCCTATATACCCCTCTTGGTATGAAAGACGTGATGATAGATAGATAAATCTAGTACAGCTACGTAACGACCATTACAAAAAAGGTGAATAGTTATAAATGTTATAGGAAACTAAATTCATGAGAATATCATGGGACCTTAGGAACGGTTATAAAATTCAATCGCCTGATGATTAGGGATGCAGTCCATTGGGGAAAATTTATAATAAACAATTAGGAAAAATAATTAACTAGTTTTCCGCCCCGGCTATAAAATATAGCCTATCGCACTCAGAAATAATGTAGGTAATTAGTGAAATATTTTAAGAATCGGTTCACTAGTTTGAGAGTTTATCCCCTAAATCCAAACTTACAAACTTTACCTCTTTAAAAAAGGTAAAGTTCCGACAATTGATTGCCAGGCCTGAGAATGTCCGGGCAGGAATGTACTGGCTTCCACGTATGCCTGGCTCTGATATTTTTGACTAAGCATTTCTGGCCGGCAATTCTAGGTGCAAACCAAGTTTTTTAACGTAAAAACTTGCTAGATGGCGTATACTTATAACTAAAAAACCTTTCTTATTTATAGTTTTAAGTTGTCACTTCTGTCGGCGGCCCCCATGATTTTTTTTCGTTACACAGCCTATGAGGAAGGTCATAATATATTACTAGATGTTGCTTAATTTTGGATTGATTTTCGAAAAATATTTTATTTGTTCACCTCTACTCTAAGGAATATACCTTACCTTCCAATTTTCGCATTTATTTCTTCAGTGGTTTAGGCTGTGCGTTGTATATTATGTCAGTCATCAGCGACACGACAGTTTTATATACATATTTGGATATAGCATTACGCTACGACCTATAGGAGCGGAGCAGGAACCATAGACGTCAACCAATCAAAAATTTAATATCTACCTTTAATCTATGCCATTAAAAGCAAAGATTTTTTTTTCGGGAGCGTTTCCCTTTACATCCTGATTCTGCCAGTATACTCCAACCATTACCATCCAAAATAGTTCTACCATAGTATTTTCTATTCAGCTCACACGCACCGAACTACATGTTTGATCGGCTGTGATTTAACACAAAAGTGTTGTTTGAATAGTAATAGGCGACACGTGTACTTGCCTCTTTTATGTATGAGACCACAATCGATAAGTATCCGAAGTTTCAGATTTGGCGTAAAGTAGAGTCAGCGTAAAAAAAATTCTTGATTTCTGAAATCTTTTTTTTACAATGCAATTTAATAGAGATGGTTTGAAGAAATCTACGTCTTCGTCGTAATATTGGTATTGTTTTTGTTACATAGTTTTGTAATAAAAACAGTAATTTTATGTGAGTTTATTCAAATATCCAGTATCACACGGCTGTGTTATTTCAAAATCTAGCGAGACTTTTTTGTAAAATCGTTTTTTTTTTCATGACTTCAAAATGTGTGTGATATTACGATGATTACTGCTCCGCCCCTTTTGTTCGTAGCGTGATGTTATATAGCCTAACGTTCCTTAAGAATTGGGCTATCAAATGCAAAAATGATTTTTTCAAATCTGACTGGTAGTTCAAGATATTAGCGCGTTCAAACAAACACTTTAGCTTTATTATTGGTATACATTACAATGAATACCTGCACTACAATTAATGAATACGCAATTCTGCCAAAGTTACTTCCGCTAGTGAGAGACAGTGATGGTTCAAAACCATTTATTTCTTAGTAAGTAATTTTTACGAAATCAAGAATAATAATAAAGCACAAATGTCAAGCCAAAGATCTACAGCAACTTTTAATCTCACTCCCATTATGCTGAGTATCATAGTTTCGGTGCGGCAAGTTTTCAAAGTGGCACTCATTTATTGTTTTCCTGTAAAATTTATCTTGTGTCCTTTTCTAGATATTGAAATTGCACAAAATTCTTTAAAATTTAAAAGATCGAGATAGAAGAAAGATCCTATTTAGCCATTTTGAAGTTTATTCTGAGCCAACATTGGGACTGACCCATAGACAAAAGTTCTAAAAATATATGCCACGACAATTTTATTTAAGTACTAGCTGTGCCTTGCGGTTTACTGCTCCGCTCCTTTGGGTCGAGATTAACAAACAAACTTTTTAGCTTTATTATTAGTAAGATAGATTTAAGGAAAACGAGTGCGCGCATTGTTATGTATTGCGATACCCGGGTCATTACATCAAGCTGATGGATCAATCCGCCGAAATTAATCGGACAATAACCTTCTTTTACATTTTTTCTGTAATAAAGTGGATTTCCACAACAACGTGACTTGTTATTTAGACGGAAATGTTTTATATTTATTTAAGAGGAATATGATGTCTAAAATTCGATGCCCATATGAGAATGGACTTTAGTTTATATCATATCATAGGGAGTTGAAAAGCAATTTCCTATTAGAGTCGCCTATATTAAACATTTTTTTTTCTTCACAGGTTGCCTTACAGCTCCCGAAACCGTGTTACGGTTCAGGATACCCAGCGAAAGCCCAAGTCTTGTAAAGGTACCCACTCATTCGTCCAATCACCGGTGCGTCGCCGTACGGTCCACCGAAATCGACCACAGACTCGTCCAATTCTTGTAATGAACGGTCCGCCATCCGTTTTCAAATCGTTGTATTTGGGGTTGATTTCGATGACCGGAACGATCTGTCACACATACACATCCACAGTTGATAGTTTGACACTTTGTTTAATCGAATCTTGTGTGTCTGCGTGAGTGAGTGAATTGCATGTGATCTAGATCGTATGATTTACATCGCTAATGATTAAAAGCCTATTAATATAGAGCTGTCTGTCACTTCTAAAAAATACTTTACAATGTCTACCGAAGCACTTTTTGTCTCAAATGTGCATTGAACCTTGGATCTCCAGTCTTAACAAGGTCATATTTTTTTATAAAGCCTCACATGTGAGTAATCCAGCCCGGATGGGAATCGGTTCATAGCGTGAATCCCCTTCCTTCACGGTGAACGCTTCCTTGACAGATGACATTGTGAGATATGGTTCACTTACTTTATTTTTTCAACTAACTTCCCGTTTCTTCATGCTTTTTTACACGTTTTATACATTAGTTTCACCTGTAACTATGTATATAATAAACAAATCTTGGAAGTCTTTACAATAATTTGGTACCATCGATCTGATCTGATGATACCACCAGGAGGTGGATGGATAGTAGAACTCTGTAACGAAATGACGTAACCCCATCGATTTTGGGCTCATTTGGATTAGTGTGCGTTATTGACAAAAACGTGTTTTTTGTTTTGTAATAAACTATTAATTATTTTGTAAATTAAGTCAGAGAAAAAGTAGTGTTTTTCCTGAAATCCCTCATTTTAGTATGCTTCGCCCGGGTACAATACCTACTTAACTCTTGCCCCGACTTATTGTACCGTTCAGTATTATCTTAGTCGTACCTTCTCAGTTTCCTAAATAGTTCTAATATAGGTATATAGATTGTATAGAGGTTTCGAGTAAATAACTTTGAAAGTAAAAAAATCGATTTCTATTTTTTTCACTACTGTATTATTGCAACCAATAACTAACTAATCGCGAAACGGCAATTCAGTCTCTATATTACTGTTGCTATCAACAGTCGCTAATTGCAAGCAACTTACCCAGTTGTATTTCAGTTGCTCGCAATGTCGTCGTAAATTGCTTCATGAGTTTAGTTGATAAATAAATAAACAAGTTAATTCACCATTAAGTAGTAAATCAAGAATAGTAAAAAATCCTACAGGCTAATTACACCATCTACGCCCGACAGGATCGTCCCATAAACACAATCTGACATGCGCCGGCGCAGGCAGCACGCGTTCCGCGAAGTACGCGCGCTCTACCGTGATTCGAAATTTAATTTACTTGCGAGAAGGTACTGTGCTGTGTTCTATTGTTCTTTGTGATTGTGTCAATGGTTTAGTGTGAATTTATTTTTGGTGAGTTTAATTTTTTTTACCAACTTTTTTTTTACCCCCGTTCCTGAAAGATTTTATATTGAGACTTATCGTTCCATTCATGATTTTTATATTCCCTTTGTTTTGTAAATATCACTGTTTTTACCCATGAAATGTCTTGGACGGCTTCAACCACTAATCCAGTCTTTTTGTCATCAATCCATTGTATATTTTTCCTTCGCTAGCATTACTTGTGTCTATATTCTATCTAATATATAAAAATCTATATTTGTTTGTTTGTTCGTAGTCTATAGACTACTAAACCGATTTGAAAAATTCATAGGCCATTTAACATATAACGCTATATACCCAAGGGGGTGAATTGTATTCATTCCTAATACAACGCGTACGAAGTAGCGGGCAATCAGCTAATAATATGTAAATAAAAAATCAATGCTGTTCGTTGGTTAGCGCATTTGAAAACGGCTGGGCCGATTTAGCAAAATTTCAAAGGTTCGTAATAGTCTGAATAAGGTTTTTAGGGAAAGAAAAATTTGAAAAATTGCCTGTAAAATTAGAAAATTCTGGAAAATCTGTTAGGGAATGACCATATATATGGACTCCACAGGCGAAGACGAGGCAGAAAGCCAGTTAACAAAAAACAATGATGCTTTTTATATAGCTTACCTAATGATCCAGGTTCAATTCCCACTCGCCCCAAAAAAGGTAAGCACCAATTTTCTTTAAGAACATGTGCTTGAATCGACTTCTTTCTGCTTTCTAAAATAACAGATACTCAGAGCTGCGACAGGCTTGTCATCTGTCCTGTGTAATATGCACTGTGTAAATGGCAAAAAAGTAGACATTGTTACTGGTTTCTCTGGCCACACGGGACGGTATAAAAGGCGTGAAGATATGTGCTTTCACAGTTAATTGTACATCAATACTTTCATAATGAATTCATTGCGTGGAATACCGTGTGATTCTTCAACACAGACCGCTAATAAGCACTAACGCACTGCGATTACTTTGTTCTTAGTTCTCATCACATGACTTTTGTTGATGAAAATTATATGGCAGTATGCATTGAGGTGAATAAAATGCCATGTTTTTTTATCTACTTATTGCTAGCTATTTTACTTTGGTCTCAGGGTGTACCATAGCTCGCAGAGGTTCCCAATCTTTTTTAAATTACTTCAAAAAAAAGGAGGAGGTGACTCAATTCGACCATATAATTTTTTTTATGTGTGTTCACGGATAACTTCGTCGTTTATGAACCGATTTTCATGATTTCTTTTTTAGTCAACAGATAATTCTTCTAGATTGGTCCCATTTTTATCTCATAAAAATTGGTTCATTAGTTTTTCAGAAATTTTGAAAAAACTGACTTTATAAGTAATTTTTTCTTAATATCTCGATGAAATATGTACCGCCTTTTTTTTTAAGGTTATAATAATTTCTCGACAATATCTCACAGACATATGACGAAAATCTGTTCAGTTGTTTTTCAGAAATAATTTGTATCAAAGCAACGGTTGCTATTGACACGAAGTTGTCAATTTTTGAATCGACGGTGGTCTAGGGGTTAAAGGTATGGGGTGCAGCGCAGGATGCATATGGTTCAAATCCTATCCACAGCAGTATTTTTTTCCATTATTTTTTTTTATTTGCGTAATTATTTGTCTCGCAGGGCAGCAAATTAATTAGTTAAAACTTAAAAGGGAAAAATAAACCTTTTTTAAAAAAAAGTGTAAGTACGGACTTCAAAAACTTGCACTGTAATATTGTGTAGGTTCTATATACTATATGACATGTACCTACTTTTTGCATACCAGGAATCTGGTGAAAGTGTAAATTTTAATGTACCTTTCTGCAAAAATAAATTTCTTTCTTTCTTTCTTCTTTCTTTCTGAAAAGTAAGAAATAATAAAAAATTCGTCGTAGAATTTGAAGACGGTTGGTGCCAAATTAGGATACAAAATTAAGTAAACATCTAGGGACATAAAGATCTGTTTAATATTAGCTATGTTTGTACTGATGATCGTAGGTTCCTAATGAATTGTCTAGATTAGCACCATTTTAAAATTGATATAAATCGACTTTCGGATAAAACAATAAATGGAATAAGTTAGTTATTTATTTTACTTTACTTATAAACTTAATTATATTACAAAACTAGTAGAAACCGTAAATTAGGAAGAATTTAAAAAACTTAAAAGAAAATTTAACAAAAATGCCACCTATGAGACCGAAGAAACACAATAACCTTAAAAACTTTCTGAAAATCTCAATTATAGAATATTTTTCAATAATTATAACAATGAACACTTCCATAATTTCAGTTAACATTATCTATTTAAAAAGCCAGATTACTTGTTCTCTTTGTTAACATTGTTTCCTCCAGTGTAACTTGTCCTTTGTAACAAAACAGTGGGCTTTTTCAGTTAATGAAAAAACGGAATTCGTGAGAGGAAAAAAGATTTCAGTTTTCCCTGTTTCTTGTGAAAGATCCAAGCGATCTCCCCTTCGTGACGACCACAGGCGACTTTATTTGAATAACAAAGACCAACTGAATCCATTCCGACATTTAGGAATGTGCTAAAATTTAAGAAACTATACAAGAAATGGTTTTGTCACTGAAACATGGACTCGAATTTTCTCAATATTTTGCAAAGTTTAGTTTGTATAAAAACTTGGTTCACAATGTCTGTAGGTATACAGGAACTAGCGATCCCGCTTCCGGCTTTACACGGGTACAAAAATTTGAATCTACATAAATACGCTTATAACTACTTTCCTATTAGAGATATCTCCTGTGGACTTTTTTGTAGATCATTTTATACTAAGTACACAATTATTTCCTACTACTTCCATGTAACTCTGAGAATGTAGAGTTTACTAATTTCATGCCGGTAAAGCCGAACGCAAATGGTAGACTTACTTTTATTAAAACTATTTTAAATTGCTTTTGTAAAAAATTCTATACCTATACATAGCACCCCATGTAGGGGAAAGGTGTACAAAATGATCCCCGGGGTAGGGACAAACCGATCCCATGTATCAATAATAATAAATCTGAAAATATAAACAAACTAAAAAGAAATGGTATGCCAGTATATCAGTACTTAAATTATTTATCTAAAGTTCCATCAATGTTTGATTTAACTTTAATATTTCAAACACAGTAAGCTTTCCCCTTAGGGGGATCGTTTTGTACACCTTTGCCCTACTAGTTATTAATAGACGTCTTAACCATTCGGCCACCGACGCACCAGCGTCAAAATGTTTTAAATCCATATAATTATCTATCTATTATCACGCCTTTTATCCCAAGGATAGGCAGATACAATCGAATGCCATTTACTACGATCCTGACATACCTCTTTCGCTTCTTTATATTTATCATACATTTTATACATGCTCGGCGATTGTGTGTACATACTTTTAATATTATCTTCGATCAATATTTTTTTTATATTGCCATATAAACCTTTTTTGTCAAGTATCCTTCATTCTTTCAATATGTCCAAACGTTCTAAATACAAAATGAACCAAAAAACCAAGGAATACACTCCTACTAAATTCTAAATACTAAATTCACCCCCGACAACATTTTCAAACTACAATATGTCAGGGCTATATTTGTACCCTCATAAATTGAGCTGCTATTGAGAAGCATTCCCACGTTTTTTCTATTTCTAAAAACAACACACATGGTTTTAAGTTAATTGCATCGAAACCTAAAACTTTCGCCACTCGACTCCAAAATTCCGATATAAGTTCAGCAGGTTAGTTTCCCACGGGAGATGGGATCACGTGTTTAAGATCGATTATAGAGCTACTGGAATACGCGTGCGCGATGTTTTTAACTTAACTCCGAATTAACTGTGATTTTGTTTGCGTTCAGTTAATTAAATATTTAACTGACTTTCAATAATTATTTTGAAATGCGTTCTGAATAAAAACAATAACAGATACTTACATGTATGAAAGGTATGATGCATATAAAAGACGCGAAAGAGGTATGTCAGGATCGTAACAAATGGCATTCGATTGTCTCTGCTTACCCCTCTTGGGATAAAAGGCGTGATGATAGATAAATAGTTGCATAATTATGTTAAAGAAGTAGCACAATAATATAGCGGACTGTTTTATGATCTACCAGTCGCGCGCATTCATGGACCAGTTAATCAGGCGGTGGCAATAACATGTCGTCTTCTCTATAAAAAAAATCTAGTTAATATGGACAACTGACAAAAAGTGGACACTGTGTTACTCGTGTCTCTGGCCACACCGCAACGCATAAAGCTGTGAAGTCGTGAAGATGTCCTTCTTTAGTTATTTGGTACCATAATATAATATGATTTTTTTATTAATTCTCTTAAAAATAACCTACGTACAATTTCAAAATTCCGCTAAACTGTACATATTTTGTTGGCGGATATGCTCTCTTATATTACATTTCAAATCTACTGCTTACACAAAAACATTGAAAATCAAAACACAAAACCTAACAACCAGCATAAGAAATTTACTTACAATGAAACATTGAAACAGATATATGTACACAATATTTTCGACTACCTACTTAACTACCTACATACTATTATCAATAACTTTAAGGCTCTATTTCGCTCAGCGTTGAATAGTCGTTCACCTCAGGTATTAATAATTATTTCAACAAATCACCCGCCGCATCCGTCTATCTATCTGTCTGTGACCTTTTTACGCAAAACCTACTGAACGGATATTGTTACGCTTTTCACTATTAGATATGTTGATTCACCGGGAATTATCATATTTAGGAGCTGAGCATTTACAGTATAAGTGAATCAAGTCGGGAAAAAAGTTAGCCCCAGCGAGTTTTCATGGCGTATGCTGTCTAATCCGTCACAGATATAACAAAATGATTTAGAAAAGAATTGTGTAGAATAAAATGATCTACAAAAAGTCCGCATATATATATATATCTAATAGATAAGTAGTTATAAGCGTATTTATGTAGGTATTCAAATTGTTGTAAACTCATATTGTACCCGCGCGAAGCCAGGGGCGGAGTCGCTAGTATTTCATAAATATATTCTTTTAAAACATTTATTTTGGCAGATTTATTTTATGAAGATCCCATTTCCTGTGGTTTCGAGAAATAATGGGTACAAATTACCTAAGTAACAACTTCCACATCCTGTGAAGTGAAAGCCACACTTTCCTCTTTTAAAAGTAATGTAATATAGAAAATGTAATAATGTTTAATTAACCTTCTCATGGAATTAATAATAAACAACAAAGAGAAAATTAAGATTAAAAATTAAATTTTCTCCAAATCCATTAGCCTTATTTAATTTTACACGTTTCTTTAAAACATTTTATATTTTTCTTTTCACGTAATAAAGTGAATATTTTTTATTTAATTGTTTTTTTTTTTTTTTTTTCTTCACGGGTTGCTTTACAGCTCCCGAAACCGTGTTACGGTTCCAGGGTACCCAGCGGAAGACCTAGTCTCCCTCGTTTAGGCGATGGTATTTGTGAGGCTATATCTAACGAGTGGCTAGTTTTGAGATATATTTAGATGGAAAAGCCTCTAAGTGTGGTTTGTCGGATTATGTACATAAGTTTTTAATTAAAAAACCCATTGGTACATGGCCGGGATCCGGGATCGAACTCGGGGTCTGTCTAGTAAATACCAGATGTCTTACCCACTCGGCCACCGACGCACCTATTTCATTATTGTCGTTACCATTCCTACATTATCAGAATACAGATCAGTAATATAAAACTACTGTTATTTTTTTTTCTTCACGGGTTGCCTTACAGCTCCCGAAACCGTGTTACGGTTCCAGGGTACCCAGCGGAAGACCAAGTCTCGTTTAGCCGATGGTATTTGTGAGGCTATACCTAATGAGTGGCTAGTTCTGTTGTGATATATTTAGATGGTAAGCCTCTAGTGTGGTTTGTCGGATTATGTACCTACACAATATCCACACAATCTGTCTTCTTCTTCTTTCTCCGGCCTTATTAATCGCTTTTCGCCATCTCGATCTATTCCGGGTCGTCAATGGGTCTAGTTCTAGAGCTTTGAGGTCATTAATGATTGCTGAAGGTCATGAGAGTCGGGGTCTGCCGCGACGTCTCGGTTCTGACTCAATGTCCAGCACTTTCAGGGGCATGTGGTCTTCGGACCTTCTCATCACGTGTCCCATACCAACGTTACGCCATGTTGTGGTAAGCTTTTCAGGTATCGGTGTCAAAATTTTGGTGGTAACATTTACGAAAATTCAAATTAATTTAGATATATTATTTCAAATACTAACCCATGCGAAGTCAGGGCCTATCTCTAGTCCGTAAGAAAAATACCATCGGCTAAACGAGGGAGACTTGGTCTTCCGCTAGGTACCTACCCTGCAAACGTAACACGTAACCGTAACCGTAACCGTTCTGTCGAATAAACTATTATAACTCACATGTTTTTAAAAAATCTCAAAACTACAAATGTACATGTAAATGTTGTCTATTTAATGTTCAATAATGACAATAAACACTCAGACGTAGTTGTAGACAAATTCTAAAACATATAAAACCTAAATGCATTTTGAATAAAGTTCAAAATTGCTCAACAAGCAACATAAAGAAACTGTAAATTCATTCATACGATGCAGTGAATACATTGCAACTTTTTCCCTTTTTATTTCTGAGCACTAAATGTGATTTCGAAATTGCTGGAAGGCAGAACTCATGAATGGAAAACGAAAAAAGCATGGAAAAGCGTCTTTTTGGATCTTTTATAGTCAGCATTCATTATTTATTCTGGATTCGATTTACAAGTCTCAATCAATGAGTCTTACATAACTTCACGACTGTTATCTGTAAAGGTAAACACATATGATGATGGACCAATTTCCTGGTCTTGCATGCAGATTCTTTGTGATCGAAATTGGCGCGTCAAGTATACTGTAGTCGAATAGAGAGGCACACACAGTATACACACTCACACGGATATCCATAGTATATAGTATACGCGCCACGTACACACAAGAGAGTAGAAAGTGACGGCGGAGAGGGGGAGCACAGACAGGCGGGTGAGAGGGGCATGACGCAGATTTCCGTCACGACATATACAAGTCGGACATTAGTCGGTCCCAAGGCAGCGCAAATATATTTTCATCGAAAATCAGCTATGTTTGCCAACTTCTCATTATTTAGGGTCTTTATCCCTGAAATTCAAATAAAAAACAGTCATGGGAAGCCGCAAGCAAATGTAGTATGTTAATAAAAATATGTACCACCCACTCGTTCCCATACAAAAAACTAAAGCAGGATGTAGAAAATTCCCAAACACGATTTTCCCTCAATTATTATGCGAGACCAAAACAAGCTGTGACCAAAATACCAAATTATTTCACTGGAACAATACTTGTTTCTTATTCAACGATACGTTATGGAATTGTATCACAAAATGTACAAAAAAATATATCATTTATTTATTTTTTTACGATTTAGTAAATTGATTTTTACTTTATCTGGAGGATTCCGAATTATAAAGGTGGAATACATAACTTTGATATTAATTTTCGACTACATTGAGTGTTGAGCTTGAAATTGAAGGTCCCAGGTTCAATCCTCCAGGCAAAATGGAAGTAACTACTTGAGCTTTGGAGGGCAAATTATAGAAATTTAACAATAGGTAATTTTCTAGTAGTAGACGTTGATAAAATTACTTTTTCTGGCCACGTCTCAAGGTATAAAAGTATTTATTTTACATGCTTTGGATTGGGATTGGCAAATAACCAAAGAGACTAAATAAATATACATTGCCTTGCCTAGGTAGTACAATGGCATTTCTTTTTTAAAATGAATATTAAATTTCACCTTACGTAAGGTAAATCACACTTTCTCGCCCCGTTCTTCGGAATAAACGTATATAATCATATAAATATAAATTACATTATAGGCTATAATTGAAACGTTTGTAATAAAAAGCAAAAATAATATAAAACTATTAATTTAAAAAAACCGGCCAAGTGCGAGTCGGACTCTCACACTTGACTGGTTTTTATTATTTAATGTTTTACTTAAGTGTAGGTATGAATTATAGTTATACTAGTTAGACGTTTGTATATGTATTGCCATTATTAAGATCGAGCAAAAAACGGCAAATAAAACACGTTTCTTGTATAGGGACCCCTTTAATTTTTAACTTTATTTATTTATTTATTTTTATAGCGGCCATAGTAATATACACTCTGTAAAAATTTCAAGTGTCTACCTATTACGGTTCAAAAGATACAGCCCTGTGAAGAACGGACGGACGGACAGCGGAGCCTTAGTAATAGGGTTTCCGTTGTCACCTTTTAGGTACGGAACCCTAAAAATTTAATAATTATTGACGCAAATATATTCCATTCATGTTTTTAGTTCAAAACGACTTTTTTGTTTCTATCACAAATATCTACGGCAGGTTTTGCTATCATTACCATGTTGGTATGAGACTGGATTTTTTTTTCATTTTGTATCTTGATTCTTTGCAAACTGGAACGGTAAATAGCTAGGTTGAGGAATAATGTAGTAAATGGCACATATTTCAACATCAGTGGTATGCCCGTTTTATTTTGCTACTAGATGCTGTGCACGGATTCACCCGTTTTATTCAAGTAACATTATAAATGCTGTAGCAACGAAACCTACTTCCCCCTATTTTCGAGGGTGCTGTTCACGAATTTCGTGATCCAAATTACTTTTAATACCGAGATATCCCATAAATTACCCCTTTTTGCATTTTTCGGAATCTATATTCTATAGTATACTAATAATAAATCTGAAGAGTTTGTTTGTTTGAACCACAGAACTTCATCTGTGGTTTGAACGAACTAATTCTGAAACTACCAGTTTATAGGCTGTTTAACATCACACTACCTACCCAAGGGGGTGAATTGTATTCCTATAACAACACGTACGAAGTCGCGGGCATTTGTAAAATTATTTTTGCATTTTATAGCCCAATTCTTGAGGATTCTAAGGGGGTGAAATGGGATGTAAAAACGTTTGTATTCGTTTTCCCTACGTTTAGCAACTTGGTTTTTGTACCAAAAAAATGTGTTTTAGGATTTTTAAAAACAACCCTTAAGGAGGGGTGCAACGGGTTGTTGAAGTTTGTATAGGGAAAAAATGTTGTATTGGTCGGATATACTTGAAACTTAGCTAGAGGACATAGTGACCTATGGTGTTATAGCCTATAACCTACCTCAAGAATTGGGGCTATCAATATGCAAAATTTTATTTTTCAAATCCAACTGGTAGTTCCAAAGTGTTGCGGTAGTCATATGATCTACTAAGGATTTTTTTATTATTAGAAACAGAAACCTTTTCAATATTAAAAAAGCTTCAAAATTCACAAAACTGAAAATCCAAAGTATGTATAAAGAAAGTACCTATTTACGTACTCACCACGATATGCAACATTTACTTGAACGACTCTCAGGGCGGTTTTAAATAAGTGCTTCGTGCATTACAGTGTCTATATAAGTTTAAAATGTTCCATTACCTAGATTGAATCTAGATCGCTTAGGTTATTGTTCGTCTGCAGCTAGTAATCTTTTAGGAATACTATAATTTAGATATTAGAGATCAATTTCACGGCCATACTTAACTCTTTTGAATTTTCCTAAACAGTATGCGTGATTCGGAATTTTCTATTTATCACGATCTCCTATAGAAACTTTAATCCGTAAGTTGAACGTGCAGACTTCTTATTGACTCTTATTTTGAATAGATTTGTAAAAGTTGCTAGTAGGGGTTGATTTTCGAAAAAATCTTTCTTAGTGCACCTCCACATCCCTTAAGGAATATACCTTCCAATTTTCGTATTTATATCTTCAGTGGTTTAGGCTGTGAGTTGATTGTCAGTCAGGCAGCGACACGACAGTTTTATATATTTAGATTGTAGTTCAAAATTCCTTCAGGAGTTGCTTACATAAAAAAAAATTTAAAAAATTAGTCAAGTTGCAAGTACGATTCTAGCTTTATTCAATGTCACATGATGGGGTGTTCGAGAAGTATTTTTACAATTTGACACCAAAATTGTATGGCGGTTCACATAAGATTGTTGGTATGTAAATTATTATAAGAATCGATAGAAACATGCGGACAGACGGGATATGACATGACGAACTTATAAGGACTTTGTTTTCACCATTTTCTTGCGGAACCAAAAAGCTAAGCGAGGACATCTACTGAACATATTTTTATTTACACACAATAACATCTAAGACAATTTTCTTAAAGAATTGTGCACTTCTTCTAAAAAGTAACAGATATTTACGTTTGCTACAATGCTGCCACATGCCAACTGTCTATGGATAACCGGCAAAAACTGGACACTCTTATTGGGTCTCTGGCTAAGTCGCAAGATATAAACTCCGTAAAGATGTGTTTTTGTATTTTTGAGAATTAAATTCTACAACCTCAATTGGAGCTAATAATCGTTGATTGAGAACAAGAACCATTTGAAATGCTGTTCACAATAGAACTAATTTCATCACAAATCCCACAATATTGGCCAGTGTAATTGTATTTGTGAGAACTATCCTGTTACAATTTCTACAGTGATATTCCTAAGTCGTCCAACCGAGGGATCATCGACCGCGACCTCTCGAAACCTTCGATATTAACCTGAGCCAATCAGAAGCTGAAATCTACCAACGAGCTTTATCTTTTAAAATACGGTCCCTAATTTAGGGCGCGAAGAACATGTTTCATGTGTGCAGTTAATTTGTTTCTTTATAGGTTAATGATAAAATTGAATTAGGGACGTACAATGCACTTATGCATAACAATTTTTTTTCTTATACTTCTTTAGGCGCGTTATAAAAAAATATGATAGTGAAATACGATGCAACAAAAATCGACAGTATGAAGTTGCCGAGAGTGAAATTTTATGCGCAGCACAATGGAAGCCTATTTTTTATTAAGTTAAATAGACAATTTTGGACCTTTTAAAAACGCAATTTTATTTCCATTAATTATTTTCGTGCTAAATAAACTTATTTGTATTATGCCAAAAATTATAACTTCTAATATAACGCGCGTACATAAATACACACACAGTTATTTATTTGAAAAAACAATCAATTTTAAAAGCAAGACGAAGTAATAAATTTCATTGCGATTCGCTTAAGATGACAAGAAGAGAATAAATTATGCATAATAGTCTGCGCTTTCCAACTATAATGTCACTTAAAACAATGTGAACAATGTGGATTTCAATGTAATTAGTTATATGCCGTCGTAAAACACTAATATGTATTCTTCTTTATAGCTTTCAAAAGTTTTAGTTATTATCAACATCAATACTTACTAATATTATGAATTAGGAAGCAACCCTGTCTGTCTGTTACACTTTCATGGCTAAACTGACTGATTTTGATGAAATTTAATTCGGAGAAAGCTTGAACCCTAGGGACTTTTTTTAAACCACGTATATCCGGTATAATAGGGGTTGAAGAGGTAGTATGAAATAATTTAATTGATTTCATATACTTAACAATAATAATTCTATGGATCAATGGGAGTTTCTTTGAAAACTGATGTAGGCTCTGTAAAATACTCAATATAATAAATTCTATTCCACTTCACTCTTAATTGCCCAAATGCACTAAAATTTAGTGAACGGAGTTTATTAACCTATTACGCATCACGTGTATAATTGAATGGGCCAGTGTAGCCACAATATAATAGCCGGAGGGCCAATTACGGACCATTTCATTCACAAAACGTTACAGATTAGTTTAACTACAACGAGTTATCTTTTAAACGCACCCCAAAAACGAGTTTAGGATTTTCAAAGTAACAATTTTTTGTAACAAATTAATGTTTTCGTCTAAAATAGGTTCAACTTTTTGCTTCGAATCGTGGAAAGGTGTTACGATTACTGTCATTAACGAATTTGTAGATTATATTCTACCTGTTTTCTTGAGCGTTATATATAAATGATGTGGTTAAATTATGCTAATAAGGAAAAAGCTCAGAAAAAAAGATGTGTGACATGAAGCATTGAGGGAAAACCCGATGTCTTATACCTCGTACGGTAACTATAAATTGATTTATTTATCTATTATCACGCCTTTTATCCCAAGAGGGGTAGGCAGAGACAATCGAATGACATTTGCTACGGTTCTGACCACAGATCCTTGTTCTGACATACCTACTTCTTTCGCTTTATTTATATTCATTATACCTTTCATACATGCTCGGCGATTGTGTGTACTTTTAATAATGCCATAAAAGTGCACCTAGGTAGTTCTCTGCCAGCATTTCCTTTTACTTCAGCCATATAAACCGTTTTAGTCTCATCCTTCATTCTTTCAATGTGTCCAAACCAGCGTAACCTAGTTTTCCTCATTTTAGTCACAACATCATCTTTCACTCAGCATTCTTCTCTAATGACATCGATGCGGATGCAATACGCTTTATTTCTACGTAAATACCGCATTTTCACTGCATTTATTTTACTTTCATGCGTCTTATTCCATACCCAAGTCTCGCTTCCATAAGTAAGTGATGGAACTAAAACAGCATTATGTATATTAATTTTACTTTTAGTTGTAAGTTGTGTAATTCTGCATACATTGTTTAGTCCACCAAATACCTTGCTTCCCGCTTTCACTCTCCTTTCAATTTCCTTGTCTATCTTTCTTCTTTCTACCTATAAATAAATATAAATAAAATTATCTAAACATTACATTTCAGCCCTAGTTAAAGAAAACTCGATTAGTTTCCTATTCACATTTTCATCTAGACTGTAAAATACAAACGATTTCATGTAAGATTTTTTTTTCTTTCTTCACGGGTTGTCGTAGGTACAGCTCCCGAAACCGTGTTCCAGGGTACCCAGCGGAAGACCAAGTCTCCTTCGTTTAGCCAAGTGTGAGGCTATACCTACCGATAATCGTTTAAAAATTCTGGTGAATTGCTAAATTATTTCCAAGTTTTAGTAGGTATTCTAGTAAGATTAGGTATATGTACCTACTACTAACGCGGTATATGATGTTTTCCGTGTCACTGCTTCATCGTTGTTTTCCTTTGTACCTCAATACTCAATGGTATTCAGGCGTGATTATATTTTCTTACTGTAGACGTGGTAGATCGAAATCGCCCTCCAGAATACGTAATACAATAATTGTTTCCTGTCCAGCTACAAATTTCTCGGGCAGGTGAATCTTAATTTAACTTTATCTACGCTCTAGTAAACAAATTGTAAAGCTCATAGTTTCTAAGAATGTATAATATTGATAATAAATAAAATATATATACATAATGCTGTTTTAGTTCCATCACTTACTTATGGAAGCGAGACTTGGGTATGGAATAAGAAGCATGAAAGTAAAATAAATGCAGTGAAAATACATACTTTACGTAGATTGTGCGATATAAACCGTATTGACCGCATCAGGAACGATGTCATTAGAGAAGAATCCGGAGTGAAAGATGTTGTTGTCACTAAAAGGAAGAAAAGTAGTTTACGCTGGTTTGGACACCGTTGAAAGAATAAAGGATGAAAGATTGACTAAAAGATTTATATGGCAGATGCGAAAGGAAATGCTGGCAGTGGATGGCCTAGGTGTACTTTTATTGAACATATATAAAAAAATTGATCGAAGATAAAACTTGGGGTAAAACTGGTATAAAAGGCGTGATGATAGATAGATAGATAAATATAGGTTGGTATAGGTACTTCTTCTTCTTCTTGGTGGTCATGATTATGAATCACTCTAGAACACTGCCACCGCTCTTGCGATTTTTCTCCATCGTCTTAGATATAGGTAAACCCATATCAAAAAATATAAAGAAAAATTATAAATATATGTCTAGGGTATAATGGCCTCGTTGCCTCAAGGACACAGGATGTGGCTTTACGAGCTAGACGGTGACTTAAACCTCAAGAATCGATCGCAACGAATTAACGTGTTTGATATGGTACTCGTAGAGCGAAATTTTACAGTGTAATTATTTTGTTAAAATACGTAGAATAAAACAGAAAATTGTATGATAAAAAATTGCATTGCATTGTCGCCAAGCTAGATTATCCTTATTAGGTTTCCATACCCAAAGGGTGCTCCGCTGTCTGTCCGTCCGTCTGTCACATGGATATTATAACTTAAATAACTTTTAAACCGTAATAGGTAGATACTTCAAATTTTCACAGAGTGTTTATTACTATGGTCGGTATAACATTAAATAATCAAAATAAAATAAACTTAAAAATTAAAGAGGGCCCCCATACATGAAACGTGTTTTTTCGGCGTTGCTCGATCTCAATAATCGCAATACATGTATACAAACATCTAACTAGTATAAATATAATGCATACTTATATTATGTAAAACAACTAATAATAAAAACCGTAAAATAATAAATAATAAACTATATTTATTGTACGGAGGTATTGTTCCTGTGGGATACAAAGTTTTATATATGAGACAAAGGAGATCCCTACATTTGGACCATTTTTTTTTATCTTCGCGAACAGAACCGATAATATCCACAGTTGTTAGATTATAAGATATAGAACTGAAAAATCGCGGTCCAATATTTTTAGGTCTTGAATTAATAGTTTTCAGATTTTGATTTTGAACACCTATTTCAACATTATTTGTTGCTGGCAATAATTAGTCACTTTCAACTTGACTGACATTGTTTGACTGATTGTTTTGTTTATCTTTTTTAGTACTTAGGTTGTTTTATTAATTATATTATTTTATTTATTTATATTGAATAACATAAGAAATAACGAGAGAAATAACAAAAACAGAAGCTAGCTAGTGAACTGACAGCCTGACTGAACTGGCTGACGACGGCTGACTTAACCGCTGAGACGGAAAGTGAATACATGTATTCACCTATATGCGCACTACAGTAAGCTCGCAAGTGAATACATGTATTCACCTCGCGACAAAATTTAAAAATCACTTTAATGTGTGTCTATCTCTTTTTATTTATATAAAGTTTGAAAGAGGAGTCATAGGAATTGAAATTCTCTACATTTCTATGTGTAATACGTCTATGGGTCGGATAATACGCCATTATAAAAAGCATAAATAAATGCAGTGTTTATTATACTCTTTGTCATAACAGTCGCTTTGTTGATCAGTGCAGTTTTATATTATTTTATAGTTCCAATAAGCCCTGCAGCTAATAAACTAAGGTATAGTATTGTTTATAATACATTTATTTACAATATTTTATTTAGTTGAGACCAAAAAGATCAATTTTAATATAGTTTTTCTGTCGAGGAAAAATCTGATATAAAAAAATCCGTAAAAATTTTTACAAAATTTGTTTATTGTGGAAAGATGCGTATACGATATGAATAAATACACAGGGAAAATACTTTACATATATTTATTTTTCATGTTCCAACGTTTATTTTTATTATATAATGTGCTATTTCGAAGTAATAATCCAAAATATAAAAATGTCGCAAAATTAAAACGCCATCTTGAAAATTCTTGAGAACGGCCTAGTGATGTGAAGGACATTGTTAACATAGCTTATCGATATTTTCGTAGTCTCAAATAGTTATTTCTATTTGTATTCTATTATTTATTATTCTCTTTATTTCACATATTTCTTTAAATTATATTTTTACATATTTAGGTATAAAAAAAAACCAAAAATATATAAAAATATAAAAAAAGGATTTATCCCCCCGGAAGCGAGGTTAATACCCAAACTACCGGTGGTTAGGGCTGCAGAGAGAGGAACCTCCTCACAATACGGGCCGTACTGAGGAGTACTGCCTTCTGGATCTGACCCTTGACCCAACTGCCAATCTCAAGTCTCCTAAGGTGACGGTCAAAACTCTTAGCAAAAAGACCATTGACCGTCACAACTATCGGTACAATGATCGCCGATTTCACATTCCACATGTCGACAATCTCGTGAGCCAAGTCAAGATATTTTGATTGTTTATCTTTCTCAGCTTTCACAAGATTGTCGTCATGTGGGATAGTGACATCGATTATCATTGCAAGGCGCGCTGATCGATCTACCAACACAATATCAGGTTTATTGGCAACAATAGTTCTGTCTGTGATGATAGATCGATCCCAGTAGAGCGTGGCATGACCATTTTCAAGAACTGGTTCAGGCACATACATGTAGTACGGTACTTCCGTGACTACAAGGTTGTATCGTAAAGCAAGTTGTTGGTGTATAATCCTGGCTACTTGGTTGTGCCTGTGCAAGTACTCGCCGTTGGCAAGACTAGAACAACCGGAAATAACATGTCTGATTGATTCTCCGGGACGATGGCATGCTCGACAGATGTCAGCCGTGCCGTCCTTAATGATGTATTTCCGGTAGTTATTCGTCTTGACAACTTCGTCCATAATTGCACAGGTAAAACCTTCGGTTTCTCCAAAGAGATCACCGAAGCGTAGCCAGGACACGGAAGTCAAAAGGTCTACATCAGAACCATGAAGAGCCTTGTAGAACCTTCCGTGTAACTCCTTGCTCTGCCATACCTCCTTGCGGTCATTGGTACTCAGTATTACAGGTTTGTGCCAGTTCTCTTTAGCCAAGGATAACGGGGTAAAGCCCTTGTCTACCTTGACCACATCTCCATGCATCACTCCCTCATTGTTGAGAAAATATTCTCTGAGACTGTATACCTCACGATTGTGGAGAGTCTTAGCGTTAAGAAAGCCACGACCTCCACATTTCCGTGGGATGTACAGTCTCATTACAGATGAGCGTGGGTGATGCATACGATATGCGGTCAATAGTGTCCGAACTCGTCTGTCCAGGGCGTCCAGTTCAGTTTGAGTCCACTTGAGTATGCCAAAGGAATACAATAAGACAGGCATGACCCAACCATTAAAGGCACGCACTTTATTTCCGCCTGATAAAAGACTCTTCAGTACTTTTTTCAGGCGGCCATAGAAGCGTTCCTTCAAAGATTGTTTCATGTCTGTCTCATTGATTGCTATTGCCTGTGACATACCCAAATACTTGTAGGTTTCGTTTTCAGAGAGTGAATCAAGTTTTACAGAATCTGTGAGTTGTGTACTCTCAGATTCCGTTATCACTCCTCGCTTTACATGTATGATCGCACATTTGTCCAAACCAAACTCCATACTGATAGATTTACTAAAGTTTTCAGTTATCCTTAGTAAATCTATCAGTTGTGATTTGTTTTGGGCAAATAACTTCAAATCATCCATGTAAAGTAAGTGCGATATAACTTGACTCTCTCTCCGCAAACGGTAGCCTAGCCCTGAAACCCCTAGCAGTGTGCTGAGTGGGTTTAGGGCCAAGCAGAACCACAAGGGACTCAAACTATCGCCTTGGAATATACCCCGTTTAATCCTGATTAGTTCGTCGTCGCCGAAAGCTCTTCGGCATCCTGGATAGATGAGGACTGTTTTCCAGTGCCCCATACATGAGCTCAGGAAGGTGCGTAGAGTTGTATCGATTTTATACAACTCCAGCACCCTCATGAGCCAGGTATGTGGTACAGAGTCATAAGCTTTTTTGTAATCTATCCAGCATGCCGATAGATTCTTTCGGTTACGTCGAACTTGTTGGCTAATGGTCATGTCAATGAGGAGAAGTTCTTTAGTACCACGGGACCCAGCCCTACATCCATTCTGAGAAGCTGACATGATGGAATTAGTGTCTATATGGCTACCAATTTTGATTCTCAAAATGGATGTAAGGAGCTTGTAGATGGTAGGTAAGCATGTTATGGGTCTATAGTTCTTAGGATCCGTGGTACTACCGGACTTATACAGCAGGCGGGTAATGCCTGTAGTCATAAATTCTGGGATCGATCCAAACTCAATTGCGTCTTGGAATTGGGATGCTAAGCGAGCGTGTGAGCTGCGTAACCATTTTAGCCAATAGTTGTGTAGTCCGTCGGGCCCTGGAGACTTCCAATTTGCCATAGGACGGACCGCACAAACTACATCGATGGGGTCAATAATGACAGACCCCATCTCTGGCACAGACTCACAGGCCCGCTTAACATCCTCCATCCAAGCGTCTTCCGTGTGACTGACGGGAGTCGACCAGATGTTTTGCCAGAATGAATTGGTGGTTTCAACATCTGGTAGACTTCCCTCAGTCATAATTTGTTTAGATCGTTCCCAGTCTCTATATACCCGCCTTTGATCACTTTGGAATATGCGATTCAGTATGTATCGGTCTACTCGTAACTTATACCTACGAATGCGGTTTGCCCATGCACAAACTTTCTGCTTCAGGAAGTCGATGCGTTCTGTGACTCGAGACATATAATCCCGGGGTCTGATGTCAGTGTCCGAGAAAGCTCGATGCACAAAACGCATCACTCGCGGGCGAGTGTTGCCCGTCCTGAAGCAGGTTAGTTTGCCTATAAGTACCCTAGCCTCGTCAATTCGCCGTTGGATCCTGCTCTGCCACGCGGGTACGGTAGGTTTTGGTCGTGTAGTATGGTCTTCACTGAAGAACTTAACTCCTGCTACACGACAAGCCGTAACCGCGGCGCAGTACAGGATCGAATGCGTGTCGGCGAGGTTTTCACTATTATCAAAATAATTTGATAATAGTGAATCTAGGGTACCCATCATCTCTATGTTTTTTTTGTGCATAGGCAAACGTGGTAAACGTGGTCTAAGTAAGGGCAGTGTATTTCGATACTTCGAAATCACATCTTCCAAAACGCTCCTCAAGTGCTCATTATACTGGCTACTTACTGTAATAACTGCATTATCCGTGTCTACATCAACAGTCTGCGGGGTAGCGGGATATGATGTTAGTTCGCTTACCGCAGGTTGTGATGGGACAGGGATGATGCAGTTACTTTGAAATTCTGAGCGCAGCCTCTCCAGCACGGGCTCATCCAGCATGTGACAGCGTTGGATTGCCCGCACTTGATCCGACAGTCGTTGAACCGAAACGTTGACAGTTGGTTCCAGGGTCTGAAACAAAGGGAGCATCCGGACACGGTACGCAGTGAGGTTAGTTCCCCCCTCTGTAGCCTCATAGTACGCTCGCATGACATTCACATTTATTTTATTTGTCCATTTCATGCGGCGCACTGCACCACCGGTAGCAGGGGCCTTTTGCAAAACATCATGTTTTGCAGGTCCTAGGCGTGCCGGGGGCTGGGGCTTTCCTCTCCGTCGTGTTGGTGTTGGTGACGTTTGTGGTGAGAAGAACTCGTCGCTGGAACTTGATGTTTGAGTGGCATCTGCAGCTTTGGGGTCTGCCTGTGGTGTTTGTGCTGGCTCCACCACTTCCTGCACAAACACTGAAGTTCCTTCCAGCGACGATCCCGAGGGTGTTGGGCGTGCGTGTAGTATAGCTCCGGATCTTGTTATCATTGTATCTTAAATAATATTTTCCTTTCTTTCTGTATCATTGTATTTTCTGTTTTTATTGAGCGTTTATTTAATTCAATTTATTATATATATTAATTTTATTTTTATATAATTATTTAATATTATATTTTTATATATTTATATATTTATATATATATAAAATATATAATTAAATATATTATTAGTAATATTGAATTAATAATGTTTGATGGAATATATTTATTATATTTCCGCTCTGACTTCGCCCGTAGTTGAAATTTAATTTCCGGCATAAAAGTGACCTATGACACTTTTCGGCCCTACGACTATCTCTGTACAAAAAAAATCACGTATAAACACACTTCCACATTTATAATATTAGTTAAAAAGTATATATTTATCGGTATGTGATGTGTAACATCTTTGCTCGCGGTTTGAGATATTTGATAGCACTTATTTTATGAATGTAACGTAAATGTCTAGGGAAGAACGCACTATCAGTGCTATATAAAATTACTATACCAGAAGAGTAATGGCCTTGTTTAACAACAATTTTACTCGTAACCCAGGTTAAAATTACACATACCTAATTGAAACCTACTTTAAGATTTGATTAGTTATTTAATTTGTTTTTTTAGTATCATGTTTTCTCGGTTTATGGTTCTATGGTGAAGAAGATGACTTCGACCACAAGGAAACCGTCACCATAGAGGATGAGGAAAATTATGACATAATTGAGGTATGCTTTTGAAAATATTATACTATATAAAGCTCGATTACCACTCACTGATTCACTGACTCACTCACATCATTGTTCTCCCAGAAAGAGTTGCGATGGGGGAAACTTTTGGTGGGAACGTATAGAGGGGGTCCCAGTGAGTACCAGAAAAATCCGAAACCCCCCCTTTTCGCCCCCCTTAGTTTTTTTTGTTTTTTATCTCGGAAACTACAAACCGAAGGGGGTAGGTTCGGCACCTAATATTGTTCAGGATCTGTTCCTATTAGCGAATCCATTAAAAAAATGATCTCCCATACAAAAAAAAAATCCTATACATTTTTTTGTTTTTTATCTCGGAAACTACAAATCAGAGGGGAAAAGTTTCAAAACTAATAATGTTCAGGATTTGTTCCTATTAGCAAATCTGTTTAAAAAAATTCTCCCATACAAAAAAAGAACTCTCATACATTTTTTTTATTTTTTTATTTACTACAATCGAGCAGCGGTAGTGGTAGTGGTAGGAGTAGGGATAGTGGTAGTGGTAAGGGTAGAGGTAGTGGTAGGGGTTGGAGTAGGGGTAAGGGTAGGGAGTAGTTGTGGTACGAGTAGGAATAGTTTTAACGTGATAGGTGGCGGGCTTCAGCTCAAAAATAAAAAAATAATAAATAGGTAATTTTGTATGGGAATCGCTACTTAAACTCGCTAAAAGTAGTGGTAATGTTAGTGGTAGTAGTAGGGGTAGTGGTAGGGTTAGTGGTAGGGGTTGGAGTAGGGGTAGGGGTAAGGGTAAGGGTAGGGGTAAGGGTAGGTGTAGTGGTAGTGGTAGGAGTAGAGGTAGGGATAGTGATAGTGATAGTTGTTTTCGACGGACGAAGGAAAGTAAATAGAAGGCACGCCAACGTTTAGGCAGGACATCGTCTGCCGGGTCCGCTAGTAATTGAAAATAACTCTTTGTTTCACTGTTATAAATATATTTAACCCCCTCCTCCGTCCTATTAAAAATATTTTAACTCGAAACATAATCGAATTCTCTGCCAAACTTTATCCAAATGCAATCAACAAACATTTAAATTTATTTTTATTTATCTGTAGGACATACAAGTACTTATCATGGATGAAGATGGACGCGTGCTGCTCATGGGGATGTTCCACACAAATACGTGCTGAACTTCAATATTTTCCAGAAGCATATCTGAAGCTGGTGTAACCCCTCCGAAGCCGGAGCAGCCTGGTGCTGACTCAGCCCCGCAGCCGGAAAAGACCGTGGCCTCAACGTCTCGAGGAACTTTGTTTATAAGGAGGCAAGGGATCAATCGGTCGCGTGGACGAGGGCGTCGTGGGGGTCTCCGAAGATCAAATGTGGTGGGACGTGTACCTGGATGTCGCCTTACAGAGCGATATCCTACAGATGAGCATCTCCCAGAATATTTATAGCATCAATGCATGATAGAGATGTTGGTAGGAGAGAGAATGGAACAGGGACCTGAACAAGAGTATGATGGTGCTGAGGAGTTTGTTTGGGAACCTACTGGTGATTGGAGAGGAGTGCAAGAAACTTTCGTTCATGAAAAACCTTGGCCGACTCGCGTATTTAACAACGCATACGATGCATTCCGCGCCTATTTGTAAGATTTCATGCTATCTCATATAGCGATGGAAACTAATAGATATACCCAGGATATTGACACTGAGAGATTTACGAGGCTGTGATTAAATACGAATCTTGATGAAATACTCATTCTGTTTCCATTTTGGATGATGCTCTTCATTATTAGGATGCCGACCATCAAGGCATTTTTTGCGAAACAGCCAATCCTGCGTACAGAACTATTCCGGAAACTGAAGTACTGGAACCTAAATAGAACTTTTAATCACGCCAGTGGCTCAAACGATCCAAATAATACTGACAACAACATGTTACATGGCACGGGTCCCGTCATCGACCACTTGAACAAAAAGTTCAAGGAGCGTTACGTTTTAAAGCAGAATATTTGTATCGACGAGTGCCTGTCGCCGTGGAAAGGCCCGCTAGGGTTCAAGCAGTACATAAAAACGAAGGCAGCTCGCTTTGGTATTAAAGCCTATCAGTTGTGCGAATCGGCCACTGGTTACCTGTGGTCCTTCTTTATATATGTAGGTCGTCAAACAACCACCTCCACCCTACCTTGCCACTACCACCCTACCACTTCTGAACTTGGGCCTTACACTCTTTATGAAAAATTGGTTCAAGTGCCCGTCGCTGGCGCGGTACCTCAAACGGCGTCGCACTGATTGTGTTGGGAAACTTCGCGCTAATCGTAAGCACATACCACCTGTTGGTAGAGAGTATTTTGGTAGAACGATCCACTGATTCCACTGAACATTCCCTGGCCATTCGTTTATCGTTAGTAGAGGGAATCATGAATCGTCTTCTTCGTAATGTTCCAAAGTCTAATGTCAATGTCAATCCAGGGCCGCGTACTTTTTCACATTTTCCTCCGGAACGCTTGACTGAGCGCCACGAAGAAATACGTATGCGCGTGAAATACCGCACAAATCTAGGTCGGAGCAGATGCGTTTGGTGTACGTATAACGGTCGCGCACAGAAAACCGCATGCCAGTGTCCGGATTGTGAAGTGCCGCTCTGTCTCGAAATATGTTTCGAACAGTTTCATACTAAACCTTTATAATCTCGTACTTTTTTATCTTCTTTGCGTCTAACACTTCTTCTCTTTTATCATGTTTTAGTTTCTTGTCCTATTCTTTGTCTATTTGTTACATTATATGTGAGAAGAGTATGAACGATTAACTTTTGCAAGGAGGGATTTGTTCATTGTATCTGTGTATTGTATTGTTGTCTGTATTGTACTGTGTAATAATAATATTAAATATACATAAACACGGTACTGACGAGTATTTTTCATAACTATGTAAATAAAATACTGTTATAGTATAGCTGTTCATTCTGCTGGTTTATTTTATATTAACCAGATAAAATACGCATGATATTGTTATAGTATTGCTGTTTATTCTGCTGTTTTATTTTAGATTAACCAGACTCATAACTATGTTAATAAAATACGCTTGGTATTGTTATAGTATTGCTGTTTATTCTGCTGTGTTATTTTATATTAACCAGACTCATAACTATGTAAATAAAATACGCATGATTGATGTTATGGTATTTGTTGTTTTATTTCTGATCACATATTTATTACAAAACCAGATTCATGGATAAGCAAAAACTGGATAAGTGAGAAAACTCTATAAGCGACAAAAATAGTCAGGTCCCGTCATTTTTAGCCCCAGTGAGTGACAGCGTAAAGAACCTCTTTTAGAGAGAGTCATTTTTCACTTCTAGACCTGTGTAAGTGACAGTTTCTTACTCTAGACCTCTGTAAGCGAGACTATTCGCAAGTCGAATCAAAGCCAAACCGTATCCTTGTTTGTAAATAAAGAAAGCCAAAGCGTTATTGTTTTTGATGGAATTATAAGACATCTGCAGCACACTTGTGCGCTTCGTCCTACCTACCTGCTCATGGTACTCATTCTAAATATTTGGTTATATACTTATTACCTATTTCTTAACGCTCTAGCACCATGTTTGCAAGTGACAAACCGTGTTAGTGAGAAAACTCTATGAGCGAGAATAATATTCGGGACCCTTGAATTCTCGCTTACCCAGGTTCGACTGTATGTATATATATAGAGAGAGAGAGTAAAGTACGCGTGGTATTAATATGGTATTGGTGTTCTGTTGTGTTATTTCTAGTTTAGTCGAAAGATATTTTGAGATCGAGAGATCTCAGGAAGTCAGGACAGCTACAATATTTTACTATAAAAGATTTTCAAATATTTTTTAACAATTAATTATTTGTAAGTTGTTGGTGGTGTTTCTATATGTAATACAATCATTTGTATAATAAAATCACAAAATACATCGCGCTAGCAATTTGGTGAATGCGCTCTTCGACAGTATTGACGGTGGTGGGAATTTCATCGATATCGATAAAAATATTTTATTGACGCATGCATCACTATTATAATGGTATTTCATATAATTATATTTACAATACCAAATTACTTTGATTTTTGTATTTTTGTAGGAAACTATGAAGAAAATGTGTATAAAAGTGGAAAATACAATGTTTTTATACAACTTTATGTGTTTTATTTCAATAATATCATCTTTCCTATGTGGCTACCGTGAGAAATATTTGATTGCAACGAAAGAGATATTTACACTATTTTTGTTGAATTTTGATATTGTAATTGTACGGCTTAGTAACCTTAATATACCTTTATCAAAGTTAGGTAATAATAATTTCAAAACAAATTAGGATTACTGATATTTTGAGAGTACAAATTTCTATTCTCGCGCGCATTTTTTTCCATATTCATAGTCGCGGGTGTTAAGTTTGGTCGTATTTTTCTAAGTAATTTTATATGGAAACAACAAAAAGAGACTATATAGCTTGGTCATATATATTTCCTGCATTGAAATTGGCACAAAATATTTATTCATAGAGTTCTGTAATATTCTGTAGAAATTATTTTCTTCCGCAATACTATTATTTTTCTGTTGTAAGCTAATTTAACAAGGGATATTTTAATTTAGGTGCCTAAAGTAGGTGTGATTATGACATAATTAAAGAAATACATTATTATAGAATATATTATTTTCATTTCAAGTAAATCTGTTCAGTGATTGTCTCAAAATTTGCAAATATATAACCATGGGTATAATTTTTTTCGAGCCGCCATTGAGCCGTGCGAGCGAGAGGTAGTAAGTGTTTTCGTCGCCGTGCGAGCCGAAGGGTTAAGTAGATACGTTCCGAAGCGTAAACATTTTATATTAGTGTTGCTAGTGTTTAAAATATTATAAGTAAAAATACGTGTAAAATACGGCCGCTAAAAATATAAGATTAATTTATTTTGGTTCGCCCATTTGTGACCTTTATTAATATATACATTTCATGTCGGCACTCTCGGTTGGTGCCAGACATTGCCCGACACTAGCCCAACTATGTATGGGAATATGTTGATCTCCTTTGTCTATTTAGTAGTGTAACGATTTAGTACATAGGGAATCATTGTCAGCGGATCTCTCTCTTCTCTCTTCACTGGTTGTCTTGCAGCTCCCACAACCGTGTTATCGGTCACAAGGTACCCAGCGGAAGACTAAGTCTCCCCTCTTTTAGCCGATGGTATTTGTGAGGCTATATACCTAACGGGTGGCCAGTACTATTGAGGTATATCAAAGAGCCTACATTCCAATGACTTCGTTATTTTATTTTGTAATGTTTCAGTTTAGAATTATTATGATTGCAAAATAATTCTAAGATTTCTAAGATTCATTAAACAGCTATTTATAAAAACAAAACGTTTTGTTTCATTTTCGCAACGATCAAGTAAGCGAACGCTTAATCCTCTGTTCAGCCACAAGATAATGGGATTCTGATGACGGTTCACCGGATATCATTACCGGGACCTACTACCAGTCGGGTCAATGGGCTTCTGGAACAGTGAGAAATTTCTTTAAGGATTTCATTGGGTAAATATAGGTTTGTCGGTGGCTAGGTAGACAACGGTTAGATGTACCATTAAAAACTTATGTACATAATAACGACAAACCACACTTGCAGGTTTTTCCATCTAAATATACTTCAACAGAACTGGCCACGCGTTAGGTATAGCCTCACAAATACCATCGGCTAAAAGAGGAAGACTTGTCTTCCGCTGGGTCCCCTGGGACCGACAACATGTTTCTGGGAGCCATAAGGCAACCCGCGAAGGAAAAAAATATAAAATGCGGATTTTGGACTTCGGCAATTTTGTCTTTGTGTTTTTTTTAAATTAATTAACTAATAAATCTAAAATATACATTAAAAGTCTAAAAAAACCTTAAATACTTTAAAACTAAAAAGAAACTCTGTGTTGTCTAACGAAAGTTATAGTCTGAATTCATATTAAAATTATAATTGTAAATCAAGAACTAATTAAAATAACATGTGTTTTCCCTACATGCGCAAAAAACATCTTATTTTAAAATTTTGTACTGCGCGCAACGAATGTCAAAGAGCTCAAGTTATTTGGCGAGAGTAATACCATACCACCTACCACGCCTACAATTTTTTTTTCTGATACCAATGTTTTTAGGGTTCCGTACCCAAAGGGTGGCAACTATAAAGGCTTCGCTGTCTGTCTCTCCGCCGTCCGTCCGTCTGTCACAGGACAGGGCTGTATCTTTTGAACCGTAATAGGGAGACACTTGAAATTTTCACAGAGTATGTGGCTATAACAACAAATAATAAAAATAAAATAAATCTAAAAATTAATGAGGGTCCCTATAAGTACAAGAAACTTTTTCGGCATTTTTTGCTCGATCTTAACCTTCAAGCAGTCGCGCGGCGTCAAATCGACCGCGCTCGACACATTTTCGGTCTTAAAATTGTATATATTTATTATATATTATTACCATTTCTAGTAGCCTTTCATAGATTCAAAATTTATGCCCCCTTCCAGCTTTGAGTTTCCAGGCGTCCCGTGAGATATTAACTTTAGTTTTACTTGCGGCGTAGACGTCGAATAGTTTACGCGCGCCCCATACGTAGAAAACGATACTCGCTACGCACTTTATGAAATATTTATTTATATATTTTTTTAAATATTGTTATAAAAAAGGTATGTAGGTAGACCAATAAATTAAATTAAAAAACAATTTAAAGATAAACACAGACAATAAATAACTGTTTTGTTTCTTATTATTTGATCTCGCCAAACTTTGAATCAATTTTACCATAGACGTAATTTTTTGTCACCAAATGGATTCTGATCAAAATATTAATATGTCTAGGCATAATTAAAATGATCATATTATTGATTTGTCTTTTAAATCCCTAAAATCTTCAATAGGTCTTTTAGGTTACGCGCGACCGCTGCCGTTTCAAATGGCCGCGCGCCTGCATGAAGGTTAATAATGGCAATAAATACAAACGTCTAAGTAGTATTAACTATAATGCATACAAATAATAGAAACCGGCCATGTGTGAGTCGGACTAGCACTAATTTTTTACTAAACTATTTTTATTGTACGGTGCGGTACCCTTCGTGTGCGACTCCAACTCGTACTTGTTTTAAGGTCTAAAAAATTAATACATCAACATTTTCTATCGTCATACCAAACTTTTCATTGAAACCTCTGAATACCAATTATATCTGTTTATTATTGATATCTCCTAACTACGAACCCCAAACCGCACTTAAAATACCTACCTATGTATACCTACGCCCGTAATAATTTCTATTCCCTCTGGCCACAAAGGGAAATCCTCCCGTCCAACTATTCATCCATCTCCTGTCGTTTTGTTCCCAAAATATCCATACAATAGTATAAGAACATGCCACAGATAAAAATAAAGCATAGCAATGAAATTGATATTTAACCAGAGTGCTGAAAGTTTAATTTAGGAATAACCTAGGCTGTGACACTAATTTTTGCTGCCACCGGGATTTACTACGTCCAACTGAGATTTGGGGAAAGTAAGACAGGAATACATCAATGTAGACAATGCCATCGTTTTATTTCTAACAACTTGGTAAGAGGCTTTTGCGGATAAACTCGTATCGCAGATGGGATTTCAATTTGAAGATTATTTACAATGAGTGCCTACGCGTTGATTTGATATTTGTTTTCTAAACTATTCTACGCCCGTGTAAGTTTTCGGGATAAAAAGTAGCCTATGTCACTCTCCAGTTTCCCTATGTCACTCTTCCCTTATAGCCCGCTACTTCGTACGTCTTGTATTAGGAATACAATTCACCCCCTTGGGTGGGCAGCGTGATGTTAAATAGCATATAACCTTCCCCAAGAATTGGGCTATCAAATGCAAAGATAATTTTTAAAATCGGTCTTTTAGTTTTTGAGTTTATTCATTATAGTTTTTGAGTCTATAGAATACGATCAAACAAATAAACAAATATTATTTTTTATAAATTAGGTAGGCTATGTTATTCAGTGATAATATAGCATTGTACTGGTGAAAAATCGGTTTAGTAGTTTTTGATTTTATTCTTTACAAACAAAAATTCAAAAAACAATCAAATTTATTCTTTTTATTATATTAGTATAGATATTACTCTACAAAATCTATCACTATTTGGATTTTACTCTCTTCAACAATTATGTATTTAGGTCATTGATGATTTACCTAGGTGTAAGAGATAGAGTCCCAGACCTTCACTTGAGCTGGTTTAACTACGATGATGAGAATGAATGAAAAATCGAAAGAGAAGTATGTCAGGATCGTAATAAATGGAAATCCCTGGGTCGGTTGGTCTAAAAGTCGTTATAGTGTTATTTTTGCATTATATAGTGCGGTTAGAAAAAATCGTAACCTAGCAATTTGGAAACAATGCTCAAACAGGTAAATTATATTTTTAAAGGGACATATTGAGCACTATATTCATATGGCCATACTCATAAACGCTTTTTAGAAGCGTTTTAGTTAAAATATGTTTTGTCACTCTCTAACAAACCTGTCTTTACTAATAATAGAAAGAAACAAAACACATTTTAACAAAAACGTTTATGACCATAATTTGTATGGGGAAATTAATATTCCCAATTTTTCTGTAATTAATCTTATTGAAAATTCAAAATAAAATTAATTTTAGGAGTTTTTAATTGGTCAAAAATAACTCCATCTAAATAACCTTAACAGAACGGGTAACTCATTAGGTATAGCCTCACAAATACCATCGTCTAAACTGGGTTATTATTTTTTTATATCGGATTAAGAATTTAATAAAAAATGTACATAAACAAGTTGCTAAATCATGTACAGGTCGAGAGTTTGAAACAGTTTAAGAATTGAATTAAAACTTTCCTCTTTAAGTTCACTCCTAAGTACCGTTCTCTAACTACTCATATATATTCTCACTTTAGCAACAAAACTTTCTGTTTTATTAATAACATCTAGTTAAATATCTAGCTGTTCAGGTTCATACTTCATTAATGCCTTTAATTTCTCTGCATTTTTAGTAATCTATGTATCCTTATTAATATTATAAATGCGAAAGTATTTTTTTTAAGACGAAGGTAAGAGCAAATAATAGACGTGATTCTTGCACTATGCTATTTTGAGGGCCGGAAAGGTGCATAATAGGACGGAATAGAAATCATTTCCTAAGGGAAATTCATGAAAAATTGTCTACAAACCCAGAGCGAAGTCTACAATATTTGTGTAATTTTCAATATTGGGGGCGTATATTTTAAAAGGTTCCATAGATAAAATTCGATTTTGTTCAGTTAATTATTTAATGTTAAACTTTTTCATTTCAGATCCACTTCCCAATGTTTAAAGAAAATGCAAACAAAAAATATAAATTTGAATCATGCCCAACAAAATGAAGACAAAAACTGTGATATTCAGGTGAGATTTGGTATTATTAATATGAATTAAAAATATATACAGGCTATGTGTACAGTCAGCAGCGGCCTCGCTCGTGGAAATGTGACATATATTTATTAGCTACCCCAAATAATTTCTGGGTTAAAAAGTAGCTCTGAAGATCTATGTGCAAAATATCACGTCGATCCGTCGCTCTGTTTTGACGTGAAAGAAGGAATACATACAAACAAACTCTTTAGCTTTAATATAAGTAATAGTATAGGAGATGACACGATTTCGGGAGCTGTGAAGTAAGATAATTATGAAGAGAAAAAATTAGGTTTTTTGAAATATGACAGGTATTTATCCCAAAGAATTTTAATCTGTGATGCAGAGAGGAAAATAAACGACAACAATAATAGGAACAATAATGTGTAAACTGTATTTTAATTTCGACTGGGATTAAAAAAATGCATTTTTGATAAAAATAATTTAAAACCACTGCTGCCATCTATTTATCTGATCAGTAAACTTTCCTAATATATTGTACACAACGCCATCTTTATTCGTGATACTGTACTACTTCCATAAACCTTTCTGCATACAAAGTTCATTCATATACAGTTTCCATTTATTTCACCTAGATGGCACAAATAACACTTAACTTTTTAGGATTCCGTACCAAATAGGTTTATTCTCTTATTAGGGTTCCGTCAATAGCCGTATGGCACAATTTATGAGAAAAGATAAACCTAGGATTTTGTAGTTTTTTCATGAAAATAATAGTGACGTATTATTGATTATAGGTTGCTTTACCTAAGTACCTATACGAAAGAGGTTCTTAAGATACTTAACCGACTTCAAAAAAAATTGAGGAGGTTCTCAATTCGACTGTATTTCTTTTATTTTTTTTATGTATGTTACCTCAGAACTTTCGACTGGGTGAACCGATTTTGATGATTCTTTTTTATTTGAAAGCTGGTGCTTCCCGTTTGGTCCCATTTTTTTTTACCAATTTAGCACAAACCGGCTTCAAATTCAACGGCGAAACGATATATTTAATTATTTCTTGCTTTTCAGTTTAAGTCGGTATACTTTTTTTATAAAGTTATTTTTTTAATTCAAAACACGACCAGACGCCGGAAAATTTAATTCCATTGCTGCCAGTGAAAAATTCAGTTGATATTTTCAGAAATCAAGACTGGACCCTCAAGTATTCAACGGGCAGGAAGCACAAACAATAATTATTAACCATGTCACGGTTGAAGCCCTCAATTCTGCGTATCTTAGTAAGTATATTCAAATGTTATGCACACCTAAAACGTCATATTCTCATGCACTCTTATTTTCTTTGAACTTTACCTTCCTTTAAAAATAATACGGACTTCAAAAGAATTAATTTTCAAAAAGATTTGGCGTTTTACATTGGGACGTACTGGTAACTTTTGGTAACCTTGCGGCTCACAGTACCCTGTTAGATACTCTAGGGTACCCAGTGACGGACAAGGTACATTTTTGAGACTAAGGTCCGTTTTTCTAGATTTGTCTTATTTAGTAAACAATCTTTGCATGGCTTTTTAGGGTTCCGTACCCAAAGGGTGCCAACGGCTAAGGCTCTGCCCGCTATCTGTTCGTCCGTCCGTCTTGAAATTTTCACAGAGTGTGTATTACTATGGCTGCCATAACATCAAATAATATAAATAAAATAAAGTTAAAAATTAAAGGGGGTCCCCATACAAGAAACGTTTTTTTTCGCGTTTTTGCTCGATCTTAATAATGGCAATACATTCAAACTTCTAACGAACAACAAATAATAAAAACCGGCCAAGTGTGAGTCGGACTCGCACTAATTTTTTTACTAAACTATTTTTATTGCATATATATTTATATAATACTTGTAATTTCTAGCCCACTTTATATTTGAAGTAACAATAATTATATATTTTTATAAGTTTTTTTTTATTTAACAATAAAAAACCATGAAAAGTTTTTTTACCAAATAAGACAAGTACAAAAATACAGACTTTATAATTGTTGCTACGCTAACATTTGTTGTAAAAATTGTAATTCTTTGTCACTGGAAATTAGTAAAAATACAAACCTCTCATATCTTTATAAGCCATTTCATACATTTTAACTTAATTAACACTTTTGTCTAAAGCCTGCTAGGTATATCGATATAATAAAATAAGATCTCCAAAATATAATAAATGTAATTCAGAAGTTGCTTATGAACAAGGATCCTTAAAATCAGTATAAATTATAATATTTTTGAGACAGGGCATATTTATTTCACCTAGGTATAAAAGAGAAGGAAGATCGTGTGTTATATGGCTGCATGGAGTGATCATTCATTCAACACCAAGTCACGGCGCGTGATACGAAAACTAAACATTGGTTTTAAAATCTGTTTCTAATTTTTCAATTAATACTGCAAAAGTTTTGTACTGTGTTTGTGATTCTGTTTTTGAGGGATTTACTGTGACAATCCTGGATCCAAGAAGGAAAGGATTTGTTGGACTTTCAACATCATGTTTGAGTAAGTGGATAACTTTCTTCTTTCACGTCCAAAACGGGGCAACATATCTTATCGACCTGGTTTTTTGCACAGAGATAATATTCCTGGTAAATATTTTATTGTTTAGGCAAAATTGGTTTTGAAAGCGGTTAGCAAATTTTACGAATCATTTTAAAATGCTTAGCCTGCTGATTCTTCAAATTTAAAACTAATATTTGTTTAGTATTTAATCTATATATAATCTATAATAGTAATCCATCTCTAAAATGTCTCAATTATATCAATAGTGAAATGGTTAGAGCATTGGATAGGTTTCACCTCACGGTTCAATCCTCGGTCGAGCCAAGAAAACAATACAATAGGTACCTACCTACGCTATAATATTGAAGAGTTAGAAATGGGAAAGTCGCTAAATGTGGACATTGTAACCAATGTAACCAAGTAGCCACGCCGTAAAGTATAATGGTCGTGATAGTAAAATTTTTTGCACACTGACTTTTGAAATTTTAATAATTCTTATCTGTGAGGTCATAATATTGACGAAGAGCGATTTGTATCGCTTTGCCATTGGACACAGTCTACTTTTTTATGCAATATTAATTTTTATGATTTGTTATGTAAGTGATTCATCGCAATTGAAACTTTTAACACGTTTAGGCATAGTTTTGGCATATTTTACCCAAAGGGTAAAAACGGAAATCCTATTACTAAGACTCCGCTGTCCGTCTTATAGTCCGTCCGTCCGACTGTCCGTCTGTCACCAGGCTGTATCTCATAAACCATGATAGTTAGACAGTTGAAATTTTCACAGATGATGTATTTCTGTTGCCGCTATAACAACAAATACTAAAAATCAGAATAAAATAAATATTTAAGGGGGGCTCCCATACAACAAACGTGAGTTTTTGCCGTTTTTATAGATAATGGTACGGAACCCTTCGTGCGCGAGTCCGACTAGCACTTGGCCGGTTTTTTTATTTGTTTTGTAAGACAAGGCAAATGACTCTACCACGTGAAGGCAACTAGAGAGGATGTTACTGTTATTTGTCCGTGGATTTGTTTTTATGTGACAAAGTAGGTACCTCTCCGGTCCTTCAACTGTCTCTGTAGAAAAATATCACGTTGATCCGTTACTTAAAGACAAACAAACAAACAAACACACCTTCGCATCTACAAAGTCTAGTATAACAAAGTCCCCCGCGTCTGTCTGTCTGTGTCCTATTCACGCAAAAACTACTGAAGGGATTTCGATGCAGTTTTCACTATTAGATAGGTTGATTCACTGGAAAGGTTTACGAGTATTAATCATGGACATATCATGTTTAGGAGCTGAACAATAACCGTATAAGTGAATAAAGTCGGGAAAAAAGTTAGACACGTGTTTTCGTGGCGTATGCTGTCTAATCCGTCAGAGATATAACAAAATTATGTACGGAAGAATTATGTAAAATAAAAAGATCTACAAAAGTACGTATCAGCATATATCTATCTCAAATAGATAAGTAGTTATAAGCGTATTTATATATGTAGGTTATTAAATTTTTGTATCCGTGCTAGAGTCGCTAGTTAAAAAATATAAAAAAAAACCCTTAAATGTTGCAAAGCAGCAATTATTTATGCCCATATAAGTCAATTTAAGAGTTATATAGAAATGGTGAGTTAATCCTTTTGCAGATATTTTTACTTGCCAAGTACGTATTTGACCTTAGCCGCCTACAACGCACACGCAATCTTTTGTTCCACGCCTACCTTAAAAGATGTAGCACAAAGTTGAGTTGTAGCGATCTGTGGTAGCGATTTACAATAAACGTTAAAACCAATACCTACATTTTTTTAACGTTTTGTGTATTGGTTTTAAATAAATTCGTTCAAATTAAAGTGAGATTATACACATATTTAAATTTAACATTATTTCAAATGAAATGCTATTATAGGTATCCGCTTAGTTGTTTTGACGTACATACAAAATTCCTAAAGATATAATCTATCTATACCAATAATGAGTTTATTAATTTGTTTATTTGAACGCGCTAATCTCAGAAACTACGAGTCCGATTTGAAAAATAAGCTCGTTTATTGAGAAAGGCCACGCTACGACCCAAAGGAGCGGAGCAGTTCACGCTTCCGCTTATGAACTTTGTGCCGCACAAAAGGAGAGCTGTACACAATGATATACTATATAAACTGAGGTAGATGCGTGATTGACGCTCAAGCTATAGCAATGCGAATGAGAGGTAAGTGTCCCACTATAAATTTGGTCGCGCACAGTCACGCACAATCCTACGACTAGTGTACATGTCTCTCTTGAGTAGAATAATCCGCAAAAACATCAAGAAAAATGACATCTTGTGTGTTCCGCTTTTGCAGAAATTATACTGCAACTGTAAAGGATAGAAATGATATCTCATTTCATTGGTAAGTACAGAAATTTTATAATTATGGATATAACAATATTTTATTAATAATAATGCGCCGTTGCCAGTGCGCCGCTTGTCTGAGCGAGACGAACGATGCATTTTGTATGAGAGTGATAGAGAAGACAAAACGAAATGGCTGCGACAGACGCAGCGACTGATTATGGGGATGGTTGGCAATATCGGACCTGTCAATAAATTACATGAACCTATTTAAAAAAATTATATATTTTATTAAATGTACGGAAAATGTATATACATAATTATATTTACATTATTATAAATTTATATATTATATTATTGTTGTATGTATAGTATTATGATCTTATTGTATTTATTTATCTTTTAGTCTCCCTAGAAGCGGATTAATAAGAGAAAAATGGATACAGACAATCAGAACCCAAAGACGAGAATATGATTGGTTGCCAAGTTTTTACTCTAAGATTTAGACGTATGGTGGAAGATACAACCAGCAGTTTTGCGAAGTGGACATATTTTCACATTCTTTGTATATATTTAGGAAAAATATCTGTAACATTCTAAATAGTAGTTAATTATATTTTGTTTAATTTTTTTTGTATTATTTGTTATTTCTATATTTTTTGGAATTTGCATAAAAATATCTTGTTTTGAATGTATGTATAAACAATACATTTGTATAAACAAACGTCACTGACTATATGACAGTTATTTTTTAAAAATGTATCTATGTTGTAGTAATGTTTGTTGTATAGTTGTTTGTTGTCCAGAATAAAAGAAATAAAAAAAAATTAAAGACTTAATTTTAAATTATACTACATAATACATAAATAAGTAGCATACTAATGTCCTATACCAAGCCATAATCTACCTCTATGCTAAATTTCATTTAGAACTGTTCAGCGTTCTGAGCGTGATTGAAAGACATTATTACAATTATTTTTACATTATTACATTATATTTATTAGTAAAATAAAAGTTTTTTTAATTACATATTGTATATTTTATTGTTATTCCAAAAATATTTTTAAGTAAAATATTGAGTGTTCCATTTAGACAATCTTCCCCTAGTTCCTCTGGAGAAGGTCACGCTTCGATGACGTGTCGCAACTATAAACATATATTTATCTCTTTTTAACAAATGGATTCCGGTATTGAGCTGTGTTTCTCTATCCCTTTCATCGCTTGAATATTTAAACGTAAGTAATTAATAGGTAGCTATAGTATTGTTCAAGCTGTTTATTATCTGCATTTAGTATGGGTATAACGTGTCTACTTATAGTACGTCATTGGCTGTACATGGAATTTTTAAATAACCCCGCATCAAGTTTGCCGTAAGCCCTACAATTTTATTATTAATACCACACATAATAACTACCTTTGGCAACACATTCTACATGCATACACGTTGAGCTCATTCTATTCTTTATACCTAAAAGTTAAAATTAAAGATAAAACTAACAGGTAATACTAATTTTATACTAATTTTAATTTGACATCAGATTTCTTTTTATTCTTCATGTGTTACCTAGGTACCTGGGTCTTCCTCATTTAGCCGATGATGAGGCTATACCTAACGAGTGGCCAACTCTGTTGAGGTATGTAGATGGAAAAGCCTCTTATCCCACTTGTCCAATGGGACTACTGGGACAAAACAACACGATTGGACTAGTGGGATAGACAGTCTTTGTACGGTTTGTTGGATAATGTACATAGATAAAAACCTATTGATACATGGTCGGATGTGGGGATCGAACCTGCAACTGCTCAGTTTGTGAAAGACGACAGCTCACAACTGAGATATCAGATTTTAAAAAGTTCATACATTTTTCTAACGCTTTTATTTCTTATTATCTTTAGGAATTGTGTATGTTTGTTACACGCCAAAACGACTAAGCGGATTTTGATTATTTTGTTATATATCCAAATTAGGTTGCATATTAGTTGAAGGTGCGTCGGTGGCCGAGTGGTTAAGACGTCTGGTATTAACTAGGCAGACCACGGGTTCGATGCCAGATCCCGGCCACGTGGCCACAAACCAATGGGTTTTTAATTAAAAACTTATGTACCTACATAATCCGACAAAACCACACTTGAGGCTTTTCCATCTAAATATACCTCAACAGAACTGGCCACTCGTTAGGTATAGCCTCACAAAAAAAACCTCACTATACCTAATTGATACAGTAATTCTCAGTACACATTAAATTCGTTTAGTAGTTAATAGTAGGGTATTTGTTATATAAAATGCCAATTTGAGCTAACATTTAGTAAAATTAAAGTCACTAAGACAATAAATGTAGGAGGTAATGGTATCATAAAATCGCAGGCGGTAGATCATTGCATTATTTTATCTGTAGAAGGAAATTCTTGACATCTAATTGTGTTAGCTTGATACAAATTGATAGAAATGGAACTATTCTGAAGGCCCTCGATACACTTGTCTGTCGTCGAATGGCAGAACCCTGCAACTAGAGTTACGGATTTTATTAAAATTAACTAATTGATTCCTTTTGTCCTTATAATACCTTTATTATCTGCTGCCATTGTCACGATATTTACCTTTAAAAAACTCTGAAACACGAAATTTTCGTCCGAAGCGAATAAGCGCTCTTAACAGAAAAATAATCTGCATTGAAAAATAATCGGTTGTACAAAATGCTGTAACTCTCTACCATATAAAATATGGTATATTATTTCGTCGACGGAAGCAGGATCGGTCTGACACCCAAAAAGTCACCGGGAATAAGTGGCCCACGACAACCAAGGATAGGTACGCGATTTCTAGTTTTTAAGCAATTTTTGAAATCAAAACTTCTTTAGGCGCGTTATGCGATTTTTGGTAAGGGGAAATCTTATGGATTCACGACCTGTGTTCGCGACATGTTTTCGGCACAAGACCATAGATTGCCCGGCCCGAGGATGTCCGGGCAGGAATTTGTGTAGGTACCTACTGGCTTCTTTGACTGGCTTCCACGTATGCATGGGTTCTTTTAATTTAATAGTGACGCATTTTTGACTGCACATGGACAACATTTCATTTTTCGTAAGGTACCAAAATTCGAAAACCGTTTGGAGATTACATGCTAGAAAGCTTATTTTTATTTTTTTGTTATTTTATATATCCTTTAATTTTCGAGTTATTTTAAAAATACTGAAATATTGAAAAATAAGGATTGATAGGTGCCCTAATCTGTGCTAACCCTCTAATTTAAAAATACTAATGTCTGTTGGCTGAGTTGTTAAGTCATTGTTCTGATGAGTTGTTAGTTATTGAACTCAGGTGTTGCCTTCTATTAATTTTACTCATGTTTATTCCATTTGAAGCTAATTTAATAATTATTCTTGAAATACAATTATAAAAATACTTCTTTTATATAATATTTTTTTGGAAGTTTTGCTAGTTTCGAATGGGCTATCACAGGAAATATATTTACGAGTGAAACTGCGGACAAAAGTTATACATTATGAATAATGTTGTACTTGTAGGCGATTTGAGTTCCGGCTACGGCAACACCTATTCGAACACGCGGGACATTTCTACAGTATTTGCATTTCTATAACATATACTCTGTGGCTTGACTGACACTATCTGTCACTTTCTTTGGGTGGCAGTTTATATTTCTTATTGTTAGTCCTAGCTAAGGTTTTTAGTTTATAAGTCCTCAGGATTTATAAAAATTCAAAATTAAATTAAAAATATAAAAACTCAACCAAAAATAAAATATAAAAATACGCGTTTCTTATTTTTTAATATATTTTTAATTAAAGTAATAAAAATAGTTGATTACAAAAATGAAATGTTGTCCATTCTTGGACTAAAATTTTTTTAAGTGCAAAATTCTTTAGAGGTACATTAAATGGCATTATTATACCTTATATACTTATAAATTAAAAACCACTATTATTCATAGTTTTAAGTTCTTTTTTCTTTATGCGCGCGCTTGATGGCTAGATACGTTATTACTTCTCTACTGCTCTAAAAAAATATTTACCGTACTTTTTGATCAGCTCTGATCAAATGTGTATGTGCTTATGTTTACTTATGAATCTTACTGACTTATGAGTTATGACTATCACTCTGCCTGCCCTTTACAGTCTAGAACTCTTATAGACATTATCAAAGACATAATTCTACTGTACTGTGTTTAAAGAGTGTTTATACAAAGAAATAGCTAAATAAATGCCTCTACATTTCGTAAGAAAAACATCATTATAGTTTAATTTCTGAATTGTACATAATTATACGTCTAGAGTATTGAGTTAAACTTGTATACACGACACGTTTGCACTACATCACTTTGTTCAGCACTTAAGCAATAACTTAATATCATAATTGCCATGCCATTCCGAAAATCATTTACACTTTTAGTTTTCGCGTATAATTTTGTTGAAAGTAAGATCTCTTACAACGTTTGTCTCATACTAATTGTATACTGTAGCTATATGAAAATTACGCGGTAACTATATTTTTTGGGTTCGAAATTAATATTGCTTTCTAAAGATTGATATATTTAACATTAATGTAATATGTAATAAACGACATAGAATTTTCAATATCAGTTACACATAAGTTTTATGAAGCTTTGAAAGTCCGTTTCGTATAATATCGCAAGACAGGTTTTGTTGAGAAAATTTACTTTCTCATGTTTCTGGTACGTGAATCTTGGTTCTACTGAACATATTTGGTTGCGGTTTCCACTACTAGGTAGATTGATTCGCGGGAAGGTTTACGAGTATGACACATGGACCAATCATGTTTAGGAGCTGAGCATTAACAGTATAAGTGAAACAAGTCTGGGAAAAAATTAGCCCCAGCTAGTTTTCATGGCGTATGCTGTCTAATCCGTCAGAGATGTAGAATAAAATGTGTAGGTATTCGAATTATTGTAAACCCATATTGTACCACGTGCGAAGCAAGAGGCGGGGTCGCTAGTTGATAATAAAAAGTTTAAGATTCGGAACCCTTCCGTTTCCAAGTCAAACTTGGCCTTGGCCGATTTTTATGTAGGTTTGTAATTTGATTTGGGTGTAATAAAAGGGACATATCAATTTTCAATTTCCTAAAACCTTATATGAAAGGAGATACAGCCTACACGGTATTAGTACGGATTAATTAAAACAACTTTTTATTTTATTTTCCGATGCCATCTATGGTAATCCCCACAACTTGTTTTTTTAAAAGCGTGATATGTTTTCGTAACACTTTATGGCCCCCTTTTAAAATAGTAAAAAAATATTGTGAGGGCGTAGATACCATTTTCTCTTATAGCAGACCTTAATAAGGACTGCCATATTAAAAACTCACATATTTTTGAATTAATTTGTAAAGCTTTCCGCCCTGCTTCGCCAGTGGATTTGTTTGAAATATGACATAAGAACTTATACCAGAGGATTTCATCATTGATATATCGAAACGATACCTAAAGAATAAAATGACATCAACTTTTTTAAAAACAAACGCGATTTAATATTATTTATTGAACAACTGAAAAATACTCACATAAAATAAAAAATAAAAATATTTACTTTGTTTTTATTGTATTAGTTAGAAGATAAAATTTGCCCTAGTAAATGCATGGGATGATAAATCGCATTTCTTGTTTAAAAAGTTATTGATTAAATTTCATTTTACTCATTAGGCCTCATATTTTTATGGGCACTAGTTAGTGTTTTATTATCTCAAAATTATTGATCAAAGACAACATTAAAAGTACCTACACACAATCGCCGAGCTTCTATGAAAGGTATGATGAATATATAAAAGAAGCGAGAGAGGTATGTCCTGGTATGTCAGGATCGTAGCAAATGGCATTTGATTGTCTCTAGGTAGATAGATCTTTCTTCATATTTTTATAGGTATCAGTTTATTTATTTTTTGTAATCTCTTGAATTTAGAGAAATTGATACAATTTGTGAAAACTTTACCAGCCAAGATTGCTGTTTTGATAACGGAATATTGACTGATATTTGAAGGCTCTATCTGTCATATGATATTAGTATAAACTATATCATGAAATAGGACCCTACATAGTATCAAATGTATATGTTCATACTAGAAGCAGAATGAACGGCTGTTTTACGACATTTGTGGTCATTTTATAACTGTCATAAATCAGATCGTAAAAACCTATTTTAGTACTTACAAGCGTTCAAAATTTGTCCTATGGTGCGGGTGTTTTATTATGTAACAAAGATTAAAATCTGAAACGCTAGTTGAAGTATATTAAACAGTTATTTTTAAATGCTATTTACGAAAAGAACCTATTTCACAGCTTCTTTTTTTTAATCGACTTAGTTTTAAATCTCGGAAAATACGAAAAGGAAAATTATTTATTCCGAATTAAAAAAACAGACACACCTTGAGTTATTTTTAACTTTGAGAAGAGAAGTGGACTCTGTTACTGGGGCCACGCCGCAAGTTATAAAGGCCGTAAAGCTTGTCACAGACGAAACAGATAATATAAGATATCTGCATATCTTACGTTATTAAAATCTTTGGGAGTACACACACGACGCAGATAATATACCCAAATATACAGATATCTTATCTTATATTATCTGCGTCGTCTGTGACAAGCTTTATGTTGTGTTTGTTTTGTTTGTAAAAGACTAGGTCTGAACCACATTTTTTTTAAACATTTTGATTTTTGGTCCGACATTTTCGAGCTATCTTATTACAAACAAACACATTACAAAAAAACTCTCTTTTAATATAGATAAATAATTAAATAGTTTCCACCACGGCTGCAGATATAAAAAAAATCAGGATAAAAAGTACCCAATGCCACTTTCGGACAGACGGTCTATCTAACTATATCTGTGCAAAAAATCACGTCAATCCGTTCCTCTATTTTAACGTGAAATAAATTTATAATATTAATTATGTACCTACCTAGGTTAGAATGTATGTATATTTTTAAACAAAGGCACTTCTAAACCAGGTGCATTAAACAAGTTAATATGCAAGCAAAATAATAGCGCATAGAAAAACACATTATCTGACATTAAAACATCTTTCCATCTAAAATTGCTGCACCAATTACTCTACCAAACGTAACCGCCACTTAGTCGCCAGCTTGCGATTACAAGTGCATAGCAGATGTTAGGGGTGTGAATGAGGGGTTCTGCAAATATCAAGGCCAGGTAGGGGGCGGAAACTTATACACCTGTAATGAACCCCCTTGTAGACTTGTAAGGGTGTGGCTTGAAATGGGCGATTAGCGTAATTATTAAATACTTTAGTAAATAGTAGATAAATTTTATAAACATCTTCTATTTGGTTTAAAATTGTATTTTGCTAATATTCGATGCCCAAGTATTACGGTTTTAATTAATTACATTATATAATATAATCACAATAAGAAAGTATCTTAAGTAAATTATAAATTAAACCCAAAATTCAGCATACAAAAAATAGATTAAAATTATGTTAGACGCGCGCATTTATAGCATCACCACGTTCCTTTAAAACCAGGTTGTGGCAAAATCACATATCAGATTTTCTATAAACAACCTAATTATTGCAGAAAAAAAAATTCTAGCAAATGTAAAATCTTATGGATAGATGCAAAACCGCTACGCTTCTGCTAAACCACAAAATATGTCCGTTACGGGTCAGTAATTTTATTTGTAAACTTTTTAGTTCTTAGGGGAACCTAAGTTTCCTTTGAAAAGACATAAACAAGACATAATATTTTTGTTCCTAGATTATATAGACTAGTAAGTCGCCTTGGATTCAGAAATATTTTAATCGTTTAATTTCAAAATTTTCCATAGGCGAAGCCGGGGCAAAAAGTTAGTATTAAGGTGATTAGCGTCCTCAGTACCGCTGGAATGAGCATTTTCGACAGACTATTGCTCGTTTACTGATGGACTAAAATATTTGAAAAAATTATGTAGTAATTATCAATTCTAGTACAACAAAACCTAAAAAAATATTTTTTTGTAAGAGCAAAACTTCAATATTTAAAATAATAATAATGGAATGGTCTTTTTTGGCTTTAAATGTCTACTGGTCTTAAACGGCTATGACGTTTGGAAATATATAATACATGCCTAAAAATAAATAACACGAGTATATCTAAATGAATATCGAAATATGTCAACTTGGAAGTATGGTCTATCTGAAATGTTTAAAATAATAAACTAACCATCCACCCTGATCCAACAATGCTCACATTTAGCAAGTTGCCCATATTAAACAGATGGCGAGACTGTCGCTAATGTCAAAAATATCCTATTATTTCTCAGTAGAATTGCGAAGGCCACCTTTATGTGCCCTCTAAAAAATAACCGAGTAATTATATAATCGTATCTTGAAAAATCGATTTAGTATTTAGCAATAGATAGATACCTATTTTATATGAGACCTTGTTTTAATCTTGGATTAATTGTTTCCTGCATGGGCGTTAAACGTTTAGTTTAAATTGTATTTGTGTAGTTTAGTTTCGCATGTTGACCTTTAAATACAGTCGAATTGATCGAAATTAATGATCTTTAAATAATCTGTTTGACTGATTAACTTTTTAATTAAAGACCGTTTCATAAATTCTCAATCTCATTTCAATAAGACTATGAAATATTGTGTAGGTGTGGTTATTTCGCCGTGTCAATGTGTTAATAAAGAAAAAGACTAATTTTCTGAGAAAAAATTATATTTGGGAAACTGTTTTACCACTTTCATAAGTTTAACGATTTTTCATGAAAATTGGTTCAGTAGTTTTTCAGGAGATTTAAAAAAACTGATGTTCTGTTTATTTGTTAAATGGAAAATAAAAGGAGTCCAGGTGCTACCGTGTTATTAAATATGTCTTACTAATTTTTTTAGCTATATAATGCCCGAATTAAATAAGATACATTTACATGTGGCTTGCAGTTTCATGATTTCTGTTTACACCTCTGGACTGAAGGCGTGATGATATTTACAATAACACATCCAAGTTACCTCACGCCTGCAACCACATGAGTTACGGCACAGTCACGGTTGCTAGCGCGTAACGTTCTGCTTACGGTTTTATAATCTTGAGTTTGTTCTTTGACCATCATTTAAATATCTAGTTTATTTACTGAATACTATCTAAAAGTAATATGGCCTGAACCTCGGGGTACTCAGCGGGAGACATCTCGTGCCAAAAATACCTGCTTCAGATAGCACGTAAATCCGCACTTCTTCTAAAAACTATACAGTACAAAAAAGGTTTACTTTCATATGAGCAACTGACTAAAAGTGGACGATGTTACTGGTGTATCTGGCTACACGTCAAGGTGTAAATGCCGTGATGGTATATTTGTTTTGTGTTTCATTTAGTCAATATTTAAAGGTTGAGGTATTTGAGATTATACTAATATGAGATCATACTTTACTATTTTAAGAATTCCACACAGGTGCGATATATAACGGTCGATTATATCGCATGCGTTATTGCGATTTATGTTCTTAGCACATTTTGTATTAGGACGCATGCGATTTTACACAGATTTTACAAGAACAGATATCGCAATAACGCAATGTTATATCGTGCCTGTGTGGGAAAGCTTTTAGAATTAGCGATCTAATAGCCAGAAAGTATCGACGGTGTATCTAAGTGTATTACTTACTAATTTCCGAAATATAATTAAAAATTTTACTTCAGATGTGAGAACCTTGATAAATTAAAATCGATTATTAAAACTAAACAAAATCTAATGTTATCGATTGGTTAAAATTACCTAACATTTGGAGACTTTATTTTATTGCTATCGATACGCCACGGCTTTGCATGTATCGAAAATTTATTTATTTAAATTCCATTGTCCTTGGGGAATGAGATGTTTTTCCGGGTAAAATGTCAATATAAAAGAAGGACAAACAAAACCTTTAAACACACATCCAAGGAATCGAAACGCGCAATTAAGCAGCGCAAAGAATCGATGTAGATAATACAAATGCCTATCTGCCCCATATAAAATTAGAGACGTTAAGATATTATATGATTTGTATCGAATTTTTTCAGATAACACCTAATGTTATTATGTTGTAATATACATGTAAGATACTGGTAGACAAAGAACATGTGAATAGGTACATAATGTAGCGTGAGTTACATCGCCACCGAAGCGTGGAGTGTTGGTAATAAACCATGTTATTTCTTTATACCTTCCTTACTCTGGTTTTTGGCTGTGGCTTTAATAACCTCGGAATTTACTAAAGTTCATGTTTCAACCTAGTCATCGACAGCTTTGGAGCCGCATACATTTTAAAAATATTGAAAATTCAAAATAATAATTACTTTATTAATTTTGACCAATTAAAACAAAAAAATTACAAAAAAACGCGATGTAGGTATATAATTGAAGGGTAATGATAAAGCAATGCTTAAAAAAATTAAGAGCTTGTGATAGATTATTATAGAGAAAACAGGAGCAAAATAATCCTTTATTTTACCACCCATATTTCCTTTTCAATAAAACCAATTGAAAAAATAACGGCAATTTCACTTAGATATATTGAATAAGTAACTATATGCTAAATAACAGTGACGGAGGCGGATTATTTACAGAGAAATTGGGAATAGTTTATCCCCATAAAAATTATGGATATGTGGCTCTTAAGTGCAGTTAAAGACATAATTACCGCCTGCATCTTGCTAAATATACATTATGTTACCATTAAAAATCTTTACCGTTGAACTATCACCATGTCTTTTATCCTAGGACGGGTAAACAAAGGTAATCGAATGCCTTTGCTACAATTAGGTTATCTTTTATGTCTCCTGTATGTTCATCACCATACCCGTCGGTTGGCCTTGGAACATTGCCCTTAATCACTAAGTGTTTAATGTGTTCAGTGACATTTTTGCTATGTAAATCCTGTTACTGTCATTCTTCGTCCTTTCAATGCGTCCAAATGACCTGATATTTTTCTTCAATAGTCTTTGATTGATCAACTTTATAGTATAGTCAGTTATCAACTTTGATCTGGATTATTTTCTAATCTTCTTTTCCGTAATAATTTCTATGCAAATCCATTCATAATAAAAAATATTAGTTGCATTTGGCTACAGCTAATAGAGGCATTTGGTTATTTGATTGTGTATTCTGGATATTATATCCTTTTAGAATCACTGTGATCGTTTTACTTCAAGTTATACTTCCGTATTTCTTTCACCATATATCTTGTCTTTCCCGTGGGCAGTGCGCAGTGGACTATAACGGACATATTAGTTGAAGCAGCCACCTGAGACGACGGTACTGCACCATGATTTACCTGTTCATAGAATCTATTAGTGTTGTATTATGTTCATGTAATTTTGGCGTAAGTCTCTGAATCAGAACTAAAACTTAACTAGATATTACAGCCAAGTTTGCTTTATTTTGTTTCATTTTTCTTGTTCAATGCAATGGATTTTTTTGATTTACATGAAATTATATATTGTTTTATTGGAATGCCAAAAAGTCATCATTAGAATTAAAATATGAAGATGACGTTGACGTAAAATAAAATAAAAATCCTGGGGAAAGGACTGATCAAAGATATCAAAAAAATTAAGTTAATTTAATGAACTATCACCTGCGTAGAGACTTGCGACAGAAAAGGTGGTGGCAAGCAGAATCATTAAAAGTCAATTAAAGCAAAGTAAGCAACAAAAAAACATTTATCAGACGAAATTTGTCCAAAAGCAATAGAAATTCATAAATTCCATAAAAACTTTGAACTGTGTCACCATTCATACCATATAAGAAACATTTCCACACCATCTAAGTGACTATTACTGTACTGTTTGCAGAACTTATTAGAAGGCCATGTCTGTTTTTTCTTGCACCTATCTCACACACCGTCACAACCTGCTGCCTTCCAAGGCATCGAAAGCGAATTTCAATGGTCCAATGTACACAAAGCAAGGCGCTGCGTTGTTAAGAAGTCAGTTTGTTCTAAGAAGTGCTCGCGTAGCTATGTGCTCTATTGTAATCATACTATAGTAATTACGAATTAAAATTACAATTTCAAAAGTTATACGGGTTTAAGTGATGTGATTTTCGTTCTTTTTGTTAATCTAATAGGAAGATCAATTGATCGATTGTTTCCGCATGTTCGTTTATAATTTATCGTGCATCGTGACTTTGCATAACTAAATTAGAAACGTGTTAATAGCGGTCATAATAGTTCGGAAAGTGATCTGTGTGTACCGTTGGTTTCGAGTGAAATTACATACTATTTGGTATTTTGGAGATGTTTCATGGCAGTGTTTTAGATTTTTGATGGCTTTTTTATTACTTCTACAAAAATTCACACTTGCTTTCTTATACAAAAGTTATATATCTCAACCCCAAGCTTTCAGAATTATTTAGAAACTGAAAGGTTCTGAAAAAAAACGATCAATTGAGGCTGGCTCTTACCATATCTATTCAACGAGAAAGTGTATTTTATTTGATTAGATTAATTAAGTATAGTTTTAATTTAATATTTCCATTGTAGATTAACTGACTTGCATTTGATTAATATCCGTCTTGAATTATTGCTGTTACATATTATCACTTTCGTTTATGAATTTTCAAAGCCTCATAAAGCTTTATTGTAATTTTAAGCAACAAAATGTGATTAAGTTATATTATATTAGATTGATGTTAAAGTTCCTTCTTAAGTTAAACATTTTTTAAGTAATAAAAGTATTGTATAGCCATCACAGAACAGATGATAAGACTAAGTTCACAAGACTACAGAGTCTACAGAATGGTGATAAACAGCCGCGCAACATTATTCGACAGTGGAAATTTAGCACTAAAATACTACTTATTACTAAACCTACTAACTACTAAAATACTACTAAAAGACGCCCTTTTTGTGTCTAGCATAAAACAAACAAATAATAGGCTGTACTGACTTGATTTTATTTTTGCGTTTTACATTAGAATACTGCAGCGAACCAAAGAGTATGTAATCACCAAAGTTTGCTTCGAACTGCGGTAACATTCCAATACTACAAATGTTTATTACATTAGTAAAGTGGGGCCTTCCATCCACTACCGCAGTCGTATCATGGAACTAGGAACTGCGAGCGAATTGCACAATATTCCTTCCTGTCAAAAAGCAAATAACTTACAGCGCATCCTATAGCACAACTAAATAATTAAAAAAATATATAAATATGTTTTGATGACGTTGACACTTTGAATTATACTAGAAATGTCACTTACTTGAAAGCGACTAGAATACAACTGGGTTAGATGTTTACAATTTGCAACCGGTTGCTATAGCGACCGAATTGCAGTCCAGTGACTGGTTGTTAGGTGATAAGCTTGCGAGCTTCTTGTTGGTTAATATACTTGTCTATTTTCAGACTAACTTGTCAACTATTAATTATCTGTTCTGAAGTACCGTGTAGAATTTCAACTAAAAATTTGTATTGCGTCAAAGTAGACATAATTTATAACAATGCCTTGTTTGCCGCAATATAAATTTAACGGAAGGTGTTTTATTAAGCAACAGTAAGCACAAGCTGTTGTTAAAGGCTCTATAAATCTCACCGAAAATGGCTGCTGTTCTTGTGACAGACAACATGAAAAATTGTAATAATGTCCTTATGTTAAGTTGTATATAGTGGGATATTTATGTTGGCAATATAAAATCAGATATGTTTAATAATAGACAGACAAGCTTAGGTTTTAGTATCGAGCTTTTTTTTTATTTATTTTTTTTTTTTTGTTCAAAATTCATTCAAAATGGGGTTAGCATTCCACATTATCCTAACATGCAAAAAAAAATCTTCACGGTTTGCCTTACAGCTCCCGGGAACCGTTGTCGGCCCCAGGGTACCCAGCGGAAGACGAAGTCTTCCTCACTTAACTGATTTTTTTTTAGGCTATACCTAACGAGTGGCTAGCTCTGTTGAGATATGTAGACAGAAAAGCCTCTTTGTACGGTTTATTGTATAATGTACCTACATAGATTTTTTATTATAAAAAAGCCATTGGTACATGGTCGTTTTACCCACTCGACCACCGAAATGCATTCCAAATGTCATCATCGAAGTCTGTGTCTGCTCCGCTCAAACTCACCAAGGAACCCTCCGAGAGCTTCCACCACTCCAACAACTTTGTAGATCATTTTATCAGTACCGTATTATGTACCTCACACAATTGGATAAATATTATACTTACTTAGAAAAGAATACTAATACGTAGGTATAATAAGTCGAAATTAGTGATGCGAACATAGATGGGAATATACATGTAACATAAATTTTCTAGAGTTAACGAGACCATAAACAAAATGTATTTACATTTAAATGGCTTTTCAAGATAAATAAAGCTATATATTTTACATCCTTACCGTAAATAGTAGGTATAAAAGGAAAAATAATGCAAAGGTAGAATTCCTTCGTACCTACCACGCATACGTGTTACGAAGTCAACATACAATATGACACTTACAAATATGGTTTAAGACCTGTAATAAATTTGTTAGAGAGCTGGAATTATTAATTTAAAAAGACTAAAAAAAATATTAAACATATAAAAAATTCTGACTGCGCAAAATATACTTACACCTACATTTTAGATTCTCTACCTTGATTTTCACTTATCAGTTATTAGGCAGTTGGGTTATTGGAATCCTCACGATGAGCCCTTTCATATGAAAGATATATTGTGGTTCTAAGAAAAAAAATTTTTGAAATGCCAAAATGACGATTTACGGCATCCAATTTGGTTTTATTAAAACACAACCTAGCCTTATGACGATGAACGAATCAATAGATTATTAATTAATTAAAATCCATTCATCCGCTATGATGCTTCGAGGAGGGTACAAATCCCTGCATACATGCCCTGTCTTTGCTGTTGCACAGGTCGGGTAAACATAGGTTTTCCAACTTCCATTTGGCAAGTGACATTGATAGTTAATTCTAAATGTTGAAAAAATCGTATAATTGAATATCTCGATGATTAAATACAAAATAATAAAAATAATAAATGATCATTAGCTATTTCTTATATTTGAAAGAAAGTTTAAGTATAATTACGTCGTATTTCAATATCCTGAAAAGCACAATGACGTAACAATCCCAAGTCAATAAGTCAGTTGTCATAATTGCAATTCATTATAAGGCAATAATTTCATAATAATACCGCGGCTTGTAAAAGACCAGCGCTCCAATAAAAAGACAAGGCAAAATATGCAAATCTCTAACTGACAGTGATTTTAAATCGGTTAACACATTCAGCGTCAAGTTACGCCCACAGAGTAGTCTGTACTTTAACATTGGTGACAATAAGTTAGACTAAATTATATTAATAAAAACATAGAGTGTAGGTAGATGAAACAAGTAGCCGTAATGCATGTCAAAAATTATCATAGGTAATTGATTTAACCTCAATTTATATTCCTAATTATTTACTATTAATTGCTTAATCATTTAAAATATTTGTAAGATTAGTACGTATATTATGATCTTTTTACAGTGGAATTAGGCATTCGATCACAATTCGTTTCATCGATATTTGTTTAAAAAAACTGAAACCGTAAGTCATGCAGCATTCTAGACAATTGCAAGTTAAAAATATGTAAATTGTATTTCTACGAAGTCTATGATAACTAATTAAAATTGTTTAACTTGCAATTAGCATAAGAGGTAATAAAACTGTGACATTCACATGAAACCATCCAACTAATTAGCGTTAAGGCGTAATTCATGTACTCGTAAGTGCATTGTTCTCCCAACATCTAAAAGTATGAAGTAATAACGAAGCCACAGTCAAAGTATGTCAAGAGTTATTTAACTTCAAACTTTCAATAAATGAAATTTACTATCTTCATAATGTGCTCGAAATATAATAATATTTTATGGAAGCAATGGTACATTTTTCTTTCATAACTTCAAACTAATTAATATTAAGTCTAAATAAAGTACTGCCATGAAATAGGAAACTACTTACACTTTTTAAAATTTATCATTCAATTTCAAGAGTAATGCAACGATGTAATGGCAACTAGGACTGTAAGGAAACTAAAACGAAATAAATTGAAGGATAGTTTAGCTGTAAAAGATGCAGATACGCCCGTCATTGTAGTCACCCCACCGGAAGTGAAAATTAACGACAACGACGAAATGAAGGTCAAAACTTCAAGACCACAAAATGATGTTAAAATGGAAACAACTTCAAAAAGTTCCATTAATGCTGAAGAAATTAATAATAACCACAACGATTCTCACATAATGCCTTCGACCTCTCAGACTGATTTATCAGGTAATGATCATAACAACATAATGGCTAACATCAATGTTAGTAAATTGATAGCCGAGTTGTCTGAAAATTCCACAGCCTCAAAACAAGAAATTGAGAACATACAAAGAAAATTATTGCAACAAGCAAACGAAATTTTAAAAGTTAACGCTTTTGCGAATTTACAACAGCATTCGGAACAAAAAAGTTTAGAAAGTCATCAAAAGTACAGCACAAATACGCCCACATATGGAAGAATACCAGTAATTGTTCCGAGAAATTGTAATAACAATATAATTGGTCTCCCACAATTGTTAAAATCAGATATGATTCAAGAGCCTAAAATGATGGATGACCTGTCTAATAGTCCTCGTCTGATTATGCAGAACAAATATAATCAAAGCAAACCTGCATATTCTGTGGACCAATTAAATGTGACTGCGAATTATCAAGGTAATGACACGCAGCTGGTCCCTGAGAAGTTACAACGATCTGAAGAAATTCCTAGTTTATTCCCTGCAAATAGTGCAGGCATGATAAATGGTAGCCAGGGAAATATGCAAAGAGTCGCCATGTCGGCGGCGGACGCGGGAAGAGGCATTTTTTACTCCGGAACGGGTTTTGCAGCCCGCTCGCCGGCCAGTTCTCGCGCCGCTCTACTCGGAGGTGAATGTCTTGTATATCTTTACTACATAAGTTTTTGTCTTCAGGAACGTGTCGAGAAACTTATTTGACACATTAATTTTGTGATTGTTATTCGGAGAGGTTGTTTGTGTTCGGTCAGGCGATGTGGCCGTGGACGGTAAGTTCACAGTAATAATTGCTTCACCAACCGTTTTGTGCACCGCTACTTGTCGCTGAGATATCGTTTTTAATGTCTCAATACAATGTTGTGAATGAGCGAAAGCTCTCTCTCATACGAAAGCTAGTGCACAGATATACTTTGTGCAACATTTACAACTACTCTGCCCGTTAGGTATGAAATTGTACAACCGCTATATAGATGATGATCTAAATATATATCTTTATTATTTAAAGAATGTAATCTATGTAAAATATCACCCATTTATTTCTATTTTATTTTGATTTGTCCAGTTTTACTATGATAATCAACAATGGTGGGATATCCGTTGGTAAGTGAAACAATTAGCTTTGTAACGTTGTACTTGATTAATTCAGTGTTTTGTGTAGGAATGTTGTGAGTGCCCTTGACTCTTGAGCTCCTAAGTAACGATAAACAGCTTCGACTTCAGTGGGATGTTTTTAAATATCTCTTTTTACATTTGAAAATCTTTCTTTTACGTAACAATAAGCTTTATAATTGCTACAGGCAATATTATCATATAAGGCATTTTCAAGTCAGCATAACTATTTCGTTTCAGAATCACAGTTAAATCTGATCGTAGACTTTGCTTATAAATCAGGTATTTGATAGATTTATCATACGAGAAAGCTAATCATTTCTTAACCTTATTTAACTCTCCTAGAACTATTCACCGATATAAAATTATTACGCAAGAAATATTACTTTCACTTACTCAATATGTTAACGTTTTTGTTAAAAACCAAACGGAACATGTGCATCATTACTTTTAACTTACGTTTTTTATATCGATCGACTGCATCCAGTCCATGCACCTGTCGATGAATCCCTCAAAACATTTCGTATTCAAAACAAAATCAACTCTGTTACCATCAGCTTTAAATTTTAGTTTGATTAACAGGAACATATGCAATCCATTCTGAATTTTAATGAGATATGCATAAAAGTCATTTTTCCTTTGTTTCTATAATAAGCATTATATAACCTGTCCAAAGACTTGATCGACGTTTGGTCATTTGGTCATATTATGCATTATGTTTATAAGGTCAGCTATTTTTCCTTTATTTAGTTTGTTATTCAAACTGTTCGTTTCTTGTTTTTATTCTCCAAATTGCTCAGTGATTCAAACTTTAGATACTCCTCAGTTGTGTAGATGAAAGTTGTTGTTTATTCATTCGAAATGTAAACCAACTCTGTCAATGTCTTATGAAAAACAGTAAATAAATTTGATGTCTCATTTACATATAAACACCTATTTCACACAATTTAACAATTGCAACTGTATCAGATAGTCTAATTAATTGGTCATTGTATATTCTGTGGTACAATTCGCACGAACATGGCGCCTTGTTTCTGTACCGCTCTGTCAGTTTACTATCTTCGGTTTTTTCTAACTGGACTTCATTGTATGTATCATGATGATTATTTAGTGATTACATTTTAGCAATATCATCTATATTCTACTTTATATAGAACTACAATACAAGAAAGAAATTCAGGAAAAAGAAAAGAAGAACATGAATTCAATTATTATTACTTTAAAGACAGAAAGACTGTCTGGAATTTGGATTTTTTCATATTTCTTTTGGAAGAAGTCACTGATCAGTATTTTAATTTCTTTAGGTTGCATTCAACCCTTTCACTCACACTGTTAGGTTTTTTTTAAGTCTCCTGGTCCTAATGTCTATTATTTCCATATTATCAACCCATCTAAAATAGGTATCTAAATCTATTTTAATCCACACTGTGCCTTATTAAGCTATTGCTTATAGTATCTCTTCACTGCTTTAACACTTCACAGATCACTTTTTCGTGTACGACTTTTCCTATTGTCTTAATATTCGGGTCGCTTGTATAATAAAGTAGTAACAGTTGTGCAATAAGCACTCTACAATAATTAATACATTATTAATGAGATTCTTGTGGCTGTTACGGCGACATCTGTATACGAGAAGATTATGCGATACATTCTGAATTCATATTTTGTGTGTCATGCCAATAAATTAATAAACTAAATGAGTATAATGCAGTGCTTCGACTATCGCCAATATCTTTGCTTCCGTGATTTGACGATGATGATGCCAGACAACTGGGCTTGCAAGTTGCAACCTATCCATATATTTTTCTGGAGACCCTGACAATAATTCCCCCGTCCTTGATATTTTGCAATTTGATAAAGTAGAGTACATACTTAGATTAGTTGCGGACGGGTGTTAAATAATCCAGGAGTAATGAGAAATTGTATTTCATTTCATTTGACATCTTTGATAAAGATCAACGGCCTTATTCATAAACGTTTTTGTTAAAATATGTTTTGTCACTCTCTAACAAACCTGTCTTTACTAATAATAGAAAGAAACAAAACACATTTTAACAAAAAGTTGCTAATAAACGTTTATGAATAAGGCCGTAAGAGAATAAAGTACCTTATTTCATGCGTTATTTTACATTATTGATGATCGAATTATGAGGAGTTAAATCGTGGCCAAAAATTTGCGGAGATAGATCGTTTATAGAAATGATTTCTGGGCTATTAACTGAACTGAAATTTAAATAGATACCTACTAATAGGGAAATAATATACTTCTTCTTTCTCGAATGTCCACTGTGTTTCGATATCATCATTGGTTTTGCATTTCTCATATTTGCTAGTGGTTTCAAATTAATTGTAACTTTTTTAACCTCCACCAATTTCAGAACATGCCCAACTCAGCCCGCTTTCCATATTTAATTCATTTTATGTAACATCGCAAGATAATTCATAAGTAATCTTTTCTATTTTGAACATTAGCTAACATTCTTGTACTTGTTATTTAAACATATTATTTAAATACCATTTAGTTTTTACAAAAATATTTTCTCGCTTTATTGTCAACTCAAAACATTTGACACTTGCAAACACTATGAATTACAAACAATACCGTATGCAATACCGCTCCGGTGCCGGATGACGAAAACTGGTCCCGTAACCAACCCGTAACTGGCTGACTTGCCGAAACTCAAGCAATTTTAATGAGTGAATTGCTTTTATTGCATACATCCGACAAGGGAAAGTTTGAGAAAATAAACATTAAATATAAACTAAAGTGCTTGTTGTATTTCATCTATAAATTGTACGAATATTTTATGCTATATACCTAGACAAGTTTATACTAATTACTAAGGCTCCTATATCCATATTTTTTCTGGGATAAACTATTCCCAATTTCTCTGTAAATAATCCACATGTGACACTGTAATTTAGCATAATATAGTTACTTATTCAATATATCTAAGTGAAATAGCTGTTTTTCGTCGAATTGAATAGGAAATATGGGGTGGTAAAAAAAGGATTATTTTATAGGGCTCTTAATAATAGTTTTTTTTTATTATTAATATTAAGAGAAATTATCCCACCAAAATCATACACAATATGATAAACAGGCCAACTCCTATAGTCAGGATTTTGTATTTTCTTATCTCAAATAAATTAACTTTAAAAAAAAAGTGTACCGACTTCAAAAATTTGCACTGAAAAGTAAGAAATAATAAATATTTCGTCGTAGAATTTGAAGAGGGTTGGTGCCAAATTAGGATACAAAATTAAGTAAGCATCTAAGAAGATAAATATCTGTTTAATATTATATATGTTTGTACTGATGATCGTAGGTTCCTAATGAATTGTCTAGATTAGTGAATTTGAAAAGTAAGTTGTTTTGAATTTGGCACCAACCGTCTTCAAATTCTACGACGAAATATTTATTATTTCTTACTTTTCAGTGCAAATTTTTGAAGTCGGTACATTTTTTTTAAAGTTAATTTATTTTTCCCTTTTAAGTGATTTTGTTGCCCTGAGAGACAAATAATAAAGCAAATAAAAAAAATAATGGAAAAATAAAAAACATAAACTGCTGTGGATGGGATTTGAACCATTTGCATCCTGAACTGCACCATACCATAGCATACCTTTAGCCGTTAGACCACCGTCGATACATAAATTGACAACTTCGTGTCAATAGCAAAGACATAATTTTCAGCCGTAAACAGTGACAAATTACTGAATTTCTGAAATACATTTCATCGAGATACTGATAATTTACTGTATAAAGTCAGTTTTTTTCAAAATTACTGAAAAACTAATGAACCAATTTTTATGACATAAAAATGGGACCAATCCGGAAGAATTATCTGTCGATTAAAAAAGAAATCATCAAAATCGGTTCATAAACGACGAAGTTATCCGCGAACACACATAAAAAAAATATATACCTACGGTCGAATTGAGTAACGTCTTTTTTTTGAAGTCGTTAAAAAATAACAGAAATTATGTGCAGTTCCGTAAAGAACTTTTGCACATGTTTTGCCCAGTTTCATAAAGAAAACTATTTACGCTGAGCATACACTAATAATAATATTTGTATTACCTATAGTTTTTAACGCTGAAGACATTTATGGTCATTTCTTCCGTTACAAAGATTGCAAGTACATATTTGAGTTAAGTATGTACTGTTGCAATGTAACATTATTTTCTCAGACACGCACTTTATTTGCCGCTTTCTTTGTTTTAATTTTCGGTGGCAGTGTGGCACAGACGATTATTTGCCTACAATACTCGTTCTGTTATATAGGGAATAACTGTGGGATCAACCTTGAAACTAGCTGCTGTGTATCAAGATATTTATTTATCCGACAAATGTCCAGACAGATAGACCAAGAGCCGTAGTTATACTTAGTTTTAACTGACTTTGTCAATCAACAATATTTTTTATTTTGTGCACTTAGGCCCTTATTTGTTAGTTAGTTCCATTTACCCAATAGACGTCAGTAAATCAAATATTTCTATATTTCCCAATAGTACAAGAAATTACGCAGTCGTCGCTTTGTTCAATAAAATCATGTGAACTCCCACGGCACATATTCGCAATGAGTTTAACTGCAAAAATTGTATCTGATTTTTTTTTTTTCTTATTATTATATATTTTATTAATGACTTCATTTAAAATGTAGACAGAAACAATTATGCTCACTGATCAATCATCGTTGAACTGATGCCACAGGAATTTAAGTGCAGTGGTTTCGAGCAGGAGATATCTGCACTAATAATAAAGTGAAGACTTTATTTGTTTGAATGCGCTAATCTCTGGAACTACCAGTCGGATTTGAAAAAATCTCTTTGCATTTGATGTTATAGGCTATATTACTTAACGCTACGACCCAAAGGAGTAACCAAAAACACGGGTGCAACCGCAAGACACATACGTATATAATTTTTTTAGTCACCTATCAAATGATAACGAGAGTGTTTGTGTACAATATCTTTAAATCTCAAATTTCTTTTTCAGTGGCATTAGAACACAGTGGTGCAGGGATAAGTTCTCCTCCCGCATACAGAATGCCCCCCGCCCCAGAAGCCGCGCTGCCCGGAGCGCCGGCACCTACGCCAGCACCTTTGCACACACATTCTGCAAAATTCCCAGTAAGTGTACTGTTTGTCTCATAAGCGTATTTGACGTGTAATAATAACCCAAAATAAAAAATGTGATGATTAACATTTTTGTCCTTCCTCCCTTACAACCAAAAGGGGGTTAAATATTTAAACTGCCTCATCGAAGGTCTTATAACTTAAAAAAATTTTTTTTTCTTCTATATCAGATATTTGAGAAAACGTGCTATATCTATATAATATGTACATTCAATGAAAATTACATAATACGATATTGTGTGTCAGAAAAAGAACCTCTTCTGAACAACGATCTTTATGCAAAAACTACGGACCCCTAACATGGGCGTGTCCGACACCCTCTTGACCGGTTTTTTGTAATTTATTTTAATCATAGGTTTCTAATCTTAAGCGATGGTAAGGGGATAAAGTAGACTCGTTTTATCAATAAAAAGGAATTAATAGGTTTACCTGAACACATTCTTGGGAATTAACAGCCATTAAAAAGGGCCAAAGTCGACTGGACAAACGGGTCAGATTACTTGGGAGCGAAATGATGGGAAAGGAGCTGTTTCCTATATTTATAGAAACTTGCTTAAAGTCTCAAGTTTCACGGCTGCAATTTATTTTTCTACTAGTTTTCCGCCCCCGTCTTTGCCCGTGGATAATTTCGAACAAAATAAAATATATCCTATAGCACTCAGGGATAATGTAGCTTTCTATTAGTAAAATATTTTTTAGAATCGGTCCAGTTGTTTGAAAATTAGCTGATTGCCTGCTACTTCGTACGCGTTGTATTAGGAATACAATTCACCCCCTTAGGGTAGGTAGCCTTCCTGAACAATTTTATTGAGCTATAAAATGCAAAAACAATTTTTCAAATCGGTCTATAGTTTTTGAGTCTATGGAACACGAACAAATATTATTTTTTTATATATTAGATAGATAAGAGAAATAACACTCTATTTATTCACTTGTTTAAAAATTCATGAAAGAGACATACAAAATATCTGATACTAGCATAGCCTTAATTTTACTTACAAAGAAATTCTACGCATAGATTTAGTTTCTGTGTTGATTCTACGTCACGTGCTTGACGATTGTCTCAGGACAACATGACGCTCGAATATTTCATAAGCTCACAAGTCACATGACCAACGGGCTGGCTGTTACCTCGGTCAAAGAATAAGTATAGCCATCCAACGAGGCTATGCAGCCAGTCTGTTGGGTACTCTCCCAGTAGATAGCGATTTACATGAAATTTTTTTATTTGTAAATTTTATTATTATATTTGTAATTTAGTATTTTAAATTGAAAATAAATTGTAAGAAAAAAAAGTACATGTAAATAATTTTTAACGTTATTTTTACAATCCCCTATTTATTTTAAATTAGTTTACGAACTTTCTCAATCTCAATAATTTCAAATACCTAACGTAATTATAGAAAAAATCTGATTACTCGCACTTATTTCCTAGAATAACGATGTCATTGTGTCTTGCGGTGAGAACTTTCTCAACATCAGAGAACCAAACAGCGGAAAATATACAGTACCTAATGAAAACTTAATTATGATGATGGCTATTTCATTAAAATTCGCTCATGACACCTACGGCATGTGGACATGAAAATCTCTAGAAATATCCATGGATTAAAAAAATCGGTTTTGTTAATAATTATAATTAAAAGAAATTAGAAAAAATGATAGTGTTGTCTTAAAACGGTCTCAGGTTCAATTTCCACTCGTTCCAAAAATGCTAAGCACCAATCTTCTTTAAGAATATGTGCTTTAATCGACTTCTCGTGTTTCTTCTAAAAATACTAGATACAACGTCTCTCAAGAAGTGACACATTTAGGTCCATTAAGTGCAGCAAGTGTTCTGTTCAATATGAACAACTAGCAAAAAATGGACACTGTTACTCACACTCTGACCACACCGCAAAGTATAAAGGCCGTGAAGGTAGTTTTTTTTGTTTTTGTTTATTAAAAAAAAACAACTTTTTAATTTTTATTTAGAGAGGGAATTTGGGAATAGATACTGACATAAATTACTTCTACAACTCAATAGTACATAATCTAAATTACTAAAAAAACACCCGTGATCAAATCATATAATGTAAGACTTGGTCCATCTTGAATATAAGCTTGAAAATAGTGTCATAACAGCGAAATTATGTTTAATATCCGTTCAGTAGAGACATAACTTTTTATTCCAAAATACATCGAAATACGAAGAAGTATAAAATATGACAATAAAATTATGTATTACTGGCAGTTGCCCGCGATGTATTAGGAATACAACGTTTACACCCCATTTCAGCGCCTTAGGGGTAATTTTCCAAAAATACTTAATGCACCTTCTAGACCCTCTAAGGACCTGTCAATTTTCATATTTATATCTTTAGTGGTTTAGGCTGTGCATTGATTGTCAGTCACTCAGCGACACGACACTTTTATATATATATATTTAGAACAATACAAGTAAAAATTGTAGAGATATTAAAAAGTCAAAATAAAATAAATGCGTTTGTTATCCTCAATATCAGCATACATTGGCTGTCAGGCAAATGTCATACCTGCACGTAGATTCAAAATTGTAAACATGATTTTGCATAAATATTGTTGAGAAAATTTACGTATAGGTGAAAGTGTTTTTTGTTTTGTTATATTCGTAGAAGTGCCGTGTAGAAAGATTTGTAATAAAATTTGAATTGTAAATGTGTTATTTACGAATAAATGTATGAGTACATACATTGTTTTGAAAATTATAGTATGTTCACCTTAGAATGTGTGAAAAGTTTCTAAAAACACAATTTTAAAATGGTGAATAATGTCAACATAAAATAAAATTGGTAACTTAGAAATAAACAACATTAAAGTAATTTCAAAATTAATAACCGCCTGTCTGTTTGAATATGTATCTTTATTAAATTTTCAGGCATCATACATAGAATTTTTATTTCGGACGATATCCTAACCCTTTAGTTCAGTACATAAATAAAAAATAGGGATCGAATTATCGTATATTTTCTTTAATATAAGATAGACTATGCATTTTAAAATTAAAAAATCCGAGCCCATTCATGTCACATGATGCAATTGAAAAAAAAATCTATTGTTTTAATTTTTCCTCCAAAATCGAAATTCGATTATGTTCGCTTACGGTGCTTTGGTCATCAAACTCTACCAAATTTCTCTATGTACCAAATTTGAACCTTATTCGTCCAGTAGATTCGGAGAAAATAATCTGTGACAGATGTACAGACAGACTTCCTATAAGGGTTCCGTTTTTTAATCGGATGGATGAAACCCTAAAAGTGTATATATACAAATACATATAAATGCGAACGTGCGATTGTTTGTTTGTCTTTTTTACGTCAAAACAGAGCAAAGGATCGACATGATTTTTTTTTGCACAGAGATATAAGTGACATCGGCAATTTTTTATCCCGGAAAAGTATCTTATGTCACATTTTAAAATTTTCCACGTTATCAGAATGTAATTGGAATTATAACAGACAATTAATTAACAATATTTGTTACAGATTGAACGGGAAGTGATTCTGTCTTCAGGTGACAAAAACTCCAAAGTTCCAATTTTACATGAAGCTCGACGAAGAAGTAGACTGGCAGCAGTGGCTCCTGATACTCCTCCAAAAGCTTTAGCAGCGTGGACACATATTGAGGTAAATATATTAGTCACAAATCATGAAAGTTTAATCATAATCCACTTACTAGCTTCGGACCCTACTCTGAGCAATCATTGGGACACAAAAATTCTAAAAACCGTCAATTTATCTTCAATTTAAATGGCATACAACCCCACACTCGCCAGTTTAAATATCATCTCTTGTCAGCAGCAATGTGTCAGCCGTTTTAGAACCAAAGACACTTGCGCCATGGAAGATGGGGCGGTCACTAGTATGCGATGCTACATGTGTAAATATACTCTCGCACCGTCCAACCTTCCATATACAGCGTTAAAAGCTGGCAATGCGGCCTACAATGCTGAAATGTCGAATGGCGAAACATGAATACTTTGTCGAATAAAAAGAAATCATTAAAATCGGTTCACAACTAGCGGAGATATCGATGTACTTTAAAAAAAGAGAACATTCTTTTTTTATGTAGTCGGTTAAAAATCCATGATACCTACATCAGGTGGGTGATGAGTCAGCTAAGTGTGACTTGTTTCAAAATGTAACTAAATAAAAGTGACTCATGGGGCAGTCAGTAATCAGAACCCAAAATAGTTTCTCAAAGTGGTATATTATGGATCCCTTCTACTTGCTACATGATCAACTTGACGTAGTATTGTAAGGTCTATGGAAGTTGAAATCTTGGCAAATGGTCAATTAACATCCCACTAAACGCGTTTGTATGGATGTATTATGTTTGTTACTCAATCACGCCAGAACGGCTGAACGGATCTGGATGACATTTGGCACAGAGATAGATTATTGTCGGGAATAGTACATAGGCTACTTTTTATCCCGGAAAAATGGTATGGTGGATGGTTCATGTGGGATAGATTTGTTTTTGTGTTTATGGGATCGACATGATTTTTTGCATAGTGGTAGTTTAGGGGTCAGGGAATGACATATACTACTTTTTATAAAACGAAAGCGGGCGGGGGAAGGGCAAATTGCAGCCACGGGTTGTTTTCTTTATGGTTCTATTTCCACGCGGTTGATATTTCCACGAAGCACGAAAAAATTATCAAGACACTTAAATGCTTAGCTTTTCATAAAAATACTTCAGTTGCTTAAAACGCTCTATCCTTCGTACTCGTACTACAAATCTGTGCCTCTAGTGAGAAAGGGTATAAGTCGAATTGTCCTTTTTTTCGTTTTATACTAAACAAAAAAGAATCGAATGGTCTAAGAAACGTAGAGTTATTGTTTAAATAGATGAATGAAGATACGAAACATTTTCACTTCGGACTCTTTTTTGGTGAAAAGTTGTTCAACTCGACTTGTATGCCTTTTTACGAAATACTTTTGTAATTATGTTTACACTTCGATTATGGAAAAAGGTCATAATGATATATATGAAATATATAGAATGATTATTTTCACAGGATTATTTGAACAATCCACTATAATGTCAATGTATTTAATTAGATTATTTCAAAAAATAAAGGACATACAAAAAAAGTCAATAAAGAGAGCGCAAAAAGTTACAGTAAATTCAACCATTTCCAATTATAATTAATACTAAACTAATGTACAAAAAATTATCTAAATTAAAAAATATATACTTTTGACTCTCCTAAAAAGTAGCTATTTTAAATTGTACCCTTTTTCACTAGAGGCACAGATTTTCGTTCGAAATATTTAAATTGAAGTGATTGCTTAGAACTGATTAAATCAAAGGAATCTCAGAGGTTTACATATTAAATTAGTGTGTTAAACTATGCATATCGAAGTGTGTTATTTCCACCACCATAAAAATACTTCAGACGGCTACGCTTGGATTATTTACACTACCCTTTACCCGTGACTCCACTCTTGTTGAAGTAGCACAATAAAAATTGCAATTATTTCATGAAAATTCTTTTTCTAAGAAAACTAAATACTGAAAAATTTACATTGTAAAACGGTTTTTGATGACTTGACACTTTGTTTCATACCTACTAGAAATGTGATTTACTTGCGAGCAATTTTATTGTTTTTATTTTTATCGTTAGTTGCAAAATTTTAAATGATAAGCATGCCGAATTTTGAGCATACGGTTTTTCCCGGATTTTTCTTTGCAGCAATAGCATAACAGTATAATTTCTAGTCTATTATCTGTTCTGAAGTTCCAAGAAGCCCATTTTCAAAGAACGCATTTGAACGGAACGCGTAGGGGCAAGGAACTCAATCATGACGGTATGCGACGTGGTCATTAGTGACCTCCAACAAACCTACCATGTATTGTATATTCATTAGCTGAGTAATCGGTATATATACGCGTCCTGTTCTGATATTAATATTGAGATAGAGATGCAATATATTAAAGGTTTAGGAATTTTATTATTATATTATATTAAATACTACTTTGCCTTTGTTGCTATTAGGGTTGTATCTGTTTTCTTTATTTTTTAAATTGCGAGATTTTAATTTTCTTTCAATTTTAGGATTTCACATAAAACTATTTGTCTACTGTTACTTCGGAGGATACGTAAAGTCCGCACTTCTTCTAAAAATAACAGATAGGTTTAAAAAAAAATTACCAACTGTTAGCATTTTAATTTGTATCATTAGTATAAGTATCAAATGTATATCATTTGCAAAATATAGTGATAGCTCTAAGGCCTGCTTCCCATAGTACAATCGTTTTGTTTATAAAGATATGTGCGCACTGCGCGCGAGCATTATGGCGGCTCGTGAGTTTTGTCGTATGGACGTCCTAATAAAATATGTATAATAAAAGTTGACTTATTTCGTTGGCTAAAATGAGCTTTGGCCTCGAGCTCATCTAGAAAACTAAACAATTGACTTTGTTCTTTCACAAAACATCACCAACTAAAATTGTACAAATTACGGAACCATGACAGACTTTCTATGATGACGGAACCTTAGAAAGGAAGCATCATGTGAAATCGCTACAAATAGACCCCTTCCCACCGCAGTATTATATCTCAATAGCTGTCATTAAATTAACGGTGACCACAGATAGTAGCACAAGTAACCAGTGGACAAGTCGAAGCAATTTGTTCAAGCATGTATTTAACAATACAATATCTGGAGTTTTAGATCATCAATGTTCGTCACCATGGAAATTACAACGATTTCTTATAGGGGGTACCACATGACATTTTACCATCTATCTATCTATCATCACGCCTTTCATCCCAAGAGGGGTAGGCAGATACAATCGAATGCCATTTGTTACGATCCTGACATATCTCTTTTGCTTCTTTTATATTCATCTTACCTTTCATACATGCTCGGCGATTGTGTGTACTTTTAATATTTCCTTCGATCAACATATTTTTTATATGTTCAATAAAAGTACATTTTACCATTTTATGTGAAAACTTCTTTAGGCGCGTTGAGCGATTTTTGGTAGGGGGAAATCTTATTCGCGATCTGTGTTCAAATCAAATCAAATGTTTTATTTGCAAGAATACAATATAGGTCTTAAAATTATGGTGAGATTGGACATGTATTCAACCTGAAAGCAGGTGTGCAACTGCAAACATTAGTTAGGTAGAAATAGAAAAAAAATTGACTCTAAAAATATTGGTTATTAATATTTAAACAATACAATAATTTCCTGCAATGTCGATGTTCGAATTTTCATTTCCATAAAAGCAATGTTCAAGTAGTAATTTTGTCAATTTAGATTTAAAGTTAAAGTAGATTTAAAGTTCGCGACATGTTAACTATATAAAATAACTATTTTATAAAAGTAGCTCTTCGCCCCGGCTTTGCTCGTAGAGCCCATTTATTAACTTAAAACCCTTATTATGAGCTTGAGTTTATACAAAAATCCCATACTTTTTTCACGAATTTTCCAATTCCCCGGGCAACCTTTCCAATTTTTCTTTCCCTAAAAACCTTATTCTATTCAGACTATTACGAACATTAACAGAAAAACTAGCCAAATCGGTCCAGCCGTTTTCAAGTTCTCAAGCGCTTACCAACGAACAGCATTTAATTTTTATTTAGGTAGATATACAAAAAATGTGTTCAGTTGAAATACGTAAAAACCTAACACCTTGTTTGTATAGGTAATATTTTTCCAAGTTACTTATTTTTGCAGCTAAAATAAACCAACGCGGTAGATAGAAATATAACCCTATGGAGCGTTGGAGTTTAAAATCGGAGGTCGGTTTTTAACCCTTATCTTTTAGTATTTATCATTTATAATAAAACTAAATAATTTTAAAAGTAATACTTTAATTGACTTTTCGTGCTTCAAAGGGCACGTACATTCGACATTCGCACTTATACTAAAAATAATAGATATGTATTACTAATATTGTACAAATGTAAATGTCTGTTATGCTTTCACGGCTAAACCACTGAACCGATTTTGATGAAATTTGATACGGAGAAAGCTTGAATCCTAGTGAAGGCTACTTTTTTAATCCACCCTCTAAGGGTGTATAATAGGGGATGAAAGTGAATATGGGATCCACGGGCGAATCTGGGACGGACAGCTATACTCTCAATTTCCTTCATATAAATAGCGATGTTATGTGAGGTGTTCTATGACCTCAGAATTACTAAGTTTTTGAGCCATTTGGAGAATCTAATACTTAATATTTCCTATCAAACTAAATTAATGTTAAAATTGACAACTGTCATAAAATAAATAATTGACCCTTAACGTGAAAACAGTCATGAGAGGTCAAGTTTTATATACACAAACAACAGTTACATTCAATAAACCTATATATTGACAATTTTAGTAGGTACAGATAATGCTATAAAATTCTACTTGAGCCTACAGCCAGTGAGCACTTGTGCGATGAAGAACAACGGTTCACCGGGCGTCACGGTAGGCGTCACGACGATGTGCGGGCTTGCTACGTCGAATTTAATACTAACGAATCGTTCAAAATTGCATTTGAATCTGCTCGTTAATTGTACAATTCAATTGTAAAAAATGAGAAAGTATCCAATATTCACCCGTGGAAAATTAAATTCCAATAAGATTTTTCCCAAAGAAATGAGGTTTTTTTAATAAAAAGTAGCCAAATGTCACTTTCTGTGTTCAGTTTTGACGTAAAAGAAGGAGAAACTTTCGCATTAAGTTGGATTCCACGTCTTGCCATGACGGCAGACGCACGTCTCGTCATGGCGTGATGGGGAATCCGGTTTAATCCTGTCCGCACTGTGATGGTTGTGACAGTCGGCGGGATAATCTTAGCTGCCGATTTATCAAGATTAAGCACTGGACATTGGCAGAATTGCGACGATAAGTCAGCACTGTTGCCATATATCAAAAAAAAAAGAAGAAGTATTCGTTGGGAATAACTCTGTCAATTATATTTTAAACAATAATTTCCATCCCTAAAACTCTACCTACATTATCAGAAATTCGCCATCTGTCATGAGGAGACAAAAATACTTATATTAATTATACCCTGAGCACATGTTATATGTTACAAAGACATTTTACATAGTTTATTCCACGCTAGTCATAAAATTCAGCGTATAGAGACCGCACGCAATAATACCATAGAAATAAGGCATCGTCTCTCACATATGCACGCATCCGGCCACTGTCTACACGCGGTTACTGTTTGAAAATATAAATAAAGTTGTGTTTAAAACTAAATTTAAATATAAGTTAAAATATTATATTGCTAATAGTGAAGTTATGTTCAAAGTTGCTTAAATTTTTGTTAAAGAATGGTTGAATTCGCTTTGGAAAATGTGAGTGTTTATGTGTGAAATTATGTCGTGGATGTTTTTTCATAAATTCAGTTAATAAAATACTTTGGTGCCTTTTTCGTCTGAACCAGCATATATAAGTGTAGAATGAAATCTAGAAATACCATGTGTGTTGTATTTATTTTTGTATTCACACTGGCACTGCCTCTTTGACTACATTTTATTACTTATAGTTCAATATAAGTATGGAACAGCCCTGTTATTTCTAACTGCTATTAAATATTTTATGACCATTACAAAACGGGCACCTGCAGTTGCATTTCTTTATAGCCCAATAGTTCATTGTTCTATCGGTACATTTCTCATCGCTATAACGGTTAACAATAATCACATCATTCGTTTAAATTATATGTCTCCATTGTTTACAGAACCACCAGCAAGCCGGGCCGTCAGTGGATCCCAATTACAGACAGTATCATGATCAAAATTACTCATACGCTCTACAAAGTCAAGGTGCAATTCCCAGAAAGCATCAAACTTATGAAAGTTCTCCAAAGCCACCTGTCCCAGCTAAAAAAACATCAATATACTCACAATCAATCGATGCGGCAAATAATTCACAATCAATAACAGTAACGGTCGAAACTGGTAAAGATTGTACAAGAGATGCACCGAAAAGCACAAAAGCTGTTAGTAAAACTTACCATACTTTAAAAGATATGATTTCTAGTAGATTTAAAAGCAAAGAAAATATTGACGCTGAAAAACCCAATGAACCAGAACATAGTCTTAACAATAGTGAAGAGAGAAAAGTGAAACCAGATAATGAACCAGTAACTCCGAGAGATATTGGAGCGAGGAAAATGGACCAAGCCATATATGGACGACCACTATCTCAGAATAGGCCAGATATGCAATATAACCACAGTATACCCAATAACATGGCATATCCTAGTCCATCACCACATAGGTAAATCTACTTTGATTTTATTTACTACATGCGAACACTAAAAACACTTTGATAGACAGATAAAGTACTTAATAAAATAACTGTAATTCTATAGCACTATAGGTACGACAATTATTAAATGGGGTTTATTTAACAATTTAGTTAATTAAATTACATTACTAAAACGAGTTAAACATTTTACAGGCAAATGATGCAGCAGCAGATAGTTCATCAACAAATGCTGCTAAACTCCGCTCGATCGCAAGAAATGTTAGCAAGTTCTTCACCACATACAAGACCAACAGCTCTAGTCGCAGATTCTCTCTACCAACAATATGGCCCTCCTGGGAGACGCAGCGCGTTGTACCAGAGAGACATTGACATAAGGTCTTTGGCCAACTTTACTTCATTGAAACAAACAGCCTCTCAATCTCAGGTAATAAAATAATAATAAGCATGTTATTAGTGAGAATCATCTGTTACAAATCTTAATCCCTTCTGACGCAACATAGGGGAACAAACCCAGACGTTAAAATTTTGCTCAATTCATATTCCTTTTTAAACGTTACTATGATCGTTAACTTTAAACACACATATAATGTGGTCCCTAACTAGGATACCCTATGCTGTGGTATCTTTTATGTGCAAATGTTATGCTAGACCTGAAATTCAAACCCGTGACTGTCTGTTTCGTGTATATGATCACTAATCACTATTGAACCTGTTCCCAATATACTTTCAAGTTGCAACATAAATTAAATCGCATAATATTTTGCTCTTAATGAGAATCCAAAAGTTACTTCACCTCGCCAATTAAAATGTCTTGCGACAAGTTATGAAGGTGTTTCTTACTGAACTCCCTAGTTTTCTCACCGAAACGACTACTCTAGAACAATAGCACTCTCAACAATTAAGTCTCTTCCCACGATGTTCTTATTCTACAATTAAAGTAACATGTGGTTTTCGCTTTGTGACGCCGCTTTTAAAACAGTTTGTTTCATAGACCGAGCGTAGTTAAAATATCTGTTGATGGAATCAAAAGATGTGAATCATAGCAAACCATCACTTGTATACACAATGAAATACTCTTTACTTTTTTCAGTTCGAAAATCTACACTCAAGAGCCGATCTTAGAAGCCCTCAACAACTGGAAAGGGAAATAATTCGCCAAAGAGGATTAGTAGAGGGTAGAAGAAGTTCTTCACACCCACACTTACTTGACGAACCACAGCAAAGGCCAGAAACAACTACTCCCCAAATTCATGAAAGGTCGAGACGAAACTCACACGGTAATCTTCTGGATGCTCATGATAATATATCTCAGCAACGACACTGTGAAGAAAGAGAGTCAGACGATGGAGGATTTCGATCAAGGTTGATGGCACATGGAAGATCAAGTTTTGAAGATAAACATGGTAACAACAGTAGACATCTGGAACAGCATAGAACACTAGAGCAAAGAATACCTGAAAATATTAGAAAAACTCCAGATATGACTGGATATAAACCTGAAGTTTATCCTAAACCAGAATGTTCAAGAAGAACGCCTGATGTTCATAGAATAAATAAAGAAGAACCGTCTAGTTCAGGTCATGCAACTGATCGAAACGATGAAAATGCTAGTCAAAAATCTGCGGACAGTGTTTACCTATCAAGTGGAAAGACTGAAACGTCATTTAACCCTCAACCATCATCTTCTAGACAAACTCCAAATCGAATAGAAGATTTAAAATCAAACGGCAAGAAGGGTGCTTCTGGATCTGGTGCAAGTTCAGGTAACATAATAATTAACTTTTATCTTTTTAAACTAAAATTATCTTGACTTTATTGTAACGATTCTTGCTTTCTTTCAATTGCATCGCATTACCATGTTTTAATATTTTCATTCCATTTTCGGTTCCTGTTAATAGGTGACGAGCCTATCATTGATTCAGAGCCACCAAATTTACAATGACATTTAGGTATTTCTCACTTTTACATGAATAATAATACCCTTACGTTTGAGGTACTTTATTTGTCATCAAAATGTCTAAGTGGCTGTGAATACATTGCAGATTACGATAAGAATGGTGGTCAATCGTCAAACGTAGATTCTGGCAGGGGAAGTGTTGCCTACTCCAGTGGCCGTCGACCAGAGGCTAGTCTTCATGACACGTCCGCAGATTCTGACGCCCTAGGACTACCACGTCAGCAACCTCAACCAGGACCAAGCCAGCAACCTACTGGTCAAGGTAAAGAAACTAAAAAGTTGACGCTTAGGTAGACCTAAATGTCTTAATTTTTCTTTGTTATGTTTTGGCTCGCCACCTATAGTTCGTTTACCTAGGTTTGTGTTCATTCATATTACATTATCACATACTATATTTATTCATATCAACAGTGCATTTTCATTGAATAACAAAATCTAGATCTACTACTTACTAGAAAACTAGTCTAAGTTTCTAAATAAATTTTTACCTGATATTTTTAATTTTCAGGACCAGAAAATGAATGGGTTGATTTAGTGGAATGTGAGTTGCGTCAAATTTTGGAGCCAAAACTTGCCAATATGCGGCTGGATACTTCGGCCAGCTCAGTTAGTTCTGTCACACCACCTTTACCCCCTTTGTCACCTTCATCAGATGTTCATAAACGTAACAGGTAAAGTAACAATTCAAAATTATTTAATCTGGACAATAAAGTCAATGTTTTGAATATGAAAACACTGATATTTCAATACCGTAAAAAATTTTAAATGTTAACTTTCAGTTTACCTGCGCGAGGGTCAGAATATGTTGACGAAAGACGTGGGCGTGGTCGAGAGTCTCCTAGATGGCACGCACACAAGAAACATTCATCAAAACGTGATCATCAGTACAAGAAACATTGTAAGTACTTCTATACTTTATCACCAAATTTGAAATTACTCCTACCTAATATTATAACCCTGTTTTACCCCTTAGGGGTTGATTTTCGAAAAATACTTCCTTAATGCCCCTCTACACCCCCTAAGGAACATACCTTCCAATTTTCATATTTATATCTTCAGTGGTTTAGGTATGCGTTGATTGTCAGTCAGGCAGCGTCACGACAGTTTTATATATATTTATATTTATATATATACAAGCACCATCAAAAATATTATAGGATTTAAGTACTTCTTTTTTTATTATTATTTAATATTAGTTCAAAGTTTAATTTAAATATTTATATCTTAACTAAAATGTATAATAATAAATAAATAATATATTTTAAAACTATATATACAAATTATAAAAGAAATACCTCTTCCAGAACCCCTCCCTGTGGCATGGTTCCCAAAATACTGGCTGCGTTACCTCGCTGAAGTAAGAGCCAGCCTTTAGGTCACCCGAGGCGTGGACTACCTACATTTTTCATGAATATGTTCATGCAAGCATTGCAAGCGCCGAAAATAAGTAATTTGTTATAATATTTGAATATTTTCGGCGCTTGAGCAGTTGAGCATATAATATTATGTTCAGTTTACTTCTTGGTCGTTTAGTATTATCTATTTAATCATTGCATTGATAAGTTTCGGTGGGTAAAGTAAATATTCTCTTTCACCACTGTTGGCAATTTAGTGTCATATCTGGCGTTAGGCGAGTACTCTATGGCCTAATGTCAACAGGTCATTTTGAAAGGTTCTTATCCAAGTACTCGTAATTGGTGGGCGTTCTCGATCTCGTTTTTCATCTTTCATTGTAATCACCTGCCTTGTCATTACATAGAAGTACCTACCTACCCTGTCATATTTACCCTTTATTATTTCAGTATTCGGTTTGGATACAACAGACATGACGTCAACAACTACCAGAAGTTTAGATCTCTCATCCATGTTGGACGGTCGGACCGACAGTGATGCGTCCACAGGTGACGCCAGAGCAATAAGAAGGCAACTGCGTGGTCTGGAAAATATGTACGCAGAAGTCCTTCAACTACTTGGCGTCAGAAAACCGGCCAGTCTTCCAAAACATCCAGCTTGGGAGTCTAGGTATGTATCGAATGTCTTTAGTTCGCAGCAATAACGTATTGGTATTTATTCATCCTATAACAGGAATCAAATAAATCGTTGCCTGGCTTATGCAAAAATGACACAACTTTATTATACTGGAAATTCCAAGGGTAAATTTTAAATTAATCATAATAATTGATTAGTATGATATATTGATAGGCTTTCATGATTACTTAGCGTGAGATTTAATAATCGGGGTAATAAAAACGTGTTTAACAAAAGGTTTTATCTCACATTGGCAATTTTACAAATCCTTATTTGTTTCTTACAGATTGTCATCTAAAAGGCGATATGGAAGCATGTCATCGTTACCTTCTAGTTCAGTTAGCAGTAGACCTGCTCGAGAGAAAAGAAGGTCCACCGATCACAGAAAAAAGCAAGATATGAAGGTAAAAATACCTTTTGTACCAGAAAAAGAAACACGATACCAATATGCACCATTCTATATCTGCATAATACTTAAAAGCTTACGAAATTGAAAAAAAAAACCTGTCATTTTTAAATTTAAATCTAAAATCTTATATTTTGTTGTGTTTGTCGGGCTTTTCACAAATAAATGGTATATACACATGGAACGCAGAACACAGTTCCACCCAGGCCATATACCAATGGGGTTTTTAACAAACTTATTTACTTAATCCGACATTTCCGACTTAAGACTAGAGTCTTTCACATAAACCTCACAAATACCATGTCTAAAGGATCTTACTTGGAGATCAATAAGACGAATCCGGGAGCCGTACGGCTACACCCGTGTTGTTGTTGTTGTTGTTGTTTCATTGGAAAATCTTTAAATTATACTTTTATTAATTCCAGGGTATAAATAAACGTTTCCAAAGATTGGAATCTCACGTAGTAACGCTGGCCAGATCTGTCGCTCATCTGTCCAGCGAGATGAGGACGCAGCATCTTGTGATGCAAGAAATGGACAACATAAGGGCAGAAATTGCAGCGTTGAGACATATGTACAAGTAAGTTATATTATACTCCATTATTAAAGCAATTCCTTGCTCGCTTAACTATAGCATCAACTTACTCTGTTTGGAGCTCGAGATTTTGAGCCAATTCAGACACGGTGGAACAAATCTATTTTCTTGTTTTACCCTAAAGCTTTTGATTAAGGGGATAATATAGGTAAAATCACCAAAAACATGTTGGCTTACACCCGTTTGTAGACTAATCCCTTTGTGATTTTGATATATAAAAATACACATATTAAAGTTAAGTTCGTCATAAATAACTTGTATTGTTTAAAATTTCTATAAGTCTCAAAATAAAAATTAAAAAATAAATAAAAACAGGCCATTTTTTATCTAAATAGTAAATTCTCTCTATAAAGGCTCATGAGATACACTTGAATCCTACATTAAATTAAATGTTATATCCTCTTTAACAATTTGTATTGTTTTTTTTTATATAATTGTCAAATAAATTTCGTGAATTAAATATTTTCACCTAAATTGAAGATTATCCGCGCGAGCGTGCCGCTTCGTCACCCTATAATCCCGAGCGTTTTCTATACAAAATATAGAGGTCAAAGCGTCAAGGTTATTGGCAGATGTTAAAGCCTTAAGTACCTACAGATATTTTGTTGATATACTCATATTATAATTTAATTTTTTATAACAGGTCTCAAGCATACCTACGTCACGGTCATCAAAGCCACAACAACGACCCGTATTCATTCAGCAACCCTGATCGTGTCAAGCGACTGACTAAATTCTTCGGAGATGAACCGCCTCTCATGAGACTCTTCTTAAAGAAATTGGGATATGAAGTGAGTTGCTTTGTAATATTATAGAATTACTTTAAACATTATGCATAAAAGAAAACTACTTCTTACTTCTTGGATGGAGTAATCTTATTGGTCGATTTTCATCTAAAAAATGTAAGGTCTTTATTCTATGGTATTTTACTTTTGTGAATTGTTCACATATCCATTAACTGATCAATAATAGCTCAGAAATAATTTAAAAAAAACTTTTTCCAGAAATATGCAGCTCTCCTTGAAAAAGAAAAAGTTGGTGCGGCAGAGCTACCTTACGTTGGAGAAGATAAACTGAGGGCATTAGGTGTTCCTTTAGGTCCCAGGATGAGGATTCTTAAAGAAGCTGGCATCCATCAGGACTTACATCATATGCCAAGAGATGATCCCCACAATACTACAACTACATTGGCTATTGTTTAGGGTTTATTTAAATAACTTTTTGAGGCTGGATGCACTATCTTTAAAATTTTGGTGCGTTTTCTAAATATATTACTATATTTTGTTGTTGCTTTAAAATATTTCTCTTTTACTAATTGAAAAAAAAATTACATAAAATACTCATTTATTGTATAAAAAATCTTCTTGTGATATATCTACATCTCTTAGGTCATAAAATATTAGTAATACGAAATAATGTTATTATAAAATCTTTATTTTATTTTATTAGTGCAATTATTGAAAATAGGTTAACGAGTAGAAATTAAAAATATTTTAATATAAACATGTCAAAGTTAAAATAGATAAGGTATTTTACAGTTTTAGTTTTTAATTCAACATCGAATTTTAATAATGTGTTCTATTTTAAAATAACATTTTTCAGTCCAATAAAATTTTGTCATGAAATTCTGGTCCGAAACTCATAAATTACATAGGTATACAAATAGAAACTGCAAAATAATAAACAGTGCAATTGCGAATTTTATTGAATTATGTAAACCTACTTCGTTTTTCTATGTTAGTAGATCAATTTTGAATAAGTTATGTTCATTTTTAAGAATATGTCTATGTTTTAATGGTGGTTCCATACTTTATTACTGATTGTGATGTTTCAAACAATTTGCTATTAAATAAATAGGAAATTATTATATTTTTTATTAAAATACATCTTATAATACTTCACAGTTACGCATACCAAAGAGACTTTCAGTGTGTGTAAATTCATGACAGAATTATTTTATAAGTTAAAATTCTTTTTTTATTGTGCTAAGTACTAAATGTAATACTTTGATAGAGAATTAGAAATTTACCTAAATACTCATAATATCTCTGTTTATTTATAAGTAAAATTTTGTAAATATAACATTTTTAGAATAAATGTATTTCATTCGGACATACCACTTTACAATCATCGAACTATTTTAGAAATAATTTCGTAAGATTTGTATTTATTTAGCAATTATGTAATATCAGTTTACGACAATGGCAAACATATTACATTAAATTATAATTATGTCAATCGTTTGTTATTTTATGAATTATGTCATGGTCTAAATACATCATGGCGTTTTCAAAAACCTCATGGGTGACATCAGTGAATAAATAGGTAATACTTATTTCGCCAAGTGTGGAAGATGCTCCAGGATTAAAGTGGAATGACTAATTTATTTAGGCATCCTAAGTGAATCGATCGAAATCGAATTTTATTTTTAAAAAAACCTCAGACAGGTGACCCACCCACCAAAGACTACAGTATATAGGGCCGTTGGCCCCAATGATGTGCGATAAGCGAGTAAAGTTAGAAATTAGAAACGAGTTAGTGAGCAGCGAGAAGCGTGTAGTTCTAGTTTCGTCGCGGGCTATCAGCGAGAGTGCGACGGGCGAGAGTCTCTCGGCGATGTTCTGACCGCCAATCATTGTTAACAGTCATATAATGATGTATCTCTTTTATTGACTTGCGATCTACATCTATTGTACGTTTCTTGAGCTAGAAAATAGTCAATAGTTAGTCGCTTCCTTCTCGTTGGCAGTGAGACAACTGCCGCACGTACATAGATCCTAACGAAATCGCTTGTAGCTACGCTCTACTCAAGCCTCATTAATTTGCAGAGGTCATGTATGTCAACAAAGATAAACGAATTTATATCTACTAACGAGATAAGTTCCAAAGTGAGTTGTGGTCCTTTTAGCTTCACTGTAGTCGAGTAACGGCGGTCATCCTGCAAACTGTAATATGGAAATCAAAATTGTTGGTGTGATTTTGTTCATGGTCATTAGTTTGATCAACGCCGAAGTAATCAACTATGAACCTTGTTCCGGTGGTAAGAAAATCAGGGATTTTAATTATAATATAATATAATGTTAGATTCATTTCGATTCAATTTAATCAAATTTATTACCATTTCATAGCTAATCTTCGGACATTTACAAGATTCATCATATTTTGGTGGAAAGCATACAAAACATGTGCATATTTTTTTATATTAAATTTCAAATCAAAATCGAACACAATATTATTAAGATTATTGCCGTTTTGTTTAAAACGTGGCGGTTACTTGAATGCTAACGTACTAAACTAGGTTATAAGTTTTAAATAACTTGTTGAAAAAACCATTCATTTATTCTTTTAGTACCGTTTAATTTTAAGTTAAAGTAGATAATAATCCCCAAATCTAATGTAGGTATTCATGTAGGTACCTACTATGCAACTTTGTTGTTTACTATAACACTTCACTACATAAGTATTATAAAACAAAGTCCCCATCCGTGTATGTCTGTCTGTCTGTCTGTATGTGCCCTTTTCACGCAAGTATTATTAGTATTAAACATATTAGCAGATTAGTAAATTAAATTGGGGGTAAAGTTACAAAATGATGTAGGAAAGAATTATGTACAATAAAATGGTCTCCAAAAAGTTTAGTAATTACAATTATATTATTTTTACTATTTATCATTTAATTTTAAGGGATACACACATATTTCAAAGCTCGGTGAATTTTATACAGTCACCATAAAAAATTAAAGTCTTGTTCCATTTTTTCATATATCTTCTAACACCACCCTTTTATTTTTCTCCTGCAGTTTCAGGTGTGTGTGTTGTCTACCCATTTCCTTTGCTTTTTATTATTTTCTATTGTCTATTCATTTTGCGATATCTCTCAGTTACATGTCACTTATCATTTTATAAGGTCATTTAGAAAGAGTCAATTGTACTGTTCTTTCTACTCTTGAGTGCTCGTGCACCAAGAGTTCATTACTTATATCCACTACGACCTTTGACTTAATTATCATAATTTATCGTAGACTATTTTTATATTTCTATGTATCTATCTATGTATTTCGAAATTTACGCATTTAAAAACACACAAAGAGTTCAGTGAATGTTATCAAACAATAATTTTGTTGTCTTTGACTCGTTTTTACGTCATGCGATAATGTTCTTACCTTCTTTTTGATAAATATTAAATAACTAACTTATAGCTACATGTTTTATAACTATCGTGTGAAATAAAAATGATCTCCATATTTAACATAAACTTTGCATCCGATTATGATATGGATATAAAAGAAAGATCAATATTTTGTAATAATTTTGTTTCAGTGATTATTGTGAAGTTTGGGTATTGAAAGTTTCATTATACCTACAGCTGTTTCACTGCCTATTCTGGACAAACATAACAGATAGACAAACTATAGTGTAGACCAGTAATTATATTAGTGTTGTGTCAGATTGATTTAAAAAATAAAGTGTTTTCGTTTCGGTTCGACGACGAGGATTTTATTGATATTGCTATTATTTTTTTCACGGCGATACCCATAACATGGCGATGAATCGATAAGAAATATTGTAAAAAGTTGTTCCTTTATGTTGTCCATGCCGAAGGTCAAATATAAGTAAAATATATAAGTAATACAAGCTTAAGAGTGTAGTGTACGTCCATGTCCATACAAACGGAGAAAACGTTTTACTACCCCTAAATATTATTAAATTTTAACGATTTTGTAATATGTTACTGACATAATGAAAAGCTACGTACGTATTTTTTCCTTTTTTCAAAATTCGTAATAGGTCAAAAGTTATAAGCCCCTCAAATCTCGGTTTTTTTGGTTCATAACTTGCTGGTAATAAACCGTCTGTATTTGAAAAACAACGCAAAATTTAAAAAAAGCAAAACGTACGTACGTAGATTATAATCTGCTAAAACGTTTGACACCAAAATTATAAGGTTTCGTTATAGTTTAGTAGGTGTAAATCGTTTTCGCCCAAAACGCAATTTTCAACGAAGAACATACCTACGAACACTCACGAGCTGCAGTGTTCTCTGTCGCACTGATGCCCGGGGGAAGAGCGCGCTTGAGACAGAATATGATTTTCTAAATACCTATTTCGCTGCGTACGCTGAGCTACACGATCCTCTTAAATTGTTAGCGCAATGAACTCAGTAAACAGCGAGGCTTATTTTGTCGATATCTCTTTAAAAATTTCAAAAAAAATCGATAAACTAACCAAGGATAAGATAAGATAGGCGTACCAGAAACATGAGAAAGAACGATTTCCAGTATTATACAAAAACTTTTAGAAATAGCAAGTTGTATTTAATGTTTTCATAAAGTGTGTGAAATTAAGAACTTTTGGCGGGGGGAGGTAGACGCCTAGTCCCCTGTGCCACTGTATTTTTCTGTCGTTTTATTGTCGCAACTTTACGTTACATGAAAATTATGCTAAAATACAAACATATTATTATAAATAATTATTGGACACACTATTTTCCCGAAAATTAGACGTCCTAAATCCCATTTTCCCATTTAAAACATCACAATTAACAATTTTTCTAGACTTCGCTAGACTTCTAGCGACACAAAACGATACCAACATATTAAGAGAACTCGAGTCGCAAAATCGGTTGAAAATACGCGTTAATTTGTTGATTTTCAAGGCTTCATAAAACTTAAGTGTACCTAACTGATTTTCCATATTTTTTTTAATTCATACTGTGTCAAATATATTTATCTTTCGAAAGCTATTTAAATTTCAAAACTAAGACATACCTATAGTTATCGCGTAATTTAAGAAATCTTGAAGCATATAATTTCTATGAGACAAAAGTTATGATGCGTCTCATATTTTATACAATTTAAAATTAAAATAAAAGTTATTACATATTGTACTTTCTATACTAACTTACCTTATTATTAAATTATAATCCAACATTATTAAAAAGGTAAATTATTAAAAAAACAATTACAATAGTTAAATATTTTACATGTCCCAGGGTAACCACCGGACGACCTACGGTATTTATGAGATAAGACGGTTCTCGTGAGATATACCCATTTATAATTTTCTAATCAGAAATGTCTGAATTGGAGAAGGTTTTGTAATTTCGCAGCCTATTTTATATTGTCTTTCGCTGGGTACCACCGATACACGGTTCCGGGAGCCGTATTAATTATTTTTTATTTATTATTTCAGTTTCATCAGACCATTGCACCATTTCGGAAGTCAAGATTGATCCATGCAAACAGGTTCCAAAGCCGTGTAAACTTAAGAAAGGAAAAAATTCAACGATTACATTTGACTTTGTTCCAAGTAAGGCCTTATTTTTTTCTCATAGCAACTGATAAAGGATCAATAACTATAGTTTACATGTGTTAGACTAAGCAAAGAACCATGCAATAGTAATTAGTAAGTCAATGATCTTTCACGTTTCGCTTAAATTGAAGCACCCAAAATTTTAGGTTGTAAGTTTTGCTGGAATACGAAAGAAGGCGGAAGAAGGGAAGAAGTTGGAGAGAAGATAGGAAATGAGGAAATAAGGTCGTGATAGTTCTTTGGATTTATTTTTCTCATTTGGACATGTTCTGCATGTCCAAAAACAACTTCAAAAAACAGTTTATTAATTCAGGTGTGGATGGTTAGCACATACACACATACATACATACACACAAATATACATACACAAAACACACACCCCCACTCATTCACCACACACTACACAAACGCTGACAGTGTCAATTTTTGTTTTTATTCTTTTATTTTTTATTCTTATATTCATTTTCATTCAATTTTATTTTTCTTAGTTTTAGACTGTTTTAGATTGTATTTTTAATTTGGACATTTTATAATTGTAATTTGTATTATTTTTTTTTTTATTTATTTTGAAATTTTTTGACATTGATATTTGTAGTTTTAACTGTTATTACTACTTTTGATGATTTGTTTTTGTTTGTTTGTTGATCTAATAATATAATGTCTCCGTACACGTACTATGTAACATCAACATAAGTGAAAATCCATTAATGGCAATATGTTTTACTTGTTTTTTTTCCGAAATATTTATTAAGTGCTGTGGATTTTTTTGAAAAAAATAAATAAATAAATTTATGGTTGATACCATCTTTATCTTCTATAATCTAAAGACCTGTCTGAACCAATTTGGATGTGATTCATCTCAACCAATATTGGGCTAACTAACTAACAAATCGCAAAATAAATATGAAAATTTTTGTTTGCACGTATAAAAAGCACCTACTAAATATACCAATGCACTCTTTTCTAATTTGCTCATATGAAATCGCGGTCACAGCAGCTATTATGAATATCATTGAATATTTGGTTTATTTATGAATTCAATCTAGCTTTAACAAAAATATTTTCAGATTTTGATGCTACTAAGCTGAAGTCTATGGTATATTGGGCCAGTGGAACTGGGGATGTTTCATTCGGTGACTTTGTCGACGATACATGTGAATCAACGCATTGCCCAACAACCTCAGGACAGAATCAACAGTACAACTATGAATTGTACATCAAAAAGAAGTTTCCATCGGTAAGAAGAAAAACTACGTTTGGCTAACTAAATCATCAGCTTCACTACAAAATTTAAAACAAACCACTTCGGAACTACTAAACGGATTTCGTTGCGGTGTTCACGATTGGATAGACTGATTCATGAGGACCGTTTACAATTATTAAACATGGTCCATGTTTCATGGATCATATTTAGGAGCTGCCAACCAAGTCAGGAAAAAGTTAGCACCAAAGTCTCTGATAGCCATACATTTAGTATAGTCGCTCGGGCGCTCTACTAGATTGGCAACACAAAAGTGAAGCGAGACAGATATACGAGACCGTTTTTTGAATACTGTAACAGCCTAGCGTCAGCGTAATTTCGCTTATTTTTGTAAAATATCCTGTTTTAAAGTATAATTTAGTGTTTAATAGACGTGATTAATTATGGTTAATGCAGTGCATGGATGCAAGTCATCTAAGATGAAAAATCTACACAATTACACATTTGTCATGCACACTGATGTATTAATTTTTTGGTCTCGTTCTAACCGCGACATTACCAATCTAGTAAAGCACCATAGTATTATGTTTATCTAGTAATAATTACGTATTATGTAGGTATTCAATTTGTAGTATACCGACATTGTAAGTACTAGTTCGCGGATCGCTTGTTACGTATAAAAAAATCGGCGCGTCTGTCTGTATGAGTGCACTAATCTGACGGACTTGGATACGGTTAGGTGCTTTTCGCATTACCAGATTACACTGTAATAATTACAGGGTACACAGCGAAATACTTCATCACATCATTTTAATTTATTAAACTTTTTTTTAAATATTTTTCAGGGTAGTTTTCCCATAAAATGGAAGTTATGGAACGAGGAAGACGAAGCTCAAGCTTGCTGCTTTATTGCGAATATAGCTCTCATAAGATAAAGAACTGATTTTATACTTGGTAATAAAATAATGTCTTACAGTGTCCACTTTTTATTTAAAATAAAATTATTGAATTTAATCCTTATCTTATAATAACCACAGAATACTTAATAGTGCCGTAGTGGCGCCAGTGTTGGATGTGGCACCAGTGATGAACAAGAATTTTTCAAAACCAAAATTTCATAATAACAATAACTTTTCATGAGATAGCAAAGTTTAGCTGGCTGTCGATTTTTTTAAGGCTAGGCCACTTTGATTAAAAATATCAGTAGGTTAAGAGGATCGTGTAGCTCAGGGTACGCAGCGAAATAGGTATTTAGAAAATCATATTCTGTCTCAAGCGCGCTCTTCCCCCGGGCATCAGTGCGACAGAGAGCACTGCAGCTCGTGAGTGTTCGTAGGTATGTTCGTCGTTAAAAATTGCGTTTTGGGGGAAAACGATTTACACCTACTAAACTATAACGAAACCTTATAATTTTGGTGTCAAACGTTTTAGCTGATTATAATCTACGTACGTACGTTTTGCTTTTTTTGAAATTTTGCGTTGTTTTTCAAATACAGACGGTTTACTACCAGCAAGTTATGAACCAAAAAAACCGAGATTTGAGGGGCTTAACTTTTGACCTATTACGAATTTTGAAAAAAGGAAAAAATACGTACGTAGTTTTTCATTATGTCAGTAACATATTACAAAATCGTTAAAATTAAATAATATTTAGGGATAGTAAAACGTTTTCTCCGTTTGTATGGACATGGACGCGGTACACTACACTCTTAAATACGGTATTGCTATTAAATATTATGTTATCTTGTTTCCTAGTGAAATTATTTTTTAAATGCTGTATTTGAAGTTATTATGATGTTTTTTTTGTTAATTACTGGGTCTCTTAAATTTGATATATCCAGTACCTAATGGACGAATATCGAAATATTTTAATTAATAATTGATTATAATTTGATTTGTAAAATGTTCATGTATCTGTAATCAATGACATTAACACAATATAAACCCATTTATTACCTATGTTTCGTCTAAATTAAGAAATTTTCATGTCATCGATGTTTCATATCGGTATATATTATGAAAATCGATACACAACACACATGCTAAAATTACCTTACACAATTTACGAACGTTGGCATCTATTCTATTCTCTCGGAACGCTAAATACTAATATTATATGCAGAAACTTGTAATAGAATTATAATAATTTTAAGAAAAGTATGCGTAGAAGCTCATTTAAATAATAAAAAATCAGAAAATCAACAACCCACCATAACCTCAAACAATTTGCTGATCGACCAAAACCTTCGCCTTTTTTTAGGGTTCCGTACCCAAAGGTTAAAAACGGAAACCCTATTACTAAGACTCCGCTGTCCGTCCGTCTGTCTGTCTGTCTGTCTGTCCGTCTGTCACCAGGCTGTATCTCATGAACCGTGATAGTTAGACAGTTGAAATTTTCACAGATGATGTATTTCTGTTGCCGCTATAACAACAAATCGTCGGTTTGCAGCAGAAATTCAGTAACTGACAAAACTGACATTGCTCAGGAGAGACAGTCAAAGATTTTATGAAAACTTTTTGATATAAAAAACAAATTAAGACACCCACATATTTTTTAATGTTAAAACAAGACTTCCTGTCTGACTCGTACAACTTTGTTTTTGACTTATATTACTAATCACGGTATAATAAAAAAATAGGTAACTTAATGACTTTCAACATTTTTGTCCAAACCAAAATATCAATATAATTAATAAACAATAATTTCATTCGTAACATTAAAGACATGTTTTTATTCATTCACCTCCACGCACCCTCGGTTCTAACTCCTCATCTGACTCGTCATCGTTTCCTGTATCTTCCTCTTCAACATCTTGCTCTGGTAAACGGTCACTTTTATTACCTGTTTTTAAGCTTTGAATCCACACATGTAGCTCTGTAGGAATAACTTTATCTTTGCATAACTTCATTACGTCTTTTTTTTCGCCACTGATATGGAAAGTGCCTGGTGATATGCTTTTCGGAGAACTATCGCCATATTCCTCAGCAGTTTTTGGGTATTGTGCTTCCTGTTGATACAGTTTCTTCCGAGTTACTCTCTGCTCTGGTTGAGCTGATAAATTTCTCACCTCAGATTTTGATTTTGAAAAATCAATTACGTCATACTCCCCTTCATAATCATACCTGTATTTAATTATACTTGAACTTTGTTTTTCAAAGCCTATACATTTACTTTAAGCCATCGTAAAGTTATACCAGAATTGTTTATAGTCCTGTTTTTTATTATCACACTGTTAAGGTGTTTTAAATCAAGAATGTCATCGTATCACATTTCTGTCACCACATGGTTTAGCGGAAGACCTCTTCCTTGTCGATCTTGCCATGCGCACATTACATTATAACAATTATTCATGCAAAAAATGTTCATATTATACTTTTTTTGGCGCTCTATTGTACTATGCATACTGTCTGCTTCCATGAAGCTATTCTATTTTAATTCTATAACATCTACTCTAGTTTATTACAGTACATTTTAAGTATGGAAAGTTTGCTGTACAAATAGTTTTTTGAGGTGGTCTTACGACAATAATGCGACTCCAGAGTTGGAAAAGAATTAATGTGATCTTTGACTATAGCAATGTCCTCTTCTTTAATTTTATTTCCAGACGGACCTTTGCCACGATTATCACTATCTAAAAAAGAACCATATTCTCCAGCTTTCTCAAAAGCTGTGTTTATTGGACCATGCAAAGTGTCCGTTCAAAGAACATTTTTTTCTGATTTTCTGATTTTACATGACTTAAAATGAAGTCTTTTTCCTGATGATAGTCAGATAAATTTCAATATTGGGCACATATTGTCGGTCTGTCTTGATCTGAAAACGCTTCAGAGTACCTAAACCGGCACATGTTACAATTCACAGGTTTGGGTTGTTTTGGTGGTCTTACTTTCCACCAATAAGTAATTTAATGAATTTCGATTTTTTGTATATTTTAAAAACTCTAAATACTACAGAGATGTTATTCTATATAAGTTCTATATAAGTGATATAATGATTTTATGTATTTTTAGAAATGTGTACAAATCAGTTTTCAAAAAACAATAAATTACTTTGATGATTTTGTGAACAGCATAAAGTAGCAATGAATTTTAATGTGGATCACTATGTCACTTATTGATTTTTATGTTATATTTCAAACAGTAGTTTTGTAAATACTGAGTTTCAATGTTCTTGTACACTCATTCTAAAGAGGAAATTGCATATAATGAGTTGATGTATAGTTTATTTTGGCAAAAATAAGCACTGTGTAAAAATATCTCAATTTTGATAAAAATGTCACTTAATGAGTTTCTGCTGCAAACCGACGAAATACTAAAAAACAATAAAATAAATATTTAAGGGGGCTCCCATACAACAACGGTGATTATTTTTTTTGCCGTTTTTTATAAATAATGGTACGGAACCCTTCGTGCGCGAGTCCGACTCGCACTTGGCCGGTTTTTTTTTTCAGCGTTATCTACAGGGTATGGGCAGACGCTATCTTTGCGTTCACGAAAGACGCTAATTGAAGACAAAATGACATAATTAATTACGCATTGTTTTCTACAAGGAGTTTATACTTCAAGGAGTTTGTACACTAACGGCCTTATTCATAAACGTTTATTAGCAACGTTTTTGTTAAAATGTGTTTTGTTTCTTTCTATTATTAGTAAAGACAGGTTTGTTAGAGAGTGACAAAACATATTTTAACAAAAACGTTGCTAATAATCGTTTATGAATAAAGGCCAAAGTATATTTAAACTCCTTGGTTTGATCAGAGTGAAGGACAGTTTAGTTAGGTCACGTGGTTATATTTCAGTCGGTCCTATACATTTAAAGTTATCTATTCTATTCGTTTAGTTGTAAAGCCCAGTAAAGTAAAAGGAGAAGGCCTTTTTACCACCTTCTTGGTTACTGCTCGATATTAAAAAAACATCACTTAGTTGAAAATGTGACGTAAGTTTAAAAAAAACGCAGAAGAAGTGAAACTTCTTTGGATTATTATAATTAAGAATTAAATATACAAAATTATATATTTAACATATTAAATAGATAATATAAATTTATTGTTAATTGAATCTGTATTTTAACACGCTTTATATTAGTTTCACCTGTAACTAACTAATCTTGAAAGTTGATTTTAAACAACTTATTGTCGTATCGATTTGAGGCTTTGCAAGTGTATGTGATTCGGATGACAATTCAATAATTTGGTACCAACGATCTGATCTAATTATTGAACCAAGAAGTGGATAGTGGAAACGAAATGACGTAGCCCCATCGAGTTTGGACTCATTTGGTAACGCACAGTATTACTGACACACTTCAAAAAATTGATGTGACGTCTGAGAGACAATATGGAAATAATATTACTGATCCATCACTTCCTACTGTTCTGACATCTGTGGGTCACCAGGCAGCTCTAATTTCATATGGGTAATCTTCGTGACTGCACTCATTACATGAAATGACAGGATACAGAGACATGGGAAAATAGTCTGAGAGTTACGTCAGTCGTCAGATCAGCGTCAGTCGTCAGATCAGCATCAGTCGCATAGGGTCAATCCCTCAGAATACATAATAAACCAGAATCCGCGTACATTCTTCGAACTGAGGCTGAAAATAGTACACTAAAATTGGTTGTTTTTAAAGTTTTTATGTTTATTGTATTAGTTTAAATATTTACATCATAACTTAAATGTAATGGTAATAAATAAATAATATATTTAAAAACTATATATACAAATTATAAAAAGAATACCTCTTCCAGAACCCCTCCCTGTAGCATGGTTCCCAAAACACTGGCTGCGTTACCTCGCTGAATGGTTAAACTGATCCTTTGAGCGAGGTAAGAGCCAGCCTTTAGGTCACCCGAGGCGTGGACTAATCAGTACCTAAATTTTTCAAGAATATTGTTACGAGCTGGGGTTCGAAGAGATTTAAAATACCGATTAAATAGACAAACTTTACTATAACACCACAAAAATACAGTTAAATAATTGACAACACTAAAATAACACTTAGTCGCACTAAATTCCACTTCACTGTTTCGCTTTGATCGCTCTGATTCGCACTGTGTCCCTTGCGGCAATGATCCTCTGTTTATATTGCCCACCGAACATTCGAGAAACGCCGAGATTGTTGTACAAAGTTGTAGACGCGGCTCGATGCGACTCGGCGCCAAATACCTACACACAGACCGCGCCCGATTTTGGTACCTATGGCTAGGCACATACGGTCCATTTTCGTTTGTACTTGATTCTCTCTGGATGTTTCTAGAGACGTCTATCGACCTTGATGTGTTTAGGTATTTATTTGTGCGATTTAAGTACCTATTCGTTACACTGCCCCCCGCTTAGACTTGCTCGTCCCGAGCAATATTCGAGCCTTTGTAAGGAGCCAGTCGATCAATATGGACAACCTTTAACTGTCCACGCGGGCATCGTTGGATCCGATAGGTCACGTCATTGATCCTCGTGATGACCTTATACGGGCCTTCCCAGCGGTTCTGCAGCTTGGGAGATTTGCCTTTTCGGCGTTTCGGGTTGTGCAGCCACACCAACGATCCCTCGTCAAAACCGTTACTATTGAAGTTTCTATCGTACCTGGTCTTCATCTTTGTACTGGCCACAAGACTGCTCTCACGGATCTGGTCATGTATGTCGCACATCTTGTTTTTCAGGTTCGATACGTAGTCACTTACAGGTTGCGGCGCATCCGGAGGTCCGCCGGTCAGGAGATCAACTGGAAGTCGGAGTTCTCTCCCAAAGTTGGCATAAGCAGGAGTCACCTTTATGCTTTCATGCTCTGCGGATCGATATGAGAGCAAGAACAAGGGAATATATCGGTCCCAGTCCCTCTGGTGATCCTCAACCAGTTTCGCCAAATGAGTCTCCAAAGTGCGGTTGAACCTTTCAACCATTCCGTCGGACTGTGGGTGATACGCCGTAGTCCTCGTTTTATTTATTCCCAGGAGACGGCATACTTCCTGGAACAACTGCGACTCAAAGTTACGCCCTTGATCAGAATGTATCTCCAATGGTAGCCCGAACCTGCAGAATACTTCGTTGACCAACTTAGTCGCCACTGTTGTCGCTTCCTGGTTGGGAATTGTGAAGACCTCCGGCCACTTCGTGAAGTAGTCCATCACGACCATGAAGTACTTGTTCCCGTCTTCAGTGGCCGGGAACGGTCCAGCAACGTCCACCGCAATTCGTTCCCATGGAGCGCCAACATTGTACAGCTGCATACGTCCCCTCGTACGTGTCGTAGGTCCTTTCACGGCCGCACATACTGTGCACTTACGACACCAATCCTCGACATCTTGCCGGCAATGAACCCAATAAAATCGTTTCCTGATTTTCGCCAGGGTTCGATTCATGCCCAGATGTCCTCCCGAGGATCCATCGTGCACGGACTCAAGCACTGCGCGCACCTTTGACCTAGGCACGACCAGCTGCATCAATGTCTCCTGTCCACTTGGCGACTCCCACTTGCGGTACAGCAACCCGTTGTGCAGCACTAGACTTTCCCACTAAGCCCAGTAGCTTTTCGTGGTGGAACTCATTGCTGATACAATATTCCAGCCGGGCCTTGGAACATTCTGCGTCTTCCATTCCATTATCGGCGCCAAGTTGTTATCCTTGAGTTGCTCGTCTCTCGTCCTTTCGTTCGCCCATTCGTCACTAAGGTTGTTAGTCGTAATCACTTTGATGACAGAATCACTGATTTCACGCCTCGAGCAGTGTTTACAATCTTCAGGGCACGGCCTGCGTGACAGTGCGTCAGCGTTGCCATGCATCCGTCCTCGTCGATGTTCGATCGTGAAATCGAATTCTTGTAACTGCTCGATCCATCGAGCGACTTGTCCTTCAGGATCCTTGAATTGAAGTAACCATTTCAACGCCGCATGGTCTGTCCGTAGCTTGAACTTCCTTCCGATGAGATACTTGTTGAAGTGTCGTACTGTCTTCACTACGGCCAGAAGTTCGCGTCTGGTTACACAGTAGTTCCTTTCTGGTTTTGACAGAGCCTTGCTGAAATACGCTATCACAACTTCCTTGTCCCCCTTCCGTTGTGACAGCACACCTCCAATGGCGATGTTGCTTGCGTCTGTGTCCACCACAAACTCGCCGACTTGGTCCGGGTAGCCCAATACAGGGGTTTCACACAGTCGTTCTTTCAGTTCCTGGAACGACTTCTCACAGTCCTCAGTCCACTGAAACGAACGCTTGTCCTCCGTCAGTCGATGTAGGGGCTTGGCTACTCCCGCGAAGTCGTATACGAAGCGGCGGTAGTATGAGCACAGACCAAGAAACGCCCGAACATCTGTTTTGTTCCGTGGGGTGGGCCATTCTCGTACAGCTACTGTCTTTACAGGGTCGGTTTCTACGCCATCCTTTGTAATTACATGCCCGAGGTAATTTACACGTTTCTTGAAGAAGCTACACTTCTTGGCATGCAATTTCAGGTTCGCGAGCTTCAACTTGGCAAACACTCTTTCTAAATTCCCCAGGTGCTCGTTGAAGTCGCGTCCCATGATGATGACGTCATCCAGGTAGACTAGGCAAGCTTTTCCAACGAGATCCGCAAGCACAACTTCCATCAGCCTTTCGAACGTAGCGGGAGCATTGCATAACCCGAAAGGCATGACGTTGAACTGCCACAGTCCATTTCCGGTCGAGAAAGCAGTCTTTTCCTTGTCCTTGGGATCGATCTCCACTTGCCAGTATCCACTCTTCAAATCCAGTGTTGAGAACCACTGGTTCCCACTCAACTTGTCCAAGGTGTCGTCAATCCGGGGTAGAGGGTAGCTGTCCTTTCTGGTTACGTCGTTCAGTCGACGATAATCCACACAGAAGCGAGTGCTGCCATCCTTCTTCTTAACTAGCACAACCGGAGAACACCATGGGCTCAAAGAAGGTTCGATGACATTAGCCTTCTTCATGTCTTCCAGCATGCACTGTACTTCGGCTTCTCTTCCTACTGGGATTCGTCGAGCACGTTGACGTATAGGTAACTCGTTGCCTGTGTTGATGGTGTGTTTCACCAATGACGTCCTGCCGAGCTGCCCATCTCTGTCACTAAAGATGTCAATGTAACGAGTGAGCATCTCCTTCGCTCTTTTGTACTCGGAGATTGACAAGTCCTTTTTTGAAATATCGACGAGTTCCAAGGGGTTTACACTGTTATTTTTCACAGCCGACAGCTTCCCCTGGGTGCAGCTCCGCATCCAATTCGCCTCGTCGCACTTCGCCACGACTTGATCCTTATTAAGAGTGACAGGAGCGCCATTGAAGTTGGTCACCCTTACTACAGCTCGTCGACTCTGGCTGTTTACTAAAGTTGGAGTGAGTAACCAGCCTTTATGTTTAGGACGTTCCAGGTGGTCGATGATGGAGCACCTCGTATTGGAGGGGTCCCCATTAGTTGGTAACTCCACATCGACAAGCGTTTCCGAGTATGGGTTCAGCTTGACGCCCTTGGCACAACGCACATAGCCAGCATAACCGCCTTTCAAAAATACCTGTTCCTGGCCGCACTGCAGTACACCGTTGCGCAAGTCGATGCCAAACTGGAACCGCTTCATAAAGTCGAGTCCGAGAATGCAGTCGTCTATAATGTCGGCCACGATGACGGTGTGTGGATACTCCCCGTCACCCACCTTGAGTGTCACCGGCAGCTCGTCGTATGCGGGTATTGGCTGACCGGTTGCCGTGAAGAGTTTCAGACAGGAAGATGAACGTCTGGTTCTTTTCGTAGATCGTCCCAACAACTGAGGTCTCACAACCGTACGCGTTGCTCCTGTGTCGATCGTCATCTCACATGGCGTCCTGTTGACCTCGCCGGCGATCACAAGACTGTTCCCGTCGAAAACTTGTCGGATGGTAACTTTTGGGGCTGTGTCACAATCAGCCAGTACCCGCCCCGCGGCTCTGGCTGTTACTCGTTTCCCGGAAGCTCCGTAGTTACGGCACGGACATCAGCTTCGACGTCCCGTTTCGGCACTCGTTGATCCGTGCCTTGTCGTTTAAGCGCCGGGCAGCTTGCTTTAAGGTGCCCCAGCTTGTGGCAGTAGAAGCAGCGGGGTAAGTAGCTACGCCTCTCTGCTACAGGTGTCGTTGTTGGAGTAGCCTCCTCCGCCACTTGTCTCAATCGCTGAGAACGAGGCTCCTGTCTCACGGCTTCCACCTCTAGAGCATGGGCCAGTGCATCTTTCAGGGCGCTGTGGTGGCCCAGACGAACTGCAGCTCTGACCTCCATGCTGCGGATGCCGTCGATGAATGCTTGAACGAGGTTCGCAGCAATGAACTCTTGTCCGGCAGATGGGTACGCCTTTCTTACGATCTTCTCAATCTCCAGAGCCCATTGCTGCAGGTTTTCACCAGCATGTTGCGTCCTGTCCCTCAGCTGCGCTCGGTAGACGTGCTCCAGGTGTTTGTCGCCGTACCTGGAGTCCATTGCCTCGATCAGGTTCCCGTACGTGGTGCAGCTGTCTGGAGAGGCTTCCAGAACCGACAGTGCACGACCCCTTAAAGCCACTGTCAAGGCGGTCAGAGATTGCTCGTCTGTCCAGCCGTTGGCAGAGGCGACCGTTTGGAACTGCAATTTGTACGCTGTCCAGGACGTAGTCCCGTCGTACGGCGGCACCTTGACTCGAGGGCCGGAGACGATGGCGCCTCCAGAAACAGGAGCGGTCAGCTTCAGTTTCCTTACTTCATTCTGGAGCCCCTTGCATTGGCTGTCAAGTCGTGCCTCCAACTCTCCGTAGCGGTCGTCAAGTCTTGCATCCAGTTCTCTGCTCATCCTAGTCTGTATTTCCTTGCAATGCTGTTGGAGGTCTTCGTAACGGATGTCGAGGTCTTCGATTCTCTCCTCGTGCATGTCTGTAACCCTCTGTAGCTGCTTCACCTCCATAGTCACCTTTCCCAGTGATTCTGAAAGCAGCTCCTTAAGGCTAGCAGACTGCTCCTTCAACAGCCGGCAAGTCTGCTCCTCCCGAAGTCTGGCCTGCTCCTCCAATAGCTGCCGAGTCTGCTCCTCCTGTCGTCGGGCCTGCTCCTCCTGACGTCGGGCCTGCTCCTCCATCAGCCGAACCAGCATCCCCATATCGAATGCCTGGGGAGCACCCGCAGAACCTGCAGCACCCGTATCAACTCCAGCAGCAGCTCCAGCACCAACAGCAGCAGTCCCAGCAGCACCAGCAGCGGCTCCAGCAGCAGCAGCCTCGTCGACCTCCTCGCCGTGATGTCCAGCAGTAGTTTGTCGTGTTTTGGGTCGCCGTGATGACGACGAGTCACGTGGTGTAATCGGCATTTTTGAATCCCACACTCCTGACACCAATTTGTTACGAGCTGGGGTTCGAAGAGATTTAAAATACCGATTAAATAGACAAACTTTACTATAACACCACAAAAATACAGTTAAATAATTGACAACACTAAAATAACACTTAGTCGCACTAAATTCCACTTCACTGTTTCGCTTTGATCGCTCTGATTCGCACTGTGTCCCTTGCGGCAATGATCCTCTGTTTATATTGCCCACCGAACATTCGAGAAACGCCGAGATTGTTGTACAAAGTTGTAGACGCGGCTCGATGCGACTCGGCGCCAAATACCTACACACAGACCGCGCCCGATTTTGGTACCTATGGCTAGGCACATACGGTCCATTTTCGTTTGTACTTGATTCTCTCTGGATGTTTCTAGAGACGTCTATCGACCTTGATGTGTTTAGGTATTTATTTGTGCGATTTAAGTACCTATTCGTTACAATATTTTCATTTCGGTAGACCATGGACCCATTGTTTCCACTGCAAGCGCCGAAAATAAGTAATTTGTTATAATATTTGAATATTTTCGGCGCTTGATCAGTTGAGCGTGTTCTGCCGCCGCACCCGCTTTTAATTTTGTATACTGTATGTGAGATGCTGCCAGTGTATCAACACAGGTAGCGTCCCACACCAAATTTTTTCCTAAATGCCATGGTACTAAAGTTACGCCATCGGGTCTCTTGCCATCGTCCCTGCTCATACCAGATGGTTCAAGAATCGCAGGAACAGAAGCAGTGGCAAGAGACTATTTTGTTGTATTTGAGCAATTGGTTGTTGTATTTTTTGATAAAAAGACAATATAAGAATAAAAATTGGCCAAGTACCTACTACGACTCGCGGGCTCAGGTTTCCTTCCTTTTTTTCGGTCAGAACTTTAAGACATGATTTCTGTTAACTATAATTTTAGCCTCATTAGTTTCGGAGTTAAGGGGGGGGTTAATTCTGGTATATTTTCTTTAATATAATTTAAACTATGCATTTTAAAAGTATAAAAAAATTGTATTCCTTATAACAAACCCAATGCACTTGAAAAATAATCTTTTACGTTATAATTTTTCCCCAAAAATTAAACCTTAAAATCGAAATTTGATCATTTACGCTACACGTCTGTGATTGGGTCATGAAACTCTATATATGTACCAAGTTTCAACATTTGTCGTCCAGTAGATTCGGAAATTTCATGTTATTTTTTTTTAATATTCAGTGCGCATGCGTACTCTGGTTTGTTATGTATTATGGGGTTAATCTATACATCAAATCATTTACATATAAATAGTATGAAAAGTGCAATGACCAATTGTTACCTAAATAAATTGTTATGTCCAGTAAAACGCAATAACAAGAGACGAGGGCACTATAGGTCGCAATGATAATGTACAATACAGACTATTTGCGAAGGCCTCTTACACACGCACACATCTTGACGGCATCTATTATTTGCGGTGTGGCCATAGACACCAGTAACAGTTTCCACTTTTTGCCAGTTGTCCATCACTTCTTGCATCCATATCTATCTATCTATCTATCATCACGTCTTTTATCCTAAGAGGGTTAGGCAGACACAATCGAATGACATTTGCTCTTCTTTTATATTCATCATACCTTTCTTATACATGCTTAGCGATTGTTTGTACTTTAAATATTGCCATCGATCAATTTTTTTATTGTACCTACCAAAGACAATGAGATCATATAAAAACTATAAGTATTTAGTTTATATTTTTTCTGCAATACCTGTACATCAGCAGACTAATATTTCTACGAATTATAGCATAGCATAGCAGATTTTTTGGTCGCAAAGAGTTTTCAATTTATTATTTTACTGTGAATATCTATGCAAATGCCTAATCCTTTAACTTGACCAAATTTCAAGCCGTCTGACATACAGAGATAAATGACAGATAGACAGGACGGAACGGACAAGAAAAAACGGAACACTTATATAATCACTCTTGTGCCTGTCTGTCCGTCTGTCACAGCATACTCTACGAAAAGATTGAAATTTGCTACAAATGTATAGTTTGATGACCCAAACACTCTATTATTACTTGGTACATGGTAAGATGGTCTTTTGACTATCTCTATTTTTATAAAACGAAAAGTTTGTCTGTCTGTTCTACTTAAAGGGGTGTTCGATTGGCGGGTTGATTCGTCAGGGAAAAAAGAAACAAGTCAAAACCATCAATGGCTCACCTCTTTCTCGCGGTATAAAATTCGGGGTTGCAACAAGAGTCGATGAGGATACGACCAAAGAGGTTATATATATATATATATATATAAGTATAGCGTAAATAATGGAATTTCAATTCTAGGAGGAAAATTAAAAAGTTTAAAACATTTTTTTCAAGTGCATCATAATTATGTTATAAGGAATACAATATAGTTTACAGGAAAAAATCCCTTGTACAGAACCTCTTATTCGCAGTTGATCGGGTATTTATCAGTAAACGTTATAACCAACTCAATTTAGCCGTTTAAAATATAATTATAGTAATAAACAAATAAATCATCGCAATATGATATTTTATCAAAGCAGTTATGTGAAATTGAACTAAGTAAATTAATGTCTTTCGGTACACAATTAATGTAGATATCTCAGCGCTCACACATTGTTGAGACGTAGTAAAAATGTTGACAAAAATTGCTCTAGTATTTTACATAGTTTATATGACTTCAGTGAATTCAGATTATATTTACAGAAAAATCTGCAAGGAAGGTGAGATTTTTATGTGATGACGTAAATTTTAATCCTGAGTTTAATTTCCTTGCAATGGCGACAGTAACGACAATTTTATTAAAATTTATATGTGTTTAAATATTATGTTGTCTTATATGTTACTCGATAAAATTGTCACTGCTATCTTCGTCGCAACGAAATTAAATTCAGGATTTAAATCTGAAATCTTAAGAGTCAAGAGTAAGTACCTACCTAGATTATATAAATAGATTTACGCACTCGGCAAAATTTCCTAAATTTGATGAAATATTTTTAGGCCCCTAACAAAATTTTTAAATAAAAAAAAAATTTTCCCACAACAAATTTTAAACCCTATTTACTAATTAGAGGTTGAATTTTGGGAAATTCTTAATAACGTCATTAATGTCATACATTATGTTATGCCAAGTAACCTTTCAAATCTTTCAAACCATATTTTACCTCGAGTCAACAACTGTTACAGTCCTATTGGTTTCAGCATGGCGATGATGAATCAGTGAGGAGTTGTTGTATTTTATAGTATATTTCCCACGACTTCGTACGTGTCTATTTCAGAATGTTGGCAAACATACACTTCATACATAGCTTTTGTCATGTTCACCTCTGCCCACCCCGTTCCCGTCGTCATGCCGTGATGGTATATAGCCTATGTTACTCAGGGATAATGTAGCATTCCAACGGTGAAAGAATGATCAAAATCCGTCCAGTAGTTTTTGAGTTTATTCGTAACAAACATACAAACATAAAAAAATACAAATCTTTCCTCTTTATAATATTAGTATAGATAGATAAATAAAAAAATGTATACCGAAGGATTTCCAACTATATCCGTTGCTCTGTTTTAAACGTGAAAAATAAACAATGAGATTTCGCATATTTTGATTTAGGATATATAAAAATTTATTTTAATATTTTTAGTGGACCCTAGCGCTTGCGACGTACACCAAGTGAATATAGATAAATGTGAAAACGCAAAGTTTTGTCGTATGAAGAAAAATAAGCGTTACTCTCTACATATCGACTTTACACCACGTAAGCATTAAACTATAATAGGTACAAGAAGTCTAGAATCTAGTTGAAAATTATTAATTATTAAATTATAAAGACAAATGTCTCTCAACAAGTGTTTAGCAGGCATTTATTTCCCATTTATGTTGGTATATCCAGTAGATGACGAGATCTGTAGCTCCTAGGGTCTAGATTCTAGACTTCTCTTATATATATATATATATGTAGTTTAATTATAAACTTATATTAAAAATACCCATTTTCCATCTAAATATACCCGGAATATACCTCTACGCAACGGCCCACTCGTTATGTAGCCACACAAATACCATCGGCTAAAATAAGGGAGACTTGGTCTTCCGCTGCGTATCCTGGACCGGGACCGATAACCCGTGACGAAAGAAAAAATTATTTGGATCTAAATTTTAGACTTTAAGTAAACATTATTTATTTTAATTGCAGATTTCACAGCAGAAAATGTGCAAATAGGGTCATACTCTGATCACGATAATAATGATTTTGAGTATCATATTGAGAACAGAAATGCGTGTGACTTGATGTCTTGTCCCCTTACATCAGAAACGCGGCAAACATTGTCATATCCTTTCAAAGCACCAAAAGCTCTTCCTCAAGTGAGTTATTTTACCTATTTACAATTTGATTGAAGACATAGGTAAAAAAGGTCTATAAAATATCAAACAAGGGATGTATGAAACTAGAAAAACATCTATATTTCTTTAACATTATATCAAGGAACTTGCATGGAAGACGAGTGTTCCTAGAAAGTGGTAACTCCAGATGCCATAGTTATTTAAAACAAGAAACCAGCCAAGTGCGAGTCGGACTCGCGCACGAAGGGTTCCTATAAGGTTTCCATCTATAAAAACTGCCAAAAAAAATCACGTTTGTTGTATGGCCCTCTTAAATATTTATATTATTCTGTTTTTTAGTATGTGTTGTTATAGCGGCAACAGAAAATACATCATCTGTGAAAATTTCAACTATAAAACTATCACGGTTCATGAGATACAGCCTGCTGGTGACAGACAAACGGACTAGTAATAGGGTTCCCCTAAAATTCAGCATTGCCATTCAACGAGGCATTGCTGCAAGTGTATTAGGTACGCTACCACTTCCAAAAGTCCATACTTTTTTCTATCTACTTTAGTTTAGTTTATAAAAAGTTTTTAAATTTATATATTCAAATGAAACTAGAAATGTACTATTGAAGGAACATTACTTAAATTCTCTGCCTTCCCCTATAAAAAACAGTAATATAGCAAGAACAATGCTGCCGTGCTAACAATAAGTGCAGTAATTTTTTGTCAAAAATGAGTTGCATATATCATTGGAATCCTTGAAAGAAGATCTATAACTTTTCCTTAGACATGGTAATGAAATTACCGCGAAAAAGAGGTTTTTCAAAAACAATAAGTGCAGTATGTACATGATCTGACAAATGAGTGCTAAGAAATAGAGCAGTATATGCTCATACTGCATATTATATGAATCATGTGATAGTGGATTACACACCAAAAGTGCAGTAAGACACTTTACTACATTCTTACTAACTAACTCTTATAGAGTACTACATAAAATAAATGCAGTAACTGGTACTTACTGCATTTTTGTTACTTGACACCTTTTATACATATTTGTACTGATAGCTAATTTGATTGCAGTAAGAGTACATACAGCATTCATATTTAGGTAACCAATTTTCACAACTTAGTATTACTGCAGTAAACTTTTTTACTGTGTTCTTGCCTAGTAATTAATTAAATATGTCAAGCTTACGTAACTTATGAAAGGCGAAGTAAATACAAAGTTACTGCTGTTACCTACGGAGGGAGGTGAGGTGCGGGGTAAGGGGTAAAGGTACATACTTTTTGGTCATGGTTTGACCGACAACGCTTTCAGCGGCACTCAAGTTAATATTTATTGTACAGGACTTATACTCGTGGTGATTAATTAGGTATTTTTCTACTCTGAAGTTAAAAATATTATTTATTAAATTATAACCTGCCCGCTATTTTGTATCTCGGTTGTTAACAAAAAGTTTTAGACGGCGTATACAGATTGACCCTGAGTTGACTGTGACGGTTGCTCTTCTTGGTTTATCGTACATTACTAATCTGTGAATGGTAATTATCACTTCTTGTTAAGGGAATGAGGGGGAGGGTGGCGAATAGCAAATATATCCTCGTGAACGCTAAGTTAGATTAGAAATGACCGATTTCAACAGAAACGATGGATTTCGTGTATATAATATTTTTAGTCTAGTTATGTTTTACATTATGTTTTACGAGTTTTAATTAGGTACATTTTAATAATAATTTAATTAAAACTTACGTACATAATCCAACAAACCGCACTTAGAGGCTTTTCCATCCATCCAAATAATAAACGAAGGAGACTTGGTCTTCCGCTGGGTACCCTGGAACCGTAACAAGGTGTCGGAAGAAATGTGATATATATAAATAACTCTCAGTATCTAAACACTAGAATGTCACACTATAAAACACTTTTTTATTTATTATCTCTTTTTAATAATATTCTGTTTTATTTACAGGGGAAATATCCAATAAAAGTGATGATATGGAACGCATCAAATGTAACTTCTACTTGTTGCTTCACTTTTAATATTAAGGTCAAATAAGGTTATATTCCTAAATTATGATTGTAACAATTTTATTATAATACACGATTACTTATTGAATACTTAGAAGAAATACTAATAAATTAAAATTAACTAATAATTTAGATTGTTCTTTCAAAATTGGGGTGTTGACAGTGAATTAAAATAAACACACAATAATATTTTTATATAGTCTTATTATAATGTTTATTTAATTGTTTAATAAATATTTATATTTTTTTAATATCTATATGAAAAATATTTAATTCATACTTCCTGTTATGTGGCCGCAAACGGGAAGTGACGTCACATTCATGTAAATTTCAAATAAATAACCATAGACCTATCTGTCACTTACTAAGTTATTTTCTTGTTATTTTATCTAATATGTGACTATCATGTTGTTGGGGTGCGTGAATGTGACGTCATCATCGCGCAATTAAAAAAAATTAAAATCATATTTTAGTTTTCTAATTATTTTTGTAGTTTTTATAATAAACATGCAACTACAATATTATAAGTGTTTCCAATAACTTGTCAACACCCCTACAGATTTAACCTTTTCATAGTTATACATGTACTTATTATACTTAATTTAAAGTACGTACTAAATTTTTAGAAGACGCATTGACGAAGTAGTAACAGGCAAATAACACTTGCGGTGTGGATTGAGACACGAGTAACAGTGTCCGCTTTTTGCTAGTCATCATTAAACATAACAGGTAGCTTATTCTTGTTCAAGATTTCAAATTTAAATCCTAAAATCCTGAATTTAATTTCGTTGCGATGACGACAGCAATGACAATTTTTTTTTAATGTCGCTATCGATTAATCTCAGGATTAGGATTGAAGTTTACGTCAACAGGTGGCAAGCCTGTTACTGCATCCGACACCTAGATACGTCTGTTATTATTAAAAGCTTGGCCTGCAGCTTGTCTCCAACTACAAATATATTCCTAAAGAAAATTCTTTCTTAGCATTTTTGGCATAATTTCCCTTTCCACTAGGTACCGTCTAGTTTTTAAAAATTTGAAAAGGGCTGGCTGACTGCTGTTTATTTTTTACAAGCACATTTTAGTCATTTTGACTGTTCACGCAGCAATACATAAAGGCCGTAATGTTAAATGACAAGTTCACTCGCCCAGAGTAATTTACGTTAAGAATAGTAAAATCCGTGACAGAGTATCACAGTTTTGAATGGGCCCGACATGAGTATTCAAAAATTCGTAGAAAGAGAGAAGAGTGATTGCCGGACCGTGAAATTTTAACAAAAAACCTGACTGCCCTAATTCACGTTCAATTGTCAATTGATATTTCAATATCCAACATAATCAATTACGGAACAAACTTACAAAAAAGTTTGTCACGTACTGTTGTCATCTCTGCAGCCTTATTTTTATTATTTTTCTTGGTCCTCAGTGGAAAATATACGATAGAAATAATTTGAATGATTTAAATGATCAATCCATATTTTGCACTTGCGGAAAGTATACATATTTCATATAATTTTCTTTTTCAAGAAAATGTATAAGAATTTTTAGTTTCTGGTTACCTACCTACTGCGCATGCGCGTTAACTGTCAAGTGACTCGGACATGCGCGTGTCAATATTTTCATAGAGTTTAATGTGCCTGTAATACATTACAGTATCGAAGTTTGATATATTACAGACGCGTGTATATAAATCGAAAAAGTCTTTTGCTCAGATGTAAGTATACACTTTTTTAGAAGAAGTGATTTACGTGTCCTCCGAAGCCCGAAAAGTAGATTAAAGCATATATTCTTGAAGAAAATTGGTGATTAGTATTTTTGGCAAGACTGAGATTTGAGCCTGTCAGCAATCCCAATTACAATTTAATTTAAGAATACACCAAATTATTTTCTTTTGTATAAAAAAACAATGGTTGTTCCGCAGAATTCACAAGTGGGATACTAAAATTGCAGCTTTGCATTGACCTCTCGACAATCGCAGGTTCCATTGTTAACAACTAACCTCTATGCTCGGTGACCCTTCACACCTACTTCCGGTTTCTAATTTTTCAAACAATCTTTGCGTAATTTTTACTATATTATAGAAAATCTTTAGTTTTTAAATTTGAAGTGCTGGGAAAGACGAGCCAAATGTTAAAGAAGTGACACATCTAGGCAATTTATAGGCTTGCCACCTGCTGGCAAAAAAGTGGACGAGAAGAAGTTTGTGTTGTATTTCTGTTTGTTATGAATATATTTTAAAAGAGATAAATTTGTAAAGCGTTTTCTGACTCATGCCAATTTTTTAAGAATGGACTTCCCGTACTTCAGACGGCACGTAAAGCTTCATATCCCCAGTTTTGAAATAAAAGGGATTCCACAGTTCACTAAAAGGAAATTTTAATAGATATAAAGTACATACTTTATAAATCTGAAAAACGCAGTGAGGGCGTATCTATTTGTTTAAAATTACATTTAACTTTTCAATAGTTATATCTCAGGCAAAACTCTAAAAGAGAACAAAGAACAATAATTAACTAGCATCAAGATATTATCGACACTTGTCTATTTGAAGACATAATTACTGATTAAGATAAAGCTCTCATCTTTAACACAGATCAATATTAAATCTCTTTGATACTTCATTTATAAGAGTACTTGAAAGTTTAATTTATATTGTGAAACCGTGGGAACTACTGAAATAGGCAACACTATACAGATACATAAGTTTGTTATTATATTTTTACTAATAACTAGCAGTCCGCCCCCGGCTTCGCCCGTGGATATTTTCGAACAAAATAAAATATACCCTACAGCACTCATAGATAATGGCTTGCCTGCACTACCCCTACCCCTACCCCTACCCCTACCCCTACCCCTACCCCTACCCCTACCCCTACCTCTACCCCTACCCTGTTTCCCACGACTTCGTACGTGTCTATTTCAGAATGTTGGCAAACATACACTTCATACATAGCTTTTGTCATGTTCACCTCTGCCCACCCCGTTCCCGTCGTCATGCCGTGATGGTATATAGCCTATATTACTCAGGGATAATGTAGTATTCTAATGGTGAAAGAATGATCAAAATCCGTCCAGTAGTTTTTGAGTTTATTCGTAACAAACGGATTTAAAAAAATATTGCATTTGATAACATCGCGGTACGACCTAACGCCGGGTGCAACCGCAGTGCACAGGTATTACTAAATATTATATGCGAATGTTTGTTTGATTCTTTGTTTATTTTTTCCTTATTTCACGCCAAAACTAAGCTACGGATCAAAGTAACTCGACCCCGCCTTCGCACGGATACAATATGAGTTTACAACAATTTGAATACCTACAAAGCTTACTTTTTCCCCGACCTGATTCACCAAGGTCCATGTTTAATACTCGTAACCTTCCCAATGATTTTTATTAACCTATCTAATAGTGAAAACTGGAACAAAATCTGTTCAGTAGTTTTTGCGTGAAAAGGTCACACAGATACGAGGGGACTTTGTTTTATAAAATGTACTTGCTGTTTGTTTATTATTTTTCAGGCGTTAAACGTAAGCATTATTTGTGTAGTATTATGTCTGAGAAATTCAGACAAAATACTTATCTATCTAAATATTTTTTGAAATTTTTGAAACTTTTAGATTACTCAGGGTTCCGTTTCCGTGCCAAACAAAAGTGATGAAAAGGGAATTAATTATTAGTTACATTTCGATTAGGTACCTTCAATCATCTTACAAATTAGGTTTAGAAGATATTGTTTTGTATTGTATTTTCACAAAATAATTCGATGTAAAAAAGAGCGAGCCTTACATTAGAAGTCTACGAGCTGAATAAACACTTGACCGGTTTTTTCTCAGTTTTTTTATGTAATTACAAACAGATCTAAAGTAAAAGTTAATAAACAATCAGTACAGTGTGTACGCAACATAATGACCACCTGCTGCGTGAAATGGCCTAGATGAATTAATCATTTTGAGGTAACGCAATCTTTGAGACTATTAAATTATTTACATTAAAGATTCTTTTGTCATGTAACCCAACTGCTTCCATTGGTTGAAATCTAACCGAAGTCCTACATAGTTGCTAGGATTTTCACATAAACAAAAAAAAATCGGCCAAGTGCGAATCGGACTCGCGCACGAAGGGTTCCGTACCATTATCTATAAAAACGGTGAAAAAAAAAATCAAGTTTGTTGTTTATTCTGTTTTTTAGTATTTGTTGCTATAGCGGCAACAAAAATACATCATCTGTAAAAATTTCAACTGTCTAACTATCACGGTTATGAGATACAGCCTGGTGACAGACTGACAGACAGACAGACGCACGGACAGCGGAGTCTTAGTAATAGGGTTTCCGTTTTTACCCTGTAATCTGTAACTTTCATCCTCCAACCGTTATAAAGAGGGGTGTACATCTGTATATAAAAGGTCCTTCCCGTCCTAGAAAGCTGACATTTGGTATGCAGGCTAGGATTTTTACATATACAAAAAAAAATTAAGAAATCTGTAACTTTCACCCTCGTCTGTATATAAAACTAGGGTACTTTCCGAAGTCCTAGAAAGCTGAAATTTACAGTAGTTTGGGCTATATAGAATGTAGAATAGAGTGGGCTATGAAAAAAGCTGACTCACAATACATAAAAAGAACTAGGGCATCTTACAAAGAAAAATATAATCCCACCAAAAACATTTCATGTAAGATAGATTGCCTAGACTTACAAGCTCATAATGCTTTCACTATTAAAAAGTTATCTGATCTCATGCAGAGCCAAGCCCTAACTCTACATACCTAACATCCTGGTTTGGTATAGAGCTGATAGAGCATTTTTCGTCCAGTAAATTCGGAGAAAATAAGCTGTGACAGACGGACAGACACAAGAGTGATCCTATAAGGTTTCCGTTTTTTCATCGGAGATGTTCGGAACCCTAAAAAGTGATAAAGTTTTGAAATTTTTGAGAAAAAATATTTTTTACATCATTACAAAATTTGTCAGTTTTGCCCTGTTTAATGTGGGGACAACTTACAAAATTTTGACATTATTTCCTATTATTTTTTTAAAGTATTTAAAAGAAAATACGTAATGATAACGAAGAAAGAATTTAAGAGTTGAGTTATATTAATTATATCAAAAAGAAAGTGTCTCGAGCTGACAACGAAATTAATTATCATAATGATGAACATTTGAATTATATTTAATTTGTTGTAAAGTAAGTATGTACTTTCAAAATAATTTTTAACAGTATTATTTTTGTACCAATGATTTTTATTTCTATCATACCCAGTATGTAGCAACTAGAATAATAATCCCCCTACCTCAACAGCAGCTCGTATTCTCAACAAAAAATTTTTTTCTTTCTTTCATATGTTACGGTTCCAGGGTACTCAGCGGAAGACCAACTCTCCCTCGTTTAGCCGATGGTATTTGTAAGGCTATACCTAACGAGTGGCCAGTTGTGTTGAGGTTCTGCTGAAAGAGTTGTATAGGGCATATAAAGAGAAAAATATATCTGAAATCATCGTCACTTGTCACATGTGTCACTTTTGTCAAATGCGGACATTGAGTATCTGGCCAGGTCACATTGTATGAAGACTAAATCTATTTAATTCTATCAATGATAACTACAGAAACATCGCTTTATATTTATTAACTTTCATGCTCTGCCAATTTTATTTCGAGTTTTGTGCAACGAAGCCAACAACTCTCACTGGTTTAAATTAAAATTGTTAGACAACAATAATTTCTTCTTAGAGAGCATTTAGAGAGGTCTTTAACCTGCCATTTGGAATACCAACAAGTTAAATAATCGTTTCATCATTCTGTGAGTGGTCACGCGAAAAGGGAACTGAAGAAAAATTGTTATACGGGTTGGTGTAAAAATTCTATTTTATTATCCCGGGGGAATGAGATTTTTTTCCGGGATAAAAAGTAGTCTATGACTAATTCAGAATGGATTTTCTTGCAGTTTTCACGATTAAATAGGTTGTTTCACGATAAAGGTTCACGAGTTTAGGAGAAGTGGGGGAAAAAGTTAGCCCCAGCGAGTTTTCATGGCGTATGCTGTCTAATCCATCAGAGATATAACAAAATTATATAGGAAAGAATTGTGGAGAATAAAATGATCTACAGTAAAGTTCGCGGTAGCATATATATATCTATATCTAACCCCATTTTTTTTTAATAAACCCATATTGTCCCGGGAGGTGTCGCTAAGCAGTCGTTATAAACTATTTCAATCAAAAAAATTCTCCAACGATTAAAAATCACCAAAACCAAAAAAAGCTCTCCAAATCCCTTCAGGTACTTTTTCGTCTATTTTGAAGCCTATTCTGGTCAAACATGGCAAATTGAGACAAACGAGCATATCCCCGTCATATTTTGCTACAACTTACCTACAACTAAAAGTAAAATTAATATACATAATGCTGTTTTCGTTACATCACTTACTTATGGAAACGAGACTTGGGTATGGAATAAGAAGCATGAAAGTATGACAAATGCAGTGGAAATATGGTCTTTACGTAGAATGTGTGATATAAAGGGTATAATAACCGCATCCGGAACCATTAGAGCAGAATGCGGAGTGAAAGATGATGCTGTGAATAAAATTTAAAAAGTAATTTACGCTGGTTTTGACATGTTGAAAGAATGAAGACTGAAATGGTTTATAAGGCTGAAGTGAAAGGAAATGCTGGCAGAGGACGACCTAGGTGTACTTTTATTGAACATATAAAAAATATATTGATCGATGGAAATATTAAAAGTACACACAATCGCCGAGCATGTATGAAATGTATGATGAATATAAAAGAGGTATGTCTGGATCGTAACAAATGGCATTCGAATGTCTCAGCCTTACACCTCTTGGGATAAAAGGCGTGATGATAGAAAGATAGATAGATTAAACGTACAACTGGATTCGACTCTTTAATTAGTCTTTGCATGTGCACAAAGTTATATGAAATTAAAGTTAATTTATAAACAGAAATCGAGACTTCCACATTTGGTGGGAGATCACTCGGACCATGTCTATTGTTTCAAACCAACACAGACGGAAGCAGACAGAATAAATTTGCAATCATTTAACAACAGGGAAGTAACTCTTGAAGTAAATTTCAATCCTAATCCTAAAATCCTGAGTTTAAGAGCTCCTTTGGTTGCGTAACCAACTAAAAAACGCACGTGTTCGAAAATTTTGTATCTCTTTCACATAATATCCGAGCGAAACAAAATAAATAAAGAAAGAAATTTTCCAAACAAAATCGGTACAATAAAATATACAAAATGGACTTCAGCAATTCAAGTATTGTACAAAAAATATTAGAAATAACAAGTTCTAGTTAATGAATCCATAAAGTATGTGAAATTATTTTTACTTGATATGTAAAAATATATACATTACTAAATATATTCAGAGAACTCGAGTGGCAAAGTTGGTTGAAAATTGATGACTTTCAGGGTTTCATGAAACCTAGGTGTAGCTGATATTGACATATTTATTACATATTGAGTATAGATAATTTCATACACTCTAAGGATCCATTAACTAAAACTTGCTATTTTTAATAAGTTTTGTATAATACTTGAATTGCTGAAGTCCGTTCTTGTATGGGACAAAAGTTATTAGGCGTCTCCTTAATTTCATTGCCATGGCGACAGTAGCGACAATTTTAATGAAATAAGTTGTCTCATATGCTACTCGATTTAAAATTAAATTCAGGATTTTAAGATTTGAAATCTAAGGCAAGAGTGTGCTACCTGCAGATATGGTCGTTGCACACTATACAGGTATGTGAATTATTTGTGAATTACTGCTTACCCCTATCGTTATAATGGTGTGATTTGATATTAATCCAGGCTAAGTTAAGAAAAAAGCTATTTCGACAGCATTAGATTTGATACTGGAAGACCTGGAATCAATCCCCAGTCTAATATAAAAGCTAAATGATCACATTTGTTGTATAGGAGCACCCCTTAAATATTTGTTTTAATTTAATTATTTATTTTTAAAGTAAATATATAACTAAATATTCTGTGAATATTTCAAGCGTCTACCTGTTGCCGTTATCAATATCGAGCAAAAACGAGCAAAAAAATCACGTTTGTTGTATGGGAGCCCCTTTAAATATTTATTTATTCTGTTTTTTTAGTATTTGTTGTTATAGCGGCAACAGAAATACATCATCTGTAAAAAAATCAACTGTCTACCTATCACGGTTCATGAGATACAGCTTGGTGACAGACGGTCAGACAAACGGACGGACAGCGGAGTCTTAGTAATAGGGTTTCCGTTTTTATCCTTTGAGTACGGAACCCTAAAAACAACTACTCTAGTGACTTTTGCTTAATATGGCCAACTCTCTGATTCTTTCATTTACTTCTACTCTAGAACTGACAGGTGTTTTTTAATCATTTACCCGAGCAAGTATTTTTCAGAATTTTAATAGCGATCAAAATGAGCTTTAAACTTGTTAAAGTACATGTATGTATGAGTCATTTGACATTTTAGCATTGCACTATGGCTATTCGACCATTAAGGTTTCTGAAAAAGGAACTGCCATGGCCATACAAGCAAGTTATTTCAATTCATATGTGGAAATAAAATGTAATCTAAAATACAGTGAATTGCTATAATAAAAAACTCCTCCGTCTTTTTGATATGCCACGACAATGTAGGTTGCATATACCTTTGGGGTAGATAGAGACTAAAGGACTTGTCAGGGCTGTAGCTAGAGTCGAATTTGAGGTAGGGCGGCAATTGTTACAGGTAGGGCGGAAGTAAAAAATCGACCAAAAATACCATTTCGATCATATTGTTTCTGCAAACTTATTATAATAATTAACATAATAATAAAAAAAAATTAAAACAACTGAATTCTACGATTCGCCATGTTATTAAAAATGCGAAGAACTTCATTCAGATCAACTGATTTTGTTCTTTTTATTTCAAAGGCCAGAAATACCATACCAGTAATTCTCTCGTGACCCATTGACAGCCTTTGAGGCCTATTGATTGCAGTTAAAGTTGAAAACGTAGATTCGCACACTGCAGTGCTACATCCTATGGTCGCCACAGATGCAAAAAGTCCATATAGGGTAGGGCATTGCCCCACAATGCCCCCCCCCCTAGCTACGGCCTTAACTTGTAGGACTATATTTAGCGATTCAAAAGGTTCTATTCTATTCATTTAGTTGTACATTGTCTAAGCCCAAAAAATAATAAAACGTAATAAATTTTCATATGTTTCATATTTTCATAAATTTTGGGATAAATAGAGCTAAGGCAAGACTGTAGTCTATTAACTTTAATATGTAAAAAAAATATATAAAGTATATATCAAGAATCTTACCACACCGTAACCTTTATGAGGACTACATACTATATATGTACATGGTCGTGTACATACCATTTGTGACCATATGTAATGAACGTTTTTACCAAGCTAGCCGTATTCAAGATAAATAATCTACAGTATAAATAAATAGCAGATGGAAAGTTTCATCAAAATAATTAATCCGTTTCGGCACTGATTATTTACTTCATAGTTACTTTTTTTTATAGAGAAGACGACATGTGACCTTGCCACCGCCTGATTAGTAAGCACAGGTCCATGAATGCGCGCGACTGGCAGATCATAATACAGTCCGCCAGTCGCACCCGCCGTAGAGATGCTTTTTCACGCTTCGCTTGAAGGACCCCAGCTTGTAGAAAGGAGGAAAGACCGACGCCGGGCGTGTCAGGGCCCATTCTGGACAAACATAGATAAAGTCAGGCATACAAAAAAAAATAGTTCCACATACATCCCACTAATATTATAAACGCGAAAGTTTGTATGGATGCAATGTATGTGTTTGTCTCAATCACGCCAGAACGGCTGAACGGATCTGGATGAAATTTGACACAGTCGGAATAGCACATAGGTAGGTTACTTTTTATCCAGGAAAAAATATATGGTTCCCGTGGGATAGATTTGTTTTTGTTTTTCACGGGATCGACGTGATTTTTTTCATAGTGGTAGTTTAGGGGTCAGAGAATGACATATACTACTTTTTATACTGCGAAAGCGGGCGGGGTAGGGGCAAATTATAGCCAAGGGATTATTTCTTTTTGGATCTATTTCCACGAGGGTGAAACCGCGGACAGAAGCTTTATTTTTATTATATTATTATATCACACTCCGAAAGTTTAATGCGTGAAAATTCAAGCAAACAACAAAAGCATTGGAGGAATGAAAAATAGTTTCAAATGCTTCATTGCCTAGATTTCTGTGCACTATTCATTTTATATTTCAAATAACAAAGGCTCATTATGTTATCTATAGTAATTCTTACCTCATATTTCGTCAAAAGTCAAGGTAAACCTTGTGTAGTTCAACATTGTTGTCAGCTCAAAATACACTCTTAATGTTTTTCTATTTAATTTATTACGCTTATTAGCTATTGTTAATCAGAATATAAAAAAATAATGTGTAATATCGCAATGGAAAAAATCTAATCTAATATATATAAATCAATATTTGTTTGTTTGTTCCTATTCCATAGACTCAAAAACTACTGGACCGATTTGAACAAATATTTTTGTATTTGATAGCTCAATACAACGCGTACGAAGTAGCGGGAAATCAGCTGGTAATATATAAAAATAAAAAAAATGTATACATATTTGATTAAAAATTTAATTAGGTGTAATTTTTTGGCACACGTTTCCATGGGTTCAATGATCTCTTCCAGAATAGGTAAGCATGACATGACATTTTCTTTAGTAAGAACGTCTAACTTTTTATAATCATGCAAATAATTCCTTTAGATTTTATATGAATAATATTCTATTTTGGTCGCCTATTTTGGCAATCTGTTAATGAACTGTTGTCTTTATTCGTTTAAATTGTTAAATTACAATAATTTTGTAATAAATCTCGTTGTTTTAAAAGCAAAATATGCTATCAAATTACATTTTATGTTATTTTTTACTTTTCTGTGTTGAAAGGTTTTTGTAAAACGAGTTCTATATCTATTCTCTGATTATGCCAATGTTAGTTCAAAATTATATTCTGAACGTTTCTGCAATATCCATCATTCTTAAGGTCAGGAATTAAATGAGATGAAGAATTATAAATACAATGCATAAAAAAGTAGATTTCCACTAAAGCTTTAGGTCCCAATATGAACTTTACACAAACATTCCCTGCCCGCGGCTATCTGTTCTACAAGCAATTCATTTACTATCATTACCACTTTACATGCAGTGACCATATTTTTATAGCTTTTGCCAAAGATTTAAATTTTTGATAAATATTATAAAAACTTTTCCTAAAAATAAATAAATAAAAAAAAATATATAAAACCTAAAAGTATAAAGTAGGCCACACATTGGTCCGGCATCACACCGAAAAGTTCCCATTCCGGCCGCCGGATGATTTAGGTGGACCATTCGTTACAAGAATTGGACGAGTCTGTGGTCGGTTTCGGTGGACTTGAACGAATGTGTGGCCACCTTAAGGTATATTATGAAAATAATACCTTTTTAATTAATAAAGTTCCTAAAACACCTGCCACATACAACCTCGGAGTCTTCAAGCAATACGTGCGAAAAAGCATCTCTACGGAAAAAAAAAACATATTGCCTTCCGTAGAGTACCATAGTTTAGTAAAACCAGTCTCGTGATAAAAAAGCATTAATTTATCCCAATATTCTAAACGAAGCATGGTGACAACAGCATACACCATATACGTAGACTTAACAAGCTGTAGAAAGCGATGTCGGGTAAATAATAGAAAGGTTATAGTTAACGGAAGTTGTTAGAATTATCGACCAAATTGAACATCGCATCTTTAGAGTAATTTCTAACAGCCTTTTTTGAATTTCACGACAGGTTGCTGCGCGTCGTCGTCATTGGGGCAGAGTGAATTTGAAGTTTATTATTATTTAGATCTACGATCCTTCGATTATTTGCATATGTTACGTGACGAGACGAGCAGTCCAGAAACTGGTAGTGCAGGGCACAGGTGATGGTGGCAGATCGCGAGGACGTTGCCCCTCTAACATCTCCTTGAATGACTGTGCAAGGCAGGCCTCGGCGAGAGAGACATGGTCGCGCTGTGGACCGCCATGATTGACCACAACTGCTCTGCCAAGAGCACTACTCCTGAGAAGAAGAAGAATTTCTTATAGAATCATCTTTACGAGTGTTCCTGCAGCTGTGCTTTCAAAAGACTACCTTATTCTAACTTTTCCATTGCTCAAACCACACACCAACCAATACAACTAATAAGAATTTTAGCGACTACTTCAGCATCTCTACTGACTTCTCGTCACTATTGTTGAACATCAAGCGGTGGTAGAGTCATTTACTTGATCTACTCCGAGTAATACCTATTTTCCCATGAGTATCTAAAGAAAGTGATAGTTAATGTCATAAGTGACGGACTAATATGTCACGTCCTGCGTGCCATACTGTATTGTCAATGTTGTCATGTTGCGCATGCGTCGATTTCAACACAACTTGGAATGCGACTTTTGAACGAACTTGATATAGTTTCACTTTTCAAATACACTTTGCCATTTTGTATTATGTAGGTATAGGTATTAGGTACTAGTTTTTGCTTACGGTTTAAAAATGTCATGTCCTTTGAGACTATCATCAGTTCAATTTGCTAAATGTGGATATTGTTACCATAGTCTATAAACGCTGGTCATGGACCCAGACGGTACTTTTCATGGTCAAAATTTAAGTTCTTTTTTTTTATTTTTCTTTTATTACTAAAATTTATTCATATTTAATGTGTCACTACATTATATAAAAGCGCGTATCTGTCGCCCAAAAATTACCAAACGAATTTTGACGATGTTTTCATGGACCTATCATGTTTAGGAGCTTAGCATTAACAGTATAAGTGAATCAAGTCGGGGAAAAAGTTAACCCCAGCGAGTTTTCATTGCGTATGCTGTGTAATCCGTGAAAAATATAACAAAATGACGAAGGAATTAATTGTGTAGATTAAAATTATCAACAAAAAATCCGCATTAGCATATATCTATCTCTAATAGATAAGTAGTAATAAGCGTATTTGTGTGGATATTAATTTTTTTTAAACCTATATTGTACCGGTGCGAAGCCGGGAGCGGATAATATATAATTTAATAATATCAATATTTTAGGATTTGAAATTCAAATTTATATTAACAAGAGTAGCCATCTGAAGTGACATCGCTGTGAAGCTGGTAATCAAAATAATGTTGTTTTGCAACAAAAATAACTCAAACCACCTGCCACTACCTGCCAGTTCGATACCTGTTGATATTATATTTTTTACTCGATCAGTGAATCCATTTGCTTATTACGGTATTCTCAACAGATGGTCGTCATCCACCTGCTGTGAATAATACAATTTCATCTTTTTAAGGCTCCGCCCCCCTAATGTATAATATCATTTGATCTCAATATATCTCTAAGCAAGGCCGTATCCAGGAATTTATTTCTGGGGGTTTTCAACTTCAATAATTGCTTATAGTGTAGGTATTGGACGTCTTATGTTTTCAGGGGGCGTTTCAGCAGTTACTGAGCTAGCGTTTCTTACTGAAAACTTCCTTCCCATTGTATAGAAGGCGTATGTATAGTATAATGGGTATTTCTAGTCACATAGGTAGGTACTCCAGTTATCCTAGATCTGAAAACACACAAAGTAACACACTGAAACATTGTTTTTTATCTAGGGTACATTAATTACACAGAGTTCTTCTTATAAGACAACATAATAATATTTGAAACACTTCATTGTTGGACTAGCTTTTCGACCCCGTTGTCGCCTGTAAACATTTTTGAAATATATTTAAAAAAAATAATCCTATCCTATATTCAAACAAAGATATTTTTTTGCACAGTTTACCCGAAATTCCCCAAACCCACTTTATTACATTTTTTATATTATACTTTACAGTAACTTATGCTAGCTAGCTACGATCAAGTTATCTAGTATCTACCCACTATTATTTTTTAATGCGGAATTTTGCAATTTTATACGCTTTGGATGATCTCAACGACTATTAATTTCAAAATCATTTATAATTTTTAAGGAAGTTCTATTATGGTAGGTCTGCTAACAAAACAATACAATACAAAGTGTTACGTTTTTGGAGTTTATAATAAATTATGATCATTACATGGTTCTCAGTTTCGACAAAGGTTATTTATGATTTTATGGTTCCGAACTTCTCCGATGAAAAAACATGTGTCAGTCTGTCCGTCTGTCACAGCTTATTTTTCTCAGAATCTACTGGACGAAAAATGTTGAAACTTGGTACACACAGAGTTTCATGACCCAATCACGGAGTAGGTATAGCGTAAAAATAGAATTTCAACTTTTCAAAAAATTTTACGTAAAATACCTCATTCTTAATTTTTTCTATTGTCGCATTTGTCGCATATTACAATTTAGTTGAATGACTAAGAAGCAAGCAAATAATATAATAATTGACTTTGGTAAACTTTATAGTTAAATTTTTAAACGACCATAGAAACCATAGATTTAGTATGCGAAATCCTAAGTCTATGATTGAAACAAATGATTAGTTATTAGTTCTGCAAATGTAAAGTAGGTTCAAAATTCTAATTACCTAATTCTTAAAATGATTAATACAAGTCTTCTAAGAATTTTAAATGACAACTTAGTAAAAAAAAGACATGCAAAGTTTGTTTACTATCTAATTATAAGACAAGTCTAGAAAACGGACCTTTTATTACCTAAAGTCTGTTAGGTACTTATAATTATTTAAATGTAGGTACTAGGTACGTACATATGTAGGTACCGAAATCCTAAGTCTATGGTACCTAACTTTATTTTATCGTACTAAATTATTTTATCGATGGTCATCCCGTCGAGCGTCAATGCCTGACAATGTTGCCAGGTCTAATTTTAATAATATCAGGAGAATTTCTCCAAAAATCAGATTATCTTGTATGAATTTTCAAAATTACATTTTATACGATGAAAAATAGTAAGCCGCGGTTTATTCTTTTAAAATACAAAACTCAATAAAAATCTAAAAGTGAGGGCGGGCTTGTTTATTCAGGACAGGACAGGCTTACCGAGGTGGAAGAAAGGACCCCCCCCCCATCCAGGAGATAATCAATGAATAAAAACCGGCCAAGTGCGAGTCGGACTCGCGCACGAAGGCTTCCGTACCATTATCTATAAAAACGGCAAAAAAAAACATTTTGTTGTATGGGAGCCCCCTTAAATATTTATTTTATTCTGTTTTTTAGTATTTGTTGTTATAGTGGCAATAGAAATACATAATTTGTAAAAATTTCAACTGTCTAACTATCACGGTTCATATTGTTCATGAGATACAGCCTGGTGACAGACGGACAGACAGACAGACGGACGGTCAGTCTTAGTAATAGGGTTTCCGATTTTACCCTTTGTATACGGAACCCTAAAAAACTATTTTCATGTGATGAAAGCTCGCTACACAAACGATGATTCTCCTTTCTATTTTTTATTGATGTCATGTACCCATTTACCATGTTATTATGCTTCCTAATCTACTACACCCCTAGGTTTTTTTTTTCAAATATTTCGATAAATATGTAATAAAAAAATCCGAAAAAAATGTATCATCGATCACTACTACCTACTACGTTACGTTAAGGAATTATCGTTGCGCTAATGTAGTCAAGTGTGACATCAAAGAGCGCGACGTTAACAGACGACGCTATTAACGCTATAACGCGGCGCTGAGTACGCGTTCTGTTTGGCAAAGCCTTTTTAGGATATGGGAAGTACCTACCTACTTCCTTCGGGAGCCGTAAACAACCCGTAAAGAAAAAAGAACGTACTTACTTCTATGCAGCCCCAGATGTTGTGTAGTCGTACACATTCAGAACACCACAGGATACTTGGAAAAAAATCTAAAAAACAATACACTAAAACTAAATCACTAGACATTACACTCAAGGACCGTTCATATACTGAAAAATAAGTAGACATGGCAACGCTGGGCCTGCGCAAGCGCCGCGCGTCACCAAAACACAATCGAAAACGAAGGTGGCGCCAGTGTCGCTAGAACCTTCGTCGGTCGTGGTTGTATGTTGCTTATCTTCTCTATCTAAAGTAAACGTAAACACTACGTTATTTTATTATCATAACTTAATAAACGTGTTAATAAGAGGCCCTTGATAGTGAAGTGTACGCTGTGTTGTCTATTCAAGTGAAAATAATTCTATAATTTTTTTTTAAATCTATAGAAATTGTGCTAACGGAACATTGTATCGGTTGGATTTGTGTTTAATTTGCTGTTAAACATCAATACTAAAAAGTTTCTTGGTAAGTAAGTTGTTCTATTTTGATAATGCGTTTCCAAAGTAACGTTTTACCTAGATACCGGACCTAATACCTACCTAGATACATTATCCATAATATCAAACATCGTACGTAGGTACCTATACAAAATACCTACCTAATCTAACAAAATAACCAGATTAGGAATTTATGATATTTTCCGACTAGAAAATACATGTTTCATGCACGTGTGATAGGTAGCTGTGTAATAAATTGCAGCAACAGGATTGCCATATGTGGACAATGTTACCATAGTCTACATGTTACATACCTACCTACCTACCTATAATTCGTTATTATGAAGGCCGGGATGACAGATAAATTATTACACATTTGTAACAAAGTAATATGTCAAATAGCGGGCCTCATAAAATATAAAAATTAGAAAAATTAAGGGTGGGGTAGTTTTCGAGATATTAACATTTAAAATTTATAGTCTAACTTTTAAATTTAATTACGCATTAGGGGACGTCGAGGAGTTTGGGGGTGTGAAGTGTTTAGAAGGAGAATACAATTGTTTACAGAAAATTATTCACGATTTGCAGAAATTAATATCTCGAAAACCGCTTGTCACCTAATTTTAAGATTTCGTGAATATGTACAGATACCACCCTATTAACCTAAAAAATGGGTAGGTACTTCCAGAACGACGTCCCCTAATCTATAGCTCAGCCGTTCGACACTTTATTATTTATTCGCAACCCAATACCTGAGATAGCAAGAGATAAGGCAGGCAGAACAACTCCACTCTACCCTGGAGACAATCTCTTCATTCTGCGCACATTAGCGCCCAACAACTAGATGGAGAACAACAAGAAGAGATGGACGTAGGTAGGTACATAGTAGAGTAGTATGGATTGGAGATCCCACCTTCCTACTTCATTGAAACAGGATTTTCGTTTAGTTTCCTGTAAACTATGTGTGGGCGCTATATTTCTTTTTTTTTTTCAAAATTTTAGACTCTGCAGTTTCGAAGAAAAGGCGGGCTCAATATTCATATTATTAATAAATTTAAAATTATAAAAAAAAAATGGTATTATAACATTTCTCATTTGATTCATTCATGGTAGACTTTTTTCCCCCAAAATAAACTCCCAAATTCGAAATTCGATTATTTATGCTCACAGACGGACGGACAATTACCTAGAAAAGTAATGACAATAAGTATTGAATCTAACTACTGACTAAGAAGGTTTCCTAGGGTACTTTTATTGAACATATAATTATTGATCAATGGAAATATTAAAAGTACACACAATCGCCGAGCATGTATGAAAGGTATGAAGAATATAAAAGAAGCGAAAGAGATTATATGTCAGGATCGTAACAAATGGCATTCGATTGTCTCTGCCTACCCTTCTTGGGATAAAAGGCGTGATAATAGATAGATTAAAAGCATTTTTCGTAGTTTTTAAACCACTAAATATCTACCTATATAGTCAATTTCGTTCTTAATGTTTCGTTTATTCTTCCCTCTTCAATTCTGCCTACCCGCCAACCCTGATCAGGAAAGGCGTATATACAACACAAGTTCTTGTAAGAATTCCATAGAAAGGTATAGTAACCTCAGTCCACGAAGTAACCAGTTTGTAGAGGTCACCGCCCGCGATCATGGGAAAATAACGTTCCTCTGGGCCTACCATCACTTTTCCTATACTATCACGCCTATAATCCATTGGGGTAGGATAGGAATTAGTATGGACCAGTATTTAGTTAGGTAACGTATGTACGTGGATGGATGGAGACAGCGAAAAATAGGGAGACTTGGAAATCTCTAAGAGTAGGCCTCTTATGTACCTTCGAGAACGAGGGGTTCTTGCTGATGTAGCTGAAACTAATTTTTATTTTTGTAGGTAAAGCTATTCAGCTCACATCCGAATACATTATTATTTAGGTATTTACGGAACTCCTTAAGATATCTATATGAAAAAAACAGATTCCAAGATCCTTGAAAGTTTCATTGGAGCATATCCCACTTCATGGATATTGGTTGTTGCGAAGATTATGGCTATTTATTCCCACGAGCGAAGTCGGGGCTGCAGGCAAATAATTTTATTATATGGAATTACTTTGTTTGATCTCAGAATTGTCTCTGCCAACCCCTTTTGGGAAAGATAGATAGTAATGACCTTGGATATAGTATGCAGTTAGTTGACAAAAAATCCAAATGAACCCCCAGGGAATGCAAATGGACGTAGGGGTAAAATGGGTAAAAACTAACTATTACGTATTTCGTCGTTATTTGAAAGAGATTCAGGAGAGCTAGAAAAATTCCTAGTGAAAGGTATTCTCAACCTGCCTCACTTTCGCCATAGTATCTCCATACAATGCAGACACAACCGGCTTGCGTTTAGAAACCTAGAAACTGTGCCAATTTGATGGATAGACACTATTATCTACTTGTTGACAACCATACTTGATTATCTGTTGGCATTTTATAATGTTGTAACATTCATAATATTTACATACATCACTATTCACGCCTCTTTCTTATAGGCAGAGAGGTAGCTTCATCTTGAGATATATGCTGGTACACCACGCCCGCGTTTTTTGTAAAAACATAGAAAAGTCGAAGTCCTTTTCGTGTTTTTCGAAATACCGATTTTGTTGAGAAATCGTACTTTCTCATATTTTTTGTACGTGAATATTGGTCTATCTTATTTTATCCTTGGTTACCTTATCGATTTTAATAGTAGTCAATCTCGCTGACATCTTTCTAAAGAGATATGAACTTGTGCTGTGATGCGTAGCCTTAATTTTTCAATTCAACACAAATCTGCAAGACGTTTCTTGAAAAATTTAATGGATTTGGGTTTTCGTAGCACTAAAAAAACATTTAATAACTCAAGAAGTGATAACTTATTTAGTATTGTGTAACAATTTTATGGAATGCATACTAAAAGATGGCGCCAGTTTTTTAGCTGATGCGCCCACGCATAAATATGTGCAAATGGAGTCACGGTCACTACCTGACTAAGCAAAGGATCAAATTAGATTCAGGTAGAAATCAAATAGTCTTATCCAAAATTCGTCACAGATAATTATAATTATCAATTATGCGTTTTGTCTAAAAAAGTGAAACAAAGTATTTTAGCGTTTTGCTAAATGAAACTCCTAAGGGGGAAAATATCAATTTTGATAATTATCTGAATAAATAATTATGTTTTTCGAATCTTGTCTAAAATATATTTAATACGGAGGTCCAGGATCTGTAGTTCAAGGTTAAGTTCTTGTATTTTTAAAATTCTCCAATTTCTTATTTGATCTATCTATCATCACGCCTTTTATCCTTTTTAAGAGGGGTAGGCACTAGGCAGAGACAATCGAATGCCATGTGTTACGATCCTAACATACCTCTTTCGCTTCTTTTATATTCATCATACCTTTCATACATGCTCGGCGATTGTGTGTACTTTTAATATTTCCATCGATCAATACATTTTTTATATGTTCAATAAAAGTACACCTAGGTCGTCCTCTGCCAGCATTTCCTTTCACTTCAACCATATACCTAAACCTTTTAGTCAATTTTTCATCCTTATCTCTTTTTTTTTTCAAAAGTAAAGTGGAAATAAATCTAAGTGAGACAACTCGCCATTTCGCCACTTGTAAAAGATTTTTTGTTTTCTTTGTAAACAATGAATGCCTGTAACTGTAACTTCGTTTCTACTTTTCAGGACATCTATTCTCTTTATTATTTCACACAGAAATAGGCACAATATGGCCTTTATACATTACTAGCTGTGCCTTTACTGCTCTCTCTTTTGGGTCGTAGCGTAATGTTGTATAGCCTATAACCTTACTCAACAATTGGGCTACCAAATGCAATTATATTTTTTTAAATCCGATTTCAAGCTAGAGACAGACGCCAAAGTATTTTACAAGAGCTTACAATTTTTGTACGTTAGTTACATCTCAAAGAAATAGAAAAGCAGTATAAGTCATTCATCGATAAGATAACAATATTGACATCATTGATAAGCAAAAACGTATTTAAATTTTTGCCAAATAAAAATGGTTAGGAAATATAACTAGATTGTTAATTGAATTTAAACTTTATTCTTATTAATATAAAGCCGAAATTAATATTGATATATTTGACTATTTATTTTTATCTTCACACCCGCATACCAATTCCGCAACATGTTTGGTTTTTATGCCTAGGTAATATTAATTTTATTTAGGATTAGGTAACATTTTGTTTGAAGAAGAGGTTATGGTGGACAAACATTCCGTACAAAAAAATAAAACCACTACCTTTTGTAGGGATTCTTATTGTCCAATAAATAATATGCAATGGGTTGTATTCACAGATCTTTAGTATAGAAGTTCTGTGGTTGTATTGGACGTGCGCGGGAGTTGAAACTGCAGCTCGTCTTATGCGTTTTAGTCACAATTGCAGGTTCATTCAAGGCAATATTACATATACTTTGTTAAGTGGTCTATATGGGGGTCGATTTCTACTTGCTGAGGGGTCAGCAAGGAAAAAGTACTACGAAGGTCTACACAAGGTCTACGGCGCAATAACGTTTGGGAACCTCTGCTCTAAGGTGTAACCAAATTGAGATCAATAAAATCGTTTAATAAGACGAATATTCGACCTCTCTGTCGATGCTTTCAACATTCAAAGTTTCAGCTTGTAGATGTAGGGGATTATCTACTCACACTTGCATGAGCCACACATTTGCTGCACCTCAACACATACTTATACCTAAGTTTTATGAAGCCCTGAAAGTCATCAATTTCACCCGATTTTTGCGAATTAAGTTCTCTTAATATATTTACTAATGTACATTTTTCTTGTATTTGTCCTATATACTGGAAGATTGAGCATAGTTATGTCCGTTTTGTGTATTTTCGCAAGACCAACTTTTGGTGAAATCATTCTTTCTCATGTTTCTGGTACGTGAATCTTATTTTATCCTTGGTAACAAGGTATAGATTTATTTTATTTACATATACCTACTATTTACATAGATATTAAAATTATCTTAAATAGGTACTAAATTACAAAAATAAAATAAAATTACTACAAATAAAAAATAAATAGCTATCTATTTTCCTTGGTTATTTTATGGATTATTTTTGCAGTGTGGGTATATCTCTAACAACTTTTCAAAGAGATATCAACAAAATAAGTCGGTTTACTGAGTTAATTGCGCTAACAAGCTTGCTCTTAAGCCAGTATTCCACAATCTGCCTCAAGTATCCTATTTAGTTAATAATGCTATTTATTCATGCAAGTCTGTGAAATGTGGATTACTTCATTAAAACGGATTCAGCCGTCGCCGTTGAGAAGTTGTGAATCTAGTTTTTTACAAGCCTAATTAAGTCCTAATTTTGATACGCTAGTTGCTTACATTTAATTACTTTAGTGTTTTTAATTTATTAATTTATATTTGCAAAATTTTAAAGTAAATTTTTTTAGGGATGCATTGATACCATAAGCTACCTTTCTAGAATCCATGACATGTCACGCCCACAGACAATAGAATGTCATTTGCTAGATCCAGCCCTCTTACGAACGCTCGCTTCTCTGCCCTAATAGCTAAGACTCATTCACTAATGATTGTAAATGTATTTTTCAGAGTTGACTTGACGCTGGCTATGACGGAGTGAGTTCTCGCCGTGATGATGAAGCTTGATGCGCAGGAGCAACAGCATCGCTACCACAACCTTCTAGACGACGATCATGCCAGTAAGTACCTAATATATTAGTTATAAGTATTACAACTTTGATCACAACCAAATAATAAAGAAAAATGTGGCGTAAGACGTCTGTTATTAACTAGGCAGACCCCGGGTTCGATTCCGGGTCCCGGCCATGTACCAAATGCTTATGTACATAATCCGACAAACCACACTTAGAGGCTTTTCCATCTAAATATATCTCAACAGAACTAGCCACTCGTTAGGTACAGCCTCACAAATACCATCGGCTAAACGAGGGAGACTTGATCTTCCACTGGGTACCCTGGAACCGTAACACGGTATCGGGAGCTGTAAGGGCAACCCGTGAAGAAGAAGAAAGAAAAAAGAAAGTTATTTTTTTTTAAATTTGAGGTAGCCAATTGCCGTCCGTCTGCATGGGACAAGCTTTTATCAGGGTTGATCTCCACGTATCAGCACTCATTCGCACAACGCCATAGAAAAGTCAGGATTGTACTGGTTTTTTTTATGACACTGTACGTAATAGTTGGCATCAACCTTTGGATTAGATACTAAATCATTTTTCCATCTATTCTAATGGGAGCCGCCAACATTCGGGGTAGCTTCCATAAAACGGATTGATTTTTTTCTGATGATGTCTAAAAATATTCTATTGATTAGTGTGAGAGTCACTGCGTGGAGTGTAGGTATAGGATAATATCGGTAATTAAAGACGTGCTATATTGATGCGTGTTTAATAGTGACTGCTGAACAATGTAAGCGTGGATGTGCTCCACGCTTGTTGGGAGAGGGGGGTAGTGACGGCGTGTGCAAAGTTATTTACTGTGTATGGTTCCGTACACTACTCCCCCCTTTACAAAAAAGAAAACAAAATATACTTTTATTGTAAAAAAATAAAAAAATGAAAACACACTGCTTACGAATAAGAAAAATGCAGTTTTACGGGTCCATTATGTGCTTATATTTAATTATGTGCCTATAGATACAATCGATTAAATAGAAAAAAAATGTTTAAAAATGTTACGCATAATAAGTTAAAATATGCCTGCACGGAAGAAATGTTGAAAGGAATGTTGTTGAAGTTGCAGTTTGAATTACGATTACTTACATTTAATATTAAGTTACAAAAATGCTGATACAAAACATTCAAAACAATGAGAGTCTCATGTTACAATACGTTTGCTGGATTTTATATTATTTTGCTTATTTCTAAAAATTGATGTTCTACATAATATTATTGCATTGTAGTCAATAGTTATACACATGTCAAAATTTTGCAATAGGTTCAATGTACTGTCGCTACTCTACTGATCGAGTTTATGTCGATTATAATAAATCTACAATTAAGCCAAAATGAACAAGAAGTCGGTAGAAGTTTAGTATGATTTACTCGGTAATGACGAAAATAATATTAGATGCACTAGACGTAGCACTAGACTCTTTAAGCCGTATGTATGTATAATCACTTTCACATTATAGATTTTGCACTAGCCGAAACGCTGATATTATGTATGCTTAGGAAATTAGGACGCTATGCTGGTTGTAACACGTAACCGGTGATTTGCTTATTTAACTCGCTCACTCACCGATAATTGTGTGCTCTTATCTTGCTGATGTTTGCTTCAGCTGCTTGCAGGCGCGGGACTGGCGGCACTTCGATCGCCTGCTCCCTAAGCCAGAAATGTTGCGTGCGTTGAATGTCGGGCATTTGACCTTAGCCGGGGACGTCGTTCCAGGGTCCTACCGCGATGTTACTGCTTGACGATGCGCAGAAATAGTTTGTTGAAGTCCTTCTAGAATGTCCGATGCATGTGAAGAATGTTGTGGAGCTCTGAATATCTCAGCTGTTCTTGCACGAGATGTCGTCTCCATGATGAGCGTTGGCCATGGTGCTGAAGAAGTCCTGGGACTGATGCAGGTCGTTAGTTTTTTTAGAGGTCTGGGCTGGTCTGGTCAGAAGTCTCGGATGCGTGCCGTAACGCTTACGGCGGCGACGTTCTGCTGTTGCTGTTCTGCTGCGGCAACTGCTGTTTTTGCCGCTTCCATATTTATTTATTATTTAATTATTTGCTACCTGGCTACACTACACTATTATCACGTCGGGGTCACCAATGTGAGAGTCACTGCGTGGAGTGTAGGTATAGGATAATATCGGTAATTAAAGACGTGCTATATTGATGCGTGTTTAATAGTGACTGCTGAACAATGTAAGCGTGGATGTGCTCCACGCTTGTTGGGAGAGGGGGGTAGTGACGGCGTGTGCAAAGTTATTTACTGTGTATGGTTCCGTACAATTAGGATCCTAACAGGCAGAAGTTCTGATGTTTCCTTTGGTTTACCTATCTTAGGTAAGTGCCTTAGCAGTTACTAGGTCAGCTCTCATTTCGTCAAAGTTGTTGACCTCGCATGATAGCTGGCAACTGACTAATTTCGAGCTATCTAACTTTGCAGGCAACACTCATATTCTAATTTCCATCAGTTAAGGCTTTAACAGCGGTAAAATTCCTAAATTATTCGATATTTAAGTCAAAAATCCAAAAAATTATTAAATCAATCTGTGATAAAATAAACCTTTTAAAAAAAAGTGCACCGACTTCAAAAATTTGCACTGAAAAGTAAGAAATAATAAAAAAATTGTCGTAGAATTTGAAGACGGTTGGTGCCAAATTAGGATACAAAATTAAGTAATCATCTAAGAACATAAATATCTGTTCAATATTATATATTATGTTTGTACTGATGATCGTAGGTTCCTAATAAATTATCTAGATTAGTGAATTTGGGTACCTACTAAGTTATTTCTAATTTGGCACCAGCCGTCTTCAAATTCTACGACAATTTTTTTATTATTTCTTACTTTTCAGTGCAAATTTTTGAAGTCGGTGCACTTTTTTTTAAAAGGTTTATTTTACCCTTTTAAGTGATTTTGCTGCCTTGAGAGACAAATAATAACACAACTAAAAAAATATTGATGGAAAATTAAAAAAAAATACCCCTGTGGATGTGATTTGAACCATGTAATGTGCTTGTGCATCCTATGCACCCCATTACATTTAACCGCTAGACCATCGTCACCAAAATTGACAACTTCGTGTCAATAGCAACCGTTGCTAAGGCTTTTTCTGATACATAATTTCAGCCGTAAACAGAAATTAATTACTGAATTTCTGAAAAACTACTGAACCGATTTTCGTCATATGTCTGTGAGATAATGTCGAGAAATTATTATGTCTTGAAAAAAATAAGTTGTCAAAAACGGTACATATTTTATCGAGATATCAAGAAAAATGTACTTATAAAGTCAGTTTTTTCAAAATTTCTGAAAAACTAATGAACCAATTTTTATGAGATAAAAATGGGACCAATCCGGAAGAATTATCTGTCGATTAAAAAAGAAACCATCAAAATCGGTTCACAATTGGCGGAGTTATCGATGTACATACATACATAAAAAAAAAATACGGTCCGAATTGAGAACCTTCTCCTTCTTTTTTTGGAAGTCGGTTAAAAACGTATAGATACAAATAACGATCGAATAGATTATTTTAATTAAAAATAAATGAATTTTTGTCATACCCTTTTTAGACAAAAAAAATCCCAATGTGACTTGCAAAATTTCTCTAAAACGGCACAAGCTCTTTAGTTAGTTTTTACACACAAAAAGGTTTAAAAATATAGATATTTTTAATTGAGAGTTTTGTTTTTAATCCGCATTTTACTTGTGAATTTAATTTTTTTACCTAAATAAATGGAAGCGTGACGGCTCCGTCGCCGCGTCGCCCTATAATCCCGAGCGTTTTCTATACAAAATATAGTGGTCAAATCGTCAAGGTTAGTGACAGATGTTAAAGCCTTAATCATCAAAAATACTATGTCAGTCTTTCTTTTTCATCCAGCCAATTATTTTTGAGGTATTTTAGAATTGAAAGGTCTCTTAGTTCAAGAGGTCACGCCATCTTTAGCTGACCTTGTTATTATAGACGTACCCAGTCGTATTACCTCTCAACCAAACTAAATGGAGTTGTTTCTGATGATTTTTAAGTATCTATCTATCATCACGCCTTTTATCCCAAAAGGGGTAGGCACAGGCAATCGAATGTAATTTGTTACGACCTTGATATACCTACCTCTTTCGCTTCTTTTATATTCATCATACCTTTCATACATGCTCGGCGATTGTTTCCTTCGATCAATACATTTTTTATATATTCAATACGTGTCCAAACCAGCATAAACTAGTTTTTTTTTCTTCTTTCATTTTAGTCACAACATCATCTTTCACTCCGCATTCTTCTCTAATGACATATATCACATATTCTACGTAAAGACCGCATTTCCACTGCGTTTATCTAACTTTCATTCTTCTTATTCCATACCCAAGTCTCGCTTCCATAAGTAGATAAATGATTAGAAGTATTTATTTAAAAGAATTTTTGCCTAAAACTTCTCGGACGGTGAAACATCAATCCAGTTGTTTTCTCCTTCATAGTTAACTACCTACTTTGCTATCTTGCCCAGTTTATCACTCAATTTAACGCGTAACAATTTAAAGTTACATAAGTAGGAAATAACTACAATTCTCTTTGCGTTCCCATGGAATTAACTGTGATTTGTGTTTACTAAGAAGTCACTTACATACGTTCCTACAATTAGGTAAGTATTTCGTAATTGAGACATTAAACTTAATTTTCCACGTTCCGATTTTATGTTCCATAGATTTCGTTATGAAGATTGACTAAAAAGGTTTATATGGCTGAAGTGAAAAGAAATACGACCTAGGTGTACTTTTATTAAACATATAAAATGTATTGATCGATGGCAATATTAAAAGTACCTAACACACAATCGCCGAGCATGTATGAAAGGTATGATGAATATAAAAGAAGCGAAAGAGGTATGTCAGCACCGTAGCAAATGGCATTCGATTGTCTCTGCCTACCCCTCTTGGGATCAAAGGCGTGTTAATACATAGATAGATTTCTTTACTGCCAAATGTAGATTTTTTGTAAAATACGTTGTACTATTCTTTTTCAATTTGTGTTCCTTAATTTTTACTCGCACACATTTTTGACTCTTATGTCCATGTCATTTTTCTAATGTATTTTTTGGAATCCTTGGTCAAGTCCAACCATTGCGCTATAATTGAAATAAATAAAAATAATTGCTATTCTTTGGTTAGCGCGCATCCTGGCTGGTCCGATTTTGTAAATATATGTAATAGTCTGAATAAGGTTTTTACGGAAAGAAAAATTTAAAAAGTTGCTCGTAAAATTGGAAAATTCGGGACTTAAAACCATAATAGAAGTTACCATAGTTAACATATGAGCTCCACGGGCGACGCCGGGATGGAAAAAGAATTATATTTAAAAACAACCTTTACAAAGAAACAAGACAATGACAACTAAAAACTAAGTTAAAAAACCCAATCCACCTTATAACAGCTGAGTGAACACACCATGTCCCTCTATTACCACAGGCCACAAACACACCTGACTTCCGGCGGCACATCCGGCGTTTTGTATGAAACACAGGAAATGAGGGTCTTCTAACCATCATTTCTGTAATGCCATCATGTTTATTGGTTCTAATTAGGTATTGCATGCTATTTCAGATGACTGCTTTGCATACTATGTAGAGAATTTATTTATTTAGGATAATAAATGATTACACAATACAAGTTATCTTAAAAACTAGTTATTTAAATACCCAAGTAAATAAACATACTTAATAGGGTAATTAACAAAATCATCAATTATTAATATAAGTATTAACTAGGCAGACCGGCCATGTACCAATGGGTTTTTTAATAAAAAACTTATGTACATAATCCGACAAACCACATCTAGAGGCTTTTCAGAACTGGTCACTCGTTAGGTATATAGCCTCACAAATACCATCGGCTGAACGAGGGAGTCTTCCGCTGGGTACCTTGGAATTGTAACACGGTTTCGGGAGCTGTAAGGCAACCCGTAAAGAAAAAAAATCAACGTTTTATACAGTAATAAGGAGACAATAATTAAGCAAATACAGTGATTTATGTTTTTGCAAGACCGCCGTACAAATATTTTTGTCAACAGCAAAAATCACTAGATTTCTTGCAATGTTCCGTTATGATCTTAATAAAAGTTAAAATATGGATCCAGCTAAAATATGTAATTTTATTTATCAGAAGATTAAATCGCATCCAAATCCTTGCATTGGTTCTTAACATTATTAGCGCAATCAATCAACCATACCTCAGACAATTCTTTTCTACATAATTTTGTTGTCTCTGACGGATTAGACAACATACGCCATGAAAACACGCTGAGTCTAACTTTAATCCAGACTTGTCCTAAAAGTGATAGGTTAATGTTTAATGCCCGTAAACCTTCATCGTGAATTAACCTATCTACTCGTGAAAACCGCATTAAAATTGTTTTATAGTATGCAGTGGTGATGATAATGGATATGTGGACTGCCAGAAAATAAAGATTGAAAAGAAACCAAGTAAATATGCTACTTTATCATCGCCCAAAATAAGTTGGTATGACGAATCTATGAAATTAGCATTGAAAATATTCTCTTGGTTTGGGAAGGTCACCGACATACATAGCTTATGTTATTAGCGAGCAAGTGGACAAACAAGGTATGTTTACATAACCGGTGTCCATTTAGGATAAAAAATTCTTGTCAGTATGATTTTTCAATACTTACAGATAATCACAATTTCGCCTTGTTTGTAACAGTTCTGTGAATTTCAAAAATGAGTTTTTTTTATATTTAAATCTTATTTCTCTATCTCATATCTTGCCTACTCCAGCGGCAATTGAAAACAACGCACCAATTGTAATATTTTTTATGGATTGTCTTGTATAATTTATATTTATAGGGAATAGGGATGGATTTTGATTTGACTCAAAAATATAGAGACACATCTTAGGAAGAATGGAAAGAATCAGTTGCTGGAAAGAAAAAATCTAACGAGGAGGTATTGACGTTTGTGGGAGAAAAGAGATGCTTGCTTGCTTGTCTAGTACGACACGATAATAAAGAACATCGTTTGAAAGGAAGAAAGATATCTGGGAAGACCAAGACCTGTTTCTACGAAAAATTCGAAAAGTTGTCCGTAAAATTGGAAAATTCGGGAAAAACTGAGAGGGCTTTGTTCTATGGAATTTTTGTATGAACTCAAGACCATAAAATAGGCAATGAAAGTTAATATGGGCTCCACGTGCGAAGCCAGAGCGGGAAGCTAGTATTTAATACAAATGACATTCCTTATTGCAATTTACAAACGATTACAACGACCGTGGTTATGTTAGCACTAGCACCCACATGATCCGGCCTCTATGATCTCCTACATCGTAAATTATGTGAAACCTTGAAGGTTTATGTGTGAAACTACAAGTTTTATATCCTCTGAGATGCCGTTGTTTATTAGTTACTACTAGTTGTCTGCGGCTTCTCTTATATTTTGATTGTTCAGTTTTCTTAGTTAAGAGCCAAAGATAAGGGCATTACCTATGGCATATGCCAGAAAATTATTTCAATTTCATGGTTTATCATTCAGTCAGAGAGACAGCCCGGCAGAAATTCAACAACAGTTATATTTATGTCCAAAAGTATCGTATAACAAAATGATAAAGTCTCCAGCAATTTCAATGGCGTATTTCAAGTAGAGAATACATTCTGACCCCGAAAATCCCAGCTGTACTTGGCTAATCGCGGGATTTTCGGGAATGCCACAAACAGGTCTATTAGTTTGCATTCCGTAGTCCGTTGCGTCTGGACAATGACCATTTTCATAATATTGACTAGATAAGAACATTTTGTGTTTTTTTTCCCCAACCTATTAAAATCTGGTAGTTCAGTGCACGAGAGAGAGTATGAAATCTCCAGATCCTGAAGTACAAGTACAAAATGAATCGGGGGTTTTTTGTTTTGTCTTTTTTCTTTTCTTACTATGATTTGTGTTGCGTGCAACAATTTTTTAAGAAATTATTCAATATTTTTTTCATTTGAACTCTTACAAACCACATAGTCTAATCCCGGTATAGAAAAACATGCTCGGGATTGTATTCTCTAATTTCAAGGGATGCAGGCTTTGCCCAATGCCCATACCCTTGCTTCTTGTCAGTCAACTTTGTGTCAAATAACAAAAATAACACAAGCAAAGTCACGAGTTGTGTTATGGCTCCCGTGTTATCGGTCCCAGAGTACACAGCAGAAGACAAAGTCTTCCTCTTTTAGCCGAACTAAATCGTGCGACGAAATCTTGTCTTAAACTAAACTAAGAACCTTCACCTCTAACGCCGGCGCTAAAAGTTTTTGCCCACCACCACTACTCATTATAAATACAGTTAATTATAATTATTGATTGTTCTTTACTATATATACATAATATGCCATGGTAGGTTGGTTTTACGTGGCATCACCCACGCCAATTGCATTTTGTGTTGGCGTGCTTTCTGGTTCATTGCCTTACATTTTATGTATATTACTTTTATGACACATCAGAATTTTAAGTGTTATCTCATGTCATGTAACGAATTTTATTTACAATATAATAAATATGAAAGTATGCGTTTTATGCGTCGTGGGCCGAGTGGTAACGCGAAAAGCAGGGGCGTGGGTTCGACTAGAAATGGGACCTGAAAGTACCTGAAACCTGATTAGAAGGTGGAACAGTGTTGTTGGGTGCCCTGGGGCCGGTAACGCGGTTCAGGAAGTCGTAAGATAACACATGAAAAATATCTATGCCATCCATTTGTCCATCGTCTGTCCCAAAATACTCCTTGCCCAGGAGATCAGAGGTCTCATCAACGAAGCTATTGGCTTCATCGTTGTTTTAAAATTTAAAAGATATTTTATTTTCTATAAAATTACAAGCAGAGGCGAAGTACTTTTCAAGTGTGTTTTGAAACTATTGTTTCAACATGTCTCTCAAAGGCGTTAATGAGGACAAAATCTGTAATCGGGCAGATGACCTTCACAGTCTATATTTGAAGAAAAATAAGTATTAGTAATTTAGTACCTACTACAATAATGTTTTATTTTTCATTTTTAATCTCACACCTGAATAGAAACATCGGGGGAGCATGCCACAATTCTGAATATCTTTCTCCCTAAACATCTTATATTTCAGTCTTGGATAAAAGACAAAAGATAAAAAAACCTACAGTGTTTTTTAATATACAGACAATAACTTGCAATATATGCGTCGATGGCCCAGTGGTTAAGACGTCTGGTATTAACTAGGCAGACCACGGGTTCGATCCCGGATCCCGGCCATGTACCAATGGGTTTTTTAATAGAAAACTTATGTACATAATCCGACAAACCACACTTAGAGGTTTTTCCATCTAAATATACCTCAACAAAACTGGCCACTCGTTAGGTATAGCCTCACAAATACCATCGGCTGAACGAGGAAGACTTGGTCTTCCGATGGGAAATAAAAAAAAACAATAACTTGGTTTTCTCCCCAAACCATGACCAGGGAAAAGTAGTACACCATTCTATACCAACCTAACTCTTCTGATTTGTTGGTATGGTCAAATTTTTCCAGGTCCTGTCCTATTTTGCTGCACATGAAATTCGAAGCTGGGTGCGTCAGCTTCGTGAATAGTATCACTAACTCAAAGCTAAACAACAAGATTCTCATATACCTTCCTTCACTCTATAAAAATTCTCATACTTTTTGCAGAATTTTGTAAACTTTAAAGTTTTTGTGCGCCTGCGTCGAAGTCTTGCACTTAAATTAAAACCTAAGCACTTCGCAATAGAGTCATTTTCACTTCACTACAATAATTTTCTGTTTTTCTCTATACGCATGCGTGTATACATTTCCCAGTTTACTTACACAAAGTACTTGCTTTCCATTTTCTCAGAGCACTTTCCTCGCTTTTTCCATGTGATAAGGTTCTTTATATTTCTCACCATAGAGTATAACAATAGAACCATGTCAAAACAATATTTAATCAGCTGTGTAGTCTCAATTGATAATTTAGTTAGTATACCTTAGCTGCCGGCAAAGTACATAATCTTAAAGTCATTTAAAAGAATAGTTTTATTTTGTGCCTGTGACAGTGTTGACCAGTGTATTTTCTAGTAAATTTGTGTATTAAAATTGGAATATTGTGAAAAATGAGAGGTTATGTCGTTAAAATTAAGAGCATATGTTTTGAAATTGTTGCTTTATTTAATTAGCGATCATGGCGTATTTATGTTGAAATTTAATTGCATTTGAACGTGAATAAAAAGGTTTTGTATCATTAGAATTTGTTTTTTAGCAATAATCGTCACGTTTACTTGATCTTGTAGAACTATAAGGCAAATATAAACATAACACATACAAATATATATTGCTTTGGACCCAAACCACATTTACTGTGCCCAAACTAAGATGCTGCGAGTTGTATTTAATTAGACTAGATTATTATAAAACACAGCCTTCGCCGCGTCTGTCTGTGACCTTTTTACGCAAAAATTACTGAACGGATTTTGTTGCGGTTTTCACTATTAGATAGGTTGATTCACCGGGAAAGTTTACGAGTTTTAAATATCGACCTATCATGTTTAGGAGCTGAGCAATAACAGTATAAGTTAATGAAGTCTGGAAAAAAGTTAGCCCCAGCTAGTTTTCATAGAGTTTTCTGTCTAATCCGTCAGAGATATAACAAAATGATGTAGGAAAGAATTGTGTAGTATTAAATGATCTACAAAAAAGTCGGCGATAGCATAAATCTATCTGTAATAGATAAGTAGTTATAAGCGTATTTATGTAGGTAGGTATTCAAATTGTTGTAAACCTATATTGTACGACCCGTGCGTTTTCTCAAGGTATGTATCCTTATTTTGTCTACAATTGACTAAATGTAGGCATTGCTACCGGTATCTTTGGTCACGTCCGTGATTGTACATATGTTTCCAAATCTCACATTAGCATGCGTATTTTCTGTTGATTTAGTCTGTTCTGTTATCAAGTCTCAGCGAACAAACACGTAATGAAGCCATTTAGGAATTTGTTTGCTAATCTAATTTGTGTTGAAACTGTTTTTCGTAGGTAATAAGTAAACAAATTTTTTTTTCCAAGTAAACACTTATACAAATCTCAAAAAACGTCAACTTTGTCAGCACAGGTGGCTTTGAAAAGCTTCAAAATGTCAACCAAATACGTTTAGAACTTACGGCGTTTTGACACTTATAATATCGGCAAGTAAAAAATTCAAAAAAGAATTAAAAAACAAATATTTAACAATTTTAATTTTATCATAAACAATATAATCTAAACCTTATTTTATCTTATCTAGGGTTATGTTCTATCTTTAGCAAAATTGCTTGAGTACTTATTAAGTAGGTATTTTATCGAGTAACACATTGTTGTACATTATCTTAAACGAGTCTTGAACTTGTAATTGACATGGACTTTGTTTGTACACATCATAAAGTACCTACTTATCTATCTTCAAATATTTGATACCGTAGTGCGTATATTAAATATTTAATTTTATATTTATTGCGGGTTATTTAGCGAGATTTTATCGTCCTTGGTCCATATTGTTTAATCTACTTTCATATTTATCTCCTAGCTCTTCTCAGTCAGAGCAGTCGTGGTCAATCATTGCGGTTCACAGCTCGACGCACCTTGTATTGACTCGCCATGGTTAACTTTGTTGGGAAGAATAGTGCAGTGGTTTCCCCTTGCTTCTGCACCAGACTATTTAGGTCTTCAGGCTCGCTGTAGCCTCTTCCAACCAGATGCCTAGCTAGGTGTATGGCTATACTGCCATTGCTCGGTCACCAGAGCCTCGTTAGTTGTCTAGCAGAGGGTACCGCGTGCAGGTGAGGATGACATTTAGGGTCGGATAGATCTTATTCCGTTCTCCCCCTTACCCTATTCTAGCTAGACTATATGAGATCAACTGGTAACTGTCGACAGTTCCTTATGATATTATAATTAACTAATAAACACTATAGTAATTTAATATATAATAAAGCTGATTATTCGGTCACTTTTATAGTAGGCGTCTAGTCGGCAAAAATGCCATTCCATAGTACTGGAAATAAATAATACTAAACGTCAGCTGGTATATTTATTATTATGCTCTAGTTTTTTATTAAAGTAGCAAATCAAGAGGCTTTTCCATCTATTATACCTCAACAGAGCTGGCCACTCGTTAGGTAGATATAGCCTCAAAAAATCATTGGCTAAATGAGGAAGACTTTGTCTTCCACTGGGTACCCTGGGGTCGGCAACGGTTTCGGGAGCTGTAAGGTAACCCGTGAAGAATAAAAATAAAAAAAAGTAGCAAATCAACCACTTTTACGCCATCTCAAATTCTTAAGACTAGTCGGTAATTTTGGGGTCGACTAGTCGGCCGAATCCTAGTCAATAGATCACTAATAATTAATTTTAATCTTATTATTAAAGGACAGGTAGTTCCTGGTAGTTAAAAATTTTTTTTTTAATTAGAGCCAACCTGAATGGGAGTAAAACTTTTTTTAAGTTTTCAATCTAACAGATCCCTAATATTTTTTATTGAAATCGTGTATTATAATTGCAATAAAATAACATTAAAACTTGCTATTTCAAAGTACAGGACAGTAAAGTTGTGATCATTTGTGTAAATGTATAGACTACAACCTTGCTGCACCCAGACATAGCCGGTTAAATGAAGGTTAAATCTAGATCTGAAAAAGAGGTGTGTCTGTGTACTAACTACTAATCTATTTCAACAACAGGCTAATAATACCACGTCCTTGAATACCACTATAACTGTAAAATTACACGGTTTAGTGACCATGGACCTCCGCGTGTAATAAAAAAACCGGCCAAGTGCGAGTCGGACTCGCGCACGAAGACTTCCGTACCATTATCTATAAAAACGGCAAAAAACACGTTTGTTGCATGGGAGCCCCCTTAAATAATTATTTTATTCTGTTTTTCAGTATTTGTTGTTATAGAGGCAACAGAAATACATCATCTGTGAAAATTTCAACTGTCTAACTATCACGGTTCATGAGATTACAGCCTGGTGGCAGACGGACGGACAGCGGAGTCTTAGTAATAGGGTTTCCGTTTTTATCCTTTGAGTACGGAACCCTAAAAACGAGTATAGTATTTTAGGTACCTACGAGATATGACTTGAAACTATGTAGTTGAAGCATTGCATTTTCAAAGAAAAATAACAAAAAAAAGTTAAAAACTCTATTTCATAGTTTACACTATTAACTTTTCTTTTGATTAAATTTCATTAATATACGCAATTTTTTACTGAAAACTGCGTGGTAACCACCATGGAAACCTAATGTATTGGTTATTGGAATAAGCTATGATTCAAAAAGAAAAAAAAACGCCTATACCACCGTACACGTGATACAAGTGCAACTCCTTAAAAAATAAACGTCATGGATAAAATTTTTCTCGCCCGTGTACGATTCTAGGTCATATTATGACGACCAACGCACGCGTCTCGTGACATGATGGACAATCCAGTTTAATCCCGTAATCCCTTAGCTACCGATTAATCGGCATATCGTTACTATGACGTCTATAATACTTGACATTGGCGGAATCATCAAAACCCTGATGGAGCCATAATAAAAATAATAGAATAGAATAGCCCGTGTACACAATTTAAATGGCCTTGTCTGGGCCATAATGGTCCACTGTGTACAAGAGGCTTTAGACATACACACTCTTATTAATAAACTCGAAGTAGCGACGTAGTAACTAAACTGTATTTCGCTCCGTCTAACAAATCTGCAATTCATTATGATAGACGGAGACGAAACACAGTTTAGTTACTACATCGCTACTTCGAGTTTATTAATAAGAGTGACAGTGTATAGCTATCTTTCTCCTTCTCTCTACGTTATATCTTTATTATTTCTCCTTGAAATTTCACTCTAAATTGTCGTCACTCCAATAAAAAATATCAATCGTCGCCTAAAAAGTTTCCCTTAAAAAAACTACTTTATTTTAATAGTGTCGCAACCCCCTCCCTAAAGACCCAAGAACATTTAGTAAATACCTTGCGACCCCCTTATTCGAACTAAACAACTAACAACTAAGCTAAAATCAATCAAACAGCAATCAACTTCAAAGGCTTTAACAGCGATATGACGTAAATAGAATAGACGCAAAACCTAGAAACAAGTATTGTTTGTGAAGATGATGTCAGACACTCATCCTGTCCGTACATTATTTACTATGTTAATATTATGTAAAATAACCTTGCTTGGGTTTTTAACTTCTATATTATAAACTAGCTGTTTCCCACGACTTCGTACTTTACTATTTCAGAATGTTGGCAAACATAAACTTCATACATATCATTTTTGTCATGTTCACCTCTGCCCACCCCTTTCCCGTCGTCATGCCGTTATTACTCAGGGATAATGTAGCATTCCAATGGTGAAAGAATGGTCAAAATCCGTCCAGTAGTTTTTGAGTTTATTTGTAACAAACATACAAAAATACAAATCTTTCCTCTTTATAATATTAGTATAGAAGTACCTATAGATAGGTGCGTCGGTGGCCGAGTGGTTAAGACGTCTGGTATTAACTAGGCAGACCACGGGTACGATCCCGGGTCCCAATTGTGTTTTTTTTTTATTAAAAACTTATGTCCTACATAATCCGACAAACCACACCATCTAAATATACCTCAAAAGAACTGGTCACTCGTTAGGTATGGCCTCACAAATACCATCGCTAAACGAGGGAGACTTGGTCTTCCGATGGGTACCCCGGAACCGTAACACGGTTTCGGAAGCTGTAAGACAACCCGTGAAGAAGGAAAATAAATATTTTAAATATAGTTTCTGAAATTCGTTATCACTGCGTATTTTACTGGAATACCGGTGTGATATGACTATATGATATAATAGCGACCCCGCCCGGCTTTCCACAGCAATTTGAATACCTACATAAATACGGATATAACTACTTATCTATTACAGATAGATATATATATATGCTACCGCGGACTTTTTTGTAGATCATTCTATACTACATTTGATGATTCCTCCAATGTCAAGTATTATAGACGTCACAGTAACAATAGCCAAATAATCGGTAACTAAGGATGTTCCCGCCGACTGTGATATGTCTTAAACTGGATGGGGACAAGACGCGTGCGTTGGTCCACATGATCTCTTAGAAGACAAATTATATCACGTGACAAATGTCATAAATAGACAAACTGACACCGCTTGTAGATTTTGTCTACGCGGTTATGCTCGCACGGCATAATATATAACACAATATCGTGTAAATTTTATAGCATTTAAGGTATTTTAAATATTAATTTTGAAATCATAGAGATGTCAGTCAGACGGACACTTCACGATTTCTAAGAATATATCAAAGATGTTTATATTAATTAGTTATTCTGTTAACGTACTTTACAATCCTCTATAGTCTTGTATTGGACTCTTATTAGAATTTTAAATTTTCTTTGACATCCATGGCCTGATGATGCTTGCATTATACTGTCACATCACATCCGTTTCATAAAATTATCACTGGTAATCTTTTGGACGTAGGTACATATCCTATAGTCTATACTTCTATACTAATATTATAAAGAGGAAAGATTTGTATTTTTGTGTGTGTGTATGTTTGTAATGAATAAACTCAAAAACTACTTGCCGATTTCAAAAATTCTTTCACAATTGGAAAGCTACATTCACCCTGAGTGACATAGGCTATATTCTATTTTCAAAAAAATTAGGGATCCTTACTAAAACTCCAATAATGTAACCCAAGGTGTAAAAAAATGACCTAAGAAATTCCTTACATCGCGTGCGCCGAAAACTATTGATGATATAAAGGTAGTGGTAGAGAGTAGGGGTAGGGGGTAGGAGTAGAAGTAGGGGTAGGGGTACAGGTAGGGATGGGGGTAGGGTAGGGATAAGGGAGATATAGGGTATATTTTATTTTTTTCGTAAATATCCACGGGCGAAGCCGGGGGCGGAATGCTAGTAATATTATAAAGAGGTAAATTTTGGATGTAGGATTACCTACTTACTAACTGAAACTACTAAACCGATTCTAAAAATTATTTCACGAATAGGAATCTACATTTTGTTCAAAAATATCCACGGGCGAAGTTAGTGTCTGAAAAATTGATAGATTTCATTTTAGGATAGTGGTAGAATAACAGAACTTGTTTGCAGTATTTCAGGCAACGATGCAAATGCAAAGGCGTGAGATTAAAGCTCACTCAGGTTTTTCAATCGCTTCTGTAGGGGCCCCTTTTTCAGCAAAAATTAAACATGACAATATCTCCGGAAGTTGTAGGTCACTTATTTGTGGTGTCAAAATATTTGTATTTGCGAGGTGTCTACTAAAAATAAATATTTTCAATAGTTGTGTATTTTTTGAAATCTAATCTAAATCTAGTCTTACTTATTTTTTTTATTTTAAATTCTATTTAGAAAGGTATCTCGGGATGTTATTCGAAATTTGAAAAAAAAACAAATATTTTTGGAGATATGACATCTTATAATCATAAGATGAAAAAAAAAAAGGATCATAACTCGAAAACCACTGACACTAGACTGTTTGTGTCTTTACTAAGTCTCGATGAGATCTGAATTTCGGATGATAGCTGTCAAAATATAATATTCGTATTCGATTTTTATTTAACCGAACTTCAACAAAATAAAAGGAGAAGATTCTCAATTTGTCGGAATCTTTTTTTTCCGATTACTTAAAGACGCCTGGACCAATTTGGATTTTTTTTGTTTGTAAGGGTATACTTTCCAGGTGGTCCCATGGTCATCTGGTCAGGATCTGATGATGGGATCCTGGAGAAATCGAGTACTCTTCAAATTTTATAGGCTTGAAGCGATTTTGGTATTTTTTTTATAGTGACTTGTGCATTTGCTTTCGGAAAGCACACTTTTCAGTGCATAATTTTTGAAGTCGGTACACTTTTTTTTTCAAAGCAATTTGTCTTGTGGTGAATGAAATATGTGATTTTTTTAAATATAATATATTTTATGTCCACATGATTGAAAGATTATATCTTACTATTGTCAATCAAGTCATACATTTTTAAACCTGATATATGTTAGAAAAAGACATAAAAATACCTACCAATCTATCAAGCCACTTGTAAACGGTTGTTTTTGAACCATTCATTCTTCCCACGGTTTTTACTTTCACGCGCCCGTGAGAAAGATCTCTTATTACAATATTTCATGTCGTAACCTTTTATTCACTTGTTAAGGCAACAAAATTAGTGGGTGGGTATATCCTCTCTATTCTAACGTGTTATATTAACACAATTATTTAGTTATTTTCGTAGTAGAACTGTTTTTTTTCTTCTTTAATCTGAGCACAGATTTTACTTTCGCCTTCTGCCAACGGTTTTTCTTTTTGTTACGGTTCGATTTTTAATTTACTGAATGTGATTCGTCTATTTCTCACGTTTTAGCTTTGGATTGAAATTATTTTTTTCCTTTAAAATGCGATTGAAGAGTGTGACCTTATATATCTATCATCACGCCTTTTATTCCAATACGGATAGGCAGAGACAATGGAATGCCATTTGTTACGATCCTGACATACTCGTATCGCTTCTTTTATATTCATCATACCTTTCATACATGCTCGGCGATTGTGTGTACTTTTAATATTTCCATCGATCAATACATTTTTTAATACTAATATTATAAAGATGTAAAGTTTGTGAGGTTGTAGAGGGTAATCTCTGGATCTACTGAACCGATTTTGAAAATTATTTTACCATTACATTATTTACATTATTTGTGAGTGTCATAGGCAATATTTTATTTTGTTCGAAAATATCCACGGGCGAAGCCGGGGGCGGAAAGCTAGTGTTCAATAAAAGAACACCTAGGTCGTCCTCTGCCAGCATTTCCTTATATATACCTACCTATCTATAACCGATTATATTGCGATACAAATAGCACAATAGACTGCGGTCATCCGCCGCATATGTATTATGTAATAATCTGCAAGTACAATTTGTTAGCCTTGTACATAAAAATGGACGGCCTTTTGTAACCCTGAAAATGGATATGTGTATGTGTCATCATAAATATACTGCTCTCTCTATAATATCTCAAAATATATTCAAGTCGTTATGAACTATAATTATAATCAACGTAAAGAACATCTAAATTGGTTCATTATTTTATCTTTAGTTGATTTGGACAATCGAAGAGTTTATTGACACTTAATTAGGCCACACGTTGGTCTGACATCGCACTGATAATTTCCCATTCCGGCCGCCGGATGATCTAGGCGGACCGTTCGTTACAAGAATTTAACGAGTCTGTGGTCGGTTTCGGTGGACAGTACGGCGACGCGCCGGGGATTGGACGAGTGTGTGGCCACCTTTAGATCTGATCAGTTTTAAAGGGATCGATCAGCGATTATAAAAAAAATAATAAAAAAAAAAATGATGAAAAAGTATCGACAAAATCTTTGAACCGCTGTAATTAACGTCTAAATTGGTTGATTTTTTTTTTGTTATTAAATAAAGCGACAAACCACACAAGAGGCTTTTCCACCTAAAATATACCTCAACAGAACTGGCCACTCGTTAGGTATAACCTCACAAATACCATCGGCTAAAAGAAGGAGACTTGGTCTTCCGCTGGGTACCGTGGGACCGATAACACCGTTTTGGGAGCTGTACCCATGAAGAAAAAAAAATTCATAGAATACCTAGCCATATCTTAATAGCGGGAAGTTTCAGAGTTTTCTTTTGTAAAGTCTTGCTAAAATTGTGAAATCGCCTACTTTTGACAAGTCTAGATCTATCATCACGTCTTTTATCCCAAGAGGGGTAGGCAGAGACAATGGAATGCCATAAATTCCAAAACCTATATCTTATACCTACAGCTTATACCTACTCGTAATAGCAGGAAGTTTCAGAGTTTCATTTTGTAGTCTTGCTAAAATTGTGAAATCGCCTACTTTTGACAAGTCTAGATCTATCATCACGTCTTTTATCCCAAGAGGGGTAGGCAGAGACAATGGTATGCCATAAATTCCAAAACCTATATCTTATACCTACAGCTTATACCTACTCGTAATAGCAGGAAGTTTCAGAGTTTCATTTTGTAGTCTTGCTAAAACTGTGAAATCGCCTACTTTTGACAGGTCTAGATCTATCATCACGTCTTTTATCCCAAGAGGGGTAGGCAGAGACAATGGAATACCATAAATTCCAAAACCTATATCTTATACCTACAGCTTATACCTACTCGTAATAGCAGGAAGTTTCAGAGTTTCATTTTGTAGTCTTGCTAAAACTGTGAAATCGCCTACTTTTGACAGGTCTAGATCTATCATCACGTCTTTTATCCCAAGAGGGGTAGGCAGAGACAATGGAATGCCATAAATTCCAAAACCTATATCTTATACCTACAGCTTATACCTACTCGTAATAGCAGGAAGTTTCAGAGTTTCATTTTGTAGTCTTGCTAAAACTGTGAAATCGCCTACTTTTGATAGGTCTATCAATCATCACGTCTTTTATCCCAAGAGGGGTAGGCAGAGACAATCGAATGCCATAAATGTATAGTAGGTAAACCTCTTTTTTTAATATTTAGCAGTGTGTCCTCATTTCCAATGATGTACTTTACGTAATTACACATACCCGAGTGAATGTGAGTATTTATGTTGTAATCGAGTTAAGCGGTCATCGGTTGAATTGCAGAACATTTTATGTGACAATCGAAAAACACTTGTAAAAGTTGCCTAGTGAGTGTTGCTGTAATTTTATTGAAAAATGTTGACTGAGCGCCTTCTTGCCGCTGCTAGTAATTCTCAAGCCCCAAGTTAGGCCCATAGGCTAAGTAAGGCCAGATTGAGCGCTACAGTAGGGAAGGACGCGTCTCCATACTCCCTATACAAATTGTATGGAGCGCAGACACGTGATACTTGTCGATTCAAGTTATACCAAAATGCAATGCCTTGCATCTACCGAAACCGTGTTTATCGGTCCAAGGGTACCCAGCTGTAGACCAAATCTGCCTCTTTTAGGTGTTTGTGAGGCTATACCTGGTGGCCAGTTCTGTTGAGGTATATTTAGATGGAAAAGCCTCTAAGTGTGGTTTGTCGATATACATAAGTTTTTAATTTTAAAAACCCATTGGTACATGGCTGGTATCGAACCGACGTCTGCCTAGTTAATATCAGACATCTTAACCACTCAGCCAGCGACGCACGTATGAAAGGTATTATGAAATGAATGTAAAAGAGTCAGGATCGTAGCAAAATGCGTGATGATTTTGATGCGATCATTGAATGAAAGAGTTACTGTTTGGTTTTAGCCCCTGGCTACCCTGATCAGATTAAGTCGTGAACATTTTGAGTAACCAGGAAACCCCGATTTAGATAAAACTAGTTGGGCAGGGCACTTCGTAGCCTCGTTTGGTATCCGCTCATAACGGTATCTTAGCTCGGTATTTCTTAGTACTTGGAATTTGCTCATTTGCATTTTGTCTGCAATTCTAGACTAAACTTCAGGGCATTATTCATATTATCTTTGAATTTATTACTGCATTGTTTTATAAATTAACACGATGCAATAACCATAATACATATTCTACAGTGTCAATAGGCAAATATTATTATATTTGTACGTATTTGCTTGATACGATACACAATGCGTAATTTATTAATACGCTTATAACTACTTACGTATTAGATATAGATATAATATGCTACCGCGGACTTTTTTGTGTATAATTTTATTCTACACAATTATTTCCTACATCATTTTGTTATACTCGTATCTCTGACGTATTAGACAGCATACGCAATGAAAACCGACTTTTTCCTCGATTTACTAATTCTGTAAATGCCCAGCTCCTAAACATGATAGATCCATGTTTAATGCTCGTAAGCCTTCCTCTTGAATCTACCTATCTAATTGTGAAAGCCGCAAAAACATTCCGATCAGTAGTTTTGGCGTGAAAAGGTCACAGCACAGACATATTTTTTTGTATTAATTTTGAAAACAGAAACAGATTCTTAAATAGGTAAGTAGGTTTTACGAAATCCTTAAAGTGTACAAGTCAGATAAATTCAAACAAACAAGTTAGAAAGACCAACGATCGATATGGACTAAAGCCAAGACTGTCAAGTTGCAAGAATTTATTTAGTTTGCATTTTCGGTCAAAGCAATATGTGTGTGCGTATATTATGTGAAGAACCTAAATTATGCTAGATATTTTATGACATAACTTCTCATAATAAAAAAAATATACAAAAAAATTAAAATTGAACATTTTTGGTCAACCATGGACAATCAAGATAAAGAATCCAGAAGTTCCCAGGCTAGTAACTCTCCTGGAGACACTATGAACGATGTTTATGCTGCTTGGCGTAAGTATAGCCCATGATAATTTTCTCAACCAAACCAAACCAAAACCAATAGATTTAGTAAAGTCCATTTTTCTTCAAGTCTTATTAAATAACAGTTTAAAAAATATGATTATTAATTCTGCTAATGTAAAATAGGTTAAAAATGTTAATTTATATGTAAAATTGTTAATATAACTTCTTTTAAGAATTTTTTCTTTAGACCCCCGTAGTACTTTTTCCTTGCTGACGTGGAACTCAGCAAGTAGAAATCGGTTCAATTTCTAGGTCGAAAAAAATCGTTCAAATTTTGAAATTCTGACGATAAGCAAACCATCAGAAGAAAATTATTTACCGGGCGCAGGCTACCGCCCTAAGGGAAACAATTTTGAGGCTTAAAGCATTTTGAAAACTAAAGACCTGTTAGTAATAAGTATAGTAGTTTGTTGTATAATACATCGAACCCGGCTCTGCGGCTTCTAAATGTTGACCAATACACTATTACTTTGGAACTATATTGTTTGTTTTGTTAAAAAATCGGTATATAAAGTAAAAACTAAGGTGTTTATATTTTTTATATTTTCATATATAAAATTAAGCTATTGTTTTATTAAAAATCATTAAGCTATTGTTTAGGAAAAAAAGAGGCATTCTGTCCAATTTCTCAATTTATTTGTCTTACCGATAGTACCCCGGGACTTTACGTAAATGAAGACGTCACATTGTCGTCTGCCTGCAAAACTTTGAAAATTTATTATAAAAAACCTACTGAATAGAAAACAAAAATATTTTCCACCTTAGTTTTTACTTTACATAGGTAGTCTCAAAAATATCACATATACGTGACTAATAAAGTACCCGTGATGAAAATTTGGTTATCTTTTGACAAGTGATATTGCCATTTACATATGTAATGTAATCTATTACATCGTCCCATCCAATATAATATTACATCCACATGTTTTTTCCGTAGATAACTGTTGCAAAATCATGTACGCACGTTTGTGTCGCGTACGACCATTGTTTGTTTAAACGTACCTTTGTCAACGAGGACATAATACTGTGTCACCCATAAAATTACGTATTCGTGATTTATTTGTTGACACTACCTGATTTTACGGCTTAACTAGCGCATTGTCTACGATTTTGTATGTGTTGAATTAGAATTAGTCATATTTTCAAAAACATATCTGTCATTCAGTATTATAGATATATACAATTGTACAATTGTAATTAAATTTAGATTAAATAACGAGTTATAAATTATGAGATACGAGATGATGGTGCCTTACAGCTCCCGAAACCGTGTTACGGTTACAGTCCAGGGTACCCAGCGGAAGACCAAGTCTCCCTCGTTTAGCCGATGGTGTTTGTAAGGCTATATACCTAACGAGTGGCCAGTTCTGTTGAGGTATATTTAGATGGAAAAGCCTCTAAGTGTGGTTTGTCGGATTATGTACATAAGTTTTTAATTAAAAATCCCATTGGTACATGGCCGGGATCCGGAATCGAACCCGTGGTCCGCCTAGTTAATACCAAACGTCTTAACCACTCGGCCACCGACGTACCTAGGTCATCTACTAATAATAACAGCTGAACAGTTTGTTTGTTGGAACTACCAGTCGGATTTGAAAAAATATTTTTGAATTTGATAGCCCAATTCTTGAGGAGGTTACAGGCTATTTTTCTTCCACTCTTTCCTAATAAAATGTATGACATTTTAACGTCAATTTATTTCGTTTACTCATCATTTCAACGACATATCAAAAATATGCAACAAAAAATTAGGTGACTAAAGGCGCCCACTCATTGGACCAATCCCCGGCTGGTCGCCGTACGGTCAACCGAAATCGACCACAGACTCATCCAATTCTTGTACGCGCGGCCCACCATCAGTTTCAAATCGTTGAATCTGTGGTTTGATGGCCGGCCGGAAATTTTTAGTGTGTGGGCTAATTAATACTAAATACCTTCTCTGAATTTTCATTAAATTATTTTTTATCTATATCATACCATACCTGCTTTGCCTCCTTTATATTCATGATCAAAATGATGAAAAGCATCTGTCCTGGTTTTCACATGAAGTTACTTATCTTATATATTTTTATCTATTCCAGATGAAATGCTAGAAGGTGAAGGTGCAGGTCTAGCAACAAGAGTAGCAGAACTAGAAGTTAGGTGCGCGAGACAAGCGGAAGAGTTGCTTTGTCTCCGATCAACGTTAGCTGATGCATTACGAAGACTGAACGCTTTAGAAGGAAGAGCCCCGTCTGCTGCGAACCCTTCAAGAAATGGCGCTTATACCGGTACTTAGTTAACTAATTTTTTTCTTTTCTTTTAAATGTTCTGTTCAGTTAACCCAACAGTGTGTCAACAGTGTGTTAGCATACTTTAGACTGCGACACGTAGGCCAAAAACGACAGGTCTAAAACCAATGGCCACCCAAGAAATGCCCGGCCCGATGTCAACACTAGAATAACCGATCAAATTGCTTGGTCGAGCAAAGACAGTACACAGACTGGTCATTGTTGGAAGCTCGTCGTTTTGAAGGTGTCGCGTTCCTAATAAGTGTTCTAACTTTTACACAAGCACCCTAAATATTGCCTTGATTAAAAGTACCCTAGATCAGTTCTTGCAAACTCAATCTGGGAATGGGGAACAAAACACAAAACTAATTGTAGATGGCGCTCCAGGTGACTCAATTTTGTAGTTATCATGTGGAGGTTTCTTTTATTAAGAGCTCTCTTGGTCGCGTAACCAACTAAAAAACGCACGTATTCGAAAATTTTGCATCTCTTTCACTCAGTGTCCGAGCAATAGAAATAATTAGAGAAATAAAATTTCCAAAGAGAATCAGTACAATAAAATACACAAAGCGGACTTCAGCAATTCTTCAAGTATTGTACAAAAAAATTTTAGAAATAGCAAGTTCTAGTTAATGGATAAAGTATGTGAAATTATTTTACTCGATATGTAAGAAAAATATACATTAGTAAATTATATTAAGAGAACTCGAGTCGCAAAGTTGGTTGAAAATATGCGTGAAATTGTGGACTTTCAGGGCTTCATGAAACCTATATAGCTCAGGTATAGCTTATATTGACATTTTTATATATTGAGTATAGAGATAATTTCATATATCTACTTTAAGGATCCATTAACTAGAACTTAAACTTAAAGAAACGAAAGTCTCATATGAATGGTAAAAAGGCCGTGTTATTATTAGAAAGGTTATTAGTTAAAATATTTTATTATTTATATTAATCTTTAGGAATTCCATGTACTTACACCTATTTTTTTTTTATTTGTATCGCGTATGACAGTTTTGACAGAAAGTGATGTACGACTCGCCTAAAGCGCCCTCTGTCGGGATAAACATTGAGTTTTCTACCCCATTAGAGCCACGATTATTATTTTCGCCAATTCAGAATCATTGAAGAGATAGTCAAATGTCAAACCGTATTTTTTTTGCTCTTCTACCAATTTTTAAATACCAAGTTCTGTCAAAAATTCATATTTTTAATAAAAAAATTCCAGGAACGACGGGCACACCGACTCGCGAGTTAAGACTGCGTCAACCTTCCTATAGAGAAACAGCCAAAAGGACTTCAAGTTATGGATCTACTGCTTCATCATTACCTCAGAGGTAAGCGAATACAGTACTCCTCCTATTTTAGTTTCTTTGACGAAAAGTTGTAGTTTTTTGGATCTGTGGTTGTGAAACAGCTGAATAGCTTACAAAAGTTCATACAAAGGATAGGTGACGACTTGAAATGCTTTTGATTCTCAAAATAACTCAACTAGCCACTTAGTCGTATGTAAAGTACGCCATAAGGCTAAATGAGCAATACTTATGCCTTCAGCTAGGTACAAATCACTTTTTTTATAACCAAGATTGTATACATTATTGTTTTAGGTAACAACTCTTGTGAGAACTATCAAGTGGGGCTTGTTATAGATATTTGATTATAGGTCAATGTTTACCAAAGTCTCTGGACCTCAGGAATTATTTTGACTTGAAGGTCAATCAGTGTGTCTAACGTGTCTATCACTATCTACCGCAGTGCCTTTAGTCGTTGACATAATTGGTTTAGGCGCATTTTGGATAGTGGGTCAAGTAATTTCTGTTCATCATTTAGAACGGTATTTCATCAGGTAGGCTCTGGTATTTGATCTGAGGATTTAGCCTGATCAACTGTCAGAATTCTGTAAGATACTCGGGATAGTCCTGATCTGAATCAGTATTTAAATGGTTAAATAACGTTTTACAGACGTGGTCCCCAACATCAGTCAACAGGATCGCTTCAGTCAGATTCGCCAGCTTCGTCATCATCGTTGTCTCCCGCACCGTCGCCCTCCCCGAGAGCCACTCCTGCGCCGCTACATGTTACTCATAATACACAACCTTATAGGTATGTATCACGTTGGGTCACCATTTTAGAGTATTGTTTGGTAAGGTGCGCTATTATTTGTTCTATGTAAATGAGTTGATCGAGGGCGCCCCAGAAGAAAATTCACTGATAAGTGACATTAATAAAAGTAGCACCCGAAATCGAAGACCATGCATGAAAAGATGTATGTATTTGTTTGAGGCGAAAGAGGTGTGCCAGGATAGTGACGAGTGGATATCTTTGGTATCTGCCTACCCTAAGGGAAATAAGCATAAATGTATATAAGTAAATGAAACTACGTAAGAGGCGTTTCATATGAAACTATGCTAACTAGGTAAGAAGACTGTGGGTCCTGCACAATATTATCTCGCTGACCCCACCTGTTTTCTTAAAAGACAGTGCTGCCACATCATACTGGCATTTCATGAGTGAAATGTGAATTCTGATGTCTATCTCATCACATCACTTTCTATGCATGTAATTGTATGCGATGCTGGCTTACCTATTTTGCCTTCTCTATTTTCTTGACTCGTTTCGTACATGTCTGACGATTGTGAGCTTCACAGTAGTGATCAATCGGCATAAAGTAAAGGGCGCCCTCTGCTGGCATTTCCTGGTACTTTTTTAATATTCCATGATCCATTTTATTACTCCGACATTTTAAGCAAATACAAAACATTTTTACACACCTTCACGGCCTTTATACAGTGTGGCCAGAGACACCAGTAACAGTGTCCACTTTTAAAAGTGAATCATTCTTCCCTCTTCAATATTTCCTAGTAGGTACTTTTTTTTCTTCAAGACTTGCCTTACAATCTCCCGAAACCGTGTTACCTATCCCAGGATACCCAGCTGAAGACCAAGTCTCCCTCTTTTAGCCGATGGTATACGTTAAGCTATACACTGAGGTATATTTAGATGGAAAAGCCTCCAAGTGTGATTTATTTTTTATTTATTATATTATTTCAAAAAAATCGGCACATTTTAGAGTTGTTGAAATCGAAACTAGATAGGATCGCTAGGCTAAACCTTTTTATTTTTCCAAATTAAATACCTATCATATTGTATATGTATAAGTAATAAGGTTCATTAGGCTAACTGCACCTCAATTGTTAAGAAAATGCTTAAGTTATTTTATGTGTTGGTAACAATTTTTTATTGCACACTTGTAAAAAGGCCATAAGTGTATCCATAATAAATATTAGCACCTTGTATACCGCTAGATCTCGCAACAATTCTTCATCAAGCAACCACAGTGCTTCACCTGGAGGGAACAATCTCACTAAAAGATGGAATTCTACGGGAGACTTTACTGCACAGGGACTCACACCAAATAACAGGTAAAATTTGAAAAGACTAGAAATCAAAATTCAAATATTATGGGAAATACTAAGAAGTAGGTTCAACTAATACGTGTGTACAGTACAAATTTTAATTGTGGCAGTTGTGAAGTTAGGACCGTCGGTGGTCGAGTGGGTAAGACGTCGGCTCGCAACTGAAAAGTCGCGGGTTTGATTCCTACAACCGACCATGTACCAATGGGTTTTATAATAAAAAATCTATGTAAATTATCCGACAAACCGTACAAAGAGGCTTTTCCATTTATATACCTCAACAGAGCTGCCGAGTTAGCATACATTTTGACAGCGACACTTTCGTTTCGGTCGAATGGCCTTGAACAGGCCAAAACGTTCATGTCCAACAAGGACCGGCCAGAGATAGCCCGGGGCCGAGAGGTCCGGCCCAACAATGTGCGTGCAAATTTGCTATGCCGGGCAAAGACAAGTACACAGAATTTGCCCGCACATTGTTGGGCCGGACATTCTCGGACCGGGTATGTCCTGCACAAGAATGCCGAGCAATTTGCTTGGCCGGACAATGACAAGTACACGGAATTTGCCCGCACATTGTTGGGCCGGACCTCTCGGCCCCGGGCTATCTCTGGCCGGTCCTTGTTGGACATGAACGTTTTGGCCTGTTCAAGGCCATTCGACCGAAACGAAAGTGTCGCTGTCAAAATCTGTGCTAACTCCCCTGGCCACTCGTTAGGTATAGCCTCAAGAAATCATTGGCTAAATGAGGAAGACTTTGTCATCCGCTGGGTATCCTGTGGCCGGCAACGGTTCCCGGGAGCTGTAAGGCAATCAGTAAAGAATAAAAAAAAAGTTAGCCGCATATACCTGCGCAATGACTAATTTAGCAGTGTGGTCCGAATTGCGTCAACAGCCCTCACAAGTTCTCACAACAATAAGCTTACGGTAAGCGCTCACCGCGGCAGATCCGAGTTGATCACGAGAGCCCAATTTCTTTGCTCACAACGCTCACAGTGCTGACATAATCACACATACAAAAACTTCTTCTTAATCGGTAGCTAAGATGTTCCCGCCGACTGTGATAATATGTCTTATTAATCACTGACTAATCACAACCATCACAGCGCGGACGGGATTAAACCGGATTCGCCATCATGTCACGACGGTGCGCGTTGTCCGCCATGATATGACGTAGAATCATACAAAAAGTTAGAACACATGTATACTTTTACGTTTAGTTTACAGAGCGCTCACAGTGCCATCGAGAGAGAACGCTATGATAACGATAATAATGATATTGACTTAATTAGGACCACACTGTATGCCGGAGATGCGTTAACGAATCGTGCCTAACTTCACTAACCACAATATAAAATTTGTACTGTAGGTACCTATCTACTTCTTGGTAAAATTGTAAAACAATTTTTTTTATTGTAAAACTGCAACGAAAAACAGATGGAAGTGCTAATAAAAAAATAGTATATCGCACATACTGACCATGCTATCTATTATCCCGCTGGATATGCTTCAATAGTCCGATCAATAAGGAGTTATTTTTGTCTCAAACAGCAATTCCCCCGTCCTTGATACTTAATAGTTTTGGAACGAAGACACTTGACAAATGAAAGCTGGACCGAACAAAGTGTAAACTTCGACCGATACGACACGATACTATAGTACACATATAAATAAAATTGAATCGCAAACATATGTGTCCTACTTTAGTTACACAAACCAATTATTACTAAGATTGAATGTACTGATTAAGTTCACAATTTTATAATCTAATCTAATATATAATAATCAATATTTGTTTGTTTGTTCTTTGTTCGTTAGAATACGAATATAGATAGACTCAAAAATTACAGGGCCGATTTGAAAAATTCTACATGCATTTGATAGCCCAATTCTTGGGGAAGGTTATACGCTCTTTAACATCACGCTACCCAAGGGGGTTAATTGTATTCTTAATGCAACGTGTACGAAGTAGCGGAAAATCAGCTAGTAATTTATAATAAAATTACCATTCTGAATTTATTTATTTATTTTTATTCGATTACTCTCAAACATTGTTAATTTATTTCATTATGTCTGTTATTTAATACTTAAAATATAGCATAAAAAACTACATCCCAACCGGACACCTTTTTTCTAGGTAATATTTGATGAAAACAGATGCAGACTGTCAAATTCCCATTATATCGCTACTTCGATTGATGTAATTTTTTGGACAAAAGATTCCCTTGATGATGACTATATGACCAAAAAAACCTAGCTGCATCACACTATACACCAAAGTATCACGGAGGGGGAATTATTGTATATTCGTTGATCGGACTATACCGGTAAAGGTTAATGACAGATATACGAATCTGTTTCATAACTTTAGAAATACCTAAATGTTTTATTATAGATGCTATTGTTTCGATTTTCTTTGCTTGTGCGTTATTTTGGCCAAATAGTTTTCTAATTTAGTTGTATTTGTTTCGTTTTCTTAGATTCACAACGGCAAAATCTTTGCTAAATTTGTACCAAAAACCGTCACAGAATGGACCTATTTTTAAACATGGGTAAGTGGATTTGTGGGGTTTAGGTGATTTTGGTTTGTGCTTGGTTTTTGGAAGCTTTACTAACTTAAACACTGTGCTTTTGCTCTCGCATATCATTCATTGATTTTCAGAATTCCGTTGTCTTTATAATGTCTGTCCTGCAAAATACTCAGAAAGTTTTACGGAAAAGAAAAAATCCAAGAGTTCCAATATTACTCAACGTTTGAACCAATTTTAACAACACTTTTCCACTTTGCTTTAGTGACTAATTCTTTCACAGCCTCTTTGAACTTAGAGCTTCCAGCAATCTATAGGTATTTATGAATTCATTTTGGGAAATAAAAGCTTGTAAGGTGTCTGATCTAAAACTTTATTCAAAAAGTACATTCTGCGGAGACTACAATAATTAATTTTTTTTAAATTTTCTAATGTTTTTTTTAAACCCCAACCAAAATATATTCCTGGATGCGACCTTGATGTGGTTCACTTTGAAATTGTCAAACAGTTTATTGGTTTAGTTTTTTTTATCATATATTATATCTGTGACAATTTTGACATATTTTTGGCTGAGAACTGGTGGTCCAGGTTTGTACATGCATACATAAATTGATGAATTTCCCAATGTCAAGTGATTACTCAAGAAATAGGAAGGCATCCCCGTCAGGGAATCTAACGTGAATTTCCGGGGTTGAAATGGGAAACAAAATGTATTAAATTTTAATAATATTTACCTGTGAATGTATTCGCAGTGGCCGAGTAAGACGTTTAGTATTAAAGTAGTATTCGACTAAAAGAGGAAGAGTTTGTATACCGCTGGGTACCCTGGAACCTATAAGACAATTTCGGGAGCCATAAGGCAATCCGTGAAGAAAAAAAAAAGTAAATTATTCGACCTCTGTAGGCCCTGTAGCCAAGTTCCTAGCTGGAGGTTTCTGGATCGATAGCATATAGATAGTTTTGAAAACAAATTGCACAGGTACAACTTGCACTTAGGCGGTTTTTTTACTAGGTTTTTTCCGTCGCATCCATACATACTTCCGAGATTATCCAAACACTCGCAGTTTTTGCTAAATTACACTTGCTGTACTAATTAAAGATAAATGATCTGACGACCTTGGACGTCCATTGAAGGCGATTATATAATTCTAAAAATCGCTATTGTCGTTTGACTATGTGCTCCCACGCCAGACAATTAAATGTTCTTCTAACTAAATGACTGATAGACATACCTACAGACATTTTAAACTACATAATATTTAGGCTTTGTCCATGCAAAGTTTGTGTTTATGTTTCCGGTAAGTCTATAACCCGTCGCGCATGGCTCCGCCCGCGTGGATTTAGATCATTTTCATGACAATAGAGGTGCTGACATTTTTTTGGAAATACTCTTAAATTATAGCTTTAAGTTTTTATATTTCTACTTTCATTAAAAAAATCATGTTTTAAATTGTCTTTTTAAAATTCCTGCGAAAACCGCCAACGTTTGTGTTCATTTATTTGAAAACTTCACGTTTCATTTAGATATGAAAAAAATGGTAAGCCAGCACAAAAATTCCTGCCTGCACATTCTCGGGTTGAACATTCTCGGGCCGGGCAATCCATGGCCGGCGTTGTGCGGAGACCATGTCTGTGACGCGAACCCATAAGATGTTCCCCACATTAAAAAAATCATTAATATTATTTTCGGTGATTATACGTTACGTTATAGACTGTAAAACATATTAATGTGTACCTATTTATTTTCTTTCCCTATCAACACCCCTATTACTAAATACTTACCTACTAGATTGTACATAAAGTTCAGCGCTTACTTCAAAGCCTATTTTACCCAGTAAAATTTACCGCGTCCAGTGTAGGTAGGTAGATTGAGGTATAAACTAACATACTCGTACATACATTGACCTTGGCCGTGTAAATTGCGATAAATCATGAACAGCTTCTATACTTAGGGCATAAAATGTTTTAAAACTTAATTCTCATCTATTCTATCATTGCTTTATGTATTTTACCGGGGTAGACAGACATTTCCATTAAAAAAATTCAAGAAAATATCAAAGAAACTTATCTTTCTGTAGAACAAGCAATCCAGTTAGTCATAGCGATCGCGTCACCGCTTTAATACCTAAATAACTTTACAAAAACTCCAGTCTCAGACGAACGGCTGTCTGAAGCGGTTCTTAAACTTTATAGCCGTGAACTCAATACCACTGCCCCTATTTGGACGTGAAATTAAAAAAAAACTAGTTCAGTATTGCTTCAAGCTCCAACATTAATATGGAGGACAGGTATGATTGTTATCACATGTTTTTAGTTTATTCTGTTATCATAATAATGATTTGATTAGTCATCTAGTTTACATATTTTATGAATACTTTGTAGTTTTTTTTATTCAGTCGTTTTTAGGACGGCTTTGAGTGCGGTTGGTGGATCTGCAATTATTTTGAAATCATTTCTTTGAAGATCATTGCAATGTCATTCAACACAGTGTAAGTTGGCTGAGTTAAAAAACGTTTGTTTCTGTTTTTTGTTGCAATAATAATTTTCGTGTTTTTGTTTTTTACTGTGTTTATTTTACTTATTTGTCCTTAATTCATCATTTTATTTTATTTAATATAACAATATTAATAGCGCTATGTCCAGGGTTCAATTCTCGCTCTTGACTTCTCGTGCTTCGGAGAGCACGTATTTCTGATAATATGTTTTTTGTTACAAATGATGCGGTTTTTCAATCTAATAATACAAATCAGTATTTGTTTGTTCGTATTCTATAGACTCAAAAACTACAGGACTGATTTAAAAAATTATTGATATACAATGCATTTGATAGCTCAATTCTCGGGGAAGGTTATAGGCTATTTAACATCACGCTACCTACCCAAGGGGGTGAATTGTATTCTTAGTACAACGCGTACGAAGTAGCGGGTAATCAGCTAGTAGTTTTCGACTTTTTGTGTTCGCAGTTTTATTTAGTTTTGCTTATCAAACATACAAAAATTGGTAAACTTTGGTGATGGAAAATTAGGTAGGTAGGTACATTGTTAGAAATCTACCATCATTTTGACTCAATAACGTTAAGACACTGTCAATTTTAACTAACTCTTTAATTGGTGTGGGTTTAACTAAATGTTTTTTTATAACCTTAAATCTATTAAGTGGTCACATGCTAGCCTTCAGTAATAAAATAAATAAAGGATGCGGTTCTAGATTATATTATTAGTCATATATAGTCACAGTCAAGGGAGGATGCCCACCTACATCCTAATTGTTGGCACTTTAAATCATATAACAAATAAAAGAGATTTTACAGTACCAAGTCCTTATACATGACGTGAGTATTTAAACAAGGGATAATAGGTTCATTCAACTGATCTCCAGTAGATGGCGTCTTTTACAAATTTTATTTTGATTTGTTGGTTTATTTTTCTTTATTAGAAGGAAAAATAATCTTCAAAATGTTTTGATACCGACTAAAAAACACCTTTGAGAAATAAATGCTTCTGTTTAAAATTTTACAAAATTACAATTGCATTGATTAACACATTGAGGGTAAGACCACCTACCTCGTATGTCGTGACGGAAAACTGCGTTTGTCCCCTCTCCACCGCCGCTCTCTTACTCTTTCTATATGCGTGGCGCGTATACAATATACTTCATTGCTTCTCCTTGTGAGTGTGTGTAATGCGTGCGCTTCTCTATTTGACTTCAGTATACTTGACTCATTAATTTAGATGTTTCACATCCGCATGTGACGGCCGCCCTTTTTATAATCATGGTTCGTCCATGGAAAATAACATGGGTTTTAAATATTACTAATCCTTACTAAACCCTAACTTTTTTGCTTCAAAGTATTTTCCAATCTCAGCCATTTTTTCTTCAGTGGAAGCAATAATATGATGTATGGATTAATTTTTTTTCAGTACCCATACATGCCAGTACAACGAGGAAGATGGGACCATGCGTATGTATTTGCGAGGTAGACCAGTGGTCCTCTATTCCCCTTCTGATGCCATCGACAACATGGATCCAGCTAAAGTTGCCCCTCCGCCACAAAACAAGTTAAAATTGGAATGGGTCTACGGTTACAGGTAAACTATACTAGCTTTTGTCGCCGGCTATACCCGTTGAAAAAAAAACTGCTGACCCTATCTCATATGCAGCCATATAGGAACCTTAATAAAATATCTAGATGAAATAAAAAATAGATCTTAGAAGTAAAAGATTCATCAAAAGTTATATAGCCATACAAACTATTCAGACAAACTCTAATCTACTGGACCAGTCTCTTAAAATGGTTATACCACTTACATTTTGGTATTCATTTTTACTTTTTATTTAAAAAAATCTACTTTGTATAATAAAAAATGCCTAGTTCCCATTAAAAATACTGACTGCACAGCAATACTTACCACAAAATATTATTATTGTATTGCGCTAGGTTATAAAAAAATCCTAACCTACCTCTACGTGCCAGGGTCGTACTTTCAATAATTTATTTAATGTAAAAGTTATAAGTTTTCTGATGTGCAATTAAAAATAACCCATAATTTAAATGTTATAATTATTAATCTGTGTACGCTTACCATTGTTTTTTGTTAGTAACTGAGAAACGTAAGCTGAGCTAAGGGCTAAATTTTGATAATTTAAATAATAATTATTACTTATATGTTTTTTTAATTAAAAATTTTAGTTAAAAAATAATTAAAGAGTAATGGTATAGATAGATTATGAAGGAGAAAACAGGGGAAAATCCTTTATTATACCACCCATATTTCCTATTCAATAAAACCAATTGCAAAAATAATGGATATTTCACTTAGATATATTGAATAAGTATCTATATGCTAAATTACAGTGACACAGGTTGATTATTTACAGAGAAATTGGGAATAGTTTATCCCCGTACAAATTATGGATATAGGACTCTTAAGGGCCCTATCTCCATAATTTGTATGGGGATATTACTTTTTTGTAGCTTATTGAAAATTCAAAATAAATTTTTTTAATGTTTTTTTCTAAAAAAAACGCAAGACTTTTAATTTGAAGGGTAATGGTATAACAGTGCTTTAAAAAAATTAAGAGCTTTGTGATATATTATGAAAGAGAAAATGGGCGCAAAGTTTAACCACCCATATTTCCTATTCCAAAAAATCTATTAAGAAAATAACAACTATTTTACTTAGATATATTCAATAAGTAAATATATGCTAAATTACAGTGACACAGGTGGATTATTTACAGAGAAATTGGGAATAGTTTATACCAGAAAAATTATGGGGATGTTTTATCAAACTTGCGAGAAAGGAATAACTTTGAACTTATGAGATTATTGTGGAAAAGCTGCAGTATGGGCGGGTATTCAATTTAATTTAGAACATAAACAAACGTACGATATTTCACTATATATACACAAATAATAATAATTATTAAGGTTATTTAATTATTATTGGAGATAGTATCATGCCTAGTTACAAACGACGCCCATAATTACGTAATTGTCCTAAACTAATTGAATTTGATACGGTAATGAAATTGCTCTTCAGGGGAAAAACTAAATTATATTGCTCACATGATGTGTGTAGGTATGTAGGTACTTTATAAATTAAAATTATTATTAACACGCCTGTATTATAATCATTGATATCACTACATAATTATAAAACAAAGTCCCCCACGCAAAAACTACTGAACGAATTTTGTTTCGGTTTTCATGTTTAGGAGCTGAGCATTAACAATATAAAGTGAATCAAGTCGGGGAAAAAGTTAGCCCCAGCGAGTTTTCATGGTGTATGCTGTCTAATCCGTCAGAGATATAACATAATCACGTACGAAGGAATTGTGTAGAATAAAATGATCTACAAAATGCTTATTTGTAGTACATATTCAAATTGCTGTAAACCGGTATGTAGCTGTTTGAAGCCGAGTGCGGGGAGTCATATCTATCTATATCTTCTATATATTTGAACGCGCTAATCTCTGGAACTTCCAGTCGGGTATATGTTTGCACTTGATAGCCCAATTCTTGAACAAGGTTATATGCAACCGCAAGGCACAGCTACTTTAGCAATAAAATTAAATTGCATGCGATTTAATTAAGGAGACGCCCATAACTTTTGTCCCATACAAAAACGGACTTCAGCAATTCAAGTATTGTACAAGACTTATTAAAAATAGCAAGTTTTAGTTAATGGATCCTTAAAGTATATCAAATTATCTATACTCAATATGGAAAAAATGGGTCTCCTACAATATCTCTAAAATGTTTTGATATAATTTTAGAATATATAGGTACATAAGATATAACATTACATTCTATAATTATTCATTTGCTATAATTTTTTTTAAACCTAAAATCGATTTCTGTAATTTTCAAAATCACTATTATCAAAATATATAAAATTAAGTTCTATAATTATTCATTTGCTATAATTTTTTTTTACCCTAAAATCGATTTCTGTAATTTTCAAAATCACTATTATCAAAATATATAAAATTACATTCAATAATTATTTATTTGCTATAATTTTTCTTTTGTCTAAAATCGATATCCGTAATTTTCAAAATCACTATTATCAAAATATATAACATTAAATGATCTAATTTATAATTTGCTATAATTTTCGTTTTATCTAAAATTGTTTTCTATAATTTTCAAGATGTCTAAATTATCAAAAGGTACAACATTTAATTATGTAATGATTAATTTGCTATATTTTTTCCAGTTTATTTGCGAAATATTTATTAATATATAAAAATCTTCCTTACTTATTATAAATAATATATATATAGGTATCATATCCGTTATCAACAAGTGATGGTTGTTTAGGTATTTATGAGTTTCTGGCGCTTCGCCGTCCGCTGCCGCGGAACGCTCGCTTCGCTCGCTCGTCTCGCGCTCTGTTTTAGCACTATTCGAACCACGCTCGTCGCTTCGCTCCTCGCTAACCTATTTTTATTTACAAATTAGGGGAATAGGAATCGAAAATTACTGCAAAAGACATTAACAAAATCTACTGTAAATTTTAATAATAGTACTTATTTAAATTGATTACATTATAGAAAATTATTTTTTATGATTATATATTTGTAAATGTAAATAGAATGAAGTTATACGTTTAATAATATAGTGAGTACACTTATTTTAACAATCCATTAGAGCAAATGATATTATAGATTAATAAATTTATAGAAATTGAATTTATATATTTAGAAAATTATAATAACTGCAATTATAGAAAAGTAACCATTAGTGCAACTGAAATTAGAGATTACAAAAATTATAAGACATGAGATTACATATTTTCAAAATTATAGTAACAGCAATTATAGAAAAGTAGCCATTAGTGCAATTGAAAATAGACATTATAAAAATTATAGGACTTGAAATTATATATTTTGAAAATTATGGCAACTGCAATTATAGAAAACAATACGTTATAGGAATTAATATTATAGATTTAAAAAAATATATCAAACAAATTTATAGATTTTTAAAATTACAGGAGCTAAATTTATAGAAAATGAATATTTATAGCAACTAAAATTATAGCTTCTGAAATTATATATTTTATTTTAGAGCATTTGAGAGGATACCGGAAAAAATATGTCACTATCAGCTACACCTAGATTTCATGAAGCCCTAAAATCAATTTCACACACTTTATGGATCCATTAACTAGAAATTGCAATTTCTAATATTTTTTGTAGAATACTTGAATTGCTGAAGTCCGTTTTGTGTATTATCGCAAGACAGGTTTTGTTGAGAAATCGTACTTTCTCATGTTTCTGCTACGTAAATCTTGGTCTATCTTATCTTATCCTTGGTAATCTTATCGATTTTAATAGTAGTCCATCTTCCTCACATATTTCTAAAGAGATATGGACAAAATAAGTCGCGGGTAAAACTGAGTTCGTTGCGCTGTGATGCGTCGCCTTAAGGGACATACCGGTTTTGCAATTATTACCAACCAATAGGTACCAACTAGTAAGCCTTTTTCTTTATGTGACACGAGTTATAATAGAGATATTGTGTACTAATCTGCTCCCCCACTTATAGGATTAAAGGCATGATTATAGATAAATAAACGTTTCTGTCTGTGATTTCAAAAAATAAATTGTATTGTCCTTGATGATTATTTAAGTATACAAAACTAGAGATCATTAAAAATACATTATTTCAATAATAATATATGTGCTTTTGGAAAGTTTATTTCATATAACTTTATTATCAAAACGTTTTATCAGTGAGTCCTTGAAACGTACTTTAAATGGTCAGTGGATCGATAATTCGATATTAGAGGACATTTTCCTTAACTGATTGTAGGATATGAATATTTTAGTTTGTGGATAGGTTATAAATGATGGTAATAATAGGTCTATTTAGTATGTATTTTATCTATAAACTAACTAACTTTTGCCTGCGGATTCTCCTGCATGGAAATAAAACAAATAAATAGTCTCATTCCAATAGTCTTCTCCGTTCCATTTTCTGGGATAAAAACTAGCTTATGTCACGTTGTTGCTCCGTTTTGACTTGGAAGAAAGACAAAAGGTTATTAAAAAAAACACAAACTCTAGAAGTACATACTTGGAAGGTATAATTAATATAAAAGAAGCATTTAGTTGTCTCTGCTTACCCCTCTTGGGATAAAAGGCGTGATGATAGATATATCGATAGATGAACGCAACTGGCCTCTTATTTAGGTAGCCTCAAATATTGCATCGGCTGAATGAAGACTGGGTAGGTATGGGCCGGAGCCTTAAGGCAGCTTCATAAAGATATCTCCTATACCTAATATGTACCTACGAACATTGCCTTCCAAATAGATAAAGGCTATGTCCCATAAGTGTTTGACCCCATAAACCACTTGCCGATTCTTTTATTCTGCGTAGACCCCCCTACCTGCCAGTGTCCCTATACTATGTCGTATATGTCCAATTTTTTTCTCGCTGATATGGACCCTCCATCAAGTTAAAATCGACCCCTGGAGGTCCATATATACCACTTTGGAAAACAATGGGCTAGATCAGGGGTCCTAGGGAGTCGCGGCGCTGTCCTGAGGCGGTCGCGAGATGGTACACACAGGTCATCGTAAAGTGGATAACTTTATTTAAATAAAACTTACATAATATTAGTAAAATGTGTTGAAAAGCAAGCTCATCCTTCTTTATTTATTTTATTCTATAATATTATAATATAATCTTTGGAGTAAAGATATGTTCTTTTAGAAGGACTCCCCAGTGTAAAAAAGATTGAGAACCCCTGGGCTAGATCATACGTGCCCTACATTAGGCTGACTTAAAAGTAATTAATGTACCTACTGAGTTTTATATTCTTAAGCGTGTCTTGAACTTGAAGGTCGCGATACAAAATCTTTCCTGCATGCTAATCGTTCCACTTGACTGACCAAGTGTGGCGTGCACATTAAACAATGACTCAGTTCCATTCACTCTCACTATACTGACTTTTGAAAAACCTAACAATACTCAATACAGAAATCGATCTAAAATCTAAATGACACATTTTATTCACATATTTTTGAATTGAGAATCTTCTCCTTTTTGTCTGATTTAAACCAACCGGTAAACCCATCCCATATATAATTTTATTAAGTGATACCTACCTATAATACACATAGCAACATAAAAACCTTAAATCTAATCTAAACATTGACACTCGAAGTAGCGACGTATTAACTAAACTGTATTTCGTCTCCGTCTAACAAAGCTGCAATTCATTATGATAGACGGAGACAAAATACAGTTTAGTTAATACTTCGCTACTTCGAGTTTATTAATAAGAGTGTAAAAATAACTAAATAAACCGTAGAATAGTGGCAAGAATACTGGCTACATTTCCCCGCTGAGTCGCGATGCTGATTCGTTGAGCGAGGAAGGAGCCAGCTCTCTTGTCGCCATAAGAGATGATCAGTCGATATAATTATATATCTGTATCAAAATAAAAACAGAAGAAGAAAAAACAGTTCAAACTTTAATGTCAAATAAGACAGGTGTAAAAAACTGTACTTATACTACACATGCTCGGAAAGTATCTCCTTACTATTTAGGGTTCCGTCCTCATAGGGTGACAACGGAAACGTCCGTCCGTCCGCCTGTCCCAGGGCTGTATCTTTTAAACCGTAATAGGTAGACTATATGGCCGCTATAATAACAAATAATAAAAATAAAAAGTTAAAAATTAAAGGGGATCCCCCCATACAAGAGACGTGTTTTATTTGGCGTTTTTTGCTCGATCTTAATAATGGGTTTGGGGGAAAAATTAAAACGCATAACTCATTTAAGTCGCTTTCTTTTATTTTATCTGAAATACTAGCTTTCTTTATTACTATACTCTATGTTAAGAAAGTGCAGGGCCCCTTTTCATCCCATGATGAACAATTTGCTATTTATAAAATTAATAACTTATCCCAATTTTTGTATCAAGCACATATAACAGCACAAGAAGTAAATTCTCTGTGTTCTGCATGATATCAATCAAAGCGCGGTGAAATTAATTATTAGCAAAACTAAATAATATTTGTTCTATAAAACCCCCTTTTTTTACTTCCAGGGGCAAAGATTGCCGCAGCAACTTGTATTTATTGCCGACTGGAGAGATCGTGTACTTCGTTGCTGCAGTTGTTGTGTTGTTTAACGTTGAAGAGCAATGTCAGCGTCACTACACTGGCCATACTGATGACGTTAAGTGTCTTGCTGTACATCCGAATAAACTGATTATTGCTTCGGGACAGTGTGCTGGACATGATCGTTTGGATGCCAGGGTAAATACATGCCTGTATTCCAGTGATTAGCAGTCTATGAAAAAAATACTAGCTTATTTCAAAAAGAGACCTCAAAAGAACTTCTTACTTTACTTATACCTAGGTACTTATAATTACCTGCTCTGCATTTTGCTGAAATTACCGATTTAGTTTTAATTACATATATATTTTCACGCCAGTTTAGGATAGGCAGAGAGATCTAAATACACTTTGGCTAAACAAAAGCATTTACGGGTGCGTCGGTTGCCGAGTGGTTATGCGATATGGTATTAACTAGGCAGACCACGGGTTCAATCCCGGATCCAAGCCATGTACCAATAATTTTTTTTATAATTATTTACATAATCCGACAAACCACACTTAGAGGCTTATTCATCTAAATATACCTCAACAGAACAGGCCACTCATTAGGTATACAGCCTCACAAATACCATCGGCTAAAATAAAAATAAATCGGCTTTTTCATTTCGTTAGATCGGGAATCGGCTAATAGTAAATTATCATGCATATTTTCAGCCCCATGTTCGTGTCTGGAATTCAGTATCCTTAGCTACTCTTGCTGTAATCGGTGCTGGCCAGTTCGAGCGAGCTGTGTGCGCGGTGACATTCTCAAGAGCGGACGGGGGAGCTTTACTAGCTTGCTTGGATGAAGGATCGGAACACACTATTTCTGTTTGGGAGTGGCAGAGAAGTGATAAGGGACATTGTCTTGCTGAGACTAAGGTCATTAATTAATTATTTGTAGTATTGACGCTTCTCTAAGTGTAAAGGTGGCCACACATTCGTCCAATCCCCGGCCGGTCGCTGTACGGTCCACCGAAACCGACCACAGACTCGTCCAATTCTTATCGCGCGGTCCACCATCCGTTTTCAAATCGTTGTATTTGTGGTTGATTTCTTTGACCGGAACGATCTGTCACACACACACACACATCCACACGCCTTTGTTTAATTGAATCTTGTGTGTCTGTGTGGGTGAGTGAATTGCATGTGATCTAGATCGTATGATATACATTGCTAATGTGTGGCCTGTCTTCAATCTTGATCATACGGCGGCCGGACGAAAATTTTCTGTGAGATACTGGACCAGTGCGTGGGCTACTTAAAGCGCAAGTGTTCTATATGAAATGTGAAGACTTGGAAGATCTGAACGATGAGATAAAGAAAGGACATCTCAAGGCCCATTAAATGTTTCTAACGTCACTGGTAATTTTTAATTATATTATCTCTTCTGCTAAATAAATTGAAATCATTTATTAAAATACAAGAATTAAATAAATCTATCTAATACATAAAAAATAAAGGAGAAAGACATTGTCCCGGCCATGTACCAATGGGTTGATTGTTATAAGTATATTTCTTCAAGTTCTGTTGAATAAGGACTTAGGGCAAAGGTCACACTCACACCGCACTGTTCAATAAGCATTTTGTCTAATTTTGAAGCAATATATTTAATTTTTTTTTCATATTTTCAGTGCTCCGTAGATACAGTGGTAGCGGCAGAGTTTCATCCTCTAGATAGAAACCAGATTGTGACATGCGGTAAAAACCACATCGCCTTCTGGACTCTTGACCAGACCAACGTGCTGTTTAAGAGGATGGGAATCTTTGAGGCCAGGGACAAGCCGAAATATGTTACTTGTCTCGGATTTAATCATAGCGGTAATATTATTTTACGATATATAAGTTAAAAAGTGGGTAGCAATGTGAGTGAGTGCAGGACGCACAAAAGAAGCGAAGCTAGATTTCTCATTCCACAGGAAAATGTTTTTAATAGTAGTTTATGATACTGGATCATAATAGGGGTAATTAAAAAACAATTTTTTAATAGCATCCACGAGTGTTGTTAGAAGTTATGTGCCCGTTCATACACTACTTTGTCTAATCCCATGCAATAGTAGAAAATAAATTTAACCAAGATATTTTTCTTAATCGACAAATTGGCTATAAACCGCGGTTACCTACCTACTGCGCATTAGTGCGCATGCGCGTTAACTGTCAAGTAACTCAGACAGCGCGTGTCGATATTTTGATAAAGTTTAATGTGGCTGTATAAAAAAATCCTCTGCCCTTTCTGCATTTAAAAAAAAAAACAAAACATTACGATATCATTTTTGTATGAAAACTTCGGTACATACTATAATACATTATAGTATCGAAGTTTGACATATTACAGACGCGTGTAAATAAAACATATCATTATGAAGTATAATTCGATTTTGTAATAGAGACTTTACGATATAAGAGTAGATAAACAACTTTCGTTTTGCTTCGCAGGCATGTCACTAGTAGTGTCATAAAATCTTTGTGTATTGAATAAGTCTCCGGCTTCGCCCGTGGATATTTTTAAACAAAATAAGTTATAGCACTCAGCTTAGGGATAATGTAGCTTCCTATTAGTGAAAGAATTTTCAGAATCTGATCAATACTTTCAGAAATTACCCCCTACTTACAAACTTTAACTCTTTATAATATTAGTATAGATTGTACTGTACTTTTATTGAACATATAAAAAAAATATTGATCGATGGCAATATTAAAAGTACACACAATCGCCAAGCATGTATATAAGGTATAATGAATATAAAAGAAGCGAAGGAAGTATGTCAGGATCGTAGCAAATGGTATTCGATTGTCTCTGCCTACCCCTCTTGGGATAAAAGGCGTGATGATAGATAGAGAATATACATTTATTTACAGGGGATGTTCTATCGGGAGACTCCAGTGGAAATATAATAGTTTGGGGCCGAGGTACTAATACTATTTTGAAGTTAGTAAGAGGCGTCCATTCCGGGGCTATATTTTCTGTTTGCTGCCTAAAGGAAGGCCAAATCGTATCTGCTGGTGGAAAAGATGGCAGAATTGTCATGTTTGATGGCGAAATGAATGCAGCTGGAATTGAAAATATCGTATGTATTCATTAACTCCCTCTGATTTTCCTAAATCTTTATATATATAATTCTTCTGTACGTCACTGAACTCCTCCTAAACGGCTAGACCGATTTAGATGATTTTTTTTGTGTGTTTGAGTGGGTTCCTGGGTGGTTTAATTAAATTGACAATTTAACCCGGTTGGTTGCGGTTCAAAATAAAACCGACATTTACACAGTCCACTTGGGTTGGGTTAAACATAATGTTATCAATACATTGGCATAGTGTCAAACATAGGACTATATGCATTCTGGTTCATCATATATGTACATATAAAAAACGCACGGTTTATAAAAATTTTTATACCCACACAAATACACCTATTACTACTTATCTATTAAAGATAGATAGGTATATGCAACCGCGTATTTTTTTGTAGATCCATTTATTCTACACAATTCTTTTCTACATTATTTTGTTATATCTCTGATGGATTAGACAGCATACGCCATACACTCGCAGGGACTAACTTTTTTTCATCTATTACATTTTGTAATTCTTCATGCTGTCGCCTAGCTCTTTTCTCCTTATGGGAGTTATAAGGATTAAGGGAACTAGCCACAATATTATTAAAATATACTTTACTCCATATTGTTTTATTAAGATTTTAAATATGAAGTGACGAAAACATTGTAAGGATTCCAGGTAAAGATACTAGAATGAGGATATGATTCAGATCAATAATAGGAGCATGCTGTAAAAATAAAATGACATAAATAAGTAATGATTTCCAGGATATGATCTAAACACAATACAACTTAAATAGTACTTACAAATATCATGCTCCTTTATAGTAATTTATCAATCAGCTTGTTTGCAATTTGTTCACTGTATTAATGAAATAGGTGTGATAACTTTGAATGCTTAAACGGAATTGACTAACAATGGAAGAAAAATGAACAAATTGCAGACACTGTTCCAATTTCAGATTAATTTTAATAATTCCTAAATTATATGTGGTCAGTAATTTATTCTGTAAGGAGATTTACAACTATTCAACCAGCATTATAACAAAGTGGTCTCATTTATTAGCTAAATGAGCACATCGTTACAATGCATCAATGTTTTAGATTGAAGGTCACTACGGAGGAGTTCGTGTCATAGCAGAAGGTCGAGGGAGCCAGTTGTTTATAGGAACAACCAAGAATTGTATACTGCATGGAGACTTGCAACTGGGATTTTCACCTGCAGTTTTAGGTAACTACCTATACGATTATTACAAGGAAATTATTTCTTTTTTGTCGTTTTCTTACGAGAAAGACACACTTAACCCAAACTAAATTAATGGATCGGTTAAACACTGTATCAAAGTTAATGTTTGTGACGCCATTTTGAAGATTATTTTTCTCTCTAATGACGAAAAATAAGCAAACAAATCAAAATTAAATGTTTCTTTTAAAATTTGACTAATTTATTTATTTTCTATTCGAGATCAGTTGAACTATGATAACAATATTGACACCACTAACAGTGCGAAGTATTCGCACGGGTCATCTAATATACTTATATATCCCGAAGCATCAAACTGACGGGTAAGACGGCTAAGACAAAAATAAATATTCAAATAAAATGAATAGTTGCACAATGCTGCCAATATAACAACGCGTAGTTATATAAAATGCGAGAGTGGGTTTGTTTGTATGTGACATTAGACGACGTTTGGACTTTTGAATTATCCCGGATATCAACGAGCGAACCGGGGTAGAAAGCTAGTACTAACAATACCTACATTATATTATTTCAGGCCACGTGGATGAGTTATGGGGTTTAGCAACTCATCCATCGTTACCTCAGTTTGTATCTGCCGGCTGGGATAAACTGCTCCAGTTGTGGGATGGAATGAGCCATTCTACAGTATGGAGCAAGGATATTGATGTAAGTATTTTTACCGTGGTGTTGGTCGTAAAAGGCAGTGTCGGCTACAGAATTTATTTGGGGGGCATCAGCAGGGGGGGAGGGTTCAGTAGACATCAAAAGACAACAACTAGAATCTGTTATCTATATAATATACATATTATTATATCTTAATGGGGTTCGAAGATCATGAGTGACTCCAACCAATCGGCTTCTCAGATATCTTCCTACAGTGGCTATAGTATTTTGCCTGATGAATAGCTGTACCAGGTTTTTAGAGGCATCCAATTGTCGTTTAGTACCATATCTCTTTCCCTCCATACTGACCCTTTCCACAAGCTTTGCCAAGTGATTGCCGTGTCTTCGTGCAATTGGATGTGATAATCAGTATGTAAATATAATCATTTTTTATTTTCAGGAACGCGCCCAATGTTGCGCTTGGTCTCAAGATGGCAGCGTGATTGTTGTGGGCTGTCTGACCGGACGATGGATGGCATTTGATCCTCACTCCAGGGAATTATTGGCTCAACATCAGGATGGGTTAGTATGGAGCTTTCGTTCTCAAAATATCTCAATGTAACTTACCTTCTGCTCGAAACCTTCGTCCCCCTGGTTTCGAGGGAAGGTACCTACCTACTGATCACGATTTTTGTGCTCATAATTCTTTTACTAGCTGCAAAACCCGCAAATCACTGTGTGTAAGACTACACGTCTGAGGAGACGTAAATTATTAAATAAAAAACCGGCTAAGTGCGACTAAATGTACAGCAATTAAATATTTAACACGTCATTTTTTAAATGGGTTTTTATTATAGCGTAGGTTTGTTGTTATAGCGGCCATAGTAATACACACTCTGTGAAAATTTCAAGTTTCTACCTATGACGGTTCAAAAGATACAGCCCTGTGACAGACGGACGGACGGACAGCGGAGCCTTAGTAATAGGGTTTCTGTTGGAATCCTTTGGGTACGGAACCCTAAAAAAGACAACGCTAGGCATTCAGGGCGGAGTATGCGTGGTGACTGTTTTTTGCAGCGTTGCTATTATTCATGGTCCACATATGCTTATTATAATGTATTATTTTTCCAGTTCTGAACCTATCCAGACCATTCAGTTCTCCCCGGACAATAAAATGATAGCGGTGGGCTCCCGGGACAACTTCATCTATGTCTACCAGGTTGATGAAGATTGCAGCAGATATTCTAGACTTGGCAAATGTTTGGTTGGTATTAATAAAATATTTTTAAATTAACAAATATCTTACTCTACTACTACTCTATTACTTTATGATCGGAATGATTCATCCGTAGATCGTATAATAATGTATTTGCATCAGCTGACCTCTTTGACCTAATAGTAATGAAGTAAGCCAAGATTCAAGCTGGAGAAGTTATGTGATTCAAAGATTTAAAAAAAATCTTAGTCCATGTAAGGGATTTGTTTGGTATTTTAATTTTTATTGCTTACACCTTCCCTTTCCCCTACTAAATTTTACATAGATATTGTTGCCCTTTTTGGCTCCAGGATTAGCTTTATTCATGTGATAAAATTATCATTTTACCCTCGGTCGGCCAATTGTTAAAGATTCCAAAAATAATTATACCAAAATATTTATATAAACTTCCTCTGTGCATTTTTGTGTGAAAGAAGAACACACGTTTGTGTACGAATATTTTTAACATTTTTGATTATTCCATGCATCTCCAATAGTGTACGGAGCGAAAGCGTAGAAGGGTAATCAGATGGATGTATAATTATTAATATTGCCTGGCTGCATATTGTTAGAAATGCCTGGTAGCAGCTAATTTAGAACGCATTCAGTACTTTTGTACATGTATTGTAGATTTATAAATATCGAGGATATTTAACTAAATAGCTTTTATTATTTTTACCATTGCCTGCTGTGTTATGTCAAAAGAATAATATTTACTAATTATATTTATTATATTATTATTATTGTAAAAAATCTTTAAATTACATCTAAACATTAAAAATAATTAAATAATGCCGCGTGCAATAGTGGCAAGAATACCGGCTGCATTTCCCCGCTGAATCGCGATGCTGATGCCTTGAGCGAGGAAGGAGTGACCTCTCTTGTCACCAGATAAGACGATCAGTCCCCAGAACCCCACGGTTTTTATAATTGAACTGTATTTGCGCCGTTTGTTGGACTTGTTGCTTTGATTCTGTTTCCCTGATTTTTTTTATTATACTTTTGAATGATAAGTAGCTAGGCCTAGATAATATATATGAAAGCCCCTTTCCATTACTTTTACAAACATCAACACCTTTTTGTACTTACTCACATACTTTTATAGATAGCGTACGCCTATTAGAATTTAAAGTAACTTATATTATTTTTGACATTGCTTTCCACGTAAGTTGCGTAAGTCTTGTATTTTTTGGTAAAAAAACTGCATTTGTTTTTTAACTAAGACGTCATCTTAACAATTTTACACATTTGCAGAACTAATGATATGTTTTAAACTGTTATTTAAAAAAAATATAATAAAAAGACATGCAAAGTTTCTTGACCAAATGTACAGAAAATTTACTATACATATTACTATTAACATATTTCCATTTATCCCTAAAATAGCCCGAGTTCATCAGGTTTTTTTTTTGTCCTACAGGTTTTCCCTTTCATATAATGTAATACTAATACCATACTAACTGAATTTTTTTTAAAGTAGCCTATGTCCGCATCTCATTTCATCAAAACGTACATGTTTTAATGGGTTTTTATCTATGTACATTATCCGACAAACCGTATAAAGAGGCTTTTCCTTTATACCTCAACAAAGCTGGCCACTCGTTAGGTATAGCCTCAAAAAATCATCGGCTAAATGAGAAAGACTTTGTCTGGGGCCGGCAACGGTTCCCGGGGGCCGTTAGGTAACCCGTGAAGAATAAAAGAATTTAATAAAAATCGGTTCACTTAGTTTAGCCGTGAAATCGTAACAGACAGTTACTTTCCCTTTGTTGCTATTTAAAATATGAATTGAACATTGTTAATAATTTCACAGGGTCACTCGTCCTTTATTACCCATCTTGATTGGTCTGAAGACAGCCAGCATATCAGAAGTAACTCCGGGGATTATGAGTTGTTGTATTGTAAGTACCTATATATTTATTTTATTACTATGTTTCGCCCACTATTTCGTAAAACCACTTTGTTTCCAAATAATTAGTCCTAACAGGTGGATCTTCGTCATACCTACATACATAAATGTAAAATAGGATTTATCATTGATATTAGAATTACCGTGCACCGTAAATTTAAAAATATATGCTAGCTTTCGAGGTTTATATCCCCACATTTCGTTGTGTAAAAGTGCCCACACATTCGTCCAATCGCCGGCGCGCCACAATACGGTCCACCGAAATCGACCACAGACTCGTCCAATTCTTGTAACGAACGGTCCTCCATCCGTTTTCTAATCGTTGTATTTGTGGTTGATTTCGATGGATGGAACGATTTGTCACACACATCCACACGCCTTTGTTTAATCGAATCTTGTGTGTCTGTGTGAGTGAGTGAATTGCATGTGATCTAGATCGTATGATTTACATCGCTAATGAGTGGTCTCTGTTCAATCTCGATCATACGGCAGCCGGACCGAATATTTTCGGTGAGATACCGGACCAGTGCGTGGGCTACTTAAGGTCCGTTTTTCCAATCTTGTCATATTTGGTATTTGGTAAACACGCTTACCTATACTGCTTTTCTAAAGTTTTTTTTTGGTAAGTAAACATTTATTTCCTGCATGATTTTGATATTTCTCTTACGGATTAGACATGACTACTCTATGACAGCGTGCTAGCGCAATCTTTTTCAACGGATAGATTCACAAATTTATATCTTCAATAACTTTTTCCACAGGGAACGCAACAACTTGCCGTCAAATCGCCAGCCCAAGTCAACTACGCGATGTCGTCTGGGCCACCAATACTTGTCCGCTTACTTTCCAAACTATTGGAGTGTGGCCGGAAAGTGCTGACGGGACAGACATCAACTCTTGTACCAGATCTAAGGACTCTCGTTTAGTGGCCACTGGAGATGATTTTGGGAAGGTTAAGCTGTATGGATATCCTGTTACACAGCCTAAGGTATATATAAGTTTTATCAGATAAAAATGTATTTGAATTCCTGGGGGATTCTTCATGACAAGTAGAGAGTTCATCATCGATTAATTTATAAAACACTAGCAGCTATCCTCACCTATTTCTCCTGTGAAAAATTTCCCAATGTGAAAATAAGTTCTATTTATACAAACCGTTTTTTGTTATTGTCCCGTTTTACTTGAAAATGATGTCAATAAAACATAGCCTATGTCCATCTGGAATAATGTAGACTTAACAGTGAACGAATTTTACAAATTGGTCCAGTAATTTTTACAAAAGGAAAATAGCAAGTTCAGGTCTAACTTTGCGTTTTAGTTGAGCTACATATACTTAACTACTAATATTATAGTTTATTAGGACCCATTTAGGAGATAAAATAGGCGTTTTTGAGCCATACAAATTCCAGGGTTGGTGGAAAGTGGCTATGGGAGTCCATGGGCTAATGGAGGTGAAAAAGTAGTCCTATGATCTGTTTATTGATAACAAAGTGGTTGTTGGGGATTTTTTAGGAAATAGGAAGTCCCATAAGGAATGATACGCGAAGAAATGCGCACTTTTTAATTTTTATCATATTAAACTTCTATTGTATTGGTTGACGGATAAGTAAAAGAAGGATGTATGTGGCGATAGATTTGTGTATTATGTATACTAGAAAACGGCCTGTAGTTATACACGAGCCAAAGTAAATGAACTGTGTATTTTTCTAATAAAGTTTATACTTATTTTCAGTCGTTATGCCATCAATATGGAGGTCATTCGTCCCACGTAACATGTGTCCGGTTTTTGCCAGACGACTCCCGCCTAGTTACGACTGGAGGTCTCGACACCAGCGTCATGCAATGGGTTATTGATTAACGGGGTTTTTCTAATATATTCACCAGATTTCTTCACAAAACTCACCCTTCAGCCTGGCTAGCATGACAGGCTAGAGACAGTCTCTTTACGTAGATAATTTCCCCCCTACATTAACCTATCTAAGGACAAAATCTACTCGAGTGAACATGGCGTTGTCTACCGCTATCTAGGTCTATTATGTGCAGCAACAGGCTTGCCACCTATTCTGTTCGATATGGATAACTAGCAAAAAGTGGACACTGATACTGTAGTCTCTGCCTACATCGCAAGGTTTAAAGGCCGTGAAGATGTGTTTGTTTGTTTTGAGCCAAAAATGAGTAAAGTGTCGCGTCAAGTTACGTACGTAGAGAAACTTTCTCTAGCTCGTCATATAGCTAGACTGGTCTTTTCTTAAAAGTCCCACAAATGTTTTGGTATAAAAAAGGAAAATGGAATTTTCATGGTTGTGATTTTACGGGCTCAGAGTAAAGAACATTTATGGGGACTGTTAGGTAAAGTAACCGAGGTAAATTTTCTATAGGTCGATTAACAAGAGTTGGTACGTCCGTCTGTACATGAATTTATAAGAAGTGGTACATTTGGTATTTGAATTCTTGATATATAAAACGTGTTTGTCCACGCCAGTTCTTATTAACCGACCTTATTGACACGGTTTTAGAATTTAGACCCTTTAAGGGGTACTTTGCGTGTAATAGATGGTAGTCATGCTAATGCTATTTTATTCTTTGCTTTTTAACCTAATAGAACAAATTCTGTTATTTCATTGGATATGTTTTAAAATGTTTTGTTTTCTGATTCGTTTTAAAATAATTTTACTATATCAACGGCAATTAAAATTGTGTAGTGTATTGAATTATCATGTAAGGTCTAATTTATATTTTATGTTTATGTACAAATTGTCAAAATAATGCAGAATTGTTTTAATTTTTATATGAATGCCAGATAAAATATTTGTTTATATGCAAACTTAATAATAAGAATCACATCTAAGCACATATTTTAAGTAATTGCAAGGTTTTAAATTGCACTTTGGATAGGCTTGTTTGCTTATATTTGGGAACAATATACAGTATTTTTTTAGGTTGAAGATTTTACATGCATTAATTCCGCCCATTTATACTAAAAAGGACTTACTGAGTTTGGAATTTATTTTCGTATTGTCTTTATTGTATTGCATACTTGTGTGGCAATATAATTTGGGAACGATTAGATTTTTTACTCGAAAATGAATTAAACAAATTACATTAAAAATTGTCAAGCGAAGACACTGTAAACTAGTGCCCCTTAATTGAAAATATTAAATAATATGTACGAGTAACACCTATATACGCTATTTCGAAAAACTTAAAATTATTTCATTATTATTAAGTTGAAATTATTAATTAAGTGTAATTTATGTTTTGTCTTGTCTCTTGAATACTAAATGCACGTTCTGAATTGATTCTTTACTAATTTTTTTATTTAATTTGAGTTTTAGTTTAATTATCGAGTACAATTTTTATTTAATAACAAATTACATTGAATACATTCCTTTAATATGTTTTTAGAAATTAGTGTATATTTAATTTACGTTGTATTCGTAACCTAGTCACGGGTAGTTTTTGTAACAATATTTTATAATTTAAAGTTATCTTTTGTAAATAAAACTATAAGGTAATAGGCTCCGTCTTTTTGAATGTGCCTCTTAATAAAATCATATTGAAATTGTGTTTTTTATTCTACGAAACCCTTCAATCAGCTTCAAATAACAAATATGGAGATATAGGTTTATTTCCTGGATTAAAACAGGCTACTATTTTATCCCGGAGCTTAATATCTAAACATCAAATTAAAAGTCGTGTCGCTGACTGACTGACAATCAACTCGCAGCCTAAACCACTGAAGATATAAATATGAAAATTGGAAGGTATAATCCTCAGGGGGTGTAGAGTGCACTAAGAAAAAATTTTTTGAAAATCAAATGGGGTGTAAACGTATTCTTAATACAACACGTACGAATTGGCGGGCAATTACTAGTAAGTATACCACGAAGTTTGCTTTTTTCTCTTTCGGCACAAAAAACAACAGCAACCAGATTATTTGCTTTATTTTATTTACAAGCGGGTGAAACAAGAGTTGGGCAATATTAAAACCAAGTTAAAATCTCAGTTATTTTTTAACACTTTTAATTAATCTGCATATATATAACAGAACATATTGCCCTAAATCAACTGCTCAACGCTATTCGCCGACAACTCCAACAACCGCCACGCGGCCTTCGGGTTCAACTCCTGCGGATCTCTACAAAGCACCCAAACATAGTTAACTCTCATGACTTTGTCCGGGTCTCCTTCTACAACATTATTTTTGGCATCTCTGACACACATGATCTGCTGGGACTGGAATGTTATCACCAAAACTGGCCCTTGATCCATCATTTTCCCCATAACTAATTCAATTTGCTCGATATCCAAAATTTTTGAATCCAATCTGTATCCCAACTGCTTACACTGCTTCATAGGCGCTGCCAAAATATTAAAAACTCCTTCGTAGCACCAATCTTTTAAAATGTCCATATCGCCTCTGACCATTGCTTCGAGAATATTTGGTATAATATCGTTCGCGCAATCTTCTAAGAACTTTTGGGATGTGAAATTTGGATCTATTTTGCAGATCTCTGTTAGAGTTTTGGAGAGTTCGGTTTTTTCAAAGAGATTTCCGAATAAACTGCTCACTTTGTCTGTGACGAACCTGGACGCTCGGAACACCGGGTTCTCTGACTCGTCATACCTAATTTTCCAATCTAAAACCTGAAAATAATAAAATTAATAATCAAATATGAAGTCATTCCTATTATATCCAATTCCTACCCAATGAAACTCAGTTCTGGTATGCTAATAAAAATGTACTGGTAACCCTCTACAGATAAGTAAATACTAGATGACCTGTGCGAATACTTCTCACCGTTAGTGGTGTCAATATTGTTGTCATAGTTCAACTGATCTCCAATAGATGGCGTCTTTAACAAAATAAATAAATTAAGACTAACTTTATTTTTCGTCATTAGAAGGAAAAATAATCTTTAAAATGGCATGTCAAACATTAACTTTGATACATTATTAAGGGAGATATTTGATAACGACAAAAAAACACCTTTGAGAAATAATATATAGATATATGACAGGCCGAGTCAGTGTACCATATACGCTCACTCTTCTCGGTCTCTATCGGACATTACTAATCTGTGGACGGAACCAAAACTTTTGCATAGAGATAATTGCACGGCCTACTCTTAGCATAGACTACTCTTGTCACATTTAGTTTTCAACGGGCGAATCCGGGGAGGTAATTTAGTTTATTAAAGTAAGTTTATAATATTAGTATTATTAACCCACCGACTATCTAGTCGGTCTTTATACGACTAGTCACCGACTAATAGGTAGATCCCTAACTAGTACCTATTGAACGATTTAGTTAACATTGTAGAGAACACACCTTGTTAACATACTGGTTGTTATTCTTGAAGTTCTCCCACTGCTCGTAGAAGCGCGAATCGCGATGCAACTCAAGTCCGGTCGTCTCTGTGTCCGGGGAGTAAGTACGCTCCTCTGATTCGATCTACAACAAAACATTCTAATAAAAGCTGTGCAATGATTTTACACAAAAGACTAGGTGTACTTTGGACGTCAAAGAGTACCTAAGTATAAATAATAATACTGCTGTTGACCCCACAATATTCTAAATCTAATTCCTACTCCATATTTAAACAAAACGATGCGAGATGCGTTCAAAGATTATAAAAAGTGGGTGTTATAGTTAGAGAGATGGAGACAGAAAGTGGTTGTAAGCACTAGCCGGCAGAAAACCTCTTTTTCGTGTAGTCTGAGCCCCCCTCTACAAATTTTTTTAGACAAGTAGGGGTCCAGCGCTTGTCGGTACGCCGCTGAGCCGATTTAGAAGAAAAAACCTATTATACAAGTTCGAAAAAAAAAGGTGGGCAGTCGAGGGCTAGCCAATATTATTCCAAGCATTCCTTTATTTTTAAAATTGAATAAAACTGCATTCAAAGTTTGGCGCGCAAGACCAACTATGTATGTCGATATGCCACTCTCTACTCCCTTGTGTGTGCGTGGCGCGTATATTTATTTATTTGAAAAACCAACAGCACATCTTAAAGTATATAACAATAAAAGGAAAATTCTTAAAAACTATTGCCAAAATCGGTTTTTACTTTTAGGCAAATAACATCAGTTATAACAATAGTAGTATTAGTTAGCCCAAAACATAACATACCCAGTAATACAAACAAATTTTACAACACTAACCCTACACCCTAGATATACTATATACTTCGTTGCTTCTCCGTGTAAGTGTGTGCACTCGATATTTCAGATCTGCCGGGCGTAACGTGACGGCCACCGTCTTTTTTATTACTATTAATAAAACACTAACCTCAACACGTTTCCGTAACGCCGCAGGAGACATGTAGACACGACCTTCCAAACCTCGCGGAGATATTTCCTTCTTTACTACTTCCGTTGCCTGAAATGTATCAAATACTTTATATTAGCATTATCATTTTGTATAATGTGTTACAATTGAATCATAGTTTTGTGAATAGCTCTGAAATGTGGCAAGCATTATCCAAAAGGATTTCCAGGATAAATGATTGGAATGAATTAAAAGATCTGAGTGCTTTTTGTTGAACGTGCAAATGAATGAGGATAAATTATATGAAAATTACTGTTTACTGCAAGAAGTTCGTGAAGTGGCAAGTAAAACAAAGAGGGTAGACTTGGGATGGGTTCATTTTTTATCGTTTCCAATCAAAAGACCTTGCAAGCTGCTCGCATGTAAAAAAATATAACATTAAATTTAAAAAAAATGTTTATATAAATTTTTTTTATTCCACCTACCGTATTTCTGATCCACAGAGTTGGCAACTCTATGCTACGTTTTCCGGGATAAAAAGTAGCCTATGTTTTAATTGTAAATAAATATTGTCTCTGCCCCTCTTGGGATGAAAGGCGTGATGATGGATAGATAGATAGATAATAAAAAAGTTACCTGAGAAAAAGTTTTAAATGCTGATGTCTGGCCAAGTTTTTGACTAGTGTCTGATAGACTCTCTGCAGCACCTTTAGCTTGCCGTGATAACTCTTCTGTTAATTTACCTGTAAGTATTACAAAAAAATTGTCAAGTATGCGGTCGAAGAAAATAATGTGGATGAAAAACGCACGCGCCCGCCGAGACATGATGGGGAATCCAGTTTAATCCTGTCGGTGATGTGATGGTTGTGATTAGTGGACGACTAATAAGACATATCACGGACGGCGGGATTATCCTAAATACCGATTAATCGGCTATAAACGCTATAAAGGCTATAATACTTGACATTGGCAAATCACCGATGAACATTGATGGAGCCATAATAAAGGAAGAAGAAGATATGAGAGAAATATTGCACCTATGGGAAACAGGTATTGACACTCGCTTATGGCCTCAGCCTGACTAACATGATGCATGATATATTGTCTACCAGATGTAGAAGACAAATGTTAGAAAGAGAAATAGATAATGTCTCATAGAGAGAAAGCAGGACAAAGTGATGTCACATATAAATTTAAAAAATGCAGGAGGCAGAGACTGCAACATCTTTAGTTTTCATTTTGACTTAAACAAAGGCCAAAAACCAATGGCCAGCCAAGGAATGCCCGGTCTGAGCATGTTCAACCCTACAATGTCCGGACAAATCCTTGTACTATCTTTGCCCGACCCAGCAATTTGCTCAGCATTCTAGTGTTGGACATTCCTTGTCTGGCCATTGACTGGGAGCCGTGGTTTTTAACCTTTGTTCGAGTGAAAATGAAAGATGTTGCGGTCCTAAGTATGCAATCACCACAGCTCTGTTGAGGTATTTTAGGATGAAAATTGTGCTTGATACTTGTCTTATTCCATACTTTATTATTAGACATTTTTGTTATTTATATACATTATTAATTACTAGCTGTAATCGCATTAATGGGATGTTATATAGCCTATAACCTTCCTTCAATTGGGATATCAAATGCAAAAATATTTTTTCAAATTTGACTGGTAGTTCCAGAGATTAGCACATTCAAACAAACAAACTCTTCAGCTTTATTGTTGTATTTAGGAAGTGAGGAGATTGAATAATGCTGGTAATTTATAGAAGTTTCTCTAAATATTGATATACATATTATATTGCTCGATGAAACTAAGACCTTGGGGAGGTCAATCAGCATTATTGATTCCAAGATAAAATTCTATAAACATACCTACCAGCCTTTTTAGCAATATCTGATTTGCTAGCTTCTTCAATTACATGTTCCATTTTGCCTTTAATTCCTTCTATAGTTTCCTTAAAAACTTCAGAGCTTTTTGATGCTTCCGATTCAACTGCATGAAATTTCCGCCTTGCCGCCTGCAAGGCATCAGAATTTTCTAATTTTTGGGCTTCTTCTCTAAATTTCTTTATACTATCTTTCATTTCCTTGTTTTTGTCTATGTCTTCTCTGATATTTTCTATGATGGATGAGAAAAAGCCTTTCCTGGCTGAGTAGAAACGACATTCTTGTGCTGAAATCTAGACAATGATGATACAAGTTAGAATAAAATTGTTATTAGAAATCCGTCATTTTAAATAAAGTAAAAATATCTCTCTACATCTTATCTTCTATCTTCTGTAAATATATAAAGAAGTCCCTACACACTCACTCACTGACTCATCAATGCCCAGCCCAAACCCTTGGACCTAGAAACTGTCATTTTAAGTATACAAGGAATAAGGAATCAAAATTCAACCCCTAAGAGAATGTTCATATGCAAAATCCTATTAACTTGCAACTTGGTACAAATTAAAGGAAAAGTCTCTGCATATTTACCTACCTAAATTATGTCACTATTCCTAATATATTGAGCATGAATTCAGGGGCAACTGCTATTTTAATTCATAAACTTCAAACAAGTATGTACTGCAATTATGTATCTACAATATATCATCATAATAAGGATAAGTTGATGGATACTGAGTATCCTGCTGGTTAGTAATTTGATTAACAATATTATTTTATTATCTTTTATTTAATATGATGTCATACATTTACATAATTATCATCCCATTGGAGGTAAAGTTTAGAAACAAGAGACTTGTCGCATTATTTAGAATTAAAATATAGATAAAGAAGATTGAGACATGATTTCCAAGTCCAAAGTTCCAAGATTATATTACCTGATCTGGACATATAACCACAGGTGCTCTCAAGTTTCCATGTAAAACACATTTCCATCTTGCAGGATTGTACAAGAGTTGTCGGCAAGACTGCTGCAATATAGAAATTATTTGTTTTAACATAGTCCCATTATTACATGAACATAACCTAATAAGACATAGTAATCAAGTGTTTACCATAGTTATGAAGAATTTATGCCCACCAAGTATATTATTTGGTAAACAGTGTTGTGGGATTTTGTTGATTCTTGTGATTTTCTGTTATATATACGAATAATATAAATTTTCTGTACAACATCGGTAACAATTCATTCGCACTCCTCCATGCAGAACTGTCAAAAAAGACTGACTGACAGTTTGTTGATTTGTTCTACTTCTCTTTCATTGTGTTATTTCGTGTTATTTGAAAAGAAATTGAAACTACCACCCAATGAAATTCAGAATTATACATATCTTTGGATATCCTCCAATAGTTTCTCAGAATAAAATTTGTAATTTGTAACATTTTGTAAATGAAAACACATTTTTATATTATTTTATGATAATAGGCAAAGACTCCAACTAATGCCATTTTAAACAGAAAGGAGTTAACTAATTGAAGTTTTATTTCACTACAATTGAAGCAAAACTAGGGCATGATCAATATGCCAATATGTATTTATAAAATAATGTGATTAAAATAACATATGAATAGGCACAAACTAACACAGAGATCATAATCTATAAAATTATTGAAAAAAAAGTATTTACTTCCTGTCTAATGACATAAATGACAAATTGTTTTATAATTTTATATTTAAAAGTCTAACATAATATTAATATTAAATTATCAGTAACTGTTAAATTAACAATAGAAATGAAATTTAATTTTAGCCGCAACTTGTACGTTCAGTCCAATCGCGAAGAACAATATATCAAATTTAAAAAATATCGCGTTTCCGGTGCGAGCAGTGTAATCATCACAGTTCCAGAAACATAAGAAAGTGTACTTCATTTATTTCTGTCGTCACATTTTGTAACTCCGTGCGACTTTGCTTTGCTATTTTATGTTCGTTTGGAGTTTCGTGTAGTTCGCTGACGAACTCGTAGTTTGTTTCCTCTGCGAAGAGGACTTCAGTGCCACTTCGTCGTAATCTGATAGAAGGTAATAAGTCTGTAATGTCACTTCTGGCTATTATATTTAGCGAGCACTACCACGTTTCACGAAGCTCGTATTTCCACGTTGAGATGTAAAGCTAAAGGTGCAGTATTGACGGCATTATATTATGCAGGTGCGGTCTGCGAGGCTAGAGCGGCAACAGCTCACGTTAATCACGTCAGCACTCTCGTCCGGCGGGGCGTTACCATTTTATATGACTTTAGCAAGATATTCTGGTGAGTACCATCAAATACATACAATAATAACCTAAAAACTGACTGCTATTTTTGTCTCAAGCATGTTGAAATATCTTCTGTCATACCTAGACAACTAGGCACCATTTGTATTCATGCTATTCCACTCATTATGAATTTTAAAATATGTATGGTGTGAATCTATTTAGATAGTTTTCGAAGAAGGCTTTAACAGTATCCTCCAATTATATTTTATAGATTTCCATCTGTAATGTGGGCAACATTAAATTATCAGAGGAGCATGGCCAGATCTCAGTCCATATACACTTTTTATTTATTAACCAAATAGTAAGGATTTTAACCCTTATCATCTAGTAGTGCCAAAAAGACTGCCAATAAAACTTATTAAATTATATTAATATATTAAAATTTATTATGTAAACAATGCGGCAAGCTAACTTCTGCAAGTTTAGTACATGTTTAGTAGCTTGCAAGACTTGCCACAAATCACATTCTCCAATTGCAAGTACCCCAACTTTGCAAAAATGACTTGTAACTAATAGAAATATTGCAAGCCGTGTAAACAGTTCTGCAAGGACTTGTACAAAAAATTGCCAGAAGTACTTAGTACTTTCAACCTTGCTGTTTAAATGGATCACCTGTCTGTCTTCTAGGGGGGTGGGCAGAGCGGATTCTATAATTTATTGACAAACAACAGTGCTTTTGAGGCCTTAGAGGGTTAGACAAAGCCATAAATTAACGACCCCAGCCCCACAAGCATGACCGCAAAGAGAATCTACTGTCAGTGTCAGTTTGTCTATTTATGACATTTGACCCTAGAAAATTTGCCTTTTAAGGAATCATGTGGCAATGTTGTAAATAGACATACTGACACAATGAGTATGTCATGCTACCGCTTGTAGATTTTCTCTACAGTAATGATTCAGATTCATGATGCAGATTGCAGATTGATTCATGCTTATGGGGGCAAGTACTCTATGGTACAGTATATAGTCAATTATATGATCTAAGTCAATTACAAGGTCAGAGTCCCATGTCTTACAAACAATGCTATTATTTTGTACACTGTACTTAAATGGATATTAATAGTCATTTACATTAATGATGTGTGCTGCTGACTTTCCCATGATGTTCTGATTTTTATACATGCATACTACACACTAGACCAGAGGTTTTCTTTCCCCTAAGATGACCGAACCTGATCCCAGAATGAATTTCGGATATTTTAGGGGTATCTCAACTTGTCATATTTTTTAAATTAGATTTACTTGGAACTTTGTATAAATATTCTACAATAAAATAAATTATCACCGAGGGTATTTTGACCTTTATCAAAATTCAAATTCTAAGGGGAGTTAATCACAACCAATAATATGAATGAATGCATCTTACCATTCATTTGAACCAATGACCAGGAACAATTCAAATTTAGTATTCTTTAGTTAAAATTCGACTAAATGAGTTTGTAGTAGGTAGTGCAAGTCAATAGTAAAACAGACTTGGGTATTAGCACAGTGTTTCTTAACCTATGGTCTGCGGGGGACCCCTGGGGGGTCTGCAGTCTCATCTCTGGACTATTTAATAATAATAAATAAATACCACCAAAATCTCGTAATCCTTCTTTACGTTTTTTTGTTGCCGTCCGAAATTTATTGCTGTTTTTCCTAGGGATCTGTGGCTGAAAAAAGTTAGGAACTGCTGTATTATTCATTATTTTCTTACATACTTATAGCTTATTCTGATATGATAAGAAAGTCCATTTTCTTGTTGTAAATACGAAAAGAGAATTAATATACAATTTAGTTTAATTTATGTTATGTGAATTTTATTATTTACTATATTTTATATCAGCAACTTGTTTGCCTAATGCATCTTCTATCTCCTGCTAGTCTGGTCCAAGGTTTTCCTGCCATAGCTTTTATCATCATCCCATCTCAGAAATTATCTCCCCCTATTCCCCATTCTATTTCTTAGAATACCAATAGATTATCTTTTGACTCTGTTTTTCTTCTCCTGTTATTGTTTGACCTGTCCACCTCCATACTCCTTTCCATGGCACTTTGGCAGGCTTCTAGTTGTTTAGTGTGGCCTTGATGAGACATAACCAACCTCAATATATTGGCTAATCATTAGCTCATTCAAACATACAAATTCTTCAGCTATATGTATAATAGATGACATGGAACAGCTTTTCTATTGTACTAAGATTGTTTAACAAGTATTCTGTACCAAATCTGTTTTGTTTGTGTGCCTCCTCCATTGTCATTTCAAGGCTCTTTGTGGGAGAGAGCAACATTGGCTATTCATGAATGTTCCATATTTGTTAAACAACAAAACAAACAACCATTACACTAACTTAGTATTTTTTTATTACAATATCAGCCTGATGGCTTTGTTCTAGGCCTTTCATGTACACAAAAACTCTTTCCTGCCTTTCTTCTTTCTCAATTCTTCTAAATATCAGCCTGATGGCTTTGTTCTAGGCCTTTCATGTACACAAAAACTCTTTCCTGCCTTTCTTCTTTCTTAATTCTTCTAAATATCAGGCTGATGGCTTTGTTCTAGGCCTTTCATGTACACAAAAACTCTTTCCTGCCTTTCTTCTTTCTCAATTCTTCTAAATATCAGCCTGATGGCTTTGTTCTAGGCCTTTCATGTACACAAAAACTCCTTCCTGCCCTCTTTCTCAATTCTTCTAATCCGTTCTAATGCCCTTTCATCTCCGTTTTCGTCCAATAACTGTTATCTCCATCTCTCTTTCCCATCCTTCATGTCCACTTGTAGTAATTAAGATTTGTTTTAATTATTCTTCTTAATATTTATTTTATTACTAAACTAAGATGACGCCAGACACAATTAAAGTTTTTTTCGCAATAAAGAAGGAATGTAAGCAAGAAAGTGCTCTTTCTGCGTACAAGTAAAATTCCGTAAGACTTTCATTCGGGGATCGAAGTTAGGACCTCCAAACCACACGACAAAATCACATAACAGCTATTATTTTTGTATCGCCGTAGTCGGATAATGAAACGGCAGCCTCCCGATTGCGTATCCCCTCCCCTCCCCTCTCCACCAGCCTAACGATATACGATCGATAGTAATTTTTCAGGCACTTGCTGTAACATATTAGGTTACAGCTTCCCATTAAGGATTCGGTGAAATTCTATTTTCTGCGACGAATTTATCTCCCTAGTTGAGTTTTTTTTTTTGCAAATTCTTTGGAGTCGTCATAATCTGCATAACTCGAAACAACTCTTTTATCCTTACATGTCGCCACTTTCACACGGTCCCGATGGATCCTGACGAAAACGTATTTTACCTTATTGTATCATAATGCTTAATAATGTCTCCTAAGTTTACTCAAGATTATGGTGGATGCCACATACAACCTTGGAGTCCTCACTTCAATTAAACCATAGCAACTTGACACTCGTAACATTACAGGTGGTAGTAGAGTCGCATGCTAGTTTCGTACCATTTTTTTTCAGTACTTTCGGAAATAAGGAACGCTTAATTTTTGTATTTTCTTAATATAATTTAAACTATGCATTTTAAAATTAATATACAGTGTAAACTCTTTATAGCGATTTTGAAGGGACCGAGCATTTTTTTTCCATATAAAGAGTTTTCGTTATACAGAGGGAAGAGAAAAATAAACCAAATTTAACCTATAACAATAATTTCTAATTTTATTACTATCAATAGGTAAATTATTCAAAACACATATATTCTGTTAACTTTGCCTGACGTGTTTTGCTATGCCAATATTTGTTTTTTCGTTAACACATAACGCTTTTCTTTTAGTGGCCATCTTGACAGTTTCAAAGTTGGTCTAGTCTAGTAACTGAGACCAAAATTTCCTACAGACAATGTAATTCTTAGATTACATGGCACACGTGTAAAGGCAATCAACAATAACTTTCTTAGAAATTTCGGCACCTCAAAAGATTAGTTTTGTAAGCTGATTATAAAAACAATTACACTGTTAAATATGTATGTTGTTGATGTCTACATATGAAAATACTTCTTCGTAATAGAGAATGCTGTTGCGTTATAGGTAAAGAGTGAATTAATGTATGGGTTTTGTGGTAAACCAACCAAATTGAACTAATTTCTACGTTATAGAAAGAACGAACGACGTTATAAAGAGTTTACACTGTATTTGTATTTTTTATAACGAGCCCTTTCATTTGATGGAGTCATAATGATGCACAAGAAAAAAAATGTGTTTTAACTTTTTTCCCACAAAATCTAAATTCGATTATTTACGCTATTCGTCTGTATACGTCCAGTAGATTTGGAGAAAATAAGCTGTGACAAGACGGACGGACAGACACAAAAGTGATCCTATGAGGATTCCGTTTTTTCATCGGATGGATGGAAATAGTATGAACCAGGAGTTCCTTCATAAAAAATGTAACTCATATTTTTACTATTACTTTTCCATCTGACTTTATTCACTAACGGCCGTTCCCAATAGTCTTGGCATACTTGGCGTATGTAAGTCATAGTTTGTGTATGCCTAAGTGGGCGATAGACGGACTATTGGGAACGCCGAACGGCCCTAATAATGCTAATGTAAACCTTCCTCTTGAAAACCGCAACAAAATCCGTTCAGTGGTTTTAAGAGTGAATCGGGTACAGACCTAGATAGACGGCGGTATATTACAAGAAACGTCATAACCCTAAAAATCGTCTCTGCTGAAAAAGTTGTGCTAGTCCTATTCTTTCAAAACGAATGCCACAAACTCTCGGACTCGAATTACCTAGTTGAAAAGTGAGTTTACTTTTACCAGTTGCTTAGCGCAACAAATGGTTGCAGTATGTTACGTCGTACATCATTGCCGAAAGTGGTTACGTCACGGCCAGGTGGTGTCGTTGCCCAGTCTGATACCTAGCTTTCCGCTCCCGGCTTCGCTAGTGGATATTTTTGGAAATGCGAAAACTCCCTCTATTTTTAATATATCTGCATATTATGGAACCCTAACTTTTGTTAAAATAAAACGCCCTATGTCTATCGGAATAGTGTATTTATTTATTTAATTCACAACAGAAATGCATTGTACTTATGCTTATAATGTACTTAAAATTATTATAAACTAGCAGTTGCCCGCGACTTCGTACGCGTTATATTAGGAATGCAACGTTTACACCCCAAAATCCTTTCTTAGTGCACCTCTAAGGAATTTAGTTAGATAAAGCTAGAATATAAATGTACTAAAAATAGACGTGCATGTATGAAACTATGTGTGGATGTGGATGAAGCGAGAGAAGTGGCGCTCCATACACTCTGCCTACCCCTTTGGGAAACAGGCGTGAAGGTACGTACAGCATGATCAAATTAACTTATTACACTAATACAACACACTACGATATTGAGACAGGAAAAAATAATATTTAAAATTAAAAAAAAAAATCAAAATGTTCAATTCCTTTTTATAATTAACTTGGTTACCAATGTTACCATACTTCTCATTGGACTCGCGGCGAATAATAATCTTTGAAATCGGTCCATAGTTTTCGAGTTTACGTCTTGCAAACAAATTCACATCCTTTGGCCCCAAACTGCTATTGATCTTAGTTCAAGTTGTCATTCATTGACTTCCCGAGTTGCTTAACCGGTGTTAGCTGCAGTCGCGCAACCATGTACCTACCTATTTTTTCAGGAACTCCACATGTTTTGTTGAAATCCTAATACAAACTACATTTAAAGAAGCTGCTAGGGAAATACTTTGTAACAAAGTAGTTACTTAGAAATGTAATTTAAAGTACTAAGTAGAATATCTACTGATTTTATTACTTAGGTCGAGTAAGTAATTGGATTGGTATTGAATTGTCGTAGGTTCCGCGAAATATTCTACCACGATTGAAAACGAGTTTCTTTTTAGGGTCCCGTACCCAAAGGGACCCTATAACTAAGGCTCCGCGGCCCGTCCGTCTGTCGCATGGCTGTATCTTTTGAACCGTAATAGGTCGACACTTCAATATGGCCGCTATAACAACAAATAATAAAATAAAACATATTATAGTTAAAAATTAAAGGGGGTCGTAACAAGTAGGTAACCTGTTTTTTTTTCGGCGTGTTTTGCTCGATCTTAATATACATACAAGTGTGAGTCGGTTAAAAAAATATGTAGGGTTAAATTTTGTACGTGTGCGAGTTAAGCGGTATTTGAATGTTGGCAAAAAACCAATCCTTTAACTAACACGACAAATGGCTAATTAGGCGCCTATGCCTGTTTATTTTTGTATAATTAAAATTTTGCGTTAGGCTTACAGAGGATTAGGGAGAGGGGGGTCAATCGATAAGAAGTGACGACCGCGCATGCGCCTCGTTCCCTCTTTGTTCCTGGGCCACTACAGCTCATGTAAAGGCTTCGTGTAGGCTGTAATGCCTCTGTAATGGTGCATCTCGCTGTAATTCTAGTATTGATTTGATAGCTTTTCGCACCCGCTTCGCCCGTCGAAATCTTTGAAAGGTTAAATAAGAAGTATATCCGTTGTTTTATTCTGACGTGAACGAACGATGCTTCAGCCGTGGAGCCCATACTAACTTTCATCCCCTAATACCCCTTCTACATGATTGGACAACCGACATGACCTTCACCGTGCTACACAAAACTTGTTGTGGCAAATCGTGGAAAAATCAATTTAGTTGCCCATCTTGACGTCCATAAGATCAAGTTTTGGTTGAATTGGGTGGTTGTCACAATCAGTTTTAGACGTTCAGAAGCAGTTTTAGGGTCATCAAAATCGGCTCATTGGTTTAGCCGTGAAAGCGTAACAGACAGGCAACAGATAACTCTGTTGTGTGTGTATTAGTAATGGTATATTTCGAACCTCTTGAAAGAAACTATTTCTTCCTGACTGTACTTTTTTTCAAAATACGTGTATAGGTAGTCGAAATATTTAAATTATATACATACAGTATTCTAAGAACATTTTCCTGTAGGTAACTACAACGATTAAGATGTATCAAATAAATGTTTAAACCAATTCCACTGTCATGTTTTACTGGATCAATAACGTAACCTATTATTTTCCTTCTTTTACCCAAATCAGCTTAAAAAAGAAAATACCTACTGTACTGATTTAGAGGAAAATATATTTACAGTAGTGAAAGGTTTTAAGTTTCAAAGATTACGCCCAACCACACATTCCAACAAAGTTTACCTTAGTAATATTAGTATAGATTTTATGGCACTATTAATTTACGACTATTTATATTGCTTTGATTCATGGTCATTTATAAAGTCAAGGTTAAACCTTATTAACTTTTTTTAATAATATTATCCTAAACGTCCGATATGGTCAATGATTTCACTTTCATTAGCATTCATAAGACTAGCTTACCATCCCGGCTTCGCTCGTGGAATTGTTTGAAATGTGACAAAAGTAGCCTATGTCACTCTCCGCCTCTTTACCTCTGCAAATCACGTCGATCGTTGTTGTTTGATGTGAAAGAAGAACAAACAAACACACTTTCGCATTTATAAATTTTGTAGAAAGATTACAAAATCCGTTTAGCCGTTTTGATCACATTTTTGCCAGCCAATTAGAGAAATTGTCTTATGTTTACCTCAGTTTAGTGTAGAGACACTAAAATAATGGGTCGGTGGCAAGAGTCCCCCGTTAACGAGGTGATCTATCTCGTCTTATAACGGATCTGTGGTGTTAAATGTTGAATTTAAGACTGATCGATTGGCTAACGAACTTTGTGAATATATAGGTACTAGCTTTCCGTCCGGCTTTTCCCGTGCAAGTTTTTGAAATGGTTATAAGAATCTCGAAAGATTTCCGGGATAAAAAGTACCTAGCCTATGTCACTTTCCGGTTTCAATATCTCTGTGCAAAAAATCACGACTAGAAAAATATTTTCGCATTTATTATATTAGTTTAGGAATAGTGGCCATGTTTGGGTTGGGTGCTTTTCGAGTACCTATACCTACTATTCAACAGGTCATTTTACAGGGAGGTTCTTTAGCACTGAACGTGCTCAACAATTGACTTAAAATGCTACTGTAGCTTTTAATTATGAATTCGCTGCCACAGAGTAGACAATAGTACCTACTGTCGTCTCAAAATTAAAATCCCGTAGTGTGCAGGTATTACTTAAAATCTGGCTAAAACTATTTTATTGCTGGTTTCATAATTTATTGTTTAGGTAGGTATACATGCAACGAGGTAAACGTTATTTTGAAAAATAGAAAAATATTCGCCGAAACAAATGTATTTCAAGAAAGCCCAAAATTCTGACTTTCATTGATTTTCTAATCTGTGTACTAGACACAAAATAATTTCAGTAAAAACAGAAACTCCTGTATTCCAGCAAATTTTGTAGTAAAATACTGTAAACAAAAATCCATGTATTGCAGTAACCCCAAGATTGCTGAAATTTGTCTTGTCTATATGCAACTTGTAAATAAATTGCAATAATATTTGCCCGCCCTCAAACCGCCGCAACCCCAGTGTGTTCCGTGCGAACTGCCCCAAGTTCAACATAATAACCTCATTGTTCTTGACCTGGACTGCGTTTATCATCGTATGTACTTTGTACCGCGCAAACAGAAATCTTTTTGTCTACTTCGCACATATTTTCTTTACACCTTGATCGAATACTTTGCACCTTAGTTGTTTAGCCTAGCTTTAAATTAAGTAGGATTATTATTATGTATGTAATTTATTAATATATTTAATTAAAATTTAAAGCCAGACACAAAAACTTTAACACTTGCTTTAAAAATCATATAAATTCGTCTTTTGATGTTAAACTTGGCATTAAATCGGTACATCCCTCCTTGTGAGTTCTGAGGGTTAAAAAATGAATAATTTTATTTGATCAACAATTCTTAGGATTTGTATGAGATAAGTGGTGTTCTTGTTGTCCACATTTATAAAGGTACAATTGTCATGAAAATTAAAATTTGATTTGGAAAGTACAAGGAAGGTGTATGGCTTTATGTCGTTGTCTTTCGGTCTGTCTCAATATCGAGGTATTCTTGAGCTGCACTCTTCTGTGCCCACGATACGTGTAATTGCAACTTGAGAAAAGTTAACCTAGTTTCAGGAAATTTTCGAGAGGTTTTTTTCAGTTCCTTAAAGACAGTTTCGCGAATTTCTACTTACGACCACATCCCATTTGTCAGCAGTGTTTTCTACAAAACTTCTTCGATAGAAGTTAAAAAGTAGCTTGGTTAGGTTTTATTTTGTGTTCTGGCCTGCATCAAACCTACTGAAAAATCTATTTATTTTGTCGCTAAAAGATCTACATGTGGACAAGTGGTTTTCAGTTTGCACTTCAAACACTGTAATGAATAACAAGATCTACATGTGGACAAGTGGTTTTCAGTTTGCACTTCAAACACTGTAATGAATAACAGCCGGGGACAATATAATTTATTTTGTCGCAATATTATGTAATTGCAATTTCAGAAAAGTGACGCTTGAAAGTCAAATAAAATGTTCTAAAGGTTTTTTTTTCAGTTTCACGAAAATGCGCCATTTTTACTGTTACGTTAAGTCGTAACAGTAAAAATAAGCCTTGTTGTCTTTGTTTTGGATTCTTACATACACCAACACTACTGAAATTCATAAATTGTGATAAGTGGGTCAGGCAAACAATTTGCGTCACAGGCGTGACAAGTAGTTTTTCAGTTTGCACTGTTCAGTACAAACACTGTAATAAATCTATTTATATTGTCACAATTTGTAATTATGAAAAAGCTGTCCAAATACGAGTTACGTGAAGAATTACAGCGTGTTACACTCGACGGGCGAATGTTACATCGATTATCAAGTGTGCGTCAACGGCCGGCGGGGTGGCGGGCACGGCGTTTGTAATGCAGCCCTCTTAGGTCGAGTCTGCATTTGGGAGATGGGGAAAATTGTTGAATGAATGAGAATTGGTGGTGATTGATCAGTAGGCTTCTCAATGTAGAATAAACTTGGGAAATGAGACATATATTATAGAAATAACTATAATTCGAATATGAAAATCTTTGGCCCTTTCAGGTGTTGTTTTACATTTAACTTTTAATCCAAAGACAGCAGGATTTAGAAAGTTCAACTAAAGCTCGGTCGGCCAATAACGATGCAATTACTAAATTAGGGAACACTTGTGTACGGAGTTATGATTTGTTGAAAATCCGAGATTGCCGACCTCCTTGCTTTTCCTCTTGTGTGAACAGCCCCTTGGACTGCGCGAGGGGGTGGAACAGGGTTGCGCGGGCCTCGCTCGCCAGCAGTGTCTCTGTTACAGCGACTGGCAACAGTCACATGCGTCGACAGCGGAGAAAGCGAACGCGCGCGGACGGGCCCGGTCCCTGACATGACCACATGTTCGGACACACGTTTGTCCATCGGCTTTTTCACCACACCCTTTGATTGAGTAGCTGATAGTGTAGCGGCTCCTTTATTTTTCACATGCTGCCGCTGCCTGTCGAGGGCTCTATGGTAAGGTTTGATGCTGTGGTGTTTCTAGGTTATTTTTGTATGAGAACAGCTTCGACACGAATCAAGCGAGCGCCTGCAGACGGAACTGATATAGCATATGGTGTATAAGGCTCCTTTATATTTCACATACTGCCGCTGCCTGCCGAGTGTTCTACGGTAAGGTTTGACGATGTGGCGGTTATAGGTTATTTTTAGCAGAAACCTTGTTGCCACTTTTTAGTGTGCGTAGAAATAAAACCACTGCTCACGCCCTCATCTTAAGGATCCGACTCTGCCATTTCGTCAACTAAGGAATTTAAATGTTACATAATAGTCCTTGTCAACCCACTATTTCCATTCAAATTCATTGTAAACGTAAAAGAAACAGGTCACATGTTTTATGGTATTTGGTTAGTAAGAACGTACTTAATTGCAAATATCTACGTAAACCGCAGTCGCAAAAGGCGTCAAGTGACGTAGATATAATTATATGTTTTGCTTGATAATTAAAATCTTCGTGGCTTTCGAGATATTTATTTAGCGAAATATGTCCGTTTATGAATTCAATGATTCAAAAGTAGAACTGCAGAGTGTTGAATTTCACATATTTAAAAAAACTGGGACCAACTCGGAAGAATTATTTGTCGATCAAAATCGGTAAAGGCCTTCTTCTGTTAAGTCTGCTAGAAAGGGCCAATAGCACCAATTTTATTCATGTTCTCTTATCCACATCCATTTATCTGTTGAAACGTAATGCAAACAACCGTACAGCGGGGAGACACGTACCTATAGATAACGAGATGATTACACAAACTTTTTCAGAAATTTATCAATGGTTATTATGAATTTCATTTTATTAATCAGTAGAACTGTTATGCAATTAATATATCATTGTATAATTAAGTAATCGTGTTATACAAGTGCGTCGCTATCATGTTCTATATATTGTAAATGATTGATTCATATGTATTGATTTAACAATTTTATTAGTAATAGAATAATTAATAATAATAGTAGTAATAGAACGTTCCCATTATTTTGTGGCTTACTTATTAGTTCTTTTTATTGTAAGATAAGCGAATTACTCTCTTAAATTTCTACTCTCTCTCTCTCTCTCTCTCTCTCTCTCTCTCTCGACTTAAATACATCTGTTCAGAAGAACGAAGTCCCCAGAAGATTTGCTAAGTACTAAAACTGTAGAGCTTATAAAATAAGATGGATAAATATCTAATTTCACGCTTAGGTAAATTAAATGCCTCAAAATCCCACTTGGGACGCCATGAAACATCAATCTAACCAATTTCCTTTCGCCAAAATCGCCATTAAAGCTCGCAGGGTAATTGTCAATGTAAAATTGTTTTGGGGCTGTCGCCTATCATACTATGGGGGGTTGGCGCGACCTCGTTAACATATTGACTTGACGAGCTTATTAATAGATACCTACGAACCAAGAAGATTCGTAAATGTTCACGGGTACTTTGAATTAATCATGGCACATCTATATAGACCACGGGTACAAAAGAGTAGTCGCGGAGCTTGCCTAAGTGAGCTTAGGTGGACCACGGGTACAAATAGGTAATCGCGCAACAACCTAAGTGGACTTAGATCACATGTGCCAAAGAGTAACTGTGGAACAACCTAGGTTAGCTTAGGTAGACCACGGGTACAAAAATACAGTTATATCCGTACTATGTGCTTTATTAACCGAACTTCAAAAGAAGGAGGAGATTCTCAATTCGTCAGATTCTTTTATGTATGTTCCTCGATTACTTGAAGACGCCTAGACCGATTTGGATAATTTTTTTGTTTGAAAGGGTATTATTATATTATATGGGATTAGGGCTATTTCAGTCTTATACAGAGCAGAGTATTACTGCAGCCAAAATAGGGTAAATTGAGAGGGCATACTTTCCAGGTGGTCCCATGGTCATCAGGTCATGATCTAATGATGGGATTCTGGAGAAATAGTGACTTGTGCATTTGCTTTCGGAAAGCACATTTTGATTTTGAAGGCGGTTTTTTTCCTTCATCAGAAGTGGTTATGGCTAAAACAATAATATTGCTATCATGTTTATGTTTGGACCTTAGTGTCCTAGATAATGCGACACCCGCCCCGCCTCTTTCGGACAGTGGATTCTATTTATTGAATGTTGAACACCGGAGTCCGGAAGTCGTTGCGAGTTATTATCGCGACATTGTTTAAACATTGCTGCGCTGGCGGATGTTTTAGTGGATGTGGTGTGTGTGTGCTTCTCCTATTTTGATTGTGTCGATTGGATATTGCATGCGAACAAAGGTGTCGAATTGGAATTGTTATGTCTCTATTGTTTGGCGTGTTTTATGTCAAGATTATGTTTGAAATGTAGGTTGGCTTGTGGCATAGTGAAAAGTATCAGGTGGTTAGACTGTATGGCCATGGTCTATCACTAAATCTGGCTCCTGACAGGTCCTGCTGAGTATGATCACATTGAGATACTGAGGATATGTGTAGCAACCAAGAAGTATTCGACGAGGCCCTTTGATAGAAATCGTGCGGCAAGGGAGGTTGGCTGGCGTCCTAAATTGACTTGAAGGGTTGATGTTGACAGTATTATTTTGCATACAATTTAGCTTTGGCCACGTCGCAAGTCATGAATACCGTGATGGGGCCAATTTTTGTTATGTTTTACGCGTCAATTGATCACGATTTTTTTCTCAGAAAATCTTACACAAACATAATCTATTATTTCTATTTCGGTATACACGCCTATTTGAACGGTGCGGTATGTGCCTACTGGAGCGTTTCGCAATGTGACCCGACATTAATTACCGACCTGGAACTCTACATAGGTTCACCACTGCGCGCTAATGTTATCTGATGCTTCACGTGGCAAAGATGTTTAGCGACGATTATGACGGGCACAGATTTGTTTGTTCTTTCACGTCAAATTCTTATGTCACATTTCAAAATTCAACATCATAGCTGTCATGGCACCGTAATACAGCGCGCGCCAAATATGTTGATCTTGAATTCTAGAGTGGTAAGAACGTCTATACAAACCGTTGCCATATAAAATGCTCGATTTATGCTAGGAACTCACAGCTGTTCAAGCTGCCCGGCCAAAACATGTTTCATTATTTAGTTATCAAATATTGATTTGATTGTTTACGTCACAATATTGTAAGGTAGGGTTTGTTACGCTTTGCGCTCTCTTTCTATGTTTGCGCTAGATTACTTTTTATCTAGATAATATAATAAGACGTCGTGCCTTACCGTCACCCCGAGATTGCTAAATATTGTACTTCTGAATGATTGAGTAGGTATCTAACCTAGTGCCTTTTCACACCACATTTTTTCGTATTATCCTTATGTCAGTCGTCAAGGCATAGTAAAACCACGGAGTGTTTTCTCCTAAGCTCTTGGTATAAAACCTTTAACAGTTTAACCTTATAGTATTTAACACTTTCTTTGAAATAAAAAGAAAATTATGGTTTTGTCTACCTACTCGGAATGTCTTTTAAACATTGCTACGGGTGTGTGAATGTTTGCAGTGCGGCCTAGACTTGTTTTAATTGGAAACCTTTCTCTACCGCCGTCACTTTGTTTTTAAAAAGCTTGTAAGAACCTTCCATTCGGTTTCCACATAGGGAATACCAGATACTATTTCCGTGAATTATCTATCATCAAGCCTTTTATTACAAGAGGGGTAAACAGATACAATTGAATGACATTTGCTACGATCCTGACATATCTCTTTCGCTTCTTTTATATTCATCATACCTTTCATACATGCTCGGCGATTGCGTGTACTTTTAATATTGCCGTCGATCTCAATAAAAGTACGCCTAGATCGTCCTCTGCTGATTAAAAAGCCATCTCATCCTCACTTTTACCCATGTATATGTATTAGAGCTTTATTAGGCGAAAAAATGGACATTTTTCTGTTTTAAAATGCGTATTTTAGTTTGACATTGAACTCTTGTATGCCGTCGTCCGTGTGTGTTTAAACTGGCGCACTGCGAAGCCTTTTATGCTACAGAATTGGCCTTGACCGGAGTTTTTTGTAGAGGCGCATACTGGGCTGGCCTGACCGATCCTGGCGCTAAATGCGCAATATCCCGTTTGGATACGGCCGCGTCTGTGTGGCTTGATGCGCAATTTAAATTGTGGACAATTTCCTCTCGGCTCTCGCAGTCGTCAATTTTCGTGTTGTTTTACTGTTGAAAGGTGTTTATGGGACATAGTAGACTAAAAACGAAAGACTGCAAATTTTCTTAGGCTTTTAATAAAAAAAACATTATCCAAAGCAAAAGGTGGAACGAAAAACGCCTACATTATAGGACTTCAATCAATATTATTTTTGATAAGTCAAAATGAAAAATAATCGACAATTCCGAAAGTATTTTTAGGCTTCCTTAACCTAAAGGGCGCAAACGGAAACCCAATCACAAATACTTCGCTGTCCGTCCGTCCTTCTGGTACAGGACTGTATCTTTTATTATTGAAATATCTATAGCTGAAACGATGAAAATTTTAATGTTTGATTCTATCCCGTATTTAACAGTTTTTTTTAACTCCCATGTTTCAGTTAGCCATGTCGGTGGTCGTGGGCGTAAAACGTCGGCTCACAACTGAGAAGTGACGGGTTCGATCCCCACATCCGACCATGTACCAATGGGTTTTTATAAAAAAAAATCTATGTACATTATCCGACCAAACGTAGAAAGAGGCTTTTTGTTTTTCTATCCTGTATTTAACAGTATTTTTTTTAACTTCCATGTTTCAGTTAGCCATGTCGAATCGGACATGATTGGTGAACGATAACCGCTACAATGGAAACATATGTTTCATTAAAAATATGTATATGTTTATTTATACATTGCGCTTTTGTCAATTTCACTTATTTAATGATACTAGATGACCCGTGCGAATAATTTCGCCCCGTTAGTTCAAGTGATCTCCAACAGATGGCGTCTTTATTTGATTTTTTTTTTATTTTTCGTATTAGAGGGGAAAATAATCTTTAAAATAGCGTATCAAACTGACAAAAACACCCTTGAGAAATAATATATATAGATTTTAAATTCCCTGAAATAACAGAAACTCGTAGTACGAAAGTCCTGAAAAAAATTACACTTGATTGGATAGAATGTTGTTGCCATTGATTTTCCTGTTCTAAATACACCCACATGAAGTCTGACCTCTTTCCATTTAAATAGTCTTATCTTGTATCAAATTGCTAAAGATTCTTGTATTTATCACAAAAAGACGTCCAACCAATCGAAAGGAAAGGAGAAACACTTGTGGTGGCAGGAAAATGAGTTATACGGTTTAGATGATTGTGTCAATTCAATGCGACATTTATGTGTTTTTTTTTCAAGCTTCTAATTGAATATATATGCCACACAAAAACAATTAGTGTCCATTTTTTATAATTCCCGAAAAAAATTATTTTACTTTTATGTGGATATTTTAAAAAAGTGGACGACATTAGTGCAAACGGAGATAAGATAAGATTTAGAAGTAGTGAAACGTTTTATCCGTTTGTATGGAAACGGGCGCGGAAGCATGTAAACATGCGAGTTTATTTTATAGTCCAGCGAATGAACTGGGACCCGTCAGAAAAATGCAGTTTTTCGATATCCGTATAGTTGTCTCCGTACTCTACTTTTTCAAATTGCCGCCATATCACTAACTATCAATAATTAATTTTTACACTTTCACACCCTCCAAGAACATGGGCGGGGTCATTACCAACTGGACTACGAGCGGGGTTGTCTTCTAAGTAAGATTAATTTTTCAGTTTCAGTGGGGCAGACATGTAAATCTTAAACGCATTTGAATCGTAAACTATAAAACAGTAGCACACCATAAACTTGACCAATCACGTGTCGTCACTCAAGGCCGAATACTATGTATATCGCAGCTCCGTGTTATATGAAACAGCCGGTAATATGAAAATATTACACAAACTCCACCATTTTACAGTTAGATAAACAGAATTGTGTTTGTAGCGATCAAGTGAATGTCGTATTATTTGTAAGTTTTGTTTGTTTTTTTGACATTTTAGGAAAGCATTTTCACAAGGTGTCTATCTGTGGTCGGATGGTCTTAAATAAGAGGCTGCATAACAGCTTTTTTTTTCTGGAAAAGCGGGATTTTAAACATTTTGAATTAAAAAAGCGGGATTCTTTCGTTGAACCAATAATAAAACCTAAATAGTCAGTACTTTTTATTGGTGTTTCAAATTAGGTTTACCATGATGAAAGATAGCCATAGAATATATTTTTTATATTAGTTATTTATATATTTATTAGTTTCCTTTTTTTTAATATTTAATTTTTTTAATTTTGGGCAAAAAATCGGGACGTCCCGCCAAAATCGTCTCTTTTTTACACTTTAATATTTTTTAAGGCCACGTCAGCTGCATGCAGCAAGCTATAAGTAGGTATATAGGTGGTAACTGGTATATGAACAGATCCAAAATAGTTTTGGCGTACATCGGTCTGGTCCTGACTGTTTGCCCAGTTATCTAAGTATCTAAATAATAGTTCAGGTGGAACCTTAAAAGTCCATCATGAGGTCTTCCAATTGTCTCACATGTCCATTCATCATCCGAATAAATAAGTTTGTGGATGTGATACACCTGCTATAACACTGCATGTAATGGATCTGCCGTATGTAATGAAAGGTCACAAACCATTCTCTTTCTGTTTACCTGGTATGTATTGGTTGTGATATGCACAAAGTACGAACATATGTATCGTATCCGCCTTTCCATTGGAATTTCAATGAACCAAATTTTAATAATAATCATAAACTTATACATTCTTTGACAATGCAGTTAACTGGACAGATTAACCATAGGAAATGCTGACACTTAATAAACATCAGTGCCATTTGTACAATTACTTTTTACTGCTTTGTGTTGCATTTATAATTTCCTCGCCTATAACAAAATCTATATCACGAGGGACCCTGAAACGTGCTGTGGCAGTCGCAGGGTTTTTCCTACAACCTAAGGTCCTTCAAGCGAAGTGTAAAAAAGCAATTCCTACTGTACGGTCAAGGACAGTGAAATGTACCATCTGCTAAGTCTGATAACCAATCTCTAGTACTCAGCTCAATTCATTTAGCCGATGATATTGTTGTTGTCAGATCTGTGAGCCTCTTAGCTCAGCAAGCGGTCACCCATCCCAAGTCAGACCTTGCCGACTAACGTCTGCGTTTCGATTGTTACAGAGACATCAGTACAGTGCCGAGAGGAGTGCGTCAGTGTCGCGCGGTCACAACGAGCGGCGGGCTGTCCCCGAGCGTGCATGACGCATCACACACCGCACACCACTGGACGAAGGTGGGTATGGGTATGGGCTAGTATGTGCTAGTAATGGCTGGCCGGTTTTATGTCCGACATAGTAATCCCAATTTAAAGTACCACTTGATTGGCAAATCTGTGCATTATAATTGGTTGTTCGATTTCAACAAAATATTCGCCATTGCATTTGCAAGAGAATGTACAAAATGACATTTCATACGAGATTTTGGAATTTACGTCAATCCAGGTTCTGATAACAGTGGTCCGAGAACCCACTGATTATAATTAGCACACTTAGATTAGAGGCATTTCCATCTAAAAATACCTCAACAGAACTAGCCAATGTCCGTACTCGTTAGGTATAGCCTCACAAATACCATCGGACAAAGGACTTGGTAACCTGGGACCTGGGGCCGATAACACGGTTCTGGGAGGGGGGTGTATTCAATTTTAAAATTTCGTGACCTTGTATTTCTATCTATCTATCACGCCTTTTATTCCAAGAGGGGTAGGCAGAAACAATCGATTTGTTACGATTTTGACATCCTCTTTCGCTTCTTTTATATTCATCATACCTTTCATACATGCTCGGCGATTGTGTGCAAGTACTTTTTAATATTTCCATCGATCAATATTTTTTATATAATATAATATTTAACAGAACTAGCCACTCGTTAGGTATAGCCTCACAAATACCATCGGCTAAACGAGGGAGACTTGGTCTTCCGCTGGGTACCCTGGAACCGTAACACGGTTTCGGGAGATGAACCCGTGAAGAAAAAAAAATCAATATTTTTTTATATGTTCAATAAAAGTACATCTAGGTCGTCCTCTGCCAGCATTTCCTTTCACTTCAGCCATGTAAACCTTTTTAGTCAATCTTTCATCCTTGTATTTTGATACGCAAAAAAGAAATTGATTGTCTTTCAGTTCTCCTACGCAGCATCGCTAACCCCAGTGTGTTTTTAGCCTTTGATAGAATTGTTTATTTATGTGAAATCGAAACTGAAGTAAAAAGGTTTCTAAAAGGTCGCACCATCCGATATCCAACGTAACGAGATCCTGCGCATTAATTAAAATAATTGGTGCCAAGGGAAGACATTAAGCTTTCTCTGTCGCTCTTTTCGTGAATACCTACCGTTATCCAAATCACACAAAGTAGTTTGCCGAATCATTTTACAATTTTATTACCGGCCCCAGGGCACCCAGCGGGGGAACGGTTGTCGGTGTAAAAGTTTTTATTTGGTACAGTGCCGGAAAGAAAATGCTCGTCATCATGAGGTTGGAATTTCGCTTGCATTTAGGAGACTTCAGAATTTTTCAAAATCTGTACTAATGTTTAAATCGAGATTGTGAGTTTGTTTGTAAGAAGTAAATTCGAAAACCACTGGACCGATTTGACTAATTATTAAGCTACATTATTATTATATTTAATTTTAAGACTCAGAATCTTCCTAATATTGCATTATTGTGTGGTTGCAGAACATCAAAATTTTCCAGCAATAGACATCGGAAGCTGTTGCCGTTCAGGAAGACGTGACTGGTCGTCAGGCGGGCGCTCCCTACATGCCGCCGCGCGTCGTCGCTAACCACGCGCCCCGCAACACGCACACGGTCAGTCTGAGCGGACTTTGGGATCTCCGGTTGGGGATCTAGTTTATGTTTATTTGTTTCATCTAAGTTACACACGCGCGTGCTTCGTCTCAAGATTTTTATGTCTTTAGAAAGATGTGAGCGAGATGCACTGCGAGCAGGATCTATAACTAAATTTCATAATTTTGCCTTCTTTATATATAGATATTATATCGTAGAATTAGTATGAACTCGTATGTAAGAGACGTCGACTAGTTTAGGGCTCATTGTACAAGTTGTATGAGCTTAAAACGTCCTGAGAAACTGGTCCAACTTAATTATTATATAGCTACTTTAAAATTCGAATAATTGTTTGCCAAAAAAATATAATTAAGAAGTAGATGTGTCTATAATTGAATTATTATTCTTAGAAAATAAGTACGTTAAGATATGTATTTTCTCATTTCAGAATCAGTAGCACCAACCACCCGCCGTAAGCAGTATTAGTCGAGCGGCGACCCTACACCGCTCCGGTCACGATGGGCACCCTAAACGTGAACCGCAATGTCGCCGACGCTTTCTATCGCTACAAGATGCCGCGCATCTGCGCGAAGGTCGAGGGCAAGGGAAACGGCATCAAAACCGTCATTGTCAACATGCCCGAGGTGGCTAAGGCCATCGGACGGCCGGCGACGTGTGAGTGGATCACTGTTTGACCAGTCTTCCTTTAGCCGATAGTATTTCTTTGAAATTCATATAAGAGCCAAATTCTTTTACTAATGTCAAGTAATGTCATATTCGCATATAAGCCCTTCAAGGATTTGTTGGCTTTTGGGGCACCATGTACTGATATAATATACTATTTACAAATACCATTTCCTTACAGATCCGACTAAATATTTCGGATGCGAGCTTGGCGCTCAGACCCAGTTTGATTTCAAGAATGAACGTTTCATTGTTAACGGGAGCCACGACTCATCCAAACTTCAAGATCTACTTGACGGGTGATTATATTGTCCTATGGTTATATATATTGGTTATTTTGCCTGAATCTTTTCTTAGTCAAATGATAATATTGAATAAAATTTAAGTGTAGCTGAATATTTGCATTTATTGGTATTTATACGAGAGTACATCACTGTTACTCAAGGGTCTAACCACGAACTTAACATTCGATTCAAAACTCTTTAGCGATTGTTGGTTTATCACCTTGCACACAGTAAATAACAAGTTAGTTAAACATCTTGAGGTCTGCTTTTGAACTGCTATCTAGCTGCAAAATTGCACGTTGGATGCAGTTTATGTGCCAGAAGAAAGAACGCCAGAACTTAACGCCGACTACAAGCGGACTGCGAGTTTTAATGCAGCTGTATTAACTGCAATTTTGCAGCAAGCTTGCAGTTCAAATGCGGTCTGTACAGACTAGTGGTAAGGCCCTCATGCCGTGTTTCCAAACATTTCATTTTTTTGCCACAGATTCATCCGCAAGTTTGTGCTGTGCCCCGAGTGCGACAACCCCGAGACGGAGCTGATAGTGTCTACCAAACGGAACACGATCTCCCAGGGGTGCAAGGCGTGCGGCTACCACGGCCAGCTCACGTTCAACCACAAGCTGAACACGTTCATACTGAAGAACCCGCCCGACACTGATCCCGCTACGCAGGTAATTCTGTTTTTCTTTGTTACCGGCCCCCGGGTTACCGAGTTACCGGTACCGGGTAACCAGCTCAAGACTAGACTACCTAACTTGTCAGTAATCATATTTTCCCATTAATTGGGCATTATTACAAATATAATACATATTTGAATCTGTGTCGGTCTGTCATTTAATTATTGAATATATTTACGTTCACTGAAGAATAAGGTACGCGCGGTAAAATAAATATTACATATTGTGAGAAAAACAATAATTACGTGCAAAGTGTTATATGTTATAATATTATTGAACTTATACTCTATTCATTATATGATAGGGTTTGTTACACATTCGCTTTTAGAAATTTGAACATCACAAAATGGCGCATGGTCTCGCCTATTCTTATTTGAAATGCATAATCGTTATTATACTGCGCTTACATTTACTGCTTTCTGTGCTAATAACAGAGAGTACGGAAGATAAAGTGATTTTTTCTGACTTGTCTTGTTTAGTAAACAAAACTAAGTTGACATTTAAAATTCTTAAAAGACGTTATATTAACAATGTTATACAATAATTATCATTTAAACCTATCATACATTTGTAGCACTAAAATATTTTTTAAACACATATTTAAAAAAAATTACAACAAAAAGACATGCAAAGATTGTTTACCAAATAAGACAAGTCAAAAAACAACACTTTAGTGTGCTTTATTCCCTGACCGCCACAAACATAATACCTACCCTCTGCACTGTATAAATAGAAGACCTTTCCTACTGATTAAAAACTGATTGATCTTTCGATTGTATAATAGATATCCAAGAAGATGTATCGAAATGATTCGTCTGTGCAGGGTTCCTCTCTAACCGAAGGCAACCGCGGCAAACGATCAAAGCGCTCCGGCACCGCCACTAACGGCCACGACTCGTCAACAACCAACGATGACTCTAAGAACGTAAGACATTATATTATTTAATTGCGAAGGGCGTGGAAATTTTTGAAATGTGTCAAATATCCCAAACGAATTCCGATAATCCCCGCAAATAAAATCATATCGATCCGTTGCTCCGTTTTGGCGTAAAAGAAGGATAAACAAACACGCATTTATAAGATTATACACGCCTGTCTCTGATAAGGGGTAGGCAGAGGCGGAAGAGAACAGTCATAAAAATTGACGCCCTCATTATGGCTCGGTATATAAGATACTTATTAAGATTTATTGGATACGCTCTTCAATAAAAACACCCTTCTTTAAGATCTATATTTCGGAAATCTAATCCAGACATTCGTCCAAGATTCAAGCGAGTCAAGAATTATTTCCTTTCGGTAAATATATGAAAAGATGCGCCATGTAGAAAGTTTTTAGTTGTTTTCAGCCTTTAAAGGCTAAGGCTACCCTTAAAATACGGTAGACTTAATTCACCCAACAGAGGTATTTCCTTATAATTAAAAGTGGCATGATAAAAACTGGTAGTTAGTGGCGTCGTGTTGCCCTGAAGACAACCGTCACATTTTGTTTTGTAACAGGAGAGCGACATCCCCGTCCCACCCGCCGCCCCCCACCCACAGAGCAGCAAGAAGAAGCACCATCACCACAAGGACGAGGAGGACGATGACGGTAACTGGACCGTCGACGTTAGTGAGGAGGCGGTGCGCGCGCGCATGCAAGGTGAGACGACACCACAGAATATAGAGGTACAAGGTACAATAGTAACAATGTGCAGAAGACTCTTGGCATGGTCATTGGTCAATCGCGTGCAAGCCAATATGAGTCGAATTGCACTCGGATAAGGATCACTATGTGTTGTCAAAAGTTCAAATTATTATTATTTATAAGACTAAATATTTTTCTGCCTACCCCTCTTGGGATAAAAGGCGTGATGATAGATAGATAACTAAAAATTGGCCTAATATATCATCCAGATCTAACCGACGGCGCGAAGTGCATGACCCTCTCCGAAGACCTAGAGAAGAACGAGAAGCAGCGCATGGACCTGTTCTACGCGTTCTTGAAACAGCGCGCCAGCAGCGGCTCGCTACGGGGTGGCATCTCTGAGATACTGCTGGAGGCTGAGCGGTGAGATTAAACTTTTTTTTATATTAACATTTGTTTTTCTTATTTATGGAGTTGGTACATTGGCATTTATTTTAATAAAGTTATGGTAAACTCAAATGTAGCGTGCGCGTTTCCTCATATCGTTACTTACGCACGTTCGCCGCGCTCACGTAAGTATGAGATCTAATATTATAATATCTATCCGCAGTTTGGAGGTAAAGTCCCGCGCGCCGCTAGTCTTGTTTGAGGTGCTAATCCGGCCGAGCGCTCTCGCCGCTGACGTCAAGAAGCATCGCTCGCTGTTGTTGCTGTTTACCTATGGGGACGTTCGAGCGCAGCGGGCTGCACTTCACGCGCTGGACGTCATGTGCAACGATCAGGAGTCTATGCTGCCTAAGGTGCCCGGCGTGCTCAAGGTGAGGGGGATATTTAATTTTCTATTATTATATTAGAAGATGAATCTGAATATAGACGTCGCAGCAGCTGTGGAGAATTTTAATGTGTATTTTCTGTATTATTTTGTATATGGCTATTGAAATCGTATAAAAGAATTAAATTAAAATATCTGTTATTGCTTACGCATTTATTTTTTTGTACCCTAACTATATGTATTATTTCTCGTATATTATTTCTCAAGGATGTTGTTTTTGTCGGTACGCCATATCTCTCTTAATAAGTCATAAAAACCAATGATTGGGCAATAATTATGAAAATTACCTTTACCACTAATTACGAAAAATAAACACAATTCAAACAATATTTTTAAAACCATATTGTTAAAAGCGTCATCTATGGACAATCATGCGAATTATTCTATAAAATTGCATTTCTTCAAAATGTAATTGAAAAAAAGCATGCTACTTGACCTAATTAGTTTCCCTTGTCCCCCAGCTCCTATACGACTCTGACATCGTCGAGGAGAAGGCTATCTGCGAGTGGGCTGCTAAGGCGTCCCGCAAGTACGCGTCGCGCGAGGTGGCGGCCGAGGTGCGAAGGCGGGCGCAGCCGTTCCTCGACTGGCTTAAGGAGGCTGACGAGGAGGAGTCGAGCGATGATGGCAGCGAGGAGGATATTGAGGTGGGTTGGTCACATGATGGGTGCCGCGGATGCATGATGTATTTCCCCGTTCCATTGTCTTTTTCGAGATTAAATCTTGATGATCCGGAGATGGTTAAGCGGTTTGACTGAAACATTTTGATCGTGTGCAGCTAATTCGAAATGAAAGAAAAATAATGAAAACGAAGTTAATATAGTTTGACAGCGACGAACGAATATTTTTATTTTGCAATACCAAAAATGTAGATTTACAATAAATATAGCATAGCTCTTGACATAGAAACAAGTAAATAAAAAAGAAACTTTTGCTATGACAGCTTTCCTAGCATATTGATAGCTGTCATAGGGATCTATATTTTACAGAGTATAATCACGATATTATGTTCCTAAATCAGAACATATTTTCTGGTACAAAATACTTTGAAAACTATTATTCTGTGTGGCCGCCATCTTTAAATCGATTTTGACGATGAAATTAATTTTCTCTATGTTGATTTTATTATATGTATTATGAAAAATAACATTGTTCCTATAATTTTGAAACAACTCGCTTGCCGTTATGTGTGTAATTTTTACATTTAAATTACACAATTTCAGATCGAGTACGACGACCGCGCCAAAGCGACCCCCATCAAGGCTGTAGTGGCGCCTGCAAAGCCGGTGACCAAGCCTTCTGCAGACGACGACGGAGAGGTCGATGTTGATATTGATGCCATCTAGACGCACCTCTCGCGTATCTGACCACCTGATCTTTGTACTACGTGCTTCATATATTATAGGATGTAAAGGGAACGCTACCTGAAAAAACGTGGTCTGCATTTGAGCTGCAATATTGCAGTTTGGATGCAGTTACGAAACTGCTGATCAAGTGCGCAGTCCGCTTGCAGTCGGAACTTCAGCTAGATTGCAGTTCAAATGCGGACCAGACCCATAGATATCGGCAAATAAGTTGAGCTCTTTGATGTTGAGCGCAGTATAGTCTTCAAATAATTAGGTATTTATACTGCACACTAAATGTTCAAATTATTTACGACGTATTGTACTGCTAGTGATTCTCCATAAGATTTTAATAAAAAATCACCAAGAAATGTACATGCTTTGTTTTCGGGAATGGCGTGGTACAGGTGATGCGCTGTGCGCCTATCATTATGATATGTCACATCTTTCATTATGTTAAAAGCGATTTTGCGGTCATTTGTTAATGAAACCGTGAGAATCACTATGTTTTCGGAAGCGTTCCACTTTCTGCATACTCTCAAGCTTTCAATATTGTCGTTTCAAACCGTTGCTTTATATGTTATTAAAAGCTATAGACCGAGTTGTCCTGTGTCCTATTGGCAGTTGGAAGAAAATTAACTGTTGTATTTTTATTGTACTGCCGAAAATGGACAACAGTAGCACTACGTTTGACAATGCAACCGACCAATCGATGAGCGATGCTGATTCGGCATTGGTAGTCTTGTAAAATTGATCAAATATGTGCCCTGCCTTATAAGGTCGCAATTTATTAAACGAAAATTAAATTAATACAGTCGGCAGATGGCGCTACTTTTTCCGTTGGCAATCAAATGTACGACGACTGTCAAAGGCGCGTGTTACTCGGTCTATATATTTACTTCATGGCTCAATTCTTGTTGGACTGTATATGCGATGATATTTTTTTATTTTTTCGAATCTCTAGTACGTGGTACATAATGATCACCCTCTTTGAATACCCGCTTACATATTAGTCTGTTTGTCAAGTCTGCTCTGTCATTTCCTTTAATCAGCATTTAAGTTTTGAAAAGAGATGGTGGCTAATTCCCTGGGGAATGTCTGCTGGCTCTGAAGCAAGTGCAACTTTTTTTATTTCACCTTTAAACGATATTTGGAATTGTGTTGGGTTTATCGTTTCCTCTATTTGTTCCTATACAATATTTTTTTACATTAACATTTTTGGGCTGTTTCGATATCTCTCCTTGCTTAGGTTTAGTAGATTTCAAAGTCCATTTGAACTTGATCCTGTCAGTTTATCTATATATATGATCCAAGACTATTTGATTTTATATAATGTATGCTGTCGCATATCTTTGTGTCACAGTGATTATATAGGTTGGAAAGAAGCTTTCCAGCTGGGCAATATATTTGTAATTATTTTTAATATATGGTTTATTGCGGTAGAATAAAATATGCTTGTGAACTAGATATTTTTATCGAATCTGGTAATGAAATTAATCGAGATAATTCCGAATTTGTATGTTTAGATTGCAGAGAAAGTACACAACAATGTAAACTCTATCTACATCATTTTGTTTATAGATACATACATATATTGCATCTTATTAGGTTAGTTTTGTTGAGCTGAGGTGTATCTTGGGAGATAAATTACTGTATTATTATATACATTATTTGAATGGTTTAGTACGGGCTGGACATCATGGTGTGCCTTTATAAGCAATGTTTGGTTGTACTGAGGTTTTGGCTGTGCCTGGTTGTGTGTGATACAGGGCACTATCAGTTGTCACAAATACTATAAAGTAAGAGCTTACAAGGTTGTTTCCCTTGTAAAAGATGACCTCTAACTTGGTCACCAATTTTTTTTTTTGGTGTGATAAATATGCATATCGTCGTTGTAGAGTGAAGACCTCGTATGTTGAACTAAACAAATTTTACAGGAGAGGAAAAAAAAGTTTTACATGATCTATAAATACTTTTCCAAAGTTACAGTGATTTCAATGCATTAATAATACTATGAATAATTATTTGCTTATTGACAGGTGCTTGTAATATTAACATTTTGATTAACAATATACATCCGAGGTTTTCAGTTTTAATATATTTAACATACGTGTTTTTCATCTGTAAGTACCTATTAAAAATGAAACAAAAAAGTTATATTTTACAGTGGTATTTATTTGCTGAATTCGGTTTTGCGCTTAATATTAATGTTTAATTAAACTTTATTAACTTAAATAATCATTCTATGACTGTAACAAAATAAAAAATAAAATAAAAATAATACAAATTTAAATTACAAATGAGGTAACTCATCATAAAATGTGTGTACATCTCTGGGTATGACATTCTTCAATTCCTGTAGATGACTGTACTTCATTGCTGTTACAGGTATTCTATTCATATAGAGCTGAGGAAATTCATCATCTTTATTGGGTGTACGAATTCGTCTTAGCAATGTTTCGTAATCTTCAGAAAACTGTTTTTTAATTTCAATTGTTCCTTCTGAGCCATATTTTATACAACGAAGATCGACTACCACCGAATCTCCTACTTTTCTTCCAGGTCTTATTGAAGATATGTAAGGTAAAGTACTAAACTTTTTGAAAAAATTATGTTCTAAGTATTGAACCTGGTAAGGTCTTGGATGCGTACGAGCCATTTTGCAGGCCTCTACGTAGCCAGCTGGTGAGTAAATTTCCCGGTTTCTAATTTGCCGCTCAATCGTGGAGTGCATGGAGTCACACTCCATTTGGGTGTGCCCTTTTTCAAGGAATTTTTGGATGATTGTCAATCCAGTTTTAACTGATATAAATAGAAGAGCGTTTGACAGTATGGCATTGCGATTCTGGTATGTGCAACCATCACTGTATATTATAATTGTATTTATTAAATGTTTATCAATGTTATTAAGAATAAAATTCTCCATAATTGTAGCAAACTCGTTTGCGGTCACACCTCCTTCTGTCTCATCCCATAGATAGCAATAGCCATCATTATTGCGTAGATTATAAATAGTAAAGTTGTGTACTTTAAGCTTTGTTTTGTAATATAGCGCAGAAGCTTTTAAAAACGGACTGAGCAGGACGGCTTGTAAATCTACAGTAAATACTGCAACAGAGCAATCTGGGCTATTTTTATCACCTTCTTTCTCTGCTCTAGCTTCATTTTTGCGTTGGAGATGTAGGTTGTAAGAAGTTTCAGTGACATTATTTGTCCACAGCAAATATCGCACTGATCTTTCTTCGGTCGAAACAGGCTTAAATTCTTATTATCAAAAATATCCCAAAAAATAAACCTAGAAACAATATGTTCTGATGTATTTTTTGATTTAAGGAACGCCAAGTATTCTTCGTATAGTTTACTTTTGGACTGCCAGTAGGGTTCCAAATAAATCTTACTTGTATTTTTTCGACAATAATGTGACTCAAGCTTCGGAAGTTTATCTAAAAAATCCTTCACCTCTTGTCTACAAACTTCCTCTTTACTTTTAATACTCATATTTCTTTGTCTTCCTGTTATATTTCGTGTCTGTTCCGTACCTCTGTTCTGTGTTTCTATCCAATTATGGACCGACCACTCTCCAATGTTTAGTGTGTTTAGGAACATACCCTTACAGACTCTAAACTGTTGTTCAACATTTTTTAAAATATATTTCAACGAATTGTTACGTCTGGAATTTAAATTAGATGTTTTTCTTTGTATTACTGAATGTTTTAAGACATTTGAACTGATGAAGCATTTCTTCGCATCCCACCCCATACGCCAAAATGTATCAAAGATTTTTTGCCTGATTTCTTCATTTATGTTTGCACATTCAAAGTACTTGGCATTGTTATTATGGCAACAGCGGGGTTTCAGGGTTTTTGGTTGCTTCAGAACATCAAACACTGTCTTTCCTTCTTCATTTTTTCTTCTACCAAAATATTGTTCTCCTTTCATCCTCTTTAGTTTTTGCTTTTCAGCAATCCATTCAGACTTAACACTTCGTCCTCGTTTAGCTCTCTTTCTTGTGACGTTTGTAGATAAATTTGAAAGTACCTGTAGATTATTTGGTGAGGCATCTTCATCTGAGCTTGACATATCTTGAAAATTTGGTGCATATATTGGATCCTGCACGGAATCATCACTAGATAATCCTTGAGGAAGGTCCATGGGAACATTTTCGATATTATTATCTATTGATGTAATGGGATGATTATCTAAATCGTCAAATTGCAGTAATTCAATTCCATCAGTCAAAATTGGATTTTCGATATCTTTTAATGTTGAAGAAAGCAATGTATTATCAAATTCATTATCAGGTTCATAAACAGTTAATGTATTATGGGGCGGCAATCCTAAATCTTCGGGTGTTATCAACTCAGCGGGCTCTTTTGTTTGAACTTTTGCACGTAGAGCTAAATCTAACATTAGCTTGCCTCGCGTTAGTTTAGCCATGATGTAGCACCTAAAACATAACATAAGTCTGTTAACAGAATTAAAAAACTTAGCACTTCAAAATATATATTTTTATGATTTGTATGGAATAACTCGTAAGTCTATTTAAAATCATATAGAAACTTTATAATATTTCTGAAAATTAAAAATGAAATACTTGTATGTCAAGATATACGAGGTATTCCAATCAACTTCAATGGTATTGACTAGAGATAAGTGTTTTTCAAGCGCGCAAAATGTACTATTTTGTTGATGAGGTTAAATGACATTTCCAATAATAAAATTATGATATTGAATATATTAACATTAAAATATGTGATCCGAAAAACAATACTTACAATTTCGTGGAAAATCTCTGCACAATATCACTTATTATCACTTTTATATTTGTGACATGCGTTTTATACGAGGTTTGATTTCAAAATGGCGACTGACTTATTATACTAGGTTTTCATTGACGTCAACAGATGGCGCTTTTTGCAATATTTACGGTTGTTTATGTCCAAGACATATACTATACGAGGTATTCTTTACTATCATGAAATAATTAAAAATAACTCAAAATTTGACATACGAGGTCTTCACTCTACAACGACGATATTGCCTGTCAGGGGTAAAAAGCAAATAGCATGTGCACTACACAAGTTTGGTGGTTAAGAATATTTGGTTGATGTCCAGGTTTTGGCCGTATATTTATACTTTGAAAAAATCAGATATAGCATAATTATTATCATAGTTTCGGAATTACTACCAGACAATTTTATTAGACTTGTTTTGTATTAATAAATTTTGATTCCCATTTTATGGTTTTATTTCTTTAATCTCTTCACTTTATTTAACCATGAAAATAAAACAGCGGTAAAGGTGTATATTTACAGATTTAATTTACAAAAATTGAGCTGAAATAATGCAAAATGTGTATGTTGAGAATGCTGCTGGCCGCTACATATGGCGTTTCAGATGAAAGAAAATGAAACGTCACTGATATTCAAGACGTCAAGACGAACACAACTACTTAGACGAAATAAAATATAAATATTACTTTAATTGAGACTGCTTTCTTTTAATTGTAATAAACAATTATACATTTTGGAGACCTTCGACGTGATTCAACTTGAGAAAGAAACCACGAACCCGCAAATGATTGAGATGCTGAGATTCTGCTATTCTGTGCCGTGCCGATCTGAAGTGCCAACCTGAGTTGCCGACTGAGCTGCCGATCTCGGGAGCTATCTATGGTGACAAAGTGCTGGTGTTGTTCTTGCTAGGCTCACAAGGGAAGTGCGATCTTTCTTTCTTTTACTACTATTCCAATACTTATACTTTCTATGGAGTCAGATTTCTGAGAGCATACTAGTCTCTATTTGCTTGAATTCTGCTTGCTATTCACTTGTGCTAACAATTCCAGATTCGTTGAGGCCGCTGCTTCCTAAACTATAAACTTACGACTTGCTGCAACATGCTGTATTGCACGCGTGAACTGCTTTGCGCGCGATCAGCTGACTGGAGCCACGGTTTGGTTAATTAATTTTACTTATTAATTTCAACAAGTCGTCTGTTCAGTTTGTTTACTGTTGTTAAACAAATTCTTTGCCATGGCCGACGATATAAAACCTCTTATTAAGCAACGCACTTCTATTAAAGGTAGAGTAACCACTTTTTCCAAATATGTAAATACTATAAACTTAATTGAGGCAAATAGTATTACAAAACTAATGATTTCAGAGTTAGAACTGAAATTATCTAGATTTAGGGACTTACTCTGTCAGTTCGATGAATTAAAAAATAAAATTGAGCTCTTAGAGGAAGGGCACATTGAAGAAAATGAAATAATTGAAAATGTATTTTGCGAAAATATAGCTTTAGCCAAAATTATACTTGAACAAAATATTGTAAAGGAAGAACCCTCGAACTCGAGCTGTCACGATACTATTTTCATAAATAAATCTAACACTAATAATACAATAAAGCTTCCTACCATTCAGCTACCTAATTTTGATGGAAACTATCTTAAATGGATGGAATTTAGGGATACTTTTGACTCGTTAATTAATAGCAATAATTCCATTCCAGATATTAGCAAATTTCACTATCTTCGCTCTTCGTTAGTTGCAGAAGCATCTAACATCATTAAATCAATAGAATTTACTGCTACTAACTATAAGTTAGCTTGGAATTTACTTGTGAATCGCTATGACAATAAAAGAATACTGGTGAATAACCATCTGAAAGCTATTTTCAACTTTGAAGCGATTAACAAAGAGACATATAAGTCACTACGCTATATGATTGACTACTTTTCTAAAAGTGTGCGTGCCTTAAATTCTTTGAATGAGCCTACTTCTCATTGGGACACTTTAATCGTTTATTTAATGGTTTCGAAACTAGATGGCGCCACAAGTCGGAAATGGGAGGAATATAGGAGTAACTTTAGTTCTTCTCCGACTATTGATGAGTTTTATGAGTTCTTGCGCAATCGCGCGGATGTTTTAGAAACCTTGCAGTATAGTAACACTGATTCCAATAAAACTGAAAAACGTACACAATTTTATTATAAAGAAAATAAATTCGTTAAGTCTTTAGTTTCTTCTTCTAACTCGTACAATGCAAACTGCGTGGTATGTTCACAAAATCACTTGGTTTATAAGTGTCATACATTCATTGCTATGTCTTTGGATGCTCGATATACTGAAGTATCGAAGCATAAACTGTGTATTAATTGCTTGCGACCAGGTCATTTTGCTTCTAATTGCAGACACCATCCATGTAAATTCTGCAACAAAAAACATAATTTATTACTACATAAACAGCACACTAGCAGTGATGCTACGCACCAAACTGAGAGTCAATCTGTTGCTAATATATTGTCTCGTCCTGTGTCCTCACCTACTCAAGTAGTAGCTTCTCCTCAGGTATCTACTGTTAGTATGTTTACACCTAGTGCTGGACATAGCACTGCTGCTCGGTCTTCCTCTGTATCGCCTGTAATACCGGGACAGGTCCTCTTATGTACTGCAGAACTAGAACTGATTGATACTAAAACGAATAGAGTTCATCTTGTAAGGGCTCTCCTCGATAATGGATCTCAATCTTCTTTTATTACTGAAAAAATGCAAAAGAATCTTAAACTTTATTGTTCAAATTCGAATATATCTATTGCTGGTATTAATAATAGATTGATTAATACAACTAAAACTTGTAATGTAAAATTGAAATCTCGAATCAGCTCATTCAACATAAATGTTGCTTGTATTGTTATACCAGAGATTACTGGTAGGCTACCCAGTATGGAGGTAAACCGTTCACAACTTAACCTTCCTGACAATATTAAATTAGCAGACCCTACTTTCTGTCATCCGTCGGAAATAGATATTTTACTTGGCGCGGATGTGTACTGGGACATTATAGATCGCCAGCAGATTAAGTTGGGTAAAAATAAGCCAACGTTGCAGAAATCAAAACTAGGTTGGCTGGTGTCAGGTAAAAGTGCGGTGGTGAGCTTGGACGGTAGCCATTCCGTTTCTAACTTTTGTCAAGAAATTAAGGATTCTGTAGCTAAATTCTGGGAACTTGAAGACATTCCCACTCTTTTAACTGAACATAAATTTTCTAAAGATGAAGAAAGCTGTGAACTCGATTATATTGTTAATACGTTCCGCTTAGAGGGTGGCAGATTCTGTGTTAAATATCCTTTTCGCGAAGCCCCCGAGGATGCTCTAGGCGACTCTTATTATATCGCCAAGAGGCACTTTTATAACTTAGAAAGAAAATTGTCTAAGTCTAATTTGAAAAGTGACTATACTGAATTTATTAAAGAATATGAACGTCTCGGACACCTTACACGTTTAGGGCTAGAGTCCAGCGCAAACTGCATGGTTAAGGAGTTCGGTTATTACATTCCGCATCATGCAGTGATACGCGAAAGTAGCGAGACTACGCGGCTAAGGGTGGTCTTTGATGCCTCTTGTAAAACTACTACTAATAAATCGCTAAATGATATTCAATTTGTAGGACCAGTGGTCCAGGATGATTTAATGGCCATATTACTCAGGTTTCGTCAGTATGCCTACGTTGTAACAGGGGACATCGAGAAGATGTATAGACAAGTCATGGTGGATGAATCTCAACGTCACCTGCAGCGAATACTCTGGAGGGATGATGAAAGTCAACCGCTCGAAGTATTGCAATTGAATACTCTCACATATGGGACAGCTTCGGCTCCATATCTTAGTACTAGGTGTCTTGTGCAACTCGCATCTGAATGTAAAGATGAAGCTGTTGCTAATGCTTTAAAACATGATTTCTATGTAGATGACCTAAATACTGGTTCTGATTCTAAATCTGTCCTAAAATCTATTCTTAAAGGTGTTATTAAAAAACTGTCTGAAGGTTGTTTTCCATTGCGGAAATTCAGAACTAACTGTCCTGATATTTTTGATGACATAACTACTATTCATCAATCTCAAGATTTTTCTAAACAATCTTCTGTGTTAGGATTAATATGGACACCTGATTCAGACACTTTACACTTTGCTACTGAAACTAAAAACATTGTTAAGATAACTAAACGCTCTATCTTGTCCAACTCTTGTAAAGTATTTGACCCGCTAGGTCTTTTGTCGGCTTGCACAACATTTCATAAAATATTACTGCAAAAGCTTTGGTTAAATAAATTAGACTGGGACGATGATCTCCCAGAAGATATTAAGAACTCTTGGTTAGACTTTTATAATGAAACTAAACACTTTGAAGACATTAAGATGCCAAGATATACTCTGTGCGAGTCTCCTACTTTGATAGAAGTTCACTGTTTTTACGGACGCATCACAAGATGCTTATGGCGCGTGTATATACTTGAAATCAAGTAATCATTTGGGAAGTACATACGTTAACTTATTGTGTGCTAAAACTAAGGTAAGCCCACTAAAAACTGAAACTATACCGCGCTTAGAATTATTAGCTGCTTTACTTGGTGCTAAACTACATACTAAAGTTCTACAATCAATAAAAGTTATTGTTTCACGTTCAGTATTTTGGACTGATTCTACTATAGTTTTAGGGTGGTTACATACTCAACCTAGAACGCTAAAAACTTTCGTTTGTAAACGTATTGATCAGATTCGGGAATTGACTGATAAGAATGCATGGCGTCATGTACCTACCGAATTAAATCCTGCTGATATGGCTTCCAGGGGCATTCAACCGAGTCTTCTCTCTAGTAATGAATTTTGGTGGCATGGTCCGTCATTTCTTCTGAAAGCGGAGGCGGAGTGGCCTCAGTCTATATTTACTACAATACCTTTACCTGAAATAAAAATAAGCTTAAATACTAAAACTCAACTTAATAACGTAATACCTTTTGAAAAATACTCTAAACTCTATAAACTACAACGAATATTTGCTTATGTACTAAGATTTATAAATAATACAAAAAAAAGTAATACAAAATTTAATGGTGCACTTACTTGCTCTGAAGTAAATAACTCTCTTACCTTGCTAGCTAAAGCTTCACAAAGAGAATCTTTTTGTAAGGAAATAAACGCTATTGAAAAAGATAAATTCGTAAATCGTAAATCTAATATAATTTCTTTAACCCCATTCTTAGACGATCGTGGTGTATTGCGTGTAGGAGGTCGAATTCATAACGCTTCCTACTGTCCTTATGGGAAAAGACATCCCATCTTATTAGATCCAAAACACATTTTCACTCAACTACTATTTGAACGAGAACATGTTCGACTTCTACACTGTGGTCCTCAGCAACTGTTGAGCTCCATTCGTGAACATTTTTGGCCCACAGGTGGTAAAGTATTAGCTACTGCTATTGTGAGGAAATGTGTACGGTGTCAAAGATTTAATGCTAAACCCATGCATCCAATAATGGGCAATTTACCGCAGCCTCGTGTTACTCCTTCCGCACCATTCGAGACTTGTGGCACCGTTTATGCTGGTCCATTTCTAATTTTACACCGGAAAAGTGTTACTTATGTATTTTTGTATGTTTTACTACTAAAGCTGTTCACTTGAAATTAGTCAGTGAACTAAGCGGCAATGCATTTATTCTTTGCCTACGTAGGTTTATCTCACGTCGCGGTAAACCTCACACTATCTATTGTGACAATGGTAAAAACTTTGTAGGTGCTAGTGGCGAACTGAACAGACTACTTAAAACTTGTAAACAACCAGTCAGCGATTTCGCGTGTAACGAAGGTATTAATTTTAAATTCTCTCTTCCATACGCACCACATTTTGGTGGCATTTGGGAAGCAGGGGTCAAATCAGCGAAGTTCCACCTAAAACGAATTGCTGGTAACGCCAGTCTAACTTTTGAAGAGTTAAGCACCTTGTTCTCGCAAATAGAGGCAATTATGAACTCGAGACCTCTGACTCCAACGTCTGCTGATCCTTCAGATCTTTCTCCTATTACTACTAGGCATTTTCTTGTGGGTCGACCATTAACTTCGCTGCCTACACCGGTCACCGAGCGAATCTGTATTAATCGGTACGAACTAGTTGAGAGACTAAGGCAGCACTTTTGGTCTCGCTGGACAAAAGATTATCTATCGGGTCTGCAAGGACGCCACAAGTGGAGGGTTCCTCAAAGCAGCGTCCAGGTCGGCGATTTGGTGCTGGTGGTAGATAATCAACAGCCACCCATGAAGTGGTTGCTTGGCCGAATTTCTTGTCTCCATCCGGGTGCTGATGGAGTGATAAGAGTGGTCGAAGTACTAACAAAAAATGGTATTATCAAAAGGGCTCTCTCAAAGCTGTGCGCCTTAGAAGGTGTTGAAGAACTCCTTGGGAATTAAGTTCCCAAGAGGGGGGGAGGATGTTGAGAATGCTGCTGGCCGCTACATATGGCGTTTCAGATGAAAGAAAATGAAACGTCACTGATATTCAAGACGTCAAGACGAACACAACTACTTAGACGAAATAAAATATAAATATTACTTTAATTGAGACTGCTTTCTTTTAATTGTAATAAACAATTATACAGTGTACAATATTTACATTGTTATTATATAACTGACTGGTAAACGATTTATCACAAAGGCAAGTACAGTTAAAGACGAAATTTCAAACTCGAATAAAGCCTAAATCTGAACCAATTTAATTTTCTATGGACAACTTCTGCTATTTTAATCAATTTTATTGAACTTTTCTGAAATTAAGAACTTGACTAATACATAGAGGCATAGTTACACAATAGGTACCCAAATATATAAAGTATTTCAATAATCGTCAATTTGACCAACGAACGACTCATCTGGGACAATTTAATTGAACCACGAAAAAGCGGATCTTTATGTAGCTTAAGAATTTTCTGAAATAGCATTTTTTACAATAAAAATTGATATTTTAACAACAATCTTCTTAATTTAGTCCCTAATTAAGTGTGAACACAATGTTAGTCTCTTATTTATATTCTTTTTTAGCATTGTACTATATTTTAAAAAACTAGCTACAGCACATAAAATTACCTTAATTTACATAAATGCAGTTTAAAATAAATCTTAGGCTAATAAAGCATTGGCGCCCAAGTTTATTTTTATATTTTTTTAAATTTTCTATTCTTTACACATGAGATTCTCGATAACCTTTTCACTGAATTACCTACCTATTAAACAGCGTATATCTCACAATGTAGGTAGGTATAGAAAGTTGCTTATTTTTATCCAATACATAAAATTACTATTTTATATATAGCCAGTTAACTCGCAGTTAACCTAATTATAAAATTAATTAATTGTGAGACAATAAACATTAACTTAGAAATAGGTATAGTTAGTATCAACATTTTGATTTAATTAAACCTTACAAAGATAAACAATATTTAGACACTATTGACTCTGAGTGTACCATACAAATTATCACTAGTACAAATAAGCCCAAAATTCAGTCATGTTAACATAAGTCATAGATTCAATTATTATTTTATTATTATAACGAAAGCATTATAAAATTACATTCACTTACCCAACAAAAATAAACCCAATTTTGAATTAGAAATAGACTTTGTAAAGTAAGAATGTAATGTCAATGCGTTCCAAATACAGTTTATATGTTACTAATAATAGAAGTACGGCTAAATGATTAAGTAGATAATTTAAAAACTTGCGAACTATTCAATTTGGCCAGCTTGTAATTATGGACACGAATTGTAACTATGACAGTGGAACCTACAGTCCGAAGCGGAAGTTTCTGACAATTATTGATGAAATGATTGTTTATAAAGTATTTCCTTGTGAGTATTTAGAATGTTTTGAAGATGGCACTACTCTTGCAATATGAAGTCTCTAAGCCCGATATGTATATTTTCTGTCTGGTACTTTTCGTACATATGCAATCTTCATCGTTCTCACTTTATCATATTCCATAACAGATTTATTAGCGGTAGATAAAACATTGTATAAGTTTCTACAATCTCCCATATCTCTATGGGACAATATATATTTCTCTTTCTAACTGATATTTTACCTATGTACAGAGAGTATCTCTACACGGTCATGCTCTCACGGCTGTAAGACTAACCAAATACCTACTATAATTATAAGAATAAGCGCAGCTCTTTTCAAAATGATTAGTTTAAAATGAGGCGACAATAGCGCCATCTATTGGATGAGGTGAGAAACTTATTTCATTTGTCAAATACTTATTTCGATAAATAATAATTTACTATGTCATTCTTTTAATAAATGTGGAGGTGACAAACAGGACTATGAAATCTTGTGTCACATGTCGTTCTATCTTTAAAATAAACTAAGTAAAAAAAATGATATTGCAATGTTAGAAATATATAAATATATAGTTTTTAACCTCGTGCTACTAGATGGCGCCACTGGCATATTATCTTAAACTACCCACTTTGATTGGTCATTGTATTAGCTACAGCTACCGCTGCCATAGGTGTAGCAACACTAAAAGACGTTATAAACACGTTAACTATTGTTATGAGAAATATTCCCAATACTGTCATATTATTTATTTTGTCAGCCTTGCAGATATCCTTTTCATCTTTGACGTTGTATCTGCTGTTCATTATAAGACCAACTCCGACCATAACCTGTGGATAATAGGAATAAAATATTAGAAAAAGTTATATTTGATAAAAAATAATAATATGGGCGTAAAAAATAATACCATAACATACGCGTCATAAACATGGTCACTGACAAAGGAGGTTGTTCGGAAGATAAAGGTGGCACAAAGGCCTATGGAGCATAGGATGCTCGGGATCAGATAGATATATGCTACCGCGGACTTTTTATAGATCATTTTATTCTACACAATTCTTTCCTACATTATTTTGTTATATCTCTGACGGATTAGACAGCATACGCCATGAAAACTCGCTGGGGCTAAATTTCCCCGACTTGATTCACTTATACTGTTAATGCTCAGCTCATAAACATGATCAGTCAATGTTTAATAGTCTTAAACCTTCCCGGTGAATCAATCTAATCTAATATGTAGTGATTAGGTAAATGTGGACATTGCTACCAGGAATGATATTTACCTGTAACACTATACTCATACTAATAAATATTAAACTTGGATAGAAGTATGGATGTGTGCTGGAAGATTCCAGAACATATCTTAGTTGGTTAGCATTTGCAGAGAGTAGCGCCAGATCCATCATTCCTTGTGCTAAATTTTTCTTTTGCTGATACGTGTTTACGTCGGGAATGCTCTGAAAAACGTAAAATAAAGGTAAATATCGATCAATTCGAGTAAAATATATTTAGAGGTCCTACCTATGTATTTCAGTCGAATCTTGTACTTGAAATTCTATTGATTACGTGTCATAATTTCCATTATTTTCTAAAAACATTATCCAAGTTGATTCAGTAGTTTGGGTTCCTATTCTAAACAAACGACCGTGTAGAGAGGACAAAATCTCATTTAGAAAGAGAAAGATATAATACTCATCCTATGGACCTATAGAGATAAAGCAAGACAAAAAGCACGTCACTACATTTTATCCCGCTTTGTTACTACGGAAAATTGTATCTTTCTCTTTCTAAATGAGATTTTGTCTACATATAGCACTAATGTAGGCCGCACATTGGTCCGGCATCGCAACGAAAGTTTCCCATTCCGGCCGCCAGACGATCTAGTTCTACGTTACAAGAATTGGAGGAATTTGTGCTCGATTTAGATGGACCGTACGGCGTCGCGCCGGCGATTGGACGAATAAGTGAAATCTGTGGTGGGCACTTAGAGAGATTTTTACTACACTGTCATGTTTTCACGGCAAGACAAACAAAAATTATGTAATCATTCCGTGTAATTATGAAATTTTTGTATATTACCTATAGGTAGGTACTTACTCCAGGAATAGTAGCCATTGGTGATCCTGGACGATCTTCACCAAATCTATTTTGAAAACCATTTCCGGGAAATCCATCTGAAATAATTTAATTATATTTTTAGATATGTTTAAATGCGAAGTAACTTATATTTTAGTTAGATTTTGTTTGCATTTTTTTCGACTAGATGTTCCCAGCTGCTTTGCACTGTACTATTTTATACTACATAGGTAGGTATATGGTATTTTCTGAAATAAGCCTATATTAAATGAATTTATAAATGTCACAGTAAAACCTAGGTAAGATACTTGACTGTTTATATCTAATAAAATTACGTCATCTTCATCAGACAAAGGCATCTAGAAAACCTAAGTATATATTTATTTTATATCTGTGAGTTCTGTGACCTTCAAGTTCTTGAACAAAACAGGTTTGCTGGTTGGTTAAAATACGTATTTAAAGTTAGGCATCCAGTTTAAACTTGGAGAAATCTGTTGGTCAATCAGAGCCTGCTTTTTTGCTAGCAACAACTTTGTAGTCTTCAAGTATTATTACTCGTTAGGTATTGCTTTAAGAATAATAAAAAAAATTGGGTCTTCAAATAATAACGAACATAATATAAAAAAATATATAGAAAACATTTTGAAACTTTCTTATTCTATTTCGAAATACAAAATATTAAACGCATAAACTACTGAACAGATTTTGTTTCGGTTTTCACTATTAGATAGGTTGATTCACCTGGAAGGTTTACGAGTATTAAACATGGACCTAGGTATTATGTTTAGGAGCTGAGCATTAACAGTATAAGTGAATCAAGTCGGGAAAAAAGTTAGCCCCAGCGAGTTTTCATGACGTATGCTGTCTAATCCGTCAGAGATATAACAAAATGGCCTAGGAAACAATTGTGTACAATAAAATGATCTACAAAAAAGTCCTCGGTAGCATATATCTATCTCTAATAGATAAGTAGTTATAAGTGTATTTTATTCAAATTGTTGTAAACCCATATTGTATGAAGCCGGGAGTGGGGTCGCTAGTTATGATAATAAAACAATGCATTGTATGTGTAAAGTGCGGATACATGCATGAGTGATTCTTCGTCATGCGATAGACACTGTGGTATATATGAAAGCATGCATATATTTAAATATTTTAAGAAAATCGCAGAAATTCCCAAGTGTGACTACCAATTACCTACTTATGAAGTCAATGACTACCAACTTATGTCATTAATGCTAAAAAGTTATTTGTTACTCAGGTTTGTTACTTGATTTTTTTTTTATTCTTCACGGGTTGGCCAAAGTCAAAGACAAAGTCTTCCTCATTCAGCCAATGATTTTTGAGGCTATACCTAACGAGTGGCCAGCTCTGTTGAGGTATTATAGATGGAAAAGCCTCTTTGTACGGTTTGTCGGATAATGTACATAGTAGATCTTTCATTAAAAAAAAACAATTGGTACACGATCGGATGTAGGAATCGAACCCGCGACTTTTAAGTTGCGAGCCGACGTCTTATCCACTCGACCACCGACGGCCCCATATATATACATACATTGTTACTTGAATTGAAACAAAAAACCGGAGAGGTAAAATTTTGAAATGTACACGGAAATGATTTTATATCCAACGCGGAAGGCAGATAGAACTAAAGATAGGTATCCACTCTCTAATCCTGGCATGGGATTTTCCGCATGCGTCTTCTCGTCACGATTTACCAATTTTGGGATAATTTCTTATTATCAAGAGATAGGACAATATTAATAAAAAATAACACCTATTCTGTCTATCTATCATCACGCCTTTTATCCTAAGAGGGGTAGGTCGAATTACCATTAGTTACCATCCTGACATACCTCTTTCGCTTCTTTTATATTCATCATACCTTTCTTACATGCTCGGCGATTGTGTGTACTTTTAATATATTTATTGATCAATACATTTTTTATATGTTCAATAAAAGTAGGTACCTACACCTAGGTCGTCCTCTGCCAGCATTTCCTTTCATTTCAGCCATTAAACCTTTTTAGTCAATCTTTCAAGTGTTTAAACTTTTTGTTAAAGTATTGTTTTAACACATTATACCTAACAGATAGATAAACAAAGTGTCATAGTCCACCCAAATTAATTTCATGCAATTCAAAATTTTGAGACACAGTTAATCATCATGAACCAACCACCATAATAGAAGTCGGTTTCATCAACTCCATGCTTTGAATTTATTCCCCAATTACCGTCTTCTGTCTCTACGCCTTCCCCGTGTGTCTCAGGTTGTTCTTCGTGGTCTTTGCTGCCATTTTTATGGATTGAATCTGAAATTGAAAAATATTGTAATTAATCGTGCTGTAACGGTTGAACTGATGTAAATGGAGTAGATATAAAATTAAAAGGAGAAGTTCTCTTCATCTCAAATAGTGTAGGTATTTTGGTATTCTAAGGAAATGGAGACGCCTTTCAATAGTAGGTATTTTGCATTTTATAGAATACTAACTATCCGCCCCAGGTTTCGCCCATGGATATCGTAGCTTTCTTATTGGTGAAAGATTTTTTAGAATCGGATCAGAAGTTTCAGAGATTACCCCTTTCATCCAAACTTTACTTCTTTTTATATTAGTATAGCTGATCAACGTTCAGAAGAATACAAATCCTCAGCAACTCTTTTGCACCCCTTACATTTGCAATTTCTATGTAAGACAAGTAGATATTTTCTAGCAGCATGCGTTAAATGCATAGTGTAAAGCCCATGTTTGGCTAACTGCAATTCTGAACAAAAGCTGTATCTTCACGGCCTTGTACTTAGGCCTAGATTTACACTAGGGGCCACAGGGGCCAGTGCCCAGGGCGGAAAATTTCCAGGGGCGGCAAAATTCGTAGATATTTTTTTCGCGTTATAAAGTGTGATTGTGATGAAAATATTTGCACATTTAACGTTTTTTTATCCCATTTATAATAAAAAGAATAAATGATTCATTTTATTTATTTAATTTGTATGTAGGATTTAAGTAATTTTTCACGTAGCCCCAGGGCGGCACTAAGGGTAAATCCGGCCCTGATTGTACTAGTAACAGTGAGTGTCCACTTTTTGCCAATTGAAAACTGTCAAATACCTAAGTCTTTTCATTTGTCGTCTGTCTCATATAATTAGGTACCTACTTACGCACTTAATTAATGAAAGAATTTTCAGATTCGGATCAGTAGTTTTAGAGATTACCGCTTACATCTAAACTTAAAACCAAACTTTACTTCTTTATAATATTAAGTATTGTAAGGCAGGCCCTGGATGTACTTTTAAATATCAGACCACAAAACAATCAACTCATTGTGTATCAATTTGCGGTTGCATTGTTACAGGAAGTGGACAGATAAACCTTAGTGCAAATTTTGAGGTCAAAACATAAATTTATTGTATACTGATTACAACATGTCAATCATGGAATATCATTATGACAGTTGTGGCCAGAAATAATGATAAGTGTGGCCATTGTGGATGGAAAATAGAAAGCCAATTTTATAATTGAAGAAGAGTTGTGAGTGCTTTACGTGCTCTCCGAAGCACTAGAACATCGTTGGATAAGAATTGACTAATCTAATCATTGCGTCGATGCAATATTATTTTTAGGATTACTTTGTAGAGTTTCATGAAAATAGGGAATATAGGGCCTATCTTATAGCTTACAAGAAAACCTCAACTAAAATCCTGTCTTAAAGATCTAACCGAAAAAATGGCATGCAACCCGCGATTCGTACCGCAATTAGCCAATATTCGCCCAGTTTTGAGTTCAGCAAGATTTCTCTTGACTTACTTATTTCAATTTAATCCTAAATGAACTTTCGTTGCAGCAATGATGACAACAGCGGCAATTTTTTTCTTTAGACAAGTAGGTAAGTAATTTAAATACCAAAATTGACGCTGCTGTCTGTATCGCAATAAAATGAAACTTAGCATTTTAATATTTGGGATTAAAATTTAGGTCAAAATTAAGCCATCAGATGCATCAGGTAGACAAAAGTATTATCAAATTTTCCAATAATATTTCCCGTTGCTCCGTTTTATGAAGGAAGGATCCAATGGGTAGGTACCCTAGAGCCAAAAGTAAAAGATAGTTTAAAAGAATTTACCATCATCGTCGAGGAGTTCTGGTGTAGAAGAATTATGTTCACCAGGTTCCAGTAACCCATCATCGATACCAGGAAACGGTGTGTTGTCTGACGGTTTGTCATCATTTAGGTCGTCGATTTCTGGACCTGGAAAAATTGTTAATTATATAATTGTTATAGTACTTTTTATTATATAAAAGAAGGAAAGGTCTCTAAAAATTTTATCTAAGTATACCTTTTGGAGAATTTTTATGACAAACTAGCCTTCTGCCCCGGCTTCGCCTGAAGCCCATATTAACTTAGTTCATACAAAATTTTTCAGGGCAACTTTTCCAATTTTTCTTTCCCTAAAAACCCAACAAAAAATCAGCCAAATCGGTCGAGCCGTTCTCAAGTGATGATCTCTCATACATGCTGCAATTTATTTTTATTTAAAAATCAATAATTTATAAACAATCTAAGTGGGACAATGCTGAATAACTTTTTTAATTTTTTTTGTCCGTCCCAATGTTATCCATAATAGATTCTGATGAAATTTTCAAGGGTCGATTAATTATTTCAGTCTTTCATGTATTGCTTTTCCATCTAAATATATCTCAACAGAACTAGCCACTCGTTATATATAACCTCACAAATACTATCGGCTAAACGAGGAAGACTTGGTAACACGGTTTCGGGAGCTGTAAGGTAACCCTTGAAGAAAGAAAAAAAAGAAAAATATAAACATACCAGCTAGCGGAGGTTTCTGTTTTGGTAGAGTTGGCTCTAGTAGAGGTTGTGATAAGGGATCCGTTTTGTTTCCAATTTCGTTTTTGATTCGATTCTGAAATTATAATAAAAATATTAAATACTAGCTCTGCCCGTGAAAGTTTTTAAAATGTGACGTAAAATTTTATGCCGAAGGATTGCGGGATATGCGCTCAATTTTCGTATATCATTTTAAAATTAAAATAATATATTTCTTATAACGAGCCCTTTCATTATTTTTCCCTAAAATAAACCCATAAAATCGAAATTCGCTATACGTCCGTGATTGGGTCATCAAACTCTAATATGCACCAAATTTCAACCTTTTTCATCCAGTAGATTTGGAGAAAATAAGTTGTGACAGACGGACATACAGACAAACACAAGAGTCTTGTAAGAGTACCGTTCTTTCATCGGATCAACGAAACCCTAACAAGAAATAATAATAATTTATAAAGAGGTATAAAGCATGCAGAGCTCCTCTATACAAGTATCAACCCAATACTTTTAATGGCGTTATTATTTTGCACTGGCAACTTGCAATAAAACTTAATCTATGGTTATAACTTGTGATTGCAAAATTAAGGTCATATGACACAGAAAATTCCCGCAAACTGGACAAACCAGCTTGTGTTTACATAATTGAATAATTACTCTTTATTCATTTATCTTTTATACTGCGGAATTACCGGGATAATTATTTTTATGACATTTCTATCAAGTTAATTGCAGCTTCAGTTTAGAATTAGATGCTTGCTTTTTGCAGTTTCAAATAGCTATCAAGGTGAACTTCATGAAATGAGAAAAAGTGAAATATAATATTTAGCATTATATTAAAGGGTATAAAACCGGTGGATCCGGGTTCAATTCTCACTGGTGCCAAAAGTGCTAAGCAACAATTTTTCTTTAAGAATCGTGCTTCGAAGGGCACGTAAAGCCGGTATCTGAACTTCTTTTAAAAATAACAGATTCTTACTGTTAAAGAAGTGGATCCGGGTTCAATTCTCACTGGTGCCAAAAGTGCTAAGCAACAATTTTTCTTTAAGAATCGTGCTTCGAAGGGCACGTAAAGCCGGTATCTGAACTTCTTTCAAAAATAACAGATTCTTACTGTTAAAGAAGTGACACATCTAGCCAAGTAACAGGCTTAAGCCTGCCACTTGTTCTGATAATAATGAGTACCTAACCTAACAGAGTAAAAACCTAATCCTGTTATAAGATTTCAATAAGCAACCCTACGGAAAATTAAAATAGAAGTAAATGAACTGGGACTACGGAAAAAGACGGGCAAAATGTGGACAGTGTGTCTAGCCACACCGCAAAGTATACAGGCCGTGTGTTTTGTTTGTTTGTATTACTCTAAAATTATTTCTGCAAATGCCTTGAAAAATTTACTGACGCATCTTTTAAACCCACATTAGTTACATTAGCTCTTGAATCTGTACGTTATCAGTGAATATTTATTTAGTTCTGTTTTTAGATACTTTTAAAAAGATTGCTGACGCTCTGCTTTTCATAAAATAATAACTTGTAACAAAACTAAATGTCTTCTCGTATATAATTGTTTATTTTCTCTGAGAACAGGTCGTAAACTATTTTTCACCCTCCTACCCCCATCCCCATTTTTAAACGCGATTTTAGTATTTTTGTATGAACAATATCCAAAGTTAGTGGTAGTGGTAGGGGCAAGCACGTAGGCAGGGGGAGGGATAAGTGGGTCCGGACCCCTCCCACCCCGAAATCCGTCACCGACACTTTTTGAAATTGGGAATTTTAAAAAAAAGGTAATTACTATCAGTTCAGCTGAGCTGATGAGGTCGCGAGCTAGGATATTGACCTATTGCAGAAAAGATGTAATAAAAGGTAAAGTCGTTATTTTGTGTTTTATTTTTTCAAAATAATGTCTTGGTTGGTGGTTGGACCTCCCCCGACGGAAAATCCTGGCTACTTGCTTGGGTAGGGGGTAGGGGTAGTGCAGGCAAGCCAACGTTTGGGCAGGACAACGTCTGCCGGGTCCGCTAGTTGGTTTATAAAAATTGTAATACCCACCCCACACAATTCAGACAATTAATTCACAAATATCATACCATCTGTACCACTGTATTTTTCTGTCGTTTTATTGTCGCAAAGGATTTTACGTTATATGATGATTATGTTAAAATACAAACATAATAATTATAATTAATGATAGGAAACACTAAGTTTGACGCCCTAGATCGCCTTTCCCGTTTAAAACATCACAATTAACTATTTTCTTAGAGCTCTGTCTCGCGACACAAAACGATACCAACGAAATCTAAGGTAACTTATCACTGCGCACCTGGTCAGTATAACTGGTCAAAGGGGGAAAAATTGGCGAAAGGGGGAGCCCGTCTATGGCCCCTCCATAGGCTTAGTACTCTATGTCCGGTAGCTTATTTTCGCAAAATGTTCATAAATATTACGTTCCCATTATATATAGGTTATTGTGAAAACCGTTTGAAAATCCGTACAACAGTTTTTGAGATTAGCCTGAACAAACACAAACTCAGCGAAGTTTAATTTATAATTTATAGTATCTCGTGATCGAGGTAAATAGTGCAATGCGGAAGTCTTCTTCTTCTTCTTTTTTATTATGGCTCCACCAATGTTCATCGGTGATTTGCCAATGTCAAGTATTATAGCCTTTATAGTGTTTATAGCCGATAAATCGGTATTTAAGATAATCCCGCCGACCGTGATATGTCTTATTAATCACTGATTAATCACAACCATCACAGCGCGAACAGGATTAAACTGGATTCCACATCACGCCACGACGAAAACGCGTGCGTATGTCGCCATGACCGGATGTGAAATCCAATGCGGAAGTCATGATCCTGTTTTTTAATGTATGTGTTTGATTGTTTGTCCTTATTTTACGTCAAAACAAAGTTAGTTCGACGTGATTTTTTTCACATAGACAGAGGTCCTGAGAGTGACATAAAGAAAATGCCTCATTCCTCTGAGAAAATGGAAATTTCGTAATCAAATGACAAAAAGCCTTTGTCACCATTCGAATCTCTCGATGTGAACCTCCATACGTAATTAAATGCTGTTATAAGCGCATCACTTGAGAACGGCTGGATCGATTTTGCATTTTTTTTAAATGTTCGTAATAGTCTGAATATGGTTCTTAGGGAAAGAAAAACTTAAACCTTTCCCCGGAAATGTAAAGACCATAAGGGGTGGAAAGCTAATTGTGTAATAATAATAAGAAAATAATAAATTTATGATCTAATCAAACTCAAACTACATTTTTTTATTAACAGTTTATTTCCCGAAAATAATAATATTCCAATAAGTTCAACTTGTTTGAATAATGCTTAAAACATTAGAGGAATACTACTCCGATTCTCTGTCTATCCCTCTAGAATAAAGGCGTGAAGGTATCTGGAAGTCTCTCACAGTACATTGAGTAAACGACGCATCATATTGACCTCGACCGATTTCAACAGCTTATCTAACTTATTGAGGTTAAGTGCAGTAGCTACTTAATTTGCGTCTATTTAATGAACATCCTAATTTTGTTTAAACTGTCCAATCAATACCTCTCTAAACAAAACAACACATCTTCACGACCTCTATACCTTGCAGTGTGGTCAGGTCAGATATACCAGTTATTACTGTCTGTGACCACTTTTTGTCAGTCGTCCATATTGAACAGAACAGATGACTAGGTTGACATATTCTATCTATCTGTCATCACGCCTTTCATCCCAAGAGGGGTAGGCAGAGACAATCGGATGCCATTTGTTACGATCCTGACATACCTCTTTCGTTTCTTTTCTATTCATCATATCTTTCCATACATGTTCGGCGATTGTGTGTAGGTACTTTTAATATTTTCATCGATCAATACATTTTTTATATCTATACTAATATTATAAAGAGGAAAGATTTGTTTGTGTGTATGTTTGTAATGAATAAACTCAAAAACTACTGTGCCGATTTCAAAAATTCTTTCACCATTGGAAAGCTACATTCACCCTGAGTGACATAATGCTATATTCTATTTTCAAAAAAAAATAGGGATTTTTTTTTAATCGCGATTTTAGTATTTTTGTATGAACAATATCCAAAGTTAGAGGTAGTGGTAGGGGATAGGGGTAGGGGGTAGAAGTAGAAGTAAGGGTAGGGGTAGGGGTAGGGTAGGTATAGGGTATATTTTATTTTGTTCGTAAATATCCAAGGGCGAAGCCGGGGGCGGAATGCTAGTGTTCAATAAAATTACACTTAGGTTGTCCTTTGCAAGCATTTCCTTGCACTTCAGCCAAATAAACCTTTTTAGTCAATCTTTCATCCTTCATCCATCAACGTGTTCAAACCAGCGTGAACTACTTTTCTACATTTTAGTCACAACATCATTTTTTTCTCCGCATTCTTCTCTAATGACATCGTGTCGGATGCGGTCAATACGCTTTATATTTTTTAAATGTCTATAAAAATAAATTAATAGCTAGATTAGATTAATTTTAATGCATTAGTTTTGTTAGTGTAGGTACCTATTTATTATTTATTTTAATTATTTAATAGGGACCCGATATGTAAAACTTTTATACAGAGAGCTGGTGGACAGAACCTAATGGTTTTTATTACTTTGTGTAGTTATATAATATTTGTATGTCTACCATTGTTATTTATCCTAAATAAATATATAAATTGGTGACGTAAATGCAACTTCTTCCTTTTCACTTGCATGCGGAAAGATAAATGTTTTTTAATCTTTCATTGCCTTACTGAAGTCGTATACTTCCGGAAACCAGGTGGAAGTCTTGTGACATTGTCTTCCTCATTAAGCCGATGACATTTTTGGAGTGGCCAGTTAACCCATACTAAATAAATTATTAAATAAAAAACAATGCTAAGCATCAGTTTTCGAAATATAAAACAAAACAACAAAACACCTTCACGGCCTTTATATCTTGCGGTGTGACCAGAGACACCGGTAACAAAGTCCACATTTGACCAATTGTCAATTTTGAACAGCAGGGACCTAGATGTGGTCACTTCTTTAACAGACGTAAATATCTGTTATTTTATTATTTATTATTCCATATTCTAAATATAAAAAAATAGTTTATTAGGTTTTTCCTTGCCAACTTTCGCACCCCCTTTTTCCCTTAGGGGTAGAATATTTAAATATTACTTAATTGATTCCTACTGTTGTGAAAAATATCCAGTCAGAAAAGCAATCATGTTTCACTTTACTTTGGAAATTCTCACACGAGTGTGCCAAAAAACTTATACTTTCTTATAAACTGAATGAAAAACCATAGTTACGTCTACTTTTATGAAGAACTAGCTATCTGCCTCGGTTACACCCTTTCACCCCTACCTTTGAGTTCGTACAAAAATCTCATAGAAAAAGTTTCTCCCGAATTTTAAAATTTTCCAGGCAGATTTTCCAATTGTTCTTTTCCAAAAAACCGTAGCTAATTAAGATTATTAAATGTAGAGTTTTTTTAAATGATAGCCTAATGAGAAGTCATCCAAAATGAACAGATTTCATTTTTAATTAATTTATTTATAACTGATTAATCAACTAATTTTTGATAGGATTCCCCCATTATTATTTTTTTGTTTTTTTAAATGGCGAATGGTGAAAAAAAACTTTCGTCAGCACTTCTTCTAAAAATAATAGACACATCTGGCAAAGAAGTGGCAACTCTAGGCTTGTCACACGCAAGTACGAAACTTGCTAAAAGTGGACACTGTTCTAGTATTTCAGGCCAGACCGCAGATGTGGGCATATAAAAATAAAATACTAATGCCAGGATTGTATTATGGTAAATCGGGTCTACCACCAGTAGGGTTTAGTTTAGGTGTGAGTAATTATGTGTAAAATTATTAAAGATATTTTTTGAATCAGGTACTTATATACAATGATTCATTCATACTCATATAACATTGTGTGTGGGTTGGATATAGTTTGGGTCTTGTGATTGCGCAATAAAATAATAATTTAATCTTTAAAAAAGGTGTAGGTACTTTTATTGAACATATACAAAATGTATTGATCCATGGAAATATTAAAAGTACACACAATCGCCGAGCATGTATGAAAGGTATAATGAATATAAAAGAAGCAAAAGAGGTATGTCAGGATCGTAACAAATGGCATTCGATTGTCTCTGCCTACCCCTCTTGGGATAAAAGGCGTGATGATAGATAGATAGATAGATAGATAGAAATCTAATGAGATTTATAAGGGAGACATTTGATAAAAATAAATCATACTGTATGTATATAGAGTGGTAATTTTTATAATTTTACAATTTTTTTCACGGGCGTAACGGCGGCGGAAAACTAAGCTAAGTGATTTTCTAAACAGTTTTTGTATGAGCATTTTTTTTCTAAAGAAGGGCCTAATCATTGTGTGTTAATCAAATGAAAACTTGTTAATTATTCCCTATTACGTAATGAACGAAACATTACTTGGCCTGTTTTTTGTAAGATATACATGTAACTTTATTACCGGCTGATGTTTGAACTTTTCAAATTTTTCTTTCCCTAAAAACCTGATGCGGACTTTCACGAACATTAGGAGGAGAGGAGGGTGAAAAATAGTTTAAGACCTATTCTCAGACCTACCGAATATACACAAAAAAGATCATAAAATTCGGTCAAGCCGTTTTGCAGGAGTTTGGTTACAAACACTGTGACACGAAAATTTTATATATGTAAATTGTCCCCAGTCGCTATTCTTACAGAGACAAGTAGTACCTAATGAGCTGTTCATAATTTAAATTATTCAATACCTCTATGTAAAACCATAAATTGTACCTATTAGGAATAATATTTAAAATTGCAGCTCATACTGACCGCCACGAAAGACCGGTTATTCAGCCAAATTCTTACTAAAATCTTACACTATATGTAAGTATTTATTTTATGTTGTTAATTATCCATATATGCTTTAACACAAATTAAACAAACTAGTAGATAGGTAATTGAAGTTTAACTAAGAAACAAGTTCACGGTCGAATTATAATTATATATCCGCGGTGGCAGCCATTTTCGGAGACTAAGATGACGAAATCCAAGGTCGAAGGCTGTTTAGGTCTATGGACTAATACAATGGTTATTTTGAAGTTAAATTATCACTTCTTTACAAAACTTCAGGAAGTATTTCGTGCATATTTCACAATTTAGCTGATGTTATTTGTGAGGCTAATATACCTAAGTATTGGCCAGTTCTGTTATGGTACCCATATTTAGCTGGAAAAGCCTCTAACTCTAGAGCAAGTGCAGTTATTCTAGTCACTAAATCTGGACATTGTTACCAGCGTCTAGTATATTCCTTGCTGCAAGGTATCTCACAGGTGTTTCACACACACGCATAGGAGGTACACTTACTTACTTTCTTGCTAATTATTTTATTATATTTGCTAAGTTCGTTATCTTTTAAATAAAAAAACCTAAACAATTACATATATTTTAAAGTTAGTAATGGCAGGTAGGTATTAATTAACTAACTGTAAACGCGTTAATAAAATAATAATTAAATAAAACAAAAGTATTGTCAGTATTTTGTAACGATTTTCATAATATAGAGTCTATAATCAATCTAGACATAAAAAAGATCGTTAATTTATTTGCAGTTTGCAGTAGATACCTATCTACCATAAATGTAGGTAGGTATAGGTACCAGGACGGTTCTTGAGCGGCGGTCGTTAGATGCGCAGAACACAATTTTTGGGTCTGCTTGACGGTATGAGGTATTAATTTTAATTTTACCAGCAGTAAAAAGCAATCATAAAAACAAACACCAATAAATCAATTCTAATAAATATACGAGTTATATTGCACTCGAATTACATAATATGCGCTAACATTCCCCCACTTTTTCGTCGAGCGCTCAAGAACCGTCCCGGTACCTAAATATTACTATTAAGAATAGCTTCATAGTAATATTTTATCCGGGAAAAAGATAAATTCGAATGTATTCCACATAAATGAAGTATCTACTAAGTAATGAACAATAATAATAAATAGAAATATACAATGTAAAAAGAAGAGTTATCCAATTTAAGTAATTTAATTTGAATTCATTCATATTTTTTTCATTTCTTTCATTTATAAGTATAATAATACCTAATTATACACTCACTTTGTTTGTTTGTTTGTCCTACTCTCACGCCAAAACAGAGCAACGGATCGACGAGATTTTTTTTGCACAGAGAGAGGAATAAATTCTTATGTGATATTTCAAATAAATTAACTTTTTTTTAAAAGTATATTTACTTTAAACATTGTTTACTGAAAAGCATGAAATAATTAAATATTTCGTTTCGCCGATGAATTTTAAGTCGGTTAATCCCAAATTAGCTTACAAAATTAAAATTGATTCTAAAGAAGATCTGGCAACTGTCTTTAATTTTTTTATTTTATTAATCTGTTAATAACATTAAAATATAATATCATTACAAAAATAAATCGGAATACATTTCATCGAGTTATGACAGAAAATTGTGTAAAACTACTGAATCAATTTTCACTAAAACAAAAATGAGGCCAATCCTTTCAAATAAACAAAGAAATTTCCAAATCGATTTATAAATGACGGAGTTCTGAAGTAAAAAAGTTTTTTTTTAAATACAACCTAATTCTGTCTTTTTTGAAGTCGATTGAAAAATGCAATGAAGCAGACAGGAATCCAATCCAAGACAGATCAAAATATATCTGATATGTAGGTACTTACATTATCACTGCGCCCATAGTTCCTTTCATCATCAATAATATGTAATTCAGGAAGATCACTAGATTTTAACGAAGTTGGCAATCCAAAAACCATTTCCACATCATTTATGTCCAATTTAGTTCTCACAGGATTTGATGTGTCTACCATTGGTATACTGATATGATCTTTAGACATTGTTTTTACTGTTTTTAAGGGTCCGTAGTTTCAACACTTCACTGATTTTCAACCAATTTTAAACTCCGTTCACTGCCACGGTCGAGCGTCGACTGTTCGCAATACAAACTTTGTTCATCAACTTTATAATGAGTTGGTGTCTATAAATAAAGTTCGTGTGTAGAGTTTGTTAAACAAAACTGGTCTTTGATGTCCAATGTTTGACCACCGAAAATTTGAGAAAAAACCTACTTAGCCCACGGCTTTGTCTGTATTATTTTTATATCTCTATGATCTCTGGTATATCATAATTTAAAAAAGTTAAGTAGTCTATTCTAAACAGACCATGGACAGACAGACATTCATTAGGTATATATTGGGTAGTATGTCACTTCAAAACAAAAAAAAATGGCAATTTCCTATCAAAAATATTTATTGCACAGCAAAATACTTACCTCAAAATATTATTATCGTATTGCACTACACCTACGTGAAAGGTCGTACGGGCTCTGTCCAGGGTGGGTTTATGTGCGGTTACAAAAAAACACTTACGTGCCAACAGGGTCGTACTTTCAATAACTTATTTGATGTCAATAAAAAAAAACAACCCTTTAATTTAAAAATCACAAACAGATATTTCAATTTTATTTATTTCTATAGAAGTAGCTAAGGTACCATGTTTTTATGATCTGAGATAGGTACCTCAATATATTATTTAGGTACCTACTTTTCAAATGATGCCAATATTTACATGTATTATTATATAATATTTTAAAACATGATCTATGTAGAGTGAATATAATCTGTTCCATGACAAAGATTGGTATGAATTTGTTAATATTTAAACTTTCAAAGTAAATTGCTTATAAATTAAATTAGAAATTTTTTGTTGCTAATTCAGTCAACTCTAGGAAGATATGAACTCTTTCTTGACACGGACTCTACATATATTTGACCTGCTGTTTTAGTTATGTGCTACTAGTGTTTTGATTGGAATTTGAATATCTTTACTTCCGGACTTCCGGTTACACAGTTCCGTTCCACTTGACATTACACCTTACACATTACACTTGTCTTTTCTTCATGGTTCGCCTTACAGCTCCCGGAACCGTGTACTGTCCCAGGGTACACAGCTGTAGACCAAGTCTCCCTCTTTTATGTTAAAAAAATAAAAATAATAATAATTGCATTCACTACTTATAAAATCATCTATTTATGTTTTGGCATCTGTTTGTGTTTTCCAAGTCGTTGTCCGAGAGTTCCGAGACCGGTCGTACGGGAAAACCAGATACAATTTTAAAATACGCCGCCGTCTATACGTCATATTCGCGCGGGGAAATCTCGTTACATTTAGACACCGTTTCATTCATATTATTTAACTTGTTGTGAATCACATCAAAAAGCTACATTTTCCTCAATTTTCCTCTATAATTGTGCTAAAAATTGGACGACTCAACCTGAATCAAATGAAAAAATTTGTCACTTCTTTTCATATTTATTTGTTTATACGAACATATAAGTTTTTTTATAACTTCACCTTACGGTTCCCCAAAACATATTAAAACCCCCAAAAAGTATTGCGAAGGTAGCACAAGACACTTACGAGTCAACACGCGATATTGGCACCATCATCTTTTCCGCCCTCGAAAAGGGCGTATTGGGGTGTAAATATATTCCATACTAGGCCAGTATAACTCTGTCTGTCTGTCTGTCTGTCTGTTACTGTTTCACGACTAACTTATTTTCGATACCCATGCACTGGACTTTCCCACTGGTGCGTGGTGATGAAATTTGATGCGGAGATATGATGAACCCATAGGAAGGACATAGGCTATAGGCTCCTATTTCTTTAAATCTACCCCTCTGAAAATTAATTAGGGCCCCACAGGCAAACAGCTAAATATATTGGACAATGGACTTTAAGTCGTTGTCACAGACGGTTTTACTAAAGGTTTCCATTGGCACACCTATATGAACGTACGTATGTACTCATCCAAGCGGAGCTGAAGGCAAAGGTTAGTGAACCATAATGGAAATATGAAATATTTCTTTTTCCTTTTTGCGTATTTAGCATGCAACAAAAATATATGCGGAAGTAAAATTGCATAATAGCTGTTATTATTATAATTTGGCATTAGTTGGTTTTCTTTGTTCTAAATAATTGCATCGTTTATCTAAATATAGTAACTATTTGATTTTTGCTTAGATTAATAGATTAGATTAATAATTAAAGAAAAAAAACATTATTTTGTTAGACAAATATTACACAAACTCGACAATATAGACGAGGATTGTCTATAACGAGTTTCCTATTACAGTATTGTAATGAAACTATGCTACTTTTATCGGTCGGTTTTTTAACAATTTGCTATAATTTTATACCTCAGTGTTGCCAAGTTTAGGATAGAGCCTATGACAAATTCTAAGTAGTAAGCGTATTTATAATTTAAAATAAATAAATAAATTCACAGATCTCATGCACCACATGACCTTTAAAGATCATTGGAAATTAACTTCGGTATTAAAAATATAAAACGAGCATGTCAGTGGTTTTCGAGATATGTCTCTTTTAAAATTTGGTCTTAAAATCGTCATAACTCCAATAAATATTATTATTCTTTCAAGTTTCGAAAAACATCCCGAGATTACCTTTCTAAACACGTACATGTAGAATTAAAAAATATATATCTATCTGTAGGCACTAATATTATAAAGAGAACAGATGAATAAACTCAAAACTACTGGACCGATTTTAATAATTATTTCACCAGTAGACACCTCGCCAATACAAACATTTTGATACCTCAATCATCTATCTATAGTGACATACAACTTCCTGAGATATCGTCATGTTTCACTTTTGCTGAAAAAGGGGCCCCTACATAAGCGATTGAAAAACATTTTCTATACTATCTATATTCAAATTTTATAACATTAAATATCTTATTCTAAGTATAAAATTCTTCTTATTCTACATTAGCGCTTACTATCCCACTTATATCTCAATATACTCAATACAATCTACGAAATAAATCAATGTGAAGATTCAAAAGAATTCTATGAATATATTTACTCAGAAAGATTCGTTCAATGAAGTAGATCGATATAGAATAGAACAAGTCCAATTTACAACAAAATTGCCATTATAAATTGTCTTCGTTTACAATATTTCATTTGATTTCAGGCAAACAAAACTAAATCTAAACTTTTAAAGTAAGTAGTTATATATGCCTGTCGGCTTACAGAACCTACATGAAATATGACGCTTTGTGTTTATATTTAGCAATTATAGTAATTATTAACAAGATTTTGAATCTATTAATTTAACAACATAGAACAATAAAAATACAGAGTTTTTATAATAAATTTATTTATTACAGTAATTAAATTGGTTTTGTAATAATAGGAATATTTTACTATGATTTTTCTTCATTAATATTTTATCAGTCACACCGTCATCTAATGAACAGACTGTATAAATGTTTCGCATGATTATCCAGTGCTACCAACATTAGATCAACATAACGTAACCTCAAAGGGAACTCTTTGTTGGAACCTTAGACTTATGCTGGTGCTCTACTAGATTGGTAATGTCGCGATTAGAACGAAACCAAAACATTAATACGTCAATGTATAATCCTGTGGGTTTTTTCATCTGAGATGACTTACATCCAGGCACTGCACCATGCACTGCATTAACCATAATTAATCACGTCTATTAAACACCAAATTATACTTTAAAACACGATATTTTACAAAAATTAGTGAAAATACTACTGACGCTAGGCTGTTACAGTATTCAAAAAACGGTCTCGTCTATCTGTCTCGCTTTAACATACGCGTGTTTATGCGCTTTCTCTTTTGTATTGCCAATCTAGTAGAGCGTCCGAGCGACTATACTAAGTCTATGGATGAAACGTACTATATTATAACGTCACACCCGTTTTGTTTGGTTTTTTCTTTGAACATTTTGCATTTGTGGCTCAATTAATACATTTAATGTGCCAGTCCTTCGAAGGACCAATCGAGCTGGCTGTACTGAGAGCTTTCAACGTTGCATCTACCCAAGTTACAACAGCTGGATCCAATAAGGAGGTGGAATCTACACCGCCAAGAGATTTGATACGAGAACAGCCTCTCGATGACGCAACTCCAACAATCTATATCAAAACAAAAAAAAATATTATAAAAAGATACGCATCTATCTAGGGTCTCACGGGGCGTCTAGCCGTCTAGATATACAAAATTCCAGTAACAATTTTCCTGAAGGAATTATAAGCACACCGGACAGAGAGACTAAATAAGGAAATGTCTTTCCTTGGGTACCATGAGGTCCCTAACATGGGTCCTAAGAAGGAGCTGTATGGCATGAAGGCATGAGATATCGCACAGCATGATTTTTTCAGCTTCACTTCCATCTACTTGTGGACTTGACCTGTCTTAAGGTGCCCACTCATTCGTCCAATCGCCGGCGTGCCGCCATACGGTCAACCGAAATCGACCACAGACTCGTCCAATTCTTGTACGCGCAGTCCGCCAACGTGGCCGGAACGATCTGTCACACACATTCACCGCTGATAGTAAACTGACTGTGTGAGTGAGTGAATTGCATGTGATCTAGATCGTATGAATTACATTGCTAATGTGTGGCATGTTCAATCTCGATCATATGGCGACCGGACCGAAAAGTTTCGGTGAGATACCGGACCAATAAGTGGGCTACTTAAAACGCACCACAGACTCGTCGGATATCTCACCGAAAATTTTCGGTCTGTCCTCCGGATGATCGAGATTGACACAGGCCACACACTAGAGATGTCAGTCACAATATCTGTGTAATGTGTGTGTGTAGACAGCAGCATAGATTAAATAATAATTACTACGACAGCAGTCCGGGATCTGTCCAGCATAGAAATCAACCACCACAGACACGATGATTTGAAAACGGACAGGGGACTGTTCGTATAATTAAGTCTGCGGTCGATTTCGGTGGATCGTTTGAATTTGTGGGCACGTACATTTTGGCCAATTTTACTGATTTGATTTGTTTATTTATTAAAATTGAATGCATTCTTGCCTGTCCGTCGCATACCACTGGAGATCCAACACTGAGTGTACAATCACTGTCAACTCTCGCACAGACTGCGCCTGGAGGAGATGAACTACCTGCAGCACAGCGTCCTTTTGTGACTTGGGCAACTTTTGTCTGGAAATTATTGTTAAATTACATTATATTAAAAAAACACACCTTTCAGTGTGGCCAGAGACACTAGTAACAGTGACCACATATTGCCAGTTGTCCATATTGTAACGAATAGGTACTTAAATCGCACAAATAAATACCTAAACACATCAAGGTCGATAGACGTCTCTAGAAACATCCAGAGAGAATCAAAGTACAAACGAAAATGGACCGTATGTGCCTAGCCATAGGTACCAAAATCGGGCGCGGTCGGTGTGTAGGTATTTGGCACCGAGCCGCATCGAGACGCATCTACAACTCTGTACAACAATCTCGGCGTTTCTCGAATGTTCGGAGGGCAATATAAACAGAGGATCGTCGCCGGGAGAACACAGTGCGAATCAGAGCGATCAAAGCGAAACAGTGAAGTGGAATTTAGTGCGACTAAGTGATATTCAAGTGTTTTCATTTATTTAACTGTATTTTTGTGGTGTTAAAGTAAAGTTTGTCTATTTAATCGGTATTTTAAATCTCTTCGAACCCTAGCTCGTAACAAATTGGTGTCAGGAGTGTGGGATTCAAAAATGCCGATTACACCACGTGACTCGTCGTCATCACGGCGACCCAAAACACGACAAACTACTGCTGGACATCACGGCGAGGAGGTCGACGAGGCTGCTGCTGGAGCCGCCGCTGGTGCTGTTGGGACTGCTGCTGGTGGTGCCGGAGCTGCTGCTGGAGCCGCTGCTTGGACTGCTGGGACTGCTGCTGGTGGTGCTGGAGCTGCTGCTGGAGTCGATTCGGGTGCTGCGGGTTCTGCGGGTGCTCCCCAGGCAACCGACATGGGAATGCTGATTTGGCTGATGGAGGAGCAGACCCGACGTCAGGAGGAGCAGGCCCGACGTCAGGAGCAGCAGGCCCGACGACAGGAGGAGGAGGTCAGGCGTCAGGAGGAGCAGACTCGGCACCTATTGGAGGAGCAGGCAAGGCGTCAAGAGGAGCAGGCAAGGCGTCAGGAGGAGCAGGCAAGGCGTCAGGAGGAGCAGGCCAGGCGTCAGGAGGAGCAGACTCGGCAGCTATTGGAGGAGCAGGCCCGACGTCAAGAGGAGCAGTCTGCTAGCCTAAAGGAGCTGCTTTCAGAATCACTGGGAAAGGTGACTATGGAGGTGAAGCAGCTACAGAGGGTTACAGACATGCACGAGGAGAGAATCGAAGACCTCCAACAGCACTATAAGGATCTCCATAAGGAAATACAGGCAAGGATGAGCGGAGAACAGGATGCAAGACTTAACGACCGCTACGGAGAGTTGGAGGCACGACTTGACAGCCGATGCGAGAGGCTCCAGAATGAAGTAAGGAAACTGAAGCTGACCGCTCCTGTTTCTGGAGGCGCCATCGTCTCCGGCCCCCGAGTCAAGGTGCCGCCGTACGACGGGACTACGTCCTGGACAGCGTACAAATTGCAGTTCCAAACGGTCGCCTCTGCCAACGGCTGGACAGACGAGCAATCTCTGACCGCCTTGACAGTGGCTTTAAGAGGCCGCGCACTGTCGGTTCTGGAAGCCTCTCCAGACAGCTGCACCACGTACGGGAACCTGATCGAGGCAATGGACTCCAGGTACGGCGACAAACACCTGGAGCACGTCTACCGAGCGCAGCTGAGGGACAGGACGCAACATGCTGGTGAGAATCTGCAACAATGGGCTCTGGAGATCGAGAAGATCGTGAGGAAGGCGTACCCATCTGCCGGACAAGAGTTCATTGCTGCGAACCTCGTTCAAGCATTCATCGACGGTATCCGCAGCATGGAGGTCAGAGCTGCAGTTCGACTGGGCCACCACAGCGCCCTGAAAGATGCACTGGCCCATGCTCTAGAGGTGGAAGCCGTGAGACAGGAGCCTCGTTCTCAGCGATTGCGACAAGTGGCGGAGGAGGCTACTCCAACAACGACACCTGTAGCAGAGAGGCGTAGCTACTTACCCCGCTGCTTCTACTGCCACAAGCTGGGGCACCTTAAAGCAAGCTGCCCGGCGCTTAAACGACAAGGCACGGATCAACGAGTGCCGAAACGGGACGTCGAAGCTGATGTCCGTGCCGTAGCTACGGAGCTTCCGGGAAACGAGTAACAGCCAGAGCCGCGGGGCGGGTACTGGCTGATCGTGACACAGCCCCAAAAGTTACCATCCGACAAGTTTTCGACGGGAACAGTCTGGTGATCGCCGGCGAGGTCAACGGGACGCCATGTGAGATGACGATCGACACAGGAGCAACGCGTACGGTTGTGAGACCTCAGTTGTTGGGACGATCTACGAGCAGAACCAGAGGTCCATCTTCCCGTCTGAAACTCTTCACGGCAACCGGTCAGCCAATACCCGCATACGACGAGCTGCCGGTGACACTCAAGGTGGGTGACGGGGAGTATCCACACACCGTCATCGTGGCCGACATTATAGACGACTGCATTCTCGGACTCGACTTTATGAAGCGGTTCCAGTTTGGCATCGACTTGCGCAACGGTGTACTGCAGTGCGGCCAGGAACAGGTATTTTTGAAAGGTGGTTATGCTGGCTATGTGCGCTGTGCCAAGGGCGTCAAACTGAACCCATATTCGGAGACGCTTGTCGATGTGGAGTTACCAACTAATGGGGACCCCTCCATTACGAGGTGCTCCATCATCGACCACCTGGAACGTTCTAAACATAAAGGCTGGTTACTCACTCCAACTTTAGTAAACAGCCAGAGTGGACGAGCTATAGTAAGGGTGACCAACTTCAATGGCGCTCCTGTCACTCTCAATAAGGATCAAGTCGTGGCGAAGTGCGACGAGGCGAATTGGATGCGGAGCTGCACCCAGGGGAAGCTGTCGGCGATGAAAAATAACAGTGCAAACCCCTTGGAACTCGTCGACATTTCGAAGAAGGACTTGTCAATCTCCGAGTACAACAGAGCGAAGGAGATGCTCACTCGTTACATTGACATCTTTAGTGACGGAGATGGGCATCTCGGCAGGACGTCATTGGTGAAACACACCATCAACACAGGCAACGAGTTACCTATACGTCAACGTGCTCGACGAATCCCGGTAGGAAGAGAAGCCGAAGTACAGTGCATGCTGGAAGACATGAAGAAGGCTAATGTCATCGAACCTTCTTTGAGCCCATGGTGTTCTCCAGTTGTGCTAGTTAAGAAGAAGGATGGCAGCACTCGCTTCTGTGTGGATTATCGTCGGCTGAACGAGGTAACCAGAAAGGACAGCTACCCTCTACCCCGGATAGACGACACCTTAGACAGGTTGAGTGGGAACCAGTGGTTCTCAACACTGGATTTGAAGAGTGGATACTGGCAAGTGGAGATCGATCCCAAGGACAAGGAAAAGACTGCTTTCTCGACCGGAAATGGACTGTGGCAGTTCAACGTCATGCCTTTCGGGTTATGCAATGCTCCCGCAACGTTCGAAAGGCTGATGGAAGTTGTGCTTGCGGATCTCGTGGGAAAAGCTTGCCTAGTCTACCTGGATGACGTCATCATCATGGGACGCGACTTCGACGAGCACGTGAGGAATTTAGAAAGAGTGTTTGCCAAGTTGAAGCTCGCGAACCTGAAATTGCATGCCAAGAAGTGTAGTTTCTTCAAGAAACGTGTAAATTACCTCGGGCATGTAATTACAAAGGATGGCGTAGAAACCGACCCTGTAAAGACAGTAGCTGTACGAGAATGGCCCACCCCACGGAACAAAACAGATGTTCGGGCGTTTCTTGGTCTGTGCTCATACTACCGCCGCTTCGTATACGACTTCGCGGGAGTAGCCAAGCCCCTACATCGACTGACGGAGGACAAGCGTTCGTTTCAGTGGACTGAGGACTGTGAGAAGTCGTTCCAGGAACTGAAACAACGACTGTGTGAAACACCTGTATTGGGCTACCCGGACCAAGTCGGCGAGTTTGTGGTGGACACAGACGCAAGCAACATCGCCATTGGAGGTGTGCTGTCACAACGGAAGGGGGACAAGGAAGTTGTGATAGCGTATTTCAGCAAGGCTCTGTCAAAACCAGAAAGGAACTACTGTGTAACCAGACGCGAACTTCTGGCCGTAGTGAAGACAGTACGACACTTCAACAAGTATCTCATCGGAAGGAAGTTCAAGCTACGGACAGACCATGCGGCGTTGAAATGGTTACTTCAATTCAAGGATCCTGAAGGACAAGTCGCTCGATGGATCGAGCAGTTACAAGAATTCGATTTCACGATCGAACATCGACGAGGACGGATGCATGGCAACGCTGACGCACTGTCACGCAGGCCGTGCCCTGAAGGTTGTAAACACTGCTCGAGGCGTGAAATCAGTGATTCTGTCATCAAAGTGATTACGACTAACAACCTTAATGACGAATGGGCGAACGAGAGGACGAGAGACGAGCAACTCAAGGATAACAACTTGGCGCCGATAATGGAATGGAAGACGCAGAATGTTCCAAGGCCCGGCTGGAATGTTGTATCAGCAATGAGTTCCACCACGAAAAGCTACTGGGCTCAGTGGGAAAGTCTAGTGCTGCACAACGGGTTGCTGTACCGCAAGTGGGAGTCGCCAAGTGGACAGGAGACATTGATGCAGCTGGTGGTGCCTAGGTCAAAGGTGCGCGCAGTGCTTGAGTCCGTGCACGATGGATCCTCGGGAGGACATCTGGGCATGAATCGAACCCTGGCGAAAATCAGGAAACGATTTTATTGGGTTCATTGCCGGCAATCGAGGATTGGTGTCGCAAGTGCACAGTATGTGCGGCCGTGAAGGGACCTACGACACGTACGAGGGGACGTATGCAGCTGTACAATGTTGGCGCCCCATGGGAACGAATTGCGGTGGACGTTGCTGGACCGTTCCCGGGCACTGAAGACGGGAACAAGTACTTCATGGTCGTGATGGACTACTTCACGAAGTGGCCGGAGGTCTTCGCAATTCCCAACCAGGAAGCGACAACAGTGGCGACTAAGTTGGTCAACGAAGTATTCTGCAGGTTCGGGCTACCATTGGAGATACATTCTGATCAAGGGCGTAACTTTGAGTCGCAGTTGTTCCAGGAAGTATGCCGTCTCCTGGGAATAAATAAAACGAGGACTACGGCGTATCACCCACAGTCCGACGGAATGGTTGAAAGGTTTAACCGCACTTTGGAGACTCATTTGGCGAAACTGGTTGAGGATCACCAGAGGGACTGGGACCGATATATTCCCTTGTTCTTGCTCTCATATCGATCCGCAGAGCATGAAAGCATAAAGGTGACTCCTGCTTATGCCAACTTTGGGAGAGAGCTCCGACTACCAGTTGATCTCCTGACCGGCGGACCTCCGGATGCGCCGCAACCTGTAAGTGACTACGTATCGAACCTGAAAAACAAGATGTGCGACATACATGACCAGATTCGTCAGAGCAGTCTTGTGGCCAGTACAAAGATGAAGACCAGGTACGATAGGAACTTCAATAGTAACGGTTTTGACGAGGGATCGTTGGTGTGGCTGCACAACCCGAAACGCCGAAAAGGCAAATCTCCCAAGCTGCAGAACCGCTGGGAAGGTCCGTATAAGGTCATCACGAGGATCAATGACGTGACCTATCGGATCCAACGATGCCCGCGTGGGCAGTTAAAGGTTGTCCACATTGATCGACTAGCCCCTTACAAAGGCTCGAATATTGCTCGGGACGAGCAAGTCTAAGCGGGGGGCAGTGTAACGAATAGGTACTTAAATCGCACAAATAAATACCTAAACACATCAAGGTCGATAGACGTCTCTAGAAACATCCAGAGAGAATCAAAGTACAAACGAAAATGGACCGTATGTGCCTAGCCATAGGTACCAAAATCGGGCGCGGTCGGTGTGTAGGTATTTGGCACCGAGCCGCATCGAGACGCATCTACAACTCTGTACAACAATCTCGGCGTTTCTCGAATGTTCGGAGGGCAATATAAACAGAGGATCGTCGCCGGGAGAACACAGTGCGAATCAGAGCGATCAAAGCGAAACAGTGAAGTGGAATTTAGTGCGACTAAGTGATATTCAAGTGTTTTCATTTATTTAACTGTATTTTTGTGGTGTTAAAGTAAAGTTTGTCTATTTAATCGGTATTTTAAATCTCTTCGAACCCTAGCTCGTAACAATATCAAACAGAGTCTGCACTTAATGGACCTAAGTTGTGTCACCTTTTTAACAAACATACCTAATTATCTGTAATCTGTATAAATTTTTTTTGTTAGCAGTGCGGACACCTACTTTACGTGTCCTTCGAAGCATGGTCACTTATGCTTAAAGAAAATTGGTCCTTAGCATTTTTGGCATGAGCGGGATTTGAAGTTTGAACATTATAAACGCTCGACTACAATTTATTTGAGAAAAGGGGTCTTTACCTATTATTATATGATTAGACCTATACTTTCTGTAAAATAAATAAAATTAAAATGAGATTTCAAAATAATTATTTTAGTAAGTGGGCTACATTATTTACATGGTTCTAATTTTTGTCTGTAATATGTATTTTGGTGGAACTTTCAGAGATTATAGATTAACATAATTACTTGGGAACGAATGAGAAGCAGTGATATTCCGATCCACCAAAAGCGTTTACATACCTGTTGCACAGTGTCATGGAATTTTTGGTCAGTGCCGGGACCGAATCCTGGACCGAAGCATTCACCGGCTTGCTCGGACTTGGCAATACATGCTATTTCTGCGTCCACGTTATCTTCCAACTCCAGAATCGCTACGTCGTACTTTTTGCTACCTAAAAATTATGTAGATTAGAATTCGCGAAATCCCTGTTCTACATACCCATACTAAATAGTATAGACTGTATAGACTCTACCTACCATAGATGTAGACTAGATTAGCAATGCAAAAGAGAAAGCGCATAGATGTTAAAACGAGACACATAGAGAAGACCATTTTTTATAACTCTAACAGCCTGTAACAGCCTAGCATCATTCGTAATTTCGCTTATTCTTGTAAAATATCCTATTTTGAAGTATAATTTACTGATTAGTAGTTATTAATTATGGTTATGTGTGCAGTGCCTGGATGTAATTCATTTAATATGCTCAAAACCTTACCTGAATTACAATATAAATGTGTTATTGATCTTTTTACTAAATACTGTTTGTCTTGAATACGGACTGTAACGTTTTGGTTCATCGCAGACTGGACGCAGGTAGCAGCTGTGAGCACCGCTCGTTTCCCAACAACAGCGCCTGCGCAAAACAACCCTTCTGGACTCTTCGTATTTGGATGTCCCCCATCTCTATAAAATAAATTATCATTGAGTTAGAACTACAAAATAGAGATAATATGAAGAAGTCATCGAGTAGAGCGAACGGTATGTATAAATACAAAACAAACACAATTATAAAACAAAGTCCTAGAGGATCTGTGGTCTTACAGCTTCCGAAGCCGTGTTACGGTTTCAGGGTACTCAGCGGAAGATCAAGTCTCCCTCGCAGGGGCGCCGACTCCATGAGTGCTCAGGGGCTCCAGAACCCACGAGAGGTAGAAGGGTAAGGTAGAAGAAGGGAGAGCATTACCCCCTAACTAAAGTGAATTGAGGATGTCGAGCTCCGAGCACCCACGACGTTTAGGAGCTATCCGTCAGAGATATAACAAAGTTATGTATGAATGAATTGTGTAGAATAAAATGGTTTACACAAAAGTCCGCAGTAGCATATATTTATCTCTAATAGATAAGTAGTGCGAAGCCGGCGGCGAGTCCCTATAGTAATGTAAAATGAATGAAACAAAAATAATCTACGGCAGTATTTTTTTTACGTTACGAGTTACCTACCTAGAGTAACGACTCCCGGAATCGTTTCTTCGGTCCCAGGGTACCCAGCGGAAAACCAAGTCTCCCTCGTTTAGCCGATGGTATTTGTGAGGCTATATCTAACGAGTGACCAGTTCTGTTGGGGTATATTTAGGTGGAAATTAAGTACATAAATCTAAATCCAAAAGTACTGATCAAGGAATACACTTTGTTCTAAACTAGCAACCCCGCCCCGGCTTCACACGGGTACAATATTATTAGGGATGTTGACAATTTTTTGAAAATATTTTTATATTATAGCTATAAGATTTATTATAGGTACCCATTGTAGGTACCTAATAAAATAATTAGAAAATTTTATATTTGTATTTTCATTTAAAAATCATGGTTTTAATTTTAATCCCCGCGAAAACTATGATGACGCCACATCTAGAAAACCAACAAAATTATGGTCACAGATTAGATAAAATGACAAGAAAATAACTTGGTCAATGACAGATTGACAGACGGTTATTATCGTAGACAGAGAAACCAATAGACAACTGGTTGGCGTGGCCACATGAGATAGAACGATAGTATAGGATCACTAGCTGTCAAAACTCAAAGTTGTTTAGCACCTAGCCTTAGTGCTTGCCTTATATTCCTTGGTGCTTGCTAAGTGCTAAACAACAAAAACCGGCACGCTACATGAGACAAAAAATTACATCGTCCTGTCTCCTTTCTTTACAAGTCGTATGCATAAGTTGTTCTTTTTCTTGCGTGAAGGAGATGGAAGCTAACAATTTGGCTATTAGTTTCTCTGTCTACGGTTATTATAATATAATTACTATAGTCTGTGGTTATTTATTTGACATTTACTTTGAAATGACGTCACATACCGTTTGTGGTCACGTGACCGGAAGTATGAATTAAATATTTTTCATTTAGGTATTAAAAAAAATTAATTCAACAAATAAATGAACATTATTTTCAGTGATTATACGTTATAGACTATATAAAAAATATTATTGTGTATTTATTTTCTTTCACTGTCAACATCCCTTATAACAAGTAGTTATAAACTCGCTGAGGCTAACTATATTTCCAAACTAATACTCTTGAACCTTCCCAGTGAATCGATCTATCTAATAGTGAGAACGGACCTCAACAAAATCAGTTCAGTAGTTTTTGCGGGAAAAGGTCACAGACAGACAGACAAACGTTTTATTATATGATAATGAGAAAATACTTTTTTTATTGACTGACCGGTACAACGCAGCACACCAAGAGCAACTTCCTTCCTTCATACTGCTATTTAGGCATACTGTAAATAAAATAATTAAGCAATTAAATTCATATTAAGCGCGCCAGTGGCCGAGTGGGCAGTGTAGGCTACAATAATTCAATACCACATCGGATATGCGGCATCCGAGATTTGTATGGATAGCTACCCCATAACTATTTATTTACGCATTTTGGTATGTAAAGATTTTTTTAGATACGTTTTCATTAAGATTGGCTTATTAAAAACAAATATTTGCATTTCCATCAGATTTTACGAAATTACTCCCTACTTTAAGACATATAGCAAGATCTGAGATTATTGTAGGTACAGATGTATATATATTGGGCAACTCTGTAGACTGTGAACATGTAGGTACTTAATCATAAAGCGACAAATATGTACCTATTTCATGAAAATATGTATTTACTTATACCAAATTATCTATTCAATCTCCTGTGTCATACCTAAATATTTGTTTACCTAAGAATAGGTTCAGTTTTTGTCATTTAAGATGATAATTGTAAAACAGACAAATAAATGATTTGATGAGGATAGAATCCAAGACTAAAGGTGGCCACACATTCGTCCAATCCCCGGCCGGTCGCCGTACGGTCCACCGAAATCGACCACAGACTCGTCCAATACTTATCGCAATACGTGTCTATGTGGGTGAGTGAAGTGCATGTGATAGATCTAGAGATCATATGATTTACATTGCTAATGTGTGGCCTGTCTTCAATCTCGATCATACGGCGGCCGGGCCGAAAATTTACTGTGAGATAACGGACAAGTGCGTGGGCTACTTTAGACCAATAGCCTGTTTATTGAGGAAGCCATCTATCACCACGCTACAACAAAGAAACGTCAATCAATCAAAAAATTCCAAGGGCGAAGCCGGGACCGGAAGCTAGTACAGAATAATAGGGATGATAAAACTTACCTTCAGGAGATCTGTCGTCAAGTTGTGTTACATCACTAGGCTTATAACAGCACCAATCATAATAACCGTCACATTCACCTTTCCTATAAAAAAAAAAAACTACGTCATGTCATGGCGACCAACGCCTGCGTCCCGTGATGGGGAATCCAGTTTAATCCCGTCCGCGCTGTGATAGTTGTGATTAGGGCATATCACGGTCGGCGGGATCACCTTAAATATCGATTAATCAGCTTTATAAACTATAATACTTGACATTGGCAAATCACCGATTAACATTGATGGAGTCATCATAAAAGAAGAAGAACAAAAAAAAATAGTAGAGAAGAGGGTTATTCTTTTACATATTTACCGATTGTATTTTCTAAATCGGTGAATGAAGAATATATATAGACTAAGTGCCATCTAGTTCAACTAATCTCCACAGACGTCATAAATAGTCTAATTTTAGAAGAAATATTTAATTTTGATTTGTTTGATTATTTTCGTCATTAGAGGGGAAAATAATCTTCAAAATGGCGTTTCAAACATTAATTCCGACAAAAAACACACTTGAGAAATAATTTAAGATAGAGCTTATTATATTATTATAGAGCATAGAAGAAAATATGTAGCCTGTATATTATTTTGTAACTTCAAGGATTGTTTTTGGTTTATTCATTATTTTGATTCACAATTAACTAATTGCAGTTATTTCATGTCAAAACAGAACAAGAGTGGGGTTAGCATATTTAGGACCGCGACATCTTTCGTTTCGACAGGACTAATGAAGTGCCAGAAAAAAACATCGAATGATATGCAACATCTAAAGAACCTAAAAAATCGATTCCAACTTGATTTTTTTTACTGTCCGTTTCATTTGACAATACACATTTCAGTTTCCGTCCCATTTCACGAAGTTGCTCCATACAAAGTTATACCACATAGTGAGAGCAGTAACGGAAGAACTTATTTAATGCTTTTATTTTACCTTAAATCAATGTCCTGTTTGATTTGATGATCGTCGTCACAATATGTGTAATAGACGCAGGTTCCCGTGACATTTTTCTCTATATAGACACACTTGCGTAGCGCTGTAAAATACAAAAATTTAAAAATATTAAAAGTAAATAAAAAAATTGGTTGTACTTTTGCAGAAAGTAACCACAAAAGTCCACATCGAAGTCAAATTAAGATATTTACGTTCAAAGTTAACTTGCTTAGATAGCTATGCACAAGCACGTAGCCAGGATTTTCCGTCCTGGATTATTTTGAAAAAATAAACAAAAAGTTCGACTTTACCTTTTATTACATCTTTTCTGTGGCAATATCCTAGCTCGCTTGACTCGACCTCATCAGCTCAGCTGAACTGATAGTAATTACCTACTTTTTTTTTAAAAGTGTCGGTGACGGATTTCGGGGGGTCCGGACCCACTGGACCCCCCCCCCCTGGCTACGCGCTTGGCTATGCAAAATAAAAATCAAAGTCCTCTCGTACAGCCGAGCTTTGTAGCCGAAAAAAGTAGCCTTTGTTTTAACCATTTATCACGCCTTTTATCCCAAGAGGGATATTTAATATTTTTCAATAAAAGTATACCTAGGTCGTCCTCTGCCAGCATTTCCTTTCACTTCAGCCATATAACCCTTTTTAGTCAATCTTTCATCCTTCATTCTTTCAACGTTTCGCCCATGAAATGTCACATAAGAACGTTTCGCCCTTCAAACTATATATGTACAAAAAATGAAGTCGATCCGTTGCTCTGTATTGACGTGAAATAAAGACAAACAAATTTCGCATTTATAGTAGGAATTGTTAGGATATGTGGCGATAATTACTGTAATACCATATACAGTTCATTAGGTATACTCACCGCCAAGTGATGGTTGCAGACTAAAGTCATCATCAGGAGATCTTATATATCTGTATCCAAAACTGGTCGTCCACAACCCAACCAAGGTAAAACTCAATATCCAAATAACCGACATTTCTGTAACAAATTAAAACATGCATATTTTTTAAATCCGGTGAATATTGGTGAAACAATACAATGAAATACAAATGGAACCTAAACCTAAATTCTCTTTATTTTTGACTAGCATTCCGCCCCCGGCTTCGCCCGTGGTTATTTTCGAACAATATAAAATATACCTAGCCTACATAGTACTCAGGAATAATATAGCTTCCTACTAGTGAAATTATTTTCAGAATCGGTTTAGTAGTTTGAGAGAACATCCAAACTTACAAACTTTACTGTATAGATAATACCAACAACAACTCTTTCCTGAAACGTTACTGAAAACTACTGAAACAATTTTCCCGAAAAACCTATGAAACACTGGAATTACACTGGTAAAATTATGGCGCATAATTCGCTCGAAGCGTTCGGAACGAACTGTAAAAATCCAATCGAGTAAACGGAAAAACCTGACCATGTCACGGGATCGAATGGCCGCTGATTGTATGTACAAGGATTATCCATGTAAATATACCTCAACAGAACCTCGTTAGGTATATCCTCACAAATACTATCGGCTAAAAGAGGGAGACTTGGTTTTCCGCTGGGTACTCTGGGACCGATAACACGATTCCGTGAATCATTAGGTACTCTAGGCAACCTGTAAAGTTATAAAAAAAATACTACCCCCGGCTTCGCACTACTCTATCTATTAGAGATAAATAGATGCTACCGCGGACTTTTGTGTAGACCATTTTATTCTACACAATTCATTCATACATAATTTTGTTATATCTCTGACGGATTAGACAGCAAACGCAATGAAAACACGCAGGAGCTAACTTTGTCCCGACTGATTCACTTATACTTTTTATGCTCAGCTCTTAGCTCCTAAACATGATAGGTCCATGTTTAATACACGTAAAATCAACTTATCTAATTAAATAAGTTCAGCAGTTTTTGCGTGAAAATACAGACTGACAGACGCGGACTCGACGAAGGACTTTGTTTTATGATATGTACTAGGTAGGTAGTGATGATGGGGGTCCATACTAACTTTCATGCCCTATTTTACCACTTTAGGGGGGGGGTTAAAAAAGCAGTATCCTATGTCCTTCCCTAGGGTTCAAGCTATCACCATATCAAATTTCATCAAATCGATTAAGTGGTTTAGCCGTGAAACCATAATAGATAGACAGAGTTAGTTAAGTATTTAAATATTTTTTGATAATGTGCTCAGTTGAATCCAGACACCGCTCATATTACTGTAATAAACCTGTTCTGTATTTTTCTAAGTTAAATATTTTTGCAGCTAAAATAAACCGTGAATTTTTTTAAAACGCGGTAGTTAGAAATATAACCCTATGGAGCGTTGGAGTGGTCGTGTTTTAACCCTTATCTTATAGTATTATATATAGTATAATAAAGTAAATAATTTTAAAAGTAATACTTTAATTGACTTTTCGTGCTTCAAAGGGCATGTACATTCGACGTCCGAACTTATTCTGAAAATAATATATTTTACTTTACTCTTATAAATATTTCACGGCTAAACCGATTTAGATGAAATTTGATGCGAAGAAAGCTTGAACCTTAATGAAGGACTAAATAAGGCTACTGCTTTTAAATCCACTACCCTAAAATTAAGGGCTGAAAGTTAGTATTGATATAATACTGAAAGCCTCAATAAAATAAAGTAACATAATTAGTACTAGGTAGCTGTGCAATACGGTTGCACCCGCTCCCTTGGGTCGTAGCGTGATTTTATATAGCCTATAGACATTTCTCAAGAATTGTCATATCAAATGTAATTTTTTTTTTAATCTGACTGGTAGTTGCAGATATTAGAGCGTTCAAATAGCTATATTATTACTATAGATCTATCTATCTATCATCACGCCTTTTATCCCAAGAGGGGTAGGCAGAGACATCTAATGCAATTTAATGGTCATCGTGATTATGGGATCCTGGAGAAATCGAGAATTCTTCAAATTTTATAGACAAACTTGAAGCGATTTGGGTATTATTTTTTATAGTGACTTTGTGCATTTGCTTTCGGTAAGCACACTTAAAGTGTATAATTTTTGAAGTCGGCGTTGATAATATTCTCTTCGATCAATAATTTTTTTATATGTTCAATAAAAGTCTTTTTTTATTTTATATTTTAGAATTATATAGGTATATATCAGTGGCGAAGGGTAAATATTTTCAGAAGGGAAGCCATAAATAGCTAGTGCTGCAAGATACAAATTTTTCTGTTGTTCTCTCATAACCCGCAATTCTTCGGTTTATTTATGGGTCAGTTTTCGCGTGTCAAAACAAAACGGAATGTGCGCGGATTTCAATACAATTGAAAGAGACAGTTAGTTAGTATGAAGTATGGGCGAGCAAGCTAGCTATTGTATCAGCTTATGTCCTTATGTTGCTAATATCGGGCAGGCGATTGGCAAAATTAATTAGATTGACTAATTCCTAAAGGGAAGCCGAATGGAATCGGGTTGTATGGACTCTTCGCCGTTGGTATATACCTACCTATATTTATAATATAAGTGAAAACTTAACAATAAAGGGCTTCACCCATACTAAATTTCATCCCATTTTATATCCCCTTAGAGGATGGGTTTTAGAAAAAGTATCCTATTCAAGCTCTTTTCGTATTAAATAATTTCATCAAAATTTGTTCAGTGGTTTAGTAAAAGAAATACAGACAGTTTTACGTTCGCATTTATAATATTAGTATGGATTAGGCAGTAGGTATTTCCATAAAAGCCCGCTAGCGACATTATATATTTTTTATCTTTACGGGTTGCCTTACAGCTCCGGAAACCGTGTTACGGTTCCAGGGTACCCAGCGGAGACCAAGTCTTCCTCTTTTAGCCAATGGTATTTGTGAGCTATACCTACCTAACGAGAGCTATAAGTGTGGTTTGTCGGATTATGTACACAAGTTTTTTTATTATGCGCCAACAACAATAATAATGCGTCTATAATGGTGAAAACCAGAACAAATTCCGATTAGTAGTTACAGATATAATCTCACACACAGACAGACAGATGCGGCGAGAGACTTTGGACTTTGTTTTTGAGCTAGTTTTGAGGCATACTTCTAAAATATTTTACCGTAATTAAGCCGTGTTTCCCAGAACCTCTAAATACACGAACTATAAAATTGCAATTACTTACAATATGACTCATTGATGCTTGGTGAATAATATTATGTGTAGGTAATCAACTTTATTTTAACATTATCTAGTCATGTCATTATATTAGATACAGTATTTCTTGAGAAACGTGATTTTCTGTTTTGTATTATTAGAATAGAATTTGACGTTGGATATTGCGTCTATATCATTATATTAGCAGTTGCCCGCGACATCGTACGCGTTGTATTAAGAATACTACACCCCATTACATTTAAACAACCCTTGGGGGTTGATTTTCGAAACATCCTTTCTTAGTGCACTTCTATACTGTCCTAAGGAATATACCTTCCAATTTTCATATTTATATCTGCTGCGTTGTATGTCAGTCAGTCAGCGACACGACAGTTTTTTATATTTATAATGTATTATATTATAATAGTTAGGAAAAGGAGACCACGAGTTCAATCCTATTAATAAACAATCTATAGTTAGGATACGCGTAAATATTTATAACATAAATAAAACATTATCTCAAAAAGACACAATTTCAAATTATAGGGAGCAAATTCAAGGTGAATACTCTTTCTAGACCCAACATCCGTTACTTTGGTTAGGTAGTTGCATGGTGGTTATTTTGATTTATAAAAAACGAGCGAGTGTTACAGTAGTCGCCAAAGATGTTTAACATCAAAAGAACCAACAGACACCATACAAGAGAACCTCAAACATTCCAATATTCAAATAATTCTAATCATTTGAATATTCGAATTTCAATTTCTTTACTTCTGGTTACACACTTCCGTCTCCGTCCGATTTCACGAAATTACTTTGTATGCCACATAGCGAGAGCCGATAACTAAGATGTTACACATTCATTTCGAAATTAATACAAATAAATTTAATTTCCAAAGAAACAAAAACTCAATTAACATAATATGTCTTACATTTTATCTGACCCCATTTTTAAACTTTATACTTACCTAATATTTACAATAAAATTATCTTGATAAAACAAAACATAAAACACTTAACATTAAATAATATATTTTACAAAATTCTATATATATTTACCATAATATTATTAACAATTGTTTACAAAACCAAGAGCACATTATCTGCGCGCGCGCACTATCTTTGCGCTCAGTGAACTGCTGACCAAAGATAATCACTACCTGATCAACACGTTTGACATGTATGTTTAAAAACTCTGAGGAAGTGAAAATATAAATGCGTCATTTTATATTACATCCTAAAAGTTTAAACTAATATCCTATAATTGCAAAATTGTGTACAGAGTTAATTTTTTCACCACGGAAATCCTTAGGGCGAAAAGAATTAATTGTCTAAAAATTTACACGGGCAAAACCGGGGCGGAGAGCTATGTATAACTTTAATTTGACACAGCGATCGTATTTGACTTTTTAGGGATCCGTAACCAAATTGGAAAATCTTTGATTGCCATGATCATTATTTTGTATATTCTTATACCCGTAATTACAAGATTTTCCAAATTATCCGCTTAGTGGAATATGACCATTAATTATCATTCCACTTTAAAGTTAATTGGTTAATTGGGCGCGGGGTTAACACTAGGGAGTGACTAGTACTCCTAGTAGGGACACTATTAGTGTTCAGGGTGGCTTTCCAGGGGCGGCAAAATTCGAAGAGTGAAAAATATTTTATATCGCGTTAACGAAAATGCTTTAAAAAGTATGATTGTGTATTTATTCCATTTATAATAAAAAAAAATGACTATTAATAATTCATTCGTTTTATGTAGGATTTAATTAATGGGGTGGCATTTTTCACTGTGCCCCAGGGCAGCACTAAGGGAAATAAACCCGGGTGAAGCGATGCGAAAATATATTGATAGGGAGGATTTTCATTTGAGTGCTTGAAGGGCTCACAAGGTAGGGTGTTGACTAGACTTGACCTTATAGTTAGGAAAAAGCGTTCAAATTAGTCGGTGAAAGGTTTCAAGTAATCCCTCCTCATAAATCAGTCTCTCTCTATATAATCGTGAAAACTGGAACAAAATTGTTCAGTATGTTTCTGAGTGAATCGGGTAACAGACGCTGTGGATGGGGGGCTTTTATTTGTAATAGATAGGGTGGAATTTAAACGGAAATTACCTTAAATATTAATGCTAGCAAATTTTAAGCAATAGAAACGTTAGTTTTTTATTATGTAAAACGGCATTCAAAGATTGTTCAAAATTCGCTTGCCTCGGCTAGGACTTGAATAGGATAAAATTAATGTGAAAAATAATGAACCTGCTGGGTTAGCATATATTTTGACAGCGACACTTTCGTTTCGGTCGAATGGCCTTGAACAGGCCAAAACGTTCATGTCCAACAAGGACCGGCCAGAGATAGCCCGGGGCCGAGAGGTCCGGCCCAACAATGTGCGTGCAAATTTGCTATGCCGGGCAAAGACAAGTACACAGAATTTGCCCGCACATTGTTGGGCCGGACATTCTCGGACCGGGCATGCCCTGCACAAGAATGCCGAGCAATTTGCTTGGCCGGACAAAGACAAGTACACAGAATTTTCCCGCACATTGTTGGGCCGGACCTCTCGGCCCCGGGCTATCTCTGGCCGGTCCTTGTTGGACATGAACGTTTTGGCCTGTTCAATCGACCGAAACGAAAGTGTCGCTGTCAAAATGTATGCTAACCCCACTGTATTTTTATTAAACGATCGAAAGAGATGAGGTACGGTCCACCGAAATCGAGCACAGACTCGTCCAATTCTTGTAACAAATGGTCCGCTTAGATCGTCTGGCGGCCGAAATGGAAAATTTTCGGTGCGATGCCGGACGAATGTGTGGCCTACATAAATCCGTCGCTCCGAAAGAAAGTTAAACAAACAAACAAACAAACACTTTAGTATAACTACTAACAATAAGTTATTTGTACAAACCTACATTTTTATCTCTAACCTCTACCTACTGATAAGATATGACAACTTATTTCTATATGATTAATCAGTACATGCGATTCCTTTGAACGCCAATGTTTTGCGAAAATAATTAAGAAATACTTGTTCTTTATAACTGTTTCAAAATGGGGTGCGGTGAAGTGTTTGTGAAGTATATTTTATACATAACGAATACCATTTTTGCTGTAAGTGGCATTTGTAAATCGTTTAAAGAAAATCATAGTCCTAGGAAATTACAAATTAGGTATATTTGGTGATGCTGATGACTCTACTTAATAAGCCTTTATGTTTTGCTTTATATATATACTAGCTGTGTCCCACGACTTCGTACGTGACTATTTCAGAATGTTGGCAAACATACACTTCACACATAGCTTTTTTCACCTTTGTTCACCTCTGCCCACCCCGTTCCCGTCACCATGCCGTGTATATAGCCTATGTTACTCAGGGATAATGTAGCATTCTAATGGTGAAAGAATGATCAAAATCCGTCCAGTAGCTTTTGAGTTTATTCGTAACAAACATACAAAAATACAAATCTTTCCTCTTTATAATATTAGTATAGATTGATAAATCAGTAAAAGGTGCTGCTGTTTATGTCACAGAACATTATAAAGAAAGTAGAAGTAGCACGATTTGTATCTATAGGGATAAACTATTCCGAATTTCTCTGTAAATAATCCACCTGTGTTACTGTTATTTAGCATGTAATTACTTATTCAATATATCTAAGTGAAATAGTCGTTTTTTTCTTCAATTTGTTTTATTGAATAGGAAATATGGGTGGTAAAATAAAGGATTATTTTGCCGCTGTTTTCTTTTTCATAATCTATAACAAAGCTTTCGCGTTTTTGTAGCTTATTGAAAATTCAAAATAATAGGTAGTTATTTTATTATTTTTGACCAATTAGAAAGACCAAATACAATGATTATATGTATAATTGAAGGGTAATAGTATAACAGCGCTTTAAAAAAATTAAGAGCTTTGTGATAGATTATGAAGGAGAAAACGGGGGCAAAGTTTAACCACCCATATTTCCTATTCAATAAAACCCATTGAAAAAATAACAGCTATTTCACTTAGTTTGAATAATTATTTGGATAAGTAACTATATGCTAAATTACAGTGACACAGGTGGATTATTTACAGAGAAATTGGGAATAGTTTATCCCAGAAAAATTATGGAATGGTAGACACATATAATAACATATAAGTTATTTAATCTATAGTTCTGCCTACAAACTCTACACTCTCTCAAAGTTTTACATTTCGAGTCCAATATAAACATAACAAAAAAAATATCTAGCTATTAAAATATTTTATAAGACGTTTTCTTTTTGTAATTTTTACAAAAAAAATTAACCGAAATGCAGTGATTGTTGTAATGTTAGCATGTTTATATGAAAACCGGTATATAATGTAAAATATATTATGATATCTTTAGACAAATGATTTGTGCTGCAGTTATTATTTCTGCACTGCAATATAGTAACGAAAGCAACACTTTCTTCTTCAATTCTTTATAATGTTTTTTTTATATACTGTTCTGTGGTATATGTATGCCCAACTGCCAGCCGAAGCGCATCTAGGTACTTAGGTAATATAAGGAAAATTGGTAGGTATTTAGCATTTTCCTTGAACCTCCATTCCGCCATCGTAGCTAAATTTTACGATGCTCTAGAATCTAGGTAATTGTTCTGTAAACGGGGGAAGAATGTGGAAAACGTGGGGCTCGAAGGGCAAAAACGACGGGTCCGCACCAATGGCCAGCCAAGTAATGCCCGGCCCGAGAATGTCCAACAATACAATGTCCGAGCAAATCTGTGTACTATCCTTGCCAGACCCAGCAATTTGCTCGGCATTTTTGTGTTGGACACTCTCGGGCCGGACATGAAGATGAAAGATTGACTAAAAAGGTTTATTGAACAATAAAAAATAATTCATCGAATGCAATTTTAAAAGTCCACACAGTCGCCGAGCATGTATGAAAGGTATGATAAATATAAAAGAAGCGAAAGAGGTATGTATGTCAGGATCGTAGCAAATAACATTCGATTGTCTTTGCCTACCCCTCTTGAGATAAAAAGCGTGATATTTGTTACAAGTCCTTGTTTTCCATACACTCTGACAAAATACTGTATTAATTTACTCTGTGGTTGTTTGTAGTTAGCAGGTATTGCATTAATCGGCGTGGGCGCAGGGTGTTTAATAGTAATGCCGTCAGCAGAACTCGGTTTTGAGAGCAGTCATACTATGGGCTCAGTAGCAACCATCGTGGTTGGTGTGACGGTCCTACTTATAGCAATATTTGGGTGCTTCGGAGGGATGACTAAGAACCACTGTATTCTGGTTACAGTAAGATTTTTTTTATACTCATTTTTTTAAAGTAAGTTTATATATTATAAATTCTGTGACAAAATTACTGAACGGATTTTGATGCAGATTTCACTATTAGATAGGTTTATTCACCGGGAAGGTTTATGAGTATTAAACATAGACCTATCATGTTTAGGAGCTGAGCATTAACAGTACAAGTGAATCAAGTCGGGGCAATTTGCCCCAGCCGGTTTTCATGGCGTACGCTGTCAAATCCGTCAGACATATATAAAAGTATAGGCGTAGGCATGGACGTAAAAAAGGAGAGGACGGATCGCCGCTAAGACAAAAGTGAAGCAACCAAGTTATGCCAGTTTCATTGTAAATACGAGCCTCACGCACACATTCTCATTCGGTTATGCTGATCAGCCGCATTAAGAAAATAAAAAACAATGCCGTCTTGTGTAGTAAAATTATGCAAAAACAACTCCATTACTCATAAAAAATCTCAAGGAATCACATTTCATAGGTAAGTTAGTAATTTACCACTTATTCAACAATTTAAAAATATATTAGAGATAATGCACGCACACATGCACATGCACGCTTGGTGCTTCACTTTTGTCGTAGCGGCGATCCGTCCTCTACTTTTTTACGTCCATGGGCGTAGGTATGTATGTAGTTAACATTGTTGTAAACTCATATTGTACCCGTGCGAAGCCGGGGGCGCGCAGTCGCTAGTTATATTATAAATATTTTTCGGGTAATACTGAAATTATTGAAATAAATGAGGTGGAAATCTTAGCTTAGTCATATTTACAAGGTGTAAAATATCTTGTAGATTCATGGTAGAATCTCTTTTTATTTTAACAAAATGGTGTTGTTACTCATTCATTAAATTATTGGGTAACGAATCTATTGGAATAGGCATGATGACTAAAAAATTCTAATTAGTCCGTCAGTTAGATTATCAGAAAATATTGGACACGTATTTTTTTTTTCTTTTGTCAATTAAACAAAAAATGATGAAGATATATAAGTTCCGCCTCACGCCAATTTTTAGCAAAGCGTGACGTCAACAGCTCCCAAACTTTGACGCGCTTTCCCTCTGTCATTTTTTGTTTGATTGACAAAAGAAAAAATACGTGTCCAATATTTTTTGATAATCTAAATGACGGACTAAATAGAATAATATTTTGTTTACCCTGTCATCTACCCTATTAAATATAACAGTTTAGTTCATAATAGGTACAAAAATATAATCAAAAGAGTAGAAAATGTTCCCTCAAGGGAATTAGACATAAGTAGGGAGAGCGGGCAGTTTTCTCGCTCAACGAATAAGTTTAGCGATACAGCGAAGAAACGCTGCCAGCATCTTCGGCACAATGCCGCAGGGGCCTTTTTTAGATTTAATTTAACATTATATATTTTCTTTTAGTCTAATTTTGTATATTTTGGTTATTGTTTATTTAATTTTTTGTTTAAGTTATGAAATAAATTATATTAACAAGTGCGTTTGTTTGTATTTCACTCCAAAAGAGAGCTACGGATCGATGTGATTTTTTGCACAGAGATAGTTAAACTTGAAGGACATAGAGTGACATAGGTTACTTTTTATCCCGGAAATATCCCGGGCGAAGCCGGAACCGAAAGCTAGGAACATAAATACAGATACACAAGTTATTTTGGATCCAAATTAGAACCATACGGCATCACGAAAAATAAAATAACAGGCTAAATTTTTTATGAAAATATTTAGTTCGACTTTTACATTTTTGTATAGAAATGGCTCCGATATGTCTAGTTTCATTTTGATGCTAGTCCTACAACGAAATCGTGCACTCAAGTCACAGTTCACAGTATACTTTTTTCAGCAAATAAATAAATATTGTTTTATGTTTTTTCAGTATACAATCTTCATGATAGTTTTGATGATAATGAAGCTGACTCTCTCTGTGTTGATATTTGTAAACCTGAACTATGTAAAGGACAGAGTTGTTGAATTACTTAACAAAGCATTCACAGATGCTAACATGAAATCCGTTGATCTTGTACAACAATCTGTAAGTATACTTGTATTTGTATATTTGTACCTGAAAAAGCTTGTGGTGATGGGCAGGATGGAGAGAAGAAGACCTCGAGGACGATGGTCCGATCAAGGAGGACCGCAGCCGATGGTAGAAAATAATTGAGAAGCTGATGAGGCGGGGTCGCGATCCTCAGCAATGGGACAGACTGTGGAGGAGGTATATTTGTGCATTACGCGTAAGCCGATATGGCTGAACAAATTTGGATGAAAAGGGTGAAAATCCCGTTAACTAAGAGGTGGAGAAGAGACTTGAAGGTGTTGCTTCCCTTGTGGGTGAAACCGCGGGCATAATTACTTCAGTGCAAAAAAAGTTAGAGTAAATTAAGGGATTTTTGTTTCAGTTAAAGTGTTGCGGTACTACAGGCCCCGGATCCTATGGTTTACAAATAATATTATTCGCTCTGCCAGAGTCCTGTTGTCCACCAAATACAAAAATTTGTTCTGGGGTCACAGCCTATACTGAAGGATGTAATGATGCTATGAGAAACTTAGTGGATATCTTCGGGACTGGCGTTGGTGTTATAGCCATTGTTTCAGTCTGTATTTCGGTTAGTTTTTTAAATTTCCTTTTTTAGCTCGAAAACCTATAAACACCAGAAATCGACGTGAATGCACGAAATGGACGGGAATGAGGCGAGACTTAACGTAACGAATGGATATAATTTGGTCTCTACGTATTCCAAAGGAACCCTAAACTAAATAAGAAAATCCAATATACCATATTGTCATGTTGCGGTTGCCACTATTTAAACCAAAGAGGAGAAAAACTAACCAAGAAAAAAAAAATACGAATTCGATTTTTTTGCCTTTCGTATAAAAATATAAAATTAGGCAAGGATAACAAACGTCAAACAAAAATAGCAGCACGTGTCTAAAACCGCAACGTGAAAATAGCCCCCTGCAGCAAAACAACATAACTTACCTACATAAAGAAAGGCAGGGGAGATAAATCTCAATTGCCATAGATTAGCGCCCCTGCTGCCCTTCAAACACACCTTTACGACCTTTATACGTTGCGGTATGGCTAGAGACACCGGTAACAGTGTCCCCTTTTTGCCAGTTGTCCATATTGAACAGAACAGGAAGCAAGCACTGCACTTAGGAGACATCCATTAATTACGTGAGCTATTTTTCTTTAAATTTAGACTCCCCCTCCCCCTTGGTGAGATTGAGTGAGATTTATTGGGGACCCCCCCTCCCCCATACATGAGATTTCTGCTACAGTTGTTAAAAAAAATTATAAAATCGGTACCTATCGGTGTACCTATTACCTTTTTTTTTCTTTTAAAAACTCAAAATGTTTCATTTTTTACAATTTTTCTTACTCTTAAAATAAATGTTTTTAACCATGAGAAGTTTGAGCGGGCAAAATGGGACATTTTAAGTGAAGAAAAATAAATAGCAATGTTGACGTGAGATTTTCAATTATACCCCCTCAGTTTAAGTGAGATATGATGAGATTTTACTGGACCCCTCCCCCCCATTTTGAGCTCACGTAATTAATGGATGTCCCCTTATATTACCCAGGTAAACCACTGAGAAAGTAGCACACCCATGGTCCGCGCGGGTGAGAGGGGCGGGCGTGATTCTGCCATACACGATACGAAGTTTCACGCGATATATCTGTAGTCGACGCGATCCAACTCAAAAATTTCAGGGTTCAAGCTATCCTCATACCAAATTTCATCAAAATCAAAACCTACCCGCAAAAGCCAGAGGTAAATCGCGTCGACAACAGACAGCTCGCATCGTGTATAGCAGAATCACGCCCGCCCCTCACCCCTCATGGACATGGGAGTGCTACTTTCTCAGCGGTTCACCTATAGGTACCTAATGGACGTAGATGTCACTTCTTTAACAGACGTACCTAAATATCTTATTTTTAGAAGAAATGCGGACGGCCTTATTACTTCCCTCATAAAGCACATATTCTTAAAGAAAATTGGTGCTTAGCATTTTTGTGGGAATTGAACCGGGGCATTTTATATTTGGGGCATGTTAAAAAAAATGATATTTTTTATTTCAGCTCGTGGCGATAGTGTTTAGTTTATGTCTAGCTAAACATATAAACAGAAATAAGATAAGAAGATATCAATATGCTGGAGTACATAATTATTAGTTTCTATTGAAGTACATTCTGCCGTCAGCGTCAGTGAAAATTATTAGTTTGAGTTTTTATATTTTGTGATAATAATACTAGTTTTTATAATGATTTCATATATTGTTGGCAAAATAACAAAGTTTAAAAATAACAATAAAATACAAGTAGGTGTAGGTAACTACTCTATGTCATTCAACAATTAAATTAAACAGTAGAAGCACCTACTCAACAAAAAATATACAAAAAAATATACCTAAGAACATATAATATCATAATGACATATTATAGTGCCTGTGTTATAGCACATAGTAGATAATTATTATTATTATGTCTTTTATTAAGATTTATTATAAAAAAGATTCCATAATTACAACAATTAATACTTATTTATATATTAGATTACCTATGTAAAAATGCATTGCAATGGTTGTTAATACGGGCCTCTTACCATGAAACTCATAGCGACACATAATTACACACAATTAGTATTGGCGCGCGACAACTTGGCGATAATTTATTAATTTTGTAGGAAACTTGGTCACTATCTTGGCTTCTGGAATACACTTTAGTGAAGCCATGACATATCTGTGGGCCTATACTAGAGGTCTATACTTTACAAAATGTAACTTCGGTCATATGGCAGCTGTCAACTAATTCGTAATTAATTTTATCTACTCTTATATCGTAAACTTTCTATTACAAAATCGAATTATACTTCATAATGATAGTTTTATTTACACGCGTCTGTAATATGTCAAACTTCGATACTATAATGTATTATAGTACCATTGAGATATAGGTACTAGAGGAGCTATAATAGACAAAAGGCATGCTTCATTTCTATAAAAAATAAAACTTAAGTTCGCTGAAGCGCTTGTTAGTCGCTAGTCGAGTAACCAAACGGTATAAACACACAGCGCTAGAGCGCTTCTAGGATGTAGTTTTCTCGCGACCAAAAGGTCGAAACCGCCGTGTATTTCGTGGCGCTTACGCATTTCGTTCAACGTACTACAACAACATGCTTAATATAGACTAACTACGCTTACAGAAAAGACATACCTAACAAGCTTCATTTGTACAAGATTTGTATTTTTGTTTGTAATGAATAAAATCAAAACTACTGGACTGATTAAAAAAAATATTTCTAAATTAATACTATATATATATAATTATTATTATTACACTTTATACTTTATATTATACTATATAAAGCTCGATTACCACTGACTCACTCACTCACTCACATCATTGTTCTCCCAGAAAGAGTTGTGATGGGGGGAAACTTTTGGTGGGATCGTATAGAGGGACTCCCGGTGAGTACCAGAAAAATCCGAAACCCCCCTTTTTCGCCCCCCTTATTTTTTTTTATATTTAGAGAAGTATAAATCGGATGGGGTAGGTGTCGAAACTAATAATGTTTAGGATCTGTTCTTATTAGCGAATCCATTAAAAAAAATGTTCTTCCATACAAAAAAATAACTCCCATACATTTTTTTTTGTTTTTTATCTCGGAAACTACAAATCAGAGGGGGAAAGTGCCGAAACTAATAATGTTCAGGATCTGTTTCTATTAGTGAATCCATTAAAAAAAATATTCTTCCATACAAAAAAAAACTCCCATACAAATTTTCATACATTTTTCTTTTTTTTTTCCTATGGACTGGGATTTGATTTCTACCCCTTTCCACTTTCCCCGTACCCCCCCCCCCGTCTCCCATAAAAAAATTTTTAAACTCGCGAGCGAAGCGAGCGATGCCGCGGCAGCGGCCGGAGAAGCGTCAGTTATCAAGAAACCGAAACCCCCTTGGTAGTGGTAGGGGTAGAGGTAGTGGTAGGGGTAGGGGTAGAGGTAGAAGTAGAGGTATTGGTAGTGCTAGAGGTAGTGGTAGGGGTAGGAGTAGGGCTAGGGGTAGGAGTAGGGTAAGGGTAGGGGTAGGAGGTTGGAATAGGGGTAGGGGTAGTGGGAGTAGTTGTGGTACGAGTCGGAATAGTTTTGACGTGATAGGTGGCGGGCTTATCGCTGACTTGTAGCATGTCTTCTTTCGTGTGGGCAGCAGTATGTTCCCACACTGAAACCTCGAGAGTTGCTTGCAACTCGCGCACTACACAACATAACTTATGTACTACTACTACTCCCACTACCCCTACCTCTACTCCAACCCCTACCACTATCCCTACCCCTATTCCAACCCCCTACCCCTAAGCCTACTCTTACCCCTACCCCTACCACTACTCCTACCCCTACCCCTACTCCTACCCCTAGTCGGGGCAAGCCGCTAGTTTCATACATTCTCTAAATTCACTGGCATAATACCCGGTCCTTTGTAAGGCTTGCATGGGGACATAGGTCCAACACGTAGAGGCCCTTTAGAGTGTTTAATCTAAAGTGTTGTGAGTAGCACTATTATTGATTGAATTAAACTTGGTAAAGTTGAATGCATCGACGTATAAAAAATTTTTCTCTTTATAATATTAGTGTAGAAGTGTAGATAACACATTACACAAACAATAATATCTGCGTAAAAAATATATTGTATTATTTTCCGCTATATACGGGAACGTCAACTAATTTTACATATTTTCACTTCTGAATGTTTTTAGTCTATGTCTAATGACACAACAGGCGTCTTATAAATTTTATGTTCGTATTTAATTTTAAAATGATTATACCTAGTTACTTACCGGTGGAAAGTTATTCCTTTACACTTCGCCGTATTCCTTGAATTATTAGTGCAATATCTCAACACACACCAAGGCATATTTTATAACTTTCAAATTTTTTCGATTAAAAACAATCACTAGCATATAACTGCTCAACAGCTAGCAAGCGACTGAAAGAAGTGCAGCGCGATCGCCGCAATTGAATGGAACATAGGAGTGATGGGTAGCGTCTGCTCTAGTACTATAACTCACTGTATAGTACCGAAGTTTTCATACGAAAACGATATCGTAATGTTTTGGTTTTTTTTAAATGCAGAAAGGGTAGAAGTTTTTTTTTATACAGCCATACTAAACTCTATGAAAATATCGACACGCGCATGTCCGAGTTACTTGACAGTTAACGCGCATGCGCATTAATGCGCAGTAGGTAGGTAACCGCGGTTTACCGCCAATTTGTCGATTAAGAAAAATATCTCGGTTCAATTTGTTTTGTACTATTGCATGGGATTAGTTAAAGTAGTGTAGGTATGAACGGGCACAATTTGGAACTAAAACACTCGTAGATGCTATTAAAAAATTCCACTTGTTTTAATTACCCCTATTATGATCCCGTATCATAAACTACTATTACAACACCAAAAGTCATTGGTTTTCTGCAAAGGACAATAAAATAAATATATTGCTATACGAGTATTTGATTTTGACATTTTTAAAACACAAAAGATTTGGCTCAAGATACATTTACAAAGTTTTGTGCTAGTTTACGTCGTATACGTATGCATTTTCTATTGTAAAAGTAATATAATAAAAAAATCAAAACTCGCATTAGGCATTTTAAATCAAAATACCATGTGGGTAGTACCTACCCGGCAGAAAATTATGATCATCGCGCTTAGAAAGAGAAAACGAACTACATAAGTGCAAAACCGAAGTTTCTTTCTAAAACCCGATGATGATTATTTTCCGTTTCATCATCATTATTTTAATAGATATACAGTGTAAACTCTTTATAACGAATTTCAAGGGACCGAGCATTTTTTTTCGTTATAAAGAGTTTTCGTTATACGGAGGGAAGAGAAAAATTAACCAAACTTAACCTATTACAATCATTTCTAATTTTATTACTATCAATAGGTAAATTATTCTAAACAAAGTTGGTTTACGACTGATAATACACGATAGGTGACGATGGTGCGTTTAGTAACTGAGACCAAAATTTCCTACAGACAATGTAATTCTTAGATTACATGGCACACGTGTAAAGGCAATTAACAATAACAAAAGCGAGACGGTTGTTTATGACCTCAGGTATCTTTCTTAGAAATTTCGGCACCTCAAAAGATTAGTTTTGTAAGCTGATTATAAAAACAATTACACTGTTAAATATGTATGTTGTTGATTTCTAAATATGAAAAAGTGAATTAATGTATGGCTTTTGTGGTAAACCAACCAAATTGAACTAATTTCTACGTTATAGAAAGTTTTTCGTTATAACGAACGACGTTATAAAGAGTTTACACTGTAATTAAAAACTATTATACCTTGTTTAAGTATAAAATGGAAGTTACCAGTAATACCGACTGACTGACAATATTTTGTAAATTAATGAAAAAAATAATAAAGCCTACAAAATGTATTTTACTTAAACCCCTATGATGCTAATTTAAAAATTAAGTATCCATTACTCTTAAGTTTTATATTATAATAAATATTTAAGATATTATTTATTCTAAACCATAGATGTATGTAGTATGCTCTGGCGCTCTACTAGATATGAGACCAACAATTTTATACATCAGTGTGCGTGTCAAATGCGTAATTCTGTGGATTTTTCATCTTAGATGACTTACATCCAGGCACTGCATTAACAATAATTAATCACGTCTATTAAACACTAAATCATACTTTAAAACAGGATATTTTATAAAAATAAGCGAAATTTTTACTACGGACTCGCGCACGTAGGGTTCCGTACCATTATTTATAAAAACGGCAATAAATCACGTTTGTTGTTTTTAAAGTGAATAATATAACTCAATATTCTGTGAATATTTCAAGCGTCTACCTGTTGCCGTTATCAATATCGAGAAAAAACTAGCAAAAAAAATCACGTTTGTTGTATGAGAGCCCCCTTAAATATTTGTTTTATTTTAATTTAATTATTTATAAATTTAATTAAATATATAATATTCTGTGAAAATTTCAACGGCTCATGAGATACAGCCTGGTGACAGACAGACAGACGGACGGACAGCGGAGTGTTAGTAATAGAGTTTCCGTTTTTACCCCTTGGGTACGGAACCCTAAAAACGGTCTCGTTTATCTGTCTCGCTTTAACATACGCGTATCTATGCGCTTTCTCTTTTGTATTGCCAATCTAATAGAGCGCCCGAGCGACTATTAATCTATGATTCTAAACACATCAAAAGTACTAAGTACCAACTTACAACATCGTAGCATAATAAGTAAAATTGTAAATAAATAATATATAGGAAATAAGGAAGTACCCTCACTAGTATTTTTAAATTTATATTTTGGAATATCGATATGTTGTCCTAAATATGTCAAGATCTGTCGATTTATCACAGAAATCTATATATTTTGGAGTGAAACTTCTTTAGGTAGGGTAGAGAAAAAAATCGTTACGCGTAAACGTATGTATAAAAAATACTACTTAATGATCCTGCTGGCGGTTTGGTATCATTATAATATTAACTCTTTCTAAAAAATACATTAATAATTTCATATTTATTTATTAATTAAGCCAAAGAAGTTTCACTTCTAATCTATTTCTAATACACGTTTATTTTTTTACAGTAAGTGGTCCAAAATTATTGCAATAAACTCTCAGATCCAAATTTTACATCACATATAAATGAAATAAATATTTATCAAATTCTTAATTATATACAATAGTATTGTATTGCACTCATATTAGTTTCAACAAAATATTTATTAAATTAAACATTTCCAATTATTAATAATGTAAATTCTATTTCTCCAATATAAAAATGTTCATTTATTAAATTCTCGATCATGATATGACTGTTAAGATCTTTTGAGATTTTTTAACGTTTTTTAATCATGGTAGTCCGACCAACTCTTTGGTAAAGTGAAATAACAAAATGGCTGAATGTCGAGATACCCTTGTCTTAATGATAAAAAAATACATTAATACTTTGATAATTCAACAATACAGCTTTTTTAGATCCTTCCTTAATATTTTCCCAGCAGCATTTTTAGGTATAGAATCAACTAACTGAACTTCGTGTATATGTTTGTATTTAGTAACTTTCGAGTTAACATAATCCATTATTTCATCTTCAGTAGGTGTTTGACCTACTTGGGGAACTATGAAGGCTTTCGGTAATTCTCCACTAATGGGGTCTGGAATTCCGATGACGGCGGTGTCCAGAACTTTAGGATGAGTTCTCAGCACCGCTTCCAATTCTGCTGGAGGCACTTGGAAGCCTTTTACCTATAGAAACAACGGTTATAATTTATAATCAATTATTTTTATCATGTTTTAAGTATTATAGTAAAAATTTGCAATTGCACCTGTTTTATCATTCCCTCTCTGCCATTCATGAGGGAACAATAGTTGCAGTCAATACTGTCAATCTGTGTGTGTGTTGTGTGGCGGTCTCACAATATTGAAAATGAAACCTGTATCGCGCTATTGAAAATATTTAATAGATTATCATATATATACAAGTTTCCAGCGACAAGCGTTGGGAAGTATTCCCTTTTACTCACAGTCGTTGGATTGTTGTGTGTATTGCCATTTCTATATGTGCTTTAATAAATAAAAAAAATTGTTTGAGATGCTGTTTCCATACTTTAGTAATATAGTTCAATGCACAGAACATTATAAAGTAGAATGGAAGTAGAATATGTTAGCAAATTTGTATGGAAACCGGTGTAACAATTTTTTTGTACTATGACAATATTGTGAAAAACATAACCTAATTAAAATGGTATAGTAGGTATGCTATCTTTAGACAAATTATTTAGGCGGTTATCATTCTTGCACTTAAATATAGCATACAATGATACAATGTACGTGTTCTATAATTTCAGGGAAAATTCTGAAGAGAAATCATATATGCTGCAGAGTAAACAAAAATCTTGTATTAAAATTTCCTAAAAATTTTATCTTCAAATTATTTATTTATTGACTTTTTTACGGGGCCTTTAAACGTCTGTGTTAGGATTTCATTTGTATTAATAAAATTCCTTAATGTTTTCTCCGTATAAATTTTAAATACAATTTGAACCTTGCTTTCTTTCGCGTTGGCAACCTTGTTAGCATAATTTACAGCTTCAAGCGAAAACGTGAACATTACCTTAATAAGTTCCTTCAATCTATCCGTAACATATAAATGTTTTTCACTATCATATTTCCCGACGTCTCCCGTCTTGAACCAGCCGTCCGGTGTAAACACCTCCTTAGTGGCAGCCTCATTGTTGTAATAACCTTGCATCACTACCGGACCACGGAACCATATTTCTCCTTCCTAAAACCAAAAGGTGTTACGGTTCCAGGGTACCCAGCGGAAGACCAAGTCTGCCTCGTTTAGCCGATGGTATGTGAGGCTATACCTAACGAGTGACAATACAATCTGTTGAGGTATATTTAGATGGAAAATCCTCTAAGTGTGGTTTGTCGGATTATGTACATAAGTTTTTAATTAAAAAACCCATTGGTACATGACCGGGATCCAGGATCGAACCCGTGGTCTGCCTAGTTAATACCAGACGTCTTAACCACAATTTGAATACCTAGACAAATAAAATATGCTTTCAATTCAACTACTTATATATGCTACCGCAGACTTTTTATAGTTTATTTCATTCCACACAATTTTATTGTATATCTTAACATTAAATTAAATGTGCTAACATTTTTCATTACTTGATTCACTAATTAATGCTCAGCCTATAAACATGATAGGTCCATGTTTAATACTCGTAAACCTTCACGGTGAATGAACCTATGTAATCGTGAAAACCACAACATAATCCGCGGCGAGGGACTTTGTTTTATAATAATACAAGCGTCTGTCCGCGGTTTCACCCGCGTGGAAATAGATCCAAAAAGAAATAATTCAGTTTAGGCTTCAGTTTGCCTCTCCCCGCCCGCTTTCGCAGTGTTAAAGTAGTATATAACATTATCTGACCCCTAAACTACCACTATGCAAAAAATCATGTTGATCCCGTGAAAAACAAAAACAAATCTATCCCACGGGAACCATACATTTTTCCGGGATAAAAAGTAGTTTGTGTTATTCCAGACTATAATCTATCTCTGTACCAAATTTCATAAAGATCATAACATGACACAACTTTCGCATTTATAATGATGATTTATTGTACCACTAACCAATACTGAATTATTTTCATATAACTAAACCTGAATTGTTTGATTTCTTGAGGTTTCATAAAAAATTGGTCACGCACCGATGGTTACGGAAAAATTCGAGAGTCTGAACCCTAATTAATGATTTTGTCTGTCCAGAATAAGCTCCGAAACGGCTGAATGGATATTGATGAAACGTTCTTAGTGAGTACTTAGACTTAAAAAAGTTTTAAAAATAGTAAACTTTGAACTGACTTGTTCAGGTCCCAGAGATTCTCCAGTGTTAACATCAGCTATCTTAACATGACAGCAGGGCATCACGTGTCCCACAGTATCAGGGTTGCAGCCAGTATTTTTTCCAATACTTAACCCACCCGTGGTCTCGGTCAATCCAAATCCTTGTCGAAGTATAATGTTTTTCTGGAACAAGAATATAGGGGTGAGATTTATAAGGTGAGGTCTGCTGTTGAAAAGCAAAATATTTTATTTTTACAAAATGAACTCAGCATACGGAATTAATCAGAAACCCCATAAGCTCTTCAAAACTAAGGCTAAAATAGTATTTATTATCTATATAAATAAAAAGTAAATGCTGTTCGTTGGTAACACATCACTTGACAACGGCTGGACTGATTTGACTAAGTTTTTTTTAAATGTTCGTAATAGTCTGAATAAGGTTTTTAGAGAAAGAAAAATTGCTCGAGGGAGACTTGGTCTTCAGCTGGGTACCCTGAAACCGTAACACAGTTTCGGGAGCTGTAAAGCAACCCGCGAAGAAAGAAAAAAAATGCTAGAAAAATTAGAAAATTCGGGAAAACTGACAGTGCTTTTTTCTATAGGATTTTTGTTTGAACTTAAGACCATATTAGAGAATGAAAGTTAATATGGGCTCCACGGGCGAAGCAGGTCGGGAAATTAGTTATATATGCAACTAGCATTCCGCCCCCGGCTTCGCCCGTGGATATTTACGAATAAAATAAAATATACCCTATACCTACCCCTACCCCTACTTCTACTCCTACCCCCTACCCCTACCCTCTACCACTACCTCTATATCATCAATAGTTACATTATTGGAGTTTTAGCAAGGATCCCTAATTTTTTTCTATCTATCTATCTATCTATATCTATCTATCATCACGCCTTTCATCCCAAGAGGGGTAGGCAGAGACAATCGAATGCCATTTGTTACGATCCTGACATATCTCTTTTGCTTCTTTTATATTCATCTTACCTTTCATACATGCTCGGCGATTGTGTGTACTTTTAATATTTCCTTCGATCAACATATTTTTTATATGTTCAATAAAAGTACATCTAGGTCGTCCTCTGCTAGCATTTCCTTTCACTTCAGCCATATAAACCTTTTTAGTCAATCTATCATCCTTCATTCTTTCAACGTGTCCAAACCAGCGTAAACTACTTTTCTTCATTTTTGTCACAACATCATCTTTTACTCCGCATTCTTCTCTAATGACATCGTTCCGGATACGGTCAATACGCTTTATATCACACATTCTACGTAAAGACCGCATTTCCACTGCATTTATTTTACTTTCATGCCTCTTATTCCATACCCAAGTCTCGCTTCCATAAGTAAGTGATGGAACTAAAACAGCATTATGTATGTTCATTTTACTTTTAGTTGTAAGTTGTGTATTTCTGCATACATTGTTTAGTCCACCAAATACCTTGCTTCCCGCTTTCACTCTCCTTTCAATTTCTTTGTCTATCTTTCCACTTCTTGTAACCATACTACCTAAATAAACAAATTCATTCACTTGCTCTAACTTACATCCTTTCACACAAATCTTACACTCCGTCCTTTCATCTTCCTTTTCAAATACTAATACTTTTGATTTCGAAATATAAATTTTCATGAATTTCTTCTCACATTCCTCATTCAAAATTGCAACTAGGTTTTGCAGCTCTTGCTCCGAAGATGCAATTAATACCGCATCATCGGCATATAAAAGACAGCAAAGTCTAGTAGGACCCATTTCTATCCCTAAGGAACATTGTTGTAATTTGGTCAAACAACTATCGAAATACAGATTGAATAGACAAGGTGACATTACACAGCCCTGTTTAACACCACAATGTATATTAAACGGGGTTGAGCACTGTCCACCCACTCTAACATAATTTTTTTTGAAAATATTATATAGCCTATGTCACTCAGGGTGAATGTAGCTTTCCAATGGTGAAAGAATTTTTGAAATCGGCACAGTAGTTTTTGAGTTTATTCATTACAAACATACACACACACAAAAATACAAATCTTTCCTCTTTATAACATTAGTATAGAGAGTAATAGATAAAATTTAAAGCAACATAGAATAGGTGTTATTTTTTTTATTAATCACTTAAGGTGGAATGTGGCCGACACGCGGTTATTGGCCGTAGTGTAGTATTTCCACCTTACGAAATTAAGTCAAAATTGATAAATCGTAACGAGAAGTATAACAGGAGCGATTATATTTTTTGACAAATGGCGCATTTTGTATTTTGGTTTGTTGTTTTTTTTTCTATCTTCACGTGTTGCCTTACAGCTCCCGAAACCGTGTTACGGTTCCAGGGTACCCAGCTGAAGACCAAGTCTGCGTCCCTCGGATCGTTTAGCCTTACGGTAGTTTAGGCTATACCAACGAGTGGCCAGTTCTGTTCAGGTATATTTAGATGAAGTGTGGTTTGTCGGATATGTATATTATGTATATAAGTTTTTAATTAATGTGTAATTTTTAATTAATACAAGACGTCTTAACCACTCCGCACTTATTTTGTTCTGTATTCTGAGAAATTGTATTACTTTGGAGATACTCACATTCTTCTCTAGAATGGAATCAACATCAGTTTTAGATAATGGCGCAGCACCACATATGATACTCCTGACCGCCGACATGTGTTTTTCTGTTACAGCTGGGTGTTTTCCTAGGAAAACAGCTGGAAAACAAAGTCTTATAATGTAGTAAATATTACATAACATTTTAATCCATACGCAAGTAGTAAAAAGCATAACAATGACGTCAGTGACAAGTAGCTAAGAATACTAATTAGCAACATTAGTAGCAGTTTGGACACGTTGAAAGAATGAAGGATCAAAGAAGGTTTATACCTATGGCAGAAACGAAAGGAAATGCTGGCAGACGACGACCTAGGTGTACTTTAATTGAACATATAAAAAATTATTGATCAAAGGCATTGTTAAAAGTACACCCAATCGCCGATAATGTATGAAAGGTATGATGAATTTAAAAGAAGCAAAAAAGGCATGTCAGGATCATAAAAATGGCATTTTATTGTCTCTGCCTACCCCTCTTGGGATAGATTATGCTTACACCTCCCGGGAACCGTTGCCGTCCCCAGGCTACCCAGAGGAAGACAGTCTTAAACTATTTGAGATTTCAAATAGTCAATGAATAGCATCAATTTTATTTAAGATTATGTGCTTTAAAAGACTTTTCGTGCTTTGGAGGGCACGTAAAGCCGGCGGTTCCGGGAGGCAAGGTGACAAGAGGGCTGGTTCCTTCCTCGCTCAACGAATCAGCATCGCGATTCAGCGAGGAAATGCAGCCAGTATTCTTGCCACTATTCCACGCGGACCTGGTTTATTTAGTCATTTTTAATGTTTAGATTATTTTTTTTAATAAATCTTCACGGGTTGCCTTACAGCTCCCGGGAACCGCGTTGCCGGCCCCAGGGTACCCAGCTGAAGACAAAGTATTATAAGGTTTTTATATTGTTGTGTTAATAATAACTAGCAAAAAGTGGACACTGTTACTAAAATGTTATATCCTTATTAAGGACTACTTACCAATTGGTGGTACAAGGAACAGACAATCAGCTTTGTGGTCCAATAGAATTTTCAGGAATGTTTCAGGTGTAAAGTTAGGTAAAGTAATAAGTTTACAACCAAGGTGCATTTGATTCATTCCCAGAATACTCAAACCGAAGATGTGGAAGAATGGCAACACTGCTGGTAGTAAAGATTGGTGACTAGCTGAAATACCAAAAATAAATTATGGAACCATGTGCACATTTAGTTAGTTCTATCTATCTCCGCAATGAAGCTGAAAATGTCGCGCGGCTCCCTTTGTTTAGGTCTATTATACGAGGCGTAGGTAGAAACCATTTTTTCCCTCTGTTGGGTTGCTTTACAGTGGTATTACCGTTCCAGGGTACCCAGCGGAAGACCAAGTTTCCCTCTTTAAGCCGATGGTATTTGTGAGGCTATACCTAACGAGTTCTGTTGAGGTATATTTAGATGGAAAATAATTTCATTAGGCTATTAACTTCACTTCTTTATATTTCATTTTCCTATTTAACAAGTTTGTCATATATTAAATGTAGGTATATTTCATTAATACCACCAAAGCACAAGTCAAAAGAAAATTTAAGAAAAATTCAATTTATATAAATTAATTAAAATATTTTTAGGGTTTCTCTCTTCAGACGATTCTGAACTAGGGAAATACCTAAGACATAAACGGCAAAGCAACCAAGCTAATTTACCCAAAGTTAGTATGTGGTGCCATACTACAATTTCGCTAGTTCAGAAGCGAACTTGCTGAAGAGAGAAAGCCAAAAAATTATTTTATTCATTTATGCTCTGTCGATAAACGCATCATAGTGCAACGAACTCAGTTTTATGCGCGGCTTATTTTGTCCATATCTCTTTAAAAATATGTGAGCGAGATTGATTACTATTAAAATCGTAAGGTAACCAAGGATAAGATAAGATAGACCAATATTCACATACCAGAAATATGAGAAAGTAGGATTTTTCAACATAATCGGTATTTCGAAAAACACGAAAAGGACTTCGGCTTTTCTATGTTTTTACAAAAACTATTAGAATAAATAAATTCTAGTTAGTGTATTCTTAAAGTATGTGAAATTATCTATCTTTTAATGTCGAGAAAATTTAAGATTAGTAAATATATTAAGAGAACTCGAGTCGCAAACTTGGCTGAAATACGCGTTTTCAAGGCTGAAAACTTAGGTGTAACTGATTTTGGTTATTTTCTTTCAATGAGAAACTTTAGAATTTATTTATCTTTGAAAAGCAATTTTTGATTTCGAGCCTAACACATACAGTTATCACGTAAAACTGGAAAAACGAAACATCTGATTTGTATGGGACAAAAATCATGAGGCGGCCCCTTCTATAAGTGTTGTGCTCCGACTGCAGTTTACATAATTGATTTTTCGATTTCAACAAATGATGGCTTATTAACAAATCAAATCCTGAAACTTGAATATATATAAAAAAATATATATTAAAAATTGAGATTAAAGTTAAAAATATTAAAATTTAAAAATAGTATGTGACATCCGCACCTGTGGTTTCCTGTACAGCAACAATGTTCGGATAAGCTATCATTTGGTTGAGCGACACCAAATTTCTGTGAGTCAACACAACACCTTTTGGCAAGCCAGTCGTGCCACTTGAAAATGGAATCACAGCCACATCTTCAGGGTTCCGTTTTATATTTTTCACATCACTTACGTCTATAGACGGATCCACAAGTTCACAGAACTTGATACAGCCAGAAGGCAGAGATTCGTTTTCTATAAGTACGACTGGTATGTCTCTTTCGTTTGAATTCAAAGCTTGTTTCACATTTTGATAGGAGAATTTTGATGTGAACACCGCTTTACAATCCACCATTTCTAAAAGTCTTGTTAGTTCCTCTGCAAAAATACAATAAAAATAAGTTTTAATCTGCTAATAAAAAATAGACTAATCTTATAAATACTTTGTGTACCTATCGCTTCCATTTCCATACAAACGGAGAATATGTTTTACTATATACCTTATATACCCTACCCAAACAATCCCCCCGCCACGCCTGTCTGTGACATTTTAACGCAAAAACGGTTGTTGCAGTTTTCATAATATTAGATAGGATGTTTAGTAGCTGAGCATAAATAAATGAATCAAGTCTGGGAAAAAGTTAGCCCCAGCGAGTTTTCATGACGTGACGTATGCTGTCTAATCCGCCAGAGATGAAACAAAATATATTAGCATAAGCGTATAAATTACGTAGGTATTCATATTGTTGTAACCCCATATTGTACCGTGGGGTCGCTAGTATTATCTAATTTCAACTAAATATTGGTATGTTATTAACATAGTGAAGAACTTAAGTGTGTAGCTTTTCTGTTTTTCAAAATTTGTAATAGGTGTCTAACTTTTGAGCTAGATATTACGAATTTGGAAATGTATGGAAATGGCGGTGTCTGCGCGGTACACAATTTCTTAATAATTTATCATACTATATTATATCAATGTTGCTAATTAAATGTGGACAAAGTCATGAGTTATATATTAGTACCTATTACAATAATTATATGTTTTGATATTTTGCTGCGAAAGGTCACGGATCATGGTACAAGAATAACAATAAAAATAAAATGACATTAGACCTCTTTAAAAATAGAAATATTAGTCATAATTTAGAAATAACTTCGAGAAAAAAAAATATAAGAATACAATACCTTTATACATTAATAGAAAAGGCAACATTATGTTCCAACGACTTTGTGAACTAATAAGCAATAAGGATGCTTTCTATCAAAACATCATTATGATATGTGATCTAGATTAGATGTTTGCATAAGACACCCTTCTGTCTGTAAATTATCATAATTCAATAGAAAGATGGCAGAGATATCAAGGCTGAGACGGACGGACAAGGACATGGCTCATTACAAGGGCTCCGTTTTCGCCATTTGGGTTCTTCTTTATATTCTACATTCTTGACAGAGTGGTCGTCATTATTAATCACTCTTGCGATTTCCCTCCACCGACTCCGGTAGACAGCTTCACGGAAACATTGATGGAGTACTTCGTCACAAATCTGATCAGTTCAGTCCATCTGGTATAGGGGACCGACTGCATGACCCAGGAGACTTCGACTCGACATTGTACCATTACCACTAGACGTGTTCATTGCGAGTGATATGGCCGAAGAATTTTAGTATGCCCTACCGAACCCTAAATAATTGAACCCATAGAACCCCACATCCCACTAATATTAAAAACGCGAAAGTTATGCACAATCCGTGCCACGCCAAATAAAAAAAAAAAAAAAAAAAAAACGCGAAAGTTTGTATGAATGTATGTATGTTTGTTACTCAATCACGCCAGAACGGCTGAACGGATCTGGATGAAAGTTGGCACAGAGATAGATTATAGTCTGGAATAGCACATAGGCTACTTTTTATCCCGAAAAAAGGTATGGTTCCCGTGGGATAGATTTGTTTTTGCTTTTCACGAGATCGAGATGATTTTATTGCATAGTGGTAGTTCGAAAATGAGAATGACATAATATATTATAATACTTGTTATACCGCGAAAGCGGGCAGGGGAGGGGCAAATTACAGTCACGGGATTATTTCTTTTTGGATCTATTTCCACCGCGGACAGAAGCTTGTATTTAAATAAAAATAAATACATTCAAAATGCAAATTACTTTGAGGTGATTAACTTTACAAACAATTGGAAGATTTTAGACCAAAGTCCATAGTACACAATAAACTATTCAATTAACATCAAATAGCGCCCAATTGGTCTCAGCCAGATGGCAGTGACTTTTTAATAAATGATGATTAAACATACCAATCATATTTTGTTAACAATATAATGTATGTGAGGATTGTTGCCTCTGTTCAAGGTCAGAGTTTGTCCAAGAGGACAAGAGGTCATTATTTAGTTTTTATAAGAATAAAAACTAAATAATGACTACATTACATTCCTATTATATGGACATAATACTGTATTATCCTACTGTGTTTATAACTCGCAGAGCAGCTTGTGTCACCCAGAGTGATCGCGAGGCGCCCTGTAGCTGTAGTCTATAAGACCTAGGACTCTCACACCTGGCTTGCCTTAGTTGGTTGTCCAGAGTGGAGTCGTAGAGTATAATATTATGTATGTATTATGATGGTATTTGTGAGGCTATACTTAACGAGTGGCTAGTTCTGTTGAGGTATATTTAGATGAAATTAAGCCTCTAAAGTGTGGTTTGTGGGATTAAATCCCTCATTATAGACGCCTATAAAAGAAAATTTTGTATCTTGCAGTATTAGTTGAGTTGAGTTGAGTGAGCTATTTTATGGCTTCCCTTCTGAAAATATTCAACCTTCGCCACTGATAACTACTCAATGGATTTATTCCGGTTTTCACAATTTATACAGACCTCCAGCTCTGCCACTAGATGTAGGAATGCTTTTTTTTAATATACATAGTTCTTTAGTAACTACTTACCTATATTCATCAAGCAATAAAATGTATTTTCATATGATTCTACGTCATGTCATGGCGACCAACGCACGCGTTTCGTCGTGACATGATGGGGAATCCAGTTTAATCCCGGTCGCGCTGTGATAGTTATCACAACTAATAATAGAGCATATTGATACTATAACGTCTATAATACTTGACATTGGCGGAATCATCAAAACCCTGATGGAGCCATAATACAAAAATAGAATAAAATAGTACTTTTTTTAACTGCCGAGTCGGTAAAGCTCTCCAGTGTGATTGCAAAAAAAATATTTTCTTACCGGCATTATAAACAGGGTTCATTGTAGAAGCAACACATCCAGCTTGTATAACACCCAACAATATACACGGATACTCAGGTAGATTGGGCAGTACTATGGCCACTGTGTCATCTGCTTTCAACTTTAACTTGTTCTGTAAATATGCAGCTATAGAAAGGGACATTTTGTAAGTTTGAGCATATGTGTAGCCTCGCCCTGTTATACCACATATCTGAAATAGTCGAATTTCTATTAGGAGTCAATAGGGTAATTGGTGATGCTACGTCATGTCATGGTGACCGACACAATGGGGAACCCAGATCAATACCGTCCGCACTGTGATAGTTGTGATTAATAAGACCTATCACAGTTGGCGGGAACATCTTAGCTACCGATTAATCGGCATATTGATACTGTTAGTCTATAATACTTGACATTAGCGGAATCATCAAAACCCTGATGGAGCCATAATACAAAAAATAGAATAGAATAGGGTAATTGTTGTTGGACTTGAAACAGTTGTGATCTGGGTTCAAATCTCACTCGTGCTGGATATTATATGAACAAATTCTTTTTAACCAACTTATCTGCTTGAGTTTGGAGGGCTTGGAATGTCAAGGTTTTTTTTTAATGTGTATATTTTTATTTAAAAAATTGGGCCATAAATATGTTATTTAAAATATTTTTGTTTTCTAAGCAGTATAATGTACTTATAATTTTTCACATTTGTCCCTAACTTCTGTTTAGGCTGTTTCTTTCTTTGTTTCAAAACTAATTATGAATTATTCTTGCTATGGAAGACAAAATTAATGATTGAAAAGTTTAGTAGTTTTAGTAGTAATAACGCCATTATAATAGTATTAAATTTGATACGCCATTTTGAAGATGTTTATTTGTTTATTTTCCCCCTCTAATGATGAAAAATAAACAAATAAATTAAATTTATTTAAAATTGACAAATTTATTTATTTTGTAAAAGACGTCATCTATTGGAGATCAGTTGAACTATGACAACAACTAACTATTCCCACGGATCATCTAGTAATAGTATTAATAGTAATGTTTAATAATACAATGGCTTACCATGTTTATAAATTTGGACTACTAGGCTTACAAACAATGAGTAGATTCCTCACATACGCAAATGGTGATATATTTAAATGAACAATCATATACATACCGCAGCAGTGTTATTAGGCCACCTGTCCAAATTCTTCCATATAAATTCATTTATAGTACAATTTAATGGGTCCAAGTCTTTGTAAACTGATGTTAATATATTCTTTTCATTTGTATTGAATTTTCTTACATTAACTAAGCTGGTAGCTCTATGTTTCGATGTGCATTTTAGTAGGGAATATATTATAGATCGAGACATGGTTCCCAAAAAATGCTGGAAAAAATGGAATAAATTCCCTTCATAAATCTAAGAGAACATTTAGATATCTACAGCAGGGTACTACTCGTTATAGGATTTCAAAATTATAAATAAGTATAAGTAAGTTTACAGTTCTATGCAAATTTAAAAGAATAGCAATTTAAATTACATGCAGAAATTTTGATTTGCACAGTAGTTTTTTTCTCGTAAAATAAACTAGTTTAGAAAGTAATATTTTGGAATAGTAAGGACCTAAATATAAAGAAATCAAAGTTTCCATTAATAATAACATTATAGTTTTGCTGTATGACCATAATATCAATGCTTAACTAAATTTATTTAAAATTCACGTACATAATTTTAATATTATTGAGTTATACAACCTCCACCTTCTTCGTAAATATTAGCACTAATTTTTTTTAAATAATAAATTAAAAATATGAAAGTCAAACCTACTACCAACCTAACCAAGTGTATTGTCTTTGTCTATGTGCTCAGCTTTGAAAGCATAAATGTTTTTGGTAAAATTTTACAAAACCGGCGCATCACTTATGTTACTATAATATTTTTTTTTTGATACATTATTAATTTTGGAAACGAATTAGACTAAAATTTTTTGTCGGAACACAATGATTCTTGAAAAAAAAAATCATAAATAATTAAATATAAATCGCAATATCAGCCGCCATTTTGCCGGAAACCGAAACTGATTTTTTAAGAAAATACAGTTAACCAACTTAACAAAAATTTTTTTTTTTTAATTAATCGCATTTACCGATGTTACGAGTCGAGTCGAATTTTACTCGGGTGTTAAAATTACACATAGGTTAGCGAGGAGCGTAGCGACGAGCGTGGTTCGTATTGTGACAATATAAAGCGCAAGCCGAGCGAGCGGAGCGAGCGGTGCCGCGGTAGCGGCCGGCGCAGCGCCATTCTAGAAACATCATAGTAACTGTAATACTTTATGAGAGTAATATTTATGAGGTGGCGCTGCGCCGTACTATTACTTTATTACTCTCATCAAGTATTACAGTTACTATTTTGTGATGTTTTAGAATGGCGCTGCGCCGGCCGCTGCCGCGGCACCGCTCGCTACGCTCGCTCGGCTTGCGCTTTATATTGTCACAATACAAACCACGCTCGTCGCTATGCTCCTCGCTAACCTATGTGTAATTTTAACACCCGAGTAAAATTCGACTCGAATCGTAACATCGATAAATGCGATTAATTAAAAAAAATAAAAATAATTTTGTTAAGTTGGTTAATTGTATTTTCTTAAAAAATCAGTTTCGGTTTCCGGCAAAATGGCGTCTGATATAGCGATTTCTATTTATTTATTTATGATTTTTTATAAAGAATCTTTGTGTTCCGACAACAAATTTTAGTCTAGTTTGTCTTGTAAATACATAATGCGTTTATTAAACCTAAATTTAGTAACATATGCCATGCGCCGGTTTTGTAAAATTTTACCATGTTTTTAAACATAGTAACACCATTAATAAACCCGCCAAATTTTAAATCATATTAGTCTACTTCTTCTAGTCTAGCTAGTCTTCTTACTGCAGTCATACAGACAGACATGCTTCTTCAATACTATATTCGAGTATAAGGATTTGAAAAAAATACTATAGAGGTTAAACTAAAAAGTTTCATTACACCATCAGTAGAGCAATTGCTAAAAAAACTTCTGTAACAAAAATGTCATGCAATGCATATGAGTGAAATGTCAGTACTTACAAATCCAGAGTATATTACAAAATTTACAAATCAAAAATTAAATGTCCACAAAAACAGAATGTTTTAATCAATACAAATAATAGTTAACACACAAAACACAAAATGAAAGTTTGCAGGTCATATAAAATGAGATCAATATACTCAGCCTACTCAGACTGTTCCTCTATTTATTCATACAATGAAAGCCCACAATACTCAAAACCGAAGAGAGCCAACCCAGCTACTGTCCTTTTATGGACCTTCAAAAGAATGGATTCTAGACAAGGTCTGACCTCAAGACAAGTAATATCATATATCAAAAAGCACTATGCAGTATCTCATGACCCAAAGAAGACTGGAAAGTCTGTGGGCAAAGCCTTGAGGTGTGCTGTTGAATTTGGCCTATTAATGAAACATGGAAACAGATACTATAAACCACAAAACCGGTAATACAGAAATAAAACTTTTTTTTTAAATATAATACTTGTATTTGTTGATTCAATTGTAAACTCCATATTTACATAGCATAATTAAATATTAATTTCATCAAAATAACAATAAAATGTGTAACGTTTTAACTTTTTTAAACTGAACAAAGCAAGGCGGGAGACAGATTGTAATTATGCTTAAACAACTAAATTGGTTGGAATGCTTACATACAATATTAAGCCGTCACATAATTATAAATATTCATTATAGGTATATATCCATCTAACACATTGTAACTTGAACAGTATTTACATGTAAAACCATCAGGTTTTGCATTATTATGTCCAGACAAGGCGTTAATCGCGCGATTTTTAACTTGATTGAAAATTTAAGATAAAAAAGGGGAAGTTATTCATGGCCAGTTTGGGGTGACCAAGCTCTTTTTTGACTTCAATTTCAATGCAATCGTAATTCTAATTCACATATACGCAAGTCAAATCTAAAATTTTGGGAATTGAAAATGTAGACAATATAAAGGCCACAAACACAATTACTTCACAGACATGTTTCGCGCTAGCTCGCCGAAAGCAGTCAACCTTTGATTATGTTCGCGGTCGACTAGAGCTTTTAAAAATCGCGCCACAAAGGCCCTGCCTGAACAGTATGTTAACAATCACTTAACACGGACACCTCAAGTGAGGTCTACTAAATATGTCTAAATGTGTAACAGTCCTACATCCACATTACTTAGAACAGCAGGTCTTCATCTCCCTCGTCCAGCAAGTTAGCGACGTCGCTCTCATCTTTGCTCGCATGGAGTTGTGCCAGGCGTTTCTAGAGTTAAAACAAAGTATAAAAGTTAAACACCATTGACGACATATTTCATTAGAGTTCACACTAATGATATTCTCTTACCAAAACTACACTTTTTAGGTATAGCCTCAGAAGTACCAAAAGCTAAAAGGGCAAGACTTGGTCTTCCACTGGGTACCCTGGGACCGGTAACAAGGTTTCGGGAGCTGCAAGGCAACCAGTGAAGGAAAAAACTAACAACACATAAAAAGTGTACTTGATGACAAAATATTAGAACATGCAAAGTGTACTGACACAAGTTTACTTTAAATTCATACCCTTCCTCCCACATACTCCGTCACAATGGCGACCTTACAAGTCTATTTGTATTTATTATATTTTTCTATTAAAAACATCTATAATTATATTATAAACGCGAGAGTGTTGTAGTTTAGGTCATTCTTTCATATCAAAACAGAATGTGATATTTTCTCTCAATATATCTCAAGAGAGACTTTATGTGACAATACGTATTGTATAGATTCTCTTTGGTTACTACAGGATTATTGTTACATATGTGGCTATGTTACATGTTACGGTGTTGTTACATGCTATAATAATGTCAGCACCGACATGCGGCAGCGGGGCTTACTAAGGATCAGTCTAAAATACCTTTTCAGCTTTAGCCTTGATGACCTTCTTCTTGTCCTGGATCTTTTTGAGACGGTAGAACTCCTCTCTCTCCATCTCGTCCAGCTCAGAGATAATATAGTGGAGAGTCGCCTCCAATTTTGGAATGATCACTGAAAATAAAAAAAAAATTTTTAGTTCAAGTGGGCGCCAAAGTTCCCCAACTGGGTATGACTTGGGTACCAAAGATCCCCAAAGTTCTATATTTACACAGTTTTAATATGCCGTGATGTTAATATTGTATGGCTTTTGCCTCGACTTCAGCCAAGTTGAGTGGACTTGGACTTGAATGGAATAATCTTACTGAATGTAGACATACTAGGGCAGCTCTGCAAACTGTAAATACAAGACTCTGACAAAGGCTCTTGATGTGTGGGAGTGGCTAATTATAGAGTAAAACATCTCGGCTACACTAGAATGCTACTGGAGGCCTGCAACAGAGGTCAGCTGGGCTCTTTGAAGGAGCTGGGTTGGGTATAGTGATAGGTGCTTTTGACGTCAAGCCGATCACCAAGTACTAAACGACAGAAGACTAGTAAATGTAATGACTGCAGAATACAGGGATTCCATGTCACATTGTGGTACTTAATTGTTGTCTACAGGGCTATGTGAGAAGAAATACAGTTCAATTCAAACCTGCATTATTCTATAGTAATATAATTACCATGCTCAATAGCATTAACACGTCTGTTGGTGACTTTGATGACTTCATCCAAAGTGACAAAAGCAGTTTGCAGGGATGCCAACTCGACCAAAAGTTTCACAGCACTCTGGAAGTTCTTCTTCAGTTTGGCCAACTGCTGACCACCACGGGCCAACCCAGCCAACTCATATGTGTCGGAGCCATCCTGGTAAGACTCGAATATAGGCAGAGTAACACCTGAAATTGTACAAATGGCAATATTTCAATCTTTTTGCATAAGCACTAGAGAATGTGCAGGGTGTGTTAAAAGTCATGTACAGCAGAAAGGAGTGAATAGGGGATAAAATTTCGAGACGAAAAGACCTTTAATGTTTATGGTCTGATGCACCCTAAATTAATTAATAAGTAAATAAAATAGCCAATCAAAAATAGCAGCGGTGAGAATCAGAATAAGTAGAACTTGTTAAAATTTGACAAAATATTGTCTCTTTGTTTAAATTCTAAATGCCAAATCCCCACAACTAATCATCTCCTATGGTGACAAGAGAGCTGGTTCCTTCTTCACTTATCAAATCAGCATTGTGATTCAGCAGGGAAACACAGTCACTTGCCACTATTCTAGCTTAGATTATTTTTTTAGCTTTTTTCTAAGCGATCTTTTCCAGACAACCTTTTGTGGTTTGTCGGATTATGTACATAAGTTTTTAATTAAAAAAACCATTTGGTACATGGCTGGGATCCGGACTCGAACTCGGTGTCTGCCTAGTTAATACCAGACGTCTTAACCACTCGGCCACCGACGCTCTGATTTTATATTATTGTATTATTAAAGGCCATAAAAATATACCTGCAACATTGTCTTTTTTGGAGCGGATCTTGATTTGAGCTTTAGTTACGTTTTGCAAAACAACCTGATTGAATTCTCCAGTTGCAAATTTAGCTTCAGCGAGAGAAAATGCAGCTTCTTTCATAACTTCACCCATAAGGGTTTTTGTCTATGAAGAAAATAAACAATATTATTTATGAACAATATAATTCTTTATTTAGTGCTTTGTAATCCAGTCACTAACCAAATAACATAAAACATTAAATTGGTTTTGAACAGAATATTTAATACTTAATTATGAAAACACTAAAAACAAGGACAATTATAAGAATCTCTAATATATATTATAGGTGACATATTAACTAAATAATTATAAAATAGTTACTTATTTATTAGTAAACTAAATAGTTAGTAAATACTCTTCAACAAATTTTACGACAGGTATTGATTATATTTATTACAGAACAGACTGTGACCCACCTCAATGATTTTCCCGAGGATCTGACGAAACCTGACTTGCAGTGCATCAGCTTTCTTTTTGAGCAAACCATGACCTTTCTGAGCTCCAGCTAAACGAGCTTTTATCATCATCTGGGCCCTGAAAGGAGATAATCAACATCTTGAGCTATTTAGGGGCCCTCACCTAAAACGCATATTTAAAGTATAAGTCAAGGTTGTAAATTACATAACGTAAACTTACCCTCGGGACGGGAAAATAGGTAATTTTTCCTGGTTACTGGACATTTTGAAAAATTATAAATTAACTTTTTAGCCCTTTTTCAGGAATTTTTGTTGCGATCACCTGATTTGACAGAAGATGATGGGAGAGGCATAGATAAACACGATTGTCTATGACTGGTCTTGTGATCAATTTTATCTCCAATATCTTTTATGTTTGTTTTTGTAAAATAAAATTTTTAGACAAAAAGTACGTTTTTTTTACGTACGTAATTTTAGAATAATAATAAATGAAGGGTAGTATTAGTAAGTAAATCACCTTATCAATAGGTACTCTGTTATAATCATAGCAGATGTGTTACCTACGTTGCCTAGCGTAGTATCAAGCAAAAAGTATTTTTATACTTAAAATGTTAGCAAATGGTATAATATTTATTAGAAGAGTTTTCATTTTGTCGTAGACTACGCATTTTGTAAATAAAATTTACCGCATAAAATATTAAACTCCTTAGAACTTTAATAAAATACTGTCAAAGAAAGTTTTGTCTATGATTTTTTCAAGCAAAATTTAATTTACTCGCTCTGTGGCAAAATGGAAAAGTAAATAGTGTAAATAGTAAATAAATATGAAAAATATCCAAATGTGTAATATGTTGTACGTAATCGAAATAATAGCAATTATACGGAATCTAAATAATGATAATGCGTTTAAATTAATGTGTAATAGTTAATTAAAATCACAATACGTTGTTCGCAATCGTCTATCAAATTAACTGTTTTGTTTATTTATTTAATAGGTAATTATCTACATTAATTGTTGGTTTAATTAACCTATATAATATATAAATAATGACCAAGTCTTTATAGTAAAGGATCAATATGTGAGGTGGTCACGAATTATTAAATAGTAATGATGAATCTTATGATGGACGTCTGTCGAGTTTGTTTACGGGAAAATGCCACGGTGCCACTGTTTGAAACAAATACAGATCAGATATCTTCAAAGCTGGCACTCTGTATAAATGAACCGGTAATGAATTTTTATATATTTACAGCCTTCCTACACTAATAAACATGCATTAAATAAATAAACTTTCAGATGGTTGCAACATTATTCATGGATTTTAGTGGACAAATGCCATTTCGTATTATTTGATGCATTGACATATTTACCACTAAGAATTCATCTTCTTTTATTGTAGCTCCACCAATGTTAATCAATGATTTGCCAATGTCAAGTCTTATCGCCTTTATAGTATATATATGCCGATTAATTGGTATCTAAGATGATGCGTGCGTCGGTAGCCATGACATGACATAGAACCCAAGAATTCATGATTCTTACTTTCAAGTGTCAATTTGACACTGGGGGAGACCAAACAAAATACAAAGAAAAGGAGTCTTACTTTAGAAATATTTATATACTAAGGAATAGACATTGCACTAACACTGACATCCCCTTATTTATAAAAGTGTAATTCACAACAAAATTTTCTAAATCCTACTAACACAAGTTTATCCTGTTTTCGTACTTCATATTAAATTTGTCTAATATATCTATAAAACTTATTTTGTAATCATTACCTTTAACATACACATAATTATTTTATTAATTTGTAATTATTTGATTTTCAGATTGATGACATTGAAGGCTATCCAAAGTTCATTTGTAGCACATGCTTTTTCACCATAAAAACAATACTTGAATTTATCAATACATATAAGGACAGCCAAGAAATTTTAAAAAAGAAATTCCTATCAGCCGTAAAGAAAGAGGAACAGGAATCCCCTGACCATAGTGATTATGAAAACTTGTTAGAACCAATAGAATACACTGATGTTAAAGAAGACTCTATAGATTCCGAATATGATTGTAAGGAAAGTGAAATAATTGTAAAACCAGTGCAGAAAGTGAAGAGAAAGAGGCTGTCCAGAAACTGTCTTAGTAAGACAAATAATGTAGCTTCGTCCATTTTGGAAGGAGTGTTCTCATGGACTGGCGAAAGGTGGTGGTATGTTTATATTGTAGGCTCTGCTATTAGTAATGGTTTCATGTCTTGATCAAATTACAGTATCTTCCAAAGTCTCCCAAACTTTTTTGTCCTATAGAACCCTTGCTGAAAGTTTGTTTTTCTGAAATCTAATATTGAAGTTTCCTACAGCTAAGGTGTTCATATCGATAAGGTCTTTTTGATTAACTATCTTAGAATTTAAGAGTTTTATGGAGTTGATATAAAATTGTAAATGCAAAAGTAAATCTATTATTACTAATATTATAAAGAGGTAAAGTTTGTAAAGTAATCTCCGAAACCACTCACCTGATTTCAAAAATTATTTTACCAATATTTAGCCTTTCACCTTCAGAGTGGAAATAGGCTATATATTATCCCGTTAAAATAAAAGGACTTTTTGTGGAGATCAATTTTGTATGACGTTATAAAGCGCCTACTAAATATAGCAACATCACTAACCATTTCCATGGGAGTCAAACCACGGGCAAAAGCTAGTCTATACTAATATTATAAAGAGGAAAGTTTTGTATTTTTGTGTGTATGTTTGTAATGAATAAACTCAAAAACTACTGTGCCGTTTTCAAAAATTCTTTCACCATTGGACAGCTACATTCACCCTGAGTGACATAGGCTATATTCTATTTTCAAAAAAATTAGGGATCCTTACTAAAACTCCAATAATGTAACCCAAGGTGTAAAAAAATGACCTAAGAAATTCCTTACATCGCGTGCGCTGCGAAAACTATTGATGATATAGAGGTAGTGGTAGTGGTAGAGGGTAGGGGTATATTTTATTTTGTTCATAAATATCCACGGGCGAAGCCGGGGGCGAAATGCTAGTATTTTATAATGGGATGAGTATGATTGTGTTAACAAGAAGCATTAGGTTATTTATTATGTAGGCTTGTTTAGATATTTTTTTCTTGTCTCCTGAAATTGTTTTAATGCTATTTGTCAACATGTAACCAGTTAGGTCTTCTATTACCATCATTAATGGTTCCAATTATGATTTCAGCTCAGTATCTACTTTAAAAGACCAACCAGCAATAACAAGACCAGTAGCACGACAGCCGAAATTTAAAAAAGCCAAAGCCGAAAGGCCTGATCCCAGCAGACTGTGTGATCTATGTGGCACTGTGTTTAAAGATGGTAAAATATTAAATCGTCATAAAGCTACAGTTCATAGGCCCAAAGGAGAATATCCGTGCCAAGTTGAAGGATGTAAAAAGATCTCTGTATCACAATATTACCTTAAAAAACATGTTAAAAGAAGTCATGAAGGGAAGAGAAACTTTGTTTGTAGTGTTTGTGGACGAGCATATGTGTTCCGTTCCGAGCTGAACTCGCATAAGGCTAAGTGTCATAGTAAAAAACCAAAACCTACATTTGCTTGCAAGTTTTGTGAGAAAACTTATAAGTGCATGAAGTCTGTTACAATACACGAGCGTTCAGTTCATACAGGTATGTTATGCCATATTTTAGTCCATACATAAAACTGAAGAGTTTGTACGTTTGAATAGTCTAATAATTAGACTCTAATAAAAAAAAGACCCAATGGATTAAAAAATTATATTGGCCTATAAAAATTTTCACTGGCGCCCATTCAGCCAAAATCACAGGTTACTAAGTATGGTTGTGAATGAGTTGAAGTTGAGTTTGTATAACCCTTATACTTCCCGTGTGTTTTTTCCATAGTCCCATGTGTAATTAATTCCATCAGTACATCACTACACATTATAAAACAAAGTCTGTCCGTGACCTTTTCATGCAAAAACTACTAAACGGATTATGTTGAGGTTTTCACGATTAGATAGGTTGATTCACTGTAAACATGGACCAATCATGCATAGGAGCAGAGCTATCTTTTTTTCTTGATATATGCTGTCTAATCTGTCAGAGATATAACAAAATAATGTGGGAAAGAATTGTGTAGAACAAAATGATCTACAAAAAAACAGCTGTAGCGTATATCTGTCTCTAATAGACAAGTATGTCAACTTGACACTTTTTTTTTTCAAATTGTTCTAAACTCATATTGTACCCGTGCGAAGCCGAGGGCGGAGTTTCTACTAAGTAAGTTGAGTTGTTTTCAATTAAATAAGAATATAATCTTATTATAGTGGCACAACTATGAACCTACATTATCTCTGTTATTTAATGGGGTTATTTCAATATCTTTATTATTATAAACGGCTCATGTCTGTACTCTGTACCATTATTAGGTATTATTAGGACAGTGAATATTGCAAAATTATTTTAAACTAATTTTAGCCTGCACTTTCACCTGAAATAGAATATATAGATATAGGATAGACTAGGTTTCGGGATTATATCAATGGACATTAGGAAAATCGCACCATATTTGGTTGGGCGCCAGTTATACATTTTTTTTTACTTTTAGGGGTAAGGCCTGCAATCTGCTCCGTCTGCAACGCCTCATTCTATGCCGAGGAGTATCTAAAACAGCATATGTTACTGCATACTGGTGAAACCCCATTTAAATGCCCCATATGTGACAGAGGGTACGCTCAACGAGGTAACATGAAAAGTCACATGCGTCACAATCACAAGTTGTCAGATTTGGACGCGGAAATGTTGAAGAAGTTGAAACCTAGCCAATTGAAATATTTGAAACCTGGCTAGGATAAGTTGGGGCTGCTTAGTGAAGTTACTGTCAATACATCGATTTCAAAGTCGGCGCAAACGCATCCTGTACTTAAATCAAAGGAAGGAGATGGCGTGCATTCAGATCGCTAGCGACCAGCGCGTTTCATGTTTATTTATTGAAGTGAAAACTTCTTTTATCTTTAGACGCGTTAAGATATTGTTGGTAGGGGGAAATCTTATGGATTCGCTACCGATATGTTTTAGCAACTAGACCATGGATTGTCCGACCCGAGATTGTCCGGGCAGGAATTTGTGTACCGACAAAAGTGTGTGTACCAATGTGTAAAGTTTCTTGCAAGGGGGATTAAATCGGAAACCGTTTCGAGACAAATGCCAATTTTTTTTATTTTTAAACGTAGATCACCAATATTTTTGTTAAAAAGATTTTACCTTCATTTGACTTTCCATAGTTCTGCAAAAAAAATTGTATACCAGGCCACATCGCTTTAAAAAAGATGAGGCTGGTTACCATCATTAAAAATAGAAACAAAATAACGATTTTTATTCAGATATTATGACAAGGAAACTTCCTTTTCACAACTCTTATTTTAGTTGAGATCAAGATAAACATATAAAAATTTTCGATTACTGTATAAACTTTATATTTTATGTAATATTTTATTAGTATTATAATACTATAAAGAGACTGGAAAAAGATTATTTAGTCTGGCAATCCTGTAGCAAATGATGTTTATTTGTTTTAATATTGATGCCCAATGTGGCCCAATGCAAAAAAAAATTACTATGATAAACTAAATAAATTAATAGCGAAATTAGTTTCTTCAAATAACTTCTACTATCAGAAAAAAATATAATATAAATAGCAAAATAAAACTTCACATAGCAAATTTCTCCGGACACAGATATATTTTATATGTGAAATGATCGCTAGATGGCGTTATATCCTACTTATAACACTTATAAATTAAAAACCACTGTTAGTCATAGTTTTAAGTTTTCACTTCTGTCTGCAGTCCTTTATATGTGAAATGATCGCTAGATGGCGTTATATCCTACTTATAACACTTATAAATTAAAAACCACTGTTAGTCATAGTTTTAAGTTTTCACTTCTGTCTGCAGTCCCCATGACTGCCTATGCTTTTTTTTACAATATTTTTACAACAGCACACATCAGCATCACAGCTTTGTTTTAATGTTTATATTTATGGCACATTTTAATATAAGACCCACATTTATTTTTACAAACATTGAAAATTTACTTCACATGGTTGATCTGTATTTGCTTTCATCCATTTCACTTGATGTCACATGATCCATTTGAAAAAAAATACACATTAATCCCCAAAATCGAAATTCGGTTATTTACGCTGTATGTCCGTGATTGGGATATGACCCAATCTCTATATTTGTACCAAGTTTCAACATTTTCCGTCCAATAGATTCGGGGAAAATAAGCTGTGACATGAGTGATCCTTTATGGGTTTAAATTTTTTTATTGATGTTTGGAATTCGGAACTCTAAAAAGAAGTTAAGTTAAAAAAATATCTTTATAGGTAATATACTTTATGTTCTTTGCTGTCTTATTACAGCATAAAGTGAGATTTATTTTGCAATATCAATATTTGTATTCTTCCATAACTATTACTTTTAATGAGAAATTTTAGTTTGAGTTTTGATGACTGTTGAATCTATTTCTATAAGAAAATAGTTGTAAGTTTTATATTGTTCTGTTTTAGTTTATTAAAAGTTTTAATACTAAGTGCAATTCCAAATGATGTATTGTTAATTTTATAAAAAGAGATAATTTAATAAACGTGTTTTATAAGGATTAAAGTATTTTAGTTTTACCTAATGCATAAATATATTTATTTAGTTTATATTTGATGCAGTAAGTAAAGTTCACAGAGAAGAAAAGATGTTTGGAATTGAAAGAGATGAAAGAGATTGTGCCTACCTGAAGGAAAATAAGGCGTGACTATAATTATGTCGAGTTTATCTATAGTTCAAAAACTAAGGTAAGGAAGAGAAAGTACTACAATGTCACATACTTATATATTGAACAAAATATAGGTACACATATATACATTTACAATCTAGAAATCTAGACATTTGCAAACTGACATTACTTAAATAATTATAATACTAAACTTACTATGTAAAGCTATAACAAAGTAGTATAGGCATCAATTTAAAATCAGAAAATAGTAAAATTTTCATAACATACAATAATCTTATTTATAATTTATTTAAGTATAATATCACTTCCGTTTTCCATTCTACATTCAAATAATATTGTTATAATTTTGGTGGGTGACCATTTTTTGTTCTATCCACCAATCTGAAACAAAACATCAATATGTGACATTGGTTCACAGTCCATACACCTAATTACTACATATTATAAAACAGCGTCTGTCTGTCTGTCTGTGACCTTTTCAATAACTACTGAATGGGTTTTGTTGTGGTTTTCACTATTAGATAGATTGATTCACTGAAGGTTTACAAGTATCAAACATGGGCCAACTAAGCCAACTTATAATGTTTGGGACCTGAGCATTAACAGTATAAGCAATTAGTCGAGAAAAAAGTTAGCTCTAGCGGGTTTTCATAGCGTATGCTGTCTAATTCGTCAGAGATATAATAAAATGACGTAAGAAATAATTGTGTAGAATAAAATGATCTACAAAAAAGTCTGTGGTAGCATATCTTTATCTCTCATATATAAGTAGTTAAAGCGTATTTATGTAGGTATTAAAACTAAAACACTTACTCTTTCAACATCCCAGCAATATCCTGAAAACACCTCAACTTCTCCTCCTCAATATTAACCAAGTTATTCACTTTAGTCATCTCAGCTTCCTTTAGCTTCAGCTCCTGGTGCTTTAGTTTCAACTCTATGGCTCTTAATCTCAACTCTTCATCCTTCTGTCTCAACTTATGTCTCTCAAATTCGATACTTTCCGATTGTTCTGGTGGATTGGTTGGTGATGCTAATTTTCTTCTTTTGAATTTATTTTCTGGAATATTTTACAATAAAAATTAAAATCAACACAGTACAATAGGCATTTACACAATTATGATAATTTTAGATGTATTCTATCATATCCACACGAAATCTCGAGCCTCTACAGTTACGCAGAGACATAGCCTTTCTTAGCGTCTTCTATCGACTGTATTATTGGGAGTGTTCACAAGAACTCCATTCATCCCCTTTTCGCACTCGCACTGCATACGAACGAAAAAATTCAGTGACTCGCTCGTTGACTGTGTCGCACTGTCAAAAAGTGGAACGAACTTCCGACGTCCGTCTTTCCTGCTTCCTACAACCTGGGGTCCTTGAAGGAAAGCGTGGCATCTCTACGGCATGCCCACTATGCCTTTTATTGCTTTTTATTACGATCTGCCAGTCGCGCGCATTCATGGACCAGCCACCTATGCTTAATAATCAGGCGGTGGCAAGGTCACATGTCGTCTTCTCTATAAAAAAAAAGTACAAATAAATATATGTAATTTATTTCCATATGGAAGTTTCTTCTATCTATCTATCATCACACCTTTTATCCCAAGAGGCAATGTTCACTCGCCGAGCATATATGAAAGGTATGATGAATATAAAAGAAACAAAAGTGGTATGCCACATTGTAGAAAATGGTATTTGATGTCTCTGCCTACCCCTCTTAAACAAGTTTCAATGCTGTAATATCCCATTTACTGAGATGAATGTTAATCCCAGAAATTCATTTTACGTATAGAAAACACAAACTTATACAATAACTTTTTCTCACCATTAATTTTCTGTGCCTCTTGTCCTGCTTCTTCTGAAAGTTTTATTTTAATTTAATTATTTGTATTAGGATTCTGTTTTTGGTAAATAATTTTATAAAGATGTGTCTAGGATCCCAAGAAAAAAGGAATGTACTTCAAGATATTTTGTGAACGAATGACTAAAACAATACTATAAAACATTGTCAGTTTTGTAGAGGTTGTATCTCACTCTGATTCAATGAGCAGTTTATTATAGTCATTGTTGGGTCAGACAAAGACAGTACACGGATTTGCCTGGACATTCTGGATCGGGCATTCATCAGCTGGTCATTGGTGCAGTCCGTCGTTTTTAGCCTTCGAGTCGAACGAAAGATGTTACAGTCCTAAGTATGCTAACCCTGCTGTAAGTGTGACAAAAAAATATAATATGAAAAACAAACCTTCACTATCATTATCAGGAAGATGCAATTCAATTTTAGATTTGTCATCCACCTCTGCTTCTTTAGCTTCATAATCAGACTCTAGAAAGTCAACAACTTCAAATTCATATTGTCCATTCTGAAAGTGTATGATGAAAAAAATTGCAGTCAGAACAAGTTTTAACTTTGTATGCCAATGTTTAGTGGTTTCTATTAGGAACAATTAATAAACAGACAGACATGAAGCTTTGACATTTTGTTCTATTCTATCTTTAGATATTCTCAAACAACAGGCTAAACGAGCAAGACTTTTCCAGCTGCTGGTACTGAGATTGACAAGTATAAGCTGGCAAAACCTGGTGGAGTCACCATCCATATATCACAGACATATCTGAAGCAAATATACTAAAATAATTTAGTTCAATTTTTCACTGCCTGCAAAATTTTATAAATTAGAGCTAAATACCATTTGTTCCAAGGCATCATTAGATTCCATGGAATCAACAGGAATTTTCAGTAACTTCAATAATTGTAGTTCATTAGGGCTAAATGTAGGCATTGTTTCGTCTTTAAATATTCTTGACCTTTTCGCTTTACCCTTTGTATTGTGTTTCCAATCAGACCACATCTAAAAATTCAACAGAGTCAAGTTAAAATCAAACATGTATGATTCAGTTTTTCAATTTATTTTTATTGTCAAAAATCTAACTCTTGATGTCTGTCTAAACTAATATTGTAGAGGTAGTTTGGATTCTAAAAAATATTTTACTAATAGGAAGCTACATTATGCCCGAGTGTTATAGGCCGAAGATGGGGGCGGAAAGTTAGTCTCTAATATACTCACAAGGCGGTAATAAATGGATAAGCACTGAAGTGAATCTAATAGGGTGCCTGTTTTACCTACATTTTTTTTTTAATCCAAAACCCTAAAGATGCTTTTTTATTTTCTTGGTTCTATAGTGTTAGTATAGAGGACCTTCATGCTTTTATCTGTGACTGCACTATTGCAGTTACACTTGTACTATGCCAAAAAAACGGTTATAGTTAAGTTAGAACTCTAAAACTAGAAAAAATAGACTCAAGCAGGACCTAAGAAAATACCTGGATGCAAATCCTTAATAAAGATAACAAGCTTTAGGTATACCCAACACACCTTGCACCATTTGAAGGGATTCTTATACACTCCACCAGGCACTGAGTTCAATTGTGAAGCCGCTTCTTTCCAAAATTCACTTTTGGTCACATGTTTATATGCGACATGGCCTCCACTTTCTAAGTCAAGGATTCCTGGAGCCGATACTATTTCCAATAGTTTTTCAAATTGCTTGGGAGTTGCTCTTGCATTTCTACCATAATATAATTTGTTATCCATTTTTCCACAAAGCAAGTAAAAATTTTTCTTGAACACGAATATACCATCTACCGATTACAAAAGTACTGAAGTAAAAACAGTAAATATAATAAATAATAAGCCAAGCCAGTGTTGCCAGTGGCCGACGGTCAAAAGTAACATGACATAGCTCAAAAAATAACATTTTCACGACAAAAGTAACATTATCTTATTTTCGGTAGAAAACGACTCTAATATCTTTGCTCTAATACTGTGATATGGCACTTTATTACACAAAAAAATAAAAAAGTCTACTTTTCCATTGGTTAGGCTTTGTAGCACCCTGAGCACTGGGCAACGCTAAAGCTTCATTGATCGAATAATAATTAACTGTTGAACCTATTTGCTGTCAATCTATGTTATATAATTATGTATATTATAACCTTTAAAATTAATAATTTTTTGAATCACAGATTATAGTTTATTTATATCAAACTTTGTTTTGTCGTGTAAAACCACAGATTATTTTTTGTTTGCTAGAAAATCTTTTTGAATATTTTTTTTAAGTCTTAATAGTAACGTAAAAGTAACATTTGATATCGTGTAACATGGAGGTAACATGAGAGGGTCAAAAGTAACGTAAAATGTTACAAAAGTAACATTCTGGCAACGCTGAGCCAAGCACTTTATTTAAATAGAGAATATTTGTAAAGTTACTCTATGGTAAAAATTTTAAAATGTCAAAGAGTTGAAAGAGTTGGTATATCGTAGAGGGAGACAGAAGTAATAAAAAATTAAGCCTGTAGCTTTTTTTTGCAAAGACACACATACATACTGCCATTTAACAAAAAACGTTAGAATAAAAATCGCAAGTATACCATCAGTCTTTGTTCTGAGATACCTACCTACCTACATCATCTTTTATAATTTAAATTGCTTTCTACAATATTATTTAATACATTTGCTATAAACATTTGCAGAACCGTACCTTTATAGAGATTTTCGTACCTTTTTACGAACGCATGCGTACTTTATAGAACATTGTTACCGGCAACGCTGCAGATCACAGAGCAAAATTGCAGCGTGACCGGAACGTACTAAAAAGTACGGTTTTCCGTACTATTTGTCACCCGACCGTACCTCGGCCGTACCTTAGCCCTAACCGTACCATTTCCGTACCGACAGTACCGACTTTAGTATTGATCTTTGTCAACAAAAACCTGAAAAGAATCTTGCCTAAACACTAATTTTAAAAAAACTACAATTTTTGTATCTGTCAATGTGACACAAGAAACTTTCAAGTCTCTGACAATGACAATGCAATACGGTTCCAAATTTCAACAAACGTATGACCTATGTTTTATTGTTATTGTGCGTAGAGAAGACAACATTTGATTTATATGACAACCTTTTAAAAAAAAGTGTACCGACTTTGCACTGAAAAGTAAGAAATAATAAATATTTCGTCGTAGAAGTTGAAGACGGTTAGTGCCAAATTAGGATACAAAATTAAGTAAACATCTAAGAAGATAAAGATCTGTTTAATATTATATATGTTTGTGCTGATTGATGATCCTACTAGGTTCCTAATGAATTGTCTAGATTAGTGAATTTGGGTTCTAAGTTATTTCTACTTTGGAACCAATCGTATTCAAATTCCACGACGAAATATTTATTATTTCTTACTTTTCAGTGCAAATTTTTGAACTTTTTTTTAAAAGGTTTATTTTTCTCTTTAAGTGTTTTTGCTGCAACAAATAATAAATAATAACGCAAATAAGAAAAAATTGATGGAAAAATAAAAAATAAATACTGCGGTGGATGGGATTTGAACCATGTGCATCCTGCGCTGCACACCATACGTTTAGCCGCTAGACTACCGTCGATACAAAAGTTGACAACTTCGTGTCAATAGGAACTTGCTAAGGCTTTTCTCTGATATAATTTTCAAAAGTAAACAGAAGCAAATTACTGAATTTCTGAAAAACTTCTGAACCGATTTTCGTCATATGTCTGTGAGATAATGTCGAGAAATTATTCCTTAAAAAAATAAGTCGTCAAAATCGGTATATATTTCATCGAGATATTACGAAAAATTTACTTGCAAGGTCAGTTTTTTTAAAAGTTCTGAAAAACTAATGAACCACTTTTTAAGAGATAAAAATGGGACCAATTCGGAAGAATTATCTGTCGACTAAAAAAAATCATAAAAATCGGTTCATAACTGGCGGAGTAATCGATGTCCATAATACATTTGAATTGAAAACCTCCTCCTTCTTTTTTGATTATAATCCTTTTACAACATTACAACATTTTTTGCATTTACTTTCGTACCTTTTTAGGAACGCATGCGTACTTTATAGAACATTGTTACCGGCAACGCTGCAAAATTGTGTTATAAACAAAACAAAGGCGGATATTTCCTTAGAGAATAATTAATATCTAAAAATGCTAGGCACTAAATTGCACATTGCTATAACTTTCATAGTTTCTTTACTAGCATATTCTGCATTTATATGTTTTTGTCTAGTATATGCAAATATCGAGGCTGGTATGTGGGCATTGCTGGCAGGTGAGTCCCCTTTCTATTTTTAAGGTCATTTGATATTTCAAGTAATATAAGCATGTTTGTAATTTCTAATTATTTTTTTAAATCTAATTTCCAATGAAACTGAAATCCATTACACACCTTTCTAAGGACCCAAGACCCCGTCAGAATATCAATTTCTTCCTTCATTTATTAGTGAAGTGGTTTAGTTCTTATGATAGATAACTTAGGGTTCTTTTTATGCAAATATCCGATAAAGTTGGGCTGGTTTTATAAAAAGGTAGGTATATAAGATTTTCATAAAATATTTTTTTTCATCTAAAGTATGGTATACATTCTCCATTTAGATGGACAGCAAATACAAATATAAACTAAAAAATACAACCATGAACTTTTCTTTATTTTCAGGAATAAAATCGTCACTATGTCTAATGCTTCATTGTCATTATTTGAAGCAAACTCTTCATGCAAATTTTTCAAGGAAGGCTCTCCAGTACATTGGTGACTTTGGCATGTTTGGTTTTATATCAGGAGCTGCTCTCACCATATTCTACATATTTTTGGAAATATATTATCAAGCTGGTAAGAAATTTGGCATCTTTTTCAGACACCTATAGCTGAATGTTCATTGTTCAATATGTTAAGTAGGTATTAATAAAGATGTATGATCCATGTACAAAGAATCTCTTTACCTATCTATATAATATGAAAATGTGTTTGAAGAGTAAGCAAGAGAAATATGTCAGAATTGTGACATGTGAAGGTCCTCTCTGCTTACCCTAAGACAAAGCACATAGATACACATATGTTAAAGCGAGGCAGATGGACGAGACAAATTTTGAATATGGTAACAGCATAGCATCAGTAGTAATTTCGCTTATTTTTGTAAAAGACTCCATTTAGGACTCAAAAAATCCACAGAATTACACATTTACATGCATACTGATGTATTAATTTTTTAGTCTCGTTCTAATAGCGACATTACCAATCTAGTAGATTATACAGGCATGAATACATTTGTGACATACATGTCATCTTTTTCAGATGTCCTGCCCGTAGACACCAGCATAGTGATCAGGCTGGTGTGGTCCTTCATGATGACGAAATGGGGTTTGATGTTGTATTATACAACCAGAAAATACCTGCGGACATACAATGATCACCAACTGTTCTCGGAAAATTTACATGTAGAGGAAACATAGAGATTTAGGCATAAGGAAACTAATGTGCCACTTTAGTTGTAAATATGACGTTTACTTTTAATTTTGCCTAGCCTTAGAATAGATAATAAGACTAATTAATGAAAGTATTTCTAACTTCTGCTATGGAAATCCTTTTTCTTAATCTTTCATCCTTCAACCTTTCACCATCATCATCATCTTCCCTAATCACTTCATTATAATAGATTGCATTTAAATTAAAATACCTGGATACAAATCTTATTATCTGTTCTGAGAGTACTTTTTTTTCTATTTTTATTCTAATGGTGTTCATGCAAATAACTGCAATGATTTTACTAATATAGTGCAAGAGAAAGAGATAAATTAATATTAGCTTTTGAATGGTCCCACAAACAGTATAAAATAATGCATATATTAACATCAGTAGCGCAGGGAATCCCCTGCGAAACTGGATTGCATGAATTCCATTGGTGGTGTGGGATCTATCGTATTTTTGCAAGCCGCTTAGTCCCCGACTATGTTGATAGATTTCGTTAACAAGTACTGATTAATTGAGAATTTGAGATTGTTTAAGACGCAAGTACTGGCGTTTTAGTTTTTTTTCCCATTTCCTGTATCAGCCTAACTGCCGAATAGTCGCAGTCTGTGGATGGTAAGCCAGATGGTGAGACCAGAATAACAAGCTCATCAAACTACCGGTTGTTGAAAGAAGAATAAGAACATAGAATATGTGTCATATTTTATTATTAGTATCCTACCTTTTGATAAATATTAAGAAATTATCCCGATTCTATGTCATGTCATGGCGACCAACGCACGCGTCCCGCCCTGTGACATGATGGGGAATCCAGTTTAATCCTGTCCGCGCTTTGATAGTTGTGATTAGTCAGTGATTAATAGGGCATATCACGGTCGGCGGGAACATCTTAGCTACCGATTAATCGGCATATTGTTATTGTGACGTCTATAATACTTGACATTGGCGGATTCATCAAAAATAATATAATAGAAATTATCCCAAAATTGGTAAATCGTGGCGCGAGCCAAGAAGTATGACCGCAGCGGGAAATCGCGTATTGTTTTGAACACTTGGTACTATTCTGGTTTGTTATTCTAAAATGGCAAGAGAAACATTTTTGATTGGATTTGAATGGATTTATTTTGAAGTGCTTCCAAAATTTTTTAAACGCTGGAATGTTGTGTAGGATAAAGACAAAAACTAAGCTCTCACTGTCAATATAACATATTATTATATGTCAAACATATACCTAATAAGGAAGATAAAGTTGCAAAATATTATTTTGTTGTTTATGTTTTTTTTCCAACGATTTTAGTTAGGGCGGGTGGATATACCATGTCCATTTATGTTCTTTAAAAAAATATGGAAAAATGTGAGACTGAATAATTTAGGTTAGTATAGACCACGTCACGTATAAAGAGCGCTGGTTGTACTCGTGGCCCGTGCGAATCGTTCGCATGATTGTCAATAGGCGGCGGTTTAGTTTTAAATGATGGCATGTGTTCCGTGTTCTATAGAAACTTACATATTCACCTGATGGACTCTTAAAGTTCTACTTGAACTAATAGACAGAAAAAAGCTCAAACAACGCGCTAGCTAATCAATGTATGCCAACAAATTTTGGTTTTGTTCATGCCAGTCAATAACTTTCACCAAATCGACAACTTTTCAGATCGACCTACAGCGCTCAGGTTACGTGACGCGATCAATACACTGAGTCAGTTATGTAATACATATACTCGTCATAATATGTATTGAAAAATAACAATTTTAAGACAAAAATGTATCAGGGACATAGAAATTCCTGGATGTATAAGGGGTTTTTTATTATTAGAGTATGTACTACTACTTAAATATAGTTATGTACAAAATCATAATATAAACTATGTGATAAACAGAATTAAAACTTAGTATCTAGTTCTCTACTTAATAAAATATGTACTAACGTTTTTGTGTTTTTTTATTTAAGGGGAGTCACCAAAATCCAATTTTTAATCAAATTTTTCAGAAAACCTGATCTATTTACGAAACTGAATAAAACTGATTTTAGGGATATGACAAATCTTTTTATTGTTTTGAAAATATGATTAGAAACATTTTACTCCATAGAAAAATTCCTAAATATGTACCTACTTCTGAAAACTTTATTTATCAAATTTTATGGCTATAATATAGAATGTATCATTACAAAAATTAACATGAATATTTTTTTGGGAATTATCTATATTTTTATTGTAAAATAAATTGCGTTTTAAACAAAATTTATCGCTTACGTTGAATTCAATATGTTTCTCACGTACTGTTTCTCACCTGTATCCAAAAATGTATTGATTAAAAGTACACCTAATCGCCGAGCATCTATGAAAGGTATCATGAATATAAAAGAAGCGAAAGAGGTATGTCAGGATCGTAGCAAATGGCATTCGATTGTCTCTGCTTACCCCTCTTGGGATAAAAGGCGTTATGATAGATAGATATTTTATCTCTTTCTAATTTCGTGACGTTATCCATGGCTGTCGAAATGTGTGACTTTAGAACAAACTTCCTTGATCAGTTTTTTATTTAGAACATTTTGGCGTCAAGGTGTAGTTTTTCGCAATGCTAGTGCGTACTCTATTATTTTGTTTATAAGAAATCCTAACTCATTGGTATTTACATTATCCTATATCCATAATTTTTCTGGGATAAACTTTTCTTAATTTCTCTGTAAATAATTACAGTGTTATTTAGCATAATTATAGTTACCTAATCAAATAATTATTCAAACTAAGTGAAATAGCTGTTATTTTCAATGGGTTTAATTGAATAGGAAATATAAATGGTTAAACTTTGCCCCCATTTTCTCTATTTCCTATTAAATAAATTCAATTGGAAAAATAACGACTATTTCACTTAGATATATTGAATAAGTAACTATATGCTAAATTACAGTGACACAGGATTATTTACAGAGAAATTAGGAATAGTTTATCCTGAAACAAATTGTGGATATAGGACTCTTAACCCTTTGTTAATTTCGTGACTTTGTCCAATGGTCGTAATACTCGTAATATTGACCGTCAACATTGCCCGTGCGCATAGCGGTCGCAGCACTCCTCGCAGCAGGTGGCTCAGGAAAAGAGGGGCGGGAAAGCAAAAGGTATACAAGCTTTTAGCTTCCATACATACATCGTTAGTCGTTTGAAAACTACTACAGCGTTCTGTTGCCGCAGTCGTTCAGTAAAAAACCCCGCGTAAATAATAATATCGATATTTATGTATGACGGAAAATACTGGACCTATTTGTGTTGTGTTTTGTGGATGTATTTTTTTTGTTAAAGCAATATTCTAAAGGTAAGTTTGTTATGATTATACCTAGTAATAATAGATCGGATGTGAAGTGTTAGGGATTATCTAGGAATGTGAAACATCTTGTTTTATTTTTATTTTTCTTATTTCAAGTAACTATGCATTACTTGCATTATCTACTTATGCTATTATTTTTATGCTCTACGTTATGTAAATAATAGGTACCTACATAATTTTTTAACTTTATTATCTACTTAGATATTTATCTGCAGAACCCTATAATAACTTTAAATATTTAAAAAATATATTAAAGTTATATATTTCTACCCAAAATTTACGATGGCAACGACCACCCCCATGTGGTAAAAATATTAGTGTCCAACCGAAGGTTTCGATTTCGGCCAGTTTGAAAATCGCAACAAAATTAGTAGTTTTTGGGTGAAGAAAGACAGACGCGGCAGGTGACTTTGTTTTATAATGTGTGAAGTGTGGAATTTACGATACGAGAATAAAATATATCCTATTTATGCAATCCAAAAAATATTTTGTCTGAACAATATAAACTTTCATATACCTAAAACAATTAATGGCAATGTTAGAATTGTTTTGTCGTTAGGAAGTAGGTACGTGAGTTCCTCTATTCATGTTCATTGGATTACTTTCATATATTCACAATACGGTACATAATGACAATATTTTAGATTAGCTGCTGCACACGGCTTCGTCCGTTTTGAGACAGCTATCAAATGTGCCATTGGCCACGAGGATTTTTTAATAATCTTGTCCCCATTTAGTTCTTCGCACTTCTAAAAAATGTGTCTCTGACCACACTGCAAGACCGTGAAGATGTGTGTTTGTTCTAGGTATAGATTTCACATAAGGTCGATTCTCCCTTTTCCTGATGTCAGGTTTTCTATTGAAACTAAAATAAACTGAATTTACTTAATGTTCTTACTGCTATTCTATCTATCTATCATATCGCCTTTTATCCCAAGAGGGTTAGACAGAAACAATAGAATGCCATTTGCTACGATCCTGGCATACCTCTTTCGATTCTTTTATAAGTATTCATCATCATAACTTTCATACATGTTCGGCGATTGTGTGTACTTTTAACATTGCCTTCGATCAATAAACTCTTTATACTTATCTACGTGTATTATTTTTGTATTTAAACATTGAACATCACACACCTACCCTAAGGTCCCTAAGGGGATGAAATGGGATGTAAATGTTGTGCGTACGAAGTCTCAGGCAACTGCTAGTGTTCAATAAAAGTACACCTAGGTCGACCTTTCGTTTATTCCATTATATCTATATTATTTGGAAAGTCAAATGTATTGTATTGTTATGGTGTTTTCGTTTTTTTATAGACACGTGTACTTATTTCTCGATTTTTTTGTCAGCTTGGCTACAATGCCCTGTCTGTGAATAAAAAGTTTTGTGAATGTTAGAAATCGACATAAAAAATTGTATTCGCGAACATACTTTTTCATTTCGAACAACAATTAACAATTTCCGTGAAAATCATAAAATAGGGATTTTTTTCGTCGGGATATGTCCAATTGTCCATCTCTGAAATCTTTTTAGCTTCTTATTCCACTAATATTTTTGTTGATAAATGGTTGAATAGATTTGTATGAAACGTGAAGGATAAATAGTCACGGATTTTATTTGTTCCATTACCAGGCGGCTGAAACCGCGATTAAAAGCTCAGTTACTTTCCAAGCGTTCTAAGGTTTGTGAGAAAAAAGCTTGTATTCAAGGATAATGTAATATTAATGTCTCTAACGCTCTCTTTTGCGGGTCTGCGGTTTTTTAAAAAAAAATGAGATTACTGTAAAGTATAAAAGGTTTAAAAGTGACAATATCAAAAATTATCATTTATCTACGGATCCTATGAAACTCCCCTTTTCAATCAAAATTTATTTAGTTTCAGAACGTGTTCGGAACCCAGACTATCATTTAGTTAGATAGAGGGATTGACAATAAAAATTAAAACATTTAGGAACCCACGAAATATTTACTACCTACTAACTTTTCGCCCCGGCTTCGCCCGTGGGCCCATATTAACTTTCATCCCTTATTATTGTCTACAAAAGACCCATAGAAAAAAGCATTTTCAGTTTTTCCCGAACTCTCAGGGCTAATTTTCTAATTTTTCTTTGTCTTAAAACTTATTCAGACTATTACGAACATTTAGAAAATAAATAAGCCAAATCGGTCCAGCCGTTCTCAAGTGATGCGCACAATGTTGGTAACAACGGAACAGAATTTAATTTTTATTTCTCTTTTAACTGTCTTAGTAAATATAGATAGGTGAATTTATTCGATTCGATTCGGCTAAGGCTAGTAGACGCAAGTTGTGTACAATTATATTATTTACACATAGTTAAATAAATATAAATTTATACATAAATATTTTGTCTATCTAATTATCTAATATTGTAATTTTACAATCGTCGATTTCTTACAATGTATGAACCGTGACTGTAAACATATTTTATTTAGTATTCCACTCTTTTAGTCATTAACATTTTGTTTCTTAACGACATCTTGACCAACAAGTGTGCAATACAGTTGGTTCATTAACTGACTTCGAAAACAGAAGATGGTTTTCAATTCGGACCGTATTTTTTATGTATATACTAGCTGATTGCCCGCTACTTTGTACGCGTTGTATTAGGAATGCAATTCACACCCTTGGGTAGGTAGCGTGTTGTTAAATACCTTCCCAAGAATTGGACTTTTGAATGCAAAAATATTTTTTCAAATCGGTCCAGTAGTTTTTGAGTCCATGAAGTATGAACAAACATTTTTATATATTAGATGTAGGTACATCGATTACCTACTCCGCAAGTTTTGAACCGATTTTGATGATTTCTTTTGTATTCGACAAATTCTTCGTGATTAGTCACATGTGTTTCTTGAAAATTATTTCATTGGTGTTACAGGAATTTTGAAAAAACTGACTTATGAAATATGTAGGTACCGATGTACTTTTTAAGATACCTACCTATAATAATTTATCGACACTATCTCACAGAACAGACATGAAAATCAGTTCAGTAGTTTTTCAGGAATTCAGTAATTTGCCTCTGTTTACGTAGGACCTACGATGATCAGATTCTTCTTAGATATAACATAGAACAGATCTTTTTTAGAATGTATTTTAATTTGGCACCAAATTATAATTATTTCTTACTTTTCAGTGCACAATTTTAGAAGTGGGTATACTTTTTTATAGTTTTTTTAGGACTTCGAATTCCATTTTTCTGTAACGGCCCTAACTTCAACGAAGAGTGTATGGGACTTATTGAAGAGTGCAGTCAAATCTCCCGCCGCGTTTTTTCCTCATCTTGTCTGCTCTCCTCAATAAAGTCTAATCTCAAAAATTACTATAGAAATTTTGATACAGTTTTTACTAATAGCTGATTCACACGGAAGGTTTAGGTGTATAGTATTTATTACTATTGAAACTAAATCACATATATACAAATGTTTATTAGACAATCACAAGATAACTTAATTATAATTAAACCAACATCATATCGCTCATGATCTGTGTTCTTGTCCCTAGACAGCTCATGTCACCCTTTTTTTTTTTTTTTTACGTGGGGAAATGCATCATGCATACCCGCCCCCTCGGGAGTGAGGGAACGGGTTATGTCGGACTCCAACCGACTAAAACCCCACGGTGTCCTTCGCGCCGGTTGTCGGCGGGTCACGGGAACGCGTTTAGCAGTCTTCCGCGACCCGCCGCCGGATGGCCTTTTGGCCCCTCCTCTTGGATGTTAGGAGCAACCAGCTTGTTTAATTCCTCCAGGGTCTCCGTTAAGTGCGGCTGGCGAGACTCCCCTCGCCCTCCGCCGGAGAGCTCATGTCACCTATCTTACCTTCTTTTTATAATAACTCAACCTCCCGCCAAGGAGTTTGGGTGTTGCCCGCCATGAAATGTGAGTGAACAAACGCCACAGGTGCATAAAACATCACGCTACGTCTTTTAGGAGCTGAACAGTAACCACTAACATCATTCGGTCGCTAGTAGCAACTAATTTACCACTTCGTTGATTATAGCCGTGAAGATATACCTTAATTTAGGCCATTGTTTAGATATTCGACCACGAACTCCATACATCACAGTGGAGTCATGCGTAAAAGTGATTTCGCAAATTGAAACAATACTAAATACTATGAAAGAACTCGTGAGGTGAAGACGAGATTCTCAGGGTTGTCTAGTAATGGGGTCTATACTAGCTTTTTGTTCCGGCTTCGACTGTGGAAATGTTTGATTGGTTGAAGAAGGTGTCTTCTATAGGCTATATAAAATCACGCTACGACTCAAAGGAAGGCACAGCCAATGTAGCATAAATAATATTCTACATTTTTTTCAAATTGGACTGGTTGGTAGTACCTACCTGAGATTAGCGCATTCAAACATACAACTTCAGCCTATACACGCCAAGGCGCATCTCTAAAAACGCAATTCATGATTATATTATGTTCAACTAATCTCCGACAGATGGCGTCTTTTACAAAATACATAAATTAGTTTAATTAAAAAAAAAACATTTGTTTTTAATTATTTTTTGTCATTAGAGGGGAAAATAATCTTCAAAATGGCATATCAAACATTAATTTGAGATATTACATACCGACAAAAAAAAACAAATTATAATGCTCATATCATAAAGACGCGAGACCATCATTAATGTAAAAAAGAGGCCAAGTTCTTTCTTCTATGCTCATTATCAAAATAGACGCTAAGTTCATTACTTACCTACTAGGTAGATAAATTGGAAGTTTTTGAGATGAGGTGATGGAGAAGAATGGAGAGAATCAGCTGGGAAGAACATATAGGTAACTAATGAGGAAGTATTGAAGATCGTAGGAGAGAAGCGATGCTTGCTGTTTACATTGGAAAACAGGAGAGGAAACTGGGATACCTAGATACAACAAGATAATTTCATAAGGGTGAGGGAAGATTAGACAAGACGCAGTTACTTAGAATATAAATGAAAGAAAAATAAAGCGGTCTTTTTTTTTTAATTTCCATCGATCAATATTTTTTTATATGTTCAATAAAAGTACACCTAGGTCGTCCTCTGCCAGCATTTTCCTTTTACTTCCGCTATAAACCTTTTTAGTCAATTTTTCATCCTTCATTCTTTGAACGTATCTGAACCAGCGTTTTTTTCTTTTCAAAACATTATTTTTCACTCCGCATTCTTCTCTAATGACATCGCCTAGCATAACACATGAATTCTGCTAATTGAGGCAATAGTAATTTTTTAGCAACCCTATAAAGGCAGATGATACTCTCATTCGTAATGAATGACCTACACAATGGACTCGCCGGATCTTTTGTAACATTTCGTTAGGTCTAACTGGCTGTATCGACCTTATTTCTTCACCATGACTGAGCATATTGTAAGACCTGGCTCCATAGACGAACTTTTAAAGGAGGCCTAATTTAGTTTTTTTTATTGGTTGATTTATATGGTTACTGCTCCACTCCTTTGGGTTTGGGACAAGGCACTCAAGAATACTTAGTTTAAAAAAGGCACAGGCAGTCATGGGAACTCTTTAATTTATAAGTAGGTATATAACGTATAAAAAAGCAATTTATTTCACCGATCCAGTTCAGATTTGTGCTAAGATACCATAGCATGTCGGTGACGCGGTGACGCGAACCCATAAGATTTTCCTCTACTAAGAATCGCTCAACGCGCCAAGAAGTTTTCACTTCATATAAATCTCGGTAAAGAATTGCCGGCAAGAAATGGGCAGCCAAAAATGCCTGCCCAAGTAATTGGAAGCCAGTACACGAGTGGTAATGCGTGGCAGGTCTTTGTGCGGAGAGCAATGTCGCGAACCCATAAGTTTTTCCCCTACCAAAAATCGCTTAATGCACTTTAAGAAGTTTTCACTTAAAAAAATTCTAGGCCTTGTGCAGGAACTATGATAAAATTATAAATCGTTTGATAATATGTACGTATGCCATGACAACGAGAACAAGTTTTCACTGAAATGTATAGTTCATGGGCTCCTGAACCTGAACATCTTCTTTTCATAATAATCTAAGACCGGTTCTATACCTAATCTATAATCTTATATACCTACTTACAAGCTTATATTTTGCCGAAAAGTGTATTATTACATTGATTATTACTACTTATTTGAAGTTCCGTTTTCAAGATACAAGTAGGTAAACTTTTTCCACAAAGTTCAATACTTCATACATACATATGAACAAGGCATGCAATCCGATTGTAATTTATTACTTGGAGTTGGAGATCTTAGTTAAAACGTAATAAAAATCAAAGAAAGAAGTTGCATTAATAAGGTGACCACATTTTATTAGTTCATCTTTATTATTTTCTGTATAATATTCGAGATAACTAAAGATTTTGTTTGTTTTGTTACTATTTGCTTAAAAGAGATTTATTGTCAATATTCAGACAATTAAAGCCTAATTAAGTAAACCACTATAATTTGTAAAAAAAAAATCCTTCGTTTGGTTAAGAGGCCATACCGTTACGCCGCACACGAAATTTAGTTAAGTAACGTGCGTGTGTGCGTTATTGAAAATTAGTCGCGCCTTCAAATTTTGATCATTTTCGCGATTTTTTTATGTTGACTTTGATATAAAAATATAAAGCGGGGATGCTTTGAAAATAAAAAAAACTCAACATTGCAAATTTTTCACTCTATAAATTTCTTTTTTATTTACATTTGTAATGTTTTGTATATTAAATAAAATTTAGATTCTTGTTATGGAATAATTCTAATATCTATGAATTTTTCCAAAAAATTACGATTTCTAAAACATTATTTTCTATTTTTTTTTTTTTATTGAAGTTGAAAAATCTAATCTATCAATATTTAAGTTGACCATATTACGGTGTCAATTCTGTTTTTTAATGTTCAAAATCTTCAGTGAGCTTTACAAGATCGATCGTCAAACGTCACTCCAACGTAAGTTTTTGTAATACGAGTCCGGAAAAATGATAATTTACCAACACTATAGAAATAATTTCAAAATTTCCTTCAATCAGTCTTGAAGACCAAGACCCGTATTTTCAAAATGACACATAATTGTATTTACAATCTTATTCCTATTCTCACAAACAGACATCAAAAATGTCCGAAATGTAGCGTGTGCCGGTAAGGAGCCTTAAAAGACCGACCACTTATAAAACATAATCTGACTTACAATTTTTTATAAAATTAATTTCTGTTTAAGCCATTTTGTAATTGCTTTCTATCATTTTGGGAACCCCTAACTTGCATTAACATACCCAGAAGAATCTGAAGGTTCAATCCTCAACAATTCTATATGTTTTATATGAATAATTATCACTTAATTTTGCAGCGACAGGCTTGTTAGCTTATTACATGTATATTCAATTTATGGGCAAAAAATGGTTAAGACATCTGATATATAGCGAATCGGACCTCGTGTGGATGGCCGCATATACCAATAGGTTGTTTATAATCCAAAACTTATGTAAGTACCTACTCATATTCCGACAAACCACACTTAGAGGCTTTTCACAAAATAAAGAGGAAGTCTTGGTATTCAGCTGGGTACCATGGGACCGATGACAGAAATTGTAGACATCTCTGTCATGCCGGAAGGTGTAAGGACAATCAATAAAGTGGTATCGCTCATATCCCTTCTGTACACAACTCATGGTCACATTAAGAATGAATTATAGTACGATGCGTACGATCCATTATACATGAAGTACATCCATGACCGTACTTCCTACATAGTTTGTAGGAGATAAAAAACTGTAGCACTTACATAACCCCGATTAAAATTCTCTCTGAATAAGCAAGCTATAGGGAGAGTTAACAACGTATTTTATGAAAATTTTTCTAAGTTTAAAATTGAATACAAAAAGCACGAATATCTACTGGAACAATATTCAAGAAAATGTTCCTAGTTTTGTCGTACTGTAGGTAGATTAGTATATTAGTAGAACCCAAAAAACATTGCGTCATGACTAATAGGATTTTTCTAAGTTCACATAAACATTTATTTAAGGAACAAACAGTATAACAATTAAAATATAAATATACATTTAAAAACTACTTATAAATAAAACACCCTAATATTATCACATAAATAAATTATAAAATAACACTTTTGACATTAGAAAACTTTGGCTCCAAGATTCAGGAAATTGAGGGTCCAGCTACCTCTACCTGACACCTGCATACGCCCATGGGTCTATCCACAGATTTTGTATACTAAATACTATCTATCTATATCACACCTTTTGTTCCATGAGTTGTAGGCAGGACTGCCCACGAGCAAAGCACATGGAGGCTATTGTTCAGAAAGTAACTGAACCTCTACCTCTTCATGGATAGACACGACCTTCAGCAATGAAGAGCATACATTTCATACATGCTCGGCGATTGGAATTGATACAGTATTTTTTTGCTACATCCTAAATATCTGAACTACTGTAATTAAACGTGTAAAGATAAAGATGCATCGGTCGCATAACAGGATTATGCAATCTCACGCGAAAGTGGCCAACCGACCGCATCGCGAGAATAAAGTAATAACGCCCACCGCCGTAACAAAACATACATTGTTAGAGTAATTGTTTGAAACAGAGCTCGTGTACTTCCTAATCTAAAATACTAACCACTTCCGATAAAATAAACCTACGAACCGATTCTTCCGGTTCGAAAAACATCACTAATCAGTAATCAGCGATCAAAAATTGCCCAGTAGCTTTTGCTCGCGATTTCACTGGCGTGGAAAAGGAACAAATTCATGTGGCTCATGGCTGTGATGCAGACAGACGGGCAGGGGGATCCTAAAATGACCCTCTCTGACTCTGAAGACCCCAATAGCCCCAAACAAAATTTTGGCCCCCTTTGAAACAAATCCTGGCTACGCTCATGGCAGTAGCACTGAACAGTTTCTGAGCATCATTGAGTAATGATATAATATTGAGTGATGATAGTGATGATGATGTGGTGACCGTAAAGTTTTCAGTATTATCTATCTATCGCATCTTTTATCCTAAGAGGGGTAGGCAGAGACAATCGAATGCCATTTGCTACGATCCTGACATCTCTTTCGCTTCTTTTATATTCTATTCCGTCATACATGCTCGGCGATTTCAGTATTATTTTATTACATTGCTGAGCGAGTGTTGAATGGCTACAAACTCAGAGCTCCACATCCCCCTCGAGCTTTCTTATTGTTATTGAAATTGGAACAATGTTACATTGTGTTTGATGTTTGCAAGTTTCGTTTTATTTTTCAGAAATAAAGTCTTCGATTGTCCGTAATATATTTTATCTACTCTTATATCGTAAAATTTCTATTACAAAATCGAATTATACTTCATATTCTATTCTATTTTTTTTTCAAAATGGCTCCATCAGGGTTTTGATGATTCCGCCAATGTCAAGTATTATAGACGTCACAGTAACAATAAGCCGATTGATCGGTAGGTAGAATGCTCCCGCCGGCCGTAATATGTCCTATTAATCACTGACTAATCACAACTATTACAGCGCGGGCGGGATTAAACTGGATTCCCCATGACGTCCTGGCGGACGCGTGCGTATATCACAAAGGCGTCACGTGGAATCGAATTATACTTCATAATAATATGTTTTACATACACGCGTCTCTAATATGTCAAACTTCGATACGAAGTTTTCATACAAAAACGATATCGTAATGATTTTTTTAAATGCAGAAAGGGCAAAGGATATGGGTTATGCAGCCACATTAAACTCTATGAAAATATCGACACTCCCATGTGGGAGTAACTTGACAGTTAACGCGCATGCGCAGAAAGTAGGTAAACGCGATTAAGAAAAATATCTTGGTTCAATTTGTTTTGAACATAACTAGGAATTAAAACACTCGTGGATGCTATTAAAAAATTCCACTTTTAATTACCCCTATTATGATCCCGTATCATAAACTACTATTATATCCCTGTCCGCGTCGATTTTCAAAAAAGAGATTTCATGCAAAGTTCTGACTACAAAGGCAACTCTGTAACCCATTTGGTTGTACCTTTTCCTGTCAATTATACCTTCTATGGCTCCTCCTTAAGGTGGCCACACATTCGTCCAATCCCCGGCCAGTCGCCGTACGGTCCACCGAAATCGACCACAGACTCGTCCAATTCTTATCACGCGGCCCACCATCCGTTTTCAAATCGTTGTATTTATGGTTGATTTCGATGACCGGAACAATCTGTCACACACACAAACACACATCCACACGCCTTTGTTTTATTGAATCTTGTGTGTCTGTGTGGGTGAGTGAATTGCATGTGATCTAGATCGTATGATTTACATTGCTAATGTGTGCCTGTCTTCAATCTCGATCATACGGCGGCCGGACCGAAACTTGTACTCTATGATCACATACAATATTTCAAACATCAACGTCTTGGAAAGAGCTTTCTGAAAAAGTAATGAAAATAGGATAACCTGAAGCGATTTTGATAAAATTTGATTCGGAGAAAGATGTAGGGACATAGACTACTTTTTTAAATCCATATATTCGTATAATAGGGAATGAAAGGTAGCATGGGCCCCACGGGCAAACTGCTGGCCCACTAATATAGAGTTTTTTTGATGTGTAACATCTTTCCTTCGCTTTCCTGCAATCAGTGGCAGTCATTTCTTGAAAAGGGACGGAAGTGTGTAACAGGAAGCCGGGGAAGCGCGCGTTGTTTGATTTGATCAATGAGCGCGCGCGGTGGTAGAGTTGGCCGTCAGATGGTACCAACCCATTTCCTGGGAGGTTGGTACTGTCATATGCGACTACTACAAGGCTCGTTTATCATTGAAGCTGTTTAAAAAAAAACTCCTTTCCTCTTTCCTTTTAAAATACTTTTTTCTTCACGCCTATAATCAACTATATAATTCTACTACCTAGATGGTGTTGCTATAATACGTAGTAGGCATTGCAGTTCTTGAAGCTCAGCTTTTAGATATGATAGTGTGGCGGCACATCGCGTCGCGTCGATAGATGTCGCACCGTTACTAACTCATTGAAACCTGTATCGCGCCATTGAAAATATTTAATAGATTGGCATATATGCAACTTTCCAGCGATGTGCGTTGGGGAGTATTCCTTTTACTCATGATCGTTGGATTGTTGTATGTAGCCAGATCTATATTCGTGACCCCGTATGAACACGCCTGTATTCCTGACCCCGCAATGCCCCGCATCCTACTTCCCACTTCCCACTGACCAGACCGCCGGCCCGACATGACGACAGGTCATACATCACGACAGGTTATTCAGCCGCGATGCAGTCCACCCACAGTCCATCACTGCTGACAAAGCTAAAATGGATGTTGGTTTTCATACTGTATCGAACTCTGGTCTGGGAAGGGAGTCATGTGGCGGCACATCGCGTCGCGTCGATAGATGTCGCACCGTTACTAACTCATTGAAACCTGTATCACGCCATTGAAAATATTTAATAGATTGGCATATATGCAACTTTCCAGCGATGTGCGTTGGGGAGTATTCCTTTTACTCATGATCGTTGGATTGGTGTATGTAGCCATTTCTATAATAGTAATATAAAAAGTTATTAAATAAAAACCTTAAATCAAATCTAAAGATTAAAAATAACTAAATAAACCAGGTCCGCCTGGAATAGTGGCAAGAATACTGGCTGCATTTCCCCGCTGAATCGCGATGCTGATTCGTTGAAGTTATTAAATGTTATTAAGTTAAATTGGTGACGGCATTTATCATTGATTAAAATATTCTTGAATAAAATTGCCGTTAATGTAATTCACTGATAAAATATAACGGTAAGAAAATATTTCTTAAAATCAACCAGCGGAACACTATTTGTTTTCCTATAATTCTAGACTAGGTATATTCTAGGTACACTTTAGATCTACCATGGTATTCACAGAGGGCCAAGTAACGGACTTAGGCGGCCCTTTACGTTGCCCTATTATAATCAGTAACGGCGATAGAATAATTAAATAGAGATATTTTTTTAGTTCGAAAAATATTTTGTAATTATTTATGTGAAGCTATGAAGCCATAATGAAGTCGAGCAAAATATTTGTTTTCAAAAATTAAGGGTTGTATTTTTATATTTGCTATTTGCACATATCTATAGGAGAACCGTGTTGACAAATAAGTAAACTAACATTATAAATTATCGTCTTTTGGTTTTGTGATTTTAGCAAGTGCAACCTAATAAATACGCCATTTTGGCGTAAAAATGCGATTCAGTGGGGAAACGCAGCCAGTATTATTGACACTATTCCACGCGGATTTTATTTACTTATTTTTAATGTTTAGATTAATTTTAAGGTTTTTATATTTAGAAAAAAAAACAATATCAAAATCTTGTATGAATCCTATTTATCCTCGTTTACTTATTGTAGTTAGTACCTATATTTTAATAATCTAGATAAATATAGTACTATCTAGCTCTCCTACAAGAAACTTCCATACATCTCGTACGTGTTGAATAAAACTTAATAAAAGCAAAGAAAGAAATATTGTTTAACTTGTAAATGACTGAAATCTTAGCGCCAGCACTGTTTGTGTTTAAAACTTGTTATTTGCAGTTCAATTTACCGTCCGAAGTAACTGGGAAATCATTTAACTGTTCGATATTATGTTGCAGAAGAAATTGTTTGGCGAGGTTTTACTTTAATTATTATTTTTATATTCATCAATACCCTTTGTGTCAAAGTATTGCCTTTTATTATAGATAGGTAATAAAAATGAATACCTAGTATAAAAGCGTCATGTGTCCCAAAAATACGAAACTTACCGCACCCGTCATACTTTTCGCCACAATTTACAAATTTTGTGATAAGTAATTTCTTATTATCAAAAGATATATAATTATAGTTCATTATTATTTGTATTCTTTTTTTTAATTCTTCACGGGTTGCCTTACAGCCCCCGGGAACCGTTGCCGGCCCCAGGGTACCCAGTGGAAGACATGTCTTTCATTAGTTAATGATTTTTTGAGGCTATACCTAACGAGTGGCCAGCTCTGTTGAGGTATATAGATGGATAAGCCTCTTTGTACGGTTTGTCGGATAATGTACATAGATTTTTATTTTAAAAAACCGATTGGTAAATGGTCGGATGAAGGAATCGAACCCGCGACTTTTCAGTTGCGAGCCGACGATTCTATAGAGTAGGTATAGATTATTTATTCATATACCGACACCATTATGAAGAACATTAAATGTGAAAATAAAATTGTATAATATTATTATTTTTATATTACATTGCATAAAATTATCTCACATTCTAGACAGTTCTCATAAAATTATATAATGACCGTGGAGAGCTATTGCACATGACGTACTTGACGCAGGTTTTTACACAGCTATCTGCTACCAACCTACTTTGCTTGCATGCTGCTTGCCCCTCAGACAGAAGTAACAATATGACTTGTAGTTGCAATATGACGTGGAGCCCATGTAAGCCCATATTATTATAGCCCCTTCAGCCCTATAAAAAAGCACTTTCAGTTTTTCCCGAATTTTTCAATTTTAAGAACAACTTTTCTAATTGTTCTTTTCCAGATAAAAATATACAAATCGGCCCACCCGTTCTCGACCAGACTTCGCACGTTACAATAATGGGTTTACATTTTACAATAATTTAAATACCTATATAAATACAGTTATAATGCAATTTTATTCTACACCATTTCTTTCCTACATAATTTTGTTATATCTCTGACGGATTAGACAGCAAACGCCATGAAATTGAAAACTAGCTGGGGCTAACTTTTCCCCGACTTGATTCACTTATCCATGTTTAGCACTCGTAAACCTTCCCGGTGAATCAACCTATCTAGTAGTGAAAACCGTAACAAAATCCGTTTAGTAGTATTTGAGTGAAAAGGGCGCAGACAGACAGATGATTTATAATATCTAGGATTTTTTTTTAGTCTAGGATTCGGTAATAATTCTATGGAAATTTAGTCAAAAGACTTCAAACCGTCATAACGGCAAGCGTAACGAGTTGCATCTAGCGGTCATTGACACGGTCACGGACATCTAACGGTATGCTTCGTGCCCTACAAAAGGGATGGGTCAAATCTTCGATCATTATTTTTTCGTTTTTTTTATACACACACCTACGTGATAGATAGGATAGAAATCAAATAAGTAGACGACTTGTACTGGTATAAAATATTTCGAGTGAGTCTGAGTTGTGTGTCTGTATACTTATTAGGGATGCTTACATTAGAAAAACACTAGAATTTATTTTACAGGATTAATTTTCATTTTCGATCAAGATGAGATTTCATCAAAATTATTTGAATAATTTTGGAGGCGTTTTTCTGGAAAACCAACCAATTTTCCAATTTTCTCTCTCTGCAGGCTGCAGAGGAAGACTCTATCCAATTAGTTTAATTTTTCTATCATTTTAGTGGTAGTTTTAGACAATGCAATATAACTTTTAAATGCGGAGCAAAATAGGCAAAGTGCCAGGACAATAATCGCAAAAATTTTCTTTTGTAACTTTTCTGGAGAGACGATATCAAAAAATAGTAGATTTAAGTCATTAATATATATTTACTAGCGTAATTTAAGTAGTATTTATTCAATTTGTCATTCTTTAACGTCAAAACAAAGCAAAGGATAAGACGTGTTTTTTCTTCACATAGAAGTTGGAGGCTCATAAATAATCCTATCTTTATCCCGGAAATCCTTCAGGATAATTCATAAATATTTCCATTCTAAAAATTTCCAGTAGGTATCTACTTAGATATTAGAGACCATCGTTAGAAACTCATTTTTATTTGTAGCTTGGATTAAACAGTTCTGTGGGTCAAAGAATAGGTCGTACGTTGGTCTCATACAAATCAATCAATTGTGGTCAAAGTACTGTATATCGTCATACTGTCACGATTCCGGTTTTGATACGTGCTTAGCGTAAAAAGAACACATTACAAGAACTATAGAGAAGAATAATCCTGAAAAAAAAAATGCTGTAAATATGTAATTACATGTGCTTTTTATTTCTCATGTACCTACTTTTTATTTCACAATTTCTAAACCTACTCCAATTTATATTAAAGGTGGCGTAGGATTATATTCATTAGATTATATGACGTTTGTTTTGTATGTAATTGACGTAACTTTGTCGTGAGATACGTTCACATACATCATTTTAACACTTCTGATTTTACATTTCTGTTTTTGCATATTGCATGTCTTTTTCAAATGATCCGATTTGTCAGGCACGTGCAAGTTGTTTTGTTTGAATGTTTCAGTTCAGTTTTAGTAACGGCATCACTAGTATCACTACCGTTATTTTTTAGGGTTCCGTGAAAAGGGAACTCTTTTCTTGTCGTGCCTCTAGCTTCTAAACTAAATGAGATAGCTAGTTGAAAATCATACATAATATGTAATTCCGCACCCCGAAGATGCAGAGAGTAACAAAATATTTAAATAGTTGCCATACAAGCGATAGGAGTAAAAAAAATACCTACTCTTTTGAGTAGAATATGTTTTTATTGTATTTTTTGTATTAACAATTTGGGAGACCATCAAACTCATGGTTATTTGACACATTTTGTTACCAGCTCTAGCAGAAAACGTTTTACTACCCCTAAATATTGTCGAATTTCAACTAAGTTTTAGTAGGTACTTACTTAGTGCAAAAGTAGGTGTGCAAGTGGCTTTTAATTTTTTTCAAAATTCGAAATGTTCAAAAGCTAGATACATGAAATTACGAATTTCGAAAAAGAAAAAGCTATGTACGACGTAGTTTAAGACTATGTCAATAACATACTATAAATTCGTCAAAATTAGATAATATTATGGGTAGGTAGTAAAAAGTTTTCTCCGTTTCTATGGAAATGCACGCGGTACACGAAGAAATATACAAAAGTGACGGCGTGGTCAGAGACACTAGTAACGATGTCCACATATTTAGCCAGAACAAATTTAAGTATTCAATTATATATGTGGACATAGCATGTGACAAAGCACATGTTCTGTTTTGTGAGACGAAGACGAGCAATGGCTTTCACTCTCGGGCCACCTTTCTTGATTATTATCTAACGGTGTACCGTTTGCTAGAGGCTCCGTTCGCAAAAAAACTGAAAAATCAGTAAGTACACATCCATATAAATGAGGCATCTACTTGAATTATAAAGTTTATCATATTTTTAATTCCTAATTTAATTTTACTTGAAATTCAACATTACGTGTTGAACTAAACAAAAATAAATGTATGCAATTCCTAGCTCCTAACCTATATTATTATATTTACTCTTTCTCTTTGGGTCCTAATAAAAAGGTACTCTTTGGTCCTAATGAATGGTCCGATGAAAAGGCAAAGGTCTATGTAAGACCATACAGCCATGTCTTCATTATTTAAGGCCAATAGAGGCCATGTCTTGAACGGATGTCCTTCTTTCATGTCAAAACAGACTAACGGATCAACGTTTTTTGCACAGAGATAGTCGGAGGCTTAGATTACAGAACAAGGTTGGAAGGCTAAATACTCAGAATACAGAATAAAACAGAATCCGCAAAAAATCTTCAAACTGAGGCTAAAAATAGTACTTACACTAAAATAGTGTATCCGGTTATTGTATTTCTCGATAAAAAGACAATATAAGAATAAATAATGAAAAACATATAGTAGTGTTATTTTTTATTAATAACTAGCATTCCGCCCCCGGCTTCGCCCGTGGATATTTACGAACAAAATAAAATATACCCTACACCTACCCCCACCCCTACCCGTACCCCTACTCCTACCCCTACTCCTACCCCTACCCCCTACCCCCTACCCCTACCCTCTACCACTACCACTACCAATAGTCTTCGCAAGGAATTTCTTAGGTAATTTTTTTACACCTTGGGTTACATTATTGGAGTTTTAGTAAGGATCCCTAATTTTTTGAAAATGGAATATAGCCTATGTCACTCAGGGTGAATGTAGCTTTCCAATGGCGAGAAGTATGACGGATGCGTAAAATCGCGTTTGTGTTTGAACACTGAATTCTTCTGATTTGTTCTGTATTCTGAGGCTAAATAAAAGAGAAATACTGCAATAATGAAGAGTTATCTAAACTAAATGATGCTAATTTAAGAAACGTAACGAACGATCCCAACCCAAGTTACCAAGTACCGCTGTTGTAGACGACATAAACAATCGGACCGTGTCTTGACGTTTCATAAATTCATTTTATTATACGAATACCGTTGGGTTTTACTTCTTTTTTATGTCATAACTCATAAGCATACGTAACAAAACATAAGTATGCAGTCAAAAACCAAAGAGTTATTTTAGTAATATTTAAATTATAGAGCGTCGATTTGAATTGTTCAAACCTCAACCAGTCCAAAAGTAGTCTCCTGTTTCAAGACCATGTAAAGATTTCTTCAGAAAATAATACTTTATGTAAACGACATATTAAATATGGAACTGGCCACATCGCAAAGTAGTTTTCAATCTATACTAATATTATAAAGAAGTACCTAATAAGTTTGGATGTAGGGGGTAATCTCTCAAACTATAACTGAATCGATTCTAAAAATTCTTTCACAAATAGATCCCTGCGTAATATAGGCAGGTGTATATTGTGTTGTGACATAGTTTAAGTAAACATTTTTTTAAACATTAGGAAGCGTGACAGTGGCGCACAACGTAAATGCAGCAAGCTTGTCAGTAATTGTCTACTTTCAGCCAGTTATATTAAACGGAACAGACGGCAAACCTTGTCTCTAATACAGTTCGGTTAGCAAGAGCTGGCCCATATATTCAATGTCAGTTTAAAAAATTTAAACATCGAAAAGCCAGGTTTAATAAATTCAAGTTAGCTCTTATAATTTGAAACATATTTTTTAAACTTTCAAATATCGAAGTGGCAGTTTTTATAAATCCACCTATACAGAGACCGCATTCTCAGTTGTAGGCAAGGAAGTATGTATGCAGTATGCACATTCTTAGCGCATAACGGAACACGACACAGTTACTACAGCTTCTCCAAGCTTCCTGGTAGCGACTCCCATGATCTAAATATTACATCCCTACATTACTGACGAATTCGGAGAAATAGTCAAAGAAAGCTGTTTGTATGAGAATTCGTACAGAAATTGCTCCATAGGGTTTAATTCGTTTAGCTGTTACGGAGTCAACATCCAAACTTGAAAATTATATGGAATGCGAGTAGCTTTTTCATGTTGTATCAATATGATGCTTTTACTTTCTCGGGTATTCTACGTCCCACAGACAGATCGGACTTTTTTGTAGATCATTTTATTCTACACAATCCATTCCTACATAATTTTGTTATATCTCTGACGGATTAGACATACGCCATGAAAACTCCCTGGGGCTAACTTTTACTTGTACTTGATTCACTTATACTGTTAATGCTCAGCTCCTAAACATGATACGTCTATGTTCAATACTCGTAAAACTTCCCGGTGAATTGACCTTTTCAATAGTGAAAACTGTAAGAAAATGTGTTCAGTAGTTTTTGCGTAAAAAGGGCACAGACAGACAGACGCGGTGGGGGGACTTTGTTAAAACCGCAGGAAGTATGATCATTGCCTACCTATGCAATTTCCTACAAGTAAGTACCTATTTGTCACAAAGCCTCTTTCTCACATAATGTGAAACCACATATCGATTAGCAGATGGTAAAGGAAAATCTTCTCACAATGACTGTGAGAAATCATCTCTGGCGTTATTATATATACCTACATTGTACATAATATTTAATACATACATATGACATATATCTATCTATCTACATCATGCCTTTTATCCCATCTCGGGGGAAAACAGAGACAATCGAATCGCCATTTGCTACGATCCTGACATACCTCTTTCGCTTCTTTTATATTCATCATACCTTTCATACATGCTCGGCGATTGTGTCGATCACTTGTTTTATATGTTCAATAAAAGTACACCACAGCATTTCCTTTCGTTTCTGACGTAGGTATAAACCTTTTTAGTCAATCTTTCATCCTTTATTCTTTCAACGTGTTATAGTATGTTCCTTTAGGATATATAGCCTGACACTATCCTGACACCAAACATCTTTGAGTAAAGCCAAATCATCAAAGCCAATTATAGATCAGATACGATTCGTGGCGTACGCTATAGTATACAGATACACACACTTGCTTGTCACACCTTTCACCTCATCCATATCCCCGCTGCGTACGGGCGTGCAGGGCATGCACCGCACAAGGGCGGCATTTTCAAGGGGGCGGCAAAAACAGATATCGAAAATTTTTATCATGTCATAATAACGATATCTATTGGTCAGTTTTGAAAATAAACGCAGACGTAAAATAAGCTTTATTTCTTACGTAAGGGTTGTAACGTTGTGCTCATTTAGTTAATAATAAATGAGACCATTTTTCTCAATGAGGTTTGAATAGTTGCTAACCTCTTTGCAAAAATAGTTGTCAACCTCCTTACAAAATAAGTTACTGACTACCTATAATTTAGGATTTTTTCAAAATAATCTGAATTTGGAACAGTGTCTGCTATTTGTTTATTTTCTACCATTTTTAGTTAATTCCGTTTTAGCATTGCTAAGTAGCACACCTATTTCATAATGTCAATAATTTAATACAGTGAACAAATTGTAACAAGCTGATAAAATATACTATAAAGGAGCATGATATTTCGTGCTGCTATTCCTTACTTCATTCCTTTTTACTCCTTCACTATTATGGCTCCTCTGGATCCTTTTTGTCTTTTGTCCTTCTTTTCCTTTTAATATATTTTTTTACTGATGTAAAAATATTATAATCTACATAAAAACATTAAATAAAACTATATGGAGTAAAATATTCATCTATTATTGTGGCTAGTTCCCCACTAAGCGACAGGGTTTTTATGTTTTCAAAAATTTGCCCATGACGGGGGGAGAGCGGGGGTGGGGGGTGTAATTGGTATTTGCTCGGCGGGCCTAATCCATATCCATATATCTTCAAGCATGTACTTCTTCTATTTCGGGTGTACCATACTAATATTATAAATGCAAAAGTAGCTAAACCACTGAACTGATTTTGATGAAATATGATGATACGGAGTAAGCTTGAACTCTAGGGAAGGACATATGCTACTTTTTTTTAGTTAGTATATGCCACACGAGCGAAGCCGGGGCGAACAGCTAGTTCTATATAAACTTCACTTGCGGACACAGATCCTCTTTTATAACTTGTGGCCTGGACAGAGACATTTTCACATTTTTAGCGATTAGTGGAAAACCTATCGTTCACTTCAGTAGGTATCTATTCTTTAGAAGAAGTGTCCACGCCAGCTTTACCTGCCCTCAGAAGCTCTGCGTAGCTTTTTTGCTTGTATATAAAAAGATTGAATCAAATTGTTGTTATAGCCTTTAAAGTTGGATGCACCGCGTATCTTCACAGTGTTTGGAAGCTATCCAACTGTGACCATTGGTAGACGGGACTGTTCAAGCGGAACTTTGTTGAAGAAATAGATACTAGCGATTATTATACATATTCCCAGCAAGCTTTTTGCTTTATTATGTAGTAGGTACCTCTGTTGTTTGTTGTTTTGTTTCACTCAGAAGTCTAGAATTCTAACTTTGGATGGGACAGATTTTGTACAATGTATAATGTTAGTTCTACGTTCGGTCATATTTGTCTCGAATAAAAAAAAGGCGTAGGTAGTCCCCAGACTGCCGATAGAAGTATAAACTTATAACTATGAATAACAGTGGTTTTTAATTTATAAGTAGGTATATATAACGTATAATAACGCCATCTAGCAAGCGCTTAAAGAAGTTTTAAATTTGAAAAAATCTCGGAGAATTGCCGGCCAGAAATGCGCAGGCAAAAATGCCCGAATTCCTGGCCTGGAGATTCTCGGGCCGGACAATCTATGGTCGATATTTGTGTCGGTCGCGAATCCATAAGATTATCCCTACCAAAAATCGCTCAAGGCGCCTTCATAAGACATTATTATAAACCTTTTTCAATTGGTGAATTTAAAATTTTCAAAAAGGGACGTCGTTTTCTATGCGTTTTTCTCTGAACTTTTTTCAGCATGGTCCAAAATTATTAAAAACTCACGGATTTTTGCACGAAGATAGTTGGAAAATATCTCATTTCCTTGACGCGACCAAAATACGGTGAAATTCCTACCTAAAATTTAACAAAAAAATCTGTCTCTACCAAACTAATGTTACCGTCTTGGGTATACAGATTAAATTTCACTTAAAAATAAACCACCGCTATATTAACTGTTGCGTTTCTTTGGTAGATACTCCACATAGATTAGATATGGCTTGAAACAATTACAACAACGCATTGAATATTAGAAAATTGGGTCTTGTATTATGAATATGATACTTTATTGAATAGAAACTTTCTCTGAACTAATTTAAATTTTTTGAGATTGTATGATGAGTTAGCGTTTTCAATATTACGATTGAAATAAAAACAGAATAAGTATTAGGAATAATTTATTTCAATTATGCATTTTAAAATTATAAAAAAAATGTATTTCTCATAACAAGCCCTTTCATTTGATATGTCACAATGATGAACTTGAAAAAAAAAACGAATTCTTTACTTTTTAATTTTCCCCCAAAAAATCGATATTCGATTATTTACGCTATACGTCCGTGAGTGGGTACATATGCACCAAATTTCAACCTTTTTCGTCCAGTATATTCGGAGAAAATCAGCTGTGACAGACTCTCTCTTTCTTTTCTTCACGGGTTCAGCTCCCGAAACCGTGTTACGGTTCCAGGGTACCCAGAAGTCTCCCTCGTTTAGCCGATGGTATTTGTGAGGCTATACCTAACGAGTGGCTAGTTCTGTTGAGATATATATTTCGATGGAAAAGCCTCTAAGCGTGGTTTGTCGGATTATGTAGACAGACGGACAGGCAAAAGGTACCGTTTTCATCGGATATACGAAACCCTAAAACCAAAAAATATTGTGGAAGTCGAAGTTAAACACTGAAGTAAAAATATTCCTTCAACTGCAAATCCACTGCAGTAAAATTAAATAATACCAAAACAATGTTCTACGTTAATTTTGGGATTTTTTTAGATTCCCACGATTATTGTGTCGTCTCCATTAGCACCGTTAACTAAGATATGAGCTGTGTACTGTGTAGGTACCGTTGAACAAACCATTGTTGGACGTAAATAACGTATGCATCTACTTTGATGATTGCTCTCGTACCATCAATTATTTTATTATTTTTCTTTGTTACTTTCTTAGGACCTAGGAAGTGGACATTTTTGAAATTAGACAAAATATATAGGTAGGTGTTAATATTATATAAATAACTTTTTTTTAAAGTAGGTACTTTTTTTTTTTTTTTTTTTTAGTAGGTACATCGACTTCAAACATTGTTCACTGAAAAGCAAGAAATAATTAGGTAAATATTTCGTTTCGTCGTTGAATTAGAAGTCGGTTGGTGCCAGGCTACAAAATTAAAATAGATTCTAAAGAAGATCTGTTCAATGTTATCTACTATCATAGCCCATGTTTGAAGTCGGTATACTTTTTTATAAAGTTAATTTATTTATCCCTTTTATGTGATTTTGCTGTTAATAACATCATAATATAATATTATCATCGAAATCAGCATAGATTTCATCGAGTTATGACTAAAGATGCATAAAAAATCAGTTTAATAAAAACTTCTTAAAAAGTACTGACCAATTTTTACCAAAATAAAAATAGAACCAAACCGAAATAATTTTCCGTCGATTAATCGGTTCAAAATAATAATTGGCAGAGTAATCGTGTAACATTCATACAAAAAATACAGTCGAATTGAGAACTTCCTCCTTTTTTGAAGTTATTTAAAAATCAGACCAGATTGCGAGTTTGTTTGTTACAACTAGATTCGAAAAGTACTTGAAGATTTTTTGCCTCAGCGAGGTTTGAACTCATGACCGGGACTCGCTTCAACGCCTCTTCGTTCTAACTATGACTGTCCAACTTTTATCTAATTTAGACAATTTTATTGTCCAAGAGAGGCCATTGGCTTGATGACTACAATTTCCTGTAAAATGTAAATATTGACCATTTCCGTTCGAGCTAGAACCGCTTACCATGACCGCAATTGTTAATTTTCGCGAACCTTTTGTCTTTTTCTTGAATTTTTTTGAGTAAACTATAACATTTGTAGTTGTGTTCAGAATACAGAATAAACCAGAATTCGCATAAATTTCTTCGAACTGAGGCTAAAAATAGTACCTACACTAAAATAGACTAGGTTAGGTACCCGGTTGTCAGTGTTGCCAGAATGTTACTTTTGTAACATTTTACGTTACTTTTGACCCTCTCATGTTACCTCCATGTTACACGATATCAAATGTTACTTTTACGTTACTTTTAGGACTTAAAAAATATTCAAAGATATTTTCCAGCAAACAAAAAATAATCTGTGGTTTTACACGAACTTCGATAGGAACACAAAACAAAGTTTGATATAAATAAACTATATAATAAAATATTATAAAGAGGAAAGATTTGTATTTTTGTGTGTGTGTATGTTTGTAATGAATAAACTCAAAAACTACTGTGCCGATTTAAAAAATTCTTTCACCATTGGAAAGCTACATTCACCCTGAGTGACATAGGCTATATTCTATTTTCAAAAAAATTAGGGATCCTTACTAAAACTCCAATAATGTAACCCAAGGAGTAAAAAAATTACCTAAGAAATTCCTTACATCGCGTGCGCTGCGAAAACTATTGATGATAGAGGTAGTGGTAGTGGTAGAGGGTAGGGGTGGGGGTAGGGGTAGAGGTAGGGATAGGGATAATGGTAGGAATAGGTATAGGGCAGAGGTTCTCAAACTTATTTTGTCTACACATTTTGTATACACATTAATTTTTATCCTATGGTTATTGAACTTAAAATCCATATTTCCCTGAGACCACTCGCAGTAAATACCGCAGGGTGGGCCTGAAGGATTTTGGGGTGAACCTGTAATTTGATAAATAAAGACATTAAAACAGATTTATTTTTAATTTCAGGTGCAGTGCCAGCATGCTCCTAAGAGCGGTAATGCTGGCCTGCCTCGGTCTATCGGCGATGTCAGAGCAGCCGCTTAAAAGATATGAACCGCCTGTACCACGCCCATCTAATAAAGTCCTGGATGTAAAGAGCTCTTGCGACAAAGAATCTTTCCGTATCCAGTTACAAATGGAAAAGCCGTTCAAAGGATTGGTGTTTAGTAAGGAATTCTCTAGGGAATGCAGGAGTCAAGGTATGTGTACGATGCTTATGTTTTTTTTCTTGCTTTCTTCACGGATTGCCTTACAGCTTCCGAAACCGTGTACGGTCCCAGGGTACCCAAGTCTCGTTAGCGAATGGAACCGAAGAGAATGCAAGACGCAAATGTCTACCTGACCGACACAGGGCTCCCCTAGCTCTTGGGGCCCTCTACCGCAATCGATGCTCTCAACTTACTTGAATGAAAAATATTTTCAGGAAACTTGGATCATGTCGTCTCTCTTCACTTGCCTGCAAATGCTTGTGGTGTGAGGACATCATTTCTGAACAGCTCATCTGATGACCACGATCTGTTTTATACGGCGGAGCTGGTCGTTCAAATGGACAAACACCTACAGCAGTCTTCGGACCAGGAACTACTTGTTAGGTACGCATTTCCAGAGATTTTGGCAAAAAGTTTGGATTTTGAAAGTATAAGCTATGATTTTTAACTTCATGTTTAGAATATTTAAGTTCAAATAGTAATCGCGACCTTTGTCGTATCGTACGATATCTTTAGAACTAAACGGTTGCTAAACTTAGACGTTCAAAACCGCGATCCAGTTCTGGAAAAGTGTAACTTTTATGCCCGCTTGCACCAACGTCACACAAAGATATTCCTAGTAAGGACTCTCCTAATATTAGAGAGTCCTAAGTATCAACTTTAGTTGCACCAACCTAATAATGCCAGGATCGTCCTACAATAGCAGCTTCCTTACTAAGTGATTGATCAATCTATTTTGCGTGATTGACTGCGCGCGTATTCTATGTATTTCAAATTTTTTTAAATTATTGTTGTCAAAAAACCGTTGCTGTTCCTAAAAAATGTATATACCTTATACCTACCTATAAACAAAGGGTACAAAGTTAAAAAGTGACAAAAAGCAATAGAACGATATATAACGGTGTAAACTTACCGAGGTCGGTGGGGTATTTCAAACGTTAATCTATTTGGTTGGATATATATAATGCTACCAATATGCGATATTTAAAAAAAATCGACATATTTATTTACTTTTTAGGTTTTTTTTACAATTTATGACAAATTTGTAAAAAATATCGAGTCTGGGCCTTATTATCCTTGATCTGGGTAAAACTCCTTCTAGATCTTTCAAAAAGTCGAGAAGATCGTCACTGTTGCTCATTTTATCAAGGATTTTATAGGGAAATACACGCTTAAAAGAGTGTCTTAACTTTAGGATAAACGAAATCGGCGTCATAAACATAAGATCCTCTTTTCGTGTTTAGGAGAATCCTAACGTTGGTGCAATGCATTTTCCTCGCTAGGACAACCTAAATGGGTTACGCGACTACGCGTTACTTTAGGACGCTCCTAACATTGATGCAAGCGGGCATTAGTCGTATAATGTCTTTGGAAAGAAACAGTCGATTACCGCGATCGAAAGAGCTTTTTGAGATCCGGTGCTGCATGAACTTAGTGTTTAGAATTTATTTAAAAAATATAAGTATTCAAATTTAAGTCTCTATGAATTCTTCCAATCATCGTAAAGAACGTTTAAATTAATAATAATAATTGGATTTTTTGGGTTGAGCCGTCGAGTGGTTATTAGTTATAAAGTTATTAAACAAATTAAATCATGTTTTTATTAAGTAATAACCAAACTGTCAATCCTTTTCTGAAATTTAATCAGATCTACCTAGTCTCACTGAACCTATCATCCCCGTAATAAATTAACTAAATAGTAAAAAAATATCATAAAATACCTGAATAGGTAGGTATATAATGTAAGTGTTTTGAACACAGCTGGACGTTTCAGGGTTAGCTTTTTATAATACTTACTTTTATGGCTCCAGGCTACTTTTATAGCGGAAGATAAGTCTTCCTGGTATATTTTTGAGGCTACATAACGTGTTTTAAGGGATTTTGAGAACGAAAGTTTTCACGGGAGCTGTCAAGACAACCCGTGAAAAAAAAAGTTTGTTGGGTTTTGGTTGGATTGTTAAAATGCAAATCCCTCAATGTCATATGGAATACACTTGTGATATGATGAATGGATAACAATTTAAATATTTACTTAAATATTGTTATAATTTTACAGATGCAAATTGAAGCCACAAGCAACACGTATCAGCAGTTCAGCTCTTGAGAATGTTATATCGAATAAATTAAAGGAAATGAAAAAGCTAGAGATCAAGAAGACTAGGTAATAAAATATTCAAAATTCAACCTACGAGTAACTCAAGCCATAAATAGATTAGCACCGAACGCCTACACTATTTATTTGTGCTTCGAAGGAAACTTGTTCTGAAAAAATCATAAGAACTTCTGGGAAGGACAGTTCTAAATAGCTAGCGAATAAGGGCAACTTGCTAAATGTGACAATGTATCTGTCCACTGAAAGGTTTTTTAAATTAAGATCTAAAGTAGGTATTTCATACATATATGTACATATTATAAAACAAAGTCCCCTACAGCCTCGGTCTGTCTGTGCCAGCTTCATGCAAAAAACTACTGAACGATTTTTGTTGTGGTTTTCAAGATTTTCTCGAGGAACGACTAAGAAATTCCTAATCGTAAAGCCACGCCCTAAACTCGTCGTTCGGGCGCATGAGTGGTTCGGGCGCAACGATCACGTCATGCTAGAAAACGACGGCGCTTTGTCCGCTCTTGCTGTAGAAGTGAGAAGGGCATAATGTATCGCTTCTCGGAATAAATGACGTAAGCGGCACATTACAAATAAATTATTTATTAAAAAACGATCACATGCAGGGAAAGTATAGGTCGCGCGGCGTAAGTTGAGCAGAACAACACATCTACAGTCTATTGTGTCGTGCGTGCGCCAAAAACACGTAATTTCATCGGCCGATATTGTAACCCAAAATTGCCAATAACCAAATCCGAAAATCGGTCCGTATATTTCTAAAATTCATTAGTGTGGGTACTATATTGTGCTCATCTTACGTTGCGCGACTGAGATTACCTACAGATTCGTATAAAATTTAAACGTAAATCCCTTCAGAGTATGGTCGTATGACTAAAAAGGTGTTTTTAAAGAGGTGATTTCAAAAATTTAATTTATCGAGAAAATTTTCACCAATCATGTTTTCATCCTACACAATACTAAATAAAATCCTCTAGTTTTCGATGCCCAAATTGTATGTTCATACCATTCGTAAAATTCGAGAATTTCAGTTCAGAAATCAACCGAAATTATTCGTTCCTCCCATTAAACATGACATCACGTTCCTCCCATTAAACATGACATCATGTTTAGCAGATGAGCATAAACAGAATAAGTATATCTGTTGGAAGGATATGTGTGAGTGCAGGAGAAGAGTATGTATGTGATCAAAAAGAAAGGGAGGAGGATAAGGTGTCATGGTGGTAATAGGGAAAACTAGAGACGTTTCATATATCCCACATATATTTACAGAACCGGTCGTACTCGCCAAGATTGGACAAATCCAGCTGAAAATTACCAACGGGAATACCTTCTGGAGTCCACGCGAGCTTGGATGGAGTTATCTCCGGCGATCGATACCAGTGAACCTGCTACGGTAGAAGTCGGACAGCCAACTAAACTGCTGGTTCAGTGTACATTACCAGGTATATTTGATTACAATCTGAATTCTACTTGGACTATTGCTTCCTCCATATTGTTTGGAGATGTTTCTCCTCGTGTCACAATAGACGATCATAATATTAGATTTTTAGAGTTCAGCTTATGTATGTCTGTCCGTATCTATGTCACAGGCTCAGGTCACAGCATATGTACCCCATTGTTTAATAATTGTTCTTTAAATGTGCAGAGGTTCTGAAGAGCTAGTGCTTTTTTCTACCACGTGATTAAAAAAATCTAGATTTTTCTTCAATCCAACAAACAAATAGGTACAAAATGTATTAATTCAATTACTTACTTATTCTATTTTTATAAAATTGCAGTTGGAGTCGGTTTAAGAGTGACAAACTGCTTTGCTCACGACGGTCTCGGCGAAGCTTCCCAGAAACTCCTTGACGAAGCTGGCTGTCCTATCGACGAATCCATATTTACCATGCCTACTATACACAAATATAAATCTAAAGGCTCAGAAATTGATTTCTCTGAACTAGAACCTATTGATCCTGAGAAGAATTCAGATGAAAATGCTAACATAAAAGCGTCTAAATCTGATCCAGACAATATTTACAGAAATATGATGACTTATCAACATGCTGTGACAACTTTTGCCGCTTTTAAATTTCCCGATAGAGCAAAGTTACATTTGACGTGTGGATTGGAGCTTTGCAAAGGGAATTGTCCCGTAGTAGATTGCAAAGCTTTACGGAAACCTCAACAAACTAGAGAGGGATTGTTAAGAAAAGCTCGTTTGGACAAAGATGCTAAAGGCGTAATAATTGATCGACTAGAAGTATACAATAGTATTGAAGTGATAGCTCCAAATATAGAACTGGAAGATGAAGCATCTATAAGAGGTACGTTTATTGCAACTATGAAAATTATTCTGTTAACTTCTTTTAAAAAGTAAAGTTGTACTAAGACTAAGGAGCGCGCGTTCGCCAAATTTCTGCTCTTTGACCATTAAAACTGACCATTAGGGAAATAATAAGTTACCTTAGGTTTCGTTGGTATCGTTTTATGTCGCGAGACAGAGCTTTAAAAAATTGTTAATTGTGTTGTTTTCAAATGTGAAAGGCGATCTAGGACGTCTAATTTGCGGGAACATAGTGTTTCCAATCATTATTTATAATAATTGTTATGTTTATATTTTAGCATAATCTCCATGAAGTAAAAGCCGCTGTGACAATAAAACGACAGAAAAATACAGTGGTACGGGGGGTTAGTACTACGCGTCTACCTCCCCTCCCACCAAAAGTGGTAGATAAAAATTGTTGGGTGATTTACCGCTTGTCCGCTTCACACCTCCTTTAGTCTTAATACTCAAATACTGTAGTAGATAAGGTTCTCTTGCATCTTTTGGACAGGACATTCAGGATGCAAAAACATGACAACACATGACATTATTAAAATGCATTACCCGCTCCTAGATCAATTTTTTCCCTTTTAAAGGAGGTTATTAAATAAATAGTAAAATGTGTCATTGAAAAAGGATAGGAGTAAAATTTGAAAGAGGTTTTTTGTGCATTCTTGTTATATTGGATGCCCGCTTTTTTATCTCGACTGAAAACTTTGAACCCTCTGTTATCATCAACATAATCAACGAAGTGTGCCAAAGCTAATTTTCTGAAATTATGTAATTGTTTTTCTGATCTGGGCTTTCAGTCACTTGTCACCTTCTTCTTTTCAGGGTCAAGACGCATCGAAAGTGACGAAGATGGACTTATTCGCGGCTTTTCACCAGGGGACAAAACTATATGCATGTCACCAGGGAAAATGGCTCTTGCTTTTTGCGCTTTGGGGGTGATTTTCCTCTGTGCCATCGCAGTAGCTTTTGTATCATTAATCAGAGCCAGACGAAGATTAGGCAGAGAACCTCTGAATACTTCTTTATCGTTCTATACTGGTAGTAAGAGTGTGTTCTCATCAAGCGATAGTTCTAGTTCGGGTCTCAGTGGCAGTAAACTGCTGTTGACTGATAGTCCATACTTAGATCAACATTCATCGTCAAGCAATAATTGGCCTTATTCCAGAGCATTCTAAGGTGTGGGTAATTTCAAAGTCTTTTCTTTATTTCATATTCTTTCTTTGTTGAAATGATTCTGTGGGATCTGGTGTTTTTAATTTCTGTTTAGGTATTTATTTATTTATTTATTTGACCATAAGTCAATACTTATCAAATAAATACCTAAAAAACGGTGAATATGCTCGGTCAGAACGTAATGAGTAGGTAGGTACCTACATATCAGTGATATCTGAAATTGTATTATGGTTTATCTTTCGACATTCGGTCGCAGCTATATCATATTTTCTGAGTACTTAATAATAATATAATGACGGATTTTTGTAATAACTTGAAGCTATGACGTTCGAATCACTGTGTGCTCTCATATACCAATGTAGGTATAATACTTAGATAATGAACACGTAGGTACAAAACATAAATAAAACTATGCTATTCTATTCTTTTACTGATCTCTTAGTTTCTATTAAGTATTTTATTTTGTTTTTGTTTCACGGCTTATTATTGCTCGTTATTTATAAATTTTATTTAAGTGGGAATTTTGAGGAAGTGCTTTTGAATAATTCTATAATATGAAAACTGGTTAAACATCATCAGCGCTTCCTCGAACTAAAAAATATGTATTATAGAATAAGGTAGACAATTAAGTAGTATTATATATTTTTTTTAAAGATTTAAGCGCATATTTTATATTTTGTGATATTTATTATTGAACTTTGTATCGGAGGTTTTGATAAATTAAAGTATTTTAATTTAAAGGCTATTTTTATTGACTTTACAACAAGGACTTTTTACCCTGCAGAGCAAGTAAAATTATTTTTACTCAGATGGCTGAAATCTAAGATTTTGTAAGACGACGAGAGGCGGGCCACGCATCGTCTTATAAAATCTTAGGCTGAAATGATTTCAAAAGTCAAAATATATTGGCGTATAGGCTAAATATGAGAATGACGTACCCTATGACTCCTATGAGTACCTACCTGTGCCCCTGCCTGGGGATGCAGTGTAGAATATATAAAATAAATATCAGACTTTTTTTATAACACTGTGTTTTAAATTTCCCGCCTTTTCGCTTCGATAGGCCAAAGACACGGCGTATACTGCCCATCTTTATAAAAAGGTAAATTATGTAATAATTTAAGCCTAACAAAATGCAAGGAAGAAAAAGGTAAGTATATTTCCATTTTTTTTGTTTAAATAAAAACCTATAATCACAATAAACGCTTAAAGTCGAGATGAAAGAGGTACATGTGGTACATCACTATAGGATCAAATCGAGGATGACATCATTTCTACCATAGACTAACCAACACAGCGATTAGGCTTTGTATATACTGTAATTTATGTACTTTACATTTAATTATAAATTATAGATGGAGAAGGCTCATACGTTATTTTGTAGAAGGTGTTGCTCATACCCTCACGTTGCCGGGAATTTGACTCGCTCAATGCTCGCGCACAAAATACCGCCAAAATCAAACTGGTAGCTTAGTGCAAATAATGTATGTAACGGCTAAATAGCCAATAGCCCACCTGAATTTGAAATAATGCAGCTTTATAAAAATTCTGAATTTTTATAGTTTTTTCTGTAGTTTCGAGTTTACAAACAAACAAATTCATTGCAATATTATGTTAACTATTTTAATTTATTTAAGGACCGTTGGTCAAGGTCATCTTATAACAGTCAAAAATATGGCAAATCTCAGTTAATCCTGGAAAGGTGAGTTTATTTATACAACATTTCCTTACCACACAGTTGATAGTTATTATTTTAAATTCGATTGATTGATTGAGAATTAACTGAAATTTGCCATATTTTTGACAGTAATAAGATGACCTTGACCAACGCTCCTTAATAATTATTGCTTCCATGTAACTTCGGAAACCATATAGGCGGGTTGGCAAAAAAGTCTAGAAACGGAACAATTTTTTTGTCTGCTGGCAACATTGTCAAAATGTTTGTGTACGTTTGACAGGGGTCAATGTATACTGTATAGCTTACTACGACAAACTTGATACTTGTGCTATATTTGGAAATAAGAAGTTCAAAATGATTCCACATCCGGTCATGGCGGCGAACACTTGCGTTTTGGTCATGGCGTGATGTGGAATCCAGTTTAATCCTGTTAGTGATGTGATGGTTGTGATTAGTTGACGACTAATAAGACATATCGCGGTCGGCGGGATTATCTTAAATACCGATTAATCGGCTAGAAACACTATAAAGGCTATAATACTTGACATTGGCAAATCACCGATAAACATTGGTGGAGCCATAACAAAAGAAGAGGAAGAAGTTCAAAATATCTTTAACACCAGAGGAGCACAAACAAGGTCGCTACAAAAAGGAGTTGGACAACTTTGATTTATGCGTCAAAAATAAAATTGCTGCATTATTATTAAAATTTCTAATATGTGTCCATTATTATTAGTAGCCTTCTTGTTCAATGAAAGGCCGTTTTACTTATTGAAAATAATATGTGTGCAAAAAATATTTTATTAAAGAAATCAATTATAAAAGTATCAAAACTAGAAAGCGATCTATTCGAGTTGCCATATGAACAACAGTGGCGCCTCCATTATTTTCTACATTTTTTTGGCAAGCTGTAATAGGCATAATATAACAGTAACGATGTCTTATTTGCGTAACATAATCTATGGTCCGGGCATCAAGGCGTGACAGCACAACACTACGCAGCACTGAAGGAAGACCGATAATCGAGATTTCAGTTCAGTCGAGTTATTTCGCCGCGTTCTTTAGTTCGTTCTTTTGACTGTGCTACTTGCGCTAACCCATGAATTTGTGTGATTTTAAACTTTTTACTAAATAATATCTGTTGTGTGGTGTTATTATTTGTTTCGTGACGCTGGGATACATCTTCGAGTGATTGTGAAGTGTGTTAGTGGGTGAGATTTATGTGTCGACTTGATACTTCAACTCCAGTCCATAGGTAAGGAAGCTATCTTTTCTTTTTCTATTTACAATCTTGATACCAGCTTGAGACTGTTCAATTTAAATGCACTTCTATATATTTAGTTACTAATATAAATTACTTTAAAATCCTAAATCATGAAATAATAGTTTACAGGATAGTTTTACTCCATAGCCGGTGCTGTACCTATGTAGGTATTATAAGTATTTATATACCTGCCTATACTTATTAGACTCATCGTTTCCTGTTGCACTGAAAATACACGACCTAGAATTTTCCAATTAAAATTTAAGAGACAGTAAGGAATATAATATGTACTGTAGATGTGTAAGTACTTGGCTTAAGTGTATGACATCATCCTAAATTTTTTATCACAACTCCTTGTGCCTGTAATCCATCAGTGTTAATATGTATGGTTATTATTATTATAATTTTGTAGGGTTATTGCTCTGAATATTTATTAATTTTTTTTGTTAAGAGATATTAATTCCAAATAGTTCTTATCTTAATCTATTTTTTATTTAAAATTTTAAACAGTGAGCCACACCCAGAAATCTATCACAAGTTCTGTCTTTACATATTTCATAGCATCACAGAAATATATAAATATCCTTAAAACAGTTATTTTAATTTGTTTAAGAGTTTGGGCATTATCATTGTTGAAGATCACAATCATGACTTACAGTGCTCTACATTTATTTTATTTTATCTATTTTATTCAAAACTAGCTTTAAAAATTACTGCTCCATTCCTTTGGGTCGTAGCATCATCATAATAGCCTCCTTCCTCAATAAACAGACAAACTTTTTTTTTAATTTGACTGGTAGTTCTTTCTTTTTAATATTAGTATAGATAAAATTGCTTAAATGAAGGTTGTATAGCAGTTTTTAATAGTTTTAAAATTTCACACACAATTTGTGCAAAGATATGAAGTGGTGTGTAAGCACTTAATGCCTTCCTTTACATTACTTATCAATACAATCAACAATTTTTCGCCATACTGTATTAGTCTGTGTTATCACCATTTTATCAATATTCACCGAGTTGTGACCTGTTTCTATGTGCACTAGATCAGTATTTTCAACCAGCAGCCTAATTGCGTAACTTGAAAGCGATACAATCACTATCATTTTTTTACAGATAATGGTCGAATTTAGCCCCGCACTTTTCGAAATGTGTATTTTCGTTAATTGTACTACATTGTGCTGCGTTTGTGCCGTACTGTGCCGCAAAAAATAGCTCAATATCTCAAACCGTTTTTGAGAAAAAAAATAAAAACGAAAATTTCACGTTTTTAATTGTTTTTATTTTTTTTCTCAAAAACTGTTTGAGATATTGAGCTAATTTTTGCGGCACAGTACGGCACAAACGCAGCACAATGTAGCACAATTAACGAAAATACACATTTCGAAAAGTGCGGGGCTAAATTCGACCTTTATCTGTAAAAAAATGATAGTGATTGGATCACTATCAAAGTTACACAATTAGGCTGCTGGACCTTACCTGGGGGTGGCAGTCACACACAAAGTCTTCACGGCCTTTATACTTTGCAGTGTGGCCAGAGACAACAATAACAGTGTCCACTTTTTGCCAGTTGTTCATATTAAACAGAACCGGTGACGAGTCTGTTGCTGCACTTAAAGGGCCTGTCACTTCTTTAACATATGCAAGAGGTCGCAAACAAGGGTTGTAGGTTACCTACATCCTACACTAAAAGGTAAATTCAATAATTTCAGTGAGAAGGCTATCCCTGTTTATTTTTAACTAGTTTTCTGATCTGGCTTAACCTGTGTATTTTTTAATCACAAGAATTTATTTGTTTTTCTGAAAGGCTTGTCAACTTTTCTTAGACAATCTTCATAGATTTTTAAGTATGAATTTGTTTCTACGTCGTTTCATGGCGAGCAACGCACGCGTTCCGTCGTGACATGATAGAAAACCGGTTTACTCCCGCTGTGATTATCACAGTTGGCGGGATCATCTTAGATACAGATTAATCAACATAATATATACTATATTACTTGACATTGGCAAATCATCGATTAACATTGGTGAAGTCATTATAAAAGAAGAATATGAAATAATGTTAAATTTCCATTAAATCAGTTTATGTTTACCTCTTTGTGGAAAGTAGATCAAAGTTGTATGGTGTTTTGCTTAGATAATAAAACACATTACATAAGTTTTGCATTTTGAGATAATAAATGTCTTCTTTAATCAACCAAGCTTGACAAGATAACATTGTTTTTAAATTATTTTTGTTGTTATCAATATATTTCTTTGACATACCTATTAATTATTATGTAAGGTAGTTAATAATTAAATTAAACTCTCAAAATAAAACAACAATAATCAGCGTCATTGTGTAATTGCCTAGAAATTGTTAGCTATATTATTCAGATGGAATATAATACCTATTGTTTGATTAGAGCTAAAAGAAAGAATGCAAAGCATCATCTCAAAGTGGTTACATCATACCATCCTCATCCCAAACTAAAAATACCACATAGAAAAAAAAACTTTATACCTAGTATGATAAAACCTACATTAGAGAATTTACATGACATCTACTGTTGCTGACTGACTGCTGACTGACTGACTGACTGACTGACTGACTGACTGAAAATCAACGGACAGCCTACACCACTGAAAATATAAATATGAAAATTGAAAGGTATATAATTCCTTAGGAGCTGTAGAGGTGTACTAATAAAGGATTTTTCGAAAATCAACCCCTAACTAATGGGTTGTAATCCTAATAAAACACGTACGAAGTGGCGGGCAACTGCTAGTTAGATATAATTATCTAAATTTTATATTTTACTTTTGAGAGTTCCGAATCTACTGGACGAAAAATGTTGAAACTTGGTACATATTATAGAGTTTCATGACCCAATCACGGACGTATAGCGTAAATAATAAATTTTGGGGGGAAAACGCTAATCCTGTCTTATTGTTCTGGATGAAAAAATGGTACAGAACAGAAAAAAGCCATAACTCTTAAAACAGGTTGACTTTACATTGTATAGAGTAGACCCCAGCGCCTCAAGCCTGCTGAGCTAACAAGGGGATAGAAGAGAGAATGGTTATTTAACTTTTAAAATATGCAATATTCTGTCTAGTGTAGTAGCACACAGTATAAACATAAAATAGTAGGATGATGCCCTTTATATTGTCTAGAGTTGTATTAAGGGTCCTATACTGGGAATTTGTATGGAGATATTACTATTCCCAATTTCTCTGTAAATACTCCACCTGTGTCAATGTAATTTAGCATATAGTTACTTATTCAATATATCTAAGTGAAATAGTCGTTATTTTTTCAATTGGTTTTGTTTAATAGGAAATATGGGTGGTAGAATAAAGGATTATTCTGCCCCTTCTGTCTCTTTCATAATCTATCACAAAACTCTAAATTTTTTTTAAAGCGCTCTTATACCATTATTCTTTAATTATATATATCGCTTTTTTTTGTAGCTTATTGAAAATTCAAAAAAAAAATATTTTATGATTTTTTAATTTGGCAAAAATAATAAAATAATTATTATTTTAAATTTTCAATAAGCTACCAAAAAATTCGACATATATAATTGAAGGGTAATGGTATAACAGCGCTTTTAAAAAAATTTAGAGTTTTGTGATAGATTATGAAAGAGACATCAGGGGCAAAGTTAAACTACCCATATTTCCTATTCAATAAAACCCATTGAAAAAATAAGAGCTATTTCACTTAGATATATTCAATAAGTAACTATATGCTAAATTACAGTGACACAGGTGGATTATTTACAGAGAAATTGGGAATAGTTTATCCCAGAAAAATTCCCAATATAGGACCCTTAAGGACAGGAGTTGTAGTAGTTCATATACAATGTATGCCATCCTAGTACTTCTAATATTTGATTGCATAGTTCAGTAATCATTATGAAATCATAATCATCTTCTTCTCTTATTGTGGCTCCACCAATGTTAATTGATGATTTGCCAATGTCGAGTATTTATAGCCTTTATAGTTTCAATATGCCGATTAATCGGTATCTAAAATAATCCCGCCGACTATTAATCACTGACTAATCATAATCATCACAGCGTGGACGGTATTAAACTGGATTCCCCAATATGTCACGGTGGGACGCGTGTGTCGGTCGCCATGACATGATGTAGAATCCCCAAAATAACATTAATTGAATGTGACTGCATCATGACAACACTATAAAACTAGAGGGTGCCGTCGAACCTCTGTAATTCTGTATACTCTGTGGTAGTACCTACACAGGTTTCATTGTAGAAGACCCTTCTTTCTCCGGCCTTATCCCATGTTTAATTGGGGTCGGCTCTCCTAATCGCTTTTCGCCAGCTCGATCTATTCTGGGTCGTCAGTGGGTCCAGTTCTAGGGCTTTGAGGTCATTATCTATTGCTAAAAGCCATGAGAGTCGGGGTCTGCCGCGGCGTCTCGGTCCTGACTCGATATTCAGCACTTTCCGGGTCATGTGGTCTTCGGGCCTTCTCATCACGTGTCCATACCAACGCAGCCGTGTTTTGGTGAGCTTTTCAGGTATCGGTGCCACTTTTAGACTTCCACGTACATAGTTATTAGGCACCTTGTCCAAGAGGCTGACGCCCGCTGACCAGCGCAGCATCCTCATTTCAGCTACATGTAGTTGTTGTGTCTGCTGTTTTGTGAGTGGCCAGCATTCGGCACCATATACCATTGTAGGACGTACACCGTCTTATACACCCTGCCCTTGACGCGGAGTAAATATATATCTCTATGGTCTGTTTTTCTAGTCATGTCTTATTACACACACACACACACACACACACACCTACCTTCACGGCCTTTATACCTTGCGGTGTGGCCAGAGACACGACTAACAATGTCCACTTTTTGTCAGGTGGCAACCCTGTTGCTGCACTTAATGGACCTAGATATGTCACTTTTTTGTCTCGTCTTATTTGGTAAACCCATTGCATGTTTTAAATAAGTTGCCATTTCAAATTCTTGAAAGACATTATATTACCATTTTTAACTTTTTTTTTTACATTTGCAGACTTCTAATAAATTATATTTAAAAATTTAACAATAAAAAGACATGCAAAGTTTGTTTACCAAATATGACATGGCTAAAAAAATGCACTTTAGACACACTTTAGATAATATAATGAACTTTTTTTTATATTGTAATGTGTACCTATCCACTTGATGATGCTTTGCTTTCAATATCGAAAAACTAAGGTATTATTAAATTACAAAAATATACTTACGCAAGTAAATTAAATACGTCTTTCAGACTAATAATCTACTTTTTTACGTCCATGCTAATAATAATATTGCTGAAGAAATTGTTTGTATGAACGCGCTAATCTCAGGAACTACCAGCCAGATTTGAAACAATATATTTTAGGAAGGTTCCTAATACAACTGCTAGTGTCTAAAAAATAATTTTCACTCTATTGGCCATACTCCAATCAAATTATTTACAACCCAAAGATTATTGAGTGCAACCCCCCTCTTACGTCACCCTCCGTTCCTCCCTCTCTGGTATTTTTAAATACAAATTATATAGTTCCCAGGTACGATTCCTGCAGAGGTGGGGGGGTGACAGGAACTGTAGTGCGCTGGGCAAGGTCGGCCGGGAATAGGGATGGGGATTGTGGGCGCGGAAGTCGGTGGGGGGAACTGTATTGCCACAAGTAAAAATTTTGATGTAAAATAGTGTATTTTATTTATTGGATTATAATATTAGATCAAAATAGAAGTTATAGTTACTATTTGTGTCAATGGTTAAGGGTCCTTTATTCTTAGCAGTTGGCCATTGCTTTTGCTTTTTAAACAAGTATTGCTATTGTTTTTTAAAAACTGGCTATTTTTTTAATAATGAAAATAATAACTATCAACAATTTGGGTTGAAAATGTTGTATAAAACATTATTTTTTCTAGGATTAATTTATGACGTTGACTAGATGGAATTAAGGGCGCGGTAGCAGGAAGCGGAAGTGTGTATTGCCAGAGTTAAAAATAATTAATTTTCTAAACCAATATGATACAAATGTACTTGAAACTCAATTACTTACTCGTATTACAATATATTAGATCAAAATAGAAGTTATAGTTACTATTTGTGTCAATGGTTAAGGGTCCTTTATTCTTAGCAGTTGGCGATTGCTTTTGCTTTTTAAACAAGTATTGCTATTGTTTTTTAAAAACTGGCTATTTTTTTAATAATGAAAATAATAACTAACAACAATTTGAGTTGAAAATCTTGTATAAAACATTATTTTTTCTAGGATTAATTAATGACGTTGACTAGATGGAATTAAGGGCGCGGTAGCAGGAAGCGGAAGTGTGTATTGCCAGAGTTAAAAATAATTAATTTTCTAAACCAATATGATACAAATGTACTTGAAACTCAATTACTTACTCGTATTACAAGAATGAAAATTCAAGATTGCCCCCAGGAATGTTGTCATTATTAATAATTTTAGTCGTATATTAGGGTGCTAGTAATTCGAGGGTGGGCAACCCCGGTATAAAGAATAGCGAGGGGTTGAGCCGTCCTATAGGCGCCTCGTACAAGATCGATAACGGACCAGTCGCCGCTCGGCACGCGATATGATATGTCCGTGATGTGTTTTGTGTTTGTAATTCTGGGATTTGCTGGATGGAAATGAGGAAGTAGCGTTATTAGGTAGGTACTAGTATTTGTGTTTCTTTGGGAGTGAGACTTAGTGGTTTACTGTTGAGGTTTCCAAAGTTATCCAGGTATATTGAGGTCGATTTCGACTTGCTGGGGTCCATGTCAGCGAGAACAAATGGTACCTATAGTAAAAATTCAATATTTGGGGGGGGCAATAATTTTGGAAACCTTTGTCTATTAGATCAGTTTTCTCTTCTCTCTTACTTCGCGGGTTGCCTTACAGCTCCCGAAACCATGTTACGGTTCTAGAGTACCCCCGCGGAAGACCAAGTCTCTCTCGTTTAGCCGATGGTATTTGTGAGGCAATGCCTAACGAGTGGCCAGTTCTGTTGGAAGTTAGATGGAATAGCCTCTGAGTGTGGTATGTCGGATTGGTAGGTATATGGTAGATCAGTTTATTTGTCCATTATAAATTGTCCAAACCCCCCCCCCCCTTCTTCAAATTCGGAGAACACTGCAACGTCTTATTATTTCCCTTCGGGTAGGCAGATACCAAAGTTATCCACTCCCCACAATCTTGGCACACTTCTTTCGCCTCATATTTTCATGCATGCTCTTCGATTTTAGATGTAGGTGAATCATTCATCCCAGTAAAGCGAAGAGGGCGTGAAGGGCCTTTTTTCCAATCTATAACCATGCTGACTAAGTTACGGGCAAATTTTAGTGCTACTCTAATAATAAAGCCTAAAACATTGCCCATTGACATTTAAGATATTATTTTCAAAAGGTGAAGTTTAAAATGTCCAGTGTATATCGCCTCACAGTCCAGAGACCGGCTATATTTATATCGCGCCGTCATCGCGGTCACGCTCACGATTTTACCGGGTTACATGCAGATACGCTGACTTTTTATTCGGCACCTATAAAAAAAATTTGCAATATTTCATGTTAGGCTGAATAATATCCGCTGAATGAGGAAGATGCTGAAGGTCTCCAAGAGTCTGGTGTAATTTTTTAATAGGTTGACGTTTATGGTTACTGCTCTGTCCCTTTGGGTCGCAGCGTGATATTATATAGCCTATTCATATAACCTTCAAAAAGTTCTTTAAATCGGACTGGTAGTTCCTGAGATTAGCGCGTTACATACAAACTTCAGGTTTACAGCTGACCCTGAGGAGCTGAGGAGCGGTACTACTGAATGGTATTAAGGCACTTGTAATTTTTTTTACAATCATATTTAATTACACGCACGCGCCGTACACTAAACTCGCATTACAACATTTTACAACCAATGAGAGTATTGCATAACCGCCACTTGTTTTATACTAGAGGTACTGTTTCGTGACTCACGGAATGTATGGAGTGAATAAAAAAAACCTTTAAAAAACAGATGAGGTCATCGCCTAGTCCTAATCTGATGATTGACCACTACAAAAAACGCGTGTGTAGTGGGCTTTACATAATATGATTAATTTTGAACCTTTTGCATGTAGACTTTTCAAAAGCTCCTAAGTATTTTGTGTTTTTTTTTGCTCGAATAGTAATTGAAGCCGGGAACTCCGTTTACAAGTCCTACACCATAACCACTCCGTTATCAACTATTTATTAATTCGACATGATTTTGACTTTGTTGATTTTCTATCAATGAGAGAGAGATTTCTATTTGTTTCGGTTCACTAACTTTAACGCACTTTCAAACTGTCTACCTAAAGCTATGATTCAATATTTTGTTCGCGTCATAAGTCGTCGAGGCTATACAAATATTTTGTGTTGATTCATAGAGGCAATCGAAAATAACCTCTAATCTAATATCTCTTATAAATAAAAATAAAATTCTTTTCTGTGGTAAGCGCATGAGAATGGCTGAACCGATTTAGCTATTTAATGTTCGTAATAGTCTGAATAAGGTTTTAAGGAAAAATTGGAAAAGTTGCCCGGAAAATTGGAAAATTTGGGAAAGTGCTTTTTTTTATGGGATTTTCGTTTGAACTCAAGACCATAATAGGGGATGAAAGTTAATATGGGCTCCACGGGCGAAACCGGGGCAGAAAGCTAGTAGACTAATAAATAAATAAATCATTTAAAGACGTGCTAAAAATATGTACTTTAAAACGGTCACCCATACTTGGCTTGATCTTTCTATTCATTTATTTTATTGTAAGTAAATGACTCTACAACCGCCTGCCTGATATTCGGAGAACCCCTAGGTTGTATGTACGTTCCACCTTAACTATTAGGATAGCTTTTAGAACGCTAAAAATGTTCGATTAAAAATAAACAAGTTGGTATTGGTTTTTTGTATTTCTTGCGAAATTATAATTGCTGCACATGTTCTCGTGTCATTCCATATACGGGAAGCGGTTTTAGGTTGCACAATGTATGTACGCTACTTGCACTGTACTTGGACAAACACATGGGAACTTTGCTAGTTTACGGCTAAAGTCTATTATAACCCATGCAAATCTAAAATTTGGTTATTTTTTTATCTGTAAAACCATATGTTTGATAGTTTCTTATCTAAATATTATTAGGGTTAAAATTGATATTTAACTGCAAATTAAATCAACTTTTTGTATAATAATAAATGCCCATTTCCCATCAAAAATACTGATTGCACAGCAAAATGCTTACCTCTACGTGCCAACAGGGTCGTACTTTCAATAATTTATTTGATTTAAAAGTTATTTAATTGATAGGTGATAAGTTTTCTGATGTGCAATTAAAAATAACCCATATTGTAAATGCAAAAGTGTGTTTGTTAGTCCTTCTTTCACGTCAAAACAGAGCAACGGATTGACGTGATTTTTGCACAGTGGCATAGGCTTATGTCACATTTAAAACAAATCCAAGGGCTACGTCGGTGTGTAAGCTAGTTCAATGCTTAGAATAATGACCAAATGTAGGTATCTCTTCTCAGCGTAACCGTACAGTCGGCATAATAAAAAAGCTACTAATTAGGTACATATACATTTCATAATAAAGAGTAGTCGGTTATCTCTCCCCCATTTGGTGTGATGACCTTACCGTTTGACCCTGCTGGCATCCGAACGGTGACATAATCAAATTATACCGCTTTATTGCTCACAATGTGCTTTGGTGCTTGCTAAGAGCTGCTCGAGACTTCGTTTGGTTGAGCTTCTCACAAGGTCTAGATTTTTTAATTTTGATCCTGAGGGTCTTTTTCACAATGTGGAGATAAAGTGCGTAAACTCTGAATTTAAGTAAAATATTTCTTACCACCAAATCCACATTCTATAGCTATTTAAAAAAAATGCTATTTAGCCTCCGCGTCGGTGGCCGAGTGGTTAAGATGTCTGATATTAACTAGGCGGACCATGGTTCGATCCCGGCCATGTATCAATGAGTTTTTTTATAATTAAAACCTTATGTACATAATCCGACAAACCACTTACCTAGAGGCTTTTCCATCTAAATATACCTCAACAGAACTGGCCTAAAAGAGGGAAATTAAGTCTTCAGCTGGGTACCCTGGGACCGATAACACTTGTTTCGGGAGCTGTGAGGCAACTCGTGAATAAAAAATTTTTGCAAGATTCGATTCTTGAGCTGTTTCTAGAGTAAGGTTACTCATAATAACCACTAGGTCAAACCTTTCGTCGAAATCATGCCTGTCAAGTGTACGAGACAAAATCAGCAGTCATATTTTTGATCTTGACCTTTTCTCTTGGAATTTTGATATGGCACTAGATTAAAAACGTATTTTTTGCTGTGCACAAGTAAAAGTTTTTCATGATTTGGTACGAACGGATTTGCTTGAAAAGTATAGAGTTGATGATAAAAACTATCACATAAAAGTGAAAATAGAAACGAGAATTTTACAAGTTGTGTTTGATTATTCTTTGAAAAAAATCAAAGCACGAGCTAGAATTGTTTAACCGCACGCTTCCTGAGGGGCAACCTTGTATGGACATAAAATATTTATCGTTTTTATTAAACTCATTTATTTTATATATTTAAATAAGATTTTAATACTTACAAACTTAAACCAAAACTGTTTACCTACCAAATATTTTGGAAGGACTTCCCAATCAAAGCGTTTTCTAAACAAGTTTACGACCCCCCATAACCTCTCAATCACCTTTATAAAACTTCATAGTAAAGATGGCAAATATTTTTTTAGTAGGTACCTAATTCGCTTTGGAATTACACATTTTAGCGTTCTATAATAAATCACACAAATTCACAATAGATGTGTAGAGGTAAATTTAACTGCAACTACATTGTCAAATAAACCTCACGAGTTCGTTTCACAATCATTTAAATATTCGTTAAATAGCAATATATAATTATCATTACAGTTACTCTGAAACAGGTCCATTAGATACATCCTAATTGAGTTTGTTTGTTTGTTTCTCATTTCACGTCAAAACAGAGCAACGGATTGACGTCATTTTTTTTCTCAGACAGAGAAAAAGAAATCCTTTGGGATTAATTCTTATAACATTCCAAAAAATACCACGGACGAAGCCGGGGAGGAAAGCTAGTTTAATTTGTAAAACTATAATGTTGTTATTTCTTTACAGGTAAGGCGCAGTTTTACAGAATTCTCGAATGATTATTTATTACTACAAAATCTGTAAGCTATGAATACAAGTTATGTAAGTAGTTAGATGTTATGAAAACTGTTACAAAAATATGTTTTAGACATAGGTATTTAAGTAATATATTCGTGTTTAAAATTATACACAATGAGGCGTTCGTGCATGCAAATGGCATAGTGAAAATAATTTTGTTTTAAATATATGGTTTTTTTCTATCTTGGTACGGAACTTTCAGTGCGTAAGTCCGACTTGCACTTGAATAGTTTTAGTATTCCTTCACGTTGACCTAAGTGTTGGGTTCAGAATCTATTTAAGGCAAAGTCCAACTTCTTTTTGAGGTTTTTTTTTGTAAAAAATACCAATCAAACAACGTTTAATCGGTTATTAAATCTAGTTAGAATTGTCGCTCAAAACATGGAGAAGTTAGACCCAAAAAGTTTTAGAAGCACTAAATACAGTTATTATTTTTAGAACAGAAATTATTTTATTTTAAGGATTAGTAATTAAAGAAACTAATTTGAATGTTTATGTTCTCTATGCAGTCGTTTTTTATAAACAGACGACATGGTGCCGTCATCATTTAGGTAAAGTAGCGTTTCTGTCCCGTGGCACTACTCGTTTGTGGTACAAGTACACTGGCCTTAACGTACCCCGTGGTACTATCAGTTAGACAAATGAGTTGAGAAATGGGGCAGAATGGCTCTTTTACCTAAATGATGACGTCACTTTTATCGTCTTTTTGCAAATTTAAAAAAAGCTACTGAAAAGAAAACAAAAATATTCAAATTAGTTTCTTAAAATAGCTTAATCTTTGAAATAAAAATATAAAATGACATACCTTAGTTTTTACTTTACATAGGTACCTACCGAATTAGAATAAATTTGGTACAATACCCCGCCTTAAAATCAAGCGCCGCACACCTCTGGAATTCGTTCCTAACGAATGTATTTTTTTATAGACGGTAATTTTAGAACAACGCCGGCCAGCAACCGTTCGGCAGACGAAAGAGTGGCGAGGCCCTTTCACGCTCGTACAGTTGTTAATTTGTCTTGGTTAGTACTGAGATGTACTAACAGATCGGTGTTATGAAACTTTCTCAATTCGTAGACTGCTCGAATGAATTGCTGTTGTTGTGTTAAAATTTTATTGTAGACTCGCCAGCTTATGTGAAGGCTCTGAAATGGTTAAAACGCATTAAAATCGGTCCAGTGTCTCCCAAGCTATTTCACTGCCCAATAGTGCCCAACTCTGAATCATCAACTTGGGGTATTGGTAGAAGAAGTGATGACTTCAGGCAAGTTACAGGACCCAGCGGAAGACAAACTTCTTGTCAAGGCATCTTGAAATCGAAAGATCTTAGTAAGTTTGTCGAATTATGATAAGTTTTTGGTGTTTCGTCTTTTCCAGAAGGGGGTCTATAAATAATTGTCTTCCCTTCATTTACATCCATACAGCAGAGGTAGACTGAATTTAATTTTAATGATAATAAACGTCAAATCGGCTGTCAACTGTACTAAATAATATAAATAATGATATATTCTAACTAATATCTGACATTGAAAAAAACCATTTGTCATAGGATGGGTTAGATTTCACTAGTGGTTTTTACTGAGTTTTTTTAAAACTGGAAAGACAGGGGCATTTGACTAAATCATATACGGGAGATTGCAGACAATATGACACAGTTTCTCGCCTTCGAATCTAGGACGAATTTTTCTCACAGTTCGCTTTATTAAAATAACCTCATTACGAATACATTGTTGCGGGTTTACGAGTAAGTACAGTCGGCGTCATTATGCATACGTCATGGCGTGTTACCAAAATATTGTATATTATTAATACAAATAAATAAAATTCAAGTGTCTGTTTTTTAACCGAGGAGGTTATCAATTCTACTTCTTTTTTTGTGTGTATGTATGTTACCTACTCCAATGGACAACATTTCATTTTTCGTAAGGTACCAAAATTCGAAAACCGTTTGGAGATTACATGCTAGAAAGCTTATTTTTCATTTTTTTTTATTTTTATATCCTTTAATTTTAGAGTTATTTTAAAAATACTGAAATATTGAAAAATGAGGATTTAATAGGTGCCCTAATCTGTGCTAACCCTCTAATTTAAAAATACTAATGTCTGTTGGCAGAGTTGTTAGTTATTGAACTCAGGTGTTGCCTTCTATTAATTTTACCCACTTTTATTCCATTTGAAGCTAAATTAATAATTATTCTTTAAATAATATTATAAAAATACTTCTTTTATATAATATTTTTTGGAAGTTTTGCTAGTTTCGAATGGGCTATCACAGGAAATATATTTACGAGTGAAACCGCGGACAAAAGCTAGTATTATTATATACATTATGAATAATGTTGTAGGCTATTTGAGTTCCGGCTACGGCAACACCTATTTGGAACACGGTATATTATACTCTTTGCATTTCTATAACGTTTACTCTGTGACTTGACTGACACTATCAGTCACTTTCTTTGGGTGACTGTTTATATTTCTTAATTTTAGTCCTAGCTAAGGTTTTTAGTTTATAAGTCCTCAGAATTTATAAAAATTCATAATTAAATTAAAAATATAAAAACTCAACCAAAAATAAAATACAAAAATACGTGTAACTTATTTTTTAATATATTTTTAATTAAAGTAATAAAAATGGGTGATTAAAAAAATGAAATGTTGTCCATTGTAAACTGATTTTGATGGTTTCTTTTTAATCGACAAATTATTCTTTCGGATTGGTCCCGTTTTGGTGAAAATTGGTTTAGTAGTTTTTGAGGAATTTTAGTAATAACTTGATGAAATGTATGCCGATTTCGATGAAGACGGTTGTGCCAAATTAGAAACTGCCTAGCTCTAAATTTCAGTAATCTAGACAATTAATTACAAACAGATCTTCTATAGAATCTATTTAATTTTGTAGTCTAATTTGGCACTACTCTACTTCAAATATTTAATTATTTCTTGCTTTTCAACTGTTCAGAAAGAACAATCTGCTCTTTGTTTCATCTCCACCACTTAGGATAGGGTTAGATGTGTAGTAAAATGAAAATTATACAGGCGAAGCTGTAGTACTCTAAACAGCTGACACACACATCGTCTATTTCAATACCTACTTACTGTCACATTGCAGTTTTTGTGACATTTGGATTATTAAAATAGAGTAAATTCAGTTATTGATGATTATAATTATATTAGAAAAAAAAGCAATTTTGATGTTTAAAGGTTATTACCATTGCCTAAAAGGAAAGTTAGAAAAAAGGGATTATAATAGGGAAATATGAAATTATTTTTGTTTTCATGTCATAACCAAGAATATTATTTTAAAACGTCAAATTCAAACAAGATAACAAACAGCCAGTATTTCAATATGTCCAGTGTTGCCAATGGAGATATTACCGTATACTATACTGTGTACTGTGTAGTATAAATTATAAATCTCCTAAGTCCCTTTTTTTTAACTTTCCTTTTAGGCAATGGTAATAAATAACCTTTAAACATCAAAATTGCTTTTTTTTTCTAATATAATTATAATCATCAATAACTGAATTTACTCTATTTTAATAATCCAAATGTCACAAAAACTGCAATGTGACATTACCTCATCAAATAGGATAAAAACTACTTTCAAGTTGAAAGCCTATACACATCATACTTCTTTATGGTTGTTGTGTTGATCAAAATAACAGAAATATACCTATTTTCTTTGCATTTTCAAAACGTTGCATTCTCACGAAATGTCTCACCATTGTTCTTGGTTCTATCTTACCCGTTAGGATTAGGATTGCAGACGTCTTCATAAAAAAGTTAGGTGGTTAATTACTATTGAAAGAATCTAGTATTATAAAAAAATCCCTGATGCTGATTAATATTTTATTTATGCCTTGGAGTTAGTTTCGTTATTTTTGGAATAACTCGAAATTAACAAACTGCCATTATAGCAATTATGCTTGTTAGCATTAGCTTTTTTGACGTGATTTACGTGACAAGCAACCAATTGGTAAAATCACAAAAATCAAATGCCTGGAGTAGTAGTCTCATGCCCATCATAGATTATCCACAAGTTTTGAACAAAATCATTTTCTCATTCTGTCTGTGAATTTGGAAAATGGCTACGGAACCCTGAACGTTACAGTCCTATACTATTCCTACTTCGTCATTAAATTCCACCGGGCATTTTGATTCGTTCGTGAAGTGCGCGAAGATAAAAGCAGCGAACAAGAAAGTCCTGAGGCGGGTCGACGCCCTCACAGTCCACACGGTTCAGTCTGCCCCGTTGTACGTTTGTGCCACTTCCGTCGTGATCGGATTATGTAAGATCCTATTATGTGCGGTTAGGTATTGTTGCTTGGAAGATAAATATTCACTGTGCCTAGTGGTTGGCAGATAAGAACAGCGAGCCTATTACTTTGGTCCTGAAAATATGTTTGCATCTCGCTTACCTGCTATTATGCTTATACAGAGTGAGTGAGAAGCAAATAGACGTTTAATCACACTCTTTAAGTAATCGTCATTACATCTGTTGCTATCGAAATTAAATGAGTACAATTGACCCTCGGCTACCTTATTCAATAAACTTTGAAAATTGCGTTAATTGATGACGGCTGCCAAATTCCCATTGAAATTTGCTAGACAGCGATGACGATACCCTTTCGAAACGATGCATGCATCAGGGGCTTCCAAGGCGTAAAAAAGGATCCATTCACTCTGCCTAGCCTACCTCTTATTTGATATGGGCATACAGTTATTGTTATTACAAACTTTTGGCTCACTTATTTACGGTCATCAACTTCAATATTGATTCAATAATAGGCTATACTGAAGCCTAAGAAATGTACTATGTGATTCAATTTACTAGATATAACTAGTCGGCCAAATCGATTCTTCTTTTTATTTCTATCTCATATTCGATAAAAATATACATAAGAATGTACCTATTTATAACTCAACTTTTTAACGAAACGTTGTCCCCGATTGTAATAGTTATAGTAGTTAAGAAAGTCAATTGTCGGTCGTTGTCTACGAGCAATTTAAAATAATCTACATGGCTACAGTAGTTACTCTTGACATGCCACTTTGTCATTTGTCGCTGTATTTGCTTAACTTCTCATGCTTCGGAGGGCGTGTAATGAGTTCACTTCTATTAGAGAAGCGACAGCTAGTGCAGCGTCATACACTTGTTTTGTCTTTTTCATAAGTATCAATAGTTTCTGTGCATAAAATAACTCAGTTACATATTAGCTCTCCGTGTTGTTCCTGTACCAATAGAAATTTGGAGCGATGGCTCATCTTTCGACATTCCTCAACAATAAGCTAATTCACTGTATTAAGGTCATAGTATCAATCTGTTCTTAATTGTGAAATAAGGGTCTTGTTTGTTTTTGATTTCTCGGAATGCTTCGCACTTCATTGCATTTGATTAATTTTGTTTAGTCTTTAAAGAAACCAAACGACTAACGTTCATTAGGATCGAGGATTGTGCAAGAAGATCAACATCTCTATTCTCTACCTAACTACCTCACGCGAGCAGATTTATTGGAAGTTTTTGTAATTTTTCATTCAATGCCTAACTAAGTCTATGGTTTCTATATGGTTAAATTTTATAATTATTTGATGACAGAGGATACATTGAAGCAGGTGCCTGGTCCCCTCCCATCCCATAGCACAATAGAATACCCTGAACCGAAGCAATCTGTGTGTGCGATTTTTGATTAGGTATTATTGTGTGTTGTTTTCGGTTTGCGGTTCAAACGTGATTCTCACAGCCTGTCTGAAGGTCGGGTGGCGCAATGCGGTGCTGAGCTGACAACGTGACTCAACATTATTGCAGAAATTTACTTTTCACCTGCCAAATTATATCGGTAAACAAGAAAAATGGCACAGTGTTCGTTATCAACACTATCATTACAATGCTATCAGTCATAATATTTGACCAAAACGTTGAGTTTTTTGGCAGTTAACGGCGCTGGCTAATCCCATCAACCATTGGGTTGGGTACTAAGTTCTCCATCCATAAGGCTTACCCTTCTTAAGCTTGAATACCTACCTGGATTATTTGATATCTGTAATCTAATCTAATTATACTTTATCAAACTGCTAAGAAACATTTCCAAGGACTATGCAAAATAAGTCCTCAATCTCGACAAAAGAGCTTCTCAAAAAATCCATGGGCTTAATGAGAAAGAGTTGTCTTAAGCTGTCGTAACCTGGGGCCGGGAACACGGTTCTTCGATTCATACGGATTATTTCATTCAACATCATGTCAGTCATGGCCGCTCTATAAAAATGTGAGAAAATATGCATTATGAAGCGAGTTTCCTAGAAGCCGTCGCAGTTATTTTTAACGGCGCTGTTGTTTCACTATCGGTGCAGTATACGCGGTGCAGCGCATTAACATACATTGTTAGAAAACAAATTATGAATTATTCAATAGATGTGTAGAGGCGGCTATACGGTGTACACTGTACATCTGTAACCTATATTCGGTACAGAGAAATGATTTGAAATTTTATTGTGCACGCGCCATGCGAGACAGGAAATTGTATTGGAATTTTGTGTTTTTCGAGACGTTTCGCGATAAGCTTAACACCTGTTGTTACTAATGTCTCTTTTACAATATAAATTCTGAAACTGCGATTGAGTTAGTAGTGAATTTGACGTTCGAATAGCATGATTTGTCAATAAAATTCAAATCTGGGTTAAAAATACTTAAAAATACAGTAGGTGTTGTTCCAGGATATTTCAATGTGAGAAATACGATACACTGGTACATAAAAAAGGAAGTAGTCAGTAAAGTCGGTTGGAGTCCATTAAGTAAATTAATATTGACTGGTACACTGTAGAAAGCATATCGGATTTCGCCCTTACCGAGTAAGTTTGTTGTAATGTTCCACAAATAGGAAGGTATAATTTGTGAACATGGCAAGTGCATTTTATTAAATAAAAGTAATAGGATATGAGACATTGTAATATTGAGAATACTGGATTGATATTTGTGACTAGGTATTATATCCATTTTTGCTTGGTATAGTTTTTGGTTAGATTTATAGAGAACGGATTCGAATCCTGGGAATAAATTGAAGTCTATACTTCCATAGTAATATTTTGGGAGTAATTTTTTATTTTTTCAAGACAAACATTTTTGATGGCATTAAAAGGTTTTTCTTAAATTTGCATTTATATTATGTAGTAGTCTGCTGATTGCATTTAGTCACGTTCCTTAATCTCAAGTTTCGCTTTAGTCATGCTTTTCAAGTAAACAATTCCACGAAGTAGAAACGTATATTGAAATGTTTTTTGTGTTTTGACATACCTACCCCTATCATCGTACTTGTTCAACATTTTTGCTGATTATTATGACATTACAATAGCATGTTAATCAAACCCAAATATCCACACATATCTATATCCCAAAGATCCTTAGAAAAAGAACTACTATGATGCCGGTTAATACAAAAAATAAATTCTGTAATGGGAGTTAATACAGCACACATGCAACCAACGCCCACTGTGAAGAATCTCTTACCGTCCGATGACGTGATCCGCTAATTTAGGTCAATATAACTCAGTTGCGCCCATAAAAATCTGAGACTCGATATAGACTTGTTGTCATCAGCAACAGATGAATTGTTCTACAATCCTTAGGTCGTATTTAACAGGTGTAACTACTTGTTCTTTCGAAATATTACGATCTTCATATTATATTTTTCTATAGACCAGACCGTTTGTAAATGTTATTAAAAGTTATCAGTTCCAGGAATGTACTCAATTTGGTAATCTATTTTTATAGTGTATGATTTGAAATTTTGATGAATATTAAATTACTAAACCTGGTGAATTAAAACAGCATAGCTACATCAACATAATTATAGTACATAGCAGTGTAAAAGGAATTTTATTGTATAGTAAGAATTTCAATTAGCTGCAGTAAAATGACAAATTGAAACATTTTGTAAAATAATGACACTAAGTACGTTTATTCAAATAGCGAAGTGAAGCGACTTGGTTTACGCAAATAATAATTCGACCAAAGAACTACCTCATTAGATACTTACTAAATCTAATATAAATCATAATTTGAAAAAGACAATCAGTAAAGACAACACACAAACTGTAAAACATGTTATTACCTATAGATACTCTATCTATAGTAATAGAAATGCTACTCCGTCCATGATGATTGAGGATCGCCGTGTCCAGAAACTAACATAAAATAGTTCGAAGCACATGTGTTTTCGAACATCCGCCTAACATCAGGCAGACGAGTTGTTACTATCTGTAAATTGCGAGTAAAAGCCGGTGCTGCCATATCATGGTACATGCATGTGTCGCGATGCGATAAAACCGGTATTCATGCAAACAAACCAACTCGGCCTTCGCTGCCCGCAGCGTCGTCCGTAGAAATGACGTCATACTAGCTTATATCATCTTTAATTGAGATTTTCTGTCTGGGTAGGTAGTCTAGCTTGTTAAGGTATTTAAAGTCTAAATAACCTTACATTGTTCTAAAGGCATGCTCCGAGGTTTGTCTAAAATGTAGCCTTGTAAATTGTTAGCAATTATATACATGCGATTTTGGTAGATATTTCTTAGTGCCTATAATCTAGAGTTCATCAAGCGATGCGCAAAGAAACTCCTAGTTGTGGTACTCGCAGTCGACATTAAACTTACCATCAAGAGGCATATAGTTACTCTAACGTTCCTGTAACCTTCGCCTACGCCGACACTTCTACGCTAAGAGATTCGGCGTGAAGACCAATTCATTCGTTCTAAATGACTCCGTACAATTGACGCCACTGTCTTTATTTAGAACAATAAAAAGATATCAGAGGCGCGCTGACTACGTGTATGACTGTGCGTTAGCGTCATCGATTCATTCCTATATTAATTGAATGGAATCTGATTTCCTATCGAATTTGTTTTGTTTTGAGCAATCATTTACGAAATTCTGAAGCATACTCTGCTAAAGTCAGTGATGAAAAATAAGATAAAATTATTGGACGGAGCTATTGTAATTTAAGAAAATTTTATAGAACGTTTCGTTGTCAAGGCATTAAGTTGGAAAGAAAGCCTCAAACACAAAGCACACACATTTTGAAAATTTCTCATGCAAATTGCACCAAGCAACCGGTTCTGAGGGTTTAAGAAAGCTTGCAACGCAATGGGAATGAAATGTAAATAAAAAGCGTCGAATGCTTTCTGATTCTCTTTTTTGAACAAAGATAAATAAATGGGATGCCAGCACTATCTAAGTTACATTAGTATTTTGATGAAAACTGGTAGAGAAGATACCTACATTTTAGACATTTTACATAATAATGTCGTCTTTCTCTTTGCTACATCATTATACTTATATTATATTATAATGACATCACTATACCATTACCATCATACCTGATACTGAACCAAGACTAATTATGCATATGCAACTCAATACATGTTGTATTTTTTTATTGTTTAAATTCTTGAACAATTGTAAACACCAATGTGGTCATAGAGGTATTAAGTATACCTAATACAGCATTACTAAACGTAATTGATATCTCAAACATAACCAACACATTTGATTATTCTATTTAGTGCCCTTGCGTTTGTCAAGTGACCAGCTCATCATTATTTAAATAGATGATGCAACTTATTATGAACTCTAGCTCGTATAGTATCATCGGTGCCAAACGCTTGAACTGTAATTTCTTATAGAGTGATTCTTAGAATTCTGACTGGTGTACCATTTAAATAAACAGTATATTTTTCATCTCCTATAATTTGTTTTCGGTCATAACGTTTTATCGCTTGAGCAATATTGTTATTAAATCGATGCGGAATATTCGTTCAGGCTTCAGAATAATTTCTGAGAGCTTTATTTTTGGACGGTTTTAAGAGTTACTGAGTCACGCCCAGTCACGCGAACCGAATGCCCGCAAAATAAACTAACATATTTATCATACAGTTATATATGATATCTAGATATATTACGAAAATAAGTGTGGCGTGCCTCCTTTTATCAATCACTATAATTAATTTATATTTGGGGAATTATAAGTGCTCATTTAGTTTCTGCCAACTGATCTATCTTGCTATTCAGTATTAATTCATCTTAGATGCACAGAAAGTGACGCAATGTTTTGTTTGTTTCTGATTGAATGATGTGTAGACTAAACCTGTCTATCTGATCTAAAACTGGCACGAAGGCTAGTATCCATGCCGGATTTCCTTTTATCAATTTTAGCGAGCGACTACTCGTGTACCGTTAGTTACGTTTTGTTTCGTTCACGCATTGCTGATTCGTTGTGAACATGACAAAAGGGGAGAAAATATGAGATGAGAGCGTTTGATTGCAGTCCATTATCATCATCAATAGGGGGTTTTAGCAATGACTTTCTACTAATTACATGTTATTTAATGTCATAGGTACTTATGATAGTTGGTTGATACCAGACTATACTGTTTACGATTTTAATATTGTTTGTCTAGCTAGTAGGAAATAAAAATTCTTCAGATCTTCATTGAGTAAAGCTTTTTCTATTCTCGCTTCTAGTTTCCGCAGTTCCTCAATGAATAAGTTCCCTCGAGAAACGATTGTTGGCAACATCAAAGTTAACATTCCGGGTATCTAATATAGGTGTGTAGCTTTTTTAGTTTTATTCCTATATTGTATAGTTTCCATTCTTACACACATTTATTTTATGTGAGAGAGGCGCGGGCGCGGTGCTATATTTGGGTTAATGGATTCGTCCGCACCACCGGCATGGGAAGTGCTAGTTAGGTCGTCCCGCGTCCGTCCGTCACTCGACTTTATATCTCCATAATAATTTCTACGTTACGTAACTGTTCGTTGGGGGCGCTCCTGTAGGCGACAGGAAACATTTTTGTGGCACTTTTCCTTAATTAAAAACCATTAGTCATGATTAATTTATGATCATAAACTCCGGTGTTAATTGTCATTTATTTTAATTTTTATCTGTGTGACGTGTGATTGATTGTGGCGATATATTAATTTATGTTTCAATGATTTCTCGATGTTTTATTTATTGGGGAAAATGGCGCGTGAATGCTTTTTTAGGATTGCAATGATAAATCTGAACGATTAGCACGCGAATGGAGAAGTGTGCCGATATTTTTCGTATTACTGTGATTATTTCTTAAAATTGATTGCATTCAGTCACCTTTAATGCAGACACGTTATGTAAAGCAGTTATTTTAATATAAATATGTTAGATGACAAAGTGAGTTTACCATTTACATATATTTGCCCCAACGTAGGTTGAGCTATGGCTATATTTTTAGATGTCGTTTTGCTTATGATGTCAGCGAAGCGTTTAATGCAACTGACCACGTTTTGCTGGAAATTCGTGATACGTGACTCGCTTCAAAAAGGAAAAAAATATAGAAAATTGATATAATTATCCACCCTGCCATGAAAAAATATACAAATTATAAACCTAAATCTTGACAAACTGTCGAATCATCAGAAAAAGTACGCCTTGAAGTATTAGGGAGCAATCACTTCCGACTTCTTGTAGTGTCTACCTCTGTTATTCCAAAAAAGAAACCACCAATATTTTAAGTGGGATAGATACAGTGTCTGTATATTTGCTCGGTCCTATGTGTGCACTATAAATTATAATTTTTTTCTTCATCTTCACGGGTTGCCTTACAACTCCCGAAACCGTGTTACGGTCCTAGGGTACCCAGCGCAAGACCCATAAGTCTCCCTCTTTTAGCCGATGGTATGAGGCTATACCTAACGAGTGGCCAGTTCTGTTGAGGGATATTTAGATGGAAAAGCCTCTTAAGTGTGGTTTGTCGGATTATGTACTTAAGTTTAAACCATATAGCCGGGATCCAGGATATAAAAATATTTGCACATAATTTGACAACATAATCCTGTTTGGGTGCTTGTTACTCAATCACGACATACAGGCTGAACGTATTTAGATGGATACAAAGATAGATTAGGTATATAAGTAGTTTAAGTTACCATGTTTCAAATGTGACCGTCTAGACTACTTTTTATACCGGGAAATAACATGATCCCCCCGGGAAAATGGATTTTTTGATCTAGTATGACATAACTTGTAGATATCATAATTAAATGCGTTTCTGAACTAGTTTCGTCCATTATTGTTAATGAAATGCTCACAAACCACAACTTAATTATAACAGTGTCTAATGTAAACAATTCACATGCAATATCCACTCGGTCAGTATAACAAGTGTTTCTGACAGCGGCGGTCACGCTGCGATGCCCTCAGCACTGGATAGGTATCTCCACAGATCGCTGCGTCCGAGGTTGCCGTCTTTTGTGTAATAACTGGTAAATGGGTAGCTATGGTCAATGTAGGTAAAAACTAACTGCAAATGTATGAGATAATGTTAATAAAAATAAAAATGGAGGACAAGTTATCCATCTATCCATCCATATAGACAGCCGTGAACAAATTAGGTTTCTATCTCTTGAGGTTTCTATAAGCTAAATCATCGGATATAATAGTGTTTCATGAAGGTCTTTAATATATCAGCATAATAATACGATTTAATATCCTCCCCAATTCGTCTCATTCTTTAACTAAATAGGTGCTGAAGCTATTACTGTTTTGAAATTCAGTCCACAGTCGATATAAATGATGCTAAGCCTCAATTCTCTTTGTCGTGCTTATTTTTATTGAAGGAATCTGTATTACATTAAGCGCTTGCCACTGTTCCTGAATGCAACCACATGCACTTATATTAAATCTCACGCTGGAATTCTTGAACTGCCTAAAGGCAAAGTTAGAAGACAAATACGTTTGAAAATTGTCTTCCTGCATGGTAATGAGAAATTAATGTGCTATACATACAGACCAATGTATAGTAGTAATAAAGGACGCTCGTGTTATAAAGGGGGCCCTCCACATTGGCGTGACGTCAACTCATTATTGGAGGGGGTCCCGAGGGAGGTGTCGCGTTGTTCTTACACGCAAAGCGTTTCACGTGATATTCCCATGCACTTTGTTTTGTTCATGAGAATCAGCCGCTGGCGACAAACTCTTTCCTCGATTTGATTTCGATTGCCGGAGCGTCTCCAATTCTTGTACGAACGGTCCCTTGTCTGTTATCAAATCATCGTGTCTGTGGTCGATTTCGATGCCGGACAGATCCCGGTCTGCTGAACACACACACACGATACACACTCATTACACATATAATATATTGTTACCATGTGACTGACATCATCCGGCGATAGACCGAAAATTTTTCGTGAGATATCGGCCGAGTCTGTGGTAGGTTTAATACCATGAATGCTCAGTTCATTGGGCTATTTTCGATGCACATACACCTTCGGAACTTTCCTCGTGAATCAATATGTGAAATTATTAAAACCGTAACAAAATCCGTCCAGTAGTTCTACCGACAGGTGGTTTTTGTTTTCTTATTCTTATGGAAATACCTACCAACCACACTTCTGATGCTGAAGTTGAGTTAAGGTTAAAATTGAGGTACCGACGCACTCTTTCTCTTGCTTTATCTCTATGGGACATTATATATCTTTCTCTTTCTAACTAAGATTTTATCTACGTAGAGATATTCTCTGCCCGGTCATGCTCGCACGCTTAGTCTGTCTTTAAATTGTGTTTCAATGTTGTTATAAAGTTACACCGACGTAATATTATTCTAATATTAAGTTCATAACAAAGTCAGTTTCTGTGATAATAGAAATTCACCGCTTTCCGTGACCTTAAGTAATTTAAGCCTACACAGAGCTAGGGCTGTCAATAGTGGGCGTAAGTAAGAGAGAGAGGGGGGGGGGGGTGGTTATGGCGTCGACGGCCTGTCTACGGGCCTGCCCTCGTCCGTGATAGCTAGGTTAACGACCTCATGGTTTACTTTGCCTGTCGCTATGGTGGTTGTAATTTAGGTTCTTGAAGCGGTTCGGGGCTATATTTTCTTTTATTGCCTTCGACGATTGTTGACCTGAGTTATATTAGTGGGTTTATTTATACTATAGGTTGGATGGACAGTGGACGTCTGCACAAATCTTGGGATGCGTTCATTAATTTCATTAACTCACATCTTCATAATGTCAAAAAAATCTGTCTGTCAAACACCGCATCTTGACGAATGTAATTACGAGTTTACGACCATAATCTTATATACAAATTAGGATACAAAATACAAAAATTTTACTTAAAAACATCTAGGGACATAAAGATCTGTTCAATATTATCTGTGTTTGTACTGATGATCGTAGGTTCCTAATGAATTATCTAGATTAGTGAATTTGGGTACTAAATTATTTCTAATTTGGCACCAACCGTCTTCAAATTCTACGACGAAATTTTTATTATTTCTTACTTTTCAGTGCAAATTTTTGAAGTCGGTACACTTTTTTTAAAAGGTTTATTTTTCCCTTTTAAGTGATTTTGTTGCCCTGAGAAATAAATAATAACGCAACTAAAAAAATGATGGAAAATAAAAAAAAATACTGCGGTGGATGGGATTTGAACCTCGAGCAATGTGCATCCTACGCTGCATCCCATACCTTTAGCCGCTAGACCACCGTCTACGAAAATTGACAACTTCGTGTCAATAGCAACCGTTGCTAAGGCTTTTCTCTGATATAATTTTCAGCAGTAAACAGAGACAAATTACTGAATTTCTGAAAAATTACTGAACCGATTTTCGTCATATGACATGACTGTGAGATAATGTCAAGAAATTATTATATCCTTAAAAAAATAAGTCGTCAAAATCGATATTTCATCGAGATATTACGAAAAATTTACTTATAAGGTCAGTTTTTTCAAAATTTCTGAAAAACTAAAGAACCAATTTTTATGAGATAAAAATGGGACCAATCCGGAAGAATTATCTGTCGATTAAAAAAGAAACCATCAAAATCGGTTCACAACTGGCGGAGTAATCGATGTACATACATACAAAAAAAATAAAAAAAATACGGCCCGAATTGAGAACCTTCTCCTTGCTGCTGCTAGTATATAATTGTTTCACTTTTTTTAAACTGTAGGCCTTCTACAACAAAAATCATTATACAATAGAAGTGATGTCAAATATTACTGTCATATGATTGTTGTCCCACAATCAACTTTGGTCCATTATCTCTGAAGGTCATTGTCGGTTTGTGTGTGTGACGCTAACTTTATTCTGATGACCCACTTTGGTGACAGGCCTGTGTGTTTAGGGCTCTTGTTTCTCAGGCTGTGTAGGTTTAACCTTTTTATATTGTGGTTCTGGCTAAATTAATTTTAATAGACTCCAGTGATCTTGGACTTTCGTGATGTGTGTTGAAAGACTGGCCAAATAAAATGTAAAAATATAAAGTGTGCAGCATTTTTCCATGGCAACCTTGCAACATATTATGATGGAAATTTTAATCCTAAAATCCTGAATTTAATTTCGTTGCAACGACAACAGCAGTGACAATTTAATTTAAATCGAGTAGCATATGAGACAACTTAAATAAAATTGTCGCTACTGTCGCCATCGTAACGAAATTGATTTTAGGATTAGGATTGAAATTTACTTCAAGAGTGTTCGTAGCTTTCAGGAATAAAAATTCAGTTAAATACTGCAATTATAAATAATAAATATACCCTTGAAAAACACAAGCAGCTACTGAAAAATACAAAAAATCAACTCCAGAGGCAAACAACATCAAAGTAGGTCGGGTCTATTTTCAAATTGCCTCGTTTGTGTTTCGACAATTTAGTCTGCGATGATAAGTTTTACTTCCTCTATTCGGTGGCATCAAAAAAATCTTTGTTGAAACCCGCCTATAAAATTGATTTACACTTTTAATTACCTCTAATGGTTTGCTAGGTAATACAGACGGCAGACATTGGAGATGACTTTTAGCGGACTCTCTCTAAAATTACTGACCTAGTACTAATTGGGCGGTAGAGTTACGAGTTGAAATATTGTATTATTTAATATTACATAATTATATAGTCTATTCTACTCGATTTAGAATGTGTGTTCCGTAGAGTTAGCATGCTCGATATTTGCTCGGCATTCTAGTGTTGGACATTCTCGGGCCGGGCATTCCTTGCGTGGCCGTTATTGCGGACCAGTCGTTTTATTTAAAAAAATATGATGTGGATTAAAAGTGGAATGAACTTAACTATCATGATATTATGTACTTAATTAAAATTCAATTTTATTTATATGTAATTTAATTTTGAATTGCTGAATTGCCGAATGACTCCAGTTAAAATTTACATAATATTATATTGAAAGCGATTCCGATAGAAGATCAACGGAATTAATTTACATAGTAGAGTGACAGGAAATGCCGGCTAAGGGCACTCTTGAATTCTCGATTGAACACATTAAACACATTGCTCTATATATTTGTTACCGAAGCACTTTAACATGGAGAGAGCGTAAGAGGTATGCCAGGATCGTAGAAAATGACATGCCTCTGCCTGCCTGCTCCTTATGGGGTATAGGGTGTCATGACAGATAGATTTTCAAAATGTAAAAAGAAATTGAAATCCAAAGAAAACAATATTCCTCGTGGTCTATGTTTCTTACGGGTACAACAACATTTTTTATTGAAAAATTCCAATAAGAATTTCTAGATATATTCCCGGGATAAAAATTAACCAATTTTATGTCACTCTCTGGCCCTTCCAACTATTTCTGTGTAAAAAGTCAGGTCAATCCGTTGCTCTGTTTTAACGTGAAATAAGTATAGACTTGCTTTCCGTTCCCGGCTTCGCCTGTAGATATTTTTAAACAAAATTAAATATAGCTTATAGCAGGGATAATGTAGCCTTGCTATTAGTGAAATAATTTTCAGAATCGTTTCTGTAGTTTCAGAGATAACCCATTCTATATTCAAACTTACAAACTACCTCTTTATAATATTAGTAAAGATTTAAACAATTGTTCACCAACGTTCATTTATATCTGAAGTTCTTTATTTTATCTATAAAAATATTTCGCCTTTTATCCGAGTACTCTAGTAATACTCGGTAGGTGCAGCACTCTTGTTATATCTTTCTTTACCTTGTATAGATAATTTTAATCTAATCTGTATCACCACTCCTTAGAAATACGAAATAGTCACATAATGCATTTTTTTGCATTTTCAAATGTACAGCTAATAACTTCGTTTCTTTACAATTTCGATTGAGGTATGTTTTTTATAGCGTTATATCGGTAGTTTTTCTATAAAAATTTTTAAAAGTTTTGCCTACCGACAAAATGACGTCATAATTTAGGTAAAGTAGCGCTCCTGTCCCGTGGTAATACTCGTTTGTGATAAAAGTAGTACTACGTCCCTTAACGTGCCCCGTGTTACCACCAGTTGAGTTGAAAAATAGGGCAGAATAGCTCTTTTACCTAAATGATGACGTCACTTTGTCGTTTGTCGGCAAAACTTTGAAAAAATATTATAAAAAATCTACTGCAAAGAAAACAAAAAATATTGAAGTTAGTTTTTACTTTATATACCGAATTTTAAAGATACGTGTAAATGTGGTGTTAAGGTACGCGTTGGTGAAACAATTTTATTTACAACTAGATCTATTATATATACGATCCCATGAACACACTCATGTATAGATAATTTTCTTATGTATCTAAGGAACCCTTCAAGATATCGAAATGAATCTAAAATCATATTCTAAGTCTAAGTAAGTAGTAACCACTATGATCCCTGAACGTTTAATCAAAACCCATTGAACCGTTTCGGAACTTATTCTGGACAAACCTTGGTACACACAGACACTTTATTTTTTGTATACATTGAAATAATATTAGTGTTTTTCCCACCTATATAATAAACAATTTTCCTTAATTCCAGATTGTAGCGCGGGTGTGTTAGCACAGCGGCCCGGTGATTGGTCGCCATGACGACCGACATCAGCGTGTCCCGCTGGGACCCCTCCATCGGCCACGGCCAGGAGATCAACGACGAGATCGAGTACGACGCGAACTCTTCATCACGACTATTCGAACGATCGCGCATTCAGAAATTAGCAAGTAAGTATCTACTTTTTTTCTGTAATTATGTTACCGGTCCAAGGGTACCACAGCAGAAGACAAATCTTCCTCGCTGATGATGGTTTTCCCCATCTTGAGGTATGGGATTTCCCATCGACAACATGTTTCTCCATACAAAGTTTACCACCCTTTTTCTTGATTTTTTTTTGAAAATTTATCAAAAAAATCCTACCAAATGGACCCCTAGGGTACTCAAGGCAAATTTCCTTCAGTATTTGGTTAGGACAAAGCGACTATCCTCTTGTCATATATTTAAAAATTCAACACTTTGTTTGAATTTCCCGACAAAGATATAGGGTCCAAGTTAGTTAATCAGCGTTCAGTCACCTTACATCGGTACAGAATGAACTAGGGGTGGGTGACTGCTTGTACTAAAAAGCTTCTCCCATTATAAGTCAACGCAGCTGGTCACTCGTCGTTAGGCTCAATAGATATAACATCATCGGCTAAATGAGTACCATAATACTACTTCTGTTCAGGCATTCATACTAACAATAACTCCATTATTTGAGTTATAAATAGATGGATACATTGTATTTAGTTTATCATATTTATTTGTGGTGACATAAACATCATTTTTCCTCCAAATCCAGGGTTTGCCAACTTTTAATTAATTGTTAATAGAGATAATCACGCCTGTATCTCAATGAGGTAGGTGAAGATTCAGGACCTCCACATACCACGATCTTGACATCGCTCTTGCTTCCACTAGACAACGCAGGAAGTTCTAGGTTCAAAAACATTGTTTTAATTGATTAAGTGCCGTGATGGTGTTCTAGGTTGAGTAAGTTCACGTACCTTCAAAGATCAGACAGGATTTTTTTCTAATCTTATTTAATACCATACCATTTGTCTATTAGATATCAGTATCAGATCATTCTTCTCGAATACCTTATCAAGCTAACCTACATTCCTTACAATGTCACCGTTCGCTCTATACATTACGTTCGTTGGACATTTTTGCTCCCGAAAATGTTGTCAATGCCTGGCTAGTGTAACAAATATCTTCGCCGGTCATGGGTGGCCAGTTGGTCAATATTTGTCGGTCTGATTGTCGCGAGTGAGTGTCTCGAGATGGCGACAAGTCGTGTTAGTGCCGACATGACAGCCACCGAGTGCTACAATCTTATTAAGGGTGGCGTCAACACCGAAGTTCCCGGTCTGGAGATTTACTATGACAAAGTTGTGAAGCAGCTCAGAGGTCAGTCCAACCGTCTTGGTCAATATTTGTCGTGAGTGTCTCGAGAGGTCGGCCAGTCGTGTTAGTGCCGACATGACATCCACCGAGTGCTACAATCTTATTAAGGGTGGTGTCAACACCGAAGTTCCCGGTCTGGAGATTTACTATGACAAAGTTGTGAAGCAGCTCAGAGGTCAGTCCAACCGTCTTGGTCAATATTTGTCGTGAGTGTCTCGAGAGGTCGGCCAGTCGTGTTAGTGCCGACATGACAGCCACCGAGTGCTACAATGTTATTAAGAGTGGCGTCAACACCGAAGTTCCCGGTCTGGAGATTTACTATGACAAAGTTGTGAAGCAGCTCAGAGGTCAGTCCAACCGTCTTGGTCAATATTTGTCGTTAGTGTCTCGAGATGGCGGCCAGTCGTGTTAGTGCCGACAGGACAGCCACCGAATGCTACAATCCTATTAAGGGTGGCGTCAACTTTGTGACAATGTTGTGAGGCAACTTATGAATCAGGGCGACCAGTCGAGTGTCCGGCCTGCTCTCTATCATATATTGTTATCTATTTATTTTTGTCGTGGCCGAACGTCTTTTCTTATCTGATAAGCGTGACCATACTTTAGTGATGGGCAGTGGTAAACAGTTTTGAAAATATTGGCTCTTAGTCCCAAGCGTCGTTACTATTGAAAAATTGTGCATAGTCTATATTAGTTTTTAAAACGGTTCATATAATATTTAAATAATTAACTATAGTTAAATATAATGCCGAAATTCTGATTAAATAAATCTATGTAGTTATTTTATTACTTTCCCTAATCAGTCTAATTTTAGTGCTGGTTAATTAATTAAAATTATTTGATAGGTTTGCAATGTTGTTCTTTTATTATCTATCTATAGGTACTAATAATAAAGCTAAAGAGTTTGAACGCCCTATTCTCTGGAACTACAGTCTGATTTGAAGAATTCAATTCATAGGCTATATGAGCTGACCTTAATTAAGGGCCCTATCCCCATAATTTGTATGGGGATATTACTATTCGGGATTTTTTGTAGCTTATTGAAAATTCAAAATAATAATTATTTTATTATTTTTGACCAATTTAAAAATCATAAAATAATTTTAATATTAACCTTCAAAGATCAGACAGGATTTTTTTCTAATCTTATTTAATACCATACCATTTGTCTATTAGATATCAGTATCAGATCATTCTTCTCGAATACCTTATCAAGCTAACCTACATTCCTTACAATGTCACCGTTCGCTCTATACATTACGTTCGTTGGACATTTTTGCTCCCGAAAATGTTGTCAATGCCTGGCTAGTGTAACAAATATCTTCGCCGGTCATGGGTGGCCAGTTGGTCAATATTTGTCGGTCTGATTGTCGCGAGTGAGTGTCTCGAGATGGCGACAAGTCGTGTTAGTGCCGACATGACAGCCACCGAGTGCTACAATCTTATTAAGGGTGGCGTCAACACCGAAGTTCCCGGTCTGGAGATTTACTATGACAAAGTTGTGAAGCAGCTCAGAGGTCAGTCCAACCGTCTTGGTCAATATTTGTCGTGAGTGTCTCGAGAGGTCGGCCAGTCGTGTTAGTGCCGACATGACATCCACCGAGTGCTACAATCTTATTAAGGGTGGTGTCAACACCGAAGTTCCCGGTCTGGAGATTTACTATGACAAAGTTGTGAAGCAGCTCAGAGGTCAGTCCAACCGTCTTGGTCAATATTTGTCGTGAGTGTCTCGAGAGGTCGGCCAGTCGTGTTAGTGCCGACATGACAGCCACCGAGTGCTACAATGTTATTAAGAGTGGCGTCAACACCGAAGTTCCCGGTCTGGAGATTTACTATGACAAAGTTGTGAAGCAGCTCAGAGGTCAGTCCAACCGTCTTGGTCAATATTTGTCGTTAGTGTCTCGAGATGGCGGCCAGTCGTGTTAGTGCCGACAGGACAGCCACCGAATGCTACAATCCTATTAAGGGTGGCGTCAACTTTGTGACAATGTTGTGAGGCAACTTATGAATCAGGGCGACCAGTCGAGTGTCCGGCCTGCTCTCTATCATATATTGTTATCTATTTATTTTTGTCGTGGCCGAACGTCTTTTCTTATCTGATAAGCGTGACCATACTTTAGTGATGGGCAGTGGTAAACAGTTTTGAAAATATTGGCTCTTAGTCCCAAGCGTCGTTACTATTGAAAAATTGTGCATAGTCTATATTAGTTTTTAAAACGGTTCATATAATATTTAAATAATTAACTATAGTTAAATATAATGCCGAAATTCTGATTAAATAAATCTATGTAGTTATTTTATTACTTTCCCTAATCAGTCTAATTTTAGTGCTGGTTAATTAATTAAAATTATTTGATAGGTTTGCAATGTTGTTCTTTTATTATCTATCTATAGGTACTAATAATAAAGCTAAAGAGTTTGAACGCCCTATTCTCTGGAACTACAGTCTGATTTGAAGAATTCAATTCATAGGCTATATGAGCTGACCTTAATTAAGGGCCCTATCCCCATAATTTGTATGGGGATATTACTATTCGGGATTTTTTGTAGCTTATTGAAAATTCAAAATAATAATTATTTTATTATTTTTGACCAATTTAAAAATCATAAAATAATTTTTATTTTGAATTTTCAATAAGCTACCAAAAAAACGCAATACGTTTAATTGAAGGGTAATGGTACAAAGCAAAGCTTTTAAAAAATTAAGACCTTTATGATATATTATGAAAGAGAAAACGGGGGCAAAGTTTAACCACCCATATTTCCTATGCAAAAAAATCCATTGAGAAAATAACAGCTTAGTCACTTAGATATATTCAATAAGTATCTATATGCTAAATTACAGTGACACAGGTGGATTATTTACAGAGAAATTGGGAAAACTTTATCCCAGAAAAATATGGATATAGCAGCCTTAATGCAATGTTACTTTTTGACTAAAACATGATTTTACTTTACACATTTAAAAAAAATCGATATTTTAATTATATTAACATTATTGATTGTGTACAACGGTAATCCTATATAGTCCATTTCCGCTTGACGGATCCCTTGAGGTTCTCTTGTTACCATATATCACTTGCTGTAACCCGAGGAGTGTGCGACATGGCTGCGTTGTGGACGGACGGGGGCAAGCTCCAGCTAGCTGTGATGGTGACAGCGCCAATCTGGTCGCCGAAACGCGGTCGCCCCCACTGGCGACTGATGTGTTAACATTTTAATAAGTATTCTTATGGCTATGAGTGTGCATTACTACGTTGTGTGTTGCCAAACGGCAGGTCGGTATAGTGCCCTGCAGATAAAAACAGCTTCCATTGTCTTCCATCATGAGCATTTAGGACTTCAGTTTTGTAGAGCGTCGTCTCCGTCGTGCAATGTCCTCGCGTCTTCAGCACTCAATCTGGCACAACTTAATTGGCGCGCACTATACATGACTGCGTTACTGACGGACGGGGGGTAAGCTCCAGTCGATCTGGTCGCAGATACGCGGTCACCACTACGTGTTGATTCGGAGTCGATTGAGATATTCCAGAAGTACATGATGAGTCACGCGAGCAAAATTATGGAGGTCTTTAATTTTGTTTATAGACTTGAATTGATTGAATCTGTGCAGGTTCTCTGAACGAAATATGAAAGGATCTTAGTGGTATTGTCAGCATACTTTTACGAAGGTATTTATTTTACAATTATCACTTACTGCAACCGTGATACTGACAAGTCTTCATTGATTATATTTTTCAGTGGTTTAGCTCTTTTGATCGAAGACAATGTTAAAAGTACACACAATCGCCGAGGATATTTATGAAAGGTATGATGAATATAAAAAGAATCGAAAGATGTATGTCGAGATTGTAGCAAATGGCATTCGATTGTCTCTGCCTACCCCTCTTGGAATACTTATTGGTACATGTTCTGTTTGATATCTACTCTCATTATTTATATTCCGAGCCTATTATCTAACAATCTACAGTATTGGTTCAAAATGTTCCGACTCATGTGACGCCTTATTCCTCCACATATTTCTAAAAGAAATATCTATATTTGTCTCCAGGCGAACGTGAAACAGTGCAGAAGAAAACCTTCCAGAAATGGGTGAACTCCCACCTGGTGCGTGTCGGGTGCCGTATCGGCGATCTGTACGAGGACTTGAGAGACGGCAAGATGCTGATCAAGCTGCTGGAAGTACTGTCTGGCGAACGACTCGTGAGTAATGACATAATTACTACTACTACACCCGAAATAAAAATGAAACAATGTGATATTTGTTCTAAGTCCATATACCCATCGCTCCGCATACTCCGCTCCTATGGCGGCTTGCAACATTTTTATACTTGGTATGTCTAACGCTATCTCTGTTTGTAGTCCTTACTAATGAATCTAAAATTTTTATTCGACAGCCGCGCCCCACCAAGGGAAAGATGCGTATCCACTGCCTCGAGAATGTGGATAAGGCCCTACAGTTTCTGCGCGAGCAGCGAGTCCACCTCGAGAATATGGGCTCCCACGACATCGTTGGCGGGAACGCAAGACTCAACCTGGGGCTCATTTGGACCATCATTTTGAGATTTCAGGTTTGTTCTTATCATTGCTGGTATTAATTAGCTCTAGCCATTAAAGAGTTTCACTATCCACCTCCTGGCTCCATCATCAGATCAGATCGATGGTACCAAATTATTGTATTGTCATCCGAATTACATACACTTGCTAAGTTTCAAGTTGATCGACAATTGGAAGTAGGTAAAAATCTACTTTATATACAAGTAAATGTCAAAACAGACAAACAAACTTCGTAGATATTGGTTTTGTAGTTCAATTTAAGGCCAATCTTATTGTCTTTTCAGATACAAGACATCACTATCGAGGAAACAGACAATAAGGAGACCAAATCCGCCAAGGACGCCTTGCTCTTATGGTGTCAGATGAAAACGGCTGGCTATAACAATGTCAATGTGCGCAATTTCACCACTTCATGGCGCGACGGACTGGCCTTCAATGCTATAATTCATAAGCACAGACCGGACCTCTTACAGTTTGAGAGATTGCATAGAGGAAACCCTATGCATAACTTGAATAATGCCTTCAATGTTGCTGAGGACAAGTTGGGGCTCACGAAGCTTTTGGATGCTGAAGGTGAGGTCTTGACCCTTTTTGAAAACACCCCGAGGATAGCATTCAAATCGGTTTAGTAATTTAGCTTTGAACTCTACAAACAGGCAGACAACTATTTTTAAATGTGATATCAATATCTAAGTGGAAGAAGTTTAAATAATCGTTTTTAAATTTTCGCTTGTCTGTCTGTCCCAATGTTTGGCAAGATGGGGCTCCGAAAAGGCTGAATGTATTTAGACCTAGGACCTTCTTTTTGTTTCATCTTGATATTTTAAAGGGTTCCGTATATAAATAAATAAATGTAACTCATATATTATTGCTGTATTAATGGGATCAGTGAGGTTAGCATACTTTAGAATGCCGAGCAAATTGCTGGGTCGGGCAAAGACAGTACACGGATTTGCGCGGACATTCTAAGGTTGAACATTCGGGTAAGCATTGATATGAAACTGGGGCGGAAAGCTAGTTTATAATATTAGTATAGAAGTATAGATAAATTCCTTGAAAAAATAATAGGTCAATTTTCTAATTCAATTGACAATATTAACATTTTTGATTTTACAGACATTGCCGTGGAGCATCCCGATGAGAAGTCCATCATCACATACGTAGTGACGTACTACCACTACTTCAGCAAGATGAAGCAGGAAACTGTGCAGGGGAAACGTATCGGCAAAGTGGTCGGGATTGCTATGGAGAACGACAAGATGATCCTCGAATACGAGTCGCTCACCAGGTAATTTTAATGTTTTTTTTTTGGATCAAAAACTTATTTCGCTTTTATTATTTTGTTAACACTGCCCATCAGACTCATTAGATATATTTATATTGACGTGAAACAAAGCTAGATTTGTCTATCTATATCTATTACCTACTCCATCCATATCCCAGAATTATCCTGGACGAACATATGGGGACAGGAAAACCGTCATTTGTCACACTTTGATATTGGGATTTGAAATCACAGACAAACACTCAGTTTTATAATTTATTAGCTTTCCCGAAGGATATCTGGGATAAAATGTAGCCTAGCCTATGTCACTATCTGGCCCTCCAACTATCTCTGTGCAAAAAAAAATCACGTCTATTTGTTGCTCTGTTTTGACGTGAAAGAATGACAAACAAACAACCACTTTTGTGTTTATAATATTAGTTTGGCAGAAAGTTATTTACGTTCACAAATCTATACTAATATTATAAAAAAGGTAAAGTTTAGATGTAAGGGGTAATCTCTCAAAATACTGAACCGATTCTAAATATTCTTTCACTAATAGAAAGCTACGAGTGCCGAAGTGCGAAGCCGTGGCCGAAAAGCTAGTATTAGATAAAACACAAGTTGGGCAGCTACAATTTAAAACAGTTTATTTTGGTTATTAGTTTATAAATAACCAAAAAGCGATATAATCTTTATAGATATAGATATTATAGATGCAATAAATATATACTTTGACAAAAGTTTTTGGCCTGAATAGTACTAACTTTATCGTTCTATATTTTGCGTAGTTTTTCACAACACAATACTCTAAACGTATTTTTTTTTCAGTGAACTCCTTCAATGGATCGAGAAAACTATCGAGGCCCTCGGCGACCGAACGTTTGCCAACTCTCTGGAGGGAGTGCGTCAACAACTGTTACAGTTCGCTAACTACCGTACTGTCGAGAAACCTCCCAAGTAAGTTGGAATTAAGGGTGTGATGTAAACTGTTGCTCTATAAAGAAGTGGAATGTCTTGTCTTTAAGTATACTCAAAAACATCCATCCATCCTGTGATGTTGCCTTACGGATCTCGGAATCGTGTTACCGGCCCCAGGTTACTCAGCGGAAGACAAAGTCTTCTTTAGCCGTTGGGATTTGTGAGGCTATACTTAACGAGTGGCTATACTCTGAGATATATTGAGATGCCCTTAGTATGGTTTTTAGGATTATGTACATATGTTTTTAATTAAAAAAACCATTCGTACCTTGCCGCTGCGGGATTCGGTGTGATCTGCTAAATAATTTTGGTCTGAACTGAATCTGTAGAGTAGAGCATTTTAACACAGGCATTATTTTTGTTTAATATTTTAATAATTGTAATAAGTGTAATTTCTTTACACCACTTGTATTTGAGTTAAAGTTTGAACACATTTGCTCAAATTATTCAATGTTACTTTCCAGGTTTGTGGAAAAGGGTAACTTAGAAGTGTTACTGTTCACGCTACAATCGCGCATGCGCGCCGCCAACCAGAAGCCGTACACCCCACGCGAAGGTAAAATGATCCACGATATCAACCGCGCCTGGGAGCGACTTGAGAAGTCGGAGCACGAACGGGAGTTGGCCTTGAGGGATGAACTCATCAGACAGGAGAAATTGGAGCAGCTTGCAGCCAGGTACTATACTATAAGGTTCTTCACACAGGCGCAATAAATTATCTCTGCCATTTTAAAATATTATCCATTTGTTGAAGGTATTAGGAGGAGGAGGATTTTGGATTATAAATATTTGAGCACAAACTAAAAGTCGCTAGCTGTAATAGAGGCCGAATTCTCTACACAGGCTCTAATTAAACCTGAGTATCTTGGAAACGACTTACTGTTAAAAAATAACCGTATTGAAACTAGTCCATGCTTTTGGAAGCTACGATTCCACAAGCAGACATAGCTTCAAACTTATAACACCACTCTTGTTTTCCTTGCGGGTTAAAATGCCCTCATAAATTATTCTAAAATAATATTTTCCCACAGGTTCAACCGCAAAGCGCAAATGCGGGAGACATGGCTCTCGGAGAACCAACGTCTTGTGAGCCAGGACAACTTTGGATTCGACCTTGCGGCAGTTGAGGCGGCCGCTAAGAAGCACGAGGCGATAGAAACTGACATATTCGCGTACGAAGAGCGAGTGCAGGCTGTCGTGGCTGTTTGCTCTGAACTGCAAGCGGAAAGGTGGGTTAAAATTTAATTGACTATTGTTCTTGGTATTAATGTTGGAAATAATTGTGTAGAATAAAATTATCTACAAAAAAGTCTGCGGTAGCATATATAAAAGACATTATTTTTCTTTTAGATACCATGATATCGAGCGTGTGTGTGCCCGTCGCGACAACGTACTCCGTCTGTGGGCCTACCTGCTGGAGTTACTGCGCGCGCGCCGTGCTCGTCTCGAACTGTCGCTGCAACTTCAACAGAACTTCCAGGTAATTAAAAGTTACATAATGAAAGAAATTGTTTGTCGATTATCCATAATTTCATAAATACGAAACTTAGCTCTGTCTTTTTGTCTATTACGCTTTCACGGCTAATCTACTGAACCGATTTTGATGAAATTTGATACGGAAAAAGCTTGAACCCTAGGAAATGACATAGGCAACTTTAAAAAAAATCCACTCCCCTAAGGGGATATAATAGGGGATCACAATTAGTATGAGCCTCACGGAGACTATATGTTGGGTTGTGTACAGATTCGACTGAAATTGGTATCCTAACAATATAATAAATGTGATAGTGTGTTTGTTTGCTTGTCCTTCCTTCACACCAAAACGGCGCAACGGATGGACGTGATTTTTTTGCACAGAGAGGGTTGGATTGGAGGATATATGGCTGCTTTTATCCCAGGAAAATATTTCATTCCCTGAAGCGAAGGGGTCACTAGTAGAGAAATAAATTGACCGCGTACGGTAGAGCGGCCATGAGCGTATCCATTGTTACGTGCTGGCACTAATCGTTGTTTTCTAATGGCGTATTACTTATTATGTAGGAAATGCTGTACATCCTCGACTCGATGGAAGAGATCAAGCTACGTTTGCTCACCGACGACTACGGCAAACATTTGATGGGAGTTGAAGACCTGCTGCAGAAACATGCTCTCGTGGAGGCCGATATTAACGTGCTTGGTGAACGGGTTAAGGTGACATATAATTCAATTATTCACATAACATCTAAGATGGTTATACATGTAAATATATGATTTAGGAATTGTCTTAAAACGGCCTAAGGGTATGTTTCACAATAAGTGAATAATGAAAAATGTACCCATCACATAAGTATCTAGAAAAACACAAAAAAATGTAACTAAACAATCTAGTTCTGAATCTTAATTTAGAGACAGTTAATTTTTTGATATAATATATTTTTTGAAAATTTCCTATTTCGATTTATTTGATTGTATTCTAGGTACCTATCTAATTATTTTCTGAATCTATTCGATGCGTTAAATAATATTATTTTTTTAAAAGACGCCTTGGACGTCTTCTTACATCGCTATAATTTTGTTTCTTTTTAATTGTAGGTTGTCGTCGGCCACTCGCAGCGCTTCCTTGAGCAGGAGGAGGGATACCGGCCATGCGACCCGGCCATCACGGTCGAACGTATACAACAGTTGGAGAACGCTTATGCTGAACTTGTGCATTTAGCTGTTGAGCGAAGGTTCTATTTTATTACATATTGCACCCGCATTAATATTTACTGCTCCGCCCCTTTACTGCGACACTAGGGATGGGGTCTTTTGACGGGATAGATATTTCTAGGGTCCTAAGGAACACATTTGTCTAAAATTAGAACTACGCTATTTGATAAATTATTTTTGCATTTGATAGCCCAATTCTTGAGGAAGGTTATAGGCTATTTAACATCACGCTACCTACCCTAAGGCGGTGAATTGTATTAATTTAACGCGTACGAAGTCGCGGGCAATCAGCTAGTTGTATATATAAATAAAGCCGGCGTCCGCACGTCTTCTAAAAATAACAGATAGTCTGTTAAAGAACATTACACAACAAGAAGTCCATTAAGCGTAACACCAGGCTTGCCACCTGTTCTGTTCAATATGGACAACTGGCAAAAAGTGGACACTGTTATCGGTGTCTCTGGCTACACTGTAAGTGAAGGTGTGTCACACTCAATGTTTTCGAGTCATATTTTTTTAAGAGTTATTTGTCTGTGATGTTGCTGCCTTTAGAACATGTAACACAATTCCTCATGTAAATCCTTTTAGTCAATCTTTCATCCTTCTTTCTTTAGAAAGCGTCTCGAGGACAGCCGCAAGCTCTGGCAGTTCTACTGGGACATGGCGGACGAAGAGAACTGGATCAAGGAGAAGGAAAACATCGTCTCTGTTGATGATATTGGGCACGATCTTACAACAGGTATTTAAAAAAATGTATTAAAAAAACAAGTGATCAAAGAAATCACCATCTGCCCTGAATTCGCCTGTGGAACTATTTTCGCTTTCAAAACTCAGTTGGTAAATTTTACTAATGGGAGGCATATTAACCGTGAACCGAGTTTAATCCCAAGGGTTGATACGTGGGACGCGCGTTAACCATATCTTTAACCTTTTCAGTGTATCTGCTCATATCCAAACATAAGGCGCTCGAAGCTGACGTGCAAGCGCACGAGTTGCAGCTCATGAACGTTGCGGCCGTTGGTGATGAGCTTATATCGCAAGGTCACTTTGGCGCGGCCAGCATTCAAGAAAGACTGCGTGATATCCTGTCCCAATGGAACCATCTCCTGGATCTGGTCTCCTTGAGAAAGAACAGATTGGACGCGGCAGTTAGATATCATCAACTGTTCGCTGATGCTGATGATATTGATACTTGGATGTTGGACACTTTGAGGTTAGTTGTTTTTTCATTATCAATACATTACAATGGACATTAAACAATCTACAATTCACAACATTTCATTTTTCGTTAAGTACCAAAATTAAAAATCCGTTTGGAGATCTTCCTTTGCTTAACACGATACACATATTAATTTTTTTTTTATTCAGTGGTTTAAGAGATATTTTGAAAAAACTACACTGTGTAACGAGTACCGCTCAAAGCTACTATACTCTCTGCCTTAATGGAAACTGGCATTAAAAAGTATTAGTTGTAGTTGTAAAAACAAAACAGGATACAAGGGGACTACTGATGGAGCCATAACACGAAAAAATAGAATAGAATAGATACAAGGGAATTTAATTTACGTGCTTCTCTACCCATCTTTGTTGATGAAAGTGAATAAAATTTAATTTTAAATTAAAAAACTCAAAAATAAACAATAATGAATGAAACAAAAGAACCATGAACAACTATTGAACGAATGAAACGAACGAACGCACGCAGCTCATGTCATTTCTTTTTTTTTTAATACAGAATACGCATAGACACCTGATACTTTTAGCCGTTATCGGCTTTTTCTAAAAATGCAATGTTTAAAAATTAATTTAAGAGTGATAAAGTTAAAATTTTAGAAAAACAAAAAATACGGGTACCTTAATTTTTCACCTACTTTCATATAAGCTAATAAAATTAGGGTGTTAAAATTTTGAAATGTTGTGGATTATGAAGATAAAACGATCAATGAAGCAACAAAACATTAATTCTGTCGATATTTTACCTATTTGACAGTTATTTTGACCAAAGTTTAGAAGCAAACGTCAAATTTTAGGAGTATTTTTTCAAGCGAAAATGTTTTTTCCAACAGACTCGTGTCTTCCGAGGATGTAGGTCGCGATGAGGCTCAGGTGCAGAGTATGCTGAAGAAACACAAGGACGTGACCGACGAATTGAAGAATTACGCCAATGTTATACAGCAGTTAAAACAACAGGTGAGAGGTTAAAACAATACACAAAGTTTTTTTTTCTCGGGTTTGATTCGAGAAAATGCTGTTTGAGGCTGAACTGACTTTTTTTGGTATTTTAAGATCGAATCACGGATTTACGTACATAAGTTTTTGTTTGCCGATGTGGGTATCTCAAGTTTTTTTGTTTATTTAGTTGAAAATCTCTTTTTGCCAATTTAGGCTTCCGAGCTAAGTCCCGAGGACGCTGCTAGCGCCGAAGTCCGCGACCGTCTGGCCGCCATTGACGCACGTCACGGCGAGCTCACCGAACTTGCCCGCCTGCGCAAACAACGCTTGCTCGACGCTCTGTCTCTGTTCAAATTGGTGGCGGAGGCTGACGCGGCAGAACAATGGATCGCTGAAAAAGACAGAATGCTGGATACCATGGTGCCTGCTAAGGATATTGATGATGTTGAGATTATGAAGCACAGGTATATAATTTATCTATACACTACCATCCCGCTCCCGGCTTCTCATGGGTACATTATCGCGTTACAAAAATAAACGCTTATTACTACTTGTATATTAAAGGTAGATGCTACCGCGGACTTTTTTTTATAGATAATTCATTGTACATAATTATTTCCTAGATGATATTGTTATATCTTTACCGGATTACACAACATGCGCCAATATTGCTAATGCTCAGCTCCTAAATATGATATGTCCATTTTTATTGCCCGTATTGTTCATGAAGCAATCTAACTAAAACCGCTCAATAGTTTCTTAGTTCATTTTGTTTTCTGATATGTAAAACGTGAAAATAATCCACAGATACGACGGCTTCGACAAGGAGATGAACGCTAACGCGTCCCGAGTGGCGGTTGTGAACCAGCTGGCGCGACAACTGTTACATGTGGAGCACCCGCAGGCGCCGCTCATACAACAACGGCAGACGGACCTCAATCAATCATGGAGCGCTCTTAGGGAGAAGGTACGATTTTTTATATTGCCAGCGCCGACCTGGCTATTATCGCGTCATATATACGGGGTGTAGAGATACATCTGTTAGAAAGAGAAAAAGATATATTGACCCATAGAAGGCTTAAATAAACTGTCCTCTTTGTCATAAACTAATTCAGTAACAGTTTTTTCTCTATTTCTGAATTTCGATCATTAACATACCCTGTACTATAAACGTAATGTCATACAAACTGTCAACGACATGCGAATCCGTCGCTCGACTATCAATGCAACGATTAGTGGTACGGGGTGATGTGTGTGACCGGAAAAATTGCGTGGAGCTGGCAAGGGAAGACGTAAATCTATATGGAATTTTTTTTTTAATTTTTTTGGCTGGGTCCGAAAGTCGTATGTTCAATGTTTTATAGATCTTTCTTAACTACTTACAATTTTTTCCCCTTATTTGTGGTCAAATTTCACATATGTTGAAAAAAAATTTAAAGGGCCCCCAACCTTGCTACACTATATTACTGAACGAGTAATATGTAAATTGACTGACAATATGTGCAGCAAAATTAGTTAATAAATATTTCGTACTTAAATGTTTTTTTTATACAGGCCGAAGCTAAGAAAGACCAACTTAAGTCAGCCCAGGGCGTCCAGACGTTCCACATCGAGTGTCGCGAGACCGTGTCCTGGATCGAGGACAAGAAACGTATCTTGCAGCAGACGGACGACCTGGAGATGGATCTCAATGGTAAGATCAAGAATCTATACAAATAAATAAAATAGACAGTCTGTGATATTAACATTTATACAAACATTAATTATGTATACGATTATGAAACATAAATAACAGAACAAGCTCTGAAAGAGCTGAATGGATTTTTATGAAACATTTTTTGACGCGGGCTATATATCAAAGTGAAATCTGACTTGTTTCAAGACAAATGTAGCATTGAAGTTTCTAAACGACAACTTTCACAGGATTTGATTTGATTTGTTATTGTTCACGCCAGCTCTCGTTAACCGACTATAACGCTGTTCACATTTCCCCAGGTGTCATGACACTACAGCGCCGTCTGTCCGGCATGGAGCGCGACCTCGCCGCCATACAAGCGCGCATATCGTCTCTGGAGAGCGAGGCGGCTGCCATCGAGCACGAACATCCTGATGAGGCGCAACTCATCAGGGACAGGGTCGCTCTTATCACGGATAACTGGGATCAACTTACTCAGATGGTAAGGTGTCTTTAATCCAAATCAACCTAGTTGTTGCGGCGCGATTGAACAAGCAAAGTTTCAGAAAATAGAAGTAGACGATCTGATAACAACAGCAAGGCCAAAGTTGTAACTATGAAACAATAATTAAAAGTACTGTTTAGCTATAGTAAAGTTTGTATGTATATTTGAATATCTGAAGTGATTAAAAAGATATTTTACTAATATCTATTTTTTATTCCAAAAACTACTGAATTGAGTTGGAAGCAATTTAGAGAAGGGGTGGGGTACATTTAAATCCGTAAAATAAGACAGTAAATGATTTTTCTATTCGCCATTTCCACGCAAGTGAAACCGCGGGCAAGAATAAGTTGCAAGAATAAGTTTTAAATAGTTTAAACCTTCTCTTATTCGCACTAAACTTCAGATTCACGTTATTCGATTTACAGTTGAAGGAGCGCGACTCAAAACTGGAGGAAGCCGGCGATCTTCATCGTTTCCTTCGCTCCGTTGACCACTTCCAGGCCTGGCTTACAAAGACTCAGACCGATGTCGCTTCAGAAGGTCAGTCCACAATCGATTTCATTTTATTGTGGGACTAGCAAATTACTCTAGCCACGTGATTAACGGTAGTGGTATGTCTTACAATAGTTGACATGTCGCAATCTTCACGTTCACAATATCCTTTTTATGTTTTTCTTGAATGCAAGATTGTACGAGGCTGGGAACACGGAGGAAAATAACACATAAAGAAGAGAACATACAGAGGAGTCCCGAACTTCTTCGTTCGGCTGCTGTTTGTTTTGATGGCGAATCATTCTTGAAACCTCTTCATAAGAAAAATAATCGCACTTTGCAAACTCGAAAGTTAATTTGACATCAGCAGTCTAATTTTAATGCACATCGTTGTCAACAGATACGCCATCGAGCTTGTCTGAAGCCGAGAAACTGCTCTCCCAACATCAAACTATCAAGGAGGAGATCGATAACTACCGCGACGAGTATGCCAAGATGATGGAGTATGGCGAGAAGATCACGGCTGTACGTATACTTATTAAATTCGGACAATAGTCCATTATTCGAATAAAGTTCTGTGGTATTTTATTTCATCTAATAAATAAATAAATAAATAAATCTTATAAATAAGTAATCATACAAAGTTTAAGGTGCGATGGCCAGCTTAGTGACATCGCACAGACGTGACTTGATATATGTATTGAGGTATTTAACTTTTTTGGTTGCTAAAAGTTTATAGTGCAAGTGATAGATCATACCATACTGGTGCCACGTCACACTAATGGGCACTGCTTCATACGTTTTTATAGAATATTCAGACTAGTGGTAAATTTTATGACAGATAACGTCACGTGACTGAGGTGGGGAAGAGTGAAAATGAAGTTAATTTTCTTTTCGTTTTAACAACAGGAGCCATCAACCCAGGACGATCCTCAGTACATGTTCCTTCGCGAGCGATTGAAGGCACTGCGCGAAGGTTGGGCTGAGTTGCAGCAGATGTGGGAGAACAGGCAACAGTTGCTCACGCAGAGTTTGGAGTTGCAGTTGCTGCAGCGTGACGCCAGGCAGGCTGAGGTGCTGCTGGCTCAACAAGAGCACAGGTACACCTATAGTTTCATGATACATATAATTGCAGAAGAGGGTTCAATTATATTTACTGTACTGACTAATTTAATTATTCACAGATTGGCCAAGACCGAGCCCCCAACCAACTTGGAGCAGGCCGAAAACATGATCAAGGAGCACGAGTCCTTCCTCACCACTATGGAAGCTAATGACGACAAAATCAACTCCGTCGTTCAGTTTGCCAGTCGCCTGTGCGAAGAGAGGCACTTTGATGCCGACAAGATCCAGCGCAAGGCCGAAAATATCGAGGGTCGTCGTGACTCCAATCGGTCCAAGGCCCAACAGCAAATGGACAAATTGCAAGACCAGTTGCAGTTGCACCAGTTCCTTCAAGACTGTGACGAGCTCGCAGAGTGGGTTCAGGAGAAAAACGTCACGGCTCAAGACGACACCTATCGTTCTGCCAAGACCATTCACTCGAAATGGACCCGGCACCAGGCATTTGAAGCGGAAATCGCAGCCAATAAGGAACGTCTCTTCGCCGTCCAAAACGCGGCCGAGGAACTCATGAAACTGAAGCCGGAGTTTGCTGAAGTCATCTCTCCTAAAATGCACGATCTCAAAGATCAGTTTGAAAATCTCCAGGTGACCACCAAGGACAAGGGCGAGCGCCTCTTCGACGCTAATCGAGAAGTTCTGCTCCACCAAACAGTAGACGACATTGACTCGTGGATGAACGAGTTGGAGAAACAAATTGAGAACACAGACACCGGTACCGACCTCGCGTCCGTCAACATTTTGATGCAGAAGCAACAAATGATCGAAACCCAAATGGCGGTCAAGGCCAAACAGGTCACTGAACTAGAGACACAAGCCGAATATCTTCAGAAAACTGTCCCGGAGAAAATGGGTGAAATTAAGGAGAAGAAGAAAGCTGTTGAGCACCGATTCGAACAGCTCAAAGCTCCATTGTTCGAGAGGCAACGCCAACTGGCCAAGAAGAAGGAGGCCTTCCAATTCCGCCGCGACGTCGAAGATGAGAAACTATGGGTTCATGAGAAGATGCCTCTGGCGACCAGCACCGATTACGGCAATGGATTATTTAACGTGCAAATGCTGCAGAAGAAAAATCAATCCCTCAAGACCGAGACAGATAACCACGAGCCCAGGATCCTGACCGTTATATCTAATGGACAGAAGTTAATTGACGAAGGTCACGAAGCTGGCGATGAGTTTAACCAGCTGATTAAAGAGCTGAGTGCAAGATGGCGAGAACTTAAAGGTAAATTGTTTATGTTAATCTTCTCCACAGTCGGTCCCTCATTACTGAGGATCGTGACTCCGACTCATCAGCTTCTCAATTATCTTACTCGGTAGGGCTGTGTTAATAGAGGTATCCAAATAGACTATCGTTGGGGGTCCTCGAAGTCTCTTTCCCTCCACCCTGCCCATCACCACAAGCTTTCCAGGTTGCTGTCTCTTCATGCAATATTTCTAAAATAATGCAGAACTCGTCTCATGCACACAGTGGAGAGTCGTGGCTTAGACCTGCCTCTGACAGTATGGATACATTGTGAAGGTATACGCAGCAATCGGCCATATCTCAAATGCATCAATTCTCTAATTTTAATCTAAAATACCCATCAAGCACTAGTCGTTTTTTAATAAGGCTTTCAACTAAATGTCTATTTTTGAAAATTGTGCTTATAAACATTTTCAGATGCCATCGAACAACGCAAAAACAACTTGGCTCAATGGGAGAAGGCTCAGCAGTATCTCTTTGACGCCAACGAAGCGGAGGCTTGGATGAGTGAACAGGAACTGTACATGATGGTCGAAGACCGCGGCAAAGATGAAATTTCTGCCCAAAACCTAATAAAGAAACACGAAATCCTGGAACAAGCCGTTGAGGACTATGCTCAAACCATCAGGCAGTTGGGCGAGACTGTACGTCAGTTGACCGCTGAGGAGCATCCGTTGAGGTACTTAGTGTTTTTCTTAAGTGTCTGTATTAATTACATTTCGCAATCATGGACCTGCTTGTTTTATGCGAATCAAAAGAAATGGACTAAACGTTAAGCTAAGCAGGATTGTACAAAAAGGCGAAATTATGTTGTGTACTACGATTTTTTTTCGTAGAAAATGATCTTCATGGTTTTTTTAAATTTTCATTTCTTTATAATCACAGACTGCGCTAAACCTTAGAATGAGGAGTAATATAACTAACAAACTTGAAATAGGAACGAACTACTTTCTTAGCTCCCTAATAAAACAATAATTTACCTTCACAGTGATCAAATATCCGTGAAGCAGTCCCAGGTAGACAAATTGTACGCCGGCCTCAAAGACCTGGCGGGCGAGAGGCGCGCCAAGCTGGACGAGGCTCTGAGGCTGTTCCAACTGAACCGAGAGGTCGATGACCTGGAGCAATGGATCACCGAGCGGGAATTGGTGGCCAGCTCGCACGAACTGGGTCAAGACTATGATCATGTCACGGTGGGTGTTTAGTTTGGAGTTTTTGGCGCTCATAATGAGCCCTTTTTACTAAGATGGAAAGATACAATTATATTTTTTTCACTTTTTATAAAAGTAAGAGCCAGTGCATCTCACACTAAGAATAATGTCTATACATATTATTATATCAAACCTTTGAGATAAATCATCTAAAGCAATTTTGTAGTGTAAATCACTGGAATGGTATTGAGGGTTAAAATATAATTACCATCCATTATTTTTCTTGAGCTTTGCACTTCCACCCTGTATACATAGGAATGTTGGAAATATTGCACAATCAACCAATAAACAATTGTTTCTCAATAATAAACATTTATTTGCAGCTCCTATGGGAGAGGTTCAAGGAATTCGCCCGCGAAACACAAGCGGTGGGCTCTGAGCGGGTCGCGACTGCTGAGCGTATCGCTGACCAGATGATAGCAATGGGCCACTCGGACAATGCTACCATTGCACAGTGGAAGGAGGGACTTAAGGAGACCTGGCAAGATCTCCTGGAGCTCATTGAAACTAGGACTCAGGTGAAAAAGAGCAAAATCTAATGGCTAAAATCTAAATAATAAGGACTATTCGATCCGTACCTTAGATTAAGGTCCTTTTTCATTCGACATAAAGACATTCCGAATAAAGGAATACGCCCAATAAGGATGTTAGTAGCGGGCTATGCAATTAGTGCTGAGGCCCTAACCACGGTCTCAACCGATTTAGCTTTATCCCAATTTTTCATCATTCATAATGTCAATGATTCCAAACCAGCGTAAGCCTTACCTTTATCCTGAATAATTAAAAAAACAAACAATATCGAATACTTTCAGATGTTAGCGGCGTCCCGGGAGTTGCACAAGTACTTCCACGACTGCAAGGACACCTTGCAGCGCGTCAACGAGAAGGCTCGCGGTGTTAGTGACGAGCTCGGCCGCGACGCGATGAGTGTTGGAGCCCTGCAGAGGAAACATCACAACTTTATGCAGGATCTGGCCACTCTGCAACAACAGGCAAGTTTGAGCTAAAAATAATACCCATCGGGTTTTAGAAAGGGACATCGGTTTTGTAAAGCTCCATGTAAAAATCCAATAAAAATTAAATGCAATGAAAATTAACAATGAATAAGAGCATTGAATTTAAATTTATTATTTGCTTCCTCTATGATTCTGACCGTGCATTTTGGAATTGGATCATGTAGTTTTTTATTCTTATTTTTCCTAATACATTATTATCAAATATTTAACTCCCTATAACATTCGCACAGGTGGAAGCGATTAATTCCGAATGCTCTCGTCTCGGCGCTTCGTACGCTGGCGACAAAGCGGCTGAAATCACCCGCCGCGAATCCGAAGTTGCGGAGGCGTGGGCTGCCCTGCAGCAGGCATGCCAGGCGCGCAAACACAAGCTGGAAGACGCTGACGATCTGTACCGGTTCCTGAACCAAGTGCGAAACCTCACTTTGTGGATGGACGATGTGGTTAGACAGATGAATACTGGCGAGAAGCCTAGGTGAGATTTAATTTGTGTTTTTTGTCTATAAACACATCTTCACGACCTTACTTTGCGGTGTGGTCAGAGACACCAGTAATTGTGTCTAACTTTTTGCCAGCTGCCCGAAATAAATAGAACAGGTTGCCAAGCCAGTTGCTGCACTTAATGGACGTAAGTATCTGTTAATTGGAGAAGTAAAGAGGAAGTGCGCTCCGAAAATTGGTGCCTAGTATTTTTGCCACAAATGAGATTTGAACCCGGCTTCTCTCACTACCTGTGAAGATGATACTCGCGGTTTGTTGAACAAGGCTAAATCACTGGTTTTAGTTCGGTTTATAGAGATGTGGTAGGATTTCAAGGCATCGCTCGTATCTTTAGATTGAAGAAGTTGTAGGACATCGCCCAGTTTTTGCTTCATCACTAACCCATAAAGGGAACCCTGTTTCGGTCCACCAATTTTTCTGATTTACTGATGTAGGTATTCTTCAATCATATTTTAGTACTAGATCTTTAAAAATATTGCTTAATTAAATTGTCTCAATGGCTTTTTCAATTATACAGAGACGTGAGCGGCGTAGAGCTTCTAATGAACAACCATCAGTCACTCAAGGCGGAGATCGAGACCCGCGAAGACAATTTCAGCGCGTGCATATCTCTTGGCAAGGAACTGCTGGCGCGACAACACTACGCTTCCTCGGACATCAAGGAGAAACTACTGGGCCTGACCAACCAGCGGAACACTATGCTGCGACGATGGGAGGAACGCTGGGAGAATTTGCAGCTCAGTTAGTAGCGTTTCTTTTCCCACTTTCACGATATAATTGTCGTGTTAACACGTCAACAATGGAGTTATGTCCACAATATGCTTCATCAGATGGCTTAATTGTTGATGGGTTAAAAGACATGAGACTTAAATTTTAATTTATGATGCTATTTTGATGGTCAAATCTATGCATTTTGATTAGTAATTAATCGATTACTCGATTTAAAAAAAATTGTCGCTATCGCAACAAAATTAAAATCTAGATTTTAGGATTTGAAATTGTGGGACACTTAGACACTCATTAGGTAGCCTTAATAAATATACCGGCTAAATTTCGAAGAGTTGTGTACAAGAAGAATGTTTGAAAAAAAAAATACAGCCCGTCATTAGTTTCGTCTTAGATTAAGTAATTAAGCAAGCATTCCAAATTTACAGTATTGGAGGTGTACCAATTTGCGAGAGACGCCGCCGTCGCGGAAGCTTGGCTGATCGCGCAGGAGCCCTACCTGATGTCCCAGGAGTTGGGCCACACCATCGACGAAGTGGAGAGTCTTATTAAGAAACACGAGGCTTTCGAGAAATCTGCCGCGGCGCAGGAGGATAGGTTCAGCGCTCTGCAGCGACTTACGACGGTATGGCGTCTTGTATTTCTTGCTTGGTATAAGTCGCGTCACTTGAAAATAGCGCCTGGACGATGAGACGTTATAAAGGTCGATTTGAAATTTAATGAAACAAGTTTACTAACATAAACACTGACTGCCAGAGCTCTTTTTACGTGGCACGACATGTATCTTCACTATTTACTTATAGCGCTGCTATCGGTGCAGTTTTTGCTTATCTATTTCCTATAGATAAATTCTTTCTTATATATCTTTTTGCTATTAAAATTCGCTAAAATTTTGTAAATAATATTAGTTTGACCAAACGATAGATGATTGAAAACACATTTCTCCGCGACAACTTTGCGTATGTGCGCTCACTAATCGCTTCTGCACTTTTAAATTCACATTTTTTTTGTACTGTGACTTTCAGTTCGAAGTGAAAGAGATGAAACGCCGTCAAGAAGCTGCCGAGGCGGCCGAGCGAGAGAAGAGAGAGCGAGAGGCGGCCGAAGCTGCGGCTAAACTGGCCGCCGAGCAAGACACCGTAGATCGTGCTGTTGATGCGCAGGCGCAGGCACAAGGTAACATTCTTACTGCTGGTCCTATGGATGAAATCACGGAATTAGCGGCGGTTGGGCGATTACGGGGCGATTTCGAGAGAGACAAAATTACAACCTTTAGTATTGTTTTGATGTTTTGTCTCTGTCGCGCACTCCCCGTTGTCGCCCGGTTGCCGCTTGTTTTTTATTCTCAGTCTTACACGTAATGTTATAAGAATCTTAGTTTTTTTATGAATAACTTTGGTAAGTTGAAAGAAATTTCTTCAATCACAGTAAAAATATTTCAAAATAACAAGATTATCCAAATGCTCTTAAAAAGGTTTTTCATATTATTTTATATTAACTGAAGTTTAAAAAATATTAGTAACAGAATATAAAACAAATTAGGTTTAAATAAGAATAGGATCAAAAACACAGAATTAAGTAGCATTTGATATATTAACACTGCTCGATACACGAAAGTATGGCGAAACACGCATGTGTATTGTCTTAGCACTTCTTTCAAATTCTTCAAACAACTTTTTACATCTAGAGAGGCAACAGGGTGAAATTTTGCTATGAGAGGATATTGTGTTTAGGATTTTTTTAGTCTCTGAAAGAAAAGGGAAGCACAGTTCGCACTGCGATAACAATTTTAAAACGCGGCTTTTATTGTTATTTTTATTGTGTTCCTTTGCTACTCATTGGTTGGTCATGTTTTTTGCTAAGTTTTATATAATGATTATTCTAAGTAAATAATAACGGTACCTATATAATTGCCATCTTGACATATTACTGAGAGAAAAAAAATGCAGTTGTAATTGCTGTCTTTTTTAAACATTTGGCTTGAAAATTAAACTATCTAGCCACAAATTACTTAGAATAATAACTTTTAAGCATGACCGACCTGTTAGTAAGTGAAGAGAGGTTATAACCGATGTGTTCTCCACACATGCACACGCGTAGTGGTTCGCAGAACGTCCACTAAATCGTCTGACAAGTCACAAGAGCGACCGCATTCACAGCCAGGTAAAACTACGTCTTTGACACGGTCAACGCTTCATGTGTACATACTATGTTACTATGTCGGCACTCTTAGTACGCTTGTAGAAAAGCTCTTGCTAAATGTATGCAATTCAGTTTTGTTTTATTTATGAAATAGTAGCTTTAGGATTTAATTTTTTGTTAAGGGCTCATGATTTGCATTTATTTATAAGAGCAGTTTCAATTAGAGATATGAGTATATGTGACTTGGTAGAATTATTTTTTAGCGATGCGAATACTTTTGGGCCCCGGGGGTTGGTATCACGTGACAAAAGCGTTATCTCACGGCAATGTTGGTGGCACTGCATTTGTTTAAAAATCAATAGTAAAAAACTTACCGTCTTACTAATGAACGTACATAGTTATCTAATGTTTTATCTCCCTCTATTATATTGAGTGGTTAAGACATCTGGTAATAACTAGGCAGACCCCGGGTTCGATCCCGGATCCCGGCCATGTACCAATGGGTTTTTTATTATGTAAATATCCGACAAACCACACCTAGAGGCTTTTCCATCTAAATATATCTCAACAGAACTAGCTAGGTATAGCCTCACAAATACATGGGTACCCTGGAACCGTAACACAGATTGGAAGCTGTAAGGCAACCCGTGAAAAAAGAAAAAAAATGAATGACATATTTGCTATACACTGTATAACTTTATACAGCGTTTATTAGACGGTAAGAGTTTACTATTGAATTTGCACCAAATCCAGGGCTACCAACATTCGCACTTAGCTAAATTTAGTTTCGTTAAGTACCGCGTAAGTATGTCACGTCATATCACCAAAGCCCAAAAAGTTTTTTCGTGTAAATTATTTTTTTAAATCTCACAAAGTTACATTATCATATCGAGCATTAGGCTTACTATCGGGCTGTACACAATATTTACTAGCGCTCTGTGCTCACCAATTTATTTGTTTAATGTTGATTGACCGAACCTGGTCGCACATTTTTATTTGGGGATTTAAAATTGTAGACCTTTTTTATTCTTTATTCACTTGCATTAAATCTGTTCTATTTCTTGTGCTCTTTTCTTCATTTGTCTCTGTCTAAAGGTGACGGAAAGTGTCGTTCTTCTTCTCATATATCTTTTGAAAGACTCATTCCAGCTAAAATCATAATTACAGACCGTTCACTATAACTTGTTCTTATTCACTTATATTAAGTTACATAGTGACATGAATTTTACCTGAACGGATAGCAACATATGCAAGGCTATCAATTATTTTTTATAGGTCAAAGTTATAGGAAATGATCTAAAAAGTCCGTTTTTCTAGCCTTGGTAAACAAACTTTGCATGTCTTTTTTGACAACTCATTTAAAATTCCTTATTTTACACTAGATAAAAATCCAGAACTAATAATTAGATTTTTAAACCGTTATTTAAAAAAAAAATACAAAAATGCAACGATTGTTTACCAAATCTTAACAGATTTGCTTTAATTCTTTACATAAATCTATTGTTTTTTCATATTAACACGAATTAATATTTCATTCACTTAAAAAGAATGAGTCTTTCACATATTTATTATTGTCATTAAATGCGTAAATTTTTTCATTCATTATTTCAGTAGCATATGAATCATTTAATTAATATGAAGGTGTTGGTTTGATATGTTCTTTTCACATCTTTCTGTCTTTCTCTATCACGTTGTTTGTTATTGAATTTGTCTCTGTCGCTCGCTTGATAAAAGTGCTTCATAGAGAAAAGCAGCTCTTCTACTCTGAAGGTAGGTTTCTATACACGCGTTACATTATGTATATGCTTTGTTTTATATATAGCTTTTACTATATTTAGCACGGCTTCTTTCATCGCTTTATAAGATTATTTATTACTTTTACTGTGTCACTTGAACTTATTTTTAATTATCTTGTATTATTGTAGTGAATTTTTTATCGTAGTTCCTATTAGTATGCTTTGAATCATGTACTTGTCTATAGAGCGTCGTGCATACAATTTTTTTTCTGTCATTGTGTGACAACATTGCTATATCTATAGACATGTATGTGATCAAACTTAGTATGTATTGTAGTCTTAACTTATAACTTAATAAAACTGGCATGACTCTTGTTTAATGTGATAGCGTATATTTGTATTTTTTTATTCAATAATTCGGTTTTTAAGATACAAAGTGATGTACGCAATCACATAAGGCATGCGGTAGTGGCATGCGTTTGCACGTAGTATGTAATTTGCACGTAGTTGTAACGCATGCGGCGGTCGCGACGACATCGGCCCCGACGCACACCCAGACACCCGACAAGCGAGCCGATGTCTCCACACCTTACAATACGAAGAACGCACCGGCGAAACCGGCAAGATTGTCTAGTAGTGAGTAAAATATATTTGTCGATCACGCGATGCTTCAAGTAAATAATGTTGCGATTGTGTTTAATAACCGCTCAGGGCATTATAACCCGTCTCCCCAAATACATGAGAAAATTACTTTAAAATAATTGGCCAAGTTGCGGAGTACGACTCGCGCGCTGAAGGTTCCCTATCGTTTTTTGCGGTCAGAACTTGACAGGATTTTCGTTTAGGTTTTTTTTTTAATTATAAAAGTAGTTTCGTAGATAAGGAACGGTCAATTTTCGTATATTTTCTTTAATTTAACTAGGTATAACATTTTAAAATTAAAAAAAAAAAATTTGCATACCTTATAACAACAAGCCTTTTCACTTTAAAAAAATCAAATTTAATCAAATTTTAATGTACATTCTGATAAAATAAGCTGTGACAGACGGACAGACAGACACATGAGTGATCCTATTAAGGGTTTCCGTTTTTCATCGGAAGATTTCGGAACCCTAAAAAACCTCAGGCAAATATACATGCCTTAATTGAGATTCAAACCGGGTAACTAATTAGTTGTTTTGTCAACATTTTCAAAGTACAAGTGGAGCTTACATTTAAATTGGTTCAGTAGTTTAGATAAAAAAATCTCAAATATAACTGATTTTTTAAATCATTTTTTGAATTAAACCTTTTTATATGGTCCGGTAACACTGCTTAGTATGTTAGAATGTAGAATGCATGCTTGGCGTAGTTTTAACATCTGTGTTTTTGTATTTAATTATTTTTAGACATCCATTAAATGTTTTAAAATGTGATAAAGCATGACTTACGCTTCTGTCTGTTGCTTCAGATTTTATTTTTGTTTTGTTTTTTTTTTATTCCGTACCCCCCTCCACGAATTCCACCTTCGATTCCATTGCATTTTGTCCCCGTCGCTATCCCGAACTATAAGCAGGCTCGAGCGATAGTCCCAGAAGTCCGTCGAGCGGTAAGCTGAAGACTCGCTCCCGTAGCAAATCGCCGTTCCGAAGCTTCCGTTGGCGCACTGCCAAGAAACAGATTGCCGGAACGCACCACAGCGACGACGAAGGTACCAATGGACGTATGATTTGAGCTATGCGCGACCTTCGTAAATGTAAAAATACTTTTTTAATTGTGACAAATAAAATATGGATATAAAATGGCCCACTAGCTGTGAAAAAAAATCGCGTCGGTCCATTGCTCTGTTTTGATAATGACGAACAAACACAACTACACTTTCGTATTGATAATATTAGTTAGGAAACAGCTCTTGGGAACCTTGTTACGGACCCCAGGGTACCCAGCATTTAACCGATGACATTTTTGAGGCCACATCTGCCAAATATTGAAAGAATTCTACTTTTGTGAGTAAAGCTCATATATATCGAAGATTTTTTTGAGATCTATTCCCACTATTCTCCACTAACTGTAACTTGATCCGTACGACGGCGTTTAATGAGTTTTAAAACTGTTCAACTTTTATATTTAAATACTAGACCACGCACGGGTATAATATCGGTTTAATAAAATGTAATACCCATAGAAATACGCTGATTACTACTTATCTATTAGAGATTAATATATGCTACCGCGGACTTTAGTGAATTTGATTCCGCACATTTCTTTCCTACATCATTTTGTTATATCTCTGACGGATTAGACAGCATACGATGTGAAAACGCGCTGGAGCTTTTCCCACGACTTGATTCACTAATACTGATATTGCTCAGCTCCTAAACATGATAGGTCCATGTTTAATACTCGTAAAAATCAACTTATCTAGTTGTGAAAACTGCATCAACTTTTTGTTTTTGGGGAATTTTGTTTTATAATATGTAGTGATAATAATTTTGGTATAGCTTGACGCTTTTACAAAGTTATATAATTGAATTAATTCATAGGGCCCAAGCTATATTTTCGCAAAGTACAGTCTTCAATGAATTATAAAAAATAATGCATGTTCAAAAATAGGGATTAATTTGAAAAACCTTTTACCTGAATCTTATCCGCCCAAAACTTATGAAATCACAGCAACGATAGTTCAAGGAATTAAGAAGGTTTGGCTCAAATCTTACGTTTGTATTTGCTTACACAAAGAAAAAAGCTCACCAAAGATCTCGTAGTATTAGAAATTAAATTTTATAAGATCACTGTTGAGTTTTGTTCTTCATACATTTAAATGTTGACAAATCTCGCTTTATGTGTGCCATTTTGTGTTGATAGCGCATGGATGCTTTCAAATATATTTTATAAATTATAGTTGATGAGTTGCATTTTAATTTTCATTGAAAATCGTATCAAACCAATACCTATTAGAAAATATTTTTTGTTTCAAATTATTTAGTAGGTTACTGTATAGTGCAATGTGCAATAAATAGCATCAAAAAATAAAATGTTGATTATGGAATGTTTTTTTTTATTATTTACGATCTTTGTAAGTTTCGCCTACCATCAAGCGGTCACAAATGAAACTGCTTTCAATCCATTCGGTTTATTTGCAACAGCGGCTATGGAACTTTACCTTTGTGATTTATGAGAATCAGAGAGGAAAAGTTTATTGGCTGATTAAAGGATGCAAATATATCTGAATGGATTTTGTGATTTTTCCAAGTTGCTATCTTGATGTTTAGAAGGCGCCAGTCCTGGCAGCGACGACGAAGGTGTTGAAGGGACCTTGGTACGGAAACACGAATGGGAGTCGGCAGCTAAAAGGGCATCAAATAGGTCAGTATAGAACGTCAGCAAAAATATTAATGGTTTTACAAAAAGGATAAGCGGTGATGCCAAGAATGCTAAGCACCAATTTTCTTTAAGAATATGACGTGCTTTGGCACGTAAAGCGCACTTCTAAAATAACCCTTTCGGACTGACGTCGCCCCTAGCTGGTTCCCCTAGGGGGGACGTTAGGATTTCCTAGTACTAGCGTTTCCCCTCAGTAAGGGGAGACGTTAAAACTCGATTTTATTTATTTTTCCGTTCTCACGTGCTCCCCCAGATATTTACGTCAAATTCAAATTCAAAATTCAAATTCAAATTCAAAAGACATTTTATTTCGTAGGTACAATATTAGTAGTACACGTGAAATAGTCAATAAAAAATACAATTAATTAATATATTTCCTACATTTCATTTTTATACGCTTTTGAATAGTCAATAATAAAACATCAAATAGACAATTCATGTCTGAAATAATAAAAAATAAAATAAAATATTACAATTATGTCTGAAATAATAAAAAAATAAAATATTAGGTACAATTATGTCTGAAATAATATAAAATGTGCAATTTGTGTCTGAATACAAAAAATACAATATTATATAATATTATATAATCTTTGTCTGAAAAAAATAAAAAGCAGACTCATATACATGTAAATAAAAAATAAAAAATACAAACAAAATGTCACAAAGTAGATAAAATTGAGCCAATGTCACATAATATATTAATTCTACATCCATGGATTTTTTTCTTCTATATAATCTAATATTCTATAATAACCCTTTGTACATAGTTTTTGTTTTATAGTTGCTTTAAACTTGTCAAGAGGCAACATTTGAATGTCGACAGGGACCTTATTATAAAAACGTATACATTGCCCCACAAATGAGTTAGTAACTTTGTGGAGACGACTGATATGTATGGCAAGTTTGTTTTTGTTTCTTGTATTGACACTGTGGTTGTCCCTATTCAACTTAAACAAATGAATATTCTTTTTTACATACACAAGGTTTTCATATATATACTGAGACGCCAGTGTCAATATACCAATTTCCTTAAACCTATCTTTAAGGGACACCCTAGGTCCCAGTCCATATATTGCGCGAATTGCACGCTTCTGCAGAACAAATATTTTATTTATGTCAGCAGCGTTCCCCCATAGCAGGATGCCATATGTCATCAGGCTATGGAAGTAGCTGAAGTAAACTAATCTCGCGGTGTCTACATCTGTAAAGTTTCTAATTTTTTTTACTGCGTACGCTGCGGAACTAAGCCTCTTCGCCAACTTGTCAATATGTGGACCCCACTGAAGCCTGGCATCCAAAGTCATGCCTAGGAATACAGTGGAATCCACAGGTTCTAATTTTTCATCTCCCACGAATATATTACTAGATACCTGTCTGACGTTAGGTAATGAAAATTTTAAACACTTTGTTTTTTTTGCATTGAGGAGTAGGTTGTTGGCCCTGAACCATTCCACTACTTTGGCTATAGCATTGTTCACATCGTCCAAAGCTAATTGTTGTCTTTCAACTTTAAATAGTAAAGAAGTATCATCAGCGAACAAAACTATCCCGTGCTTGTCATTGACAACATTAGGTAGGTCATTAATATAAATTAGAAATAGGAAAGGTCCAAGAATCGAGCCCTGTGGGACTCCCATGCGGACTGCCGACCCTGACGACATCTTTCCATTTACATCAACCCTCTGAACTCTGTTGCTTAGGTACGATATAAGAAGGGAGAGTGCAAGGTCTTTTATACCGTAGTGATGAAGTTTCCTAACTAGAGTATCATGTTGCACACAATCGAAGGCCTTGGACAAATCACAGAAGATGCCAACGGCGTCTCGTGAGTCCTCCCAGGCCCCAAAAATATGTTGAAGAAGCTCAACACCAGCATCAGTTGTTGAGCGACCCCGGGTAAACCCAAACTGCTGCGAAGTGCGAAGCGTCTGTTAAGAAGTGACTCATTTAGTTCCATTAAGTGCAGCAACGGGCTTGCCGCCTGTTCTGCTCAATATGGACGGACAACTGGCAAAAAGTGGACACTGTTACTGGTGTCTCTGGCCACACCGGAAGGTATAAAGGCCGTGAAGGTGTGTTGTTGTTGTATGTGCGGCGTTGTCGTAAATAATATAATTAAGGTAAATATGTACGCCTGCTCAAGGTAGAAATATAATGCGTCGCCATTTGTGTAACATACTAGCTTTCCACCCCGGCTTTGCCCGTGTATATTTATGAAATCTGACGGCCCTATCAACACTCCGATCCGTTCCTTTTGTTTTGACAAAAACACTTTCGCATTTATAATATTAGTAGGAAATTTAACCTTTACTCGCATACGCAGGTCCTGGGACAAGCTGTACTCGGTGGCGCGCGGCGGTCGCATCTGGTTCTACAAGGACCAGAAGACGTTCCGCGGGGCGCCGGAGCAGACGTGGCGCGGGGAGCCGCCGCTCGACCTCAACGGCGCAGTCGTCGAGGTAGCGGCCAATTACACCAAGAAGAAGCACGTCTTCCGGCTCAGGTGGGTGTCCGTCCATCTAATATAGACCAGTGCCAAAGCGATTTTGAGAGGCCAAGAATCTGAAAAATTCTTAGCAGTATAGGGATGGCGGGAAAAGGATAAATTATACATAAACGGGGAAAAAAATCGATTGAACCGCAACAGATTACCGGAAGGTGCGAAAATGCGTGTTTTTAGGGGTGACACGCGGTTTTTTACGATTTCTGAGAAAAGTCGACCTGTCGAAAAAAGTTAAATGTAAAAGTTGTTGATCTACAATTTTTATTCGAACAATTTTTTGACAAACCTCGCTATATTTTAATTTTTTATTTTTATCTTAATTCTTCACGGGTTGCCTTACAGCTCCCGGGAACCCGTTGTTGGCCCCAGGGTACCTAGTGGAAGACAAAGTCTTCCTCATTTAGCCAATGATTTTTTTGAGGCTATACCTAACGAGTGGCCAGCTCTGTTGAGGTATATAGATGGAAAAGCCTCTTTGTACGGTTTGTCGGATAATGTACATAGGTCTTTCATTATAAAAAACCCATTGGTACATGGTCGGATGTAGGAATCGAACCCGCGACTTTTCAGTTGCGAGCCGACGTCTTACCCACTCGACCGCCGACGTGTCACCCCTAAAAACACGCATTTTCGCACCTTCCGGTATTTTTATCTTTTACAAAGGAGATCAACATATTCCCATACATAGTTGGGCTAGTGTCGGGCAATGTCTGACACCAACCGAGTGCCGACATGAGATATATATATATTTTATAAAGGTCACAAATGGGCGAACCAAATTAAATTAATATTATATTTTTAGCGGCCGTATTTTACACGTATTTTTACTTATAATGTTTTAAACACTAGTAACACTAATATAATTAAAATGTTTACGCTTCGGAACGTATCTACTTAAGTCAGCCGTCGTCAGCCAGTTCAGTCAGTCAGTCAGACTGTCAGTTCGCTAGCTAGCTTGTGTTTTTGTCGGTTTTTGTTATTTCTCTCGTTATTTCTTATGTTATTCAATATAAATAGATAAAATATAATTAATAAAACAACCTACTAAAAAAGGTAAACAAAACAATCAGTCAAACAATGTCAGTCAAGTTGAAAGTGACAGGTAAATAATTATTGCCAGCAACAAATAATGTTGAAATATGTGTTCAAAATCAAAATCTGAAAACTATTAATTCAAGAGCTAAAAATACTGGACCACGATTTTTTAGTTCTATATCTTATATCTAACAACTGCGGGTATTATCGGTTCTGTTCGCGATGATAAAAAAAAATGGCCCAAATTTTGATTTTGATCAAATTTGGTGAAAATGTACATTTTTATGTTTTTTCAAGCCATTAAATATTTTTATACTTTTTTGTACGAATTTAATTGAAAAAAAGGGCCATTTTCAATCAAAAAAATTTACGAAATTTTGATTTAAAATTTTCGGGACGGCTTTTTATTCGTTGAGACCTCTACTTTAAGATGGTGTAAAAAAATTAATGGTAACAATAAAATTTTATAATATCGATTTTTCTCTAAACTTTACTTATTCTTTATGTTTATTTGTACTCATATTCTAAAAGTCATGCAAATTTAATGTTATATAATATATAAGGGAACTTTATGTAACAGTTTCAAGATCGGACTGGTGAAAAAAATTGTTTAAACAAATCGAAAAATCGATATTATAAAATTGGATTTATATCGATGTATTTCTATTGTAACCATATAACTTTTTTAGACAATCTTAAAGTAGAGGTCTCAAGGAATAAAAAGCCGTCCTGAAAATTTAAAAAATCCAAATTCTGTTCGTTAACTTTCGTAGAAAAAAAAATTATGGCTTGAAAAATATATTAGCTTATTTAAAACATAAAAATGTACATTTTCACCAAATTTTATCAAAATCGGATAATTTTTGTGAATAATAAAAATAAAAAATGAAAATTCCGGTTTTTAGCGATTTTTTTTGTTGTGTCAAAAAATCGTTCGAATAAAGGTTGTAGATTTTTTAAGTTCCAACAACTTTTACATTTAACTTTTTTCGATAGGAGGTCGACTTTTGCCAGAAATCGTGAAAAACCGCGTTTCACCGCTAAAAACACACATTTTCGCAGCCCCACCCCCCTTCCGGTCATCTGTTGCGGTTGCGGTCCAATCGATTTTTCCCCGTTTATGAATAATTTATCCTAAATTTTCCCCCCATTCTTATAAAGCTAAGATTTTTTTCCTCAAAAATTATCGGCCCTGGTCTAATAGTCTGGGCAACATAGTCTCCCTCGTCCGAGAAATCCAACAGTTTGATTGGATTTTTTTTAAATATCTTCAGGGGATACTTTACGGTTCCCCACGTCCCACACGTCTTAATCAATTTTCCACTGACGCATCTTATAATTATAATATTAAGCTTATTAAATTATTATTGTAAGCAATTTTCCTTTCCATTCGCAGACTATCCAGCGGCGCCGAGTTCCTGCTGCAGGCTCACGACGACCAGGAGATGTCGTGGTGGCTGGAGGCACTGCGGGCTAGGACAGCCGCGCCCGCCGCACGGTCACACACGCTGCCCGCGCCCAGCAAGGACGAGCCCAAACGGCGCTCCTTCTTTACACTCAAAAAGAAGTTAGTATTATAACGTGAATAATGTGAAAACTATTGTAAAGCATCAGAATATAGTTTAATATATATACATATATTATAAAGCAAGGTCGTGCAAAAACTACTGAACGGATTTGATAGGTTGGTTAACCGGGTTTATTAAACATGGAATATGTTCATCGGCGACACAATGAAGAACGAGGTGGATAGTATCATGTTTATGAGCAGAGTATTAACAGTATAAATTAATCAAGTAGGAAAAAAGTTAGCTCAGGAGGTTTTCGTGGCGTATGCTGTCTAAGCCGTCAGAGATAATGTAGGAAAGAAAAGTCTTCGAAAGTTTCGGCTAAATATTAATATATATTTTTTCTCGTGTTTCAGCTAACGGGAGCCAGCTAGCACCTGACAGCGAGCTCTATTTCTCACGGCGCTTGCTTCGTGTAAGCTTTGCTATTGATGAAATTGTGACGATCATCAAACGTTATAATATAATTTTGTTGCGTACAAACAATTTATTTAAGACTGCTCTGTATGGAGTGTTTGACTTTACTATTACAAAACTCGTATTTACTGCTAATTTATATCAATATTCTAGATATATTATCTTCTTGTTGTCTTCTGTATATCCCACCATCTAAATGTGTAAACATTCTACGTTTTGTTAAATTTTTATTAAGATTATAAAAAATAAATTTAAAATATCAATTCTATTTATGAGAATAAAGAAAAAATTTTAGTATTTAAACTCAGATTTAAAGTAAACTACATATTATTATATATTATTTAAATATTAAAAAGAGTATGATAGTATAAATTAGTTCTTGTAAAGACCAATAGCGTGCCACGATGGAATTTGATTTTGTTGCGTTCCGGTTCACATGGGCGCTTTTTTTACTCGATTCCGATGTCACTTAATATTACTATGATTACAAGATGCATGCGCAAACCGGAACGTATTTCGAGGCATTTTATATTATATAATAGCATATATTAAATTAATTATCTTATATAGTAATTATAGAGACACGATTCCCATCTTTCCCAGTGGAATATTAAAGCTTCGCTAATTTGTCAGTATATTGTTCTACGTAAGATTAGTACATAGATTTAAATTTCGTTTATTATATTGTCTTCTCGACACTTCGATGCTGCTGTTAGCCGTTCTCTTTTAGATTACAATTTAAGCTAGTTTTCAATAATATTTCGACTTTTCACACTTTTCCATTTCAATAAAATTATGTAGTTGTATGGACGCTGACAGCAGAATCAAAGATGACTTTAGTGGGACGTGAGTGTGGCTTGTTTACGCTGCTTGTATCGTGTGACGTAAATATAATTAGACGTTTTTAGCCGCTCCTTATTTAAACTGTCGTCTCACAAAGTAGCTTTTTATTTGATACTTTCACACGTATTAGAATATTTTTAAGCAACATTTATTTTGATTTATTTTATTTTATATGTTTTTAATATTGTTAAGTGCGCGAATGTGTATAGGTATGCTCTGTGTTTGTGCCCAGAAGTCGCCTTCTACTGCCACTGTGTTTCACACCTGCATCGGTACATATATGTTTTAAATAATTTTATTTTTAAAATTTACTTTTTGAGGAAATATAATAAATAATGTTTTCAAATATTATTGGTTTTTCTGTTATTCCCTGTAAAATGTGAGACCATAACAAATACTATTGAAGCAGTTATTATTTGTTACTTATTCAAGAACTTAAACCAGAATTCCTTTTTTTACCTCTTCACGGATTGCCTTACAGCTCCCGAAAACCGTGTTACGACTGCAGAGTACTCATCGAAGAACGCCCTCCCCAAATTGCAAAACCCCCAAAATAAATTCCTGGATACGACCTTGTAATAGAGGATGAAAGTTTGTATGGGCCCCACGGGCGAACAGCTAGTATGTTTTCTATTCTATTTTTTTTCAAAATGGCTCCATCAGGGTTTTGATGATTCCGCCAATGTCAAGTATTATAGACGTCACAGTAACAATAAGCCGATAATCGGTAGGTAGCATGCTCCCGCCGGCCGTGATATGTCCTATTAATCACTGACTAATCACAACCATCACAGCACGGACGGGATTAAACTGGATTCCCCAACACGTCTTCGCGGCGCGTGCGCTTTCCACCAAGGCGTGTCGTGGAATCAGCTAGTATGTTTATATATTGAAATAGTAGTGCGGTCCTAACCAAAAGTATGAAAACATCGAAAAAAAATCGTAACCAACCAATTTAGAAAAAAATGCTCTAACAGGTAAATTATACTATATTTTAAGAGATATTTTGTTTTTGTATATATTCTTGTTTTCATTTATGACATCATCCATATTTTTTTAAAATAACAATCCACTTTTTTACGAGTTCGGATACAGTTTCACAACCCGTATAGTGATTTATTTCTTTATAGAAAATTTGAAAGCTTGGATAGTCCGATTACAATTGACTTAATTAGGTACAATTTCAAATTCTGAGATCCTGAATTTAATTTCGCTGCGATGACGACAACATATTTAAACACAATTCACTTTCAATATTTTACCTCCCCCTGAATCGTAACGTATGACGTGTTATACTATTTGTATGCGGACGGAATACATAGAAGTTCGTTTTATCTTAACCTTTTACGTGAGATTCCCAGAGTTATCTCTTGAAATATATTTGTTATCAATGAAAGTTTGAAGATATTTCACAAGTATACCTATATACTATTTTTATCAAGATAATCGTCTATGAGACACGGTTAAACTCATTTTAGTATTTTTTGCTTAAAAATAATTGGTGAATAATTAAAAATGTTGATATTTCTAAGTACTTTCTTGCTTCTAATAGTTACAAGTGATAGCGAAAAGTTGTTCTGTGCTAAGAAAAGTTTGTGTTCCCACATGTCGGATTCTAGAATACTAGAGAGTGACGTTGCTGAACGAAATTCTAGACCATTTCAGGTAGGTGATTGAAACAAGGATATTATTCGCATTTCCCGACCCCGTATTACGGGGCTCAGGTGGAATTTAAATCTGGGAACTAGGGTTTTTAGTATTAGATATTGTTTTGGTCCCAAATTAGGATATGCCATTGGGTACCTAACCTACATCAAAATAAACTACGTACCCTAGGTACAGAAACCTAATTATTATTGTAAATAGAAGTAAAATATAAAAAGTAGGTAATATTTTGAAAATTAAAAAAATGCCCAGCCTTTAAAGTTATCACAAAATTCAATTTCCTTGTTATTTTGCATGAAGGATGAAAGATTGACTAAAAAGGTTTATGTGGCTGAAGTGAAAGGAAATGCTGGCAGAGTGCGACCTAGGTGTACCTACTTTAATTGAACATATAAAAATTGTACTATTGATCGATGGAAACAGTGAAAGTACACACAATCGCCGAACATGTATGAAAGGTATAATTAATATAAAAGAAGCGAAAGAAGGTATGTCAGGATCGTAACAAATGACATTCGATTGTCTCTGCCTACCCCTTTTGGAATAAAAGGCGTGGTGATAGATAGATAGAATCGCTGCACAATTTTAGAAATAGTCAAATGTATATGTGCTTTTAATTTACTTCTCGTGCTTCCAAGGACACATAAAAGCAACACTTCTTATAAAAAATACTATAAAGTGCATGGGCAACTGGCTAAAAGTGGACACAGTTACTGTATTTGATTTGTTTAGAATATTTTCCCTGGCAATCTATACCTATAGTTAATTTTCAAACAGGTGGCGTTATACAGTCGTGTAAGTCTGAACGGTGCTCTAGGGTTCTGTGGAGGAGTATTAGTGGCACCTCAATGGGTACTGACAGCTGCACATTGTTGTTTACATGATGGGGAACTTGTGGATCATGTTCAGGTAGGTAAATGTGACTAATTGAGCATTTGAGCAGGATAAACAGGGTCCAGGATTTCTTTAAAGGAATGGTTTTTTATTTTAACTAGCGCCTTGCCCCAGTATTTTAACATTGGAAATATAACAGGTGCATTATACGATCCCTTAAAACAGTATCAGAATGAATACAGTCATGAATTCTATATGGATGGTAGACAATATAAAAAACATTTATATTTTATTGAGGCTCAAAAGACCTCTCAAACACCCTCAAAAATGTGTGGGGTATGCATAGATGTAGTATGCTGGCGTTTTACTAGATTCCTAATGTCGCGATTAGAACGAGACCAAAAAATTAATACATCAGTGTGCGTGTCAATGTGTAATTCTGTGAATTTTTCATTTTAGATGACGTAGGTAGTACATCCAGGCACGTCACCATACATTGCATTAACAATTATAATAAATGCATAATAAATTAATCACGTATATTTTCACATTATAAGTACTTTCAAATAGGACATTCAAATCAGTGCCATTTAAAAAAACCACTTCAATTTTCGATATCAGTGGACACAGTTGAAAAATCCTGGCTACGTACTCAAATAAAATACTTGTTTCTGTAACTTTTCAGGCTGTCATCGGCGCTCATTCCCTATACGATCGTTACGAGGATAACAGACGTGTAATTATTGTTGATCAAGTATTGCTGCATCCGCAATGGAACACACAAACTCTATATGCAGATATCGCGCTGCTACGACTAGCAAATGAAGTGCAACTCGGTGGTAAATATACAATCCTGAGTGAGCGAAAATTGTTTAGGCCTATATATAAAAAGTGTACATTTAAATTTTAGTAATTTCACTACATGGCGGTTCATATAACTTATATCTATATCAAGGATAAAAAGCACATTTGAAGGTATTTAATACCTATCTGTGTCAAAATTTTATTTTTTTAAGAAATTATAAATTTACTAGCTATTAAGAATTATATACCCTATTTTTTTCTAATGGGGGGGGGGGGGGGGGGGGTTAGGGACGAAACGGTAAATTATGCATTTTAAATTTGTATTTCTTATAACGGAGCCCTTTCATTTGATATACTTATCGCATGATGCACTTAAAAATATACATTATTCCCTCAAAAAAACCCAAAATCGAAATTCTAATTTTACGCTACACTTAAATAACAGGGGACTTTGTTTTATAATATGTACTGATATTAGTTAGGATTAAAACCTGAAAACATTACGATGGTAAACCAAAAACTTTTTATCTCATATTTACAGATAGAATAAATACAGTAACGTTGCCATATGCCAACATTTCTTTATATAACTTCGCTGGTCAAGCTACTGTCATCTCCGGGTGGGGCATAGCTGCTGAAGGTATTTACTTTAAAATAATTAAACTTCAAAAGTAGATAAAGTTCTACAATAAAGACGGTCATAGAAGCTGAAATCCTTACACAGGCTTTGATGGGATCTGAAGATTTTGGAAACTGCTTAAGTACTTACCTATTTTCATCAGACATATCTAAGATACATCGCGTATAGTCTTCTAATAAAAGAACCGCATTAAAATCTTGGTCCATCTATTTGGGAGCTACAATGCCACAGACAGACTCTCCCATACCACTTTCATCTCTAATCGGGTGTTAAAAATGGAATTTTATCAATATTGCTGCATTAGAGAGTACTGCTAAAATTTTGTTTTACCTATTTAGGTGTGTCATTCATCTCTCCAACTCTCCGAGACAAAGTGATGACCGTATTGACGGATGAAGTTTGTAATACTAGATACGGTAACTTACTGCCAGGCGACACTATATGTGCTACACATCAAACTGCTGGGACTTGTAAGGTAAATATGCTACGACTTTGTGATTCTCGTAGTTTATGGAAGAGTGGTCTGTCCAGCAGCCCTATTTTTTACCAATTAAAAAATTATAAAATGTTGTTTATTTAGAATTTTTAATAAGCTACAAAAAACGCGATGTATATAATTGTAGGGTAATGGTTTAACAGCGCTTTAAAAGAGTTTTGTTATAGATTATAAAAAAGAAACTCCTTTTTTTCTACCACCCATATTTCATTTAGATAAATATTGAATTATGCTATGCTAAATTACAGTGACACAGAGATGGATTATTTATAGAGAAATTGGGAATAGTTTATCCCTCATACAAATTATGGATATAGGGCCCTTAATCTAAAGTAATCTTTACTAAGATCTGTCCCATGTACTTAAAGTGATTAGTGTCCTCAAATCCGCTGGAATGAGCATTTTCAACAGCCTACTCCTCGTTTACTGATGGACTAAAATGTTTGAAAAAATTATGTAGTAATTATCAATTCTAGTACAACAAATCCTAAAAAATATTTTTTTGTAAGAGCAAAACTTCAATATTTAAAATAATAATAATGAAATGGTGTTTTTGGCTTTAATTGTCTACTGCTCTTAAACGGCTATGACGTTTGGAAATATATACATGCCTAAAAATAAATAACATATTGTGCTTTAAACACAACAAAGTATATCTAAATCAATTAATATTTTCCTTTAAATAATATCGAAATAATTATGTAAATTTTGAAGGTGTTTCGGGGACAGCGCTCGGTTACCGTCATTGGCGACACTAAGCGCCTTAAGGTGCAAATCCGTAATTTCGGAGTAATTGCGTAACAAACGTTAAAAATCTTGAATTTATAAGTTGGTAGGATCACTTGGTTTAGTGGGTTATAAGTTTATATTTTATCAGGATTTTTCTACCTTTGGCTTACGACTGAGTTATTTCGTGATTTAATTTTAATTTCTTTTAATTTTAGGGTGACAATGGTGGTCCAATGACAGTTTATTATACACAAACTGAAGCTACACTTTTGGTAATTTTATTTCCTCACTATTTTTATTAATAGTTATTTTTTAATTTTAATAATAATAATTAAAAATAATAATAAAAATATTATGAGCTGAATAAGGGTACGGGGGGTCACTGCCAAAAATATTTCAGCTGTTGGAAAATAGTTGTGGAGAACAGAGACATACCACCATTCCATCTAATTGTTTAAACAGTAATAGATGTAATTAGACAATATTTAGCACCTTTTTATTGGCGAAGTTGTAAACAATTAACAATGAGAGGGCCAATTCTACTAACTAAAATTTGATAGCAAGACATAAACAAGGTAATGACGATTATTTTTAAAGAGTGGGATTTATTGCCTGTAGAACACTATATAAAATTCCCGTGGCACAAGTTAGTTGCCATACTCCTCCGAAACGGCTTGACCGATTTTTATGTTTTTTTTTGTGTATATTCGGTAGAGCCCACGATCGGTCGTAATCTATTTTTCATGACCCTAAGTGATAAGGGTATGGGTAGGGGTAGGGGTCGAGGTAAAGATAGGGGTAGGGGTAGGGGTAGGGTAGGGGTAGGGATAGAAGTGGTGCAGGCAAGCCAACGTTTGGGCAGGACAACATCTGCCGGGTCCGCTAGTAATGACATAAAATCAAGTGAAGGAGAAGCAAATAGGTGTTAATAAACAATCGAAATTTTAATGTGTATCTGTTGCTATCATTTTTAATTAGTAGAATTGATCCTCATATTGAAGCTGACTCCACTTAATATTTTCAGATAGGAGTAGCATCATTCATCAGCGATAGTGGATGTAATATAAATATACCGTCGGTTTTTACAAGACTGACACCATATTTAGACTGGATAAGTGAAATAACTGGTATCGAATTATTATAATTATATTCTGCGTTATCATTAATAAAATTTATAATATTAAATGTCATTCTGATTTTCATTTTGTTCATTTGCCCTATAAAATTGTTTCGTTGAGGCCTTTTTAGTAATTTCTAAAGTTAATTGAATCAATGACTGATATATCATTAAAATGGTTGTATTCATCAAAGCCAATACTGGTAACGATGTTTTTAACATGATTTTTGTAGGTACAGAATACAATTTTCAGAGGTTTTTTTTTAAATTAATTTAGAATCAGTTTTAGTTGCTTATTTAAAATTTTGTTTATAACTAAATTGTGAAATTGAAATAAAGACATAGATAGAAAAAAATAATCACAGAGATATTATATTGAGAAAATCTGACGGAACACATCTTTCTTGCAATTGTAAAAACGCATCATGAACTAGCCGGATCTGTCATGTCAACATATATAAAATCTGTTATACCTAACAGTTAGAAAAACCTAATGAGAAAGATAAACTTGATAATAAATAAACAAAACAAAAAGGACACAGAATTAAATACTTGTTTGTACAAAAATAATTTAATCAATCTACCTACTCTAAAAGTATTTTATCTGTAACTAAGGCATGCAAACGTGCACATTATTTACATTATGTTGATAATAAAATGTATATATTGTGATGTATTTAAGATTAGGTAAAAATGTATGCACCAAAAAACAAAAGCGTTTGCACGTGACATTGAAAAAATGTCTGCAGATTATAATGTTGAATAAAACTACATTTTGCACTTAGACGATAACATTAATTTTAGATTTTCCATTGAAGATATCTTTGCTTTAGAGATTATACCTCAATTATTGATAAGATTAATATATAAGAAAACATACAATCATTATTTTCTATATAATTTTGAATTATTAGAAGGAAAATAGAAAATATCATAGGTATCTAATTTACTTGTGAAAAATTTGTATTTTGATACAGATTATGCTGGTTTACTATATAAAGTACATAATAATTATGAACTTATACAATCATAGGTTAATAAGGCTATTTGAGGAGATATTAGCTTCATTCTATCAATTAATTAATTTTATGTAGTAGTCTAAAATTTAATTTTGTCGTCAGAAACTGATTATTTTAATACAATTATCTTGAATAATCTGTAAAATGTTGACATAATTATAGCAGATAATTGATATAAATTTAATATAAAAGTGTCTGCAGTGATTTTGGAATCTTGCTTTAATTCTTATTGGTGGCAGCACCGAAAGAACTAAGTATGAAGTTTTTAGTCATATTAGGATTTGCTCTTGTGGCGACAGCTTCGGAAGTGCCTAATGCCTTTGATTATCATACGAGAGTAGGGATTCCTGAAGCTAAAAGATTGAAAGAACTTGAAGAAAATGCATTATTAAACAGTACAAATACAGACCGTATTGTTGGAGGCGTAGTTTCACAAATCAACGCTCACCCACATTTGGTAAGTGCTGTATTCCATTTCGATTTTAATGTTTAATAACACTGGTAAACACTGTTTTTGTCACACGAACTTTGTGATGATTTTTGTTTGTATTGGTGTGCCCTCATTACAATAAAAAAAAATTTTGTTCCTGTCACATCCAGTTTTTTGTGACCGCTTTGTATTATTTTTTACCTCATTTACGTTATTTTCTTTGATTCAAGGAGGTTTACCGCCAGGCGGAGCCAGGCAATATTTCGCAAGTTAGGCTACCCGCTAAGCATGAACATATCCTATCTTTCCTCTTGCCCCCAAGGCTTCAACTCTACCCTCCCGCCCCGCCCCTAATTCTAACCTCCTCAGTTTGTCAGTTTGTTTAGCTTAACTTTGGTGACTAGATATCTATCGTATTTGACTAACTTAAATTTATTGCTTGCCTTGAAAGTGTATAAATCGGTATCCTCTCAAATGCTCTAAAATAAAATATATAATTTCAGAAGCTATAATTTTAGTTGCTATAAATATTCATTTTCTATAAATTTAGATCCTGTAATTTTCAAAATCTATAAATTTGTTTGATATTTTTTTTTAAATCTATAATATTAATTCATATAACGTATTGTTTTCTATAATTGCAGTTGCCATAATTTTAAAAATCTATAATTTCAAGTCCTATAATTTTTATAATGTCTATTTTCAATTGCACTAATGGCTACTTTTCTATAATTGCTGTTACTATAATTTTGAAAATATATAATCTCAAGTCTTATAATTTTTATAATCTCTAATTTCAGTTGCACTAATGGTTACTTTTCTATAATTGCAGTTATTATAATTTTCTAAATATATAAATTCATTTTCTATAAATTTATTAATCTATAATATCATTTGCTCTAATGGATTGTTAAAATAAGTGTACTCACTATATTTTTAAACGTATAACTTCATTCTATTTACATTTACAAATATATAATCATAAAAAATAATTTTCTATAATGTTATCAATTTAAATAAGTACTATTATTAAAATTTACAGTAGATTTTGTTAATGTCTGTTGCAGTAATTTTCGATTGCTATTCCCCTAATTTGTAAATAAAAATAGGTTAGCGAGGAGCAAAGCGAGCGTTCCGCGGCAGCGGACGGCGAAGCGCCAGAAACTAATAAATACCTAAACAACCATCACTTGTTGATAACGGATATGATACCTGTATATATATATATATATATTATTTATAATAAGAAAGGAAGATTTTTATATATTAATAAATATTTTGCAAATAAACTGGAAAAAATATAGCAAATTAATCATTAGATTATTAAATGTTGTACTTTTTAATAATTTAGACATCTTGAAAATTATAGAAAACAATTTTATATAAAACGAAAATTATAGCAAATTATAAATTAGATCATTTAATGTTATATATTTTGATAATAGTGATTTTGAAAATTACAGATATCGATTTTAGACAAAAGAAAAATTATAGCAAATAAATAATTATTGAATGTAATTTTATATATTTTGATAATAGTGATTTTGAAAATTACAGAAATCGATTTTAGGGTAAAAAAAAATTATAGCAAATGAATAATTATAGAATTCAATTTTATATATTTTGATAATAGTGATTTTGAAAATTACAGAAATCGATTTTAGGTTTAAAAAAAATTATAGCAAATGAATAATTATAGAATGTAATTTTATATCTTATGTACCTATATATTCTAAAATTATATCAAAACATTTTAGAGATAATGTAGGAGACCCGTATAAATCACCTAGACAGTTTTTGTTATATGTGTGGAGAAAAAACTTTTGCATCTCAACGTCGTAAATTTACACCATTGATAATAAATTTTATTTAGGTGTATTTAGACTATTTTGGTTTTCCTGTGCGTCATCAAGACAAATCCTGGGTTCCACATAAATGTTGTGTAATATGTATGAGACTCTAGACATTTGTCATTAGCTACACCAATGATTTATTGTACAGTAAATAATAATTGTCTAACTGTAGGTAATTATTATACTTTTCATGAAAATATGTTTTCATGTTACAAAAAAATGTGGTGTGTCAAATTTTTTTCATTAATATATTATCATTCTGTGGCCATAGTACATACAAAATTTGATATAAGTTTTCGTGTGACAAAAAAAGTTTTAATTTTGTTGACCAGTGTAATCGGTAAATCAGTGAATGAAATAGACAAAAAGGTAAAATAATGAAAATTGACGCAGGATTGTACAATGAGTATTATTTGAATTATTTTGTTTCGACAAGGTAGTGAAAAACATTATATTTTGGCTGATGATAATCTATCGATCAATAAAACGTAATCAGGAATCTAAAATTAGTAAAATTTCATGATTTCAGGCTGGCTTAGTTATCAATTTGGTGAACACAGCTGGTATGTCAGCTTGTGGATCAACATTACTGTCTTCACGTAGGTTAGTGACAGCAGCTCATTGTTGGTTTGATGGTGTGAACCAAGCATGGCAGTTCACCGTTGTACTAGGGTCGCAATGGATTTTTAGTGGTGGACTTCGTATACCAACAACCCAAGTGTTCGTGCACCCAGAATGGACACCAAGTCTCATAGCTAATGATGTAGCTATGATCCATTTACCTCAAGATATTAGTTACACTGGTAAGTAGCTCCTCTTTGAAATACTTTTCTTTGCATTAATAGATAGATAGATAGATATAAAAGAAAGTCGTGTTAGTTACACCATTAGATATAAAAGAAAGTCGTGTTAGTTACACCATTTATAACTAAAGAACGGCTTTACCGATTTGGCTGAAAATTGGTGGGGAGGTAGCTTAGAGCCAGGAGACGGACATAGCGCTAGTGGTTGGAGTAGGGGTAGTGGTAGTGGTAGTGGTAGTGGTAGTGATAGTTGTTTTCCACGGACGAAGGAAAGTAAATAGCCAACGTTTGGGCAGGACAACGTCTGCCGGGCCCGCTAGTAGATATATATAATAGGCACGTATTGTGTGGAGGTTCCTCTCTCTGCAGCCCTAACCACCGGTAGTTTGAGTATTTACCTCGCTTCCGGGGGGATAACTCTTTTTTTATATTTTTATGTAAAAATATAAATTAAAGAAATTAATATTATGAAATAAAGAGTATATAAGCCATTTAGAACACTGACCTATATTCAGAACAGATTTAGAGAAGATAATATGGGGGCTTTGTAAATTAAGTATGCAAATCGATAATATATTTTATAGGAAAAAGACGAATTTTATATACACATCTGATAAGTAAATTTTAAAATAACCAATTGTCATTGTATAATCAAAGCAATTATCAAGATTACCATGTTTAGGAAATCTCTACTGGTGGATTGACTTCAAGAGAAGGATTCCAAATAATATCTTTGTTCACAATCTTATTATATAATATCTCACATAAATTTATAATATTTTCAGGAGCAATTCAACCAGCAGCTTTACCATACGGCAATATGCAATGGGAGTTATTTGTGAATGAGTGGGCCATTGCTGCAGGATACGGGAAGACCAGCGACCGTAAGTACTATACTATAGATTTTATTATTTTTAATAAGGAAGTCTTTTTTAAGCTTAATAACTCTGCCCTATAATGAGTATTTTGCTAATGAATATTATAAAAAAAATCGCAGCAAAGATTTATACATACATATTTGTTTTTTCACGGGTTGCTTTACAGCTCCCGAAACCTGTCACGGTCCCAGTGTACCCAGCGGAAGAACAAGTCTCCCTCTTTTAGCCGATGGTATTTGTGAGGCCATACAACATATCCCCGTCTTTTATTATCTGAATTCTTAAATACTGTACAAATAATATTTTTTAAGGACACACCTTAAAATAAGAAATCTAAACTGTGAAGTATACCTTACTTACATATCTAGGTCTAGACCAGTCTATATTTTATTAAGGCTACCTCACAACTGGCCAGCTTAGATTGAAGGGCTTTCAAGCGTTCACCTATTTTTGTCAGACCAGTTTAAACGTTTTTAACCATGTAGTTCCTTGCTAACCATCATACAGCATGTTTATCCTCAGTGCCCTTATAGATATTATTGAGGAACATAACATTGATCAATGTATATTCCTCCATCAGCTGTTTTCTTCTACCTGATGAAAAGCTGTGGTTATCGAGGTTTTGACTCCACTCCACCCTGCCTGTCACTACAGCTTTTCCAAATAATTGCTCTAGCCGAAGTAATGCAGGATTATCTATAGGCAAATAGCAAAATGCCGTAGTTGACACCTGATGTTTAGTTCAAAATGAATATTTGTGCGATGAGCATTCTAAGGTATTAAGTTAACTTATCTGTACAGAGGAAGTAGGCATATCGCCTAATGCGGTGATCAGTCAAGTGCAACTGCGCGTCATCACAGTAGCAGAGTGTCAAGCCACGTTTGGTTACTTCGCTCGTGATACTAATGTGTGCACCAGTGGAGCTGGTGGAGTCGGTCTGTGCGGTGGAGATTCTGGTGGACCGCTGACTATTTTCCGAGATGGACAAACTGTTTTGGTAAAATATTTATTACAAAAATACTTTTAGCTGTAATTTAAGTCCCTCTTCTGGGAGTAAAGTGGCATGCTTATCCTCAAAGTTTTATCCAAATCCTGTTAAGCCGCGATTTAGCAACAAACATACAAATACTCAAACTTTCACATTAAAAATATTAGTAGAAAACTTTTCAATATCATGAAGACTGTCTGTGAAAATTGTGATCAAAAGAATTAATTGTCAGATGCGCTTAGATTAAGAATTTTTTTTTTTTTTTTATTAATTTTTTTTTATTTAATTTAATTTACTTAAATAAATACATAATCTAATCAAATTATAAAAAAAACTTAAAATAATAACAAACTAAAATATGTAAGAACCTATCTAATTAAAGGTCGAAAAGGTCTCGCCCTAATGGCATAGTGCCAAGAACGCTGGCTGCATTTCCTCTTTGGATTGCTATACTTATTTTCTGTGCTAAGTAGGAGCCAGCCCTCTTGTCACCAGAAGCGACAATTAATTTTGGTGTTAAAGTTTTTATAAAGTCTTTTGCTGATGGACTCCATGGGCCAAAGGTTTCAACTGCAAACGGCGCAAATATGTAATCTCTTATGAGGCTTTCATATTTGTGCCGTTTAGTGTTTTCGGCAGATAAGGCAGCCGTCCCAGCTCTTGAGACAGATCCTCTCAGATGAGATGGGGCCAGTGTATCAACGCAGGTTGCATCCCATATGAGAGGTCGGCCCCTTTCCCAGGGAATGAGTGTCATTCCGTCTGGCCTCTTACCGTCGTCACGAACTACCCCATGAGGCTCTAACACTGATGGAATCTTAATAGTGTTTAGAGCTCTTTTTATTAAATCGTTTAGAGAGCTGTGACGAGGTATTCTGCCGAAACGTTTTTGACATGAAAGCCCATGGAGTCCATATTTGTCAACTTCTTTGCCACAAGGGCATTTGTGTGGATGGCAAATGGCTATTCCTATTCTAAGGGCTATGGATATTTTGAAACTATTATCATCGAGTAAAGTGGCAAGATGGTTTGATGGGATAGCATGGAGCCATTGGCCAGATTCTTTTTCCAATACTGCTAGCATCCTTGCGAGGTCACGATCACTGGAATAATTTTGAACCAAAGAATCACGAATTTTGTCGACCAAAGGGGTATCCCATAGTTTTTGTTTATTTAATTCCTTTGGAATATCCCCGTTGGGAAGAAGGTTCATCCAAGCTTCTCTTGCTTCTATATAGTTTATTATTTTAGGTGTGTTTAGTTTAAGGATCTTTTGGCATAGATTTTGAACACTATGTACTGAGGAAAGAAAAGCTGGTAAAGCGACACTTGAAATTTTGCGGATTAAGAATTAGTTAGAATTTAATCCATATTTGAATTTTATATTTGCTATATTTACTTTAAAATTCTATACTATATTATCACGTATAGTGTCTATGTAAACATAAACTATCCTAATACCCTAGCACTCTTATTAATAAACTCGAAGTAGCGACGTAGTAACTAAACTATATTTCATCTCCGTCTATCATAATGAATTGCAGATTTGTTAGACGGAGACGAAATACAGTTTAGTTAATACGTCGCTAATTCGAGTTTATTAATAAGAGTGTAACTGTATAGAGTATAAAGGCAAAAACGTCACAAACAAATAACATTCAGGTCTCGAAATATTTTGCATTTCTTTAACCAAATAATCGCTTGACCTTAGGTCAACCTTAATATTTATGAAAATATGATCAAAGCGAAATTCTCTGTAAGAAGAAATATTTATATGCCATTACTTCTTTTATTTAATTTAGTTTAGAATAGTTTAATTTATTATGGCAAGTTTTATAAATACCAAATATATAATTTTCAGATTGGTATCAGCTCATTCGTCGCTAGTACAGGTTGTCAGCTTGGACATCCTTCAGCGTTCGCCAGAGTCACCAGTTTCCTCAATTTTATAACTCAACATTTATTTTAAAACTGCATATTATTGATTGATTGTTTATTGATTTATTTACTTTTGTTAGTATTAAATGATATATATATATATAACAGAATACCTCTTTCAATATCTTATAGTAATAGCCCAAAAAAAGATAAGCACCTATGTTTTTGGAGAGCTTCTTCTGAAAAAATAATCTCTACTCTACTCTAAGGCTTGCTATCTTCTGTATTTTTTCAAACATTTCGCACTGCTAGTGAAAAAATCAATTTTTCTAGGAAAAATGAGATATTTGCCTAACCCCTTCTCTTCAACGTTTGGCTGTAACGAACGGGCACAGAGACACTGTGCAAAAAAATGGCGTCGATCCGTTGCTTAGTTTTACCGTAAAAGAAAGACAAACAAACATATTAGTTAGAATAGGATTTCATTCGTATAGTTGAAGGAATGGGTTCTTACGACCAAGGAGGGCAGATCTAGAACAATTATCTACCGCAAGCAATGATATACTATATAAACTGACCGCAAGGTATTTTATAGGTAGTTGTTAGTATGGTTAGTTGTTGGGTTCCTTAAAGATATGAACCCCTCATTGGGTGAAGGGTTAAAATCGGTCCAAGCGTTCTCGAGTTATAAGTGTTGGAACAAACCCGACTTTGTTTTATATATATATATATATATATATATTACAATATATATATATATATATATATATATATATATATAAAACAAAGTCGTTGAAGAGAAGGGGTATATATATAATATTATAGATGAGCTGTTCTTATTGTATTTTTCATTAAAAAATATTCGGAAAATATTTGAGATTTAACAAAAAAAAATACACGTGATGCAACTACAGGTGATATCTGTAGCTCAATGTCAAGCTACGTTTAAACACTTCGCACAACCTTCTATACCGAATGGTGAGGAAATTAACAGCCATTACCTTCAAGATGTTATCTGTGTCCTTGATGATGTTCTTTTATCCATAGGTCCCTGGTTTAGGTTTGATGTTTTGGCTGTCTCTTTCTGCACCACACTTTTCTTCTTAACCTAAGCTTACTAACTAAATTGCGAATTTGCGTGTAAACAATATTGTCTTTGCGTTAGCGATTTGAGTAGGCAGCGCGACGGCTTAACGGGTACGAATAGCGCGACTCGATTGCGGTACGTTGCGACACTTGCGACCAACGTCTAGACCGTCCGGGCACTTGACACACACTGAAGGGCCGTTATAAGGAGAACGGAGGGTAGGTAGGAAAATGTATGAAATATGAGTGGCGTGTTGTGTGTATGTATTGTGCAATACAAAATTGGCATGACCACCTACAATCCGGCACAACAAAAAGAAAATGACGTCTGCGGTAAAAAAACTTTTTTTATTTTCCCGCAGTAATTTTCACTTTAGTAACGTAATATTCTGGAACAATGCAGTACATACCTAGAACAATCAAGCACAATAAAAAAAGTTCTAATTTTCAAAAGTGGGGGGCTACGTTAAAAATTTTTTTTGGTTTTCCCGCGGCAATTTTCACTCCAGAAACATAATATTTCGGAACAATGTAGTACAGTACTCGGCGTTTGATATGGCACGTCGGGGAAAAGAGCGAGATATTTGGTTGATTTCGGTTTTGTATAGCGTTATCTTTGTTTATCGCAATCAGGTGCATTGTGTGACAGAGACGATGCTCTACAAATCCGAAAGTGGCCGATCTTAGCCAAACATCTCACTCTTGTACCCGATGTGCCAAATCAAACGCCGAGTACTGTACACACCTAGAACTGAGCCTAGAACAATCCAGCACAACAAAAATAATTTGTAGGTACTTTCCAAGCATCGATGTGTTTCCAAGTAAGGTCTGCGGTAAAAAAACTTTTTTTTATTTTCCCGCGGTAATTTTTTGAAACGTAGTATACTGGAATAATGTAGTACACACGTAGAACAATCCAACACAACAAAAAAAATCGAATGTCCAAAAGGCTGGCTGGAGCGAAAAACATTTTTTTTATTTTCCCGCGGTAATTTTCACTACAGAAGTGTAATATTCTGGAACAATATAGAACAATTCAGCACAACAAAAAAAAATCGAATTTCCAAAAGTGGGGGGCTACGGCGAAAATCCGTTTTTCTTATTATTCTGCGGCAATTTTCGCTCCAGAAATATAATTTTTTGGAATAATATGGAACAAACCTAGAACAATCCAGCACAACAAAAACAAAATTGGAATTTCAAAAAGTGGGGGGCTAACTTCTCGTACTCCAACATTATTTTGTTTTAAATATTAAATAATTAAAATTATATTTACAAATACTTAAATAAATATATGCTGCAGATATATGTAAATTACGCGATAACTATATTGCTTGGGTTCGAAGTTTAAATTGCTTTCTAAAGATTTTTATATTAAACATGATATAAACGACATAAAATTTTCAGAATTAGTTAAACATAAGTTTCGTGAAGCCCTGAAAGTCCTAAATTTTTCGCGTATTTTTAACCGACTATGCGACTCAAATTCTCTTAATATATTTATTATTATACAAATTGTATTTCGATTAATTCATAGATAATTTCATATACTTTAAGAAAACATTAACTAAAACTTAACTTTTTTAACTAAAGTTTTTGTATGATGTTCATACAGCCGAAGTCCGTTTTGTGTATTATTTTACACGACAGGTTTTGTTGAGAAATCGTACTTTCTCATATTTCTGGTACTATCTTATCTTATCCATGGCTGAATGGATTTAGATGAAACTTTCAGGGAATATATTGGATATTTAAAGTTTTTGTTCCATACTATTAAAATATCTTAAAATAAAAGGTTTAGATGATATTATTACTGTGTGAAGGGCAACCGTAAGCATGTCAAAGTCACAAAATAATAGTCATTTTTATACAAGCTCCTTTATTTCGAACAAGTAGGTACCAAGCCTCCAATAGTAAAATAATGGCCTCTATAGAATCAACCTAGCTATACATTTTTGGTATTTTATTCACACCAAACAAATAACAACAAACATATTTTTTTTTATTTTTCCAATTATTAAAATGTATTTTCTTTTAAATGAAGACTAACAATTTAATAAGTTTAATATTTTTTGTTTTGAACTTTTATTTTATATAACCCCGAAATCTATTTTAATGTAAATTCAGAAATATGTTAGTATATTTTCATATAATTATTAGAGTACATTATTCAAAATTTCAAACAGAGACCATATTAATTTCCACTTTTCCAATTCATACATTTTACACGTTTGCACATAGTGACCTACGCATATAAAACCTTTAATGTGCATAAAAGCGTACACATAATTTCATTGCAAAACATATTTCATTACAATGTTTTCAATATTACAACAAACAATTATTTAAATTATTCATAATCATTAACAATAATATAGTGCTAGTAATGAATTATGATATTTTTCTAATATTCATCAATATACGATCTGCCCCCCCCCCCCCCCCAAATGTTTTAATGTATTACAAAGAATCCATATTTTCAGATTTGTTTTGTCATGGCTTGCTTCAGCCTACTTGCATTATGTACCTAATATTCGATGAAATGAGTGTGAAAATGACATAAAAGCCAGTTTTACAATCAATATTTCATTATTAATTAAAAACATTAATGCCTATACAGTACTAAGACTAGATACAACTTACACAATCAAACAAATACACCAGCTTATTACTAATCAATAATCATAGTTATTGCCTAAAACTGTAGGTTTAAATTCCTTTACATTTGCATAGGTTTAATAGAAAGATTACAATTTTGTATGAAAACTATTATCAAGTGCCTACATTATTTATGCCTGATATAGGAGAAAGTGCATTTTAAATTCTAATTTAATTTAGCAAATCCACAGAAGAGCACATCTATATTTGTAGAGTTTTGGATTATAATATACCAATTCCTTTTATTTAATAATCTAGTTTAAAATCCAAGGTGAAATTAAATTGAATCCCAAAAGACAAGAACTTAAATAAATAAAAAAGATTTACATAAAATTGTTACTTTCTAAAAGGAAGCATTTATCAATCAACTAATATTTGATATCACAGTTCATTTATGCAAATTAATTTAAACTTATTAATTTTATTATTAGAAATAATGCTTTCACTCGAACATTTACACATTTAAAACAAATTAAAAAATAAAGCAACTATAATATTATTGTATTAAAATTAATTAAATCGTTATTAGTCCGATCAACAAGGTATTTTTCATTCCCTCGTCCCAGTATGACGTTTTTAAAATAGATTTGACTTTATCAATGTGCCAAGTTTCACGGACGGGGAAATCAACCCTTAGTTGATCGGACTATATGGCAACTATAGTAATAACAATAAATGTAGCACAATAATTAATAATAAATAATATAACTTTTGAGATCATTGTATCAGAGTGACTTTTCAAGTGAAATTATCATAAGCGAAGGCAAAAGTGGGTAGTTGAAAAAAGTTAAATTATTATTTAGCTAATGATTGTATTAAATTAAGTTGGACAAAGAACTTTGAGTATGTAGTCAGTTAGCAGGGTAGGTACGGTGGGGCTGTCTTCGTTTATCGCCTTCAGAACTGAAAAAATAAAACATGGGTTAAGCAATGTAAAGCGAGATCATATAAGGATGGGTAACCGCTTGTACAGAGTCATTTCAATATCCAAATCCCTCAGTGGAGCTCATCGGCTGAATAAGAAAGAATTTGTAGAGCCGGTAACACGGTTCCGGGAGCCGTAAAGTTATGGTTTCTTGAAAAATATTTTTAATTAGCAAACACACGATAAACAAGCCAATTGTATTATTATACTCCTGTTATTTCCTTGATAGGGTCACTATATTTATTATAAATGAAGTCCCCCGCCGCGTCTGTCTGTCTGTGACCTCTTCATGCAAAAACTACTGAACGGATTTTGATGCGGTTTCTACGCGTAGATCGGTTAATTCACGAGGAAGGTTGGATCTATTACTTTTAGGAGCTATCAAGTCGGGGAAAATGTTAACCATTCTTCCGTTTCATGGCGTATGCTGTATAATCCGATAAAGAAAGAATTGTATAGAATAAAATGATCTAAAAAAGTTTCTAATAATGAAGATTACAATTTTTAATTGGACTATATAACTTGAGTTTGTCTATATTAATTAGGAACACTATTTCAACGATAAATAAAAATACAAATTATATATGTAATTTCCTTCTTTAGTACATTTTATATAATTGTGACATAAATCTATACTAATAATACCTATAGCTGAAGAGCTAATCTCTGGAAATAACTTGAAAAAAACGAGCGAGCCTTACAGTAGTCGCATATGATATGTAACATGACATCTCACTTTGGTACACGCACACACTGGCTGACAGTACCAACCTCTCGGAAAATGGGTTGGTACCATCTGACGGCTAACTCTACCACATACATAAATAACGCACACTTCTAGATTACAGGAAAGCGAGAGGAAAGATTAAAAATATGTTTGCATTTGATAGGCTATGGGATAACATCACGCTACGACCCAAAGGAGTGGAGAGTGGAGGCACATCTAGTAAAATTTAAAATTAGGTAGGTACTTACTTTTAATAAGGATCTGAAGTGACTGATTGTCTGGCGGTCCATGATTGACATGGAACGGTATCACAGTGGTCAAATGCTGAAAATACAATTTTTTCATTATTTTTTTGTAAAATTTACAAATTTTAATCTAAGCTAGAGAATGTTCAAGAGAATGTTATGTGAACAGGTTGCTGTTTGGGAAAGATTGGGAATCCATGGGTCATATTTATGTAAAAGAAATAATCCCGTGGCTGTAATTTGCCCCTCCTCCGCACGCTTTCGCGGTATAAAAAGTAGTATAAAACTACCACTATGCAAAAAATCATGTCAATATCGTGAAAAACAAAAACAAATCTATCCCACGGGAACCATACATTTTTCCGGGATAAAAAGTAGCCTATGTGCTATTCCATACTATAATCTACCTCTGTGCCAAATTTCATTCAGATGCTTTCAGCCGTTCTGGCATACATACATCCATACAAACTTTCGCGTTTATAATCTTAGTGGGAAGTGGGATTATTGCAGTAGGTATTTCAAATAAGGAGTAGTGGAAGTCTTTTACGTAGTAGGCACTTTTATTTTTCTAGAATCTGAAATTACCTTAGGTTCGGAGCCCAAAATTGGTGACCTTGGTGAGAGAGTAACAGATTTCTTCTTCTTGTCCGAGTGGTACTGTCGTCGTTTATTCTGAACAGCAAGCAGAAGTGATATGAACGTGTTTTTCAACTCCTTTTCGTACTCTAACTCATCACGGAGCGCCAACTCAGCTATAAGAGTTTCTGAGAACTCTCTGATCAGCACTTCAAGCTCCAAGTAAATTTCGTTCAGTTGAGGCAGTGATAGTTGCCGCAATTCTGTAAATAAAGTGGTTAATTTTTATATATTCTAGAAATTGTACATCGTAAATCGTACGGAAATTATAGCGTAGGTTCTTTTTTTGCGTCAAATCAGAGCCATAGATTAAATAATAATTACTACGTATGTCAGAGCATTCGACGTGATTTTTTTGCACATAGATGGATAACTGGAGTGACAGCATATAGGCTACTTCTTATCCCGGAAATCCTTCGGGATACTTTTTATTAATATAAAAAAATCTAAGCTTTATATAGTAGATAATAGTTGTGCAAAATCTTTATTGTACAATGAGAAGCAAAGTCTCTTTTGTCCTATAGTCTATACAAATTACATGCATCACGACATCTTAAATTACGCGATAACTATATGTCTTAGTTTCGAAACTTAAATAGCTTTCGAAAGAATATATTTGACACAGTATGAATTTAAAAAAATAATATTTAAACCTAAGTATTATAAAGCCCTGAAAGTCGTCAATTTCCCGCGTATTTTGAACCGATTTTGCGACTCGAGTTATCTTAATATATTTACTAATGTTTCTTTTTATCCTATAGACTATAGATAATTTTACATACTTTATGAAAACATTAACAACAACTTGCTATTTCTAATAGTTATTGTATAATACCTACTGGCAGAGCATATGTCCGTTTTGTGTATTTTCAACCCTATATTTTAATTTTCCATTTAGGTCCATTAAGTGCAGCAACAGGCTTGTCACCTGTTCTGTTCAATATTGAAAACTGGCAAAAAGTGGACACTGTTACTGTGCCACACCGCAAAGTATAAAAGCCTTGAACGTGTGTTTTTGTGTTGTTATGTTAAAAAAATGTACATAATATTACAAATATTCGTGTCTCCAATAATTCAAAAATATAATAAGATGTCGTTGGAACATAATGAGCAAAAAATCTTTGCGATGTTTTTAAAAAAAAAATATTAGTCTAACATAACAGTTCACCTTTGTATAACAGGTCATTGTTGTTTCCCATAATTAACTCATTATAATTTCTCAAATATTGTTATAACAACATAATGGGTATTGTAATGACTTTAGTTGAATGAAATATTCCACGCTGTGAATCTGTGATTTCTGCATTTTTTAAACATATTATATGTATATGTACCCCTGGTGGTACGCGTACCACTAATTGGGAAACACTGAAAATGGATGTTGGTATATCTTGGTATAGACTCAGAAACTACTCAACCGATTTTGATACGGTTTTCACTAATAGATAGACTGATTCACAAGAAAGGTTTGGTGTATAAAACATGTCATTTAGGAGCGGAGCAGTAAACAAAAATGTCGATGTTCCTTATTCAGCGAATTGGTGTCAATGTCAAAACAACGGGTCGCTAGTGTACTTATATATAATAGCTTTACTCTGAATGGTCACGATTTATCTCAAAATTAGAAACGAGATACTTTTAGAGGAAAGGGAGAAAAAATGTGGAGAAATTTCTATACAGTGTTATGGTTCCAGCTAGGGTACGGTTTCGGGAGCTGTAAAGCAACCTCTGAAGAAAGAAAAAAAAATCTATACTAACTGTCTTCATATAGCGGCGAATTTAACACTTCTTTTCCCTTCTCCAAAGCTTCATTGTACTCCAACACGTCACCGTCGGATGATGGTGTGTCCTGCATCATGTCATCTATTTCTTGAATTACCTGAAAATTTGCAAAATCAAAATCAAAATCAGAAAGTTTTTAATTTTTACGGTTCCATAAATCCGATGAAAAAACGGAACCCTTATTTATAGGAACACAGCTTACTTTCTCCGAATCTACTGGACAAAAAAAGTTGAAAATTGGTACATAAAATATGTTTGATGACCCAATCACGGACGTAAAGCGTAAATAATCGAATTTTGATTTTGGAGTTTAATTTTGGGGAAAAAATTAAAAAGTTTTTTTTCAAGTGCATCATGTGACATATCAAATGAAAGTACTCGTTATAAGAAATACAAATATATCTATTTTATAATTTTAAAATTCATAGTTTAAGAAAATATACGAAAAAGTGAGCGTCCCCCCCCCCCATTATCTTGTTAACTACCGAGACTAAAATAAAATGTAGGATATAAGATTTATCACGAGGTATATTTATTTTGATAACTTCATGATGCACTCGTATGAGTAACCTTGCTCGACAAATGAGGTGAACTACCTAACGCCAATTGCTGTCTTCCCATTGCAGTGACTCACAACTGGGTTTAGCTTTTAATTGACACATATTTTTCGTTTAGATTAGATACAAGCATTCTGTCCGCAGTTTCACCCGCGTGGAAATAGATCCAAAAAGAAATAATCCCGTGACTGTAATTCGCCCCACCCCCGCCCGCTTTCGCGGTATAAAAAGTAGGTATATGTCATTCTCTGACCCCTAAACTACGACTATGCAAAAAATCCCGTGAAAAACAAAAACAAATCTATCCCACGGGAACCATAAATTTTCTGGTATAAAAAGTAACCTATGTGCTATTCCAGACTATAATCTATCTCTGTGCCAAATTTCATCCAGATCCGTTCAGCTGTTCTGCCGTGATTGAATAACAAACATACATACATCCATACAAACTTTCGCGTTTATAATATTAGTGGGATATTAGATTCCTCAAGACTTTTGGGAAATAATTTTAGAAGAGTAATAAAATTATCTTATTGTTTTTAAGTACCTACATTATAGGAAATGGTCTTCGATGCTGATTCCTTGAGCGAGATTTTTTTTTTCTTTCTTCACGGGTTGCCGAACAACGGGTTACAGCTCCCGAAACCGTGTTACGGTTATGGGGTACCCAGCGGAAGATCAAAAGTCTCCCTCGTTTAGCCGGTGGTATTTGTGAGACTATGTGGCTAGTTCTGTTGAGGTATATTTAGATGGAACAGCCTCTAAGTGTGGTTTGTCGGATTAGGTATATAAGTTTTTAATTTTAGTTAATTCTTTATACATAAAATACTCATTACATTGTCAATATTGTCAAATTACCATATTTCTTTATTTTGCTGGTAATGGATTTACCTTATAGATTACCACTATTCATTCAACATTGAATTTCTATAAATAAAAATAAACACTCACTTCATCAGCGGTTTTGACGGGACATTCATGATCCTGGTGCAACCCTCCCAAAATGAGTGCGTGCATGTCTAGGTCCGATGCCACCGCCTCGTCTTCTGAACTGTGGATCTCGTCATCTGGTGTCATGGCGTTCTGGAATTGTTTACAATAGGTATCTACACTAAAAAGTATATTATTATGTTATGCTTAGGTTAGAGTTAAATGGGATCCATCAAAGCCATGTAAAATAAGAAATACGGGAGCCAGTGGCGATTGTCTATTGGGATCCAGGTTTTAGAACAAAGTGGATTCCTCAACTTTCGCAATTCGAGTTTTATAACTGTGTAATTTTCGTAACTAATTTTAAACAGTTCTTCAATAGAATTCAATTTACCTTTTTCTCGTTAAGGTTCAAGGTGGGAATGTGCATCTTCCTTGAGAATGACTTGGTCCAGTCGATGGGCAAGATGTTACCAAAGTTACCAGTCAGCGTCCACCACATTCTGAAAAATAAATAAATACATTAATTTCTGTATTGGCAAAATCAAATGAGTGTTTGTAGGGTGGCATTTAAAGTGCTGCTATATGCTATATCCTGATGCTATATCAAACCAATTCATTTGATAACCCAAAACAATAGCCCAATTTTTATTTAGTTTAGGCACGTGACGAGGCCTCTACATATTGGACCTATGCTCTAATGACATATTTGGCAAATGTTAAAGGACTGGGCATTTTGCCTGTGCATCTTAAGCTGTTTTCCCACGGTGCGTGATATTGCGGACGGACGCGCCACCAGCCCGCACCGACACGCACCGTGGGAAGGGTATTCGTCCGTGCTAGTGCAGGCTGGTGCGTCGGGTGCTCGTGCGTACTTGTGCGTGGCCGTCCGCGGTCGCCTGATATTACTATACTCTTTGGTCTGTCGTGGGAAGCCAGCATTAGAAATAATTTGTGACAGCCCTTCAATCCTGTCTCTATCATTGCCCTCTCTGCTTGTTACCTTGTGTGTGCTAGTTTAATCTAAAGTTTGTTGATTAACAGTTATTCGGTTGTGTAGTTTACGCAATTTGTCCTTGGTACATAATAAACCAAGTTCAGCCGCTATTGAACGATTTATTAACATTCATCTTAAACTTTCGTATTTATATCTTAGCGTGATTGTGACTTCATTAACATTGTCAGTTCTGAAAAATATAAAGGCTTTGATTGAAGTCAGAATTATTTCCGGGATAAAAAGTTGCCTATGTAGTCTCTGGGACCTGTTGCTTTCTCGACCCTTAAAATTATTCCATTTGCATTTGCTTTATTTTAAAACAAAAACATATTGCGGTAAAATCAGTCAACTTTTCCAATAACAAAACCTTATCAAATTGGTCAGTTTCATAGAAGCATAAAAGCAGGCCTGGATTTACACTAGGAGCCACAGGGGCCAGTGCCCAGGGCGGCAAATTTCCAGGGGGCGGCAAAATTCTGACAGAGAGAAAATTATTTTTTCGTGTTATCGAAACTTCTTTAAAAAGTGTGATTGTGTTGAAAATATTTGCACATTTAACGTTTATTTATCCCATTTATAATAAAAAGAATAAATGTTTCATTTTATTTATTCAAAATATTTTATGTAGGATTTAAGTAACTTTAAATTTTAATAAAAGTAAGATAAATGCAGTGAAAATGCGGTCTTTACGTAGAATATGTGATATAAGTCGTATTGACCGCAGCGGGAACGATGTCATTAGAGAAGAATGCGGAGTGAAATATGATATTTCTGACTAAAATGAAGAAAAGTAGTTAACGCTGGTTTGGACACGTTGAAAGAATTAAGAATGAACGATTGACTAAAAAGGTTTATATGGCTGAAATTAAAGGAAATGCTGGCAGAGGACGAACCTAGGTGTAATTTTATTGAACATATAAAAAATGTATTGATCGATCGACATATTATATTATTAAAAGTAGACACACTCGCCGAGCATGTATGAAAGAATGTCAGGATCGTAACAAATGACATTCGATTGTCTCTGCCTACCCTTCTTGGGATAAAAGGCGAAATAAATGAAAAAGGACAAACAAACACACTTTCGCATTCAGACAACAAAATATCTATAACAAGGCGATAATAATATGCTAAAATTTTCTGTTGCTTCCCCGACCCTCAAAATTCTTCCATTTGCTTTAAATTTGAAAAAAAAACATATTGCGGTAAAATTGGTCAGTTACATAAAACAAACTGCGATTGTAAACAAATTTAACAATCGCTATAAAAACGTAGCACATCTAAAACTGTCAATAAACTAACGGTTAACGACTCCATATTAGCGGTTCGTGGTGAAATCGTACGACTGACCGATACTCTTATTTGGTAACTTATTATGCCAATAACTTAGCGGGATTTCTCAGTCAGTGTACAATTTCAGTAGGTGTGGTTATGAGAAAAATCTCTGATGATTTCACAGGCTATGTAGAAGGAATATCCATAATCTTTCTGGGATAAACTATTCCCAATTTCACTGTAAATAATCCACCTGTGTAACTGTAATTTAGCATATAGCTATTTATTCAGTATAGCTAAGTGAAATAGCCGTTTTATGATAAAAAAAAAATTTTGAATGTTCAATAAGCTATATAACAGCGCTTAAAAAAATTTAAGAGCTTTGTGATAGATTATGAAAGAGAAAACAAGGGCAAAATAATCCATTATTTTACCACCCATATTTCCTATTCAATTAAACCAATTGAAAAAATAACGGCTCTTTCACTTAGTTATGTTGACAAGTAAAGTAACTATATTATTTTCGTGTAAATTATTATTAATGTATTTTTTGTGTTATTATTATTATTCAATCACTTTTTTTTCTTATCAATGTTGTGTTGTTGTTATAAAAATGTTAATAGCCCTATAATATGCGTCTACTAAGTTATAAAAATGTACAATGCATATGTGTGGACGTAGGTGTTGTTGGGCTATATAGAATAAATAAATAAATAAAATAAATGTATGCTAAATTACAATGACACAGGTGGATTATTTACAGAGAAATTGGGAAAAGTTTATCCCCATACAAATTATGGATATAGAACTCTTGTAAGGTAATGTACCAATGGGTTTTTTTAATTAAAAACTTATTATGTACATAATCCGACAAACCACACTTAAGGAGCGCCTTATGATTTTTGTACCATACAAATAAGATGTTTCGTTTTTCCAGTTCTACGCGATAACTGTAGGTATGTGCTAGGCTCAAAATTAAAATTGCTTTTCAAAGTTAAATATATTTTTAAGTTTCTCGTGGAAAGAATATAACCAAAATCAGTACACCTAAGTTTTATATAGCCTTGAAAATCCTCAATTTCACGCGTATTTCAGCCAACATTAAAAGAAGACACATACTTTAAGAATATACTAACTAAACTTTGATAATTCAAATAGTTTTTGTAAAAACATAGAAAAGCCGAAGTCCTTTCGTGTTTTTCGAAAAACCGATTTTGTTGTGAAATCGTACTTTATCATACGTACGTGAATATTGGTCTATCTTATCTTATCCTTGGTTACCTGATCGATTTTAATTGTAGGTAGACCATCTCGCTCACATCTTTCTAAAGATATATGGACAAAATAAGCCGCGCGTTAATCTGAGTTTTTCCATCAATATACCTCAACAGGTACTCGATAGGTATGGCCTCATAAATATCATCGGCTAAACGAAGGAGACTTCGTTTTCCCCTTGGTACCCTGGTAACCGTTACACGGTTTCGGGAGCTGTAAGGCAAAACTTGTGTTATTTTTTTTTGTATGAGAGTATCTAGTATATACTTATTATTATTACCTGTGTAAAACTCACGCACGGGCCAAGATTTTTTTTTAATATCTCAACTCATTCTTTGATGTAGTACAAATCGAGGACGAATTTAGCAATCTGGTAATGAATTATCCACAACATGTTCTGTTATTCAGTTTTATGACTCAAATATTGTTGCGTAAATACAGACATCTGGTATTACAGACAATGTTATTATTATATATTACTTTTTAAATTGCTAAATTTTTTACGCCCAATATTGTTTGTGATAAAATTGCTGGAAATAAAATTATTCACGAGGGATAGATTAGTAAGGACTACTTCATGTCACAAACATACCATCACGGTTTTTATACATTGGGGTGTGGCCAGTGACATCAGTAACAGTGTCCACTTTTAAGCAGAAGTTGCAAGCATTGGACCTAGATTTGACGCCTATTTAACAGATGTAAGTACCTATGTGTTATTTTTTAGCACAAGTACGGCTTTTCCTAGCCTTTGAAGTATGATTCTTAAAGAAAATTTGTGATTAGCATAAGGATCCTTTCCTATCGGCCATCTTATATCTGTCATAGTTATTATTTTTAATTGAATTAAGCAATATTATTATTATTAAGAGTTTTAAAACGCAATAGAAAGTCATTTTTCTAGGATTAATTGAGATTTGCCATATTTTTGACAGAAGTAAGATGGCCGACTGCTAAGGACACATGACTGTTGAGTTTTTAACCGACTACGGCAAAAGGAGGGTTATGAGTCTAGCAATGTATGTATGTTCATCTGTTCCCTCGTATATCCTAAACTACTCATCAGATTTGGACAGAATTAAATGAGGTATCGTTTGGCTTTGTCTTAGCGTTCCGGTTGCAGATATATAGATAGGCTATATTTTTTTTGTGTTTTTAGGAATGAGCTAAGAAGACAAATAAAATTATTAATTCAAAATGGTGGTACAATTGAAGTTAATTTGATATCTCCGCAAACGCTTAATTGAAGAATGTGTCACCAAACGTATTCACCATACTGTGTTAACCGTATATTGTGTTAGCCGTGTTGGGTCAGCCTTGTTTTGTCCTACTTACAAAATTATAGTCTTTGAACGCATATGTGCAAGATTGAATAGTTTTTTCTCTTATATAATATCGAGTTAAATTTATTATAAGATCATAGAAATAGTGTAGAGGAATAAGTTTTTAGATTTCACAACAATTAAATATTTGCCTATAATAATTTATTTTTTGACCGAAAGACTAAACCGACTTTTAAAAAAGGAGGAGGAGGTTCTCAATTCGTCAGAATGTTTTATTTTTTTTATATGTATGTTCCCCGATTACTTGAAGACGCCTGGACCGATTTGGATTTTTTTTTGTTTGAAAGGGTATACTTCCCAGGTGGTCCTATGGTCATCAGGTCAGGATCTGATGATGGAATCTTGGAGAAATTGAGAACTCTTCCAATTTTATAGGCACACTTGAAGCGATTTGGATATTTTTTTATAGTGACTTGTGCATTTGATTTCGGAAAGCACACTGTTCATTGCTTACTATTTGAACTTGTACTTTTTTTTTAAAAGACTTTTTTTAAGTAATTTAGTCTAGTATTTCAGGAATAGTTTCTAATTATTCTAATAATTCTAGTTTGTAATTGAAATTGTGTACTGTATCATGTTATTTTTATCACTGAATAAATTGTATCACATATACATGTATTTAACCATGAATAGTATGTAGTAACCTTGCTTAACAAATGAGGTGAACTAACGCCAATTGCTGTCTTCACAGTGACTCAGTGGGTTTAGGTTTGCTTTGGCACATGTTTCTCATTTAGATAGATAATGTGTAGATAATAATTATTTCACTAGATATGATTCTTCTTTGATACTGTTTAAAAAACAGTTTTAACAAGTATTTTAATATCTATAAAGTCTACTTATATACATTTATATAATTTTTTTTTGGAATTTGGAAATTATAACTGTATTTATTTTCATATAAAAAAATCACGCTAATTCTTTTTTTTAAACTTCCGTGAAAACGTTCTGGCCGTGATGATTCACGCAACCCAACAACATGATGATCACAGATTAGATAAAACAACAAGAAAACATCTTAGTCAGTGACAGATTGACAGACGGTTAATATATTTGAAATTTACATGAATGTGACGTCACTTCCCGTTTGCGGTCACGTGACCAGAAGTATGAATTAAGGATTTTTCATTTAGATATAAAAAAATGTATTTATTAAACAAATAAATAAGCTTTATTTTCAGTGATTACATTACTGTATATTTATTTTCTTTTACTGTCAAATAATTTTATAATGAGTTTACGACACTAAAAAATAAAGTTCCGAAAATTTTCTTTGGAAATCACACTGGCAGCGTCACAAGATATTAAGGTCTTGATGGTGTGTTTTTAACATCTTAAATGATTAATAATGTAAATTCGAAACTATTTATATTGACATTGATTATGTTAAAAATGTAGAAGCTCTCTATAATCCTCGCATCAGTTAGAGGATTAACGTGTCAGAACTAACTTTAAAATTCTTGATTTTATACTTTACATAATATATAATATTTTAAGTAGTTCGATAATATGTTTCATGTTTATAATACTCTATGAACTGTATTAGTATTAATTTGGTGAATAAAATAGCTTTCTCTTTAATCCCCAAAAAGAGAGATGTTAAGAATAAGTTTGAAAATTTTGTGTCTTTTAAAAAGTACACGATTTTCAAGACCAGCCTTCAAATAAAATAAATCCAAATAAAAAAGCCTTGTAATCGGTCCAGTTTTTTGGGAGTTACGATTCATAGTAAAGTTATAATGTGAAAATCGTGTTAGCAGTTTTCAAGATCTGAGAGTTTTTATTGTGTAGGTATATGATCAGAAATATGTATCTATTTACTAATTATACTTAGAAAGAGTTAAATAAAATTTAAAATAAAAGAAATTCCACCCGGCTTCGCTCGTGAAGCTTGAGTTCATACAAAAATCTCATAGAAAAAACACTTTTAGTTTTCCCAAAATTTCCGGGCAAATTTTCCAATTTTTCTTTCCCTAAAAACCTTATTCGGACTATTACAAACATTAAAAAAAAATACCAAATCGGTCTAGCCTCAACTTAAATTAAATATGTGAGAATGTACCTACCTCCATAGTAAATTTTCAGCTCGGTGCAAAATTAAAATCAGCAAACGTTTTCAGAAGCTAAGAATAGCGACGAGGCAATCTGTACAATATCTTCAATCGGAACTTCTTTTTACAGAACAAGTACGTAAATACAAAATCACTATATATCTGCAACACATTATGACTAGGGTAGACAGCAACTGTAAAACTAGACTAGCTATCATTCCGCAAAATTCAATAGATAATTTGGTCCATATACCTATTCTCACTCGAAACTTTGGTGCTTCGAAGGGCAATCTTTTCTTTCTAATATTGCGTTTGTTATGGACAACAGTCACGGTGTCCCTGGGCACACCGCAAGGTATAAAGATCGTATGTTTTTGTAAATGTTATGTGTAATGAAGCTTGAAGGTTGACATTAAAGGTGTTTTATTGTGTATCAACTTTCTATAGAAAGTCGCTGTGTGCCCTTTGACATTCAAATACCGGCTCGTATGCCACAAGATTAGATCATGCTGCAGTGTAATATAAAAAAAAGAGTGTATTTGTGATATAAATATAAGAGTTTTCTTACAAAAATCTGTTTGTTGCTTATTTTGTATCAATTAGTTGTCAAAATGCTCGCGCAAACGGAAAAGTAGGTCTTTGTTTTAATGTATTAAAAATCCAAACCATACCTACAAAACTAAGTAAACGTAAGTTTAGTTATTATTCAAAATTGTATGATGTTGTGGTTATTTGTAATTTAGAGGTAACTTTGGATTTTTTTTCTATCGAGAAAATATCAAGGAATCCTGTTTTTGGTTGTTTTTGTGTATTAATTACAAATATATATACAAATATCTCATTTAAACACCACGTTTTTGTTTGTTTGTCCTTATTTCACACGTATTCTATTCGTTTCCGAAAAAGATAAATAAAACTTACTCCCTTTTAAAATATTTTTGTGAGTCAAGCTCGCACTTGACCGTTTTTTCGAGACATAATTATAGTCGCCGACAAACGGTCGGATACCCACGGGGCAATCAAATAATATTAAGTAATTTACTTGTCACATCGATATGGCGGGTGATATTAGAAAGGGGTAATTTAGAGAAGTTACGGTTATTATCAAATTATGATGGTTGCTTATATAATAATTTTGATCAAAAACTTAAATCCTATATAACTCAACAGAGCTGGCCACTCGTTACAAAAAAATCATAGGCTAAGTGAGAAAGACATTGTCTTCCGCTGGGTTTCCGAAACGCGTGCGTCGGTCGCCATGACATGACGTAGAATCGAACTACCTTGAAACCCGAGTCATTGAAACCCTTGATTAGACCTATTTATGTTTAAGAATAGAAGTCAGGTTTTTCAAGTTAAAGTCCGTTACCTTTTCACGCTCTAATTGTGAACATTTCTTTGTGTGTAGATAGTCTAGGTATACTAAAGTATAGGTAAATTGTAGGGTTGAGAATCTAGGTTGCGGTCGCCGTGCGTCGATCGATAGTTTCGCTACAATGGAGTCGAATTACTAAAAGATGAAATGAAATATTTCTGGTTAATTTTGGAGCTGTTAACAAATTAAATTAACACTAGCTGCGAACCAGGCTTCGCTCGGGACATTATACATTGCAAGTTGAAACATACAGTACCATTGCCGTTAAATAAATTAAAAAAACGTACGTATGTATGCATTATAGTTATTCTAGTTAGATGTTTCTATATGTATTGCCATTATTACGATCGAGCAAAAAACGCCGAATAAAACATGTTTTTTGTATTGTCAACTTTATTTTATTTTTATTATTTGTTGTTATAGCGGCCATAGTAATACACATTCTGTGCAAATTTCAAGTGTCAATAGATACAGTCCTGTGACAGACGGACGGGCGGACGGACGGATAGCAGAGCCAGTAGAGTAATAGAGTAATAAGTAACCTAAAAAGGGGTTGACAGATACAGGTTAGTTGTCAATGGCGGATTCAAGCATGCATGCACGCGTGATGCAAGCATATTGTCTAAATCCATGGTTTCAGCTATAAGTTGTCAATTAACTTGTGATAGATTTCAATAAAATCTAGCATATTTTTGCGGTAAAAGCAAATGACGCATCCTCTTTCGCGGGAGAGATTCAAATTTAGAATTTTATAACTGTCGCGAACGAACGTCCACTTCTCGATTTTTTTTTAATTTTGCCGCCCGATGTCACTAACCGGCCAGCGTGAATGGGGCCGACAGAAATAGACTAAAATATCTGCTACGAAGTTTGTATATATTTTAGTTTTATCACATACGTGGAATGCTAATTGACTTCTTGTACGGGATTAGAGAAGTCTTTGTTATTTTGTAGACTTGGGAGGTGATAAATAATGAACACTGTATTATTTACTCGCATGAGAACAATATGGACTCTATTTTGAATTTGCTTGTGCTAATTAGTATATATTAAAGGTATTATTTGATACTATTTCAATTATAATAATATTAATAAATTGCTTACCAAATAAGACAAGTTAAAAAATGGATTTTAAATACTTTATACATATTTACATGGTATTAAGTACATAACATATTTTAACAGAATTTACAATTCTAATTCTTTTAATCTATGTATTAATGTACAATTTTATGTCGTTTATTTCATAGATAATTTCATATGTTATAAGAAAACATTGACTACAACTAGCTTTTTTTAATAGTTTTTCTATAATACTCATACAGCCGAAGTCCGTTTCGTGTATTATCGCAAGAGAGGTTTTGTTACGAAATCGTACTTTCTCATGTTTATGGTAGGGTGAATCTTGGTCGATCTTATTATAACCTTGGTTGTATTATCGATTTTAATAACATTCCATCTCTTCTCTTTAGAACAACCATATCTCTTTAGATATGGACAAAATAAGTCGCGCGTAAAACTGAGTTCGTTGCGCTTCACAATTTTCAGTATTTACCGATAGACTTCCGTCAATATTTCCCACTGTTCAGTTATATCCTAAAAAGTTAATAATCGATGAATAAATAAAATACTTCGGAACAAAATTACTTACCGATACAAATTTAAAAAACATTAAAACAACTCCAAAGCTATAAATTCGAGGAAGCTGTTACATCAACCGAATCTCAGAATAGAAACTTTTGTATATTTTTTTCTAGGTAGCAGGTGTTTCAAGTTTAGAAACAGGTAACCCTGTTGGCCACTTCCTCAATAAAAGTCCTATTTTCAAATAAAACTGACCATCGTCAACGGATCCTGTTCAATATTTATATTACATTACGTTTTATGACATATTTGGTTGTATTAAAAGTATTAAAATGTAATAAAATGAGCAATGAAGGTGTCAATATAAATAAACACTTTTGTAAACAAAACTAATAGGTGGCCATCACACGTTTTTTTAGGGATCCGTAGATACTTTAGTATATTGTGCGGAACCATTATCAATATTACTTATAAACTTCCGTTGAAAAACTACCGAGTGTCGCTGCTGTTTTTTTTAATTTCGAAAAAAAGACAATGACAAAAATAGTAATATAATCGCCAGTCAAACGCTGGCAAAAACATTCAATGTATCAAACATTCAAATATTGAATGTGCCAGCTCGTGTGAGTCGACCTATAATGCATTACAACACGTACGAAGTCGTTAGTATTTAATAAAATAAACTTCTAAAGTAGGTAGCACTTGATAGATATTAAACCAGAAAAAATACCACTTTATTTTTTTCCACTAACAAGTTTAATTTTCTAACGTTTGACAAAGGTTCGGTTTATACAAGTAGTTGATTAATGGACATTATTTAAAAATAAAAGTTAGACCCGACCTTTCCTGTTACATTATAACACGATTATGGTTCCCAGTCCGGGATAAAAAAACCATTAATTTTAGACCCTTTGACTTTTTGAGGTACCTAATTAACAAGTGTAATATTTAACACCCCTCCCCAGATACGTTTATGATGTGTAACATCTTTTCTTTCGCTCGAAATCTGTGGGAGTAATTTCGTGAAAAGGGATGGAAGTGTGTAACAGGAAGCCGGGAAAGCGTGCGCTACTTGATTTGGCCGTCAGATAGTACAAATCATTTTCCGAGAGATTGGTACTGTCAGCCAACGTCCAGGCGTCTTCGAGTAGTCAGGGAACATACATAAAAAAAAGATTCCGTCGAATTGAGAACTTACTCCTTTTTTGAAGCCGGTTAAAAATGGGCAATTTACAAATATTTTGAGAGATTTATATGAGAGTATTTTAAATTTTGTAAAATGTTAGATAATAAATTATTAACAGAAATCCAGGCTAATGTAATATGTTGTTTTTCCATTAAAATTCTTAATGGTCTGTTGAAAACACTGATGTTTACAAGAAGCGAGGGAATATAGATCGAGGTACGAAGTGCTCTCTGCATGACTCTGTTGGTAAACGAGCTACATCTCCAAGTATGAATTTCGAAGTTACATACCTACATATATTTACACTAATAATAAAGCTGAACAGTTTGTTTGTATGTTAGTTTGTAAAATCTGTGGAACTACCAGTCGGATTTGAAAAGATATTTTTGTATTTGATAGCCCAATTCTTGAGGATTTCTATAATATCACGCTACGTCTTAAAGGAGCGGAGCAGCCAAATATAAAGAAATATTGCCACAAGGAGCCGATAGAGTAGTTGGTACACCGTTAGACTTGAAACCGGGAGAACCTGGGTTCAAATCTCACGTCATTTGGAGGACACGTCTTCTCCCAATAAGAGACATTTACGTCTGTTAAAGAAGTTACATATATAATTTCAAGACTAAAAAATGGACACTGTTACTGGAGTCTCTGGTCACACTGCAAGGTATAAAGGCCGTAATGTTAACATAGTAGGTGTTGTCGAAGCCGTAGGCAGGTAAAAGATTTGCTTAAATACTTACCTGTGAGTTTTGATAACTTTATTGAGATTTTTTGAATTAAGTTACTTACCTGAAACAAATACAAATTAAGATTAAAAAATGTAATTTTAGACAAATTAGACAGATTTTCATTAAAATAGTAGTTCAAAAACTGGTTAAAATTGAAAGTAAAAGTAAATAAATGTGGGCAGATTGCCATTTAGCAGTTCAAAATTAAAACTACGAGTAATTAGCATATGGCCTTTACCACACCTTCGGACACCTACTTGATGGGACAGCCTACACAATCTTTGCTTGTCCAATGTCGTCGTGATATTATTTCTTAATGGTATTTTTTCGGTACGCCATATTTTAACTGTATCAAAATTAATGTTATATAAAAAATAACCAAACAAATCAAAATTAATTGTTTCTTTTAAAATTAGATTAATTTATGTATTTTGTAAATTACGCCGTCTGTTGGAGACCATTTGAACTAACGGTGCGAATAATTTAGTTGCCAATTTGTCATACACTTGTATGACAGCTTCAACAGCTAATTGTTTAGTTAAGTTAGAGTCTTTAATTTTTCTTAAATCACCTTTAAAATTCCAAAGAGAATTTTCAACACAGATCTTCATGCAATTAAAAAATATGAGGCTGAAGCTTGCTACCGGTTTGCAGACGAGCAGAAATAAAAAAATCACGAAATCACTACGGGACCAAAACTGATCCGATTTTGAATTTATGAATATAAATCTAGATAACACAATATTTCGATTATTTTACTTGCTTTCAGAAAAAAGATACTTAATGACAAAAATAGATTGGTTTTTTAACAAATCACTACAGCCACAAAAATGATGCGATTCTTGTTTAATTGACGCAAAAAGTTATGATTGAATTTAAATAATTGTAATAAAAACTGTCAGTATAGTGAAAACAGATAGAATAGAATAGGTTCCGCTAGGTAGGAGGCGATGGTATAAAAAATATACATTATCATACAACGTTTAATAGATTTTAACAGGTACAGGTACTGTCTAACATAAAAGGCGATACATATACACTTGAATTTCCTTTAAATGGTAAAAGTTACACTGCGGTAGGTATAGTGGTTTAAAAGAATGATAAAATCCGTGTATTTAGGTTCCAACCTTGGCCACATACATCCGTTTACATACAAAACATCGTTAAAGTTGCCTTAAAATGGATAATCTGTTTATATCTACTTGAAGTCACTAACATTTTCTAATAGATAGATCATTTGTGTCTGTATTTTTTTTTCTTGTTCTATGTTGGCTTTGTGTGTCAAACAAAATTGTTTCTATGTGTTGTTCTGAGGTTTTCGTAAAAATCTAATAATATCAATTATCTAAGAATTAGACAATGAACATTTATTTGATATACTCAAAGAATTGAAAATTAATGGTAAAGTTGTCATTAGATAGAAGATAATTGAAGAGTCAAAAATTCACAATCTCATGCACAATCCTTCAATTCAAAGAGTATTGGAAATTAAAAAAAATATGTAGAAAACGAACATGTATATTTTGACAGCTGTCAAACATACATGACATGACTATGGTCAGTGGTTTTTGAGATGTGGCTTTTTTTCCAAATCGGTCCAGACGTCTTCAAGTAATCGGGGAACATACATAAAAAAAGGATCCGACGAATTGAGGACCTCCCCTCCTTCTTTTGAAGTTCGGTTAAAAACATAAATAAGGCTAGTAGTGTACAAGGTACCCAAAAAATTACCATTCCAAAGCTTTTTTTTAATTTTATTTCAAAAAATACACGTCTAATTCAATAAATTTTGTATATGAGGTACAAACATTTTGACACTACAATCATAGCTATCTATGTTGATCTACAACTTCCGGAGATATTCTTCTTCAATTGATATTAAAACTAATTACAATTATTAATATTTCATATCCATACGGAACCGTCAAAACGACATTAGGAAAACATTTAGTTAGGTCTATTTTAGGACGAAGCTTCTTGACATTTCTTATGAAACTCATGGAGCATTACGTAAAAAACTTGAAGCAATATTTGTTTTATCTAAAACTGTTTTTGTACAAACTCAAACAACTTAAAGGCCAACTTTGAAACACTTGAAATAATACAGAAGTTGGCATAGAAATATAATATATACAATTTCCGCCCCCGGCTTCGCCCGTGGATATTTTCGAACAAAATATAATAGCCTATGTCACTCAGGGATATCGTATAGCTTTCTATTAGTGTAAGAATGGTTCAAACTTACAAACTTTACTTCTTTATAATATTAGTAAGTATATAAGTATCCAAATATAATAGGTTAGGGTTAAATCCCAGGTGGAACGAAATATTAGCGGGTGTTAGTTTTTTTCATGCATGCCTAAAAGCTTTGACTTTGGTACTTACTGGTCACGTGATCGCAAACAAAAAGTGACGTCACAATCATGTAAATTATAAATAAATAACCACAGACTACTAATTATATTATATTACCTGCCTGACAATCAGTCACTGACGACTAAGTTACTTTCTTGTTATAAATATATTTATCTAATCTGTGACCATCGTATTGTTGATTTAACGGGAATTTAAAAAGAAAATTATAAATGATTTTTTCTAATTATATTTATTAAGTAGTAGGTATAATAAACTTACAGCTACAATTTAAAATATTTACAAAAAAATATCAACACTGAATTTGTTGGATAACAGTCAATCAACGTTTCAATTTCTCAAAGATGTACTTAGACAGATTATAAAATAAATTATAATTAAATTAAAAACACGGCCGAAGTCAACGGTAACATCTAGTTATTTAGTAAAAAGAATGCAGCATATTGAGATGTTGATAAACGATTATGCAATGACTCATAAACTAATGTACCAATTTACGAGTTACAGCAGGTGCACGCAAGCATTCTACTTCGTAAATACAGAAGTTCGGTGGTAAATACCTATGTAAGATTGCGAGAGACCATATAACATTGGAATCTTTGACTTATTAGCAACTATATTATGTTTCGTGTTATCATACTTTATGTGTACGCTGAATGATGTCATTGTTATGAATTTCGTTAGGAAAAAAATGTATTTTAAAAAAGAAAATTTTTCCACGATATTCTTAATTTTAAAGAATATGTTGAGTTTAATTGACTTCCCGTGCTTCATAGGGCACGTAAAGCCAGCTACCGCATTTATTCCAAAAATAACATATACTTTTGTTATTATTACGAAGTTCCATATCGCACTCCAGACACTTGCCGAATCAGAGTTAGGCTGAAAAAGTGTAAGACTTCGACCGTCACGACACTTTTGCTATAGTACGTTACAGCCATGAATGTAGTGCAGTGCATGTTATTGTCTGTGAGATTGTTCTACTATGGACAATTGGCAAAAAGTAGACACTGTTACTGGTGTCGCTGGCCACACCGCAATTTATAAAGTCCGTGAATCATATCAAAGTTGAGACCTGAGCATGGTGTAGACAATTTAAAGCTATCACAGATTTCTGCGTGATTTGTTGAGATATTATCGGTCCCAGGGTACCCAGCAAAGACCAAATCTTCCTCTTTTAGCCGATGGTATATTTAGATGGAGAAGCCTAAGTACAATGAGTTCCATTGGCGTATGGTCGGAATTGAACAGTGGTAAGCCTACTTAAATTAAAACCAGACGTCTCTACCTAACCTACCCCAACAGGATACAGGCGTGAGTGTATGTACTCGATCTCTATGTCACAAAGATAACAAGGTCTATCTCAACGGGGAACAAGCGACCTACATTCAGTTTGCGTAACTGTCCTACATGTAACTCATTAGGGACATATTTTTTGTTGTTCGTAATCATTTAGTTCAAAGTTGATATGATGATTAAAAGAATCCTGCAGGCTTTTCCATCTTTAAATACCTGAAGATAAGAATGAAGAAGAACCTGGTTAAATGACGAAGATGTTGTCTCCCGCTGGGTACCATGGGGCCGGTAATGAGAACCTTATGAAGAAGGATATGATTTGATGTTCCGTTTTCTAGGGACATCGAGGGCAATACATAGAACCGGGCTAAACGGACTTTTATTAAAAATCGAGAGTGTCATTTTGGGAAACGAAGTTCCATCAGACACTTGCCGAATCAGAGTTAGGCTGAAAAAGTGTAAGACTTCGACCGTCACGACACTTTTGCTATAGTACGTTACAGCCATGAATGTAGTGCAGCATGTTATATCTGATTAAGTTTATATTTTTAAACTAATAATAAAATGTTTATTTTTATATATCGATAATCACGCCTTTTATCCCATGAGGGGTAGGCAGAGGCAATCGAATGCCATGTTACGATCCTGACACACTTCTTTCGATGCTTCGCTTCTTTTATATTCTTCGTACATCATTTCCTTTCACTTCTGCCATAATAAACCTTTTTAGTCAATATTTCATCCTTCATTCTTTCAACGTGTTCAAACCAGCGTAAACTGCTTTTCTTCATTTTAGTCACAACATCATCTTTCACTCCGCATTCTTTTCTAATGACATCGTTTATTTTCATAACTTTAAAAAAAATGTTAATTACAATTTTATTAGGTACCCTCTCAAACGTACAAAATTTATTTATTTGTGCCTGTATTTTTGTCACACTGTGTATTTTAAGATACCTATCTACTAGCTAGTCCGTACGCATTATTCTACCCCAACCCTAATGTTTTGAAGTTTGTCAAACAATTCAGGTGTTGAATGGACTATCTGTAAGTACCATTACGTCCCATTGGAAATATTTTATCAACAAGTTTGTTATTTGTTTGCTTTATAAACAGAGAGATGTCGATTTTACGACTTGAGTGGGCTATCTCATTTTACGATTGAATGAGTTAAACACAAAGTGAAAGTGAATGGATATGCATTGCATCCATTCGCAAGCATAACTAAATTCATCATCATGATTTTATTGAATGACTCTGGTTCTGGATTGAACTTCACTGAGGCCAAAAATAGATATTTCTCTTGCTTCGGAGGCCACCCTATCTATCTATCAGCACACCTTTTATCCCACGAGGGGTAAGCAGAGACAATTGAATGCAATTTGTTACGATCCTGACATACCTCTCTCGCTTCTTTTATATCATCATACCTTTCATAGATGCTTTAACATTTTCATGATGTCGGAATCTTAGATCAAATTAGTTATATTATGAAAGAGAGAAAATAAAAAGGATCCGAAATGCCTACCCTAAAGGAATGTATATAATCTCTGGTCACCCCTATTAGACAGAAGCTTAAATATATGAAAATATGCTGAAGGCCACATATTTTTGTCAACATTAAATGAAAGTAGGTTGATGCAGTACTGAAAATTTTATGTTTATAGATAAACGCAAAGTTTATGAGTCACCTTGGACTTTATTAGTATGGATTGGTCATAGGCGCTTGTACGATCTTAAATCTCATTCACAAGGTAATTCTTCAATTAACACTAGCGACCTGGCCCGGTTCCGCACGTGTATTACTTAGTTTGAAAATAATTTGTACCTCCAATGAATAATTGAAATCTATACCTATAAATTGAGAACGTCTACACCGATTTGGTTATTTTTTAAATGTTCGTAATAGTCTGAATAAGGTTTTTAAGAAAATAAAAATTGAAAGTGTTGCCCGGAAAATTTGGGTAAAACTGAAAGAAAATTCGTCAAATTTTTGTACACTCCATACACTAGGGCGAATAGGAAGTTGTAAATATATGCCACAGGGGACATTTTTGTACATATTTTTTTTCATATGATTTTGTTAAGTAGGTATTGACGTGTCGTAATCAATTAAATATTTCGTAAAGGTACATTGAATTAAACATAGCACGATATGTTGGCGTGAAGACCTTGATACTACCCAAAACTATTTGTTTACGTTTTATTTTACGTTAGTAGAATTTGTAAATAATAATTATGGGAAATGGCTTTATAACGTCTGTCTGTCTGTCATGCCAGACTTTCTCCACAATTACTGACCTAAATTTAATCCGGATTACCTCACGACAAAGGTTTATGGGTTAATCAAAAAAGTGTACCGACTTCAAAAATTGTACACTGAAAAGTAAGAATTTAATATTTCGTCTTAGAATTTGAAGACGGTTGGTGCCAAATTAGGATACAAAACTAAGTAAATATCTAAGAAGATAAAGATCTGTTCAATATTATCTATGTTTGTATGTACCTACTGATGATCGTAGGTTCCTAATGAATTGTCTATATTAGTGAATTTGAGAACTAAGTTGTTTCTAATTTGGCACCAACCGTCTTCAAATTCTACGACGAAATATTTATTATTTCTTACTTTTCAGTGCAAATTTTTGAAGTCGGTGCACTTTTTTTTAAAAGGTTTATTTTACAATTTTAAGTGATTTTGCTGCCTTGAGAGACAAATAATAACGCAACTAAAAAAATATTGATGGAAAATTAAAAAAAAATACCCCTGTGGATGAGATTTGAACCATGTAATGTGCTTGTGCATCCTATGCACCCCATTACATTTAACCGCTAGACCATCGTCACGAAAATTGACAACTTCGTGTCAATAGCAACCGTTGCTAAGGCTTTTTCTGATACATAATTTCAGCCGTAAACCGAAATTAATTACTGAATTTCTGAAAAACTACTGAACCGATTTTCGTCATATGTCTGTGAGATAATGTCGAGAAATTATTATGTCTTGAAAAAAATAAGTTGTCAAAAACGGTACATATTTTATCGAGATATCAAGAAAAATGTACTTATAAAGTCAGTTTTTTCAAAATTTCTGAAAAACTAATGAACCAATTTTTATGAGATAAAAATGGGACCAATCCGGAAGAATTATCTGTCGATTAAAAAAGAAACCATCAAAATCGGTTCACAATTGGCGGAGTTATCGATGTACATACAAACATAAAAAAAAAAAAAAAATACAGTCCGAATTGAGAACCTTCTCCTTCTTTTTTTTGAAGTCGGTTAAAAATAGAAATTAAATGAGCAAGCGCGTAAGCGCATCACTTGAGAAAGGCTAAACCGATTTGGTTATTTTTTTATTGAAATGTTCGTAATAATCCGAATCAGGTTTTTAGGGAAAGATAAATTGGAAAATTGCACAAAAAATTGGAAAATTCGAGAAAAACTAAAAGTGCTTTTGTCATCCATTATTTCCATATGACCAAAACATCTAAAGCATCCTTTTCTCTATTTTTAAGATAAGATAAATCCTCTTATCACACTATTTTAATCTTTCTTTACACCTAAGCAATATTAATTTGTTTTAAGAATTGCATAGTAAATATACCGCTTACATTTAAAATAAAATATGTTATCAACTTCCACTTATAGATAAAGTTCTCGCATGACTAACTTTACACGAAGCAACAAAGGAAATGCATATTAAATACTAACTTATACCAACATAGTTTATCGCTTGTGTAAAATTCGATAATGAAAGGTCGTTGGACTTGCTGAAATGTTCATATAGAAATTACTCAATTTAATCTCATTTATGGATGAAAATGATTCCTTCGTCAATGATAAAGTACCTACAGTAGTTAAGGAGTATTTAAGTGCTTATAGCTAAAATGTATTTAGAAAATCGATGTTTAGAAAACACGTTTTAGGCAAAAATTACAATTTGACAGGCTTTCAAATGAGAGGAACTTAAGAAAAAAATAAGCAGAGGGAATATCTATTCAAGTTTATCAAACAGAAATTGCAAAAAGAATATAACAAAAACAATGAATGAATCTAGCTATCTATCTATTTATCTATCATCACGCCTTTTATCCCAAGAGGGGTAGGCAGAGACAATCGAATTACATTTGTTACGATCCTGACATACCTCTTTGATTAGCTCGGCGATTGTGTGTACTTTTAATATTTATATCGATCAATACATTTTTGATATGTTCAATGAAAGTACACCTAGGTCGTCCTCTGCCATCTTTGCCACAATGACTTAAAGTCTACATAAAAAGTTTGCTCGTAGGTCTCGATTTTTAAGCAATATAACCATAACATTTTTTTCGTACACATAAATTGTCTATTACTGAATTAATCGAGTACCGTTGAAGAAATATCATAGTTTTTGAAAATAAGTAAATAAACGGATTCCACGTCATGTAATGGCGAATCCAGTTTAATCCCGTCCGCGCTGTGATGGTTGGGAAACATCTTAACTTTAATCGGCTATTGTTACTGGGACGTCTATAATACTTGACATTGGCAAATCATCGATTAACATTGATGGAGCCATAATAAAATAAGAAGACGTAAATAAACAAAAAAAATCCTCAAAATAACGCCGTTCGTTCACCAATACATCTAAATAAATAAATATTGCATTGTCCACATTTAGCATGTCAGTTGTGGACAATATAGAGTATGTGTGAAGCAGTATTGCGGCTAAGAAAGTGTTGATCCAATAAGCAGACACAAGTTAACCCATATTAAATGAGCTCATACATTCTGTTGTAATATTTACATACAAATGACGTTAGTCACGTGAACTTGTATGGCTGTACACGTGAATGGACCAAGTTTTTCTTATGACAATATCCTCTGTTTCATCAAATATTCCCAGTATTTAAGATTATCAGTTTAACTGTAGCAAGTTGTATTTCTAGTTGCTCGCAAGGAAATAATTGCCTTTAAAAAAACCGGCCAAGTGCGAGTCGGAGTGCCATTATCTATAAAAACGGCAAAAAAATCACGTTTGTTGTATGGGAGCCCCCTCAAATATATATAATAATAATACGTTTGTAATGTATTGTCATTATTGCCATTATTAAAATCAAGCAATAAACGCCGAAAAAACACTTTTATGGGGACCCCCTTTAATTTTTAACTTTATTCTATTTTTCATAGTAATTCACACTTTGTGAAAATTTCAACTGTCTAGTTATTACAGTTCATAAAGACGCGGAGCCTAATAGGGTTTCCGTTGGCACTCTTTGGGTACGCAACCTTAAAAAATAACTTTATTCAATTATTATTTCAAAACACCAATAGAAGGGCTTGGTCGATACTCGATGTATCTTGTCTATCATGTATGTTATGTAATGAATTGAAATTTTGATCAATGCTATTGTGTTCTGACAAGCGAGGTATGAAGCAAGGTGTTTACTGTTTATAAAAACAGAAAAGTTTAAAGTACTAATAAATGACAAATCATTTAAAAACAAAAGGCTTTGCCCGTGGAACATTTTAAAATGTGACATAAGAATTTATCCCAAAAAAGGTTTATCTTTATTGTAAAATAAAAAAAACAAGAAGTGGAAAGATAGACAAAGAAATTGAAAGGAGAGTGAAAGCGGAAAGCAAGGTATTTGGTGGACTAAACAATGTATGCAGAAATACACAAATTACAACTAAAAGTAAAATGAACATACATAATGCTGTTTTAGTTCTATCACTTACTTATGGAAGCGAGACTTGGGTATGGAATAAGATGCATGAAAGTAAAATAAATGCAGTGGAAATGCGGTCTTTACGTAGAATGTGTGATATAAAGCGTATTGACCGCATCCGGAACGATGTCATTAGAGAAGAATGCGGAGTAAAAGATGATGTTGTGACAAAAATGAAGAAAAGTAGTTTACGCTGCTTTGGACACGTTGAAAGAATGAAGGATGAAAGATTGACTGAAAAAGTTTATATGGCTGAAGTGAAAGGAAATGCTAGCAGAGGACGACCTAGATGTACTTTTATTGAACATATAAAAATATGTTGATCGAAGGAAATATTAAAAGTACACACAATCGCCGAGCATGTATGAAAGGTAAGATGAATATAAAAGAAGCAAAAGAGATATGTCAGGATCGTAACAAATGGCATTCGATTGTCTCTGCCTACCCCTCTTGGGATGAAAGGCGTGATGATAGATAAATAGATAGATAAAAGTATAAAGTCTGTTTTTGAAAATTACTCAAAAACCAGTGAATCCGGAAAAATTATCTGTCGAATAAAAATAAAAGAAAATTAGTATATCTAACCTACATATTATAAAAAAGGCCTCGGCAGCATAAGGATTAAAACTATGAATAATAGTGCCAGCAATTGGAAGCCAATATACGAATTCCAGCCCGGACATTCTCGGCCCGTGCAATCCATGGTCGGCTTACACGAAATCCAAATTGGAAGCAAGTAGACGAATTCCTGCTCGGACATTATCGGGTCAAGCATACTCGGGCCGGGCAATCCATGGTCTTGTGCCGAAAACATGTCGAGAACACAGAACACTTCAAAAAGGTCTGAACGGATTTTCCTTCAATAGAATCATGGAATGTGGAGTGATTAGTCGACCCCGATGGAATTCAGACATCTTTTTTTCAAGTTTCGCTTGAAGTGGAAGTCCTTAGGTAATGCCAACTATGCAATCACATACAAGATAAAAATATACTATGCGCTTGTTTTTGCTTTTCCTTTTAAGAGCAGCGGGATCATCGACTTGTGTGAACGAGCGTCGCTAATCCTAGCTTAGGAATGATTTATAAATATGGCAGCGATCTATTAAAGTTGAAATTATGTGATACTACGCTTCCCACACGGAGTCTCCCGTGAAAATAAAACCAAGCGATTGGTAGTTTCAGAAATTACCCCAAAAATGCAAACTTGAATCTCATTTTGCGATGTGTATTTCTATCACTATCCTCCGCCCTGTTTGTGACCTTCTCACGCAAAAACTACTGAACGTATTTTGATGCGGTTTAACAAGTAGATAGGTTAATTCACGAGGAAGGTTTCCGAGTATAAAACATGAACCTAACACCTTTAGGAGCTGAGCATTAACAGTATAAGTGAGTCAAGTCGGGAAAAAAGTTAGCCCCAGCGGGTTTTCATGGCGTATGCTGTCTAATCTGTCAGAGATATAACAAAATGATGTAGGAAAGAATTGTGTGGAATAAAATTATCTACAAAAAAGTCCGTGGTACCATATATATATCTCTAACAGATAAGTAGTTATATGCGTACCTATTGAATACGTATGTATTCAAGTTGTTATAAACGCATATTGTACCCGTGCGAAGTCATTATTACATATCTAAGATTCTAAAAACGCTTGTTTTTTTTATTTTCGTATAACTTTTGTGTTATATAAGTACCCTCAGTCGAAAAACTTTGTATCGACTTCAAAAATTATGCACTAAAAAAGTGTGCATTCCGAAAGCAAACGCACAAGTCACTATAAAAAAATATTCCCAAATCGCTTCAAGTGTGACTATAAAATTTAAAGAGTTCTCGATTTCTACAGGATTCCATTATCAGATCCTGAACTGATGACCATCGGACCACCTGGAAAGTATATCCTTTCAAACAAAAAAAATCCATGCATAAAAAGAAAAGATTCTGACGAATTGAGAACCTTCCTTTTTTTGAAGTTGGTTAAAATAGTTGATCATGGTACTTGATTTAATTTTATATCAAGCATGGACAAAAAAAATGCGATTTTTAGCAAATTTTTGTTGTAATGTCCAAGTACATATCAACCTACATAATCATAATTACAATAAAAGGTAGGTACCAACGAACAAACATATTTACGTGATCGCTGATGATTTCATAGTATATAAAGATAAAGACGGATCTTTATCCCACCAATTAACATTTAGTCACGTATATCCAGCTATCCTGCTCTAACAATCTTATCAAAGGAACAATCCTTTATCAAGATGTGGCCATAAAACTCTCTGTATGTTCACATTGTACCATACTTAATATTTTTTCTTTTAAGGACATTGAAGAAGCTTTCAAATCTAATAAGATATGGATTCGCTGAATCAAAAATAGCCTGTGATTGTGATTCCTACTTCATCAGAAACTCTGAAGAAGGAATCGAGCGCGGGCTCTAATAGAACCGATGAGAAAATGGCTGATGACATGACGAAATCACAATGGGTTTCATTGTTGACATTTTGGCTAAAAATACAATATTATTTGGAAGAATACGCCAAGAACCCTTCCGTCCACTTGAATCCCCTGCTAAAATCCACTGGGGGATTAATTTGGATTTTGTGTCATAAATCCGATGACAATAAATTACTATATATCTATCTATCTATCTATCATCTATGCCATTTGTTACGATCCTGACATACCTCTTTCGCTTCTTTTATATTCATCATACTTTTCATACATGCTCATCGATTGTGTATTATTTTAATATTTACATCGATCAATACATTTTTATATGTTCAATTCAGCACCTAGTTCGTCCTCTGCCAGCATTTCCTTTAACTTCAATATAAAGAATCTCATCACTACTGTAGACAAAATCTACAATTGTCTCTAACCCCTGTAGATTTTCTCTTGCTGTCATGCTCGCACGGCTGTAGTAACATTAATTCCGCCCCGGCTTCGTGTGTACCTAGATAATGTTTTCTTTCTGCCCACACCTATGGGAACCAGGCGTTGTCGTATGGATCATTGGTTCAGCATAGTGGCACTAAGCGAACAGTCCCTGCTTCAAATCCCATTTTTTGTACAGCAATAGGCTGCCTTGCCGTTTACCAAATATTGACATTGACAACTGACAAAAAAGAGGATACTCTTTCTGGTGTCTCTGGTCATACCGCAAGGTATAAAGACCGTGAAGATGATTTTGTATAAAAAATGTAGTTATTTGCTTAGATCAGTGTTTCCCAATTATCACCTTGGCTACAGGGGGTACGCGAGTCTGTGTTCTTTGACTTTGACATTTAATTTTTTTTTTTTTTTTTTTTTTTTTTATTTGGGTTTAGGCTGGATACAAGTCCATTAACAAACAATAGTGTTGCCGTCTCTAAATCCTACAAAAACTACCAAAACCTACCACTTCTACATAAAACATATTAAAACAACAACAAACAAACACATCTTTACGGCTTTTTTATATATATATACAAAGGTCAAAGAATATCCTACCATAAAAAATGCTTCAACATTATTCCTAAATAATAAACTAGATTAGTTATAAAAACTACTGAAATAGTAATATATCTAGTAACAGGGTAACATTGGTTGACAAGTTGACAAGTAAATATTTTGCTTTTATTTAGCCGATATAATGACGTCATTCATTGGTGAAATGTAGGTTAAGTAAATTATTTGTTTTTGAAAAAATATAGACAATCTCACGATTTTAAGAGTTATAAATTGAAAAATACGGATTATTAAACCAATAGCTCGAAACGGTTTTGGATTCAGCATACCTTAACTTTTACTTTACCTACCGAAATCCACTGGCTTAGAGTGATATCGTTTTTATGGTTATAGCAAAGGGTTTTCCACTTAGAGACCAAAAGTATTACATATCCACATAAAATATCACACGTTGTAAATCCCGTCTTGACCTGGGAGTTAAGAGTGCAGGATTCGCTCCGGTAAAACCGGTATAGGAGAATGTATAGATCCAGTTCTGAGTTGTACTTTCTTTTGCTTGCGAAGGGTAAACTCAATTCAAAAAACCACCTAAAATCTTTTTGAATTTAGCCCGGACCTTGGTCGTTTATTTGCCGGACCAATAAATGAAATTATACTGTCTACCTGTCCCAATGTTTGTTTATAGGCTCTGATACGGCTTAATGGATTTTGATGAAACTTTCAGGGAACATAGTAGATGCATAGAATTAAAATCTGTTTTTTGTTTTATCTCCATATCTTCAAGGGTTCCAAAGATACGAGCAAAGCCGGGGCGGAAAACTAATTTCAAATATGTGCATTTTGTTCCTTTTCTTTGTTTATGAAATGTATGAAATTTCAGTTTTTTGGGTCAAGTCAAGACATTATAGCCGATTCCACGTCACGCCTTGGTGAATAACGCACGCGCCCGCCGAGACGTGTGGGGAATACAGTTTAATCCTGTCCGTGCTGTGATGGTTGTGATTAGTCGACGACATATCACGGTCGGCGGGATTATCTTAAATACCGATTAATTGGCTATCAACACTATAAAGGCTAAAATACTTGACATTGGCAAATCACCGATGAACATTGGCTAAAGGAAAAAGAAGAAGACATCATAGCCGAAAAGTTGACGAGTTCCAAGCATAGTAAATAGAAATACCTACCAGATGGATCATGAACCTAGCTCCCAAGCCAATTTAATTCATGATTCTTGTGTCGCATTTCTTAGTTGAATGCAGGCTACAGATTTATTTTCAGTAGTGCGTACGCATACTTGCCATCAAGTGAATACAGAATAGCATCCCGTAGAAACCAAAATTAAAAATAAACAAAAAACTCTTTACGTCTCCCGCGACACAATAACAAGAGTACAAGCTATGAGCTAGATGAGTATGTACTAGGAACAAAGAATTGAGCACACAGGTTGGGGCTCAATTCAGTAAGATGACGTTTCATATGAAGTTAAACTTCTGAAAGCAGGACTTAGCTAAATAACCTAATCCTTAGAGATCACGATACGATGTATGGATGTGGATGAAGCAAGGTGTAAAGATCGAGAGAAGTGGCTCACCATCCTACCCCTTTGGGAAAGAGGCGTGAAGGTATTGTATCATCATTTATCAAGCTTCGATGTTTTTCTATAAGTCCATTTATGAAAATATCGTGTTCTGTCATAGGCCTTATCTTTCCTTACTAACTAAGCTTCATATTTTCTAGTATTTTTTTTGCTCATGGGCGTATGCATAATGCTCGTGCCCAAAATTGGATTGACTTAATTGGAAAATCTAGAGTCTCTAACCCTAGAGGCTATACAGTTGGATTTTTATACTTTTGAGCTGATTATAGATTTTAAAACTAAACCGTACGTAAATCAAACTCTAAGACATCGAATCGACCCCTCCGCCTCGTTGGTGGGAATTGTGGAATGGGACGGGAGGGAGAGCGAGGTATGGGAAGGGTACAGCTTCAAGAGGTCCCAGATGAAGCAGACACCTCCCGTCCTTGAATAAGATAAAGTGGACAAGGTTACGCTGGGAATTTTGAGGCGTAGTAGGTGTTTTTGTAGGTAACGAACATGCCTCGTTCAATAATACATACCACATACATATCGTCACGCCTTTTGTACAGTGCAGTGTGGCCAGAGACACCAGTATTAGTCTTCACTTTTTGCCACTGAACAGGTGGCAAGCCTGTTAAGGATCCGTGGCTTTCAGTCATCTTGTATCTGTCAAAAATATGGCAAATCTCAGTCAATCGTGGAAACGTGAGTTTATTTATACAACATTTCCTCACCACACAATGATAGTTATTATTTGAAATTGGATTGAGCCATATTTTTATTATTTAGGGTTCTAAGGAGCCGTAGTTTTTGATACGAGTAGTGCCTTTGCGTTTTGGAAATTATGGCTATTTAGAACTCTTAATAATGAAAATATGACTCAATCCAATTTAAAATAATAACTATGAACTGTGTGCTGAGGAAATGTTGTATAAATAAACCCACGTTTCCAGGATTAACTGAGATTATGCCATATTTATGACAGATACAAGATGACCTTGACCACCGCCCCTTAAGAGTGTAGTGTACCGCGTCCATGTCCATACAAACGGAGAAAACGTTTTACTACCCCTAAATATTATTAAATTTTAACGATTTTGTAATATGTTACTGACATAATGAAAAGCTACGTACGTATTTTTTCCTTTTTTCAAAATTCGTAATAGGTCAAAAGTTATAAGCCCCTCAAATCTCGGTTTTTTGGTTCATAACTTGCTGGTAATAAACCGTCTGTATTTGAAAAACAACGCAAAATTTCAAAAAAAGCAAAACGTACGTACGTAGATTATAATCTGCTAAAACGTTTGACACCAAAATTATAAGGTTTCGTTATAGTTTAGTAGGTGTAAATCGTTTTCGCCCAAAACGCAATTTTCAACGAAGAACATACCTACGAACACTCACGAGCTGCAGTGCTCTCTGTCGCACTGATGCCCGGGGGAAGAGCGCGCTTGAGACAGAATATGATTTTCTAAATACCTATTTCGCTGCGTACGCTGAGCTACACGATCCTCTTAAGAGAAACCAACACGTCCATGGCAGAGGATTCATATTGACTTTGCAGGTCCTATTGATGGTCATTTTTTATTCATTATTGTTGATGCTTTGACCAAATTGGGGAAATATTTTCAACCAAAACGACTACAAGCACTTGGTATATTACAAAATTACGAGAAATACATTCTGGTTTCTGACATGTGAATTTGAAACTTTCTTAAAAGAGAACGTTATTTCACATAAGACATCTGCACCCTAACATCCTGCTACAAACGGTCAGGCAGAGAGATTTGTACAAACAGTGAAGAAGTCATCGAAAAGAATGGAAAATGAAAATGGGAGTTTAAATGTTGATGATCACAGGACCTAGAGAAAAACGAGAAGTTGATTAAAACACATAGGTATCCACCAATTTTCTTTGAGAGAGATTTGAACCCGGGTTACCTCGGTTTCAAGTACAACGCACTACCAATTAGGCCATCGGCTCCTTTAATAAGTAATAACATAACAAAATACATAGATATCGTGGCTTTAAACTAAAATGATGTTGAGCTGGACAGTGGGACACATAGCAAGGTTGGAAGACAAATAAATTGACGAAGAAAGTAACGAAGTGGACAACCAACAGAAATATGGAAAGCAGGGAATAAATGAAAGGAAAAATGAAAGGATGTGACGAAGGACTGGAAAAAATAAAAGAAGACTTACATAGCTTAAATTGGCTTATAAAATGGAGGATAAAATTAATATTAATATCTAAGTGGGATAACTGTTTTTAGAATTTGTCTGTCTGTCTATCTACAATAATAAAGACAAATATAATTTAGAAGACGCTCCAATACGATTGAATTATTTTTTAGAAAAGTTTCAGGGAGTTGAAATTTTCAAGGACAAAATATCAATAACGCTCAAAATGGCTATAACGAAATAGTTAGTCATACAATGAGGAAATAGTTTATTCCTATTACTCCTATTAGTGCTATACTTTAGTCATCACTTCATACTGTGTTGGAAATAAACTTGATGTAAACACTTAAAACATTCGTAATGGTAATACTATGATGGCTTGCCAAGTACTTCTAGTATGTAAAAATACTCGATGGCTCGTGCGAATATTTCGCACCGTTATTGGTGTTGTTGTCATGGTTCAACTGATCTCCAATAGATGGGCGACTTTTACAAAATTAATTTTTTTTTGTTTCTTTATTTTTTGTCTATATTCTTCAAAATGGCGGATCAAACATTAGGTACCATTGAGAAATAATAATATATAGAGATTATTTTCAGAAATAGGTCCTTTCTGCTGAAGTGTCTATATTCTTCAAAATGGCGGATCAAACATTAGGTACCATTGAGAAATAATAATATATAGAGATTATTTTCAGAAATAGGTCCTTTCTGCTGAAGGTAAGCGCATCACTTGATAACGGCTGGACCGATTTGGCTATTTTTTAATGTTCGTAAGTCCAAATCAGTTTTTGATAATATGGGCTTGGGAAGCCAGAGCGGAAAGCTAACTCGAAAAAACTAATTCAAATCGATTTATTTCAATAATCTTAGAAATATACCGTCATAATATAGTGAAATTCAAAGCCAAGTATACAGGGTCCTATACTCTTGAAATAAATTTCGCCTCAATCCTAATTCACCTAGACCCAATTTCGAAACGAAATTAGGATCGTGTTAAGGATTTGAGAAGGATGGGAATTTTATTTTTGAAGACATCAATCATTCAATCAAACAAAAAAAAAAGGTGCGTCGGTGGCCGAGTGGTTAAGACGTCTGGTATTAACTAGGAGACCACGGGTTCGATCTCTGATCTGATTTTCCATCTAAAATTCTAAATATACCTCAACAGAACTGGCCACTCGTTAGGTACAGCCTCACAAATACCATCGGCTAAAAGAAGGGGACTTGGTCTTCCGCTGTGTACCCTGGGACCGTAACACGGTTTCGGGAGCTGTAAAGCAACCCGTGAAAAAAGAAAAAAAACATCAATCAACTTGACCCTAATTTCGTTTCGAAAATGATCAAGAGTATTAGGTCTCAGATTAGAAATTACGTCTAGACTCTAGGTGAATTAGGATTGCGGCGTAATTTATGTCAACGTTATATGTGCCAGTTTTAAATTAAAGATTATCGTACAATTCGTCACAACTGACTGCCTAAAAAGGAAGCATTAACAAAAGGAAAATTGCGCAATACATCAACACATTCTCCTAGTGACAAATACAGACACGGTTGGTTGGTTATTTATTGTGCATCATTAGGCTATTCATTAACAAGTGCATTGTGTTTAAAAAAAGTTTGTCATAACGATGTGTAATTGACTTATTGACCGGGTAAACGATTGGTCAGGTCTTTTAAAAAAAATTCGCTAATTTACCCGGAAAATTGTAATAATTAGAGCATGGGTTTAATATTATTTTGAATTATTGGTTTGGTCAAGGTCAAAAACGACGGGTCCGTCAAAACCATTAGGTCACCCAAGGAAGGCCCGGCCCGAGAATGTCCAACACTATAATACCGAGCAAATTTGCCATTGGTGTGGACCTGTCGTTTTTGGCTTTCAAGTCAAAACGAAAGAAGTCGCTGTCCTAAATATGTTAATCCCACAGGGCAAATGACAAGCCTATCGCTGCAGTTCGTAGTCTACAACTATCCCTTTTTAAATTGTAATCAATATTTCAATATCCCCACGCTCTAACTATTACAATTTTCCGGGTAAATTAGGGAAAATTTTCTTAAAAGACGTGACCAATCGTTTACACGGTGAATAAGTCAATTATACATTCTAGGATTGGACTTTTTCGGACCCGCCCACTGAAGACTCAATAGTAGGTACTAGCCCTGGCATTCCAGATTGCTAGATTCCCGGTGGCCAGATTCGCAGTACTATATCCTAAGTCCTAACCCCACAGATCGGAGGAACTTTGGACTCATTGATAGAGTTTTATGAATGAGGAGAGTTTCGTGTTTAAAAAAAATCTAGCAGGTACCACCAAATACCACCCTATGGCCTGGTATAAATATGTATGATTAGATATGTACAGTAGATGATTAGTATGTACAGTTTTTGTCCCCCTGTTCCTTTAGATATTATCGTATGACGCACGGTAGCCTCGTCTGCCATATGTCGTGGTTTCCGTGAATTCGCCAACGCTGTTTTATATTTTGCATACAATATAATAACATCTGTTGTTTTTTTGACGCGCTATTATAGTCTCTGGAACTACCTGTTGGATTTGAAAATACCCTAAGGGGTGAAATGGGGTGTAAACGTTGTATTCCTAATACAACGTGTATAAAGTCGCGGGCAACTGCTAGTACTGGATAAAATTAAATTCTACTGTTTCTCAAACCATGGCAAATAGTATAAATTGTAAAAAGTTTGATGTATCTATGCAAATACGTTTATAAGTACTTATACATAATTTTATTTTACACAATTCCTTCCTTCATCATTTTGTTATATATCTCTGACGTATTAGACAGCATACGCCATGAAAACTAGCTGAAGCTAACTTTTTTCCTGACTAGATTCACTTACAACTGTTAATGTTCAGCTCCTACACATGATAGAACCATGTTTAATACTCGTAAACCTTTCCGGTGAATCAACCTATCTAATAGTGAAAACCACAACAAAATCCGTTTAGTAGTTTTTGCGTGAAATGGGCATAGACAGACAGACAGAGCAGGATTGATGAATTCCTCTAATAATCTAAACTAAACTATGCCGTTTGGAGTTGAGACAATGGGCCCATGAGGTCCCAAAGCACACAAGGATCTTGAAAAGGTTTTATAAATTTATAAGTAGTTTCTAAATGTTTATTTATATACATATTATGTATTCATTGTTGTTGTTTTTGTAATAAATTTGAAATATTTGTTACTAATATAGTTTCTTAAAATTAAATAAATTGCGTAATATCAAAAGAAATACCGACAGACAGCCATACATGGTCATTACAAAGCTTAATAGTTCGAAACGCAGACATGCGTACTGCAGACAGAGCAGGATTGATGAATTCCTCTAATAATCTAAACTAAACTATGCCGTTTGGAGTTGAGACAATGGGCCCATGAGGTCCTAAAGCACACAAGGATCTTGAAAAGGTTTTATAAATTTATAAGTAGTTTCTAAATGTTTATTTATATACATATTATGTATTCATTGTTGTTGTTTTTGTAATAAATTTGAAATATTTGTTACTAATATAGTTTCTTAAAATTAAATAATTAGCATAATATCAAAAGAAATACCGACAGACAGCCATACATGGTCATTACAAAGCTTAATAGTCCGAAACGGAGACATGCGTACTGTCGCCCACGCTGAATATCTTTCTAAATGACAATAAAACTTTAAGAACCTACTTTTAAAAAATTCAATAGCTTTTGGAGAAGCTGAGTACATTTTTACATAAATTTTTTTTCTTCCCCGGTTGCCTTACAGCTCCCGAAACAGTGTTATCGGCCCCAGGGTACCCAGCGGAAGACTCTCTTTTAGGCGGTGGTATTTGTGAGACTATACCTAACGAGTGGCCAGTTCTGTTGAAGTATATTTAGATAGAAAGTGTGGTTTGTCGGATTGTACACCTATTGGTACATAGCCGGGATCGAACCGTGATCCGCCTAGTTAATACCAGACCACCGACGCCCTATATTCGTTTCCGTTTAAATTTCGTTGAAGCTTTCTGTTATCATCTGTTACAATATTTTCATGGATAATAATGTAGTTGAAAATGGTTGGAATAATATTTTGAAACCACATTATTATCCTATAAATCCTATAATAAATGCAGTTCATAAGTGACGGTTCAAAATCAGGGTTCGGAGAAACTGGTGATTAATAAAATTGATTGATGATTTGAGGCGTCCGCATCAATAGAAGATGGGTAAAAGAGATTTTTTAATGATGTATTTTAATTTAGGAGCAAATCTAATATTTGTTTGTTCCTTTGTTTGTTCCTATTCTATAGACTCAAAAACTACTAGACCGATTTTGTTACTGTTTATACCATTGGATAGACTGGTTCACGGAGAAGGTTACAGGCTATATAACATCACGCTATGTCCTTTGGTAGCGGAGCAATAACCAATAAAATTGAAACAAAAGTTTCAGAAAATAGTCTGCCATTTTGTGGCCGATTAATCTTTAGTCGGTTAGTCGGCCTAATCCATAGTCGTTAGATCACTACTAGCAATCGAAGCTACATCTATAAAATTAAGTACTATGTTAGTTTACTCAGAGAAATGATGTAGACGTGGGAAAGTGTGTACTAGACCGCCCGATGGGTAATAACACCATTTCATATTTACTTTCTTGCTAAGCAGTTATTATATAAATATTTATATTATTTTAATGGTCTTGTGGTACTCAGCGAAGACCTGCATAATATTGCCGAACCTATTTAGTTCTTTATTGGTGCCTTACTAGCCCCAGGGTATCCAGCGGAAGACAAGTTGATGACATGAAAGGCTGCAAAATGCAAGTAAAAATAAACTGCATATCCGGCTTTGCTCGAGACAATCATCATATATAACGATCTGACACATATTGCCATGAAATATAATCAAAGAGGAATAAACTGATAGTCTACCAAACTCCTTGACCAAATTATAAAAGTAGATGTTAACAAGAAAGTGAAAATCGATCTATAATAAAAAAGGCGATACGGTTCATTACCCGGCCAGAGTAAAGTGAAGTCAAAGATGTGGGTTGGATGATTTCATGCAACCATAATCACCATCCTAAATGGTTTTCGAGCTAAAATAGCGGCGCAACGTCCACAACCTCTCATTTTAAGAGATCGTTAAATTTAAATGGGCAAGACCCTGGTCGGTGACCATTTCGGTATAGGCTTTATGCTTTATATTTTTACTCAAAATTATGACCACGAATTCGATTTTAAACCCACCTTTGTCAGATCCGTGGCGAGTAGGCACCACGGCTGTACACCTTACAGTGTTCTCCGATTCAACATGTTGCGATGAAACAAAGTGCAGATTTTAAATGATCTTGAAAGTTTTATTGGCTATTCCGTTTCAGAGCCTATTCTGGACAAACATTAAAACAGTAAATTATGATTTTTATTTGATACTAGCTGTTTCCTACGACTTCGTACGTGACTATTTCAGAATGTTGGCAAACATACACTTCATACATAGCTTTTATCATGTTCACCTCTGCCCACCCCGTTCCCGTCGTCATGCCGTGATGGTATATAGCCTATGTTACTCAGGGATAATGTAGCATTCCAATGGTGAAAGAATGATCAAAATCCGTCCAGTAGTTTTTGAGTTTATTCGTAACAAACATACAAAAATACAAATCTTTCCTCTTTATAATATTAGTATAGATTGCTATTTGATCAATAGTTGATGTTTGATAGTTGTGTAGAGTCAATTATATATAAGTATGCATTTGGTTAAGTATTCATTTTGAAATCACTTCAATTTTAATTGGTATTTTGTTATTTGTATAAAGATTCATAATGTCATATTTTTAAAGCGGTAGTGAGTACCGTTGCCACGATATATAAAGAAAGTAAACTCAGATTACGAGATATCACGCATGGAATCATTTGGGTTTAACGGTACAAGAAAGTGCTAATTTAATAAAAAGCTATTTAACTAAAAGAATAACTTGAAACTGTGTCTTGAAGCATTTCGTATAAAATGCGAATAATCCAATTGCAAGCAAGCAATTTTATTATTATTTAGGGACTAAATTATAATAATATAAATATAAATTATTTTATTAGGGACTAAAGCTAGGGCGTAGAAAAAGAAAGTGAAAGACAGTCCAATCCAGTGGCCGAAAGCCTGAAAACCTCAATAGCCACAGCTCTTCATCGGGCAGAGGACCGCGTGGAGGTAGATAGTTGAGGAAGAGCTGATGATAAAGAGTAATGAGAGATATCGACTGAGGAGGAGGAAATTAAGATGACTTAACCTCTGGTAGTGGCCCAACGTCCACAATACGTAACACAATATTTTGAAACCTTGGTTTGTCTGTGTTTTTTATACAGTATATTGCAATTAAAACACTTATCTTACATAACTTGTGACCTTATAACATCGCGTGAACTATTGTGATTACACTATCAACAATGCAAACTTGTATGTAATTTTTATAAATATGTTTCCAAACTGCAATTTCGTGTAAATTAATGGCTGATATTGAACGGTTTGCGTGTTTAAAGTTTTTGCTGCACAGTAGTTGATTGATTTGGCCTTCCTCAAAAACTAAACTTTCCATTATACTTTTAATTTGCTCTATATTATTTTTTATAATCATATGTATACATACATACATGATCGTTACCATAATAATTTAAAATTTATTCTCTAGATATTTCTAAGTAGACAAATCACTTTTAAATTACACTAACGTCCGGGTAAAATACTAGGTTCATCACATTTCCTACTTAAATGTGTTGTTCTCTAACGAATTAGGCCCCATAGCAAACTTTTACCCGGCTTCATTAAATAAATATAGGGCAGAAAGAAATTCAGATCACAATGAAGATCGTATCCAAAAATTGTATGAAGGTTCTCGAGATTAGAGCAGTGTTACAAACAGACATGTCTTGGTGATCGAGGACTACTTGTTATTTCCTTTCTATGTTGTTTTTTAACCTCTTTAAATCATCTACGTATTTCTCAGTTGTATCAAAATCTGAATCCATTATTTTTAATCTTAACCTATAAGAAATTAATTCCGTGACATTGGAAACAAGTTTATTTTGTTTGGCAGCAACTTTCCTCTGATTACCAATGGATAATTAAAATCAGTGAAAAGAAAAAACTTTTAACCAAACTGGTTCTACTTTAAGTTTAAATCCACGCCTTCACTTATCCCTCGAGTTAGCACCTTTTGTTAAGCCTTTACCGTTATTCATAACTAGTCTTTAGTAACAATAGTTTTCTTTGAACCACTAAGCATCGTTCGGTTTAGAACAAATTCCTTTATGTTTCGACGTATTTTTTCGATCCGAAGATTAATTGTAATTTATTTCTCTATAATATATTATAATGGGTATTGTATTAAATCAGGGAGCTAATACCATAAACATAAATTTCAAAGCAAAACTAATAAAGTTTAATTTCATTGCGATGGCGACAGTAGCCACAATTTTATTGAAATTCTAAAGCTTACTTCTGAGAATTATTTCTAAACGGGCGAAGACTCGATCAAGGAGTAGTCTAAAATTGTTACTGACAACCATAAAATTTGGATATAAATTTTATGTATGCAAAAGATGTATTCAATAATGGCATAGCGCCGTGCGTCAAAGTGGAAGTCATACATATAAATTACAAAATGAATGCGAACTGCTTCTCCTTTTATGAATATATCATTTGTGTTAAATCAATTAAGTAAAAAAATACTGAATACTTCTTCTTCTTCTTTTTTATTATGGCTCCACCAATGTTCATCGGTGATTTGCCAATGTCAAGTATTATAGCCTTTATAGTGTATATAGCCGATAAATCGGTATTTAAGATAATCCCGCCGACCGTGATATGTCTTATTAATCACTGATTAATCACAACCATCACAGCGCGAACAGGATTAAACTGGATTCCACATCACGCCACGACGAAAACGCGTGCGTATGTCGCCATGACCGGATGTGGAATCCAACTGAATACTTATTATTTGACATTTATTATTAGGATTCCGTCGAACCGGTTAAATTTCAGGTAGGTACAAGTACAGTGAAAAATATTTCTGGTGTCATTTGAAACGGTTTTTAAAAAAAAAAAATTAATTTTAAACCGCATTATCTATTTTCTTATTGAAATTACCATACCATCCCTCAATCTTTGTGAACGAAAAAATAGTTACAAAAAAAAATAAACAGACATTTTAGTTTCATTCACGGAACCCTCGGTGCTGAAGTCTGGATCGTACATGACCTTTTTATGCAATATAGGTAAGAATAATTTAAAAAAACAGTTTTTTGACATGCTAGATATTATGACCGGAAAGAACAATATCCGCAACTTAACAATGAACGAAACTACAAAGTTTTTACAATCAACCACTTAAGCATTCATATTGTAAAGTAGGTATGACTGCCTAGGTATAAATCACCAGCACTTTGCGGCATATATTGGTAACAATGTCCACATAATAATTATTTTCCTTCACTTACAGCTCCCGAAACCAGTCCCAGGGTACCCAGCGGAAGACCAAGTCTCCCTCTTTTAGCCGATGGTATTTGGTAGGCTATACTTTACGAGTGACCAGTTCTGTTGAGCTATATTTAGATGGAAAAACTTCAAAGTGTCGTTTGTCGGATTATGTATAAGTATAGGTTTTTAACTATAATAAAAACCCCATTGGTACTATGCCCGGGTTCGAACCGTTGTCCGCGTAGTTATAACCACTCGAAGAAGTATGACCCTCAGACACATTTGGAACTTATTTTTTGCTTGAATGAGGTTCAAGCTAGTGTATGGGCAAACGTTTTGCCGAAAAATAATTCTTATTTATATTATTATATATTCGTATACATATTATGTACTGTAGTATAGCAAAATTATATAAGTATGAGGTAATATAATATGGCTACAAAATTTGCAAGGTGCTGCAACATCTGCGCCCGCGCAGACTGTCAGACAATAATCACTGCGAAATCAATGTAGGTACTAAATAACACCTGTTATATTACCAACTTTCTGGGTAGTTTTATTTTAGTTAAATACGGTTCTCCACTGTGTGCATGAGACGAGTTATACAATAATTCGGCCACATTGCACGAACAGAGAGCAAAAATTTGGAAACGCTTGTGGTGATGGGCAGGGTGGATTTAAAGAGATCACATCTATTGCCACAACCTTTCATCAAGCTAATAGCAAGGGAGCATAGCTGATGAAGGTAGATATGCCATGAGTCGGGAGTCCCGATCTTCAGGAATGAAGGACCGACTGTGGAGGAGGAATATTTTATACTAAATTGTTTAACTGTCATGTCATGGTCAAATACAATTTTAAACAGGTAAACAGCTGTTTGCAAATTGTTTTCGATAGTAACGTTTGACCGAGACGTTTCGGCATTTGGGTCATCTGGACTTCTTCCAACGATGATTTTGTTTAACTGACTAACGAAAAAATCCGAAATTATAATTTATTTATGTTCTTCTCTTTAGGCTGCAGATACTTAGCGGTTATCCCATCGCATACCAAACAAATTTTAATTAGGCTTGGGGGCTATCACTTCTATTATTTTCAAAAGTAGTAAGTATGTTAAATTAAATCTGTTAAAGAAGTGACACATCTAGGTCTATTGAGTGCAGTAATAAACAGGCTCGCCACCTGTTCTGTTCAAAATGGACAACTGGCAAAAAGTGGACACTGTTACTGGTGTCTCTGGCCACACTGCAAGGTATAAAGGCCGTGAAGGTGAAGGAAGGCATGTTTAACATATTGTTTTGATTTTTTGAGTGACTAATGAAGTAGGGAATTCTGGTTTCAAGTTCAACGCTATATACCTAACCATTAACTGACCTATAAACGCTATATTAAAGGTAGGTAATACAATGTAGTTTTTATGGTACCGTAGTAAAACAAATTCGTTCAAAAATTCTAGTCTACAGTTTTAAACCCATTGTTGTTTACAAGATAAACTAATAAAAATCTGGAATATTTGCTTTTAGTAAAAATTCAAATAAAAATTTACAGACAAATAAACTGGACTTAGAGCTGAGACTACAGAACCCTGTTCTCTATGCGTGGCTCGACACGCACTTAGGCGGTTTTTTCATTTGGATTAGGTTATGATCGAGAGTTGTGAATGCCAAGAAACTGTCTTGCAAATTTCTAAATAGACTTCTTAAATAAACATTTTTTTTTGTAAAATGGGCCTGTGTTTATCAATTTGATATTTATCTGACTAATGGCAATCCAATCCAATCTGTTTAACTGAAAATTTTAATATTTAACACTGAACCAAAAGGTCTAGTTTTTTCATTATCGTTGAATAGGTTTTATGCTAGAGGTTTCTAATTCTAAATTTCTATTTGATGATACGGAACTTTCTGCACGGGAGTCGTATTCGCATGTTGGCAGTTTTTTTTGTTCTAAGTAGACTTTATCAGACACAATGTAAATAATACTTTATTTTCCCACTTATTTTACTTACCTATTGAATTGACACAATGATTATTAGAAAGATGATGGGAAATTTCTTTGATTATTAAAAAAAGTTACAATGCCATGTGAAAATTAAGACAATGAAATTTTTTTTCAATACCACTTTGTAGTCAAGACTTAATATCTACCTAAACACAAGTAATATTTCTTAGGATATACCTAATAAGGATCTCTCTTTTTTTAAAGAAACTGTATTAATTTAACACACAAATAAAATTATATAATACGGAACCCTATCTGCAAAAAATAAATAAACAGTCCAAATAAAAGCGTTGTTAAGGACTACCCGCTGTCCGCCCTTTAAAATTAAAGTCGTGAATATAAATATTGATTTTATTTTATCTACTAACGAACAAATAAATCCAACAGACAACAACGGCCGCAAACAAAACTACAATTTTGGGGACAAATTCCAAGAACAATCCAACTTTCTTGGTCAAGACAAAAAGTTACAATATCGACTTTGTTTTGTTCCTCAGTTTCGTAGCTTAGGGGGTGTGATACGATGCGTCATAGTTCACCCCGTCACCCTCCCACACCCCTTAACACCCCTCCCACACCCCAAAATTCACCCTCTACTACCCTCGTCGCGTCGATCGATCACGATTCACTCCGACCGGCATGCGCAAAACCCGCCCTTTTTGTTTATACCTTCGTAATTTATTTATTTATATTTTTCTATTGAATATGCTGCTATTTAATTAAATTGTAATTCATAAGGTTAACATTAGATAACTTAATCAATCCGCAAACACAACAAAATAAACAAAGATAAACTTACTGGCATTCGTTCATTATTTCCTCCTGACTGCGAACTTGTACGGGAGCTAGTTTTTCCACACTTTCCTCGTAATTTCCGAAACATTTCGTTATTTTTTCATCAAAGGTGTTAACGAGATCCTCTAAAGAACCAGAAAACGTTTCATTGAAGTTATCCCCTTCAACATTTTGCATGTTATCCATTTTGAACTTAATTTTGCGTTCGTCGTTATCATTTAATATATTGGAGTCGGTTTTATTTTTCACCATTTCCCTTTTGATGTGAGATATATTATTGTTTAAACGTATATCGTTCCCGTTTATTGTTTTCGCGTACTCGTTACCGGTAATACAGTCATCCGCCTCCTCGATTTGCGCGAGGGGCGCTTCGAACTCCAGTTCGGTCATTTTTGTATTAGTTTCTCTCATGACCGACTGCGCGCTGTAAACGTTTCACAAAGACTGACCGACCGAGTCACCGAGTGCCGCTGCCGACCCTCCTATCCGCGCGGAGTTCATTTAGCATTACTTCCTGAAAGAAATCGCACTTTATTTATATAGCAGTAAGGTTTAAAGTTATAAATAGATTGTAACGACATCGTACAAGGAATATTCGCATTTTTCAGGAGGCTACGTACGGTTTATGTACTGGTAAAAACCAAGTAATGTTACCTCTAGATCAGTGGTATGATCTGAGGTGGCACAAAACCTTATCTGGACCATCGCCCTCTTTAGCAGAAAAAAATTCAACGCCCCCTTTAGTTAATTTTATATGAAATATAATTTAATTTTAGTAAAACTTAACGCCCCCCATTTGCCTCTGGATCCGGTGCCGCCCCCACGGAAGATATCAGCGGCCACTGGGGGCGGTAATGCCCCCGTTGGGAATCTAATATCTATGCTCTACATAAGTATAGGTAAAAGAGGTTGTTGGTGAATTTACATTTTTTACATATAGGTAGTAGGCACAGTTTTTTTTATACAGACTTCAGATATTGTTCACTGAAAACCGTTGAATTTGAAGTCGGTTGGTGCCAAATTAGGCTTCAAAGTAAAAATAGATTCTACTTAGGTATCTGTGTTTGTAATTAATTGTCTGGATTAGTGACATTTAGAGCCAGGTAGTTTCTAATTTGGTGCCAAATTAGGCTTCAAAATTAAAATAGATTCTAATTAGGTATCTGTGTTTGTAATTAATTGTCTGGGTTAGTGAAAGCTAGGTAGTTTCTAATTTGGCACCAACATTCTTCAAATTCAACGCCGATTCGTTTAATTATTTTTTGCTTTTCAGTGAACAAAGTCGGTATAGCTACTTTCAAAAAAGTTAAATTATTTTTCCCATTTAATTGAATTTGCTGTTAATAACATTATAATATAAATATCAATACAAAAATAAATCATCTATATCGGCTACATTTCATTGAGTTATGACAAAAATTGCCTTACAAAATGTTTTTTTTTTATTTCTGAAGAAAAAATTCTCTCTCGATTAAAAAAGAAACCATCTAATCAGAATCGGCTTACATTTGGCGGAGTAATCGCGTAACATACATACAAAACATACATACATACAAAAAATACTGAAGAATTGAGAACCTCCTCCTATTTTTTAAGTCGGTTAAAAAGGAAACCGTAAATGAAAGGTTGTGAAAGAAAGTGAAGGAAGATAATAGATGTATAGAAAATGTATAGAAGTTCTGTGGTTCAATCACAATAAATCTGAAGGATATATAGGTATTAGGTAAGGATGTAATTAGATTCCTACTAATTAAACCTCAGCACTCTTATTAATAAACTCGAATTAGCGACGTATTAACTAAACTGTATTTCGTCTCCGTCTATCATAATGAATTGCAGATTTGCTAGAGGGTGATGAAAAATATTTAAGTTAGTTTAATAAGAGTGCAGGAATAAAACTTTAAAATATTCCGTTTATGTTGCAGTGCATTATTTAAATCCCGTTGGAATAATGTAATCGCTGTTTATGTGTCACAACATAACTACAAACAAAAACAAAACCAAGAAATCTTCACGGTCTTTATACTTTGCTGTATGGTTACATCCTGGGTTTATTTTGGTTGCAATTGCGACAGTAGCGAGATTTTTTTAAAAATTGATTTGTGTCTAAATAAGTTTGTCTTATATGCTACTAGATTTACATAAAACTGTTGTCACCATCGCAACGAAATTAAATTCAGCATTTAAGGATTTAAAGAAATCTAAGTAAGCTACCAGGTGGCAAAGTATATTGTTGCACTTAGGTAATGCATGGACCTAGATGTGTCACTTTTTTAACAGACGTAGGTAAATATCGTAAATATAGGGGTAAGGGGGAAAATGGAATAAGACTATCCGACCTCAAAATGTCATCCTCACCTGCTCGCTTGGTACCCTCTGCTAGATAACTAAAGAGGCTCTGGCGACCGAGCAATGACGGTATAACGGCTTGGCAACTGGCTGGAAGTGGTAAGTCAGTATATCAGACAAAGCAGCAATTTCTATAAGTACTTAGGTATAGCTTTTACCAAAATTCTTTGTAGTATTAACCAGTTATTCTAACATTCTCAACCATTCCCTGTGTCAACCGACTCACTTCATATTTACACAGTTACACTCCTATTAGCACCTTTGGATTTGGCCGGTCAGGAATGTAGAATTGTAAAGGGAATGCAGTCGATGTCTGATACAAATGATACAATGTAACGTAGCTATTATTATCACATTGCTAATCATGGACAACTGGCTAAAAGTGGACTTTGATAAACTACTATTGGATTAGGTATATCTAACTAAAGATAATGTAGATATATTCTATAAATATTGCTATGATGATATAATGTAAAACCTTTTAAAAAAAAGTGTACCGACTTCAAAAATTTGCACTGAAAAGTAAGAAATAATAAAAATTTCGTCGTAGAATTTGAAGACGGTTGGTGCCAAATTAGGATACAAAATTAAGTAAACATCTAGGGACATAAAGATCTGTTCAAATTCAAAGATTAGTTCATGAATTATCTAGATTAGTAAATTTGGGTACTAAATTATTTCTAATTTGGCACCAACCGTCTTCAAAAAGTCGGTACACTAAAAGGTTTATTTTTCCCTTTTAAGTGATTTTATTGCCCTGAGAAATAAAAAATAGGGCAACTAAAAAAAATGATGGAAAATTAAAAAAAAAACTGCTGTGGATGGGATTTGAACCTCGAGCAATGTGCATCCTGCGCTGCATCCCATACCTTTAGCCGCTAGACCACCGTCTACGAAAATTGACAACTTCGTGTCAATAGCAACCGTTGCTAAGGCTTTTCTCTGATATAATTTTCAGCAGTAAACAGAGACAAATTACTGAATTTCTGAAAAATTACTGAACCGATTTTCGTCATATGACTGTGAGATAATGTCGAGAAATTATTATATCCTTAAAAAAATAAGTCGTCAAAATCGGTACATATTTCATCGAGATATTACGAAAAATTGACTTATAAGGTCAGTTTTTTCAAAATTTCTGAAAAACTAAAGAACCAATTTTTATGAGATAAAAATGGGACTAATCCGGAAGAATTATCTGTCGATTAAAAAAGAAACCATCAAAATCGGTTCACAACTGGCGGAGTAATCGATGTACATACATACAAAAAAAAAATAAAAAAATACGGTCGGAATTGAGAACCTTCTCCTTCTTTTTTTTTCGAAGTCGGTTAAAAATAAAATGCATCGATTTACATAAGTTTTGTATTGACTTTTTAATTTAATACAAAATAAGTGTAGAGCAGAGTTTGTTGTTAAGTGCACCTGCACATATTTTTTTTTTAAAGAAATATTTTGATTAATCATAGTGTCTTTGCCTTCCATCTAAATAGGGAATTCATCCTTTGCCTTTTCCTCGGAAAGAAGACTACAAAAAAAAAAATAGGGAATTCATAAAAAAAGTATAAGGCTGAATAATTGTTTATCTGTGCCTCCTCTGCTCAATTTGAAAATTAAAAGTATAGCTGTCATTTTGACCGTTTGACGTTTATGTCTTCCACAGGTCATGTCAAGTGTGTCAAATACATTATAATTTTCAGCTTTCAGTAGAGTTTCAGCAACCTTCAATTTCACAAAATTAGCATCACTGTACCAGAAACGAAATAAAAATTGGCAATCATAACAAAATGTAAAGTACAAACCATGTATCTATACAAAACAACATAACTTTTAGAACTTTTGATCAATAAATTCGTAATGTTTATGCTTTCAAGCTACTGTAATATCAAATCATTATGTCTGCTTTCAAGATTCTACAGGTATTTATTATCTACTAGCTTTCATCCCCTATTATATAGATATCCCCTTAGGGGGTGGATTTAACAAAAGTAGCCTATGTCCTTCCCTAGGTTTCAAGCTTTCTCTGTAACAAATTTATTCAAAATCAGTTTAGTGGTTTAGTCATGATTTCGCATTTATAATATTAGTATGGATTTGACATGTATTTGACCTCTTGACTATATTTTTTGAAAATACAATAAATTTTATCTTTTGCATTGGGTAGGTATTTGGCTAGTTATTCCTATCTAGCTTGTGATTTAGGGACCAGACATCCTATTCTTAGAATCAGTGTAGGTACAACAATGAAGGGATTCAAAGCATCACTATCATACAAACTGTTCTTTTACTTACTATAAATTAGATTACTGTATTTGTGTGAATTACAATAACAATAAGTTATCAGTCTTTCATGCCAAATATGTTGAGCCTTTGACATTCAGTGCGCAGTACAAAAAAATTACTTATTTTAATATTTTGTACTGCACACCAAATGTCAACTTCCCAAATGTCATGTTTCTTACATGCCCCTAATCACAATATTTTTAATTACAGTTTAGCAAGAAAAAATCATTATGAAGTTCTTAATTTGCGAAAAAATTGTTCAGACAAAGATATCAAAGAGGCTTTTATACAATTGAGTAAAGAAGTGAGTGTGTATTAAATTTCAACCCATACTCATCATCCATCATCCACATTAAATAGGTAAACAGAATTATTTTAAATCCATTTACTTAATTCGGCAAGTAAAACTATACTTTTAAAAAATAACAGATATTTACATTGGTTAAAGAAGTGACACATGTAGGTCTATTAAGTAGGTACAACAAAAGACTGGCCAGTTTGTTGCTGTTTAATATGGACAACAAGCAAAAAGGGACACTGTTACTTGTGTCTATGGCCACACTGTAAAGGGTTGTAAAGCAAACTATATATCACTGTGTCTAATATGGGTGGGCAGAAAGTGTGGAGAACCTACCTACCTACATCTATCCTGCTTCATCATTAGCACATTTTATGTAAACATCATCATTCAACCTATACTATAGTTGATATCACAGTAATAACACAAAAAAAAATTAATATTATAAAAGTTTTCTCACTGTGAATTTAATAGCTCTTTAGCATTGACCAAAAGCAATATCTAATATCTATACTAATAATAAAACTGAAGAGTTTGTTTGAATATATTTCAATTCCTAGGCACCTACTGCGTGAGAAACAAACTTTTTAATTTACCGTGAATTAAAAGTAGTATTAAGCTAGGGCCCCACGGCCTGTTAATTGACAGGCCGTGCCTGGCGTTGTCTATCGAGGCCTGTTGCTGCCTGTGTTGAGCAGTTTCTACATCATTAACATCTAAATTTATCATCATTTTTGTTTTATTACAAACTTTTGTAAAAAATATTCCAGTTTCATCCAGACAAGAATAAGGATGTCAAAGCGAAGGAAAACTTTATCAGGATACTGGAGGCATATAACATACTTGGGAAGCGGAGCAGCCGTGCCAGATATGACAACACTATTGAAATTGTTGTGGAGGCCAAACAGCATGCCTATAAACCTCATGTACCTTATAAGTATGTATTCTACTACTCTTAAGGACGCATTTAGGAATGAGAAATTAATTCTAACTATTTACCCTAATTTCATATACCTACATTAAGTGTTACATAAATTAGTGAAATTTACGAAAAAGGTACAAAATTCCATGAAGAACATAAAATATTGAATATATCTGTATTATGTTATTTTTTGTAGTTATAGAGATGAAACTCAGGGTTTCATTGTTTTCGTGGCAATAGAGTTTATTGCATGCCAATTATAAATAAAAAATAGGTTTATAGATAAAAATTCTACAAACATAAAATGTGCTGTTTGTTAAAAAAATTGAAAGCAGAGGAACATTTATGTCTCTCTTACTCGCACGCATTTTACACTGTCTCTATCTTTCCACGCGCTCATTATTGTTGGGGCTATCTATTGTTTTAAATCTTTGCATCATCCTTAGAAAATTGCATTGCAAATTGAAGCCAAAAATGACAATTATTCAACTTCACTTGCTTCAGAGTTAGCTTAAGAAAGAAGTGACAGCTTTTGGGGGAGCTTTGCCCATTTAGTTTCTATGACCTCTGTATATTCCGAAGGCGCGCTCAAGCTCACATTACATGCTTCACGACTTCTTAAATTACGCGATAACTATATGTCTTAGTTCCGAAATTTAAACAGCTTTCGAAAGATAAATATATTTGACACCCTATGAATTTAAAGAAAACATGAAAATCAGTTACACCTAAGTTTTATGAAGCCCTGAAAGGCATTAATTTCACGCGTAATTTACTAATGTACCATTTTCTCGTATTTATCCTATAGATAATTTCAGATTCTTTATAAAAACATTAACAAAAACTTGCTATTTCTAATAGTTTTTGTATATGTACTGGAAGTCTGTTGTATGTATTTGTATGTCTGTTTTGTGTATTTTCGCAGGACCGTTTTTAAAAATCGTTCTTTCTCATGTTTCTGGTACGTGAATCTTGGCCTATCTTAACTTATCCTTGGTTATTTTATCGATTCTTTTTGCAGTGTATCTCTTTACCAACTTTTTAAAGAGATATCGACAAAATAAGCCGCTCGGTGTACTGAGTTCATTGCGCTAATAAGCTTGCTCTTAAGAGTAACCTATTAGTTATATGATATGATTACGATTTTTCAGCACATGTGAAGCACCCAATCAATGAGGTTTTTTTTAATTTCCAGCTTAAGAAACAACCCCAGGTATCATTACTATGAGAACAGAGCACGGGAACACAACAGCCACAGTCAGCCCTTCGCTCAAAGAGCGGGTGGGAGGCAGTTGCCAAACTACTTGGTCATAACGGGATGTGTTCTAATTACTGTTCTTGGACTTAGTATGCAGATTGTTATTATAAGGTACTTAACTACATACATACTTTAATTGTTTAATGTGGACAGCTGGCAAAAAGTGGACATTGTTGCTGGTGTCTCTGACCACACTGCAAGTTATAAAAGCCGTGAAGGTGTGTGCGTTACTAATAGCTTAATTCGGTATGTAAAGTAAAAGTTAAGGTATGCTGAATCCAAATCCGTTTCGAGATATTGGTTTAATTATCCGTATTTCACCTATGAATGATGTCATTATATCGGCTAAATAGATGCTAGTTTGGGGCCATTCATATTTAAAAAAGCAAAATATTTACTTGTCAACTTATCAAATAATGTTACCCTGGATTCCACATGACGCCTTTGTGATATACGCACGCGTCCACCAGGACGTCATGGGGAATCCAGTTTAATCCCGCCCGCGCTGTAATAGTTGTGATTAATCAGTGATTAATAGGACATATTACGGCCGGCGGGAGCATTCTACCTACCGATCAATCGGCTTATTGTTACTGTGACGGTCTATATTACTTGACATTGGCGGAATCATCAAAACCCTGATGGAGCCATTTTGAAAAAAAAAATTGAATAGAATGTTACCCTGATTCCACGTCACACCTTGGTACAGGTCGCGCGGCGTAAGTTGAGCAGAACAACACATCTACAGTCTATACACAATTTTTGTGTGTGAGGCGTGCGTGCGCCACAAACACGTAATTTCATCGCCCGATATTGTAACCCAAAATTGCCCATAACCAAATCCGAAAATCGGTCCGTATATTTCTAAAATTCATTAGTGTGGGTACTATATTGTGCTCATCTTACGTTGCGCGACCTGTACATAGCGCAAGCGCCCGCGGAGACGTTATGGCGAATCCAGTTTAATCCCGTCCGCGCTGTGATAATTGTGATTAGTCAGAGATTAATAGGACATTATCACGGTCGGCGGGAGCATGCTACCTACCGATTATCGGCTTATTGTTACTGTGACGTCTATAATACTTAACATTGGCGGAATCATCAAAACCCTGATGGAGCCATTTTGAAAAAAAAAATAGAATAGAATGTTACCCTGTTGGTAGCTATACGAATAGTTTTTATAACTAATCTAGTTTCTTATTTTGGAAGAATGTTTAAGCATTTTTTATGGTATTTCTTTGACCTTTGTATATTATTTTGTATCACAACAACTATGCAGACTAAGGTATAAAAGCTGTAAAGATGTGTTTGTTTGTTGTTGTTTTAGTATGTTTTATGTAGAAGTGGTAGGTTTTGGTAGATTTTGAGCTACTACGAACTTTTGATAAAAGGAAAACGTACGAACGTAGTTTTTCACTATGTCAATAACATACTAAAATTTATTGAAATTAGAAAATAATTAAGGGGTAGTAAAACGTTTTCTCCGTTCTTAACAACCTTCTTAAAAAGTGACATAACTAGGGTCATTAAGTATAGCAACAAGCTTGCCACCTATTGTGTTTAATGTAGACAGGCAAAAAGTGTACACTGTTACTCATGTCTAAGGCCCTTTCTATGGCCGCACTGCAAGGTATAAATACCATGAAGATGTGATTGTTTGTTTTGTTTGTATTTTTATGTTACATTCAAATTAAGATTTAATAACTAGGTATGTGTTATTACACTTTTTAATTTTGTTTAATACCTACTTTTTTTTGTTATTTTCTGTTTATTAAGTAGGTATTATAATCCTAACTAATATTATAAGCGCGAAAGTGTGTTTGTTTGTTTGTTTGTCCTTCTTTCACGTTAGAACAGAGCAACAAATCGTCGTGATATTTTTGCACAAATATATATTTTTGGAAGGCTGGAGTAGCTATTTATTCCGGAAATCCTTTGGGTACATTTTTACGTAAAATCTAGTATTAGTATAAATATATCAATTACCATTTCTAGAAACTCATTTCGACGGAAACTGCATGAAAACGAGAGAAAGAAAATTTTAAATGAAGATTTGGAAAGAATAAAGTCGCAAGCACTGGCGAATGGCAATGAGGTATTATGATTTTACATTATTTGTGCATGGTTTTGACCTATTTCACAGACAAACATAAAACTGTCTACATGCAGACGCACTAAGCGGAACTGTGGGCTTACCATATTTAGGTCCGCATTCTCGTATCGGGCATTCCTTGGCTGACCCGTCGTTTTTAGTATTTAAGTCGAAACGAAACCTACGACGGATCCAACTAATATTGTTTAGATGAAATTGTATGAGATAGAACGGACTACACGGCGTTCTATGATTTCTTGACTATCATTCATTTTACACTGAGATAAACATTTTTTATATACAAAAGAATAGAGTTGTCCCTTACCAAAACCTAAAAACGGTGAAATATAATGCACATGGAAATCTTCGCCATACTTCGTATTTCCGACAAAAACCGAATCACAAAACGTAACAAGCCTAAATATTCCACTTGCACTTTAAACCTTATAGAAAAGAGGTTAGAGTTTAAGGTCATTTAAAAAACGTAAGATATGAGGCAATTAAGTGATTAAGAATGGTGAGCAGATTTGATATTGAAGTTGAACCTTAATTTATTTCCCATAAGGTTTAAAGTGCAAGGCAATATTTAGGGCCCTTACGTTTGTGGTTCAGTTTTTATCGGAAATACGAAGTATTACGAAGATTTCTATGCGCATTATACTTTTGGTCGTACTGTACTTTGTTCTAAATACATACCCTTACACGCCCCGTATACTCCGTCCCTACACGACCTAACAACGTTTTCATGTCTCTATAAATGCTATCTCTTTCTTTGTAGTTCTTTACTTTATAATTTCAAAGGTCATAATAATAATGCATTATAATTTTCTCTTTACAGACACAGGCGAGGTTAATTTTAGAAAAAATAGCAAACGGATCAAATTCTACAGTTGCAACAGCAACACTTGGCCAAGCTTTAGCAAATGAAAGAAGATGAACTTTACATATACCATGTAAATAATTTTATTGTTTTATTAATGACATTTTTAAGATATTAGTTGAAATTTTATTGTAAATAAAAATAGTAAAAAATTATTGTTATACCAGAATTGAATGATTTGTTTACATATTTATCATATATGTTTGACTACAATCTCATTTTTTAAAATACATATAATAATCAGTCTGTGATTTTAAACTTTTTTGATAAGTGCTGTAAATATAAAGCACAGAATATACAATAGTACTAAGAACGTACAGAAGTCTCTCTTAGTACATTTATTTGATACGAATCAATAAGGCTCACTTTGCATTGATATTACATATTTTGAAATTTCAATAAGCTACCTAAAACGCGATGTATATAATTGAAGGGTAATGGTAACAGCGCTTTTAAAAAAAATTTAGAGCTTTTAGATTATGAAAGAGCAAACAGGGGCAAAGTTTAAACCTCCCATATTTCCTATTCAATAAAACCCATTGAAAAAATAACAGCTATTTCACTTAGATATATTGAATAAGTAACTATATGCTAAATTACAGTGACACAGGTGGATTATTATTTACAGAGAAATTGGGAATAGTTTATCCCAGAAAAATTATGTATATTTTTATACACAAAAGAATAGGGCCCAACGATTTTATACTTCAATAGCGACCCTGCCCCAGGTTCGCACGGGTGAAATATGGATTTAGAACAATTTCAATACCTACTGCATAAATACGCTTATAACTACTTATCTATTAGAGAGCCCGCCTAGAATCTATTGTGCACAGGTTTGGGATAAGTTCATATATTGTGTAACAAATGCAAGAAATGTCACGATTTTTTTCAAACGACAACACAATAGACAATGGATTCGCTCTCTTTTGGCTCGAAATTCAAACTTGCGATTTTATTTTGCTTACTATACAAAAATTACACATCTAATATATTTTTTTAAGTTTTTCGCGATTCCCGAGATCAAGGAATCGTTGTTTGGTACAAACATGTCAAGAAAGTTTTGTAGAGCGCCATCCCGCTCTCTCTCGTTTTTTTTTATCTCGTTCTGCTTTTTCGATTTTATTATATAGAAGACTTTTTTTGTTGATCATTTTATTGTACTTACACAATTTCCATCCTACATCATTTTGTTATATCTTATGCTGTTAACGCTCAGCTCCTAAATACGATAGGTCCATGTTTGTTTAATAATCGTAAACCTTCCCGTTAAATCAACCTATCCTATGAAAACCACAACAAAATCTGTTCAGTAGCTTTTACGTTTTTAACATTATGGTATTTAGTAAAAAATAATCTACTTTAAAAAATACTTATTATTATTAAAAAATATTTATTGCTAATTTTCAATAGTTTTTATATAAACACAATCATAAATGTGTGGTTCTTCAGGTACAACGATAGGCTGGCCATCTAACTTAATGTCGACATAGGCCGCTTTATATGCACAAGTGAAGCCACATCTTTCTGCAGATTTTGCTGAATAAGCGCTAGACGTGTCTAGTCTCACCAATGATACGCCTAGCTCCTTTGCTTTAATTCTGAAAAAATAAATAAATATACCATTGGTTTATTTATCCATAGATGTAGTATGCTGGCGCTCTACTAGATTGGTAATGTCGCGATTAGAACGAGACCAAAAATTAATACATCAGTGTGCGTGACAAATGCGTAATTCTGTGGATTTTTCACCTTAAGGGGCCGCCTCATGATTTTTGTCCCATACAAATCAGAGGTTTCGTTTTTCCAGTTTTACGCGATAATTGTATGTGCTAGGCTCGAAATAAAAATTGCTTTTCAACGATAAATAAATTCTAAAGTTTCTCATGGAAAGAAAATAACCAAAATCAGTTACACCTAAGTTTTATGAAGCCTTGAAAATCCTAAATTTCACGCGTATTTCAGCCAAGTTTGCGACTCGAGTTCTTTTAATATATTCACTAATTTTAAATTTTCTCGACATTAAAAGATAGATAATTTCACATACTTTAAGAATACACTAACTAGAATTTGATAATTCTAATAGTTTTTGTAAAAACATAGAAAAGCCGAAGTCCTTTTCGTGTTTTTCAAAATACCGATTTTGTTAAGAAATCCTACTTTCTTATATTTCTGGTATGTGAATATTGGTCTATCTTATCTTATCCTTGGTTACCTTATCGATTTTAATAGTAGTCCATCCCGCTCACATTTTTCTAAAGAGATAATATGGACAAAATAAGCCGCGCGTAAAACTGAGTTCGTTGCGCTGTGATGCGTCGACTTAAATGACTTACATGTAGGCACTGCATTAACCATAACTAATCACGTCTATCAAACACTAAATTATAATTTAAAACATAATATTTTACAAAAATAAGCAAAGTTACTACTGACGCTAGGCTGTTACAGGCTGTATAGTATTAAAAAACGGTCTCGACTATATCTATGCGCTTTTTCATATATATTGCCAATCTAGTAGAGTGTCCGAGCGACTATACTAAATCTATGGGGTTATCTTCCATCCGTGCGACGGTGTAGAAACAAAAACCGGTCCTTTTTGTCTTGCTTTATTTCTATTGCGTATTATATCTTTCTCTTTCTAAATGAGATTCTCTCTACACAGTCGTGCTAAGTATCGTAGTTTTGGGCATGGCACCATTTTTTGTTATGCGTTAGTTCGGTTGTAGTTAGCCCAACTGAGGGCTTACCATGACCTTTTATAGCAATTAGATACCACAAAATGACATATTAGCAGGCTCGAATTTACTCAATTACGCTCAAAAAATCATGAAGTTTCGAGTTAACTTCATGCATTTGTCTCTATAGATTTACATTTTACCTACAAAATTGTTTGAACTTACTCTGTTTGTTTAACTAAAGCGTTCATAATTCCCTTCCTGGTCCATGCAGGATCTGTTGATGTAATATTAATGTCAAGAAGACGATCAATGTTAGGATACTTTTCCCACAACTTTGCACCTTCTATTCGATTCGCCATTATGTAAAGTATTTTTTGAAATTTTTTGTCTTCGCATTTTTGCGCCAATGTCAAAATTACATTTTCTTCGTCTGCCTGAAAAAAAAATAGGTCCGTAGTATGTAATGTATATTACAGATCATTGGTTGGGTTGGGGCTTTATTATGCTGAACACCTAACTAAACATCTTATCATTACAACAAAGAGTTAGATACCTTAAAGTCTTAAAAATTTAATTACATATTAACTTTCACTTATTTAAACATTTTGTAGATTAAGACGTAGGTATATTAATCATTAGAGAAAAATGCGGAGTGAAAGATGATGTTGTGACTAAAATGAAGAAAAGTAGTTTACGCTAGTTTAGTCACGTTGAATAAATGAAGGATGAAAGATTGACTAAAAAGGTTTACATGGCTGAAGTAAAAGGAAATGCTGGCAGAGGACGACCTTGGTGTACTGTTATTGAACATATAAAAAAATATTGATTGAAGGCAATATTAAAAGTATACACAATCGCCGAACATGTATGAAAGGTATGATGAATATAAAAGAAGCGAAAGAGGTATGTCAGAATCGTAGCAATTGACATTCGATTGTCTTTGCCTACCCCTCTTGGGATAAAAGGCGTGATGATAGATAGACTTACGTACCTTTTTTATTGCTTGTAAAGAATTCAAAGCACAACCGACTATGTTCCCTTCTTTGTCCACAGCTTTGAATGATATTAATTGTTTAACACTTTTTCTGCAGTAGGTGTCCAAAAACTTGCATTCTGTAGTTTCACTGCATAATCCAATTGCTTTGTTTAGTGGCTCGTCTAAGTAGAAAGTTCTGGAAAGAATTTAAACAATTATATTATCGACAATTTAGTATTCGTAAATCACTTGTCAATAGATGGCGCTTTTTACAATACGGTTTGTATACGTAAAATTTAAAAGAAATATTAATTTTGAATTGTTTGTTTATTTTTCTTCATTAGCAGTGTAAGTAATCTTCAAAATGATGAATGAAAATGAAAGGAGAAATTTTGGAAATAGTATCTAGAGATGAGATATAGGTATGTATCAAATAAAAGTTGCTGGGAAAATGTCTTAGCTCGTAAAATTAATGCTGTAGAGATAAGATGAAATCCTAAGTACTATGTTTAAAATAAAAGGTAATGCTGAAATATTAATGAGACTGATCAAAGTAATCTAAATACCTACCGAGCAAATGTGGAATAAGAAGGCGTCTAATGTGTATTGTTCTAATAAAATTAAATCCTGCTATCTATGCGCCCTAGCGTTGCTTGTGGAAAATTTTGAACTGTGACTAGGAATAAATAGTCTCCTTGCCTTTCATCTATCTTTGTTCAAATAACGTAGATCCGTTGCTTTGTTTTGACGTGAAAGGAGGACAAACAAACAAACAAACACACTTTCACGGTAGCTTACTGTTGACTTCAATTAGAATTTCAAATCTTAAAATCCTGAATTTAATTTCTTTGCGATGATGAATTAAAATTTCAATCCCCAGAACTGTGAGATATAACGCCTATTTTACTGTGTGACAGACAGTGTTTGCCTTGCATTAGTTGTGATGGTTTAGACACTGGCAAATTCTAGGTAGGACCAATTACCACGGGCGCGCCCTCCTAGAGGTCTGAAAAATGTAAATTAAGGAGGAACCTAGGAATTCGATCTTGCGAAAATTATTATATAAAAATACAAGTTGCAGCATTTTTAAAAGTAGGTAAGTACGTGAAATTATCTATGGTCTTTAATTTTAACTTCAGAAAAAAATATAAATGAAGAGCTGTTGGTAGAAACTCGTATTTTAGTGTGCGTTGACACGGTTTTGGGAGCTGTAAGGCAACCCGTGAAAAGAAAAAAAAGATTGAAAGTGTTGTTGTGACAAATTGTAATAATATTCTTAGAATAATGTTTAGTGCTAATAAAAATATTATTTATAAGCGTTTTATGCGCCAAAGCAATTACAATAAGTAAAGGCATACACATTTCTTTAGTCTAGTGGTTGCATAATAGGCCGTTTCCATCAATTTCATTTCAAATAACTCCAAAATTAATGGATAAGATTTTGTATTTAGATAATTGGCCATGCTACATATTTATAATATACTTTTTTTATAATTTATTTTGAAAATATAGCCTATTTTAAGAAACTAATTTCGATATTATTGTTTTTTATCTATTGCGTCTATTTTTAATATACTTTACAAATTTTACCCGTGAAAAGTAAACGTGACGTCACAAGATTTTGGAACAGGATTATAATCTTGGCCACTACACATAAAAAGTGACAGTCAATCAAATTAACGTCAAGCAAACGTCAGTCAAGGTCGACTAACCTAAAAATTACTCTTGTTTATTATACTCGTGTTTATAATTATTTAAATTGAATAGTTTTTTACAATGGCAAGTAAATAGTGTTTCATCCCGTCATGTCCTAATAACAAAGAAAATAATTACACGTAAAATATAAATTTATAAAGATGTCATTCAAAGATTGACGATTACCCTTGTTTGTAGGCAAAGGTATTATTTTTTCATACTGCTTATGATGACGTCATACATCGGTCAAATTAAGGTTATTGTTTTTTATTGAATATCTTAAAAAGTATAGACTTAATTTAAAATCTGATAAATAGAAATTGTACTGAAAGCTTATATCTCGAAACAGTTTCGAGATCTTCGTTCATGTTCAAAAAGTTAGCATGGCCAATTATCAGATCACCATGAACCCCAACACCCAAAAGATGACCCAAAACCCATGACTTGAATCGTCTTCTGAAAATTGTAGATATATTTATTCTGTTCTAAGGCTCATTAAGCTGCAACTACAAGATGACACAACTAGCCACACTGTAAGGTACAAAACGTCGTGATGGTGCACGTGTTTGTGTGTTTGTACTATACCTACGAACCTCTTAAGAAAACTAAGTATCCCATCCTCATCATGTTCTGTGATAGATTCTATGGTGTATGAAGATTCCGACATCGTGGAACCTTAAACCTGCAATTTAATTTAATATTTTTAATATTAAACCACGCCTTTGTTCTCTATGCATCACTCATACCATCCATGTCTCTTAGAATTAGATTAAAGATTTAAATTTGTTTTTTTGTATTTTTGTTTGTAATTAATAAACTCAAAAACTACTGAACCGAGTGACAGGCTATATTTTATTCGAATATATACACGGGCGGAGCCGGGGGCGGAAAGTCTAGTATTATATATATATATACTAGATACAAACCTTTGCTCGGGGTGTTCTTTACGTTTTATGTATTTTTTAGGTAATTATATGAAATGGAAAATTATATAAAACGACCTGACTTTGGAGTTGTCCTGAGTTATAAAGTTCATGACTCAAACAAACGTTACCCAATGCTCACTCTTTTCTTTGACTCAAACAAACGTTACTGTCACGTTGAAAATTGCTTCTGACAGAATTTGGACTTATTTATTGAAATTACGGGATTATACGAATTTTGCGGATATATTATGTTCCTAACCCAGAATTGATTACATTTTTTTCTTAACAATTTGGTATGCGTTTGAATCAAGTCTACCGTACCCCTAAACGAAATTATTAATATAGATAGGTAAAAAAGGAGAGGACGGATCGCCGCTAAGACAAAAGTGAAGCAACCAAGTTATGTCAGTTTCATTGTAAATACGAGCCTCACGCACACATTTTCATTCGGTTATGCTGATCAGCCGCCATTAAGAAAATAAAAAACAATGCCGTCTTTTATAGTAAAATTATGCAAAAACAACTCCATTATTCATAAAAAATCTCAAGGAATCACATTTCATAGGTAAGTTAGTAATTTACCACTTATTCTACAATTTAAAGATATATTAGAGATAAATAAAATCGGTAGCACACATGCACGCTTGGTGCTTCACTTTTGTCTTAGCGGCGATCCGGCCTCTACTTTTTTACGTCCATGGATAGGTATATAAAAAGTGGAGACTGAAATATACATTATACCTACTAGCAACATTTTTACTTAAAAAGCACAATATAGAGTTTTTGCCTTGGTTTAAGTTGGTATAGTGCAGGTGAATACATTCTTGTTTGTCACTTTCATTCATGAACTCCTACAGCCACTTTCCACCAAGTGAGACACATGTCGTTCTATCTATAAAAAAAATTAGGTAGAGCAAAATGCGATAAAGAGTGAGCTTCCTGAACTGGCCTCAACAGAAAAGGCTTTACAGTGTTGTCAAGATACACTCAGTTTAATACTAGCTGTTCGTCCCGGCTTCGCCCGTGGAACCCAATCAAACTTTCATCCTCTAGCCCACTAGTGTAGTAGTGTGTCTAAAATTGAACTTTTTATACATGTTTCAACTAATTGTGATTGTATCACATTTTGTAATATTAAAAATAAAAATAATAATGCCTGTGAATTTAGAGTTACAAAATAATAAAAATATACTAAATGTAAATATTTTCAAATTGCTTTCTTGGGGTTGGATATGAGCCTATTACATATAATTTTAGGTATGTTTTACAAATAATGATTCAACCGTATCATTGGAGGAGCCCAAACTTAGTATGTTTTGAAAATGATTTTTATTTTAATTTAAAACAAGTGACTGAAATATAACGATGTGATATATTTTTAAAATCGCCTTAGTAAGCCCTTTCATTAAATACCACACACGATAGGTTTCAGAATAAAAAAAAAATATCCCATACAAAAAAAAACGTCATAACTCCTCTCCTTTGTTTTTTTTTCGTGCTACGGGTCAAATTGTTTCGTATGGCCTAAAAATCAATCGTTCCGATTTTCATGCTTTTAGCAGAATTTCGGGGTGTACCGCTAGCACTATCACCCAAAAATTGGCCAGCCGTAGATACACAAGATTCGATTAAACAAAGTGTCAAACATCGGTGTGTGTGTGACAAAATAGTTCCGGCCATCGAAATCAACCACAAATACAACGATTTGAAAACGGATGGCGGACCATTCGTTACAAGAATTGGACGAGTCTGTGGTCGATTTCGACGGACCGTATGGCGGCGCGTCGGCGATTGAAGGAATGAGTGGGCACCTTTACTCGTAGATTAACCTTGTGTATGCATCTACTGCCGGACATATTGAATATCATTGGAAGGTCTTGACGAGACATAAAAGACATAAGTAAGGTTACAGGAGGTTGAATCCTATCAGAAGGATCGATAGATTTCGAGGAGACAAGAAGAAAAGTCCAAAAATCTACCCAAATCAATACAGCCGTTCCAAATGGGACAGACTGTAATTAGAGAGTTTCTTGTTTTGTAAGGGATAAAGGTCTACTCTTTTTCTACTTCAATGTAAAGCGTATTGACCGCATCCGGAACGATGTCATTAGAGAAAAATGCGGAGTAAAAGATGAAGTTGTGACTAAAATGAAGAAAAGTAGTTTACGCTGGTTTGGACACGTTGAAAGAATTAAGGTTGAAAGATTGACTGAATGAAAAGGTTTATATGGCTGAAGTGAAAGGAAATGCTGGCAGAGGATGTAGGTGTACTTTTATTGAACATATAAAAAAAGTATTGATCGAAGGCAATATGTATGAACGGTATGATGAATATAAAAGAAGCGAAAGAGGTATGTCAGGATCGTAGCAAATGGCATTCGATGGCCTCTGCCTACCCCTTTTGGGATAAAAGGCGTGATGATAGATATATGAATGTAACCTTTGAATCATAACTTTCTTAATAGGCTGATGATGATTACATGACTGCACTTTCTTCTCTCGTCAAGATCTTTCCAATGATATATAATATGTCAGGCAGTAGATGCATACCCAAGGTTAATCTACGAGTTAGTGGGTGGGGTGTATTAAAAAAAAGTAGCCTAGGTCCTTTGAATCGGTTGAGTGGTTTAGCTGTGAAAGCGTAACAGACACAGTCCTGTTATCAGAATACTGTGCTTATCTAAGTGCTTATTACATATTGCGATATCAAAATAAATTGAACATAAAATTCAATATTGATTGATTCATTGAATTTAATTAGTTTTATATACTGTCATCCTGCTCAATGGCATCTAGTTTCTCTTGGGTACGTTGAAACAGACCTTATGATGTCATTACCAAATAATGGTCCGTTTTAATACCGGTACCTCTACACCAGGGATGGCGAACCTTTATTGGTGAATGTGCCATTTTAAAAAAAATGGTAACAATGAGGCCATGACGTGCCATCAAAGAATATTGACTTAGTGATTTAATTAACAAAAATAAAACTAGATGCTATTAACTTAAAACTCTTTACTTGCAACTAGTAATTTGTACAGCAATTGTAAATGTTTTTATGTTTATTTAAATAAAAGAAAAAGTTAGTGTGATTTCTGGTGTTGCAAATTAGATGCTTAATATTTTTAGGCTTATACTTTCTTACTTTTAGCAAAATGCAAGCTGAAGTGCTGAACTGGAGCAATTTTTTTTCGATCAGGAACATATTCGTTAAATATTGGCGTGCCCAAATTATTTTGTCTCGTGCCACCATTGGCACGCGTGTCATTGGTTCGCCATTCCTGCTCTACACCCTCATGATGGGTATGATGAATATAAAAGAAGCAAAAGAGGTATGTCAGGATCGTAGCAAATGGCATTCGATAGTCTCTGCCTGCCCCTCTTGGGATAAAAGGCGTGATGATAGAAAATCTGACTAATTAGGTAGGTATAAATAAATAAATTTTATACCTAAAGTCCATTTCTTAGACATGTCTATTTGGTAAACAAACTTTGCAAGTATTTATTGTAATTTTTTTTAATTATAGTTAAAAAAATATGATTTAGTTGGTACCTTCTAGTAAAATCTATACTAATATTATAAAGAGGAAAGATTTATATTTTTGTGTGTATGTGTGTAATGAATAAACTCAAAAACTACTGTGCTGATTTCAAAAATTCTTTCACCATTGGAAAGCTACATTCACTCTGAGTGACATAGGCTATATTCTATTTTCAAAAAAATTAGGGATCCTTACTAAAACTCCAATAATGTAACCCAAGGTGTAAAAAAATTACCTAAGAAATTCCTTACATCGCGTGCGCTGCGAAAACTATTGATGATATAGAGGTAGAGGGTAGGGTAGGGGTAGGGGTAGGGGTATCCACGGGCGAAGCGGGCGGGTTATAAATCTATAAGAATTTTGTATTACACAATACATACACACAACACGCCACTCATATTTCATACATTTTCCTACCTACCCTCCGTTCTCCTTAAAACGGCCTGTGTGTCAAGTGCCCGGACGGTCAAGACGTTGGTCGCAAGTGTCGCAACGTACCGCAATAGAGTCGCGCTATTCGTACCCGTTAAGCCGTCGCGCTGCCTACTCAAATCGCTAACGCAAATACAATATTGTTTATACGCAACCCGCAATTTAGTTAGTAAGCTAGGTTAAGAAGAAATTTGTGGTGAAAAGAAAGAGGCAGACAAAACATCGAACCGAAGCACAGCGACAACATCTCGAAGGTAACTAATATTGTAAAGAGGTGAAGTTTGTGAGGTTGTAGTGTAGGAGGTAATGTAATCTCTGAATCTACTGAACCGATTTTGAAAATTCTTTTACCAATAGAAAGCTACTATTATCCCTGAGTGACATAGGCTATATTTTATTGGTAAATGTTTAGATTATCTAATCCTGAGTATTTCGTGTTTTTTTTGACTTTATTAAATTGCTGCACTGTTTTATTGTATACTTTAATTATTTTCAAGTCTCGGTAAGGTATAAGTTTTTGCAGGAGTCACAGGTTTTTGCAAAATTTAGGTTGGAGTGGAGGAAACGGGACACTAAGAAAATGATGTCATTAGATGAAAGGCGTCACAAGGAGCAATTTTCGTCCAGGATACCAATCCCGGAAACCCCTCCCGTGACCGCAAGGTCGGTGAAAAGTCTTCTTTTTAAACACAAAATCTCAATTTTCTTATAAACTTGTGAACACCGGCGTAAAGTGATACCTTACCGAGACTTCAAAATAGTTAAAGTATGTAATAAAACAGTGCAGCAATTTAATAACGTCGTCAAAACACGAAAAGCTCAGGATTAGATAATGTGGGGCGGAATGATAGTTTAGAATAATTTTAAATGACAACTGTTTGTTTACCAAATAAGACAAAACTAGACAAATGGACCTTAACATCTTGAAATAAATATACTTTTATTGAAATATTTTTTAAATAAGGTACCTATTTAGTAGTTATAGAGGTCGAAAAATAATCAAAATAAATGGAGCTAGGATAACAAAAATACAAGTAGAGATACATACGTATACAACCAATATTTAAAACAAAAATGTCACTGAAACTACAGTAAATATTTTAATTCAAAACGTAAACAAAGCACTTTTCAATTACCTCGGTCAAAAATAATTATAAAACTCGAAGTGCTAGCAAGTGCGCTACGTAAAGTGATACGGTGGGAACTAATCGTTCATTTACATTTTGCTGTAGGTATGAGATATAAATAAATGTTAGCATCATTATGTAGGTACTTATTATTATCTATGAACTGGATGCGGCCAACGACTTCGTCTCTATTATTTTGACCAAAATATTGAAGATATGGAGAATAAAGAGCAAATACTTAAATGTAGAATTTATTTTAATATAATATATCCACTTAATTTAATATAAAAAGATAATGCTGGCAGAGGCAAATACCGAACCATCTTAGATCACAATGACGTAATACTTTAAAAACATGTACAGTATATATTTTATAGTCAATGTTAGTCTATTACAGGACAAATAACAGAAGTAGGTATTAATTTATATGAGAAACGTGGTCGTTGGCTTTACTTGCTCTACGAAGAACGAGTAAATTGTTTGGAAGCAAGCGAGCGGTTTTATAACATTGGTATAATTTATCAAGGCGCTATCGATCATGTACCTACTAAATGACACGTAGATTTTTGTAATATTTTTGTGCTATTAAAATCAGCGCGCGATGTGTTTTATTTTGAAATTGAACCTTTATCCTCTTTATCATACTGAGGACCAAAATTGGTTAGTCCAGTGAGTCCAGTTACGCACACAAACACATGCAGTCCATGCAGGTGGACATAAAAAAACTCACAAACTTGAGTCGTTAACCCTCTTAAATCAATTTTTATTTTCCAAAATTGCTAATAAGCTAATGTAAACACAATCGTCACTGTCAGATTGTGCAATATACTAATATTCTTTATTGTTTAACATAAGTATTGTAATTACATTACCAAGAATACCAGTCATAGTTTTATGGCCATATTGCAAAGCATGACCAATAACCATGTTGTGTGCTAACAAAACATAGGTAATTTATTCAGAAAATCCAATAGAGCATGAGAAGTAAAAAAAATAGCGACAAAACTTCGACTTCTGCATGTTTGTACTCTGTGTTGGTCCATCACTAAAATTATCTGTCTGTCTGTGACCTTTTCACTCAAAAACTACTGAACCGATTTTGTTGCGGTTTCCACGATTAGATAGGTTCATTCACCGGGAAGTTTTACGGGTATTAAATTTGGACCTAACTATCTATTTATCGTGACGCCTTTTATCCCATGAGTGGTAGGTAGAGACAATCGCTACGATCCTGACCTCTTTCGCCTCTTATATTCATCATAGTAGGTACCTTTCATACATGCTCGGCGATGGAGTCTCATCGAAATTGAATTATTTTTAAAAGCAATTTTTTACTTTATTTATAGAAATAGAAATTACTTACGATTTCAAATTAGACGCGAAGACACACAATTCTGTTAGACAGGCAAAATGATTCCGAAACGAGTTTTTAATGTTATTCTTACTTTTAGTTTCGTAGTCGTGCTCATATGATAACGGTCGCCTTACATCTGAATGTATGGATGGTTACAGAGGTACCTAAGTGCATAATAACGGTATAATAATAATTGCATCGTTTGTTTTGACTCTCAAGCTAAAAATTTAAGGCCAAGTCTCTTGAAGTTATATCTATTTTCATATCAAGGCATTCATGTCAAGGAGTGGATAAAATACCGAAATTGGTTTTCCCTAAGTTCTATGAAGCTCTGAAAATCGCGTATTTTTGGCTTGTTGCGTTGTGTATAAAGTGTTAATGTTTTCAGGATATAATGTTAATGTTGGTTATTACCAAGGTGAGATGTCAGATGTTACACATGATATGCGACTACAATTTTTTCAAATCGTACTGGTTATAGTCAAGCACGTAGCCAGGATTTATATATGCAACAAGAACAAAACAAAATAAAAGTGCCTAGTTAATTTTTATCAATATACATACTTTTAAATTGCTTAATTTTTATTATAAATCTAAACATTTGTTGCACCTTGCTATTTGTAGTAACTTAGTTCCGAAAGTTACAGAAGTCCGTTTCTGAATTTAATTACACTTCTTATAATATAGCGTTTTGCTCAGATATTAGAAAGTTATTTGTATGGTGGAATAACAGAGATCGGAAATTAGCGCGCCTCGGGCCGACTGGGCACCTCTAACATTTCCGATCTCTATGGGCGGCAAATAGCAAGAAAGTCAAGTCTCTATGGTCTTGTGGTTCTAGTTCAGCGATAGGCTTGTCACCTGATTCTATACATTTATAATTTAAATAACATATTGTGTAGGTGTATCTGATGACGCATCTTAAAGGTCTACCATTCATGAATACTGACAATTATTTAAAACAATCAAGATTACAAGACTTGATGATGGATCTGTTACATTAAATATCTAAAATACTTTTTTTCCAGGCGTTTGCTAAAACGTCAGACAAAGAGACAGAATCCACTGTAGCAATTAGTTGCATTCACTCATAGACTCACCCTTGCTTGGAGATGATAAAGTAATTTGCTTAAAATCTCTTTATAATAACAAAATAAACATTTTGAGCAAAATACCAGAGCCTAGACCTAAATATCTATTTACATCGTCTCTTGAAATTCCATTTGGTCACAAAGAAGCTGGAACTGAACCGGTAGAAAGCGACCTGCATGATGTTCTTGATGCGTGTCGAGGGATACGGCCAGCACTTTTGATGCATGATAGACCATGAAGGTATATTAAAATATGATATATCGACCTCAACCGAAAGACGAGAAGAGTAAGAAGTTGAAGTACGGATATCGTCATAATGATGTTGTCTTAGAGAGTATTGATGCTTTGTGATGTGATGGGAAGGCTTAAAAGCATCTAAAAATAAAACAACTAAAAGTTTGAAATAAAAGTACTAAATTATTAAATAAAATAAAAAACCCGATTGCACAAATAAAATAAATGACAGAAAAAGGGAAAAGAAGGATTTTTAAGGGAAGTTATAGGACTGACCTTCCTATCCTTGAGCTTATGGTAGCCGTGGAGTTTAGTGGATCTACCAGAGAAGTCACCTTCTCTGGTAGCGTTCTGGCTTTTCCAGCTTCTTCGTGTGTAGATCTTTCTTTGGTAGCTGTTATATTCGGAATGCTTCTCGCGCAACTCGCGCTCTTGTTTTATTGTTGAGCTTGGAAACGGTTGATATAAGTTTGTCTTGGTTTAAATTTTATTGTACTACGGCGGGTAAGAAGATTTAAAGGGACGTGTGTGGGTAGCTTTGTGTGTCATGCATGTAATAATATAGTTTAAAAAAACTCTTATCAGTAATGCACACTTGCACTAACCAAATGAGGCCATACTCTATGGGTTTACTAGTTGCCATTGAAGAGTTCCACTATCCACCTCCTGGCTCCATAATTAGATCCCTATATCCATAATTTGTATGGGGATAAACTATTCCCAATTTCTCTGTAAGTAATCCACATGTGTCACTTTAATTTAGCATATAGTTACTTATTCAATATATCTAAGTGAAATAGTCGTTTCTTTTCAATTGTAGAAAATATGGGGTTTTCTCTTACATAATCTATAACAAAGCTCTTATTTTTTTAAAGCATAGTAACAATTACCCTTCAATTATATAAAAGTTTTTTTGAAGCTTATTAAAAATTCAAAATAATAATTATTGTATGATCTTTTAACTGGTCAAAAATAGTAATTATTATTTAGAATTTTCAATAAGCTAAAAAAATACGCGATGTATATAATTATAGGGTAGGAAATGGTATAACAGCACTTTAAAAAAATTAAGAGCTTTGTGATAGATTATGAAAGAGAAAACGGGGGCAAAGTTTAACCACCCATATTTCATATTGAATAAAACCCATTGAAAGATAACAGCTATTTCACTTAGGTATATTAAATAAGTAATTATGTGCTAAATTACAGTGACACAGGTGGATTATTTACAGAGAAATTGGGAATAGTTTATCCCTGGGAGCTTTAAGAAACAATATTTTATAATGTATTTTCAATTGCTTTTATATAAACACAATCATATATGTGTGGTTCTTCAGGTACAACGATAGGCTGGCCATCTAACTTAATGTCGACGTAAGCCACTTTATATACACAATTGAAGCCACACCTTTCTGCTGATTTTGCCGAGTAAGCGCTAGATGTGTTCAAGCCCACCAATGATATGCCAAGAACATTTGCTTTAATTCTGAATAAAAAAAATCCATATTTTTCAAGTTCATCAACATCTGGAGGAAAAATACGACACGGGCTAAATTAAATAGACATTGTTTTAAAATTTAGAATATTTCCGCGGACGTCTTCTTCTGGCTTATTGGTCGCGGAATCATACATAACAATATATTTCTAGCTTTATAATAAAAAAAAAATGTGATAAGAAATATATGAAAATCTCAACACAATAGCCAATACATGGGAAAACAAAGTAAAAATAAAGTAGTTTTGATAAGGATTAAATCAATAAGTAATACGAAATATAATAATATAAAACAAAATATGATGAAAAGCGACCGAGGTGAAATTATAAATAAAGTATTGAGTACCTATAACAAATTTATGATGTGATAATATTTGGATGAAAAGGTGTATGCGTATGTGATAGTGAAAAAGGAGTGGCTCTTTGAGTGGCAGGAACTTGAAAATTGCTATAGTACTACGGAAAATTGCACTGATCAGTCGACCAGATATCAGTATTCTCAAAATTTTCATGCCATCAATATAAGCTTTTGGACAGACATATTAATATATGCTGTACAAAACATGAGCCGTGTTGAGACTAAGAACCTTGTCGGCCAGATCGAGCTGCTGCTACTGAAGGACGTCCACCGTTTTGTATTGATGGCCTGCCACTGAATTTACGTTTGAAAGTATTATTCACAGATTATGGTGGCGCCAGTAGCATCTTCCCTCATGTTTAGCAGTAGAATTAGGATATTGATTGAGAGTTTGAACTTACTCTGTTTGTTTAACTAAAGCATTCATAATTCCCTTCCTCGTCCAAGCAGGATCTGTTGACGCGACGTTAATGCCAACAAGACGATCATTGTTAGGATACTTCTCCCATAACTTTGCACCTTCTATCCGTTGCGCCAATATGTAAAGTAATTTTTGAAGATTTTTATCTTCGCAATTTTGTGCTGATGTCAACATTTCATTTTCTTCATCTGCCTGGAATTTAATTTTTAACTGGAGGTTTTCTAGGATTACTGGCTTATGTTGTGAGTAATGCCAATCTAGGGAAGCCTATCGTTATAAGTTACAAAGATAAAAAAATGCTAGCTTTTTTTGTATCACGAAATGATTTAGAAAAGAGCCGTTCTTTCGCGATTTCTTTTCCTACCTGCAATAGACAGACCAAGCGTTTCTTCTAATATCTAAGGTTTAAGATTTATCTTTGTCTCTTCTGTCTGTGTGAACTAAAGCCACTAGTCAGGGACCTGTGCCAGATTTTATCGAAAGGTAACGAATCCGTTTGCTCTCAACCTGAATTTGACCATAACCTAACAGTCTGCGAATGCTCTTAACCATTTCAATCGTTTGGTTAAAGCAGACGGTTACCATACCATTCTAAAAACGACTTTATGGACACTATACTTCAAAATGACTCAGAACATCCTAGATTCCTTCTCGCCAACTTACAAAATGTGATGAGGCGGTGCGGGGCATTACTAACAATCATATTTCACAGAAAGCAGATGGATTTGTTACCTTCCGATATAATCAGAAATCAGGCACAGCTCCCTGATTTTAAATTTTCACACAGTTAGGTAGTAATTAAAGTAATTTTATTTTTATTTTATTGCGGCTTAGATATGTCAGATAATTACTAAAAATGGTATACCTACACAAACACATATGTTTATTACCTTTTTTATTGTTTATATAGAACTCAATATACAACCGACGATGTTCCCTTCTTTGTCCACAGCTTTGAATTATATTAATTGTTTGACACTTAATCTGCAGTAGGTGTCTAAAAAATTGCTTCCTGTGGTTTCATTGCACAATCCAATCGTTTTGATAAGTGGTTCATCTAAGTAGAAGGTTCTGGCAAAGAATATAAACAAAGGCTAATAAATAAAAAATAAATTATGTATGTAATTTTAATTCTCAATTATGTGGACCGCGTGCCTGTTGAGATGAGATGAAAAGAGATGAACCATAGGTACATGTTGTGAGAAGTCGATTTAATTTTTAAGCGATTTACATTCTAAAAAAGAGGTGGACGTCACGTGACGCCCGGCAGATTGTGAACATCGAAATTGACGCGTCAAGTATACTGTAGTCAATTAGAGTAGAGATGTAAGCCACGGCAGTTTTCTTTCTGAACAAACTAAGTACGAACCCTCATCATGTTCTGTGATAGCTTCTATGGTGTATGAAGCTTCCGACATCGTGGTAATTACACCTGTAATAATGTTAATATATTTTTACCATTGGGATACATATAGTTATATGGCACTCGGCACCACCAACCAAAAAAAAAACCAAGAGTACCTAGGTATTGTTTATAATGGACTTAGATTGGATAAATCATAATATCAAAAAAAATTAAGATACACATGAGCAAAAAAAAATTAATTGAAGATAGGCAGGGTACGGAGATAATAAAATTGAATGTTATCTAATAAACAGGAAAAGGAAATAATTGGCCAATTAAGCCTACGACTCGCGCGCTGAGGGTTGCGTCCGTACCATTTTTTCCTTTTAATTTAAAGTACTTAAACTATGCGAGCCCTTTTGTTTGATTACGTCACATGATGCACTTGTAAAAAAAATAAAAATAATTTCAACATTTTTCGTCTAGATACGGCCATGCGCCGAGATAAAAATGTGTGCGAATTTGCTATAATCTAACTTAGCCAGTTTCAATTTTTACCTAGCTGATAACATCCTTATTTTTATAAAAATAGAAATAACTTACGATTTCAAATTATAGATGCAAAGACATTTTAACCTCGTGACAGGCATAAATATTCCAAAACAAGTTTTTAAGATTAATACTTTTTGTTTCGTGCTCATTTAATAACATTCATATTACATCTGCATAGGTTCACAAGTGCATTTGTATTATAAACGGTAGCGTATTGAATATAATATTATTTCATACCGTAAATAAATAACGTTTTTTGGCAACGACACTACCAGCCACACTACTAGTAGTATCGTTTACAATAAACGACACTACCAAGCCTATTTTGGATAAAATTGTACAGACAACACAGCAAAGTACAGAAATATAACTCTTTATTTATTAGAAACTAAATCATAAAATTAAAGTGGTGCGTCGGTGGCCGAGTGGCCGAGTGGTTAAGACGTCTGATATGAATTAGGTAGACCACGGGTTCGATCCCGGATCCCGGCCATGTACCAATTGGTTTTTTAAATAAAAACTTATGTACATAATCCGACAAACCACACTTAGAGTATTTTCCATCTAAATATATCTCAACAGAACTGGCCACTCGTTTAGGTATAGCCTCACAAATACCATCGCCTAAACGAGGGAGACTTGGTCTTTCGCTGGGTACCTACCCTGGAACCGTAACTCGGTTCCGGAAGCTGTAAGACAACCTTGAAGAATGAAAAAAAGTCATTTTAATAGACTTCTATTGTATACTGTTGCATGGTGGCAACTGGTGGCAACGGTATAAAATGGACGATTTAGAAAATAAATCGGTAAAGAATAAAATTTGCAATTTATAAATTATTACTTAAATAAAATGTATGTTTGTATTTTAGCATAATCTACATATAAAGTAAAGGCCGTTGTGACAATAAAACTACAGAAAAATGCAGTGGTACGGGGGTTAGTACTAGGCATCTACCTCCTCCTCCACAAAAAAATGTTCGGTGATTTACCACTTCACACCTCCATCCATTATTGGTTACTGCTCGGCTCCTAAACGACGTAGCGTGATGATACACATACACCTTCCGTATCAAAATCGGTCCAGTACCGATAAACCAACATCAATTTTCAAGGATCCATAGTAAAACAAGGAACTCTTATAAGATCTTCTCCGTCCGTCCGTCCGTCCGTCCTAGTCTTTGTAAATCAATTTATTGCGAAAACAGAAACAAGATAATATTTTCAGCACAGACAGACAGACGGATGCGGCAGGGGACTAACATGACACAAGAAATATAATAAAAGCAAAATAATACTAAAATATATATTTAAAATACAATTTATAAATACCTACTAAAAATAATACTAGGTCGATATAACACATTATCACTGATTATAATAAAACACATTAATATCTATCTATCATCACGCCTTTTATCCCAAGAGGAGCAGGCAGATAGTTTAATTACAAGCAATTAGTTTTATTAAAAACTAAAATATTTTACTAAGGTTTAATAGTCATGGTAAAATTCTATAGTATTTAATTAATATATACCAAACAAAACAAAGACAATAGGTATTATGTCTATGTCTACAATTCTTATAAATTCATTTTGAATGAATACAATTAATTTTATGTAGTAAATACTAATCTAATAATTGTTTTATGCATTACATTAATTAAATTATAAAGGAACTTCGAAGTTTAATGTCAAAAAAATGTAATACTTGCATAAAATTGCTATAACTTTTTTTTGTAGGATTTTTATCACTATAATTTTACTAAGTCCGTTTATCTAGTCTTGTCTTATTTGGTAAACAAAAATGTATGTCTTTTTTAAATAAGTTGTCATTCAAAAATCTTAATAGACGTTTAATTAATATTTTAAACTTATTTTACATTTGCAAAACTAATAATTTCTTAAACTATTATTTAAAAATTTAACATTAAAAAGACACGATATAATTACCAAATAAGTCAAGTCAAAAAAACTGTAAGTATTAAATTTTACTAGACATACTCTGCTAAAAGAGGGAGTCTTGGTCTTCCGCTGGGTACACTGGAAGCTGTAAGGCAAGCCGTCAAGAAAAAAATCGTCATGTGAACTTGTGAAATATGGTCTCATTGTCTCTACAATGGCAGTTTTATAATATTACTGGATTTTGTCTGCGTCTTCACCCACACGGCAATGGAATATCTCGTAACGCCTGAGAAAAAATAGCAATGTCTGGTGACATTGTTATATTTAGTAGGCGCTTCGGTTCAGTAGTTCTCCGTACAATATATAAACAAACAAATAGATGAAAACACATAAAAATTGATTAATTTGTGCTATAATAGATATTTTTTCTTGTTTTTCAATTTAACGCCAACAAAGGTTGTAGGTAATTTTGTGGTTGACAAAGTGGTTGGAATGTTCTATTGTTCAGAAAATCTTTAGGTCAAAATATAGAACAAACTAGAATGCGCATTGAATAGAATAAAAGCCTCATGTGAACTCATGTGTCCAAAAATACGATATTCCGTCATACTTCTCTCCAAGATTTACCAATTTTGAGCAAGATATCCTATTCTATGATCTTTATCAATAAATACAACAACAGGGTAACGAGTTTGAAGAATTTATACGGATTCTGTTTTATTCTGAATTCTGATACTTTTAATTTTATTAAAACTAAATTTTACCTTACCAAACATGAATGTGCGTCATGCTAAGTTCAGAAAATAATTATAATTATATAATTATAATCTATCAACTTAGTTTTGGTCTGAAGTTTCAAGATTGATACTGTACCTACTACAATGTCTTTTGGAATTAAGTGAATTGTTTGGAGCATTTTTCCCACGTCAATTTTTTTAACCCAAATCACAGTTATCGAAGCGGTATAAAATTTAATTTTCTTACATTGCTCAATTATTAAATATGTGTTAGGCAGAACACAGATCTCAGTTTTTGTGCATCAATTAATACTCAAGTTAAAAAAATCTATAAGTTTTTTATATAAACTCTAGCATCTACATGCGGAAGGTCCGGTTGCGGTGCAAATGTCAAATCAGCATAATTAACTTTGTAAATCATGCGATATTTCAATCTTTCTGCGGCGGCGGCTGAAAAAGCTGAAGTGGTGTCCATTCGAAGTGCTCCTGCGCCGATTTCATGAGCCAGCCGTCTGTGGATAAAGATATTTTTAAATTAATTCATAGAAGGAGATCTTCACGACCTTTATAAAAAAATAATAATAATAAAAAAAAAGATACAGGTAGATACAGGCCAGGTAATAATGCCCACTCTTTACCAGTTGTACCTACGTGGCAAGAAAAGTAGTCTTAAAAATATGCTAACATATATTTTTCCCTGAGAAAGTATAAAAAGGACCATAAAAGTTACTAGCAACTATCTTCTATAGCTACGCCTTGCGGTTGCACCCGCGTTAATGGTACTGCTCTGTCTCATAGGGTCGTAACGTGATGTTATATAGCCTGTAACCTTCCTCAACAATTGGGCTATTAAGGAACCTATATCCATCATTTTTCTGGGATAAACTATTCCCAATTTCTCTGTAAATAATCCACCTGTGTCACTATAATTTAGCAAATAGATACCTATTAAATATATCTAAGTGAAATAGCTGTTATTTTCTCAATGGATTTTTTTGAATAGGAAATATGGGTGGTTAAACTTTGCCCCCGTTTTCTCTTTCATAATATATCACAGAGCTCTTAATTTTTTTAAAGCACTTTTATACCATTACCCTTCAATTAAACGTCTTGGGATTTTTTGTAGCTTATAGAAAATTTAAAATAATAATAATTTTATTATTTTTGTGTACCTACTTTTATTGAACATATAAAAATGGATTGATCGAAGGCAACATTAAAAGTACACATAATCGCCGAGCATGTAATAAAAGGTATGATGAATACCAAAGAATGTCAGGATATTGTCTCTGCCTACTTGTCTGATAAAACATAGTTTAGCTAAATAATGGTTAAACATCGTATTGTTCATATGGCCATAATGTTTATTTATTTGTTTTTTTTTTAATTTCATGAATGCAGTTTTTTTATCTCTTTTGTCTAATGTGTCATATCTAAACGAACAAAGCTAGAAGCACAAAGTGTATCTATTAACTTAAAAACACAAATTATTATGCTATCATCATCGTAACAATGATGTAAGGCTGTTTATAATCACATTAAGTAATCTTATTGTCAAGATATGCAGGAAATTTAATTAAAGTTGACACTAATTTAGCTATTTCGTATTTTTCGTTTCGATTCCGCGTTGTTTAGCTCAGCGTGACGCGAAATCTATAATGCAAATTGCTTTTACGCCGATATTGGATGGATTTTCCAAGTTGTATACCTAAGGAGAAATGGAACAGCATAAAAGTGTCCTTATTTTTATTATTAATTAATTAATTAAAAAAAACCGATTAATCCAATTTTTTGGGTTAATTAACCGTATTTGGAAGCTATAAACTCTCTAAATAATGAAAGTAAAACTTCAGCTTTATTATTAGTATAGATATGGTCGATTTTAGTTGACCATAATCATTGGACCTTGACTTGACATAATAATATATATATTACAACTAGTGACCCTGCCCGCTTCGCACAATATAGTATGCTAACGATATATGCATTTTTTTGTAGCCTATGTGCTATTCTGATGTATAAGCTATAACATTGTAAAGTTTCATCAAAATTTGTCCAGTAGTTTTTGCGTGAAGGAGTAACAAACATCTATCCATCCTCACGAACTTTCGCGTTTATAATATTAGTAGGATGTACCAAGCCTTATATTGTTCTGACTGGTTTCTAAAGTAATATTGACGTTACTTTATCAACCATAGATGTAGTATGCTGACGCTCTACTAGATTGGTAATGTCGCGATTAGAACGAGACCAAAAACATAATACACCAGTGTGCGTGACAGTTGTGTAATTCTGTGAATTTAGATGATTTAAAACCAGGCACTGCACCATGCACTGCATTAATCATAATTAATCACGGCTATTAAACACTAAACTATACTTTAAAACAGGATATTTTACAAAAATAAGCGAAATTACTACTGACGCTAGGCTGTTACAGTATTAAAAAAAACGGCCAAGTGCAAGTCGGACTCGCGCACGAAGGGTTCCGTACCATTATCTATAAAAACGGCAAAAAATATATAACTAAATATTCTGCGAATATTTCAAGCGTCTACCTGTGGCCGTTATGAATATCGAGCAAAAACGAGCAAAATCACGTTCATTGTATGAGAGACCCCTTAAATATTTATTTTATTCTGTTTTTTAGAATTTGTTGTTATAGCGGCAACAGAAATACATCATCTGTGAAAATTTCAACTGTCTAACTATCACGGTTCATGAGATACAGCCTGGTGACAGACGGACAGACAGCGGAGTCTTAGTAATAGGGTTTCCGTTTTTACCCTTTGGGTACGGAACCCTAAAAAACTGTCCCGCCTATCTGTCTCGCTCTAACATACGCGTATCTAATCGCTTTCTCTTTTGTATTGCCAATCTAAGTAGAGCGCCCGAGCGACTTGGTCAGGGTTTGGAGTGATCGCTAGTATTAAATAAAAGAGCTTAATTACTTTACGACATGTGCACGATTTAGTAAAAAACGCGTTGTTAATTTGCTGTTTTTATAGATGTGTAAAAAATATCAGATTCGATAAGACCTTGATTGCTTATTAAATTATCTGTCTGTCATATAATATTTTTCTTATACATGGTAGGCAGATCAAAACACCTTTTTTAGAAGTTTTTCAGGATATTTTATCAAATTACTTTTATTATTTATAATTATTATTTAAGTTTGAAAATATAAAGGTAGGTACTGCATAATTTTTAAAACTGTAAAATACCTACTCAACTACTTACAAAATACAAGATTTAAAAAAAATACAGATTCAGCTTTTCAGAGTATTAAAAAAAATACAGATTCTGAAAATAAAGGGCATTTTCATCAAGATCTACAACTTAGATAATAAAAAAAGTGTGAGGTATTTCAGACATGTAAGTTTAAAAAAATCCGAGTATAATTAGTTTATGAAACGGGTTCATAATAGGGGTAATTAAAACACTCGTGTTTTAATTCCGAGTTTGCCCGTTCGTACACTACTTTATCTATAATCCCATGCAATAGTACAAAACGAATTGAACCAAGATATTTTTCTTAATCGACAAATTGGCGGCAAACCGCATATCCTCTGCCCTTTCTGCATTTAAAAAAAACAAAACATGATATCGTTTTTGTATGAATATCGAAGTTTGATATATATATTATTACAGACGCGTGTATGTAAAACATATCATTATGAAGTATAATTCGATTTTGTAATAGAGACTTTACGATATGTATCTATGTTGTAGTAATGTTTGTTGTATGGTTGTTTGTTGTCCAGAATAAAATAAAATAAAATAAAATAAAAACATTAAATAAACTATTATTTAAATCTTCATTGCCCGCGTATATACGTGTTCGGCTATTGTTTACACGAAATCGGTATACTCGTGGAAACTTTTTCCAATAAAATTCCGCATAATATTATTATTTAAAAAAAAATCACGGACGTCATAAAATACGATTAAATTGGTGTGAATTTATTAAATCATAGTGGCTAGACATAACAGTTTTTGTAACAAATTAATTAACCTACAAATTACTGCATAAAATTTGAATATATTTAAATTATTTTTCATATTAAGTACTATACTGATAAATGATTGTTTGTGGAACCGATTTTAAAAAGCGGTTTTTTTAAAAGCTATTTCAGCGATCACGGACCAATTTTCACACTATATCTTGGACTATACTGAAAAAAAAAAGACTATACGCAACTCAAAAGTCGCGGTATAGCCTCAAAAAAATCATTGGCTAATTGAGGAAGACTTTGTCTTCCACTGGATACCCTGGGGTCGGCAACGGTTTTGGGAGCTGTAAGACAAACCGTGAAGAATTAAAAAAAAAAATTATCTTGGACTAACGAACTATGTAAACAAAACCTAGGAAGTTATTTGAAATTACTTCTTTGTCGTAATTACTTTGCGCATGTAATTCAGATGACAATACAATAATTTGGTACCATCGAGCTGATCTAATCATGGAGCCAGGAGTTGGATAGTGAAACTCATCAATAGCTACTTGTAAACTCCTCGAGTTTGGGCTTATTTGGTTTATTATGACGAATCCAAACAGTTGTGTAGCGTGTTATTTAGTTTTTAAACTATACATTATTTAAAACACTAATATCTATCTATCTATCTATCATCAGGGCTTTTATCCCAAGAGGGGTAGGCACTGTAGGCAGAGACAATCGAATGCCATTTGTTACGATCCTGACATACCTCTTTCGCTTCTTTTATATTCATCATACCTTTCATACATGCTCGGCGATTGTGTGTACTATTAATATTTCCGATATAACGAGTGAATGCAATGGGAATGAGAGCATTGAGAAATATGAATTGTGTGACTTTTGTATGATAAGAGGTAAAAGTGACTAAAAGTGATTGAAATTAAAATTGGTTTGGGCATGTAGACTAACGAAAGAAATATACAAGGCGAGAGTAAAAAGGGCAGTCGTAAAGCGAAGACCTCGTTAGACGTATGCAGAACAAATAAAATAGGAAGCATCCTCGAGAAAGATCAGGTCAGAACTACCCTAAACAAGCATGCATGAAGAATATGATGAGAGTGAATGAAGCGAAAGAGATATGTCAGGATCATAGCAAATGAAAATCCCGGGTCTCTGCCTACCCATCGGAGAAATTCTAAATAAATAAATAAATAAAAAACTTCTAAGTACGTTTGTACATTATTAACCCACTTCGAAAAAAGGAGGAGGAGGTTCTCAATTCGTCGGAATCTTTTATGTTTTTTTATGTATGTTCCCCGATTACTTGAAGACGCCTGGACCCAGTTGGATTTTTTTTTGTTTGAACGGGTATACTTCCCAGGTGGTCCCATGGTCAGGATCTGATGATGGGATCCTCGAGAAATCAAGAACTCTTCTTTTATATGCACACTTGAAGCGATTTGGGTATTTTTTTGATTACCTAGTGACTTGTGCATGTGCTTTTCAGTGCATCGTTTTTGAAGGCGGTAAACTTTTTTTTTAAAAGGCAATTAGTTACTTACTCAGTTTCGTCGCATAGAACTCTCATAAGACCCCTTCCCCGCCAACTACTGTGTGTAGAAGCAATACGTATTTCAACTACAGTGTTGCATGTCTCAGGCAATTTCTCCCACACTTCAGCATGTATATCTAGATGTTCTAGGACTTGTAGGATGCGTCTGAATTTAGGATCTGGGCATTGATCTGCGATTTCTTCTTTGACATTCTGAAACCAAATGACACAAAAAATATAAACATTCGCCTGTCTGTAATATATATCAAGCCCCTCCCCATCCCATTGAATAAACCACAGATCTTTTATACTAAATAAACAGGTAAAATTTTAGCATATTGGTACCTACTATTATTGATGTTAGCAAAATATAACGCAATATTACTTATTATAAGAGGAGATTTGAGAGTGTTAGTTTGATTGTATGAAATAAGCCCGAAAGCTAGACCGATTTATTTAAAAGTATTTCGCTATGGACATACGGACATAAAGATTCCACAAGTAAGTATACTATATTTTGTAACGAAAACGGAATAATTAGTATATATTACTAATATTATAAATAAATGTAAATTTTCTAAGTTGTAGGGGGTAATCTCTCAAACTACTGAACCGATTCTAAAAAATCCTTTACGAATAGAAAGCTACGATATCCCTTGGTAATAAAGGCTATATTTTATTTTCTCAATAAAAATATCAAAACACGGTTTATGTATTAGATTAATTTTTTTATCAAATCTAATGCTTTGTATTGTGTATATCTCTCGCCAAATATCTTGAGATCTTTCTCATTTGGTGTGCAGGACAAAATTTTAAAATAATAACGTTTTAATAATAAATATACTGTGCACCGGACGTCACAAGCTATTTAATTCGGCAAGAGCTATTAAATATGAAAAGGGGCGGCTGACACATCCACTTGTTACGTTTCGTTATATTGCCATTATGAAAGAAACATATATTATGAGTATTAAATATAATTTATTTTTTTAAATAGCTATTCAATTGTGAAACGCTTCTCCACAGGAAAATGGTGGGGCATTATCAAACAGTGATAAAAACGAAATATAGTCAGTTAAAAATCGAATCGATAAAACTAATCAGACCTTGTTTACGTAAATAGCTCGTATGTAAAAAGCTGGTAAGTGTCTTAATAAATAATAATTTGCCGCCAATTTCTATCTAGCGTCCTTCAGCTGAATATATTGGCATATATGTAAAAATAAGTATTTTAAACATAGGTAATCCCGTAATTAAATTCTCATTCTGACATCATATCAAAGTTAAAAATAAAGAAAATAAATATAAAATTATTATTCCAATAGATTATTGAAAAAAGCACTTGTGCACAATATGTAGTATACCTACCTACACATATCTCTAAAGTATTTTTTTTAAATAATCGTCACGGCCCCATCAATAATGAATAGTGTGCCTACTTCGAACAGGTAGAAAAGTTGTTTATAATAAATTCAATTTCCCAGGATAAACCTAAACTACCGGCCCTCCATCTCTGTGCAAAAAATGACGTCAATCCGTTGCACCGTGTTGATGTGAAAGACGGACTCACAAACAAATACTGACCTGTAGAATTTCTAATATAGAATTTAGATATTGATAATATATTTTAGACAAAGACGTTGTAGGTATGTAGGTACTATAGCAATAACCTTGATTTTTTATTATTAATTGATTAACACAATGATATAGCGTAATGTTATTTTTAAATCAATGGTTTGTTTAGCTTTTTTGTGTTATAGTAAATTTTCCTACAGCGGTTTTGAAAGGTAGCATTTTCGTTTTAAAATATCTACTAAACTTAAGCTTGACAGCATGTAACGGGTCCAACAGCAGAATTTTCAGCCCTTTGGATTCCTTATTAACTTTCATACCTTATAAGTTGAGTTCATACAAAAATCCAATTTACAATTTTCCTGGCAAGTTTTTAAATTCTATCACGAATATTTTTAAATTACCCAAATTGGTCAAGCCGTTCTCAAGTAATGCGCTTACCAACGAACAGCTTTGAATTTTGATTTATACTTAGGTATATATTTTGTATATCACAACTTACAAAATTCAAATACTATTGTCAAGATATCCGTGAAGATATTTTTAATACTTTCAGTCAGTGTATGTGACTACACAACTATACGGAAGGTAATATTTTCAAAATTGCTGACCAGAAGTAAGCTTTATTTTTTTTCTGAGTAAAGACATATCGACGAGTTGATAAATAGCCAGTACGTTATATCGATGCTCTCTTGCCTTATACATAAACAGGAAATATATCATTACAGATTCCTGTCACATGCTAAACATCTGCACAGATGTCTAACTGCATTATTTTTAGCACCTGCTGGCAAATGATCTTGAAATAATTTAAGAAAAGTATGCAGTACTAAAAATAGACGAGCATGTGTGAAACGATGTATGGATGCGGATGAAGCAAGAGAAGTATGCAAAGATCGAGAGAAGGGGCGCTCCGTTATCTCTCTATTATTTGGGGAAATAGGTATTCTTATTCTGCCCAATGCAAAGAGAATACAGATAAAATGCATTTATCTATCTATCTATCATCACACCTTTTATCCCAAGAGGAGTAGGCAGAGACACTCGAATGCCATTTGCTATGATCCTGACATACTCTTTCGCTTTTTTATATTCATCATAATCATCATACCTTTAATACATGCTTGGCCATTGTGTGTACTTTTAACATTGCCTTAGATAAATAATTTTTTTATATATTCAAAAAAAGTATCAGCATTTCCTTTCACTTCAGCCATATAAACTTTTTTAGTCAATCTTTCATTCTTAATTCTTTCAACGTGTCCAAGCCAGCGTAAACTACTTTTCTTCATTTTAGTCACAACATCATCATCTTTCACTCCGCATTCTTCTCTAATGACACGTCAAAACAGAACGGAAATTGTTCAGGATCAAATCTTATGCCTCCTTTAAAAAAAATCCGTCCTACGACGAAGAAACGGAAAATAGTACCAAATAAGGTTACCTTCTTCCTTGAAATTCCGTTTATAAGAACGCCTACAATATCATCATTGTCATCGACAGCAGCAACGGAAATGTTGTCAGATAAACTGCTGCATATATAATCTTCCAAATCAGTACAACGCGATTGGGCAGTTTCAATTAAATTGACTGCAAGGTTCATTGGTTCATCTCGGAAGAAGAATCTGGAAAAAATTAACAATTCACTAAATATTATAAAACAAAGTCCTCAGTCACACCTGTGTTTCATGCAAAAAGTACTGAATTAATTTAGTTGCGGTTTTCATAATTAGATAGATTAATTTATCGGGAAGGTTTACAAATCGTGCCACAGAGAGTTTTCATGGCGTATGCTGTCTAATTCGTCAAAATGATATACGAAATTATTGTGTAGAATAAAATGATCTAAAAAAAGTCCGCAGTAGCATATAAATCTATCTAGCGTATTTATGTAGGTATTGAATTTGTTGTAAACCTATATTATACCAGTGCAAAGCCGAGAGCGGGGTTGCTAATCTATACTTAATATTATAAAGAGGAAAGATTTGTATATTTGTATGTTTGTTTGTATGTTTGTTACGTATAAACTCAAAAACTACTGGACGGATTTTGATCATTCTTTCACCATTGAACGAACATGACAAAAGCTATGTATGAAGTGTATGTTTGCCAACATTCTGAAATAGTCACGTACGAAGTCGTGGGAAACAGCTAGTAAACTGAAGTGAAAGCAGGGAGCGACTTATTAGACAACAATTAGGACAGACACATCAGTGTTTAAAGATTATGACGATGATGATGATGATGATGATGAGTAAAATAAAGAAAAGTACTTTGGAATGGTACTTTGGATATATCAAAATCATGAAGAGAGAGAACATATTTTGAGAACAATTTCATTGAACACATTAAAAATAGAAACACTATAACCGGGCATGTGTGACAGATGTGATGAATTTAGATGAGACAAAATAGCTAGGTGTCACGATTTTTCCTGATTTACCAATTCTCTGGTTAAAGGCGTCATGATAGATAGGCTACTCCGTCGGTATGGATCAATAAAATACCATTATTTTGTTGAATAAAGTATCAAATTAGGCTCAACTCACTTGTACTATTTGGCAGGCTTGCTATTGAACTGCATTACTTTTGAATATAATTATACAATATGTGAAAACTTACGTAGGTACTATTAATGGTATACTAACCTTCTCAGGAATTCTAGCAACCTTTCTTGGTCTTTTGCAGCTAGAATTTGTACTTTATAAGATGGTTTTGTAGACATATCTCGTGGTTGCAGTGCGAGCTCGGACAACTTCGCGGGTAGCTCGTCCGCCAACTAAAAATTATAAATAGATTATATTTTAGGAAGTAAAATAACCAAATACTTCAGATGTTCCCCTGACGTGACAGGCAGTTTCGTTTTAAAGCGAAAATATCAAGCAATATCCGATTAATACTGGCTACATGGCAGTAAGATGTGGACTTTCATCTAGAGTATTCTAGAGAAATAGGGAGAAACTAGAAGACTTTGAAATTTCGGTGTTGAAGGAAGGAAATATAGGGTAAATTACTCATTAGTTCTTCTATTGGTGGAACTACGGAAATAACAAATTAATTACTTATAGTCACAACACAAAACGTCAATTTCTCTTTTTTTCATTTTGAAAGTTGAAAAGGTATTAATAAAATTGAGAAGGAGAAAAGATTCTTGCTAAGAACGATATAAACCAAAGGATAAAGGCGTTTGCTTTTAGCGTGGCCTTTTATAGTCTCCGATTATAGACATATGCCTTAAAACATAATATTCCCGTAAATCATATGAAATGGAATATAAACAATAAATATTTTAATACCTTGATTCGAAAACATGCCGTCGTAATCCGGCTGTTAACTCCTAAATTATCCAAAATAAATCACCAAATTAAATCGATCGTGGTATTTTTAGTATTTAAAATATCTTTAGTATTTACTTAACCAGGTACATATTTAAATTATCAGAAATGAAAATAACGGACTAAGATTCCCCATGCATGCATGGGGAATGGGAACGGAAGAACCTAGTCATGTATATAGGTATTATATCACCAGAAATGGTTTGGTTTTATAATCTTAAAGATCTAATTTCTACACCACTTCCTAGTTTAATATGATTGAACTATATTTCAAGTTCTCGCTTTTATTAGATTACTGTTTCCCTGAAATGAGACGGGGCTAATGTGTCCACATAGGTAGCATCCCATGCATAGGCTCAATCTTCAACATAGCTTCCAGAGAATCAGTAGAGTCCTTCCATCTGGTCTCTTGACATGGTTATTAGGCGTGTGTATTTAAAACATTAATAATAGTTGTGATACGAGATCGTGATTAAATCGTGTATCCGCCTGACCTTCAATTATAGGAAAGGACCTAGAGTCAGACTTAATTGTATCAAATAGCCCTTTGTGTTAAACTAGTCTTTAACAATCAACATTTAAATTACTACATGTTCTAGACTGGTTTCATAGTACGAGCAATGAAGGCGGTTAGGTATATTATGAAGAGAGATAGTGTGAATTTGTTAGCCTGCCTTTTTCATAGATAGCATGGCATGTGACTTGCCATCCACTTGATGGAAAGTGGCTATGAGAGTTTATGCATCAATGATAGTGATAAAAAACCGGCCAAGTGCGTGTCGGACTCTATAAAAACGGCAAAAAAAGTTTGTTGTATAGGAGCCCCCTTAAATATTTATTTTATTATGTTTTTTAGTATCTGTTGTTATAGCGACAATAGAAATACATCATTTGTGAAAATTTCAACTGTCTAACTATCACGGTTCATGAGATACAGCCTGGTGACAGACGGACAGACATACAAACAGACAGACGGACGGACGGACAGCGGAGTCTTAGTAATAGGGTTTCCATTTTTACCCTTTGGTTACGGAACCCTGAAAAAGAGCTCATATAGTCCTATGTTGGTTTTTTTGTTGATTTCTTTTTCTTCAAACCGTGTTAACAGTCCCAGATACTTAGCAGAAGATCAAGTCTTCTTCTTTTAGCCGATGGTTTAAGTGAGGATACAAGTTCTGTTGAGGTTTCATTTAATATTGTGTATGTTAGTGAAGATTGGCCATTTTTTATTTTGTCGTGTTGTCGGTCCCAGGGTACCAGCAGAAAACTAAGTCTTCCTCTTTTAGCCGATGGTATATGTGAGGCTATACCTAACGAGTGGCCAGTTCCGTTGATGTCTATTTTAGATGGGAAAGCATCTAAGTATAGTTTTTAATTATAAAAACCTGTTTTAATTCAATCTACCTTTCTGTCTTCTAGAAGTCTCTATTCTTGCTTCAGTTCATCGAATCTTTTTTAGACTGTGTTTTATTTCACCCAGAGAAAATGACATAAAAATTATATTATTTTGTAAATGAGCAACAATGTAGTAGGTATATCGGAAGCGATTTAATACGAACTATAACATTCCAAGTTGTATGGAATTAGAGCAACGCGGTTGTTGAGGCGGAAATATTTATGTCTTAGTATTTCAATGTAAATGACTCAAGTTACAGTAAGGCTATACATATGCCAGGAAAATGGGTTCCTAGCTTTTATGTAAAAATGCCATTTGCCAGTATAAGTCGTAAACTGAGTTGTATTTGCAAGTGAAATGGCATGCTTTTACTGGTAAGCTACATTCTTAATTTTAAAATGCCCATAATATAATAGACCCCATCAAAGTGACCGTATTTTGGTTATTTAATTTTTTTAAATTTATAAGTACATATAAATATAAAAAAATCCTATTTCAGGATATGATACTACCCCCCCGGGGGTGCCCGCCTTGTCGTGGCGGGGGGGCTTAGTAACCGTGGTAGTGCTCGTCACACTATCCACGGTGAAGCTAAGCGGCACCCGAGGTGGAGCCGCTGCGCAGGGGTTCTGTGGATTTGGCAGGGCTCTTCGCGCATGCGGCTGGAGGCGGACGCCGGTGACGCTTGCGCTGCCGGTCGAAGCATGACCCGACTGCACTTTCCATCGCAGTCGGGTCGCCGCGGTCTCCGGTGGCGGTTGAGGGGGAAATCAGCCGCTGCTCAACCGGGGACCAAGGTGGAAGGCGCAGCAGTTTGTACTCGCTGCTGCGCCAGCTCTGGGTGAAACCAGAGCGAGATGGGGCCTTACGGCCACCCGGCGGCGGGTCGCGGAAGAATGCTAACGCGTCCCCGTGGCCCGCCGACTAACCGGCGAGATGGAGTACCGTGGGGTTTTAGTGGGTTAAAGTCCCACATAACCCGTTCCCTCTCCCCCGAGGGCGCGGGTATGCATGATGCATTTCCCCACGTAAAAAAAAAAAAAAAAAAAAGGATATGATACTAGAAAATAACCTCAGAATACAGAATAAATTCTTCAAAATGAGGCTACAAATAGCACACTAAAATAGTGTACCCGGTTGTTATATTTATTTATAAAAAGACAATATAAGAAAAATTTATAAGATTAATTGTTATTTTTTATTAATATTATCCTATCTCTTGAACACAAGAAATTATTTCAAAATTGGTAAATCGTGGCGAGAAATATGACGGGTGCGGAAAATCTCGTATTTTTTGGAGACATGACGCTTTTATATTATTCTTTGCTCATGCGTATTAGTATGTTTTGACTATAACATAACAAGTAGTTGGTGGCAAAATCCGACTAAATATGATTTTTAATGATTCCGCCCAGAACAAAAAAGGTTGTTGTAACAGTTAAAAACTCGTAGAAAAATTTATCAAAATATGTAATTTAAAATGCACATCATCTTCTTTTTATTGGTCCATCTGTTTGGGATATAACTTGTAGTTTAACCAAAAATACTTTAAAAATGTTTAGTACTTAATGTCTAGGTACTACAAAATTACATTTATATTATCATGTAATTAAATTATGTAATTAAGTGATCCTACAGTCAAATTGTAAAAAAAATTTAGGGCTATCTCATAAATTATATGAAATAATAATAATAAAACCTCCTTTTTTCGTCGGGGGTAATAAAATAATGATCTTATTAGTAGATGTCTCTAATATGAAGTTGTATGAAACAAAAAAGCTGTTAATTGATCCCTAAAAATCCGCTTAAAATCTAATTTTCCATCAAAATCGTTCGACAGTTTGAAATATTATATTTTGTATAGGATATGGTGGTAAAATTGAATTTTAATTACATTTAATTTAGCAGTAAATTTTAATTTATTCACTACAACCACTCATTGATTAGATAATACACATAAATTAATTATATAAACTTGCAATTGTAGGTATACCGAAGTTCCAGGAAGTGTATGAAACTGGTTTCTTTAAATGTCATCTGTCATTCTTTGTATTGTAGGAATTTTATAAAGTCTCTGATAAGTACCTTGCTAAATAATATTACTAATGTCAAATAAAATTACTTAATAATATGACAGATTTCTGTTTAATTTATATGAAGATATTTTCACTATATTGTGAAAGCGTGTCTTTGTTTGTCCTACTCACACGTCAATACAGAGCAACGGATCAACGTGAATTTTTGCACAGCGATTGTTTGGAATAAGCTATACTTTTTATACCGGAAAAATGTCACATTAAAAAAATTGCACGGGCGAAGCCGGGGCGGAAAGCTATTACGACGAATATAGAATTAAAATCAAAATATCGTGTAAATAGCCTCCGAATCCGCAACATTTTTCAAACTGATGCTAAAAATAGTACATTAAAATAGAGTACCCGGTTGTTGTATTTCTTGATAATATTTGCATTTAAAAAAGTGTACCGACTTCAAAAATTATGCACTGTGATAAGTGTGCTTTCCGAAAGCAAATGCACAAGACACTATAAAAAATACCCAAATCGCTTTAATTGAAGAGTTCTCGATGTCTCCAGGATCCCATCGTCAGATCCTGACCTGATGATGGGGGACCATCTGGGAAGTCCCTTTCAAACAAAAAAAATTCAAATCGGTCCAGGCGTCGTCAAGTAATCGGGGAACATACATAAAAAAACATAAAGATTCCGACGAATTGAGAACCTCCTCCTTCTTTTGGAGTTCGGTTAAAAAGACAATATAGGAAAAATGAATAAGAACATAGAAATAGGTGTTATTTTTCATTTATATTATCCTATATCTTGATAATAAGAAATTATCGCAAAAAAATTAGTAGGTAAATCACGGCGGAAAACCGCGTATTTTTTTTGACACCTGACGCTTTTATACTATTCGTATTCCGCATGTGTATTCTAGTTTGTTCTGTATTCTAAACTAGCTATCTGCCCCCGGATTCGCCCGTGGATATTATCGAACAAAATAAAATATAGCCTATGAAACTCACAAATTATGTGGTAAAAGAATTTTTTAAATCGGTTCAGTAGATCCAGATATAACTCCCCATAACCTCACAAACTTTGCCTCTTTATAATATTAGTATAGATAAATAGCATACTTTAATGGTGTTAATTTAAAAATCGTAGACAATTATTAGCTCCAAACCAGGATACACTGCAAGTATGCATTTTTCGCACAAATATTTCGCAACAACTGGTTTTTCCAGCGAAAGGTGTAAAGCCGTCGAACTTCCAACCTTGATATTGAACGTGGACAAGGTTGTTGTTGCGAGAGCGATTCGTCAATAATTATGTTAATTATCTGTTATGTGCATTCAAGCGGTGAAGGACACTTTTTGTTTCTAATGAAGACATTACGTTGACTTTTGAGGAAATTTCGTTGAATCCGGATTCTTGTATAGGGGAAAAAGGGTGGGGGATGGGCACTAATTTTAAATGAAATTAAGTTAATAAGTGACATTACTTCTTAGTCTACTTTTGTGGATATATGATGGAGATATCAATTTTAAATAATTGGCCATTATTGGTTTCGCCATTTTTTTCCCGTGAGTTTAGGTTTTCTTGTAACTATGAGCAAGGCCCACTTTATTTTTATATATTTTATATTTTTACCTACTGTTTTTTTTTCAAAATTTTAAATTCATTAATTTCGGAGATAAGGGGGGGGGGGCTCAACTTTCGTATATTTTATTTAATTTTAAATTATGCTTTCTAAAATTACCTAAAAATGTATTTGTATTACTTAGAACGAGCCCTTTTATTTTGATATGTCACATTACGCATTTGAACAATTTTTTTTTATATTTTTAATTTTTCCTCTAAAATTGAAATTAGATTATTTTCACTATACATCCGTGTTTGGATCATCAAACTCTACATATGTACCAAATTTCAACCTAATTCGTCCAGTAGATTCGGAGAAAATAAGCTGTGACAGCGGACAGACAGACAGAGAGAGACACAGGTCCGTTTTCCCGTGCCACAAGTTAGTTGCCATACTCATCCGAAACGGCTTGACTGATTTTTATGAATTTTTGTAGGGCCCACGATCGGTCGTAAAATGATAAAGGTAGGGGTAGGGGTAGGGGTAGGGGTAGGGGTAGGGGTAGGGGTAGGGGTAGGGGTAGGGGTAGGGGTAGGGGTAGGGGTAGGGGCAGGACAACGTCTGCCGGGTCCGCTAGTACTAATATAGAAAGCTAATGAGTTTGTAAGTTTGAATCTCAGGAACTATATACCCGAATTTGAAAAAATATTTTTGCATTTATTGCCGTAAAAAGACATCAATCACGCTACGACCCAAGGGGCCAAAAGGTTATACAGTTACTCTTTGTAATGACCTTATAATTATAATATTTTTGACGATAAATGTTAAGAAAAATTAAAAAACTGTGAAATAAAAATCTGCTATTTGAAAGCAATTGGGAAATTGGTATAAAATTTAGTAATATATAAAAAAATAATAAACCTCGTCCATTTTAGAGCTGGCACGTTTTATATTTGAATTTGTAAGAGCTGGCACGTTCTATATTTGAAATTTTGTTACATTTGCCAGCGCCAGTTCTATTCAACCAACCTATACTTTAGATTTCTATTCAAATTAATTTTACGTCGTGTTTGAAATCTGTTACGGATATACTTCGGTATGAACCGCATATTTATGTATGTCACGTAATTAGACTCGCCTTGTTAAGAATATAATAACTGTACGTAGATATGTGACTTTTGTCACTGGGTATAGTGCTTCTGGCTAAAACCCTAATAAAAATAATTGTAGCTTAAAAAAGTAAAAAACACGTGCCATTGTCAGCAACGCACAAAACATAAGGCCAAACTCTATGAGTAGCCATTAAAGAGTTCCACTATCCACTGTGGTTCCATCATCAGATCAGATCGATGGTACTAAATTATTGCATTGTCATCCGAATTACATACCTACACTCAAATCGATACGACAATTAGAAGTTGGTTAAATTGGACTTTCAAGATTGGTTTATATATACCTAGTTAGTTACAGGTGAAGCAAGTATAAAGCGTGAAAATATCATACCTAATTCTTTCAGCAGCGTACAAGGTCAGAACAGGGGACATTTAAAGCGAGGATATTCGTGTGTGAAATTTGTATGGAGAACACCTCCGCGCGTTATTTTGGTGGATGAGTAAATCGTTATTTTTGACGGCTTTTTATTCATTTACAGAAAATAACTACTTGGCTAAAAAATCGAGAACTTCGAAGGCATTTTTTTCTTTCAGTGAAAGAAGTTTTATAAAAAATACGAGGGCAACTTAAAAACCTAATCAGATGGTTTCAAGAAAGTTACACCATGGTCAAGAGGACTTAGATTTGAATTCAAATCATAATTTAAATCTATAGTACCACATGAGACAACTTAAATATCGTAATAAAATTAAACTCAGGATTTTAGGATTAGGATTTAAATTTACGTCAAAAGTTACTACCATGCACTCCCCAAAAGTCTGAAATTATTTTACAGAATAGATGAAAATAACTTTCTAATAACATCTATGTGATTTCTATACTCAAGAAATGGCGAGGCGAAGGCGTGTCTGATATACCATTTACGAAATTTAATTCTGTTCCATATCCAGAGCCCGGAACGTATCCTTTTTGTCAATGAATAATCACTGATTTGATCAATTGAACGTCCTTGACCGATTATCCCTATCTATACTAATATAGCAACCCGCCCCGGAGGCACGAAAAAAACATTTTTCTCGGGGAACTGAGATATTTCCCATTTGTCTGTGCAAAAAATCACGTCGATCAGTTGCTCCGTTTTGACGCCAAAAAAGGACAAACGAATAAGCGATTAGGATTAGGATAGAGTGTTTTTTTTTTGTAAGAATAAGGGTAGGGGGTAAGTGGGAGAACGGAATAAGATCTATCCGATCCCAAATGTCATCCTCACCTGCACGCGGTACCCTCTGCTAGAGGCTCTGGCGACCGAGCAATGGCGGTATAACCATACACCTAGATAGGCAACTGGCTGGTAGAGACTACAGCCAGCAAACCTAAATAGTCTCAAAATGTCAGGTGCAGAAGGCAAGGGGAAACCACTGCACTATTCTTCCCAAGAAAGTTAACCATGGCGAGTCAATACAAAGTGCGTCGCGCTGTGGACCGCCATGATTGACCACGACTGCTCTGTCAAGAGCACTACGACTGAGAAGAACAAAAAAGTAAACTTAAAATTATTTCAGATGGACGTAGGACATAGAAAAAATAAGGGTTCCTTAAGAAGCAATATTTGCAACTAAACCCGGAGGAAACGACTGAACTTGTATAAAGTGGTTGTTTATAACAATTTAATAATTTTGTTATTATAAATTCAGATATAAATACAAAGAAAATTATCGGTAATTAAGATGATCACACAATGCTATAATTAATATAATTAGCGCAAGATTAAACTGAATTTCGCATCACGCTAGCTACCCTAACTTTGAAAGCACAGCCACGTGACGTGGAATCTATATTGTAAACAAATTGTTTGTTTGCTTTGTTTATTTCATGCTTCAGCGGCTAAATTCAATGATAAACAGTCATGAAATGGCAGAATATTGATTTAGCTAATTAGATAATTGAAATGACTGTGCGTTGGTTGCCGAATGGTAACGCATGACACGAAAATTGTAGCATATTTCATTTACAACAATAGAAAAGCTGAAATTATAAACTTATTGTTCTGTTCATTATTTTAAAAAATAATTAAAAAATTTAAAAACCCTTGTCACAATATCCATAATTTGTATGGGAATATTACTATTCCCATTTTCCATCTGTTTCACTGTAATTTAGCATATAGTTACTTATTCAATTATCTATGTGAAATAGTCGTTATTTTTTCAATTGGTTTTATTGAATAGGAAATATGGGTGATAAAATAAAGGATTGCAAGAGCTTTGTGATAGATCAGTCTTTCTCAAAGTGGGCGATAACGCCCCCTAGTGGGCGCTGTAGGCCAAGAGGGGGGCGGTAAGGGGCCCAGAAAAAATGGGTGGCGATTAAGGTAGTTTAACAAATGTAATTTTTCATAACATTGTCTAAAGATAATTTGCTGAAAAGCTAAAAAAAAAGCTGAATTTTGAACTTATTTTTATTCTGTTGGTTATTTTGAAATGGACTTGAAAGATTAATTCTAAGCAACAATATAAAAAAACACTAATCGAATTCTCATGCCTCGGAAGGCATTGGAACGGCGTCTGCACATCTTCTAAAAACAATATAGATGCTCCCAAGAAGTGACAGCTCTAACATAAGTGAAGCGACGGGCTTGTCACCTCTAAATGTGGTCATTGTTACCAGTACTCTTGTCTTCTATTTCATTTTCTGAAATCCTGAATTTAATTTGATGACGACAACGATGACAATCAACTTACATATAAGCCAATTTAACGCAATTCAATTTTAATATAATTCTCACTACTGTGGCCATAACAAGTATTTCAGGATTAGGATTGTAATTTACTATATACGTTATAGATACTATAGAAATGGCTACGTACAACAATCCAACGATCATGAGTAAAAGGAATACTCCCCGACACACATCGCTGGAAAGTTGCATATATGCCAATCTATTAAATATTTTCAATGGCGCGATACAGGTTTCAATGAGTTAGTAACGGTGCGACATCTATCGACGCGATGTGCCGCCACATGACTCCCTTCCCAGACCAGAGGTCGATACAGTATGAAAACCAACATCCATTTTAGCTTTGTCAGCAGTGATGGACTGTGTGGTGGACTGCATCGCGGCTGAATCACCTGTCGTGATGTATGACCTGTCGTCATGTCGGGCCGGCGGTCTGGTCAGTGGGAAGTGGAAGTAGGATGCGGGGTCAGGAATACAGGCGTGTTCATACGGGGTCACCAATATAGAAATGGCTACGTACAACAATCCAACGATCATGAGTAAAAGGAATACTCCCCGACACACATCGCTGGAAAGTTGCATATATGCCAATCTATTAAATATTTTCAATGGCGCGATACAGGTTTCAATGAGTTAGTAACGGTGCGACATCTATCGACGCGATGTGCCGCCACAATACTAATAATAAAACTGAAGAGTTTGTTTGTTAGAACGCGTTTATCTCTGGAACTATACCTGTAGGATTATTTTAGAATTTGGTAGCCGAATTCTACAGGGCCGGAGCAGCGGGAGCGGTACCTATTAACGCAGGTGCGACCGCAGTGCACAGCTAGTATAAGAATAAGCATGACCTCGCGCCATCTTGTGACTTTCATATTTCAAAAAAGGTAGGGGGTAGACATAAAAACCGGCCAAGTCCGAGTCGGACTCGCGCACGAAGGATTCCGTACCCATTATCTATGAAAACGGCAAAAAAAAACACGTTTGTTGTAGTTAAACATTTTATTTTAATTTAAATATTTATTTTTAAAGTGAATATATAATGAGGTACAGCCTGGTGACGGACGGACAGCACAGTCTTAGTAATAGGGTTTCCGTTTTTACGATACAAAACCCTAAAAACAATAATTATTGACAAACAGTTTATTATTTTTACAACAATAATTAATTATTTATTATTGCAAACCGTAGTTATCTGGTAAAGTTCGTCAGATCGCGATCAAGTCATGCCTATTCTTATTTGAAACGCATAGTACGTCTGGTTAGGCAGACCACGGGTTTGATCCCGGATCCCGGCCATGTAGCAATGGATTTTTTAATTAAAAACTTATGTACATAATCCGACAAACCACACTTAGAGGCTTTTCCATCTAAAGACCTCAACAGAACTGACCACTCGTTAGGTATAGCCTCACAAATACCATCGGCTAAACAAGGGAGACTTGGTCTTCCGCTGGGTACCCTGAAACCGTAACACTGTTTCGGGAGCTGCTGGAAGGCATCAAACCTGTGAAAAAAATTTTCGTACGCGTCATTTAGTTACCTCCTGTTCACGCCACAATGTGTAAAGGCTGTTGTGGTATTTTTTGTTTTTATCCTTATTCAGTATTCTTAAAATATTATGCGGATTTTAATAACTTATTTTTGTCAGCAAAAAATCGTTTTATGATGTAACATAGCAACCAATCCATGATAAATCAATTAATACTTTTTATCGTGATATTATTTACATTTTAAATAATCAAAATAAAGCAGAGGAAATTTTCATGGAAATTCCATCTATCTATCTTTCATCACGCCTTTTATCCCAAGAGGGGTAAGCCGAGACTATCGAATGCCAATTGTTACGATCCTGACATACCTCTTCGCTTCTTTTATATTCATCATACCTTTCGTACATGCTCGGCGATTGTCTGTTTTACGACAATTTGACAAATAAAAGCCATTTAGTAAAAAAATCTACAATATAGACTTTACGTAGGTACTTAATTGTTTTGTTAAATTAAATGTTAATAAATAAAAATTAAATGCTGTTCGTTGGAAAGCGCATCACTTGAGAACGGCTGGACCGATTCCGTTATTTTTTTAACATGTTCGTAATAGTAAATTCGGTTTTTAGGGAAAGAAAAATTAGAAAAGTTGCCTGGAAAATTTTTAAAAACGGGAAAAACTGAAAGTGATTTTACTATTGAACTTTTGTAGAAAGGTGATAAAAGTTGGTATGTAATATTTAATAACCAGCGAATAATGAAAATTGGTCGTTACTACAGATCATCCCCAAAAGACGTAGCGTTATAAAGAGGAAAGATTTGTATTTTTGTTTGTATGTTTATATGTTTGTAATGAATAAACTCAAAAACAACTGTGCCGATTTCAAAAATTCTTTCACCATTGGAAAGCTACATTCACCCTGAGTGACATAGGCTATATTCTATTTTCAAAAAAATTTGGGATCCTTACTAAAACTCCAATAATGTAACCCAAAGTGTAAAAAATTACCTAAGAAATTCCTTACATTGCGTGCGCTGCGAAAACTATTGATGATATAGAGGTAGTGGTAGTGGTAGAGGGTAGGGGTAGGGGGTAGGAGTAGAAGTAGGGTTAGGGGTAGGGGTACGGGTAGGGGTGGGGCTAGGGGTAGGGTAGGGGTAGGGGTAGGGTAGGGGTAGGGGTAGGTATAAGGGTAGGGGTAGGTATAGGGTATATTTTATTTTGTTCGTAAATATCCACGGGAGAAGCCGGGGGCGGAATGCTAGTCTTTTATATAGGTACCTAAGGTACCTAAACCTTCATCGCAATCTACCTAATCACACAAACAGTAACACAATGGATCAAGATAGCTTTTGAGTAAATGCGGGATAACAAACAAAATATTAATTTTATATAAACTAGCGACCCCGCCCCCGCTTTTTCTAAAAAATTTCTCTTTCTATTGGTGAAAACCGTATGAAAATCCGTACAGTAGTTTTTGAGATAAGCCTGAACAAACACAGAACTCTAGATGATTTTTTTATTTATAGGTTTATTTGTAGCATATTTAATTTATAGCATAGTAAATATATTTAATTGTAGGTACTTTATTATATTTTTTGTGGTATTTTTCTTGTAATTAATTACATTTATTAAACATATAAATAAACAGTATTTTCAGTTATTGGATCTTTTAGTATTAAATAATAATCATTTATTTTCTTATTTCTACATTTTTTTCATGAAACACTCAATTTATTCAGTGGACAAAATACACGCCTATTAGCTTAGGCAGAGTTAGCAAAGACGTTACCTAACTCTTAAAAACATAAACAAAATCTTGGTTATTTCGTAACTTATTCTCTAGCGGATTTAAAAAAAAAAAAAAAAGTATCCCAAAGGAATTTCCTATTTGTCACTCTCCGGCCTTCAAACTATATGTGTATAAAAAAATCACGTCGACTTTTGCATTTGAAATACATACACAATTGACGTGAAAGAAGGTTAAACAAACAAACAAAAAAGCAAACAAACACACTTCAACAGAACTGGCCACTCGTTAGGTATAGCCTCACATATATACCATCGGCTAAAAGATGGAAAGTTGCTCTTCCGCTGGGTACCCTTGGACCGTAACACGGTTTCGGGAGCTGTAAGGCAACCCGCGAAGAAAAAAAATTAGTTAGGATATAGTTTGGTAGTTTTTACTTTTATTTAAAATTCGTAAAATAGGTAAGTAATTAATTTTACAAACCGTATATTTATTAATTGTTGCATGTTCGAAGTGATTCTTATCTTTCACATTAACCATTGACATTGCACTTTTAACTGCCATCTTGCACTATTTTTTTTTTGAAAAATATTTGCAATTAGGTCTGTTAACCCGACCCGCGTTGTCCGCAGGGATTGCGACTAAGAATGATTGCGAAATATCTCGCTTCTCTTATATAAAAGCTACTTTGTTGAGCGAGCCGCGCATAGATTTTGTCCCTTTCATTATGTAGGCATAGGCATTATTACAAGGAACTCTACTATATTTACTTTATTATTATTAATTTGTAATGTTTTTAAGTTTCCAATTGGCAATATGCTTATTTTCAAGAACCTGTATGAGTTATAGTTAAGTATTTGTTTAATTATTTAATATTTTTTTTAAATAGATTGTTTTAAGTTGTAAAATAATATTATGAAACATGTACTTATGTCTATGGACTACAAAGTAATAAAATATTAAAATTTATTATTTATACTAAAATTTGCAGAGTTATAAAATCAACAATTACAATTCATTTGGACGTTTCATAGTATATTCTGATTTCTGTACAACCATCTAACTAAATATTAAAGTTTTTAACTTTTTTCATTATTTTATTTTATAAATTAGAGGCTTTTCCATCTAAATATACCTCAACAGAACTGGCCACTTGTTAGGTATGGCCTCACAAATATCATCGGCAAAAAGAAGGAGACTTGGTCTTCCGTTGGGGACCCTGGGACCGTACACGGTTTCGGGAGCTGTAATTTATGGACATACACTTCAATTTAATTTATTTGTGTTATACCAAATTATGTCTTCTTCATATATGAAATATATGAATATATATTAAAGGAACTATAATCCAATTAAAATCCGTAGATATCCGTTTTCACGTATTGTTTTAAGGTTGTTGAAAAAAATAAAAGACACTATTCAAAGAAAATCTATTTTCGTTTGAAGCTCTTCATAATCATTTCTAATTTTAGACCTGATTTCAATAAATAAGTATCAGAACAAAATAAAAAACAATAACGAAATACACAGTAAAATATACCTTAAAATAATAAAGTAGGTTTCATAATTCAATGAAAAATCTCAAAATTACTGCAGTCTTGAGAATAGTTAGTGATATATTGTTAAATGACCGCGGAAACTAAAAACTTTACATAGTACGTTATAGCTCTATGGTTTCTGTACAGAAGGAATATTACACCTACTTACTTAGAAATAATAAAAAAATAATGGAGATGGACGTGTAAAAGTATGCATAATCGATTCATACTTCGATAAGAAAGTAATATCAAGGCCGAGTAGATTTGCGACGTAAATTGAGTATGTTTAAAAATTCAAAAATAAAGCAATTTCTTCATATTTTTGAGTAGTTGCAAAAAACCGCTCATTTAGGGTTCCGTAACAATACTACAAAAAAAAATCCATAAAACAATGCTGTTTTCCGCATTGAGTATATCAAAATTTTTATAGAAACAGGAGAACGGAGAATGGTCATTTCTAGCAAATTTAAGCTATATAATTGGACCAAAAATAATAAAAGAATAACTTTTTATATTAATGTAATAAAAAAGATATATTTATTAAACAAATACATAAATATTATTTTAAGTGATTATACGTTGCTTAAAATATCCTCTTTCAAATGATACCAAACACGATATTTTAAAGCTTTTTTATGTTTGGGCTAAACTGACCCCTCATTTCAATCTATTTTTTTATCGTTGAACGGTGATATGTCATCAAGAATTCTTACGTTACATAATTTCGAGAAAAACCTCCGTGAGAGACAGACGGACACGAGAGTTGTCTTATAAGTTCCGTTAGGGATTCCACATCCGGTCATGGCGCCGACCGCACGCGTTTTCGTCATGGCGTGATGTGGAATCCGGTTTAATCCCGGCCGCGCTGTGAGGGTTGTGATTAGTCAGTGATTAATAAGACATATCACAGTCGGCGGGATAATCTTAGCTAGCGATTTATCGGCTTATTGCACAAGATTAAACACTGGAGACTGGCAGAATTGCGACGAATATTGCCATATATCAAAAGAAGAAGAAAAAGTTCCGTTAGTACAAAACCCTAAAAATAGAGTGAGAAATGAGATTTGAAAAGCTCATTAATTTATTGTACCTAACTAACTTCATCGAGTTACCGGTCCCAGGTACCCAGCGGGAGGCAAATCTTCCACATTTAGCTAAGGTATTTTTTGATTCCGGTTCATTTAAGGTATTTTTAGATCGAAACGCCTCTTATAGCCGTTTTGACTAAACTCTTAGAAATATTTAACGCCATTAGTTTAACAGATTATGTACATTCTATCTATGTACAGTTTTTTTCGATTTTATTTTGGGATATATTTGTCGTCGTATTTTTAAATAAATAATATTTCTCAGAAGACATTCTTTATTTTAAAATACAATTCCATTTTATAATTATAACGATCAGGAAAACCCAGAGCTTATGCGGTTGACTTCCATTTCTTAGGAGCGGCAGATTTAAAAATATTCCATACTTCTTACATTGAAATCTACATAAAGGCGCCCACTCATTGGACCAATCCCCGGCCGGTCGCCGTACGGTCAACCGAAATCGAGGACAGACTCATACAATTCTTGTACGCGCGGGCCACCATCAGTTTCAAATCGTTGAATCTGTGGTTGATTTCGACGGCCGGAACGATCTGTCACACACATTTGTATGTGAATGACAATTGTATGCGATCTAGATCGTATGATTTTCATCGCCAATGTGTGGCCTTTGTTCAATCTCAATCATAAGGCGGCCGGCCGGTAATTTTCGGTGCGATACCGGACCAGTGTGTGGGCTACTTAAATGAAATGAGATTTTTATAACGCTACCTTACGACATGGCCAGAAAAACCCATATTAAACAGCTTGTTTTTCAAGAACTTAGTAAGGTCTTTTGCGGAATTATTGTACCTTCCGAAAGCTCGACTGTAGGTCAATCTGAAGTAGATTGGGATATGAAAAATAGGTTCGCCGTCTTTAAAGAAGAGCAAAACCCATATGACATGGATAGCAAATGAAAAAAAATACACTAATTTTAGATGATTCGACAACAACAACAACAATAACAACAACAAATCTTCACGGGTTGCCTTACAGCTCCCGGGAACCGTTACCGGCCCCATGGTACCCAGTGGAAGACAATGTCTTCCTCACTTAGCCGAAGATTTTTTGAGGCTAAACCTAACGAGTGGCCAGCTCTGTTGAGGTATGTAGGTGGAAAAGTCTCTGATTTTTTATTTTAAAAACCCATTGGTACATGGTCAGATGTGGAGATCGAACCCGCGACTTTTCAGTTGTGAGCCGACGTTTTACCCACTTGACCACCGATGCCATTTCTTATTTCATTTCGACGAATCAGTGTTATATGAAACCAAGCTTCTGATTAAAACTTTTTCTCATTAAAAACATTTCTCTGAAGCAAATGCGAAATATTGCGCTGTTTGCATGTTACATGGAGCTACCATTTTATGGATATATCCAAAATAAATAACCCAGCGGACGCCAATAATATAAATGTGAAAGTGAATTAGTATAGTACACCAAAACGGAGCTGAGGATCGATATGTTCGATCGATGTAAAAAAATACACAGGCGAAGCCAGGGCAGAAAACTTTATAACAGAACCGCTAGGTTATATTCATAGCAAGCTAGCGTCTATATTATATGAAGGGTAAACACGTATATGAATAAATACAAAAAAAAATTCAGAATAGTTAAGATAGATCCTTAGAGACCATCATCAGGTCTTCCAAGTCTCCATATTTCCATAATATTCATCACCATCTGATAAATAAAGAAAAAGTTTGTATACAACACCTGCCAATACAAGCGCTCTAGGTAGGTATATAATAAAATTATTATACTAGTAACGTTCGCTTCGCTTTAAATTTTTTTAAAATGCGACATGAATTTATCCCGAAGGATTTCTGTGCGTCGGTGACCGAGTGGTTAAGACGTCTGGTAATAACTAGGCAGACCACGGGTTCGATCCCGGATCCCAATGGGTTTTTTAATTAAAACATATGTACTTACATAATCCAACAAACCACACTTAGAGGCTTTTCCATCTAAATATACCTCAACAGTACCACTCGTTACGTTAGCCTCACAAATACCATCGGCTAAACGAGGGAGACTTGGTCTTCCGCTGGGTATCCTGGAACCAAAAACACGGTTTCGGGAGCTGTAAGGCAACCCGTGAAGAAAGAAAAAAAAGGAAAGTTTTTTGGGATAAAATATCTGTGTGCAAAAAAATCACGATGGATCATGATTGCTCTGTTTTGACGTGACATAAAGACAAACAAACAAACACACATTTGTAGTATTAGTATGACTAATAATAGTATATAAATACTCTATGATTTATACTGTAATTTAGTCAAACAAAGCGGATCTAGTAGGCGTTTGACAGAACTAGTTCTATAAAGAAGAACACTGACGTAGGTAATAGGATAATATAAATTATGTATATGGAATAATTAGTAGGTATTGGTCACCGGAATTTGCAAGGTTCATAATAATCTGACTTTGCCCAGAGTTCCGTGGGTTTATTGAGAATAAATGTCTTTGGTCTTCTTCTAAAAAAAAATCTGTTTGGTTTCTTGTGGTGATGGGCAGGATGAAACCCCAAACGATGGTCCGATCAAGTGTCCGAAAAACCTGGACACCTCTATTACTACATCTCTTCATCAGGCAGAGGACCGCAGACAATGGAGGAAGATAATTCGCAAAAAAAAACTAATTTGAATAATAATATGTTTATTTCTATGTAGTGGAGCAAATACTCATGCCTCTCAGCGGACCATTTTAAATTTCTGGCGTTTGCGGTGGAGACTCTGGGTGCGTGGTCACCGGACGCTATAGTTTTTGCAAATAAAATCGGGGAAATACTTCTAACGGAGACCGGCGATCCACGCTCCAAAGCCTTTTTCATACAACGCATAGCGCTAGAAATTCAAAAGGGTAACGCGCTATGTGTTCTAGGCACTATGCCAGCGGATTCGGACTCTCTGGAAGAAATTTTTAATTTGTAGTTTTGAGATTTTTTAATTATTAAGTTATATTATTATTGTTAAATTATATTATTAAAATATGTAGTGGTTTTTTATAATCAATTTTCAAAGTTTTGCCGAGAAACAACAAAGTGACGTCATCATTTAAGTAAAAGAACCATTCTGCCCCATTTCTCAACATATTTGTCTAACTGGTGGTAATACGGGGCAAGTTAAGGGGCGTACCTACCACGGGACAGAAACGCCACTTTACATACCGAATTGAGGAGAAGCTGATGACTCGGAGTCATGATCCTCAGTAATGAGGGGCCGTGGAGGAGGTTCCTATTAATAGAGCAAGACAAAATAATATACAAGATTTATTAATAAGATGTTCCAAAGTAACAACTAGGTACAACACAAATTGTTTTATTCCCTTTAAAATGTATGGTGCAACGTTCCAACCAGCAGTTTTGCGAAGTGGACATATTTTCACATTCTTTGTATATATTTAGGAAAAATATCTGTACACGTAACATTTAAATAGTAGTTAATTGTATTTTGTTTAACTTTTTTTTTTTGGAATTTGCATACTTATCTTGTTTTAAATTTATGTATAAACAATATTTTTACATAACGTCACTGAATATTTATGGCTGTTATTTTTTAAATAGACATGTATGTAGTAATGTTTGTTGTATAATTGTTTGTTGTCCAGAATATAGTAAAATAAAATAAAAAATATAAAGGTTTATTACCAGTTTTGTTTAATATGACCAACTAGCTAATTGTAGACATTGTTACCATATTTAGATTCGCCACAAGTGCCACAACTATGACGGTAAGTTTAGATTTTGACATTGACAGCACAAGAAAAGAAAAAACAACTCTCTGGTGTGTCCAACTATCACAGAGTGTTTTTCTCTACGATTAGAAAAATAATAAAATATGTTGAAAATATTTTTTATTTAATATTCGAACATCCATGTTTCAGAAAGCTCTGCAACTGAAGTGGCTCTTTCATTTGAACATTCTTTTTTACTCCATCCACAAATAGCACTGAAATCGTTTTTTACCCGACTACGATTAACAGAAAGGAGAGGGTAACAATATGTATAATAATTATGTAATTTTTGCGTGTACTTTCTATTTTTTTTTATTAATTAAATTTAAATTTTTGGCATTCTCGCTCTACGGACGATGCGATAATTCACTTCAAAATTCCGTGGCCCCGTTATCTAATAAAATGCCGGTAGTCATCAACAAGGACTTAAAATTGTCAATATTGCGGATCACGAGTTTATATTGTTGAATTGACGTCAAGCGGTTTAGATCCGTAGGCTCAAGGTCATGGAGTATTTTTGAAATTTATCAAAAAAAACAGATGGTCAGTGAACTCAGTGATAAAATAAACAGCAGACATTCCCGGGTTTAAGTTCCAGATTAAGTAAAATATTTGCATAAGGAATGGGGGTACCTATTCAATTCGATTGTTGACTTTGGAAATTCTAGTTTGGGGGTCAAAGCAATCGATTAGTCAAGTAAGATCCCGGTTTGATCCCGGCCATGTATTTTTTATAATTTATAACTTATGTACATAATCCTACAAACCACGCCAATCCCCGGCCGGTCGTCGTACGGTCCACCGAAATCGACCACAGACTTGTCCAATTCTTGTACGCGCGGCCCACCATCCGTTTTCAAATAGTTATATTTGTGGTTGATTTCGATGACCGGAACGATCTGTCACACATACACATCCACACGCCTTTGTTAAATCGAATCTTGTGTGTCTGTGTGGGTGAGTGAATTGCATGTGATCTAGATCGTATGATATATGTGTCTTCAATCTCGATCATACGGCGGCCGGACGAATTTTCTGTGAGATACCGGACCAGTGCGTGGGCTACTTTAGGTATAGCCACGGTTTGCCGTAAAATAAAAGGGTTTTTGTATGGAGACCCTAACAATAATTTGCCCAGTGCTATTTTGCAGTTAGACAAAATAAAGATAACATTGTAATTAGCAACCCGCGACGCATTGATACCTACCAACTCTACCAACTGAGTTTTGAAAGCGATATCTGATTTGATTAATCTCTAATGCCCAATTCCTGAAAGTCTAATAAAAGATTAGATTAGATTACTTAGTTAAATAACAACTGTCAAAATCATACATTTTCACTTATTTGTAAACTGTATCATAGATTTAGTATAGTAGCGGACGCTAAATTGGCAATGCAAAAGAGAAAGAGCATAGATACGCATATGTTAAAGCGAGAGAGATAGACTAGACCGTTTTTTGAATACGGTAACAGCCTGTAAGAGCTAACAGCCTAGCGTCGGTAGTAATTTGTCTTATTTTTGTAAAATATCCTGTTTTTAAAAAACCATTGATAGATTGACTAAAAAGGTTTATATGGCTTAAGTGAAAGGAAATGCTGTCAGAGGACGACCTAGGTGTACTTTTATTGAACATATAAAAATGTATTGATCGATGGAAATATTAAAAGCAGAGCATGAATGAAACGCCGAGGATCGTAACAAATAGCATTCGATTGTCTTTGCCTACCCCTCTTGAGATAAAAGGCGTGATGATAGATAGATAGTGTCTTTTTTTAAATTAGTGTATATTCCCTTCACCACAAAAAATAAGGCAGTTCTATATTATTTTGAAAATAAAAAACTCTCTGATACAAAAACAGAACTTTCAAAAAGCAAAAAATTAATAATCAGGAAATGATAATTGCTATTGCGGTCTCGTGGTAGATAAGAATGTAATTCAATTGTATTTCAATAAATATAATATGGATCAATAAATAGATTTTATATGACATAAATTGATTTTATTGTAGTAGGTTCGATTCCCGAGTGGGAATACCTTGTTAAAGAATGAGACAAGTTCTTATGTTCACACATCTTCACCTTCACGGCCTTTATAAGCTGCGGTTTGGCCAGAGACACCGGTAACAGTGTCCACTTTTTGCCAGTTGTCCATATTGAACAGGTGGAAAGCCTGTTGCTGCCTTTATCAACATAGAAGTGCAGCATGAAGAGTCGATTTAAGCACATATTCTGGTGCATAGCATTTTTGCCACGACAAAGAATTAAACCCGGAACTTCAAGTCCAACGTCGACTCTTAAAAAGTTGCAAAAATCTATCTACTCTGTGGGATGTCCATCCAAATGGCTTATATTGGATTTTTTTATAAACAACAAAACGGATTTACCTTGGTCCGAGTCACTGGTAACAAAGTTCACAAATATCGAGATGGGAAGTCTGCTGCAAATTTATTACTTTCAGACGAAATGCAGACGGCCTTACGTTTTTTCCGAAGAGAGTTGCTTAAAACTGCTTAATATTCATGTTATGTGAGAACTGAACTCAGGATCTCCCTTTTAAAGTCATTATCTTTTTCTGGATTTTTTATGTAGGTATTAGTACTTAGAGGCTTTTCTAAATATACCTCAACAGAATTAGCCACTCGTTAGGTATAGCCTGACAAATATCATCGGCTAAACGAGGGAGACTTGGTCTTCCGCTGGGTACCCTGGAACCGTTACACTATTAAGGTGGCCACACATTCGTTCAATCCCCGGCCGGTCGCCGTACGGTCCACTGAAACCGACCACAAACTCGTCCAATTCTTATCGCGCGGCCCACCATCCGTTTTCAAATCGTTGTAGGTATTTGTGGTTAATTTCGATGACCGGAACGGTCTGTCACACACATACACACGCATTTGTTTAATTGAATCTTGTGTGTCTGTGTGGGTGAGTGAATTGCATGTGATCTAGGTCGTATGATATACATTGCTAATGTGTGGTCCTGTCTTCAATCTCGATCATACGGCTGCCGGACTGAACATTTTCTGTGAGATACCGGACCAGTGGTTTATAGATATACTTTGTAGATATAATTTAAAAGAAATGACAAATCAGTTTGTAGTAGCTAGTTCATGAGTCCTTGATCATGACATTTAATACGTGTATCATTTCCGCAATACTATCGAGTTTGACTTTATAGCATGTATCCATCGTTGCGATTTTACGCAACAATTGTGAAGTGTCATTATAACTAAATAAACTTCAAGCGTAATGTTGGATAAGCAAAATTCAACCTTTTCATAAAAAATGCACCATTTTACAAGAATCTATTTAGTTTTTTACAAGTTAAATTTGACCTACTTCCCGATGTAATTCGGTATGTAAAGTAAAAGTTAAGGTATGCTGAATCCAAAACCGTTTCGAGATATTGGTTTAATAATCCGTATTTTTCAATTTATAGTTCTTAAAATCGTGAGATTGTCTTTATTTTTTCAAAAACAAATAATTAACTTAACTTACATTTCACCTATGAATGACGTCATTATATCGGCTAAATAAAAGCAAAATATTTACTTGTCAACTTGTCAACCAATGTTACCCCGTTACTAGATATACTACTATTTCAGTAGTTTTTATAACTAATCTAGTTTATTATTTAGGAAGACTGTTTAAGAATTTTTTATGGTAGGATATTCTTTGACCTTTGTATATGTTTTGTATCACAACAACTATGCAGACTACGGTATAAAAGCCGTAAAGATGCGTTTCTTTGTTGTTGTTTTAATATGTTTTATGTACAAATGGTAGGTTTTGGTAGATTTTGTAGGATTTAGAGACGGCAACACTATTGTTTGTTAAATGTCAAAGTCAAAGAACACAGATGTTCTTTTTTCTGTACCAACATATCAAAGGTATTGAAGTATTCAGCCGACAAAATGACGTCATCAGTGCTAAAACTTTGATAATTTATTATAAAAAACTACTGTATAGAAATCAATAATATTCAAATTAGTTTCTTAAAATAGCTTAATCTTTAAAATAAAAATATAAAAATCGTACCTTAGCTTTTACTTTACATAACGAATTGAGCTGAAATTTTGCATACATAGGGTATGTAATTTTTGCTCATTTGTGTCAAAAATGCTAAGCACTATAGTCCTATATCCATAATTTGTATGGGGATAAACTATTCCTAATTTCCCTGTAAATTATTCACATAATATGTGGCTGTAATTTAACATATAGTTACTTATTTATTTATTTATTTTTTATAGAGAAGACGACATGTGACCTTGCCACCGCCTGATTGTTAAGCATAGGTGGCTGGTCCATGAATGCGCGCTACTGGCAGATCGTAATACAGTCCGCCAGTCGCGCCTACTATAGCCGGCCCGTAGAGATGCTTTTTCACGCTTCGCTTAAAGGACCCAAGGTTGTAGAAAGGAGGAAAGACCGACGCCGGAAGTTCATTTCACTTTTTGGCTGTACGACACAGGAACGAGTCACTGAATTTTTTCGTTCATATAGAGAACGTGTCGACGGTGTGAGGATGAAAACTGTATCCTGTGCGAGCAGTGCGGGTGCGAAAAGGGGATGGAGCGACGAGGCCATGGAGTTCTTCTGAACACTCCCCATAATACAGTCGATAGAAGACGCTAAGAGAGGCTATGTCTCTGCGTAACTGTAGAGGCTCGAGATTTCGTGTGGCCTTAGGGTCATTGATGATGCGAATCTCTCGTTTTTGCAAATCGTTGAGGTCATCGAGGAGATACTGAGCGGAACCATCCCAAAGGTGTGAGCCATATTCAATGAACGAACGAACTTGGGCTTTGTATATCTAAGAGAAATAGCCGTTATTTTTTCAATTGGTTTTATTGCATAGGAAATATAGGTGGTAAAATAAATGATTAGTTTGCCCCTGTTTTCTCTTTCATAATCTATCACAAAACTATAATTTTTTTAAAGCGCTGTTAACCACCCGTGTTTGCTATTCAATAAACCCCATTGAAAAAATAACAGCTATTTCACTTAGATATATTGAATAAGTAACTATATGCTAAATTACAGTGACACAGGTAAATTATTTACAGAAAAATTAGGAATCGTTTATTCCAGAAAAATTATGGATTCCTCGGCCAATTTCTTTGAATGCAGTTTTACTTATTTTTAAAAATAAAGAAATGTTTAGTTTCTGTAAAATATTCTATATGTATTAAATTTCATGAAATTCAGTTCAAAAGTGTAGATAATATATACTATGCTGTGACTAACTGGGACGGATGGACGGACGGACCAAAACGATCTTATAAAATAATTCCTTGCTTCACTACGGAACCCTAAAACCCATATAGATCATGGAAAATTATGAAGAAATACTTATATATAAAATTGGGACTCTACGTCATGTCATGGCGACCGACGGACGCGTCCCGCCGTGACATGATGTGGAATCCAGTTTAATCCTGTCCGCGCTGTGATAGTTGTGATTAGTCAGTGATTAATAGGGAATATCACAGTCGGCGGGATCATCTTAGATAGCGATTAATCGGCATATACACTATAGCCTATACTTGACATTGGCAAATCATCGATTAACATTGGTGAAGCCTTAGCTTACAGCTCCCGGCCCCAGGGTACCCAGTGGAAGACAATGTCTTTATCATTTAGCCAATTATTTTTTGAGGCTATAGGTACCTACGAGTAGCCAGTTATGTTGAGGTATGTAGATGGAAAAGCCTCTTTGTACGGTTTGTCGGATAATGTACATAGATTTTTTATTATAAAAACCCATTCGAAATCGACCACAGACTCGTTCAATTATTGTACGCGCGGTCCACCATCCGTTTTCAAATCGTTGTATTTGTGGTTGATTTCGATTTGGGAACGATCTGTCACACACACAGACACACACATCCACACGCCTTTGTTTAATCGAATCTTGTGTGTCTGTGTGGGTGAGTGAATTGCATTTGTGATCTAGATCGTATGATTTACATTGCTAATGTGTGGCCTGTCTTAAATCTCGATCATACGGCGGCCGGCAGAAAATTTTCTGTGAGATACCGGACCAGTGCGTGGGCTACTTAAGTTGTTTCAAGTAACTTTCGATCGACTCGGTGGGGACAAATGAATAAATCTACATACCATATTTTTCAGTTTTCTTTTATTTGCTTACTGAAAAATATATTTATGAAACCTTAAATATAATAATATTAAAAAGTTTCTTTGTTTGTATGTAGGGGGAAATCTTTGGAACTACTGAACCGATTGTAAAATATCTTTCATTAATAGAAAGCTGGCTGTGTGAAGTTGGCACCCCCAAATTCGATTTTTCAGTTTTTTTTCATCAGGTTCGTTTGTCCACCGTTAGTCCACGTTTGTCCACCAAAAATTTTTTTTGTCCACCTCTCAAAAAAAAGTTATTCAAAAAATAAAAATTGGGGGTGGAAGTTGGCACCCCCAAATGCGAAATTCTAATTTTTTTTCATGCCGTTCGTTTATCCATCGTTAGTCCACGTTTGTCCACCAAAAATTTTTTTTTGTCCACCCTTAAAAAAAAAGTTATTTAAAAAAAACTAAAAATGAGGTGGAAGTTGGCACCCCCAAATGCGAATTTTCAACTTTTTTTCAACAGGTTCGTTTGTACATCGTTAGTCCACAATTGTCCACCAAAAATTTTTTTTTGTCCACCCTTCAAAAAAAAGTTATTCAAATAAACATTTTTTATGAAAAAAACGATAGAAACTGAATTTCCGGGTACGTTCAAACTACACTAAAGGTTTGAAAATCAAGTTTATAAAGTGGGCAAACGATCCAACCCTTCAGAGAAGAGAATCCACCCCTAGGAAGCTAGAGATCCCCCGTCAAAGTGAAAATACTTAGATATATACTGAATTAACTCGCGCATAACTACGTCTCTAAGGGTGGACAAACGAAAATATGTGGTGGACAAATGAGTTTCTGAAGTGGACAAACAGACCTACCCCTCAGAGAAGCAAATCTACCCCTAGGAAGTTGGAGATCCCACGACAAAGTTAAAATCCTTAGATACATACTTATATCACGCATAACTATATCTCTAAGGGTGGACAAACGACAATATGTGGTGGATAAACGAGTTTCCGAGGTGGACAAACAAACCAAAACCTCAAAGAAGCAATTTCACCCCTAGGAAGCTAGAGATCCTCCGTCAAAGTTAAAATCGTTAGCTATATAATTAACTCACGTATAGCTATATCTCTAAGGGTGGACAAACGACAATGTATGGTGGACAAATGAGCTTCTGAGGTGGAAGAATAGACCTACCCCTCAGAGAAGTTAATCCACCCCTAGAAAACTAGAAATCCTCCGTCAAAGTTAAAATACTTAGATATATACTTAATTAACTCACGCATAACTATACCTCTGAGGGTAGACAAACGACAGTATGTGGTGGACAAATAAGTTTCCGAGGTGGACAAACAGACATACCCCTCAGAGAAGCAAATTCACCCCTAGGAAGCTAGAGATCCCCTGTCAAAGTGAAAATCCTTAGATATATACTTAATTAACTCACGTATAACTATATCTCTAAGGGTGGACAAACGACAATATATGGTGGACAAATGAGCTTCTGAGGTGGACAAACAGACCTACCCCTCAGAGAAGCTAATCCACCCCTAGGAAACTAGAAATCCTGCGTCAAAGTTAAAATACTTAGATATATACTTAATTAACTCACGCATAACTATACCTCTGAGGGTAGACAAACGACAGTATGTGGTGGACAAATAAGTTTCCGAGGTGGACAAACAGACATACCCCTCAGAGAAGCAAATTCACCCCTAGGAAGCTAGAGATCCCCTGTCAAAGTGAAAATCCTTAGATATATACTTAATTAACTCACGTATAACTATATCTCTAAGGGTGGACAAACGACAGTATGTGGTGGACAAATAAGTTTTCGAGGTGTACAAACAGACCTACCCCTCAGATAAGCAAATCCACCCCTAGGAAGTTGGAGATCCCACGACAAAGTTAAAATCATCACATATATACTTATCTCACGCATAACTATATCTCTAAGGGTGGAAAAATGAAAACATGTGGTGGACAAACGAGTTTCTGAAGTGGACAAACAAACCTACCCCTCAGAAAAGCAAATCCACCCCTAGGAAGCTAGATATCCTCCGTCAAAGTTAAATTCAGGGCTTTTTTCTTTAAAAATGTTTATTTGAATAACTTTTTTTTGAAGGGTGGACAAAAAAAAATTTTTGGTGGACAAACGTGGACTAACGATATACAAACGAACCTGATGAAAAAAAGTTGAAAATTCGCATTTGGGGGTGCCAACTTCCACCTCAATTTTAGTTTTTTTTAAATAACTTTTTTTTGGAGGGTAGACAAAAAAAAATTTTTGGTGGACAAACGTGGACTAACGATGGATAAACAAACGCGATGAAAAAAAAATGGAAATTCGCATTTGGGGGTGCCAACTTCCATCCCAATTTTATTTTTTTGAATAACTTTTTTTTGAGAGGTGGACAAAAAAAAATTTTTTGTGGACAAACGTGGACTAACGATGGACAAACGAACCTGATGAAAAAAAACTGAAAAATCGAATTTGGGGGTGCCAACTTCACAGAGCCTAGAAAGCTACACTATATCATCCGTCGGGTTCTCGTGTCAGCCGCTGGCAGCAATGTGTCAGCCGTTTTAGAACCAAATGGTTTGGCACGTGATGATGGCAAGAGACCAGATGGCATGACACTTGCACCATAGAAGATGGGGCGGTCACTAGTATGGGATGCTACATGTGTAGATACTCTCCCATCTTCCATATACAGCGTTAAAAGCTGGCAATGCGGCCTACAGTGCTGAAATGGCCAAACGTCGCAAATATGCGTCTCTTGGGACCGTGGGGACCTAGTGCACACCAGTCTGTTTATAGATATTAATAAACGACTAATAGAACGTTCACATGACCAACGGGCTGGCCTTATTTCGGTCAAAGAATAAGCATTGCCATCCAACGAGGTAATGCAGCCAGTCTGTTGGGTAGTCTCCCAGTAGATAGCGATTTATATGAAAATTTTTATATGTAATTTTATTTTATTTTGTATTTACTATTGATTTATATGACAAACACGGGCGAAGCCGGGGGCAGAAGCCAGTAATATATAATTATATCAGTCACGACCTATGAAGACTTCCTTTAGTATAAAGCGGATATGAGCCTATTATGTATTGATTTATGGAAGGACATTTATCTGTCTGCATGTTCTACATAAAAGTCCTTTGAGCATAAATTAAAATAATATCTTGTTTCCATCGATTATCTACTAACTGGATAATACTGAATATAAATTGTAGAGTTGAATCTTCGGAAGGTATGTAATGTTGGCGTTAGCACTTTTGAAAATAACAATCGCTGAAATTTTCATCAAAATTCATCCAGCCGTTTCAAAGTACCTACATTATGTATATTTTTTTTAAAACGTAAAAAAATTGTGATTTTGTTAGTCAAAAAATCTAAATTAGAACGTTTATATATATATATATACTAACCCGATTACGCCAATTGAGGATTATGACTTTAAACGGGGATTCTACGTTATGTCATGGCGACCAACACACGCGTCTCGTCATGACATGATGGGGAATCCAGTTTAATTTCCCATGCGCGCTTAGTTGTGATTAGTCAGTGTTTAATGGGGCATATCACGGTCGGCGGGAACATCTTAGTTACCGATTAATTGGCTATTGTTACAGTGACGTCTATAATACTTGACATTGGCGGAATTGAGGTTTCTCTATCAAAATAAAAGACAGATTTCAATTTGAAATCCTAAATAAATGCGTGTTTGTTTGTCCTTCTTCGATCGACGTGATTTTTTGCACAAGAATAGCTGGAGGGCCTACCTGAGGGTGACGTAGGCTACCTTTTATCCCGAAAATCTGTCGACATTTTTAATGTCACATTTCATATATTCCACAGGCGAAGCCGCGGCGAAAAGCTAGTTACCCATATGTAAAAAATATACATCAAATTTAAGTAGGTATATGTAATTTCAATATTAATAAGTACCTAAATCTATAAAAGAAAGTCAGTTAATTACACCATCTATAACTCAAGAACGGCTGTACCGATTTGGCTGAAAATTGGTGGGGAGGTAGCTTAGAGCCAGGAGACGGACATAGGAGCGGTAGTGGTAGGGGTTGGAGTAGGGGTAGGGGTAGGGGTAGGGGTAGTGGTAGTGGTAGTGGTAGTGGTAGTGGTAGTGGTAGTGGCAGTGGCAGTGGCAGTGGCAGTGGCAGTGGTAGTGGTAGTGGTAGTGGTAGTGGTAGTGGTAGTGGTAGTGGTAGTGGTAGTGGTAGTGGTAGTGGTAGTGGTAGTGGTAGTGGTAGTGGTAGTGGTAGTGGTAGTGGTAGTTGTTTTCCACGGACGAAGGAAAGTAAATAGCAGGCAAGCCAACGTTTGGGCAGTACAACGTCTGCCGGGCCCGCTAGTATATTATATAAGTCGGATATAATTATTTACAGGATAGGTACCTAATGTAGAATAGGTTCAGAAAATTTTTGCATCACCGTCATCATCACTTTAAGGAATCATAAAACAAAGTATGTCTGTCTGTCTGTGTCCTTTTCACGCACAAATTACCGGATGGATTTTGTTGCGGTAGCCCACGCACTGGTCCGGTATCTATAGAAAATTTTCGAAATGATCGAGATTGAACACAGGCCACACATTAGCGATGTAAATCATACGATTTAGATCACATGCAATTCACTCACTCACACAGACACACTAGATTCGAATAAAAAAGTGTCAAACTATCAGCGGTGTGTGTGTGACAGATCGTTTCGGCTGTCAAAATCAACCACAAATACAACGATTTGAAAACGGATGGCGGACCGTTCGTTACGAGAATTGGACGAGTCTGTGATGGCGGACCGTATGGCGACCGATTGGTCGAAACCTTTAGATAGGTTAATTTATGAGGATTACGAGTATTAAACATGGACATATCATGTTTACGAGATTTAGGGTTAGTAGTGATTTACACTGACGAAGCCGGTGCGGAAAACAAGTATTAAATAAATTTTATTAGAATTATTATGTGTACAATATAACATGCTTGATTGATTTTAGTTTTATAGATTGGTCTTAGCAAAAAATAAGGAAGTGATCGAGTTATCACTTCACGTGTCTAATTATGTCAGATTTGTTTCTTTAGTTTGGGACGCGAAATATTTTATCGCTTAGTCATTTTGTATTAGGGCCTACTTAAAGTTTTTTTAATAATTTGCTAGAGAGTTCACAATTTGAATACCTTGTAACGTTGTGCTCATTTAGTAAATAAATGAGACCATTTTTTCTTAAAGAGGTTTGAATAGTTGCTAACCTCCTTGCAAAAATAGTTGTTAACCTCCTTGCAAAAATAGTTGTTAATCTCCTTACAAATTAAGTTACTGACTACCTATAATTTAGGAATTTTTCAAAATAATCTGAATTTGGAACAGTGTCTGCTATTTGTTTATTTTCTACCATTTTTAGTCAATTCCGTTTTAGCTTTGATAAAGAGCACACCTATTTTATAAAATCAATAATGTAATACTGTGAACAAAATTCAACCAGCTGTTAAAATATATTATAAAAGAGCATGATATTTGTAAGTACCTATTATTTATGTTGTATTATGTTTAGATTCTATCATATCCTGTAAATCATTTACTTATTTATTTTATTTTTATTTTTCAGCGTGCTTCTTTTTACTCCATCTTTTTACTCCCTCTTTTTACTCCATCTTTTCACTCCATCTTTTTACTCCATCTTTTTACTCCCTCCTTTTACTCATTGTATTCCCTTTTATTCCTCTGTAACCTTTTCATTACTTAATTCCTTGTTACTGATTACTTTATATCTTTACTTCATTTGAAAACTTAAAAATAAAACAATATGGAGTAAAACATTTATTTATTTATTATTGTCGCCTAAGCGACAACCTACATCAATAAGCTTATAATATAACTAGGTACTTCTTTTGAAGATAAATTTATTCTACACAATTTTTTCCTACATCATTTTGTAATTTCTCTGACAGATTAGACAGCAAACGCCATGAAAACTTGCTGGAGCTAATAGTAAAAGAGCTGTACCTAGGCCAATTTCCTGACAAGTATTTAAAGCTTATTTCAATGATATTTCATTTGTCAGAGGTGCCTCGAACCTGATGTATTTTAAAACTTCCCCAGGGGGTATGTAGGGTATCCTAGGGCACTCTGAAGTGTAAGTAGTTTTTTACAAGCCCGGTAAGTTTCTGCTTTCTTTATCTAACGATAGATATGGTACTTCCTTTTAAAAGATCCCAAGATATAGCCGACAAACCGCGAATTTTCCATTTTGCCTGATTTTTGGTGAAAAGTCAGGTAAGTGCTTCAAACTTTCTCTACATATTTTAGGCTGCAAAAACATTGAAAACAAAACCACAAAGCAGAAATTCGTCCAAATTTTGAAAATATGTGGAAAAACTTTCTGCTTTTTATTTTTTCTAATACTTACATGTATCGAATACTGAAAAAATGGAAAAGAAGAATTTTCCATCTTACGACAGTAAAATAGGTCAGTAGGTAGGAAAATAAATCAAAATTCCAATATGAAAAAAAATGAATTTGACGTACTTAATTTTAATGTTATTTTTGTACAGAAGACTTTTACGAGTAATACTGTTTTGTTCTTGAACTTCAAATATAAGTATTTATAAGACTGTTGACACTAGATCCAAAGAGTATTTGTATTCACTAGACTAGATCTCCCTAACGTTCTACGCTCTAAATATAATTTTATTGTGAAAATGTAACTGTATTATGGATTATAGTGCGATCAACTAGGAAGGTAAGTGAGTATTATCTCTATATGTATTATTATTTCTCAAAGTTTTTCTGTTTTTTGTCAGTATCTAATATCTCCTACTGTATCAAAGTTAATGTTTAATACGCCATTTTGAAGATTATGACGAAAAATAAATAAACAAATCAAAATTAAATGTTTATTTTAAAATTAGACTAAATTATTTATTTTGTAAAAGACGCCATCTGTTGGAGATCAGTTGAACTAACGGTGCGAAGTATTCCCACGGGTCATCTAGTATAATTTTATTGTAGGTACTGTATATTATTTTGACTTATTCCTAATCCTATATTATCTAAGTTGTTCCGTTCGAAAAAAGATTAAAGCCATATCAATACTAATCCATACTTATATTATTATGTGCGAAAGTAACTCTGTCGGTCTGTCTGTTACCCTTTCACGGCTAAACCATTGAACCGATTTTGATGAAATTTAATACAAAGAAAGCTTGATCTCTAGGGAAGTACATAGGATACTTTTTAAATTCAAGTTATTGGCGAATGGGCGTAACTGTGGATTTTATTGCAAGAGTCTCGTCTTGCCACGACAAAACATTTCTTTGATTTCAAACTATGTTTCAAGCCTGTTGTTGCACCTTATGTACCTATATATGTCTCGAATTCTGTTATTTTTACCTGCCCTCCGAATCACGAGAAGTCGATTATAAACTGAACACATATTCTTAAATAAATACCTATAGTGCCTATCATTTTGGCATGAGTGAGCACTGAACCCAAAACCTCTCGGTTTCAAGTCAACGCCTAATTGAGTTCTTTCAGACCCCAATACAATTCAGAACAAAATAAAGCCTATAGCACTCAGGGATTTTCAGAATCCGATCAGTAATTTCAGAGGTACCTGGTATAGGGATCCAAACTTATAAACTTTACCTCTTTATAATATTAAAGTAGACTATAATTTAAATTATAAATAAAAATTTACTACTTACAATTAAATTCAGGCAGAAATTCAAACAGGATTTTTCTTTTTCAAAGTGTTTTTGTACGTACGTCCATCTACAGTATCGAATGAAATGATTACAGGATGGTAGTAGGGAGCTTGCAAATAGCGCTCCGGATATATGGGTCATACACAAATCGAAGATAACAATTTTCAAACAAGTCTCTATCTAAATAATATAATATAATTTACAAAAGTATCGCACTTTTATTGTTTTTTTAAACCACAGAAGTGGCAGTAGTCCACAGAAAAGAACATAGTTTGACTAAAATTACACTTAATTCTAATTAAATTATTACGAAAAACAAAACTAATAAAATAAAATAAAAAATTAAAATAAAATAAAATAATAAACAATAAAGCCGCATAAAAAAGAAAATTCTACATGATATAATAAAATAATGTTAAAAAATGTTGTCTTCATTATCATCGCTACAATCAAAGAACGTTTTTCGTGGTGATTTGGAGATTTTACGTGGTTAGTCTCTTTCTTGGACTAGGTAAGGGGTTGCCTCTGCAAAAAGTTCCGACGATGGGGTATGCAAAAAAAAACTAGGATCGGTGTTGTCGGTCCGGATCTGAGATGCACTGAACATGACTTTGTCCAATTTCAAAATAAGGATATCTGACACCAGCAGCGCACATAGAACAGCTTAGTATGCTAACATGAAGTACATTGGACACGTTTATAGTCCAGGAAATTTGATGTAGGTATGTTTTTCAAAAGTGCCTTTGAACGGCCGAACTTTATTTTCATTTGTATTCCAAGCACATAAGTATCATCAATAGGAATTATTTTAATACCTTTACAATTTACTTTCAGGTAGCCGATAAAACTGTGAATGTTGGATATAACTTCACCATTGTCACCTGTCCGTTTGACACAGCCGCGAACACCGTCAGGCGCATCCTTACCATGGTCTGCCTCACTAAAATGCCATGTGATGGTTTCTGCGTTCGATACTTTATTCACACAATTTGGATAAATAAAGTAATTATTTAGATATGAGGACATCAGCTGTATCTTCCCCTTACGACATTAGGACCGTGATGATTTCTCAAGTATACCTCCACAAGTTGAGATATATCTTTGATAACATTCAATAAAACAAATAGGTAAGCACCCATTTGCAATGTACCTAATTGCCTTTTAAAAAACGGTGTACCGACTTCAAAAATTATGCACTGAAAAGTGTGCTATCCGAAAGCAATGCAAGTCACTATAAAAAAATACCCAAATCGCTTCAAGTATGTGCCTATAAAGTTTGAAGAGTTCTCGATTTCTCCAGGATCCTATCATCAGATCCTGACCTGATGACCATGGGACCACCTGGGAAGTATAAACAAACAAAAAAACAATTTCTTATCGGTCCAGGCGTCTTCAAGTAATCGGGTAGGTAACATACATAAAAAAACATAAAAGATTTATGCAAATATCACAACATTACTTAATAAGATAAAACACTCCGACGAATTGAGAATCTCCTCCTTCTTTTGAAGTTCGGCTAGATATATTTTTATACTGGAAAAGCCTCCCCGGCCGCGGCTGTGTGTGACATTTTCAGGCAAAAACTACTGAACGGATTTAGTTGCGGTTTTCACTATTAGATAGATTGATTCATCGGGAAAGGATAGATATCATGTTTAGGAGCTGAGCAATAATATAAGTGAATCAAGTCGAGGAAGCAGTTAGCCTTAGCAAGTTTTTATGGTGTTTGCTGTCTAATCCGCAAAATGATGTAGAAAAAGTCCTCGGTAGCATATATTTATTTTTAATAGATATGTAGTTATAAGCGTATTCATGTAGGTATTCAAATTGTTGAGGCCGGGGCGGGGTCTCTAGTAATCTCATATGAAATTCCTACGCATCAATTGATACAGATTGGTGTTCGTGAATAACACGCTTTGATTTCTTCCTGTTGTATACTGGTACTTGACCCGTTTATATTATACATTGTACCTTGCTGCTTGTAACTAGCTTCCCGCCCTGACTTCGCCCGTGGAAATTGTTGAAATTCGAAACTAACTCTTATTTTACCGTTTAGTCCTTTTTCCGGTTTAGTAGCAAATAAGTGTTTCTATATTACTTACGGAACTCTAATACTTTTTGGGGTCCGTACCCAAAGGTTGCAAACGAAAACCTTATTACTAAGCCTCCGCTGTCCGTCTGTCACAGGGCTGTATCTTTTAAACCGCAGTAGGTCGACACTTGAAATTTTAACAGAATGTGTTGGTATTAATTACCTACTATGGCCGCTATAACAACAACTACATATTGTAATAAGACAGTCAATTGATTAGTAGTTACGTCTTTTGCCCGCCAGGTGGCAGAGAGAGTGGTGCGTTGGCCAGCAAATAAAATGGTCGCTTTGTTTTAACTGTGTAATATTTTAATTCTGTTTAATTGTTTAATTGTGCCAAAAGTGGAAATTAAAGACAGTAATTAGTAAAGACGTTAATTTTATTCAATCCATCATCGTCTCTTTACAATATCTAATAAAAAGGGGTCCCCCATACAAGAAACGTGTTTTTTGCTCGATCTTAATATAGGCAATACATACAAACGTCTAATATAAAACTATAATGCATACCTACTCATAAGTAAAACAACAAGGTGTAAGTCGGATTCGTGCACAGATCTTTTATACTAGAAGTTCTGTGGATTCGTGCTAATTTGTTCTTGCGATATATACAAATAAAATAGGAACGTCAAACTTGGTCTGACCTTAGTGTTTTAGATACTATTGAGAGTACGGAACTTCATGTGCGAGACTCGCACTTGACCGGTTTTTTTAACCATAGTTTATGTAATCTGGGGTAATTTAACTTAGGAACAGTAAAATAATTCTACTAATTTTATTTCGATAGTAGGTAAATCATCAAGGCAGTTCGCTTTTTTATAAGCGCCTTTTATCTCCTGAAGGCAGAGATAACTGAATATAATTTTATACGATCCTGACATACCTTTTTCATATTCATCACACCTTTCATACGTACACGGCGATTGTGCGTTAACATGCCTTCAATCAATTTGTTTCATATATAGGTAGTTACTAGATAATCTATACTAATATTATAAAGAGGAAAGATTTGTATTTTTGTTACGAATAAACTCAAAAGCTACTGGACGGATTTTGATCATTCTTTTACCATTGGAATGCTACATTATCCCTGAGTATAACATCATCACGGACGACGGGAACGGGGTGGGCAGAGGTGAAAATGACAAAAGCTATGTATGAAGTGTATGTTTGCCAACATTCTGAAATATTCACGTACGAAGTCGTGGGAAACAGCTAGTAATATATAAAGCAGAAGTTTTTATGGATTCCACATCCGGTCATGGCGGCGAACTCTTGCGTTTTCGTCATGGCGTGGTGTGGAATCCAGTTTAATCCTGTACGTGCTGTGATGGTTGTGATTAGTTAACGACTTATAAGACATATCGCGGTCGGCGGGATTATCTTAAATAGGTACCGCTATAAACACTATAATACTTGACATTGGCAAATCACCGATAAACATTGGTGGAGCCAAATAAAAGAAGTTTTTATGAAAATATCTGGAACCAGTGGTCCGATTTGAAAACATTTTTTGTGCTAGATTGCCCGTTTAGGAAGGCTACAGGTTATAAACGACCCAAAGAAGCACTAAGGGGCGAAGCAGCAAGTATGGTCAATAAAAGTACACCTAGGTTGTGCTCTGCCAGCATTTCCATTCACTTCTTCCAATACAAATTTAACCTTTTTAGTCAATCTTTTACCCTTCATTTCTTCAATGTGTCCAAACTTTCCACTAAACAATAATAGTACTATTTTTCTCTTCATGGGTTTGCCTTACAGCTCCCGAAACCGAGTTATCCCAGAGTACCCAGCCTCTTTTAGCCGATGTTATTTGTGAGGCTATACCTAACGAGTGGCCACTAATGGAACTAAAACAGAATTATAAAAAAACTACAAATAAATATTTATTAAAACGCATCTATATTTCAATATCACATTAAACATTAGCACTCCGCCATTTTAGTGACGAATTTGACTGTACATCGTGGTGATAAAAATTACATTCCAACTTATTTAGGCACGCCTTCCCATATCTACATGTTTTAGGATGGAAAAAATGGCAACCAGGATTCCCGCAATTTGGGTAAAACTTGCACATCCCGGGAAGTACCACGGTCGTGATTGACTTGTAGTTCGGGGCTGGCACCACGTGGGACGCTGTAAAAAGAAAGACATAATTTAATGTACTAAGCTTGATTCTCATCAATATAGTTCAGAAATTGTAAATTGCGGCGGGTAACTATGTACACATTTCGTCAGTTGTCCACATTGGAGAGAATATGTGGCACTTAAGAGGCTACCATTCATATTAAATCATATTTTTCAAATCGTTTTGAGTGTGAAGTATTGTTTATTAAATTAAGTACAAATTTGTATCATCTATTACTAAAGTAAGATGTTTATTTAAATTTTCAAAAAGCTACTTCTTTAATTTAAATAAATTATTTTTGATTTGTCACTTAGGACGTTTGTTCCAAGCACCTTCCGTGCGCCTCTTCTCTTTCGTTTCTATTCAATGCGACAGAGAGATTCAGCGGAGAGACCAATCGATCGTATGCAGCTAGGCCACGCCCCTCAAACTGATTTTATTTGAATGTATCGTCATAATGGGACTGGAGCCGTCACTTCTTAAATATCTTTTGCCGTGAAACGACTTTCACTTGCTAAAACCACATGCAACGAAAACACGACGTCTCTGTGATGATTTAGCTGTGACCGCGTGCCATGAACAATTATTTATATATCGTTGAGTAGACCAAAGTAGCCTCTGACGGCCTCTGACTCATGCAGCTAGATGGCACCAGTGTCGCGTGACAGAGCACGTCACAGTTTGGGCTAAAATACATTTCACGGAAATCACTGCGCTGGCGTCTCCGACACTACCCACCTCCCATTTATTGGCATATATGACACCACCTTTAAGTATCCCCCATTTTTCTGTATTTTGTTTCTGTAGTGAATCAAGCAGAAGAAAAGTTAGCCCCAGTGCGCTTTCTTGGCGTTTGCTGCTTAATTATGTAGGAAAGAATTGTGTAGAATAAAATGCTCTAAAAAAGTACGCGGTAGTATTATATATCTACATTTAAAATATGCATATAAGTATCTATAGTGTAGGTCCTTGTTCAAATTGTGCATCCGTAACGGACCGACGTGATTTTTTGCACAGGAATAGCTGGAGGGCTCGCGAGTGACATAGACTATCGTTTATCCCTGAAATCCTTCGGCATAAACTTTGTCACATTCCAAAATGTTCCGGGGTTTTCTCAGCTAGTAAAATAAAAATCAACAATCGACCCACCTACAGAGGTTACAGACGCAACGGTCTTGCTGCAAGCCGTCGTCGGGTGGGAATAAACGCACGATCGACGCGAACAAGCCGCGGCGAATTTGCATGGCGGGTGCTGAAACACACAAGCGGCGCCCCATCGGCAAGCCGGGAACGACCGGCAAGGCTGCAGTTTCTTCTCTTGTACGGACACTGAAAATATGTTGCGAATTAATGTGAGAAAGATGTGGAGTTTTAGATTAGGATTTTTTTATATTTTTTGTCTGGCTATAGGCGAACGAACGGTGGCGCTGTTCTTAAAGATACCAACCCCACAGGTGGAATTTAACGCCAAAGAGTATTTAATACTCCTCTAGACCCTAATAATGCGGTCTAAATCTACCTCTATTTATTTGTAGGCCCCCAAAAAGTGCTACCATTGGTTGAAATTATATCAACATTTTAATTTTAATTATTTTTTTGAACATTTAAAAATAATTTTTTTTTGAGTTGGTTTTTAATGCCTGTGTCTAACCCTTGATATGAAGCCTCCACCCCCAAGTTAAATCCCCACACTGCTGGAGCCTTACCACTAACATTAAAAGGATTTCTAAGCCCACAGATCTACCATTACGGCGTGATTGACATCTCAAACTTCATTAGTAAATACTTACAAGACGGTACTGTGTCGTATTTGGACGGAGTAGTGCTAACGCTAACTTGGCCTTCGCTGCTTGCACTCTCCGTTCTCTGTCTAACCACCTCTTTTTCTATTGGCTTCCCTTTCTTCTCAACATCAAACACTATAGGCGACGCCTTCCTCTTTCTCACTTGAGATCCTTCTATTTTATCATCAACATCGCTCGGTCTCTTTTCTTCACATTCGTTTTGTGTATTATCATCTTTTTCTATGTTTATCGTCACTGTAATTTCCCTTTCATCACTAGTTTCACTTGGTCGCTTCTCACATTCATTAGAATCTGCATTTTCGGTTACTGTTTCCATTTGATCGTTCTCTAAAGGTTTCTGAGGTAAGGGCTTTTTATGTCTGGCGGTATTCAATTTTAGCTCTTCGTCCTCATCAATCAGACCTTCAGTTCTAAGTTTCTTGGCCAAAAATACATTTGGATCCAAACCGTCTAAGGTAACTACAAATTGTGGACCCTTATCTTTGTCCTGCGATGATTTCGCATTGTGTATGGTACTGAAATTAATAAATATTTATCATTATCAAATTGTAGTTCTATGAATAATTATAATCTATATACACTATGTTGCAAAAAAAACGAGCACTTAAAACTTTATTGGTTATTATTATATTTTGAAGTTAATAATGGTTCAATAATTATTTTTTATGATGTTTCATCATATTATAATCAAATTTCTACATTTTTTATTTATCACAAGTAGAAATCTGAGGTAAATTGAATAAAAAAATGAAAAACCAGTTTATTAAGTAATTTTAATGAGTATGAAGTGACAAATTAAACTTAAATATTTTTTTAAATAATCTTTTTTTAAATGAACCTACACCAAAATCAATATCGAGTATGTCCACCTCTTGCAGTTATGACAGCTGCTATTCTTTTTCTCATACTCCCGATCAGGTTTCTTATGATATCGTGTGGTATCAGTTCCCATTCAGCCTGAATCACAGTTTTTAACTCTGTCAGATTTTGTGGAGCTGGAGTTCCAGCTCAAACCCGGCGTTTTAGTACGTCCCATAGATGCTCTATAGGGTTAAGGTCGGGACTCCTCGCAGGCCAATCCAATCGAGGAATCCCAACCTCCTTCATATAGGTGGATACTGCAACGGCACGATGAGGACGAGCATTATCATCCATAAAAATGGACCTGTCTCCCATAACAACCAATGCAGGTTGCACATGTGCAACGAGAATTTCTGAGATATAGCGATGTGCATTAAGTGTCCCATTTGGCAAAAAACTAACTCCGTACGAGCTTCAGAAGTTATTCCTGCCCAGAGCATTAAGGACCCTCAACCGCATGGTGTTACCTCTTCAAAGCACACGTCGGCACAACGTTCACCTTGTCTTCTCAGTACTCTCCGATGTCTGTCTTCACCATGTAGACATATACGGGCCTCATCAGAAAACAGAACCCTACCCCAATCCTCAATTGTCCATAGTAACAAATTTTGCCCAAAACTTAGTATTGCTGCGCGATGCCCACGGAATAATTTTGGTCCTCTAGCGGGTCTGTGAGAATGTATGCCTGCTTCGATAAGTCTCCTTCGTACAGTCCATTTGCTAACTCTCACCAATCTCACTTCTTGTAGGTGGGGTTTTAAGATAATTGTAAGATTTTCGTCGATTTCTAAGAGCTTGACTGACAAGAGATCGATCATCCCTCTGCTCCGTACATCTTTTTCTGTCAGAACCAGGCCTTCTACATAGAGAAACAGTATTTTGGAACCTCTTCCAAATCCTTTAAACTTTAGAATGTGTAATTCCAAGCCGCCATGCCACATAACGTTGGTGCTCTTAAGTACTCGTTTTTTTTGCAACATAGTGTAGATAAAAATTAAATGCTGTTCGTTCGCGCAGCAATTTTTTTTAAATATTCGTAATAAGCTCAATAAGGTTTTTAAGGAAAGAAAAATTGGAAAATTAGAGAAAAACTAAAAGTGTTTTTTTTTCCATTGTATGAACTCAAGACCATAATAGGGCTTGAAAGTTAATATGGGCTCCACGGGCTAAACCGGGCCGGAAAGCTAGTTACAAATATAGAAACATTAAGGGCCGGTATTTCAACTGTTACTATTCTTAGGAATAACATTTAAGCGAGGCTTAACTTTACTGTATCGTATTTCAACCTTCACTCAACACAAATTCGTTCCTGAGTGGGACCCTTAAGGGTCAAATTTTTAAGTGACAGTTGATGTTTCACTCAAGTCATTAAGCTTATCGATGCTTATGAGTTACGACAAGTAATCGTTAAAATTTGTTTGAATTCCCTACCAATAATTACCTAGGTACTTATATAGAATTTGTGCGCCCATTCTAAAGACAACATACCTACAAAAAATTGTAAACAATAGTTAAGTTTACATTAATTTGTTTAAGATAACCTCAAATTTTTATAATTTTTTTATTCGGTAAAAGTATTATTATAACATGACCTAAAATGGCAGTTTTAGACTTGTGATATTTACACTTAAAAAATAAATTACATTGTTATGTACCCATATACTTAGTTATACAATTCCAAAATATAAAAATTAAGTAAGTAGAAATTAATAGCAGTTGGAAAATAAAAAAAATTGTGTTCAAAAATAGCTCAAGTTATAATCTCCGACTTATACATACCTATATTATTATTAATTACGAATTTATCTTCAAATAACATGTAAACTTAATTTAGTCGGTGATTTGCCAATGTCAAGTATTTTTAAGATAATCCCGCCAACCGTGATATGTCGACTAATCACAACCATCACAGCACGAACAGGATTAAACTGGATTCCCCATCACGTCTCGGCGGGCGCGTCCGTTATACACCATTGCAAGGCGTGACATGGAATCCTACTTTAATTTTAGTATTTGATTTGATTTTTGCTAAGTATCAATTTTTATGTAAACAATCAAAAATATCCTTCTTCCTCTTTTTTATTATGGCTCCAAAGAGTACTCTATTGACATAACTTCGCGCAATACCACCAAAATGTTCCACTTTTTGCTGTTAAGTGCAACTCAGTAAAGCTTCACTTAGAATGACACTGAAATAAGCGTAAGGACAATAAGCTTAGCTTTATGGTTAGGTGAAGCTTAGTTAAGTGTAAGACTTAAGTAACGATTGAAATACCGGCCCTAAAGCTCAGCTCCACACAAATATTTAGTTCTCCTTCCCTTGCATTATCTATATTTCTATAATAACAATCTATTCTGATAATAAAGCTGTAGTGTTTGAAAGTGCTAATCTCAGGAACTACAAGTCCGTTTTTTTTTAATGCTAAATAGCCCGTTTATTAAGAAAGGATATGGGCTATACAATAACATCACGCCACAGCCCGAGGGCGCGGAGCTGTAACCAATCTACAATTTCTACGGGCGGAAAGCTTGTTATAATAAAATGTCTATGATATATTTTCATGTAGTAGTTATATTATACTTACATAGGATCTAAGAAAACATCATCCTGCTCGTGGCTGTGCTCGTTGGAGTTAGTGGGCACATAGTTGGTGTTGTTTATGAACCTCCTGGTTATCGATATGGGCATATACTCCGACTGCTCGGTGGTTGTTCTGTAATAAATTAACATTTTGAGTATTTTTTTTAGTATCACTACATATCTGTTTATAAAAATTATTTATTATTATTATATATTATTTTATTATTTATTTACACATAAAACATCCACAAAATAAGAAACATTAGCAGGTGTACCTAAACCCTATCGGGTTTGTATGTACACCTGAATTACATTTGTCACATAAATACAAACAACACAATATAATCAAACAATCAATATAACAACAAAACAAATCAAACCTAGGTATATCTAACCTATACAATGTGGGTAGTCACACATTTGCTGCAATTTTTTTATATATAATACCACAAATTGTAATACGCTTATAACTACTTATCTATTAGAGATAGATATATGCTACCGCGGACTTTTTTGTAGGTAATTTTATTCTACACAAAACTTTCATACATTATTTTGTTATATCTCCAACTGATTAGACAGCAAAGGCGAGGAAACTCGCCGGGCTAACTTTTTCCCGACTTCATTTACTTATACTGTTAATGCTCAGCTCCTATACATGATAGGGCCCATGTTTAATACTCGTAAACCTACCATATGTAGTGATAAAGTCTCCCGTCGCGTCGGCCCGGGCTTTGTTTTTTTTTGCGGTTTTCACTAATAGATTTAGAACAGCGGAAAGTTTGAGTATTAAATATGTTGCTGAACATTAACAGTATTGGCGTATCATGTCGGGAGAAAGTTAACCGTAGTACACTTTCATGGCGTATGCTATCTAATCTGTCAGATATAGAACAAAATGATGTAGGAAATAATAATATCTCTATATATTATTTCTCATATATAAATAATATCCCTTCATACTGTACTTTTAAAATTGAACTAACTTATTTATTTTGTAAAAAGACGCCTTCCATTGGAAATCCGTTTAATTAACGGTGCGAAGCGAACGGGTCATCTAGTATAATTTAAATTGCGTATTATGTAGGCAGAGGCAAGTAAAGTAAATACTTAAATATAAAATCCCATACTTATTGCTCTTATTGTCCGTATCGCTTTCCAAATCCGGCAAGCTCTCCGTATCGCAGTCTATCTCGCAGTCTGACATATCGCCAGGAGACGAGGCTACGCTGTTGCCGGGGACCTGTATTATGATCTTCTGGGTTTCCATCTCGCGACGCATGGGCATAACGAAAGCACGCTTCACTGTTGACTTTTCGGCGTCCGGCTTTGGTGGGGCCTGGAATTTTTTTACATAAGGAATAGTGAATGTCTTTATGTGAAAAGCGTGCGTTTGTAATTTTTAAAACTTTTTTTTGTTGTAGTCCCTTAAGGGTTGATTTTTGAAATATCCTTTCTTTGTGTTTCCCTACACTACCGAAGGAAACTACCCTGAAAATTTCACGTCTCTATCACCTCTGGTGTAGGCTGATTGTCAGTGAGTCAGCGACACGACGGTTTTATACATTCAGATACGAGGAATAGCGTTTAAATTCGTCGATGAAAGAAATATTACCGTCTGTCAGGTTAGGTCCGGTAACAAATAAAATTTTTTTTCAATTTCCGGTTACCGCACTCCCTTGGAGTTTGATGAGTACATATTATAACTACCTATCAGTCCACAATACCAAAAAAAAACTGAAATCAAGGGCCCAGAAGAAAATTCACAGATCAAATAGATATTTAAGTTATGTAAAAAAATCGAACTGAAAATCATGAAAATATGTATGGATTTGAATGAGGCGAAAGAGGTGTGCCGGGACCGTTGGTCAAGGTTATCTTGTATCTATGAAAAATATGGCAAATCTCATTTAATCCTGGAGAGTTGAGTTTATTTATACAACATTTCCTTACCACACAGTTGATAGTTAACATTTTAAATTGGATTGAGCCATATTTTAATACTGTCAACTGTGTGGTAAGGAAATTTTGTATAAATAAACTCACCTTTCCAGGATTAACTGAGATTTACCATATTTTTGAAAGTTATAACTGACCAACGACCCTTAAGGCCTGTAACCTTAAGACCCTTAAATGCGATAGGGTTTGTTTGTTCTGTTTATTTGTTGTCACGTCAAAACAGAGCAACTAATCGACTCGATTTTTTGAAGCCGGGTGAAGCCGATACCGTAAGCTAGTTTACTAATAAAACAATAAATGACTAACATTAATTAAAGACTTGTTGGCATCGGCCACAGCTCTAAACAGCAAATTAGACGCCGGCGTTTGGGTGGCCGGTCGCATTCGGGGTCTGACGCGCACAACACTGGCCGGACCGCTTCTAGTTACACGACTCTCTAGAAATCCTACCCTGGAAATATATAAAAAAAAAAACAATTTTTAAAAAACATATCCCCATTTATACCTTGTGGTGTGGCGAGAGACAATTGTGTAACTCTTTACCAGTTGTCTATATTAAATCAGGTAAGCCTGTTACTGCACTTAATGGACCTACATGTGTCACTTAATTACCACACCATTATCTGTTATTTTCAGAAGTGCGGACGACACTTTAGTTGCCCTCCGAAGCACTAATAAATAAACTAATTAGTAATAGGTATAAATAAACTAAAGAAAAAAAAGTGAAGTGTAATGGCCAATAATTCATGAAGATTCAGGAGTTTAAGGACAGCAAAAAATTAATAACAAAACACATACAAGACTTGTTACAATAGCGCCCAAACTTAAAATCTGTTGCACACCCAATTGTGTGAGAACCACATTGCGCAACCATTTTTTCTTTTTAATTGAATTTTATCGACAAATAATACAGGCAGAGCAAATTAATAAAAACTTACTTAAACGCAGTTCTTCCAGAGCTTGATTCTGGTTTGTCAACGATGTCCGTTCTCCGTTTATGGTTTCCTGTGAAGTGACCAAGGCGGCTTTTTGCCGACACTTTGTTATGAGGCTTCTCTACCGGTTCTCGGTCAGGCGTAAACCTAAACAATATAAACATTTAATATATCTTACCAATACCATCATTGTAAAAGTTTGTTTCAATGAATGGACAGATTTGGATGAAAATTGATATTAAATAGAAATCCAGATATTTTGCTGAACTAGGAATTTGAACCCAGCTAAAATTTGCAACTAGCAATCAGTCATGAAACCAGTCGCAAACTGGCATCGCCTAAAGTAATTGCTTTCTAGTCGCTCGCGATTCAAAATTTCAATTGCATGAAAACTAAGCGTCCTCAGCAACTGAGTGGCGTTCATAGAAGTAATATAATACTATTATAAATATTGTAATCAAAATCCCTTTGAGTAGCAATAAGCAACTAACTGCATTTCCCTAGTTATTTGCTTAGGGCGTTATCGTATATATAACAACTAGTTGCGAGTTAGGTGATACCATTTTGCGTTTTGACAGCAATAATTATTGAGCAATTTGTCGCAGTTGCTATTTACGTGATACGGTCGGTGAGTAGAATTTTAAATTTAATAACTTATCCATTGTTAATTACTAAAATTATTACCCAAATTCTTACTTAATGAGTGACTCAATTAATATTCATACACATTCAGCAAGTACCATTTTTAACTTATACTTTAAACAACCTTTCCGGAGACTCTGAGCTCTCTTTTGGCGGCTGTGTAACTTTCTTGAGTTCCTCGCGAGGGCCGAGTCTATTTCTTAATGGCCTTTTGGGTAGTTGCAGTTCAATTTGGGGCAAAACTTCCGCTATTTGAGACGTTGGTGGAATTGTTTTATTTGAAACAACTGGCAAGTCCTTTGATTTTGGTAAGGCAGGTGTTTCCGTGCTTTCAGTGTTAGCTGCTGATATTTCCTGGAAAACAAGGTATAAGAGATTTGTAGATACTTTATATTAAGTATATTAAGATTGAGTAAGCAAGTATGGCATTCATCAGCTCTCTACATCATGATAACTCCTTAGGTTTGCTTTCTTCTTTATCAATAGCTGCATGGATTATATTATGGAGTAGAGGTAATATGAATTCCGGATTGAATGATTGGCAATGCTGAGGGTATAGAAGTGGGCAATAAAAATGATTGCATGTGAATTTAAAATGTTGTTGTAAAATTACCTGAATTACATCATCAGCAAAGTCATTCATAAGCTCTTCAGCCTCAGTTCTAATATTTATGAAATCATCGTCTTCCGACATGGAGTCCAATTGATCTACTAATTTCTGCTTCAATCCTTCAATTTTAGCTTCTATTTGGTTTATTTCGTTAATTGGGTCTTCTTTGAGATCTGGTGATTTATTTGTTGCTTCTGTATTCTGGCTAGGACTGTCTACATCTACTGAGCTCTGTGATATGGTGGCCAGATCAATAATAGGCAAATGTGTTTTCTTTGCTTTATTTATTATAGGTTTCGTATCAACTGTTTTAAGGTCATCTAGACGTGAGTCTATGTTAACTCCATGATTTTTTAATATCTGACCAGCAAACACGTCAGTTATAGATGGTTCAGATTGTTTCTCAATATTCATGAGTAATGGTGGTATATTTAGAGGGATGTTAGGACGAATTGCGTCTTGGTGTTTGTTCTTCTTCTTTTCTTTGTGGGACTTTTTGTCATCTTTCCTCTTGCGGTGTTTATCTTTCTTTTTGCCTTTCTTGGTGTCTGATTTCTTATGTTTATCTTTTGATTTGCCTTTTTTGTCTTTTTTATCTTTCACCGAGGAATGGTGCTTTTCTAATGTTTCCACTTGACCTGTAATTAACAATTTATATAGAAAAATAAAAATAAAATAAAATAAGTTTCATTAATATCCTGTTTTCTAATATATTAAATTAATAAAAAATATTTAAAGGGGAAAAAACATTACAAGGTCTATAATATATATAACTTTGTAGGGCAAAATTGTAGATATTACATATAATATTAGAATGCTTGGATATTTGTTATGTTACTTAATCAAACTGTAACACTTAAATACAAAGACGCATTACTGTCCTCATGGTGCCCATCGGAAGAGTTTTTTTGCTGATGGTGTTTATATACCTTTATCCCCAAAAAATAATTCAGCCACTTTTGATTGATTCCAGCAACTTATAAAGACAATCATAAAGAGAGTAGCTTATGATTCTTTAAAAAGAGTAGACTGAGGTTTTTTATATTAGTTACCCCAGTATTTTTGAGGCTATACCTAAGGGGTATCTGATAATGAACCTCATTATCCTAATTTATATACAATACAATAGTTAATAGACTAACTTGGTGGGGCCACTGTGACCTCTTGAAGCTTCTTCAACACCTGATGCAGCCAATTAACAAACAGTTCAGTATTGTCACCCAGGAATAGTTGGAGATCTTCCTCCATCTGAGCTCTGGTTCTCTTGTTTGCCACCATGACCATGACATAATCTGGCAATTCATCATCTGTAAAAAATTTTGAATGGATAACATTTCTAATTTATTAAGATTAAGTTAGAAAAGGCCAAGTGGTGAATGCTGAGCCAACATTTATCAGAAAAACATTACACTCCTTCTGGAGCAGTTGTATAAAATGGGACTAACAGATATAAAGTAGCAATGAATGTCTGGTACATGGTATAGGTAACACAGCAGGGGAAGAGAAAAACAGTAATTTTAAATTAGAAAAATGCTATGTTAAGTGGGTACTTTAAGAAAATATTCATGCAACATGACATGACATAAAATTAAAATGATTTTTTACAAACAATCATGAACAACTATTGAGTATATTCTATTTTTTGTATTATGGCTCCATCAGGGTTTTGACGATTCCGCTAATGTCAAGTGTTAAAGATGTCACAGTATCAATATGCCGATTAATCAGTAGCTAAGATGTTCCCGCCGACTGTGATATGCCCTATTAATCACTGACTAATCACAGAGCAAACGGGATTAACTTGAATTCCCCATCATGTCACAACGAATGTGTGCGTTGGTCGCCATAACATGACATAGAATCAACCAGTGTCAAATAACTGTGGATCCTTTCTATTATTGTACCCACTCAATTGGATTAGAAAACTTGGCACAAGGATAGGACTAATATAAACAAAAATAATTATATTACTCACCAACATAACATCCTAATTCCGTCAGTTTGGCCTTGATGGCTGACTGAAAACAAGAACAATACGAGTACATTATAAATAAATCCATATTAGTCCATACTAATATTATAAATGCGAAAGTAACTCTTGTCAGTCTGTCTGTTACGCTTTGATGAAACTTGATGCGGAGAAAGGAAACGCTCGGGAAGGGCATACTAAGGCTACTTTATGAAAGTATGTTTGCTTGTTTATTTCACAACAAAACAGAGAAACACATAAACATATTATTATTATTTTAGATATGTGGTAAATAGTTGTATAAAAATTAAAAATACACAATAAAATCTCTATAATTATAAAGCCAGGACAAAGAGGTGCAGTTTTTTTAAGCAGACATCTGCAGGAATCTAAATTTTTGACAGGAGAGGGTGTAATGAGTTTATGGTGCGAATGCTATTAGGTAGGTATATAAATAGGTATACACATACATTTAGTTTTTAAACCTACGTATGCCTGGACCCTCTGTAGCCCTAGGCTCTAGGATGTCATTCAAAAGCAGTTCTAAAGTATTTTTCTATTGTTTTTACCTAGCTGTAATCATTTCAATTTTTCAATATCAAAATTCTCAAGCCAAAACGATATCTGTACAGACAGATAGGTAAGTACTATGTTAAGGTAATATTACATATTAAATATAACACAATCTCATATATTTTACAATACCTTGACTGGAATCTGTATTTTTAGGTTGTCAATCTATAAAGAGGAAAAAAAAGTGGAGCATAAATTAAAATTCTAAGCTATTGATTTTTATTTAGTAGGTAGGTACTTAGCTATTACCTGATGAAGTAATGTTTTGTAAGAGGCCAGGCAGCTCTAATTTTAGAGTATTTTGTAATTATATAAATAGGCATTTGGGTACGGCATTGATATTGTGAAATTTATTAGAAAAAGCTTTAAAAATAAACAACTCACCCGCATTTTTTGCCCGATTTCCGAGCCGATTACTTCCATGTTTATTATTTTTTATTACCACTTAACTAAAATACAAAACTTAAACTCTATGGTTTAAAGTAAATTAATACAACATATCCTAAGGATATAATACATTTTTACGCTATATTTTTGTAACAAAACAATATATTTCATGAATTGGGTTTCACAAAACAACACACCACCACACACACAATAAAATATTTTTCAGTTGACTGAGACTGACTGCCAAAATGGTGAATAGCTGACAGTTATGCATATAAATGAAAGTAAAAGACTCTGGATACCAAATTTTTAACGCCAATCTTTTTTATCTCGGGCGCTTTACTAGATTGGCAATACAAAAGAGAAAGCGCATAGATACGCGTATGTTAAAGCGATACAGATAGACGAGACCGTTTTTTAATGCTGTAACAGCCTAAGTAGTAATTTCGCTTATTTTTGTAAAATATCCTGTTTTAAAGTATAGGTAGGCGTGGCAAGTTGCGTTGTGTAAGTCATCTAAGATGAAAAATCTTATTACTGCACACCTGTATAACTGGTCAAAGGGGAAAAAATTGGCGAAAGGGGGAGACCGTCTATGGCCCCTCCATAGGTTTAGTACTCTATGGTAATGTGTGTAAGTTATTTTCTTGTTATTTTATCTAATCTGTGATCATCATCTCGTTGGTATGCGTGAATGTGACGTCATCATAGCGCCCAGAACTTTCTCGCTAAATAAGCTCAACCTCTCTCTGTCTGTCTATCTGATAGTTTGCTTTTAACTTGAGAATCACAGATTATTTAACAATAATCAATCAATCAATTATAACAATTAAATAAATAATTTATTACCTTAATAAAATAATTAGGGAATTTTATATAGGTACCTACATTATAGTTTGCTTTATATTTAGGCTCTAAATAAATATAGACAGACCTTGCGTTTATAGCTAATACCTATCTAGAGAAGTACCTGTATAATAAATAAAATATCATAAAAGCTTATTCAGAGGTACTTACCTACTACCTAACTTTGGCGTGAATTAATCAACCGAAAAATCTCCCTTCAGTGATCCGACTTCCATGAAACTTTTCTTTTCTTGTTGAGTTTATTTTGGTACTTGGTACTACCTTTGTCAGAACCTACATAAATTATCGGCTAGCGATAGCAAAGGTTTTATTAAAGGATAAATAAAATATCTAAATAAATATTTTTAAATTAGTAAAATAAAAGTGCCCATTCTGCATGAACACATAATTTAAATGCATATACTATGCAGTCGAGATGGCAATCCGTTTCCGGGCAATCAAGTCAACAATTTTTGCCACCATTCCACGCGGACCAAGATTTATTACGTACTAGGTTCGCATGGTCTTTAGTTCGTATGAAAAACCCATAGAATTTTAGTTTTTCTCGAATTTTCAAATTTCTCTAAAAAACCTTATTCAGACTACTACCAACATTTAAAAAAATGCCAAATCCGTTCAGCCGTTCTCAAGGGAACAGCATTTAATATATAGATTTATTCTATTACACAATAATATAAGTACCTACCTACATTTTTACATGAATTAATTTAAAAATATACCTATCTAATATGAAAATTTATATGTTTTACTTACCTACATAAGTTTAAAAAAAGTACCTTGTAGTGTGGGTCCGAAGTGAGTTTTTCATCACAGAATAACTTATTTAACCCAGGTGGAGTCACAGGCTGAAGCTAGCTTTAAGAGTGTAGTGTACCGCGTCCATGTCCATACAAACGGAGAAAACGTTTTACTACCCCTAAATATTATTTAATTTTAACGATTTTGTAATATGTTACTGACATAATGAAAAACTACGTACGTATTTTTTCCTTTTTTCAAAATTCGTAATAGGTCAAAAGTTATAAGCCCCTCAAATCTCGGTTTTTTTGGTTCATAACTTGCTCGTAATAAACCGTCTGTATTTGAGAAACAAAGCAAAATTTCAAAAAAGCAAAACGTACGTACGTAGATTATAATCTGCTAAAACGTTTGACACCAAAATTATAAGGTTTCGTTATAGTTTAGTAGGTGTAAATCGTTTTCCCCCAAAACGCAATTTTCAACGAAGAACATACCTACGAACACTCACGAGCTGCAGTGTTCTCTGTCGCACTGATGCCCGGGGGAAGAGCGCGCTTGAGACAGAATATGATTTTCTAAATACCTATTTCGCTGCGTACGCTGAGCTACACGATCCTCTTAATATATTATTGTAGGTACCTATATTGATATTGCGTATGACACATTACGGTACATTAGTTCCGGATTCACCAATGAGCTTAGTGGAGTGTGAATTTTCCCTTAAAGTTCAGAAGAGTTCATTTTCTGGAATTTCTATTATGTATTTTTTCATCTATAAATTTCTGTTTATCAACTTATTTCTGCCACTTAGGTTCAATCGATAGTCAATGAATTATTCGTACTTTTCAATCGGCTAGTGAGATCTGTTACGGGGGCGAAATAGTCTCGAAGGTAAAAAACGACGGGTCCTCACCAATGGCCTAGAATGTCCAGGAAAATCCGTGTACTGTCTTTGCCCGACCCAGCAAATTGCTCGGCATTCTAGTGTTGAACATTCTTGAGCCGGGCATTCCGAACATTCCTGGCCATTGGTGCGGACCCGTCGTTTTTGGTCTTCGAGTCAAAACGAAAGATGTAGTGGTTCTAAGGTATGCTAACCCCACAGATCTCGTCGAATAGGGGCGCTTTCAGAGCATTGCAATAAAATATAGAGTTTGACCACAGGATACTTCCCCTTAAACTACCCCTTTCCCCATTACTGAATTTTCAAAATTAAAATAACAACTGCTTTAAAAAGAATCCACTAATTTCCAGCTAATCGTTTTTATTGGTCAGTAATAGGGGTACGGGCCGAAAACTGATTTTGAAAAATCTTTGACAAACTCGGGTTACTTTAATTTCCAATTTTAAAATTTTCTACTCCATAGCATAAGTACCTACCTACAGGTGTTTAGAGAAAATTGTTAAAAGGAATAATAAATAACAATTAAAAACATTCCCGACGTAAAATTTAAAAGCATGAAACATTGGCATCAAACTGCATCAAATTATTTATATTCATTGGCTCTAAAATCAATCATAAACAATCATAAGTGTATTGAGGACCGCTGATATGAACATATATACCTAATACTGTGAACTATAAATCTATCGTACATAAAATTATTATGTAGGTACTTACATAATTAATGTAAGTAGGTAAAGATATTTTCATCAGACATATCTAAGAATTTGCTCTGAGTGACACTTATGTCATTCAAAAAACCGTATCAAAATCGGTCCAGCCATTTTGAAGAAAATGGTAACAGTCATACAAACGAACAACCTCTTACCCCCAACACGTCTCCATTCCTTCGTGGGTAAAATAAACACAATTTATTAAATTAGAATTTTGTAATTATTAAAAAACATTATTATCAACATTTCTAAAATTTATTGCAATATATAGATAGGTATATTCATAGATTTATTATAAAACCTTATACATTAATATGGCAATACTTTTTTATAACAGTGTGAATATTTTTGTAAATACATTGATAGACATTTATAAAAATACATTTATTTTCTGAAACCAGCAGAGATTTTCCATATATAATTCATTATTTCTTGATTGCATTTCTGACTAAAAAAATACAAGAAAAAACAAGCTAGTCTTACAGTAGTCGCATATAATGTGTTACATCTGACATCTCACATTGACAATAAGCAACATTAACATTATAATATCCTGAACACAACACTGTAGGTTAAGCTCACAGCTGATGCGTTCTCTTTCTCTATTTCCCTTTCTCTATTTCCCTTTCTCTTTCTTGTCACACACACGCACACTCTGTTGGCTGACAGTAACAACCTCTCGGAAAATGGGTTGGTGCCATCTGGCGGCCAACTCTACCACTGCGCGCGCTCATTGGTCAAATCATATAGCGCGCGCGCTTTCCGTGTTACACACTTCCGTCCCTTTTCTTGAAATCACTCCCACAGATTGCGCAGGAAAGCGAGAACAAAGATGTTACACATCAAATAAAATAAAAGATATTATGTTGACTGGTGACCCCATTAAATAACTATTTACAAATACAATAAACTACTCTTGTTACAATATTAAAATAACTTTAATCTTTGGTTTTATAATTTATTATAAATAATACTTACTATGGAATGTACCTATATTGACAAAAGTATTTCGTCGCACAGTACGCCATCTATTAGCGAGTGATTGAACTTTGCTAATATACAAGGACCTCTAATGTGAAGCTGTTCTGAAAATTCTGTCTGGTCCTTTTGTTTTGGCAGGCATGAGGGGCATTCGTTCCAAATTGTTCAGATTAGCCTAGGTTCGGATTATCAAAGCCTTGTTGCATTTGTAGCTTAGGAATGTTTAAGATATATGCAAAATTATAGATGTAAATACCATAGCGCAGAACAGATAATAAGACTACAGGTGTTGTGTTGCTACTTCGATGGCGGACTCTGATCCCACACACTTATTTGTAAATAGTATTTCTACTCTAATTATTCTATTCTGACGCATATATAACACTTTAGGTAAACTTATGAATAAAATTGTTTATTAATAATGACTTTTCAAAAGCTTTCACTTCGTAGAATATTGGCCGCGTAGTGCCCAAACCGATTGAGTTGTCTTTAATCGATGTAATAAAATATTTGCAAATAATTATTCTGTTTATAAGTTTAACGAATCACTGATTGGACTATTTATCCACATAAAAACTTTCTATAAGTTACTTGTATTAAAAAATCGCTAAAACTAAAACAATAACGCGACCATACTGAATCCTCAAAAAACATTAGTGGAAAATCATGAACTCAAACAGTCTATGTACGACCTACTTATGTTGCAAATAAAAATATAAACAAATTTTGATTTGTAAAATAATAAAATTGGAAGACATAAACTATAACAACTTTAAATTCTGGCTACACTTAAATGATTACAAATCCCTTGTTTTCTTAAATTAATAAAATAAATTAAAATATTTCTATTTTGTTCATCTTATTCACAATAATAATTATGTGTCTAAATATTATATTCAAATGAGATGTTAGCCTCGTACGCTACCAAGATAAAATCAAATAAATAAACACAAGCAATGAGATAATAATTTCCAATTCTTTGGTATCACGAACTATTTCTAGCACTATTTTCAACTCCCATAATTATTTTATTACTACTTTCAGACAATCCATTCACTTCTTCCAATGATACCATGCATATTATCACCAACTCCAGTAGGTACAATCTATTTTAATGTCTCAGGGTCCCCTACAATAAATATTTCAAATAACCTCAGCAATAATACATGACGAGCCTATCATCATTCTTTCTTACGCTATAAAGCTAGATAATTCGAGAATTATATAAAAAATCGAGATTCATCTCAGTAGCGTACGATTTCAACTATACAATTCTTCGAGACCCACTTTTTTTGGTTTCAACTTTCGAATGAGACCCCACGGTCACAGATCTAGGGCTCTTGATCCCTTGGGCTCCTATCGCTGGATTCCTGCCGGGGTCATGTTGGGCCGTGTATCTGCCCTGGACTCCCCTATCGACACTTGGCTGAGCGCCGTCCGTGTATTGCTGTAGCTGTATCCGTGACGCTCGTTCCATTTCTCTAAAACGAACACATTCAGAAACTATTCATTTGTTGAAAAACTACTAAAATATAAAAGCAAGTTAAGTTAATAATGTTATTTACAAAATAAAAATGAAGTGCTAAGTGCTCTTTAAAAGGATTCTTGCGTGTATAAATCTACGTGGTTTAAGAACGTCAAGAAACTAAAACCCGTTTGCAATAATTCTGGAGCACACGCATACAAAACTTTAACCAAGATATTCTTTGGCATTATCTAAAACTAGGTACATAATTTTAAGGAATTAGGAATTAGGGGCAGCACTTATGTCAATGTAAAAGGGCTGTATCTACGATTCCTAAAAGGATCCGTAAATATTTTCAACTAATCACATACAACTCTTATTATTAGCAAAAGCCCAGAAATCTAAGTGTTAAGACCCAGGTGAAGGCACAAGCGTGTTCGTCAAACTCATCGGTACCTTCACGGCCGCACATATGAAGGCGGGGCAGAAGTCCTCTCTGTTGGCTTTGTGACCAGATGGGCATGAGGCACTGGCGTAGAAGGATACGCACCGCTCGTAAGACCGGCGACTCTTGCTAGAGGGCAGCACAATGCGGCGGCGTAAGCGGCGCGGTACTGTGCGTTCATTATCACGTAGATGATCGGGTTGACGCATGCGCTAGCGTACAGCAACAAGTAGCCAGCTATATGGAATACTGAAAAAATAAGGGTTAAACTGATTTACCCTGTGCCATAAACAACCAAATAACATCCATGACTCGAAATGCCAAATTAATCAAACACGGGTCTGTCTGCTTTGTGGGACATTAACCAAAAGACAAAAAACTACTGTTGTCTGCAAAGGTGGCAGTGGTAGAGCTGGATGTTCAAAAAACTATACTTACATGGGTAATGCACATGGCTATCAGCAACCTTAGCAATTGTAATCGGCAAGTAACAAATGAGGAATGATAAGAATATTGCTAGCACCATTTTTGTGATGCGCCACTCGTTGCGACGTGCTTTCGTTTCTCTATTATCTTTTATAGTAGATCGCTTTTCTACATTAGAACTTGAGTTTAGACCGCCTGGTCCAGAATGTTGGGCTCTTTGGTGTTCTCTCATACGCTGTTCTGAACTGAAAACATGAATTAAAAAATAAACATTTACTCAAAACTGGAATACCTTGTGTTATGAGTTGAAGGTATGTGTAGCAAATAATGCAAAATGACATGGCAAACAAATAACATATCCATGGCATGCCTTGAAATTACCAAGCGAAGGAACCATTACGACTCTAAGACACAATTTATATATTATTATTATGAATATTATATCTAATAATATTAGGGACATTAGTGAAATTTGTTTTATTGAATAAATACCTATGAACAACCCAGAAGATTCTCGCGTAGCAAATGAGGATAAGTAATGCTGGTACTAAGAAGGCAATAACAAACAGTGCCGTTTTAGATGATCTTCCGTTGTCGTCAGGAACTATAGAACAGGTCCCAAGTTCTGCATCGTAGTCGAATTTTCCTGTAAATATAAATGAGATTCTTTAAAAAACCTTTTAAAGATCTAGTCCCAATTTTATCTTGATGGTTCCACCGACAAAGATAATGGAACAACGGACAAAAATATAGGTCCATAATTTTTCTATAGTCCTAACTGACTATATTAGATGCAACCAAATGTAAAAAAAGTATCTTGCCTAAGAAATCAAACGAATCGAACCTACACAAAGATAAAAACATTTTTTTTTTCTGAAAATCTTATCAATGACTCCTAGTGAAAGGCCCCTCCATTTTATAAATATAGCTGTTACTTAATATTGAGAACATACCCCAAATACCAACAAGGGTAGGTATTTGCATGCCATATGAGAAAAGCCAGGAGAATACGATCATCATAGCAATGTTAGTTTTTCTGTAAACCCTGGCGTACCAACTGTGGTGAGCTATCATGATGTATCTGAAAGCAAAAGTTACAGATTAGAAATTATTTCACCAATAAAATCCACTTTATGACAATTGTCTATATATAACACAATACATTTTAGCTCGATTTAGGAATTAATGCGGAATGCAACCTAGGGTCCCTCAAGCAAGCCACTTCTATAGACCGGCTCAGAAAATGTGATAATTGTGATCCTAGTTGCAGCTCTTTTCGTTTGGTTGATCCGGAGGCATCTATCCTATAACATTTTCACTCCAGTGAAGAGGGACGGAGGAGGGGCGTTCCTACAGCTATTGGAAGGCAAAATATATGTGAGCTGTCGTTTGAGTAAAAGGTCTTCATGTAATATTACCGCGACATGAACGTACACTGACGAATCACGGTCCAAAAAATCAAATTTCCGGCCGGATATTTATATAATAATATAGGTCAACCTTGCCTTGCTCCATTTATTCAATACGAATTTAAGCTTCCCATTATTGTAATATATGCCACGTCTCTTTTCCCATAATTAAATAGTACCTACAGTCTGTGTTCATCCAAGATATGAAATAGTCATCCCATAAATCAGTTGAGATCACAGTGTCTTTACTAGATTGCATTTGAATTCGGAAAGGATTGCTAGTCTATATACTAATATTATAAAGAGGAAAGATTTATATTTTTGTATGTTTGTATGTTTGTTACGAATAAACTCAAAAACTACTGGACGGATTTTGATCATTCTTTCACCATTGTAATGCTACATTATCCCTGAGTAACATAGGGGGAACAACTGAGGGAACGGGGTGGGCAGAGGTGAACATGACAAAAGCTATGTATGAAGTGTATGTTTGCCAACATTCTGAAATAGTCACGTACGAAGTCGTGAGAAACAGCTAGTGTTTTATAAAAAATATTATCTGCAGATGATTTTAGGGAATCGTACATATATTAACTTTCAGGGAGCCCAGCGATATATACCTACCTAGTTGACCTTCATTTAGTCTAAAGGTATAATTTATTAAGGCGGCAAACTCATATTATATTATATAATTTATATATAAACTCCGTATATCTGTTGCTAACAAAAATGTGTTGGTAATCGTCCACAGATTAGTAATAACGGTACACTAACTCTCGGTTATTATTTAATCTATGCTCTCGGCCTGTCATATTTACTAATCTGTGAACGGTTACCAACACGTTTTGTTAGCAATATAGACACGGAATAGGGGGACTGTATTAAAACCATGCAATATTCATGCAACGTTGCTAAATATACAATATATCCCCAAGACACATACCTGTTAAGTGTTATTAGTGCAATACTCAGTAGTGAAACACCGACATTTCCGTAACGAAGGAATGGCACGAGCAAACACAATGGTCTCCCGTGGGACCAGGTTCTATTCCAGAATCCGGATATTGCAAACGGTAATACCATTGCACAGAACAGGAAATCTGCTATGCATAAGCTGTGGAAGAGGAATACATTAGAATAATATTAGGTAACTACTGATGCATGTTATTGGACTTTTAGTGCCTAGTGGATTGGTAGCCTAGCAGACGGCTACTGATTCGAGTCCCGGGCAGAACAAAATATTTGTTTAAATATATAGAAGTTATGGGTCAAATCGATATGGATTTTGAAATGTGTATATTAGCTTCCTGCTGACACAAATTTTTTTTTTGCCCAGGGTACCCAGCGGAAGACCAAGTCTACCTCTTATAGCCGATGGTATTTGTGAGGCTATAACTAACGAGTGGAGTGGCCAGTTCTGTTGAGGTATATCTGTGTCTTTTCGAACTTGGCTTATATACTACCGTATGCTAAATTTAATTCAAATAATTTCCTAGAATTTATAAAAAAAGTTTTGTAACTTCTTCCGTGTGACGAATGAATATGATGAAATCATAAGGGTTCTATTTTGCCATTTGGCATGCCCAAATACTGGTGTGGTATTTACATACCTGATAATAAACGCCGCTGCCACATTTCTCACTTTAGGGCATTTTAACAGTGCCACTACTGTAAGAAGGTTACCGAGCAGACCAACTACCATGATGGCACCTGTCACCACAGCTGCAAATGTCAACACCCCGGGAGAGAATCTGAAAAAAAAATCTTTGTAATGTTTCGGGATTTTCTATCTCGCCAAATGTAGACGTTGTTACCGTATAGTTTTAGTAAGCATATTTCAAGATGTGTCCTGTCTTTGGTATCTTTCAAGGTTCCTGAAAAAGTTTCCAGGAGATGACAAACATTTTGTTTTCCTCGTTGTACCAATTAAATAGCCTAAAATAATCCCTTATATCGAATACGACGGTATTTTATGCCTAGAAGACGACGATGTGTATATTTTCAACAATTTTATTAACAAATTTAAAGTTCACTTGCGCAGATAATTCATTTGATACTAGGTGGTATTCTTACGTATTTATGTGTATTCAAAATAGTAGAGATTTATTTTAACTTATTATAATTCTTTTTGTTCTTTATACGGGTTGCTTTACAGATCCCGAAACCGTGTACCAAGTCTTCCTCTCTTAGCCGATGGTATTGTGAGGCTATACCTAACGAGTGGCCAGTTCTGTTGAGGTATATCTAGATGGAAAAGCCTCTAAGTGTGCTTTGTCGGATTATGGATAAAACCCATTGCTACATGGCTGGGATCCGGGATCGAGCCCGTGGTCTGCCTCTTGGTCACTGATGCATCTTTTTTATTTTATAAATGTACTAGCGGACCCGGCAGACGTTGTCCTGCCCAAACGTTGGCTTGCCTGCACTACTCCTACCCCTACCCCTACCCTACCCCTACCCCTACCCTACGCCTACCCTACCCCACCCCACCCCTACCCTACCCTACCCCTACCCCTACCCAACCCTACCCTACCCTACCCTACCCCTAACACCTACCCCTACTCCTACCCCTACTCCTACCCCTACCCCTACACCTACCCCTACTCCTACCCCTACTCCTACCTCTACTCCTACCCCTACTCCTAGGCAAAATTAAGTTTCGCGAAGCCGACCAAATTGAAAATCAGTACTACTAATGATCTATTAAATTACTTAAATTACATTTTGTGACTATTCAATTTGGTCGCGTTCGCGATATTATCACTTTTGTTGAGTGTCGGAACGCGACATTAGATTCTCCAACACGCACGCGAATTTTAACTTTGTGCGGTGACATTAGGAACACATCTACATTGCATAGACAACAATGAGTGCTTTTAATTTAAAATGAACTTTATTAAATAGCACTATGGTTCAAATTGGCTCTGTTATTATGGGAAAAAGAAAAGGGCTGTTTTTAGGGGTTTTTCGGCAATTATTCGAATTATCTCACCTTTTAAACCTTCCCTGGATATCTATGAATATTTTAAGACTAAAATCAGCCAAATCGGTCAAGCCGTTTTCATGTTATGTCGTGACAACGGAAAACGGGTTTCATTTTTATATATATATAGATAGATTCATAATGTTGTGTGTGAACTGATACTAATTGGAATATCTGTATAACAAGTGTTAAGTTTAAGTAATATTGTAATATTTGCAGTTATTCTGTACTTATAAATAAATAAATCACAGACTACATTTTGAGATGAAAATTCTCTCTCTAGCTAGATTAAGACAGCTATATTTTTCACGGGTTACCTTACGGCTCCCGAAACGTGTTATCGGCCGATGGTATTTTGTGAAGCTATCCTAACGAATGGCCTCTTCTGTAGAGGTATATTTAGATAGAAAAGCCTATAAATATAAATATACCTCAACATAACTGGCCGCTCGTTAGAAATATCCTTACAAATACCATTGGCTAAAAGAAGGATACTTGGTCTTCCGCTGGGTATCCTGGGACCGATAACACAGTTTGGGAGCAGTAAGAGGATCGTGTAGCTCAGCGTACGCAGCGAAATTGGTATTTAGAAAATCATATTCTGTCTCAAGCGCGCTCTTCCCACGGGCATCAGTGCGACAGAGAACACTGCAGCTCGTGAGTGTTCGTAGGTATGTTCATCGTTGAAAATTGCGTTTTGGGGGAAAACAATTTACACCTACTAAACTATAACGAAACCTTATAATTTTGGTGTCAAACGTTTTAGCAGATTATAATCTACGTACGTACGTTTTGCTTTTTTTGAAATTTTGCTTTGTTTCTCAAATACAGACGGTTTATTATGAGCAAGTTATGAACCAAAAAAACCGAGATTTGAGGGGCTTATAACTTTTGACCTATTACGAATTTTGAAAAAAGGAAAAAATACGTACGTAGTTTTTCATTATGTCAGTAACATATTACAAAATCGTTAAAATTAAATGATATTTAGGGGTAGTAAAACGTTTTCTCCGTTTGTATGGACATGGACGCGGTACACTACACTCGTAAGGTAACTCGTGAAAAAAAAGGAAAGCCTCTAAGTGTGGTTGGTCCATTGACGCTAGGAAAAAAAATTAATCATTTGGTTTGTCAGATTACGTACACAAGTTTTTAATTATAAAAACCCCATTGGTACATGGCTGGGTTCGAACCGTGATCCGCCTAGTTAATACCAGACTTTTCACTAAACAAAAGTTTCCAAAGATATAAATTAATTAAAACGGATGTCTATTATGCTAACCCCATTCTATTCTGAACTCGCCACGATGAAATGCCTTGAAAGGGCGAATCATGAATAAGATTTTTCCCTTATTTTGTTTGAGTGGAGAATGGGGCCAGTTCGCTGCAAAACCCCATTGTTTTCACATTCAAAGTAATATTGTTTTGACGTTTGTGAGGTTTTGTTGTGAAAATAAATAAGATTTTGGAGGCTGTACTGTTTTGTGGTTTCTGATTGTTTAAATGGTGTTAAAAATACATTTTATTTTTTATACACATCAAAAGACTTTTTTTATAGTACGAGTAACATACGACATCTGATGATATTGTTCATAAGAGTCTATGAAAATGACACACAACAGGGAAAACTTAAAAATTAGCTTTCCACCCGCCCCGGTTTCGCCCATATTTAATTTCATCCCTATTAAGGTTGTGTAAATCTGTAACTTTTAATTATTATAACAATATTAATTAATATCTACCTACTAACGAAGTTTAAATATTATAAAAAAGCACAGGGAACCCCATGAGTAGCTCTCTAATCATGAATATGCAGTGACACATGCGTCCAGGGTATGAGTGTCACACCGTCGGGCCTTTTTCCATCGTCACGTGCTATACCAGGCGGCTCTATATAGCCGGCACGTGGACAGTGGCTGATGACATCATTAAGACTGGCGTGACGTGGTATTCTACCAGCACTTTTTGTACATGATAGTCCGTGATGTCTCAGAGAATCGACATTGATGGGGTTCATTAATTTTGATACCGAGTCGTAAGCACACAGAAAGACGAAAAGTAATGTTATCTAATTGGGTACCAATTTTAGAATTTAGAATTTTTGTATGAACTCAAGACCAGAGTTTTTTTTTCAGTTTTTCCCAATTTTTATATCCCAAAAAACCTTATTCAGACTATTAAAAATATTTTAAAAAATAGCCAAATCGGTCCAATAGTTCTCAAGTGATGTGCTTACCAACGAACAGCATTTGATTTTTATTTTTATAAGATAACTATGAAAATAGTACACGAATGACTGTCTTTGTTCATACGATGTTTAGAAAATGCAGTGGTTTCACCTGAATAAAAAATCCTTTAGTCTAAATAATCGTCAGTAAGATAATAATAAAAGCTTTTACTACGATACGCTTTTATGACCTTTAACCTCTCTAAGTTCGCCGTCTCTGAGTGAATAGAAATCAAATGACAAATGCCCCTGAATTGTAACCCGTGGCTCCGTTCCGGATGTCTTTTATATTTGGTAGATTTTCTAACATTTTATGTTGTGTGCCGATATTCTCTACACGTTAGCGATAGCGATATTATATCACTGTGTGGTACCAAGGTAGAAATACATATCTATTTATAGCGATGTATCTATGTTGTAGAAGAAAAATCACTAATGGGCATTGAGTTAGGATTTCAGACCGTCTATAATTTTTTTTCTATTATTTAACAGGACAGGATTTATAGAGAAAAAATCTAAACGATATTAACAAAAAGTTGAAAGATCTAAATTCACTGTGTAATAATATTTACACTGTTGTTAAATACGCAAAAAGAAAATTTAACATATAGTTTAGCCGTTGACTTTCTTGTAAAGACAATACTCATGAGGCGTTAGTAGAAAAAAAATCTATTTAATTAACGAACACAAACATTTTTTTAGAAAGTCTATGTGATCTAGATTGTTGTTTATAAAGAATACAATTCTTCTATAATACAGAAGTAGGAAGTTGTTGAACAGTTGACAGGAAGAGAAATAAAAGGATTTCCGTCTACCTATTATGACTATTGTTGTTTAGAGTGTTGGGTTTTGTCCACATTTATATTCAATGGGATACTTAGGGAGTCTGAAGGCTTTTGTATGCACCTACCTAGACCTACCTACTTCTTTTTTATCTCAAATTCAGACTTACATCAGAAAAATATGTGTTTAAAATTGTAGATACTTTTATTATTCTAGTTTTTTTTATTCATAGATTCAACAAAGTTTAAATATTATAAAAAACACAGGGAACCCCATGAGTAGCTCTCTAATCATGAATTATGTAGGATACATACTCATAACTAGAAAACCTTCTCGAAATTACGTCCTGCGGTAAAGTGACATGAAGGCTAGCAGCGTTTCCTCGCTGCATGGCTATGCTCCAGCTCTCTTGTCACGTGAAATAAAATGTCGATTAGATGATATGATAATTTATAATGTATTTTTACAGATATACTAATTATCAGGATTTCAGGATTTTTTTAAGAAAACAAAATAGTTTACACTAAATTATGAATCTGCTTTTTTAGAATCCCCATAGCAGTAGGAATGAAACGCAATTTAGCTGATAAGTTTATTTATCAGTCAAGGGTGAGTTGGACCTCCTTACTAACGGGCGGACGTTTCGTTTTTGCTGTTTAAAGGAAAATTGACAAACAGGAATAAACTTTTTAAATCTTTTGTCACTTGTGTTTTGTTACTAAGCTATAGAGGCCGGTGACAGATGGACAGACGGACCGACAGACATCGTTTATACAACAATAGGGTTCTTTCTCTGGTACGGAACGCTAAAAAGCCTCCATTACCAAGATCCAGTAGATACAATGAAATAAAATAAAACTTACTTTGACAATTCGCTAGGCTCTCCAGAATTAGCTAGATCCACGGTCATGTTTGTTACGTATCCCATTTTGTATCTGAAATAAAACGAAAATTGTTAAGAAAAGTGCTTTTCAATGTGACATGTTCGACAGCACATTGTGTAAGAATGTCCACATCTCGCCAATTACCCATATACCTACACATGACGGTTTGTAATTTAGGGTTACTATTTTACAGACGATTTTAATGTTTTTCGATTGCTTAGGGGGCCAAATTTTTCAGCGAAAGTACGACATGCCGATATCTCGGGAAGTTGTAGGTCACTATAGATGATTGAAGTGTCAAAATGTTTGTATTGACAATGAACATTTTACGATCAAAATTTAAATTGGTTATCTCTCGAAAACCACTGATCCTAGACTGGTGGTGTCTATAGCAAAATGAAAGGTCTTTTTCTTCTTTCATTGACTGTGGCTCAACCAATTTTAATCGATGATTTGCTAATATCACCTATTATTTTATTAATCGGTATCTAAGAATATGATCCCGCCGACTGTGATATTGTCATGACATGACATAGAATCAAAATCTTTATTTCGGATGACAGCTGTCAAAATATGTAATACATGTGACGTGTTTTCTATTTTTAATCGACTTTAAAAAAGAAGGAGGTTCTCAATTCGGCGGAATCTTTTTTTTATGTAAGTATGTTCCCCGACTTGAAGACGCCTGCCTGACTGAACAGATGTGGATTTTTTTTGTTTGAAACATTGGTTTAAAAGGGTATACTTTCCAGGTCCCATTGTCATCAGGTCAGGATCTGATGATGGGGTCCTGGGAAATCGAGAACTCTTCTTTTATAGACACACTTGAAGTTATTTGGGTATTTTCTTTTTATAGTGACTTGTGCATTTGCTTTCGGAAAGCACACTTTTCAGTGCATTCTTTTTGAAGTCGGTACACTTTTTTTTAAAAGGCAATTATTAATATATGAGATCTGTGATTTTATTACAATATTTTACATACCTACATATATTTTTTATCTCTTATAAAGTGAATGCGACATCTATAAATATTCGGGCGTAACCGTCACGGACATGGTTCTATTATGGTTCGGTTAAATAGAGTTGATGAGCGAATCAAACATAATAGGCACAATCGAGTCCAGAGCAATGGAAACCAGTGGTCCGTAACATTCGGAAATTACTGGTATATGCGGTTGATATTTTTTCAGTAGTATAACAGATCATGATATTATTTTCGTACTAGCGAATGCATGTGGTAACACAATTCGGTATGTAAAGCAAATAACCGGCTAAGTGCGAGTCAGCCAGACTCACACACGATTTTATTATTTGTTGAGTATATGCATTTTAGTTATACTAGTTAGACGTTTGTATGTATTGCCATTATGAAATACGTTTCTTGTACGGGGTAATTTTTAACTTTATTTTATTATTATTATTTGTTGTTATAGCGGCCATAGTAACTCTGTCAATATTTCAAGTATCTACATGTTACGGTTCAAAAGGGCAATAAGGTTTCCGTTTGCACCCTTCGGGTACGGAATCCTAAGAATTAGGGAATGTTTTTATTTCAAAGAGTAAGTTTTTGTTTTCTATGCAGATTGTAAAAATAAACTTGTTTTGATGAGATTTGAACTTCTAAAACTATAATTTCACTTTGTGAAAATAAAATATTATATGGAGACACTTTGGGTTAAGCAAGGAGGACTCACAGTTTTGTTTACTCTTATATACTCTTATTAAAATTTGAATTTACTTCTTTTATAGCACAATTATTGATTCGTATTGGCTTGAATCGATAACACTACTGCATAGAAAACAAAGATATTCAAATTATTTAAAAACCTTAGGAGTCCAGAAATAAAGCCTAGTTATCAAAATAATACAAATTAAGTGCAGCCTGTTCTGTTCAATATAGACTACTGGCAAAAATTGGACACTGTTACCGTTGTCTCTGGCCACACCACAAGGTATAAAGACAGTGATGGTGTGTTTGTTTTTTTTTAATTAAAAGGTTTTGGCACAGTGAAGAAAGTAACATTATAATTCCTAAAGCTTTTAGTAGAAAACTCAGTTTTCTAAGTAAATTAGATTCTTGGCGGAGTCTTTACTTTACCTTACTTTAAGTAAAATCTAGAATTCACATTGGAGAGGTAAACTTGTATATAAGCCACCACAGGTCCTTGGAGGGAAATAAATAATACCTACATAGTATAAAAGACCTCGATTCGTTTGTCTGTATGATTAAAGGAATCAACTAAAGGTTTTCACTCTTTTGATGATATCAGTGAATCAATTCAAAGAAAAGAGTGGATTCCAGCGCTCTCTTATGAAATATGCTGCATAAGGCTTCTATATATCCATATTTTTTCTGGGATAAACTATTCTCAATTTATCTGTAAATAATTTTGCTGCAATATATCTAAGTAAAATAGCTGTTATTTTTTCAATGAGTTTTATTGAATCGAAAATATGGATGATTAAACTTTGCCCCCGTTTTCTCTTTCATAATCTATCACAAAGCTCTCTTAATTTTTTTAAAGCGCTGTTATATCATTACCTTTCAATTACAGACACAGGTGGATTATTTACAGAGAAATTGGGAATAGTGTATTCCATGGACAAATTATGGATATAGGGCTCTTAAGTTGTCGGTTAAATTACGTAAGGTTTATTTAATGTAAATCCGCTGTAAATATTGTAACCAGTAAAATTGTAACCGTGCGAAACTGGGTGGCATCGCTAAGTTTGTACATAAATAAATAATGTTAACAAATGTACCCACGTACAAGGTTTATTAAGACTTTTACCGGAGTAGCCTATACGAAATAAAAGCCAAGAATCTTTTAGAATCAATCAATCAAGGTGCGTCGGTAACCGAGTGGTTAAGACGTCTGGTATTAACTAGGCAGACCACGGGTTCGATCCCATCTAAAATACCTCAACAGAACTAGCCACTCGTTAGGTATAGCCATGGCTTGGTCTTCCGATGGGTGCCTGGTTTCGGGAGCTGTAAGGCAACGTGTGAAGAAAAAAAAAAAGCAAAAAAATATATCTAGAAATAAATAAAATTGAGGACCGGAGAATGTTGTTGGCTACTTTTTATTCCGGGGCGGAAAGAAAGCAGGCTAATATAATAATACTAGATGACTTCTGCGAAAACTTCGCACAGTTAGTTCAAGTGGTCTCCAACAGATGGCGTCTTTTACAAAATACATACATCAGTCTAATTTTAAAGAACAAATTTAATTTTGATTTGTTTGATTATTTTTCGTCATTAGAGGGGTAAATAATCTTTAAAATGAGGTATCAAACATTAATTTTAATGAAATATTAAGGGAGATATGGCGTAGCGACAAAAAAACACCCTTGACAAATAAATATAATATAGGAATGATATTTACGCAATGCTTAGTAATAAATAATTGTTTTTGGAATGTCTGTATGTTTGCTGTCTGGATCGGATCTAGAGGCAGGGACATAATTTGTATACATACTTGCCTTTATTTCCTAGCTAATTCACCGGGAAGGTTTACAAGTATCAAACATGGACCTATCATGTTTAGGAGATGAGCATTAACAGTATAAGCGAATCAAGTCTGGGATAAAGTTAGCCTCACCGAGTTTTCATGGCGTATGCAGTCTAATCCGTCAGAGATATAACAAAATGATGTAGGAAAGAATTGTGTAGTATTAAATGATCTACAAAAAAGTCTGGAGTAGCATATATCTATCTCTAATGGATAAGTAGTTATAAGCGTATTTATAGCACACCAAAAAATAGGTCAAATACCCTTCAGAAAGTAGGTATATGATGGAAAAGCGAAATGAAATTTCTTCCAACACAACATCCTGTCGATCTTCTCTGGTTTAATAAACCGTAAAGTAAATAAGAAATTCATTTTTAGGAATATCGAATTATTTATGTGTCGAGTTAACATTGTAATAAGGATCCGTTTTCTAGACGCTTTTCTTTTTATATTCAACTTGCTTACGACTTGGATTCGTTTGTGGAAAGTAGAATTTGTAAAAATTACAATTTATTCAAAACTAACTTTCTGCCCCGGCCGGCATCGTCCGTGGAGCCCATATTTTATTCATACAAAAATCGCATAGAAGAAAGCATTTCAGTTTTCTCCATATTTCCCTTTATTTTTGAATATAATAAGTCTGTCAAGTTGACATTTTTAGTTATCTATACTAATATATAGTATAGATAATAGTATAAAATCTTTCTTCTGTCTGTATGATACTGTTTTCACCTGCATTTCTCAAGGAAGGTTTAAGTATGTAATTAGATTTTTTTCTTCACGGGTTGCCTTTACAGCTCACGAAACCGTGTTATGGTTCCAGGGTACCCAGCGGAAGACCAAGTCTTCCTCGTTTAGCCGATGGTATTGTAAGGCTCGAGTGGCTAGCTCTGTTGAGATATATTTAGATGGAAAAGTCTAGTTTGTCGGATTAGTACTTAGGTTTTTGATTAAAAACCCCATTGGTACATGGCCGGGATCCGGAATAGAATAGTGGTCTGCCTAGTTAATACCAGACGTCTTAACCACTCGGCCACTGACTTTAATTTAAATTAAAGACGAATTTTAATGTTAGTATTTTTTATTTTTAATATTTATACTCTGTTCATTTTAATGATGGGTTGACTGATAAATAATATATTAAATAACACATTATTCCTATTATTACAAAACAAATTTAACTAATAATAAATTAACAAACTTTACATTATTACATTGTTACATATCCCAAAAGTTCATTTTTGTTGCCTGTCACAGACGTCATCATATGTTAAAGAGAGTGTAGCTATAGTATTTTCATATTAATGAATTGAACAATTTTATAAAGAACATTATTGAAGGGAAAAGAGGTAGGTAAGACAAGTTGAAAATGTCGTGTTCTATCAAAGTCAAATAGAGAGCGGAGAATAGAGAAGAGTAGCGATTACTCTAACGACAAGATATGCTCTCAAATAAAAAGAAAACCGCTGTACGGAATCCTAAAAAATAACGGAAGAGAAAAGTCATAAGGTCTGGTTAATGAATGCTAACACCCGCTCAAACGCTGCAATTGTTTATTACTCAATTGGACTCACTTAGCACGATTAGACGTCTGACGCCCACCTCCAATATTTTAATGTAATGCAAAATGAACTCACTAGATTGGGCATCCGGTTTCTATGGTTCCCGAGGACCGTGTTTTTTATGGTACCCAACGGAAGACAAAATTAAGGCTTTGTTCTGTATATTTACACTCTGTGACTGTGTGTGTTGTGTGTACTTATAATACGACATCTGGGTCTTGAGACAGCAGTACGTCACAAGGGGTGTTGACAATTTTTTGGAAATACTTCTAAATTATAGCTATCTTTATTATACCTAATAAAATATTAGAAAAAAAAATTTTTGTAAGTAATTTTCTTTAAAAAAAATCATGCTTTTAATTTTATTTTTAACGGGCGCGGTGATGACGTCACATGATCGTCGCAGATTATAAAATCAACAATATAATTGAGATAATAACTTAGTCAGTGACAGATTTACCGACAGTTAGTAGTCTGTGGTTATTTATTTGAAATTTACATGAATGTGACGTCACTTCCCGTTTGCGGTCACGTGACCGGAAGTATGAATGAAATATTATTTAGTTAGATATTAAAAATATATGTATATATTTATTAAACAATTAAATAAACATTATTTTTAGTGATTATATGTTATAGACTATATAAAAAATATTATTGTGTATTTATTTTCTTTCACTGTCAATACTCCTATTCTATTTTATTCGTACTTACTGCAATTAATTTAGGAATTCAAAACTTTGTACAGTTTATCATTTTATATCGTTAACTGACTATTTTAAATTTGCATATTTTTTATAAGTCTTTTGATACTCTCTCCGTTTTTGGGCCGCGGTAATACATAGTCTCTATCTCATTTCGTTTAGAAACTAGAAGCCTGTTACAGACATATGCAACAATAGCAAACAAAACTACATTCCACATTAGAAGTAGCCAGACCAGACGACTTAGGTGTACTTTTATTGAACATATAAAAAGAATTTTGATCGAAGACAATGTTAAAAAGTACACACAATCACCGAGCATGTATGAAATGTATGATGAATATAAAAGAAGCGAAAGAGGAAATTCTAGAATTTTAAATATGCCTAGAAATAAAAGATACTAAATTGTAGAAAGTCATGGCATCCAACTCAAATAAATTAAGAGACCCTGAGGTCATGGAAAAAACAATAGATTTCTTTGATTATGATGAGGGTGGAAAAGAGTTATTTATTTGTACATTTAGTAAGAGCGTTGACCTAATAACTGTCCTGAGAACGTTCTGTGAGTAAATACACCTATATTTATTGTCGTCCACTTAGTTGGATTTAGGTCTTTAGCTAGAATTTAATCGGCGATTTGCCATTATTTTATTGTGTATATATATAGTGTATAAAGCCAATTAATCGGTATTTAAGATGATCCCGCCGACCGTGATATGTCCTATTAATCACTGACTAATCACAATTATCACAGCGCGGACGGGATTAAACTGGATTCCTCATCACGTCATATAATAATAATTATTTTGAATTTTCAATAAGCTACTAAAAAACGCGATATATATAATTGAAGGATAATGGTATAACATAGGTTACAAAAAGTTTAAGAGCTTTGGGGCAAAATAATCCTTTATATATTATATATTTCACTTAGATATATTGAAAAGTAACTATTTTAGCATATATATATGCTAAATTACAGTGACACAGGTGGATTGGAAATAGTTTATCTCAGAAAAAAAAAATGGATATAGGAGCCTTAAAACATACGCTAATTTTTATCTCGGAAAAGAGGACAAGATATTACTAGTACTTCTTTTATTTTGTTATATTTTTTAGCAAAAGCTAGTACCTATCTAATACTCTTTTTTATGTCGTACATGTGGAGTGATAAAACCACGTGGAAATGGCATCGAATATATCTCACAAGGTTTTGGATTCAATTTAGTACTATGCAACAAAAACAGGGCCGAAAATACGTAATTGCGGTCTTACAAATATGCGATAAGAAAATACTTTCAGATCTGACCGGGAGGTAATGGATCTTGACAACGTATAAAGGGCAAAAGCAAAATACAGCCAAGTCTTCAATATAACTAAAATTTCTATCGATGAAATCTTATGTTTTCTACTGATATCCTCTTTTATCAACCATACACATAAAAAATAAATTCACATGTCGTGCAACTAAAAATAAAATGTTTTAGAGAATTCATTAGTTACCTTAATGTTAGCCATTTCGTTAGATTAAAGCACTAAGACAAGTTATTTGTCTATCCTCAAAGGGTTCATCAATTGACAAAAACAAGATTTAGTGCACGGCAAAAACACGCCACCCCGATAATTAAACAACTTTTGGGATTTTCCAATAAAAATACTCTGTTTCCGTAGAATTTGCTGAAAAACTTTTAATATGAAGTCACTGTGTTGAAAAGTTGGTGCACTAGAGTATTGCAATTGTAATACAAGGTGTTTATCTCCCGTGTCATTATCGGATTTCCTACCCCTAAAATTTAAAATAATTGGCCAAGTTGCGAATTTTAAGACAGGATTTTTATTTAGGTTTTCCTGTAAACTATAAGAAAGATCCTATAATCCCTATTTTTTTCAAAGGTATAGACTCAGAAGTTTCAGAGATTAAGGGCAAATTTTCTTTAATAAAAGTTTCAACTATTTTCGTCCAGTAGATTCGGAGAAAATAAGCTGTGACGAACTGACATTCCGTTTTTTCGAGTATCATGTTTAGGAGCTGAGCAATAACAGTATTAGTAAATCAAGTCATGGGAAAAGAAAGCTCCAGTGCGTTATGCTGTCTAATCCGTCAGAGATATATAACAAAATTATGTAGGAAATAATTGTGTAAAATAAAATTATCTACAAAAAGTCCGCGGTAGCATATCCTACCCCGCTAGTGAACATATAGATATCACAAGTGACACTGTTTGTTATTCAACTGATTTTGGTAAACATAACACATTACATTACACAAACTAAACAAAGTTTTTTTTACATAGTCATATTTTGTCTAACCTAGTATTCGAACCCGGAAATTTTATAGGAATTAATCCATTTGGTTCTCTACAGTGATTTAAAATTTTGTAATTAACCTTTTATTAATAGATTTTGCCTGTTACACAAATTAAACTAAATAGATTTATCTAAAATAGATGCTTCGTTTGTAATGACTGAGCACTTACAAAACTTTAAACAAACATCAATCAAAATTCAGGTTTGGATAGAATAGAATTTTAGGTAAGACAGGCATTTTGCCTGGAATTGATACGGTTCTACAATCTAGCGAGTTTCATGAAAAGTATACGAGATTGTGTAAAATTTTAAATATACAGTCATTCAGAGGGATTAGGATAGTTTTTTCTTTACGAGTTACCTTACGGTATCCAGCGGAAGATCAAGTCTCTCTCTTTTAGCCTCATGGTATTTGTGAGGCTATACCTAACGAGTGGCCAGTTCTGTTGAGGTATATTACCAGACGTTAATTAATGGAAAACCCAAGTTGCAGGAAAAGCCAAGTAGCCATATACTGAGCAATTTAAAAAATATATGAATTTGGAATTTATAGTCTGTATTAAAAAATAAACAGACGGATTTCCATAATTTCAATATTGTTATTTAAGTTTGATATTGAAAATGATAAATGCCTGAAGTAGGAGAATTAAACAGAGCTTACGAAGCGTGGAGGAAAATCCGTCCTTACTTAACGACGAGCGTGGGCGTCCAACAATATTGTTTTGTGATTGAATAGAGGGCATGAGGTGGTCGATTTGTTGAGGGTTTAAGAACTCTAGAGAAAATCGTCAGTGTTATGTGTTCTGTGGTACAGTTAAAAACAAAAATAATGCTTTCTTCGGCAGGGCAATTTCTTCTAGAAAATACAGATGACGCTCCCATTAACAATGTAACTCTTTTTAAAAAATATATAGATCTCATTAACAATAAATTCATATATTCATATTTATTTATTGCTAGCTTTCTGTCCCGGCCTCGCTTTTAGAACCCATATTAACGTTCATCCTATATTATGGTCTTGAGTTGATACAAAAATCTCATAGAAAAAGCACTTGTAATTTTTTCCCGAATTTTTAAATTTTCCAGGCAACTTTTTAATTTTTTTTCCCTAAAAACCTTGTACTGCCAATTACGAACACAAAAAAACAATATTCTTTCATACATGCGGCAATTAATTTTTATAGATTAAATTATGTTAAATTTCACTTTTTAAGCGTATAGTATACAATACTTCCCTTTTATCATTTATTGAAAACATTTATTATTTTGAAATTTTGAAAAAATAGGAAATAATAGGGCCTGGCTCATAGATCAATTTTTTTTAGTTTGGGGTCATGCTGGAACTTTCTAGTACTAGCTAATGTATTATGTTATGAGTTGTTCCACAGTTGTTTTAGACTGACAATGACAATAATTTATATTTTACCCCACACTATATAAGGAAGCAACAATTTGTATGAATCAGTTACATGTCAAGTACCACAGTGAACCAATTAAGCAATTGAAGTAGCCGTGACATGTGCTTGTTGAATTTAATTGTTTGACGCTTGTTGAGCCGTACGTGCACCAAGAGTTTGTTTCACACAATTATTATTCGACCAAAGAGTCACAAAGAGTTTGTAAAATTGTAGCATGATAAACATAATGGAAGCGAAAGGTATGTCAGGATCATAGCAAATGGCATTCGATTGTCTCTGCCTACTCCTCTTGATGATGATATGATAGATAGATAGATGTAGTATTTTCTTTTTGTAAATTAATCCTATTTTCTAATAATTCAATAAATGATAAGTAGTTATAAGAAAGTTTCTGAAAGTTTGGAGACAATTTTAAGAAAGTATTTTCCCTATCCATATTATGTTTTCTTAGAAAATTGGAGTTAAGAAATTACGCTTAGTACTGAAACCAACAAAAAAATGCTTACAAAAACCCGGACCCGCCCGGATTCGCACAGGTTGAAATATTGTTTATATTTTCGCGGGAAATTAGATTTTTTCCCGGGCTTAAAAGTAGGATATGTAACTCTCTGTCCCCCCCAGCTATTTTTGTGAAGTAAATTAACTTTAAAAACAAGTGTACCGACTTCAAAAATTTGCACTGAAAAGTAAGAAATATTAAATATTTCGTCGTAGAATTTGAAGACGGTTGGTGCAAAACATCTAAGAAGATAAAGATCTATTCAATATTACCTATGTATGTACTGATGATCGTAGGTTGCTAATGAATTGTCTAGATTAGTGAATTTGGGAACTAAGGTGTTTCTAATTTGGCACCAACCGTCTTCAAATTCTACGGCGAAATATTTATTATTTCTTACTTTTCAGTGCATATTTTTGAAGTCGGTACACTTTTTTTTCAAAGTTAATTTATTTTTCCCTTTTAAGTGATTACAAATATCATTACAAATATAAATAATCGAAATCGGCTTGGCATTTCATTGAGTTATGACAAAAATTTACTTAGAAATGAGTTTTCATTCAAAACTACTGAACTAATTTTTTTTAAGTCGGTTAAAAATGAAGTCGATCCGTTGCGAAGCAAACACATCGTTATTAGTGTTTAGTTTAGTTAGTATCTGTCTAACCCTACGACCCAGTTGTGAGTCGTGAACATACATAAAATAGTTTGTGAAGGAAATGAGGTCAATCTAAATTTAACTTAAAAGTAAATGATGCTTAACAATTCAATGTAGGTAACCTAAATTCAAACAATTTAAGTAAACGAGCAACCCGCTATATTGTACCTATTATCCAAATTACTGCAATTTGTCATTCTGAAGATACTCAGTTTAATATTTTTAATTTAATTTACTCTTATAAAATACTACTGTATGTAGACACACTTTTTAAAATAGCAGACATTTCAATCAGTACTTTTCTTTATATATTTTTTCCATGTATCGCGGGGGGCATGGACAGATGGACACACACACTTACATTTGGCTGTTCGTTAAAGTCTGAATAAGATTTTAGGGAAAGAAAAATCGGAAAAATTGCCAGAAAAATTGAAAAATTCAGATAAAATTGAAAGTGCTCTTTTCTATGGATTTTTTGTATAAACTCAAGACCATAATAGTTAGAGGATGAAAGTTAATATGGTCTCCACGAGCGAAACCGGGGCGAAAATCCAGTACTAAGTCAATAAAAAAAAATCAGTAATAACTATTTATTTGTCCTTCAAATCTATGTTTCCTTGAGAATATTCACACCTGGGAATCGAATATAGAAAAATTTCAAGACAATATTTGCAAGCATTTAAGACAGTAATATAGATAAAGGCAGTATTTCCAGCATTGAAATTTGCCGTTTCAGTTAATGAATGTCGCTAAGTTACTAATCCCAACTTTATGGGTCTTGAAAGCGTTCTGTAATCAGTTTCAAAGTCAATTAAAACACTTGTTTTTATACGATCTAAGTAATTGAAACTTGCAGCAAATATTTTCATGATATTCCCCCTAAAACCCATTGAGGTATTACGTACTACGCATGTATACATTAGGTATACCTCAATTCTAAAACCTCCCTATAAATTTTATATATCTACTAATTGTTACTTTATTAAGATTTTTTTTTAAAAGTATACGGACATATTCTTCACTAAAAAGTAAGAAATCATTATATTTTGTTGTAGAATTTGAAGACTACTTGTTTAAAGACGGTTGGTGCCAAATTAAAATACAAAATTAAGTAAACATAAAAGAAGATAAATAATCTGATCATCATTATACATACCTAAATTGAGAGCCTAGTAGTTTTTAATTTGGCACCAACCGTCTTCAAATTCTACGACGAAATATAATTATTTCTTTCTTTTCAGAGCACAACTTTAGAAGAAGTCGGTATACTTTTTTTAAAAGTTTAATTTTTTCCTATTAAGGCAACGAACTCAGTTTTACGCGTGACTTATTTTATCCATATCTCTTCAGATAGATATGTATATGTATGAGATGTAATGCTATTAAAATCGACAAAATAACCAACCAAGGATAAGATAAGATAGACCAAGATTCACGTACCAGAAACATGAGAAAGTACGATTTCTCAACAAAACCCTGTTGCGATAATACACAAAACGGACTTCGGCTGTATGAGTATTATACAAAAATTATTAAAAAAGCAAGTTGTAGAGTTAATGTTTTCTTAAAATATATAAATTTATCTATGAAATAAACGAAATAAAATTACCTTTGCCTAGCTTTTTTAATAAACCTAGATCAAGCAAAATTTACAGAACATTCAAGTAATTTGTTTGTTTATCTGTCTTTAAAAAATCAGTTAGAACTAGCGATTTACGATATCATATCTAATAGGGAAATAAGTAAAAACGTTAAATACCATTCACATATTATATGCTATATCTGTTGAAGTGTTGACTATTAATAATTATTAGAATTACCCAGGGTTTACCAATCAGTTGTACCATGGGTATGGGTAATACGTTTTCGTAGACCAAGGGTCCAAGACAGTTATTGTGGTTCACATAGACCTCCTATAAAGGCTTTTCCAATAAAGACTGAAAACTAAAAGAATCACACATTTTCTCTGACTGTACTTTGAAATTACTCGTCAACCAGCTTGGAACAGTGTAGACTGAAAACGCTACTAAAAGTTTCTCTAATTTTTACTACCAAAGCATAAAATTAATTTTAATTCCGATAATAAAGTTAATGCATAAAAGACCGCATTTATCATTGGGATGGTCAATTTAGCGTGAATTTTATAGAAAGTACTTTCAAAAAATCTAAGGTATGCCACAATATTTTTATAAATCTACTTCTCATGCTTCAAAGACCACGTAAAGCATTCCCGAAAATCCCTGGGATACATTCTTATACTTATCAAATAAAGTTTTAATAGTAGACAGCGAAAATTGATATTGCTTGCTGTTTATATGGTTGTTGAATCGAGGTGTAATTAGGTATATTTTACACACAATAATATAGGAGACCATAAAATCCGCGTGGAATAGTGGCAAGAATACCGGCTGCATTTAACATCTGAATTGCTATGCTGATTCTTTAAACGAGGAAGGAGCCATCCCACTTGTCACCAGATGATGATCGTGGGGACATGTGGGATGGCTTTTATACTAATAATAAAGCTGATGAGTTTGTTTGTTTGAATGCGCTAATCTCTGGAACTACCAGTCGGATTTTCTCCATCAATGTTAATCGATGATTTGCCAATGTCAAGTATTATGGACGTCACAGTAACAATAGCTTGTAAATCGGTAGCTAGGATGTTCCCGCCGCTTGAGATATGTCTTCACAACTATCACAGCGCTGCGGGCGTGTGCGTTAGTCACCAAAAGTTAGTAAAAAAATATTATGCTATAATATAACATCACGCTACCTACACTAACGGGTGAAATGAGTGTAAACGTTGTATACCTAATACAACGCGTACGAAGTCGCGGGCAAATGCAAGTCTTTAATATTTGAACCCCACAGACCTGAGTTTCTACACCAAACGGCACAAATTTGTAATTTTCTATATTTGAACTATTTTTGCGCTGTTTCTTAGATTGTTTAAAAATACTAATTTTTTTCTTCCTCTATAATATTGAATAACAGATTTGTTAAACAGTGACAGTGTTAAACAGATACTATCTTTAAATAACTGGTAATAGGCGGACCACAATTCTATCCCGACCATGTACCAATAGGTTTTTACATAATCCAGGCATTTCCATCTAAACAGAACTATTACCTGAACAGACCTGGCCACTCGTTAGGTATGTCCTCATAATTACCATCGGCTAAAAGACTTGGAACCCTGGGACCTGCGTGGTTTTGGGAACTGTAAGGCAACTCGCGAAGAAAAAAAGGCAGCAATAATAATATTATCCGTCAATAATTAACAATTTCTGAGTGTACAAAATCTAAAAGTAGCGAATGACAAGGTTTTGTTGAAAAAAATGAGTAAACAAATATTTATAAGGCCTCTTGAGTCACGGAACATAGCTGTTCTAGTCAATATGAGTCACACCGGTCATTTGTGTTCTTGTACAAAATGAATCAGAAATTATTGCCAGTAAACTAATAAATTGAAAAATAAATTCGTCTTAAACCAATGTAGGGTACGGACAGTCAGTTTCGGCCAATTTTTCCAAGTTCCCGATTCTTCATACAAAAATCCCATAGCAAAATGCACTTTCAGTTTTTCCGGATTTTTCTAATTTTTCGGGAAACTTTACAATTATGCAGACTATTACAAACAAGATTATTTAAAAAATGACCAAAGCGGTCCAGCCGCTCACATGTGCTATTTAATTTTAATAGATGGTGTCTTCTAGAAAATAAATAAATTTGTCCAATTTTAAAAGAAACATTAAATTCTGATTTGTTTGTTTATTTTTCGTCATTAGAGGGAATATAATCCTAGACCGAGCCTTATCATCAAGTTAATCTCGAAGAGAATAGTGTATCCAGAGAAATAAATATTACCTGTTTAACAAAATATTCCATAAACACGAAGAGATATTGAATACAAAGGGTCTTTATAAGATTCTAGATAACGCTGGCAGTTAACCTATATTTTTTATTCGCACAGTTGATGATAACCTCAAGGACTGGAAATAGTCAATATTTCCTTTAGTTGTTATCAGTTTCTTATCCACTTAAATGCCATTTTATACAATATTGTTGGAATTTCATAAAAATACCAACTTACATAAACTTAAATTATGTTATAAACTGTTCTGTTCAATATGAACACTGCAAGGAATAAAGACCGTTAAGGTGTGTTGTTGAATATCAATATAAAAGTGGGATAATGACATAATTAACAGAATTTAGTTTTTTTCGCTAATAATTTAATCTGTCTGTCTGTGACCTTTTCACGCAAAAACTATTTGTTGCCGTTTCCACGATTAGATAGGTTTATTCACCGGGAAGTTTTACGAGTATTAAACATGGACCTATCATGTTTAGGAGCTGAGCATTAACAGTATAAGTGAATTAAGTCTGGAAAAAGGTTAGACACAGCGAGTTTTCATGGTGTTACGCTATATCAAATCCGTCAGAGATATAACAAAATGATGTGGAAAATAAAATAATTGTTTTTACAGGTGTTCAATTTGTTGTAAAACCATTATTGTAACTGTGCGATGGCGGGGGCGGGGTGGCTAGTTATTAAATAAATAAATTCGAAACAAACAGTCCGGGATTCGAATCCTAGAAGAATAAAATTTATTAATTATAGCATAGGTAGTCTAGAAAGAAAATAAATAGGTAATAACAATTTTAAACATTAAAAGGTTACAATTCTATTTCAGTACTTTTGTATGAACAAAGGCATCTATTGTTTCTCCTTTTGTGCTTTGAAATTGAAAAATGTCTTTTATGTATATTTTTAACATTATTTTTAGGATTCCTTAATTCAGAATGGAAAGTAAACCAATTTTAATGTTAGCCTGTCTGTCCATTATATTATTACTATATTCTTATTATATGGGATTAGGGATTTCAGTCTTATAACAGAGCTGTTTCACTGCAGTTGAAATAGGCTTATTGTGATCTCCCTTTTTCAGTGTTAAAGTGCACTGCAGATACCTATTCCCTTCAGGAATTTCAGCAGGCGTTTTGCAATTATATTATTACTCAGGAACGACTTATGCCACAATTTTTTTTCACTTATGTAAACAAATCTAGGAAGTCCTACTTCTAACTGTCGTATCGATTTATTTGCAAGTGTATATGGTTCGGGTGACAATACAATAATTTGGTACCATCTATCTGATTTGATGATGGAGCCAGGAGGTTGATAGTGGAACTCTTCAATGACTCCTTGTAAACCGCTCGAGTTTGGGCTCATTTAGTTTGTATGTGCGTTACTAACTAAAGCGTGTTTTATAGTATTTTTAAATTACCACTTTAAAATTGGAAAGTTCGCGTGACTAAAATTTTTAATTTTATACGGAACCATGTCTTATTATTTGATCTTAACTTTTATGGAAGCGCAAACGTGTTTTTAATGATATTTCTACTTTAGAAACAAACTAGGACACTTCGGATATGTTAATGCTCGACAGCTTAAATCATCATAGTTATTTTAATCTCATGAGTTTTATGAAAAATCCTAGTAACTTAGTTTTGAAATACGTAGCTTTTCGCCCCGGCTTCGCCCGTGAAAATTGCTTCTATGGGGTGAATAGTGATATTTAACATAAAAAAAAAAATTTAATCGGACTGTTAGTTCCTTTACATTGTAGCTCCCGACATCGTACACGTTGTATTAGGAATACAACGTTTACACGCCCTTAGAGTAGGTAGCGTGATGTTAAATAGCCTATAAAACCAGATGACAGGGTAAACAAAATATTATTCTATTTAGTCCGTCATTAAGATTATCAAAAAATATTGGACACGTATTTTTTTCTTTTGTCAATCAAACAAAAATTGACAGAGATAAAGCGCGTCAAAGTTTGGGAGTGGGGGCTGGTGACGTCACGCCTTGCTAACAATTGTACTAAGGCGTGACGTCATGCGGAACTTTAGCGGGCTATATCTTCATCATTTTTTGTTTAATTGACAAAAGAAAAAATATGTGTCCAATATTTTCTCATTATCTAACTGACGGACTAATTAGAATCTTTTAGTCATCATGCCTATTGGGCTATCAAATGCAAAAATATTTTTTTTAATTCCGATTGGTAGTTCCAAACAAACAAACATACAAACTCTTAAGCTTTATTATTATTATAAGGAAATGCTGGCAGAGAACGACCTAGGTGTACTTTTATAGAACATATAAAAAATGTATTGATCGATGTAGGTACATATTAAAAGTACACACAATCGCCGAGCATGTATGAAAGGTATGATGAATATAAAAGAAGCGAAAGAGGTATGTCAGGATCATAATAAATGGCATTCGATTGTCTCTGCCTACCCCTATTGGAATAAAAGGCGTGATGATAGATAGATATGTAGATTTATTATGTATGTCTGTCTGTTCGGACGAATATCAGAAAGTGGTAAATGACCTGCTTCATTTTTGAAATGAAATATTAAGTTTAGTAATGCGTGTCGTAAAGTGCAGCACTCAGCTCTTAAAATAAATCAATTAATTTTAGTGCAATTAACGGTCAATTATTCTATTTATTTTTTAATTAATTGGTGCAGAATTTTACATTTTTAAATTGTAAAATTCCGATTATTCTTCTGCAAAGTTTCGCTTTTTCACTTTCACTGACAAAATTAAGATTCCATAGCAAATGTTAATGAATGATTTGATTTCGTTTTGCAACAATTATCTATCCTTTCTTTGTTTTGCAATGTGCTTTTTTATACATTTTGTTTAAATTTATAAACGAGCGAAGTCGTTGACATTATGTATTTCTGTATTAAATCGACTCACGCGCACCTATATGACGTGTGGAATGCCTACCGCATCAAATTAACGGATTAGTGAAGCGGAATTAGTTTAGTGGAGCACAATGTGGTGTAACTTAGTCGTTTCGATTCTGCACAAATTATAGTAATCTCATAATAATATTTCATTTCTCTATTAGCGATATATTTTACAATTGTAAAAATAGTACACTATAAGTAATTTTTATTGTGAACTAGCTGTACAACCCCTAATTTTTTCTTAAACCTGATTGCAGCGCCACCTACCGGGTCCAATTGTGAAACAAAACCATCCAGGGACCCACTAAAACACACACAAACAAATTCATCAAATTTGGTTGAGCCATTTTCGAGAGTTTACGATGTATGATGAGTATAAAAGATGCAAAAGAGGTATGTCAGGATCGTAGCAAGTGGCATTCGATTGTCTCTGCCTACCTCTGATGGAATAAAATACGTGATTATAGATATATATTCTCCGGGTTTACTAGCGTCCCGAATTCGCACTTTGAAGACTTTTTTGTAAGTGATTTCATTCAACACAGATATTTTATTATATCTTTGACGGATTAGACAGCATATGACTCGAAAACGCGCTGGTGCTAACTTTGACTTGATTCCTAAAAATCATGGACAGACATATAGACGCGGCTGAGGACATTGCTGTTTTTTTTTTAAATGTAATAATAATTTAAGTACCTATCCTAGCTCAGACGCCGCTTAGGCGTAAAAAAATAACAAACAAACACATTTTCGCATTTATAATATTAACTAGGATTAGGATTATATTCTTCGGATTTCACGAAACTCTCCTCGCATCATACCTAGTCCATCTTGACGTAATTTTTTACATAATCCTTAATTCTGATTCAAGTCTCGTTCCAGAAGAAGCTTTCAATACATTTCGAAGATAAATTGTTTAAGTTTTGTATATTCCGATGAACGATTCCATTATCATATCCATTTGTGGAGGAAACTCGGGTAAATCTTGAAATTTATTGTTATCCCACTTTGTTACAGACACGTCCTGAATATTAATACGTGAACCTATTCGATGTTCTACCTGCTCTATGTTCTATTTACACGAAAATATTTTTATCGGAAAGCGAATATCACCTGATAAAATTTTAGGTATGGTCATTTGAGATGTGATTGGACAGGGATAAAAACAAATGAAATTTTGAGGATGGTAAAGGAAAAAAGGAGTTTGATGATAACAATAGAGATTAGAAAAGAGACAAGGGACACCTGATTCGAAACGGCGCTTTCACCGAAATCATAATGGAATAAAGAATATAGCGAAAAAGAAATAGAGGAGGACCTAGAAGAGGATAAAGGAGAAGTTTAATCTGGCGTTATTCGACACGACGATTTCACCAAAATGAGAATGAAAAGAAAAGAGGAGGAAACGAGGGAGACCTAGAAGATAATATATGCAGCATATAAAAGAGATGAAAAACTTGGTGTTGTTCAACATGGTGATTTCATTAAAATTATAATGGAAGGAAAGAAGGATAAGGAAACGAGGGGGAAATTGAACGTGATGATGAGAAGAGAAGGGCAGGGTGCAGGAAAAGTTAGAAATTACTCCTCCGACAAGAGGCCGGGTGCTCTTTAATTGGATAGAAATACCGAAATTCGGAAAAAAAACCGTTATTGAGAATTTCGAAACTGTATTTTATTAAAACAGTGTTGTTTTTCTTTTAAAATATTAATAATTTCATCTTTATGAAAGAAGGGTTGCAAATTTGCCAACCACTGTAAATTCTCTTATACCGCGAAATAATTATGAATATTTTAAGATTTGAGAAACACTAGCTTATCATTTTCTTTTAATTTCTAATACCAAAAACATGTTAACCGTAAATTCTAAAACTCACAATCTAAGTTAGAAATAAGAACATTCATTATCTTATCAAACAGTAATATTATGAAGATTGTAGGTATTATAAATTCATGTAAGTATATTAATTAATGATGCGTGTATGTTGAACTAAGAGCATATGTAAATGTTGATAGACTTTAGATATCTTGAAACTTGCTGAAGTTATGAGATTCAAAACTAACGTAATTATTACTAACAAGCGACCTGCTCCCGTCTTCGCACGGGTACAATATGGGTTTACAACAAATTGAATACTTACATAAATAGGCTTATAACTATACTGATCTATTAGAGCTAGATTATTTAGTCTACACAATTCTTTACTTCGTTTTGTTATGTCTGACAGATTAGACAAAATACGCCATGAAAGCGACTGGTGCTAACTTTCGTCCGACTCGGTTCACTAATGCTGTTAATGCTCAGTTCCTAAACATGATATATTTAATACTCGTAAACCGTCCTCGTCAAACAACCTATTTAATCATGGAAACCGCAGCAAAATCAATTTAGTAGTTTTTGCTTGAAAAGGGCACAGATTAGACAGACGTGGCGGGGACTCTGTTTTTTTAAATGTAGTGATGCATGTTGGCTTGCATTTTACCTTACATACATAATAGTCTAGAAATTGTTTTACACATTAAATTGTCACATTTAAATATTCAAAAGTATTCCTCGCTGCTCTTGGTCCGTGGTCATGAGACTCCAAGAAGTTTGCTGATAAAATTGGTAAACTTCTCATCGAAAAGTCTGGTGATCACCGAGCTAAAAGTTTTTTCATTCGCCGCATAAGCTTGGAGATTCAAAGGGGTAACGCAGCGAGTGTTCTTGGCACGATTGGATTTTCTTCAGAGCTGGAGGAGGTATTCTACCTTTGATTCCTCCATCTCTTTTCTTTTTCTTTTTAGTTTGAGGGTATTTAAGGTTTTTAAGATTAAATTTAATGTATATTTTAGATTTATGTTTGTAGTGTAAGTAATAAAAATACGTCTAGAAATCAATGTCTATATATTAGTCGGTTGCCCAGGTGAAAAAAATTACACCCACCTAGGTAAGTGACGTAGGACAAAAACATCATCTAATCACCCACATGAAAGACCCACATTTTTTTACATATCTTTTCAGCACGGGTGAAAACGCAGCTTTATCTTAGAAATGAAACAAGAAATCAAGTAGCTGTAAATACGTTAGGTGGCCTCAAAAAATATCATAATTTCTTAGGAGCCAATTTATTCAGAAACAATGTTCACATGGATAAAGCCACTGGAAAGCCATAGTTCAGATATAAAACAAGCAGCCTGCTAATAGAAATAAAGTGGTTCCATTTTCATATATAAAGTGTTTCATTATTTGGCTGAGTTACTTTCTACCCGCCTGCCACTATCGTTAGTATGGTCAGCTAACTGGCAATTAAGTCTAATTGGGACCATTCCAGGGGTCATGCAGACGCCAATGCGGGGCAGGGGACTGATTATAATGTTCTTTTTAGGGTCCAGTACATATATTTTATACCAACTCCGCCTACATTGAAAATTGGTGAACTATAAGGGCTAGTTTTCGAAAATTTGATCATAGAAGAATTGAAAGTGGGTAAATCGTCGGCTCACAACTGAAAAGTCGCGGGTTCGAACCCCACATCCGACCATGTAACAATGGGTTTTCATAATAAAAAATCTATGTACATTATCCGACAAACCGTACAATGAGGCTTTTCCATCTATATACCTCAACAGAGCTGGCCACTCGTTAGGTATAGCCTCAAAAAATCTTCGGCTAAATGAGGAAGACTTTGTCTTCAGCTGGGTACCCTGGGGCCGGCAATCCGTGAAGAAGACGAAGAAGAAGAAGAAAGAAGAATTGAAAGGCTTTAAAGGAATCCTTATGTATCTAAATAAAGAGTTATGATGAAAAGTCAAAATTTTACATACACACCTTCATGACCATTATAGCTTGCGGTGTGGCTAGAGCCCCCAGTAACAGTGTCCGATTTTTGCCAGTTGTCCATATTGAACAGAACAGATGGCAAACCTGTTGCTGCACTTCATGGAGTGTCACTTCTTTAACAGACATAAATATATCTTATTTTTAGAAAAAGTGCCCTCCGAAGTACGAGGAGTCGATTAAAGTACATATTCTTACAAAAAAAAAATGCTAAGCACCAATTTTCTGTCAAGACTTTTGGAACTGAATGAATAGGTAGTTTAAAATTGGCGCAGCCGTCTTGCAGCCTAGATATACTAATATTATTATTATAAAGAGGAAAAGTTTGGATGTAGGGGGTAATCTCTCAAACTGCTTCTAAACTAACTCTGCTCTCTTCTGCTAAACATTCTTTCACGAGTAGAAAGCTACGATATCCTGCTATATTTTATTTTATTCGAAAATATCAACGGACGAAGCCGGGGGCGGAAATTTTATATAAAAAAAGTATTATCGATTTCTGAGCAGAATTCATACAAATCTGTGCACTACATTAAACATTATGAAGAGGAAATCTCACAGCAGTTACTTATATCAAGGTTTAACAATTATATGAATTGATTTTAATTGACTAATATGTTTTGATGGTAATTGTATATTTTTTTAATGAATTTCAGACATGTATCAATATTAATTTTATTTGACCAATTGAAAACTGCATACTTACATTGTATTTTTTTAAAGTAGTGTGTAAAATTGGCGGTTGATTGCGGTTTTGGATTTTACTTGTTGTTTATAAGGAGCGGAAAGAGGAGCGAGAGGGGGAGGAATGTGGGAGACCATGGACAACCAGTGTTGCTGTTGTGAAAAATGTAGGTGAAAGTGTCTATGACTGAATTTATAATTTAGCGAAACCACAAAAAATAATCCCTTAGTCTCAGTTTACCCCGATGAGATTCAGGCGTGAACATGTACGTTACCTCGTGTAAAGTAGATAGGTACGCACGTAGTTTCTGTATTTCGTGGTACTTTGAAACAAACAAATATTTATTGGTTATCTGTTCATAATTCAATCAGATAGTAATTTGCATTTTGCATGAATATTCACCAGTATTCGCAGCACATGAATATTGTGATATAATAATAAGCCACATAAACAGTTTCTGTTCTGTGACTTAGTGGTTTGTTTTTGGTTTCGAATATTATGAATTTGTGCTGTATTACATAATACATACATGAATAAAAAAAAAACAGGCCAATTTAGTATAAATTAATTCATTATTTCGATATTTCAATATTATCAAAGTCCTGTGTGTCTGGCTCTCTGTGCCATTTTCAGGCAAAAACGACTGAACGGATTTTGTTGCTGTTTTCACTATTAGAAAGGTTGATTCACCAAAAAGGTTTACGATGGACCTATCATGTATAGGAGTTGAGTATTAATAGTATAAATAAATCAAGTCGGAAAAGTTAGTTTTAGCGATTTTTCTTGGCGTATGCTATATAATACGTCAGAGATATAACAAAATTATGTTGAAAATAATTATGTAGAATAAAATTATTTACAAAAAGTCCGCAGTGTAGATATATCTAATACTTAAATAAATAGTTATAAGTTTATTCACGTAGATATTTAAATTGTTTTTTTTTCTTCACGGGTTGCCTTACAGGTCCCAGGGTACCCAGTGGAAAACTAAGCTTCCCCCTTTTAGGCGATGGTATTTGTGAGGCTATACCTACCGAGTGGCCAGTTCTGTTGAAGTATATATTTATAGATGTAAAAGCCTCTAAGTGTGGTTTGTCGGATTACGTACATAAGTTTTTAATTATTAAAAACACATTGGCATATGTTTTCATATCAATATTATTTAGCACAAATTTGACGTTGGACTTCATGGGACTAAAGTAAAAAGTGGTAATTCCACATCCGGTCATGGCGTGATGTGGAATCCGGTTTAATCCCGGCCGCGCTGTGATGGTTGTGATTAGTCAGTGATTAATAAGACATATCACAATCGGCTTACTATTGCACAAGATTAAACACTGGAGACTGGCAGAATTGCGACGAAAGTCAGCACTGTTGCCATATATCAAAAGAAGAAGAAGAAGTAAAAAGTGAATGAAAGTATTAATAAATTAACTTTTAAAAAAAAGGGTACCGCCTTCAAAATTTGCACTGAAAAGTAAGAAATAATAAATATTTCGTCGTAGAATTTGAAGACGGTTGGTGCCAAATTAGGATACAAAAATAAGTAAACATGTAAGAAGATAAATATCTGTTCAATATTATATATATGTTTGTACTGATGATCGTAGGTTCCTAATGAATTGTCTAGTTTAGTGAATTTGGGAACTAAGTTGTTTTTAATTTGGCACCAACCGTCTTCAAATTCTACGACGAAATATTTATTATTTCTTACTTTTCAGTGCAAATTTTGAAGGCGGTAGGTACACTTTTTTTTAAAAGTTAATTTATTTTTCCCTTTTAAGTGATTTTTCTGCCCTAAGAGACAAATAATAACGCAAATTAAAAAAAAAATAATGGAAAAATAAAAAATAAAAACAGCTGTGGATGGGATTTGAACCATTTGCATCCTGAGCTGCACCATACCATACCATACCTTTACCCGTTAAATTTTCAGCCGTAAACAGAGACAAATTACTGAATTTCTGAAAAACTACTGAACCGATTTTCGTTATATGTCTGTGAGATAATGTCGAGAAATTATTATATCCTTAAAAAAATAAGTCGTCAAAATCGGTACATATTTCATCGAGATACTGATAATTGACTTAAAAGTCAGTTTTTTCAAAATTACTGAAAAACTAATGAACCAATTTTTATGACATAAAAATGGGACCAATCCGGAAGAATTATCAGTCGATTAAAAAAGAAATCATCAAAATCGGTTCATAAACGACGAAGTTATCCGCGAACACACATAAAAAATAAATATGTTACGGTCGAATTGAGTAACGTCTTTTTTTTGAAGTCGTTAAAAAATACAATGATTCGCAAAAGTCAATGACATTTCGATGGGTGTTTTATCAAATGGTATAGATATGGAAGTGATTACACTGTGCTAAATAATATTGATATGAATATATGTACAAGAAATATGTAAAACGAATTCTCCCGCCGCGTCTGTCTGTCTGTGCCTTTTCATGCAAAATCTACTGAATGTATAACAGTGAATACTAATATGTATGATAGTGTATAATAAAAATGGGTTGATGGTTGGGGTGGAATTCCATTACCTACTAAATTAATATAGTGACATTTAATCTAATTAATTTAATTATTAAAGATGTATCCCCTCGACTGCAGATCATCTCTTCTGGTGACAAGAGGGCTGGCTCCTTCCTCGCTCAACGAATCAGTATCGCGATTCAGCGGGGAAATGCAGCCAGTATTCTTGCCACTATTCCACGCGGACCTGGTTTATTTAGTTATTTTTAATCTTTAGATTTGATTTAAGGTTTTTATATTAATAAAATAAATTCTGACATATAGTATACATAGATAATTTATAAGTAAAACTTGATTAGTAATAGGTAGCTTGACATGTTTTGTATTTGATTTGAACTTAATGTACTGATAATTGTATCATAAATGAAGTAATAATTATAAAATGTGAGTAGGTACTTATAATTAATAAATTATAAAATTTGTATTGTACACCTGTATAGACCACATAGAGGACACAATCTTATTATGTAACACCATTATTATTACTTAATTATTTTACATTAACATTTCAGACTTGAAAATATCTGTGGGAGCTATGGATTGACTGGGATGTAGGACTGACCTATCGTATAGTCGTGCATGGGGGTCAAGACTGATTGTCATCAGTGAGAAGTGGGAGTAAGATGCGGGGACGTAGATGTTTTTGGCCAGGCTGTGTTCAGACGGGGTCACCAATATAGCAATGGCAATACACACAACAATCCAGCGACTGTGAGTAAATGGGAATATTCCTCAACGCGTGTCGCTAGTAAGTTGCATATGGCAATCTATTAAATATTTTCACTTGGTATAAGTTCTATCGATGTAGCTAAGGTATTTCGACTATTTTTAATACTTACAATAATTTGCCTTTTATAAAAGTGTACCGACTTCAAAAAATATGCACTGAAAAGTGTGCTTTCCGAAAGCAAATGCACAAGTCACTATAAAAAAAATACCAAATCGCATCAAGTGTGCCTATAATATTTAAAGAGTTCTCGATTTCTCCAGGATCCTATCATCAGATCCTGACCTGACGACCATATGACCACCTGGAAAGTATACCTTTTTAAACAAAAAAAAATACAAGTCGGTCCAGGCGTCTTCATGTAATCGGAGAACATACATAAAAAAAAGATTCCGACGAATTGAGAACCTCCTCCTTTTTTTGAAGTCGGTTAAAAAGGCCTTTTATTTTGTCGGGTTACGCAAGTATAGTTTCATTTCTGAGGATAACAAATAATTACCAGTGACTCAAAATGCACCTGACACACATTGCAAAACCATAAGGATATAATGACACATTATGCATACAGATAATGCGACAGAAAATTAAAACATTATTAATAACATCAACAACGTTTAACATTCATACAATTTACTAACACAGAAAGGAACGACCATGTTGTCATAATATGGAAGTAGCAGCTGTGTTTATTAATGAACTAATATCTTGCCCTGTCTTGCCACGGGTAAATTTCTTATATTTAAAACTAACCACGAATAAAATTCGGACCGTTTTTACTTCTTTAGGTGCGTTGAGGGATTTTTGGTAGGGGGAAATCTTGCACAATGCTCTCTTCACAAATGCCGACCATAGATTGCCCGGCCCGAGAATCTTCGGGCAGGAATTCGTGTAGGTACTGGCTTTTACGTATGGCCTGGGTCGGGCATTTTTGGCTGGCAATTCTCGGTCCGGATTGAAAACTTTTACGCACGCGTTATTATTATGTTATATATTCAAGTTTTTAGTTTTGACTTCTGTCGGTTTTTTTAATGTACTGATTACCCCGCCAATTGTGAACCGATTTTGAAGATTTCTATTTTTGTGGACAGGTAATTGTATTATACTAGATGACTTGTGCGTATACTTCGCACCGTTAGCGGTGTTGTTGTCATAGTTCAACTAATCTCCAATAAATGGCGTCTTTTACAAAATAAATAAATTAGTCTAATTTTAAAAGAAACAATAAATTTTATTTGTTTGTTTATTTATCGTCATTAGAGGGAAAATATCTTCAAAATGGCGTATCAAACACTAACTTTGATACAGTATTAAGGGAGATATTTGATTACGGACAAAAAACACCTTTGGGAAATAATATATAGAGATTATAATTTAGGTACGTGACACCTGTTTAATATGAACAACTGACACGGTAAAGGTACCTATGGGATCTCTGGTCTGGTCACACCGCAAGGTAAAGGCCGTGAGGCTATCACATTTTCTCTGCCAACCGTTATTAAAATCAGGCGTGATTGTGTATTTTAGATAACTATTTTCGTAATAAAAAGACCCTACGGATATTTAATTTATGAGTATACATTGAAAGACTAAGGTGCCTCATATAAATTTATTCAGAATTTCACATATTTTTAAGAAATTTATGTTTTTCTACGTAAAGATATGACACGTGCGAGCAAACACGTTGTAATAATATTTGGTAAAAAGGGCCAAGTAAAAGTATACTCTGTTCAACATAGATGGTATGCGTGACAGGTAATAAATGTTAACTTTTGAGATATTTGAGATAGCATAATATCGGAGGTTTTTTATATCAACCATATCAACACACATAAAGTATCACAACTATATTTAATATTAATTTTCTTTATTTATACTTTACTATAGCTTTCCTCCCCAAGCTTCACAAACCAATAACTAACCTCAACAGAAACTGGACACTCGTTAGGTATAGACCCACAAATACCATCGGCTAAACATGGGAGACTTGGTCTTTCGCTAGGTACTACCCTGGAACCGTAACACGGTTTCGGTAACTGTAAGGCTAAAGATTATATAATTTCTTATAAAAAAGTCCCTGACAGCCGATTTACACATAAACAATCAAAGAAAAATCAAAGAACAAAAAAACACCTTTGAGAAATAATATACTTATAGAAATAATGCCACAACTATAAATATGGTGCATACCTTATGAAAATTAAAATTAATTTATCCGTGTGTACTTACATTGAATCCCAGACTATGACGAAGCTATAGTTAAATACATTGATGATTATGCAAAATGAAAAACCACAATCACGAATGACTGCTGTTGTTAATGTATAAAGCACGTTTTCTGCATATATATTATCAGGACATAAGTTAGTACTTTGCAAAATTAGTTTATTTATCAATTATTTTTTAAGGTTCCGAAGCCAAATTACAAAACAGAACGCTATTATAAATGCGAAATGATGTTTGTTTTTTTATTTGTCTTTCGACATGAATAGTTGGAGAGACAAATGCTTCCGGAATTATTTCTGGTGTTATCATTAAAATATATGTAGTGTTAAATATAAAACATACTGTAGTACAGAACCATTCGTGTGCAAGTCCGACTCGCACTTAGCCGGTTTTTTGTTGAGATATTAAATATTTTGCGAACTTGACCTCCTAAAGCCGTTAACAATATATGACCCACTCTCACAGTAAAACTTTCCAAAAAACTGAAAAACTAAAATTGTTTTCAATAACACAATCTTCGACTAGACCTGTCCGTGGCTTCGTCAGTGGAGTCCATAATTAAGTTACGCGTTAATTTTACGAACATAAACAAAATTTGCCAATGAACAGCATTTAATTTTTATCTAATGGATAGAAATATATTAACAAACATTCTGTAAAAATATCTACTTATTTAGAAGTAAATAACCTTTAATAGATAAGTTAGCAATGCGTGTTTACAATTTAAATTACGTATGTTCATTCTATAATAGTGTACATAAGAAATACCTTTATTTACTCAGTTACTAAGTCATACCACCACATATATGTGATTCATTGGTTAGAATATTAATATCTTATCTAAATCAAATTGAAATCGGGATTCGTATGAAATGTGAAAGGATTTCCGAAATAAAAAGTAGCCTGTGTCACTCACCGATTTTCAAACTATGTCTGTGAAAAAAAATTACGTAAAAATAATAAATTTCCTGGATAAAAATGTCTATTCCAGACTATCTATCTCTGTACTTACCAAATCCGTTGAGTAGTTTTTGCGTGAGGGAGTAACAATCATCCATATACAAACTTTCGCGTTTATAATATTAGTAGGATGGTAGAGATAATTGAAAATACTTATTTGAATAAAAAAGATCAGCGATCTATTGGCTTTCTACCTGCCATCCGCTAAATGTACACACTGTTACCAGTGTTAATGACCATGCCACGTACCTTGTACATAAAATATTCTAAGCATATTTATGCAATTTATTTCCTGTTAGTTTAAATGGTACGTACTCATTATAGTTACAATTGTATCGTATACGGAAAAAAAATTAACTAGGTTCGATTTCATTGTTTTTTTTTTAAAAGATATTATCCCGAAGTATTTCCGGGAATAATTATTGGCCAAGTAGCGAGTACAACTCGCGCGCTGAGGATACCGTAGCTTCCGAACTTTAAGACAGGATTTTCGTTTAGGGTTTCCTTTAATGTGTTCCTCCCTAAAATTTTAGACTCACTAGTTTCGGAGATAGGGGGAGGGAACGGTCAATTTTCGAATATTTCCTTTTTTAAACTATGCATTTAAGGCGCAAGCCACATAGGATCTGGCGCGGGCGCTGACATTTTGAACATACCGAATCGAGCGCGCCAAGTCGGCGATTTTCAAATTCAATTCAAGTTCAAATTGTGACTTTATTTCTATGCGTTTTGTACGAAATTTGAATGGACAGGAAAACGCCCGTGCCATGTCAGCACCCGCGCGAGATTCTAGCCCTTTCATTTGATATGTCACATGACGCCCTTGAATAAACATTTAAGTTATAGTTTTACCCCCAAAATAAAAATTCGATAATAATTTACGCTACACGCGTACCAAGTTTTAACAATTTTCGTCTAGCTAGTAGATTCGGAGAAAATAAGCTGTGACAGACAGACACAAGAGTGATTCTAAAAGGGTTTTCGTTTTTTTATCGGAAATGTTAGGAACCCCAAAAAGTAGCATATAAATAAAACTATCTCTTTACAAAAAATCGTCTTTACGTTAATTCGTTGCATTGTTTTAACGTGAAAGAAGGACAAAGGATTCTACGTCATGTCATGGCGACCAACGCACGCGTTCCGTCGTGACATGATGGGGAATCCAGTTTAATCTCGTCCGGGTTGTGATTAGTCTGTGATTAATAAGACATATCACAGTCGGCAAGAACATCTTAGCTACCGATTAATCGGTATATTGATACTATTATAGTCTATAATACTTTACATCGGCGGAATCATCAAAACCCTGATGGAGTCATAACACAAAAAATAGAATAGAATAGAAGGACAAACCAAGAAATATACTTTTTCATTTGTTAAGAATCCATGAAAACTCAAATTAAAAAACATACGTAGGCATACAAAACACTAATATTATAAACGCGAAAGTTTGTATGGATGTATGTTTGCTACTCAATCACACCAGAACGGCTAAACGGATCTGGATGAAATTTGGCACAGATTATAGTCTGGAATAAAACATAGGCTACTTTTTATCCCGGAAAAAAGTATGGGATAGTTTTGTTTTTGTTTTCCACGGGATAGACATGATTTTTTGCATAGTGGTAGTTTAGGGGTCAGAGAATGACATAGGTATATATATACTACTTATTATACCGCGAAAACGGGCGGGGGAGGGGCAAATTACAGCCACGGGATTACTTATTTTTGGATCTATTTCCACGCGGGTGAAACCGCGGACGGAAGCTTGTAATAAATAATGTTGCCAACTGTTAATAAGTAAATTAAACTTAATGTTAAAGTAATTAAGTTAGATAAACCTATCAAACGGTCTTGACCTTTTATCTAATTTGTAACAAAATTTGTTGTCGACTAAATTAAATATAATTAAAAATTTAATATATATTTTATTATGTTATAAACCAGTCCTATATATTAGAAAAGTGAAAATAAAGTTAGCGAATAACGATATCTACCTCAACAAAGCGGTCTTGGGTTCAAATTCCAGGGTAAGCAAAAATAATACAACAGTACATAATAACATCACGACTGTTTCTCAATGTGGTGTCTTACATGCATATACTACACATTCTCATACAAATCGGTGATACAAAATAACTAATGTTGAAAGAAAAGGATACATTAATCTATTTTTATTTTACAAATAATAGACATAAATAAACGGGATTTCCTGTTATATCCAAATCCATTATTTTGTTAAGAAAATATATTTAGAGAGATTTTATCCTAATAGGTATTAAATTCTTGGAAAATTGATGATCCGATTTTCATGAAACATTTGTAAGACCTTAAATTGATTAAGGTCAAACGTTCGCCAGTTTGCCCGCTTTTTTTACGTCAGACCGAATATATTTTTAAATATTCATATATTTAATAGTTTGCTTCCACAACACAAACGGAAATTTACGTTTCTTAGCATATATTAAGAATAATTGCGAGAAATAAGTCTATTTATCTGAGAAAAATCAAATTTAGGGAGTGGGCCAAAAAATACAAACTTTTGACAAAATTGCCCACTTGTCAGTTTAGGTCTAAAACTCGACTGTTGTCGACTTTATTCATTCGACTTAAAAACAATAATAATGAACTGGGCAATGACACACAATATCGGATTATAACACTTGTAGGCATACTTTATGGATCCCAAAATTGAGTGGGCAAAGTCATATAGATATTTAGAGCATTTTTCATACAAAAAAAACTGTGAAATAGGGTTGTCACTTCATAATTTGTTAGTGCCTTTTATATAAATAATACCAATTTTTTATTTGAAAGAAGAATTTTTATTGTTGTTATTTGCTTACCGAAAAAATCAAATTTAATCTCTAGTGTTTAGTGTGTAGTGTAAGATTAGTAATATTAATTAGTTTTTCTTATTGTTTAAGTCCACTGTCTTTTATAAGACTGAGTTACTCAATATTACTAATCTTACGAGCAGGCTTACACTTGACACACTATCTCGATGACAAAGGAAAACTATTACTTTTTGAGATCACGTGTTTTCGAAACAATATAGAAACTTACAACTAAATATCTCGACTATTACTAATCTTACGGGTACACATCAATCATAAAGGAATACAAATTAGTTTTTGAGATCACGTGTTTTCTATCATTTCGACAGCTACCTCCAACATATCCATCGAATAGTTCCTGTAACTTCTAGATCCAAAAGTATTCGTCTATTTCTCTTCTTTTTCTTCGCGCTGCGGGGTTAACCTTTGCCACTCATACTAAAAAAAAACAGCGTTAAGCTGTATTCAGGAATATATAGGTACCGATTTCTACCCTTACGGACCGTTGGTCAAAGTCATCTTATAACTGTCAAAAATATGGCAAATCTCAAGTTGTCTGGTGGTAAGGAAATGTTGTATAAATAAACTCACCTTTCCAGGATTAACTGGAAACCCAGTGATTAGAGCTTTAAGTGACTTCTAGTCACAATTTTAGCTTTAACTATCCAGGATTAACTGGAATTTGACATATTTTTGACAGTTATAAAATGACCTTGACCACGCCCGGTACAATGCAAAGAAAGTATTAAATTAAATTACTAGGTACATAATATTGTTATTAGGTAAGTATAAGTTATTTTAATGACAACCCTAACGGTAATATTTTGGTGGGCAAAGTTGCCAAAAGTGCTCCAGATACACTAACGTGACATTGCCCACCACAATAACTCCGAATCTGTAAGCGTTTTCGCGTTATATTTTCGACCTATGTTGTTTATCTTTTACAAACTAATAACGGTAAAAAAATTACTTGCCTGCTGCAACTGCTAATGTGATTTTTAAACAAAGTTTTTCACTGCAGATTTGGCCCGCAAAATACACCACCAACATTGACACTGTCTGACAAGCAACTGACGCGAAGTAGGAAATAGTCCCTTATTTAGTATTGCCAGAAAAATAATGGTTTTTTCTACTATTGATTTAAATAAAACGATTTTAAAACGATTTCGATGTTATTCGAATATAAGTAAAAATCACCCAACTGGGCAAAGCCAGACCCAATGGGCAAAGTCGCCACGTTTGACGTAAGTGCTTAATAAAATTAAAAAAATATGTCCATATTTAATTGGGATATTCCGGAAAAAATAATTAATGAAAATAAGTTTTTTCAAAACAACTGAACCAATTGTCGTGGAGAGAAATTTCAAAAAAAAATTCTGGTATCATAATGTTCAATAATTTAAACTTTTTTCTAGTTACCCACAAAAACGTTTTTTAACCACTTTAAAAATTGTTTCTCCTTTTATTATTATTTTCTTTTTGTTAATTGTTTAACGTTTAACCCTATTATATAATAGACTCTATTGGATGACTGAAAAAAAATCAAAATATTTAAGACAAAAAAAAACAAATCTCCACGGCATTTATACCTTGCGGTGTGGCCAGAGACACTATATAGTAACAGTGTTCACTTTTTGTCAGTTATCCATATTGAACAGCAAAGGTAGCAAGCCTGTTGCTGCGCTTAATGGACCTAGATGTGTCACTTCCTTTAACAGACATTATATATGTTATTTTTTAGAAGAAGTACGGACGGTTTTACGTTCCCTCCGAAACACGATTAAAGCACAAAATTGCACTTACCAAATTTTAATAAGAACAGCAATACCAAATCCAAATAAAAACTAGGTTTGATGATTTTCAGAACCCCTCCAGAACTGAACGAAACTTTTCAATAACCATGTTAGACCATAATACAATATGGTTAGCACAACAATTCTAACAATATAAGTTATTGTTTCTGTCATCACATTTAACGAAAAAAAAAACAATAATTTTATTTTCCCGCCAAAACCTCGCACGTTTGATACCGTTCGTTTAATAAATCAGACTGACAATGGTACAAAATTCTGCGCCGGCGCACGAACGTGTGTCACCTAGTGAGAGGGACAGAATGAATCATTCACTAACAGCTGATGCGTCACTTAATGATTTGTTAATGTAAAATAAACTGTAAGCCACGGATTTAAAGTCGATTTTTTGATATCTAAAAAAAGATGAGAAAACCCAAAGGTGCGGTAATACAATATGGAATTGCGGTTGTAAAACCAGTTTCACATATAAATAAATAAATAATTGAAATTGTAGACATACCTAGTTTCATTGTAACCTTTGTAACATTTCCTGGGTTCGATTTCTAGGTAGGACATTTTTGGGGTTCCGTACCCAAATAATGACAATACATACATACCATAGAGTACTAAGCCTATGGAGGGGCCATAGACGGGCTCCCCCTTTCGCCTATTTTTTCCCCTTTGACCAGTTATACGGACCAGGTGCACAGTAATAAGTTACCTTAGATTTCGTTAGTATCGTTTTGTGTCGCGAGACAGAGCTCTAGGAAAATAGTTAATTGTGATGTTTTAAACGGGAAAGGCGATCTCGGGCGTCAAACTTAGTGTTTCCAAACATTAATTATAATTATTATGTTTGTATTTAACATAATCATCATATAACGTAAAATCCGTTGCGACAATAAAACGACAGAAAAATACAGTGGTACAGGGGCTAGTACTAGGCGTTTACCTCCCTCCCCCCCCCCATACTCAAAGATACATACAAACGTTTAACTATAAACCGGCCAAGTGTTCGGAGTCAAACTTGGTCTGAATTAGTGCATACTACTCGCACTTGGCATGTTTTTTACTTTATTTTATTTTTATTGTTTGTTGTTATAGCGGCCATACTACTTCCTTGTGACAGACGGACGGACATCGGAGCCTTAGTAATTAAATTAGTAAATAAAAAAATTAAAGGGGACCCCCCATACAATACCTAAACGTGTTTTTTCGTTAACTTTTTCCGATCCTTGTCCACCTGATAAACCTCAAAATATTATGCCATCGAATTGTATTGATTTGTGATCTATGGTCATATCAAATTTTAATGTCATCCATATCCGTTCAGTATTTACTGAAATTGAGGAATATTGTGAATTGAGTGATATTGGAAATACGAGTTTTCATCGAAAACATTATAATTATTTTAAATTCTTATGTCATCATTATTCATTTAGTTAACTGTTAATTTAGAAAATGATCAATTTCACGGACATTAGCACTTATAACTAACTCTACTCACTTAAACTAATGTCAATTATTTAAGTAAGTAGATAAATAACTAAGTAAATAATTAAATAAATAAAACTGACCGGTTTATATACAAAATCCTATGTAATTCCAAAATTTTTTGAATTATCGAAATAATTATATTAAAATCGTGTAATTTTCTCTGTCGAACCCACAAAAATGGAAGAGTGAACTTTCATCCCAAGAGGGGTAGGCAGAGACAATCAAATGCCATTTGCTACGATCCTGACATACCTCCTTCGCTTCTTTAAATTCATCATAAAGGTATGATGAATGTTCAATAAAAGTACACGCAGGGACGTAGGTCGTCCTCTGCAAGCATTTATTTTTACTTCAGCCATATAAACCTCTTTCATCCTTCATTCTTTCAACGTGTCCAAACCAGCGTAAACTACTTTTCTTCATTTTAGTCACAACATCATCGTTCACTCCGAATTATACGCAAAGTGGTATGGCAATCTTCACCGACATTTTCGCCGACTCTACGAATGCAGACGAAAAGGACTTTGTTTCAACTAAAGTTTAAATCCAGATAAGCTCTGTGACAAGAAAACTTCTACCGACCTACGTCTAAACACAAACCTCTAAAACACTAAGATAAAACTAAAAACATACATTAAGAACACAAAACTTGCCTTACCTAAGCTTTAAGGTACCTAAATCAAGGAGCCCTGTAGAAATATAACAAACATTATCTATCTATCTATCATCACGTCTTTTATCCCAAGAGGGGTAGGCAGAGCCACCGAATGCCATTTGTTACGATCCTGATATACCTCTTTCGCTTCTTTTACATTCATCATACCTTTCATACATGCTCGGCGATTGTGTGTACTTTTAATATTTCCATCGATGAACATTTTTTATATGTTCCATTGCCATATAAACATTTTTAGTCAATCCTTCATCCTACATTCTTTCAACGTGTCCAGCTGCCTAACTGGGATAAATGGCGTGATGATAAATTAGGTAAATCATGTTTATAATTGTGCACTAAAAACATGAAAATGGTTAAAATGGTGGGAATGCAAATTAATCTAATCTAATCTAATAAATTTTGTAAATTCCCATTCGTCTCCTTCAGTCGTCTCATCTCATCGTCTAGACACGTTACCTGAGGCGGAATTCCACTTATCTTTAAACGTTCAAAAGCTTGCCTGCAAGTAGTTTTTTTACAAAATTGTTAGTCCCATGTGAGTTCTGTGAATATATGGGGAATATTTTACTAGATTTATTTTAGAATTTCATACTATGGTCTTTATAACACAATTTAAAAACATAATATTATGTAAGTACTTCCATTCCGACTATCGTCTCAATTAAATAGTGGGTCCGGACCCCCCCCCCCCAGTGAGCTGATGATGTCGAGTCAAGCGTGCTAGGATATTGACCTATTGCAGAAAAGATGCAATAAAAGGTAAAGTCGTACTTTGTGTATTATTTTTCAAAATAAGGCTGGCTTGGTTGGTGGTTGGACCCCTCCCGACGGAAAATCCTGACTACGTTCTTGATCACAGTCGGCAGGATCCTCTTAGCTACCAATTAATTGGCATATTGATACTATAAAGGCATTAGCAAATCATCTATTAACATTGGTGGAGCCATACAATAAAAGAAGAAGAAGAAATATTTTTTTAGCATGTAATGTAGATAATAATATAAGATTTAAGATTTAGGTATAATTAGAAGCCATACACGTAAGAAAGGAAAACATATAAAAAATAGTGTAGATGAAGACCAAATAATTGAAAAACATCGAATTAATTGCAATTATTATTGCAAACTTAAAAAAAATAATGTACCTATTTGAATATTGTAATTTTCGTTACGTCTCAAAATTTGAATAACTAGCTTTTGTGAAAATATAATATATCGTAACGCTTGAGAGACAAAATAGCAATGTTTGGTGACGTTGTTATTTTTAATAGGCGCTTTTTTACATCATATAAAATCGGGCTCCACTAAAAGCCCTTTTATTTTAACGGGCCTATTATTATATATCCTATTATATAGCCTGTTTCCACTCCACTCTGAAGGCTATTCTAAATATTGGTGAAATATTTTTTAAATCACACACCTTCACCTTCACGGTCTTTATATCTTGGGGTGAAGCCAGATACACTGGTAACAGTATCCACATTTTGCTAGATGTCCATATTGAACAGACTAGATGGCAAGCCCGTTGCTGCACTTAATGTATCTAGGTGTCACTTCTTTAACAGACGTAAATATCTGTTATTTTTAGAAGAATTGCGGACGCCGGCTTTTCGTGCCCTCCGAAGCACAAGGAGTCGAATAAAACACATATTCTTAAAAAAATTGGTGCTTAGCATTTTTGGCAAACCTTTTTTGTACCTTATTTTTTAAATCGGATGAGTAGTTTTGGAGATTACTTTCTACATCCAAACTTACAAACTTATTATTACCTTTATATAATATTAGCTTTCCGCCCCCGGCTCCGCCCGTGGATATTGTCGAACAATATAAAATATAGCCTATGTCACTCAAGGATATCGTAGCCTTCTATTCGTGAAAGAATTTTTAGAATCAGTTCAATAGTTTAAGAGATTACCTCCTACAACCTCACACACTTACAAACTACTTTACTTCTTTATAATATTAGTATAGATTATTAGTAATTAGTATTAGTATATACTATATAGTATATAATGAACAAAACCCCCCCAACGATGCATAAAAGAGATCAAGAATATATCATTCCAAGTCAGTTCATCAATCTGAAAAATAAAGACTGCTGTCTCTCGGACTCTAAGCTGAAGGAACCAAATAGCAACGGAATACCAAACGCAACTCGAGCGACGGCTGATGTTCATACCTAGAAGAAGATGGGGGAGGTCCTTGCTCAGCAATGGGATGACCTATAGATAAAATAATTTAATTTCATTGCACTTAATTTAATTTTTTTTTAAATGATTTGATTTTATTAAATCTGACTTAATTTAATTTGTTCGATATATTTTGACTTTATTTAATTTGATTTACTTTGATTTAAGTAATGTGCTTTAATTTAATTGTCTGAAGTTCTAAATAAATTGAAGTTATGTGGTTTGACTTTATAATCGAGTCTGATATGAAGTGCAGATTGAGTGTATATTTTTGTGTAACTTAATGTGATTTTTTGTGAAAATGTAAAATATCTATAGGAGGCTTAATAAATAAAAATAAATAAATTAGTATATTACCTATAGTATAGATTATAAACTCTCGTCAGTAAGAGACCCTTGAAGTATCTAGTGATGCATAAGATTTCACAAAAATTTCAGATCAGATAGTTGGTCGTACGAAAATTCCTGTAGGTTATTCACATGAAATAGAAATGTAGCAGTGTTACAGTGATGGACGCCTAGGCTTTACCACTGCCGTACTAAATCCGGTGGGATAGACAAATCTCCAACTTTCTGACATTCGCGGCCACTGCGGCTTTGGACGGAATTTCATCTATGACAAGTGGGCATAGTTCATACAGAACTAGTGGAAAGTGTGATTAATTCTGTGGAGCTTATATACTTGTAAATGTTAAGGGACTGGATTCGATTGTGGTTAATATAAAGCCAAAAATTACAGTTTTACATACGTTTTGGTGTAGGTATTCTAAGTTTGTCTATTAGTTTCTTTAATTTATTACCAAACAAATTGCGTAAAGGCATCAAAAGATATAACTTAGCTTTATTAAAAAAAACATATATACTTAATAACATAAAAATTTACTGGTAAAGTTTAGCGGTGATGAAACAAAAATGGAGTTCATGTCTTACATAAAGTCCCTAACTGTAAGCAATGAGTTATTATTTTGTAAGTATGCCATATAGATTTCTGATGAGAAAACTTTCATGTTCCATCTTTGATGAGATCTAGAAATGAGTAGAATTAGTACATACATAAAAACTAACTTGGAAACTTATATCAGAATTAGCTTTCCGACCTTCACCTGTAGACATTTTTTAAGATACACTAGAAAAAAAATCTTACGTTTTATTTTCTCCCAAAAATTAACCGACAAAGTTGAAATTAAATTATTTAGGCTATACGTGTGATTGGGTTACGAAACTCTACCAAGTTTTAAACCAGCCGACCTCGCTCCCAGGGAATCAGAGTCATTCCCGTTCTTATATTTATTTGTCTCTTTTTTATTTGTTTGCTTATTCAAATACTACTAAGCCGGTTGAGATTAGCTTTTAGCAATATTATAACTAAAAGATTTCAAATATATATTTCTTTATCTTTTTATGGAAATTCTAAATATTTTTAAAGTAAGGCATAGGTATAATTGCTCTGTTGAAAGAAATTGAATCCAGGCATTTTATAATACTCGTACTATGTTTTTATAATACCCGTGTGAAATCAGAGTGGGCCGCTCGTTAATAATTGTTTTATAGTGAATATTTTCATAACAAGTTTTTTAAAACGCCTACTGCTTTATTAAAATAACTTGAGTAGATATTATTTTATCTATCTATCATCGCGCCTTTCATCCCAAGAGGGATAGAATGCCTTTTGTTACGATCCAGTTATACCTCTTTCGCTTTTTTATATTCATCATACCTTTCCTTTCACTTCAGCTTAGTCTTACATCCTTCATTCTTTCAACGTGTCATACTTTTATTAATTTTAGTCACAACATCATCTTACATTCCGTATTCTTCTCTAATGACATCGATACTCTTTATATCACACATTCTACGTAAAGACCGCATTTCCACTGCATTTATCTTACTTTATGTTTCTTATTCCATACCCAAGTCTCGCTTCCATAAGTAAGCGATTGAACTAAAACAGCATTATGAATATTAATTTTACTTTTAGTTGTAAGTTGTGTATTTCTGCATACATTGTTTCGTCCACCAAATACCTTGCTTCCCGCTTTCACTCTCCTTTCAATTTCCTTGTCTATCTTTCCACTTCTTGTAAACAAAGTTCATTTACTTGCTCTAATTTAAATCCTTTCACGCAAATGTTACACTCATTATTTTATCAATTTTTTACCTATATACAGCTTATAGATATGTAAAAAAAATGCCTTTTATTGAGACTGTTACCGTCTGATATTTTTAGTAGGTAGATACTAGCGGTCAAGCTTTAATTGCATTTCGTAGTAGGTACTCTTTGTTATTTAGCTTTTCTCTATATCGGTTCTTTTGTTACTAGTATCTCTGGCGATGCCAAAGTATTTAACAGCCTTGGTGATAAGTGTGCTAAACAAAGTTCCCAGTACAGGTAAAAATAGGAACGCAAGAGGATTTATTGAAGAAACAGATGACAATATCTCCGAAGTCTCAAGTGAATTGAATATTTCAAAATTTTCACCACAGATATTGATTCAATTTTGATAGACTGCAGATAGATTTTTATATCATTTCAATTTTACATAATTTACATGCGCACATTTTGAACTATAAAAGTTTCAGAGATAATAATTTTATAAAGTTTTAGGGTTCCCGTACATTCAATGAAAAATCGGAAACCTTTATATTGGATCACACACACTTGTGTCTGTGTGTCTGTCACAGCTTATTTTCAACTTTGGTACACGATATAGATATCCCAATCACGGACGTATTGCGCCGAATTTTGATTTTAGGGGTTAATTTTGAGAGAAAAATTAAAACGTAAAAATAATATTTTTTTAAGTGCATCATGTGACATATCAAATGAAAGGACTCGTTATAGAAAAACAAATATTTTTTTAAATATTAAAAGAAGGTATACGAAAATTTAACTTTCCCCCATTATCTCCGAAACTACAAAAATCCTGTCTTTAAGTTCTGACCGCAAAACTGGTACGGAATCCTCAGCGTGCGAATCGTACTCGCAATTTGGTCAATTATATATAAGGTTTTTTGTTTCAACTCGATGTCTTAAGGACGAGTTTACCAAATAACGCTCTTCCATACTAGATATTGAGGCAACTTCTAAAATGTACACAGCACACAGACTCAAATGAGAAAATTATCAAAGTTATTTAAACCTTATTTGAAAGAAAGTTATAAAAAAATAACAAAATAGTACATCCATCTTTCTTTCTAGCATCACGCCTTTTGTCCCAAGAAGGGTAGGCAGAGACAATCCTGACATACCTCTTTCGCTTCTTTTATATTCATCATATCTTTCATATTCATCATATAAGATATCGTAGCAATTAGCATTCGATTGTCTCTGCACCTGACACCTCTTGGGATACAAGGCGTGATGAAAGATAATATATAAGTAGGTATATCTAATAAAAGGAAGAAACACAAGGGTATTGTTTTTTCAAATGCCCAATTTTATTCTTTTATCAGCCAACCAAAATGGTGGATTTTGTAGAAATAACGAATTTTTATATGAAAAAGAGAAAATAAACCGAAAATTGAAAATGGCCGGAAGGGACGACGCGGCTTAATGCGGCAAACGTTCGTTATCGCAAAAATATGAGGGTGAAATCATGTAGAACAATTAAAAGCTCTGCCAAATGGTTGTAGAATTTCAAATAGCAATAGCCGATAACATAACCGAAAGGTTGAATTTCAAATGACAGTACGGATCATACATTTAGTAAAGTCGCTCGAGCATTCTACTAGATTGGCAATACAAAAGAGAAAGCGCATAGATATACGACATACGTATGTTAAAGCGAGACAGATAGACGAGACCGTTTTTTTTAATACTGTAACAGCGTCAGTAGTAATTTCGTTTTTTTGTAAAATATCCTGTTTTAAAGTACAATTTAGTGTATCTATGCCTAAGATGAAAAATCCTCAGAATTACACATTTGACACGCACACTTTTTTTGGTCTCGTTTTAATCGCGACATTACAAATCTAGTAGAGCGCCAGCATACTACAGTAAACTCCCGATTATCCGCGGGATTGACTGCCGTGGATACCGCGGATAATCGAATTTCGCGGATAAGCCGCAAAATTGCCTATTAATGGTTAAAAAAAGGCCGAACGCGCTAAAAAATCAACACACAAGTAGTGCTTTAAATAAGTCTATTATACAATATGAGGACGTATTCTATTCTATTTTTTTTCAAAATGGCTCCATCAGGGTTTTGATGATTCCGCCAATGTCAAGTATTATAGACGTCACAGTAACAATAAGCCGATTAACCGGTAGGTAGAATGCTCGCGCCGGCCGCAATATGTCCTTTACAACTATTACAGCGCGGGCGGGATTAAACTGGATTCTCCATGACGTCCTGGCGGACGCGTGCGTTTATCACAAAGGCGTCACGTGGAATCAAAAAGACGTACCTGATAACAAAACTCAATTAATGTCATGTAGGTTATTAAAAAGTCATGTGGTGTATGACCTCAGTTACCTACAGTAATCACTTGTCCAGTGCTTTTCAAACTATGAACAAAGAGGATTATTTACTTTTGAGAATTGTCCGCACCGCGTATAATCCGCAAAGCGGATAAACCGCCCACGGATAATCGAGAGTTTACTGTATATCTATAATATCTTCGGATACATTTTTTTTATGTTGACATTGAGATGAAGTAAAGATCAGACTGTAAATACTCATCGCTGAAAATTTCATGAAAATTCATTCAATAGTTTCGGAGCATATCATCATAGCATCATATTACAAAACAAACCCCCGCCGCGTCTGTGTCCTTTTCACGCAAAAACTACAGAACGGATTTTATTGCGGTTTCCACTATTAGATAGAATGATTCACCGGATAGGTTTACGGGTATTAAACGTGGACCTATCATGTTTAAGAGCTGAGCATTAACGGTACAAGTGAATGAAGTCGGGAAAAATATTTAACGCCAGCAAGTCTAATCCGTCAGAGATTTAACAAAATGATGTAGGAAGGAATTGTGTAGATTGAATTGATCTACAAAAAAGTCCGCGGTAGCATTATATCTATCTCCCACACACCCCCCCTGGCTTCCCACGGGTATAATATGGGTTTACAACAATTTGAATACATACCTACTCAAAAACAAATTCACTAATACTATTTATGTATTATAGATACTTAGACTAGATTACCCGTGCAAAAACTTCACACAGTTAGTTCAAGTATTCTCCAACAGAGGGCGTCTTTTACAAAATACATAAAAAAATCAAAACAACTTTGATTTGTTTGATTGTTTTTCATCATTAGAGGGGAAAATAATCTTCAAAATGGCGTATCAAACATTAATTTTGATTGACGTACCTACCTACAAAAAAACCCGTGAGAAATATTATATAGAGATACCTACATGATCTCTATGCTATTTATTTATAGTAGACAGACAGATATTATATAAGTACCTTACATGCTAAGTACTTTACATTCTCTCAAAGTTATACATTTTTAGTCCCAAAAACAACAAAAAGAAAAAGAAAAACAACAAAAAGAAAAAGAAAAACAGTAAATAATAAGTAGTTACAAACAATTAATCTAATCTAATCTAGCCAATAATATATTTTTTACAGATGTTTTAAAAACTTTCTTATTATTACAAAAAAATGTCGACCGAGAGGTAGTTGTTGTGATTGTCACAAATTCTTGTAGCGGAGCACGCTGTGACGCAGGCCAGGCAGCGTTGGCTATTGATGTTAAATTATTTGAATGATTTAAAAGAGTAGTCAATGTGCCAGGGGGCAAAAATATTAGGTTACTTCCGAGTTATGACAGTCCCACAGGATCGTATAATGGAACTGCCTGCAACATCCTCATTAAACGGCAAAGGGGACTCGATGCAAAGTGTTTTGCTATTTTCAAGGTGAAACTATTATTTAATTTAACTATGATTGATAGGTGTTGTTAAAGCGAATTTAAACTTGGATGTTCTAAATTTGATGCCTAAGTACGACCTAGGACCTAAGACCTAATTTTATTTAATAAGGCCATGTACCAATGGGTTTTTTATAATTAAAAATACCATCGGCTAAAAGAGGGAGACTTGGTCTTCCGCTGTACCCAGTAAAACGGTTTCGGGAGCTGTAAGGCAACCTGTGAAGTAAAAATGAATTAATTAGAATCTGAATACATTTTTATTATTTCGACTTGTCACAAGTACCTACAATTAAAAAACCGGCCAAGTGGGAGTCAAACTTGCGCCACCGTACAATATTTAACACTACATATTAAAAAAAATAGTTTAGTATAAAAATTTGCGCGAGTCCGACTCACACTTGACCGGTTTTTATTATTTAATGTCTTATTTAAGAGTATGCATTATAGTTATACCAGTCTACTATTTGTATGTACTGCAAAAAACACCGAATAAAACACGTTTCTCGTATGGGGAAGGGAGCCCCTTTAATTTTTAACTTTATTGAATTTTTATTATTTTTTATTATCGCGGCCATAGTAAATATAGTAATACACACTCTGTGACTATTACGGTTCAAAAGATGCAGCTCTATGACAGGCGGATGGACGGACAGCTCTCTTGGTCGCGTAACCAACTAAAAAACGCACGTGTTCAAAAATGTTGCATCTCTTTCACCATTCGCACATAGGCTACGCGTAAACAAAGAAAGACAATTTCCAAACAAAATCGGTAAGTACAATAAAATACACAAAACGGACTTCAGCAAATCAAGTATTGTACAAATTGAAATTATCCTTACTCTAAAAAAAATACCGAGTCGCAAAGTCGGTTGAAATTATGCGTGAAATTGATGACTTTCAAGGCTTCATAAAACCTAGGTGTAGTTGATACTGACATATTTTTTACGTTTAGAGTATGGATAATTTCACATAATTTCTAGAACTTGCTATTTTTAATAAGTTTTGTACAATACTTGATTTGCTGAAGTCTGTTTTTGTATGAGACAAAAGTTAAGAGGCGTCTCCTTAAGTACCTAATAGGGTTTCCGTTGTCACCCTTTGGGTACGGAACCCTATAAAACGAAATATACCTAACAGTTTGTTTTAACATTACAAAAATTTCAGAAGCCGGTTCGGAAAGCTAAGTAGTTCAGAGTATATAAATTTTCCAATTGATTAGTTAATATGATATTTGATGTCAAAATGGCAAAATACTGACAAATTTCTTAAGTAAATCTGATCAAGTCATCAATCAAGTTATTCTCTAGGGTTGTGTGGTATCAAGATCTTAGACTGTCTTGTTAATTGGATGATTGTTCGTCCAACAGACTTGTTGGGAATGTGTAATTTAATTTGATATCCCTGGAGCTTGTCGAATACGAGCATTATTGATTTTCGATTGGTTAGAGTAGGTACCAGCGGCGAGGAGTCTATACAAACCGGCTTCCCTTAAAGTAGACCACACATTGGTCTGGCCTCGCACCGAATATTATCCCATTCCGGTCGCCAGACGATCTAGGCGGACCATTTGTTACAAGAATAGGACGAGTCTTCGGTGGACCGTACGGCGGCGCGCCGGCGATTGGACGAATGAGTAAGCACCTTTAGGTATTAGGAATAGGAATTTATATAGACTAACGACATTTTATAAAATAATATCAATCCAAACGTACACTAAGTATAAGTATTTTTTTCTAAACGCCTACCGATATCCATTAGCAACATAAGGACATAAGCCGATACAATACCGGCTTTCTCGGCTTTACTTCATACTAAGCAACTATCTCTTTTTTTGTTTTGAGATCTGTGCACGTTCCCTCTCGTTCTAGCACGCGCAAACAGACCCATAAATAGGCCGAAGACTTGCGGGTTATAGCATGGTTATAGTAGGAATCTGGTGACTGCTAAACAGCGAGTTTATTTAGTTGCGTGTTTACTTGCGTATTTGTTTTATTTTGGAATTATAGTTTTGAATACAAGATAGGTACTACTTAAATAAAAAAGATTAATTACTATTATGATTGGTCATTGGTGCATTTTAAATTATAAAAGAAAATTTTGGATCTTGTAGCATTAGTTGAGTAAGCTATTTTACGGCTTCCCTTCTGAAACTATTCACCCTTCGCCACTGGTAGGTACTTAGTTTATTTTGATCGAAGCTCCGTCCGTGTCCAAATTGTAAACAGAATTATGCTTCAAATAAATGGCTTTCACTTTTTTTATTTCTATAGCAACCCTTTTCAAATTATGTCCTATACCTAAATTTTTTTCAAGAATACAATAGACCCCTAATTTAATACAAAAATAAATAAGTACATATTTCTAAATAAAAACGGGAAAACGTTTTCCTACCCCTAAATATTATGTAATTTCAACGAATTTTGAAAAATCGTTAGGGGTAAGGCTAGGAAAATAAAAAATATAAATAAAACAAAAGCTCTCACGCAATTACCGAAGTAGGTACCTACTTAAAAAAATAATGGAAAAGTTCAAATTAAAACAATAATTACAATTCCTTAAAATGAAAATGCTTATGAATACCTACGTAATTGAAACTTTTGTAATTTATAAAAAAGTAATAACCGCTGAAAATAATGCTTTGATCACGAAATGAAGGAAACAATTGGGGTAGAAAAACGAAGTAGCGTTTTATTATCAATATAAGGTTGGGCAAAATATTTACGGTTCTATTGATTGTCAAGATGGAGAAAATTGAATTTTCATCCTTTTAATATTCGAGTTCTCATTTGCCAATAATTCTTATCATTGACACACAATCTCCGAATAGTCCGATGATCGAAAGGGTTGAGTTATATAATAATTGTATATAGTATATTTAGTATGGACAACTGGCAAAAAGTGGACATTGTTACTGGTGTCTTAAGTGTCACAATAAATGTCGTTTTACAATAATTTGTAGATATAATATTTACGTGATATAAAATGTATTGACCGCATCCGAAACGATAAAGGAGTGAAGATGATGTTGTGACTAAAATTAAGAAAAGTAGTTTACGCTGTTTGGAAACGTTGAAAGTATGAAGGATGAAAAATTGATTAAAAAGGTTTATATGGCTGAAGTCAAAGGAAATACTGGCAGAAAACGACCTAGGTGTACCTACTTTTAATGAACATATACAAAAAATGATTGATCGAAGGCAATATTAAAAGTACACACAATCGCCGAGCATGTATGAAAAGTATTATGAATATAAAAGAAGCGAAAGAGGTATGTCAGGATTGTAGCAAATAGCATTCGATTGTCTCTGCCTACCCCTCTTGGGATAAACTCCTTCCTACATGATATTATATTGTTATATCTCTGATGAATTAGACAGCATATCATGAAATCTTGGCGTGTTAATGCTCAGCTCCTATACATAATAAAGCCATCTATCTACCTTTCTCATGAATCAAAATATCTAATCCTGAAAATAGGAACCGTTCAGAAGTTACTGAGAAAATAAGACACAGACAGAAAGCCACGTGGCTGGGAACTTTGTTTTACAACATAAAATAAAAATAAGTAGGTAGTTTGAAAGATTACCCCCAACATCCAAACTTACAATCTTTACATCTTTATTTAACTTAATAATTTATATTCAGAGACACATGTTAACAAAACCTTCATTTAGCTATAATTAGACATATTAAGCAATTGACTTGAATGAGAATTTAATTTGTATTCTACCCAATGGAATATTAAAATAAAGACATTTAATGACTATTTGACATCGATATGCTTGGTTTTTAACTTTGACTTTTCGTGTAATCACATAAAGTTACAAAAAATGTACGATAAACGGTTGTTTGCATGTTTCTTGAAAAAAAAACAGCAATAAAATGCCACTGAAATGTCTTTTTATATCGTTCCAATTTCTCGCAATAAATGTAAACGATGACTATAATGAGAGAGTTTTATTACAAACAGTAAATCTTAGCTTGTAAACAGTAGAACAAGTACGTTATAGTGTTCTTGATTAAGGCTGTCACACATCACAACACATTTTTTTTTACTTCACAGGTTGTCCGATCCCGAAACCGTGTTACGGTCCCAGGGTACCCAGCTAAAGACCAAGTCTCCCTCTTTTAGCCGATGGTATTTTGTAAAGCTATACGTAACGAGTGGCCAGTTCTGTTGAGGTATATTTAGATGGAATTCGGTAGGTAAAGTAAAAGTTAAGGTATGCTGAATCCAAAACCGTTTCGAAACATTGGTTTAATAATCCGTATTTTTCAATTTATAACTCTTAAAATCGTGAGATTGTCTTTATTTTTTCAAAAACAAATAATTTACTTAACCTATATTTCACCTATGAATGACGTCTTCTTCTTCTTCTTTTTTATTATGGCTCCACCAATGTTCATCGGTGATTTGCCAATGTCAAGTATTATAGCCTTTATAGTGTTTATAGCCGATAAATCGGTATTTAAGATAATCCCGCCGACCGTGATATGTCTTATTAATCACTGATTAATCACAACCATCACAGCGCGAACAGGATTAAACTGGATTCCACATCACGCCACGACGAAAACGCGTGCGTATGTCGCCATGACCGGATGTGGAATCCAATATTAATGACGTCATTATATCGGCTAAATAAAAGCAAAATATTAACTTGTCAACTTGTCAACCAATGTTACCCTGTTACTAGATATACTACTATTTCAGTAGTTTTTATAACTACTCTAGTTTATTATTTAGGAAGAATATTTAAGCATTTTTTATGGTAGGATATTCTTTGACCTTTGTATTTATCTTCTATCACAACAACTATGCAGACTACGGTATAAAAGCCGTAAAGATGTGTTTCTTTGTTGTTGTTTTAATATGTCTTATGTAGAAGTGGTAGGTTCTGGTAGATTTTGTAGGATTTAGAGACGGCAACACTATTGTTTGTTAAATGTCAAACTCAAAGAACACAGATGTTCTTTTTTTCTGTAGCAACATATCAAAGGTATTGAAGTATTCAGCCGACAAAATGACGTCATCAGTGCCAAAACTTTGATAATTTATTATAAAAAAAACTGCTGTATAAAAATCAAAAATATTCAAATTAGTTTCTTAAAATAGCTTAATATTTAAAATAAAAATATAAAAATCGTACCTTAGCTTTTACATTTACCGAATTGTGGTTTGTCGGATTATGTACCTACCTACATAAGTTTTTAATTATAAAAAAGCCATTGGTACATGGCCGGGATCCGGGATTGAACCCGTGGTCTGCCTAGTTAATACATCTAAATTATTAAAAAAAAAAAGGATATCCTTAACACTGGGTCAGGCTGATCTGAAAGCAAGAGACTCGATGGGAAAATGCACGAGATTCTACCTCGTCCCCCGCGTGGAGGGCTGTGTGAGGTTGGCACCCCCAAATGCGATTTTTCAGTTTTTTTCATCAGGTTCGTTTGTCCATCGTTAGTCCACGTTTGTCCACCAAAAATTTTTTTTTGTCCACCTCTCAAAAAAAAGTTATTCAAAAAATAAAAAATGGGGGTGGAAGTTGGCACCCCCAAATTCGAATTTCCATTTCTTTTTCATCACGTTCGTTTGTCTATCGTTAGTCCACGTTTGTCCACCAAAAATTTTTTTTTGTCCACCCTTCAAAAAAAAGTTATTTAAAAAAAACAAAATTGAGGTGGAAGTTGGCACCCCCAAATGCGAATTTTCAACTTTTTTTCATCAGGTTCGTTTGTACATCGTTAGTCCACATTTGTCCACCAAAAATTTTTTTTTGTCCACCCTTCAAAAAAAAGTTATTCAAATAAACATTTTTAAAGAAAAAAGCCCTGAATTAAACTTTGACGGAGGATATCTAGCTTCCTAGGGGTGGATTTGCTTTTCTGAGGGGTAGGTTTTGTTTGTCCACTTCAGAAACTCGTTTGTCCACCACATATTTTCATTTGTCCATCCTTAGAGATATAGTTATGCGTGAGATAAGTATATATCTGACGATTTTAAATTTGTCGTGGGATCTCCAACTTCCTAGGGGTGGATTTGCTTATCTGAGGGATAGACCTGTTTGTACACCTCGGAAACTTATTTGTCCACCACATACTGTCGTTTGTCCACCCTTAGAGATATAGTTATACGTGAGTTAATTAAGTATATATCTAAGGATTTTCACTTTGACAGGGGATTTCTAGCTTCCTAGGGGTGGATTGCTTCTCTGAGGGGTAGCTCTGTTTGTCCACCTCGGAAACTTATTTGTCCACCACATACTGTCGTTGGTCCACCCCTAGAGGTATAGTTATGCGTGAGTTAATTAAGTATATATCTAAGTATTTTAACTTTGACGCAGGATTTCTAGTTTCCTAGGGGTGGATTAGCTTCTCTGAGGGGTAGGTCTGTTTGTCCACCTCAGAAGCTCATTTGTCCACCATATATTGTCGTTTGTCCACCCTTAGAGATATAGTTATACGCGAGTTAATTATATATCTAAGGATTTTACTTTGACGGAGGATTTCCAGTTTTTTAGGGGTGGATTAGCTTGTCTGAGGGGTAGATCTATTCGTCGGCCTCAGAAGCTCATTTGTCCACCTTATATTGTCGTTTGTCCACCCTTAGAGCTATAGCTATACGTGAGTTAATTATATATCTAACGATTTTAACTTTGACGGAGGATCTCTAGCTTCCTGGGGGTGAAATTGCTTCTTTGATCTTTAGGTTTGTTTGTCCACCTCGTAAACTCGTTTATCCACCACATATTGTCGTTTGTCCACCCTTAGAGATATAGTTATGCGTAATATAAGTATATATCTAAAGATTTTAACTTTGTCGTGGGATTTCCAACATCCTAAAGGTGGATTTTTTTCTTTGAGGGGTAGGTCTGTTTGTCCACTTCAGTATCTTATTGTGCACCACATTTTGTCGTTTGTCCACCCTTAGGGACATAGTTATGCGCGAGTTAATTCAATATATATCTAAGTATTTTCACTTTCACGGGGGATATCTAGATTCCTAGGGGTAGATTCTCTTCTCTGAGGGTTTGGATCGTTTGCCCACCTTAGAAACTTGTTTTTTAAACCTTTAGTGTAGTTTGAACGTACCCGGAAAGTTAGTTTTTATCGTCTTTTTCATAAAAAATGTTTATTTGAATAACTTTTTTTTGAAGGGTGGACAAAAAAAATTTTTGGTGGACAAACGTGGACTAACGAAGTACAAACGAACCTGATGAAAAAAAGTTGAAAATTCGCATTTGGGGGTGCCAACTTCCACCTCAATTTTAGTTTTTTTTAAATAACTTTTTTTTGAAGGGTGGACAAAAAAAAATTTTTGGTGGACAAACGTGGACTAACGATAGACAAACGAACGTGATGAAAAAAAAATGGAAATTCGAATTTGGGGGTGCCAACTTCCACCCCCATTTTTTATTTTTTGAATAACTTTTTTTTGAGAGGTGGACAAAAAAAAATTTTTGGTGGACAAACGTGGACTAACGATGGACAAACGAACCTGATAAAAAAAACTAAAAAATCGCATTTGGGGGTGCCAACTTCACACAGCCCGCGTGGAGGCATGGCTGGACCCGCACCACGCGCTATGTGTGAATAGGGTAAATTATCCAGTTTTAGACACATTTAGGTAAGTATACATTTTGGTTTTTTGTTAATGTTTTACTTAATTATTTTTACAATGATGAGGCACGCGCACCCGTCCTTTTTACTATAGTTACGAATAAAAATGATTTATTTGACCTGGCACAAAGTGGTACACGTCTGGTTAGCACCGAGTTCTCCCCCGGACTAAGCAAGCAGAACGCATTTATCTAGAATCGTGCGCACGCGAGCAGGATAGAAATAGTACGTGAGTCATATTGAATTTAACGTAAGCGACAATCTGCTTAAAACGCAATTAAAAAAAAAACCTTATAAAACATAGACAAAATTTTACAATGAAAGGATAGATAATTACCAATAAAATATTTGTGTACATTTTTGTAATGATACCATCTATATTATAGTCATAAAATTTGATAAATAAAGTTTTCAGAGGTGTATTTAAGATTTTTTTCTATCGAGTAAAAAGTTTCTAATCATATTATTTTCAATACAAGGACAGGATTTGTCATATCCTTAAAATCAATAATTATTTTTTTCAGTTTTGTAAATAGATCAGTTTTTTCTGAAAAAAATAGATTAAAAATTGGATTTTGATCGCTGACTTCCCCTTTTTCCTAGAAAGTATTTATTATATATCAACTAATTCATGACTGTATTTAATTCGTTAAACCAACCCTCTTTACACCTTTTTTCTTCGCGGGTTGCCTTACAGCTCCCGAAACCGTTTTATCGCTCACAGGGTACCCAGCGGAAGTGTGTCCCTCTTTTAGCCGATGGTATTTGTGAGTGGCCTATAAGTAAGTTAAATAATTTATCGAAATGAAGATATATCTGTAATATTCTTCACGCACTTCCATTTTTGGTTGCTGTCAAAATCTCAAAATAAATGTTAATGACAGCCCTAAATAGGACTATCGATAAATTCGTCGTATCTGTTATATTGTTTGCAAACATCAAAGGAAGCTTTGTAAGAGAGCTTTGATGCTTTATTGACAATTAAAGCACACGTGTAGGTATACTTACTTTATTTAATATACTACTAGTTGTTCGTCCCGACTTCGCCTTCTATCCTAGGGTTAAAGCTATCTCAGTATCAAATTTCATCAAAATCGGTTCAGTAGTTTAGTCGTGTAAGCGTAACAGACAAACAGAGTTACTTTCTTATTTAAGTATAATATTTCTACACATTTTTTTCCTACATCATTTTATTTATATCTGACGATTAGGCAGCATACGCCATGAAAACTCGTTGGGGCTAACTTTTTTTCCGAGTTGATTAATTTCGAACCAAAAATACCAGAGTATGTGCATAAATGTGACAAAAAAGTCCACAGCATACATCTATCTCTAATTGATAAGTAGTTATAAGCGTATTATGTAAGTATTGGAATTGTAGTAAAGATAATTATTAATTAATAAAGCTGCTATTAATATATTATTAATAAATGATGGACCGTTTACTTAACATTTTAATTAACGGACTCATTTGAGCGTACTTTGAATTAAATTATAGGTTCATTTATGAAATGTTCTTAATCGTCAATTTCTTATTTTTACTCACAACTGAGAAGTCGCGGGTTCGATCCCCACATCCGATATAATAAAAAATCTATGTACATTATCCGACAAACGTCTTCAGCTGGGTACCCTAAGATTTTTTTCCTTATTTTTACAGTATTTTGTATTTAATCACTGTACAGTGTACATATTTTCACGGATTTCTTCAGACTTTAGGTTATAAGTACTTTTTTCATACATATTTTTTAATAGTAGTTTATGATACGGGATCATATTAGGGGTAATTAAAAAACAAGTGGAATTTTTTAATAGCATCCACGAGTTTTTTAATTCCAAGTTATGTGCCCGTTCATACACTACTTTATCTAATCCCATGCAATAGTACAAAACAAATTGAACCAAGATATTGTAACGAATAGGTACTTAAATCGCACAAATAAATACCTAAACACATCAAGGTCGATAGACGTCTCTAGAAACATCCAGAGAGAATCAAGTACAAACGAAAATGGACCGTATGTGCCTAGCCATAGGTACCAAAATCGGGCGCGGTCTGTGTGTAGGTATTTGGCGCCGAGTCGCATCGAGCCGCGTCTACAACTTTGTACAACAATCTCGGCGTTTCTCGAATGTTCGGTGGGCAATATAAACAGAGGATCATTGCCGCAAGGGACACAGTGCGAATAAGAGCGATCAAAGCGAAACAGTGAAGTGGAATTTAGTGCGACAAAGTGTTATTCTATAGTGTTTAATTATTTAACTGTATTTTTGTGGTGTTGAAGTAAAGTTTGTCTATTTAATCGGTATTTTAAATCTCTTCGAACCCCAGCTCGTAACAAATTGGTGTCAGGAGTGTGGGATTCAAAAATGCCGATTACACCACGTGACTCGTCGTCATCACGGCGACCCAAAACACGACAAACTACTGCTGGACATCACGGCGAGGAGGTCGACGAGGCTGCTGCTGCTGGAGTTGATACGGGTGCTGCGGGTTCTACGGGTGCTCCCCAGGCATTGGATATGGGGATGCTGGTTTGGCTAATGGAGGAGCAGGCCCGACGTCAGGAGCAGCAGGCCCGACGTCAGGAGGAGCAGGCCAGGCGTCAGGAGGAGCAGGCCAGGCGTCAGGAGGAGCAGACTCGGCAGCTATTGGAGGAGCAGGCCCGACGTCAAGAGGAGCAGGCCCGACGTCAAGAGGAGCAGTCTGCTAGCCTAAAGGAGCTGCTTTCAGAATCACTGGGAAAGGTGACTATGGAGGTGAAGCAGCTACAGAGGGTTACAGACATGCACGAGGAGAGAATTGAAGACCTCCAACAGCATTGCAAGGAAATACAGACTAGGATGAGCAGAGAACTGGATGCAAGACTTAACGACCGCTACGGAGAGTTGGACAGTCGATGCGAGGGGCTCCAGAATGAAGTAAGGAAAGTTTCTGGAGGCGCCGTCGTCTCTGGCCCCCGAGTCAAGGTGCCGCCGTACGACGGGACTACGTCCTGGACAGCGTACAAATTGCAGTTCCAAACGGTCGCCTCTGCCAACGGCTGGACAGACGAGCAATCTCTGACCGCCTTGACAGTGGCTTTAAGAGGCCGCGCACTGTCTGTTTTGGAAGCCTCTCCAGACAGCTGCACCACGTACGGGAACCTGATCGAGGCAATGGACTCCAGGTACGGCGACAAACACCTGGAGCACGTCTACCGAGCGCAGCTGAGGGACAGGACGCAACATGCTGGTGAGAATCTGCAACAATGGGCTCTGGAGATCAAGAAGATCGTGAGGAAGGCGTACCCATCTGCCGGACAAGAGTTCATTGCTGCGAACCTCGTTCAAGCATTCATCGACGGCATCCGCAGCATGGAGGTCAGAGCTGCAGTTCGACTGGGCCACCACACCGCCCTGAAAGATGCACTCGCCCATGCTCTAGAGGTGGAAGCCGTGAGACAGGAGCCTCGTTCTCAGCGATTGCGACAAGTGGCGGAGGAGGCTACTCCAACAACGACACCTGTAGCAGAGAGGCGTAGCTACTTACCCCGCTGCTTCTACTGCCACAAGCTGGGGCACCTTAAAGCAAGCTGCCCGGCGCTTAAACGACAAGGCACGGATCAACGAGTGCCGAAACGGGACGTCGAAGCTGATGTCCGTGCCGTAACTACGGAGCTTCCGGGAAACGAGTAACAGCCAGAGCCGCGGGGCGGGTACTGGCTGATCGTGACATAGCCCCAAAAGTTACCATCCGACAAGTTTTCGACGGGAACAGTCTGGTAATCGCCGGCGAGGTCAACGGCACGCCATGTGAGATGACAATCGACACAGGAGCAACGCGTACGGTTGTGAGACCTCAGTTGTTGGGACGATCTACGAAAAGAACCAGACGTTCATCTTCCTGTCTGAAACTCTTCACGGCAACCGGTCAGCCAATACCCGCATACGACGAGCTGCCGGTGACACTCAAGGTGGGTGACGGGGAGTACCCACACACCGTCATCGTGGCCGACATTATAGACGACTGCATTCTCGGACTCGACTTTATGAAGCGGTTCCAGTTTGGCATCGACTTGCGCAACGGTGTACTGCAGTGCGGCCAGGAACAGGTATTTTTGAAAGGTGGTTATGCTGGCTATGTGCGCTGTGCCAAGGACGTCAAACTGAACCCATATTCGGAGACGCTTGTCGATGTGGAGTTACCAACTAATGGGGACCCCTCCAATACGAGGTGCTCTATCATCGACCACCTGGAACGTTCTAAACATAAAGGCTGGTTACTCACTCCAACTTTAGTACACAGCCAGAGTGGACGAGCTGTAGTAAGGGTGACCAACTTCAATGGCGCTCCTGTCACTCTCAATAAGGATCAAGTCGTGGCGAAGTGCGACGAGGCGAATTGGATGCGGAGCTGCACCCAGGGGAAGCTGTCGGCGATGAAAAATAACAGTGCAAACCCCTTGGAACTCGTCGACATTTCGAAGAAGGACTTGTCAATCTCCGAGTACAAACGAGCGAAGGAGATGCTCACTCGTTACATTGACATCTTTAGTGACAGAGATGGGCATCTCGGCAGGACGTCATTGGTGAAACACACCATCAACACAGGAAACGAGTTACCTATACGTCAACGTGCTCGACGAATCCCAGTTGGAAGAGAAGCCGAAGTACAGTGCATGCTGGAAGACATGAAGAAGGCTAATGTCATCGAACCTTCTTTGAGCCCATGGTGTTCTCCGGTTGTGCTAGTTAAGAAGAAGGATGGCAGCACTCGCTTCTGTGTGGATTATCGTCGACTGAACGACGTAACCAGAAAGGACAGCTACCCTCTACCCCGGATTGACGACACCTTGGACAAGTTGAGTGGGAACCAGTGGTTCTCAACACTGGATTTGAAGAGTGGATACTGGCAAGTGGAGATCGATCCCAAGGACAAGGAAAAGACTGCTTTCTCGACCGGAAATGGACTGTGGCAGTTCAACGTCATGCCTTTCGGGTTATGCAATGCTCCCGCTACGTTCGAAAGGCTGATGGAAGTTGTGCTTGCGGATCTCGTTGGAAAAGCTTGCCTAGTCTACCTGGATGACGTCATCATCATGGGACGCGACTTCAACGAGCACCTGGGGAATTTAGAAAGAGTGTTTGCCAAGTTGAAGCTCGCGAACCTGAAATTGCATGCCAAGAAGTGTAGCTTCTTCAAGAAACGTGTGAATTACCTCGGGCATGTAATTACAAAGGATGGCGTAGAAACCGACCCTGTCAAGACAGTAGCTGTACGAGAATGGCCCACCCCGCGGAACAAAACAGATGTTCGGGCGTTTCTTGGTCTGTGCTCATACTACCGCCGCTTCGTATACGACTTCGCGGGAGTAGCCAAGCCCCTACATCGGCTGACGGAGGACAAGCGTTCGTTTCAATGGACTGAGGACTGTGAGAAGTCGTTCCAGGAACTGAAACAACGGCTGTGTGAAACACCTGTATTGGGCTACCCGGACCAAGTCGGCGAGTTTGTGGTGGACACAGACGCAAGCAACATCGCCATTGGAGGTGTGCTGTCACAACGGAAGGGGGACAAGGAAGTTGTGATAGCGTATTTCAGCAAGGCTCTGTCAAAACCAGAAAGGAACTACTGTGTAACCAGACGCGAACTTCTGGCCGTAGTGAAGACAGTACGACACTTCAACAAGTATCTCATCGGAAGGAAGTTCAAGCTACGGACAGACCATGCGGCGTTGAAATGGTTACTTCAATTCAAGGATCCTGAAGGACAAGTCGCTCGGTGGATCGAGCAGTTACAAGAATTCGATTTCACGATCGAACATCGACGAGGACGGATGCATGGCAACGCTGACGCACTGTCACGCAGGCCGTGCCCTGAAGATTGTAAACACTGCTCGAGGCGTGAAATCGGTGATTCTGTCATCAAAGTCATTACGACTAACAACCTTAGTGACGAATGGGTGAACGAGAGGACGAGAGACGAGCAACTCAAGGATAACAACTAGGCGCCGATAATGGAATGGAAGACGCAGAATGTTCCAAGGCCCGGCTGGAATGTTGTATCAGCAATGAGTTCCACCACGAAAAGCTACTGGGCTCAGTGGGAAAGTCTAGTGCTGCACAACGGGTTGCTGTACCGCAAGTGGGAGTCGCCAAGTGGACAGGAGACACTGATGCAGCTGGTCGTGCCTAGGTCAAAGGTGCGCGCAGTGCTTGAGTCCGTGCACGATGGATCCTCGGGAGGACATCTGGGCATGAATCGAACCCTGGCGAAAATCAGGAAACGATTTTATTGGGTTCATTGCCGGCAAGATGTCGAGGATTGGTGTCGTAAGTGCACAGTATGTGCGGCCGTGAAAGGACCTACGACACGTACGAGGGGACGTATGCAGCTGTACAATGTTGGCGCTCCATGGGAACGAATTGCGGTGGACGTTGCTGGACCGTTCCCGGCCACTGAAGACGGGAACAAGTACTTCATGGTCGTGATGGACTACTTCACGAAGTGGCCGGAGGTCTTCGCAATTCCCAACCAGGAAGCGACAACAGTGGCGACTAAGTTGGTCAACTACGTATTCTGCAGGTTCGGGCTACCATTGGAGATACATTCTGATCAAGGGCGTAACTTTGAGTCGCAGTTGTTCCAGGAAGTATGCCGTCTCCTGGGAATAAATAAAACGAGGACTACGGCGTATCACCCACAGTCCGACGGAATGGTTGAAAGGTTCAACCGCACTTTGGAGACTCATTTAGCGAAACTGGTTGAGGATCACCAGAGGGACTGGGACCGATATATTCCCTTGTTCTTGCTCTCATATCGATCCGCAGAGCATGAAAGCATAAAGGTGACTCCTGCTTATGCCAACTTTGGGAGAGAACTCCGACTACCAGTTGATCTCCTGACCGGCGGACCTCCGGATGCGCCGCAACCTGTAAGTGACTACGTATCGAACCTGAAAAACAAGATGTGCGACATACATGACCAGATTCGTCAGAGCAGTCTTGTGGCCAGTACAAAGATGAAGACCAGGTACGATAGAAACTTCAATAGTAACGGTTTTGACGAGGGATCGTTGGTGTGGCTGCACAACCCGAAACGCCGAAAAGGCAAATCTCCCAAGCTGCAGAACCGCTGGGAAGGCCCGTATAAGGTCATCACGAGGATCAATGACGTGACCTATCGGATCCAACGATGCCCGCGTGGACAGTTAAAGGTTGTCCATATTAATCGACTGGCTCCTTACAAAGGCTCGAATATTGCTCGGGACGAGCAAGTCTAAGCGGGGGGCAGTGTAACGAATAGGTACTTAAATCGCACAAATAAATACCTAAACACATCAAGGTCGATAGACGTCTCTAGAAACATCCAGAGAGAATCAAGTACAAACGAAAATGGACCGTATGTGCCTAGCCATAGGTACCAAAATCGGGCGCGGTCTGTGTGTAGGTATTTGGCGCCGAGTCGCATCGAGCCGCGTCTACAACTTTGTACAACAATCTCGGCGTTTCTCGAATGTTCGGTGGGCAATATAAACAGAGGATCATTGCCGCAAGGGACACAGTGCGAATAAGAGCGATCAAAGCGAAACAGTGAAGTGGAATTTAGTGCGACAAAGTGTTATTCTATAGTGTTTAATTATTTAACTGTATTTTTGTGGTGTTGAAGTAAAGTTTGTCTATTTAATCGGTATTTTAAATCTCTTCGAACCCCAGCTCGTAACAATATTTTTCTTATTTGACAAATTGGCGGCAAACCGCGGCCTACCGCATTAGTGCGCATGCGCGTTAACTGTCAAGTAACTCGGACATGCGCGTGTCGTTATTATCATAGAGTTTAATGTGGCTGTATAAAAAAAATCCTCTGCCCTTTTTGCATTTAAAAAAAAAAACAAAACATTACAATAGGTTTTTGTATGAAAACTTCGGTTCGGTAGGTACTATAATACATTATAGTATCGAAGTTTGACATATTACAGACGCGTGTAAATAAAACATATCATTATGAAGTATAATTCGATTTTGTAATAGAGACTTTACGATATAAGAGTAGATAAAATATATTTATGCAATTATTATTTTCAGATAGCGAAATCTAATCTAGGTATATAAATAAAAATTAAATGCTGTTCATCGGTAACCGCATTACTTGAAAACGGCTGGACCGATTTTTATTTTATTTTTTAAATGTTCGTAATAGTCTGAGTAAGGTTTTTAGAGAAATAAAAATTGGAAAAGTTGCCCGTAAAATTAGAAAATTCGGGAAAAACTGAAAGTGCTTTTTCTATGGATTTTCGTATGAACTCAGGGGATGAAAGTTATACAATTTTCGGACTTGCCTTACTTACGTGCCCTACAAAGCATAAAAAGTCGATCAAAAAAACAGAGGCTTTTCCAACTAAATAAACCTCAACAGAACTGGACTTCCGCTGGGTACCCTGGAACCGAAACTAGTATCAAATACTAAAGCGATCTCTGATTTATTAAAAACCTACTTTTGATAGCGATATTTAACGCCCAATTTCTGAAAGTCTGTCAAAACCATAGCACTCTTATTAATAAACTCGAATTAGCGACGTATTAACTAAACTGTATTTCGTCTCCGTCTATCATAGTGAATTGCAGATTTGTTAGAGGGTGACGAAATACAGTTTAGTTAATACGTCGCTAATTCTGTAATAAGCTGGCGTTCTAATATATTGGTAATGTCGCGATTAGAACGATTAAAATTTATACATCAGTGTGCGTGACAAATGTGTAATTCTGTGGATATTTCATCTTAGATGACTTACATCCGACACTGCATTAACCACAATTACTAAATTATACTTTAAAACACGATATTTTACAAAAATAAGCGAAATTACTACTGACACTAGGCTCTTACAGGCTGTCACAGTATTCAAAAAACGTCTCGTCTATCGGTCTCGCTTTAACATACGCTTATCTTTGCGCTTTCACTTTTGTATTTTTGACATTTTTGATAATATATTGATTTGACAGTTGTTATTTAACTAATTTTACATTAACTTTGACAAGACTTTTAGAAATTGGATCAAAAGTTTCTTTGAACAAATCAGAGATCGCTTTTAAAAGTCAGCTGGTGTATTTTGGTTATATGCTTCCGGGAGCCGTAAGGCAATCCTATCTATCTATCATCACGCCTGTTATCCCAAGAATGTCAAGGCATAGACAATCGAATGCCATTTGCTACGATCCTGACATTCATGCTCGGCGATTGTGTGTACTTTTAATATTGCCTTCGATCAATACATTTTTTATATGTTCAATAAAAGTACACCTAGGTCGTCCTCTGCCAGAATTTCCTTTCACTTGAGCCATATACACCTTTTTAGTCAATATTTCATCCTTCATTCTTTCAACGTGTCCAAACGCTTTATTTAATCTATGCAGCGTAAATAACTTTTCCTCATTTTAGTCACTACATCATCTTTCACTTTCATCACTTTCAAGGCAACCTTGAAGATAAAAAACCTTTATTATTTGTTTTATTATCTAAGGAACAAAACACTTTGTTAGAACGTCCAGAGTTACATTATGTCAAATACCAATAAAAATTCTTCTCTCATGAAATATTTGACCCGAAGTCCATTTAGCTCGTTTCACACACCATCTGAACACATTTCGTATATGACAAGTGGTTGTTCGTGTGAACTGATTTACGACCACTCGTAGACCAAAATATCTGCCTCTTGTGAACAGAAAAATAACAATGTAATTTTGATTTAGGTGTGCACTAAAACTAACATTTCTAGTAAATTCTATTATATTTTCTTCTAAGACCTCTATTATCCTAGTAGGGATTATTCCGCTAATATTCTTTTAAAAAGCAGAAGTCTAAAAATTGCGATAGAAATTATGTTTTTCCATAATCACAAAAATAAGCCAAAATACGCCATCGCCATTGATAAGAGGTATGGGTCCTATATCTTCGAGATAATCTAGAAAAGTCAGTGAGAATTCTTGCCTCCATGATACACGGAAATATTATTACGCCCATATTAACTTAGTTCAGACAAAAATACCACAGAAAAAAACACTTTCAGATTTGCCCAAATTTTCCAATTTTCTGGGGTAGGCAGAAACAATCGAATGCCATTTGTTACGATCCTGACATACCTCTTTCGCTCTCGCGCTTACCAATTTTTATTTATATGATTATTATTACTCCGATAAACAAAAAGATAATAATATTTTCTAGCATAATATGCGATACTATATTTTTTCTTTCGACAAGTGAATGACAACCCGTCTGAAAAAATAACACTTGTTATAGACATACATTGGATTCCACATCCGGTCATGGCGACATACGCACGCGTTTTCGTCGTGGCGTGATGTGGAATCCAGTTTAATCCTGTTCGCGCTGTGATGGTTGTGATTAATCAGTGATTAATAAGACATATCACGGTCGGCGGGATTATCTTAGATACCGATTTACCGGCTATATACACTATAAAGGCTATAATACTTGACATTGGCAAATCACCGATGAACATTGGTGGAGCCATAATAAAAAAGAAGAAGAAGAAGACATACATTTCTAAGACATCTGTTCGAGCTCAGTACTCAGTACTCCGGGTGATGTGGTACAAATAAGAAGAGTGGACTGTATGATATATATTGGTTTATTTAGCACTATAATTGATCGGCGACGGCGAGAAGAGTGTGTGTGTCGCGCCGCCGGAGCTGCCGTGTTGGTCCCCTGCGCCCGCGCCCCGCATCTCACTCCGTCGTCCTCCTGCCCCCCGCGACTGGTGAATATAGGATTCACCAACATTCCTCTACATAATTAACACAAATCGCACCCTAACAAGACCGTAACTACTGTACTTATACTACTGCTAAAAGGCACTTTAAACATATTTTGTAGATTTTTTTTATTAGTTAGGTATCTCACAGATATTTCATGAAAATTTGTTCAGCACTATTTTAGGATTTCAATGATAAACTGACCTATAATCTAATAAAGCTGAAGAGTTTGTTTGTTTGAATGTACTAATCTCTGGAACTACCAGTCATATTTGAAAAAATCTTTTTGCATGGGTGCAAATTGATTGTTATGAAAATTTAAGGTACACAAATGGGCACAAGCTGGCTGTGTAAAGTTGGCACCCCCAAATTCGATTTTTCAGTTTTTTTTCATCCCGTTCGTTTATCCATCGTTAGTCCACGTTTGTCCACCAAACATTTTTTTTTGTCCATCCTTAAAAAGAAAGTTATTTAAAAAAAACTAAAATTGAGGTGGAAGTTGGCACCCCCAAATGCGAAATTTCAACTTTTTTTCATCAGGTTCGTTTGTACATCGTTAGTCCACAATTGTCCACCAAAAATATTTTTTTGTCCACCCTTCAAAAAAAGTTATTCAAATAAACATTTTTTATGAAAAAAACGATAGAAACTGAATTTCCGGGTACGTTCAAACTACACTAAAGGTTTGAAAATCAAGTTTATAAAGCGGGCAAATGATTCAACCCCTCAGAGAAGAGAATCCACCCCTAGGAAGCTAGAGATCCCCCGTCAAAGTGAAAATACTTTGCTGAATTAACTCGCGCATAACTACGTCTCTAAGGGTGGACAAACGAAAATATGTGGTGGACAAATGAGTTTCTGAAGTGGACAAACAGACCTACCTCTCAGAGAAGCAAATCCACCCCTAGGAAGTTGGAGATCCCACGACCAAGTTAAAATCCTTAGATACATACTTATATCACGCATAACTATATCTCTAAGGGTGGACAAACGACTATATGTGGTGGATAAACGAGTTTCCGAGGTGGACAAACAAACCAAAACCTCAAAGAAGTAATTTAACCCCTAGGAAGCTAGAAATCCTGCGTCAAAGTTAAAATAGTTAAATATATACTTAATTAACTCACGCATAACTATACCTCTGAGGGTGGACAAACGACAAATAAGTTTCCGAGGTGGACAAACAGACCTACCCCTCAGAGAAGCAAATCCACCCCTAGGAAGGTAGACAAACGACAATATATGGTGGACAAATAAGTTTCCGAGGTGTACAAACAGACCTACCCCTCAGATAAGCAAATCCACCCCTAGGAAGTTGGAGATCCCACGACAAAGTTAAAATCATCAGATATATACTTATCTCACGCATAACTATATCTCTAAGGGTGGAAAAATGAAAACATGTGGTGGACAAACGAGTTTCTGAAGTGGACAACCTACCCTATCCTCCGTCAAAATTAAGTTCAGGGCTTTTTTCTTTAAAAATGTTTATTTGTATAACTTTTTTTTGAAGGGTGGACAAAAAAAATTTTGGCGGACAAACGTGGACTAACGATATACAAACGAATCTGATGTAAAAAGTTGAAAATTCGCATTTGGGGGTGCCAACTTCCACCTCAATTTTAGTTTTATTTAAATAACTTTTTTTTGTAGGTTGGACAAAAAAAATTTTTCGTGGACAAACGTGGACTAACGATGGATAAACAAACGTGATGAAAAAAAAAATGGAAATTCGCATTTGGGGGTGCCAACTTCCATCCCAATTTTATTGTTTTGAATAACTTTTTTTTGAGAGGTGGACAAAAAAAATTTTTGGTGGACAAACGTGGACTAACGATGGACAAACGAACCTGATGAAAAAAAACTGAAAAAACGAATTTGGGGGTGCCAACTTCACAGAGCCGCACAAGCTAGTCTTTGCATTCATACATGACTAAAGAGGTAATTTTGCTTCTAAGGGGTAATATCTGGAACTACTGAACCAATTCTAAAATTATTTCATCAATATAAAGCAAATAAATATATGGGGGGGGGGGGGGTTGGTAAGGGGGAGAACGTAATAAGATCTATCCGACCCCAAATGTCATCCTCACCTGCACGCTTGGTACCCCCTGCTAGAAAATAAACGAGGCTCTGGCCATGGCGAGTAAATACAAGGTGCGTCGCGCTGTGGACCGCCATGATTGACCACGACTAAGAAAAAGAAATATTACTTTTGTTTTATTAATACACGTCAAAAAGTATTTTTTTATAAAGTAAGACATAGTAACATTTAACTAGAGAAAAGCCACCGAATTGACGACCGTTTCCACGGGCTATATAGGTATGAAAAATAAGTTGGCGTCGGTGGTCGAGTGGGTAAGACGTCGGCTCGCAATTGAAAAGCCGCTGGTTCGATTCCTACATCCGACCATGTACCAATGGGTTTTTTATAATAAAAAATCTATGTACATTATCCGACAAACCGTACAAAGAGGATTTTCCATCTATATACCTCAACAGAGCTGGCCACTCGTTAGATATAGCCTCAAAAATCATTGGCTAAATGAGGAAGACTTTGTCTTCCACTGGGTACCCTGGGGCCGGGTTCCTGGAATCTGTAAGGCAACCCGTGAAGAATAAAAAAAACAAGTTGGCAAAAATATTTTATTTATAGTTTAGTTTTTACGTCAAAGGTTTAGTGATTGATTCGGAAAGTTTAATGAGTTTTCGTTAGTTGAAATTGATTGTAACAAGTAGTTGTTAATTCGTGAAACTTCTCAACGGTTGAAAAACTTTCAAATGTATATTTTAACACGCATACAAATATTCATTGGGGGATTTATAAATTACAAAAGTTAATCGATAATATGCCAATGTCAAGTATTATAGCCGGAATGGCATAATATTAAATATAACGTCTTTTAAAAGGCAATAGTAGATACAATTTATAAACTTAAATTTCAATAAATTGTAAATTTAAATTGCTAGGCTAAAATGAGTTTCTGAACGAACCATCGCCTAGTTTATTTTTTTCAGCACCGAGTACCTACTCAAATGGTGCATGGTGTTCGAAATTTGAATCACTTTGTCTCACGCTTGCAGCAAAAAGCGATTTTGCTGCGAGTTTTTAAGCACCAAAACCGCCCTTTTCGTGCTGGAGAGGTAAAATATATATATACAAGTATAAGTATATACAAGTAGGTAGGTACATATAAATAAAACTGATATGTCTGTCTGTAATATTAAAATTAATGCCAATGTCTAAGTGGGATATGCTATTTATGCTGAGAAACGGTAATTATGTTAAGTTTCAAGAAAATTCCATACATATTCAAACTCCACCAACTTCTTTGCATGCATCTTAATTTTATGCAAAGTTCTCAAGAGAAATGTTGGCATCGAATTATTTCGGGTTTCACAGAACTTTTTTCTTCTTTTTCTTCACGGTTTCCCTTATTGCTCCCGGAACCGCGGTATGGATCCCAGGGTACCCAGGGGAAGACCAAGTCTTCCTCGTTTAGTCGATGATAGATGTGAGGCTTACCTAACGAGTGGCCAGTTGAGTAAAATTTAGATGCAAAGCTTATAACATAACGGCTTCGTCTGCATTAATTTGATATCACAAATTTTTTGATGAGTAACATTTTTCCTCTCGCTTTCCTGCAGACTGTGGGAGTGATTTCGTGAAAAGGGACGGAAGTATATAACAGGAAGCCGGGGAAGCGCGCGCTATTTAATTTGACCAATGAGCGCGCGGATTTCCCGAGAGGTTGGTAATGTCAGCCAATAGTGTGTGCATGTGTGTGACGAGAAAGGGAAGGGGAAATAGAGAAGGAGAACGCATCATCTGTTAATGTTTTCATATTACCAAGGTGAAATGTCATCATATTACCAAGGTGAAATGTCAAATGTTACACATCATATGCGACTACTGTTTAGGCTCGCTCCATTTTAGGGTTTCGTACCCAAAGGGTATAAACGGAAACCCTATTACTAAGGATCCGCTGTCCGTCTGTCTGTCAAAAGGCTGTATCTCATGAACCGTGATAGTTAGACAGTTGAAATTTTCACAGATGATGTATTTCTGTTGCCGCTATAACAACAAATACTAAAAAACAGAATAAAATAAATATTTAAAACTAAATAAAAATAAAAATATAAATATTTTTTGCTCGATATTGATAACGGCAACAGACGCTTGAAATATTCACAGAATATTAAGTTATATATATTCACTTTAAAAGTAAATAATTTATTTTCCTTTTTTATTTATCTTAATCATAAAAATCCATTCAGCTATTTTGAACAAACAGGGCAAATATCGTGGATGGTTTGAATAAAATAAAATATAGCCTATATTACTATCGTGGCTTTCTACTCGTGAAATAATTTTTAGAATCGGTTCAAACGAGCTACATCCAAATTGACAAACTTTACCCCTTTATTAACACTCGACGCAAAAAGAGGGGTGTTATAAGTTTAACGTGTGTATCTGTGTATGTCATCATATATCATAAACGGATGAACAGATTTTGATTTAGTTCTTTTTGTTTGAATGGTGACTTGATTAAGAGTGTTGTTTCAAGAAAATCTAGATCATCAGCTCTTTTCTAGTCGTTGAAGGGATGTGACCAACTGGTCTGATAGATGTAAAATTGTGACTTCAATGATAATATACAACAACATGGTAAACCTGATGCTGCTGCATCATCCGGAAGCATCCAGGTACAAGTGTCCAACTCCTCACCAACTCGAGGGTTTTTTAAGTTTTAAATTTAATTTTTATATTATTATTATAGATATGATGAGTACCTACGTTTTATTTTTCAAATCGCTGAAAATAATTACTTACGAAATTACTCCCAACATTACATTTTGCTTGGGAATATGTTTCTAATATTAAATAGAATTTTTGTACAAACGAGTCCTTAATTTATATTTGAACAATGCGAAAATATAAAAATCACGTCGTCCCAGTAATTACAAAGGTAATTTGATGTAATATTTCGTTTTCATTATTTCGTACGCTCTTGGGAAAATTTCCTAAAATGTTACCTTTGATATTAATCAAAACCCATCAAATGCGAATCAAGCTCGAGCACGCAGGTTTCCAAAACGGTAGAGTTAATAATTATTTTGATGTGAAACACATCTATTGGGGGTAAGACCGCCGTGACGGTGTGCTCTTTTGTGTGCGTGGCGCGTATACTATATACTTAGTTGCTTCTCCGTGTGAGTGTCTACTGCGTACTCTCAGTATTCTCTTTTTTTCTATATTTTTATACTTCATATTTATTTATACATTCTTTCAATAACTATCAATTTCAATGTTTCACATCTGCCGGGCGTCCCGTGACGGCTACAGTTTTTGTAAATTATCTCTTGAAACTATTGAAAATGTTTTTCCTGTGGCTTAGCTTATTTAATTTTTTAGTTTAAGTTTAAAAACTTTGAGCCTTAAAATCAAGATTTTTTTAATCTCGTGTTTTTTTAGACGTATTCTGGTTTGTTCTTTATTCTGAGGTATTTTAATATATAAAACATTACGCGACAGAGTGACTAAAATGAAGAAAAATAGTTTATGCTGGTTTGGACACGTTGAAAGAATGAAGGATAAAAGATTGAATAAAGAGGTTTATAGGGCAGAAGTGAAAGGAAATGCTGGCAGAGGACGACCTAGGTGTACTATTGAACAAATAAATAAATTATTGATCGAAGGCAATATTAAAAGTACACACAATCGCCGACCATATATGAAAGTTATGATGAATATAAAAGAATCGAAAGAGGTAAATGGCATTCGATTGTCTGTGCCTACCCCTCTTGGGATAAAAGGCGTGATGATAGATAGATATAGATAAATTTAATCTCAATGCATATATTCTGTGCCGTCAGTTTTGTTAGGTTTAATCGGTAAACAGTAGTCGTAAAACCTACCTGTCGTAAAAATGCTGAGTTTGAACTATTTTAATGTTTTAGAGTTCATCTCCATGAATACAAATATGCTCATAAACTAAATGAAAATTGCATTTTGATACTAAATTTTATAATCTACATAAAGAATACTTCATAACTACATTATGGCGATGTAAATATTTATATATGAAAAGTAGTCTGTTGGATTTTAAAAACTGAAGTCCAGAAAAACAGATTTTTTAAGAAAAGATGCTGCTTTCAGTTAGCTGCTAGCTGCCGGCTAGTTGTGGACGTTGTTACCAGTGTTTATAACCTTTCCATATGTGAGTGAGATGAGTCTAGGTACTTGAAAACTGCCGTAGATATGGTGTTCTTGGAATTTCGATTACATTTGAAATTTAAATGTGTACATGGGTTCTGTTCTATTCTGCAGTATTTCTGACATATTGCACGAAGACAAGACAATAACCTGGAAAAGGTTATGGTGATGGGAAGGGTGGAGGGAAAGAAACCTGGAGGAAGAAGCCGATACGATGGTCCGATCAAGTGTCCGAAAACCTGGACACCTCTATTACCACAGCCCTTCATCAGAACGTTAAATGAAGAAAAAATGTTGCCATACGCTTGTAAACACACAAATACACACACATATATTGTTAGCACTGCACTACATGAATAGCTGTAATGTTACTTATTTATAGGAAAAGTGTCGTGACTGTCGAAGTCTTACACTTTTTTTCGACCTACACCTCATTCGCCAAATGTCTGGAGTGTAACATGCGATAAGGGATTTTGTTACAAATATAATTGACTAGCTTTTCGCCCCAGTTTTTGCCCGCGGATATTTTCAAACAAAATCAAATATAGCTGTCACTCAGGGATATCGTTGTTTCCTATTCGTGAAAGAATTTTTTGAATCGGTTCAAGTAAGAGAGATTACCCCTTATATCTAACAAAACCGCTCAAGAACCGTCCCGGTACCTACCTATAGCTATATACGTTTTTAATTATAAAATACCCATTGGTACAGGGTTTGATCTTGGCCATTTACTTCTTTATTATATATAGTAAGTTTTTTTTTATTTTAATGAAAATTTGGGTCTTTTCGATAGTTCGTTGCTCAATCTTAACAAAGTGAAAAGCTTACTAAGAACGGTTAGGAGTAGAGGCGTAATAAACTCAGGCAAAGCAGCGAGAATAACTAGTACTAGATTAACAAGAATTTAAGTATTTAACTTTTATGGTTTCATAATGGCCTTTAATGGCACTGTACAAATTTACGAAATGAAGTGAATACCAAACTTCGCTCAACAAGAAATGTTGGCTTTGCTCCAAACATTAAAACTGTAAAACCCATACTCCACTATGATGAGAGATACCTATATAAATTTTTTTATAGTAAAAATTTAATAATGTTTGTTGGTAAACGCATCACTTGAGAGCGGCTGGACAGCTTTGGTATCCTTCGAAGCAGGAGAAGTCGATTAACTTATTCTTAATGGAAATAATTGCTCTAACGCTATCGAATCTAACGACTTTCTTTTCTACAGATTAAGCCCTGAATTTAGATATATTATGTTTGTGATCCTACTTATGAAGGACTATGGTTTGTGATACTACTTACGGTTAAACCAATGAACCAATTTTGATGAAATTTGATACGGAGAAAGCTTGAAGCCTAGGGAACAACATAAGCTACTTTTTTTAAATCCACTATTATAATAGGGGATGAATAAATATAGCAATAAATTGTTTCGAGGCATGAATGTCATTTGTCAGTCGTTGCATTTGGATTGGATAGCGTAGGATACCCTAGTTCTGGTCCAAGAAATAGCTTTGTAGTTTTATGTAAATTATGCACATTGATAGCTTTTGGTGGACATAGTACCTAATACTTGATACTTGGCGAACGATTCAAGCAAATGTAGAAAAATAGGTCGATCTTCCACCCCGGTCCCGTTGACCAATATCACGAAATGGGGCCGATTTGAACTAATGCCATACTACGTAAATTAACTTTACGTGTTTAAAATCATAATTTTAACCAAAAATTATGTTTTAATAAGGCAGTGCAAAGTGATTGTTAGTGATATTATAGTAAATTCAAGTAGGCGGAGAAAAGGGAGGAAGCCAGCTCAGTGTAAACAGGCCTTAATTATCTTGACAGCGTCAGTTACTAAAACAATTTTGCTATTTAGCCACAGCAAATTCTTATACCTTCAAATTAATTATAATACGGTTGAAATTTAATATCTTTGTGTATGTTAACACCGGTCCAACCAGGCCCTATCTTATAAGATTCCTCTTCACATCCTTTCTGATTAATTATCTTACCTTGTTAAAGGTCGAACGTGCTCTTAAGGGGATACATTGAAAATTAAAGAAATACCTGCCGAAGCGATAAGAGCGAAACTTTATAAAGTGTGGTGAGGTAAAGTTTGTATGTAAGGGGTAACCACTCAAAACCACTTGGGTTAGGATTAGGGTTAGGGGTAGGGGTAGGGGTAGGGGTAGTGCAGACAAGCAATTATCTATGAGTGCTGTAGGGTATATTTTATTTTTTTCGAAAATATCCACGCACGATGCTTGGGGCGGAAATCTTTAATAAATAGATATACCACTAAATTATTAAAAATAAAATTAACACAATCCTGGCCACCCGTTAGGTATAGCCTCACAAATACCTTCGACTACAGGAGGAAGACTTAAAGGACCATGGCGGTTCAGTAAGGCAACTCTTGAAATTATGAAAAAATATAGGTGGTATATAGGCTAATTAAAAATCGTAAGAGAGTTGATTTCTTATTTTTTTCTATCAAGGGAATATTCGATAGCTTGATAGGTCGCTAGATACGTCATAATTTCAGAAATTAATTTTCAGAGGTTAGTTTCCTTGATTTTGGATTTTCTCGATACATCACCTTAAATTTTGCAAGGTAGTTAGCAAGTGTATTTTGGATACCGTACCGGCAATTACTACAAGGGACGAATCTATAATTCATGAATGCGATCCTTGGTCATGTTATTAATTGATTTATTATTCTCCTCAACTCCTTCCGTAATTAATCTCGGATACTTTCATGGTTTATCTCTTTATCCGTAAACGAGATCGGGGTACTAAAATTTTGGATAAAATATTTTGTGCCTACATTTTAATCATTAGTTAGATTGGCTGAATGTTAATTCCTATTAATAAAAAAATACTGGTCGTATGAGCTTTGCTCGGAAAACTTACGCAACTAATCAATAAAACCAATCACGCCTTTTATCGTAAGAGAAGTAGGCAGTGACAATTATCTACCTCTGATACATGGTCAGCGATTGTCACTGCTTTGATAATTGCGCTCCGGGCTTCGCCAGTTGGGCCCATGCTACCTTTCATCATCATTAGGGGGGTGGATTATAAAAAAGTAGCCTATACCCTTCCCTAGGATTCAAGCTTACTCAGAATCAAATTTCATCAAAATCGGTTCAGTGGTTTAGCCGTGAAAGCGTAACAGATAGACAGAGTTACTTATTTTTTAGAGTTATTTCTATCAATAAGTAAAACGCCTATAGATAATTTTTATCACTTCCAATCAAATTTTCAAGAAAAGAAGGAAATTTTCCTCTGAACAGTTCGAATATGTGTGCATTTTCATGACTTTCATAATTTTCAAAATAATGAAAAGCTAAGAAATGTAGTAACATTTTCTTTTATTATTTTGATTAATGATGTCTTAGGAGGTATTAGAAAGGAAAATAATTATTAAAAAATTAAATTAAACATTTTACAAAGTACCAAAGAAAGCTTGCAGGGCGAAGTACGAAATAATAAATTTTGTAAGAAAGGATTAAACTAAATTTACTTTAAGCTTTCTGATTAATGACGCTGTTTTTTTACTTTGAGTAATTAATTTAGGTAATTTTTGTATAATTCTTCATACTTATTTCTTCGGGTCCGTACATCCGTACAGCCATTATAGGATCATTCTTGTGTACAACTTATTTTCTCCGAATCTACTGGACGAAGAAAAAATAAACCGTTTAAAAAAAAGTGTACAGACTTTAAAAATTTGCACTGAAAAGTAAGAAATAATAAATATTTCGTCGTAGAATTTGAAGACGGTTGGTGCAAAATGTTACTTTTTACTTTCGGAAATATTTGATGATAAGTTAGTGACTTTTTTATATTGCTCGTCAGTGAAATACCTACATCCAATAAAATCATTACGCCATATTCAAAAATTGCTAAGTACGAGCCGGTGCGGAAAGCCATATTTTCTGCATAGGCAAAGCTGAGGGTGAAAAACTAGTTCGTGTCGTATAAATATAGGTCTAGTTAGAAAGCTATTACAAAATTCGATTTGACGGATCCCTCAAGCGCAAGTATGATAAGCCTTCGACCCTTGAATAAAGTCATGTTTTCATAATATTTACTGAAAAGGTTATGATTTAGTAGTGTACCCTTTGTATATTTCCATGAAAATTTGAGGAAACGTTCATATTTTACCACAAAAATATGCTATAAGAGTATAAAGTATTTCACATTAGAAACCAAATCAGCAACGATGTAGCTTTTTAATCGAATCTGACACTCTTTATACAAAATTTTAGTACCTCCAACAAGACAGTATCAAGCGAATCAGGCACCGAGTGTTCCGTATCTACCTGTACGTATAGGAAGGGGATATTTTTTATGCTTGCAAATTTTGGAAATAAGGGGTGGGCTGGGCTGCGTTGGTATTTTTCGGTAAATTTTCTGATACAAATTTTGATTGATCTGGGATTCGAAGCCGGGACAATAGTTTTCAATAATGTAGCTATAGGTAGCTACCATATCAGCACGTGCTGTAACTTTAAAGCTTTTAATACGTCGAACGTGTTCTTTACACTTTTAATAGAAAATACACATTTTGGTCAGCGTTATTGGAAATTTTATTATTTTTATAATTAAATTATAATTAAAATTTCATTCTTGAACATTTTTCTCTGAAATTCTTTGTTAGTTAGCAGTGGTAGTAACGTGGTTCTAAAATATACTCCAATTTTATCTATTTCAAAACACATTGAACTATTCAGCAACGAGGCAATGCAGCCAGTCTGCTGTTGGGTACTCTCCCAGTAGATATCGCTTTACATGATTTAGTTTTATTTGTAATTTTATTTTATACTTATTTGTAGGTAGGTTTTGATTTTGATGAAATTTGGTATGAGGATAGCTTGAACCCTGAAATTTTTGAGGTGAATCGCGTCGACAACAGATATATCGCGTGAAACTTCGTATCGTGTATGGCAGAATCACGCCCGCCCCTCTCACCCGCGCGGACCATGGGAGTGGTTAGCCCAAATATAAATAAATTAAAAAAAATTTTTTTTCTAATAACATCCAGTATTAATTAATTAATTATCTATTTATGTTGGTACAAATAATAAAATTTAATGAAGAAATATATCAATACAATCCCTTTTGTAAATCGAGAGCTTTGCGGTAACTCGTGAAATTGCAAATGTAGGCATAAATTTTGTCAAATACTGAAGCTGTCTTCATAAATCTTGAACAATATAAATCCACAACACGTTTTGATGTTAATGTAGAGGTTTCCATACTATCTAAATTTACATATAAACGTAACATTTGTGGGCCAATTGGTTTCGTTGTGAAGTAGTTTTTCCCATAACTTCGTTTGTATATGATTAGCAGGTGCTCGCGACTTCGTATGTGTTGTATTAGAAATAGTGACGTCCTATTTTATGTAAATGCGGCACGATTTTCCATACAAACGATTACATCTTATTTCACCCTTTTAGGGGTTGATTTTTGAAAAATCCTTTTTTATTTATACACCTTCCAATTTTCATATTTAAATCTTCAGTGATTTAGGCTGTACCGTTTTATATATTTAGGTATCTACCCAAAAAATCTCGAATAAATCAATTGGTTTAATTTAAATATCATTCAAATTTAAAAAAATACCAGGGTAATAGTACCTAGTACATACGGAGGTAAGTACTAATATTTTCAATAAGCTAAGTTCTAAGGTTAACATAAATAAAGGCTATATATACTAGTGCTTTGTGAAGACACGGATTCAATCTTCATATTCGTGACAAAGAAACTAAGCACAAATTTTCTTTAAGAATAGACTTATACTAATATATTACTTATATATTCCTTAGTTTTTTTAGTCAGTCAATAAACTTTATTAATAGTAGATAATTGGTATTAAAATGATCTTAAGGCAGGGATCAACCTCAATAAAAAATACTATTTGCACTCCGGTGGGCGGATGCTTATGTAGGACGATATAAGGTTGAATATTGCTTGGCATATTTTACGTGGTCATGCAGCTACACTTGAAATTTCACTTATTTTGTAGCTTTTTCTTAAAATGTGTTAAAGAAAAACAATTAAACAGTGAAAGTATTCGGTTAAAGTTTTAATAGATTATTCAAGCTATTTGATTCCTAAAAAAAAGTTATATAGTTGTCGCGCAAAATATTGTGAATTTACGCTCAAAAGTTTTTTTATAGAGGTATTTTGCATAATTTTTTTTCAATAGACCAAAACACTTATGAAAAATCTATGCGGTTAAAGTTTTATGTAGTATTATTTGCTATCCACTATATTTTTTTGAGATTGAGATTGATTCCTGATACTTCAAAGTAAGCGTTCAAAAATGCCACTTTCGTGTTTGCACCCTGCCTTAAATACTAAATTATAAATATAAAATAAAATTATATTTTTTTATGTAAATCGCTACTGGGAGAGTACCCAACAGACTGGCTGCATTGCCTCGTTGGATGGCAATGTTTATTCTTTGACCGAAGTAAGATCCAGCCCGTTGGTCATGTGATCTTTAATATCTATAAACGCACTGTGTGCTTCAGGTTCACACGGTCCCATCGTTTCCACACCAAACGCCTCAAATATATACTTATATCTATTAAAAAGTTACTCTTGGTTCCATTAAGTGCAACAACAGGCTTGCCACCTGTTCTGTTTAATATAGACAATAAAAGTGTATATTTTCACCAGTGCTTCTGTCACCACAAGGTACCTATACCAAAGGTATTTATGCTGTGTTGTGTGTGTATTGTTGAATCATTTCCTTCAGCAATCCTGTAAAAATAGCGTATATTTTTATTTAGAAAATATCAAAGAATATCACATTTACCCAAAAATGTCCCACTTCCTGATGTCACAATATTATTTAGGTCATCTCATCCCACTGTCTCTGTGTTTCGTCAAGCTCTCCATTCATTTCATGAAAATGTCGCTTTAAATGCGCAAGTACTTTACACATAGGATTTTATTTTAATTTCCCTATTTTGGTTGCTTTTTTTGTTTGAGTTTCTTTTATGCCTATCAACAAAGTGTTGCCCACGTTTTGATTTTTTTTCCGGAATTTCTGTTTTCTGGTAAAAGAAAAAATAATGTACATAATCTGTCAATTTTCCGAGACTTCTCCTTCTAAATATACCTCAACAAAACTGGTCATGCGTTAGGTCACAAATACTATCGGCTAAAAGAAGAAGACTTGGTTTTCCACTGGGTACCCTGGGACCGAAAAGAACTTATACTATATTTTATTTTGAAAATGGATTTTTTATAATACCACTCTAAAATTTGTACGCTGTCTGTCTGTTACACTTTTTCGGCTAAACCACTAAACCGATGTGGATGAATTTTGATGGAAGGACATATGCAATTTTTTTTTATTCTTCCCTTTACAGGGAAATATTAGGGAATTAAAGTTACACGGGCCCCAAGTACCTGTCAAATAACTAAACGTTTCAAAGTGAAATTGTACCCAGTGAGTTATAGGTACTAGAGAAGACGCTACCCATCACTCCTATGTTCCATTCAATTGCGGCGATTGCGCCGCACTTCACACAGTCGCTTGCTAGCTGTTGAGCAGTTATACGCTAGTAATTGTTTTTAATCGAAAAAATTTGAAAGTCATACAATACATACAGTGTGTGTTGAATGAAATATGAAACTAATAATTCAAGGAATACGGCGAAGTGTAAAGGAATAACTTTCCACCGTTAAGTAACTAGGTATAATCATTTTAAAATTAAATACGAACATAAAATTTATCAGACGCATGTTGTGTCATTCGACATAGACTAAAAACATTCAGAAGTGAAAATAGGTAGAATTGGTTGACGTTCCCGTATATAGCGGAAAATAATACAATATATTTTCTACGCAGATATTATTGTTTGTGTAATGTGTTATCTACACTTCTACACTAATATTATAAAGAGAAAAGATTTTTCTATTTTTGTCTGTAATGATGAACTCAATACTACTGGACCAATTTTAAATGTTTTTCACCAGTAGAATGTATTATTATCGCTGAGTAACGGAGGCAATATTTTATACTAGCGGCTTGCCCCGACTTCGCCCGGGGTAACAATTGTATCCACTAGTAAGAAACTACTGGACCAATTTAAAAAAGTATTTCGCCAGTAGAATGCTATAATATCACTGAATAAAATAGATATCTTTTATATGATATATAATTGTTACCCCGGACGAAGTCGAGGCAAACTGCTAGTTTGTAATAAAATAGTTATTGAAATTTGTGGTGTTTTGTCTAATGAAGGTTTCCACGCCCTAGCCAAGAAACAAGAGAAAGATGGATAAAATTTGTCCAAAACAACCAATTATTACAAATTATTAAATACATAACAAAAGCAGAAAAGAACATTTTATCCAGTAAGAAGTATTTACATCTTTAGTTCATTCTTTTAATCAACCGAGCACTTTGAATCACCGAATACATTTGATACGGGCTATAATTAACAAATATACAACAATTCGCTTGAAACATGAAGCTAAAACTGATCAGAATATCAATTATTACTTATTAATAAGAGTGAAATTGTTTAAGGGCATGTAACTAAATCATAACAGTCACCATTTCACCACGCTCTCTTCTTATGAAAATATTGCTTATACTCAATATGCTGAAGAACTCAAGTTACAACAAAAACAACTAGCGGCTTGCCTCGACTTTGCCGGGGTAACTATTATATACAATAGGAAATATAAAATATAGCCTATGGTATTCAGTATACATTATATGATAGGTTGAAACTGTATTAGGCTTAGTTATTATATTAGTTACCTTTTTTAATGAGTCGTTCTTAGTCTGTAAGTTTCCTTAAATACAATAAATAGCGTTCTACAGGTGAAAGAACTTTTAGAATCGGTCCAGTAGTTTTTTACTTGGGGATATAAATGTTACCCCGGGCGAAGTCGGGGCAAGCCGCTAGGTATTATAAAATTAAACTTATGTTACTCAATATATATAATATATATTTAGAAATATTTTTTTAAATCAGTCCAGTAGTTTTGATTTTATTCATTACAAACAAAAATATAAATCTTGTACAAATGAGCTTGTTAGGTTTGTCCTTTCTGTAAGCGTAGTTAGTCTATATTAAGCATGTTGTTGTAGTACGTTGAACGAAATGCGTAAGCGCCATGAAATTCACGGCGCTTTCGACCTTTTGGTCGCGAGAAAACTACATCCTAGAAGCGATCTAGCGCTGTGTGTTTATACCGTTTGATTACTCGACTAGCGACTAACAAGCGCTTCAGCGAACTTAAGTTTTATTTTTTATAGAAATGAAGCATGCCTTTTGTCTATTATAGCTCCTCTAGTACCTATATCTCAATGATTGTACCTGCATTTTTAAAAGACTTTACCGATTTATGTACCCTTCGAATCACAAGAAGTACATTCCTCTCCTAGACTAGATCCTTATTCCTTGAGCAAGAATAGTTTAGCTGTCCATTTTATTTATCTCCCTTCATTTACGCCTTTTATCCCAAGAGGGGTAGGCAGAGACAATCTCCTTTCAATAGATACAATTGACCTAAATTAAGTGTTACTCCGAATTAAATGTAGGGTATTATTGTTAATTTTACGAAATGGAGAAAACGTAATGAAATTGGAGCGAGCGTCTCTACGAGTCTCTAAATATTTCTGGAAAAAATATCTCTTTTTACTGGGTCATTGTGATTTAACCTTGACTAAAACGCTGTACAAAGTTATATAATGTTTTGTCTCCCTCTAAGGAATCTGAAACGATAGACTAGTCTTTCGCCTCGGCTTCGTGCGTGGATATTTTTGAAATTTGACATAAAAATGATTCCCGGATTTCTGTGCAAAATACGTTGATCCGTTGCTCTGTTCTGGCGAGAATAATAGACAAACAAACAAACAAATACACTTTAATGTTAGTTAGGAATGATTTTTTTTTCGAATTTCTATCTATACCTACTAATAATATAAAGAGCCTAGGTAGGTGTATCTACTCAGTTTGTTTATTTGTTTGTAGGTGGTAGGTAATCTCTGGAATCAGATCCGATTCTAAAGGTGCGCTGTACGGTCCACCGAAATCGAGCACAGACTCGTCCAATTCTTGTAACAAATGGTCCGCCTAGATCGTCTGGCGGCCAGAATGGGAAATTTTCGGTGCGATGTCTGACCAATGTGTGGCCTACTTAAGAAGTTAAAAAGGAAAGAAAGAAATGTATATTTATTACGACTGAATATCTGTTACTAACTTCAGGGTGAATTAATTTGTTCCTAACTTCATGGTGTGTTAAGCATCGCCACGCGCAACTTCCGTCACATGTTGAAATTACATTCTGATCTGTTTCTCCTAACGCGCAATAATAAGTAAACTAATTTCTCATTCCTTTTTGTAAAGTCTATCGAATTGCAGACAGAGAGGGAGCCTGGTGGCCTGAGAAACAGGCTTTTTGTCCTACTACAGGCATCAACTCTCACCTGTTTTAATTGATGTGATAGAAATAAATTATATTTTATTGAGTTTATTTATTCATCGAAAGCTACACTATCCCTGAGCAATAAAAGGTAATAAAATAACTTTTTCAGTTCGAAATCTCAACATTTAATAAAGCGCCTACTAAATATAGCATGGCATAATTATAATTATGTCGTTGTTGCGGCTTTTCTGTGGATATATGAAATACCTAGACAGCTGTGGCACAAAGGTTGGCTGTCTGTCTAGTGGAATTGCAATGACCTTTACACTGGTGCTGCAGGTCTTCAGCTGCACTCAAATATTGCTGTGCTGCTTCTGGCAATTGATCTCTGCTGCGACTTGTTTACATCGGTACGTGTGAGTGGGGTATTTGCTAGTAATTTTAATTAGGTTTTAAATTCATTGTGTATTTTGATCTTGTAACCGGGAACCGGCTGTCAGTTCAGTGCGGGGAAAAACAACAAAATAGGAAGGTCAAGGTAAGACAAACAAATTTTGCTATATCCTTTCTCAGACATAACGCTATTTCCACGCGGGTGAAACCTTGGGCAAAAGCTATTATCCAATAACACTAACTAACAATTTTGCAGCCTCATAAACGTACTTCGATCTAGCTGATGATAATTGTGAGCTTATAACCTAACGAGTGACCAGTTATGTTGAGGTATATTTAGATGGAGAAGTTTTTAAATATAAAAAAACCATTGGTAAATAGTTGGGATCAGACCGCGGTTATACCCGACGAACCACTCGGCGAACGGCGCACGGGTTGCCTGTACGTGTGGTATTTGTTAGACTATATAATCTAACGAGTAGCCTAATTAAATTCAACTGTTTATAATATCAACAAATTTTCAAGTGCATGGCACATACACTTGTGGTTAGTTTATTTCAGCTGAAATTTGAGCGAAAATTGGAATTCAAATAGCAGTTTCAGATATTATTCGGTACAAAAGCTACGGTACGTTAACTTAGAAGTTAATTTCGGTTAAAATCTGTCTGCGGTTTTCGTATTGCGAGAGAATTAGACTATATTTCAAGTAACAACTGTTATTACTTACAATTTCAGTTAGACATGTAGTTTAACCTTACTTTACATGGAATTTAAGTTCCAAAAACCGATTATATGAGATTTTACAACGCCTGAAGTTGAGAAACGGTCTTTTAAAACTTTTTCAAGTACAACTTTAAATAAAATTTTGAATATATACTCTACTTTAGTAAAGGAAAACACTAAATCTGAGACTAACACTTTCTCGAATTAATCCATTGAGATATAGGTACTAGAGGAGCTATAATAGACAAAAGGCATGCTTCATTTCTATAAAAAATAAAACTTAAGTTCGCTGAAGCGCTTGTTAGTCGCTAGTCGAGTAACCAAACGGTATAAACACACAGCGCCAGATCGCTTCTAGGATGTAGTTTTCTCGCGACCAAAAGGTCGAAAGCGCCGTGAATTTCATGGCGCTTACGCATTTCGTTCAACGTACTACAACAACATGCTTAATATAGACTAACTACGCTTACAGAAAGGACATACCTAACAAGCTCATTTGTACAAGATTTGTATTTTTGTTTGTAATGAATAAAATCAAAACTACTGGACTGATTTAAAAAATATTTCTAAATATATATATATATATATTATATATATTGAGTAACATAAGTTTAATTTTATAATACATAGCGGCTTGCCCCGACTTCGCCCGGGGTAACATTTATATCCCCAAGTAAAAAACTACTGGACCGATTCTAAAAGTTCTTTCACCTGTAGAACGCTATTTATTGTATTTAAGGAAACTTACAGACTAAGAACTACTCATTGAAAAAGCTAACTAATATAATAACTAAGCCTAATACAGTTCCAACCTATCATATAATGTATACTGAATACCATAGGCTATATTTTATATTTCCTATTGTATATAATAGTTACCCCGGCAAAGTCGAGGCAAGCCGCTAGTTGTTTTTGTTGTAACTTGAGTTCTTCAGCATATTGAGTATAAGCAATATTTTCATAAGAAGAGAGCGTGGTGAAATGGTGACTGTTATGATTTAGTTACATGCCCTTAAACAATTTCACTCTTATTAATAAGTAATAATTAATATTCTGATCAGTTTTAGCTTCATGTTTCAAGCGAATTGTTGTATATTTGATAATTATAGCCCGTATCAAATGTATTCGGTGATTCAAAGTGCTCGGTTGATTAAAAGAATGAACTAAAGATGTAAATACTTCTTACTGGATAAAATGTTCTTTTCTGCTTTTGTTATGTATTTAATAATGTAATAAAAATGTAATGAACATAATATACAACTATGTTTGGATGGTAACCAGTTCTCTTCACTGCGGTTGTTTTGGACAAATTTTATCCATCTTTCTCTTGTTTCTTGGCTAGGGCGTGGAAACCTTCAATAGACAAAATACCACAAATTTCGTTAACTATTTTATTACAAACTAGCAGTTTGCCTCGACTTCGTCCGGGGTAACAATTATATATCATATAAAACATATCTATTTTATTCAGTGATATTATAGCATTCTACTGGAGAAATACTTTTTTAAATTGGTCCAGTAGTTTCTTACTAGTGGATACAATTGTTACCCCGGGCGAAGTCGGGGCAAGCCGCTAGTATAAAATATTGCCTCAGTTACTCAGCGATAATAATACATTCTACTGGTGAAAAACATTTAAAATCGGTCCAGTAGTATTGAGTTCATCATTACAGACAAAAATAGAAAAATCTTTTCTCTTTATAATATTAGTGTAGAAGTGTAGATAACACATTACACAAACAATAATATCTGCGTAGAAAATATATTGTATTATTTTCCGCTATATACGGGAACGTCAACCAATTCTACCTATTTTCACTTCTGAATGTTTTTAGTCTATGTCGAATGACACAACATGCGTCTGATAAATTTTATGTTCGTATTTAATTTTAAAATGATTATACCTAGTTACTTAACGGTGGAAAGTTATTCCTTTACACTTCACCGTATTCCTTGAATTATTAGTGCAATATTTCAACACACACCACGGCATATTGTATGACATTCAAATTTTTTCGATTAAAAACAATCACTAGCGTATAACTGCTCAACAGCTAGCAAGCGACTGTGTGAAGTGCGGCACGATCGCCGCAATTGAATGGAACATAGGAGTGATGGGTAGCGTCTTCTCTAGTACCTATAACTCACTGAATTAATCATACAAATTAAAAAGATCTGGTAAACCTACCTACCCCTACCACTATCACTACCTTTGTATATTGTTCATACAAAAATACTAAAATCGCGAATAAAAATGGGGGGAGGGTGAAAAATAGTTTACGACCTATTTACAATATACACAAAACAATTCATACAAATCGATCAAGCCTTTTCGGAGGAGTTTGGTTACAAACACTGTGACACGAGAATTTTATATATATACTAGCGGACCTGCCCAAACGTTGGCTTGCCTGCACTACTCCTACCCCTACCCCTACCCTACCCCACCCCTACTCTTACCCCTACCCCTACCCCTACCCCTACCCCTACCCCTATCCCTATCCCTATCCCTATCCCTATCCCTATCCCTATCCCTATCCCTATCCCTATCCCTATCCCTATCCCTATCCCTATCCCTATCCCTATCCCTATCCCTATCCCTATCCCTATCCCTATCCCTATCCCTATCCCTATCCCTATCCCTATCCCTATCCCTATCCCTATCCCTATCCCTATCCCTATCCCTATCCCTATCCCTATCCCTATCCCTATCCCTATCCCTATCCCTATCCCTATCCCTATCCCTATCCCTACCCCTACCCCTACCCCTACCCTACCCCTACCCCTACCCCTACCCCTATGGCCACACCACAAAGTATAAAGGCCGTGAACATAAATGTGTATTGTGCTAATGGACAGACACCTACTTGAATATTTTAGATAAACCTGAGGCGATTAAATAATAATTGTGAGGCCTAAGGGATTTTTTTTACTTGAGCAAAACATCATGTTGTTGAGTAATGATCTAAGCAGGACTTCCATCCATAAATATTATTATTGCACAGTAGATTTCTATGTAACATGAAAAACAATCCAGGTCACAGTGCTGCAGGCAATCTAGATTATAACCCCTGCTAGCATACATCGCCGACCGCGGCACTTCCCACTTCTTTATTACAATCGCCCCTGCTGTGCGATCGAAATTTTAAATACAATGTATAAATCCTGGAAAGTAAATTCTTGACCTACTTCTGATATTTGTTTGATAATAAGTTGTTATTTTTATTACTACTTATTTAAAAACTATAGCTAATAATGAAATAATTATTAAAAATAGTAAAATTACAATTAATAAAACTAAAAGTAAAAATAAAACTCACATGATTTTACATCTATTTTCTCTACGAGTTACCTTTTAAGGCTCCCGTAACAGTGTTATCAGACCCAGTGTACCCAGCTGTAGACCAAATCTCCCTCTTTTAGCCGATGCTATTTATGAGGCTATACCTAACGAACGATGGCGGACGGACGGACGGAAGGACGGACAGCGGAGCCTTACTAATAGGGTTTCCGTTGTCACCCTTTGAGTACGGAATCCTAAAATACACCAAGAATATTGTACAATATAAGTACATTATATCAGTGGTCAGTTGCACGCGGGTAAGAGTTTGTACTATGATGTTAGCTGTCGCGCACAAACCGCAGTATTATAATAATATGACATCGAAAGAAGTTGAAGAAAATAAGAAGAAAAAGAGAAGAAAAAGAGCCGTATGCTTCTACTCTTCTTTTTCGTATTTTCCTACACAATAACGAAACCAATATTATTACATACACAAATTCTAACAAAACAATAAATTGTTTACTAACACTAGTAGCGCCCTCTATCGACTGGGTAAAAACATTCTTTCTATGTATATATGGCAGCCTACTTTTCTAGAACACATAGGTCCGGTATCTCACAGAAAATGTTCGGTCCGGCCGCCGTATAATCGAGATTGAACACGCATGTTAGCAATGTAAATCATACGTTCTAGATCACATGCAATTCACTCACCCACACAGACACACAAGATTCGATTAAACAAAGGCGTGTGGATGTGTGTGTGTGTGTGTGTGTGACAGATCGTTCCGGTCATCGAAATCAACCACAAGTACAACGATTTGAAAACGGATGGTGGACCGCGCGTACAAGAATTGGACCAGTCTGTGGTCGATTTCGGTGGACCGTATAGCGGCGCGGCGGCGATTGGACGAATGAGTGGGCACCTTTATGTAGATACATCACAATTCAATTCAAATCACAATTAGAGTATCAACAGAACTGATCACTAGTTAGGTAGAGCCTCAAAAATATCAAGAGGGAGACTTGGTCTACAACTGGGTATCCTGGGACCGATGACACAGTTTCGGGAGCCGGAGAAAATAATGTAAAAGAGAAAAACCAAAACAATGAACTAGTTCAACGATAAAGCATTACTCGGTAATAATCTGTCTCGTAAATGGAAAGAAGTAGGAATCTTTATGGACCAATAAACGAGCCCATTACTCTCAGTGCCTTCATATAACTGTTATAGTGGCATACTTATCCATGGTGGGTAAGGACATGCGTGGCTTGTGTCTCCACTATTATGTGATTTGAGTTTTATTCCCAATGTGTTGGAAATCTATCTATACTAAAAAAAAGAGCTGGTGCTTACTTCGCTCAAAGAATCAGTATAGCCTTGCAGCGATGTAATGCCGCCAGCATCTTGGGAACCATGCCACAAGGCGAACATTTAGAAGGGATATTAATTTTTCTTGACATAACTCTTTTTTTTTTAAATTTTTTTAACACAACAATTTTAAAACAAAACTAAAACTAAATATTCAAAATATTTTTTTTTGTGTTTTTTTTATAAGTTTTAGTATAATGTTAATTTTATATTATATTTGTAATTTAGTATTTAATACCTATCTAATAAAAGTATAAATAAAATAAAATTTAAGTATATGTCTTTTTAGTTTTTTCCCCAAAGTTATCCCCTAAAATCGATTATTTACGCTATTTATGTTCGTAATTGGGTCATCAAACACTATTTAAGTAAGTACCTTTTTTGTAATAAAAAATCTATGTAAGTACATTATCCGACAAACCGTACAAAGAGGCTTTTCCATCTATATACCTCAACAGAGCTGGCCACTCGTTAGGTATAGCCTTTGTCTTCCGCTAGCCGGCAACGGTTCCCGGGAGCTGTTTTTTTAAACTTTTTTCGTCCAGTAGATTCGGAGATAATCTGTGACAGACGGACAGACACAAGACACAAGATGGCCACATATTATGGTTTTTTTTTGTTAATGAGATGATACGTTGAAAGAATGAAGGATGAAAGACTAACTAAAAAGGTTTAGGTATATGGCTGAAGTGAAAGGAAATGCTGGGAGAGTACTACCTAGGTGTACTTTTATTGAACATAATATAAAAAACAATGATGAAATATTAATATTTTTTTTAAAATAGAATATAGCATATGTCACTCAGGGTGAATGTAGCTTTCCAATGGTGAAAGAATTTTTGAAATCGGCACAGTAGTTTTTGAGTTTATTATATTATACTAAATTTTTTATTTTTATTTTTTATTAGAGTTTATTTATATATTATATACACACAAAAATACAAATCTTTCCTCTTTATAATATTAGTATAGATATAGATTTAGTACCTAAGTACCTAAATATATAAGTACCTACACTTTATACCATACATTATAAAAGGTGTTTTATTATGTAGTAAAGACAAACAAAATTAATACAAATCGGTACAGATTGAAAGATCAATGGCCAGACTTGTATAATATATAAATATCTAGAGTCAATCTGTCTGCAACTTTCCCGACCCAAACTACGTAAGGTTTAAAAGCCGGACAAAATTGTTAGCGAGTTCAGTAGGAAATTATTTATTCGATATTTTCATAGCTTATTTATATAAGTAATTTTGATGAATATTAGAAGTGTTGCGGCCGCTGAGCGGGGTGTAATGGATTTTTCAAAGAAATTGGAATCGAGCGGGCACTGACCTGGAATAAAATAATACTAGATGACCCAAGCGAATACTTCGCACCGTTAGTTCAACTGATCTCCAACAGACAGCGTCGTTTATAAACTAAATTCGTCTAATTTTAAAAGAAACTTTCAAAATGGCCTATCAAACAATAATTTTGATACAGTATTAAGGGAGATATATATTTGATACCGACAAAAAAGCACCTTTGCGAAGTAATATATTGAAATCAAAAAAGAAATAATGCCGTGGCTGTAATTTGGCCTTCCCCCATCCGCATTCGCGGTATAAAAAGTAGTATATGTCATTCTCTGACCCCTAAACTACCACTATGCAAAAAATCATGTCGATCCCGTGAAAAACAAAAACAAATCTATCCAACGAGAACCATACATTTTCCAGGATAAAAAGCATTGGATTGAGCCATATTTTCATTATTAAGAGTTCTAAATATCCATAATTTCCAAAACGCAAAGGCACGGCTCGTATCGAAAAGTACGGCTCCTTAGAACCCTGAATAATAAAAATATGGCTCAATCCAATTTCAAATAATAACTATCATTGTGTGGTGAGGAAATGTTGTATAAATAAACTCACGTTTCCAGGATTAACTGAGATTTGCCATATTTTTGACAGATACAAGATGACTGAGAGCCACGAATCCTTCAACCTCGAAACACTTCAATTTTCGACCAATTTTAGCTCTATTACAAAAGTTTCAGACAGAATGTCAGTCAAAGACTAAATTCTAAATAATTCTAAAACAGAAGTAATTTAGTCTTTGACGGTGTCAGTTGTTTTGAAATGTAATAAAAGCAAAGACCCGTTTGATCTCTTTGACTACGGTATTCTGGAATTCAACATTTAAGTTTTTCTATCTGTTAATCTATTTAAGTTGACAAAGTTCGATACGAGAGCTTTGTATTGAATTCGTATCGTGATTTTAAATTGAATGTTCAAACATGGCTCAAGCTTTTAAGTGTTGGCATACGGGTTGAAAGGTTCTTTGGAAACCTAGTGGAAAGGGAGGCTTTGTCTTTGATGTTTCAGAACTCCTTGGCATTTTTAAAAAGGCACATTGACCGTCTAGAAATGATACACATGCAAATGCGTTCAGTTGTTTCAACGTCGTTGATTAAATAACATTCACAATTGAAAAAAAAAAAATTTATTATAGGATTGCTAATTTTGCACGAATTTACAATCTATAAGAAAAATGAAATTCAGAAAAAAAAACTGTTTCTATCGTGTTTCTGCTTACCCTAGACATAGATTACGTATATAACAATTATATCTGTTGCATAATTTGTACAAAGTCAAAGGCGGATTGCTAGTTTATACACATCTGTTTCCAATGGAATATTCCATTACAGAATTCGTAGAAGAAAAAATGGGACTTTATTCTATTTTTTTTTCAATACTTAATTAATACAAAGGATTTTCTTAAAAGGTTTCGAATGTGAAAATTGAATAAAAATATCGAGACTATTGGGTATTTGATTAACCTCATTGGAGGATATGGAAACCTTGGGAAGTAGGGTGAACGACAGCAAAATAAACTAGCTTTTTCCTATGAATTGGCTTGTAAAAATAATAATAAGTAAGTATATTTTGTATAATACCACCCATCCATCCAGGCCTAATCAAAGTTGACACATTGTAGGAAGAAAGGGCAAAAACATGGAAAAGCTTTTGGTGATGGGCAAGGTGGAGTGAAAGAAATCTCGAGGACTAAGTCCCAAACGATATGGTAAGATCAAGTGTCCAAAAATTTGGACACCTCTATTTCACAGCCCTTCACCAAGCAGAGGACCGCAGCCGATGGAGGAAGATAATTGAAGAGAAGCTGATGGGTCGAAGTCAAGATCAAGATATAATATGGATTTTTTTCCAGCTGAATAATAACTAAGCCAAATCCTACGACTACCGTGGAAAAGTGTTGCTCGTAAGATAGGTATGTTTTTTGGTGGTGCAAAAGTGTCACTAGTACAACAATTTGTAAAAGTAATACTATTGAGAATGAAATATCTCATAAGTACCATCGGTGGTACTGGTCAGTGGCACTTATAGCTATTATATTTTTCAATACACATGAATTAAGAATTTCTGTATAGTTTCTAAACTTTTGACACTAAATAAAATCTAGTTTTTAAGTCACATTCATTATAATGTTCACCATGATGCAGATAATTTAAAAACTTATTCGATTTTGTTCCAATTTTTCAGTTTATATGCAGATCGTGTCACCAATATGAAATAAAACAACTTCCAAACTGGTCGCTATAGACGCCAGCTTTACGTATAAAGAAAATTGGTACTTATTTCGCTTTTTAACCGATTTATTTTATGCGATTTCTCCTTCAACATTTTGATGGTTTCTATTGTAGGTTATATGTACAGGGGAGCTCTTGTATAAATAATAGATAGATTTAGTAAAAGGTAAACTATATTACAACGTTAAATATACAATGATAATGTTAAATAAAATGCAAATTAAATAAATAAGTTAAGAGAGATCGGACAGCTAGTACGGGCTTGTTACTCTCGTTACCGTAGAGACATAGCTGCGCCGATATGCGCGCGACGGTCCGTGTGCGCGAACTCATTTACACACGGACGAAGCCGCTGTACTAATATCCGCTACAAGTACTCCCCCGCCGAGACCGTGCCTTGCTACGGGCGATAGTAATCGGTAAACCTTACTACCCGACCACTGCGAGTTTTCTTCACTGGATCTGGCGAAATAACTGGCGGTGGAGCTGCGGCTTGCTGATCTACTGGAATGTCTGCGGTCGCCATGAAAGCTGGCTTCAGCCTCTCTATAGTGACCGTTATGGATTTCCCTTGAATCTCAATTTTGAAGGTCTTTTCACCACGTTCCAGGACTTTATAGGGGCCTGAATACGGTGGTTGAAGAGATTTTTTGAGTGGACCTTGGCGTAAAAATACATGTGATGATGAAGATAATTCTTTAGGGATATAAAACGTCTTATTTGAATGCCAAGTGGTTGGCTGTGGAGATAGTTTGACAATTTGGTTTCTTAGTCGTGACGTGAAACTTGACAAATCTTGTCTGGATAGGTCATCTGCACCAGGATACAAAAACTCTCCGGGGAGACGAAGTGGCTCTCCATAAACCAAATCCGCCGAAGAAGCTTGCAAATCTTCTTTCCATGCACTACGCATGCCGAGAAGCACCAGTGGCAAGGCTTCTGACCAAGTACTGCTGTTGTGGCACATGATGGCTGATTTAAGCTGACGGTGGCAACGCTCGACTAACCCATTACAGGCAGGATGGTAGGCAGTCGTGAGCGAGTGTTGTGCGCCGACGAGTGATGCGATGTTGCGAAATAGCTGCGAGTCGAACTGCCTGCCCCGATCAGTAACAATACGTTGTGGGCAGCCAAACCGCGCCACCCAACCTTGTATGAAGGCACTGGCGCAGGACTCAGCTGTAATATCCTTGAGAGGATACGCCTCAGGCCATCGAGTAAAGCGGTCAACGACAGTGAGGCAGTATCTGTAATCACAAGAAATTGGTAATGGACCAATAATGTCCATGTGAATATTGGTGAATCTTTGTGATGGAAGAGGAAATGCTGCAGGACTTGAAGTGGTGTGTCGAGATATCTTGCATTTTTGGCAGTGTAGACATTCTCGCGACCACTGTTTGCAATCTCGACGCACACCAGGCCAAACGAAGCGTTCAGAGACAAGGCGTGCGGTTGCAGATGCTCCTGGATGACTTAGACCATGTAGTAGGTTGAAGACTTTCTTGCGAAATGGAGGTGTGACATAGGGCCGGTGTTTTTCCATAGACACGTCGCAGTACATCCTTATGTTGGATTTCGGAATAAGTACCTTCTCCAAGCGTAAAGAAGTATTATTGTTGAGTAGTTGCTGTAGCTCCGCGTCTAAATCATGTGACTCTGATAAGGCTTGGTAATCCAAATGTCTTGTTATACTCTCGATGCGAGATAAGGCATCGGCAACGACGTTTTCCTTTCCAGATACGTGTCGAATGTCAGTTGTGAATTGCGAAATAAAATCAAGATATCTGAACTGTCGTGGGGAGCAATTATCCCTGCGTGTAGTAAAAGCAAATGTCAGTGGCTTATGATCCGTATATACACAAAAAGTTCTAGCTTCCACCATATGCCTGAAATGGCGAATAGAATCATAGATAGCGAGTAATTCTCTATCATACGGACTATAGTTCTTTTGAGACGGCTTAAGTTTTCTGGAGAAAAATGCTAATGGTTTCCATCCATTTGAAGAGCGTTGTTGCAGAACTGCACCAATAGCAATGTCTGACGCGTCAGTATATATTGTTAATTCAGCGCTGGCATTCGGATGGGCCAAAAGAGTTGCTTGAGCCAGACTAGACTTGCATTCCTCGAATGCCGACATCAGATCTGGTGTAATATTTACTGGATGTGATCCTTTAATGTTTGGTCCAGCCAAAAGATTATTAAGTGGAGCTTGAATCTTAGAAGAATTTGGCACAAATCTGCGGTAAAAATTTACCATGCCAAGAAATCTTCGGAGTTGATTAACAGTTTTAGGAATTGGGTACTGTTGAATTGCATCTATTTTGGATTGTAGTGGTCGAACCCCTTCAGCGGATATTTGAAAACCGAGGAAGGTAACCTCTGGTTGACCTAAGACGCATTTGGCAGTGTTCACTAAGACAGAATATGAACGAAGTCTTTCAAACACTTGACGTAAGTGAAACTGATGCTCCTCTGGAGATGATGAGAAAATCAAAATATCGTCTATATAACTATAACAGAAGTCCAATTCCCTCAGAACTTCGTCCATGAACCTCTGAAAAGTTTGACTTGCATTCCGCAATCCAAAAGTCATGAATGGGAATTCGAAGAGTCCAAAAGGTGTTGTAATGGCAGTTTTTTTAATATCTTCAGGACATACTGGTATTTGGTTGTAGGCTTTGACCAGATCAATAGTAGAGAACATACAACTATTTGCCAATTGGTAAGAAAAGTCATGAATGTGTCTGACTGGATAACTGTCTGGAACCGTGCGAGAATTCAGAGCTCTATAATCTCCACATGGTCTCCAGCCATCATTTTTCTTAGGTACTAGATGCAACGGTGATGCCCAAGAGCTGTCGGATCTTCGTGATGTACCTGCTTGCAACATATCGTCAAACTCTTTTTTAGCTATTAGTAGCCTATCAGGTGCAAGTCGACGAGGACGGCTCGTTACTGGTGGTCCTGGAGTAGTCCTTATATTATGTACAGTGTTGTGCCGCGGAGTAATGTGAGTTCCAGCTGGACAAGTGATTTCTTTGAACTCTCGCAAAATGTCGTAGTAAATAGTACTACCAACTATAGCTTTTACTGAAGTAACGTCTTCTGATGACATTTGGCGTGGTACGTTGACAGACAGGCTTGTGAGATTGTCGATCAAACGTTGTCCTCTGCAGTCCACTAGGAGGTTGTAGTGAGATATGAAATCAACTCCTATGATTGGCTTCAAAACATCCGCTACTACAAAACGCCAAGTGAAGTCACGACGCAGTCCTAAATTTAGGTGCAGCTGAATCCAACCATATGTGGGTATGATAGTACCATTTGCAGCATTAAGGTCGTAGTCGGTTCTGTTGCGTTTTTGTTTAATCGCTGACTTCGGGAAAACACATAAGTCAGAACCCGTGTCAACTAGGAACTGTAATTTAGATGTGTGGTCTATAACAAATAAGCGGCCTGTAGAATAACTGTGGCAGTCGGTAGCCGCTACTTGCGTCTGCCTTCCGAGTTTTCCGCATGCGGCGTAAAGTTACATGGTGCCACACATTTATGAGCTTTATCACCAAATGTTTGATGATACCAGCAATACGAGTGATTTGACGAGGAGTTATCACGACGAGATTTATACGAGAAGGAGGAACGTGAGCGTGAGCGAACCTCAGCGGTTAATGTTGCCACTTGTTGGGTCAATTGGGCTATTTGTTTTGCCACTTCTGTGGTTTCTGCAGACGACGTACTTGCTACCACAGGTATTGATGGTACAATTTCATACACTTTGTCCGCCAATTCAGCCACCGTCTCCAATGTTGATTCTGTTTGTGAGGCAATAACTGTTTGAATATTGTGTGGTAATCTACTAGCCCAAATAGTGCGCAAAAAATCATGCGGAATTGATGTTCCTGCCAGATGTTGAAGATGGCGCAAAAACTGAGAGGGTTTTCTGTCTCCAAGCTCTTCATGCATAAGTAGCTGTTTTATTTGTTTTTCTTTCGAGGCAGAAAGTCTTTTTATTAATTCTAATTTTAACTTTGCATATTTGTCTACCTCAGGAGGTGATGTAATGATATCCTCCACCTCAGCAGCATATTGATGATCCAATTGAGCAATAACATAATAGAATTTAGTGGAGTCGGTCGTAATATTTGACAACACAAACTGACCTTCTATCTGTGCAAACCATAATGCTGGTTTTTCGGGCCAGAAAGGTGGTACGCGCACTCCCACACGGTATAAATTAACTGTTTCTAAGTCGCTGGCTTTGCCAGCTCCAATTACTTCTTGCTTCTCCATTATACTGTGTGTTCTTTTGGGGTCACCAACTGTAGGTTATATGTACAGGGGAGCTCTTGTATAAATAATAGATAGATTTAGTAAAAGGTAAACTATATTACAACGTTAAATATACAATGATAATGTTAAATAAAATGCAAATTAAATAAATAAGTTAAGAGAGATCGGACAGCTAGTACGGGCTTGTTACTCTCGTTACCGTAGAGACATAGCTGCGCCGATATGCGCGCGACGGTCCGTGTGCGCGAACTCATTTACACACGGACGAAGCCGCTGTACTAATATCCGCTACACTATTTAATCATTTAATCGACAGAGAAAGAGAATTCTTTCTAATTGGTTCCATTTTTGTTTTGGTAAAAATTGGTTTAGTAGTTTTCAGAATTTAGAAAAAAGTATGCCGATTTCAATGATTTATTTTTGTAATTATTTTATATTATGATATTTTTAACAGCAAAATCACAATAAACAAGGTATTTAGAAAAGTATACCGACTTAAAAAATTGTTCACTTAAAAGCAAGACATAATTAAATATTTCGTCATTGAATTTGAAGACGGTTAAATAGCTCTAAATTTCACTAATCTAGACAATTCTTTAGAATCTATTTAATTCTGTACCTAGCCTAATTTGGCACCAACCGACTTCAAATTCAAAGACCAAATAATTTAATTATTTCTTTCTTTTCAGTGAAAATTTATAAACTCGGCACACTTAAAAAAAAAGTTAATTTATTTCAGTCGCTTCGGTATTGAATTAAATGCTTAGCCATGCGATAGCGACGCCATTCCAAATTATCTTTAAATTTAAATATAGGTGTGAATTTTCATTATTAAGATGAAAGACGCTTGACATACGTGAAATAATTAAATTACGTACAAAATTAAATTAGACGCACGAGCATAAAACATATGAACATTATAATGAATTAATATACTTAATTAAAAAGAGTAAAATTAATTACCATGTCAAAAAATATTCACGCACGTAGGAAGGGCTCCTTAACTTAAATCTAATGAAGGCATGACAACCACTAAGTGTTCATTTTTAATTAAATTTGTTGCCTCAAACGTCAGAAACAAATACACATATTAAATTTCTTAATTTAATGAATTGTCTGATGTCTGAACACGTTTTGTGAAAATTTATTCGTTAATAAAATGGTTATTGGTTAGGTAACCTTTTTTTTTTTGTTCATCGCTTCAGACCTAATAGATGTCGCAGCCGCAATACATAAAGGCTAGCTAGCTGCTTGAAGTCTCCAAATCGATATCGTTTTGTAACCCCATCGTTTTTGTTTAATGGTGTGGCTAAAAATGGACTCTGTTACCAATTGATCCACACTGCAAGGCACTGGCACTGACGGTGTATATCCAGCGGTTAAGGCATTTTGAGATCGAAAAGCCCCCTAGTTTGAGGTCATGTTTACTTTCTAGCTTGTTACAATTTTGCTAAATAAACAACTAGACAGTCCTTGTTTGCTTATATCCCTAACATTTTGTCTTGATAATTTATCTTAGTCGTGAGACGAGAGGACAAGCCCTTAAGGATAAACCCAAATACCGGAGGCTTTCCTTTGAAACTGGTACCACTTGACGCTCGGGCTTTCAACTATATATCATTTGAATATAATATATATCATTTGAGTTTATTTTCAGTTTTTACCATACATTTTTACTCATACATCTTCTTAAATATTCATTTAAACTACATGCTGTGAAGGGCTATATTAAATGCACAATGTATTTAAGGTACTTAATTGGATAAGGATTATTGCTGTATTGCTTAAAATCGCTACGTAAATAAGCCATTATTTGTCGTAAAAAGTAAAGGATAAAAAATGGTTATTGTGGGTTATCCCTAAGAGATAGACATATAACATCGCGGACTTTATTGTACACCTTTTTAAGGTGTAAAATACTGTTGTACATTATTTTGATCTATCTCGTAGCGTTCAACTAGCGTTTGCAATGTAAGCGCAAAAAAAATTTCCGGGAACTTTTCTAATTTTTCTTTCCTTAGAACCTTATTCAGACTACTACAAATTAGACAAATCGGTCCAGACGTTCTTAATATGTGATGTTTCTGATTTCTATTTAAAATCCCATGGAAAATTTTCCGGGCAACTTTTCCAATTTCTCTTTTATTTCCCTAGAAACCTTATTCAGACTGACAAACATTAAAAAAAATAGCCAAATCGGTCCAGCCGTTCTCAAGTGATGCGCTTACCTACGAACAGCACTTTATTTGTATCAATAATAGACAACTGTTATATTTTTTTTTATCATGAATTTTCGAGTTATTTGAGAACTTTGGATTTGAAACCGGGGAGCCCTAAGATGTGTTCAAATGTCACTAAGCACCAATTTTCTTTTCTCGTGCTTCGGAGGGCAGGTTTGCAATTCTTCAAAAAATAATAGATTTAAGTCTGTTAAAAAAGCGACACTTCTAGGTCCATTGTTTTATTGGTTCTCTGGTCACACCGCAAGGTGTTTGTTTGACGAGTTAGTTGGAGTTAAAATCTAACTGAAAACTTACATGAAACAGACATGTACATGTACAATGTAAGTTAAATGTATTAGTTTGTTGTTAGTGGTTTAGTTTACCTAACAACATCTATTAATCACAAGAATGAGTGGACAGTTTGAAGCTGATTGTGAGAAGTTTCCTTGAAAACAACACTGTTGTTGACTTGTAATTTTGTGTATCTAATTTAAAAAAACACCTCCATAGACTATAGCGGCTTAATAATATTACCCTTTCTTTAATGAAGTTGAAAATTTTTGTATGGGAAAGTGGTTTTAGTTTTTTTTTTCTAAAACCATCTTTGCATTATAGATTCGAAATGTTTGGGGCACATCTGTTGGATGGTTTTAAAGGTTATAACGGACATAGGTAGAAATATTTTTGTGTTTTATATAGGTATATAGATTGGTTCTTTAAACAGGGTTTAGTATTGAAAACAAAAAAATAATACTTAAAAAATCTACCTAGTTAAATGTATACCAGACGCCTTAACCACTTGGTCACCGACGCACCTCTTTTTTAATAGAAACCAGAGATAAACTTGTTTTCACAATTTTTCACGAAGGAAGCAGGGTCAGCAAGTTAGTATCTTGTATTTCCGCCACTCAGTTTGCAGAAGTTAGGTAGTCTACATACTTGTTTAAATAGAAAGCGAATCATCAAAACTTTTAACGATATCATAAAACAAAGCTTAGAGAAAAATATACGCAAAAATATATCAAGATTCGTTGTGCAAAACTCAAAAGTATATAAATCCGATTGAGAGATCAAATACACTTTGAATTAGAAAAAAGGAAAGATTTCAATAACAAGTGTACTTGTTCAGATATATTCCTGAAAAATATTTGAAAAGAAGTCCTTAACAATGTTGCAAACTTGAAAAAATCCTAGAATTATTTTGCATGATAAATGATGTTCTTTTGAAAATTTTTTGAAAGTCTCACATATTAATGACTTCTTATTTCTTTGTATAAAGAAGGAATTGAGGAAATATGTATGTTTGTCTGCTTGCTATAATTTATTCTATATAATTATATTTAGGCAATAATTCTTCTTCTTAGTCGTGGTGCTCTTGACAGAGCAATCGTGGTCAATTATGGCGGTCCACAGCGCGACGCACTTTGTATTGACTCGTTATGGTTAACTTTCTTGAGAAGAATAGTGCAGTGGTTTCCCCTTGCCTTCTTGCACCAGACATTTTGAGACTATTTAGGTCTTCAGGCTCGCTGTAGCCTCTTCCAGCCAGTTGCCTAGCTAGAATGGTTAGGCCATGAAAACTCGCTGGAGCTAACTTTATTCCTGACTTGATTCACTTATACTGTTAATGCTCAGCGCAATAAAATCCGCTGTAGATATTGCGTGAAAAGTGTTTTATAATAACTATGTAGTGATTCATTTTCTCAAGAATCCCTTTTAATTGTAATTTGAAACATGCTTTCTAAAACTAGTTAACGTTATATAGATTTTTGGTTGTAATAATCTAATTTAGGGGAAAGTTGAAGTCGATTTTCAAGTTGAAATGTAATAGAAAACTCTTAATAATTTCTTGAGAGGCGTCCAGGAATACAGGAGTGGCGTAGGAGACTAAACAAACACTTAGTGCGTTAACCCCACTCGAAATGACGACATTGGCTCTTTCCGTATACTTTAATGGGTAGGTTTTTATTTTAGTTCCATCACTTACTTATGGAATGGAATAAGAAGCATGAAAGTAAGATAAATGCAGAGGAAAATCGGTCTATACGTATAATGTGTGCTATAAAGCGTACTGACCGCATCCGGAACGATGTCATTAGAGAAGATTGCGATGTGAAAGATGATGTTATATGACTAAAATGAAGAAAAGTAGTTTACGCTGGTTTGAACACGTTGAAAGAATGAAGGATGAAAGATTGACTGAAAAGATTTATATGGCTGAAGTGAAAGTAAATGCCTAGGTGTACTTTTATTGAACATATAAAAAATGTATTGATCGATGGAAATATTAAAAGTACACACCAACGCCGAGCATGTATGAAAGGTATAATGAATATAAAAGAAGCGAAAGAGGTACGTCAGGATCGTAACAAATGTCATTCGATTGTCTCTGCCTACCCTTTTTTGTAATAAAAGGCGTGATGATAGATAGATAGATAGATTATTGGTTAGATAGATTGGATAGATCTGCAATGAGTATCAACAGTATTTACGTAAATCAAGTCGGGGAAATAGTTAGCTCCAACGAGTTTTATTGCGTATGCTGTCTAATCCGTCAGTGATATATCAAAATCACATAGTAAAGAATTGTGTAGAATAAAATTATCTAAAAGTCTGCAATAGCATTTATCTATGTAGCTATAAGCATATTTATGTAGGTATTCAAATTGTTGTAAACCCATATTGTACCCGAGCAGAGCCGGGGAGCCTCATAACTTTTATCCCATACAAATTACATGCTTCACGTCTTCTTAAATTACGCGATAATATGATAATCAGTTACACTTAAGTTATATGAAGCCCTGAAAGCCATCAATTTCACGCGTATTTTCATTTTTCAACTGATTTTGCGACTCGAGTTGATAGATAGATACAATTTTCTCGTATTTATACTATAGATAATTTCACATACATTAACTACAACTTGCTATTTCTAATAGTTTTTGTATAAAGATAAATATTTTATGTTTCATTTGGTGTTCGATGGGTTTAAATGGGCCTCTGAAAATTTGTTCTAGAAGAACATTTGTCCATTTTGTGTATTTTCGCAAGACCGATTTTTTGTGAATTCGTTCTTTCTCATGTTTCTGGTACGTGAATATTGGTCTTATCCTTGGTTATGTTATCGATTCTTTTTGCAAATACACTCGGTAATAAGCGGTTTACTGAGTTCACTGCGCTAACAAGCTTGCTTTTAAATAAGTTACTCACATGTCCTTATGTAATAAATTTATAATACGAAATGATACCATAATTTTAGGAATTGTAGTTTATAGTATATATTTTGACTTGTCTTATTTGGTAAACAAACTTTGCCTGTCTTTTTAAAATAAATTATTATTTAAAATTCTTAAAAGACGTTATATTAACAATTTTACATAATAATTAACAACATTATTTAAACTAAATTTTACATTAAAAAGACATGCTTTGTTTACCAAATAATACAAGTAAAAAAACACACTTTAGAAGAGTTGTTTTGATTTTCATTCGCCTGTTCCTCTTAGTAATTTGAGCAGGCGCTTTGCAGTTAGTATTTGAATCAAGAGACTAGGTCTATCTACAAAAAAAATATTTTTAATATCTCAACATTTACTAAGGGTTCAATACACATTTTGTAAAATCTCCTGCTCCTTATTTTAAAACAACTAATATTTTAAAGTATTTTTATTAGATATTAGAATTTTAATATCGATACAACTCGTCGAATTAGGAACATTGACATTATTGGTTACTGCTCGGCTCCTAAAAGACGTAGCGTAATGTTTTGCACAAATAAACCTTCATCGTGAATTAATCTATCTACTAGTGAAAACTGTATCAAAATCGGTCTAGTAGTTTTTGTGTCTATAAGGCACAAACATACAGATATACCAACATCCACTTTTTTATATATAAGATTTAAGGGTAGGGACAAATATAAATACAACTTACCCTGGACCCTGCAAGGCTGTCAAAATAATTTTGAAAGAGATTCACTTTTTTACCAGTGTAAAGCTAGGGCAGGTCGTTAATAAATCATATTTAAAATACGCGATAATAACTTCTAATTTAAGCTAAAAGCACCAGAAATTAGGCGTTTGTAAGACATGTAAATCTCGGACTTTCAAAACAAAAGTGAAAATTTGGTCAGCCCACAAAAAAGGTTTGAGTAAAGGTTGATGCCTCCGTTAGCTTTTATAGGGAAGATAAATATTGAGTTTTGAGAAAGAGCTTTAAAAATATACCTAAAGATCAACTTTGAGTAGGTGTTAATAATATTATCAATTTTTTTTTAAATCCTTAAATCAAAACTAAAGATTAAAAATAACTAAATAAACCAGGTCCGCGTGGAATAGTGGCAAGAATACTGGCTGCATTTCCTCGCTGAATCGCGATGCTGATTCGTTGAACGAGGAAGAAGCCAGCTCTCTTGTCACCAGAAGAGATGATCAGTCGAGGGGATACATCTTTAATAAAATTTTTGGCATTTGAACCCCACGGACCTAGAGTTTCTACACCAAACGGCACAAACTTGTAGTTTTCAATATTTGCGCCGTTTGCGATTTCCGCCGCAGCTCCCGCTTTGATTGCTGTTTCCCTGAGATGAGACGGGGATAATGTGTCTAAATAATATTAACGCACAGCCTAAACTACTGAAGCTATAAATATGAAAATTGGAAAGTGGTTGCACTACGAAAGGATTTTTCGAAAATCAGCCCCTAATACAATGCGTACGAAGTCGCGGGCAAGTATCCACATAGAACATGCCAGAATTATATAGGTATGTAAGTACTATCTTTCGGCCCGGCTTCGCCCGGTAACTTTTGAAATGTGAGATTCAGAAGTCCGTTACTGCGTTTTGGCGTGATAGAGGGACAAACAAACACACTTTTGCTTTTATAATATTAATTAGGACTAAGTTTGGAAGTTAGGAACGATACGAGCGTCACCGTCATTGAAACTTAGCACCGATAAACTTCTCGCGCTTCGGAGGGCACTACAAGAAGTGACAGCTGTAGTCCATTACGTGCAGCAACAGAGTTGCCACTTGTTCTGTTTGGCTTATAAGAGATACTTCCTACCTACGAATTCTATAAGGTAGTTTGCAGGCTTTTTAGGTGACAGTCAATTTCATCAAAAAACATATTTTTATTGAATCGATCTAGAAAGTGTTTGTTCTTGATTAGATAATGTCAACTCAATACTTCAGGCCAATTCTGTCGTTTTAAGGTGGCCACACATTCGTCCAATCCTCGGCGCGTCGTCGTACGGTCCACTAAATCCGACCTTGTAACGAACGGTCCGCCTAGATCATCCAGCGGCCGGAATGGGAAATTTTCGGTGTGATGCCGGACCAATGTGTGGCCCCACCCACCCACGCAGCATAGAAATAATGTATAGTTTTAATCAGTCGATAGAGGGCGCTACTAGTGTTAGTAAACAATTTATTGTTTTGTTACAATTTGTGTATATAATAATAAATTTTGGTTTCGTTATTATGTAGGAACATAGGAAAGGGAAGAGAAGAACATATCTTCTCTTATTCTTCTCTTCTCCTTCTTATTTTCTTCAACTTCTTTCCATGTTATATTATTATATCAGCCGAGTTAGCATACATTTTGACAGCGACACTTTCGTTTCGGTCGAATGGCCTTGAACAGGCCAAAACGTTCATGTCCAACAAGGACCGGCCAGAGATAGCCCGGGGCCGAGAGGTCCGGCCCAACAATGTGCGTGCAAATTTGCTATGCCGGGCAAAGACAAGTACACAGAATTTGCCCGCACATTGTTGGGCCGGACATTCTCGGACCGGGTATGTCCTGCACAAGAATGCCGAGCAATTTGCTTGGCCGGACAAAGACAAGTACACGGAATTTGCCCGCACATTGTTGGGCCGGACCTCTCGGCCCCGGGCTATCTCTGGCCGGTCCTTGTTGGACATGAACGTTTTGGCCTGTTCAAGGCCATTCGACCGAAACGAAAGTGTCGCTGTCAAAATCTGTGCTAACTCCCCAGAGCAGTTTGGGCGCGACAGCTAGCATCTGAATACAAGCTCTTCCCACGCGTACCTACAACGTAACTGACCACTTGTAAAATTTAAATTCAGTGTTCCTTATTGAGCCATCAAAAATCCGCACCCGATATTGAAAAGTTATGGTTGATGAAATCACCCTGGTCTATTAGAAGCTCAAACGAGTACAATGTACATTGTACAATATTCTTGTTGTATTTTTTTTTATTCATTATTTTGACTTTTTTTCTACATTTTTACACATTATGATGAAAATTAACTTGACAGACAGACCAACAGAATGAAGGATGAAAGATTGAGTAAAAAGGTTTATATGGCTGAAGTGAAAGGAAAATCTGGCAGAGGTAGACCTAGGTGAATTTAGTCAAGGTATGTCAGGATCGTAACAAATGGCATTCGATTGTCTCTCTGCCTACCCCTTGGGATAAAAGGCGTGATGATAGATAGATAGATAGATTCGCATTTTCATTCCGAATTACGGATTTATAAAAAATAAACCACATAGAACAATTTCCTTTATTTCAGCAAACTTTTTATTAACAAAAACTCTGAACAATTTGTCTTGTCGAAAAAAAAATCCACCGATACATAATTAATTAGAGTATCTGCAACTGACAAGTCTCGTGGTCGTAGTGACGGAAATAAATTACTTTATTTAAGTAATCGCTTTACATAATGACCTTCTGAATAATATTGTTTCAGTGCTTTTTTCTTCTTCACGTGTTATCTATCTTACGGCTCCTGAAAGCGTGTCAGTCCAAAATCCCTGTGGACGACCAAGTCTCCTTCTTTTAGCCGATGGTAATTGTGAGAATAAACCTAACGAATGGCCAGTTCTGTTGAGGTATATTTTTACACCTTTATATTAAATAACCCCGATTTACATGGCCGGGGTCAAACTGTGGTGGTGGTTAACCACTCGGCCACCGGCGCACCTATTTTTGTATTTCCTATATATCTATACCACATGCTACGTAATGCATACAAAAGAGCTCAGTAATGGTAACTTTAATAAAGTTGTCAAAAGTGATCCACTTGGCAACATTTTATTTTGCAATATTGTGCCAGATGTAGCTTATTTCTTATGCAATACTACTCAACTTTACTTAAATTTGTTCAGTTATTTAGCATCTATTGCTAAAAACAATCATTAGTACCCACCTACTTTTGACACAAATTCCGGAAATTTTTACTGATCTGAAAATATCATCGGCTGAATTTTGTAAATCTTTTTGGCTTGAATCCTTACCTATATCTTTTTTATCAATTTAATAGTCTAACTACATTGTGTTTTGTCTCGTTTTACAAATTAATGGGCTACTTCCCTAAGTGGGTATTATAGGGGACGTATTATCGTGTGAAAAAATCTAAGTAGTTTAAAATCGTTACATAAAAAGTGAATATGTGTCTATTTGAATACGAAATAAGTTTGTGTTTCACGTGCCAATGAGTTTTTAACGAGTTTCCAATAGCAGGCTTTTTGAAAATTCTTATTGGGGTCCCATGTGTTGATATGAGTCGCTAAGGAAAATATGACTTTTTTATTTTAAAATATTCCTACTTAAACATACAGTCCTCAAAAACTGGAGTGGATTGCAAAATAAAATATATAAGCTTAATTTTAAAAGTACACAAATTATATCCTTGTTAAATCTCTCGAGTAAAGCAAAAATTACACTAAATGACAGATTTCATTATGTTCAAACACCAAATTTAGCATTCTTTAAAATTTAAATTCGTGTTGTTTTAGACATTTTTAGCATTACTTTGGAGAGAATGTTTTTACTTAATTAATAATAATATGATTTATTTCCAAAATTCATAACTGGATGACAAAATGGAGTTCTTCATAATGCAGTCGATAGAAAACGGTAAGAGAGTTGTCTATGTCAGTATGTCTCTGCGTAATTGTATAGGCTCGAGATTTCGTGTGGCCTTTGGATCATTGAAGATGCGAATCGCTGTTTTTTGCAAACCGTTGAAGGCATCGAGGAGAAACTTGGGCTTTGTAAAGTCTGAACTTTGGCGCGAAATAGTGTCTCACCTTGTTCAGTATTCCTAGTTTTTTAGAAGCTGTTTTTCTGATGCCTTCAATGTAGTCTCTGTGATTAAGGTCGGAGCGGATTTCCACCCCGAGTAATGAGAAGAACGGGGCCTTTTCGGCTGTAAATGCACACTCCTGGGTTATTAAGTCATTGATCTGAACGAGGTTCTCAGAACTACAGACCGCAATGCAGTCCAACGTTCCATCCAGCTCACTGACCACACCCTTACGCAGTTCTTCTAGTTGTTGTGGGCCTGTAGATGGTCGACTGACAAACCCAGCGTCGGCCGTGCCATCGTCCGCATAGCAATGAATGTTACCCAATGAGAGCATATCAGTAATATGCAGAAGAAACAGAGATGGCGACAGCACGGATCCCTGGGGACGCCAGCGTTGACTGACATGTGCCGTTCCAGATGCCGATGTATTCGCCGACAGCCAGCATTTTTGTTACTATTAATTATTATCTGTGAAGACGAATTGTGAATTGGACATAATTAAGACTTGGCCTGCGAGCTGTATATTATTTCTGTGTGTTTTTAAATAAATCTGAAGTGTATGCCTGTGTTTTCAAAACAATTACCAATTTCTCTGAGTGGGATAAAACCTTCAATCAATATAAAATAATAAAACGTTTCGTCGTATCGGAGCCGATTCTGGACAGACGGACGGACCGGGTATTCGGTGTTTAGACTTAGAATCTGCTTTGTGTTTCGATCACGATATTAAACGGTTCCAAAGATATGGCTCAGGTCAGCAGATATTTCCACTAGCGAAGCCGAGGTGGAGAGCTAGCAATAAAAAAATAAATTAAAAAGTCGATGTCCAATAATATAAAGATGAAAAAGTCCCGGTAAGGACCAAGCTTATTTGAGGCGTTTCGTCTGAAAACACAATATTCGTCACAACTAAGCCGGGTATTCCACGAAAGGGAGTAAATCACGTCGAGTCCCGTAGATTTTGTGATATATTTGTCACCTTGACATGTTGAAGCTGGGTTGGTCCGCATGACTCACTGATATATTGTCAACGTAGTTCTGATTGCTGAACATTTATTTTATCTGCGAATTTTGAGTCTGTAAGTTAATTCGAACCTAGTTTCGGCCAATTTAAATAAACAGGTACCGGCGTAGTGACAGTGTTTGTAGCATCAATAAAATTGTAGGCTTCCGACCATATTTTTGGGTTGTGTGGCTTCCATCGAATCCATTCCATCTTACCTTCAATTGGCTTGGACCCTGGGGCCGATAACACGGTTCCAGTAGCCGTGGCAACCCTTGAGGAAGAAAAAAACCACTTACGTCTCGCGCGCAGAGGGTTCTGTCCATCGAAATCATGTGGGTCATTTCTGTTGATGTATATTTAGATGTGTGATCTTGTTCAACATTTTTTATTCAAGTGGTTTAAAAGTTAGAAAGGGGAAAGTATTTGAACAATATGTCACATGATTTTGGGATACAAAAAGGAGGATACCGTATCGAATCGTGAATATATATTTTTAAATTGATTTAAGAATCGTTAATATGTCTTTCTTTCAACCCACCACTACCTTTTAACTCAGTCTAATGATTATCTAAAGGTGCTCACTCATTCGTCAAATCGCCGGCGCGCCGCCATACGGTCCACCGAAATCGACCACAGACTCGTCCAATTCTTGTAACGAACGGTCCGCCATCCGTTTTCAAATCGTTGTATTTGTGGTTGATTTCGATGGCCGGAACGATCTGTCACACACACACGGATGTTTGACACTTTGTTTATTTTTTTGGTACAATTTTTTTTGTAGTATTCTTTCCGAGGAAAAAGCAAAGGTCTATGTAACCATACAGCCATGTCTTCATTATTTGAGGCCAATAGAGGCCATGTCTTGCACGAATTGCATAATATAGGCCTACGCCAAGTCTTTAATTGTTTTTTATACTAAAGGCCAAAGCCAAGTCTGTAATTGTTTCTCGTATTATAGGCCATCCATGAAAAGGCAAAGGTTGATAATTAACCATACAGCCAAGTCTTCATTGTTTTATTTAGGCCGTAGCCAAGTCTTCAGTCGAGTTTTTTTACAAGGCCGTAGCCAAGTCTGCGATTATATTTTCAAAATAATAGGCCCAAACCAAGTCTTCAGTAGATTTTGTTGTCAAAGGTCGTAACCAAGTCTTTAATCTTCATTGACACTTTGTTTAATCGAATCTTGTGTGTCTGTGTGAGTGAGAGAATTGCATGTGATCTAAATCGTATGACTTACACCGCTAATGTGTGGCCTGTGTTCAATGTCAATCATACGGCTGACCGGACCGAAAATTTTCGGTTAGATACCGGACCAGTGCGTGGGCTACTTTAGCAGTTTTCTTTTATTTTAGGTACAATTATGCCTCGTGTCGTATATAATTGAGGACGTGAATGACCTAACGACAATCAAGAGCGTGAACTTCAAATAAGAAAAGTTTCAAGGATTTAATTTAGCAGTTAAAATTTGCCAACCTGTCTTTGACGTTTACTTGTAACTTTGGTTGGATATTGAATTTACTCTCAATTGTCTAAGAAACAATATAAAGTTTCTAAATTTCTCCTACCTAATTGTACCTTACCTATTCACAGTAAAGCGAATTTTGCAAATTCAGAATGTTAGCCAAATACGGAGATTTTTTAACGATGACCTTTCTGAGCTCCACCTAAACGAGCTTTTATCATCAGGGCCAATTATTGAGGGGCCCACACCAAAAACGCATATTTACAAGTATAACTCAAGTTTGTAAATTACATAACGTAAATTTACCCTTGGGAAAGTTAATTTTTCCTGGTTACTGGACATTTTGAAAATAATAAATTTACTTTTTAACCCTTTTTCAGGAATTTTTGTTGCGATCATCTGATTTGACAGAAAATGATTGTCTATGACTGCGGGGTTAGCATATATTTTGACAGCGACACTTTCGTTTCGGTCGAATGGCCTTGAACAGGCCAAAACGTTCATGTCCAACAAGGACCGGCCAGAGATAGCCCGGGGCCGAGAGGTCCGGCCCAACAATGTGCGGGAAAATTCTGTGTACTTGTCTTTGTCCGGCCAAGCAAATTGCTCGGCATTCTTGTGCAGGACATGCCCGGTCCGAGAATGTCCGGCCCAACAATGTGCGGGCAAATTCTGTGTACTTGTCTTTGCCCGGCATAGCAAATTTGCACGCACATTGTTGGGCCGGACCTCTCGGCCCCGGGCTATCTCTGGCCGGTCCTTGTTGGACATGAACGTTTTGGCCTGTTCAAGGCCATTCGACCGAAAAGAAAGTGTCGCTGTCAAAATATATGCTAACCCAGCTGGTCTTGTGATTAATTTTATCTCCTATCTTTAATGTGTTTTTTTTTAACATTTATAGAAAAAAATATAATTTTGCGTATATAAATGCGATGTTTGTGTGTGTGTTTTGCTCAATACGCCTCTAATAAATCTTGAAGTATAAATGATTTATATTCTGGAAAACAGAACAAGGGATGGGGGGCCATCCATAAATTAAGTCACTCGAATTTCATGATTTTTGGAGCCCCCAAAAATCGAGTTGAAGTTTAGAGTGTTAATTTAGATTTATACCTACATGTGACGTCACGCTTGTCACACAATGTCACACTTTGTTGACCCCCTCTCTCCCCCTTAACATCCCTATCCTATTTTGGCACCAAGCGTCTTCAAATTCTACGACGAAATATAAATAATTTCTTACTTTTCAGTGCACCATTTTTGAAGTCGGTACACTTATTTTAAAAGGTGTTTACAGATTAATAATCATTCTTACCGTTCTTTGTTCTGTGATAACTTCAACTAGACAATCATTTAACGTTTTCAGCGTTATATACATTTTGATAGAAGCCATTAAACTTATTCTACATAAGCAAAATGTCAAATTGATTTGCATGTTGTACCTATAAACTGTCATGACAGACGCGAAACTTGTTAGTGTCAGATTACAAAAATCTTTACAAACACAATACATAATTAACGACACAATAATTAGATTAATTACAATTTATTTACAACTCTAAAGATTAGGACATAAAGTTGAATTTCTAATTTCATTTTAGTTGAAAAATGTGTAATTAACAATGTGGTTTACGTAGAACGTAGCTACAATCTCAATAACTCATTAGGTGTTTATAAACACGGGGCCAGCTATAACGAAGCCGTGATCTTAGTTTCAACATTGGAGTAAATTCTAGTCGACTATTGTATTTCAGACGTCGTTTACACGAGTTAAAATTTTTCATTGTCATAATTTTAATAATGAAAAAGAAATAATCCAGGAAGACTCTGGAATGACTCTGATTCCCTGGGAGCGAGGTCGGGCCCTTGTATGGGATGCTACGTGCGTGGACACATTAGCCCCGTCTCATCTCAGGGAAACAGCAATCAAAGCGGGAGCTGCGGCGGAAATCGCGCAGAGTCTAACAAACGGCGCAAATATAGTTCAATAAGTATCATCTCTTCTGGTGACAAGAGGGCTGGCTTCTTCCTCGCTCAATCAGCATCGCGATTCAGCGGGGAAAAGCAGCCAGTATTCTTGCCACTATTCCACGCGGACCTGGTTCATTTAGTTATTTTTAAAGTTTAGATTAGATTTAAGGTTTAGATTGTTATGTGAATAAATTAATAAAAAAAAATCTAAGGATAACCGACTTCAAAATAAAAGGTATACTGACTTAAAAAATTGTTCACTGAAAAACAAGAAATAAATTACATATTAGTACTATTTTTTTTTGGCTATTTTTCAGGGGAAATTCTGAAGATGTGCAGAAATCATATATGTGTGGTTACGAGGGAACGTCCACTTGCTACTTCTATTGTTCTTTATAATGTTCTGTGGTTTTATCTATGGTAGGCTTTTTTTTTAACTAGCTATAACATTAAAGGCCCCCACCGCGTCTGTCTGTCTCTCTGTTACCTTTTCACGCAAAAACGATTTAACGAATTTTGTTGCGCTTATCATTATTACATACTTGATTCAGATGTAAGGTTTTAACATTTAATATGGACCAATCATGTTTAGGAGCTAAACCTTAACAGTATAAGTTAATCAAATCTGGTAAAAAGTTAGCCCCAGCCGAAATTTCATGGCGTATGCTGTCTAATCTGTGAGAGATATAACAAAATATTGTAGGAAGGAATTATGTAGAATAAAATGATCTACTGAAAAGTCTGCAGTAGTATATATCTATCTCTAATAGCTAATAGTTATATGCGTATTTATGTAGTTATTCAAATTGCAAACACATATTGTACCAGTGCGAACTTAGATAGCGAATGCACAATTTTAGTTTAGTAAGTTGTCATATAGGTTTATAGAAAAACCGAAATTTTCCCAAAAATCGCAATATCACTGAATAATTCATTGCGAAGTAGAAAATTATAATTTCGCTAACTCCAAACTCATATTTTATTCATCTAAACGTCCCAATCTTTGTTAGAAATAATAGATATTTACAAAGAAAATTGAACAAACACTGGCTGGCTACTTCTTGGAAGTATCCCTCATTTTATATCAAAATTTTACTATTCAAGATTTTAGAGATGAAAATTTCAAATAACCATACATTATGATCATTTACTTACTTTTACTGAATTATTTATATAAACAGTCGATATGGGGTATTTCTTAATAAACCAATATAAATAAAAAAATAATTATATTCGTTAGTAAGCGCATCACTTGAGAACGGCTGGAACGATACTAATGAGGGAAAAAAATTGTAAAAGTTGCCTTAAAAATTAGAAAAATCTTGAAAAACTGAAAGTGTTTTTTTCTATATGATTTTTGTATGAATTCAAGATAATATTATGGGATTAAAGCTCCACGGGCGAAGCCAGGGCGAAAAGCTAATCTAAAAAAGATATAAACATATTTTCTTTGTGGACTAAATGGGGGAGCAAAAAATTTATAATTGTTCAGTGGCTTTGGTTTGCCGCGTTGTCAAGCTATATCCATCCATACCATATTACTGAAATCCGCTGAAAAATGTGCTTAGTTCGAGAGGATAAGAAAAGAGATAATTTCTACTGCGTTCGAATTTTTGCATTGGTTAAAAAGCGCGTTTTAAACCATATTCATACATTCGTTAGAATAATTTTACTTTATCCATAGGCTATGCTATATGTACCATCACGATTATAACTATACCTACATTATACAATATCACAATAATTCTCAAGACTGACATGCATCAAAGCTATATCTTCATAAGAAGTACGACGCCAGTTTTCTGTGCCCTACAAATAGTTTAGCGCATATTTTTTCTGGTTACACAATATTTACTGTTCGTAATAGTATCATCTAAAAATAACCGAGACTTCTATTAAATAAGTAATACATCTAGGTCCAATATTGTTGTTCGCGACAGAGTGTAGTGAAAGTTTGAATAGTGCTAAAAAACATAGTGAATTGTGTTAAAGGCGAAAAACGCCAAAGTGAAATATAGACATTAAACGGTATGCGTAGACTTAGGCCGAGGTGTACGAGTGCACTGCGTTGCACTAGAGCGGGGTAGGCACCCCGAGGCAAGCTCACACCTCGGAGTAGGTTTGCGAGAGCCTCTAGCGCGCGCCCGCCGGCCAATCGCACGTCGTCTGTCTGTGACGGAGCGATCGGACCAGCGGCGCGCGGATTGTACGATTTACTAGTCTGCCCTTAGCCCAGTGCCTGGAATGCGGTACCCAGGCTGCTGTGGCATAAGGCTTTTAGGTCGAAAGGATAGATCTACAATGTAGGCCGAAATAATATGTCTGTATGGAGGGGTGAGGATATGTTGCGCTAATTGAACTTAACTTAGAGTCATTTAGAGGCATATAAGCCTAACATAGAAGCAAGCGCATCATAAACTCATCCCAGATGTATCACTATGTAACGCGGCACTCTTGTCTCCTATCAAAGCCGTCAGTTTAAACTTGTACATAACTAAATTATATTGCTATTGTCCTTTATTATTGTTGTATTTGTATCATATTTGCTTATATCGTATTGTATATTACTCTGTATATCACATATCGCACTTTATTATTGTTGTATTTGTCCCTCAAAAGAAAAGGGCTAACATAACTAGCTGAGTCATAGCTAGTCAAGATGACATCACGGTGATGTCATGAACGGCCAATCCACTGTTAGAGATATCACGACATAGCTCACCGCCATAGGCGGACAGAAACGGCGCAGGGATTGGCCTATTATCGCGTGATATTTGACTTGGAAATTTGTATTTTGTAAAGTTTGTTATTTGTAACCATAAATTGTGTGTTGTTATTAATATAACTTAATTGTGTACTTTACAATGCCTCTGTACATTAAAAATATGATATATTTGCAAATAAACGATTAAAACATGCGGTGTTTCACTGGGCGGTGGGCTCTGATTGGTCGACGCGCGCGCGTGGGAGGTACTCTTGCCGCGGCCCCGGTCCGACAATGGGACGTGCATATAATAGAGGTCGGCCGGGTGCTTAAACACAGTCGGCATCAAGATCTCGTGGCAAGAGGACCTCCAGCGAACACCGAGAAGAGCCCCGCCGTCAAGTGACCACCGTGTGTTCCATGTGAAATCAAACCAAGAAGCTGTTTTCATTTTCTTTGAGTCTTCGGAGTTCGAGCCACCTACCCGTACCCTGCGGTCTCTCGTTCCCTACTGCTGCGGAACAGGCCCTATCGCGTACAATTGTATTATAATTGCCTTTTAAAAAAATGTGTACCGACTTCAAAAATTATGCACTGAAAAAGTGTGCTTTTCGAAAGCAAATGCACAAGTCACTATAAAAAAACTCAAATCGCTTCAAGTGTGCCTATAAAATTTGAAGAGTTCTCAATTTCTCCAGGATCCCATCATCAGATCCTGACCTGATAACCACTTGGGAAGTACACCCTTTCAAATAAAAAAAACCAAATCGGTACAGGCGTCTTCAAGTAATCGGGGAACATACATAAAAGATTCCGACGAATTGAGAACTTCCTCCTTCTGTTAAATATGGTTTCACTGGCGTCATGTGGACACTGTTACTGGTGTATCTGGCCACACTGTAAGGTATAAATGCCGTGAAGGTGTGTTTATTAATTCAATTTCAGATCACGATGCTTATTTAAAAAGAAAATGTTATTAAAGTTTGTTCGCGGTAATGTTATTTGGTGCAAACAAGAAAAACAAAACAGCTATTTTCGGTTTCTGAGACAATTTTCTTTCAAAATTTCCAATCATTGTGTTTGTTGTACAACGCAATCTCTTTTTAAGACAAAAAGCCGAATTGTGATAGATGTTTTGGTATGCCTTAAAATTTTCTAAAAATTGATAGAATACTTTCTATAATAAAATAATAATAAATAAAGGCAAATCTATTACTTATTATATGGATTTCTCTGCAAATAATCCACCTGTGTCACTGTAATTTAGCATATAGTTACTTATTAAATTTATCTAAGTGAAATAGTCGTTATTTTTTCAATTGGTTAGATTGAATAGGAAATATGGGTGGTAAAATAAAGGATTATTTTGCACCTGTTTTCTCTTTCATAATCTATTACAAAGCTCTTAATTTTTTTAAAGCGTTATTATACCGTTACCGTTCAATAAAACGTCTTGCGTTTTTTGTAGCTTATTGAACATTCAAAATAATAATTATTTTATTATTTTTGACCAATTAAAAAAACATTTTTTATTTTGAATTTTCAATAAACTACCAGCTTAACTCTAATTCAGTAGGTACTCAACACACCTGTGGCATAAAAATTATTGCCAATTTTCACAAAGATCAAAGCGAACCTTTTATTTACATTTGGAGGAAATTGAATTGCGTTATGTTAGGTCAGAACAGAGACATGGAAAAGGTCCTATGTTAATTTTGTCACTTGGTTTTAGGGTTACATAAACCAATAAAGAACCTTTATGAGTAACAAAATATATATACGCTGGTCTAAATGGTCACAGAGCAGATAGCAAAGTGTCACTTCTTAGATGGGACCACCTCGGAACAAACAAGATTTCCAAATTGCGGAACATACGTAAAAAACATAATAGATTCCGACGAATTGAGAACCTCCTTCTTTGATGTTCTGTTAATGAAGTGAGAAGGCTGCCGACGACTGCAAAATAAATCCACCTTTTTTCTACTTAAATTGTATACGTCTTAACATTGTTTCTAAATGGTTGATGATGATATAAAATGCAGACGGAAGCGTGGGCTAAATAGGTTAATGTACAAGGACTCCATTAAGGTTACGGGGGACCTACATTCAAAATACACCTGTTCATTTGTACAGAACAAAGTTGATTGACCGATGCAAAAATCTGTACTAATATATAACGCTGAACAATTTGTATGTTTGTTTGTATGTTCGCACTAATCTCAGGAAATTGAATTTAAATAAAATCAGAAATTTCTATTTTGTGATGTAGGCCTGCTAAAGTTTTGCACGATATCTATTTATCATTTGATATTTTTGTATGTAAAGTAAAAACCGAGGTATTAACTAGGCTACCACGGGTTTGATCCCGGATCCCGGCCATATGTACCAATAGGATTTTTAATTAAAATGTACATAATCCGTCAAACCATACTTAAAGGCTTTTCCATCTAAATATACCTCAACAGAACTGGCCACTCGTTAGGTATAGCCTCACAAATCCCATAGCCTAAAAGAGGGAGACTTGGTCTTCCGCTGGGTGACCTGGAACTGTAACACGGTTTCGGAAGCTGTAAGGCAACCCGTTAATAAAGAAAATAAAAACAATGCTTATATATCCCCTCGACTGATCATCTCTTTTGGTGACAAGAGGGCTGGCTCCTTCGTCGCTCAAAGAATCAGCATTGCGATTCAGCGGGGAAATGCAGCCAGTATTCTTGCCACTGTTCTACGCAGACCTAGTTTATTTAATTATTTTTAATGTTTAGATTAGATTTAAGGTTTTTATATTGTTATGACATGTGTAAATAAAATAAATAATTTGTTAAAAAATAAAAAATGACCATAAATTAATGGTAGATATCTCAATAAAATAGCTATTTTCAATTACAATGCTCATAAAGTCAAAAGTCATTGTGAATACGACTAGAATACAAAGTGATCTAACATTTATCAGATGATTTTTCACATTATGAGGCCAATCACGTCGTTGGAACTGTACATTTCTTCGTTCGAGGAGAGGAAGTTGCGATTAATAAATGGCAAAATGCAAAATATATGTTAAACTAGTCTCTGTTCGGGGCTTCACTCGTGATGTGTTTTATTATGTTTTCTTATGGTTATGCTGAAGGAGCAACCATATTTTTTCATGAGAATTGGTTCAGCAGTTTTTCAGGAATTGAAAAAAAGTGTTTATTTTAATATCTCAGTGAAATGTGAACCGATTCGATGAAATTTAAGTAGGTACTTTAAATTGTCTCACAGGTTGGCGCATCGAATTGGTTCAGTGGCTTTCTGGAATTTTTAGGAAATATTTTTTATTGTTTTTTTAACTACTTCTAATATTAGGTAGTTTATTGCTTACGCGTTTATTTCTGAAAATCAGCTAATAAATATTAAAAATTTAAGATGAACACAATATGAACTCTGTAACAAAACGATGTACATAATCCCATTGACTTTGGGCTCATTTGGTTTGCGCAAGTTTGTGTTATTGAGAAATTTTTTTTTTGTTTTTTTTTTTATACAATACACGGATTATTTTCAATATGCCACTTTCGTTCGGACAAGGTTTTTTTAACATATCCTACAAATTACAGCGCATCATTGAACTGAACAAACGTTTACAGATGTTTTGTTTTGTAGGTTGTCTTTGTAAATGTCCTTACATGAATTTTGCACTCCGTATTTCCCGTTTAATCGAATTCCCGTATCTGTCCTTGGAACCCCTTACAATTTATAGGATTACGCGACAGAGGAACTCGTCTGTGAAACACCACTCTAAGTAATTAGTGTAATTGGTTAAGTCATTTATGAGATTCCGCCTAAATACATACTTTTTTTTAAAGGTAAGGTGTTTTATATACTTCAATTTTATTTATTTCTATAGATTTGCCGGATGATGATAATAAATAATAATTATTTTAAAGGCCTGATAATGGAGTTTACCTCCAGCGATACCAATCAGTAGGTACTGGTGCAAAATACAGTTTTAGAACATATTCAAAACTACGTATGAATGTATTAAGTTATTGTTTGCCTTACGGTTCCCGGAGCCATCTTACCTGTCCCAGGATACCCAGCGGAAGACCAAGTATGGAGGCTATACCTAACGAGTGGCCAGTTCTATTGAGGTATATTTAGATGGAAAAGCCTCTAAGTGTGGTTTGTCCGATTATGTACTAATTATACGTTTTTTAAATATAAAAAACCATTAGTACATGGCCGGGATTGAACCGTGGTCTGCCAGTTATGTACCAAACGCCTTAACTATTCATCCACCGACGCACCTTATTAAATTGTTGCTTTTAATTATTAAACTTTGAAGCGTGGGGAGCTGGTTATTTAAAAGTTATTTGCTTTTCAAAGTATTAGAATGTGTATTATTTTGTGCTACATTTTACAAAGTTATAGGTCAAGCTAATAAAAGCGTGTTAAAATTTTTCAACACAAACCTACATGAAAAAGAAAATATAACTTACAGAATTACACTCTGTTCATTATATGATGATAACACTTTTCTCTCTAACATTATTTTGTTATATAGCTGACGGATTAGACAGCATACACCATGAAAACTCGCTAGGGCTAACTTTTTTCCGACTTGATTTACCGCCATACATTTTTGGTGTCAAATTGTGAAAAAAAAATTTTTAGGGGTGGGTAGAATTTAGATTTTTTTTTGTTTCTAAAATAAATTTTTATTTTTATGAATATTTCGTGAGATATAAGCTCCTAAAGTCATTAACAGTGTATGCCTCCTCTAATTTTTAAAAAGCACGTTCATAAAAAATATGATAGTATAGTATGTATATTTTTGTAAAAAAAATATTTTGAGCAAAATCCAGTGATAATTTTTTGGGATATCCCCAATTTTTAATTCACACTTTCACAGGCTGATATTTCTGCCACCGCTTCTAAAAATAATTCACAGAAATATGTCTACGGAATTTTGTAATCAAATTATGAAAATGTTTTATGGGTTGCTCTCCATACTTAGAACTGGAGGATTAAAAAAACTGTAAATATTTATGATTCCATAGATTCAAAGGAACGGAACCCTTAGTCCGCGAGTCATACTCGCAACTTGGTAAATTTATACCTGTATACCTATCTAATACCTGTCACGGATATCATCATATGTTGAACAGAGTATAGTACATAGTAAGTAAGGAATCCATTCGACAACAATGTATATATTACGTCAAAAACTCAGTTCCTAAGTTATTTGCGATTTGTGACTTCCTTTACACTATGTGATAGCATACATAGTACTAAGAAAATATTTCTTTAGTCCCAAACAAATAACTGACTCAAAACAAATTTACATTCTTTTTTCTTCACGGGTTAGGCATAACCCGGGTCCCGCGAAACCGAGTTATAGGTGCTAAGGTACCCAGCGGAAAACCAAGTCTCCCTCTTTTATCCGATGGTATTTTGTGAGTTTAGTTGAGGTATATTTATATATTTGATTAAAAAAAATTAAAAACCTAGGATTTGAATCAGACCCACCGTTTTGTGAAACACTGACCAATAATATGCCGTAAAAGATGTCTAAGTTTCACAAATTTAAGAAATCTGTGCCGTGGTGAGCTTCACTATGCCCTAAATAATATAATTCCCAACCGCCTCTGTCTGTCTGTCTGTGTCCGTTTCATGTAAAAACTACTAAACGGTTTTTGTTGCGCTTTTCACGATTAGATAGGTGGATTCATGGACATTTCAATATTTTGGAGCATTTAGAAGGGGGAAAAGTTAGCTTCAGTGCGTTTTCATTGCGTATGCTGTCTAATCCTTCAGGGATATAAAAAAAAAGTTGGAAAGAATTGTGTAGAACAAATTACATTTTAAAAAAACCGCATATATTAGCAAATTAAATAAGCCGGAGGCAGCATCTGATTAGAAATAAACACTTGTAATTGCTTATTACGTATTCACAATTAAGAAAATACCTAATAAATACCTTTAACCTTTGATGTAATTAATCCTTTCAATACTACCGAAGCTCTTTAAGGGGTTACGGAATAAAGACTACTGAGAAAACCCTTCGTAAAGTTCACGGACCCCGGATTTTGTTTCATAATATCACTTCGCAGTTCGCAGGCTTTGTGGAATCTTTCAGTGGCATTTCAGTCACAGAGCGTCTGAAAATCGCCAGTCGGCTACAAGCCGTCGCGGAGAAAGCACGCTATCGCCTAAATTTCTCTTCGTTCGTCGCGTATTTTATATCGATACTCTAATTTAAAATTAGTTTTTCGTTAAATTTATTTTATTTAACTGTTATGATAAACTTTTATCGATAACTAAATATTGACAATTACTGATAATTTTGGAATGTAGTTTTTAAGATTATATTCGGGTGTGTTTAAATTTAAAATTATTAATAAATATAAGTGATCAGTGAGTTTTAAAGGAACTGAGTCTATTTTACCGTTTTGGTTTGACGTTTCCGCTTTGTACGACAAACGAACGGATATTGGTGCGTGTATATGGACTACATAATCGTGTACGAAATTAGAAATCCTGATCGCGTCCACTGAGTAAGTATACACACGTATATTAATAATGCAATGTTTGTTTCTGTTAGACAAAAGTTTTTGTATTCTTGGAATTGTTATGATTTCATTGTTACAGAAATTGTTTACAAAAAAATTATTTAATTTTTTTTTATAACTATAGGCAGGTACGTCATCGTCTATCACTTATATCAAAATTAGTTACATTTTATGCTATATGGATCTTTATTCATATAATATTAAAATAGGTATAGCCTCATAAATACCATCGGCTAAAAGAGGGATACTTGGTTTCCGCTGGGTACCCTGGGACCGAAAACTTAAAATAATTTTGTATTAGTATATTTTTTCAAAGATAAAACTTTTAAAATTAATCGAAAATTATTTAAGATCCTTTAAAATCCCTAATGTATTGACCTGGTTCCTAAAGGTATATAATTTTATTTAACCTGTAAATTCACAATGTAGGTTAAAATGTTGATAAAAAAATCAGACTTGCACAGTGTTTAACTATAGCTTTGTCAGCTGACCAAACTCTTGTTTACAAAATTCTTTTAAAGTAGTTTTCAGTTGACATTGTTCAAACGTACATATATTTACTTAAGAAACATGTAAGGACATTATACATATTTATCAAGACATCTTAAAAAATATTTTATTAATTGTTTGTTATATTTATTCAATCTGATTTTTCATAAAATTTATCTATTCGAAGAAAAAGGACATTTATTTCTAATGAAAAAACTAATTTTGTTATGTGTTTGGCATTTAATATAAATTCTACTGAAATTCTACTATATTTTTTGTAATAACCGCGGTTCAAATATTTATGTTTGAGTGTAAATAGGCCACGAAATTGTATTAAATATTTCACTCTGATATATTTTTATAGTAGGTACCATTATGTCAAATAGGCTGCTGATTAAAATATTAAGAAACACAAATTGTATTATTACTGTAATGCTCGCCTGAACGCATTCATTAACGAATGCTCAATCCTGAACTCCGAATGCTTCCGGTGTTTTATAAAAAAAGTTTTGTTCATATGTCAACGATATCCTCCAAAATGAAGATGGTTTCGGAAGCCATTATTTAAAAGTATTTAAAAAATTACATAGAGTATACGAACAGCAGTAAAATACTTTCTCACGTTATCACATAAGGATGTTTATCTTTATTAATAATAATAAATAATATTATTAACATTTAAGAACAAACGCAGGAGCATACCTACTTATTAAGGGTAGGCAAAGATCAATAATGTCCATACACTCGCCACGATCATGGGACATCTCTTTCGCCACATTAAAATCCAAATATCTTGTTTGTAATTTTTTATAAAATTTATGTTAAATAACAGCTTATCCATATTAACTTTTATCTCATATTGAGTTCATATAAAAATCCCATAGAAAAAGTCAGTTTCAGTTTTTCCCGAGTTTTCCAATTTTCTGGACAACTTTTTAAATTTTTCTTTCCCTAAAACCTTGTTCGGACTATTACGAACATTTAAAAATCGGTCCAGCCGTTCTAAACTATATATATTATATGCACTTACCAACGAACAGCACTTCATATTTAGGTTTTCGTACCTCCAATGAAAAAAACGGAACCCTTATATATGATCATTCTTGTGTCTGTCTGTCCGTCTGTCACAGCTTATTTTCTCCGAATCTACTGGACGAAAAAAGTTAAAATTTGGTACATAAAGTATCTGATGGTAATCACGGACGTATAGCGTATATAATCGAATTTATAATTTAAAAAAAATATCATAGTTTATTAAAATATATAAACGAAAATCCTGTTTTAAGAAGATCGTGTAGCTCAGCGTACGCAGCGAAATAGGTATTTAGAAAATCATATTCTGTCTCAAGCGCGCTCTTCCCACAGGCATCAGTGCGACAGAGAACACTGCAGCTCGTGAGTGTTCGTAGGTATGTTCTTCGTTGAAAATTGCGTTTTGGGGGAAAACGATTTACACCTACTAAACTATAACGAAACCTTATAATTTTGGAGACAAACGTTTTAGCAGATTATAATCTACGTACGTACGTTTTGCTTTTTTTGAAATTTTGCTTTGTTTCTCAAATACAGACGGTTTATTACGAGCAAGTTATGAACCAAAAAAACCGAGATTTGAGGGGCTTATAACTTTTGACCTATTACGAATTTTGAAAAAAGGAAAAAATACGTACGTAGTTTTTCATTATGTCAGTAATATATTACAAAATCGTTAAAATTAAATGATATTTAGGGGTAGTAAAACGTTTTCTCCGTTTGTATGGACATGGACGCGGTACACTACACTCTTAAAGTTCGTACTCGCATCACGCAACACTTATATCCATATTTTTCTGGGATAAACTATTCCCAATTTCTCTGTAAATAATCCACCTGTGTCACTGTAATTTAGCATATAGATACTTATTGAATATATCTAAGTGAAATAGCTGTTATTTTTTCAGTCGAAACATATTCAGCACCAATTTTCTCGCATTTGCTCTCCGTAATAATATTTTTATTTAATGTCAAGGGTCAACAAAAAAAGCGAAAGTTGATGTATTTATAACGATGTCGATAGGCATTACGCTATCGCCATTGCCAAACATATAAAAATATAGTTTTCTTAGTTCTTCTTTCACGTTATAACAGAGCATGATCGACATGGGTCGGAGCCTAATTTTATCCCGGAAATGTTCATTCATCTAATCCCCGGCGCGACGCCGTACAGTCCACCGGAACCGACCACAGATTCGTCCAATTCTTGTAACGAACGGTCCGCCTAGATCATTCGGCGGCCGGAATGGGAAATTTTCGGTGCGATGCCGGACCAATGTGTGGCTTACTACTACTAATATTAAAAACGCGAAAGTTTGTAAGGATGGATGGATGTTTTGTTACTCCTTCACGCTAAAACTACTGGACGGATTTTGATAAAATTGATTTCTACGGGCAATATTTTTAGATATATCTCCTATAGTTCTACGAATCAAACTTTTTTGAAAACCTATTCAGGTCATGCTACGGGCTGAGGACAATGTCACAGTCTAGTGTCGTTAGCTTTTTCATCAATATGAAATACGAAATCTACACGAGCGGAAAATGGATGCAAAAGTTTTAATGCACATTCATTTCTTATATTGTGAATAGTAACAATGAATTCATATATCCAGTTCACCCAGGTGGTAAATCATTCGCTGCATCATTTTCACTCTTTAAAATTCTAGTCCATTTCAGTTGTAGTGCCTGAAGTGAAGATTACTTTCATACATGAAATTTCAATTGCACATATCTTCATGGTTTTTATACCTGTGTGCAGCAACAAGTGTTCTCTTTTTAACCGAACTTCAAAAAAAGGAGTAGGTTCTCAATTCGTCGGAATCTTTTTTCTTTACATACCTATGTTCCCCGATTACTTAAAGACGGACCGATTTGGATTTTTTTTTCGTTTGAAAGGGTATACTTTCCAGGTGGTCCCATGGTCATCAGGTCAGGATCTGATGATGGGATCCTGGAGAAATCGAGAACTCATCAAATCTTATATTTATTATCAAATCTTATCTAATTTTTTATTTATTTATTTATTCTCTTAAAAATAACCTAATGTATTACAATTGAAAATTCCGCCAAAGCGCTACACAGTTTGATGGCAGATATGCTCTCTTATATTGAACAATTTACATTTTCAAATCTACTGCTTACACAAAAAATACTAAGGTACTTCAATAGTTTATATTGACTTGTGCATTTGTTTTCGTAAAGCACATTTTGGTTTTGAAGCGGTTTATTTTCGTCATCAGAAGTGGTTATTACCAGTTGTCAATAGTGTCACTTCTTGAATAGACGTAAGTATCTGTTAGAAGAAGTACAGATTTTCTGCTCAAAGCTCGAGAAGTCGATTAAAGCACATGTGCTCATAATTTTTGGTAAGAGTGAGATTCCAATCAATCGAATGCCATTTGCTACGATTCTGTCGGGCTTTATCTATAGATAACTTTCACACATGCTCGACGATTGTGTGTACTTTTAACATTCCCTTCA